>CM060363.1:64529578-67447383 GCA_030545235.1 Helianthus tuberosus
TGAGGTATGATGCTTGAATTGATGAACAACAATAAGGATCACTATGAAGTGTAATGAACAAGTGACACGAAGATTTATACGAGGAAAAAGCCCTTGATCAATGAATGATCTCCGGCATAAAAAACCTCGGGTGATGGAAACTACCGATCACCAACTCAAATTAAACATAAAACGTATTACAACTTCGGATGATAGCGAGCTAAGTACAAGGATCACTATAGTGTATTGTGTAGAAAATGTGTGTAATCGCCAAGTGTGTTAGCGAGAGCTGATGAGAGCGGTTGTATGAGTGTGTGTGTAGCCAAAAATAGCTAAGTCTCTAAAAAATAGCTCGCTACCCCCTTAAAATTAGAAAATATCTAGCCTAACTAACTTTCCGCATTTCGTGCCTTCTCCCCATATTCTCCATAACGTTCACAAAGGTCAAGCACGTGCAGAATTGAAGGGAATATGCTCCAGGAATATCGCCAAGACCAAGTCCAAGTTGATACTCCTGCAAAACAATTACGAATTCAAAGTAGACAATCGTTAGTACAGGGATCCTTATAGTGATCCATGATCCTGATCCTGCAACACTTCTGAGGATCACTACTTCAGACAGAATTGAGGATCACTAAACCCAACAGTAAATAAGGATCACTGATTATTTAGAAATCCACCCCTAACAATTGCCCCCAAAATATAAGGAGTAATTATGTAAATAAATGAGTTATATTTTGTTCTTATCCGTAACGAATTAATCAGATAACTAGCCGTTGGAGTCGGACTAGCCGTTACGATCATGACGTCACTGAGTTGATTATCCTGCAGAATCATTATTATAAATAGGAGTTAGAGATAGGGATCATTTCACATTTAAGTTCAAGAGAACTCCCTTTATATTCTCATCCGACAATCAAGCTGGTAACTCTTTTCCTTTTCTTCCTTCTCTTACTCTGCTTTCCTCTCTTCACCATCATCTTGTCAAAAATGATGCTCCGAAACTCACCGGGCAAGGATCACAAGAAGAACAGCCCTCTTAAAAGCCAAGGGATCATCAAAGATTCACCGAAAGAAAGATGCTGTTTCAATGATGCACAGATAGACAGAATTCGCCACTGTTTTCCAGCGAATACCGTTATCAAGCCATTTGACCCCACCGCTTTGAGTGACTATATCTCTGAAACTTGGGTAGCCTTCCTAGTCACACCTTTCACAATAGGATACTCGTATCCCTTCCCTGAATTCACCCAATCCTTTTTCTCCCTCACCGGCATCTCCTATATTCAAGCTATGCCAATGATCTGGAGGGTCTTATATACCCTTGAAAGGCTCATTGAGCAGGAAGGGATTGACCTAGGAATGTTGGAGTTGGCTGAGATGTATGATCTCACAACGTTTGGATTCCACCGATATCTATTCAAGCGTAAACCCGGAAAAGAACATCCCATCTTTAAAGCTACTAAAAACGATACCAACTGGAAACGGCGGTTTTCTTTTTCCCGGAGCGAGCAGTGACAGTGTCAAGATCACTGACACTGAAGCGCGTGGCCGACCTTGAGGATTTCCCAGCACCTATCAATCCAAAACAACAGATAAGTATTCTTGTTTTATTTACATTTTTAACATTTAATTATATACAAACTCGGATACTTACTTGACATTGTGACTGAGCCTGAGGATACTTCTTGAGAATCCTTGGTGTTTGCTTGAAATGATCTTATTGCAGGATCAAGATTCCGGAAAGCGGTGATCCTTTCTTTGGTTGCAGGTGATGAAATGATATGAGAAACAGAGATAGCTGCACAAAAGAAACAAAAAGATGTTAGTGATCCTCAACAGAGACAGGGTTATCCTATGATCCTTCTATAAGGATCCCCTATCCTACCATGAGTGGCCCATTTTCTAGGGAGATCCTTCCCGTCTGGGATAGAATCCCTCCTGACGAAGAAAAAACGTTTCTTCCAGTTGGTGTCATTCTTGGTGGTTTTCAGGATTGAATGAGGTTTACCGGGTTTGTGTTTGAATAAAAAGCGGTGTGAACCATGGCTCACAAGGTTGTACAGTTCAGCAAGTTCAGACATTCCTAACTCTATATCCTCCTGCTCAATGATCCTTTCTAGGGTACACAAAACCCTCCACATCATTGGCATGGCCTGGACATAGGATACGCCGGTAAGGGAAAAGAAAGACTGGGTAAAAGCAGGAAAAGGATAGGAGTATCCTATCAGAAATGGGGTTACTGGAAAGGCAACCCAAGTTTCAGAAACGAAATCGCTCAAGGCGGTAGGGTCAAAAGGCTTGAAGACAGAGTCCGCCGGAAAGCAATGGCGAATCCTGTCTATATCCGGATCAGTGAAGCAGCAACGTTCCTTCGGAGAATCTTTGATAATCCCTTGTCTTTTCAAAGGACTATCCTTTTGGTGATCCTTGGTAGGGGATGATCGTAACTTCATCGTGATTTGAAGGTTTCGGAGAAGAACAGATTAAGAAGATGAAGAGAAAGGGAGAAGAGAGAAGTACCTGCTTGATCTTCGAATGAGGATTTAAAGGGTGTAATGCACGAATTTAAATGCCTCCGGATCCTTATCTCTAACTTGAATTTATAATGATGATTTTGCAGGGATGTCACTTCAGTGACGTAGGATCTGCAACGGATAGTTAGATCCTAACGGCTATATATCTGTTAGTTTGTTGCGGATAAGATCAAGAAAATATTTTGGGGGCAATTGTTAGGGGAGGATTTTCCAATCCTAAGGATCATGGATCCTCAAGTGCTGCCAGGATCATGGATCCTCAATTCTGTTTGAATTAAGGATCCTCAGTATGTGTTGCAGGATCAGGATTCAGGATCCTTATTGTTATCCTTACACTAACGATTGTCTCCCTTGTACGTAAGCTTGTTTTGCAGGAGCAAAGGCATGGACCAAGTCTCACCGAAATTCCTAGAGCATATTCCCTCAATATTCCGCACGTGCTTGGCTCTTGTGGACGTTATGGAGATCGTGGGGAGCTTGCACAATTTGCGGATAGTTAGTTAGTTTAGTTATTTCTAATTTAAAATGGGGATAACAAGCTTGAGTAGAACACTTGGCTAATTTTGGCAAACACACACACTCTCGTAACAGCTCTCAATCAGCTCTCAAACACTACTTGGCGATTTCATACATTTTTTGCACATTGCACACTAGTGATCCTTGTAACAAGCTTGTTATCATCCCGAGTTGTAAACTTCTTTTGATTAATATTAGTTGGTGATCGGTAGTTTCCATCACCCGAGGTTTTTTATGCCGGAGATCAACTCTAGATCAAGGGCTTTTTCCTCGTATAAATCCTTGTGTCACTTGTTTATTACATTTCTGAGTTATCCTTAACATTGTTCATTGATTCAAGCATCACACCTCACAACAAAAGATTTGGTTGCATTATTCTTGCTTGATTTTTGACCAAAACAGGGACTAGGCCATTGCTTCCGCAAAATCAGAAGTCCCGGGATAATACCCCAGATATCACTGAGTATAAAGACCTAGTATCTCAGAAAGAGGGACCTTTCAAACAAGATTTCGGGGGTTACCCATATATCCGAGAGATGTTCCCCACGATATAAGCAAGTTTGAAATTTAGGTTTATATCTCGTCACAACCTACTAAATGTGTAAAAACCTACTGACATATCATCAGTGAGACCGTTTATCACATTTTATATTTCCAATTCTTTAGCATGCCATGATCATCCACTGATGTACTATCATTTCCTCTTTTTCCCAACAAAACTCATTTTGAATTTATCATGTTTTTGACATTTTCAAATTTTCAAATGTTTTTGGATTTTCTGCAAAATTTCTTACTCCCCCTAAAATTCAAAATCATTTAAAGGAAATTTGAAAACAAACTGTACAAGTAAAGTAACAACTGATTTTCAAGCTTCAATTCGCCATCCACTTGGCATAAACAATCAGAACTCTTCTTTACAACAAACTATTTTCCCATTATGATTTCAAAACACTTAAGTTTGTTTTAATCAAATGGTTTTTCTGGAAAATAAATTTTGTTGATTTTACCACTTGTAGGATAGGGGATCAATTCATCATCTTGTTCTTTCATCCATTTGAAAAAAAAAATTATAACAATTTACAAATTAATCATTATCACCACTTGTAGAAAATCAAATACAATTTAATGTCCCTGATTTACCACTTGTAAGTCGAAATATCACTGACGTGAATTTCTCAAGAAAAATGCTGATACCTGCTTCACACTTACCAACCTGGAAGCTCTGGCAAGTCAGAATTTTAGTTTGAAAATGCAGTCACCCAAGCCTGACCAGCCTTGGTTGATTTTGATTCAACTCTATCCCAACCTCCTTTTGATCTGTAAAAATCTTTTACACTTTTCACTTTCCCATCTACCATCTTTCCAAAAATATGTTTGATTTTTCCATTGAAAGCCTTTTCAGCATCAAATTCTTTCTTACCAACAAAGAATTGATCTGAAATCTCACACCTACCTTTTGATTTCAATTTTTCTGCCCGCAATGGCGGAAAATTTTCATCGTTCAACTCAAGAACGAAATTCTCATTCTTTTTCTCAACAAATGACTCCTCTGATTTTATGGAATCAGATTCATTGTCAGAACTACTCTCAGATTTTACAACCCATCTCTGTTTATTCAAATCAACTTTTCGTTTGTAAAAACGTTTTGAACTTTCACCAGTTTCAAAAATAGAATTTCCAAATATATTAGTTTTCTCAACTGATTGTTTCTTTTCATCAACATGTTTTTTAATCATTTCATAGTTAGAAGAAACTTCCTGTTTTGTATTGTTGAACTGTTGGCAATTCCAAGCAATGTGTCCAATTTGATGACATTTGAAACATTTTCTTCTGTCAACTCTTGGAACCAACTTCTTCTTCCTTTCAGCAAGAAACTCCTGATTTGATCGTCTCCAGAATGGTTTCTTCTGTTCTTCTTTAGAACTTCCTCCTGCAACAAATTTTGTTTTTGATTTATAATTTTTCTCATTTTTATAATTTTCTGAAGAATTAAAACCAAGACCTTTCTTTTTGAAATTACCATTATGGTTTGGTTTCTTTTGAAAACCTGAACCAGAACTGTAACCCTTTTTCTTGTTCAATCTCTGTTGAACTCTTGAAGTGTACTTTTTAGGTTTTTCAGCAAGATTTAAATCTTTTATTTCAGAAATATTAATTTCTGTCAATTTGAAAACCTGTTTGATCATTTCAGATTTGACACTTCTTAATGGAAATTCCTCATCAGAATATAATTTGTCTGAATCATTCAAAGTATATGCCACTTTGATTGATCCATCATTCAAATTAGATTTTGATAATAGGAATTCTTTATTGTAAACCCGTTTAACCAGTGAACTCGGACTCTTTTCTGACGAACTCAAACTTTCAGATTTAGACTCCGACTTTGACTCTTCATCCATATCCAACACCTGATCGACCACTTTCTTTAACAACTCAGACTCATGATCAGTGTCAGACGCTGTGAATGTGACATCAATATTGTCTGGTAACTCATCAATAATTTCAGACTTTAACTTGATGTTGAGAGCCTTATTTAAACGTTCCTCATTAGGTTTTCTGGGAGAATAACTTTCATGGATCGGGGGCGGACACTTGTTATACTTGACACTTTGTTTCTTACCAGTATCCACTTCCTTCTCTTTATCTTGAAAAGCTTCAACACCTGCAACAGTAGGATAAACTCGATCAATCAAATAATCACAAGTTGTGTAACTCAACAGTAATCTTTTGATTCTTTCGCTTTCAATCTTTTCGAGTTCCAAATCCTGCTTCAGTTTTGCACAATCTTCAATATACTCATTGATGACCTTCTGCTTTGACATTAATGTTGAGCTCATCTTTGTCATAGCAATCTCAATTTCTGAATTTGTCTTCTTCAGACCATTTACTGTTTTGTTCAGCACATCATAAGATTCCTTTACATACTTCACATCAGACAACAAATTTTCTTTCAACTCTTCCAATTCACAAATCTTCTTGTCCTTCTCTTCACAATCTTTGCAAGATTCTAAACATTTCTAACAAGGTTTAATAACCTCAACTATCTTTTCAACCTCGACAATTTTCTCTACTATCTTTTCCACTTCAACAATCTTTTCAACTATCTTATTTTCATCAACTTCTATTTTTGTGTCACATTTTTCATCTTCGACTTTTTCTGTTGAATTTTCTTCAGCTTTTGCTTTTTCAGCTTCCAACTTTGCATTTTCTTCATTAATCCTTCTTTTTGCTTCCAACTCTCTCTTCAATCTAGCAGCCCTCTTCTCATTCAACATCTCGATCTTATCTGCAAAAAACAAATTAAAACTAAATGAGTCTAAACTTTTTCTTGCATTATTAATGTACTCTTCCTCGTCATCAGTATCATCATCACTTTCTGATGATTTAAAGATCTTTGTTCTTTTGACTTCTTGTTCTTCTAAGATTCTAGCAACAAGTCCTGAACCCGGTGGAATGTATTTATCCCAGCTAAATCCCTCTGCAACCTTTTCATCATCTTGGTCAATTATACCATAACAAGCTCTTTTCTCTTCAATGGTACGTGCATGTGTTGTTTGTGGTTGTTGAGCAATCTGATGAAAAATTGATTTTTGATAATAATTATTTTTTCCAGACTGATCTTGTCTTCCATTTGCTTCTTTGTTTTTGCACTCACGGTTAAAATGACCTTTTTCTTTGCAACGAAAACAAGTAACCTTTGATTTGTCAAACCCTATTGGAGATGCACTCATTTCTCTAAAATCATCTCCTCCGGTGACTTGTTGAAATTTTTCTGCTATTCTAACTGCACTAGCTAGACACCACTTGATGTCCATCAACTCAAGTTCCTCCACGTCAATTTGATCATAATCCTCTTTGGTAAGCATCGGATTTCCTATTCTGCCAGCAATCAAACTTTCATATGATTCCAACATAGCAACGAGTGATGCCATGTGTTGCTTAGCTATTTCCGGAGAAATATTTTGACCATTTTGAATGTTCAAGGTAACATTGCACTGCAAATTTGTAGAATTCTTTTGTTGAGGACTTGGTGTTGTAAAATTTGGATCAAAACTTGAATATGAAGATAAAAGATCCACCACTTTGAGTCACAGTACTTCCCTTTGTTTCAGAAGAACTATCGGCACTGAAACCAGTTTGAATCTTTGGGCTTGGAGTAACTTCAAATTTATTTCCTCTGTAGTATAAACTCACATCTTGTTGATCATTTGGATTAGACATGATAGCAGTTTTCTGGATATCTAACTCATGCTCTTCAATCTTCTGAATAAACTGTGCCAGATTCATATTTTCAGATTTTCTCATGTGTTTTATGATCAACAAATAAGTTCCCCATTTCTGTTGTGGTAAAGCATTAGCTAGCTTATCTACCCATTCTTCGTCGTCTTTCTTTATGTCCAATCTTCCCATTTCCAAAACCAAATGACAATATCTATCAATGGTTTTTTTTGTTGTTTCTCCTTCTAAGGCTACAAACATATCAAATGATTTCTTCAGTAAAGCCCTTTTGTTCTTAATCATATCTGCACTTCCTTTAAACTTTTGATTCAATGCAGTCCAAATTGATCTAGCAGTACCCTCATGTTGAAGCAAAACAAAGATATCTTCTTTAATCGCTTGTTGAAGAATACTAATCATCATTTTTTCACTTGTATATTTCAATTTTTCACTCTTTGAAAAGTCACAAAAAGCCTTTTCAAGTCCACGTTCATTTTTCGGTTTCTCGTAATCTTTCTCTAATGAACACCATGCATCAAACTTATAAGCTTGCACCCAGTTTTCAAATCGATTCTACCATCCTTTAAAATCTTCAATGTACATAAGCTTTGGCGGTTTCTGGTAAGTTCATGTCTCATTCTCATTGTACAATGTTTCAGCAGCTGTAACTGGTGCAACTGGAGTAGCAAAAGCATTGTAGAATTCCTCTTCAATGATTATGCAAAATGTTTCACAAACACAAGTTTCACACGAAATACAAGTTCAAACGGAATCAATTCTCAAACGAAATCACTTTTGAAGTGGAATACCCCTTAGATGCGAAATAACACTTTTGGTGCGAAATCTGATTTCGTGTGAAATAGCACACTTTCAAACGGAATACCAATTTGAAGCGAAATTAGCTAATTTCGTGTGAAACTTTCAAACGAAATTACACTTTGAAGCGAAATTATCTAGTTCGAGCGAAATCAGGTAATTTCATGTGAAATCAAGCAGGTAATTCCGTACGAAATAGTGCTGACGTCATCATGTTCGATCTGATTTTCAAGCGAAATTACGAATTTTACCAATTTTAGATCAAATTCAAGTCCAATTCTCTCAAGGATTCATTAAAACACTGTTTCGCATGACATATGTGAAATTCAATCCATTTTGACCGTAAAAACTTATGAATTTTGAAAAAGAAGGTGTAGAAGTTAGAAATAATGGCTGTTTTGGTAAGAACTCTTCCTCCTGAGCTCTGATACCACTTATAGGATCGTTTTCAAGACCAAACGAGTCGTTCAGAAGATTTCTCAATCAATTCAAAAGGCGGAAACAGATTAATTGACTTTAAAACAGCTTGATTCACTTCTAATTGTCTTGTTTTATTGATATAACACATTTTCAGATCAGTAGACACGTCGGCAGCACTTCGGTACCGGAATCATGAATGTTACAAATGAAATCAGCACTAGGGTATTTATAGTGGAAGTGATTTCGCTTGAACCAGTCCACACAAAATCACTTTCAAGCGAAATCAGTGATTTCGTTTGAAATGACCTGATGATTTCGTGCGGAATTACAACTTGTAATTTCGTGTAAAATTACCTCTAACCCATATTTGATAGTTTTCTTGAACTACGTGCCCTGATCTAACAATTCTTAGTATAAGACTCGATACAAGACGAAGTCGACAGACGTAATGCACCTACAAGGCCGTTGATTCCTAACTTTCTTAAAATCCTTGTGTCCCCGGCAACGACGCCAAAAACTTGATGCGTGTGTGGTCTGTATATATTTTTAGGTATATTTTAAGCCCTTTTTACACGTTAGTCAAGTTTTAAATTTATAAAACACGATATTTTACTAACACCAAACACACATATGGGTAAGTGCACCCATCGAGAGCGTAGTATAGTGTTGGCAAGATACCGAGGTCGTCCAAGGACACAAGAGCTTTTAGTACCGGTTTATCGTCAACGTCTAATCAAATCAAAAGTTTAGAAAAGGGTTTTAAATAAGAAAAATAAAAACTAACTAAAATGCTGAAAAATAAAATAAAAAAACAGATAGACAAGATGAATCACTTGGCTCCGACTCGTGTATAGTGTAACCTTTGATTATTTCCGCACTTTTGCAATTTTTAAGAGATTATCTTAGTTATTGTAGTAGGCCCCTCTTTTGAAGGTGATGTTACCCTCAACCCAGTAGTTTGAGTCAGCAAGGATACAATCCTAAAGGTTTGGATTTTTGAAAGATAATTAATTAAGTTATTAATGCATAATATGGTAGGCCCCTCTTTTGAAGGTGACGTTACCCTCGGCTAAGTAGTCTGAGTCAGCAGGGATACAATCCTAACTAGCCGGGTTAAAGTATTAATAGTAGCTTACATATGAGGGGATCAAAGAGTTTGGACCCCGGCCATCCAATACCGGTGGGTATTGAAGGAGGTCCTACTAAATTTGACCCAGGTCCTTGCAGGATCTATACACTGAACAAGGCAAGACTCTTACCAAACCGTTCCCTTAACCCCCGACCAGGTAGCCAACATACCTCCATATAGACCGTGGAGATATGAATGGTGAAAATCTTTTATTTTATATAGACAGTAAAATAATGCCAAGACACCACGGAGAAATGATAAGGAAGAATCAACTTCAACATAGAAACTAGTTATTAAAGTCATTAATACATAACCAAGTAAAAAGTGCGAAAAGATTAAAAATAAAAAGTATTACACTAGACACTTGTTTTCACCAAGTGATGTAAGAGACTTAGGCAAACATGGCCTTTGATTGTCAAGAACTCTTACGATCAATCTTGGATCCCGAGACGACTCACACACTCTATGATGGACAATGGATGATGGTGGTGGATGATGGTGTTGTGATGGTGGTAGGTAGTGGGTGAAGTGTGAGAGAGGTGGTGTGCCAAGAGATGGTTTGCAAATGAGCCAAGCACCCCTATTTATAGCCTGAACAGTAGCTCGGGCATGGCCTCGTGTCCATTGGGCACGGCCCCGTGTCCATCCTCTTATCTGTCTTCATTAATTGCAGTTTGTCTGCATTAGTTGACCACGCCCCCGTGTCCGCTGGGTACGCCCCCGTGTGCAGAAGCATATCTGTACTATAAAGATTTGCCTGGATTCTGCGAATCTTATAGTTGGCCACGGCCCCGTGTCCGCTGAGCACGGCCTCGTGGTGGGCGATAGAAGCTTCTATAGCTTGTCTTTTATGCTGGCACTTGGGCACGCCCCCGTGTTCACTGAGCATGGGGCGTGTTCAGCCTTCTGTTCTCTTGTTTTGCTTGGGAAGATGCTGTCGGGGAGGTCGGGCATGCCACGTTTGTTCCTTTTCTTGTATTTATGTTAGATTTAGCTGCCTTTTTGCTTCTTTTGTTCATTTGAGCTCATTTAATCCTGAAAATACAAAATGAAGACAAAAGCACACTTTTTCCAACATTAGTACTAAAAAAGGGTTAGTTTTATGCCACAGTTGATGTAATTTATATGTTGCATTCTGTGCACATTAGTGTGCATTTCATGGCATAATTATTACTTAAAAAGAGAAATTGACATAGGAATTTAAGATTTAAATGTTATGGTATAATATACATTTGTGTTTTTAAAGTAAATTTAAATATATTAATTTGCGGATAAAAAATAAAAAAAAATTGGGTTGAATGGGTCGTGTTCAGGTCAACCTGCAAATATTCGGGTCATGTCCGGGTTCATATGTATGACAAGATTTTCAGTTCGGGTTGAACCGGCTAACACACGAAATTACGGTAAAAGACCGTTGAGGAGTATCCATACAAAGTTCTTATTTCTGTGTATCGTTTGGTTCTAAAAATATTCTAACATTTTCTGTTATTAATTGGTTATGCACTTATGCTATTACTTAATTTCTCATGTTTTTTCGTTTTTTTTTTTCTGTAAAGATCATCAAGGAGTGGAATGTGGAGCTCCAGGAAAGAACTAGCAAGTTCAGGAAGCAAGCTAATGCGATAGCTGAGTAGGACATGAGAATCTTGCAGAACCGAGATATTCTTCTTAAACCTGAGGTGAGTCATAGTACTCATATCCACTTTGATTATTAAGAAGTACGTTTATATAAACTTTTTAACCAGTCATTTGACCTCCCTTGAACCAAAGAGACACAGGTTTGTTTCAAATTGAAGACAACTGACAGCCTTTTTCTTTGTGATGCCTCATGTTTATATCAAACTGCTTTTTATTTTATACAGGCAGAAGTTACGAAAGTTGTTGATACTCAATCCAACCTTGAGAGACAGCTGGAGCTAATTGAGACTCATCAACAAGAGGTATTTTAAGTTTTTAACAAGGTTTTGCTTTTTTATTTTGTATCCGAAGTATTTTTAATCATATAACTGCTTGCTTTGAATTTGAATCATTTTGTCTTCAATGCTTTTTGTCTATTTTTCGAACAACACACTTTGCCTATAAAGTTAACTAACAAACACTGCAAAAGAAATTTGAGTGCAAGTTGTAAGCATATATCAACTTATGAAGAAACTGCGAGTCGAAGGGATTAGGATCAGTAACAAAATCGATTTGATTGTATTTTTTAATTCGTTTTTATTTTAATCATATTTTCGAATTAGGCATTTTTCTGGCTATTTGGGAATCATGATACTAACACGGTTGTTGTCACTTTATACAATTTTTTAGGTTGACAAGTCTTTGCAGAGTGTGGAAGAAGAAGTTGAGCGAATATACAAAGACGAGCATGATCTACTTCTTGATGACGAAGCAGCTTCAACCAGAGATACAATGTGAGTCGCTAGAAAACAAATAAAACTTAGAAACACGAAAATTTGTACCAGAAACGAAAGGAATTAATAGCTCAGCTATTTATATTTTGTAACCGAATGTAAAGTAGAACTATTGTATTTTCATAGTTTATGAAGTGAATCTATACTGTTATGGGTAGGGCTGTAAACGAACCGAACGTTCAGCGAACAGTTCGTGAACCGTTCGGCGGGAAGTTCGTTTATGTTCGTTCGTTTAATAAACGAACGAACATGAACAAGAAATTTCGTTCGATTAGTTAAATGAACGAACACGAACAGAGGTCTTGTTCGTTCGATTATGTTCGTGAACGTTCGGTAAGGTGTTCGTGAACGCGTTCGTGAACATTCGTTGATTTGTGTTTGTTTATGTTCGTATGTTTTTGTTTTAATTGAAGATCTTTGTACTTTCTTATATTTTATTTGTACTTTTTATATTATTAAACTTTTATTTATTTTATTTCCCTAACAATTAAACTAGGAAACCCACTTTCACCTTGTTTATGCATTATTTCCCTTTCATTTCTCATTATTTACATCCACGAATACGATCGACCTCCGTTCCACAATAAGGGATTCAAGTTCGAGTGCTACTCTCTGGGCCATCTATCTTTATCCTTCGTCGAGTTCGTCAAATTTAGTTGTGTTCGTTTGTGTTCGTGAACCGTTCGCGAACACGCTCATTTCCTTAATGAACGAACACGAACATAAAATCTCGTTCGGTAAGTGTTCATGAACCGTTCGTGAACACATTTATTTCCTTAACGAACGAACACGAACAAGGCCTTGTTCGTGTTCGTTCGGTTCGTTTACAGCCCTAGTTATGGGCCATTTTCTGAGTATGTATGCTGACTAATATCCTGCTTTTTATTGTTTATCTATGATCAGGATACTGAACGGAGATATTGCTAACATCCTGGGTGATATCCTGAGGTATATCGAATTAATCACGTGCAGGTTAAAGACTGGGACTTGCCAACGGTCAAGTGGACTTCATCTCCTCAAGACTCGGACGTATTTGTTAAAGGAGAGACGTTGAGCCCGAAAGACCAGGTCTCCAACGTTCAACTAAGGAATATTCGCTGGATCCCGGTTATGTAGGATAGTTAGTTACGTTTGTTTTACTATAAATAGATGGGGGCGGATCAGATTAAGGCACTCAACCTACACATTTTCGAACACTTTCTCTCTAGCTCATCGCAAACACTACACACAACACTTGTATTCGAATTACATTGTAACACATAGTCGATCTGCACCACATCCTGCACTGTATCCTGATATTTGAAGCAATAGAAGAACAAGGCAGCTGCGATTGTCAGCTCCCGAGGTTTTATGCCGGCGATCTAGATTGATCAAGGGCTTTCCTCGTACATCACGTGTCAACCTTTACATTTTCGCTCATTGTTTGATTGTAGATACAGCTCTATATCCTAAGCCGTATCCTGAAACTGTTTTCATATCTAACTTGCTTAACACATTTTTCACACATATTTCTAGCACACTACCTCACTTAACTAATTTGATCACTTAATTGCTTCGGTAATTTTTGACCAAAACAATTTGGCGCCCACCGTGGGGCAAGTGGTGCTACTTTTACTAAAAATCTTTGTAAAATCGTTAATCAGTTTTCTATTTTCAAAACTTTTTGCCACATTGTTTACAATGGCCTCAAGATCAAACATGAGCTCCTCTACTATGTCTGCTACAACCTCTGCTACTACTGGTTCGGTGCTTCCACCACCTCCTCCAAGGATGCCGTTTTCTTCACAATCTCAAGATGTTATCCCTACTCGGAGTGTCCAGGGATCTGCTCCCGTTTTAGCCTCTAATGATGAAATTTTGACTTTATTTGGAAGTGTGCAGGAACAAATGAGGCACCAACAGGAGACTAACCAAATGCTGTTAAGAGAAATACAACTCTTAAAAGCTAGCTCGAGCAGACCTGTTGAAGAAACTGTCACTCCTATACAGCCCAGGGCTTTGAACTTCAGTTTCGCAGTTTACACTGAGGATAATAGGGGGAATATCGTCCCAAGCCATTCTCAGAATCATACCCCTGAGATACCCTCTTCGGTCAGGATATCGACTGTGAGAAGTTCAGGATATGCTTCAGGATACGGCCAAAATCCTCAGAACGGTAATGTGTCAAATAATAATATTATTGCTACTAACAACAATGGCTCTTTGCAGGATGCAGGTATGACGTCAACATTTACCAGGGAGCTCCAGAAATTGAAGGACATGATATCCAGTGTACCTGGAGTGGTCCAGTCAATTCCGGAAGTATCCCAAGACAGCCACAGGATATCCCGCTTTGCATATCCTATCTGTGATGCTGAAATCCCAAAAAGATTTCAGACTCCCAACATGAAGCTGTATGATGGGACTACGGATCCTGAAGAGCATATTGCCCAGTATAGGGAAAGAATGGAGATTAACCCTATCCCTCCGGAGCTCAAGGAAGCATGCTTATGCAAGGGATTTGGTTCTACTCTGACAGGATCAGCCTTAAAATGGCTGTTAAACGTTCCTCCTCACTCAATTACTTCGTTTGCTCATTTGGTTAATTTATTTAACAGTCAATTTTCTTGTAGTCGGAGTTTTGAGAAACTAACCAGTGACCTTTACAGGATAACTCAAGGGCCTCAGGAATCCTTGAGGGATTATGTGAACAAATTCAGTCGAGAATCCTTGGATATCCCACATCTTGATATTGCAACAGCTGTGCAAGATTTTAAGATGGGGTTACAAAAGGATTCTCAGTTTTATCAGGATCTTGTAATGAATCCATGCAGGAATCTCGACGCAGCTCGTAACAGGGCTTTGAGACATATCCGTCTGGAAGATGACAAGAAGATGCAGGAGAGGATGAATTCTACCTCTACCTATGAATCAACTAACAGGAAATCAGAAACCTCATATTAGCCATATCGCTCCAGGCCATATGGCAGAAATGATAACAAGAAAGTGAATGCTGTTGAAGACGAGGATCCTGAAGAATATCCTGACTTATCTGAATACTGCTTTTCTGTTAATATACCTGAATTAATGTATGCTATGCAGGGCTTAGGGGACAAAGCTAGGTGGCCTCGAAAGAACCAGCAGAAAGCTGATTGGAAGGATAAATCCAAATGGTGTGCCTTCCACGAAGACTTCGGACATATGACCGAGGATTGCATTGCTTTTAGGAAAGAGATAAGTTACCTGTTAAGCAAGGGGTATCTGAAGGACTTGCTGGGAAAAAGAAGAATAAAGGGCAGGATCCCGAGAAGGATCCTGAACGAGCAGCATCACCCCCAGCAGATGCCAAGATAATTAACTTTATTTCAGGAGGATCCGACATTTGTGGGACTTCGTATTCGGCGGCTAAGAGACATGCAAAGGAAGCTAAGAGTGAAAGGGGAGACAAACCAGTCAAGATGACTACCCTCACAACTGATAAAGTGATCACTTTCGATAGTGATGACAGGGATACTGTTCAGGATCCTCACCATGATGCTTTGGTAATAACATTATATGTGGCTAACCATTTTGTACGCAGGATACTGGTAGACAACGGTAGTTCTGTCAATATAATTCAGCTGGAAACATTGAAGAGGATGAATGTATCTCCGATGGACATTACTTCGAAGTCCACTGTGCTCGTTGGTTTCAGTGGAGAAGCTAGAAATACTGTAGGAGAGATAAAGTTACCGGTATATGTTGTAGGGGTC
This sequence comes from Helianthus tuberosus, assembly GCA_030545235.1. Lineage (NCBI taxonomy): Eukaryota > Viridiplantae > Streptophyta > Magnoliopsida > Asterales > Asteraceae > Helianthus > Helianthus tuberosus. The sequence goes on from CM060363.1 coordinate 64,545,336, forward strand.
AACTCGATACAACGCTTCTGTGTGATGGACTCCTTATCCTGCTATAACATCATACTGGGAAGACCATGGATTCACGATATGAAGGTTGTGCCGTCAACATATCACCAATGCATCAAGATTCCAACCCCTTGGGGAGTTGTCAAGGTTGAAAGTGATCAACAGGAAGCGAAAGAATGCTACTCATCCTCAATGAAATCCTCAACTAAGCCTAGTACAGCATAGCAATTAAAGATGCGGGCCCAGGATATCGTGGAGGATTCGGAGCAAGATGTGAAGAAAATTATCCTGGATCAGGATAACCCTGATATCTCGGTGCTCGTAGGAACCAATATCCCTCAGGATATTGAAGAACAGTTAACTAACTTTTTGAAATGCAGGATGTCAACGTTTGCATGGAAGCATGAGGATATGACAGGCATATCCAAAGACATTATCACTCACAAGCTTGGAATTGACAAATCATTCAAGCCTGTTCAGCAAAAAAGAAGAAAATTCGCTCCTGAGCGGAATGCGATTATCCAAGAGGAAGTTGAAAGATTGTTGAAGTCCATGATGATCAGAGAAGTCAAGTTTCCAAGATGGCTAGCAAAGGTAGTTGTGGTACAGAAGAAAAACGGGAAATGGAGAGTCTGTGTAGACTACACGGACTTGAACAAGGCTTGTCCTAAAGATCCATTTCCTCTCCCTCATATCGATGCAATGGTAGATGCTACTGCTGGACATGAAATGTTAACATTCATGGACGCATCCTCAGGATTTCAGCAGATTCAAATGGAGCCTTCGGATCAGGAGGATACTGCTTTCATGACACCAACAGGTATATATTGCTATACTGTTATGCCTTTCGGTTTGAAAAATGCAGGTGCAACGTACCAGAGATTGGTAAACATGATGTTCAAAGATAAGCTGGGGGACACCATGGAGGTATATATTGACGATATGGTGGTAAAGTCTAAAAAAGCTGAGGATCACCTCCAGGATATCAAGGGAGCATTTGATATCCTGGATCAATACAACATGAAGCTGAATCCTGCTAAGTGCCATTTCGGAGTGGGGGCAGGAAAGTTTCTAGGATATATGGTGACAAAAAGGGGGATAGAGGCAAGCCCGGAGCAGATTAAAGCTATCCTGGATATAAAATCACCCTCTAATATGAAGGACGTACAAAGGTTAACAGGCCGAGTAGCAGATTTGAATAGATTTATTTCTAGATCCTCGGAAAAATGCAGGGAGTTCTATGATATCCTCAAGAAGAATAAGAAATTTGAATGGGGAGCAAAGCATGAAGCAGCCTTCCAGGATTTGAAGCGATATCTCTCAACCGCACCCCTGTTGATGAAGCCTGAAAATGGTGAACCACTATCCCTATACCTCGCTGTATCAGGGAATGCTGTAAGTGTCGTTCTTATAAAAGACCATGAAGGTCAGCAATATCATGTTTATTATGTTAGTAAAAGTTTGTTAGATGCTGAAACTAGGTATTCTCATTTAGAAAAATTGATATTAGCTCTAGTCATGGCATCGACAAAGCTTAGACATTATTTTGAGACACATAGGATCCATGTTAAAACGAATTATCCTGTCAAAAATGTGCTTAGGAAACCAGAGATGTCAGGCAGGATGGCCAAGTGGTCAGTAAAGTTAAGTGCTTATGATTTAGTATATGAACCTAGAAATGCCATGAAGTCTCAGGCTTTAGCTGACTTTGTGGTTGATTTCAGTAGTGATATTCAGGATCAGGTAGACCTAGAAGTTCAACAGTTAGGAGAATCTTCAGGATCCTGGACATTATATACCGATGGTGCATCCAATATAAGAGGTGTAGGTTTAGGTATACTACTAAAATCGCCACATGGGGACATATTACCCCAGGCTATTAGGTGTGAATTTCCTGCTACTAATAATGAGGCAGAATATGAAGCTTTAATTGCAGGATTAGAATTGACTAAGAATATGAGTATCAAGAATTTGCTAGTATATGTTGACTCCTTGTTAATTACTAACCATTTTAAGGGATCCTATGCAGTCAAGGGAGAGAAATTAATCGAATACCTCGATATTCTCAAAAAATTAGCAGGATGTTTCGATGTTTTTATACTTGAACAGGTACCAAGGGAGGATAATGCTGAGGCAGATGCCTTAGCAAATCTGGGATCATCGATCAGGATACCAGAAGGAACCCAAATACCAATAATACATGTCTTGTATCCTGCAACGAATCCTCGGGATAAAGAAGTAGCGGGTATTCAGGATCCTGGAGCAGAGTATCCTGAAGAGGATCCTAAATCTTGGACGGCTCCAATCATGAGATATCTCAAGGAAGGACACATCCCCGAAAATGAAAATCCTAAGGCATTTAGGATGAAGGTATCACGATTCACTATTATAAATAATGTTTTATACAAGAAATCTCTTGCAGGACCGTATTTGAGGTGTTTGGAGGATCCTGAAGCCAAAGAAGTACTTCAGGATATACATGAAGGGGATTGTGGTAACCATACTGGGGGCAGGTCATTATTCTCAAAAGTATTAAGGACAGGATATTATTGGCCGACAATGAGAAAAGATGCCGCAGAATATGCTCGAAGATGTGACGCATGTCAAAGACATAGTAACATATTACATCAGCCTGCTGAACCGCTGTATCCTATTGTTTCCCCTTGGCCGTTTATGAAGTGGGGTATGGATATAGTGGGAAAGCTTCCAAAAGCTCCAGGAGGAAAGGTTTTCATGTTGGCAATGACGGATTATTTCTCCAAGTGGGTTGAAGCAGAAGCATTTGTTCAAGTTAGAGATCAAGAAGTAGTATCCTTCATAAAGAGAAATATCCTGACCAGATTTGGAGTACCAGCCGAGATAATCTGTGACAATGGTTCTCAGTTTATAAGCAAGAGAACTACTGACTTTTGCAAAAGTTGGGGAATCAAAATGATAACATCTACTCCGGTACATCCTCAAGCGAATGGACAAGCAGAATCCTCAAACAAGATAATTGTCAATAACTTAAAGAAGAGGCTTGGAGCCAAAAAAGGAAGATGGGCAGAAGAATTACCCTTTGTTTTGTGGGCTGATAGGACAACGGTAAAGAACGCAACAGGCCAAACCCCATTTTCCTTGGTATTTGGAGCAGAAGCAATGATTCCAACGGAAATGACAATACCTACTGCAAGATCTACCCTAAGTGATCCTGAACAGAATCCTGAAGCCTTGAGTCAGGATTTGGATACTATAGATGAAAAGAGAGATGCAGCAAGGCTAAGGATGGCAGCATATCAACAAAGAATATCCAGAGCATATAACAAGAATATTAGGACCAGAAGATTTAAGGTTGGAGATTGGGTGTTAAGAAAGGCTTTTCAGAATACTACTAATCCTGCCGATGGCAAGCTAGCTCCAAAATGGGAAGGACCATATGAAGTTGAATCAGAAGCAGGGAAAGGAGCATATAGACTCAAGAATATGGAAGAGGATATGCTACCGAGATCTTGGAATGCTATACACCTTAAGCTTTATTTCAAGTGAGTTTAGAATTTAATTTCTAACTCAGGATGGTATGAATTCTATCTTTTTTAAATATGTTTGGTTTAATTTATTCTTTGAAACCCAATACTAACTTAAGCATCGGAGGGGTGTTAGCCAAGCTAACACCCACCTAAGTGTAAGGATGTTTTGCAGTATATGCTTCGGGATATAGCTCCAGGATGCTCACTCAGGATACTTCAGAAGATTAGAGGATTGGCCCCCTCTCTCACGTACAAGGGATCCTGATCCCTTCACAGGTTTAAAGGTATTCACCTTTCTTCCGAATTGGGTTTAAACACTGCGCCTGGAGCGCAAGTTATTCAGGGATAGTTCAAGGTGGCGGGACCAGTCCATGTAAAAGTGGCTGACAATTTCGTTACTGTTGGCTATATCCTGAATCCTAAAGGTATATGAGGATTGATCACCCTCTCTCACGAAAGGGTATTTTCATACTCTCTAAGGTTTAAAGGTTTTCACCTTTCTAAGTCTTGGAGTTTGTACACTCCCGCCTGTAGCGCACGAAAATTTGGGATTTTCCCCAGGATACGAGGAATTTATTTCCAAAACATTTTTGGGTTTTACCCCTGTGACATGAAAAATTGCCTATATAATGGAAACGAATATCCAGAAGATTTCTAAGTATTTGAAGACATTATACACAGGGGACATTCCCACTAAAGTAATAATGTAAAGCTCAAAGGATAAGGCTCGGAACTAATGCACTAAGTGTCTCAGACAGGGGACATCTTCATTGGAAAAGTTGCAAAGGGATTGAGGTTTGATAATAGGGTTATACCCTATTCCTGGTATGATCTTTCCTTTATAAACATCGTTTAAGTTTTTAATAATACTATGTTTGGTAAAAGGTTAAATATCCTGATATATTCTCAAAATAGATTTTCAAAATCCTTCTAAGAATATTTGATTAAAATATTTGAAACTAATACTAGTTTGAAATGTTGATCATTTAGGTATTATCAGAATAGGTTTTGGAAAAGTGGACTGTTTTTCACTCTTTAAAAAGCTTTCTACAAAGTTGAAGGAATGTTTAGAAGTCCTATCTAATAACAGTTTTATAATATATTACTGAGCATATTGATCAGGATATTTTCATAAGATAACAATACAAAATTTTTACAAAGTTAAGAGTTACATTAAGTAGTGCAAGGCAACAACAAATAAGTCAAAAGATAGTTATATTATTAACAAGTCAAAAGTTGTGCTTTTGGTTTCACCTTAAACTAAGGCCCATCCACCAAAAGCACAATTAGTTTCTACCATACTTGTGTAACGGTTGGAGGATCTATCTCAAAACAGGACCTGTCCACCTACAACCGTTACCACATTCAAAACAGGTTATACTAATCGATGACCAAGGGCTTCATCCTAAAACCTAGGACCCATCCACCTTTGGTCATCATATTGTTCTAATGCAGGAAATATAAATTGTTCGAAGACAGGAAAAGTAAATTGTTTACACAACCACAACCATGAAATTTAAAAGTGGGCTCCGGCCTTGGCACGTATATCCATCATCGCCCACTTTGCCGCTTAAGAAGCGGCACCTTCTTGATCAACAGCTTCCTTCCCTGCATCTGCACCAGCATCGGCCTCAGGATTCTTCTCGGCATCACCATCATCAGCATTGGCCACTTCCTCTGCCGCCTTAGAAGGCTCTTCACCAGCATGCTTTGCAGGATGAGCAACGGGATGACCTCCGAGATCCTTTAGCCGCTTAAGAAGCGGCACCTTCTTGATCAACAGCTTCCTTCCCAGCCTTTGCACCAGCATCGGCCTCAGGATTCTTCTCGGCATCACCATCATCAGCATTGGCCACTTCCTCTGCCGCCTTAGAAGGCTCTTCACCAGCATGCTTTGCAGGATGAGCAACGGGATGACCTCCGAGAACCTTTAGTTTCGCCTCTCAAGTCTTTATGTTCTAGGAGGGGCATTCGAAACCCAAATCCCTGGCCTCATAAGCCATCCTTATCATGGCTTGGAGAAGAGAGAAGACCACGGATGCTTTGAGGCTATCCCGATATGAACTCATATTTTGCTGGTATTGGAGAAGGGCGGCATCTAGTTTGGCTTGGGCATCCTCGTTGGCTTTATGGAGGGTAGCTTGGTATTCCTGGATCATTGCCTTGTATTTATCTTCGTAATGTTGGGATTTGGCAGCCGCAATGGTTCCTTGATCAGCTATGGTGGCTTCAGCTTTCTCCAGCTTGATCTCCAACATCTTGTTAAGCCCGCAGGCGTCTTCATACAAGTGGATAAGACGTTCCAAGCCCTATCGATAAGGACACAGGTATCGATGTAAAAATAAGCAGGATAAGGACTAACATACTTGTGCAGGATATCGAAAGGAAAATTTTACCTGTTTGAGGAATGAGGTGGCTTCGTTAAACCCATGATTCTCGAGAGAGAATGTCTCAGAAACAGCTGGAGAGTCCGTCTCCTTTCTCTTCCGAGAGCTAGATGCCCGGGTCCTGGATGCCGGAGGGGCTTTGGAAGCAGAAACAGTCCTTGAAGAGGTAGGCTTTGGTGTAGCGGACGACTTTGGCTTGGATTCTTGTTTGATGGGTACAAGGCTAGACTAGCAATCCAACTCGTCAAGTTGGAAACCTTCAAGGTTGACAACTGGTACTGCACAAGGGAAGATATTCTTAAACTCATCATACTTTTGAAAAATAATTGATTTAAAATATATGTATAATTGCTGAGAATGTGCTTACCAGACATCTCTGAGCTTGATTTCTGGCTTGAATCTATGGGAGACAGGGAGAAAGTTCTTTCACTGGCAGGAAGTCGGTAGATTTCCTTGATCTTGGATTCGGATTCTGCACTGGGAGGCACTAAATCTCTGAAGTTCGCTGCATAAAAACATCAGAATATAAGTCTGGGATATAGTTTGAAGATATAATTGGGGATATTCCTAAAACCATAAATCCTACCCTTGGTTAACCATTTAACCGGTAGATCGAAACCCTTATCAATAGAGTCTCTTTTTACGAAAAAGAATTTTCGTCGCCATCGATCCTCGTTCTTGGTGGCCTTGAGAACCAAAGGGTTCTTGGAGGTCGAAAACAGAAGAAAACGGTGATCGCCATGGGATCTCAACCGGTATGCTATAGGGAGGTCTTCAATACACAGGTCAGGAAAATGACGAGACTTGATTTGATCCAGCACTATCAAAACTCGCCAGACCATTGGCATAGTCTGGGCATAGCTAAGGCCGGTGAGGTCAAAAAAACAAGAGATAAAGGGTGGAAATGGATACCGGAGTCCAAGAGAAAAAGGGTAGGCGAAGAAACAAACCCACTCGTTAGATGGCGCATCTGATCGGGCTTCCCGATCAAAAGGGCGAAAGACTGTTCCGGTGGGGAAGGCGCCGGAATCTTTAAGAGCAGCGATGTCGGCGTTGTTGAAGCAGCAGATTTCCTTTGCTGGATCACGGATGAGGTTTTGGCTTACGAGGGTTGAGGTCGGTTCGTCCGATCGAGATCTTGTTCGTGATGCCATGAAGGGTGTTGGGCAAACTAAAAGAAACTCAAGAAAGAAGGATAGAGGATGAAGAGATAAGTTATTACCTGAAAATCGCTTGAAGAATGATGATAATAAGCAGAAATGATTCGGCTAATTATAGGCTGAATATAGGGGGTAAAGAGTAAATATTGCATTGAAAATGGCACAATGTCACTTCAACCATCGTTTCATTTTAATTGCCTCGATCGACGAGATAAAGTTTTTAAATATATCCGTTGGATTGGTATACCAACCGATATATTTGGGGACAATTGTTATGGGCCATTTTCTGAGTATGTATGCTGACTAATATCCTGCTTTTTATTGTTTATCTATGATCAGGATACTGGACGGAGATATTGCTAACATCCTGGGTGATATCCTGAGGTATATCGAATTAATCACGTGTAGGTTAAAGACTGGGACTTGCCAACGGTCAAGTGGACTTCATCTCCTCAAGACTCAGACGTATTTGTTAAAGGAGAGACGTTGAGCCCGAAAGACCAGGTCTCCAACGTTCAACTAAGGAATATTCGTTGGATCCCGGTTATGTAGGATAGTTAGTTACGTTTGTTTTACTATAAATAGATGGGGGCGGATCAGATTAAGGCACTCAACCTACACATTTTCGAACACTTTCTCTCTAGCTCATCGCAAACACTACACACAACACTTGTATTCGAATTACATTGTAACACACAGTCGATCCGCACCACATCCTGCACTGTATCCTGATATTTGAAGCAATAGAAGAACAAGGCAGCTGCGATTGTCAGCTCCCGAGGTTTTATGCCGGCGATCTAGATTGATCAAGGGATTTCCTCGTACATCACGTGTCAACCTTTACATTTTCGCTCATTGTTTGATTGTAGATACAGCTCTATATCCTGAGCCGTATCCTGAAACTGTTTTCATATCTAACTTGCTTAACACATTTTTCACACATATTTCTAGCACACTACCTCACTTAACTAATTTGATCACTTAATTGCTTCGGTAATTTTTGACCAAAACATATACCATATTGGAATTTGTTTAAATATAATTTTTAACATCTGCCCCTTATAAATTCCAGGTATGTGCAGGCTGAATTTATCGAGAGAGAAATGGAACATATGACGGAATAAATAAAATCGGTTATACAGACTCTCAATGCCAATCAGGTGATCATTTATTTTGGGTTTTAATTTAGATTGTTCTGCCCCTCTTAAAACAAAATGGTACTGAAATTTGTTTGACGTTCATAGGGGTTGATGTTGATACGTATTTGATTTGTGTCTCATTTAGGGTGGAGAACTTGAAGCAACTGATGGTATGACTCCAACGGATGTCGTTGTCCGGATCCTTAACAATCAACTAAGTTCATTAATGTGGATTGATGAAAAGGTTAGGTTGTTCTTCCATATTTCCATCTTTCTTTCACTAAGCTCACTAAATATCGTTCTTACATTTTTTATTTCTGTCCTAATTTACATTTTCTAGGCAATTTACTTGCAAAAGGGGTACCTAATAAATCAATATGTAACCTTTTGAATAAAGTAAACAATGTAATTTAATTACATAAGTTATCCTTATGTTTGTTACGAGTGTGAGGTGTAAGCCAAGCCACGTGTTGTGACCGTTGGAAGGAAATGAAGACGCTTTGATCTTTTTCAGAGACCCATTTCTTTTTTTTTCTTTTTTTTTTTTTCGTTTGACATCTTTTGTGGGTTTCGCATAACAAAACCCTCACCGTCAAGTTTATGCATTAACCAAAAATAATAATAATATAAGTAACTTTCTCTAGCCCGGGAAGCAATCCCGGGTGATATCTTAATCCTTTTCTTAATCTGTTAGTCTCCTTTTGGTTTTGATATATGTTTCGTGTTGGGATTGAACCCTATCAGAGGAACAGATAATTAAAGCCAAAACTGGATCAGAGCAGTGGATCCAAAATAAGCAGATGTTATGTATACAAGTCTCTCCCCTTGAAAGTGGTTTCCACATCTGCTGACCTCCTATCTACTGATCGTACAAACTGCTGACCTACAACTGCTGATCAAGTCAAAGACTGATGAAGACTAAAGCCCTGCTATTCTATCTACTGCCTTGGTTTAAGCACTGCTGGGTTATATCAAGTGCTGCTGAGATCACATCAGTGGAAGAAATCAGCAGTAGTTTAGATATCTTTATGTAATGAATTGTAATAGCAGTAGTTAGCATAGCAGTACTTGTATAGATCAGAGGTTAGAGTTTGTTAAGAGGTTAGATGTCACTTTCATGGTGACGTCAGCAAAGATGCTCAGTGGTTTGTCCGTGCCTATAAATAGAACAGTACCATGTACTGTTCTATTAGCTCTTCACCATCTTCTTCCTGCAAGAACAAATCACAGTGAGCTGAGGCTGAGGGGGAGTTTGTTACATACTTGCAATTGTAATTGAATCTTGTAATAAATTCAACTTTGGTTCAATGTTAAACTTGTATGTTAAAAGCAATTCTCCTGTTTGATTGTGAAAAGTTTGCTTCCATTATATTCCGCTGCACTACTCATTCATTGTTCATTATAATTCAAACGTAAAACACAATCAAAACCAAACTCAGATCCTAACAATTGGTATCAGAGCTTGGACAGTCAAATTTGATTTAACAATCATTTTGACATAAATAGTTCAGCTCACAATCGTTGATACTGATAGTTTGTTCATTTTGTTGAAAAACAGAGCAAGGATTAATCACCATCAAAGTTGATTAAACAGTGCCTGTAAAACAACCTGGATGACGTCACAATCACAAGATGATAAGAATAACATTGGCTCTCTTTTCAAACCACCCATGCTTAAACGTAATGAATACAACATCTGGGAGAGAGGGATGGGTCACATCCTTGCTCAACAGAACACTGGATGTTTGAGGTCTGTTGTTTTTGGTCCCCATGTTCCTATGGTGCCAAGTGCTGAGGATACAAAGAAGTTCGTACCTAAACCAACTGAAAATTATACTGAAAATGACTTTCAAAAGTTCGAACTCGATGCCAAAGCATTTAGCATCATAGCATCTGCATTACCCAATGAGATCTATGTTGGACTGTTACATTGTAACAGTGCCAAAGAGCTATGGGATGCACTGAAGGAACAGTTTGGGGGAACATAAGAAGTTATTGAAAACAATAGGGAAATTCTGAATCAGTAGTATGAAACATTCTGTCACATCAAGGGTGAATCATTGACTCAGCAGTTTGAGCGATTCAGTTGTCTCATTAGTGAACTAAGGCTTGTTAAAGTAACATTTCCAAATTCAACTCAAAATAACAGGTTCCTTAGATCACTACCAGAAAAATGGGATACCATTGCATTTGTTACTGGAAACTCTGCTGAGTTCAAAAATCTGACCCTGACCCAACTTCATGGTAGACTCCTGACCTATGAAAGGGAGTTAAACCAGAAAAAGAAGTTGCAAGAGTCTGGCAAAGTTGCTGATGATTATTCATTTGGCAACACAGCTCTTTTTGGTCAGGAAGAATCTGGTAGCAGTAGTAATGATCAGGGTTATGAACACTTTATTGATATAACTGCTCGTGGAAATTTCAACAACCCTGATTCTCACTCTACAAATTATGCTTTTACTGCAAATTGTGAAAACCAGATGTCAGATAACTTGTGTTTTGAACTCAATGATTTGCAACACTTTGATCCCACTGACTTAGAAGAGATGGATATTTTGCACCAACTGGCTTTGCTTAGTGTAAGAACAAGCAAATTCTACAAAAGAACAGGGAGAAAATTCCCAGGGTTATATGGGAATTTAAAAGTGGGGTTGGATAAGTCAAAAATTAAGTGCTATAAGTGCAATAGGCTAGGTCATTTTGCTAGGGAATGCAGGAGTCAAACCACTGGTCCAATAATAACTCATCCTAGCTCAAACCCTAGACCACAAAATCAAAGCACTGTGCACTATACCCAATATACCCCTGCAGCCCATATTAACACTGCTCACTATGCTGCAACCCCTGTGCCTGTGCATTATGTTCAAACCACTGTTCCACAAATTCAGTATGTTCAAGCCCCTGTCCCTCAGGCACAAGTGCAACCTGTTGCACCTCAACAAGCTGCTCCAACAGTGGTACAACCAGATCAACAAAGCTTTTTCACCCAAGGCTTTGTTGACTGGAGCAGCATGCCTGATGAGCTTGGTGATGAAAATTTTGCACTCTATGCTTTTAATGATCCTTCTAATGATGAATTTTGCTTGATGGCTTTAGAGTCAATACCAGAAGGGGTAGAAACTAAAGGTGAACAGCTAAGTGCTGAAACAGTGGATGAAGTGGCTGAAGCAGTGGTTACTGCAGTTGCTGGTGAACTACTGCTGGGAGAAAATTCAGAAACCCTGATTGAACCACTGTCTGACCCTTGGTCCAAAGAAGACAAAGAAGAAAAGGAAGAGAAGAAAGCAGGTGAGAAAGAAGTTAGAGCTGATGATGAAGATGATCATCAATGTGATTGTGCCATGATGGCTGCTGCTAAGGTATCACCTCAAGTTCTTGAAAAACTATGTTCAGACAAATGCATTATTGCATTTGCTAACATCAAAGAGGTAAATGAAAACCTTAGGGATAAAGTCTTAACTGATGAAGTCAAATTTGAAAAGTCATTAAAAGAACTTAGAAACAAATTGGCTGAAAAAGATAAGGAAATCAGCAGTCTCAAAGAAGAGCACAGCATAACTAAAACTCAACTCCAAACTATGGTAGAAAAATACCAAGTTTGCAAAAAGGAGTTGGAGTCCACCCAGATCACCTGTGAAAGATGGGTGGAATCTTGTAAAGGGTATGAGGTTATGCTTGAGAAACAGCTTGAAAGCAATGTCAAGTTGGTATAGGATATAGAAAATATGATGATCTTGAAAACACTGCTGTCAAACAAGCTGGTTCAACTGAAATAATACCAACCAACAAGAATGGCCAAGAAGTAAAGATTACTGACAAACTTGGTAACAAAATCACCCTGGAAAGATCATCAGTGGGGTCCTCAACTTTTGAGGAAATTGAGAAATACCAATTTAAACCCACATGGTCTGATGAGTGACATTCTTGAAAATTTCAAGCCTATGGACTTTACAACCACTGATGGTGTCACAGCTCCAAAAGCAAAGGTCATTCTTATCAAAGACATCCCAGCAGTAGTTCAAAACTCTGTTGCTAAGGAGTCTGAGAAAAGGAAGAAAAGAGAAAAGATCAAAAACCTGTTTTGTGATTTTTGTGAAAAGAGAAATCATCTAACAAAAGACTGTTTTCATCTAAAAGCATATGATCTAAACAAAACAAGTGTCATTCTACCTGCTGAAAGCTGCACCATCTGTGGTAAAACAAACCACAAAACTCAAGCATGTGTGTATCTCAAAAACTTTGATGTGAAAAAGAATGAGTACACTGCTAAAACATCCTTGAGTCCATCAACATCATCTGTCAAATTCACCAAGAATCAACCACTGTTTGTGCCAGTCCAAACAGCTGTTACAAAACAGCTGAATCAAACATCTGTCCAAAGAGATGTTCAAGTGACTGATGCACCTCCTGCCAACCAATTCAGAAAAGGCAAGGGACAATCATCTTACCAAAGGATTCCACATGTTTATGAGACCTACAAAAGGCCTTCTAAACCAAGAGTGAACATACATCCTTTTGGGTATCAGCAGGTGATTGGTCAAAACCCACAACAGTGGTTAGAGAGAAACAGTCCTAAAACTGTCCAAACCCCTAACCTAACCACTGCCCATACATCTGATCTCATCCCAGACACTGTTGAGACCCCATCCAAAGCCTTATTGGCTTTGGAGACCCTAATGAACTAATCCTTTTACTTCATGTGCAGGGAGTTTCTGCATGCTTAGATAGCCTTTGGTATGTAGATAGTGGAGGCTCCAGGCACATGACAGGATGTAAAGCCCTACTCAAAGATTTCAAAATCCATGGAGGGGGTGATATATCCTTTGGTAATAATAGTAAATGGAAGGTTCTGGGGTCTGGTACAGTACAGTCTGAAAATGTAAAATTTGAAAATGTCAATCTAATAGACAATCTAAAATTCAACCTCCTGAGTGTTTCACAAATGAGTGATAAGGGGTATGGGTCATTCTTCACAAAGGAGTGTTGTAGGATTGTTGGACCAGAAATGGTTGATAAGATTGAAGCAATAATCAATTCTGGAAAAACCACTTGTTGCTCAAAGAAGTGGCAATGTTTATGTGGTGGATATGTCAAAAGAGAGCCCCAGAACTGATGCCTGTCTGTTCTCAGCTGCATCAAACAAAGAGACAGAACTATGGCACAGAAGATTGGGGCACACAAATCTCAAGACAATCACTGCCATTTCAAAACAGGGGTTGGTAAGAGGTTTACCTCAAAAACTGTTCACCTATCCTGAGCATTGTGTTTCTTGCCTAAAAGGAAAACAACATAAAAGCTCCTACAAATCCATTGATGAGTCCAAAACAACCAAATGTTTGCAAATGCTTCATATGGATTTGTGTGGCCTAGTTAAAGTCACGAGTCTTAAGAAAAAGAGGTATTGCTTGGTTATTGTTGATGACTTTTCTAGGTTTACATGGACTTACTTTTTACACTCAAAAGATGAGACTGCAGGCATTCTGCAAGACTTTGTGAAACAGGTTGAAAAGCAGTTTGACCTTCCAGTAAAAATCTTCAGAAGTGACAATGGCACAGAGTTCAGGAACAAGGAGTTGGATGATTTCTGTGTGTCAAAAGGAATTGTGAGGCAATACAGCATTTCAAGAACACCAGAACAAAATGGGGTTGTTGAAAGAAAGAACAGGACTTTGATTGAGGCTGCCAGAACCATGCTTGCTGATTCAGGTTTGACATTAACTTTTTAGGCAGAGGCAGTAAACACTGCTTGCTATGTCCAAAACAGAGTTTTAATCAACCCCAGGCATCAAAAGACTGCCTATGAACTGCTGTATAAAATAAAGCCATTGATTTCATACTTCAAAGTTTTTGGTTGCCCATGCTTCATTTTAAACTTAAAAGATTCCATTTCTAAGTTAGCAGCCAAAATTGACTGTGGTTACCATCTGGGATACTCAACCGCTGCTAAAGCCTACAAAGTGTTTAACACAAGGACCAAAACAGTGGAAGAGACTTTGAATGTAAAGTTCAATGAACTTTTATCAATGAAAATCCCAGCAAACCCTGCAGAATTGTTTGATCTTGATAAATTCACCTTTGAAAATACTGCTGTCAAGACTAACAGTGCAGGTCCATCAGAGGATTCAAGACCAGACTATGGATATGAAATCATCATTCCTCAAAAGTCTGTCAAAATGGGAAGAGCAGCAGATGTTCAAAACAGCTGTCAAAGCTCAACCACTGCTACCTCAACAGTTGTTGACCAAAGTAGCCACTTAACCCCTGCTTCCACATCATCAAGCACTGTTGATAAAAGTCCTCAAACAATGGATCAAAGTCAGCATGTGTCCACTCCATTACCTCTTATTCCACCACCATTTGAAGCCACTGCTGGATCATCAAAGTCACCTGCAGTGGTTAGCTCAGATGATTCACATCTGCAGCCATTCCCACTAAATGCCATTGTTCCATACCAAGGAGAGCTCATCTTCTTGAAATCTCATCCACCACACCAAATTATTGGCAACATCAATGACGGGGTGCTCACAAGAAGTCAATCCCAAAACATTTGTCTTTTTGCTGGTTTTCTATCTCTCCATCAGCCAGTCAAGTACCAAGAGGCACTGAAAGACAATAGCTGGGTAGAGGCCATGCAAGAGGAGCTAACAGTTTAGAAGACAACAAGTTTGGGAGCTTGTTCCATTGCCAGAGGGTGTAAGTCCTATTGGCACAAAATGGGTCTTCAAAAATAAAACTGATGAAAGGGGTATTGTTGTCAAAAATAAAGCCAGGCTTGTGGTTCAAGGGTACAGACAAGAAGATGGGATTGATTATGATGAAACATTTGCCCCTGTTGCAAGACTTGAAGCAATCAGACTATTTCTGGCCTTTGATGTCAACCACAACATCAAGGTGTACCAAATGGATATCAAATGTGCATTCCTCTATGGTAAGATTCAAGAAGAGGTATATGTTTGTCAACCTCCAGGTTTTGAGGATCCATTTAATCCAGATCATGTCTACAAGCTGAACAAAGCTTTGTATGGCCCGAAACAAGCACCAAGGGCCTGGTTTCTCAGATAGTGACTTTGCTGGATGTGACAAGACAAGGAAGTCCACTTCAGGAGGGTGTCAATTCCTAGGCAATTGCTTAGTGTCTTGGCAAAGCAGTTGTTGGATTTTGGTATCACTGCCTTAAAGACACCACTCATGTTGGACAGTCAGGCAGCAGAAAATATCATCAAAAATCCAGTTTCTCATTCAACCACCAAGCACATTGACATCAGACATCACTTTGTGATGGATTGCTATGAAAAAGGTTTGATTTCTCTGCACCATGTTCCAACTAAGGATCAGCTGGCAGATGTGCTAACCAAAGCATTAGACACATCCACCTTTGAAAGCTTGATCTCTAGGATTGGCATGCTAAACATGGAATAACAGGCAAAATCCTATTTTTCTATGAATAAAAGCATTAAAATGTTTTCAGAAAATCAAAAATCCATCCTTAAAAATAGCTAAAAATGAATTTTTCATTAAATCCTTAAAAGTCTGCCATAACCACTGCTTTATTCTAAAGTCTGTTCTACTTAAAAGTTTGTCCACTGCTGAAAGTCAACCCCTGCTCTCTCATTTCTTTGATAAGAACTGTTGTTCAAAATCAGTGTTTTATCTACTGATATGTTATCCACTGATAGTGAAAATCACCCACTACTCTCATTGCCACAGTTATACCACTGATCTTGTTCCATCAGTGGTCTTCATAAAAGAGTTGTCGTTTTCTTCATCAGGGGTTGGCACGTGGACAGTACATTGTGGTCAGACCTTTTGTAACAACTGCCACATCAGCATTCACTTTTTCTCTATAAAACCCCCTTTCAAAACCCAAACAGGGTTTTACTGTCGAATTGAATTCTTAAAAATTCATTTCTCAAAGCAGTTTTCATCTCATTTCCTCAAATTTCTTCACAACCTTCTTCAATCGTCTTCTTCAAAATGACAAAATCGAAGTCATCCGCAACACCCACTTCAAAATCCTCTCGTAAAAAGGCCGCTCCAAAGGCTACTCTCATCGAAATCCCATACAAATCACCTCACAATTATCTGGGTCTTCTGACAAAACCAGGCACCACTGATGTTTTCGACTCCATCATTGAAATCATGTCTGTCTCAAAGTACAAAACTTTGTTAACAGCAGATGTTCCAATTTACTTGGACACCCAAAGAGAGTTCTGGAAGAATATTACCCTTGATAAACAAGGAGAAGATGTCATAGCCATTAACTCCTCTCTAATGGGTAAAGCAGTCCAAATCACACCACAATCCATCTCGGAAGTCTTTGAACTCAATGATCAGCAAGGTAAAACTTCTTTTCCCAAACATGAGTTAAAAACTGATTTCCTTGAAAGGGGTTATGCAGAGCAAATAAAAAAGGATACCTTACAAAAAGGTAATTTTCCACCTGCAACAAGATTTTTGTTCCATACTCTGCTAATGTGTGTTTCAAACAAAACCACCTCTTTTAATGAGATACCATTAAAGATTCAAAATCTGGGATATGCTAATCTTCAAGATGAAAATTTTAATTACTCCCAGGAAATCTTTAATGATTTGGTTAAAAATGTTGAGAAAAAACCATTCTTACTTTTTCCAAGATTTCTAAGTTATTATTTTGAAAAGAAATTTGGTAAGGATGATGCTTCTACAATAAAACAAGGTGCATCTTTTCAAATAAACAGCTTAACAGCTGAAACTTTTACAAGAATGTCAACACCTTGCAAAACACAAGCAGATGTGCCTGAGCAGACTTTAGCAGCTACCACTGCTCCTCAGGTATCTGCTGCTGAGCCCACTGCTCAAGGTGATCAAAGTAGCAAAACAACTGCTTTGAAACCCACACCTAAAATCACCAAAAAGGCAAAGCAAAAGAAAACTCAAAAACCTCCCAAACCCATCAAAAAGGCAACTCTGGAGGATGAGATACCAGTGCAACTGCCAGTGACAGCACAAAAGTCACAAGAAACCACTGCTGCTACTTCCTCACAGCAGTTGGTACAAATATCTCAACCCATAACTGAAACTCCTCCTGTTTCTTCTCGAAAAGAACAGGTTGTACATATAGGGCCACCACAATATGATGCTCTGGAATCACTTGCTTCCATTATCCACCGCCCAATGCCCGGGGCCAACTCTCTTTCTACACCCAACCTCACCTCCACAATTCCCCCACCAACAAAATTATTGTTGGATGCTATTGATCTGAACCAGGCACAAACCAGTCCTTCTCACTCACCTATCAATGAGAACATACTTCAACAAACGACTGGGTCTGATGTATCAATCATAAGCCAACCCACCAACAAGACCTGAGGAGGTTACACCCCTTGAGTTACAAGTAACTCTTGGTGGTAATCCAAGTGAAACAGTCACCACAAGTGCTGAACCCACTGGTTTGCATTTGGACAGTGGTTACATCAATAAGACTTCCTTGGAGGTAATTCCTTCTATAGCACCTCTGATAACCACTAGTGAGTATGTTTTGACCACTGGTACCATCAAAAGGTTATCAAGTGTTGAGGGAAGAAGTCCCCAGTACCAAGAAAAAGGGGCAGCAATGGATGACTATTGGAATACATTCCCTAAGTCAACCATTGTTCAAACCACTGTTAGTGGGAAATCAGATGATCCCATTAAGTTGGTTGATGGTTTAAAGTACCAAGAATTGACGGAGAGAATCGATAAACTAGATACCTCTGTTGCAGAAATCAAAACAATGCTGCAGCAGTTGTTGAAAGTACAAAAGGTGCAACCCACTGTTGTTCCAGCTCAAGCACCTGCTCCATCACAATCACCTGCTGCAAATGAGTTATGGACTCTATTTCAACACCTGCTCCAACAACAACGACAAATGGCTTATACATGTTCAGGAGCTGAGAAACATAATGGAGTCAAGGTTTAGAAACACCCAAGCAGACATCAAGGCTATAAAGGCCCACATCCTAAGCACCACTAGCACTGCTCCTCCAACTGTTTTCTTTATTGATCAACTTCCTCCAGATATTGCCAAAAAGGGGGAGAAAATTAAAGAATGGAAGAAGGGAATAGATGATGGTCTCTACATAGAACCAGAAAAGGAGAATATGACCAATAAGATCCCTTTGCCAGATGGGAGCAAAAAGATTGATGTTACCACAAATGCACTAGCTGAAGCAAAAGCTAGTGTAAAAAGGGACAGAGAGGCAAAGGATATGTCCAGGTGGCTATGCAGTTAATCTCGGCGATATCTCGGTGATATCTCGGCGATATCTCGGTTATCGGCCCCTCACCAAAATATCGGTTTCCGATATCGGTCATATATCGGTCAACGATAATATCGGTGGTCAACGCCGAAATATCGCCGATATCTTGCAAAAACCGTATCGGTTGTATCGCCGATATATCTTTTTACAAAAAAAAAAAAAAAACTGCACTCCACAGCTATGAAGCACGGGGACGGCTATAACATTTATGGAGAGATTTCCGGTGGCCGGAAGCAAACCTGCAACTTCCGGTGGTTGTGGTGGCCCGGAGATGGTGGCTAGGTGGTTGGTGGTGGCAATTTTGTTACTATGGCAGAGAGGGAAATCAGAAATGAGTAAAAGAGAAAGCCAGGTTCAAAAGGGAAAACCATTGCATATATGTGTAGTGGCACATGGTTTTTAAAAACCACGTTGAAAAAGGGAAACCATGTTCACAATTATCCTCTCACTATTTATTTATTTAGCATAAAATATATATATATGAAATAGATAAATGTTTAACACTGATTCTTAAAATGGTAGTATTTTTTTATTCTAAAAATACAATAAAATAACTAAAATTTCACAATTCTTATGATATCAACTATATATATAGCTCTAGATATGAATATGAATATGAATATGAATATGAATATGAATATGAATATGAATATAAATATATATATTTATGCATGATATTAGAAATTACCGATATCTCACCGATATCTCACCGCGATAAACGATATCTCATATATCGGTCCTTGACCGATAACCGATATTTTTTCGCATTAACTGCATAGCCAGGTGGAATGAGGAAAAAAGAGCTTATATGGAGCTGAATGCGCAGGGTTGTTCTGAGCCAAAGGATGTTAAAAATCCTGAGCTAAAAAGAAAGAATCCCACTAAAAAAATGAGGGAACCCAAATCCATACCATCCAGACCCACAAAGCTTACTTCCAAACCACTTTCCAAAAGCCTGCAACATCCATCTTCAACTCAAACAGCTGTTGTAACTCCTGCTGTATCAACATCTGCTGGTACTCCAGTTGTTTCAACATCTGCTATCACTTCAACACACACCACAACCACTGTCTTACCACCACCACCAAAAATCATTTCACCACCAAAACCACCATCACCACTAAAAACAATCTCACCACCATCACCTCCTGCCAAAAAGCAGAAGACACCAGATGTTACATCTGTTGTAATGACAACAGTGGCTGAAACACCAGTTGTTTCAACAACTGTTAGTCAGCCACCATCCACCACTCAAAATACCACCACTGATCCACCCAAGACATCATCAGCCTCTCCTACAATAAAAAAGAGAAGGATTTTCATACCTGATGATGATTCTCCATCACCACCACCAACATCTTCACAATCTCTTGCACTTATTCCAAACCCTGTTCCTCTCTCATCAGCTCAAGTACAACAACCAATCATGGCCATCACTCCTGCAGGTTTCCAATATCCTCTTGAACTCATTGCAGTCAGAGAAGAGATCAAATCCTTCTAATATGAGGATGATCCTGCTAAAAGGAAGTTGCCATCTGTTGAAAGATATCCCAGGCCCAATAACATTGAAGAGTACTTGAAAATTAAGGCTCAACAGGCAGAGGATATTTCCAAAAGAAACTCTCAAGGAAAAACTGACAAAGAAATTCAAAGGCACTATCAATTTCTATTCACTCAAGTCAGATCCTTAGAGCACTTTGCAAAAAAATGTTTATCAGCAAATCTCAGAGAGAGCAGATGAAACTTTGAGAAAAGACTACATTGAAAGTATCATGGCAACCAAGAAATACAAGGGAGAAAAGCATATGTACAAGGAGTGGTCCATTCCTAAGCTTGAACAAGAAGTAGCCAGGATTCAAGAAATGATAAAGAATAAGATCAAACACACTCCTCCAGATTGGTCAAAGTACAAAAAGAATGTGCCTGAAAAGACATTAGAGTTGAAAAGAATGAAAGAGGAATTAGTTGCTACTGACTATGGGTCTAAAAATCAAGTGGCAAGATGGAAAGAAGACATAGTCAGGACCACCTACAAAAGGTTGGAGGAATTAAGGAAGAAAGATCCTAAAGTTCCACAAAAACCTGACTACCCTGAAGCAGAGGTTTCAAAAAGACCACCAAAGCTGCAAATCAGGAGATCCACTGCTCCAACTGGTGCTGTCATCTATAAAAGAAAGCAACAAAAACAGTTGGATACTGAAACAGTGGTAGAGTTAATGGCAGGAGATGAGCTTGTAAAAGAAGGCATTAAGCAAATGATAGTTGAAACTCTTGGCCTGAACCAACCTGCAAGCACTGCTCAAACAGTCATCACAAGGCCTGCATCACCAAACTCCTCATCAAATAAAAATCTCCCAAGAAACCCACCAGACTCAAAAGTACTAAAGTGGAAAACTGACAAACAGACCCATGTACTGACAGTGATCAAGTCTAGTGAAGAAGTGAAGAAAATAACAAGGGAACAAGCACTTGGCCTAAGTCTTGAAGATTTGCAGGATCTCCTTGATCTTCCACTTAGCAGGGATGAAGATGACACAGATGCCTTAGCCTTTGAGTTACAACTCAAAGGGCAAATAAGGGAACTGTTGATGAGGCAATAAAGATCTACAAATAATGAAGGGTTTTGGCATTATCTGTTCCAGGGGGGAGATTGTTGGGATTGAACCCTATCAGAGGAATAGATAATTAAAGCCAAAACTGGATCAGAGCAGTGGATCCAAAATAAGCAGATGTTATGTATACAAGTCTCTCCCCTTGAAAGTGGTTTCAACATCTGCTGACCTCCTATCTACTGATCGTACAAACTGCTGACCTACAACTGCTGATCAAGTCAAAGACTGATGAAGACTAAAGCCCTGCTGTTCTATCTACTGCCTTGGTTCAAGCACTGCTGGGTTATATCAAGTGCTGCTGAGATCACATCAGTGGAAGGAATCAGCAGTAGTTTAGATATCTTTATGTAATGAATTGTAATAGCAGTAATTAGCATAGCAGTACTTGTATAGATCAGAGGTTAGAGTTTGTTAGGAGGTTAGATGTCACTTTCATGGTGACGTCAGCAAAGATGCTCAGTGGTTTGTCCGTGCCTATAAATAGAACAGTACCATGTACTGTTCTATTAGCTCTTCACCATCTTCTTCCTGCACGAACAAATCACAGTGAGCTCAGGCTAAGGGGGAGTTTGTTACATACTTGCAATTGTAATTGAATCTTGTAATAAATTCAAGCATTCGGTTCAATGTTAAACTTGTATGTTAAAAGCAATTCTCCTGTTTGATTGTGAAAAGTTTGCTTCCATTATATTCCGCTGCACTACTCATTCGTTGTTCATTATAATTCAAACGTAAAACACAATCAAAACCAAACTCAGATCCTAACATTTCGTTTTTTTTATGTTTCATCGTTCTTTGTTGTTTGCTTAAGAGGATTTTGATCAGTTTTGATTAGTATATGACTCTTCCTATCATTCTTGGTGTGGTTTTTTTGTTATAGATCTGAAAGCATTCTTAGCAATTTAAGGTTTGGTACTACAATTTCTTTCACAAAATAGTTCCAGTTGCTTGCCATGCTAACCTTCTTAAGTGTTTTGTAAGCTCGCAGATTGTGGGAAGAAAGTCATTTGAGCTGCCGCAGATGAAGTCGCTTATGATCAAACATGGGCATCGGACTTTAATCCTCAAGCAAACACCGCTACTCATAAAGTTGATGTCATGGTAGGAAATACATGGGAGGAAAGTCATTGGGCTGCCACAGATGAAGTCAAATGTGATCAAACTTGGACATCAGACGCAAATCTTGAAACAAACACAACAGTAAATACAGACGTAAATCTTGAAGCAAACACGGCGGTAAATACATCGGAGGAAAGTCATTGGGTTTCCACTGTTGAAACCGAATGTGATCATACTTGGGAATCAGATCTAAATCATGAAGCAAACACCGCTACAAATAAAGCTGATGTTATGCATTTATGAATGACAGTATTTACATAAGTTGTTATTGTTAACATATATGAAGACATTTTTTAATTTATTATTGTATTAACAATTAATCAATGCCGTGTAAAAGTTTAATGAAATAATATGTTATATTTTAATAAAAATACATGTTTATTAACTAATAAAAATAAACGAACCGGGAAGCAGTCCCAGGTGGTAACCTAGTTGAGAATAAAAGATATATAAACAAACAAAATTAATTAAACCACACCATTTAGAAAAGGTTCATTTGAGACAAGTAATCGGTAATTTAAATTCTTACGAAGCCACTAGTAATGTAATTGAGAATAAAAGATATATAAACAAACTTAATTAAACCACACCATTTAGAAAAGGTTCATTTATTTGAGTCAAGTAATCCATAATTTTAATTCTTACGAAGTCGCTAGTAATTACCTATATTCACAAAGAAACTTTAAATGGGTCGACACGAAACACGACACGATTTTAAACGGGTTCAACGTGACACGAGTAAATATATGGGTCTAGTTAGAATTTGAACTCGTCAACCCGCCAACCCAACACGAACATGATTGACAATCCTACTTGATACTAGTGGTACGCAAATCGGGTTTTTTTAAAAACCGGTTCTGGGTATGGAACCGGGTTCGGGTAGGTTCGGGTTTTACAAAATCGGTTTTTTTTTAAATCCGGGTCGGGCCCGGGTTTTCTACGAAAAATGTATACCCTATATACCCGGGTTCGGGTCAGGTTTTATAAAACCCGGGTATTATAATACCCTATTTTCGGGTTCGGGTCCGGTTCGGGTATTCATCGGGTAGGGTTCGGGTATGCATCAGGTTGGGAAAAAACCTGCACCGGGTATTAAAAAACCCGACCAGGTATTAATGCTTCTTTATATGTTTTAGTGGATGGTGCCTATTGAAATTTTAATGACATTTCTAAATTTAAATTCGATAGTGCTAGATCGAATGAATAGTCCTGATTTGAATCCTTTTGGATTACATAAACAACAATATATTTTATTTGCTATGTTATGTTTTGACCAACTACTAAGTTCCATCAATTTTTCATTTTTTGTATTAGACAAACACCAATGGATCTTTTCAGCAAAAAAAGGGGAATAATGACCAAATACTTCAAATATCATTAGAAACTTAATAATTAAACAAGATTACATCAAAGTGCATTTGCCACGTAGAGGGATCTATCCAATGCGCGGTAACACAAAGGTACGATTCGGGTAACCCATGAGGTGCCGACCAAACATCGCACGTCAAATTCACACCAGTTTTTAAAATTTGAAAAGTCGAAAACAATTGTTGTTTTGCTTGTTTCCACGCTTTTAGACAATCACGTCGAAGAGTAGTGCGGCTTACTTGGTTATAACGTGGTTGTAGAACTCTTTGGATGAGACGGTGGTTGTCAAAGAATTGAAATGGCAAACCTTGTTGAATCACGAAATTTCCGAATCCTTCGCGAACCGACTCAACGTCATAATGCCAAATTTTCCCGTCGGTTGACAATGGTGCTTGCCCTTGGTTCGGATCATTCCTCAAAACTTTGAAATACGTTGACAGGTGTTTTTTCAACGTCGTGTTCGAATCGGACTTCAACATAGCTCCACAATGAACGCATCGAGCTTTGCTTGGTCCAAACGACATTTTACATAGCTATATAACCGGTTATAAAAAAAACTCAGTTCCGGGTATTTATAAAAACCGGGTTTCGGGTATAAACTAAGTATAAAAAAACCCGGTTCCGGGTTCGGGTTTTAGATCAAATATGGATACCCGGTCCCTACCCTATGGGTAGGGTTGGGTTCGGGTATAGAAAACCTAGTTTTTATAATACCCGGTTCGGGGTTTTTTTTCCGGGTTCGGGTTTTTTGTGCACCACTACTTGATACCATGCTATAAATCCATTGGTATGATGGTATCAATTATAGAGACCAATTATAGAGAACCACACAATCCCAATTCTGCCATAAAAGTGTTGATCCCTTAAAAGAAGTAACTCCCATAGTCTAAAACAATCCCGACACAAGCGTCAAAATATATATCGGCTATCAAATGAAAATAGGATTTTATCATAGTAAAGATAAAGGTTCCTTTACAACGAATGAAAATCCTAAGAAGGGTAAGAAGACATAGGTTTGATGATTTCTTATATTATTAGGATTGATGAAACGCTTCTTCCATATAGTGATTCCAAAGCATCTAGTGAATTTTCAAATCTTCAATTGTCTATTTTGATGCAATAATGACCGGGAGCGTGTTGCCTTCACCCACATAAGCATACTTGAGATGCTTGGGTAACACCTTCAACTCCACCGTTGGAGGCTCTACCAAGGAAGGCTTTAGTTTTGTGTCTATTTTGTCTGGTAGCCTCCCCACTTGGTGAGTCCACGGAGACCTTCCTTCCCTCACTGCCATAACCTCCAACTTCTTTTCATCCTCATCTATGCTTCGATTTGTCTCCGTTTGCAACCTGTCGAACATAAAACATTCCCCTATTGTGTTTTCCTCATCAACACCCGTGTCGCATAGAGGTATACACTCGTCAACATTGTCCGCCATGTAGCATACATAGTTGACTAGAGGATTCGTCAATCTCGAAAACACGTTTAACCGCAACCAACGGTTACCGAAAGTCATGTTGACCGTGCCCGATTTGCAATTGATTTGGGCATTTGATGTTGCCAAAAATGGTCGACCAAGGATAACCGTTGATTGGAGCTTGGTTCGGTCTCTGGTTCGGTCTAGAGAGGCATAATCAAGTACGAGAAAGTCCACCGGATAATAAAAGTCCTCGACCTTGACAATTACATCCGTGACTATCCCACGGGGTGGTTTGCGTGTCAAGTCGGCCAACACCACGGTGGATTTTGACGCTTGTAGTGGACCGAATTCGTATTGGTCATACAAACTACCCGGTAAAATACTTATGCCAGCACCAGAATCTAGAAGTGCCCGGATCATTTTGAATTCACCCACTTGTATTGAAATAATGGGATTCCCCGGATCTTGTAGCTTTGGTGGAAGTGTACACGTAAGAATCGAACTCACATTTTCAGTCAATCCTAAATAGTGATGATCCGAATAATCCTCAACAATATCAAACTTTTTGAAGTTTCGATACTTCCTGAGTACGTTAGCAGGCTCGGCATGAACCTTCCTTGCACCCCTTTGTACCCGTAGACCCGAACCTGCCGATATTTTTAAACCATTAGCAGGCTCGGCATGAACCTTCATTGCACTCCTTTGTACCCGCAGACCTGAACCTGCTGATGTTTTTGAACCGTTGACCTTAATTTTGTTTTTCATCTTGATAGAATCAGCAAAATGTGGAATGGCAGCTTCTACTCCAGTAGGAAGATCTATGTTATCAAAACGAGATTGCAAAACGGCATAGTCATCCTCGGATTCAGACTCGTCGGAAGATAAATTTATATAATCTTTTCTGTCCGCCATGTAGCATTCATCGTTGACTAAAGGATTCGTCAATCCCGAAAACACGTTTAACCGCAACCGACGGTTACCGAAAGTCATGTTGACCGTGCCCGATTTGCAATTGATTTGGGCATTTGATGTTGCCAAAAATGGTCGACCAAGGATAACCGTTGGTTGCTTGGTTCGGTCTAGAGAGACATAATCAAGCACAAGAAAGTCCACCGGATAATAAAAGTCCTCGACCTTGACAATTACATTCGTGACTATCCCACGGTGTGGTTTGCGTGTCAAGTCGCCCAACACCAAGGCGGAGTTTGACGTTTGAAGTGGACCGAATTCGTATTGGTCATACAAACTACCCGGTAAGATACTCACGCAAGCACCAGAATCAAGAAGTGCCCGGATCATTTTGAATTCACCCACTTGTATTGAAATAATGGGATTCCCTGGATCTTGTAGCTTTGGTGGAAGTGCACCCGTAAGAATCGAACTCACATTTTCAGTCAAACCTGAATAGTGATGATCCGAATAATCCTCAACAATATCAAACTTTTTGAAGTTTCGATATTTCCTAAGTACGTTAGCAGGCTCGGCATGAACCTTCTTTGCACCCCTTTGTACCCGTAGACCCGAACCTGCGGATATTTTTAAACCATTAGCAGGCTCGGCATGAACCTTCATTGCACTCCTTTGTACCCGCAGACCTGAACCTGCTGATGTTTTCGAACCGTTGACCTTAATTTTGTTTTTCATCTTGATAGAATCAGCAAAATGTGGAATGGCAGCTTCTACTCCAGTAGGAAGATCTATGTTATCAAAACGAGATTGCAAAGCTGCATAGTCATCCTCGGATTCAGACTCGTCGAAAGATAAATTTATATAATCTTTTCCGTAACAGGAATCATCATCTGAATCTATATCTATTGCACCACCAAATGTTGATGACATAACAACGCCCTAAGAATACGAAAACACAATGAGTTACTAATTCAAAAACCGTCATGGTGGATTTAACAGTGCTATAGATCTAAAAAGCAGCAACGGAAAATCAAGATTTATACCTTTCCCTTCTTATCTGACTTGACCTCTTCTGAACACCAAACCGCGTCTGCGGTTCCTGAAGATGTCGTTACCAAAGCATCCTAGGAATACAACATTCCGTGTAAAAATATCGTTAAATTCAAAAATGATACAACAACCATACCAAGTAAATCCCACAAGTAGCAAAACTACTGCTATATGGAAAAATAAAGCTACCAATAACAGATGAGCGGTGACAAAGAAACATAGTAAAAAGGAAAAATAAACACTTATACAACATAATAAACAACATATAGACAGAAGTAAAAAAAATGACATGCAAAGTCCACCTAAAACGTAGGAACATCTAAGCCAGTAAGACAAAGCTAAGACACATCTGCAACCTCTCCTAAAAGTCATCTCCACAACCTCCTATCCTGGACCATGTCCTTAGAGAGGTTCAACTCTAGCAAATCCTGCCTAAAATAAAAAATGATCTAAAGCAGAAATACTGAAATAAAAGAGATGGAAGCACAAAACAAAGGGTGTATATTTTAAGTGCAATCACATATCATTCAAAACTAAACCTTAAAAGGAAGCTTAAAGATACTTCATTTTCAACAATTAGTTAGTTAACTTGTGAAAACTCTATTGAAATATTTGGTAGGTGAAATTGGTTTCCCAAGTACTCTTTGAATTATTTTTTTTTACTAAACATACTTCATTTATCAAGTGAATCAAGTCTACATCAAGACACTTATCATATCATTTCTTACTTAGTACTAAATCATATCAAGACCTTAAAAAAACAAACAAAATTATCATGATCATACCACTTAAACAAGCTAATAGGCCTGTCAATGGGTGGATATGGATTGGATCATGATCTGATCCATTTGATCAAACTTAAATGGATCATGATCTGATCCATGATCCAACATAATGGATCGTGATCCGATTCATATCCAAATAATTTTAAATGGATGGATAACTATCCGGATCGATCCATATAAAAAAATATAACAAAGAACCTCTAAAAAAATTTAAAAAAAATAATAATTTTAAAAAATAAAAAAAATCTAAAATAAAAAAAATATCTAAAACCCAAAAAAATCAAAAAACCTAAAAAAATAAAAAAAATTCTAAAAAAATCAAATATACACCAAACCATTTAGTTTGCTGCCAACATCTGCAGTTGAGGCTCCAGGCAATTTGTAAGTACAGTCTCCCTGTTTAACTAAACTGAACAAGATTACATGTTTGACTTTGACTCCTTGAAAATGAACTTTGTTGGGATGCAGAATGATGCAAGCTTTAGTTGACAGACTTGTACCATTACTACTGCAACAGTTGATACAAGATTATGAAAAATGGGTCACACAGAATCCTCTCATCCCACAAAATTCTTGATTAAGTCACATTACTACTGCTTGATGGGAAAAATTTATACATTTAGCATATGTGCTTGTAATAATAAGATGTGTTTGTGTATGTGCAGTAACCAATCTATTTCAATTCTGTTTAGAAAATTAACAGCTTTAGATGATATGTGACTAGATAATGTGAATTCAGAGAAACATTTAGTTATTGAAATTTAGTAAAGAAATGTAGTTAGCAGGCTTGATGATGTGATACTAATTGCAAGTGCCACAAAAAAGACTGTTAACGGAATAATATTGGTGAACTTACTGACCATTCACATACTGGCATTGTGTGAAAGGCTAATCAATCTAATCAAAATGAAGCAATCTACTGATGCAGAAATCCTAAACATCTATGAGTTCTTTAGTTAACGCGAGCTAGATAAAAATACAAGCTTGATGAACTTATTATATGAAGTGAACCAAACCAAGAGTAGCAGGGGTGTCGTAGAAGATGATTGAAACCTGGACAACAGTGGCTCGAACCGTTGAGCTAGAATCAGAGGAATCCATGTCGACTTCGGTGAACACAGCACCGTGGGTTTCGGTGGTTGGAACTAATGCCATTGGTTTTCTTCCAGTCTTACGCGTCTTTTAGTGCTAGTAATCACAAGCACCTGTATATATATTGCTACTTAATCATCATTACTTCTCCAAAACAGCTCATGATGTTCCCTCTTTAGAAAATTACATCAACATCTACAGCCAATTTAAACAAATCACACACTATCACAAATAAAAAGACTTACACTTTCTAACACAATTGGACTCTCGGTGAAAAGACGATAGCAGTGGACTGGAGGTCGGCGGAGGTGGGACGGTTGCGGTGGACTGGAGGTCGACGGAGATGAAGTGGGAGATCAACGATTTGCTGCAGTGGACAATTGGGGTCTCCGACTCTTCGTGAAACCCTAGATGCGATTTTCACAGCGTTTCATCTTTTTCTCTTCTTTTTAATTAGGGCA
The DNA here is from genome assembly GCA_030545235.1 of Helianthus tuberosus. Lineage (NCBI taxonomy): Eukaryota > Viridiplantae > Streptophyta > Magnoliopsida > Asterales > Asteraceae > Helianthus > Helianthus tuberosus. Next base: position 64,574,619 of record CM060363.1, read on the forward strand.
TGTTTGGCTATAAATAGGGAATGTTTGGCTTTAAGCTTTTTGAAACAATTTATTGACTTATATTGGCTTTTTAAAAAGTCACAAGCTTTAAAATAAGGCATGTCTATTCACACACCCATGTTGTCTATCCACACACCCCTCAGTGTCAAGCTATGGCCAGAGCGCGTCGTTTTGGTCCGGTCAACCAGACAAAGACTGACGGGTCTGTTGACCGGACCAAAACGCCGAGCTTTGGCCGCGTTCTGGTCCTGTCAACCAGACAAAAGACTTGTCAGTCATTTGTCTGGTTGACAGGACCAGAACGCGGCCAAAGCTCGGCGTTTTGGTCCGGTCAACAGACCCGTCAGACACCCGTCAGTCTTTTGTCTGGTTGACCGGACCAAAACGTCGCGCTCTGGCCATAGCTCGACACTGGGGGGTGTGTGAATAGACAAAGGGGTAGGTGGGGGTGTGTGAATAGCAAGACCCTTAAAATAATGTTTGGCAATGAGGGTTTATGTGAGGGGAAAAAATTAATAAGTCAATAATTCACTCCATAATAACTTTTCTAAAAAGCCAATAAGTCAAAAAATTGTTTCAAAAAGCTTAGCCAAACATGCCCTTAGTGAGAGCGTTTTATTTATTTCTCCTTTTCTTTTTTTTAATTAGTAACGGATCGATCCGGATGGATCATATATCGATTCATATAATTAATTGGATAAATGGATTGATCCATTGGAATAAGTAATGGATTGGTGGATATTTTTATGATCCAATAAGTGATTTAAATGGATCGGATTGGATTGGATATGGATCAATATCCAATCCATTGACAGGCCTAGGTCTTGGCCTAGATGCGTAATATCCAATATAGTTATAATACATATATACACACACAGGGGCGCAACATAATGGGGGCGGGAGGGGGCGGCCGACCCCCGAACTTTTCGCTCAGTAGTAGAGAGTATATAGTTTTCGTATAGAAATTTTTTAATATATACGTTTTCGAACCCCGGTTTTATAAAAATTTTTGAGTATATACGTTTTCGACCCTACGGTCGGAAATCTCAAGCTTCGCCACTGCACACACAATATGAAAATCACTACAAATTCTTTTTAATTTTACAAATTCCTAGCCATTATTAAAAAGATCCGGATTAACTCTTAGGCAGCCAGAGTAACAAGTAACACTTGCTGAAAAGTCGTTCGCCACTGCACACACAATATGAAAATCACTACAAATTCTTTTTTAATTTTACAAATTCCTAGCCATTATTACAAAGATCCGGATTAACTCTTAGGCAGCCAGAGTAACAAGTAACACTTGCTGAAAAAGTCGTATAATAGCGCCATTAGATCTCTATCACATAATAAAATCAAATCATACCATACGATATTGTTGAATAAAACAAGAGAAAATGCATACATGCAGTTCATAATCATCAGGATAGTATTTCAGGGTTCAGGGTTCATAATCGAGGGTTGTTAATAGAAGCGATATTTAAGCACTGACAATGAGGCAGCTTGCGCGTTCTGTTGCTCTCTTAATACTTCTCAAGGGTGAGAAAATTAACCGAATAATTGAACCATAACTTAAAAAACCAAAAAAATAAAAAGAACCAAACCACAAGAAACCAATGGTTAGGTTACTGGTTATGTTTTTCTTATAACCGAGTTCTGTGGTTATATGTTTATATAAACTGAACCAACAGAACCAACTTCCTCATAACCGAACTGAACCAACTGATGCTAGCTCGCCCTAGTTTTCTAAATGATGAATCAACAAAAGGTTAAGTAAATATAAGATAAGAGAAACTATGGACAACTAATTTTTTCATCTTAGTCGTTGTGCTTTTGACGCATCTTGCAGGACAGACAAAAGTATGTTGTCCATCCAATGCACCGCGCACACCTATTCCAAAACGAAAACGAAAGGAATATGACATTTAACGAAAAGATAAACAAGTAAAATATCACCTAACCACAAAAGAAAAAAAGAATATGATATTTATCTGCAAAAAAGGTGCATTTTAGAAAGTAGGATATATTCTCAGGAAGTACCATACAACTTGGATGGTCTAGCATGAAAATGCAACCATTATGCAGATTCTTGACAACCATTATAAATACCAGACTCTGCATAAACTTTAAAAAATATAGCGAATCTAAATCATCTTCATAGTTTCGTTAGGCTAGAGTTCCCCTATTGCCACTTCATATTATAAATTTAAGTATGTCTTCCTGTACCAACTGTGACTGCTTTGACAAGGCCAACTGCACGTAAGTAACACGCTCGTGTTTATATGTTATCATTCTAAGTAGACGTCATGTTCGACCCATTTACTTATGAATGGGTCGATATGAGTTATGTTCAATAGATAAAATATTTTTGAAGAAAACATGGTAAAAGTAGCCCAATGTTTTTGTACAATATTTTCCTAATTGTTGTATTCAAATTTCAAACTATAGATTATTAACTTATTATTAAAAAATATTAACTTGAATCCAGTTAATTTAAAAAAAAAATGCAATCTTTTATCAGAAAGTGTTTCAGGTGACCCGTTTTAGCTAGTATTAAATAATTTTACCTTTTTTGACCCGTTAACCAACCTGCCTGGCCCAATCATTTTGCCATCTCTAATTCTAAATTTAGACATATTTCTTACCAAGCCACACATGAATTGCAGCAAGAAAGGATTCAGATATGATGTCACCATAGTCGATACTGAGAACAGGTAATTTCACTAACTAGTATGACTTCAGTTATAAAGAAAACTTTTATGTATTTTGATTATTTATGTGCAGCACTGAGGAGACTACTGTGATGGAGGTTCCTGCAGCTGAAAATGATGGCAACTGCAAGTGTGGTGCTAACTGCAGCTGCACCAACTGCACATGTGGTCACTAGAATATGATGATGTAACTGGAACTCATTGGTGTCCAGTATGCAATAGCTAATGTTAGTCTATGGTTCAATAAAACTGTCACACATATGCAGCTACAGTCCATAATTATATAAATATACTTACTGTTGTAACCTAGTTTGATCTTTTTGTTTTATGCACGAGTTTATTACAAAAAAAAAAAAAAAAAAAAAAAAAAAAAAAACCTCACGAGAACTACTGGTAACATAAACACATATACACACTCATACACAAACAAACAAACATACCTAGCAATATCTAATGACACATATACACATCCATAAAACAGTCGAATATAATTGCAGACAATTACAATGTTCTCTCGAGTTCACATCTAGAGGGTATCCAGTGTTTACATGTGTTATGATCGTATTCTGTACGGACTGCAAGTCTTTGAGATTTACCTCAAAATCACACACAAAGAAGCCAGTCTACAATGTATCAAAGTACCACATATAGATCACAAATCAAGAATTCTTTCGTTATTATTAAAATTCCATCATTAGCGTATAACAAAGACATATCAAAACGAGGATTGACCTCACTAACTTAAAAAATGTAATCAATAAAGTTTCATTTATTATGAACTATCAAAAGGCATAAGTCTATAGTTCAGGAAATAAAATTCCTAAACAGTCTCATCCTAACCGGCTGTTAGTAATCAAACATTGAAACCCTCAGAGCGTAGACATAACCGATGGGCTTCAATCCACTTTTCGCAAGCAGATTCACCATGCTCTACAACGCATTCATCCCTGAGCTTCTTAGTGTCAGGGCAGGCACAGCATATCTTCTTCTTTGGCTTTGTTTCAGACTCGGCCACAACGTCTTTTTGTGCTTTGGTTAATCTTAAAGCAGATGGGAAATCCTGTGTTGTCTGTAACCCACTCATGATTACAACTTCCTGAATCATAAAAATATCCAAACTTTAAAAAATAAAACACAAATTATTTACAACAAGAGGGTCATGGTACTAATGACTAATAACAATTCTAATTTGAAATTACAAGGTTAGTCACAAGTTCCTCAACAAAACAATAATAATAACAATAAAAGGATGCTGATATGATAAATCCATGAAAGAAAAGAAAGACATTACTCCTTATACAAACCCAATTGGACAATCATCGATTCTTTAATCGTAATCAACAAGATTATGCGTACCTTTGTTGAAGCAGGCAGGAGAAATGGAGAGCAAAGAGGCGATTTGAGACCCAAATGACGTGCTGCGTTTGAACGCCGTAAAAGAAGAAACTTTGTACTGGATCTTGTGCGACCTGGGCCGTTACACGTTGTATAATGAAAAAGTATGCGTACTTTGAGCTTGTACAAACTACAAAGGTTCCTTTTTTATTTTTTATTTTTACATATTAAAATTTATTAAAAATATTACTATGTAACTTTTTTTTTTGGAAATGTTACTTTTTTGTATTAGGTTACCGCACTCCTTAGATTGGAGAGCCATGTTGCCTCATTCCGGCCAGACTACGTTGTCTTAACGGGACCTACGCTGGCTTGAGAGTTTGGCTTGGGCGTTCCCCCGGGAAACCATACCGCCGACTGCCATTTAACAGTCGTGCCACCACAAGAGCAGAACTCTCTGGCATAACACATGGTGGGACGAAAACCCAGTTGGGCTCAGCCGCTCAGGATAGAGTCTGACACCTCTGTAAGGAGGCTAGGCTATATTTATCATTGTCTTATCCACTAAAGTGATACAAGTGGGGATTGAACTGAGTCTCCATTGGAGAACCCAAGTAACCCTATGTGTTTAATGAATATAATATTAATTAGTAATAAAAATGTCAGGCTTTTAAAAAATCTAGGGTAAATTACTTTTTGAGTCTGTGTGTTAGGCTATAGGGTATGAGGGGCATAGTTGGGTCATTAATCGCCACGTAGGACCATTAATGGATTGCTACACCACCCCCTTGTCTCATCCACCATGATTCCCATGGATTAAACCATGGAAACCATGAGCCTACTTTCCATATTTAATATTTTCTTTCCTTTTCACAAAAATAAATTAAAGTAAAATAATAGTGGTTTGAGTCATAACCACACCCTTAGGGTAGTGATTTTGGATGATGGATTAGAAGTAGGTGACATGGCGCTGATATGGAGGGTCATGGTGATCATAAGGGTCATGACCACACCCTATAGCCTTATAGTATACAATTAATTCAATCTTATTTACTTCTGTGATAAGATTATGCTAGTAGACACTTTGGTTTGATTTATAGTTGATGCATGCTAGTATGTTTATATAACTTAGTGTACAATTAACATATGGATTTGGGACATTTTTATACTTATTTTATGTAAACAAAACTTGTATATTCACCGACATTTTTGTGTTGACGGATACTTTATATACATGTTGCAAGAAACATATGATAATGCACAAAAAATCGAATTAGGGTGGAACCAGCAACGCACCCAAACTTTGCTTTATGTTTTTTCTTTATGTTTGTCACGCTATTCCCTACCTTTTGTAGTTTCCTTTTGAAACAATGTATTATTTGAAGTTATGAAGTAAATGAAATTTGAACTTTATTCTATTGTCGCAAATTTAGTGTTATGTTGTCTTTGAGAAATCTATTACGTCTCGTCTCGATGTTTTCGTCATCGGTTGGGGTGTGACAACTGACCAGTGGAAGAGGAAACGCCCTTTATACCCAGTTGAGATGAATAAGAGGATGGCTTTAGAAGCTAGATCATCGATGCGCTTAAATCCACTTTTTGAAAGCAGATTCGCCATGCTCTACAATGCACACATCCCTCAACTTCTTAGTGTTAGGGCAGACACAACATATCTTCTTCTTTGGCTTTGTTTCAGACTCCACCACAATGGTTGACCCTTCGTTTTTTTGCGCTTTGGTTAATATTAAAGCAGATGGGAAATCTTGTGTCTGTAACCCGGTCATGATTACAACTTCCTGAATAACAAAAATGTTTAAACATTAATTCGACATCCAAATTGAAAAACCATAAATTTTAATTTGAAATTACAAGATAAGACACGAGTTCCTCAACAAAATAATAATAACTAGTTGATTTTCCGCCCGCGCGTTGCGGCGGGGACCCGATGTCTGCAAAACACGTGTCGGCTACGGCAAGCAGATACCGAATATCAAAACATAAATAAAAATGACGTAATAACGATAGCCATTCCGTCCTAAAAAAGAGATTTTAAATAATCTAATATATAATAATATGACCATAGTCACAGGAAACGCAGATCCCCCCTCGAATCCCGAATCGGTTCGGTCGTACTGGAATCGGGTACAGAATCGAACCATTCAGCCTGGGTTCGCGAACCAGATCGGTAAAAGGTCGTACCCGATTATCACAATACCCGTTCCGAATAACTGAAAACGTGTTTCCGATTGAAAAATTCGTCGTTTCGGAACGATTCGATTAACGTACCAGTAAATAGATGCACGAATTGCAAACGTGTTTAGACAAATTTGTTTTTTAGATTGGATTTTTTTTATAAACTATATTGTAATAACTGTTTTATATACGATACGACGTACCAAACTATATGGTACGCCGTACCGCGTACCGAATTGGCGTTTCGAATGAACCTACCCCTCGTACCAAATTTTAAAATTTCATGAATTACGTTCCCGTTCTCATTCCGCGAACCACGATCCATGTGACTATGAATAGGACCCACACGTCCTACATGTTGGAAATTCGGTTGTTTTCAGTTCAGTTATTACGGTGCTAACACGTTAAAATATGGATGAGCTCGGTACCGATAACGGCACCAAAAGTACCGATCCGGAAAATCATCGAAATTAGGTACTGGCACCGAAAATTCTCAGTATGATACGGTATGGTATTTGAAGGTAAAAATCAGTAAATACAGGTATGGTGCTAGACCGGTGTCGAACCGAAGGTAACGATTCTGAATGCGCCAAAAGGTGGGTACCAAATTGGTACCAAAAACGATTTGGTATTGTAAATTTGGTACCGATACGATACCGGTTTGATTACAGGATTTGATACGATTTTCTTATCAATGATCTAAATATCAAAGTTAATTTTACATGCTACTTTTTATTCATCACAGAAAAAGACAAAAAAGAAAGCAAAATAAGTTGTTGTGTATATAAAACCTTATTCAAACGAAATACAGTTTACTTACCGTGTGTATGAAAAGTAATCTAAACGGTGCAATTATTTGCGTTGCTACAGGATTTGATGAGCTCGGTACCAACCGGTAACGAAAATACCGTTACCGAAAATCCTCAAAAGTGTGTACCGGTACCGAATATACCTGGTACGGTACCGGTATTTGAGGGTAAAAGTCAGTGAATACCGGTGCCAAACCGGTACCGAAAATGTCAAAAGTCGGTACCGATTCGGTACTAAAAATACACCCGGTTTACTAAATTTAATACTGATACCGGTACCCGATACCATTTGCTCATAATCTCTTGGTGATGTTACTATTCATTGGATTATATTTTTAATATATAGATAAAATATTTTTAATATATAGATAATAATAATAATAATAATTAAAACAACAAAAATTACAAAGATGGTGATAAATCTATCATTAAAAAGACCTTAAACCTATAAAAACCCAATTGGATACCATACGAAGAATAAACATTCATCGGTGTAGAGAAATAAAACGATGCATACCTTTGTTGATGCAGGTGGCAGGAGAAATGGAGAGATAATGGAGCGCAAAGAGAGAGTTTAAAGTTTAAAGAGGCGACTTGAGACTCAAATGACGTGTTGCGTTTAAACGCCGCACAAGAAAAACTTGTATTGAATCTTGTGCATTCTGGACCGTGGCACGTTGTATAATGAAACTAGGATTAAGCACCCCCATGTTGCGGCGGGGGGCATAAAATCGTGACTCGTTTATTACGACATCGATAACATTCCTAGAGTCTTGGGTTGAACTGGAATCCGGTTATTCATCATGGCCATTTGTTTTTGCTCATTATACTTGACAGTCCCACAAAAGGTTGGATATATCAGCAACTACTAACACTTGCATTTCAAGTTAAATCATCTTAACAAATAACTTAGGGAAAATCACGAAAATAGACAAGTCAGCGCCGTTTTTTCAATTTTGGCCAACTGACACGGCTCCCCAAGCCTTTACACAAATTCCAACCCGGCTTAAAGATCTTTCCTCATCAGCCACTCAGCTTTTGACACGTGGGCGTGGAACATCTTGCCAATCATCTTTCCTCACACGTGTGCTGCTGTCCCCTCAGTCTCTCTCTCTGTCATCACCCAGCTGTTCCTTTTTCTCTCTCTATCTCGTTTATATGAACATCTTTCTTCTTTAATGATCCTCTGCACATCATCTTCTTCTTCACTTCGGCAAGCTTTGATCTCGAAGCAAAATGGTTGTCTGCACATCATCAAGCTTGTCAAGAATTTATGGATGGATGGATGGATATAAAAAGAATTTATGGATGGTGAAGACTCACTTTTACTTTTTCATCAAGCGTTCTTGTTTGTTTAAATATGTGCTTCGGTAGGTGATGGTGGTGGTTGGTTGGTACGTGACCGTGGACCGTGGTGGTTTACGGTGGTGGTTGTGGTGGGTGGAGGGTGGTGGTGCTCGGTGAGGGTGGTGGTGGTTCACGGTGGTGGTGGTGGTGCTCGGTGAGGGTGGTGGTAGTAGTGCTCGGTGAAGAAGAAGAAGATATGTATATATATACACACAAAAGATGGACACGGTGGCAACTGCAACTTCTTTCCTCATTTTCATGATTCTACCATATCAAAAAACTAACAGTAGGTTGTGAACGGAGACTTTATGAGAAATATGAAATATGAACTAAAGAGAGATATGGATATAGAGAGAGACTGTATGGTTTAGAGAGAGAGAAATGAGACTGATAAAAGATGAGAGGAGTGAGGTGTTGTCACATCCATTATGTCTACTTGTCAAAAGGTGTCAAAAGAGGAGAGAGTAAACGTGACAAAAAAGAGGAGAGAGAAAGGGTGTCGCCATGTGTCAAAAGCTGAGTGGCTGATGAGGAAAGATCTTTTAAGCCGTGTCGGAATTCGTGTAAAGGCTTGGGGAGCCGTTTCAGTTGGTCATTTTGGAAAACCTGACTAGTCAATGGCTGTTTTGGTGATTACCCCAATAACTTAAATCTCAAAGTCTACATAAACCCCCAAATTGGAGTCATTTAAATTATCAAAACAAAGGCAGCCTTTTCTTACATTAAAAGCAAACTTTTCAATAAACCTTAACTTTTGTAAAGCCTTTGTGTATTAAAAATTCTAATTGTTGTTGTGTATTAAAAATTCTAATTGTTGTTAATGCATGCATCATGTACAGAACTCATAAGCCAGTAACAATGTATGTGAAAGCCCATTTTATATGATTTGAAACTAATAACCACATAACAGAGAATCAACATTTTCAAAAAAAAAAGACAAAGAAATGGAACTCCAAGAGTGCAACATGTTTTTACTCTTAAGTTCAGTGGTGGTCTTACCACCGTCAACCACCGCTTGATGATGCTCTCCAACCCACTGCAAGCGGTGCTCTACTGCCCAACACACATTGGACGACATCGATACATCCGTACGAGCTGTGAAACAACCCGGTAACCAGAAACATGTTTTGCCACCCTTTCCAACTACTGGGTGTCATCCGCCACGACGGTGGCCACCTTGCCATGATGGCATTCCACGTGGTACTATACAACGCCACTCACATGGCAAGATACACATCCAACACGTTGCTAGTGAGGTAAAAAAATCTTACACATTCAAACCAGTTGCATGTTCAAATCAAAGCATCTGCATGTATCACCACACTTCGATGTTCCTCATGTTGAAAATAATTCAATCAAACAGTTAGTTTATTAATTACCGAGTTATCAGCCAAACCAGTTTGTTCCAACTTGAGCAAACTGATTAAAGAAAGGTAGAAGGAGACTGTCCCATTGTCGGACGAATTTAAAGAACACTTAAATTAAAAAACCAACCTGGCGATTGAGATCGAAGATCCTTAAACGAGAAACTTGAACTGCACGGATGACTCCTGTCCTTAAAGGATTTTACGCGCTCGTATTGCTGTGAGCTGCAGCGTAAACTCCCAGGATTTAATGCAGAAGTGATCTGGTATTCCAACAGCAATGGAAACCAGAAAACGCAGAAGCTGGAACGAAAACAGAAGCACACAATAGAGAGAGAGAGAGCTGCGAAAATTGCAAGTGTAGAATGGGTAGCAGGAAACCTTTATTTATAGGTTTGGTTATACCAGAGAATGAGAAAAATAGGGAGTAGGATCACCATCCATAACCAATTCGAATTCCTCAATATATATCTGATACGAATTCATGTTACTGGATATATATCTCATACGAATTAGGTTTACTAGAGATAATGAGATAACCCCCACTGGTTTCGAACTCATCTCTATCTCCCTATATGATTCGATCCCCATATCTGACCCACCTGACCAGACCTTAGCTAAAAATAAAAGCTCCTCAGCTCCTAGGTACGTGCGAAGTGCAAAGTGCGCCTCAAACGCGCCCATTCGCGCCTCAAACGCGACCATTCGCGAGCTCGCGGCTCGGCTCGGCTCGGTGCGCGTGTGGGCTTCATCCACTTCTCAACCCATTTAATACTTTGGAGGCCCATAAGGAACAATCCCTTATAAACCACTCAAAGTTCACTCCCTCCACCAATGTGGGATGGAGGAAACATACCAACTTGTATGTTTACCTCTTTAATATTTCCAACAATCCCCCACCAAGTTGGAATGTTTCCTTTCACTTAGACTAATGATGTCACTAGGTGTCACGAAGATTAAACCCAGTTTATGTTGATAAACAAGAAGAGACAGATTAGATGGTGTCCTATGGAATTAAACCATTAACCTGATAGCTCCCTTCGGTTTACCCCCACACATCACCAGCTGACTTTGCGTTCTCACTGAGCGCGAATATGGCCGTGCGCTATAAATCCTTTTCATGACCCTTTAGAAGATAAACCACTAATCTTCATGTTAGGATCGGAGGCTCTCATGATTGTGTTTGTTTGTATGTTTGGAACGATTTGTATATATGAAAACATGTAAAGTGCAGCGGAAATGAAAACAAACTTTGTAAACACAATCAAATGGAGAAAATAGTTTGATAAACAATTGCTTCTCATAGAGTCAAAAGATTTACAAATCAAAGCAAAAGATTACAGATGCTTACAAACTAAACTCCCCCTCAGCCTGATGCCCCAAGGTTGGTTGCACACAAGATGAAAGGATTAGACATGAGGAGAAGAACCCGCTCAGTCAATCAAATGTAACAGTACAGGGTACTGTTACATTTATAGGCAAACCAAACCACTGAGGTGTCTCAGCTGACGTCACCATGAAAGCGACGTCTAACAGCCTAACAACCTGTATCTACTGTCCTTACACAAACACTGCTAACCTAACCACTGACTATACATAAAACAAATAATTCACTAAACAGCTGCTTTCTCTTTATGTCAGTGCTTTCCTCAAGGTTGATCAGTCCTTGACTGGGCAGTGCTTTATCATCAGTAGATAGGACCAGCAGTGTTGGATACTTCAGGGTTTTCATCAGCAGTTGAAAGGACAGCAGCAGTTGAATATGAACAGCGGATAAAGACCATCAGTTGTTATAAATCACTTTCAAGGGGAGAGCAAAGTGTAAACTGCTGCTTATTGTGAATCCTTTGTTGTGACCTGGTTTTGGTTTTACATTATCTGTTCCTCTGGTAGGGTTCAATCCCAACAATCTCCCCCTGGAACAGATAATGCCAAAACCCTTCATTATTCAGGACCTTTATTACTCATCAAGAGTGCCTTAGCTTGTTCTTTGAATTCAGCTTCAAATTCCTTTGCACTCTGGTCATCCTCATCCCTACACAATGAAAGTTCAAGGAGATCCTGCAAATCTTGAACACTAAGGCCTAGTGCTTCTTTCCTTGATATGTACTTCATATTTCCATTGGATCTGACAATAGTCAATACATGGGTCTTTTGGTCAGACATCCACTTTAGTACTTTCGAACCCAATGGATTTCTTGGGAGAGATTTATTTGAAGATGAGTTGAGGGATGATGGCCTTGAAAACACCTGCAGACTTTCAGACATTCTTTTGAAAGCTTCTTCAATGACTTTGTCTGCTGCAGCTATATCTTCTGCAGTTTCTTGTTCAATAAGTTCTTGTCTTTCAGCTTCTGTCTTGTCTTTAGCAGTGTTTGGAGACGCAGGTTTGTTTAATGCCTTAAAAAGGCTTTGAAGCTTTGTTGAAGTTTCTTCTTTTAGACCCATTTTCGTGATGGTATCTTTGAAGTACTCTGCTTCCTTTTCTATTACCTCTTCTTCAGTCAGCTGTTCTCCCTCTTCTTGATTTGTTACAAAAGTAGACCGGAACAGTGTGTCGAGGTTTCCCATCTTCTGTTCAAGCTTCATCATTTGTTCTTGCTTCTTAGAAGTGCCTGAAACAGTTATCTTTCTTTTCTTCAGCCTTTCGTAGGCTTCATCAGTCTGCTGTTTTGACCATTTTGATATGGCTTCAGCAGTATCCATTTTAGCATCCACCAGCTCCCTTTTCTTTCTCTTATATTCAGCAGTTAAGTCAGCAATGAGCTTTTCATATTTTCTCCAGTTAGGAGCATTCCTCTTCTTTGTAGGATCATTCTTAATCTTCTCAATCCTTTCTGCCTCACGCTTAAGAGCTACTACTTGCCATTCTTTGAAATGTTGTTCTTCAGCAGGATAGAATTTCTCTTTCATGATGTAGGCTAGATATTGTTTTCTTAACTCTTTCTTTTGATCAGCCTTTTCTTTGTTTAGGTCTTGTGCAAACCCTTCTATCTGCTTTACTTTTGTGAAGTAGAACTCCAGTCTTTTAGCAATGCCATCTTCACTTAAACGGTCACGTTCACTTTCAAATTTAGCTCTTAGTTTAGCTTGCCTTGCCTTGATTTTGAGGTAGTCATCCATATCATCTGGTGGCATGTAGCCTATGAGTGAGGAGAATCTTCTTTTTGAAGGATCTTCTTCTGTATAGAATTGCCTCATCTCATTTTTGATAGCTTCAAGCTCCAGTGGATGTTGTGCAGCATTAGGATCATGTAAACCTTCATTGGCAGGGATTGGCTTTCTTTTTCTGTTGAAGAGCTTTGGTTGTGATGTAGCAGAGGTAAGAGCAGTGGTGGATGACTGACTAACAGCTGTTGAAACAACTGGTGTCTCAACATCTGTAGTTATTACAACTGCTGATGTATCAGCAGATGTCTTCTGCTTTTGAGCAAGGGATGGAAGAGGTGAGGTAATATTTGATGGTGGTGATGGTGGTGGTGAATCAACATCTGATATGAGATTCCTTCTCCTTTTAAATGAAGAAGGGGCAGATGATGTTTTGTGTGAATCAGTGGTTTGAATGATGGGGAGTGTCTGACAAACAACTGTTGAAACAACTTGTGCTTCGACCGCTGCTGTCATTACAACAGATGTTGTAACATCTGTTGTCTTCTGTTTTATGACAGGAGGCAGTGGTGATGGTGTGATTGTAGATGATGGTGGTGGAGCAGTAGTTGTAGTAGTGTGTGGTAAAGTGGTGTGTGTTGCAGCTGTTTGGCTACATACAACAGTTTTTGTAACTACTGCTGTATCAGCTGTTTGGCTAACAGGTTTTGAGACCTGTTTTTCTTTTTCCTTTTCTGGCACAATATGAAGGCAATGTTCTATTCCCTTCTTCTTCATTTGCTTCATTATCTCCCCCTTTTTGGCATTATCTGCAAGGGGGTCATCAAAGAATAGTAAAGTTGAAGGAGCCTTGCCAGTGGTAGTTTGGATACTGGCCTTAATAGCCTTGATATCTGCTTGAGTGTCCTTGAACCTTGATTCCATCATGTTGGACATCATTTGTACTTGAATAGCATGCTTTTGATCAGCCATTTGTTGCTGTTTTTCAAGCATGGATTGGAAAATATTCCAAAGCTCATTTGCAGCAGGTGCTTGTTGTGGAGCAGATGCTTGAGCAGGAACAGCATTGGATTGTGCTTTCTGAGCTTTTAAAATCTCTTGCACCATCTCCTTTATTTCAGAAACTGATTCTTCAAGTTTTTCCACTCTGTCCGTCAATTCCTGATATCTTGAATCATCACCCATTTTACTGGGATCATCTGAATCCCCACCAGTAGTGGTTATATCAATGTGTGTCTTAGGAACAGAGTCCCAAAAATCACCCATTGATGCCCCTTGTTCTTGGTACTGGGGACTTCTTTCTTCAGCATTCGATAAACCTTTGATGGTACCAGTGGTTAGATCCAACTCACTGGTGGTTACCGAGGTTGCCATGGAAGAAATTGCCTTCAAGGGAGTCTTACTTATGAAACAACTGTCCAACTGAGGATCTGTTGATCCACCAGTTGTAGTTGCTGCTCCACTTGAACTACCACCGAGAGTTACTTGTAACTCAGGGGGTGTAACCTCCTCAATTGTTGCTGGGATAGCAGGAGTAGTAGCATCAGACCCAGTCACTTGTAGGGGTATACTCTCAGTGATAGGTGATAGAGAGGAACTGGTATGTGTCTGAGCTATAGCAGCTGCATGCAACAAAGGTAGCATGGATTGTGGCATTATTATTGGTGAGGGGATGGGAGTTGAAAGAGACATGTCCTTGGGATCAGGACTGAGGAAGATGGATCCAAGTGGATTCAGAGCTTCATATTGTGGTGTCCCTGTGCTTACAACCTGATCCTTTTGTGAGGATGCAGGAGGAGTTTTAGGCATGGGTTGAGATCTTTCTTCCAACTGCTGTGAGGAAGTAGCAGCAGTGGTTTGTGGTGACTTTTGTGTTGTCACAGGCATTTCCTCTGGGATCTCATCTTCCAGAGTTGCCTTTGTTTTGGGTTTGGTGGGTTTTCTGGATGTTTTTCTTTTGGTCTTTTTGGTTATGTCAGGTGTGGGTTTCAAAGCAGTGGTTGTGCTGCTATGATCACCTGGAGCAGTGGGCTCAGCAGCTGATACCTGAGGAGCAGTTGTAACCGCTAAAATATGCTCAGGTGCCCCTGCTTTTGTTTTTATTGGTGCCATCATCCTTGAAAATGTTTCTTTTGTTAAACTTTTTATTTGACAATGAACACCTTGTTTTGGCAAATTTTCATTTTCCTTTACAAATTTTTGTTTAAAGTAATAACTCAAAAATCTTGGAAAAAGTAAAAATGCTTTATTGTCAACATTTTTCACTAAGTCATTGAAGATTTCCTGGGAATAGTTGTAATCTTTGTTATTCAAAATGGCATACCCCAGGCATTGAATCTTCAATGGTATTTCATTAAATGATGTTGTTTTATTTGAAACACACATAAAAAGTGTGTGAAATAAAAATCTTGGAGCAGAAGGAAAATAACCTTTTTGTAAGGTATCAACCTTTGATTGTTTTGCATACCCCCTTTTTACGAAATCAGTTTTCATCTCGGCTTTCTCAAAAGAGAGTTTACCTTCCTGATCGTTGAGATTAAAGACTTCGGAGATCGACTGTGGGGTTATTTGAACTTCTTTACCCTGTATCGAGGAGTTAATGGCTATGACTTTTCCGTCTTGTTTTTCAAGCGACGCCTTTTTCCAAAACTCTCTCTGGGTTTGCAGATAGATGGGAGCATTTGTTGTCAACAAAGTTTTGTACTTTGATGCAGATAATGTATCAATGATGGTGTCAAAGGTGTGATTATCAGTAGGTTTTGTGAGTAAACCCAGATAGTTGTGAGATTGTTTGAATGGTATTTCGATGGGTTCTTCGGCCGTTTGAGCGACCTCTTTGGAAGGTGATGGTGATTTAGGTTTTGATTTTGATTTTGTCATTTTTGCGGAGAAGAACGAAAGAGGATTTTGGAGATTTTGAGAAGAAGGGTTGGAAACTGCTATGAGAAGAGAATTTTGGAATTCAATTCGACAGTGTAAAACCCTGTTTGGGGTTTAGGGCAGGGTTTTATTTAAAAAATGATCGCTGATGTGGCAGCGGTTATTAAGATCTGAGGGCTAAAAACTGACCACGTGTCAAACACTGATGAAGTGGATGAAGTATGGAGAACAGTTGTTTTAAGGGCCACTGACGTATCAAGCATCAGTGGTTACAACGGTAACAATTATGGGCAGTGGATGATTTTTACTATCAGTGGATAGCATATCAGTGGATAAGACACTGGTTTTGAGCATCAGTGCTTATCAAGAAAATGAGGGATCAGTGGTTAACTTTCAGCAGTGGACAGTATTTAGAGATCAGACGTTGGAACAAAACAGTGGTTAGGGTAAATGGTACAATTCTGAAGAACAAGTATTCCAGCAACAGTTGTTAGAATTTTCATTCAAGGTTTTGCCACATGTCAATTTTGAAGGACAATGGTTTAGTACCCCAGATGATGAGAACTTTTTGCTAAGGCAACTCATTTTCGTTTAATATTCAATTAAAACATGAGTACCCTAGTAATTCAAGCACAGTTTGCAATCACTTTTTGATGGAAATTTAGGAGCAAACCTGAGTATGACATGATCATGACATATGTACCATTTCCTTTTGACCCATTTATGAGGATACTAATACCATAAAAAATAAGGTATTACATCCTGACAGGAGCTGAAACTATTGCCAACAAAAACAAGCATAAGTTCCAAATATATTATTCCAAAAAAAATGAATAATATATCCTGGTTATTTGAGAAAATCCTTTGAACAACAAAAAATAGTTAAAGAATTTTCTGAGAATAGTATCAAAAAGGATCTGGTATAATTTCAATAGAGTATATAATCACATCATTCACAAGTTTTTTTTGAAAATGGTCAGTGGTTTGACAATAGTGGTAGGAAACTTTTGGATACATTTTGACCACTGTTTGGAACCATTTTCTTTGTCAGTTGATTGCAAACCTGAGGACACATGGATATATTTTTAAACATTTGTCTAGTCCTCTTTGGAGTTCATTCACTGGAATCAAAACCTTTTCCTGAACAGATGAATGCATATAGTTGCTTAATTACCATTATTACCCTAAACTTTGACTCATAAGTGTTTTATGTTTATACTCTTTTCTTTTGACATCAAAAGTTTTGAGATAAACACACTTCTGAGTTTTTGTGAATTTTCTTAATGTATTTTAACATAGTTGATTTTGTCCTTTTGAGGAACTCAACCTGTTTTCAACACATAAGATCTGAATGACTAAAGTTTCAATTCCCTCTTTATAGAAGAACAACACACTAATGTCTTATGAATCATAGGTTTTGTTAATCTGAGGTTCATACTTTAGCATTTAATGAAACCATCACAAATATCAAAACAACAGTTGAAATCAATATCGAAAAATATAGAACAATCCCATAATTTAACAGATATGTTTACAGATCTGAAAACTATGAGTGACTTTTGCATGATATCACTTGTTGTGAAAAATTTGTGTGTCATATGACATCTTGGTTGATTTACAGAGTTTTTGATTAACCACTTTGAACATGATTTACTCGATACTCTGTTTTTCAACAAAATACAACCAACCTTAGTATCAACGAATTTTGAGCCGGACTATTATGTCAATTTGACTGTTAAATCGAAATTGACTGTCCAGGCTCTGATACCAATTGTTAGGATCGGAGGCTCTCATGATTGTGTTTGTTTGTATGTTTGGAACGATTTGTATATATGAAAACATGTAAAGTGCAGCGGAAATGAAAACAAACTTTGTAAACACAATCAAATGGAGAAAATAGTTTGATAAACAATTGCTTCTCATAGAGTCAAAAGATTTACAAATCAAAGCAAAAGATTACAGATGCTTACAAACTAAACTCCCCCTCAGCCTGATGCCCCAAGGTTGGTTGCACACAAGATGAAAGGATTAGACATGAGGAGAAGAACCCGCTCAGTCAATCAAATGTAACAGTACAGGGTACTGTTACATTTATAGGCAAACCAAACCACTGAGGTGTCTCAGCTGACGTCACCATGAAAGCGACGTCTAACAGCCTAACAACCTGTATCTACTGTCCTTACACAAACACTGCTAACCTAACCACTGACTATACATAAAACAAATAATTCACTAAACAGCTGCTTTCTCTTTATGTCAGTGCTTTCCTCAAGGTTGATCAGTCCTTGACTGGGCAGTGCTTTATCATCAGTAGATAGGACCAGCAGTGTTGGATACTTCAGGGTTTTCATCAGCAGTTGAAAGGACAGCAGCAGTTGAATATGAACAGCGGATAGAGACCATCAGTTGTTATAAATCACTTTCAAGGGGAGAGCAAAGTGTAAACTGCTGCTTATTGTGAATCCTTTGTTATGACCTGGTTTTGGCTTTACATTATCTGTTCATCTGGTAGGGTTCAATCCCAACACTTCACTCGAGGCGGCACCACCCCTAGATCATATAGGCAAAGTTTTACATCACCCACGTTGCTTGGATGCCTCCAAAACTTTGTTAAGAGCATAAGCTCACCTTGTTCTCGGCAACGACGTACTATCATACCTCACATGGATCTATCAAATTTGATAGTACCTTCTATCGTTAAGTGACTTCGTTGTTACCCATTAAACTTGAGAAATATGAGCACTAAGTTCAAGTTGGGTTTCCATCACTAACGATTCTATTGTGGTTTTAGACCCATGTCTCTCGCGGTATTCACAACCAAATCTCTCGTCAGAGGTTTAGTAAACGGATCTGCCAAGTTCTTACTTGTCTTGACATAGACAACCTTGATGGTACCACTTTCAAGTAGTTGTCTCACATAATTGTGCCGAAGACCTATGTGTCTCAACCTCCCATTATACATTGCATTGTATACTTTAGATAGTGTGGCCTCACTATCACAATACATGGGAATAGACGGCATTGGAACATCCCACAGACGGATGTCAGTAAGTAGATCTCTAATCCACTCTGCTTCCTTACCAGCCGCAGCTAGCGCTATGAGCTCAGCTTCCATAGTTGAGTGGGCAATACACGTCTGTTTCTTGCTCGCCCAAGAAATTGCTCCTCCTGCTAGAGTGTAAATCCACCCACTTGTAGATTTTGAATCATTGGTGCGATCAATCCAGCTTGCATCAGAATAACCTTCAAGTATTCTGGAAGAAGACGTGTAAGTCAGTTCTAAGTTACTGGTCCTTTTCAGGTATCCAAGTACTCTGCCCACTGCCTTCCAGTGTTCTGTCCCTGGATTAACAGTATACTGACTCAGTTTGCTTACAGCAAAAGCAATGTCAGGACGAGTGCAATGCGTTGCATACATCATACTTCCAATAGCACTCGCATACTCCAGTTGAGCCACTGCTCTTCCAGAGTTCACATCAAGTTTCACACTTGGATCAAACGGAGTATTAAACTCTTTAATATTTAAGTGTTGAAACTTAGTCAGAATTTTCTCTATGTAATGAGATTGACTAAGAGAAATCTGACTTCCAGTTCTCTTCACCTTGATCCCAAGAATAGTATCAACTTCTCCTAGATCTTTCATCTTAAAGTTCGAGGACAAATATTTCTTAGTTTCAGAAATACCTTCAAGGTGAGTGCTAATGATCAACATATCATCAACATAGAGACAAATCACGACTGTATAACCGGGTTCGCATTTAGTATAAATACATCTGTCAGCACTGTTGTGTCGAAACCCGAAAGCATTCACAGTGGTATTAAATCTCTCATGCCACTGTTTAGGAGCTTGCTTCAAACCATACAGAGATTTAATAAGTCTACACACTTTGTTCTCTTGTCCAGGCATCACAAACCCTTCTGGTTGCTCCAAATAAATCTCCTCATTTAGATACCCATTTAGAAATGCTGTCTTTACATCCATTTGATGGATGTAAAGCCCTTTCAAAGCAGACACCGCTATCAGAGTTCTAATAGAACTTATTCTAGCCACAGGTGCATAGGTATCAAAATAGTCGATACCTTCTCTCTGCCTATACCCTTTAGCAATTAATCTTGCTTTATAGGTAGAGATGGATCCATCTGGATGATACTTCCTTTTGAAAATCCATTTGGATCCAATAGGTTTCTTTCCCTTGGGTAGATCAGCTAACTCCCAAGTTCCATTTCCCATAATGGAATCCATTTCATCATTGACTGCCTCCTTCCACAAAGGAGCATCTCTTGATGACATTGCCTCGTTGAAAGTTTTAGGATCATCATCCAAATTTACAGCAAAAATGACCTCTCTCGTCACTTTCTTTTGAGTTCCTTCAACCAGGTAAGAAAAGAAATCATCTCCATAACTTTTCTCTTTTCTAACTCTAGTACTTTTCCTTGGTTCTTCAACTATTGGTGAGGGTTGAACCCTTTTCTCAGAAGTACTAGAAGTTGTGGTGCCATTTGAGTTTTCATCATCTCTAGAAAACTTGTTCTCAAAGAATTCCACATCTCTGGATTCTACAACTATACCTGATTCGTCATCCAACAATCGGTAAGATTTACTATGCGAAGCATATCCAATGAATACACTCTTGAAAGCTTGTTCTCCCAGTTTGAGTGTCTTTGGATCAGGTACGCGATAGTAGGCAAGACACCCCCAAACCCTCAAATGCTCTAGGTTTGGTTTTCTTCCTTTCCACAACTCATATGGACTCGTAGGTATCACACGACTAGTGATCCTATTGTGAACATAACATGCGGTTAACACAGCTTCCCCCCACATATTACGAGGTAGACCCGATTGGTTTAACATACAGTTAGCCATCTCTACCAAGGTTCGGTTCTTTCTCTCAGCTAAACCATTTTGTTGGGGAGTATAAGGTGCAGTTCTCTCATGTATGATGCCTTCTTCTTCGCAGAATGCATCAAACTTTCGGTTAAAGTATTCTCCGCCTCTGTCCGAGCGAAGAATTTTAATGCGTTTCTCCTTTTGTTTTTCGACCTCAGCCTTATATATTTTAAATGCCTCAAAAGCTTCGTCTTTTGAATGCAACAAATAAACATATAAGTATCGGCTCGAGTCATCGCAGAAAGTGATAAAGTATCTCTTACCCCCACGAGTAAGAACTCCATTCAGTTCACAAATATCTGAATGAATTAGTTCTAGTAGTGATGTATTGCGTTTATGGACACTTGGAAAAGGTTTCTTTGTGAATTTTGATTTAACACAAGTTTCGCATTTTTCAAAGTCTTTATCTTTTAATTTTAATAAACCTTTAGTTTGCATTTTTTCAATGTTTTTAATATTTGTATGAGCTAAACGTTTATGCCATAAAGAAATTGAACAAGCGATATAATCAGAAGACATAATTTCATTCAAATCAAAACCAATTGCATTACATTCACCAATACTAGAACTAACACTACCACCACTATCACTTTCATTCCCAAACCCATCAATCACTGAAACGCCCCCTTCATCCGAATCTTCTTCATCAATCCCATCTTCAGCTAAGTCAAGACGATACATTCCACCCGTGTTCTTTGCTTGACCCACATAGATGTCATTTAGAGAAAACTTCACACGAAGATTCTTGATAACCAGCTTGTAACCATTCCGATCAAATTTATCAGCAGAAACCAGACCCTTGGTGATACCAGGAACATGCAACACGTCCTGAAGGGTAACCACTTGACCATCTCTAAAGTTTAGTCGCACCGTGCCTTTACCATGTACTTCTACACGATGTCCATCAGCACACACCACCATTGTTCCTTGAGGAACAGGAGCATAAGTAAGAAACGAGCCACGATTCCCACAAACATGAACAGTGGCTCCAGAATCCAAGAACCATCCTCTACATGCTACAATGCGTGTATATTGAGAAAGCATATTAACTTCACCAAGACCCACACTGGCCACTAGATTGGTGACTTTCTCAACATCAACAGCACTTGTAGAACCAACCGTAGATCCAGATTTCCTCTGAGAGCACTCTCGTGCATAATGCCCCATTTCTCCACAAACATGGCATTTACCAGACCTCTTTGGTTGATGGTTGTTAGTGTGTTGTGTCTTCTTGAATTCTTTTTTCTTTGGTGCAGTAAACTTCTTATTCTTTGATGCCCCTTTTCCCTTTTGACCAGATCCTCCAGCAACATGATTTACACTCGATCCGACTTTACCTCTTTTGTCCCTGTTGCGCGTTTCCTCCTCAATTCGAAGGTGCTTCAACAGTTCATCCAACGAGTAGTCCTCAGACTTGTGCATCATTCTCTTTGAGAAATCTTTCCAATTAGGAGGCAATTTTGCAATAATGACCCCTACTTGAAATATTTCTGGCAGCGGAATAGAAAGTGCAGTCAATTTGTTAACAAGAACTTGGAGTTCATGCACTTGCTCCAGGATTGACTTGTCATCGACCATTTGGAAGTCTAAGTACTTGGCAATAAGGTATTTGTTAGTACCTTCTTCATGAGCCTTGTACTTATCTTCCAAAGCTTTCCACAATTCTCTAGCATTTTTTACCGGCGCGTACAAGTCATAGAGACGATCCGAAAGAGAATTTTTTATGTGGCCCAGGCAAAGATCTTCAGCTTCCTTACGGACAAGTCTTTGCCTTGCCAAATCTGCATCTGGTAGCTCTCCTGCCTCACGAGGAGGGTCATCAGGAATTGCGGGCAAGTCAGGATCAAGGATATAGTAGAGTTTCAGCACAACTAGCATGAACTTAACCTTGTCCGCCCAGCGGGTATAGTTCTGACCATCGAATCTGTCCAACTTGACAAACTCTTGATTCATGAATCTCAGATTGGCTGTTGGTAGTTCAGAGTCCATTTGTACTGTTGATTAAAACACAAAAAATAAAATCCTTTAAGATTGTTGAAAATAATTCAATCAAACAATTAGTTTATTAATTACCGAGTTATCAGCCAAACCAGTTTGTTCCAACTTGAGCAAACTGATTAAAGAAAGGTAGAAGGAGACTGTCCCGTTGTCGGACGAATTTAAAGAACACTTAAATTAAAAAACCAACCTGGCGATTGAGATCGAAGATCCTTAAACGAGAAACTTGAACTGCACGGATGACTCCTGTCCTTAAAGGATTTTACGCGCTCGTATTGTTGTGAGCTGCAGCGTAAACTCCCAGGATTTAATGCAGAACTGATCTGGTATTCCAACAGCAATGGAAACCAGAAAACGCAGAAGCTGGAACGAAAACAGAAGCACACAATAGAGAGAGAGCTGCGAAAATTGCAAGTGTAGAATGGGTAGCAGGAAACCTTTATTTATAGGTTTGGTTATACCAGAGAATGAGAAAAATAGGGAGTAGGATCACCATCCATAACCAATTCGAATTCCTCAATATATATCTGATACGAATTCATGTTACTGGATATATATCTCATACGAATTAGGTTTACTAGAGATAATGAGATAACCCCCACTGGTTTCGAACTCATCTCTATCTCCCTATCTGATTCGATCCCCAGATCTGACCCACCTGACCAGACCTTAGCTAAAAATAAAAGCTCCTCAGCTCCTAGCGACGATGCGTACGTGCGAAGTGCAAAGTGCGCCTCAAACGCGCCCATTCGCGCCTCAAACGCGACCATTCGTGAGCTCGCGGCTCGGCTCGGCTCGGCGCGCGTGTGGGCT
Source organism: Helianthus tuberosus (assembly GCA_030545235.1). NCBI lineage: Eukaryota > Viridiplantae > Streptophyta > Magnoliopsida > Asterales > Asteraceae > Helianthus > Helianthus tuberosus. The sequence continues at coordinate 64,598,065 of CM060363.1, forward strand.
TCATCCACTTCTCAACCCATTTAACACTTTGGAGGCCCATAAGGAACAATCCCTTATAAACCACTCAAAGTTCACTCCCTCCACCAATGTGGGATGGAGGAAACATACCAACTTGTATGTTTACCTCTTTAATATTTCCAACACCTCAAATACAAAACTTCAGAGAGAGAAACATGTCAGAGAGCGATGGCCACTGCGTACGGTGGTGCCACGGTGACGACGGTCTTGGTGGATTCCGACCACCACCATAACCACAAGAACTACCGCCAACACATCATCAAATTAACAATAGAAAGCTATAAAATGAAAAGATATAAAATAAACGACTCAGATCTACAGTTATCATCATTGTCGCAAAATAAAGAGGCTAAGGCCCCGCCACGGCTGCAACCGGAGTTGCCACGCCAAGTAGCAGGCAACCATCGTCACCACAACATATCTCAAAACCAACACCTTAAACGATTCAGTCGAAACCCAAACATCATCTCGCATTGGATCTGTGGGATTTAAACTCCCAAAAACAACAACCAAGAAGGCGAGAACGTCACAGAAACAACAAACAGCCAGCGGTGAAGATCAAAACAGCCTAAAAAATCAACGTTGCAAGAGAGATTTTAGAGTGAACATGTATGTGGTGAAGAGAGAAACTGTTTATGGTGTGTCAAAAAACCCAAAATAACAATACATGTCAACACCCAAATATGAGAAGCTGAAGATAGTTTTTAAAAGTCACACATGGTTTCACAAAAAAACCACCATAGAGTACAATACAATTAGACATGCATAGTGTACAACATGGTATGCATAGGGTACAAACCATAAAGAAAAAGATACAACCAAGTCATTGCGTGAAACATCAATCAAGCACAAGTTACAAGTCCCTAATACAAAAACTTGTTGCAAATTATATAATTATATAATATATAATATATAATATAATATGTGTATTGTTAAGTTTGTATAATTTGTACTTGAAGGTTCCTTTTTATATAAAAATTTAAAGTAAAGTGCAATTTGCGTTCATTTTGTTAGGTGGCATGATAAAGTTGCGTCCCTCAACTTTTTTTTTGCTTAAGTCCTTGTGATTTGAAATTTTAACACTCTGCATCCTACTGTCAGTTTCAAACGATTTCTCCAAAATCTTCAAAACGGTGCATGTAACGTCAAACAGACGGAAGGACACGGAATGTTAAAATTTTAAATGGCAAGACTTAGGCAGCAAAAAAAAGTTGGGGGATGCAAGTTGACATGTCACCAAACCACATGGATGCAAATTACAGTTTACTCAAAAATTTATTAGAATTTTTAAATACTATACAACTTTAATTCTTTCCTTTCAAAATTTATATCACCTCGCCTACTAACGAAGTTATATTTAGCCTTGTTAGGTAATTCCACGTACCAAATGGATTTTATCCTAGTGGAACCAAAGTGGTGAAAAATGTGGACCTCCCTAAGTGGTGAGTGTTCATATCATATGGTGAAAAAAATGTGTGACTTAGGGGTGTTTGGGATTGAGTTTTGAAGTAGATTTTTAGATTATTGAGTTTTGAAATCGTAAATAATCAGTTTTGAGTGTTTGGGTAAAAAAAATAAAAAATTGATTATTTGCGTTTAAAAAGTTACAAAACGCAATTTTTCAAAAGCAGCTCCCCCCCTACTGCAACAAAACGCAGTTTTCCAAAAATTGATTATTTGCGTTTAGAAAAGGATTTTCACTTGTTTATTTTTTTTTAAATATATATTTGCCAAACACTCAAATAACTGATTATCTGATTATTGTGATATCAAGCAACATAATCAAATCCAAACACTATCTTTCAACATCACGTTTTGTTACAGTTAATTATCTGATTCTGATTATTCAAAACGCATAATCTATTTTTAAAACTCAACCCCAAACACCAGTGGTTTTAAAAACAAACTAATCTCACATGCGAGGACATTATAGTCATTTAATGAATAACATGCCCACCATCACCCTTTTTTTCATCAAATGACTTGGTCGTCGGCGTGGCAACTTTGACACTTTATAAAAAGCAAGCACATACCATGGTTCAGAATCTGTTATGAGTGACATTTGCAGAATACTAAATCTCGATCCCACGGGTAATAATGCAACTTCCTGAGCCCTCGTTTACTTATTACCTTATATTTACTTTGTTGCATTGTGGCGTCTCCCTAACTTATGAGGTGACTAATATCAGTCACACACAATCGAAGCTATGTGCGGCTATCGACACACTCAACACACACTATAAATATCTTAAAGACGGCATTGAGGTAGACCAAATTAAAAATAAGTAGCATAATTGATTGTAAACTTATGTTAATATGAATATCGGATTAACCTGCCGCAAAGCGCGGGTGAAAAAACCACTAGTTTAATTATATTAATATAAGTTCGCCTTTCAAAGAAAATATATAATATATGTAGTAACATCAATGTTAATTTACAAAGCCTTCAAACATCAAAAAACAAAAAAAAAAAAAAAAAAAAAAAAAAAAAAAAACACCTATCAAACACAAAACAAAATCCAACCCCACCACTAAAGCTTCAAATCCATACCCACAACCCCAAAGGACATCAAAATGCAACTCCTTTGGGGCCATGTTGTACCCTTGACTCTCCTGCTGTTGGAGACATGGTCTCTCTCCTTGTTCCTCGAGGTCATGGTCGCCAAAGGAAAAAGTTACTCAATTAACCCACTAAATTGTTAAAACTCAACCTTTATACTCTTGGGTAAATATCATAAAAAACTAATATACTTTCTCATTGTTCTCATAAAAATCCCTCAACACACGTAAAAAACAAACATACTTTATGTTTTGTCTCACAAAAGTCCCTCAACAATTTTTTGAACATTAAAGTCCTTTCACATGTTAATTTTGAACAAAAGTATGACAAACTTTTTTAAAATTTGCTACTTCAAGTTATGTTTCAACCTAAGATATGTTTGAAAATTCATAGGTCATTGCTAAAGAACCGAAAACAGTTAAAAATGAAAACTAAACAAAAAAAAAAACGATTAAACCCGAACCGAATAAAATGAATTTGGTTTATATGTAGCCCAATAAACCGAGTAATCAAAGTAAACCATACTTTATATTTAGTCGAATGAACCCAATTATATGAATTCGTTGTATTTTTGAAACCGAAAACCAAACCAAATTTAAATGCAATTTGTCATTTAGTTTTGAAGTACTTAAATTTCGTTTACTTTGCTTCGATTTTTGGTTTAATCCAAAAAAAATCAAACAGAATAAAAATAACCAAATAATTGAAAAGAACCGATGGACACCTCTAACAGTTCCAACTTGTTTAGATTATTTTTGTCATAACTGTTTTTAAATTTAACATGTGAATGAACTTTAATGTTCAAAAAATTGTTAAGAGACTTTTGTGATACAAAACAGAAAGTATATTGGTTTTTCATATGCAAAAAGATGTTGAGGGACTTTTATGAGAAAAATAAGAAAGTAAGTTGGTTTTTTATGATATTTCCCCTATACTCTTATATGATGGTCCGATTCATACATTTCGATTATTTATACACATAAAACCACAATCAAACAATAAAACTTGGTTATAGAAATAACCATAATCATAACACAAGTCTCAAAATTGGTTCATTAGTTCGTTTTGATTTTTTTTTCTCTATTTATTTATATTATAGTTTAATTATTGTATTTTTCAGCTCCTGCGAGGGAAAGGAGGAAAATAGTGTCAACACCAAAACAACAATATATTCAGCAGTTATTCCAATGTTAAAATCACACATTTTCTGTCATTACATAAAAACTAACCACAAAAACCAAACATGAGACCTAACAATTAAGGAATTCATTTACATACCTAGAAATTGAAAGATAAACATATGAAAACAATAAGATCAAACAGTTTCTTTATAAACATGAAAAAAGATAACAAAGAAAGCAAATTTAAAAAACTCCAAATCATTTACTAATCACAATCAAGAATATATGTGCATTGCTCCTACAAATTAAACAAGAAAAAAAGAACTTGACAACCTCCATTAATCACCAAAGCCAGATCTCACAACCCACAACATCGATCCAAGAACAAGGAATGAGTCTTGACTCGACTGTGTGTTTGTCTAATCATATTTTTCTCTCCAACCACACACAAGAAACAGCACCCACGAAATCGCCAAAACAAAATCCCCAACAACCAGCCGGAGCCAATCGCGACCAAGCTCTTCAAGCTTCCGTTCGAAATAAATCCTCCAAATCGCCATGGCAATGTGAAGAAGCACACACCCTTTAGCAAAAAAGCTCTGAAACTCCCTATCCTTCACAAATGCCACCATGAACAACAGACTCCCAACAGCAAACAAAAGCAACCCGGAGAACGAATCAGACGTTTTAATCAACAACTGATCATGTGGTGTTGATCCCAACAACTTAACTGCAATTTCATTCCCATGACTGAATGCAAACACCTCATGGCTATAAAACATCATTAAAGTTCCACAACTTAAAGCCACTACAGAGTATATCATACATATTGAGCCAAAACCTGATGACCCCATATTAAATATCACCAACTAAACTCACAAAATCTTGAATCTAATCAATGCTTAACAAACCCATATGATATAATAACTTAACTAGCCCTAAATTTATTACAAACAGTAAACCCTAATAAAACCCTAGCATCAACCCACCAAAATTCATCATCAAGATCAGATTTTTAACAGAAACCCTTAACTACCAGCTAAAATTAATAACACCCAGATAAAATTTTGATGGAATTTATCCGTCAATAATCTCAAAACTATGGTATATGATAAGAACACTAATAAAGATCGAAGCTTTTCTTACTGTACGGTGTTAATCAACCAAACCCACAAGATTTCTGAACAGAAAGGTGAAATACTAAACGTGTGAAGGTGAATTTGGAAAGAATGAGGTGGGAATGATGTTGAAGATGGGAAAAGGGTTTACAGGAGGAAGGTGAAGTACAAGGGATTATTATTATTGTGATTGTGATAGCGATGGTGGGGTATTGGGAGGGTGTTAAAGGATATAGTCGTTAATTTTTGAGTGTTTGATGCCGATGATGGTGCTCGAGATGTCATGATGTTGTTTTTTAGTGCATTAAAGGCTTGTACTTTATGTATAAAGAGTTGTAACATTGTTTTTTTTTTTTCTTGAACGGCAAATTTGGATCACTGACGGACCACTGGAGTATCATCGTGCCACCAGTAGAACCACCCGATCATATCCATCTCCACTAGGCAATAATGCCTATACACCAATTCAGGAGGAAACCCAATAAATCTGGGAAAACCCCCTTTGTGGGAATCGAACCCATGACCTAATGGTCATAAGCCTTATCCCACCCCAAGATACCACTAGGCTATAATGCCATGGGTTGTAACATTGTTTAATGTATTGAATTAGATACTTGTTAGACTATGGGATGTGGGGGGCTTGGGTTTAGGGATGACAAAAACACCCGAGCCCGACGGGTATACCCGAAATCCGACACAAATGGGACGGATATACCCGATACTTGATGGGTATTGGGCCGGGTATGAGATTAGTTTTAAAAATTTTCGCGGGTATGGGTCGGGTATGGGATTAGGTGATACCCGACCCGATTACCCGAAACCACATATCCGTTTACCCAAACTATATACCCGATCATATATCCGAATTTTTTAATTTAAATTTATATTTTTATTTTTCCATTAACCTTTGTCTATTAGTGATTTATTTTAGTATATTCCTAATGTGAAAAAAAAAATAAATTTTCTTTTAGTATATGTATTTGATAATAGTATTTATATTTTATATGTTGTGAAATATATACATATAAGCGTATAAGTGTTATAAAGATATTATTAATTTATGATATAACTTATATGTATGTAATGTACATATTTTGTTTATAATAGTTGTGTATAAATAAAATTATATAATAATTATAATAGTAAAGAAATGTATTTGGAAATCACAACGTATATCTTTTAACAAACTAATGGGTATACCCGATACCCGACGGACAATTACCCGACGGGTATTGGGCCGGGTATGGGACACGATTTTACAAATGGGTATGGGTATGGGATTACAAATACCCGACCCGAACCCGACCCATTGTCATCCCTACTTGGGTTGGGGGCATTGCTCGACACGTGGCAGGTGTGGGTTCCACCAGTCTACACCCAAAAAGTGGGGTGTGGAAGGAGTGTGGCCAGGGCGGCGTTGTGGAATGGGCTAGCCAAACAGTCATCAACACTCAGCCATACATTGTCAGTCACGTCACCTCAGGTCAGCGCCCCACGCCAAGCAATATTGTCACGTCAAGTGGGCAACGCTGACCAAAATGTCAACCCGAGATGGAGCAACCGGCGTTAAAGGGCCAACAACGCCCAAAAGCCACGCCCACACCCCGGTCTTAATCTTGATAAATTGAGAAAATTATAAATTAATTATTTCAATATGTTGTGATGCCGGCACGTTTATCTGAGAATCTAAAGTTTGAATAGGCTTTTTTTAGCTTTTTTGTTTGAATTGTTTTTGTTTGTTTTGGTCATCTTTTATTTGGTTATCATTGAAGTTGTTTAATGGGATTTCTTTTTGTTTTAGACATTTTTTTTAAGGAGTAGTACAATTTCAATCATTGGGGTTTACACCCCCATCATTGAGTTGAAGATGAGAGAGGAGGTATGATGGGATAGAGTTCTACACGGTGGACGTTGGTGGTGTTTTGTATCCAGAATGGAGTTCTTGGTGTTTGTTCACCGTTGGTGTCCATATGTTCCGTTGAGGGTGCTTTGTTAGGTGAGAGAGAGAAAAAGAAGAGGGGTGCTGAGGGAGCTTTTGGGTTGTTTGCTTTGCTTCGTATTGCAATTTCAGTCCCTTAAGGGTATTATGTTCTATTAACCATAATCCTAACGTTCAACTAACGGCAGTTAGTAAGAAGGACCTGATTGATTCAAATTGACAACCACAGGGACTTGATTGTTAATTTTTTTTTCAAATGAGGGTTGTATGTGTGATTTGGGGCATACAAACTTGCCTTCTGGTCCTTTTAACACCTATAAGAATAGCTTCAGGAAATCATTATACACTTGATGGTGGACCCCCCATATGGTACCAGGCTATAAGTTAAAAAAGTAGCATTACATTCAAAGTTAAACAAAAAAAAAACAAAAGAACATACACTATCAGAATCTTTAAACCCCCAAACAGTCCTGGACGAAACTTCTGGTTCGAATCCTTTAGAAGGTTGCTGCATCCCCACCTCTTAGAACTTTTTATATAATTTGCCCATTTGTTGAATACCCAAATCCCGGATGACGTTCAAGGGGTCTTCGCTGACGTCAAGATATCCCGGCCTTCGTCGCTACAAAAAAGTAAACCGTTAGCCTCGTCACGGAGGGCCCCGGGAGGGGGATCCGTGACCAAGCTCCGGCGTGAGAATAAGTAAACTTGCCGGAAAGTTTGAGGAGTTTATTCCGATGAGTGTGATCACCGGAACGTTCCTCTATGGTGTGAATCCAATAAATATGTGTGTGTTTAATGTAGGAGAATATTGGTCGGAATAAATGAGAGAGCTCTTAATGCAATACCTTGAATCTGCTGTGATCACCACTCCTCTCTCTTATATAACCATGAAACCTTATCTCCCATGTGAGATATTTTAATGAGACGATCTAACGGGTTTCAAGAGTCTTCGGGGGCTCAGACACGTGTCTGACCCCCAACGATGGGATTGCGACTTCATTTAATGTTTCCGGCTAGTACTATGCCAGCCGAGATCCTTTTCATATCAGGCATTAAATGTTGCCTGTTTTCTCTGAATCCTTGTTTCCCGCTCATTTCCTAAAGAGAACCTTAGTGGGCAAGCAAAACTGTTTCTTGGACCTTATCTGTTGGGCCCGTGTGGCAATGGCCCAAAGACGGATAAATGGAGTAATCCATTGGCCCGTCGTCAAGTCATCTTTAGTCCCTGGTTGCGAGACTCAAATTTCGTAACCCAGGGCTGAGTCATAATTATTAACAAGGTTAACCTGTTTGGGCTAAGAACACGGGCCTACCTCCAGTTAATCATTACGTGTCTCCTTTTTTCTTTCCCTGGTGTCATTAATCGTCAGTAATCGACGGCTGGGGTTTAATCTTATTGGAGCACGTGCTGGGTGGTTTTAATTTTGAAATGAAGGTGATGTGACGGTTTGCTCCATACTGGTCAGTTATTTCCCTTAAATACCCCCCTGATTTCTTGAATCTTCCTTCAACTTCCACCATAACCCCCTTTTCTCTGTTTTCTTTACATTCCTTCGATCACCATTTTCCCTAATCATGAGTCGCACCGGTCGCTCAATGATCCGTTCCGTTTTGACAGCGAAGGACCTGGAGTCCTTTGTCGATACTTACAAGATACCCAAGCGTTTCTCTCCAACATTGCCAGGCCCTAATGAATCGGCTGAGTGTACGTCGGATCGGATTGTCCTCTATACTCTGGCGTTCTCTTCTTGTGGAGTTCGGTATCCCCTTTCCTCCTTTAAGATAACTTTATTGCGTCACTTCGGAGTTCACTTCTCCCAACTACACCCGTTAGGGTTCATGAGGGTAGTACACTTTGAATTATCTTGTGCGGTAGTTTCCGGCGAGCCATTAGTTCCTCTGTTCTGCATGTTTTATAAGCTGATTTCTGATGGGGATTGGTTTACCTTCGCCAAGCGGAAAGATAGTGTGTCGAAACCCTGTTATACCTTCATGCCGACCTCCACTTATCCTAAAGAATGGAAGAGTAGGTTCATCTTCGTTTGCCATGATACCGGAGTCTCCACCACTGAAGGATGCCGAGGCTGCCATTGAAGACAGTATTCCCATTTTGTCTGCTGACGAGATCGTCCAGTAGAAGCGTATGTATGAAAATCCGACGAGGGCTTTCACTTTTTCTGAGGGGATCCTGGCTATGGGGGGGTTGAGCCCTTCTTATTCAGTTCGCCCCAAGGCCTTTTTCGGTAAAAAAGGTATCCTTTTTTCCCTGGATTCGTTGTATCTGTTTTTACTCTTTGGGATTTTTGCAGTCATCTTTAGTGTTCTTCTTGTACAGAGTTGACTTTGAGGAAGCTGCTCCAAGGGGATTCTAAAGATGTTAAGTTTGTGGTTGGTGATGAAGTCGAGCCGGGTTTGAACCGGGGTGTTGAAATGCAGGTTACTGGGGGGTCTGTTCTGGCCGGGGGCTCCGCTGCTGTGGAAGAAGGTGAGGGGACTTCTTCTGATGTGGATGAGAGTTCCCCTGACCCCCTTCCCGTTAAGCGTTCTAATCATGACGATGATGAAGATCTGGAGAGCCGTTTGGCTCGTAAGAGGAAAGTCGTTAGCCATAAGCCGGCCCCTGTTCCTCGTGACATCCGGCTGAGGCTCCGGAGTGCTAGCGGACAGAAACCCCCTCCTTCAACAAAGGCTGCTTCCGAACTTCCCCCTGTTGGGGTTAAGGGTTCTTTGTCTAAACACCTGCGGTCCTCCAGCCTTGTGAGTGCACCCTTGTTGGTGAGTTTATTTTTTCTTTTACCTAGTGCCTTACATTTTCTTTGTTTTTTGGGAGATTTTTGATGTTCTCTTTTCTTTCTTTGTCTGAGTAGGGAAGTTCTCATGATCCAATAGAGATCCCTACTGGCCCTTCCTCTTCTCGTGTTCGAGACAAGACTCCGGAAGTAAGCGTCGCTCGTATTACCTCAGCTTTTGAAGTTTCTCCTCATCATGCCACTGGGACCAGTAAACCTTCTCAATTTGAAGGTCTTGCTCATCGATCCCCTTTGGCTCCCTTGTTTGCTGATGCCCTTCCTTTCCCCTACGTTCCTAAGTGGAAAATTACTCAGTCCTCGGTGGTAGGGACCCCTGAGGTTGCCCGAGACTTTTTGAGGGCTTGTTTGGCTAAGCTTTTCAAAACAGCTTATTTGCTTATTTGCTTTTCTGAAAAGCAAATAAGCAAATAAGTCATTTTGAAAAGCTCAGCCAAACAACCCCTGAGTCATGTTGTCCCTCCCTCCCATAGGTTCATGAATTCCGCCTTGAGGGATGATCTTTTTGACGATCAGTACAGCATGTCACTCTGTGAGGGCTTTTTCAGGGGAGCTGGTATGTTACAGCGGGTTGATGATCTGAGGAAAGAAAATGAAGGCCTCAAGAATGACTTGAAGACTTCTCAGTCTGTTGCTGCTGAGCTCCGATGTCAGGTAGTTGAGGCTGAGCGTAGACTGCAAGAAGAAAAGGTGCATGACCTTCCCCTCTTTTTTTATTGCTCCTGGACCTTTTGCAATGTCTTTTGCTCAGGGGGCTGGAGCTATGCTGGAGCGGAGGGAGCGAGCCTGGGAGAGGGAGATGGCAGTTTTGGTGGAAGAGAAGGAGGAGCTAGCCGCTGAGCTGAAGTATCAAAGGGAGCTTGACTCTGTTTCTCAGAAAGATCTGGATGTGATGTATGCTGAATATGGGATGGCATCTGATGATAACCAGCGGTTGGCTAAGGAGAAGCATTGGTTGATTACTGAAGGCTTCGGAGCCTTTCTTACGGCCGTCTCTCAATCGGAGGAGTTCAAGAGTGGTCTTGAGCAGGTGTATAGGGCGTACCGGGACGTTGGGTACCAGGCAGGGCTGAAGGATGGGTATATTTACTCTGCTCAGGGTTTGGGCAGGAAGGAAACTCCGCTTTACAATTCCAAAGCTAAGAAGCGGTTGTCTAAGTTGGACAAGGAGTTTGGGGGTAAGACCTCGACCCTTCTCGAGAAGATCCTGGAGCACCCCACGATATCCATCGATGAATTGAAAGCCCTGTTTACTCCTGCCGGTCCCTCGTCTCCGAAGTCTTTGTCTGGGGGTGGCTCCCAGTAATTAACTCACTTCGATATGGTTGTAACCTAAACAATTATACGCTTTAGGATACTTTTAACTTTTTGATGCTTGGGGGAGAACCTTTGTGTAGGGGTTCTCATAGTACTTAATCATATGACTTATGACTGTACATTGCTATCTTGCTTTTGCTTGCTTTTTGGTGTGTGTGTGTGTGTGTGTTTTTTTTTTTTGTTTTTTTTTTTTGCAGGAGTTTTTGCCAGGGATCAAGCTGGCGCTTTCCTGAAGACCCTTGGTTGTTTGTTAGAAATTGTGCTTTAGTCTGTCTATCATATTTTCTAGCTTGTGTATTAGCTTTTCCTGTAAAGGCTGATAGGGCTTCTTATCGTACATTCATTTTGTAATAAAAAACCTCTTTTTGTAGTTTGTTTACAAAAGTGCATTGTGTTTATGGTTTACTTTATAAACCAGGATTGTCTGTTCGAGGACAATCACTGGACAAGTCTATAATGTGAGATTATGTTTTGGCTTGTTTGTCCGTTTTCTTTGGGTTAGCTAGACCCTATTTTGCCCCACAGCCGGGCGTTTGGCATGTTTGATATACCTTGTACACATGTGTTTGTTTGTTGTTAGGTTTATAGCTCTTCTAGGCACGTCTGCCTTGGTATAACACCTGTTGTTTTGCCAAAAGAGGACAAGTGAGCTGTCCGTTTGTCATTCAATTCTTGGGGACCCAGTTTCCCCAGTACAAGTTTTTACAAAAGGTTTTTTCTTGGGGGCAAGCCCCTGACTATCAGTTAATCATTACAAAGGTGGCTCCCTGGCCGTTTTTCCTAAAATACTTTCTTCTGGTTCACATATGGTACTTCCTGAGCTGCATGAGGTTCCATGTTCTTGGGACCTCTTTGCCCTGAAGTGTCTCCAGCTTGCAACTTCCTTTGCCGTTTGCCCACGTGACCCGGTAAGGTCCTTCCCAGTTGGGCCCTAGCTTCCCGGTGCTCTCCTGTAGGCTGGCTTCGTTTGCTCTTAATACCAGGTCCCCCGGGACGAGGTTAAGCTTCTTCATCTTGGCATTGTAGTAACTTTCGAGCGGTTTTTTGTACTTAGCCTCCCTGACTGCTGCCACTTCCCTTCTCTCCTCAAGCAAATTCAGGTTCATCCGGAGGTCTTGTTCGTTTTCGGCCTCCCTGAGCTTCATTCTGGCAGTTGGGGATCCTATTTCAGTCGGGATGATAACCTCCTTGGGGGTGGTCCTATATGCCCATAGCACAAATGGCAATTCCTCCAGCCATCCTTTTTGTTTCCTTCCGAGTCTCCCTTTCATCCCCTTGATAACGCTTTGATTTGCTCTTTCCACCAGCCCATTGCTCTGGGCGTGAGTGACGGAGGTGAACACTTGGTGTATGTGCATCTGCTCGCACCGTGGCCTGAAGGGCTTTCCAGCAAATTGAACGCCGTTATCACTCACCAGTTCTTTAGGTACCCCGTATCTGCAAATGATGTTGTCCAGCACAAACCGTCTCATTTGTTCCCCGGTTATCTTTGCTAAAGGCCTTGCCTCTATCCATTTGGTAAAATAATCGATGGCCACCACTACGTACTTAACCCCTCATGGGCCTTCGGGGAACGGCCCGATTATGTCGATGGCCCACTTCTGGAGGGGCCAAGACTTTGAGACGGGTATCATTGGATGTTTGTGGCGGTACGTCATAGGTGCATGGATCTGGAAATTGCCACATCTCTTGATCTCCTCTGATGCTGTCTCATACATTTGAGGCCAATAGAATCCCGCATTCATTGCCTTCGCCACTACTGTCCTCGGCCCCGAATGCATTCCACAAATCCCCTCATGTATTTCTCTGATCACATACTTGGCCTCCTCATTATCGACACATTTCAGGGATGGACCCAGGTATGATCTCCGGTAAAGCTCTCCGTCAATCAACTCATATTGTAGAGCTTTGACTCTTACTTTTCTGGCTGCCCAGTCCCCCTCGGGTAATTCACCGTTTCTAAAGAATCTTACAATCGGTGCCATCCATGTCTCTTGTTCGTCCCCGATTGTAGCCACTTCTGCTGTGTCGAGAGAGGGGGGCTGTAACACCCTAAAATTTTTACTAGAATTAATCACTAGATTTATTCATATTTGTACCCAAAGATACTAAATTTACATAAGTTTTAGAAGTATCAAAAACCATAGTCAACACTTGACTAAATTAGAACATTCAAAGTTTGTTTAAAAACTTATATACAACCCATGAACAAAGATTCAGTAAGATTAAGACACATAGCGGAAGCTTCAAAAGTTGTGTTCGGTTCTTTGGTCATTGCTTGATCACCATCCGTACGATCCATCTAAACACCTAGGGTCAAAACCGTTAAAAATGTTAGTTTTGACTTTGGTACGTAATATTTAAACATATAATCTCATCATCAAATTTAAAATAAAACAAAATTGAAATTCCTGAGTTCACCGTAAATTACGGTGTTACCGTAATTTACGGTGAGTTTTGAAGACATAAGACCACCGTAAAACAGGAGGTTTCTACCGTAAACAATTTCCATCCACCGTAAGTTACGGTACTACCGTAATTTACGGTAGTACCTGGAGTTTCAACTTTCACTTTGTTTGATTTTCACACCAAGATTCTAACTCTCAGATTTCAGTTCATCTAAGATACCGAAACATTAAAATCTCATATTACTTAAATGATGTGTATAAACCAATCATCAAAGATCTTTCAATCATAATCCGAAATAATAATCATGCTTCGTCAGATTGTTTAACCCGTTTAGACACCAAGAGTTAATCACCAACAATGTAATTCAAATCTCAATTTCTAACAATTGTTTTGACCCGTCTCATGAGATTAAAACGACAAGTCACTCCCATGATATATTAATTTATCTTGTTTACCATGTTTACGATCTACAACCTATATCTATCAAATAATACATAATGTAACGAAACGATAATTTCGTACCTTTAGAGCACGCCTTTCCCCCGTGAATTCCCTTCGGCTTGTCCGCTTGATGATCCGGACTCTTTGCCTAGAAAATTCAGTTTTACAACTTGTTTAGAACTCTTTCCATGACCATATTCATATCATTGTGAAACATGATCAAATCTGCGTTCTCATCAAATTTAACATCAAAATCCTCACTTAGGCATTTCTACAAACACCTAACGGGTCAGATTTTCCTACCATCATCTCCAAGTTCATGACTTGCAAATTAAACCTCAAATTTCACTTTAATTAGTAAACCTTGCACACATTTTAGCATCAATATCACAGGAATTACCTCCTATAATGAAATTTATACTAGAATTATCATTCAAATCCTAGTGTTCATCATCATCTTATAAAACCCATAACCTAGCTTCCATGGATTCATAGAATTCCCTGAATTTGGGCATGATTCCTCAAATAGTTAGCTAGGTTTTACTTCTAAACACCTATTCAACTTCAATCTAACCAAATAACACACATGCAAGCATCTAATTTCAGATTTTCAAAATCATGAAAATTTCAAGTTGATAGATTTCATCAAATTTCACATACCTTAGAATCCTCTTGCAATGAGGATTACGATTCTAGGCTCAATTCTCGATTTCTACTTGGATTAACCCTTCAATTTGCAAGATTATGAGATTTTAGGGTTTTGGAGAAGTGGGTGTCGTCCCTGAGGATCTCTGGTCGACCAGGGATTTCCAAGTGGGGTTAAGTTTGTGTTTTGTTTGGTTATTAGAATTAAGTTTTCAATTTTAACAACTTAACCCCCTTCACTTTGATCAATATAGATTTTAGTGAACTTTAACTCTACTTTATGGTTATTTCTAGATTTTTAACTAATTAGGTTAAATTTCCTAGTTAGTATATTCTCGTTTATTTAAACCTTATTAAATCCAGTTTAAGGTTTTACACTTTTTTCGGGGTGTTACAAGTCCACCCCCCTTAAAAAGGGTTTCGTCCTCGAAACCGCAATACGTACCAAATAAAGTAGGGTGAAGACGTCGCATCTCCTCTTCGGACTCCCATGTAGTGTCCGAACCCTTCCTATGCTCCCATTTGACTTTGACTTGTTCGATTTGTTTATTTCGTAAACGTTTGACCTTTCTGTCTAAAATTTCAACCGGTCTCACCACATAATTTAGACTATTATCCACTTCGATATCATCGTAATGGATATAGGTCGTTTCGTTCGCTAAACACTTTCTTAATTGAGATACGTGAAACGTGCCATGGATTCCACTTAGCTCCTCCGGTAGTTCAAGACGGTAAGCTACTTTGCCAGCTCTCCCGATAATTTTAAATGGCCCGATAAACCTTGGGCTTAACTTCCCCTTCTTTCTAAATCTAATAACACCTTTCCATGGGGACACTTTTAGCATGACCATGTCACCGACTTGAAATTCAATTGGCCTTTTCCTTTTATCAACATACGCCTTTTGCCTGTCTTGAGCCGCTTTCAAGTGTGCCCGAACTTTATCGATCTTTTCGTTCGTGGCTCGTACTATGTCTTGGTGAGCGAGTTCATGTGGACCCACTTCACCCCAACAAACCGGGGTTCGACACTTCCTACCGTAAAGTAGTTCGTACGGTGCCATTTTAATACTAGATTGGTAACTGTTGTTGTACGAAAACTCGACTAACGGTAGGTGAACATCCCAACTGCCTCCAAAGTCGATTATACACGCCCGTAGCATATCTCCCAATATTTGTATCGTTCTTTCACTTTGTCCATCCGTTTGAGGATGGTACGCAGTGCTAATGAACAACTTGGTCCCCATTTGTTCTTGGAAATCACGCCAGAAATTCGAAGTAAACCGGGTATCCCTATCCGACACGATGGACACCGGCACTCCATGACGTGCTATGATTTCATTGGTATAGACTTCTGACATCTTTTCTGACGTATAAGTCTCACGAATCGGAATGAAGTGAGCACTTTTCGTCAATCTATCCACCACCACCCATATGGCATCAAAACCACGACTCGTCTTAGGCAGCTTGGTTAACAGGTCCATTGTAATATGTTCCCATTTCCAAACCGGAATTTCTAACGGTTGGAGCTTACCGTATGGTTTCTGGTGCTCCGCCTTGACTTGTAAACATGTCAAGCATTTTTCCACATATTTCGCCACGTCCCTCTTCATTCCGGGCCACCAATAATTTTGTTTCAAATCATTGTACATCTTGGTCGCACCCGGATGAATTGAATAACGGGATTTATGAGCTTCTTCAAGTAGAAGCGCCTTTACTCCACAGGTATGTGGGACCCATATCCTTCCGGATCGAGTCTTTAACCCGTGATTCCCATCCGACAAGTCTTTCAACTGACCAATTATTCTTTCCTTCTTCCAATTCTCTTCTTTTACTGCTTCCAATTGCGCCTCTCGAATACGTTCAAGTATACCCGAGGTTACCACGAGTTGCATTGATCGTACTCGTATCGGGACATAATCCGCTTTTCTGCTCAGAGCGTCTGCTACCACATTTGCCTTTCCGGGGTGATAATGTATCTCTCAATCATAGTCTTTCACCGTTTCCAACCATCGCCTTTGTCGCATATTTAACTCCTTCTGATCGAAGAAGTATTTCAAGCTCTTGTGGTCGGTGAATATGGTGCACTTTACCCCATACAAGTAATGTCTCCATATTTTTAATGCAAACACTACCGCTGCCAATTCGAGATCGTGCGTGGGGTATTTCTTCTCGTGCATCTTCAATTGTCTCGAGGCATAGGCTAATACCTTGCCCCGTTGCATCAACACGCAACCGAGCCCCGATAACGAAGCGTCCGAATAGACCACCATGTCTTCGACTCCGTCCGGCAATGTCAGTACCGGAGCTTGAGTTAGCCTTTCTTTTAGCGTCCGAAACGCTTTTTCTTGATCGACTCCCCAAACAAACCTTGCTTTCTTTTGGGTTAGCTTTGTTAGCGGCGATGCAATCTTGGAGAAATCTTGAATGAATCTCCTATAATATCCAGCAAGCCCCAAAAAGCTTCTAATTTCCGAAGGGTTCTTCGGGGGTTTCCATTTTGACACCGCCTCTATCTTTGACGGATCCACCAAAACTCCATCGGCACTTATGACATGACCGAGAAATTGTACCTCTCGTAACCAAAAGGCACATTTAGAAAATTTTGCATAAAGCTTCTCTCGTCTAAGTGTCTCTAACACTTCTTGTAAGTGGTGTGCGTGTTCGGCTTCACTTTTCGAATACACCAAGATATCATCGATAAACACGATGACCGACTTATCCAACATTGGCTTGCAAACCCGGTTCATGAGGTCCATGAAAGCCGCGGGCGCATTGGTTAGCCCAAATGACATCACGAGAAATTCGTAATGTCCGTATCTTGTGCGGAAAGCCGTCTTCGGCACATCTTCTTCTTTGACCTTTAGTTGATGATACCCGATCTAAGGTCAATTTTGGAAAACCAATTCGCACCTTGTAGTTGGTCGAATAAATCATCTATTCTCGGGAGCGGGTATCGGTTCTTTACCGTGAGTTTGTTTAACTCCCGGTAATCAATACACATACGCATGCTCCCATCTTTCTTTCTCACGAACAATACCGGTGCCCCCCAAGGAGACACACTCGGCCTTATGAATCCCTTATCAAGCAGGTCTTGGATTTGGGACATCAACTCTTGTAGTTCCGACGGTGCAAGTCGGTACGGGGCTTTTGCTACAGGTTTCGCGCCCGGAATCAATTCGATCCCGAACTCTACTTCCCGTTCAGGCGGTATCCCCGGTAAATCTTCCGGAAAAACATCTCCATAATCTCGTACTACCGGTACATCTCCAATCTTTCGTGATTCTTTCTCGGTCTCATTTGCATAAATTATGAATGCCTTGCATCCTCGCTTCATGAGCTTGTGAGCTTTCAACATCGAACATACTATGGGGTTGCCTCGTTTTTCGCCATAAATGGTGACGTGTTTTCCGCTTGGAGATGTTAGTTTTATCTCTTTGCGAAAACACACGACCTTTGCATGGTATTGAGATAGCCAATCCATCCCCACGACTACTTGGAATTCTCCCATCGACATCGGGATTAGATTTATCAAATATTCTTCATCATCAATGCTCAGTTTACAATTTTCACATACATCACAAACAATAAAACTTTTGTTATTACCTATCTCTACTTCTAAAGGCACAGGTAATTTGGTTAAAACAAATGAAGGATGTCGAATAAACCCATATGAAACAAAGGATTTATTCGCACCCGTATCAAATAACACGTGTGCGGGAATTGAATTTACAGCAAATATACCTGAGACCACGTCAGGTTCAATCTTCGCTTCTGCGGCGGTTAATTGAAAAGATCTTGCCTTTGCTTTTGGGGCTTCACCTTTAGGTTCTTGCCCATCCTTCTTTCCAGCCAGTTCCGGGCATTCCGACTTCTTGTGGCCCGTTCGATAACAATTGTAACAAACAGTCACTTTCTCCGGACATGACATAGCCATATGTCCCGTTTTCTTGCATATGGGACAAGGCTTATCTTTGTAACGGCATTCACCCTTATGATTTTTCCCACAAACTTTGCAACCTGGTGTACTACCTTTAGCATCTGATCTCTTTGCTGTTTCATTCGTTCTTGCTTTCTTGGTAGGGCTTGGATTCACATCTTGTGCCCTTCGTTCACCCCGTTCTATACTCTTTTTCAATTCAATCTCCCTTTCCCGAGCAGCATTGACAATCTCGGTAAGGGTCTCGTACTTTGAAGGGGTTATGAACTCTCTATACTCCGCGCTTAGCATGTTATGATAATAATAGACCTTTTGCTCTTCATTCGTTATCAAATCATCACAGAACTTCATTTTGTCCATAAACATCCCCGTGATCTTGTCTATGGATTCACCTTTGTGTCTGAGTTGCATGAATTCTTCCTTGATTTTATTTATGACCGCCTTGGGACTATGGTGTTTAAGAAACGGTGTCTTAAACTCCTCCCAAGTCATGGCCTTAGCCGCTTCACTCCCAATCTCTTTCTTTTTGTTATCCCACCAATCTTTCGCTTGACTCCTTAGTTGACCCGTACCATAGGCTACGTAGTCTTCTTCGTCACAATGGGTTCTCTCGAATACCCCTTCGATGTCACTTAGCCATTGTTGGCACACTATTGGGTCAACCTCCCCATTATATGTTGGTGGTTTACAAGCCATGAATTCCTTGTATGAACAAGGCTTTCGTCCTCCACGCTTTTCCTTTGCTACATTTGAATCATCTTCCAGTTTCTTGATTCTATCTTCTACTATTGATAAAACCGTGTTTTGGATTTTATCAATAAAGCCCGACAAACTATTTTCGATCGCCTTTCCAACCTCTTCGGCAATCACTTCTCTCACTTGTTCGGTGACTCTTGGCACCGCATTATCATTGCCTCCATCAGCCATCTCGATTTCTGAAATGTTTACTTAGATTGTTAAACATTCCATTTATAACACATGCTTTACTTGTTTTGATTTAATCAAGTTCATAACTTGATTTAATCATTCTTGTTTCAATTCAATCAAGTTCGTAACTTGATTTAATAATTCTTGTTTCTATTCAATCAAGTCCGTAACTTGATTTAATCATTCTTGTTTCTATTCAATCAAGTCCGTGACTTGATTTAATCATTCTTGTTTCTATTCAATCAAGTCCGTAACTTGATTTAATCATTCTTGTTTCATGCATTTTCTTGTTTTTGAGTGAGCTTACACACTCTTTTCATGCATTTTTGTTCATTTCTCATTTTATACCTAGTACATAATTTATTAACAAAACAAGTTATTTCTTACCGGACGATTGATCAAGCTTGAACCGAACACTTATTTACAACCTTGAGCTCTGATTACCAACTTGTAACACCCTAAAATTTTTACTAGAATTAATCACTAGATTTATTCATATTTGTACCCAAAGATACTAAATTTACATAAGTTTTAGAAGTATCAAAAACCATAGTCAACACTTGACTAAATTAGAACATTCAAAGTTTGTTTAAAAACTTATATACAACCCATGAACAAAGATTCAGTAAGATTAAGACACATAGCGGAAGCTTCAAAAGTTGTGTTCGGTTCTTTCGTCATTGCTTGATCACCATCCGTACGATCCATCTAAACACCTAGGGTCAAAACCGTTAAAAATGTTAGTTTTGACTTTGGTACGTAATATTTAAACATATAATCTCATCATCAAATTTAAAATAAAACAAAATTGAAATTCCTGAGTTCACCGTAAATTACGGTGTTACCGTAATTTACGGTGAGTTTTGAAGACATAAGACCACCGTAAAACAGGAGGTTTCTACCGTAAACAATTTCCATCCACCGTAAGTTACGGTACTACCGTAATTTACGGTAGTACCTGGAGTTTCAACTTTCACTTTGTTTGATTTTCACACCAAGATTCTAACTCTCAGATTTCAGTTCATCTAAGATACCGAAACATTAAAATCTCATATTACTTAAATGATGTGTATAAACCAATCATCAAAGATCTTTCAATCATAATCCGAAATAATAATCATGCTTCGTCAGATTGTTTGACCCGTTTAGACACCAAGAGTTAATCACCAACAATGTAATTCAAATCTCAATTTCTAACAATTGTTTTGACCCGTCTCATGAGATTTAAACGACAAGTCACTCCCATGATATATTAATTTATCTTGTTTACCATGTTTACGATCTACAACCTATATCTATCAAATAATACATAATGTAACGAAACGATAATTTCGTACCTTTAGAGCACGCCTTTCCCCCGTGAATTCCCTTCGGCTTGTCCGCTTGATGATCCAGACTCTTTGCCTAGAAAATTCAGTTTTACAACTTGTTTAGAACTCTTTCCATGACCATATTCATATCATTGTGAAACATGATCAAATCTGCGTTCTCATCAAATTTAACATCAAAATCCTCACTTAGGCATTTCTACAAACACCTAACGGATCAGATTTTCCTACCATCATCTCCAAGTTCATGACTTGCAAATTAAACCTCAAATTTCACTTTAATTAGTAAACCTTGCACACATTTTAGCATCAATATCACAGGAATTACCTCCTATAATGAAATTTATACTAGAATTATCATTCAAATCCTAGTGTTCATCATCATCTTATAAAACCCATAACCTAGCTTCCATGGATTCATAGAATTCCCTGAATTTGGGCATGATTCCTCAAATAGTTAGCTAGGTTTTACTTCTAAACACCTATTCAACTTCAATCTAACCAAATAACACACATGCAAGCATCTAATTTCAGATTTTCAAAATCATGAAAATTTCAAGTTGATAGATTTCATCAAATTTCACATACCTTAGAATCCTCTTGCAATGAGGATTACGATTCTAGGCTCAATTCTCGATTTCTACTTGGATTAACCCTTCAATTTGCAAGATTATGAGATTTTAGGGTTTTGGAGAAGTGGGTGTCGCCCCTGAGGATCTCTGGTCGACCAGGGATTTCCAAGTGGGGTTAAGTTTGTGTTTTGTTTGGTTATTAGAATTAAGTTTTCAATTTTAACAACTTAACCCCCTTCACTTTGATCAATATAGATTTTAGTGAACTTTAACTCTACTTTATGGTTATTTCTATATTTTTAACTAATTAGGTTAAATTTCCTAGTTAGTATATTCTCGTTTATTTAAACCTTATTAAATCCAGTTTAAGGTTTTACACTTTTTTCGGGGTGTTACAGGGGCGTCAGGACTTCCACTTTGACTTCTCTTGCCAGATGATCGAATGCCACGGAGGCCAGCTTGTTGAGGGTATCGGACTTCCTGTTTCTCCCGCGGGGGATATACTCTAGCTTGAAGGTCCGGAAGGCCTTGGCTGTTTCCTTTACCTTCGCCACATATTGAGCCATTGTGCTGTCTTTGGCCTCGTATTCTCCTTGGTATTGCTTGACCACTAACTGCGAGTCTGTACTGGCCTCCACATGTTTTGCTTTCATCTTTTTGGCTAGCCTCATCCCTGCTAAAAGGGCTTCGTACTCTGCAGTGTTGTTGGTGTTTTCAAAGTCTAGCCTGATGGCGTAGGTTAGCTCAACTCCTTCAGGGCTTATCAACGTAATGCCCGCTCCGCTCCCCTCTTCGCTGGAATCTCTATCCATCTGTGAGTAGTTTCCACACAACCTCTTCTTCCTTCTCTTTTTCTTCCCTTTCCAAGGCCTCCCATTTTAAAAGCTCTTTTTCCTCATCCTCAGGGACTTCTGCTAAGAAATCGGCCAGTATTTGTCCCTTCATGGCTGTCCTGGGTTTGAACTCCAAGGAGTGTTCCCCCAGCTCTATTGCCCATTTAGCCAGCCGCCTCGACAACTCCGGCCTCCTCAGTACTTTCTGGAGGGGTTAATCTGTCATTAAGGTGATCATATGTCCTTGGAAGTACCTTCTGCGTCTTCGGGATGCAAAGACAAGAGCTAGAGCCAGTTTCTCTAGGGGCATATAGCGTTCTTCGGGGCCCTTGAGGGTCCTGCTGATGAAATATATTGGCATCTGCTTTCCCTCCCGTTCCACCATCATAACCGCACTTATGGTTGTTTTTTAGGCGGATAGATACAAGAGGAGATGCTCCCCAGGTACTGGGGTGGCTAGGGTTGGGAGTTTGCAGATGTAGGCCTTCATTTCTTGAAAAGCGGTTTCTGCCTCAGAGGTCCATCTAAACCTGTCCGTTTGAAGGCAGTCTTTCAGTACCTTCATGAAGGGAAGGGTCCTGTCAGCTACCTTTGACAAGAAGCGGTTCAAGGCAATTAACCTTCCATTCAGCTGTTGGATGTCTTTCAGGGACCTGGGGGATCGCATTTCGGCCACGGCTTGAGTTTTCTCCGGGTTAGCTTTGATTCAATCCTTAGTAACCACTACCCCAGGAATTTCCCTTATTCTACCCCGAAGCAGCACTTCCCGGGGTTCAGCTTCATATTAACATCTTGCATGGTGCGAATAGTTTCAGCTATATCATCTATCATGGACATCTCAGTCGGGCTTTTGATAACGATGTCATCGACGTACACCTCCAAGTTCCGTCCCCGTTGTTCTCTGCAGAGGGCATTCATGAACCTTTGATAGGTGGCCCCATCATTTTTGAGTCCGAAGGGCATTTTGGTATAGCAAAACGTCCCTTCGTCTGTGATGAAGGCGGTCTTTTCCTCGTCTTCCATTGACATCTGTATTTGATGATATCCTTTGTAGGCATCCAAGAAGCACTTTAGGGGATACTGAGATAAGGAGTCCACTTGGACGTCTATCTCTGGGAGGGGGTAGCAGTCCTTGGGGCATGCTTTGTTTAGATCTTGAAAATCGATGCACATCCTCCACCCTCCGTCTTTCTTCGGGACCATAACCGGGTTAGCAACCCAAGATGGGTACTTCACCTCCCTTACTATTCCGGCTCTGAGCAGCTTCCTGGTTTCTTCACAGGCGGCCCTCCTCTTGCTGGGGCCCATGCTTCGCTTCTTCTGTTTGACTGGCTTTGCCCAGGTGTATGTATTGAGTCGGTGTTCGGTCAAGCTTCTTGGGATTCCTGTCACGTCTCCATGTTGAAATGCAAATACGTCTATGTTGAGGATGAGCAACTCCTTGAGAGCACTTTTGCACTTGTCACTCAGGTGACTTCCTACTTTAACCGTCTGCTCCGGGAATCTGTCACAAAGGACCCACTCTTCGACCCCATCCTTTTGGGGTTTCTCAGATGCTTCCCCCTTAGATACGGAGGAAATTACTTCATATGCAGATTTCACCCAAGCCAAGCCTTTTGGCGTTTGGAACACTAGAGCTCCATGTGGGGTTGATGCCTGTGCTTGCAGATCTCCAATCCCAGGTCTTCCCAGGATTGCATTGTACTTTGAGGGTGCCCGGACCACTGTGAAAGTTAGGTTTATAGTTCGGACACGATCCCCTACCCCGACTGTGAATGGGAGTCTGATCTTCCCTAAAGGGTGTGACACACTGTTGTTAAAACCTACTAGGGGGATAAAGTCCTCCTCGAGCCTATCTCTTACATCCCTGTCAAATCTGAGGAAACAGTGTTCATATATTACTTCTACCCCGGATCCCCCGTCCACATCTATTCTGGCCACCTTGTGGCCAGCTATTATGGCTGAGATGTTAAGAGGGAGTCGCTGCACTTCGTTTTCCTCCAGGTGTGGCATCAAAATGGGAGCTTTCATGCGGTCTGGGGAGCCCAGAATTCTGGCCTTTACACTTCTGGTGGTATCAAATTCATCCCTCCTTCGAATCATGTCTACATCTGCCCTTCCAGGCTCCCTCACATCTTTCCCTTTGCGGTCCCCTCCTCCTTCCTTAATTTCTCTAACCAAATGGGCCAGTTTACCCGTTTTCACCGCGGCCTCTATTTCCCTCTTTAGATACATGCAATCATCAGTTTTATGACCGAATCCTTTGTGGAAGTCACAATATTCGTTCGGTTGTGCCTTTGGCCTGGGTTTTATGGGTGGCGGTCTTGGGAAGGAGCTCTTCACCCTCTCAGTGGCCAGTATTTCACTCGGGGTTTTGGTGAGAGGGGTGAAGCTGTCAGAGTAGGGGGATGGGCCTCTCCCCCGAGGCCTATATGGGGAATACGAGGGCCTCGTTCTATCATGCAACATTCTATCAAAAGCTGGTTTTCTTGAGTAAGGTGTACCTTTTTCGGAAGGTTTTGCAGTTGGGTTGACCCTTCGGGGTGGGGTGTCCATCTCCTTAGCTTTGCTAACTGTGTCTTTGCCCCTGACAAAGGCTCTGACTCTGTCCATGAGATTGTCAAACGAGTGTGGGAACTCCTCCCCCAACTTCTCGCATAGCTGTGCATGTTTTAACCCGTTGATGAAACTGCTAATCTTCATGACCTCTGGGACGTCCTTGATGTTCATGATTTCCTTGACAAACCTCTCCATGTATTGATCTATCCGCTCATTGTCCCTCTGCCTTATGTGCAAGATTTCGTTTGGGTTCTTGCCACTTTTCTTTGCTGACCAAAGTTTCTCAGAAACTTTTCACTTAACTCTTCATAGCTGTCAATCCCTCCGGGGGGAAGGCTGTCAAACCAGAGCCTGGCTCCCTCCGTCAGGGTCTGCACAAACATATGGCACCAAACTGGCATGGGCCACCGTCCCAGCTGCCCTGCACCCCTGAAGGCATGGAGATGGTCCTCAGGGTCTCTTGTCCCATCGTAGCGGTCGAAGTTTGGGGGTAGCTTTGTCTTAGGGGGCATGGGTGCTTCCGCGATTCTCCTAGTGAACTTTGAGATTTCGGCTAAGTCCCGAGGGAGGTAGGGTTGATCCAAACCATCATCGCCTTGGCTTTCCTTTTCTTTTTCTTTTCCTTTTTGTTTCTTCCCTGTAATGAGATCCTCCCTCTCTTCCGAGGACATCTGCCTAAGGGCCGTCATGAAAGTTTCAAGTGGGTCATTTCCACTGCTTTTGTTTTGAGGATCCACCCCTTCCTGGTTGGAAGGTGTGTCGAAGGACAGTCTAGCCCTGAGGCTGTCAAGCTTCTCTTGTCTTTCTAAATCCTCAAGGCACTTTTTTAGCTTCTCCTTGTGCATGGCAACGAAATATGGAGTAATGGCCTCCTCCCTTTCCAGAATTTCCACTTGATTTTCGTTTTCTTCCTCATGAGTTATGTCTTCTACTGTGACCTTATCATAATCGTTCTGTACCGTCTGGATGGTACGCGAGCTGGGTGGAGTTGTTATGTTGCTTCTTGTAAAACGGGTTATCTCAACGTCGGAGTTTCAGAGTGGGAACACCAGTTAGACTGCGGTCCCACGGATGGCGCCAATGTCGAATACCCAAATCCCGGATGATGTTCAAGGGGTCTTCGCTGACGTCAAGATATCCCGGCCTTTGTCGCTACAAAAAAGTAAATCGTTAGCCTCGTCACGGAGGGCCCCGGGAGGGGGATCCATGACCAAGCTCCGGCGTGAGAATAAGTAAACTTGCTAGAAAGTTTGAGGAGTTTATTCCGATGAGAGTGATCACCAGAACGTTCCTCTATGGTGTGAATCCAATAAATGTGTGTGTGTTTAATGTAGGAGAATATTGGTCGGAATAAATGAGAGAGCTCTTAATGCAATACCTTGAATCTGTTGTGATCACCACTCCTCTCTCTTATATAACCATGAAACCTTATATCCCATGTGAGATATTTTAATGAGACGATCTAACGGGTTTCAAGAGTCTTCGGGGGGTTCAGACACGTGTCTGACCCCCAACGATGGGATTGCGACTTCATTTAATGTTTCCGGCTTGAGAAGTACTATGCTAGCCGAGATCCTTTTCATATTAGGCATTAAATGTTGCCTGTTTTCTCTGAATCCTTGTTTCCTGCTCATTTCCTAAAGAGAAAACCTTAGTGGGCAAGCAAAACTGTTTCTTGGACCTTATCTGTTGGGCCCGTGTGGCAATGGCCCAAAGATGGATAAATGGAGTAATCCATTGGCCCGTCGGCACCATTACTTAAATGGTAGCACACTAAAATCTACTTATCAGCCTCAACATAATCTCAAACCAACAATGTTGGCACACCATGCTTGTTGTGTCTGCATATGTTATCTTTGTGTCTCCCTCTCTCTAAAGCTTAAGGCTTGGGGAGTGGGGTGGGGGATGCCCTTCAACGCCACCTGCTCCACCCCGGGTTGGTGTTGGCATAGTGTTGCCCCCTTTGGCGTGGGTATTCAGCCTGGCATGGGGCAGGGCGGGGGGAGTTGGCTGGCTTTGGTTGGCTGGTCCAATATGGCTGGCTTTGGTTGACTACTTTAATTAAAAAAATCACATGGCTGACCACGCCAAGCTAAGCCACGCAACACCACACCCCTCATTTTTCACCATAAGCTTGTGGATCCCACCCTCGCCACGTGTCGAACAATTCCCCCAACCCAAGCCCCTCCACACCCCACAGCCTAAAACCCTTATTTTTTTACACACTGCACACCCAGTTCATCTCCTCTCTTTCTTAACAGCTCACTCTTTCTAAAGTTCAATGGAAACAACACAACTAATCTTTCTCTCTCAATATCAATGATGAAGATAACCGGTGATAAAGCAATGAGTTAGGTTGGTTCAATGTGTTGTGATGTTGGTGGATGGTGGATGATGAGGTACGATGGTGTGGTTTAAACAAGGCAAAAACAAACCAAACAGAAACTTTTAAATATGTTGTTCTATACCCTTTCTTTAACAGCTAGAATTGACACCGGAAACGAAGAGTGATGGCCAGAAAAAAGTTTGACGGCACAACGACTACACAGTGATTAATAGGGCCACACACTATGTGACTTTGAATCGTTGGCGACACATGTCATCGGCCGACACTTGAACGTGAGTTCAAGATTTTGAGTGGCGCCAGATGTTTACACCGAAGAGTGACGCCGGAAATTTATGCCGGAGAGTGACGCCATAAACTTCTGATGAAGATTTGAAGCTCCTTTAATGGCAGAAAGATGATACGTGCTTAAAAGTCTGTTAGTAGTTGTTAGAAAGTTAGTTACGAGTTAGTTGGTTGTTTAGTTAATGATAGTCAAACTTGTAAAGTGTATGAGTAACAGTGAGCTGGTAGTTGGAAGGGACTTTTGAAATCAATAACAACTTTCCTCAATTCTTCTTTCTCAACCAAATACCTAACTGACTCTCGAGAACTCTTCTTTTTCAAAGTTCTCCTGACCAGTTAAATTGATTCAACCATTGTTTCAATCTTGAATCACATATCATTGGTATCAGAGCTGTCTATCCTTGGACGCTCCCAATTTCAAGTTCTAATTCGTTCAATTTGGGGCTAATTGTTCTTCGATTCAAAACTCATGAATTTGGTCAACTGTTCGATCAAATTCTGTTCAATTCTTGTGCGATTCATTTCAATTCCGTAATTGATCATCGATCGATCAATTCCAACTTAAAAATGACAAGAAGACATGGTAATCAAGATGGAGATGAAGCTGAAAGCAGACAACAACTTCAAATGAATAATAGAATAAAAGAGAATGCTAAAGCCTTGGAGGAAATGAGGAATATGATGACAGGATTGTCGATCCAATTGACACAAATAGTCAACAATCAGAATACAACAAGAAATGTTGGTTACCAAAGGCAAGAAGTACAGAATGAATGTGAAGGGTACAATTACGCAGCCAGGCTTATGAAAATTGAATTTCCAAAATTCAGAGGATAGGAATTATCTTCTTGGTTGTTCAAAGTAGAACAGTTCTTTCAATTGGATTGAATTCCAGATGCCACCAAGGTGAAGTTGGCTGCAATACACTTTGAAGATAAAGCGTTGCAGTGGTATCAATCTTTTACCAGTCAAAGAGATGAGGGCGCAGTTTTGAGTTGGGGGGAATTGATGGAAGCTCTTAAAACAAGATTTGGTAAGTTGTTCGTTGATCCTATGACTGAAGGGGGAATTGGTGGAAGCTCTTAAAACAAGATTTGGTAAGTTGTTCGTTGATCCTATGACTGAATTAAAAAATTTGAATCAATCGACTTCTGTTAAGAATATCATGATGCTTTTGATGCAATTATAAGTAGATTACAATTGCCTGTTGCTTATGCACTGAGCTGTTTTGTTGCGGGATTAGAAGAGGAACTACAGTTACATGTTAGAATGTTTAATCCAAAGAATATTCAAGAAGCATTTTTCTTAGCAAAATTACAAGAAGCCACGATTAAGGCTAAGAAAACTAGGTTTGGGTATAAAGCACCTATTCTTCCAAATTCGAATGTTAATACTAGGTGCCTTATATCAAACCAAGTGTTCATGAACCTAAAAAGAATAGTAATAGGAGAATATTGACAAGAGGTGAGATGGATGAAAGATGATCGAAAGGATTGTGTTTTAATTATGATGAGATATATTCTCAAGATCATGTGTGTAAGGGAAAACGGCCTCAACTCTATCATATAGAAATAGAATGGATGGATGAGGTGTTAGAACAAGAAGAAGATAATCAGATAGAGTTGGAATGCGCTCAAATTTCTGTTAATGCAATGGAAGGAAGTAACATGTATAAATCTATAAGGGTAACGGGATATTTTGGAAAATATGAATTACAAGTACTGATGGATACTGGTAGTTTGCACAATTTCTTAGATTTAACATTGGCTAGACAATTAAGGTGCAAGTTGGCTCAAGGACCTGCTATGTTAGTCAAAGTAGCTAATGGTCATGAAGAAGTATGTGATAACATGGTAAAAGGGTTTACGTGGAAGATGCAAGGGCACCAATTTGTAGCTGATGTATATGTGATGCCTTTAGGGGGCTGTGACATAGTTTTGGGGGTTCAATGGTTCACAACTTTGGGGTGTATCAAGATGAATTACAAAGATAGGACTATAGCATTTAAGTTCAATGATTAAAAGGTGGTTCTAAGGGGTCAGCAATCTAAGAAGTTAAGTCAGCTTGCTAAGGTAAATTTAAGGAAAATAACACAACAAAGGGGTAAGTTGGCAATGTTACAGGTTTATGCCATAGAGGGGCATCCTACATCCACTTATGTGATTTTACAAAATTATGATCAGCCGACCGATCAAAGTCAGGATCTGCAGCAGTTGTTGCAAGAGTATGAAGATGTTGTTATGGACCTTCAAACTTTACCACCCTCAAGAGCTTACTTTGATCATAAGATTCCTTGAAGCAGGGAACAAATGGAATCAATCTAAGGCCATATAGGTATCCGATACTGCAAAAAGATGTAATTGAAAATATGACTAATGAATTGCTGGAACAGGGCGTTATTAGGCCTAGTAGTAGCTCTTTTGCATCACCTGTGGTATTAGTAAAAAAAGATGGTAGTTGGAGGATGTGTATAGATTATAGGAAGCTAAATCAGGCTACTATTCCGGATAGGTTTCCTATACCCTTGGTAGAAGATCTGATGGATGAGTTGTATGGTACGATTTTTTCTCTAAACTGGACTTGAAGTCTGGATATTATCAAATTAGAATGGATCCTGCTGATGTTAATAAAACCGCCTTTAAGACCCATCATGGCCACTTTGAGTTTTTAGTAATGCCATTTGGTCTTACTAATGCTCCTTCCACTTTTCAGGGTCTAGTGAATCATGTATTTAAGCAATTTTTGAGAAAAAGATATTTTAGTCTTCTTTGATGATATACTAGTATACAGTCCTAGTGTAACGCCCCAAAACTCGAATTATTAAGTTTGCTAGTATGTTACCACGTATAAAAGAAAGAAATGTAATAACTAGGTTATTAAACCTAGTTAAATGCCTAGCAAAACAAATAAGGAAATGAAATTGGGTCAATTATGAACACGTAACAAACATGAGGGGTTAATATGGAATGGATGGAAAGATAAAATATAAAAATTAAAATTAAAATTAAAATTAAAAACCCCAAACACACACCTAGGTGTTGGGTGTCGAATCCAGCAAATAAATATAAAATAAACCCACTAAACACACTAAAAATAGTATGAATGGAAGTAAGGTTCGTGTCCTCAGGGATACAGATTAACTAGTTATGCCAAAACGACTTTATTCAGATACGGTTGTTTTAAAAAGGGGGGTTTTGATTTAGACTTAAAATTAATGAGAACGAAATTTTTTATAAAAATGCTAATTAAAATGGTTGTGAAGTTCAGATGTTAAAAACTAATTTCAACATCAGGGCAATTTCTTGATTCGGTTCGACTTACGATCATTAACGGTCACGGTGCAATGATCCTTTTAAATAATAGTTTGTATCAATACTAGATGTCACGCAGTTCGGACATCCACTCCATCTAATGTCTAACCAAGCGCAGTTCGTTGGTTAGAGCCAACCCGCTACTCTAAACTCACGCCGTTCGGATTTTAGTGTGTGGGTTGCGTGATAGAAGTATCGATTATAATCAAACACACACGCCGTTCGGTATGTTTAACTAGATTGTATGATTCTATAACGAAACCGAGTTCATATACAAACACAGTCCGTTATTTGTTCCTTTTATCAAAAATCAAAACTGGTTAAGGTTTTAAAACTTGATGAACTTTATTAGAATAATTAACAAAGTGGTCAGTTTCATTAACAAACTAATATATATCCGGTAAAATATCCGGATTTAAGATCAAGAAACACACAAACAAACCACTAAAATAATTGAATCTAACATAACCGTTTCACATAAATTTATGAACCAAATCAAAGAAAATAAACCCCGATATCGAAACTAAACGATTCTAGCCGGACATAGTGGCTAGTTCAATCAATACAAGAATGAAACAAAACATCCAAAAATATTAAAAACTTACGAAAACCAAAGTAAAAGTAATGTTCTAGAGCACCCAAGTAAAATTCTAAAAATCTCCTTTTGTTCGAACTTCCAGCCATCCAGTTTTGTTGCCACCTCAAAGTTGTTGGTGATAAAAGTTCCTCCTTAGTTCTCGTTCAAAATCATCTCCCCCTTCCTATCCCATCCATTCTTCTAAGTTTGTTTTTTTTCTTTCTTTTGTGGGCTGATCCACCAAATTTCCTTAAGCCCATTACAATATACTTTAAGCCTAACAATTTTGTTAAGATTTCCATCATCAAATAAAATTAGTTAACTTAAATCCTAATTTCATAACTTCAATTTATCTTGGATGAGGCTAGTCTCGAGCTCCCAGATTGCACTTGTAGATCCATTTAAAGCTTTATTTTCTTGAGTTCTTAATAGTTTCACACCTTCCATTATGTTTACAACATCTAACCGCATTGTTCCTTTTGACTCTTAAGCTTTCCCATGCCCATTGTGATCGGTGGTGGTCGCTCCACATCTACAAAAACATAAAAAACAATCCAAAGTAGATTCCATTCCGCAAAAATATGTGTATTTCAAAATTATGCAATATCTATGGTCTAAATGCCTAAAATGCAATGAAAATATATGCTAAAGTTATGATAAAATATGCCTAAAAACGCAACTAACACTAGGTGTGTGTGGGTGTTCAATCAGAGGAGAAGAAGGAAGGGGGAAACCCCTCTCAAATCCTAATCGACAAATTGGAGGATTATAGGCTGGAAATCCATTGCATGAAGCATAACCATACATTTATAGTTGATCTTGAGCCAAGGTAAGACCCAATTTATGAATGTATGATCTTGGATGAAATGGGTTTCGATTAATCCGTGAATTTAAGTAAAATTAGGATGAATATGTGTTAGAATCAGCTTATGAAACTTGAATTATGCTAGAATTTCGGATTATCTTAATGTTTATATGTAAACCCACTTGTATGTAGTAATGCCATGGAAATGTTGATGAAATGTGTGTTAAATTAGGTGTAGTTTTGATATGTGAAGATGATTATGGTAGATTGATGTTATATGAACCTGAATTAGAAAGAAAATTATGTGAAAATGTTGAAGGTGGTGACCTTGATAAGAAATGGTATGAATGTGCTTGAGTTACTTGTACACTATGCTTGGTAGTTGGTACGCACACCAGGTGTTTGATGAAATGCATAGGTGAGATTATCGGATGAGATTTGATGTAAACAACAAATGAATATGTATAGGAAGTGATGATGATTGTACGTGATAGTGAAATAACATGAGAAGTGTGCTTTAAACGTGATTCATGTAGAAGTTCCGGTTTGCTTGTATGATGTGGTAATAGTATTGATTTGGAAGTTGTTTTTGCACATGAATGAAATCTAGGTGAATTTGGTAGTAAGTGTCTTAACACATGGGAAATAAAATGCATATGTGTTCATTAGTATGATTTAGCATAACAATATGAATATATGTTTGTAAGTCGGGAGTGTATATGATGGACAGTTGACTTTTGAAAGTCAACAATGTATGAGTGTCATGAATGAGCCTTAGGCCACAATTGTATGAGGAGAGAACTTATGAGCTATGTACTAGCGGATTTATGTGTCATGTATGACGGTAATTAAGTTACGAGGAGTTGGAACGAGGTGATTATTAGTACGTGTCTTATTTATGTGATAATTGACTAATGAAAGTCAAGTATAGTATGGTCCGAAAACAAGATGAATGAATGTATGTATGCTCATGTATGCTAATCATGTTGTGAATGTGGTGACATGTACGAATAGGAGTCAGGTCAACATGGACCCAAGCACGGAAAGCCAACGGGTCAAAAGTAAACATGGAAGCTATGCATGAACTTTGACGCACGAGGTAAGTAATTTCCCGGACTCCCTCTTTAGTAGTAAAGAGATTATTTGCATGGTAATTGTTAGTAGTTGTGTCGAAACGTGAATTTGGTGATGATATCAAGTATTAGTATTAAGTAAGGGATTTTCGAAATCACTTCTTAGTTGTTTAAGTAAGGTAGCGTTCTAGTTAATTAAGCATGGTGTTTGAAGTCAAATATGGATATGGTTGTATGAAATCGATGCTTTTCGCTAAGTAGATCGAACGGGTCAAAATGAGGACTTGTTGTTATAATGGAATGAAGCATAAGAAATGGCTACGGTATTATAACCAGGTAATGGGTAGAATTGCACATAAGTACGCTAACCAGGAAACGTGGACGCGGATTAATAGGCAAAAGACTCGGTTGTGAGTTATGACTAATGGGTAAACAATTTCGTGAATGGAACTTGTATTAACATAGTTTGATTTCGTATAATTGAATAAAATGAATGAGTATAACGCATACCGGGTATCGGGTGCGTAAGCCCCAAGTACGAAACTCCGGATAATGTGAAAGTATTATGGTTATAATGTTTATGTAAGTTTTGGGTTAAAACAAATGAGTTGTTTGATGAAAACATGAACGGGTCGAATAATTCGTAAATGAATAATAAGCCGAAAACGTATAAGTTAGGAATTTCCTTAACCCGGATGTTGAATTTCAAGTTCACATGATAGAATATCAAATTACGATCATGTAGGAAGAGACGGGAGGTTAAAGGGGTAAACGGTTTAAAAGTTATGCGAGTTTTAGTGCGTACGAACGACGAAAACAACACAGCAGGAAAATGACAAATCCAGGGGGCGTCGCCGACGCCCAGTAGGGCCGTCGCCGACGCCACGTGCATTTCCTGTTTTTCTCCGATATAACAACCTCCTAAAAATTTTCCGACACCCCTAATATATTTATAACATCCCTATATGTCTTAAAACACACCCCGTATACGAGAACCGGTCCCTAATACCTTTAATTTTATAAAAATAAAATAAAAACAAATTTTGAGGGGCGCTCGCGGGCCGCGTAGCCCTCTTCCAGTTTCGTCGCGGGCCGCGACAGCTCAAGATCTGGGCGCACCCTAGAGCTGCCACGTGGCAGCCTCATGTCGATCCTAGTGGCCGAATCAGCCAAGCTAGGGCCTACCCTAGCTGTCCTCGCGAGCCGCGAAGACCTGCATTAAAACTCTCGCGGGGCGCGAGAGAGTGGTCGATCAGACCTATAAATAAGGGCCTTCAGCCTTCAGTTGTCGTCGTTCATTTCTCAAAGCTCTCTCTTAATTTCTATAGTGTATAAGTAATCTCCGGGCATAATACCCCCCTAATTAATGAAGTTCTGCCTCGTTGTAAGTATTTTAACCCCGGTTACGTATTAGATACGCTGCCCGATTGATCTAGTGCTCCGTAACGGCTGTCGAGGTTCTGCCCAACGTAGTCGTTGGAGTTCTGTCTCGGGGAGGGTATAACTAATGTAAATATTGGATTAATATACTAACGCGTGTGCATTGTTTAAATTATTAGATTATAACCAGGAAACCACCAGGAAAAGTCTAAACTAGCAATGTGAGTAATCTCCTTTTTGAAAACCTTTTTGCAAACTGTTTTACAAACCTCAATGCTTTATATTATAATTAAACAGTGATTGAGTATTTGTAATTCTACAATTATCGTCGGTATGTTGGGGTTTTGTATACAAAATTTGTTACTACACTGTGACTAGTAACATGACCACAAGTCGGGTCGACAGTACCATGGGTGGTAATTAAGGTAGAATAATAAACAAATGTAATTGCTAATTGCCCTCAATACTGTACAAGGATAAAATCTGTGTTGATTAAATTGGGATTCACTCACCAGTATTTCCCACTGACAAAATGTTTTTAAACGCGTTTCAGGTACAAAATGTGAAAGCCAAAATAGAAGCTAGCTGGAGAGCACTGAAGGCTTGGAAAAATGTGGCTATAAAAGTTACCTAATAAAGAAAGTGTAGGAACGGTTTCGTCTCCGTTTCGATTGTGAATCGACCGTTCGAAGTGCGGAATCCTTGAACGATCGTGACCGAACACACAAGATGTACAATTCTAACGTGATTCTATTGATATGATGTCGTGTACAAAGCCGAGAATCACACGGAGAGACTTTCTCTCTCTAGACTTTCTCTCTCTAGAATAATCTCCCTAAGTCACCAAATGAGCAAAAGTCTTAACTCTAACACTCTAACTCCCTATTTATAGGCACAAGGGATATAAGGATTTCTCCTTATTTACAAGTTTGCCACCTTGCCCTTTATTACTAGATATTACAATAAAATGCTAGAATTCTTCTGTTTCTGCTACGGTTAAGATTGACGGAGGCGATAGACATAATGCACTAACAGACTCCCCCTTGGATATTGCCGCAGTCAATCTGTAGTCAAACTCGTAGCGACTTTTCTCTCTCTCTCTCTCTCTCTCTGAGTCTTCTTGAAGCTTTATCATCTCTTTTGCAACATAGACTCCCTCTTTCTTGAACAGAATCCCGGTGGATCTGTTTTGAGCTTCAGCTCCCCCTTTCAATAAACTCTTCAGGCTCCCCCTTTCGTCAAGCTTCCGTGCTTTGGGATCGACACCTGGCTTTTCGTATACAAGCTCCTTCAGAATAGTTTCCTGGCATTTTGAATCCACACTTCCTCTTGCGTTGAGCTCGTCTTCAGACTCCCCCTTAGACTCAGCTGTCGGGATCGTAGTCTGGCCTTCACATGTTCACAAGTTCAGGATCAATTCCTGGCTCTAATCTGCATATGCTCAGGATTTGAAACCTGGTTAACCTGCAAATCCTCTACCCATAACATAAGTTTCACAAATTTATAACATTTAGTTTTAAGAAACTAGTTGGTAGAAATCATTCTTTCATCAATACAAATAGTTACATCAAGTTCAAGTGAATGACCTTGATTAACTAAGCACACAATCTTTCAAAACATTTGTATATAACATTCAAATTTTTCAACATATTCTCCCAACCCAGTATAGTTCATCATGTTTAGCACTTGGAATTTTGAAAATCAGCTTTCCAACATCAGTTGTCGAAAATCTTTTTGTATTTTTCAAAACTTTATGCTAAAACACACTAAAATCTTTTTGGATTTTGAGTTTAAAGAAATGCAGTAAAGAAATATATACAAACAATATTTTTGTGAGTTTGTGTAAGAGGATCATATCAGTTTATGAGACAAATCACTAGCACCGTTAAGCTTTAATCATTTTAAGTTCTAAACGATTCACATAGATTGACGATATAGTTGTCCTCTTAAACTCAAACTAAAACTTTCGAAATGCTTACCGATACGTTAAGGTATATTAATTTTGCACTAAATTCTTATGGACCCCACGATCTCAGCATATCCCCTCATCATGCAATACACTAACTCAAGTAATGCCTTTAAACTTTCATCAACTGTGATATGTGCGAAAATAATGCAGAATGTTTAAACATTAACAATCAGGTCGATACTTCCGTATACGCAGAGAAAGTCCAATGTTTAAACAAAATAAGAAAATAAAAATAAGTTGAAGTTGTTTAGGCTTTAACCACCTATCGGAAAGATAAATCAAGTACAACTTAATGTCCTTGATTAGTCTTTTGTGATTCGAAATATCACAGTTACCAACCTGTGAATTTCTCAAGAAATATGCCGATTCCTGTTCCACACTTACCAACCTGGGAACTCCGGCAAGTCAGGTTTTTCTATTTGAAAAGATTCACCCAAGCCTGACCAGCCTTGGGTTTGACATTTTTTACCTCAACAGATGGCTCTTCTGGTTTTGATGAACCAGAATCATTGCCTGAACGTGGCTTGTCTGACTTTATTGAGCCAGATTCATCGCCGACATGTGGCTCCTTTGTTTCCGAAGAAACAAATTCCTTGCCAGAAGATGGCTCTTTTGTTTTCTCAGAAACAAATTCATTGCCATCAACTTTCTTTTTCTTCATTCTCTCTTCTGTCCTCAGATTTGTATCTGATGAATTCGTTTTGCTTGATTTGTCATTCTTTGGAGAGCAAGACGATTTATCAGAACTTTTATCTGTTTTTCCAGTTTTATCCGAGGACAAAATCCTCTCAAGATATTCTCTTGCCTTCTTTCTTTTCTTCCTCAGTTTGTCTTTCTGCCCTTGAGAAAGTTTTACTTTCTTTTCTTGAACTTTCTGTTCTTGAACTTTTGGTTCTTGAACTTTTTGTTCTTTGGGCTTGACATTGACTGGTTTCTTTGCCATTTTCTGAGATTCAGCCCTTAATCTTCCCTTTGATCTCATTGGGCAGTCTCTGGCAATGTGTCCTCTTATGTGGCATTCATAGCACCTCCTTGTCTCAAATCTCTGTCTCTGGCAGTTAACAGCAATGTGTCCTTGAAAACCGCAGTTGTAACACACCCTGTTATCGTACCAATCTCCACCATCAATCCAAACACTCAAATCATAACACTGATTTGATTTGTAGTACTCATGACTTCTCCTATAAGCTTGATTTGACGCTTGAGCACTGTGGTCAAACCTGCACCACTTATTACCAACATTTTTTGAGTGATAATTTTCCAATTTTTTTTGTTTTTTATCACGATTGGATGATTGAACTGATGAACTTTTATTTTTGTTCCACATTCTTCTTTACAGGTTTTTGCTTTGAGCATTCACCTTTCTCAGTAGAATGTAGAATAGTTTCTTTAAACATTTCTTTTAATTTCAAAAATGTTTTCTTTTTCTCATCATCATCATCAGTTTTCTCATCACAATCTTCAACTTTGACATTGTCAAAGTTTGTGACATTGTCACTTATTGGCACAGAATTGATCGGTTTTGGACAATCAAGATCTGGTGCTGATGAAACATTCACAAAACCTTTCAATTTATTCTCAAGCTCTTTGATTTTAATCCGAGCTTTTTCAGCTTCTTTTTCAAGCTGAATGCTTTTCTCAAGATGAGAATTTATTTCTTTTTGTTTTTCAAGATTATTTTTACCAAAAATAGATTTTTCATCTTCTAAAATCTTTATTTTATCTTGAAAAACATTTTCTTTTTCTTTCAAATTGTTAATTTCCAATGTCAAACTGTCCAAACTACTCAACAGTTTGACATTTTCTGACGTCAATTTCTCACAATTTTCTCTCATTTCAAGAATCTGTTTATTATCAGATTCTTTCTCATCCTTCAAATGATTGATTTCCAATGTTAAACTCTCCACATCCTTCAAGAGTTTGACATTGTCTGCTTCGAATTTTTCGCATTTTGGGCACACAACTTCACATTTTGAAGTTTCAACCTTTTTTGATTCTTCAATCTTTGAAGTTCCTGCAAGAAAAATTTTAACCATATCAGCAGGATTCAAATCTTCATTTAAAAAACAACCTCTCTTGAAATCATATTTCATCCTACTTCTTGCATTAAGACCATTTCTAATTCTTTTGATTATTTCAAAAATCACATCCAAACTTATATATTCTGAATTTCCTTTTAATTCTTCTATCAACTTTTTCTTTTTATTTTCATTCTCATCATTGTGTTTTTTAAGCTCTCTGATGAAATCATAAAAATCAAAGTTTGAGAACCTAGAATCCTTTTTCAATTTTCCCAAAAATTCATCCCATTCCAAAGGTAAGGCGTCTGCAAATTTTGAAATCTTTTCAGCATTTGTCATCTTAATCCCATACCTTTCCAGCTTATCAAGCAATTCAAAATACCTTGTTTTCAAATCATCAAACTTTTCAACTTTTCTACACAAAAAGTATTCAGATCTTTTAATCCAAGCATCTTTTTTCTCATCTTCTTTCCTATATTCCCAATACATATCAAACCATTCATTAATTCTTCCAAGTTTAACGTTTTCCTTTTCATCAAACATTTTTACCACAATTTCTTTGTTAAATGACTTGATTTAAAAATTGTTTTTAGCTCAAAGTCCACAAAATTGTGCCTTGCAAATCACCTCGAATCACCTGCAAACACACAATCAAACAATTACTTTAAACGTTTATCAAACAACTTGAACAAACAAAACCCTTTAACTCAGATTGTGACCCTATCGTGTGAGTCAACGGGGTCAAACTTTTTAATGAAATAAAATGAATTTGTCCGATCGGGTGACTTTGTCTTATCTGACTTCAAACAAGAACTTGACTTGACTAAGTGACACGATTTGGTGGGTTCACGTGGCAAGCTTAGGTGAAATGTTGTGACACGGATTGCTATCCGCTCGGACGGTGATACGCTCGGATTGTTATACGCACGGGTGGGAATTCGGGAGATGTTACCCGTGCGGACAAGCTGTGCGTGCGTACGAGCTGTGCGCGCGTACGAGCTGTGCGTGCGTACGAGCTGTACGTACGTGTGGCAAGTCAACAAGTCAACACGTATACCTGAAAGTAGTCCGTGCGGGTGAGAATGATGCTATACGCACGGGTGGGCTATCCGTGCATATGAAGTTGACCTTTTGACCACAATTAATAACCGACAAACTCACTTACAACCTGCTATCTATCACGTGCACTTCACAATATCACATGGGATTATCACCGTATGCACAAGTTCACAAAATGATCACGTGATTTGCTTACACACTTAAATGTTCACATGCACTCTCAATTAATAATATCCGTTGATAATGATCACATGCCAAACAATTAATGAAGTTACATGTTCACCGCTTTGACTGACAAAGTAACAGAGTTGACTAAAGTCGAATAGTATATTGTGACGCGTATTGCTATCCGTGCATACAGGTCAACAAATGGTCAAAGAGGATAGTCGTACGCGCGGGCGACTTATCTGAACGTATAGGTCAACAATCAGTCAACGCGGATGGTCATACGCACGGGTGGCAATCCGTGCGGTTAACTTCAAGAACAACAGCAACCGTATTCAACATTTTTCGATCAAAAAATTTCAGATTTCTCAAAAATTACTTCGAATTAACTTCTGAAATTTTGTAGGTTTGTGTATCAATGAATTTCGCACAACATATTCAAATTTTATCCGTTTTTAACCGTAAAAAGTTGATCAATTTTGCGTTTTTCAGTTAAAAACGTGAAATGATGAAAAATATGAGAAATTCGATAAATCTGAATGATTTTTCGCTCTGAATCTGCTGAAATTGAGTGCGTAATTGTGTGTTTGATCTCGCAACCGAGCTCCTAGCTCTGATACCAATTGTAGGAACGGTTTCGTCTCCGTTTCGATTGTGAATCGACCGTTCGAAGTGCGGAATCCTTGAACGATCGTGACAGAACACACAAGATGTACAATTCTAACGTGATTCTATTGATATGATGTCGTGTACAAAGCCGAGAATCACACGGAGAGACTTTCTCTCTCTAGACTTTCTCTCTCTAGAATAATCTCCCTAAGTCACCAAATGAG
This sequence comes from Helianthus tuberosus, assembly GCA_030545235.1. Lineage (NCBI taxonomy): Eukaryota > Viridiplantae > Streptophyta > Magnoliopsida > Asterales > Asteraceae > Helianthus > Helianthus tuberosus. Next base: position 64,638,421 of record CM060363.1, read on the forward strand.
CAAAAGTCTTAACTCTAACACTCTAACTCCCTATTTATAGGCACAAGGGATATAAGGATTTTTCCTTATTTACAAGTTTGCCACCTTGCCCTTTATTACTAGATATTACAATAAAATGCTAGAATTCTTCTGTTTCTGCTACGGTTAAGATTGACGGAGGCGATAGACATAATGCACTAACAGAAAGATGTTTTATTCAATAAATTAGGGTTTATCCCTATAAACATGTTTGTAATGAAAACATGGGTTTTATCCCATTATGTTTATTAATATAAAATGTGGCGTTTTACTCTAATAAAATATTTCCTAACTACGGTCCTGATGAAATTTCCGATGCCAATTAATGATAAACACCGATACCACCATCTCTGAGTAGGCCGCGACCGCCCGCCTCCCGAGGCTGGGGTCGGGGGTTGCGACAGAAGGTGGTATCAGAGCCTAGCCACTGATTTCAGCCAAAGAGGTGTTCTGCTGACATTGAAATTATAAATTTTGTTAGGAAATAATCAATGAAACTATGTGCATACGTGTAGATTATTATTTTGTTTTATTTAACAATTTGTTAGTTTACCGTATGAGTGATCAAGGACCTTCGGACGCTTACCGTCAACTGTCCAACTCTCCTAGGGACGAAGGAACCTCTTCGCAGCCTACCCCCTCGGGGTATTCGGCTGATATCGAAGAATGGATTTTCGTATTCAAAGCACAATCTGAAGAGCCATTCCCTCCCAAGAAGAGAGGATGGTTCAGCAGAGGAGCTCATGAGCATAGAAAGAGGATGAGAAAATTACAGCAGCAAAGGGCCTTAGCAGCGGCCAATAGAGAAATGAACGTTCAAACCCAGGACATACTCAATAAGAGATTAGCTAATTTTCACATATTAGCTACCACAGCTGCAAACCCTAATCTAGAAAAACTCATAGCACGACAGCCACTGCAGTTGTTCCCAACCCAATCCATGGAAGTAGAGATTGACCCAGCTGACCAGAACCCACTACCTGACTTTGACCCAGCTGAAATCCCTAGAATACCAGCACCCCATCCTCCAGACTATGACCCGTGGTTTGACGACCACATGGATTACCAGCAACGTTACCCAATCCCTATAGAGGAGCCCATGCAAGATCTAGTAGGACCCTACCCAGACCTTGATCCTCTAGACCCTTATTATGATAATGACCAATATATCAGGGAGATTCTAGAAAACCCGTACCCTCAGGAAGAACCTATGCCCCAGTTTCCTGACCCAATACCAGCCCCAGCCCCACCCATAAGTACTGAGAACATACAGGAACTCCACACCTTTGGTGAGGAGATATTAGAAGGAAGTGAGAGGATGAGACAGATAGGGGAAAGACTCGTCTGGAAATATGGCGAGCGCAACATCCAATACTGGATGAACCCCTATCAGTAGTAGTAGTAGTAATAATAATAATAATAATAATAATTATATATATATAATATTAACCACTGATGCATACTAGTATTGTATTTTCATTTCCAGTTATGGTTTGTAATAGATATAGATGCATAATATAAAATAGAGTAAAGGTCGCAATGACGACGATTTTGGATCAATGTGTTGTCGTGTGATTATTCGCATTCAATATTGTTTCATGATATTAATACTTGGTAAATGTTTAAAATCCAGATGGCTAACGATGCAAATCGGGAAAACCAGAATAATGAAAATCAGATAAATAACAGTGCCATTCGACACATAGTAACACAGGGAATTAGAGACGCTCTGCCATCTATTATTCAACATGTTAGAGAAGCGGATAATAATAACAGTAATAGCGGAAGTAAACGACCGCCTACTGAACCTGATCACAGCCTAAATAATGGACCAATACTTCAAGTGCCCATTCCAAAAAGAAGAAGAACCATGTCTTATGGTTGTTCTTATAAGGAATTCTGGTCTTGTAAACCAATGGAATTCTTGGGCAATGAAGGAGCCATTGCAGCTCTACGCTGGATAGAAAAGACGGAAGCAGTCTTAAAAATAAGCAAGTGCGTAGAAGAAGATAAAATCATGTTTGCTTCCAATTTATTTAAGAATGCAGCTCTAGAATGGTGGAACACTGTCCTCCAGGCTAGCGGAAGTGACAGAACATATAATATGGAATGGATTGAGTTTAAAAATATGGTGGAAAGGAAATTCTGTCCTCCTAATGAAAAGGAACAGATAACTAATAAATTCTTAAACCTTAGAATGACTGGAGTAGACAGCAAGGGTTACACTACTACATTCTTTGAATATGCTATAATAGTGCCAACCCTAGCATCACCAGAACCAGTATTAATCTCTCGTTACATCTGGGGATTAATTGGTGAAATTAGACATGTAGTCAAAGCAGCTCGACCACCAACCATAGAAGAAGCTGTAGAACTAGCAAATACCTTGACTGATGAACTGGTACGTACACAAGAAGAAAACCAGAGGAGGAACCTAGCTCAAAGGCTTACCCAGGAATTTCGCTACGGTAATTCCAACCGTGGGAAAAACATAGGTTCTACCTCTAAACCTTACTGTAAAGCCTGTAAGAAAAAGCATTCAGGAAGATGCTCCACCTACGACAACTACTGCAAGATACCAGGACACAAGGAGGAAGATTGTAGGAAGAAACCTAGTAATGGAGTGTGCTTAAACTGTGGAGAAAAAGGGCATATCAAGCCAAATTGCCCGAAACTAGCTCTAGCCATGAACAACAAGACTACTAAAATGCTAGAGCATTTATTCTGACTGCAGAAGAAGCAAAGTTGATCCCGGACGTGATTGCCGGTACGTTTTTAGTTAATGATGTTTTTACCAAAGTATTATTTGACTCTGGTGCAAACCAAAGTTTTATTAATACTTCATTTTGCTAACTTCTGTCACAACCCCCGATCCCTGTTCCCCGGGAACGGGCGGACGTGAGCTCAGAGTTTGGTGGTATCAGTTTTAATTAGTCTCGCAGCGGAATTTACATCAGGACTGTAGTTAGGAAATGATTATCAGAGTAAAACCACCATGCTTGATATTAATAAATACATGGGCAAAACCCAAGTTTCTTATTACAATACATTTATAGGGACAAACCCTATTTTATTTAATTTAAAACATCGTGTATTAGGTAACTTTTATAGCCACATTTTTCCCAAGCCTTCAGTGCTCTCCAGCTGGCTTTTCACTAATTGGCTGTTCACATTGTGTTACCTGTAACGTGTTTTAAAAACATTTGTCAGTCGGAAATACTGGTGAGTGAATCCCAGTTTAATCAAGAAACATTTTATCAATTAAAACAGTATTGAGAGCGATCACATTGTTTCTTTCTACACAATTACTCATTCAGTATTTGCCACTCGACCGGATCTATGGCTATGGTCAAATTACCCATTGGCTAACTCGTCGTCCAATGGTAATGCACTGTCATTCAGACTTACTACTACTCGTAGTAAATTTTGTATACAAAACCCCATAATACCGGCAGTAATTGAAGAACTACAAAGACTCAATCACCGCTTAATTTCATAGTAAAACATTTAAGGTTTGGTAAAACAGTACCAAAAACATTATCAAAAAGAGGATAAACTCACATTGCTGTCTTAGGCTTTTCGTAAGGGTTTCCTGGCTATAATCTAAAATTTATACAAATGTACATTGATTAGTACCATAACCCTTTGAAATTATTAATAATACCCTCCCCGAGACGGCATTCCAACAACTACGTCGGGCAGAACCACGACAGTTGTTACGGAACCCTAAATCAATCGGGCAGCGTAACTATTATGAAACCGGGGTTATAATACTTACAATGGAGCAGAACCTCGCTAATTAGGGGTATAGTACCCAAAATATTACTACCAATATAAGAGATTTCGAGATTGAGAATGAAATGTGAGCGACGGAATTCGTAAACTGATGCTTGCTATTTATAGTTGTGAAATCTGATGCTCACGCGGCCCGCGTTCCATAACGCTAGACCTAAAGCGGGCCGCGTCAACATAAGTCAACGCGGTAGCTTAGCTGAGTCGTTTACTAGACTAGACTTGACACGATTACGACACGTGTCGACCTCTGGTGCATTCGCGTAACCAAGTCACTCGCGGCCCGCATTCACTTAACGTAAACCTAAAGCGGCCCGCTTTGACTAGAAAAGTCAGCGAAGTCAACACCTGGTCCTAATACGGCCCGCGTTAGTTTGAGGTGAGGTCGTTCGCGGCCCGCCTCAGCTTATACTTTCAGAATTTTATTTATTTTATATAATTATAACATAACTAGGGCTCGGTTTTCACATACGGGATGTAATATAAGATATATAAGGGTATTTTAACATATAACAGGGTGTCGGAATAATTTATAAGGGTATTGGTTTTACCGAGAGTTGTTACATTCTCCCCACCTTGTTTAGAGCTCGTCCTCGAGATCTACTGGAATAAGTATGGATATTTTCTTTTCATTTCTGACTCGAGCTCCCAAGTGTATTCAGGTCCTCTTTTGGAATCCCACTTCACTTTGACTAGAACTAGTCTTTTGTGTTTGAGATTCTTGACTTTCCTATCTTCAATTTGTAGAGGTCTTTCTACAAACTTGAGTTGTTCATTTACCTTTATGTCCTTAAGAGGCACTATCAGTGATTCATCAGCTAAACACTTTTTAAGATTAGATACATGAAACACATCATGTATTCCTGCCATTTCCTCTGGCAATTGTAGCTGATAGGCTACAGGTCCTATTCTTCTAATAATCTTAAAAGGTCCAACATACCTGGGACTTAACTTCCCTCGTTTGATGAATCTTACCACTCCTTTCCAAGGAGAGACTTTTAATAGCACTTTATCTCCTACTTGAAATTCTAACGGCTTGCATCGGTTATCAGCATAACTCTTTTGTCGATCACGTGCAGCTTTCAGTCGTTCCTTGACTTGAATAATTTTGTCAGTTGTTTCTTGTACTATCTCAGGTCCAGATAATTGCTGTTCCCCTATTTCTGCCCAACAGACTGGGGTTCGACACTTTCTTCCATAAAGTGCTTCGAATGGTGCAGCGTTGATACTTGTGTGATAACTCTTATTATAAGAAAATTCTATTAAAGGTAAGTGTTTATCCCAATTACCTCCAAAATCAATTACACAAGCTCCAAGCATATCTTCCATTGTCTGGATTGTTCTTTCACTTTGTCCATCTGTTTGTGGATGATAAGCTGTACTTAACTTTAACTTGGTTCCCATTGCCTTTTGGAAACTTGACAAAAAACGAGAGGTAAATCTACTATCTCTATCAGAAACAATTGATAAAGGAATGCCATGTAAAGAAACAATTTCATTTACATACAATCTAGCTAATTGTTCCATGCTAATTGTTTCCTTCATTGGTAGAAAATGAGCTGACTTAGTTAGTCTATCTACAATCACCCAGATTGTATTATTTCCTTTCCTAGTTTTGGGTAATTTAGTAACAAAATCCATTGTTATTAATTCCCATTTCCAAACTGGCATTTCTAATTGCTGTAACAAACCTGAGGGTTTTTGATGTTCAGCTTTAACTTGTGAACAAGTTAAACATTTAGAAACATAAGTTGCTATATCCTTTTTCATTCCTATCCACCAGAAATTATTCCTTAAATCCTGGTACATTTTATCACTTCCTGGATGCATTGTATACTTAGATTTATGAGCTTCTTCTAATATACAATTACGTAGATTCCCTAATTTAGGTATCCATATTCTCTTTTCATGGAATCTCCATATCCCATCTATTCCTTGTTTTAATTCTTTTAACATACCTTTTAATTTTTCAGAATCATCCTTGATTACTGATTCTTGTGCTTCTCTTATCTGATCATTTAAATCTACTTGCAGATTTAATTTAAGAGAACGTACCCTTTTTGGCTTTTCATGATACTTTCGGCTTAAAGCATCTGCCACTACATTTGCTTTTCCTTCATGATACTGGATATCACAATCATAGTCACTAAGAAATTCCATCCAACGTCTTTGTCTCATATTTAACTCTTTCTGTCTGAAAACATACCTTAAACTTTTATGATCAGTGAATATGGTAAACTTACTACCATAAAGGTAATGTCTCCAAATCTTAAGAGCAAAAATTATAGCTCCTAATTCTAAATCATGGGTTGAATAATTCTCTTCATGATTCTTAAGTTGTCTAGATGCATAAGCTATAACCTTCTGTCGTTGCATCAACACACATCCATAACCTAATTTAGAAGCATCACAATAGACTACAAAGTCTTCAGTTCCTTCTGGCAATGCTAATATAGGTGTATGGTTTAATCTTTGCTTAAGAATTCTAAAGGCTTCTTCTTGTTTTACTCCCCATTCAAACTTAACAGATTTACAAGTTAACTTAGTTAAGGGAATGGCTATTCTAGAAAAATCTTTAATAAATCTTCTATAATAACCGGCCAATCCTAAGAAACTTCTAACCTCAGTTGGTGATTCAGGGGTTTTCCATTTCGTAATTGCCTCGATTTTGGTTGGGTCTACATGAATTCCGTCATGATTGACTAAGTGTCCAAGGAATTGTACCTGTTCTAACCAAAATTCACATTTAGAAAACTTAGCATAAAGCTTTTCTTTTCTTAACAAACTTAAAAGTATGTGCAAATGTCTTGCATGATCTTCTTTATTCTTAGAATAAATTAGAATATCATCTATGAATACAATTATGAATTTATCCAAATATGGCTTACATATTCGGTTCATCATGTCCATAAATGCAGCTGGGGCATTGGTTAAACCAAATGGCATGACAGTAAATTCATAATGGCCATACCTCGTTCTAAAAGCGGTTTTAGGAATATCTTCTTCCTGTACCTTTAATTGATGATATCCTGACCTTAAATCGATCTTAGAGAAAAATCGAGCTCCTTGCAATTGATCAAACAAATCATCGATTCTCGGTAATGGGTACCGATTCTTAATCATGACCTTGTTTAATTCACGGTAATCAATGGACATACGCATTGATCCGTCCTTCTTTTTGACAAACAATATCGGCGCTCCCCATGGCGATGAACTTGGCTGTATGAATCCTTTTTCTAATAATTCATCTAGTTGTTTCTTCAATTCTTGCATTTCTGCAGGTGCCAAACGGTAAGGTGTTTTGGCAATTGGTGATGTTCCTGGTATCAAGTGAATTCTGAATTCAACTTCTCTATCTGGAGGTAGTCCTGGTAATTCTTCTGGAAAGACATCTGAAAACTGAGATACTACTGGAATATCTTTTAGTTCTTTCCCTTTAGTGTTAGTGATTATAGAAATCAAATACACTATAGAACCTTTTCTCATACAACTTGCAGTTTTCATTGCAGATATGAATTTTGTAGATCTAAAGGGCTTATCTCCTTTAATTGTGATCTTTTTACCTTTTGGTGATTTTACTTGGATTAACTTTTGATCACATAAAATACTAGCTTTATTGGCTATTAACCAATCCATTCCTAGAACAACATCAAATCCTACCAGATTCATGGGATAAAGATTTGTAATAAATTTCTGATTTAAAATTTCTATGCTTGCTCCCTGCAAGATTTCAGAAATTCTAATGGTTTCTCCATTAGCTGTCTCTACTACACATTCTTGTGGTAGTTTAGTTAATGACTGATTTAGAAATTTGCAAAACGATGTATTAATAAAACTTTGGTTTGCACCAGAGTCAAATAATACTTTAGCAAAAACATTATTAACTAAAAACGTACCAGCTATGACATCTGGAATCATTCTGGCTTCATCTGCAGTTAGAACAAATGCTCTAGCATTTTTGGTATTCTTGTTATCTGTAGCTGGAACTAATTTTGGGCAGTTCAGTTTGATATGACCTTGTTCTCCGCAATTGTAACATACCCTGCTGTTAGCTTTCTTCCTGCAGTTTTCTTCCTTGTGTCCCGGCATTTTGCAAAAGTTACAATATATAGAGCATCTTCCTGAGTGCTTTCTTTTGCAATACTTACAATAGGGTGCAGAGGTAGATCCTACATTTCTCCCACGATTAGAATTTCCAGAACGAAATTCTTGAGTTAATTTCTAGGTTAGGTTTCTCTTTTGATCCTCTTCTCGGGTACGGACTAACTCATCAGTCAAGGTATTGGCTAATTCTACAGCTTCTTCTATGGTTTGTGGTCTAGCTGCCTTGACTACATGTCTTATCTCTCCAATTAATCCCCAAATATAACGGGAAATTAACACTGGTTCTGGTGAAGCAAGAGTTGGCACTATCCTAGCATATTCGAAAAATAGCTTTGTATACCCTTTGCTATCTACACCAGTCATCCTAAGGTTTAGGAATTTGTTTGCTATCTGTTCTTTCTCATTGGGTGGGCAGAATTTCCTTTCTACCTTGTTTTTAAATTCTTCCCATTCCATATTATAGGTTTGATCACTTCCTCTTGTCTGGAGGATAGTGTTCCACCATTCTAATGCTGCATTCTTAAACAGATTAGAAGCAAACAATATCTTATCTTCTTCAGCACACTTACTTATCCTTAAGACTGCCTCAGTCTTTTCTATCCAGCGTAAGGTTGCAATGGCCCCTTCGTTGCCCGAGAATTCTATTGGTTTACAAGACCAGAATTCTTTATAAGAACAACCGTTAGGCACGGTTCTTCTTCTTTTAGGAATAGGCATTTGAAGTACAGGTCCATTGTTCACACTGTTTTCTGGTTCAAGTGGTCTCTTACTGCTATGCCTACTTTTATTATCAGCATCCTTAACAGTTTGAAGAATAAATGGCATTGCATCTATTATTCCTTGTGCTACTATATGTTGGATAGCACTATTGTTCACTTGATTTCCATTGTTATTGTTGTTCAAGTTCCCATTATTCAGATTATCATCAACCACGTTAATGTTACTCTGGTTATCGTTATTCAGATTTTCTTGAATTCCTTCATCGGCCATCTGAATTTTAAACATTTATCCAATATTAATCTCACAAATAATATCTTAATATAATTAATCACATGACACGCAGTTTTGCCAAAAGCGTAGATCATTGCTACTTTACTCTTTTCATATACTTATGCGTCTAATACACACTAGTACAGAAATGAAATTACAATACCAACAGAAATAAAATAATAATATGCATCCGTACACACATATCTTATTTTATTTTATTATATTATTATTACTACTGCTTTCTCCATTCTAACATTCATGGATATGGATTTATCCAGAAATCCATATTGCGCTCATCGTATTTCCATACGAGACGCTCTCCCACCTGGCGCATCCTCTCACTACTTTCTAAGATCTCCTCCCCGAAAGTCCTAAGTTCTTGCACGTTTTCTGCACTCATTGGGGGTGCAGGTTCTCGGACTGGGTTTGGAATCTGGGGTACGGGTTCCTGATATGGGGGTGACATTTCCTGAAATTGGTAAGGATCCTCTAATATTTCCCTAATATAGTCATTTTGATAATAGGGATCTAAAGGATCCATACCTGGGTAAGCTTCTATGTTCTGTATGGGTGGATAATCCTGGATAGGGTAACGTTGCACAAAATCTCTATTGTCATCCCACCAGGGGTCATAATTCAGGTCTATGGGGTTTGGTGCAGGCACTCTAGGGATTTCTTCTGGATTAAAGTTGTACATTTCTTCTTGGTTTTCCTGATTTTCTATTTCCATAGGCTGTTCTGGGTTTTGTGGTTGTGGGGCTACTAATTGTTCCAGACCTGGGTCAGCAGCAGTCGTAGCTAAGATATGGAAATTAGCTAGGCTTCTATTAAGTATTTCTTGAGTTTGGGCATCTGTCTCTCTCTTAATAGCTGCTAAAGCCCTTTGCTGTTGCAATTTCCTCATTCTTTTTCTACGAGCAAAAGCATCTTTACTGAACCATCCTCGTTTCTTAGTAGGAAATGGTTCTTCAGATTGAGCTCTAAAAGCAAATATCCCGTCTTCCTGATCAGCAACATACCCCGAGAGGGCAGGCTGTGATGATGTACCTTCACTCCTAGGTGAATCAGCTAACTGACGATTCACATCTGATGGCCCTTGATCACTCATACTGAAAACTAACAAATAGTCAAATAACACATAACACATAATTACAGTTATGCATATATTTCCTTATTTTATTTCCTAACATTAATTCAAAATTTAAGTGTCAGCAGAACACTTCTTTGGCTCAGACCAGTGGCTAGGCTCTGATACCACCTTCTGTCACAACCCCCGATCCCTGTTCCCCGGGAACGGGCGGACGTGAGCTCAGAGTTTGGTGGTATCAGTTTTAATTAGTCTCGCAGCGGAATTTACATCAGGACCGTAGTTAGGAAATGATTATCAGAGTAAAACCACCATGCTTGATATTAATAAATACATGGGCAAAACCCAAGTTTCTTATTACAATACATTTATAGGGACAAACCCTATTTTATTTAATTTAAAACATCGTGTATTAGGTAACTTTTATAGCCACATTTTTCCCAAGCCTTCAGTGCTCTCCAGCTGGCTTTTCACTAATTGGCTGTTCACATTGTGTTACCTGTAACGTGTTTTAAAAACATTTGTCAGTCGGAAATACTGGTGAGTGAATCCCAGTTTAATCAAGAAACATTTTATCAATTAAAACAGTATTGAGAGCGATCACATTGTTTCTTTCTACACAATTACTCATTCAGTATTTGCCACTCGACCGGATCTATGGCTATGGTCAAATTACCCATTGGCTAACTCGTCGTCCAATGGTAATGCACTGTCATTCAGACTTACTACTACTCGTAGTAAATTTTGTATACAAAACCCCATAATACCGGCAGTAATTGAAGAACTACAAAGACTCAATCACCGCTTAATTTCATAGTAAAACATTTAAGGTTTGGTAAAACAGTACCAAAAACATTATCAAAAAGAGGATAAACTCACATTGCTGTCTTAGGCTTTTCGTAAGGGTTTCCTGGCTATAATCTAAAATTTATACAAATGTACATTGATTAGTACCATAACCCTTTGAAATTATTAATAATACCCTCCCCGAGACGGCATTCCAACAACTACGTCGGGCAGAACCACGACAGTTGTTACGGAACCCTAAATCAATCGGGCAGCGTAACTATTATGAAACCGGGGTTATAATACTTACAATGGAGCAGAACCTCGCTAATTAGGGGTATAGTACCCAAAATATTACTACCAATATCAGAGATTTCGAGATTGAGAATGAAATGTGAGCGACGGAATTCGTAAACTGATGCTTGCTATTTATAGTTGTGAAATCTGATGCTCACGCGGCCCGCGTTCCATAACGCTAGACCTAAAGCGGGCCGCGTCAACATAAGTCAACGCGGTAGCTTAGCTGAGTCGTTTACTAGACTTGACACGATTACGACACGTGTCGACCTCTGGTGCATTCGCGTAACCAAGTCACTCGCGGCCCGCATTCACTTAACGTAAACCTAAAGCGGCCCGCTTTGACTAGAAAAGTCAGCGAAGTCAACACCTGGTCCTAATACGGCCCGCGTTAGTTTGAGGTGAGGTCGTTCGCGGCCCGCCTCAGCTTATACTTTCAGAATTTTATTTATTTTATATAATTATAACATAACTAGGGCTCGGTTTTCACATACGGGATGTAATATAAGATATATAAGGGTATTTTAACATATAACAGGGTGTCGGAATAATTTATAAGGGTATTGGTTTTACCGAGAGTTGTTACATTCTCCCCACCTTGTTTAGAGCTCGTCCTCGAGATCTACTGGAATAAGTATGGATATTTTCTTTTCATTTCTGACTCGAGCTCCCAAGTGTATTCAGGTCCTCTTTTGGAATCCCACTTCACTTTGACTAGAACTAGTCTTTTGTGTTTGAGATTCTTGACTTTCCTATCTTCAATTTGTAGAGGTCTTTCTACAAACTTGAGTTGTTCATTTACCTTTATGTCCTTAAGAGGCACTATCAGTGATTCATCAGCTAAACACTTTTTAAGATTAGATACATGAAACACATCATGTATTCCTGCCATTTCCTCTGGCAATTGTAGCTGATAGGCTACAGGTCCTATTCTTCTAATAATCTTAAAAGGTCCAACATACCTGGGACTTAACTTCCCTCGTTTGATGAATCTTACCACTCCTTTCCAAGGAGAGACTTTTAATAGCACTTTATCTCCTACTTGAAATTCTAACGGCTTGCATCGGTTATCAGCATAACTCTTTTGTCGATCACGTGCAGCTTTCAGTCGTTCCTTGACTTGAATAATTTTGTCAGTTGTTTCTTGTACTATCTCAGGTCCAGATAATTGCTGTTCCCCTATTTCTGCCCAACAGACTGGGGTTCGACACTTTCTTCCATAAAGTGCTTCGAATGGTGCAGCGTTGATACTTGTGTGATAACTCTTATTATAAGAAAATTCTATTAAAGGTAAGTGTTTATCCCAATTACCTCCAAAATCAATTACACAAGCTCCAAGCATATCTTCCATTGTCTGGATTGTTCTTTCACTTTGTCCATCTGTTTGTGGATGATAAGCTGTACTTAACTTTAACTTGGTTCCCATTGCCTTTTGGAAACTTGACAAAAAACGAGAGGTAAATCTACTATCTCTATCAGAAACAATTGATAAAGGAATGCCATGTAAAGAAACAATTTCATTTACATACAATCTAGCTAATTGTTCCATGCTAATTGTTTCCTTCATTGGTAGAAAATGAGCTGACTTAGTTAGTCTATCTACAATCACCCAGATTGTATTATTTCCTTTCCTAGTTTTGGGTAATTTAGTAACAAAATCCATTGTTATTAATTCCCATTTCCAAACTGGCATTTCTAATTGCTGTAACAAACCTGAGGGTTTTTGATGTTCAGCTTTAACTTGTGAACAAGTTAAACATTTAGAAACATAAGTTGCTATATCCTTTTTCATTCCTATCCACCAGAAATTATTCCTTAAATCCTGGTACATTTTATCACTTCCTGGATGCATTGTATACTTAGATTTATGAGCTTCTTCTAATATACAATTACGTAGATTCCCTAATTTAGGTATCCATATTCTCTTTTCATGGAATCTCCATATCCCATCTATTCCTTGTTTTAATTCTTTTAACATACCTTTTAATTTTTCAGAATCATCCTTGATTACTGATTCTTGTGCTTCTCTTATCTGATCATTTAAATCTACTTGCAGATTTAATTTAAGAGAACGTACCCTTTTTGGCTTTTCATGATACTTTCGGCTTAAAGCATCTGCCACTACATTTGCTTTTCCTTCATGATACTGGATATCACAATCATAGTCACTAAGAAATTCCATCCAACGTCTTTGTCTCATATTTAACTCTTTCTGTCTGAAAACATACCTTAAACTTTTATGATCAGTGAATATGGTAAACTTACTACCATAAAGGTAATGTCTCCAAATCTTAAGAGCAAAAATTATAGCTCCTAATTCTAAATCATGGGTTGAATAATTCTCTTCATGATTCTTAAGTTGTCTAGATGCATAAGCTATAACCTTCTGTCGTTGCATCAACACACATCCATAACCTAATTTAGAAGCATCACAATAGACTACAAAGTCTTCAGTTCCTTCTGGCAATGCTAATATAGGTGTATGGTTTAATCTTTGCTTAAGAATTCTAAAGGCTTCTTCTTGTTTTACTCCCCATTCAAACTTAACAGATTTACAAGTTAACTTAGTTAAGGGAATGGCTATTCTAGAAAAATCTTTAATAAATCTTCTATAATAACCGGCCAATCCTAAGAAACTTCTAACCTCAGTTGGTGATTCAGGGGTTTTCCATTTCGTAATTGCCTCGATTTTGGTTGGGTCTACATGAATTCCGTCATGATTGACTAAGTGTCCAAGGAATTGTACCTGTTCTAACCAAAATTCACATTTAGAAAACTTAGCATAAAGCTTTTCTTTTCTTAACAAACTTAAAAGTATGTGCAAATGTCTTGCATGATCTTCTTTATTCTTAGAATAAATTAGAATATCATCTATGAATACAATTATGAATTTATCCAAATATGGCTTACATATTCGGTTCATCATGTCCATAAATGCAGCTGGGGCATTGGTTAAACCAAATGGCATGACAGTAAATTCATAATGGCCATACCTCGTTCTAAAAGCGGTTTTAGGAATATCTTCTTCCTGTACCTTTAATTGATGATATCCTGACCTTAAATCGATCTTAGAGAAAAAATCGAGCTCCTTGCAATTGATCAAACAAATCATCGATTCTCGGTAATGGGTACCGATTCTTAATCATGACCTTGTTTAATTCACGGTAATCAATGGACATACGCATTGATCCGTCCTTCTTTTTGACAAACAATATCGGCGCTCCCCATGGCGATGAACTTGGCTGTATGAATCCTTTTTCTAATAATTCATCTAGTTGTTTCTTCAATTCTTGCATTTCTGCAGGTGCCAAACGGTAAGGTGTTTTGGCAATTGGTGATGTTCCTGGTATCAAGTGAATTCTGAATTCAACTTCTCTATCTGGAGGTAGTCCTGGTAATTCTTCTGGAAAGACATCTGAAAACTGAGATACTACTGGAATATCTTTTAGTTCTTTCCCTTTAGTGTTAGTGATTATAGAAATCAAATACACTATAGAACCTTTTCTCATACAACTTGCAGTTTTCATTGCAGATATGAATTTTGTAGATCTAAAGGGCTTATCTCCTTTAATTGTGATCTTTTTACCTTTTGGTGATTTTACTTGGATTAACTTTTGATCACATAAAATACTAGCTTTATTGGCTATTAACCAATCCATTCCTAGAACAACATCAAATCCTACCAGATTCATGGGATAAAGATTTGTAATAAATTTCTGATTTAAAATTTCTATGCTTGCTCCCTGCAAGATTTCAGAAATTCTAATGGTTTCTCCATTAGCTGTCTCTACTACACATTCTTGTGGTAGTTTAGTTAATGACTGATTTAGAAATTTGCAAAACGATGTATTAATAAAACTTTGGTTTGCACCAGAGTCAAATAATACTTTAGCAAAAACATTATTAACTAAAAACGTACCAGCTATGACATCTGGAATCATTCTGGCTTCATCTGCAGTTAGAACAAATGCTCTAGCATTTTTGGTATTCTTGTTATCTGTAGCTGGAACTAATTTTGGGCAGTTCAGTTTGATATGACCTTGTTCTCCGCAATTGTAACATACCCTGCTGTTAGCTTTCTTCCTGCAGTTTTCTTCCTTGTGTCCCGGCATTTTGCAAAAGTTACAATATATAGAGCATCTTCCTGAGTGCTTTCTTTTGCAATACTTACAATAGGGTGCAGAGGTAGATCCTACATTTCTCCCACGATTAGAATTTCCAGAACGAAATTCTTGAGTTAATTTCTAGGTTAGGTTTCTCTTTTGATCCTCTTCTCGGGTACGGACTAACTCATCAGTCAAGGTATTGGCTAATTCTACAGCTTCTTCTATGGTTTGTGGTCTAGCTGCCTTGACTACATGTCTTATCTCTCCAATTAATCCCCAAATATAACGGGAAATTAACACTGGTTCTGGTGAAGCAAGAGTTGGCACTATCCTAGCATATTCGAAAAATAGCTTTGTATACCCTTTGCTATCTACACCAGTCATCCTAAGGTTTAGGAATTTGTTTGCTATCTGTTCTTTCTCATTGGGTGGGCAGAATTTCCTTTCTACCTTGTTTTTAAATTCTTCCCATTCCATATTATAGGTTTGATCACTTCCTCTTGTCTGGAGGATAGTGTTCCACCATTCTAATGCTGCATTCTTAAACAGATTAGAAGCAAACAATATCTTATCTTCTTCAGCACACTTACTTATCCTTAAGACTGCCTCAGTCTTTTCTATCCAGCGTAAGGTTGCAATGGCCCCTTCGTTGCCCGAGAATTCTATTGGTTTACAAGACCAGAATTCTTTATAAGAACAACCGTTAGGCACGGTTCTTCTTCTTTTAGGAATAGGCATTTGAAGTACAGGTCCATTGTTCACACTGTTTTCTGGTTCAAGTGGTCTCTTACTGCTATGCCTACTTTTATTATCAGCATCCTTAACAGTTTGAAGAATAAATGGCATTGCATCTATTATTCCTTGTGCTACTATATGTTGGATAGCACTATTGTTCACTTGATTTCCATTGTTATTGTTGTTCAAGTTCCCATTATTCAGATTATCATCAACCACGTTAATGTTACTCTGGTTATCGTTATTCAGATTTTCTTGAATTCCTTCATCGGCCATCTGAATTTTAAACATTTATCCAATATTAATCTCACAAATAATATCTTAATATAATTAATCACATGACACGCAGTTTTGCCAAAAGCGTAGATCATTGCTACTTTACTCTTTTCATATACTTATGCGTCTAATACACACTAGTACAGAAATGAAATTACAATACCAACAGAAATAAAATAATAATATGCATCCGTACACACATATCTTATTTTATTTTATTATATTATTATTACTACTGCTTTCTCCATTCTAACATTCATGGATATGGATTTATCCAGAAATCCATATTGCGCTCATCGTATTTCCATACGAGACGCTCTCCCACCTGGCGCATCCTCTCACTACTTTCTAAGATCTCCTCCCCGAAAGTCCTAAGTTCTTGCACGTTTTCTGCACTCATTGGGGGTGCAGGTTCTCGGACTGGGTTTGGAATCTGGGGTACGGGTTCCTGATATGGGGGTGACATTTCCTGAAATTGGTAAGGATCCTCTAATATTTCCCTAATATAGTCATTTTGATAATAGGGATCTAAAGGATCCATACCTGGGTAAGCTTCTATGTTCTGTATGGGTGGATAATCCTGGATAGGGTAACGTTGCACAAAATCTCTATTGTCATCCCACCAGGGGTCATAATTCAGGTCTATGGGGTTTGGTGCAGGCACTCTAGGGATTTCTTCTGGATTAAAGTTGTACATTTCTTCTTGGTTTTCCTGATTTTCTATTTCCATAGGCTGTTCTGGGTTTTGTGGTTGTGGGGCTACTAATTGTTCCAGACCTGGGTCAGCAGCAGTCGTAGCTAAGATATGGAAATTAGCTAGGCTTCTATTAAGTATTTCTTGAGTTTGGGCATCTGTCTCTCTCTTAATAGCTGCTAAAGCCCTTTGCTGTTGCAATTTCCTCATTCTTTTTCTACGAGCAAAAGCATCTTTACTGAACCATCCTCGTTTCTTAGTAGGAAATGGTTCTTCAGATTGAGCTCTAAAAGCAAATATCCCGTCTTCCTGATCAGCAACATACCCCGAGAGGGCAGGCTGTGATGATGTACCTTCACTCCTAGGTGAATCAGCTAACTGACGATTCACATCTGATGGCCCTTGATCACTCATACTGAAAACTAACAAATAGTCAAATAACACATAACACATAATTACAGTTATGCATATATTTCCTTATTTTATTTCCTAACATTAATTCAAAATTTAAGTGTCAGCAGAACACTTCTTTGGCTCAGACCAGTGGCTAGGCTCTGATACCACCTTCTGTCACAACCCCCGATCCCTGTTCCCCGGGAACGGGCGGACGTGAGCTCAGAGTTTGGTGGTATCAGTTTTAATTAGTCTCGCAGCGGAATTTACATCAGGACCGTAGTTAGGAAATGATTATCAGAGTAAAACCACCATGCTTGATATTAATAAATACATGGGCAAAACCCAAGTTTCTTATTACAATACATTTATAGGGACAAACCCTATTTTATTTAATTTAAAACATCGTGTATTAGGTAACTTTTATAGCCACATTTTTCCCAAGCCTTCAGTGCTCTCCAGCTGGCTTTTCACTAATTGGCTGTTCACATTGTGTTACCTGTAACGTGTTTTAAAAACATTTGTCAGTCGGAAATACTGGTGAGTGAATCCCAGTTTAATCAAGAAACATTTTATCAATTAAAACAGTATTGAGAGCGATCACATTGTTTCTTTCTACACAATTACTCATTCAGTATTTGCCACTCGACCGGATCTATGGCTATGGTCAAATTACCCATTGGCTAACTCGTCGTCCAATGGTAATGCACTGTCATTCAGACTTACTACTACTCGTAGTAAATTTTGTATACAAAACCCCATAATACCGGCAGTAATTGAAGAACTACAAAGACTCAATCACCGCTTAATTTCATAGTAAAACATTTAAGGTTTGGTAAAACAGTACCAAAAACATTATCAAAAAGAGGATAAACTCACATTGCTGTCTTAGGCTTTTCGTAAGGGTTTCCTGGCTATAATCTAAAATTTATACAAATGTACATTGATTAGTACCATAACCCTTTGAAATTATTAATAATACCCTCCCCGAGACGGCATTCCAACAACTACGTCGGGCAGAACCACGACAGTTGTTACGGAACCCTAAATCAATCGGGCAGCGTAACTATTATGAAACCGGGGTTATAATACTTACAATGGAGCAGAACCTCGCTAATTAGGGGTATAGTACCCAAAATATTACTACCAATATCAGAGATTTCGAGATTGAGAATGAAATGTGAGCGACGGAATTCGTAAACTGATGCTTGCTATTTATAGTTGTGAAATCTGATGCTCACGCGGCCCGCGTTCCATAACGCTAGACCTAAAGCGGGCCGCGTCAACATAAGTCAACGCGGTAGCTTAGCTGAGTCGTTTACTAGACTTGACACGATTACGACACGTGTCGACCTCTGGTGCATTCGCGTAACCAAGTCACTCGCGGCCCGCATTCACTTAACGTAAACCTAAAGCGGCCCGCTTTGACTAGAAAAGTCAGCGAAGTCAACACCTGGTCCTAATACGGCCCGCGTTAGTTTGAGGTGAGGTCGTTCGCGGCCCGCCTCAGCTTATACTTTCAGAATTTTATTTATTTTATATAATTATAACATAACTAGGGCTCGGTTTTCACATACGGGATGTAATATAAGATATATAAGGGTATTTTAACATATAACAGGGTGTCGGAATAATTTATAAGGGTATTGGTTTTACCGAGAGTTGTTACAACTTCTCAATCAATCATTAACTAAACTCCCACAATTATGTCTAGTAGAAACAGCAAATGGAGAGACCATTAAGATTTCTGAAATCTTGCAGGGAGCAAGAATAGAATTTTTAAATCAAAAGTTTATTGCAAATCTTTATCCAATGAATCTGGCAGGATTTGATGTTGTGTTAGGAATGAATTGGTTAATAGCCAATAAAGCCAGTATTCTATGTGATCAAAAGTCAATCCAAGTAAATTCACCAAAAGGTGAAAAGATCACAATTAAAGGAGATAAGTCGTCTAGATCCACAAAATTCATCTCTGTGATGAAAACAACAAGTTATGTAAGAAAAGGATCACTAGTATATATGATTTCTATAATCATTAACACTAAGGGAAAAGAATTGAAAGATATCCCCGTAGTATCTCAATTCTCAGACGTATTCCTAGAAGAGCTACCAGGACTATCGCCGGACAGGGAAGTTGAATTCAGAATCCATCTGCTACCAGGAACAGCACCAATTTCCAAAGCACCCTACCGTTTGGCACCAACAGAAATGCAAGAGTTAAAGAAACAATTAGATGAACTGTTAGAAAGAGGATTCATACAGCCAAGCTCATCACCATGGGGAGCACCGATCTTATTTGTCAAAAAGAAAGACGGGTCAATGCGTATGTGCATTGATTACCGTGAATTGAATAAAGTCACAATTAAAAATCGGTACCCATTACCGAGAATCGATGATTTGTTTGATCAATTGCAAGAAGCTCGATTCTTTTCTAAGATCGATTTACGCTCAGGATATCATCAATTAAAGGTACAGGAAGAGGACATTTCTAAGAGTGCTTTTAGAACGAGGTATGGCCATTATGAATTTACTGTCATGCCATTTGGTTTAACCAATGCCCCAGCCACATTTATGGATATGATGAACCGAATATGTAAGCCATATTTGGATAAATTCATAATTGTCTTTATAGATGATATTCTCATTTACTCTAAGAGCAAAGAAGAACATGCAGCGCATCTGCATGCACTCCTAAATTTGCTGAGAAAAGAAAAGCTTTATGCTAAATTTTCAAAATGCGAATTTTGGTTAGAACAGGTACAGTTTCTTGGGCATCTAGTCAACCATGAAGGAATTCATGTAGATCCCACAAAGATTGAGGCAATTACTAAATGGAAAACCCTTGAGTCACCAACCGAGGTTAGAAGTTTTCTAGGATTGGCCGGTTATTATAGACGATTTATCAGAGATTTTTCTAGGATAGCCATCCCCTTAACTAAGTTAACCTGTAAATCCGTTAAATTTGAATGGGGACCCAGGCAAGAAGAAGCCTTTAGAATTCTTAAGCAACGACTAACCAACGCACCTAGACTAGCATTACCAGAAGGAACTGAAGACTTTGTAGTCTATTGTGACGCTTCTTAGTTAGGTTATGGATGTGAGTTAATGCAACGCCAGAAGGTGACAACCTATGTTTCTAGACAACTTAAGAATCATGAAAAAAATTATCCAACACATGATTTAGAGTTAGGAGCTATAATTTTTGCCCTTAAGATTTGGAGACACTATTTATATGGAAATAAATTTGTTGTCTTCACTGATCATAAGAGTTTAAGGTACATTTTTGGGCAAAAAGAATTAAATATGAGACAAAGACGTTGGATGGAGATACTTAGTGATTATGATTGTAATATCCAGTATCATGCAGGAAAGGCTAATGTTGTAGCTGATGCTTTAAGTCGAAAGTATCATGAAAAGCCAAAAAGAGTTCGTTCTCTTAAATTAAATCTACAAGTAGATTTAAATGACCAAATTAGAGAAGCGCAAGACTCAGTAATCAAGGATGATACTGAGAAATTGAAAGGAATGATTAAGGAATTAGAACAAGGAACATATGGAATTTGGAGATTCCATAAGAAAAGAATGTCGATACCTAAACTAAGAAACCTACGCCACCGTATATTAGAAGAAGCACATAAGTCTAAGTATACGATGCATCCTGGAAGTGATAAGATGTATCGGGACTTAAGAAAGAATTTCTGGTGGATAGGAATGAAAAAGGATATAGCAGTTTATGTTGCCAAATGTTTAGCTTGTTCACAGGTTAAAGCTGAACATCAGAAACCCTCAGGTTTATTACAACAGTTAGAAATGCTAGTGTGGAAATGGGAATTGATAACAATGGATTTTGTTACCAAGTTACCCAAGACACGAAAAGGTAATGATACAATCTGGGTGATTGTAGATAGGTTAACTAAATCTGCTCATTTCTTACCAATGAAGGAAACATTCTGTAAGACCCTAGTTACTTTTTAACGGTTTTACATGTAAATACCAACAATTAGATGTGTAGTTAAGACTACACATACTATAAAAATGCGGGTTTATTAAAAATTTTACAAATCATAAGTTAATCAACATAACGTGATCGAATTCGTCGTTTAAAATTTACGACGAGGCAAAGTGCGGAAGCGTATATCTTTATCGTGTTCGGTTCTTCATTGAGCTTGATCGTCTTTCGGCATCCAAAATGTACCTACATTTCATAAACATGAAATGCTTTAGTCATACGGGGATTAAAACGTGTCTAAACGAGTCTGGGAAACGAAACTGATTAAAATAAATTTTTTTTCTTTTACAGGGTCTACCGTAAATTACGGTGGCTACCGTAAATTACGGTAGCCCCTAAATGTTGATTTTCCCACCGTAAATCAGTGGGTATGTGGCGTAAAGACTTTAAGGCTACCGTAAGTTACGGTAGCTACCGTAACTTACGGTGGCCTCTGCAGGATTTTTCAAGTTTGCCGTTTTCTAAAACGAAACCTTCATAACTTTTAATCCGCTTGTCCGTTTGACCTACCGTTTCTTCCTATGTGATTGTAATTTGATCCTCCATCATATGGAGTTAAAATCCAACATCCGGATTAACAAAATTTAAGACTTTTAAGTCTTCGGCTTATTACCCTTTTTACCAAATTTTGACCCGTTCGTGATTTTATCAAACAAACATGTTGTTTGATTCTAATTTCTCATCATTTCCATGTTGCTTATCATATTAGATTCAAATCACGAGTTTATATACATTCTTAAACCCGTTTTTACTTAGATGTTTAATTGACCCGTTAAGGGAATTTAAGCACTTTTACGCATAATTCACACTCATTTATTTCTAGCATCTTATTTCCACGTTATTTATCAATGATCTTCCACCACAACTATATTTGTGATGGGTTTAATGTGGCGATCTATATAATCCGAGTTTTACCCCTTGGATTATCATTTTACGGCAAAGACTCATATAGAGTCTTTTGACCAAGGATTTACATCTTTCTCTTTTATACTTATTCTAAGTATTGACTTGATTATAAAAGTCGTTTTCAAGCGACTTCTAAGGGTAGTTTGCTTAATTTCACTTGCAAGGGCGTTTTGGTCATTTTTAACCCTTCTTTTATGACGAAGGGCTTGCTTAAGGCATGCACGCCCAAAATCTCATTTTTAACTAAATCTTGTTTTCAAAACACTCTGTCCATAATTTAAATCCTTCGGTTTACCTTTTAAGGTAACCGAATGTCCCTTTTACTTTGTCTAACTCTCATAGAACTTCAAGTTCTAAATGATGAGTTGATCTATTATACATACCTGGCTCGGATCAACTTATTAACCCGGTTTTAATACCTTGCTTTATAATCGCAAGTTAAGAGCGATGCGAGTATCCATTGGATATCTATTCCTGTAAGCATATAACTCGACAAAAATCATTAGTCGATATTGTCAAAAGGTGATGTCTACACCTTTTGACCCGTTTGGCCGAATTGACCGTTTATCTTTGCGAGATGATATTTTTTTTTTCATCTCATCTACATGACTCGCTCCGTTTAACACCGTACGGTCATTTTACTTATAAACATATTATTACCACTTTCGACTCTTTATGTCTTACGCGGAAAAGCGTCTTTTTAAAACTAACGGTTATTGTCAACGTGTGACTAAATTACCGTTTTGCCCTTATTATTTGTTTTGGCTTACCATAAAAGGTAACCATTAAAAGTTCATTTTTCCTTTCGTCATAATATGACCGAATTATCGATTTACTTCTTTTTAACCATTATTATGGTTTCTTTCATCTTTGATTATCTTGTTCCGTACGACTACACGACGGAACATCATATTTCAATTGTTTAGTTATCTCATTCGTAATTTATACGATAAGAGAATATTCCACAATTTAAGACTAGTGTAAGCTATACTTACCTCGCATTCGAATACGCTTTTCTTCTCGTGCTTGATTCGTTTGACCTCTTCTTTCCCAAGCCTCCACCTAGCTCGTTAGGCGACAAACTATCATCATTCACAAGGTGGTTAGATTAGTCATTTCAATTCACGACAATTCCACCTTACGTATTTTCTATGTCGAAACTACTATTCGACTTTATCATTGGTTAGTTTGACCTTTAAAAGTCAACTACCTTTTGTCACACCCCAACCGATGGCGGAATCATCGGGGCGCGGCACTAGGCGAATCAGATTGCTCAAGAGAATCCATAACAACTATATTGCGATAATATTTAATACTTTCGTTATCCCATACTAACAAATAATACAATCACATAAGTTATCACAGATTTCTTGTCCTCTCGAACAATACAAATCCGACAACTTAGATTTTAGTTGAGTATCTAGACCTCCTAGCTTGATTTGATATAGTCTGCGATCTAACCTGCAACATACGTTAAAATATTTGTCAATACATAAGCATTGGCGAGTATACAGGTTTGATATGTATAGCGTAATAGATTAAAACGTGTACCGAATTTCCACATGCACGAACGTAACACACGACATATATACTCACAAAGCTGATACTACCAACTAAGTCCTCGATGCTCGAATATGCGATGGCAAACTAGACCCCGTCGGGCGCAATAGTACTATACTAGTCGTGGTGGGACGTCGCGAGTATAAGCCCTAGCACATATGCAACAAGCATCACATATATCTATGCATAACAGTTATTCGCAAGTGATAATTCGATTGATTGAATAATTCGTTTGATAAGTTCGATTTGCTAGCAACGTATGTTACACCCAAAATACGATTCAAAGGGTTCAAGTATACTCACAGTGCGTATTCACGGAAATACAGCTTGATAGGGTCGGTTGCGAGTACGTCTGCGTTAATCATTGAAGGATATAGTAAACGATGTATGGTCAAGCGAGAATAGCATCGAAAAGTTGGTTATCTGGTCGGATGGTGCTCATCCGTTCGGATGGGCTCATCCGTTCGATCATGTGTTAACTCGTTCGAATTGTCATCCGATCGAATATGTATTGACTCGTTCGAATTGGCATCCGATCGAACATGTGTTGACTCGTTCGAATTGTCATCCGATCGAATATGTATTGACTCGTTCGAATTGTCATCTGATCGAACATGTGTGACTCGTTCGAATTGTCATCCGATCGAACATGTGTGACTCGTTCGAATTGTCATCCGATCGAACATGTGTGACTCGTTCGAATTGTCATCCGATCGAACATGTGTGACTCGTTCGAATTGTCATCCGATCGAACATGTGTGACTCCTTCGAATTGTCATCCGATCGAACATGTGTGACTCCATCGAATTGTCATCCGACCGGATGACATGTTATCCGTTCGGATGACATGTTATCCGTTCGGATGACATGTTATCCGTTAGAATGGCATGTGACCCGTTCGGATGGCATGTCTGTTTAACGTTCCGGTCAGCTGTTTTCGAGTGTTTTCGGAAGAAATACGATGCGGTCTTGTTGGGACGGTGTAATCTCGTATTTACCATTGAAATTCTATCAGTTCCGACCCGTTCTAACGGCCGGGAACCACCCCGTTCCATCAGATCTGGCCGTTCTTGAAGGTTTCTTATGGTTAATCTCAAAATCGCACAGTTCCTTGGTTAGATACATAGAATTAGGTGAGATTTGTTATCAAAATATGTGGAAATCGCTCAGATCTGAGTCGTTTATGGTGGGATGAGGTCACAACTTGAAGTTCATATGAACTCTTGGTGACATCACCTTAAAACACCTCAAATCAGTAGATTTCGCGGTTGGAAATTGAGTTTTGAAAGATAGAATGGTGTAGAATTGAGTGTAGATCATAGAAGTACGAGTTTTAGGTTGAAATCTTACCGGAATCGCGAGGAATCGAGAAAAAAGGGTCTTGAAGCGTGTCTGGTCGAGTGGGAGCTATCACATCACTTAAACAGTGGTGTGACAGGCTATTTATAGGAAACAGAGAGGAGAAGGGAAGTTACTGGGTCGAATGGCCATCCATTCGGATGAGGCCCATCCGTTCGGATGAGGCTGTCCATCTGGATGGCTACTCCGGCGCAGTGAGTTTCTCCGTTTTTGATCGTTTTGATAGTTTTGGAAGTACGTGCTCTCTATAATTAGATTATCTCATTATTATATATATAAATATATCACTAGGGGTCGTATTTACGTATCCATATTTCCCAAGTTTCGATTTAACAATCAGTTTCCGATTCGAGTATGCGATTAATAGCGACGTTTCACGGCCATCAAGTAGGGTAGTATAGGTCCTTTCTTGATGTCATCGTAAACGTTATTGTGTGTTGTGCCACAAAGACTGACGGGGTACCACTCACTCGTATTGTCACCATCGTCACGACGACTGGAGCTATAGCACTCACCCGAGAGTCCTTGTTAGCGTTAGTTGTTTTATGTTCGACACATCACGGCCACTGAGGAGGGTAGAATAGGTCCTCACTCAATGCCTCCGTGAGTGTTAGTGTTTGTGATAATAGTGTATTGCGAAAATATGCGATTATCCTTCGAATAGCGATGTAGGCGATATAGTTACATTATGATCCGAATCTCTGGTGCTAGGCGTAACGAGTATATCGAGTAGTAACAACGCACAAAAAATGCGGGTTGTTACAGTTTCCCCTGCTTTAGGAAATTTCGTCCCGAAATTAATTCAACAGGCAGACTTTTGAGAGTTGCTCCTGCATCAGTAGTGATACAGCGAGTGATTTGACTGTGAGTTAACCGGCGAGAGTGCTTCGAATAAGAGAGATCGATTGCGATAGAGAGAAGGCGACGTAAGGACAAAAATAATATCCCACGAGTTGGCGTTCCGAAGTACCTCGAGTCATGAAGAAGTCGTTAGCTCGATGTGATTGAAATCTTGAAAGGTTTCTCATGACGTAGAATTAACTGAGTCGATCGTTAACCAACGTTGCAAGAAGCGTTCATTTTTAGATAATCAAAAGGGATCTTGGATGGAAATCTCGAGAGGTTTTCCCTTTTAACGTATGGCCAACTGAGTTGGTGTTAACCAACGTTGCAAGGAAGTTTAAGTCTTACACATTCTAAGGAATTTGAAGATGAAAACTAAGGTTACGAAAACTCTCCTACGACATGGGTCCAGCTAAACCAACATCTCAAGAAAGTCTTGTTTTTGATATTGAAAAAGGTTTTAAGGAAAAAATGGACTCGCGAAAGCTCCCCTTGGACATGGAGTTAAGCTGGTTCGATGTCACCTCCACATTGTGAGGAATTTCACTTGTCCATGGTTTTAACAAAAGTTTTTATATAAAAAAAATTAGTTTTAATAGTACAGAAGGTAATTAATCACCGAGCCCCACTTGGCACTTCCCCACGAAAGTTTGTTAATACGTTTAAAACATTTATATATAGGAAGTACCAGCGGCGTATCCACCATGTTTTGCTCATATTACTTTCGTTTTGTGAGGCGGCGCCAGGTGTGCCGATACGACACGGATAGAATTTGCGCTTACTCGGCCCAATCGATAGGAAGTCGGACCGAGTATAAGGTAGAATCGAATAGATTAAACCGGCGGGTTGAATTGCGAACGTAGTTGTAGAAGCGTGCGCGAGTAGCCTGATGACACGAAATATTTATGTGTCGTGTCTGGGTAGGCGTCGAGCGACAAGCGATAAGCGAATAGTGCGTTTTCGATTTTGATTTCACATTACACCCACATGGCACGTTTCCACGAGAGTTTGCTAACATGACGAAACTCGATGTTTAACCAGGTTAGTTTTGCCTCGTGGAGCGGTGTCATGTGTACTAATACCACACAGACTGCAATGAACACCAAGCGTGCGATAGGTGGTACGCGATACATGAATAAGTGGTAGACTACACACGATAAGCGACTAAGCGAATAACACAACACAACACCAGTAATGACGGCGGTGATAACGAATTACGATTATCGGTAGTTGTTGCGTTGCAATCGATGGAGGTATATGCGATTTATGCGGTTCAATTTGATCGATTAACACCACAGAGTTTAACCATCATCAGACCCCACATGGCCTTTTTCCACGAAAGGCCGCTGTTATGAATTAAACGCCCTGCTTTAACCATATGAGCTTTGTCTCGTGAAGCGAGGTCATGTGTGCTAACTTCACACGAATATCCCAGGTAACGGTAGGCGATAGCGATAGATTGATACACAGCAAGCGATATAGATTCACGTAATAAGCGACAGAGATTGCGAGATACACATGATAAGCGATTACGATTAGCCGAGTTTTGTTTCGAATAAGCTTTCCGTTACGTTGCGACGCATCACGGCTATCGAGGAGGGTAGAATAGGTCCTCACCCAACAATATCGTGAGCGTTAATGTGCTTGATGAGATTGATTGCTATAGACTTACGACCAGTCTTGCGTTGATGCAATTGTCCTGCGAGGCAGACTCTCCAGAGCCCATCGATGAGGCGATTGCATTGCGTTTGCAGACTTACGACAAGTCTTGCGATGATGCAATTTCAGTTGTTACGCCTTGCGATTGAGTGTAGTGTGTCGAAAATAATCACAATAGTATATAGGTCTAATAACGTGCAACTCCACGTGGCACTTTCTTCACGGAACTTGGTAGTATGATAAAGCACACCTTGCTTGACCCCTACTACTTAGATCCCGTGGTTTGGTGTCATACTTCGTCGTAACGCTTATGGCACCTTAGAATTTACTACGATCTCCGTGCACTGACCCAAATAATCCCGTGTGCACCCGTGATTAGTCGTTCCTTGCACGTTTATCGTACCTCGTTCTTAGAGTGTAGTGAGGGTAAAACACATTATTTCGTGATATAGTATATAGTATGCGTGTGAACCTAGTTTAAGTGCGACGAGTTGAGAGTGAAGAGAGAACGAAGACGAGAGTTAACGTTACACATAGTGGCAACATCGAGTAATGGGGTAGGTTCAAAACTTAGAAATTAACGTCGAAAATTGTATCATTGCAACTTTATCCTACGCTTGCAAGATGTCTGATGCTGAAGGCTTTTGCTGGAGCGGTTGTTGTTGTACTCAACTTAACGGTTTGATGCGGCAGTTGTGGGTGAAGTGACCGTAACGATTGCAGTTATTGCAATAGCGACAGTCAGCCCCAGCTGGATGATGATAGGTACACGAGTAGGGATGAGATCGGTATGATACCGGTACCGTACCGGTACCGATACCGTAAATACCGTTACCGAAATTGAGGAAATATGGATACCGATTACCGTACCGTATTTATAGATTCGGTACCGGTATTTCGGTACTTTACCATATTGGTACCGCTTTGGTGTCATCCATTGTTTTACCTAAAAAATATCATGTGCAACCCATCCATCTATTATTAACTGAACTAGAGTAATATATAGAGGAATGTAAAAAAAGGTAAAATATTAAACATCCATGGGTTCGACTTTTAACCAATTTGGAATCACCATCAAGTTTGACAAAAAGGGCTTTCTTCAACAATAGTGTCGTCTCCTTACACAACCAACCACAAAGATATTAAAAATCTAAAAATAAGAAGAGATATATTGATAATTTATAACTAAACCGTTAAAAAATTAACTTACTTCAATGGATTCCATGCTTTTTACCGATGATTATTAAATTCGGTATTAATACCGGTATTTACCGAAAAATACCGGTACCGATACCGTTTTTTACCGATACCGAATTTCAAAAAATCTATTACCGATACCGGTACCGTTTATGATCGGTACGGTACCGGTATTTCGGTAAAAAATCTCATCCCTATACACGAGTAACACTGAGGATGAGCTCCAGTGTAGGCTCGTTTTGGAAACATCGGAACTGTTCGAAGAGGTTTCGGTTGCAGCAGTTCGGTTGTTGATGAGCTCGGGCTTGAAGTCTTTCGTTTGCAGCTGGGTTTGTCGGAGTCTTGCCAAGAGATGTCGTCGTTGGAGGATTCGTCTGAGGACTCACTTGCAGAGTCTTTGGCTGATTTGTCAGAAGATCCGTTGGCAGATTTGTCAGAAGAATCAGCAGCAGATTCGCCCGAAGAATCGCTAGCAGATTCGTTAGAAGAATCGTTAGCAGATTCGTTAGAAGAATCGTCAGTAGATTCATCAGAAGATTCGTCAACATGTTCGCCTAAAGGATTAATGGCGATTGCTTGATGAGCTTTCTTGACAGGATTCCTTGAGAATTGCCCTTCCATGAGTCGTTTGTTGTTGATTTCTGCGGCTAAGCGGTAGGTTTCTTCGATGGTAGTTGGTCTTGCAGCTTCGACAAAATCACCCACACACTCAGGCAAGCCACGAATGTACTTTGCGATGGCCTTTTCTGAAGTGTTGACTTGACCTGGGCAGATTACGCTAAGCTGTTTGAACCTTGTGGTGTAGCCAACATTGTCACCTTTGGTTTGCTTGATTTCCCAAAATTCGTTTTCTAGTTTCTGGATTTCGTGGGGAGGGCAGTACTCTTTCTTCATAAGCTCTTTCAGCTCATTCCAAGAGAGAGCGTATGTTGCAGAGATCCCACATTTGTTACGTTCGGCGGTCCACCAGTCGAGTGCTCGCGATTGAAATACTCCGGTAGCGCAAGTAGTACGGAAACTATCGGGACACCCACTTTGACGAAGGGTAACTTCGATAGAATCGAACCACTGGAGTAGTTGAGTCACACCTCCTTCACCCGTGAATTCCATCGGGTCACAGGCCTTGAAGTGTTTGTAGAGAAAAGCAGACTGCGGCTCTTCCGTCTTAACGTCTTCCGAAGTTCGAGAGTTGCTGAGAGAGTGCACTTGAGCGGCAATTCGAGGAATAAGCTTTACCACTTCTTTGGTTACAAGTGATGCAATCCTCTTATTGGCGCTTCGTTTGGCTCTCCTCCTAGCTGTTCGTCTCGAGGTAGAATCGTTGGAAGGCATCTAGACAGGAAGAGACAAGGAATGAGATTCGATCATAATGATTTTTGAGTTTCGCGATGCGATTAAGCGCGTTCCAAAACTTGGCACGATAGTATAGTAGTAATACGAATCACATAGGAGCCACATAGGAGACACAAAGTTCCTAAGTTCTCTGTAACACCTCGAAAATTCACGTCCTATAATGTATTGACACGTGTCATAAGCTTGAACGTGTGAAAGAATACTCTAGAGGGACTAAAGTTGACAAATAAAGAAACTATGTGAATATAAGGGTTCAAAATGTCAACAATGGATAAATATGCCTTACAATAACCCTACAAGATGTTTATACATTCACACGAATGAATCATGGATCATACGAAGCTAAATATAAAAGAAAGTGAGAGATTACAAACTACAGGGGTTAAATGCGTCAACATGTTTAAAGTATACCTCTGAGTGACCTTTTAGCAAACCCGAAGCCTTGTAACGATTAAATATGCTCACTAGAATACATGATAAAAATATCATCAAGTTTCGTTATCGTATGAGAAAGTTATGATCAAATTCATATACGAGGGGTTAAAAGCGTCAACGTAGGAAATTATGGCTTTTCGGGTGATTACAAAGTTAACCAAGGACTTAACAAAGTTTGTATAAGTCTTGGAACCCTCAAAAGTAAATTTAGAAGGCTTATAATGCAAGAAATAATGTGAAAACGACGTTTGGAAGGTCCAGGGGCCAAACTGTAAACATTTGAAAGTTGTGTTGTGCTGGCATGTTCCTTGCGCACCTCAACAATGTGGACGTTGCGGTGCGCAAGCAGGTCCCAGATGCAAAATTCTTGACAGCTGCCTATTATTTCCGGTTACACCGACTTAAAAGCTGGTTTTTCGATTCAAGGGGCTCCTATATCTGGTTTTTAGCATCCTAGGCCACCTGGGATGATCTTATAACATCACTAGAGTTACATGGCATGATCTACTTGAATTTAAAAGCCTATATAAGAGATGCAAAGTTGCAACATTTGGGTATTTGCATTTGCAACATTCACAACTTACTTTCTGGAGCTCTCTGGTCAGCAAGCAACCTTCCTAGTGATCCCTAATTATAATTAGGACCCTTGTAAGTATACTTAACCTTTCTAAATTCGTTTTAGCTTAGTTCATTAGCTAAAAGTCAAACCGTCGTAATTAAGGTTTGACTTCGTGATTAATTAATATGTGCTCAGTCTAATCCCGAATTAAAAGTACGTTTAAGTAGGTATTTAGGTGGGTAATAAACCCTTAAAAGGGTACTCTCTGATTCCCACTCTAACTATGTTAATTGTCGAGTCAAAGCTTACTTTAAAAAGTCAACAGAATGTTTAATTCCAAATTAAAGCATAATTAGCAATGTAGGATACATGTAACCTGTTTGATCATTAATGTAACTTGGTAATTAATGTAAGAACATGTCCCAACATGTTCAACTCGACAATTTTCAGTTTAGGCTTGGTTCGGGACCGAAAGTCGCATAGTTTGACTTATGCTTTGACTTTCAGTTCTGACCCGTTTAAGCATAGTTTAGAAATGCCTTAGAGCTTTATTAGGACCAAGTTACCTATAAGTATAACCCTCTGTGATTATACAACTTGGTTCATTAGTTATCCGATTCATATGCGTGATTCCGTTAAATGCTTAAATGTTGACTATTATGCCCTTTTGACCTTAAAACGTGATTTTTGAAAAAGTAAAAGAATAGAAACCTTAATTACTGATTTATAAACTTGCACCTAAAATTTGACATCAGTTTGAGGTCTAGATTGAGAGTTATGCTCATTAGCGTAATTTGAAAGCTTTTTAGTAATTAAATGGCGTAATTAGCATATAGCGTATCTAGACCCACTTTTTGATACCAATATTTTTACCCACTGATATAAAATAATATTTTAAGATTTTTGGAGATTTTTATTTATTTTTAGGTTGAGCATAACTTAGAGTTCTAAGTATGATTCGGTTAATGCCAGTTTTACCCTTTTAAGCCATAAAATGAGTTTTACAAATCCTTTTGACCCCAAACCTTTTTCTACTGATCTAATATAATAAATAAAGTATTTTGAGCCTTTTGGAATTATAAAAATATCAGCTTTCCTTTGAAAACCCGGAAATGGCTCCAAATCGCCTTTTTGGGCATTTTTTACGCATAGTAGGTATTAAGATTATGTTGAGCACATAAGGTTTGATACCTACTGATATTTTAAGTAAATTATTATATTTTTATAGTAAGCTAAAGTCTTACACTCAGGTTTCCAGTTTTGACCTTTTAGGCCTATGTGAAATTACCAAAATACCCTTAAGAGGCATAGTTTGGTTATAAAGGATAGATTTCACATATATATGATACCCTACTGATATAACCTAGTAAATTGAGTAATTTTACTGATTACATCAGACCCGAAACTCAGGTTCATATTTAAACTCTTTTATAACCTTTTTAATGACCAAAATACCCCTACGGGGCGTATTGTGAGTCTAAATCCGTTTTGGGCATAATATAAGATATCTTTCTGATGTCACAACATAATTAAAGCATAATAACTTAGGAAACTTGCATATGACTCATTTGGTTACTCGTTACGCACTTTTCGCGTTCGGATCGGCATATGTAACTAGTTTGCATATATTAGCCGAAACGGGTCAAACCACATCCTTTTTGTCTCAAAATCCAGAATGTGTTTAGATTACCCATATTATACAAGTCTTCAAACTTGCCGGGTCAAAACCACATTCTAATCCGGTCTTCGCCTTATCATGCATTTGAACCGTATCTTTCTGTAAGACTAACCGGTCTAAGCTTAGGCTTAATTAAAGACCCGTTAGCATTCTAATTGGTTATTTATACCATCATTCCAGACTAGAGCCTTCCGGTAAATGGTACCTACGCTTACTTAAGTGAATACGGCTGAGTTATTAAATTCTTGCTATTTAAGTCAGGAGCTAGCTCAGGTAAATACTCTTAACTTATTTTCCCTATACGGGCTTGGGATACGGTATTATAATATTACCGCTTGGTCGGGTATTGAATGTTTAATCTTATTGTCATTAAATTATTGAGGTAACCCGGTTTAATCTGTATTGTTTGAAATAAAGACCTTTAGGGGTTAATGACCATGTCCCGGATATCCTTGACATCATTGTGTTATAAAATGGCCACGCCTTATACACGGGGTGTAGGCATACACCTGACAGTTGTTTAAGGAAAAACGGTATCTCACTCTCTTGTGGGCCTATACTTGTGGCGTCTCTGCTAATCTGACTCGGTTTCTACATCGGGCCCTGAACGTATAACGAACATGTAAATCTGTATACAAGATTATAAATATAATTGTCCCAAGTTATAAAGAGTTTGTGCCACGTGCATTCAAATCAATTTTTATTAAACCTTTTCAAAATGAGTCAGTTGAGTGTATTTACCAGTGTAAACTGGCGTATTTTTCCAAAAAGGTTAAGTGACAGGTACTGAACGTAATTGGCTGGAAGCTCAGGGCGTTAATAAGGAATCTTGCAAGTTCTAGGCGTCTAAAGTCTGTTGATCAATGTTTATGTTTTAAGATCCGCATGTGGATCCTTCACTTTCCGTTGTAATACTGTGATATTACTTTATATTCGGATTGTAATATATTTATCTTTTTCTTCCGCTGTGCATTCATTTATATTGTGTTGTTTGACTATGATGATATCAACTACGTCACGATACTCCCCACCGGGCCCACCGGAAATACGTGGAAAGTCGGGGTGTGACAGGTTGGTATCAGAGCCAACACTGAGTGAATTAAACACTAGTTTTTTGTGTTTAATCTCAGTTACACAATTGCACATTCTTGAGTCTAGACAAGAACATAGGACTAATCCTAATTCGTTTTATTTGTTTCTTTTGTTATTTTCTGATTAGCCCTTGCATGGGCGAGTCATTTCAGTTAGAAGTCCCGTTTTGGGTAACCATGTATTTGTTTAAATTCTAATAGGAACAGTTAGATTTAAAATAACATTCCTTTTTATAAGATCTACCATTATAATAAAATGGCAAAATTTAAAAAGGACAAGACCTAGCCATATGTCACATTAAGACAGGGCCAAGATGGTAGTTCCTCAATTAGATTCAGATCCTTGTTAACATTTCAATTTAGGATTGTTCTGCATAATTTTTAAAAGAATCTTAAAGGTAAAACCTAGCCTAATTGTCGTTGCAGACATGGCCAAGATGGTAAAACCTATTCGAAAGATTCAAACCCTTATTAACATCTGATATGTTATCATTAATGACAAAGATGTGATTCGATAAAATCACATAAGTCATTTTTAAATTGGGATATTCAAAATTCCCTTATTTATATAACCATCCCTTATGGATGAAGCGCCCACGGGCTATAATTAACGTCCTCTGGATTAAAGACAGTGGTAGCCTACAACTCCCTGTCAAGAAAAGGTAATGAACCTTGATTCAAACCTTAATGCCTTGATTCCATAAAATCTGGGCTTATAAAGTAAACTCGTCTACGTGACTAGGCTTTTTGTGCTATTATTTACTTATAAATTAGGATTTATGATAAAGATCCTGAATAATTATGTATTTAACAAATTGACCAAAATGATTATTAAAAACCATGGTTAATAAATCATCAAAAACGATAGTACTTTATAGGCTTCTAAATAAACCTTGTCCTTATTGATTTTATGTAGCAATTAAAGCTACATGGCTAGGTCAGAAGAAGTAAACAGTCATCCCCTGGAAAACCACGATGATGATAGGGTTAATATAACCAGAGGAGAGCTTCGTACACTGATTGATACAGCTGTATCTAAAGCTGTAGAGGAGCAATTCAAGGAGTATAGTGGGACGCATAGTCGAGCCTCATCTGTACCCCACTCTAAGTCTGCCCCTAAAACTCATTCAGAGCCTCATAACAAGCCGCCCTCTAAGAAAGAGGAACCAAAGAAGGATGCTGATCGACATTCATCTAATGAACACAGTGTTCCATCCAAGAGGATAGTGTTCGATAACGAACCACGTACCAAGTCCTGTACCTATAAATACTTTGTTTCCTGCAAACCCCGGGATTTTACTGGGGAGAAAGGAGCAATAGATTGTATGACCTGGTTGGATGAGATGGACACGGTAGTTGACATCAGCGGATTGGCTGAAAGGGATGTAGTGAAATATGTATCCCAATCGTTCAGTCATCGTCTTCCTAGTCATCGCGTGGCTCGAGTTATCGTGATAGTCGAGTCTTTGGTGAGAGCTTTTGAAAACCAGTTTATAGAGAGTGGAACGGCCTATTAAGGTACGGGTTTCACCCCTGACTTAATAGTTTCGTTCCTAATTGTGGTTATACCCTTCGAATAAGTTCGTGAGTTCCACTAGATTTCGAAATGGAGACTTTCGTCGAGATGTGGATGTCACTCCTAACTCGATGAAAGGTTCTCGTGCTAGAAAAATGCGCTGAGTGAGCAATCCTATAGAGAGTTCTTGGTTTTCACACCTGATCTCGACTGGATCACTCAGTTTTGTTATGCGAGTATTTTCGAAAACATGTGTATTGTGTCGGCCTTAGGAAAGGCTAAGTAGTATTTCAGCCTTAGGAAAGGCTTCTTCGTGTGAAGTTGTAGTGCGCGGTGTTCACACAAAGTTGTAACTTTTAGAAATTTCGATCGAGAGTATCAAGTAGGCCCGATACAAACCCTACTGGGTTCGTACGAGTCTGCCTGTTGGTACTTAGACTATAGACTAGGTCAATTTCTAAGACGTCGACCCGGACTAGGTCAAGTCTTGCCTAATTCCCTATAGTTATGGCTCTGATACCAATCTGTCACACCCCAACCGATGGCGGAATCATCGGGGCGCGACACTAGGCGAATCAGATTGCTTAAGAGAATCCATAACAACTATATTGCGATAATATTTAATACTTTCGTTATCCCATACTAACAAATAATACAATCACATAAGTTATCACAGATTTCTTGTCCTCTCGAACAATACAAATCCGACAACCTAGATTTTAGTTGAGTTTCTAGACCTCCTAGCTTGATTTGATATAGTCTGCGATCTAACCTGCAACATACGTTAAAATATTTGTCAATACATAAGTATTTGCGAGTATACAGGTTTGATATGTATAGCGTAATAGATTAAAACGTGTAGCGAATTTCCACATGCACGTACGTAACACACGACATATATACTCACAAAGCAGATACTACCAACTAAGTCCTCGATGCTCGAATATGCGATGGCAAACTAGACCCTGTCGGGCGCAATAGTACTATACTAGTCGTGGTGGGACGTCGCGAGTATAAGCCCTAGCACATATGCAACAAGCATCACGTATATCTATGCATAACAGTTATTCGCAAGTGATAATTCGATTGATTGAATAATTCGTTTGATAAGTTCGATTTGCTAGCAACGTATGTTACACCCAAAATACGATTAAAAGGGTTCAAGTATACTCACAGTGCGTATTCGCGGAAATACAGCTTGATAGGGTCGGTTGCGAGTACGTCTGCGTTAATCATTGAAGGATATAGTAAACGATGTATGGTCAAGCGAGAATAGCATCGAAAAGTTGGTTATCTGGTCGGATGGTGCTCATCCGTTCGGATGGGCTCATCCAATCGATCATGTATTGACTCGTTCGAATTGTCATCCGATCGAATATGTATTGACTCGTTCGAATTGGCATCCGATCGAACATCTGTTGACTCGTTCGAATTGTCATCCGATCAAATATGTATTGACTCGTTCAAATTGTCATCCGATGGAACATGTGTGACTCGTTCGAATTGTCATCCGATCGAACATGTGTGACTCGTTCGAATTGTCATCCGATCGAACATGTGTGACTCGTTCGAATTCTCATCCGATCGAACATGTGTGACTCGTTCGAATTGTCATCCGATCGAACATGTGTGACTCGTTCGAATTGTCATCCGATCGAACATGTGTGACTCCTTCGAATTGTCATCCGACCGGATGACATGTTATCTGTTCGGATGACATGTTATCCGTTCGGATGACATGTTATCCGTTCGAATGGCATGTGACCCGTTCGGATGGCATGTCTGTTTAACGTTCCGGTCAGCTGTTTTCGAGTGTTTTCGGAAGAAATACGATGCGGTCTTGTTGGGACGGTGTAATCTCGTATTTACCATTGAAATTCTATCAGTTCCGACCCGTTCTAACGGCCGGGAACCACCCCGTTCCATCAGATCTGGCCGTTCTTGACGGTTTCTTATGGTTAATCTCAAAATTGCACAGTTCCTTGGTTAGATACATAGAATTAGGTGAGATTTGTTATCAAAATATGTGGAAATCGCTCAGATCTGAGTCGTTTATGGTGGGATGAGGTCACAACTTGAAGTTCATATGAACTCTTGGTGACATCACCTTAAAACACCTCAAATCAGTAGATTTCACGGTTGGAAATTGAGTTTTGAAAGATAGAATGGTGTAGAATTGAGTGTAGATCATAGAAGTACGAGTTTTAGGTTGAAATCTTACCGGAATCGTGAGGAATCGAGAAAAAAGGGTCTTGAAGCGTGTCTGGTCGAGTGGGAGCTGTCACATCACTTAAACAGTGGTGTGACAGGCTATTTATAGGCAACAGAGAGGAGAAGGGAAGTTATTGGGTCGAATGGCCATCCGTTCGGGTGAGGCCCATCCGTTCGGATGAGGCTGTCCATCCGGATGGCTACTCCGGCGCGGTGAGTTTCTCCGTTTTCGACCGTTTTGATAGTTTTGGAAGTACGTGCTCTCTATAATTAGATTGTCTCATTATTATATATATAAATATATCACTAGGGGTCGTATTTACGTATCCATATTTCCCAAGTTTCAATTTAACAATCAGTTTCCGATTCGAGTATGTGATTAATAGCGACGTTTCACGGCCATCAAGTAGGGTAGTATAGGTCCTTTCTTGATGTCATCGTGAACGTTATTGTGTGTTGTGCCACAAAGACTGACGGGGTACCACTCACTCGTATTGTCACCATCGTCACGACGACTGGAGCTATAGCACTCACCCGAGAGTCCTTGTTAGCGTTAGTTGTTTTATGTTCGACACATCACGGCCACTGAGGAGGGTAGAATAGGTCCTCACTCAATGCCTCCATGAGTGTTAGTGTTTGTGATAATAGTGTATTGCGAAAATATGCGATTATCCTTCGAATAGCGATGTAGGCGATATAGTTACATTATGATCCGAATCTCTGGTGCTAGGCGTAACGAGTATATCGAGTAGTAACAACGCACAAAAAATGCGGGTTGTTACACCTTTAATCATACAATAGGCACAATTAAGTTAAATCAACATTATGATTAGAACCCGTTTTAACCCATATTTCACGTAATTAGTCAAATAAGGCAATTACGCGTTTCATTCGTAATTTCAACATATAAACATTCACTTAGGCATTTTAACAAACACCTTGTGGGCATATTCTATAAAATCAACAATCAATTTTCATAACTAGTTATTTACCCAAGTTTTAACATCATTCACAAGTTCTTATGTCTAGCATGCATAACAACACCTAGACTTACTTCATGGAAATCGAATAACACCAAATTGATGATCATAAATCTAGTGTTCATCATCTTCCCACAAAACCCATTTAGCACTTACATAACTAGTTAACCGAAACACTAATTTATGGTGCTAAATTAACGAGTTTACATCTAGGGCTTGTTCCTAGACTTGTGCTCATATCAATTGTACTACAACACCCATTATTCATGCCAGAATTTCATTCTTGAATGTTAATCAAAATTTTGAAGTATCATCAAATAGCAAAATTCAACATACCTTTCGATCCCCACACTTAGGTGATCACGAATTTGTGTTCATGCATTGATTTAAGACTGGAATCGACCTTCAATTTGATGATTCTTGGCACTTTAGGGTTTTGCTCCCTTTTTCCTTTCCTCTGGTCGACCCACGCACACACACACACATTTAGTGTGTGTGTGTTGTGTTTTATTTTTCTTATTTTTAATAAAACTAGTTTGCCCACTTAGCAACATTAGCCCCTCTTGTTTTGTTTTTATAAAAGATTTAACTATTTCAAGCTTCCTTTATTATTCTAACAACACACAACTAACTAGGTTAATATTCCTAGTCACTTAGTGGGTTCGGGAAGTCGTAACCCGTTTTATTTCAAGTCCCGTTAACTCGGGCCTTCTATACACTTTGTTTTTCTCAAAGTATTTATCCTCTTTTTAATTAACATCAAGTTTATTTAATCAAATCCTAATACTTACCGGGTTAATTTTTACCACTAACGGTATTTTACCCGTCTTTACTATTAACGTGGTTTGCTTACCAAACCCGTTTTTGGGGTGTTACAAGTCTACCCCCCTTAAAGAGGTTTCGTCCCCGAAACCTTTTCCATGTAGTGCATTAGATTTATACCTAATGCATTTGGTCTCAATAATCCTTTGAGCGTTATTCATACCTTAACCATTTGTTAGTATTACCAGAATAGTATGGTAATATCTTTTGGGTTACAAAACATATGTGTATAACCTCATACCTTAAAGCTTTACCCTTCAATCGTGCTTTTGCTCGATGTGACTTCCGACACTTCGTTTATGTTACCTTATGATCGGCTAGTATAGGCGATTAATGCTCTTCGTTAGTAAGGCCTCATGGACCGTCACTTGCGTTTCATACTCATTTACCTTTATTATTTTACTTGACTGAGTAGCCAATTGGCCACGTGGTCATACATGCTTATCAACTATGTTTATTTCACGCTAATCTTAATATAAATAGCGTGTTGAACACTTTCTTAATTTAAATATTGACCTTAACCGGTCTCACTGACTAGACTTATTAGTCCAGTTACTTTATACCCATCTCTCGGGCTACTATGTGATTTTATTTCACATAACTTTCCTGACCGTGATCGCGTCACATCGTGTTTTAGGTTTATTTCCCAATCATCTCATACTATATATGTTTCATAAAACGTTGGTTTTGACTAAAACTGAATTTTAGTTTAACGTTATATATATATATATATATA
Source organism: Helianthus tuberosus (assembly GCA_030545235.1). Lineage (NCBI taxonomy): Eukaryota > Viridiplantae > Streptophyta > Magnoliopsida > Asterales > Asteraceae > Helianthus > Helianthus tuberosus. The sequence continues at coordinate 64,678,613 of CM060363.1, forward strand.
TATATATATATATATATATAATATATATTATTTATGTCAAACAAATTTGACAACTTGACATTTATCCTTTTTGCAGTCCTTGTTTTACGCGGGGATTCTCTACTGGTTCCCTCGCTTATCTAAGTAACCCGTAGGTTCTTTCACTTAGCCTCGTAGGCTATTTCTTTAGGCTTTCACCTCTTTAGGGCGTTGCCTTTATGATCCTTTTCCTTTTTATTCATGACCCGTGGGTCATTTTAGTCCCGTAGACCTTTACACTGTTTATAACCCGAAGGTTATAATGATCCCGTAGATCGTCCTTTTTATGTTCGAAAATCATTTGTTTTCGCATCAAAATTTCGTTCACTCCGACTGTGATTCGTGACTGCAATAATTTCATATTTAATTCCGACCCATTACATGGGTTCATTAATATCTTGTGCTTTCCTTTATTCGGTTTGTGCCTATATTTGTATTCAATCTTGTCCCATTACCGGGCTCATTATCCTTTCCAATATTACGTTTTACCTAACCCGTTTAACTTGTTCGTGTGAGTTTCACCACTTTTGATAGTCAACTTTATCCTCTATGCCTTAGCATTCTTAGTGGTCGGTTTGTATTTTCATTTACTTGATTATTGTCCCTTCCATTGGGCTCGTTATACTAACGTAATACGCTTTCGTCTTCAGGCTTGCGTTTACGTTTATTATCAAATATTTTACTTATTTGATCCGTTTTGGGTACCTTTTCGATTCGTCCCATTCATCACGTCCTTACTACATCGGACGTAGATGTGTCCGTCATAAGAAGTTCATGGTATCATGTGTTCACTACTTACTTGGCCAGAGTAAGCGATCAACACACGACATACATGGCCTTTTTATAATTTCCACATCACGCCCCATGTCAGTAACGCCTCTATTCGTTTCCATATTCATGGTTTCATTTGGTAAAACTTTATTTAATTGTCAATTAACCATTTTTAGTTTTTTTTTCCCCTATTTATCCTTGAACATATATAATGTTCATTTTCATAAGCAGTTATACAATCACATTCATTGATGTGATCATTACTTTTCTCAATAGCATTATATTGAGAATTATTCACTTACATAATTACCCCCGTCCAAGTTTCCATATGAACTAATCCTATTATTTCTTTGTTATTCATCATCGTGAATAACACACGTTTCTATTAAACTTCTCTTGGAAACATCATCCTGAATAGATATCCTATCCAGGTTTTATCAGATATATGCAACCGTTATCCCCTACGTGTTTGTTGCATATTACTACTTGTGTGATTAAATTTAAAAGCGTGCACCTGGTAATGCTTGCCCTAACGGGCTTCTCTTGCCGTTAACCTTGTTCGCGATCATCACGCGATTTAGGTCCTCAATGAGTATGCTCTGCTTGTCATACCTTGGACCGTTCCACCGTCATATCCACAATTCGTTCAACTCTCGCTATCTTCAGATGCGAGTGTCCTTTAACTAAAACATTTGTAAAGGTTAGTAATTTCGACATTAATAAACGCTCGTATTATAATACAAGGCTTTCTACTATGCGCGTCAACACACGTAATTTTGTCAACTATATTTTTCACTTAATTGGGGTATCGTGTATTACACGATAACCCTATGTTTTGTTCACAACACTTTAATCGTGTTAAACCATTAACATACGTGTACTTACCGGATTGCGATCAAGCCTCGAACCGAACACCAATCTTCATCAAGAGCATATGGTTTAAGTCTAAGCATGGTTTTCCCCACCATACTTGAATCTCTTAAACCGGGGCTCTGATACCAACTTGTAAGACCCTAGTTACTTTTTAACGGTTTTACATGTAAATACCAACAATTAGATGTGTAGTTAAGACTACACATACTATAAAAATGCGGGTTTATTAAAACTTTTACAAATCATAAGTTAATCAACATAACGTGATCGAATTCGTCGTTTAAAATTTACGACGAGGAAAAGTGCGGAAGCATGTATCTTTATCGTGTTCGGTTCTTCGTTGAGCTTGATCGTCTTTCAGCATCCAAAATGTACCTACATTTCATAAACATGAAATGCTTTAGTCATACGGGGATTAAAACGTGTCTAAACGAGTCTGGGAAACGAAACTAATTAAAATAATTTTTTTTCTTTTACAGGGTCTACCGTAAATTATGGTGGCTACCGTAATTTACGGTAGCCCCTAAATGTTGATTTTCCCACCGTAAATCAGTGGGTATGTGGCGTAAAGACTTTAAGGCTACCGTAAGTTACGGTAGCTACCGTAACTTACGGTGGCCTCTGCAGGATTTTCCAAGTTTGCCGTTTTCTATAAGCCTTGTTGGTGCCGCATCCAACTCTTATTCCGATCTACTGTAATTACCTGAAACGTGTTTTAAAAACATTTGGTCAGCAAGAAATACTGGTGAGTTCATTCATGTTTTATAAAATGACCCTTAGTTATGAATTACAGCATAAGAGCGATTACAATGGCTTCTATCTTATTTAAGATAACCACGACTTAATCCCTGTAATTATAACTTTGTTATAGATTACAGTATAAGAGCGATTACAATGGCTTCTATCTTATTTAAGATAACCACGACTTAATCCCTGTAATTATAACTTTGTTATAGATTACAGTATAAGAGCGATTACAATGGCTCCTATCTTATTTTTATCTGGCGCTGTGTCACCTGGTGACGATGGTCATACCACTATTGGGTCTTTCCCCAAGTAGTGATGATTATCACTGTTAGGATTTATTAGCCTAACTGTGAGAAATTAGTAATGTGCACAATACCCCAATTAGCCAGTGATTCAAGATAACCATGACTTAATCCCTGTAATTATAACTTTTGAAAATAATTGGAGTATTGTAAAATACTTTTGATAAAAGAGAATGACTCACTTTGCAGGTTTAAACGGGCAGAGGTTAGCCTACTGATTAGCCTGGTAACCTAATTCAAATAATAATGCATACGAAAACTAGGTTAGTAACTGAATACAACTTTTACGATAAGCTCACGAGATTAAAACCCTCACGACGAATGACAAAGTGCAACACTTAAACATCCATCGGATTCGCAACGAATGACAGAGTGCAATACTTAAACATCCACCGTTTTCACGATGAATGACAAAGTATACCCCGAGTTCGGGTGGCACTCAAACATCCTGTCGGACTCACGACTAATGACAAAGGATAGCCCGAGATTGGGCAGCACTTAAACATCCTGTCGGATAGTTTCAATTGATCGGATATTGAATCGTAGCAGCGATTGAGTTAATACCCGGTATCTTAGCAGCGCCTCGCTACCTTAAATTCGAATTTTGAGCAGTGTGCTTTCATTTTTGTGAAAAGATTTCGACATCAGATGAATGCTCGTAACCCCTTCTGTTTATAGGTGAAATATGGGTCTCACGCGGCCCGCGTGAACCCTAAGCCAATCCTTACGCGGCCCGCGTGGAGGTCTAGTCTACATGTAGGCTTGCTGGGTCACGAATAGGTGTGCCACGTGGATCTGGACGCTTATCCGGTCAACTCCACAATGACGCGGCTCGCGTAAGACTATGCTGAATCTTTACGCGGCCCGTCTGAAGACCACAAATCTTGATTTCTTGATTTTTGATATGGATTGGGATTTCAGGGGTCCGGGTTTTTTTTTACTTACGGGTCGGTTTGGGACATTTTTGAAGGTCCTTACACTTGACATGCGTTATGGGGCTCCAGATCAATCGGAAAGGGTAGCGGTGATTGGGAGTTAAAACACTTAAAACGAGGCAGGGCTTTATTATTATTACGAGTGAAAATAAAAAATAAAAATATAGAAATAGAATGAGAAAGTTGGCGACACATAGTGTGAGCCAGAAAATGGTTTTCTTTGAGAAATGTTAACTTGTTCTTATAGGCTTTTTCCAAAAAGATTCATTTCTTTCTATTTTAGCCATGTACCCTCATGGAGTTCTATATTCCATACACGTCAATGCATATATGTCCATTTGGTGTTTGGTGTTTCATTTTTACTATTATTTTATATTTCAAAAAGTGTACACGTACACTAGGAAGTATGTAAGTTATTATTTATTATTTTATTATATTTATATTTATATATATATATATATATATTATAATTAATTTAACTGCTTCACTTATTTGACGCTTATAACTTCTAAAATATAACTTTTTATAAAACAATAAATATGTCATTAGAACGAGAATAATCTTATCTATATTTTGATCCAAGTTTCATTAAAAACGGAGTAAGTCCAAATACAATGTATTTTTAATTATTAGACGGTCACTGGGCCCATCTAGATACTTCGTATTTCTAATAGTCAACTTACTTGTAATCTACCCGTTAATAAGTTTTTATATACTTTTATTTTATTTAGAAAGGTCACCCATATACAGGTCAATTAATTAATATAATATTTCAACCAACTATATAAAATAGTTTTTAAAACTATCTGGGTGGAATAATTATATTAAAAATAAAACTAGTTACTAGTTAGTAGTGGTTAATAAATTTAAACAAACCTATAATTCTTATATGATAAAAATGGGAATGTTACATCCTCCCCACCTTGTTTTAAATCCCGTCCTCGAGATTTGGGCTATGATATTTCTTTTAGACTAATGTCACGTCTTAGTCAATAAAAACAATATTAAGGTAGATGGTACAGAATCAAAATATCAAATTTTATGAATACGAGTTTTACAATAAATTGGACTCAATAGTTCAACTGAATTAGTTTCAGAAATCGATGTCAAACGAATGAGATGAAATGATATAATGACTAGGTTCAAGCCAAAAGAGATATATGATCAAATAGATGTCTAAATTGAATGTTTACAAGTTGTGAATGATTTTTAGAATCAATAAAATTCATTGTCAAAAGAAAACTTACTTTGATTGTCAACTGAGGAAGACTCAGAATTAATAAGCTCAAATGAAATAGAAGCACGAAAATGATTGTCAACTATCGAATTATGATATGAGAAAAATCAATGTGTGGACATTTTATTGAATAGCAAGGATACACCGATATACAACAGAGTTTAGTGTATCATGGTCTTAACACATAGTTGTATTAAGACCATTTTCAAGGATGAGTCAAGCGAAAGGTATATATATATATATTAGCTCAAGCTACAAGTTTATAGCGACGCCACAAGGTGTCGTAGTGAAATAATAATAGCGGTGACTGGACGAGTTCACCGTGTTTTAAATGAAAGTTCAACGAAGTAAGTTCGAATGTTTGTTTCAAATAAATCTAGTAAGATTTTCGATTGAAATTGAAATAATTGAATAATGTTTTTCGATTGAAGATGATAAAGCAATAATTATCACGAAAGGCTCGATTGATGCTGTAAGAACCATTAAGAGATACACTGAAATATGACATGAATTTGTGTATCATTATCTTAGCACATGATTGTTGTTAAGATTGCTTTTATAGGATAAACCAATAAAGCGGATTCAAAATAAATAAATAATTAAATCCATATATGATGTGTGCAAACGAGGTTAGCGCAAGTTTCAATTTTGTGAAAATGTCACCACAATGTGATCGTGATAAAAGAAACAATTCAATGAAGTCGAAGACCAAACAAGCATGTTATGGTTCAAGAGAATTGAAGTGCTTGTTGGGATTATTTCGAATATGATGGTTTTAATTTATCATATGGGACTTTGAATTGAATACGTAATGCGAGCAAGTTTTAAACAATTGAACTTGGTTTAAACAAAACGAGTTTTAATAAGAAAGTTCGGACATGGTCACAACAAAAACCATGTATACCAAAGAAAATTGAGTTTTTCAAGAAATTCATTGACTTGATATTAAAGAGTTATCGTTTTGTAATAATGTGGTTCACAGTGCCAAAAATCAAGTATAGCGAAATGATATTTGAGTTTTGATAAAACAACAAATTAGAATGAAGCCCTCCAGTGGTCTTCATAAATCAAACGACCCACATGCGTAACAAACAGTGCATGTGTAATGTGTGGATTTACCAAGAAATGAAACAGATCAATATTTTCTACTATGAAAGAAATCCTCATGGTATGATGACCATTAGGGGGAGTAGCAATGCAAAAGTCTATTCACATAGGTCAGAAAAGAAATTTAAGAATTTTATCTGGAATTTTAGGTGATAACCGTTGTTAAGTGACATTACCAGGGAATGTCGAATAAAATGAAATAAGGGAATTGCAAAGGTATGTGACTTCTTTTGAAGTGCCAATAATTATGATTCTGATTAGACTGCGCACCGATGGTTGTGAAATCTTGTTCCAACGTACCTCAGCGAGATTCATGTCATTTGTAGGATCACGTGGCAAAGTGCCGCTTTAGTAGTTCTACCACTGACGGGATTAGCATTGGTGTCGTCGTGCCCAATCATCTTTTCAAAAGGCCTTGCCTCGAAAGTCGTGTGTGATATACTTCGACGTCTGTGGACGTATAATTTAAGTTTCATGTGTTTTCTTGTACACTAGCACAACTTTACATGCTTCTTACTTGCGTTAATAGTTTATGGTAACGCATTGGAAATTCTTATACTTTTGATGGCGTACCAACTTAAAGGGTTTTCCATTGTTTATATTGTTGCACGAGTTACGAGGTAGATGATCAAACGAAATAATGTTTGATATCGGAATTATAGATATATGCAAGAGATTCCTGATAAAGAAATCTAGATTTATTATTGACACATATGCTTGTGCTTTATTCCAAATTGTCAATCCTTATGGTTTTTGGATTTCCTTATAGATGTACATATCTATATAATCATATATTTCACATGCTGTAATATACATACCCTTTATAAGGTCAATGTATTTAACAAATTCATATTTCCAAAAACAAGTCAGATATCAGGTCATGATACTATTTAGGGAAATCTTGTCACTTGTTTGACATATTATATACCTTCTTACCCGGTTCTAGCCGGAGAGGTAACCTCAGTATATCCGGACAAGCTGGAGAGTCTGCTACACCATACCCAGTCTTGCCGGAGAAGAAATTTGTATTTCCCCTAAATAGATCTTTCTTAAATCATGATTTAGAAAGTGCATTATGACTTTCAACGAAGAATCAGGAAATTAGTATTCACCTGACTGATCATATTCTAGAACAAAGTAGTACCAATAAATAAGAAATAACAGTGGTCAAGTGTTATTGCTTATTTATTATACTTGCAACGTTCTAGTCGTCATTCTTACGGCATACCAAAACCCATCACACTTTATTTGCACAAGTATTTAGCTTATCTCGAAGCTTATACTAAGGCATCTTTTCTTAAGTTCACGTCTAAATGCTATCATGTGTGCTACCAATTAATTGTAATTTCCTAACTCTTTTATTTAAGCTTAGGTATTATTATCACAACACCTATTGACTTAGATCAGTGGCTCTGATACCACCTTCTGTCACGACCCCCGACCCCACCCTGGACGGAATCGGGAGCCGCGAGCAGCAAAGTGGTACCGGTGGTTATTTAGAAAAGTAGTGCAGCGGAAATTTCATCAGGACCGTGAGTTAGGAAAAATATCAGAGTTTAGAAAACACCGGATTTTTTATTTATTAAATAGATGGGATAAAACCATGTTTTGAAAGGTAGCTTTGATATGGGATAAACCCGAATACATAAAACAACTTTTCTTAATTTAATTTAATTGATAAAATGAGCCACTTCTATAAGCCTTGTTGGTGCCGCATCCAACTCTTATTCCGATCTACTGTAATTACCTGAAACGTGTTTTAAAAACATTTGGTCAGCAGGAAATACTGGTGAGTTCATTCATGTTTTATAAAATGACCCTTAGTTATGAATTACAGCATAAGAGCGATTACAATGGCTTCTATCTTGTTTAAGATAACCACGACTTAATCCCTGTAATTATAACTTTGTTGTAGATTACAGTATAAGAGCGATTACAATGGCTTCTATCTTATTTAAGATAACCACGACTTAATCCCTGTAATTATAACTTTGTTATAGATTACAGTATAAGAGCGATTACAATGGCTTCTATCTTATTTTTATCTGGCGCCGTGTCACCTGGTGACGATGGTCATACCACTATTGGGTCTTTCCCCAAGTAGTGATGATTATCACTGTTAGGATTTATTAGCCTAACTGTGAGAAATTAGTAATGTGCACAATAACCCAATTAGCCAGTGATTCAAGATAACCATGACTTAATCCCTGTAATTATAACTTTTGAAAATAATTGGAGTATTGTAAAATACTTTTGATAAAAGAGAATGACTCACTTTGCAGGTTTAAACGGGCAGAGTTTAGCCTACTGATTAGCCTGGTAACCTAATTCAAATAATAATGCATACGAAAACTAGGTTAGTAACTGAATACAACTTTTACGATAAGCTCACGAGATTAAAACCCTCACGACGAATGACAAAGTGCAACACTTAAACATCCATCGGATTCGCAACGAATGACAGAGTGCAATACTTAAACATCCACCGTTTTCACGACGAATGACAAAGTATACCCCGAGTTCGGGTGGCACTCAAACATCCTGTCGGACTCACGACTAATGACAAAGGATAGCCCGAGATTGGGCAGCACTTAAACATCCTGTCGGATAGTTTCAATTGATCGGATATTGAATCGTAGCAGCGATTGAGTTAATACCCGGTATCTTAGCAGTGCCTCGCTACCTTAAATTCGAATTTTGAGCAGTGTGCTTTCGTTTTTGTGAAAAGATTTCGACATCAGATGAATGCTCGTAACCCCTTCTATTTATAGGTGAAATATGGGTCTCACGCGGCCCGCGTGAACCCTAAGCCGATCCTTACGCGGCCCGCGTGGAGGTCTAGTCTACATGTAGGCTTGCTGGGTCACGAATAGGTGTGCCACGTGGGTGACACGTGGATCTGGACACTTATCCGGTCAACTCCACATTGACGCGGCCCGCGTAAGACTATGCTGAATCTTTACGCGGCCCGTCTGAAGACCACAAATCTTGATTTCTTGATTTTTGATATGGATTGGGGTTTCAAGGGTCCGGGTTTTTTTTACTTATGGGTCAGTTTGGGACATTTTTGAAGGTCCTTACACTTGACATGCGTTATGGGGCTCCAGATCAATCGGAAAGGGTAGCGGTGATCGGGAGTTAAAACACTTAAAATGAGGCAGGGCTTTATTATTATTACGAGTGAAAATAAAAAATAAAAATATAGAAATAGAATGAGAAAGTTGGCGACACATAGTTTGAGCCAGAAAATGGTTTTCTTTGAGAAATGTTAACTTGTTCTTATAGGCTTTTTCCAAAAAGATTCCTTTCTTTCTATTTTAGCCACGTACCCTCATGGAGTTCTATATTCCATACACGTCAATGCATATATGTCCATTTGGTGTTTGATTTTTACTATTATTTTATATTTCAAAAAGTGTACACGTACACTAGGAAGTATGTAAGTTATTATTTATTATTTTATTACTGCTTCACTTATTTGACGCTTATAACTTCTAAAATATAACTTTTTATAAAACAATAAATATGACATTAGAACGAGAATAATCTTATCTATATTTTGAACCAAGTTTCATTAAAAACGGAGTAAGTCCAAATACAATGTATTTTTAATTATGGCAAATTGGATTTAAATAATCCCAACTCACTGTTATTGGCCAATAATAATCCCAACTCATTTAATCACCAATAATAATCCGAACTATTCACTTTTGTTTGTAAAATACTCCCAGTTAAAAAAACACTAACTAGGTTAAAAATTTGTTGATGTGGCATCTGATGTGGCCCTTTTAGCTGATGTGTCATATGACGTGGCAATTGATGTGACATTTTTTTATGACGTGACAGCTGATGTGGCAGTCTACATGGCATTTTTGATGACGTGGCAGCTGATGTGGCAGTCTACGTGGCATTTTTCGATTACGTGGCAACTGATGTGGCAGGTGACGTGGCAAGCCACATCAGCAAATTTTTAACCTAGTTAGTGTTTTTTTAACTGGGAGTATTTTACAAACAAAAGTGAATAGTTCGGATTATTATTGGTGATTAAATGAGTTGGGATTATTATTATTGGCCAATAACAGTGAGTTGGGATTATTTAAATCCAATTTGCCTTTAATTATTAGACGGTCACTGGGCCCATCTAGATACTTCATATTTCTAATAGTCAACTTACTTATAATCTACCCGTTAATAAGTTTTTATATACTTTTATTTTATTTAGAAAGGTCACCCATATACAGGTCAATTAATTAATATAATATTTCAACCAACTATATAAAATAGTTTTTAAAACTATCTAGGTCGAATAATTATATTAAAAATAAAACTAGTTACTAGTGGTTAATAAATTTAAACAAACCTATAATTCTTATATGATAAAAATGGGAATGTTACGAACCATTGTTTCAATCTTGAATCACATATCATTTTGAAACCATATCACAAGAACACAAGAATACACACAGCTGTGTGTGAGAGGAAATTCCTTCTAGATCTGATTTTCTGTTATATTCTTATACAAAATCTGTTGTACAGTGATAATTGTTATAAAAAAGTTGAAATCAAATGAATATGAAGGTGATTTTATAAAAATTTGAATTCAGATCTGGTTTCTCTCTCTAGAAACTTTCAGTTCTACTTTGTCTTACTAGAAAACCCATTTTCTCTCATTAAAAGTTCTTCACAAAAACACTAAAATTTTTGAAAAATTAAGAGCTTCTAAGCTTTAATACTAAATTGTAAGTCCCGAATCCGGATCTACGATGCCAATGATCGAATCCCATAAAGAACTAGATCCAAAACATCAATTAGTTTGATGTTTGACCCAAAATACATAAAATATATGAAGAACACTATGAAGATAATTATGAGAACACATGTTTTGATCTTTAAAAATCAAGATAATTTGTTTTAACATGTTTACACTAAAACCCTCAAATTTACCTTAATGTATGTGTTAGCCTAAAACCCTAAAACACACTTTCTATTTATAGTCTAATGACATTAGATTGATTACACTTTAAGTCCCTAAAGATAATAACTCACCAAAACTATTACCAAAAATAAGAAAACTATTTCTAAGGGTGGGAGTTGGCTACAAAGTTCATTTTTCCTACAAAGTGTAAAAAGTCATAAAACACCATAATGTCAACCATAAAACACACTCAAAACGCACAAATAACAAGGGGAGATTACTAAAACGACATATTTGTGGGTTTTGTTTTGTATTTTGGATGATAAGGCTTTGATTATCGAATGACACATTAGTGTGTTTTATGTTGATTATCATGTTGTGTTTTATATTCATAGTTCTACGATGGTGTGTTTGACATTTTTATGAACTATTAGGGTTTGGATATTGTGTTTTAGGGATCTTCGCTCTGTTATTTGTGGGTTTTCAGTGTGTTTTAGGGATGAAATTGTGGTGTTTTATGACTGTGTACACATTGTAGGAAAAATAGACTTTGTAGCCGAACCCCACCCGTTGTCTAAAACATGATATATTTCTTCAACTGCAAGACTGGTTCTTTTCACATCTTGAATCTTTTCTATGTCGATCCTCATGTAATCTTCTCATGATGACTTATGAATCAACTTCGTCTTCTGTGACTTTGACTTTGTGACACTTGAACAAAAGGTGTCGGCGACAATGTGTCAGTGTCTTCGTTGAGTGTCGCCGATCACCATTCTTTGTCAGATCTATTTTCTGATGGTAGATGTACCGACGACAGTGGCCGTTATGAGCACTAAAGACACTCTCATCTTGACAGAGTGATGGTGACACATGCAATTCCTGGCGACACTGAAAGTGTTGTCAATGAATGTCGCCTCATCAACTAAGTCTTCATTTGCACTCTTCCAGTCTTGATGATTTCAGCCCCTGCACTTTCATGTTGTGGTATACAATTGTCTCATAAGTTCCAACATGTATATAATAAAAAACTTTATATGTTTATTTATAATTGAAATGATTTATTTATTACCTACAAAAAAAAAATAACAAAATTTAAATGATATTCAAAATATTATAAAAGTAAACGTTTTAATAAAAACTTTAAAGAAATATAAAAATATATTAGAATGTTAGATTTATGTAAACAATATTAATTAAAAAGGTTAACTAAAATAACTTACATGTAAACATATAATGAAAATTCTTATATTTTAAAGGCAAATTGGATTTAAATAATCACAACTCACTGTTATTGGCCAATAATAATCCCAACTCATTTAATCACCAATAATAATCCGAACTATTCACTTTTGTTTGTAATATACTCCCAGTTAAAAAAACACTAACTATGTTAAAAATTTGCTGATGTGGCTTGCCACGTCACCTGCCACATCAGTTGCCACGTAATCGAAAATGCCACGTAGACTGCCACATCTGATGCCACGTCATCGAAAAATGCCACGTAGACTGCCACGTCATCAAAAATGCCACATCAGCTGCCACGTCATATGACACATCAGCTAAAAGGGCCACATCAGATGCCACATCAGCAAATTTTTAACCTAGTTAGTGTTTTTTTAACTGGGAGTATTTTACAAACAAAAGTGAATAGTTCGGATTATTATTGGTGATTAAATGAGTTGGGATTATTATTGGCCAATAACAGTGAGTTGGGATTATTTAAATCCAATTTGCCTATTTTAAACTATACATTTTATTTTTTGAATCTTACATAATTTTGTTTCAAAAACCGAAATAACCAAAAAATCAAATCGGGGTAAAAACAGAAAAAACCAAAATCGAACAGTTTTAAAAACAGAAAACCGACATTTCAGTTTCAGTTTTGATTTTGGTTTTTATCCAAAAACCGAATCAAACCGAACCGTACATACCCCAACAACAACCAACACTTTATCTTCTAAATTTGTTAAATTTATAAATTATCAATAGAGTAAATTGTCCGTGATCCCAGCTCAGCTGGGTGATTGGCTGGTTGTCTCCTATGGAGGCGCCGGTTCGATCCCCGGCTGTGGCGGGTGAGACATTTTTGCACTATGATGGTGAAAAACCCATCGAGGAGGGTTTGATCCTGAGCGTCACCCCGGTTTTCATCCGGCTGTTACTCCAGCGAGGCAACTCGTGTGGAGGCAGAACAGTTTCCGGTGGAAAGCCTTCGACCCAAGTCTGATAGCCCCAGCGCTGGCCCTGCTATCTGGACACAGATCTTGGCGAGGGTCCTCAACTAGAGGATGTGACAATGGTCACCATTAGAAGTTCACATTTCAAAAAAAAAGAGTAAATTACGTTTTTGATCCCTGTGGTTATATCACTTTTACTATATTAGCCCAAAATAAGAATTTTTAACATATATGCCCCCATGGTCTCTATAACTTACCATTTTGGCCCATAAGTCTAACCATTTTAGCTCCCACGGACTCTATAACTAACCATTTTAGCCCCCATAATCTCTAGACTTAGGGGCCAAAATGGTTAGTTATAGAGACCATGGGGGCAGATATGTTAAAGATTCTTATTTTGGACTAATATAATAAAAGTGATAACCAAAGGGCCAAAAACATAATTTACTCTTATCAATATCAATTTTGCTTTTGCTTGAAACTGTAAGGTGGTAGAAATGTAAATATATTTTGTTCATCCACTTGCAGTTCCCCAATTCTAATACCATTCTCGAATTCAGACCACAACCATGGATCTTGGTGAATCGTAACAACGTCATCATTCTAATTTATTTAATCCGAATCAAGGTTCTATTCATTTATCACATTTTTATAATAATAAATAAATAAATAACTAAACCCCACCACCAAGATTTCTGCCCACCACACGTTCACAACTCTTTGTTTATTATTTTGCACAAAAACTGAACAAAATCCGATCAGAGGATACAGAACTGCCACGTTTGTTGATGTGGGATGAGTGGGTTAGAGACAAGGATTCTGTCTAGGGTTTTAATTTTAATAGAACAATACAATGTTATCAACATCTGTTTTTAATTCATTTTATTATTATAGAAAAAGAAGAGATCATCATCAAATCATAATAAGAGGCTAGGGATTTTCTATTTGTTTTTTCCCTTTTTGTGGTAATAAAATAATTAAAAATAAGTAAAACAAAAAACCCTTTTATGGTATTGAAAGTTCAAGAAAAAAGGTTTGTGCTTTGTGGTTCTTGTTTTGCAGATGCTCAAGATTCTCTCATGGTGGTTACTGGTATATTACTCTGTTTCTTTTATGCTGTATTGCTGCAATTAGTTTATAAATTTTATAGTAGTAGTTGAATATTGTTATTCGGTTGTATGGCAACAAATGTAGGGTTTATATAGACCCATTGGGATCTCTGTTTGGACTGTAACATATACATATATCTTTTATGTCATGTGGTTCTGTATGATATTAAAGTCTTTTTTTTTGTTTTTATTTTTATGCATAAAAGTTTTGATTTTTGATGATGGGTGTTTGGAAGGTTTTGTTTATAAGGAGCTAAAATGTGAGTTTTTTTTTTTTTTTTTTTTTTTAATTTTTATTTTTTTCATGTATAAAATTTTGATTTTTGATGATGGGTGTTTGGAAGGTTTTGTAAGGAGCTAAAATGTGACATGTATGAAGAAATTTGTGGATGAAAATGGAGAATTTATCTGAATTTGGTTATCAAGTATCCGGTAGCTCTAGAGGTTTAAATTCTTCAGAGGCTTCAAACCGAAATCCCAGATCAGATCATGATTCCGGGATTATAGCAGACAGAACAAGGCAAGATAAGTCTGTGTTGACTCGGCTGAACCGAGTCAGAACTCAGTTCGGTTACTTTCGAGAAGATGCCGGTGCAGTTATTCGCCCGGTGGAACACAAAGATGTTAGCTTGAGGCAGTGGTTAGATGAGAGAACACGTGTCGTTAACGCTTTTGAATGCTTGCATATATTCATACAAATTGTAGAAATTGTAAACTTGGCACATTCACAAGGGATTGTTGTTCATAATATCAGGCCCTCTTGCTTTGTAATGTCGTCGTTAAACCGTGTGTCGTTTATAGAGTCTGCATCTTGCTCAGATTCAGATTCGGATTCTGAATCTAATGACGATGTGTTGACTAGCCAGAAAACCGGTCTTAAGGGCCAAAATCTTTCCCATACGGTATCGGAAAACACATGGTTGCAATCGAGTTTGGAGAATTTAGAGGCGAGTTGCAGTGAACAAACAGAAAAGAAACAACACTTCCCCATGAAACGTATATTAGAAATGGAAACCGATTGGTATACAAGCCCTGAGGAGGCTGAAGGCTCGCCGGGCTCTTTTGCGTCCGATGTTTATCGACTTGGGGTCCTTCTCTTTGAGGTATGGGCATATGTTTGATTATTCTCAGTTCCATTCGGATTCTAGGGTTGTGCTGAGTGTGCCCCTGATTTTTCGTTATATTTTTGTGAGTAAAATGCCAAAATCGTCCCTGAGGTTTAGTCATTTTTGCTTGTTCCATCCAAAATGACTTTTTTGTGCATTTAAGTCTTTCAAGTTTGCGTTTTATCGTCATTTTCATCCTTGAGTTTGGCAATTTACTGCGACTTTCGTCCCTCGAAATTTGGCCTTCAGGGATGAAAATGACAAGATTTCAAACTTTTGGATAAAAATGGCACCTCTGGGACGAAAGTCGCACAAGTGGTCAAACCTCATGTAAAAATTGAAAATTTGGGGATACTATGTAGTGGTCACCCAAATATTCAACTTTTTACTAAGATCATTGATATATCGTAACATAGATCATCCAAGTATGTACTTTATATCATTTATGGCAAAAATAAGCTGGGTGAGACAAATACATTTGATGAGGTGTCAACATGTTACAGGTTAACATCTTTTCAAAAATTTTAATGTATTTTAGTCGTTATACATGTTTTTTGTTGGAAATGGTTTAAACGAAACCAGATACATAGTTAAACGGTTTATAAAACCATTTCAATACATAGGTGAAACTTATTAGAGTACTTTGCCATTTTCGTCCCTGAGGTTTGGCCACTTTTGCGACTTTAATCCAAAGGATTGTTTTTTCGCATACGGGTCCTCGTGGTTTCAAAATCTTGTCATTTCCTCCCTGAGGGCCAAACCTCCAGGGACGAAAGTCGCAATAAATTGCCAAACCCTAGGGACGAAGACGGCAAGATTTTGAAACCACTAGGACCCGTATGCGAAAAAAAAATCCTTTGGATTAAAGTTGTAAAAAGTGGCCAAACCTCAGGGACGAAAATGACAATTTACTCACGTACTCAACTTATTATAAAGAAGTTGAACATGTGGGTGACCTTTACATATATCATCTAATTTTTTTATTATTTTTATTTGTTGATGTATCTTGGATCTGGGATTACTTGAGCTATGGACCTGTGTAACCCGACTGAATGTGTTAGTATTACTTTTCTCGACAGTTGTATTGCACATGTAACTCAGCTGAAGAGAAGAACGCAACCATGTCTAGCCTGCGACATCGTGTTTTTCCTCCACCGATACTACTAAAATGGCCTAAAGTGGCATTATTTTGTCTCTGGTTATTGCATCCCGAGCCAGCTAGTAGACCGAAAATAGAGTGAGTTCCCTTTTGTAGATAAACCTTCAACCCGACAACCCGCTTAAAATTATAATTATAAAAAATGAAAAATACCCAACCTGTTTAACTCATTTGCAACTCGCTAACCCGTTTACGATATGTTTAATACATTTACAACCTGCCAGACTGTGTGACCCGTTTAAGCAAACGGGTTAGTGAGTCATGTCTGGATTACATTGATTAAGCGTTATTCGGATTACGGGTCGTGTTCGTGTTAGCCGGTTAGGTGGTACCAACCCTACACGAATTGACACCCCTACGGCCCTACTTGAAAGTGGTAAAAGTATATCTTATTAAGTTATTATGCCAACAAGTACAGTTTAAAATTTAAAAGTCACTAAACTAACATAAACTTCAAGTTTTTCTTATTGCTGAATTCATTTTAAATCACATAAGGATTATAAAGTTTCTATTTGTTTTCATGCTAAAAAGATATCTTATGTGCCATTATCAGTGAAGTGTTGCAAAGCGAGTTTCTTACCGAACCTAAAGACAAATTAGATGAACGGGTGGCCGCGATAGATCTTAAAGAGAAGTTCGACGACCAGGATTTGTTGCTGGAATTTCTTTTAATGATGCAACAACGCAAACAAGAAGCTGCCGATAATTTGCGTAATATCGTTTCAGCCGTAACTTCAGATTTGCAAGAAGTTGCGAAATTGGAATCGTTAATCAACCGAAAACAAGAATCAAATACGAATCTCGGAGTTCAAGTAGTTCAAGATTCCCCAAACAATTCTTCTAGTTCCGGATTCAGAAAACGCACCCGTTTAATCACTAACGTTCACCAAAACAAGTATCACGCATCCGAAAACCGAGGAAATTCAAGCGCTCAAAGTTCAAGATTGATGAGGAACTTTCGGAAACTAGAATCCGCTTACTTTTCGACTAGACGAAGGGCGTTTAGACCCGTTAACAGCAACAGTAAAGAATCGGTTAGTGGTTTTTCATCAGAAGATCAGTTTGCAGGTAGACGAAGTAGATGGATAAACTCGTTTTTGGATGGATTATGCAAGTATCTGTCGTTCAGTAAACTGAAAGTCAAAGCCGATTTGAAACAAGCTGACCTTTTAAGTTCATCAAATCTCGTGTGTTCTCTGAGTTTTGATCGCGATGGAGATTTCTTTGCGACTGCTGGTGTAAATAAGAAGATTAAAGTTTTCGAATACGATTCAATCTTGAACGGAAACCGCGACATCCATTATCCTGTTGTCGAAATGGCGAGTAGGTCGAAGTTTAGTAGTACATGTTGGAACAGTTATATTAAAGGTCAGATTGCTTCGAGTAATTTTGACGGCGTAGTACAGGTACATCAACCAACTTCAAATCTTTGGAACATTTGGATTTGCGTTTTGAAAGTTTGATACTAAATAATCAGAAGAGTAAAATGCCATTTTCGTCCCTGAGGTTTGGCCAGTTTTGCGATTTTCGTCCAAAGATTTGTTTTTCCGCATCTGGATCCAAAAGGTTTAAAATCTTGCCATTTTCATCCGGCTCGTTAACTCCAGCCTTTTTTCTCCGTTAAGGCAGGGGTATTTTCATCTTTTTTGTTAACTTAAGGGTGTTTTCATCTTTTTTGAATACTTGTATATGCTAAATGCTTGTACATAAAGTGAAAAAGACCAAATTTGCCCTTTCAATTAACAAAAAGGACGAAAATACCCTTGCCTTGATGGGGAAAAATGGATGGAGTTAACGTGCCGGATGAAAATAGCAAGATTTCAAACCTTTTGGGCCCAGGCGCGGAAAAAAAAACCTTTGGACGAAAGTCGCAAAACTGGCCAAACCTCAGGGACGAAAATGACATTTTACTCTAATCCGAATAAAAAAAATAGGTGATAAAAACCTGTGGTAGGAGATGGTGTTTGGATGCGCTTTTAATTTTTAGTTTATATATTTTATTATTTACTATTAAAAATTATATTTTTCAGGTATGGGATGTTACACGAAATGAAGTGTATATGGAAATGAGAGAGCATGAGAAGCGTGCATGGTCGGTGGACTTCTCATCGGCGGACCCCACATTGCTAGCAAGCGGAAGCGATGACGGTTCTGTTAAACTCTGGAATATCAATCAGGCAATTCTATTATCGGATTATCAATCAGGCAATTCTATATTGGATAAATAATGCTGTGACGATTAATATCCAGATGTATATTAACTTGTTTTTTTATAATCCTTTGCAGGGAGCAAGTGTGGGTACCATTAAGACAAAAGCGAATGTCTGTTCCGTTCAGTTCCCGTTGGATTCTAGTAACTCACTTGCATTCGGTTCTGCTGATCATCGTGTATATTATTACGATCTGAGAAATCCAAGCAGGCCCGTTTGCATGTTTGTTGGACACGAGAAAACTGTTAGTTACGTTAAGTTCATCGACTCGACGACCCTTGTATCATCGTCTACTGATAACACTTTGAAGCTTTGGGATTTATCTGAGTGCTCGTCACACGTTGTTGACTGTCCAGTTCAGTCCTTCACAGGTCACACAAACTTTAAGGTAAATTTCTTCTTGTTTGTCTAGATTGTCGACTGTTTACTCTTGTTTTCAACGCTTGTTTTATAATTTTCCGCAGAACTTTGTCGGTTTATCTGTATCCGACGGTTACATTGCCACCGGCTCAGAAACAAACGAGGTACTAGAAAAAACATATGACCTGGTACATTATGTGTTTATCTTACTCGGGTTTTAATGTGGTTCTAAAATTGTCGCAGGTTTTCGTCTACCACAAAGCTTTCCCGATGCCTGCTTTGTCGTACAAATTCAACAGCACTGACCCGCTTTCAGGTGATGAAGTGGATGACGCTGAGCAATTTGTGTCATCGGTGTGTTGGCGGAATCAATCTTCTACTTTGGTTGCGGCAAATTCCATGGGAGATATCAAACTTTTGGAGATGGTTTAGGAGGTAAACAAGCGTAAACTTTAATAGTCATTGCGTTAAATGCGAAATTGTTTATACGGACGGACAACTTTTTGTTCATTTTAGAAGATTATGGTGTTAAAGATCATCACAACTTGTACTGCAGATATTGTTTTAGTTGAGAAAGAAACTTGAGAATTGAGATAGCTCTTGTTCTTGTATATATATAGTTATTCTACCAATATTTTGACTTATTAGAGCCCGGTCAACGCAAATTTAAGAAACAAGTCAGGTAGCAAGTCAAAACGGGTTGGGCTCAAACAATTTTAAGTATTTGCACTGTAACGGTTATGCATATACGGAGAGCTAAACTCTTAAGGCCCAGTGGGCTACATACCGGACTGGACTATAACATAAATTAATAAAGAGTAAAATGTCATTTTCGTCCATGGTGTTTGACCAGTTTTGCGACTTTCGTCCAAAGGTTTGTTTTTCCGCATCTGGATCCAAAAGATTTCAAATCTAGTCATTTTCATCCGGCTCGTTAACTCCATCCATTTTTCTCCGTTAAGTCAAGGGGATTTCCGTCTTTTTGTTAACTTGAAGGGCAATTCCGTCTTTTTCACTTTATGTAAAAAGACTGAATACTCCTCAAAAAGACAGAAATAGCCTTGACTTAACGGAGAACAATGGATGGAGTTAACGAGCCGGATGAAAATGGCAAGATTTCAAACCTTTTGGATCCAGATGCCAAAAACAAACATTTGGACGAAAATCACAAATAAATGACATATTAACTAGAGAAAAACAGGTACATAATCATTTATATATAATGTAAATTCAGATAATACAAAAATGCTACAACATACTATCCGATAATACTACGCTAAACCCTTAGGCGCAAACGTATAACATAAACAAACAAATGACATATGATCTAACATGAGAACAACAGGTACAGAATGGTTTTTGTTTATGTAATATGTATTCAGATAATACAAAAATGCTATAACATAAGACCAAAACTAACTTCTGGTCTCTCTCAAATACTCCCATCTCAAAAATAAAGAATATCACCTATCGACACTGATTTCCGTTTTTAGCTGATTGAATTAACTTGTTAATAAGTCTTCTAGCCCGTTTAGCTCCCGGTCCGGGTTTAACCCGTATCGGGTTCCCAACCTTGGAACAAGACGGGCTACCTTTGCACCATCCGCCAGGTGTAAAGCTCCCATTGGGTCGGTGCAGTAACTGACTATCGATTCTATCCAAAACTGCAGTATCTTGGTCAAACTTACGGGCAAATGCTGCCCCGCTTTTTATCATTTTAGCGGTATCATTAATGTTGAGGACGTGTGGATGCTGCTTTGGTGGGTTGTCCCATGAAATGAAGTGCATATCGTGGTTGACCACGGTTGGAATGAATTCCGGAACGTTGCATATGACGGTTTGAAAGTAACCTTCGGGTGAAGAGACAAAGTTTGTGTAGTACATTAGTAGAGTTCGTGGTAGATTATCCCAACCCCATATGCAATATTCTACAAACGATCGCGATAAAACCATCCAAGCCGATCCTGCAAAATAATGAAATGTGAATATACTGAGATTTATATAAGAATGCATAGAATTAAAGATTGGGGCAAAAGTTAAAACTTACCTGTAAACAATTTAAATGCTGTTGGCAGAGGTCTGTTTGGCTGCACCCAAAAGATATCGGACTTTTTATTCTCGTATAGTCCGGGGTCAATCATTAACGGCATCGCTCTTTGATCCCTGCATATACAAGTAGATTAGATCCCAGTATGTAGCGAAACAGGCGGATTGGATGATGGGTCAAAACGGGTCACACTTCAATGGGTGAAAACGGGTTTGTTGGGATTTGGGTTGACGGTGTTGACCCACGAACATTTTTGTCTTCTTTAAGTTTTACAAATAATTAGTATATCAAATATAGTTATATAACTATTATAACGGTATATATTGATTTTTTAGTAAAATAATTTCGAAAATAGAGCCCAAACCGACCCATTTTCACATAAACGGGTTGAAATTGCCACCCGGCCCACCCCTGTACTGACTGCAAGTGAGGGAGCTTACTCCTTCCATCCGAGTTCACTTGTGTGCTCAACGAAATTCCAGTCTCGATTCAGATTACGAAATGTTGAAAGAAGATCTGAAAATAAATTCAAGAAATCAATCAGTTTTGTTCAAGTAGGTGATTTGATATCATTTGTGAAATATGGACTTTTTGAACCAATGTAGTTGACTTTTTGTTGCAAATGGACCATTGTTCTAGCAAAAATGACAAAAAGAACACTATGCTTTGCTAGAATGAGCAAGTTTTAAACAAATTTGTCATGTATGATGGCTTCTTTTGCCTTTTCAATCATTACCATCATATGTTTGCTCAATTCTTACAAGTATAGTCTTCGCATTCCTGTACAAATAATGTGTAGTTTGTAACAATAAGTACGACGAGCGGAAAAATCCATGACTACCATCTATACAAAGATTCGAGGAAAACAGACCAAAAAACACTTTCGTAAAAAAAAAAAAAAATCGTAAATAATAAGTATGCCATATATGATTACCAAAGTTATATATCGCAATATAAATCAATTATGTAAATAACTCGTGTATCATGAGTAGCAGAAAACTAACCATCTTGAGTCACTAGAGGATAATCAGATGCACTAAGGTTTATAAACCAATCCCAATCTTTATATTTCTTCAAAAGAATAGCACACGCGTGAAGAGTGTTCGACACCATCGTGGGACCTCGATAAGTCACCATATTCGCTTTCGTGATCATATAAACATTCCCAACTTCAGCAAACATGGGATCTTTCTCAACTCGTGACGCAAGCTCCATCCGTTCCTCAGGTTCCGATTCAAGATCAAGATGCACAACATAATAATTCCACGGATGATATAACGCTCTAAGTGTCCTCCAAAGCTTATTCAAGTCCCCCTTTGATCCGGAAATTAAATACGCAAAACGAGGAATGGATGGACGCGATTCTGAAGTTGGATATATGATTTTCTCTTCGGCGAAATGTGGAACGGATTGATTTGACACGACACGAGAGTTGAATAATGGGAAATATGAATTGAATTTGTACAAAGGAGGAAGGAGACCCATGTTGAAACAAGTTGCTAACAGGAATAAACATATGATTGAGGTTATAGCAAGAGGGAATGCCCATCTTTTTTCTGTATGAAAAGATTTAATATCTTTTAATTTTATCATGATCTAACTACCCCCTTTTCAAAACCTTGGTTAGATTACGATTCAAGACCGCGTAATTCTCACAAGATCTTCATATATTGATCGCGCTAGACCGATTGCTGATTGCAGCCTGTTAAATGAAAAAAATTCAAGAAAATTAGTTCAATTTTCATGAGTAATTTCAACTGAAATGAAAGTATGAAACAAGCTATAATCATTCATCCAGGGTATGTACCTTCATATTCTAAAATCAAGATTATCTTTTTTAAATATATAACTTAATTAAAAATCAAAACTTGCTATCATAGTACTAAAGAGCAGAAATCATTTGAGATCAGACCAAAAAAAATTCCCCAAAATTAAGGTGATTCACATATATATATTAATCAAACTCAAATACAACAAAACTAGTAAAAGATTAACAAACAGATCCAAAACTGAATTAAATAAATTAAATTAAATTAAATTAAATCTAATCACACCCATGTAAGCAAATGTCTATATTCATAACTGATTTGTATTAATTTAAAATTAAAAAAAAAAAACAAATCGCATCTTATAAATCAGAGATGAAGAACAACACCACCCAGAAACAAATGCATCAGATTTTAACATCTTTCAACAAAATCAAAACAAATTAACAAGAATCATGACATACCCATTTCAAACAAATGAAAACCCAGAAAAATAAAAATAAAAATAAAAATTTCAAACCTTGTTGGAATCTGTTGGTAGAGTGCAAGCATCCACGTTGAAAGGAATATAGAGAAAAGTAATAACAGTGGGGAGGGAGAAGAACAAAGTGTTATATCGATTTGATTTGTATAATAATTTATTTTCTTTGAATCTTTATGTGTTACTGTTTTGTTTTGTTTTGTTGGGAAGATTACTTTTTGATTATAAATAAATAAATCTTGGTTTTATATGGGTTGTTAAATGGACACGGGAGCAATAAATTAGACGGCTGTTTTGTTGCAATAATTCAATACTTTTATATCTACTAAACCAAATTATTTTAAAATTCTTTGTTTTTGGTAGATATATCTACGAAACCAAATTGTTTCAAAATTCTTTTTTTAGGTAGATCAAGATATATTATTTATTTGAAACTAGCAGGATTCTTCTTGTGTTGTGGCGTTATTCAATCAGTATTGGTTCAGTTTATTTTAGTGTCGATAAAATACCGACACTCGATATAGCAATTGAAAGATAAACACAAAAAATAAAGTCAAGAACTCTGATGGTACTTATATCGGTAATAGTGTTGTTCGGTCGGAATCGGCGTAGTACTAAGGATGGGCAAATGGTACTCGGTACCAAGACCGAATTGTAGTGGCCTACTGAGCCATTTTTTGTACCAATTTGGTACCTTTTTTTTTGTTTTTGGATTGACACTTTCGGTTAGATACTAGTGTTTTTGGTTGATTTACCTTTGAATACCATACTGTATCAAACATTTTCAGTACGGTATCTATTCTTTGTAATATATAGGATCGGTACTTTCAGTATCAGTACGATACTGAGCTTATCCCGAGCCAATCCCTACGTGATACCGATATTGTTTAGACGATATTAGCTTGGTCTATTTTTTATTTTTATTTTTTTGAACGGCTAATTTTCCCCTTAAATACTTACACATTCCAAGGATTGAACATTGGTCTCCTCACAAGAGATAATTAATGAAGCAGACGGTTGACCTAATTAAGTTACAAAAAATAATGATATAGACACTTTTGTGAGTTAATAAATTCTTTCATAAACTTTGATGTCGTTACACTCGTGAAAAGATATTGTATGTATATTGATAGTTTTAAATGTTATCATCATTATTTATAAACGTAGGTTAGTATTATTAAAATTAAATGTTGGGACTCTATGATATGAAAAGATGTCTTCAATTTAACAAACACTCAAACTACCTTTTTATTAATGTCAAAATAGACGGATCAAATGGATTAGAATAAAATCACTTTTATATTGTATGACAAAAAATCTACTTTAATTTTCCGGCAAAATTTGTGCTCAGGACTACTTGAAAATGTAAGACTATGGGGTATGGGGCGTGAGTTGGCTAAAAACGTCCAAGCCATCACCCCGGGTGGGCTTGGGTTTGGGCGTGGTCCAAGGGGCGGGAGTATAAAGCCGGGCGTGGGGCGGGGCTACGAGTCTGACTTGGCGGGATGTGATTGGCCAACAAAACTAGCCGTTTGGGCTTTTTAAAAAAAAAACTTTTTTTTCCTTTATAAATACCATATCATATTTAACATTTTTCTCACACAATATCAAACACATAAAACACAATCTTGCCATGAGTTCTTCAATTTCAAGTGAATCGTCATCATCATCTGACGATGGTGCGGAAATATTTCTACAAACGATCGCGACGGTAGTGAAAGCTATCGTGGAAGACGATGAGGAAGAGACTCCGCAACCTAAACGGAGGAGGTACATCGCTCGTGAACGGCACACCGCTAACAATTTGTTGGTAAGCGATTACTTCTCAGCGGAACCTAAGTATGATGAAAAAATATTTAGGCGTCGTTTTCGTATGAGTAGAAACTTATTGATATCTAGAGATCTTGAGGAGAAGTATGTTTATTTCCAACAAAAACCGGATGTAACCGGGCAATTAAGATTTAGTACGTGGCAAAAGGTCACGGCCGCACTTAGACAGTTAGCGTACGACAATAGTTCGGACATTATGGATGACTATTTAAAAATGCCTGCACGTGTAGCTAGAGAAAGTCTTCACAACTTTTGTTCGTGTATTTTTAGAACTTTATAGGAAAAGATATTTGAGGAAGCCCTCGTTCAGTGACATGGAACAAATATTGGAACATCACGCCGATTATCATGGGCTACCCTGGATGCTAGGTAGTTTAGATTGTATGAAATGGCCTTGGGAACTTTGTCCAACCGCATGGCAAGGCGCTCACATGAGTGGATGGGTACTACTTACTTGATGGGATTTACCCAGAGTGGGGGGTTTTCGTAAAATCGTTCACAAGACACGGTACCATAGATCCAAAGAGATTAAAGTTTAACAGGGTCCAAATGGCTGCACGTAAAGACGTCGAGCGAGCATCCAGTGATTTGAAGAAAAGGTGACGAATATTGGCAATGCCTTGTCGACTATGGGACAAGGATCAGATTGGAAACGTGATTTACGCATGTATCATTCTTCACAACATGATTTTGGAGGATGAAGGTAGAGCGGTCGTCACCTACTATGATGACGATGACCCCCAACCAGGTAACGTAACAGTTACAGACGAAGATAAAGCGTCAAATGAATTTTTGATCAAGTCAATGGATATACATCACAACCTTCGATCTGATTTGGTGGATCATGTTTCAACGATTCTTGGGTTCGAAACCGACGAAGACAACGAAGAATGATTGTTTTTTATTTTGATAATTATTATGTATGTTTATGTAGTTTTTAATGGTTATAAATATATATATTAAAAATAATATTTGATGTGGCTTGGCCACGCCAGCCCAACCACGCCCACCATACCCCTACAACTTGGGTTTGCATATTGAGTGACCCCTAATTCACGTGTCAACCCATGCCCCAAACCCCCGCCCCACCATACCCCATGGTCTAAAGACCTTCTCAAATTTTAGTTTTATTTATATAATTTATTTTTAAGATTGTAACTACAATATCATATAAATGCATTTCAAGAATGTTAGGAAAATTTCAATTTTTCTTTCATAACATAAATACTGATACAGACAATCCCTTTTATATTGTGAGAAGTAGTACAACATTGTTTGTGCAAACATATTCCCTTAAAATTAAAAACTATACGATACATTAAAAAATAGATTACAAACCAAAATATCTTGGAGCATAATTGGTTTGACTTAGGACATACAATTCCATGAAAAGAAATTTCACAGTTATTTGCGATTGTCTCTCAAGGTGTAAAAATCAAAGTAGTAGTTGTATTGAAGAAAATGAACTCCCTAGTATGAAATAGCATCATTTGTTTTTTTGCGTGGTCTTTTGTGGAATAAAACAAGATAGGGGTGGGTTTCATCATGAAAATAGAAACAACGGTAAGTTACACTTTTCGTCCTTTATGTTTGTACCGGATTGCAATTGATGCTCCTTAACTTTAATAATTATAGTTACAGTTTTTTTTTTCTTTTGAAAAAACCTATTACATCATAAGTCCTTTAGCACTAATCAGATTAAAATTTTCAGTTAAATATTACATGTGCCTTACACATGAGGGTAGATGAGTAATTTTACTCATATACATACATACATACATACATACATACATACATACATACATACATACATACATACATACATACATACATACATACATATATATATATAGAAACGAGATCAGGAGAAAACGCTCAAAAGTGTGAGAACGGTGAGAACGCTTGCTGGCCCAACACGTGTCCCGCCGCTTAAAAAAGGGCAGAGGGGCTTTTTTGTCCTTTCATCTTCTGCTTTTCCAGTTCCGCTTTTCCCAATATTGTTGGTTTTTAAGATTTTTGGCGTTAACCAAATTCAATATTTAATGGCGTTTAATGGTTTCATTGTATTAACATTTTGGCGTTTATGGCGTTTATGGGGTTTATGGCGTTTATTCAAATCGTATGCCATTATATATTTGAATGCGGTTTTCCAAGGCGTTTTAAACAAGATGACCCATTGTTCTATTATTTTTTTTATAAATATTTTAGCGTTTGAGTTATCTTGGCTTTTTACTATTGTTATATTATATTTCAACCACAGGAAAAAAAATACAAGCGAAGAAAATAAATTAAAAATCCTAATCGGATCTCTCTTCCCAATCTTCACTGTCATCAGTCTCTCTTTTCTTTAATAGTGCTAGAGCTGTCACCAAATATATGACGTTTTATGTAAAACTTAATAAACCCATCGGTTTGATTTTTTTGCCTGCTCGTCTGTTTATCTGGCTTTTTTTTTTGTGAATGTTTGGGGACATAGATCTATGTCGTGTGAGTGAGTTTTTCGCTTTTTCTTTATCTTGATCTTCATCTTTATAATCAACTCACTCTTCATTGTCATTGATTTCTTCTCGTCATCCAAACTTTCTTCAAGAACAAAAAATACAAAATGCCATATGACTGGCATCAGTATCTTTTTCTTGAATTTTTGTCCATCTCATGCAGCAAGATCTTTCTGAGTTACTCCATTCTGATAATAATTTATTCAATGAAACTTCACGAAGAGCAATTACGAATATCCAAGAAAGCATATTAGCCATCTTTGATTTTTTTTTTTTGCGTTTTTCAGTGAGTGGTATTTAGTAGAATTGACATTTGTTTTTTTTTTGTTTGATCAAATGGAAGTTGCTGAGACGTATCATTTTATAGGATGTCTTTTTGGCGCCTAAGTTAGCGGTGCATTATTATAATAAAATATTCGTCTTTTCAGTTACTGTTTGTAATTATTGTTTTTGATAAGCTTTATCTCTGAAGTCTGTAACGCGTCCCATCTTTCAAGTTTGGCGTTTTGGATTCTAATATAATAAATTTTCCCTATCTTCAGTATTACTGATTTTTATTTTTTGTTTGTAGTTACATTTTCAAGTTTGCTTTTTATTTTTTTTTTAATTTTTTTTGGTTTTTTATAATACTTTTTCAAAGTAATTTTATTATAGTTTGAGAGTTTTTGGTGGCGTTTAACGGGATGATATCGTTTAAACAAGCATTTTGGCTGTTTTGGTGTTTTTATTAAATATGACGTTTTTATTATATAACAATCAACTGAAAAGGAAAAAAAAGAATACATAAAAAATTAATCTTCCAAATCTTCACTGTCACCAGTCTCTTTCTTTTTTTTTGAATCATGTTAACTGGCTGGTTCGACTTTCGTATGATTCATTTTGTTTTTTTGTTTTTCAAGTAGTTTTATGTGTCGCTGTTTGGAAGCACACAGTCTGACATCAGCATCTTTTTCTTGAATATTTGTCCATCTCATGCAGCAAAATGTTATTGAGTTTAGACCCTTTCAGCCAACAATCTTGAATTTCACAATGAACGATGTTTGATTTTTTAACTTTTTTTGGCGTTTTACCGATAAAAAGAACGCCACGAAATAAGAGCACCTTAAATCTCAAAATTTGATCATGCTAAAATCAATAATGTTTTGCTGTATGAGATGGACAACATTATAAATCCTTTGTTAAGAAAGATAACTGACAATGTTGTCCACCCCATACAGCTAAACTTTATTGATAACAAAGCTCAATAATGTTTTTGTATGTTTTGGCGTTAT
The DNA here is from genome assembly GCA_030545235.1 of Helianthus tuberosus. Taxonomy (NCBI): domain Eukaryota; kingdom Viridiplantae; phylum Streptophyta; class Magnoliopsida; order Asterales; family Asteraceae; genus Helianthus; species Helianthus tuberosus. Next base: position 64,707,532 of record CM060363.1, read on the forward strand.
AAATTGAATGGAAGTTAAGGATTAGTCAATAACATTTTACTCAATGAAATGGACAACATACTCACTTAAGGATTTTGTCCATTTCATTGAGCGAAATCTTTACAGATAACCAAACTGAATTTCAAAAAAACGTTTTGGGTTAGAAGGTAATTGATGTTTAGGTTTTTTTGGCGTTTCTAAGGCGAATGGGATATATGAAATATGGCGTTTGGGTTTTTGTGTATGTTTTTAATTGAAGGTCTGAGATGTTGTATATATAGGATTTTTTTGGCGGTTTTTTAGGCGGGATTTTACTCTAATTAAGTTTGGCGTTTTATATATAATGGCGTTTTTACTGGGAATGGTGTGTGATTTTTGTTTTTGGCGTTTTATTTCATGAGATGGCGTTTTGTGTGGAGAAGTCAAAAGACCCTTTTACCCTTAATGAAGCGCGTCCACGTAATAAAATTGATGTTATCTACAAAAACGCCACCGCGCCAGTCTAGTCCATAGATTGTTTTGATTGGACGATCGATAAGCGTTCTCACCGTTCTCACACTTTCTACCGTTTTCTCTAAATCCCGACCCTATATATATATATATATATAGGGTGGGGTTCTAGAGTGAACATTAGTGTATTTGTGAACTGAGTGAACAAATCTTGGCCATTGATTTACACGCGTGGATGGCTAGGATTTCATCATCAAATCATAAAATACACTAGTGTATTTCATCATCAAATCCTGGCCATTGATCTACACACATGTATGGCTAGGATTAGTTCGCTTAGTTCGCAAACTACACTAGTGTTCACTCTTGAACCTACTCCTATATATATATATATATATATATATATATAAACGGGATCAGGAGAAAACACTCAAAAGTGTGAGAACGGTGAGAACGCATCCTGGCCCAACACGTGTCACGCAGCATAGAGAAGGGCGGAGGGGCTTTTTTGTCCTTTCATATTTCTTTTTTTAAACGCGTGTCACATCCCGTTTCCATTTTTTTGGCGTTTAATAAATACGCGGCGTTTTATTGTTTATAGATCAGGATCATAGTAAACATTTTGGCGTTTTAAGTATGTTTTGGCGTTTTTATTGTTTTTAAATCAGGATGCATGTCTATGATGTAAAAACATCAGTAATTTTCTTGATGTTTATTATATCAAGTAGTATACAGGTCTATAACGTGACAAACAATTATGGCGTTTTGAAAAGATAAATAAATTCAGTTTTCCATGTAGTGGCTTTTAATATAATAAATGTTTGGCAATAATGTTACCGTCTCTTCATTTGTTGGATCTGAGTTTGTTTCTGATTGTATTTTGTGTTTGTAATTAAATGAAAATGGATGAGTGTGCAGCGGAATTATGATGAAAACAAACTTTGCATACAATCAAACGAGAGTAATACTTTAATCAAACATCTTTTCACAATGAATCGGAAGATTGAATTTATTTCAATAACGATTACAATGATTGATGAATGAATGCAAACTCCCCCTCAGCCAGAGCTCAGTTGTTTGTTCGTGCAAAGAAGACGATGATGCAAAAGAGCTGATAGAACAGTACAAAGTACTGAACTATTTATAGGCACTTGCAAACCACTGAGCATCTTAGCTGACGTCACCATGAAAGTGACATCTAACCTCCTAACAAACTCTAACCTCTGATCTATACAAGCACTGCTATGTTAACTACTGCTATTACATTATATTACAAAACAGACTATAGATCAGCTGTTGCAACTTTCCACTGCTGTGAACCCAACAGTACTTGTCCGGATCAGCAGTGCTTGACTCAAGGCAGTAGATAGAATCAGCAGGGCTTTAGTCTTTCATCAGGTCTTTACTTGAGCAGCAGTTGTAGGTCAACACTTTGCAAGATCAGCAGATAGGAGGTCAGCAGATGTTGAAATCACTTTCAAGGGAAGAGACTTGCATGTAAACATCTGCTTATTCTGGATCCACTGCTCTGATCCAGTTTTGGCTTTAATTATCTGTTCCTCTGATAGGGTTCGATCCCAACAATCTCCCCCTGGAACAGATAATGCCAAAACTCTTCATTATTGTGGAAATTTATTGCCTCATCAACAGTTCCCTTATCTGACCTTTAAATTGTAGTTCAAAGTCTAGGGCATTTGTGTCTTCATCATCCCTGCTAAGTGGAAGATCAAGGAGATCCTGCAAATCTTCAAGACTCAGGCCAAGAGCTTGTTCCCTTGATATTTTCTCCACTTCTCCACCAGACCTGAGCAAAGTCAATACGCAGGTCTGTTTGTCAGTTTCCCACTTTAGTATTTTTGAGCCTGGTGGGTTTCTTGGGAGATGTTTATTTGCAGAGGTATTTGGTGAGGCTGGCCTATTCATAACTGGCTGAGCAGTATTTACAGTTTGATCCAAACCAAGAGTTTCTATGATCATTTTCTTTATGCCTTCTTTTACAAGGTCATCTCCTTTTATCATCTCTTGGATGGTTTCACCTCTCAACTGTTTGTGTGACCTTCTTTTATAGGTGGCAGCACCAATTGGAGCAGTGGCTCTCCTGATTTGCAGCTTTGTTGGTCTTTTTGAAACCTCTGCTTCAGGATAGTCAGGCTTTTGAGGAACATTTGGATCTTTCTTTCTTAGTTCCTCCAACCTTTTGTAGGTAGCCCTGACCACATCTTCTTTCCATCTAGCAACTTGTCTTTTGTTTCCATATTCAGCAGCAACCAGTTCCTCTTTCATTCTTTTCAGTTCTACCTGTTTGTCAGGTACATTCTTTCTAAACTTTGCCCAGTCAGGAGGAGTGTGAGTGACCTTCCTTTTCATCATGTCTTGAATTCTTGCAGCTTCATCTTCAAGTTTAGGAACAGTCCACTCTTTGTACATGTATCTCTCTCCTTTGTACTTCTTGTGAGCCATGATGCTTTCAATGTAGTCTTTCTTCAAAGTTTCAGCTGTTCTTTCTGAAATTTGTTGACTGACATTTTTTGCAAATTGTTCTAGGGATCTGACCTGTGTGAGCAGATATTGATAGTTTCTTGAAATTTCTTTGTCAGATTTCCCTTGTGTGTTTCTTTTTGAGATATCCTCTGCTTGCTTGGCCTTGATTTTCAAATATTCATCAACATTTCTAGGCCAGGGATATCCTTTTATTGATGGCAAACTCCTTTTGGCAGGGTCATCCTCATAGTAAAAAGACTTTATTTCTTCTCTAACAGCAGCTAGTTCAAGAGGAAATTGAACACCTGCAGGAGGTAAGGGCTTGTACATTGGAACTGAAGAGATAGGAACAGGTTTTGGAATTGTGACAAGAGCTAAAGATTTTGAAGATGTTTGTGGTGGTGAAGTGTCATCATCTTTGAGAATTAGCCTTCTCCTCTTTGTTTGAGGAGGGGCTGATGATGTTTTGGATGGAACAGTGGTGGTGGATGTAGTGGCAGTGGTTTGTGATTGACTAACAGTTGTTGAAACAACTGGTGTTCCAACCACTGTTGTCTTTACAGCAGATGTTGTAACAACTGCTGTCTTCTGCCTTTTGGCAGGAGGTGATTTTGTTTTTGGTGGTGATGGTGGTAAGGCAGTGGTTGTGGTGTGTGTTGAAGTGGTGTGTGTTGAAGTGGGAGCAGATGTTGAAACCACTGAAGTACCAACAGTAGTGGGTACAACAGGAGTTACAACAGCTGTTTTAGGTGGTGGTTTTGGAACAGACTTTGAACGTCTGGTTGGAATGGATTTGGGTAGCCTTACTCTTCTTGTAGGCTTCTTCTTTTCATCAACAAGATTTTCATCATCTTTTGACCCTGAAGTACGCTGATCCAGATAATCCACCCTGGCTTTCCTTTTGGCCTCTCTATCCCTTTTTACACTTGCAACTGCTTCTGCCAGTGCATTTGTGGTCACATCAATTTTCTTGCTTCCATCTGGCAAAGGGATCTGTTTGGTCATGTTTGCATTTTCTGGTTCAATGTAGAGACCATCCTCTATTCCCTTCTTTTTCCACTCCTGAATTTTCTCCCCCTTTTTTGCATTATCTGGGGGAAGTTGATAAATGAAGCGAACTTTTGGAGGAGCAGTGCCAGTGGTGTGCAGGATCTGAGTTTTGAGAGCCTTTAGATCAGCCTGGGTGTTCTTGAACCTTGACTCCATTGCATTTCTCAGCTGTTGGACATGTTTTTCATGTTGCTGATCTGCTAATTTTGCGTGTTGATGGAGAAAAGGTTGAAACAAATTCCAGAGCTCATTTGTAGCAGGTGCTTTTGGTGGAGCAGGTGCTTGAGATGGAACAGCAGTTGATTGTACCTTTTGTACTTGTAACAACTGTTGGAGCATATCTTTGAGTTCTGCAACAGAGTTATCAAGCTTTTCAATACGATCCGTCAATTTCTGGTACTTTAAACCATCACCCAATTTAATGGGATCATCTGATTTCCCACTAGCAGTGGTTTTATCAATGGTAGAGGTAGGGAGTATACTCCAAACATTAACCACTGATGCCCCTTTTTCTTGGTACTGGGGTCTTCTCCCTTCAACACTTGACAACCTTTTGATGTTGCCAGCAGGATAAATAAATCCACTGGTGGTTGGCAGAGGTGCGATAAAAGGAATTGCCTCCAAGGAAGTCTTATTAATGTAACCACTGTCCAACTGTAAACCAGTGGGTTCAACAGTTGTAGTGGCTGCTTCACTTGGATTATCACCAAGAGTTACTTGTAACTCAAGGGGTGTAACCTCCTCAGGTTGTGTTGGTGGGTTAGCAAGGATTGATACATCAGACCCAGTCAGTTGTTGAGGTATAGTCTCATTGATAGGTGATTGAGAAGGACTGGTTAGTGCCTGGTTCAAATCAATTGCATCCAACAGCAGTTTAGTTGGTGGGGGAATGGTGGATGTGATGGTTGGTGAAGAAAGAGGATTTGCTCCGGGAATTGAGCTGTGGATGATGGAAACGAGTGTTTCCAGAGCATCATGAAGTGGTGTCCCAATGTGTACAACCTGATCCTTTTGTGAAGAAGCAGGGGGAGTTTCGGTTATGGGTTGAGATATTTGTACCAACTGCTGTGAGGAAGTAGCAGCAGTGGTTTCTTGTGACATTTGTGCTGTCACAGGCAGTAGCTCTGGTATCTCATCCTCCAGAGTTGCCTTTTTGATTGGTTTGGAGGGTTTTTGATTTTTCTTTTTGTTTGGCTTTTTGGGATTTGTAGGTGTGGGTTTCAAAGCAGTTGGTCTGCTGCTTTGATCACCTTGAGCAGTGGGCTCAGCAGCAGATACCTGAGGAGCAGTGGTAGCTGCTAAATTCTGCTCAGGCACCTCTGCTTGTGTTTTGCAAGGTGCTAACATTCTTGAAAATGTTTCAGTTGTTAAACTGTTTATTTGAGTAGAATCACCTTGATTTATTGCTGCTAGATCATTCTTACTGAATTTCTTTTCAAAATAGTAACTTAAAAACCTTGGAAACAGTAAGAATGCTTTTGTTTCAACATTATTAACCAAATCTTTAAAAATTTCCCGAGAATAGTTAAAATTTTCTTCTTGAAGAATTGCATATCCCAGATTTTGAATCTTTAAAGGGATTTCATTGAAAAAGTGGTTTTATTTGAAACACATAGTAGGAGGGTATGAAATAAAAATCTGGTTGTAGAAGGAAAATAACCTTTTTGTAAGGTAAGTTTCTTCATCATTGTGGCTTCATACCCTCTTTCAATGAAGTCAGTTTGTAACTCGTTTTTAGTGAAAGAAATTTTACCTTCCTGATCATCGAGTTTAAAGACCTCTGAAATGGATAGTGGCGTGATTTGGACAGTTTTACCCTTTATAGAAGAGTGTATGGTGGTTGCAATGTCTCCTTGTTTTTCAAGGGTTGCATTCTTCCAGAACTCCCTTTGGGTCTCCAAATAGATTGGTGCATTGACGGTGAACAAAGTTTTGTACTTTGATTTTGCCATGGTGTCAATGATGGAATCGAAAACATTGGTGGTTCCTGGTTTTGTGAGAAGACCCAGGAGATTGTGAGATGATTTATATGGGATTTCTGTGGAGATTGCCTTTTGAGAGGCTGTTTTCGATGATGATTTAGATGTGGGTTTTGCAGATGACTTCGATTTTATCATTTTTGAAGAGAATGATCGAAGAAATTTGTGAAGGATGAGATGAAAAACTGCTTTGAGAAGAGAATTTTTGTTAGTGCATTTATGTCTATCGCCTCCGTCATCTCAAACCGTAGCAGAAACTGTTAAATTCTAGGCTTTATGTTGTATCTAGTTAGTAAAAGGCAAGGTGACATTATTGTAAATAAGGGGAACTCTCCTTATAAGCCTTGGCCTATAAATAGAAGCCTTAGGATTTCATTTAGGAACTTTTGCCATTTTGAAGATTTGAAGCTTAGAGGATAGAGAGAGAAAGTAGAGAGAGAAAGGCAAAAGGTGATTCGAGGTGCTTGTATCTTTCATACGTTTTATAGAATCACAGTTTGAGTACGTCTCGTGTGTTTCGGTCTTGCTCGTGCACGGATTCCGCATGTCGCACGAGTCGGTTCGCAATCGTTCAGAGTCAAACCGGTCCTAACAATTTTTAAGAATTCAATTCGACAGTAAAACCCTGTTTTGGTGGTGAGTGGGGGATTTTATAGGGAAGAAAGTGAATGCTGACGTGGCAGCCGTTACAAAAGGTCTGACCACTATGTACTGTCCTCGTGACAACCCCTGAGGAAAGTGAAGGACAGCACTTTGATGAAAGTGACTGATGAAGGCAGTGGTAAGAAAGCAGTGGATGATTTTCACTATCAGTGGATAGCATATCAGTGGATAAGACACTGCTTTTGAACAACAGAGTTTATCAAAGGAATGAGAGAACAGGGGTTGACTTTCAGCAGTGGACAGACTTTTGAAGTAGAGCAGACTTTTGAACAATCAGTGGTTAATGGCAGACTTTTAAGGATTTTAATGAAAAATTTCATTTTTAGCTATTTTTAAGGATGGATTTTTGATTTTCTGAAAACATTTTAGTGCTTTTATACATAGAAAAACAAGATGTTTCTTGTTATTCCATGTTTAACATCCCAATTCTAGAGACCAAGCTTTCAAAGGTGGCTGTATCAAGTGCTTTTGTGAGCACATCTGCCAACTGGTCTTTAGTTGGGACATGATGCAGAGAAATCAAACCTTTTTCATAGCAATCCCTCACAAAGTGATGTCTGATGTCGATGTGTTTGGTGGTTGAATGGGAAACTGGATTTTTGATGATATTTTCTGCTGCCTGGCTATCCAACATGAGTGGTGTCTTTAAGGCAGTGATACCAAAATCCAGTAACTGATTTTGAAGCCACAGGAGTTGGGCTGTACAGCTTGCAGCAGCAATGTATTCAGCTTCAGCAGTGGATGTTGAAACTGCTGCTTGCTTTTTGCTTTGCCAAGAAACCAAGCAATCACCTAGAAACTGGCACCCTCCTGAAGTGGACTTCCTTGTGGTGTGACATCCAGCAAAGTCACTGTCTGAAAAACCTGAAAGCTTGATGTTCCCATTAGCTGGATACCAGATACCAAGTGTGGGAGCACCTTTTATGTATCTGAAGATCCTTTTTACAGCAATGAGATTTGATTTTCTGGGAGCTGATTGACTTCTTGCACAGACACATGTTGCAAACATGATGTCTGGTCTAGATGCAGTTAGGTACAATAAAGACCCAATCATGCTTCTATAAAGTGTTTGGTCAATCAGCTCATCTTTTTCATCAGACATGACCAGCTTATTTGTTGCCATGGGTGTGCTGCATGGTTTACAATCATTCATATCAAATTTGGTCAAAAGTTCTTTAGCATATTTGCTTTGATGAATGAAAGTTCCATTTTGCATTTGCTGTACTTGGAGACCAAGAAAGCATTGCAGCTCACCCATTGCACTCATTTCAAACTCAGCTGTCATGAGTTCTCTAAACTCTTTACACATTTTGTTACATGTGCTTCCAAAAATAATGTCATCTACATAAATTTGGACAATCATTAAATCCTTCCCTCTCCATTTAAGAAACAGTGTTTTATTAATGGTACCTCTTTTGAAACCATTTGAGAGTAAGAAGTTGGAAAGAGTTTCATACCAGGCCCTTGGTGCTTGTTTCAGTCCATACAGAGCTTTGTTCAGCCTGTAGACATGATCTGGATAGAATGGATCCTCAAAACCTGGAGGTTGACAAACATACACCTCTTCTTGAATTGTACCATAGAGGAAAGCACTTTTGATATCCATTTGAAACACCTTCATGTTGTGGTTGACAGCAAAGGCCAGGAACAGTCTAATGGCTTCCAATCTTGCAACAGGGGCGAATGTTTCATCATAATCAATCCCCTCTTCCTGTTTGTAACCTTGAACCACAAGCCTGGCTTTATTCTTGACAACAATACCCCTTTCATCAGTTTTGTTCTTGAAGACCCACTTTGTGCCAATGGGACTAACCTCTTCTGGCAGTGGTACAAGCTCCCATACTTGTTGTCTTTTAAACTGTTGGAGCTCCTCTTGCATGGCTTCTACCCAGCTGTTGTCTTTCAGTGCCTCTTGGTACTTGACTGGCTGATGGAGTGATAGAAAACCAGCAAAAAGACAAATGTTTTGGGTTTGACTTCTTGTGAGCACTCCTTCATTTATGTTGCCAATGATTTGATCAGGTGGATGAGATCTCAAGAAGATTAAATCTCCTTGGTATGGTATGATGGAATTTGTTGGTGAAGGCTGCAAATGTGTATCATCTGAACTAACCACTGCTGGTGACTTTGATGACCCAACAGTGACTTCAAAAGGTGGTGGAATAGGAGGTAATGAAGTGGACAACTGCTGACTTTTATCCACTGTTTGAGGAATTTTGTCAGCAGTGTTTGAGGATGTGGAAGCAGTGGTGGATGGGCTACTTTGGTCAACAACTGTTGAGGTAGCAGTGGTTGAGCTTTGACAACTGTTTTGAACAGCTGGTGCTTTTCCCTTTGTGGCAGACCTTTGAGGGATGATGATTTCATACCCATAGTCTGGTGTTGTATCCTCTGATGAACCTGCACTGTTAGTCTTGACAGCAGTATTTTCAAAAGTAAATTTTTCAAGATCAAACAGATCTGCAGGGTTTGCTGGGATTTTCATTGATGAAAGTTCATTGAACTTAACATTCAAAGTCTCCTCCACTGCCTTGGTCCGTGTATTGAACACTTTGTAGGCCTTGGCAGTGGTTGAGTATCCCAAATGGTAACCACAATCAATTTTGGCTGCAAATTTTGAAATGGAATCTTTTAAGTTCAAAATAAAGCATGGGCAGCCAAACACCTTGAAATATGAGATCAGTGGTTTGATTTTATACAGAATTTCATAAGCAGTCTTTTTGTGCCTGGGGTTTATTAAAACTCTGTTCTGGACATAGCAGGAAGTGTTTACTGCCTCTGCCCAGAAAGTTAATGGCAAACCTGAATCAGCAAGCATAGTTCTAGCAGCCTCAATCAAGGTTCTGTTCTTTCTTTCAACAACCCCATTTTGCTCTGGTGTTCTAGGGATGCTGTACTGCCTTACAATCCCTTTCTTCACACAGAAGGCATCCAACTCCTTATTTTTAAATTCTGTGCCATTGTCACTCCTGAAGCTTTTCACTGGAAGGTCAAATTACTTTTCAACCTGTGTCACAAAGTCTTGCAAAATGCCTGCAGTCTCATCTTTTGAGTGTAAAAAGAAAGTCCATGTAAACCTAGAAAAGTCATCAACAATAACCAAACAATATCTTTTCTTCTTGAGGCTCATGACTTGAACTGGGCCAAACAAATCCATGTGTAGCATTTGCAAACACTGGGTTGTTTTGGACTCTTCAATGGACTTGTAAGAACTTTTATGCTGTTTTCCTTTTAAACAGGAAATGCAATGTTCAGAACATGAAAACAATTTTTGTGGTAGGCCTCTCACCAAACCATTTTTTTTGAAATTTCAGTGATTGTCTTAAGATTTGTGTGCCCCAGCCTTCTGTGCCAAAGTTCTGTCTCTTTGTTAGAGGCAGCTGAGAACAGACAGGCATCAGCTCTGGGACACTCTTTTGACATATCAACAACATAAACATTGCCACTTCTTTGAGCAACAAGTTTAGTTTGACCAGTTTTGATTATTGCTTCAATCTTTTTGACCATTTCTGGTCCAACAATCCTACAACAATCTTTTGTGAAAAATGACCCAAACCCTTTGTCACTCATTTGTGATACACTCAGAAGGTTGAATTTTAGATTGTCTATTAGATTGACATTTTCAAATTTTACATTTCCAGATTGCACTGTACCAGACCCCAGAACTTTCCCTTTACTATTATTCCCAAAGGATATATCACCCCCACCATGGATTTTAAAGTCTTTGAGGAGGGCTTTACATCCTGTCATGTGCCTGGAGCCTCCACTATCTACATACCAAAGACTATCAAAGCATGCAGAAGCTCCCTGCACATGAAGTAAAAAGATTAGTTCATTAGGGTCTCCAAAGCCAGCAGGGCTTTGGATGGGGTCTCAACAGTGTCTGGGATGGATGCAGAATGACGGACAGTGGTTAGGTCAGGGGTTTGAACTGTTTTAGGACAGTTCTTCTCTAACCACTGTTGTGGGTCCTGACCAATCACCTGCTGGTAACCAAAAGGATGCCTGTTCACTCTGGGTTTAGAGGGCCTTTTGTAGGCCTCATAAACGTGTGGAATCCTTTGGTAAGACTGTTTTTCCTTGCCTTTTCTGAACTGATTGGCATGGGGTGCATCAGTAACCTGAACATCTCTTTTGACAGATGTTTGGTTCAGCTGTTTTGTGACAGCTGTTTGAACTGGCACAAACAGTGGTTGTTTCTTGGTGAATTTGACAGATGATGATGATGATGATGAACTCAAGGATGTTTTAGCAATGTACTCATTCTTTTTCACATCAAAGTTTTTGAGATACACACAAGCTTGAGTTTTGTGGTTTGTTTTACCACAAACAATGCAACTTTCAGCTGAAACAATGACACTTGTTCTGTTTAAATCATAAGCTTTTAAGTGGAAACAATCTTTTGTTAGATGATTCCTTTTCTCACAGAATTCACAAAACAAGTTATCAATTTTTTCTTTCTTCTTTCTCTTTTCAGACTCCTTTGCAGCAGAGGTTTTAACCACTGCTGGGATGTCCTTGAGAGGTATGACTTTAGCTTTTGGAGCCTTGACACCATCAGTTGATGTAAAGTCCATTGGCTTGAAATTTTCAAGAATATCACACTCATCAGACCATTTTGGTTTAAACTGATAATCTTCTAGCTCCTCAAAAGTAGAGGATCCCATTGGTCTGTCAAGTGTGATTTTGTTACCAAGTTTGTCAGTGATTTTCACTTCTTGGCCATTCTTGTTTGTGGGGATGAACTCAGTGGTTACATCAGTGGTTTGAACAGATTTTCCAAAAGCAGTGTTTTCATCATCATGTTTTCTATAACCAACCCCAAATTTCACATTGCTTTTTATCTGTTTTTCAAGCATAACCTCATACCCTTTGCATGATTCCACCCATCTCTCACATGTGATCTGGGTGGACTCTAACTCCTTTTTGCAAACTTGGTATTTTTCTACCATAGTTTGGAGTTGAGTTTTGGTTATGCTCTGCTCTTCTTTCATGCTGCTAATCTCTTTCTCTTTTTCAGCCAATTTGTTTTTAAGTTCTTTTAGAGATCTTTCAAATTTGACTTCATCAGTTAAGATTTTATCCCTAAGGTTTTCGTTCACCTCTTTGATGTTAGCAAAAGCAATAATGCAATTGTCAGAACACAGTTTTTCAAGAACTTGAGGAGATACCTTGGCAGCAGCCATCATTGCACAATCACATTGATGATTCTCTTCATCATCAGTTCTCACCTTCTTTTCACCAGCCTTTTCTTCCTTCTCTTCTTCTTTGTCCTCTTCGGACCATGGATCTGTCATTGGTTCAATCAGGGTACCTGAACTTTCTCCCAGCAGTAGTTCACCAGCCACAGCAGTAACCATTGCTTCAGTCACCTCATCCACTGTTTCAATACTCAGCTGTTCCTCCTCAGTTTCAACCCCCTCCTGTATTGACTCTAATGCCATCAAACAAAATTCATTATGAGAAGAATCATTAGAAGCATAGAGTGCAAAATTTTCATCACTAAGGACTTCAGGCATACTGCTCCAGTCAACAAACCCTTGAGTGAAAAAACTTTGTTGATCTGGTTGTACTGCTGCTGGAGCAGTGGTTTGAGGTGCAGGCTGCACTTGTGCCTGGGGGACAGGGGTTTGAACATATTGGATCTGTGGAACAGTAGTTTGGACATAGTGCACTGGCACAGGGGCAGCAGCATAGTGAGCAGTGTTCACTTGAGCTGCTGGGGCATACTGGGCATAGTGCACAGTGCCTTGATTTTGAGGTCTAGGATTTGAGCTAGGGTGAGTGATTATGGGACCATTAGTTTGACTCCTGCATTCCCTAGCGAAATGTCCCAACCTATTACACTTGTAGCACTTGATTTTCGATTTATCCAACCCAACCCTTAGATTCCCATGCAAACCTGGGAATTTTCGCCCTGTTCTTTTGTAGAATTTGCTAGTTCTAACACTTAGCAAAGCCAGTTGGTGCAGGATGTCCATTTCCTCTAAGTCAGTGGGATCAAAATGCTGTAAGTCATTGAGTTCAAAGCTTAGATTGTCTGACATCTGGTTTTCGTTTGTAGTGAATGCATAACTTGCAGAGTGAGGATCAGGGTTGTTAAAATTTGCACCAACAGTTATGTCAATGAAGTGATCATAACCCTGATCCTTACCACTGCTCCCAGATTCTTCTTGACCCAGGAGAGCAGTGTTACCGAAAGTGTAATCATCAGTAACTTTTCCTGACTCTTGCAACCTCCTTTTCTGGTTCAACTCCCTTTCGTAGGTCAGGAGTCGACCATGGAGTTGGGTCAAGGTCAGATCCTTGAATTCAGGTGAATTTCGGGTGACAAAAGCTATGGTGTCCCATTTTTCTGGCAGTGACCTGAGAAACCTGCTATTTTGAGTTGAGTTTGTAAAAGTGGTGTTAACAAGCCTCAGTTCACTGATGAGACAACTGAAACGCTCAAATTGTTGCGTTAGTGATTCACCTTTAACGTAACAAAATGTTTCATACTGTTGGTTCAGGATTTCCCTATTGTTTTCTATGACTTCTTCGGTTCCCCCAAACTGTTCCTTAAGCGCGTCCCATAACTCTTTGGCACTGTTACAGTGTAACAGTCCAGCATATATCTCATTGGGCAACGCTGATGCTATGATGCTAAACGCTTTAGCATCTAGTTCGAACTTTTGATAGTCGGTTTCGGTATAATTTTCAACTGGTTTTGGAACGAACTTTTTAGCATCTTCAGCGCTTGGCACTGTGGGAACGTGGGGACCATAGATGACAGACCTCCAACAACCTGTGCTTTGTTGAGCGAGGATGTGACCCATCCTCCTCTGCCATATGTTGTACTCATTTCTTTTTAGCATAGGTGGTTTAAAAAGCGAACCGATGTTGTTTTTATCATCCTGAGATTGTGACGTCATTCTTGTTGTTTTACAGACACTGAGAAATCAACTTTAATGGTGATTAATCCTTGCTCTATTTTTCAACAAACGAACAAACGATCAGTATCAACTTGTTATGAGCTGAACTATTTACGTCAAAATGATTGTTAAATCAAATTTGACTGTCCAAGCTCTGATACCAATTGTTGGATCTGAGTTTGTTTCTGATTGTATTTTGTGTTTGTAATTAAATGAAAATGGATGAGTGTGCAGCGGAATTATGATGAAAACAAACTTTGCATACAATCAAACGAGAGTAATACTTTAATCAAACATCTTTTCACAAGGAATCGGAAGATTGAATTTATTTCAATAACGATTACAATGATTGATGAATGAATGCAAACTCCCCCTCAGCCAAAGCTCAGTTGTTTGTTCGTGCAAAGAAGACGATGATGCAAAAGAGCTGATAGAACAGTACAAAGTACTGAACTATTTATAGGCACTTGCAAACCACTGAGCATCTTAGCTGACGTCACCATGAAAGTGACATCTAACCTCCTAACAAACTCTAACCTCTGATCTATACAAGCACTGCTATGTTAACTACTGCTATTACATTATATTACAAAACAAACTATAGATCAGCTGCTGCAACTTTCCACTGCTGTGAACCCAGCAGTACTTGTCCGGATCAGCAGTGCTTGACTCAAGGCAGTAGATAGAATCAGCAGGGCTTTAGTCTTTCATCAGGTCTTTACTTGAGCAGCAGTTGTAGGTCAGCACTTTGCAAGATCTGCAGATAGGAGGTCAGCAGATGTTGAAATCACTTTCAAGGGAAGAGACTTGCATGTAAACATCTGCTTATTCTGGATCCACTGCTCTGATCCAGTTTTGGCTTTAATTATCTGTTCCTCTGATAGGGTTCGATCCCAACATCATTTTACTGTTTAGCAATTACTGTTTCGTTCAATTTTCATCTGTGAATTAGTGTTGATTTTTCAGTAATACCTTGTTTGGCGTTTTTGGCGTTTTATAGCAACATCGTGCTTTGCTAGCATCCGTTCTCTCAGTTTTCACACTATCAGGCGTTTTGGTGTTTTTGGCGTTTTATATTAATTTTTTTAGTAGAGAATTAGATAATAAAATAAGAGAATTAGATAACAAACAATAGAAATTGAAAAATAAAATAAAAATTATAATCTAATTTCTCTTCCAAATCTTCACTGTCATCAGCCTCTTCTACTTTACCTTTTTGGCGTTTTGAACATGCTTTGAATACCTTATCATCATCATCATCATCATACTCAGTATATCCCACCAATAGCAAAGCAAAGGTAGGGTCTGAGGAGGGTAAGATGTAGACAGCCTTACCTCTACCCTGTAGAAATAGAGAGGCTGCTTCCAGTGAGACCCCCAGCTCGATAGTAGTTTTGCATCAAGCCTTGGACATAAGGCACATAACACTCAGCAATCGGGACAAAGACCGATTAGTGCATGTACCCTTTTGTCTTTCAGCTATCAACGCCACCACATGATTAGTGCTTTGAATACCTTATGTAGATCCTTATTTTCCTACATAACGGCTGTCTTCATTGAGGGGTAAAAGTGTTTTTTACTTCGTTTTTTCATGAATATTTGTCCATCTCATTCAGCAAAAGCTTATAAAGATACCCACCTCAGAGTAGAATCCATTCAGTGAAACTTCATTCAGAAGAATACTCAATATAGAAGAAATGAGGCTCCGCATCTGTGGCTCTTTTAAGTATCTTTTTTGGCGTTTTAAAGTGAATGGTTTCTTGGAAAGATGGCGTTTATTTTTGGTGGTGTGATCAGTTGATTGTGTAGAGACGTCTCTCTTATAGGATGTTTTTGGCGCGTAGTTTAGGTGGGATTTTTATTTATAATAAATGATATTAATAAAGTAGCCGTCTTTTCAGTTACTGTGTGTATTTTTTACTGTTTTTGTTCAGCTTTTTATGAGTTTTTATGGTCATAGACATTCCATCTTCCAAGTTTGGCGTTTTTTTAATCGCTTTAAGTAGTTTTTGGCGTTTTTTCCATTTTTAGCTTTTAATATTACTTTTCCAAATTACTTTTATTATATGTTGGGAGTTTTTGGCGTTTTACTGCATTATGGCGTTTTACTGCATTATGGCTTTTCCTAATCTTTATGACTTTTTTGGCTCTTTATTAAACTTTTTTTATTCTTAGTCGAAAAATACATAACAAACAACAGAAAAGGAAAATTAAAAAACTGAAAATAGAAACAATTCATCTTCCAAATCTTCACTGTCATCAGTCTCTTTCTTCTTTGAAACATGTTCACTGGTGGTTTGGCTTTGTCATGCTTGTGTTTTTGTGGCCGTTTGGAAAGACAATATGACATGAGTTTTTTGTTTGAATATGTATCTTCAAACCACTCATCAGTGTCATTCGTCTATTCATGCCATTATATTATTCATCAATAACAAAACACAAAAACTGACATAAGTCTGACACCAGTATCTTTTTCTTGAAGTTTTGTCCATTTCATTCAGCAAAATGTTATTTGAGTCACAGCACCTCAGGAAAGAATGTATTTTCCGAAACTTCACGTAGAACAATATTGTATATACAAGAAACGATTTTTGGCATTTTTTGCGTTTTTATGAGGAAATAGTGTATCTGAAAGAAACGTCCATTTTTTGAAAATTTTTGATATTTGAGAGATTTGGCGTTTTCTAAGATGATTGGTATATAGTAAAATATGGCGTTTTTTGAGTAGGTGTGTTTGATGTTTTGGAATTTTTGGCGTTGTAAGATGAATATTTATATAGTAGAAAATATGGCGTTTTCAGGTTGGGGGAGGTGTGTTCTTATGTATGAGAATGTTTTGTTTATACAGGAATGCGTTTTGGCTAGTAATGGCGTTTTATTCATTACTTTGGCGTTTTGGTATAGAAGTGTAAAGACCTTTTTACCCTTAATGAAGCGCGTCCACTCAATAGACTTCGTGTTATTTACGAAAACGCCACCGCGCCAATCTAGTCCATAGATTGTTTTGATCGGACGTTTCATAAGCGTTCTCACCGTTCTCACACTTTTCACCGTTTTCCCTAAATCCTGACCCTATATATATATATATATATATATATATATATATATATATATATATATAGGGGACCGCTAAAATGAAAATCACATTCAGTTGTAAGAACCGAGAGAACCACTTTCTAGCCATTAGATCTTCAAGATCAAAGGATGAGATTAAAAGTAACTAAAAATAATATTAAATGTTTTTTGTCTTATTATGTCTTTAATATTTTAATCCAAAAGGTTAATTTAGTAAAATGACTCTATTTTGTCTTTTTTTCTTTATTGTTTTTATTAGTTTTTGTATTATTATATTACTTTTTAATTTTTAAACATATTTTTTTTATTAAAAACATTTTTAAATTCAGATTTTTTTTAAAAGATTTTTTTATACTTTTTACAATTTAAGTTTTACGTTAAACTTTTTACGTTTTACGTTTTTTTAACGCGCCGTTTTTTCGCCCGGCTTTTTCAAGCGTCGTTTTTCTAACGCGACGTTTTTTCAAGCGTCGTTTTTTTAACGTGCCGTTTTTACACGTTTTTTTAACACACCGATTTTTACACTTTTTACGTTTTATGTTTTACGTTAAGCTTTTTAAACTTTTTACGTTTCAAGTAAAACTTTTTATGTTTTACGTTAAACTTTTTAAACTTTTTACGTTTCACGTAAAACTTTGTACGTTTTACGTTTTACTTAAAACTTTTTACGTTTTACGTGAAACTTTTTACGTTTTACATAAAACTTTTTACGTTTTACGTTTTTTACGTTTTATGTTAAAAGTTTACGGTTTAACTTTTTTTTTTACGAAAACTTCTTTACGCAAAAACGAACGCACCCAGAAATCGCAAACTCGGGAGATGTCTCAGATATATCGTTATCATCATCGACGATGGGGGAAAAATAAAAAACCAACAACATCAAAACAAAGTCTATCTCGAAAAAAAAACGGGGTTTTTTGGCTCAGATTAACTGATAATCAAAAGGCTGCAAAAGTGGGGTTGCAGGTTCAAAAAACCTACCCTCCGCCGTCCTTGCCGCGCCATCGTCATCAAAATCGACGTTTTTTTTTTCATCATCGCCGCCCCCATCCAACATATCAAACCCACAAAAGCCCACTGATCAAAATCACTAGATAAACAAGAACACAGGCCACATATCAAACCCACATAGTCCACAGAGTTCATCAGACAAAAAAATCAAAGAAACACAACCAAAACAAAATTGAAAACCCACCTTCACTGACCCAACTCAAACCATCATCGAGCACCCACCACCTCCAACATCGAGCACCCACCACCTGCCATCGAGCACCCACCACCTCCTACATCGACACTCCATTACCGTCATCGAGCACCCACCACCTCCGACATCGGCACTCCACCACCATCATCGAGCACCCACCACCTCCGACATCGACACTCCACCACCGCCGGAGATAACAACACAGGTCATCAACGTCAAACCACCGCCGGAGATAACAACACAGGTCCCATCGTTCACTGTCAAACCACCACCATCTAACCCTAAACTCTAAATCGGAGCTCACTACCCCACTCACGGTGGCCGGCTACCACAGTCGTCTCCGGCTCATCCCTGTGGGTCGCCGGTTCGAAAACGGGAGGGAGAGTGAAAGGGGGTGCGGCTGGGATGTTTCAACGGTGTTAGGGTGTCAGCTATGTTGAGAGAGAGATGGTCAAGATTTTGATTTCATGTGTCTGTGTGTTTTTTGTATAGATTGATAGAGAAGAGTGGCCTGTTATTATGTGGGTGTTTAGGAAGAAGACGAATCTACTGGTTTTTGAAGAAGAGAGAGGAGAGAGAAATGAAAAAGGAGACAAAAGAAGAGAGAGAGACATGTAGATATAAATGAAGAGAGAGGATGAGTTTGACATTTGGGGTAAAAGACCAAACTACCCCTTTTTCTGATTGGTTGAGAGTGGTTCTCGTGGTTCTTACAACTGGGGATGGTTTCTATTTTAGCGGCTCCCTATATATATATATATATATATATATATAGGGGACCGCTAAAATGAAAACTACCTCCAGTTGTAAGAACCGCGAGAACCAGTTCCTAACCATTAGATCTTCAAGATCAATGGATGAGATTAAAAGTAACTAAAAATAATATTAAATACTTTTTGTCTTATTATGTCTTTAATATTTTAATCTAAAAGGGTAATTTAGTAAAATGACTCTATTTTGTCTTTTTGTCTTTATTGTTTTTTATTAGTTTTTTGTATTATTATATTAGTTTTATTTTTTAAACAAATTTTTTTTTATTAAAATAATTTTTAAATTCAGATTTTTTAACAAGACAAATTTTTTTGCTCGCCGATTTTGCACGCCAGACTTTTTCAAGCGTCGTTTTTTTACGCGCCGTTTTTACGCCGAGCTTTTTCAAGCGTCGTTTTTTTAACGCGTCGTTTTTTACGCGCCGTTTTTTCAAGCGTTGTTTTTTTAATGCGCCGTTTTTTACACGTTTTTTTAACGCGCCGTTTTTTACACTTTTTAGACTTTTTACGTTCTACGTTTTACGTTAAAATTTTTACGTTTTACGTAAAACTTTTTACGCTTTACGTTTACGTAAAACTTTTTACGTTTTACGTTAAAAAGTTTACGGTTTACGTTAAAAAGTTGACGGTTTAACTTTTTTTTTTACAAATACTTTTTTTGACGCAAAAACGAACGCACCCAGAAATCACAAACTTGGGAGGTGTCTCAGATATATTGTTATCATCATCGACTACGGGGAAAAAATAAAAAAACTAACAACTTCAAAACAAAGTGTATCTCGAAAAAAATAATCGGGGTTTGGCTCAGATTATCCGATAATCAAGAGGCTGCAAAAGTGGGGTTGCAGGTTCAAAAAACCTACCCTCCGCCGTCCTTGCCGCGCCATCGTCATCAAAATCTACGTTTTTTTTGCATCATCGCCACCTAATCGATCGTATCAAAACCCACAGATTCAAAGAACACAAATCAAAACCCCCAACATATAAAAAAACCATCAGATTCAAGGAGAAAAATCATCAAAACCCACCAAAAAATCGCTAGGAAAGTCAAGAACACAGGCAACCAGAAAATCACCGGAAGAATCACTAATAAAAAATCACCGGAAGAATCACTAATCAAAAATCACCAAAAAAATTAAGAACACAGGCCAAAAATAACCGCCCCAAAACCAAAACCACACTTCAATCGACCACCGACACCACGGGGCACCACAGGGCACCACCGGCACCACGCGACACCGCTTTGTAAATAAATCGACCACCCCCTTCACCCACACCCTCACCATCGTTCACCCCGACGCCGCTCACACAGCAACCACCGCCGCTCACACCGTCGCCGCTCGCGCAACAACCACCTCCAAACACCGTCGCTGCAAGATCCAAACAACACTCTCTAAATCAAGTTTTCAACCACAAAAAATAAGATGGCCAACAAACTTAGATCAATTTTCTGATGGTTTTCCTTCATAACATTTTTTTGTTTTCTTTCCAAATTAAAGTCACTAGAAAAGACATCTATCTAGAAACCCTATATAGAGATAAAAGCGAGTTTTGATTACATCTCTTTGACTAACTGTGTACAAAGAACCTTTAAACCAATTACGTTTTTTTTATTCACGAAGTTACAAAATTACATGTAATATAGGATAAACCCAAAATAATCACCATCATCTTCACCTGAAATCGAGGGAGCGCCGGAGAAATGAGGGGGCCGCCGGAGAAACGAGGGGATCGCCGGAGTGGGGGTGTGGCGGCAACTTGAACTCTGGTGAGTGGAGAGTGTGGCTCACTAGAGAAGAAGGAGGTGTGGGTGTGTCTTGTCTGCACCGAAAACAAACATCGTCGCTGGAGTCACCATCTCCGGTCAGCGGATTAGCAGAGAGAAGAGTGGGTTATGGGTTGGGAAGAAGATGAAGTACTTGCTTTTTTGAAAGAAATGAGGGCAGAGAAGATGAAAGAAACAAATGAGGAGAGAGACAAATTCTGACTGGTTTAAATGAAGAGAGAGAAGGGGAGATTTGACATTTGGGGTAAATGACCAAACTACCCTTTTGGTTGGCATAATCTGATTGGTGGAGAGTGGTTCTCACAGTTCTTACAACTGGGGGTGGTTTTTATTTTTGCGGCTCCACACATATATATATATATATATATATAGTATGGTCAGGATTTAGAGAAAACGGTGGAAAGTGTGAGAACGGTGAGAACGCTTATGGATCGTCCGATCAAAACAATCTATGGACTAGATTGGCGCGGTGGCGTTTTCGTAAATAACACGAATTCTATTGAGTGGACGCGCTTCATTAAGGGTAAAAAGGTCTTTACACTTCTATACTAAAACGCCAAACTAATGAATAAAACGCCATTACGGGCCAAAACACACCCCTATATAAACAAAACATCCCAGACATAAAAACACACCCCCCGAACCTGAAACGCCATATTTTCTACTATATACCATTCATCTTACAAACGCCAAAATCCCCAAAACATCAAACACACCTACTCATAAAACGCCATATTTTACTATATACAAATCATCTTAGAAAACGCTAAAAACACTCAAACATCAAAGATTCCAAAAAATCGACGTTTCTTTTAGATACAATATTTCCTCAGTAAAACGCCAAAAATGGCAAATATCGTTTCTTGTATATTCAATATTGTTCTACGCGAAGTTTCGGAGAATGCATTCTTCCCTTAGGTGCTGTGACTCAAATAACATTTTGCTGCATGAAATGGACAAATCATAAACAAAAAGATGTTGGTTTCAGACTTATATCATTTTTTGTGTTTTGTTATTGATGAATATTATAATGGCATGAAAAGACGAATGACACTGATAAGTGGTTTGAAGATACATATTCAAACAAAAAACTCATGTCATTTTGTCTTTTCAAACGGCCACAAAAACACAAGCATGACAAAGCTAAACCGCCAGTGAATATGTTTCAAAGAAGAAAAAGACAGATCACAGTGAAGATTTGGAAGATGAATTGTTTCTATTTATATTTTTTTAATTTTCTTTTTCTGTTGTTTGTTATGTATCTTTCAACTTAGAATAAAAAAATACATTATATTAATAAAACGCCAAAAAGTCATAATGATTGTGAAACACCATAATGCAGTAAAACGCCAAAAACTCCCAACTATAATAAAAGTAATTTGGAGAAGTATTATAAAAAGCTAAAAATGAAAAAAAATGCCAAAAACTACTTAAAGCAATTAAAAAACTCCAACCTTGGAAGATGGAACGTCTATGACCCTAAAACTCATAAAAAGCTGAACAAAAACAGTAAAAATACACACAGTAATTAAAAAGACGGCTACTTTATTAATATCATTTATTATAAATAAAATCCCGCCTAAACTACGCGCCAAAAACATCCTATAAGAGAGACGTCTCTGCACAATCAACTGATCACAAACCAAAAACAACGCCATGTTTCCTAGAAACCATTCACTTTAAAATGCCAAAAAATAGTTAAAAAGCCACAGATGCGGAACCTCGTTTCTTCTATATTGAGTATTGTTCTGAATGAAGTTTCACTGAATGGATTCTACTCTGAGGTGGGTATCTCTATAAGCTTTTGCTGAATGAGATGGACAAATATTCATGAAAAAGAGACCGATGACACTGATATGTCATCATGTCACTTTGTTCTTGATGGATATACTAATGGCATGAAGGGATCAATGCATTCGGGCAGGCGTTGGTCTTCAACATGTCACCAAACAAGTATATATCAAACCACAATAAAGGATGCCACAAAAAATAAGCATCTTCTAAAGACGGGCGTTATGTAGGAAAATAAGGATCTACATAAGGTATTTAAAAACAGGTTCAAAACGCCAAAAAGGTTAAAGTAGAAGAGGCTGATAACAGTGAAGATTTGGATGAGAAATTAGATTATAATTTTTAATTTTTTTTTTCATTTTCTATTGTTTTGTTATCTAATTCTCTGTTGTTTATTATCTAATTCTCTACTAATAAAAAAATTGAGTATAAAACGCCAAAAACTACAAACACCAAAACGCCTGATAGTGTGAAAACTGTGAGAACGGATGCTAGCAAAGCACGATGTTGCTATATAAAAACGCCAAACAAAGTATTACTGGAAAAAGAAACACTAATTGACAGATGAAATTGAACGAAACAATAATTGCAAAACAGTAAAATGAAGAGACGGTAACATTATTGACAAACATTTATTATATTAAAAGCCACTACATGGAAAATTGAATTTATTTATCTTTTCAAAACGCCATAATTGCCTGTCACATTATAGGCCAGTATCCCACATGGCACAACATTTGATGTTTTTTACATTATAGGCCTGCATCCTGATCTAAAAACAATAAAAACGCCAAACTTACTTAAAACACCAAAATATTTACTATGATCCTGATCTAAAAACAATAAAAACGCCGCGTATTTATTAAACGCTAAAAAATGGGAAGATGATGTGACATGCGTTTAAAAAAAGAAATATGAAAGGACAAAAAAGCCCTTCCACCCTTCTCTATGTCGCGTGACACGTGTTAGGCCAGGATGTGTTCTCACACTTTTGAGCATTTTCTCCTGATCCCGTTCCTATATATATATATATATATATATATATATATATATATAGGATTAGGTTCAAGAGTGAACACTAGTGTAGTTTGCGAACTGAGCGAACTAATCCTGGCCATACATGTGTGTAGATCAATGGCCAGGATTTGATGATGAAATACACTAGTGTAATTTACGATTTGGTGACGAGATCCTAGCCATCCACGTGTGTAAATCAATGGCCAAGATTTGTTCACTCAGTTCGCAAATACATTAGTGTTCACTCTAGAACCCCACCCTATATATATATATATATATATATATATATTCTTGGAAATATTAGAAGATATATTATTTTTGAAAGAAATATATATATTTTCTCAAACAAAAACGGAATATATTATTTTTGGAGAAAAATAAGTATATATATATATAGAGTAGGAGTTGGGTGGAAAGTGTGTTTTTCCTAGAAAGTCTAGGAAGCAATAAGAACGCGACATGTGGCATTGAAGGATTTTATCTAAAAGGGCATTTATGTACTTTCACAATCTATTTTTATTTTAGGAAATTATCTTCAATAACTAACTATCCATAAATTTCGGAATTTTTTGTTTTCGATTTCTGATTTCACTTAATATCAATCATTCCTTCGTTTTCTTGCTGGAATCTATAAGCATATTCTTGGTACTGTGTTTTAACAGTTTGTTCTTGGTGATGTGTTTTAACAGCAAGCAGATTCATACAACTGTGTTTTATTATTCAGATTCATACAGTTGTGTTTTAACAGCAAGCAAATTCATACAGCTGTGTTTTAGCATTCAGATTCATACAGCTGTATTTTAACAGCAAGCAGATTCATACAGTTGTGTTTTAGCATTCAGATTCAAACAGCTGTGTTTTAACAGCAAGCAGTGCATACAGTTGTGTTTTAGCATTCAGATTCATACAGCTGTGTTTTAACAGCAAGCAGATTCATACAGTTGTGTTTTAACAGCAAACAGATGCATACAGTTGTGTTTTAGCATTCAGATTCATACAGTTGTGTTTTAACAGCAAGCAGATTAATACGATGTGTTTTCTTGATGTTTATTGACGCTGTGTTTTAACAACAAGCAGATTAATACCATAGTTTTCTTGATGTTTCTTGACGCTGTGTTTTAACAGCATGTTCTTGGTGCCCTGCATGATTAATACCTGCGACTACGGGGTCTTTCGAACGGCTTCCGACAATTGATCCGGTGCTCTCCATCCTTTCTAAAGTTATCTTCTTCCATGATTGTAGTTATTTTTGGTAGGGATTGGAGTTTCGAAGTTGGTTTTGGAGAGAGAGAGGGAAAATCGCGTGAAATTAGGGACTGGGTTTGACTGACGGTTATCTAATTAATTTAAAACACGATATATTGACAAAATTGCCCCTAGTCTTTTAAAACAATGAATTAAATAAACTAAAAAATTACAAGATTGCCATTGACTTCATCTTAACCATTAAACACACCCATTGGATGGCTCAGATCGCTTCCTAGGCTTTCTAGGAAAAACACACTTTACGCAGGATCCCTACTCTATATATATATATTTCCCAAGTAAGACTTGAAAATATATTATTTTTGGAACTTATATGAAAATACAAATATTTTTCCAAAGGAAAAATTTTAAATAATTTTTTTTTCTAAGTAGTGTTTCTTAAAATATATATTTTGGAAATATATATTGGGAAACTTCTATTAAAGATAATATTCAGGAAAAATTAATACGAAATTAAGCATGAGAATACTTAATAATTACAAGAAATACGTATTTTCGTACGTGTAAATACACACCGGAATACAACCCCGATACATGGCAAAAATATACAAGTATAAGAATACGAATACAAATACACCCATCCTTGGGAAGGATATACAAGTATAAATACTTGAAGAATATCAAGTTAAAATATATTATTATTCCAAAATTTAATAAATATAATTTAAGTTAGAATATTTATTATTTTAACAAATAATTATATAACTTGGAGTAATATCGAAGACACGAAGAAACCGAACTCAAAGACACTAATTAATTCTAAGTCAAGGCACTACCCGCTCGTCTAATAGACCTTAGTACGTTGTAGGTAGTTGTGTACGCCAGGCAAAGCTTGAGTTACGGTGATACGAAGACGCAAGACAGTGAGTTCGTGACCCCCTTTTCTTTTAACTGTTTTCCGTTTTATAACTTCGGGGGTGAAGTACATGTTACAAACTGTTTACAAACGTATATATGTGGTATGGTCGAAGGAAGGGTACTGCTAGATCATGTGAGTGGTGGGTATGACGCTTAAGACCATTAATCCTCATTGTAGGACCGAGGGACATGAGTGATAGATCTATTTGGGTGTAGCGAGCCCTGCCCATGTTGGACCAGGGTTTGGCCCATGGGTTGACTATGTCTTACTGCCGGAAGCCCGGTGCAAAGTCTGCTAGGTTTGAGTCTTCCTGCATCACGTCACACATATTAATGGCCTTGCAAGCCATTAATGATCTGTTTTTCTTGTTGCTTTCATACCAGGATTTTACAAACATACATACATACTTTCAATGATTCAAAGGTTTATTCATACACATAAACAAACACACGAACTCGCTCAACTTTTGTTGATGTTTTTAAACTACATGTATTTCAGGGAATTAGATGTGGATCTGGCGGGCGTTCGGAAGTTCCAAATGTTGTTTGCGAATAAAAGATGTCATCCATGGTCTTAGGGTTTTGTTAGTGTGTCTTATCCTGGACGAGCCACGTCTTCCAAAACCTGGTTTTATTTAATATCTTTTGTCGAGTCCTTGTGAACTCTAAAAACAAGTTGCATGGTTTGTACTCGAATTTGAATTTTATGTTTTAAAACAATGATGTTGTTATGTTTTTAAAACTTATTTAATGGATGAACATCTTCAGTTTTATCATATTGTTGTTGTTATGATTGAATGCAATGATATTAAGCAAGTCACACATAATCACGCTTTCGCAAAAGTCAGGGTGTGACATTTCTAGGGTTTAAACTTTTGTGTTTGAATTGATTTTGTGACAAGTTGTGTTTAAGCATTTGAAACCTTTGATAATTGTCTTGAATTTGTTTCGAATTCGTGAATTATCGAGTGAATATTAAATTTGACTTCGCGAAATGGTTATGTGCAATTATGCTTTGTCTTAGGTTAGGATTTACATGTTCTCGGTAAAGAAGTGCACTGTGGTCCGTTCTTGTAACGTTGATAGCTTTTGGAACCTAAGCCACGTGACACCAAATTCGTTAATCACTTAATTCAACTAAATCAAGTTAAAACGTGTAGAAACCCTAGGTCTTGCGATTATCGAACCGGGTGTGAACCTTATTCCAAATTCATAGTTTTTAACCAACAATTGAGTTTTGTTTCGTAATCTCATAATCAAAGTTTTAGTAGTAATCACAAATTTGTCGGTTCATTCTGATACCCTTTTCCAAACAAACAAAATAATTACTTCAACTTGCAAGCTTCATAATCGTTCCACTTTTGATAATCGACCAAGTCCGGACACAAACCCAATAAATCCGGTTTTTATACCATACCGGATTTGGCTCGGAAATGGTTTAAGCGGGTGTATCGGGTGGTTCGACCGAGTGTACCAGACGGTTTAACCAGTTCTATCGGACGGTTCAACCGATACTCCGATCACCTAACTAAATAATATTGACTCTCATTAACCATCCTTGACTAATAGCAACACTAATTATCGCTCGTTAATCCTAACCGGTGGCCATGACCATTATTAACCCTCATTGACCACAGTTGCAAAATACCAAGCAATATCGTTGTTGACCAATATTGACCATAGTTGACCTAATGAAACATATTGAATGATGAATGGCAATAAGTTATATTAAATCCTCATAATTTTAACAGATCATAATGAGTTATATCACGTCATTATATGTATTACCATTAACCATAACTATTTCTAGTTTATCCTTGTTCATGATTATCAATCATTGTTAACCTAAATTACCCCTATTGACCCTAATGGACACTAATTGGCCTTAATTACCTATCATCGATCCTTATTTATTATCAATGACCCATACTAAACATAATCAACCCTAATTGCCCATGTTAACCCATATTGGCATTAATTGATCATAACTGAGGAAGAATGACACCAAATAGCCTTCATTGACAATTATCGATCACCAATAACTAAAATTGGCCCTTATTAACACTAGTTGAAGCTAACGATCCCTGACTAATAACACTAATTTCCCGTGATCTACTATCCCCCCTCTGATTGGTCCTAACTAACCCTAATTGCACCTAGGTCACCTTCGTTAACTATTATCAACCATCATTGAGCAATATTGTCCTTCATCAACGCTAATTAATACCCAATTGTATCTAATCGATCCTAATTGTCTCTACTTGGTCATAACTAAGACGGATTTCTCCTAATCTTCTCTATTTGCCCCTAATTGATCAAAATAAACTAGTTAGACGTAATTGACTAATATAACATGAATTACTCCTTATTATTGGATATTGACTTTGAATGACCGAAAGTAACTATATTTGCAACCGTTTTTGTGACAGCTTTAACTTATATTGTTTTTTATAATATTTTCCAAAATTGACAAGTATGTTTGTGACGGAAATAATTCTGGTTGCTATTTTCGACCGTTTTCAACCAAATTAATTCTTTTATATATCTTATTTTAAAAAAAAGCAGTGTTCGTATTTGCGACCGAAACGAGTTTGGTCGCTCTATCTGCGTTCGTTTTTGCAACCAAATTAAATTTCATTTTATTAGCTTTTATTATTTTGTACAAATAGCGACTGCATTTACGACTTTAATAATTTCGGTCGTTACATTTGCAACCGAAACATTTTCGGTGTTTACTTATGCGACTGTTTACAACCAAAAAGTTATGGTCGCTAAATTTGCGACTAATTTTGTTTCGGTCGCTTAATTTGCGATCATTTTAAAACTGAATTTTTTTGGTTGCTAGATTTGCGACCAGTTTTTATTTTCATTTCTGAATTTGCGACCCTTTTGATATGGTCACTACATTTGCGACCATTATACGACGAATTTTTTTGGTCGCTACATTTACGACCGAAAAAAATTGTCGCTACATTTGCGATTGTTTTGCGACCGAAAAACTCGGTTGCTAAATTTGCCACAAATTTTGTTTTGGTCGCTGAATTTGCGACTGCTTTTGTTTTGGTTGCTAAGTTTGCGAACGATTTAGGGTTGTTCGTTGTTTTTGCAACCGATTTTGTTTTGGTCGCAAACCCAGTCGCTAAACTTCCGACCATTTTTGTTGGTTGTAAATTTCGGTCGCTTTTGCCCATTTATATGCGTAGCGGATGTTTTATGTTTATATTATATATGTGTAGGCATGCTCTGGTGAATGGGTTGCATATTTATTTTTATCATGTGACTGCCTTTAATTGTTGGGTTGTTGGATTTTATCACCTCCAACTATTGGCTATTGACCGCTGTCACCCCCACTTATCACTTTGATGCCCGTCACCCATAACTTAACACTTAGTGTGTTATGTCTTCTGTTACTATACTTTTGGGGGTGTCATCAAGATCTCAGGAAGGTTTTAGGGATCTTAGGACACCCCCAAAAGTATAGTAAAAGATCAAAAGTTAGTAATCAGTTAACGACGGGGTGACTGAACACACTAAGTGTTAAGTTGAGGGTGTCAGGCATCAAAGTGATAACTGGGGATGGCAGCGACTAATAGCCAATAGTTAGGGGTGATAAAATCCAACAACCCTTAATTCTTTGATGAAATGTGTGGGTATTCAAGTTTGTCCTTGGTCAGGTGTAAAAGCTTTAATATTTGACCGGTTCAAAGAAAAGGCCTGTTGGCAAGATTCCGGCCACAAAAGTATGTGATTTAAATTGGTTGGGTTGTCAAATTATATGTTTATTCTAGGAAATTAAGCAACTTGAACTTGGCTGAGTTGTCGATGAACTATAGGTAAGATCTGTGGTACGGCATGTTGATCAGTTCTGTTTAAATGTAATGGAAAACATGAATAACATACCTGTTACAGCAGACAGGCCAGCAGATAATCCAGTCAGAGATGCAGCCATTGAGTTCGACATGCTTGTCAGGATGATCTAGTTCCTCCTTAGGGTGTAAAGTTATGATGGTGATGAACCGAAACAAGGGTTGGTTTTGGTTATGGAGAGAGAGCCGATTGTGATGTTATGAGGGTTGAGAAATTATCTAACTTGTGTAACCCTTAAACTCTCTAATAATCTCCTTATATATACACCCAAGAGGAAACCTAATTAGTTAATAAGGGTAATATGGTCCATCAACAATTACCAACTAATTATTAATAGGTTATTAATATATTTTGATCTATTTAATATAAATGATTATAATGGCTACAAGATTAAATATTATAATAATAATAATATATTTAATCTCACATTCTCCCACTTAGCCGAGTAATCATTTATCATGAGTATTAGATGAGCATGGCCAGGAGTTAACACTCATTTTAGCCTTAAACCAAGAACTATAGCAGAGAAATACAACCATTGAATCATCATTCGACTCAGGACCCCCATTAGTCATACTATAGCCTCAATTTAAAACCTAATAGTTATGATCAAAATACGCATAAGCCCTTTAGCGTCTAATTTGTATTTATATTTGTCTATATGTCATTACACCGGCAGAACATATGTTAGAGACATACAAAATCAAACTGAGGAAATTTCATTAATTAAAACATAAGCTAGTACAATATGCCATTAAATAAGGTCTTTAGTAAGTCCCATATTCGATACATGTTCTTCGAAAACTTTAGGTGGGAGACCTTTAGTCATCGGATCCGCAAGCATATCTTTAGTACTAATATACTTAATACAAAGATTATTTTCCTCAACTCGTTCACGTACAAACAAATATTTTGTATCGAGATATAAACCAGCTCCAGTCGAACTGTTACTGTTAGAGAAACTAACGGCAGCTGAGTTATCACAGTAAAGCTTCAATGGTCTAGAAATGGAATTAATGATTTTGAGTCCAGTGATCAGATTTCTAAGCAACATTCCATGACTGGTTGCGTTGTAAACAGCAATGTATTCTGCCATCATTGTGGAAGTTGTAGTTAACTGTTGTTTATGACTCTTCCATGAGATAGGTCCGCCTGCTAACATAAAGATATAGCCCGAAGTGGATTTCTTGTCATCTTTGCATTTGGCAAAGTCAGAATCAGAATAACCTACCACTTCTAAGTGATCACTTCTTCTATAAGCCAGTTTATAGTCTTTCGTCCCTTGCAGATATTTAAGGACCTTCTTAGCTGCTTTCCAGTGATCTATGCCAGGATTAGTCTGATAACAACGTAGCATTCCAGCAATATAAGCGATATCTGGGCGAGTACAGAGTTGAGCATACATCAGGCTCCCGACTACTGACGCGTAAGGTATCTGGCTCATTTGCACATTTTCAACCTCTGTTGTCGGACACTAGAATGAACCGAAAACATCTCCCTTAACTACTGGAGCGACTGAGGGTTTGCATTGTTGCATGTTGTAACGTGTAAGGACACGATCTATGTAAGTCTTTTGAGACAATCCTAAGATCCCTTTGTGTCTATCTCGGAGAATTTCGATGCCAATGACGTAAGAAGCATCTCCGAGATCCTTCATGTCGAATTTATGCGAAAGTAACCGCTTTGACTCATGCAACATGTCTAAACTATTACTTGCCAATAGAATATCATCTACGTAAAGAACAAGTATAGTAAAGTTACTCCCACTCATCTTGAGGTAGGTGCATTGATCCACTTGATTCTTCATAAAACCTTGCCTCTTCATGACTTCATCAAACTTGAGGTACCATTGACGTGATGCTTGTTTTAACCCATAAATGGATTTCTTCAACTTACAGACTAGATGCTCCTGACCTTCAGGTTTAAAGCCTTCAGGTTGTTTCATGTAAACATCTTCGTCTAAGTCTCCGTTAAGGAAAGCAGTTTTGACGTCCATCTGATGCAGCTCCAAATCAAAATGAGCTACTAGGGCCATAACGATCCTTAATGAATCTTTACGAGAGACAGGTGAAAACGTCTCTTGATAATCAATTCCCTCTTTCTGAGTGTAGCCCTTTGCAACCAATCTCGCTTTATAGCGTTCAACGTTCCCATTCGGATCCAGTTTTGTTTTGAACACCCATTTACATCCTACAGGTTTAACACCGTTGGGTAATTCTACCAAATCCCAAACATCATTTTTCTTCATGGATTCAAGATCATCAATCATTGCTTTGTTCCATTCAGGAGACTGATCACTGCTAATGGCTTCATTATAAGAGATAGGATCATTTAGCTTTCCAGCATCCATTTCAGTTAGGTAGGTAACATAATCATCCCAATTAGTAAGCCTTCTTTGCCAAGATGACCTCCTGAGTTGATTATCGGGTTCAGCGTTGTCTTGGTTTTGAGCGTTTGATGTGCCTTCGTTATGAGGTATAATGGGTTCTGATTGTGGAGATGGAATTGGTGCAGTAGCTTCAGATGCAGTTGTTGCATTGGGTACAAGAGGAGTAAACGGAGTAATGGTAAGCGACGAGTCTCCCCCCCCCCCCCCGCATCTTGTACCTCTTGCAATTCTTCGTAAGGCTTGGTACTGCTCCCACTGACCTTGAAATCCTCCAGGAACGCATCACGCTTGGTTTCAACAATACGAGTGACATGGGAAGGGCAATAGAAACGATAACCCTTCGAATGATCAGGATACCCGATTAAGAAACATGTAACTGTTTTAGGGTCAAGTTTCCTTAGGAAAGGATTATAGAGTTTTGCTTCAGCAATGCAGCCCCATACTTTCATATATTTAAGACTCGGTTTCCTTCCTGTCCAAAGTTCATAAGGAGTTTTAGGGGCAGACTTAGAAGGAACTCTATTGAGTATATGAACAGCTGCTTTTAACGCTTCAGTCTAGAGGAATAATGGTAAATTAGTGTTGGCTAACATACTGCGCACCATGTTCATAAGGGTACGATTTCTTCGTTCAGCGACACCATTCTTCTGAGGTGTACCAGGCATGGTGTATTAGTTCACAATCCCCTGGCCCTTACAAAAGTCATAAAATGGACCAGGAGCTTGACCCACATCAGTATGTCTTCCATAATATTCACCGCCTCTATCTGATCTCACAACTTTAATCTGACAATCTAATTGCTTTTCAACTTCAGCTTTATAATCTTTAAAAGTTGTAAGAGATTCAGACTTTTCCTTAATAAGATACAAGTATATGTAACGAGAATAATCATCAATGAAAGTGATAAATGAAGTATGTCCTGTTATGCCAGCGATTTGATAGGGACCACTAATGTCAGTATGAATGGGTTCTAATAAATTAGAGCTCCTAGTGGCACCTTTCTTATTCGCTAATGTCATTTTGCCTTTAAGACATTTGACACATGTTCCAAAATCAGTGAAATCGAGAGGAGGTAAGACTTCATCCTTTACGAGACGATTTAATCGTTCTCTTGAGATGTGGCCTAAACGTTGATGCCACAACATAGATGAAGTCTCTAAATCTCGAATCTGTTTCATCTTTGTGAGTGATTCATTAATATTATATAACAACAAAGATTTGGAAAAATTATCATCTAGTTCTACTCTATAGAGACCACCATCCAGAATGCCAGTACCATAAACAACGGAATCATAGAGAATAGAGAGTTTGCGATGACCATGGGAAAGGACAAAACCGTCCATGTCTAACTTTGGTCCTGATACAAGGTTCCGAGTTACCTCAGGAACATATAAGGTATCATAAAGTTTATTACATAAACCAGTTTTCAAAAATAATTGTAATGTTCCTATGGCCTTCACTTCTAATTCCCGATCATCCCCAACTTTAAGTGTTCTTTGGTTTCTTCCCAGCTTCCGGATTGAAAGGAATCCCTGAGTAGAGTTAGTTACATGAACCATAGAACCATAATCAAACCACCAAGAATTAGCAGGAACATTTAAATTAAAGGATTCAAGTATCATGAAAAAATCGTTACCTTTCTTGGCCAGCCACTCCTTGAAATCAGGGCATTCCTTTTGCTTATGTCCTGTCTTTTTACATAACTTGCAATAGGGTTTGCCTAAGGAGCTCTTAGAGCTGGAAGGTGTACTTGTATTAGGAATTGGCTTTTGGACTTTGGAAGCATCCTTTCTTTGATGATTGTTCTTCCTCTTCTTAGAGTTGGAGGTGGTGAAGTTAGCAACATCAGTAGTGCGATCCATCTTCATACGTTCTTCCTCCTGTACGCACATAGCGACCAGCTCACTCATCGTTCATTTGTCCTTCTGAGTGTTGTATTTGATCTTGAATGCTTCATAGGACGAAGGAAGCGAAGTGATGATGAAGTGAACAAGAAAACCATCACTGATTTCCATCTCTAGCCCTTTCAGCTTATTGGCCATGTCATGCATCATCATGATGTGTTCGCGAATGCCGCTCCTCCCATCATACTTAGTCGTCACCAGCTTGAGGATAAGAGTGCTAGCGTGTGCCTTTGATTTTCCTTTAAATTGTGCCTCCACAGAATGTCGCAACCCCCGATCCCTATTTCCTCAGGAACGGGCGCCCGCGAGCCAGTTTCGGTGGTATCACGTGTTTAGTCATTATTGGCAGCGGAATTTACATCAGGACCGTAGTTAGGAAATATTTTATCAGAGTAAAATACCACACTTTTAATATATTAAACATATGGGAAAAATCCCAAGTTCAAGTACACACATTTTCATAGGGATAAACCCTATTTTATTTAATAAAAATATCTATTTATTTTTTGGTAACTTTATTGCCACTTTTCCAAGCCTTCAGTGCTGTCCAGCTGGCTTCTAATTGGCCTTCTCATTTTGTTACCTGAAACGCATTTAAAAATATTTTGTCAGTGGGAAATACTGGTGAGTGAATCCCAGTTTAATCAAGTTTTAATAAAAACCATTGTACAGTATTGAGGGCGGTCTCGCAATTATATTTGTTTCCAAGTCATACTAATTATCACCCGCGATACTATCAAACCCGACTTGTGGAAAATTATTCCTCGTAAGGCAATAATTAATTTTGTATACAAAACCCCAACATACCAACGATAATTGTATCCTTACAAATACTCCATCACTGTTTAATATATAATTAATTGTGTGAGGTTTTGTAAAAACAGTTAACAGAAAGGAGATTACTCACAAAAAGGTTTACATAAAAGTGGATTACTCACATTGCTGTCTTAGATTATCCTTTAGGGTTTCCTGGTGAAAATCTATAATTTACACAAATGCACACGTGTTAGTATAATAACCCATTTTAACATTAGTAATACCCTCCCCGAGACGGCATTCCAACGACTACGTCGGGCAGAACCACGACAGTCGTTACGGAACCCTAGATCAATCGGGCAGCGTATCTAATACGTATCCAGGGGATATAATACTTACAACGGAGCAGAACTTCGTTAATTAGGGGGGGTATTATACCCGAGTATAACTCCTACTATGTGAAAATTAAGAGAAAGAAAAGAAATTTGAGCGACGTAAACTGAAGGCCCGAGCTCCAGCTTTATAGGGGCTGAGTTTGGGTTTCTCGCTGCCCGCGTAAAAGTAGGCTAAGACCTACGCGGCCCGCGTAGTAGGTCGGGTAGGGTTTAGTTCATCCGGGTCATCGCCTAGCCTCGCCATGATGATGACACGTGTCATCACCGGGTGTCACCACGTTCTCGATTGCTCGTGGCCCGCGTAAGGGTTGAGGGGTGGCTTACGCGCCCCGCCACAAACCCAAAAATTAAAATTTTTAATTATTTTTAATAATATTCAAGGTATTCGGGGTCCGTTTTCGCGTATGGGGTGTATTTTAGGACATATTGAGATATTTTAAAATATATTGAGGTGTCGGAAAAATATTTAGGAGGGTGTCGGTTTAGAGTTGTTATATCCTCCCCACCTTGTTTTAGAGCTCGTCCTCGAGATCTACTGGAACAAGTGTGGATATTTCCTTTGCATTTCTGATTCAAGCTCCTATGTATACTCTGGTCCTCTTTTGGAGTCCCATTTCACTTTGACCAAAAATAACCTCTTGTGCTTGAGGTTCTTGACTTTCCTGTCTTCAATCTGTAGAGGCCTTTCTACAAACTTGAGTTGTTCATTTACCTCTATATTCTTAAGAGGTACCACAAGTGATTCATTGGCTAAGCATTTCTTGAGATTGGATACATGAAGTACATCATGTATTCCTGCCATTTCCTCTGGCAGGTGTAGCTGATAGGCTACAGGTCCTATTCTTCTAATAATCTTAAAAGGTCCAACATACCTGGGACTTAGCTTTCCCCTTTTGATGAATCTTACCACTCCTTTCCAAGGTGAGACTTTCAACAACACTTTATCTCCTACCTGAAATTCCAACGGCTTTCGCCTGTTATTAGCATAACTCTTTTGTCTATCACGTGCTGCTTTTAGTCGTTCCTTGACTTGAATGATTTTATCTATTGTTTCTTGCATTATTTCAGGTCCAGATAGTTGCTTTTCCCCAATTTCTGCCCAACAGACTGGGGTTCGGCACTTTCGTCCATAAAGTGCTTCGAATGGTGCAGCATTGATACTTGTGTGATAACTATTATTGTAAGAAAATTCTATCAATGGTAAGTGATTGTCCCAATTACCTCCGAAATCAATTACACAAGCTCTAAGCATGTCTTCCATTGTCTGAATTGTCCTTTCTCTTTGTCCGTCCGTTTGAGGATGATAAGCTGTGCTTAGATTTAACTTGGTTCCCATGACTTTTTGGAAACTTGTCCAAAAATGAGTGGTAAAACGGCTATCCCTATCAGAAACAATTGATAAAGGAATTCCATGCAAAGAAACAATTTCATTTACATACAATTTAGCTAGCTGTTCCATACTGAAAGTTTCCTTCATTGGTAGGAAGTTAGCTGACTTAGTTAGCCTATCTACAATCACCCAGATTGTATTATTACCTTTCTTTGTTTTGGGTAATTTAGTAACAAAATCCATTGTTATCAATTCCCATTTCCATACTGGCATTTCTAACTGTTGTAACAAACCTGAGGGTTTCTGATGTTCAGCTTTAACTTTTGAGCAAGTTAAACATTTAGAAACATAGGTTGTTATGTGCTTTTTCATTCCTATCCACCAGAAATTTTTCCTTAAATCCTGGTACATTTTATCACTTCCTGGATGCATTGTATATTTAGACTTATGGGCTTCTTATAATATACGATGACGTAGGTTTCCTAATTTAGGTATCCACATTCTCTTTTCATGGAATCTCCAAATTCCATATGTTCCTTGTTCTAATTCCTTAATCATACCTTTTAGCTTTTCAGTATCTTCCTTGATTACTGATTCTTGTGCCTTTTTAATTTGTTCATTTAAATCTACTTGTAGATTTAATTTAAGAGAACGTACGCTTTTTGGCTTTTCCTGATACTTTCGGCTTAAAGCATCTGCCACTACATTTGCTTTTCCTTCATGATACTGGATATCACAATCATAGTCACTAAGCATTTCCATCCAGCGTCTTTGTCTTATATTTAACTCCTTTAGTCCAAAAACATACCTTAAACTCTTATGATCAGTAAAAATAGTAAACTTACTACCATAAAGGTAATGTCTCCAAATTTTCAAAGCAAAAATTATTGCTCCTAATTCAAGATCATGGGTTGAATAATTTTCTTCATGATTATTAAGTTGTCTAGATGCATAAGCTATAACCTTTTGACGTTGCATTAACACACATCCATAACCTAATTTAGAAGCGTCACAATAGATTACAAAATCTTTAGTTCCTGCTGGTAATGCTAATATGGGTGCATGGGTTAATCTTTGCTTAAGAATTCTAAAGGCTTCTTCTTGCTTTGGTCCCCATTCAAACTTAATGGATTTACAGGTTAACTTAGTTAAAGGAATGGCTATTCTAGAAAAATCTCGAATAAATCTTCTATAGTAACCGGCCAATCCTAAGAAACTTCTAACCTCGGTTGGTGACTCATGAGTCTTCCATTTAGTAATTGCCTCGATTTTTGTGGGATCCACATGAATTCCTTCATGATTCACTAAGTGTCCAAGAAACTGTACCTGTTCTAACCAAAATTCGCATTTTGAAAACTTAGCATAAAGTTTTTCCTTTCTTAGCAAACTTAAAAGTGCGTGCAAATGCTTTGCATGTTCCTCTTTACTCTTAGAGTAAATGAGAATATCATCTATAAAGACAATTATGAATTTATCCAAATATGGCTTACATATTCGGTTTATCATGTCCATAAATGCAGCTGGGGCATTGGTTAAACCAAATGGCATGACAGTAAATTCATAATGGCCATACCTTGTTCTGAAGGCGGTCTTAGGAATATCCTCTTCCTGTACCTTTAATTGATGATATCCTGACCTTAAATCGATTTTTGAGAAAAATCGAGCTCCTTGCAATTGATCGAACAGGTCATCGATTCTTTGTAATGGATACCGATTCTTAATCGTGACTTTGTTCAATTCACAGTAATCGATGCACATTCGCATTGATCCGTCTTTCTTTTTGACGAATAAAATCAGCGCTCCCCACGGAGATGAACTTGGCTGTATGAATCCTTTTTCCAGCAATTCGTCTAATTGTTTCTTCAGTTCATGCATTTCTGCGGGTGCTAATCGGTAAGGTGCTTTGGCAATTGGGGCTGTCCCTGGTAGCAAGAGGATTCTGAATTCAACTTCTCTATTTGGCGGTAGTCCTGGTAATTCTTCTGGGAATATATCTGAAAACTGAGACACTACTGGAATGTCTTTTAGTTCTTTTCCTTTAGTGTTAGTGATTATGGAAATCATATACACTAATGATCCTTTTCTTATATAGCTTGCAATTTTCATCACAGAGATGAATTTTGTAGATCTAGATGGTTTATCTCCTTTAATTGTGCTCTTTTCACCCTTTGGTGAATTTACTTGGATTGACTTTTGATCACATAAAATACTGGCTTTATTGGCTATTAACCAATCCATTCCTAAAACGACATCGAATCCTACCAGATTCATTGGGTAAAGATTTGCAATAAACTTTTGATTTAAAATTTCTACTCTTGCTCCCTGCAAGATTTCAGAAATCTTAACAGTTTCTCCATTAGCTGTTTCTACTAAACATTCTTGTGGAAGTTTAGTTAATGATTGATTTAGAAGTTTGCAAAATGTAGTATTAATAAAACTTTGGTTCGCACCAGAGTCAAATAATACTTTAGCAAAAATATCATTAACTAAAAACGTACCGGCTATAACGTCCAGAATCATCTTGGCTTCATCTGCTGTTAGAACAAATGCTCTAGCATTTTTAGTGTTCTTGTTGTTCGTAGCTGGAGCCAATTTTGGACAATTTGGCTTGATATGACATTTTTCTCCACAGTTGAAGCATAGTCCATTACTAGATTTCCTCCTGCAATTTTCTTCCTTGTGTCCTGGTAACTTACAGAAATTGCAGTGAGTGGAGCATTGTCCTGAATGCTTCTTCTTGCAAGTCTTACAGTATGGTGCAGAGGTAGAACCTACATTCCTACGGTTGGAATTACCATAGAGAAATTCCTGAGTAAGCCTCTGTGCTAGGTTCCTTCTCTGGTCTTCTTCTCGTGTATGTACTAATTCATCAGTCAAGGTATTTGCTAGTTCTACGGGCTTCTTCTATGGTTTGGGGTCTAGCTGCCTTGACTACATGCCTAATCTCTCCAATTAATCCCCAAATGTAACGGGAAATCAATACCGGCTCTGGTGATGCAAGGGTTGGTACTATTATAGCATATTCAAAGAATAACTTAGTGTACCCCTTACTATCCACTCCAGTCATCCTAAGGTTTAAGAACTTGTTTGTTATTTGTTCTTTTTCATTAGGAGGGCATAATTTCCTTTCTAACATGTTTTTAAATTCATCCCATTCCATATTATAAACTCTATCACTCCCTCTAGACTGGAGGATAGTATTCCACCATTCTAAGGCTGAATTCTTAAATAGATTGGAAACAAACATTATCTTGTCCTCTTCCGCACATTTGCTTATTTTTAAGACTGCCTCAGTCTTTTCTATCCAACGTAGACCTGCAATGGGTTCTTCATTGCCCGAGAATTCTATTGGTTTGCAGGACCAGAATTCTTTGTAAGAACAACCATAAGGCATGGTTCTTCTTCTTTTGGGAATGGGCACTTGAAGTACGGGTCCATTGTTCACGCTGTTTGCAGGTTCAGAGGGTCGTTTGC
The DNA here is from genome assembly GCA_030545235.1 of Helianthus tuberosus. Lineage (NCBI taxonomy): Eukaryota > Viridiplantae > Streptophyta > Magnoliopsida > Asterales > Asteraceae > Helianthus > Helianthus tuberosus. The sequence goes on from CM060363.1 coordinate 64,746,927, forward strand.
TATCATGTCTACTCTTATTATTAGCCTCCTTAACAGTTTGAAGGATATATGGCGTTGCATCTATAATTCCTTGTGCCACTATGTGTTGGATGACATTATTATCCACTTGGTTTCCATTGTTATTGTTGTTCGGATTCTCATTAACCAAGTTAATGTTACTCTGGTTATCGTTATTCAGATTTTCCTGATTTTCTTCGTCGGCCATCTGGATTTTAAACAGTTACCACGTATTAATATCATAAAATAATATTTAATATAGCCAATCACATGATACGCATTTTGGTCAAAAGTGTCGATCATTGCGACTTACTCTATTTTTATATAATATGCATCAACTACAAACCAATAATGGAAATTAAAATTACAATACCAACTGAAATTAAAGTTACACTACTAGTACTAGGCATCCGCAGTTTTTTTTCATACACACATATATTATTATTATTATTATATTATTATTATTACTATTACTACCGTTTCCACCATCACATTCATGGATATGGATTCATCCAGAAATCCATATTGCGCTCGTCGTACTTCCAGACGAGTCACTCTCCCACCTGTCTCATCCTTTCACTATTCTCTAAAATTTCCTCACCAAATGTCCTAAGTTCTTGTACGTTTTCTGCACTCATTGGGGGTGCATGTTCTAGGACTGGGTTTGGAATCTGGGGTGCGGGTTCCTGGTATGGAGGTGTAGGTGCCTGGAATTGGTAAGGATTCTCTAAAATCTCCCTAATGTATACATCGTTATTGTAATAGGGATCTAGTGGATCCAAACCTGGATAGGCTCCTAGGTTCGGCATAGGCATGTCTTCGTGTATCGGGTAGCGTTGCACATAATCCCTAACGTCATCCCACCACGGGTCGTAATTTGGGTCTAAGGGATTTGGTGCTGGTACCCTAGGTATTTCCTCTGGGTTGAAATCATGCATTTCTACTTGATTTTCAGGGTTTTCTATTTCCATTGGTTGGTCAGGAATTTGTGGTTGTGGTTGGGGTGCTATTATTTGCTCCAGATTAGGGTCGGCTGCAGTGGTTGCTAGAATATGGAAATTAGCTAATCCCCTATTAATCATGTCCTGGGCATGGGCATCTGTCTCTCTTTTGGCTGCTGCTAGTGCTCTCTAGTCTTGTAACTTTTTCATACGTTTTCTACGCTCATGTGCTCCCCTACTGAACCATCCCCTCTTTTTCTGAGGAAATGGCTCTTCAGACTGAGCCTTAAACACGAATATTCCTTCTTCAGTATCAGCAGAGTACCCCGAGAGGGCAGGCTGAGAAGAGGCACCTTCGCTTCTAGGCGAACCAGACAATTGACGGTACGCGTCAGTGGTCCTTGGTCGCTCATACTGTAAACTAACAAATAGTCAAATAACACACAACAATAAAATACAATTATACACGTATTTCCGTAATTTATTTCCTAACAGATTGAATTTTGATGTCAGCAGAACACTTCTGTGGCTGAATCAGTGGCTTAGCTCTGATACCACCTTTTGTCGCAACCCCCGATCCCTATTTCCTCGGGAACGGGAGGTCGCGAGCCAGTTTCGGTGGTATCGCGTGTTTAGTCATTATTGGCAGCGGAATTTACATCAGGACCGTAGTTAGGAAATATTTTATCAGAGTAAAATACCACACTTTTAATATATTAAACATATGAGAAAAACCCCAAGTTTAAGTACACACATTTTCATAGGGATAAACCCTATTTTATTTAATAAAATTATGTATTTATTTTTAGGTAACTTTATTGCCACTTTTCCAAGCCTTCAGTGCTGTCCAACTGGCTTCTAATTGGCTTTCACATTTTGTTACCTGAAACGCGTTTAAAAATATTTTGTCAGTGGGAAATACTGGTGAGTGAATCCCAGTTTAATCAAGTTTAAATAAAAACCATTGTACTGTATTGAGGGCGGTCTCGCAATTATATTTTTTCCAAGTCATACTAATTATCACCCGCGGTACTGTCAAACCCGACTTGTGGAAAATTACTCCTCGCAAGGCAATAATTAATTTTGTATACAAAACCCCAACATACCAACGATAATTGTATCCTTACAAATACTCAATCACTGTTTAATATATAATTAATTGTGTGAGGTTTTGTAAAAACAGTTAACAAAAAGGAGATTACTCACCAAAAGGTTTACATAAAAGAGGATTACTCACATTGCTGTCATAGATTATCCTTTAGGGTTTCCTGGTGAAAATCTATAATTTACACAAATGCACACGTGTTAGTATAATAACCCATTTTAACATTAGTAATACCCTCCCCGAGACGGCATTCCAACGACTACGTCGGGCAGAACCACGACAGGCGTTACGGAACCCTAGAACAATCGGGCAGCGTATCTAATACGTGTCCAGGGGTTATAATAATTACAACGGAGCAGAACTTTGTTAATTAGGGGGGGTATTATACCTGAGTATAACGGCTACTATGTGAAAATTGAGAGAAAGAAAAGAAATTTGACTGACGTAAACTGAAGGCCCGAGCTCCAGCTTTATAGGGGCTGAGTTCGGGTTTCTCACGACCCTCGTAAAAGTAGGCTAAGGCCTACGCGGCCCGCGTAGTAGGTCGGGTAGGGTTTAGGTCACCCGGGTCATCGCCTAGCCTCGCCACGATGATGACACGTGTCATCACCGGGTGTCACCGCGTTCTCGATTGCTCGCGGCCCGCGTAAGGGTTGAGGGGTGGCTTACGCGCCCCGCCACAAACCCAAAAATTAAATTTTTAATTATTTTTAAAAATATTCATGGTATTCGGGGTCCGTTTTCGCGTATGGGGTGTATTTTATGACATATTGAGATATTTTAAAATATATTGGGGTGTCGGAAAAATATTCAGGAGGGTGTCGGTTTAGAGTTGTTATAGAGAAGCCAGATAGGTTTTAGCCTCATCAGAATCAGGAATAGCTCCTCTAATAGCATTGTGTATGGATTGCTTCATGAACATGAGAGACATGCGGTTACCCCTAGTCCATTTTTCATGAACTATCTGCTCAGCAGCAGTACTTTGAGTGGTAAGGTCCGCTGGCTTATTCTCTCTTAAAGCATAATCGAAGTCTAGCAATCCTAGTGTAAGCATGAGGGCATGCTTCCATTCAGCAAAGTTATCACCAGTCAAAGGTGGAATCCTGTAATTGGGTGCTGATAGTGGAAATAAGATGAGCAAGTTATGATACTTAGAAAGAAGTCCTAATGTGATCTAAGGGTATGTTATACTAAGGCAGGCATAAATAATGACCATTTTAATTATGAAGCTGTGATATTGTCTATTACTAACATCAAAATAATAGACTTAGTTAAAAATTCTACTTAAACGAAGACAAATCAGCTTTGGCCAGAAGTGTAATCATTTAAGTATGTGTGCAAAGTAATCGTGACAAATCAGCTTTGGCCAGAAATGAGACAATCACTTTAGTTATGCACTTGTCAAGTATGCTAAACATAAATGAATTAAGATCAGCTTTGGCCAGAAATTAAGACATTTCACGTTTTTAATGCATAATCAACATAGCTTTTATAATACTTGAATAATAAATAGATGTATTAAATCAGCTTTGGCAAGAAATGATACATCAGAAGCTCATTCAAGTTAAGCTATTTTGGTTTTGTAAAAAATTATCTGATTCTGATTAGTTAATTAAGTGTTAACAAAACCAAGTATTTATTTAGTTCACATCAAATAGCCTAAGGTAATGAGGTTTCGAGTGAGGTCTCGAGTCAGGTCTCGAGTTAGGTCTCGACTGAATTATGAGATCTCGAGTCAGTTATGAGGTCTCGAGTCGCAACCTTGGTCTCGAGTTGTAGCCTTATGGTCTCGAGTCGCAACCTTATGGTCTCGAGTTGTGACCTTATGGTCTCGAGTCGCAACCTTACGGTCTTGAGTTGTGACCTTATGGTCTAGAGCCGCAACCTTTGTCTCGAGTTGTAAAGATTTGAGAGCCTTATGATTTCGAGTCGAGACCTTGTAGTCTCGAGTCAAGATCTGATGGTCTCTAGTCGTAATCTGATGGTCTCGAGTCCACTGTTAACAGCTGTTTATTGTGAAAATAACTGAAAACTCGAAAATTTTGGGATTGTGGGATAGTGTTTCATGTTTTATTGCTAATCTAAACTTATCAAAAGATTTCAAAAATTATAACTGATTATCTATTAACAGCTTTCGAAGATTTTAATAGATAAAATTAAGATCAAAACAGTAAAAAACACCCACTAATCCGGATTATATTCCAAAACTTAAGGAATTTTCGAGTTTTTCTTAGAACAAATGATGAACCCTAGAAAATTAAAATATAATTCTGGGATCCGAAACCTTAACTTTAAGAGTTCTGTTAACCGATTTCGGATATTAATTTACCCATTATGGTTTCGGGTGACATGATTAAGCACCCCTTTCTTAAAACCACTGATTTAGGCACAATTAAAACCGAAAAACAGCTGTGATTTTATAAACTTTCAAAAAATTCTGTTTTCCAGATTTTGATCCTAGAATAATGGATACGAAAACAGAACTGATTTATCAACATATGCTCTGATACCACATGTTGATCAGTTCTGTTTAAATGTAATGGAAAACATGAATAACATAGCTGTTACAGCAGACATGCCAGCAGAGAATCCAGTCAGAGATGCAGCCATTGAGTTCGACATGCTTGTCAGGATGATCTGGTTCCTCCTTAGGGTGTAAAGTTATGATGGTGATGAACCGAAACAAGGGTTGGTTTTGGTTATGGATAGAGAGCCAATTGTGATGTTATGAGGGTTGAGAAATTGTCTAACTTGTGTAACCCTTAAACTCTCTAATAATCTCCTTATATATACATCCAAGAGGAAACCTAATTAGTTAATAAGGGTAATATGGTCCATCAACAATTACCAACTAATTATTAATAGGTTATTAATATATTTTGATCTATATAATATAAATGATTATAATGGCTACAAGATTAAATATTATAATAATAATATATTTAATCTCACACGACAAGTCACATATGTCACAAGCAAGTTAGAAGCACTTGATACGACAAGATTTACAACTTCTACATAGACAAAGTTTGTACTAAACGACCTAGAACGAGGCTCTTAAGTTAAAAACAACCATAACTATTAATCTGTTTTACCTTACATGAACGTTAAATGTACTTGATTCAAAGTTATTCTGTGTAATGATTTTTCTTTCAGCTCGTCTAAAAACACTTGGTGTTTGCACTTTGTTCAGCATGAGTACTTGTCCCTGACATCCGTTTTGAGATCATATAAAGATTATATGTATTTAGTATTATTAACCTTAATAAATATGATAATTTAAATGGTAAGTTGGCATCAAAAGTTATTCGCTAACAGTAAACTATCAATTTCATTGATTAAGGAAATTTCATGCCTAGAAAAACGACTAAATAAATCTCCCATTTTTGACGTCATCTTAATCCATAAAAGAGCCATCAAGCTGTGAGGAAGTTCACAGTGTAGATATCAATCAAACCAAAATGTTACTCCCTTATATCACCTTCTTTTTTCTTGTGCTAGGAATTTCTAGCTCATCAGACACAATAGCTGTGCATCAAAACATCTCTGATGGTCGGACTATTGTTTCAGTGAACGTCAAATTTGAGCTAGGTTTCTTTACCCTGGGCAGTTCCAAAAATCGGAACCTGGGGATATGGTATAAGAACACTTCTCCGCAAACGGTTGCATGGGTTGCAAACAGGGAAACTCCACTTATAGACACCTCGGGTGAAGTCAAACTGGACAACCAAGGTAACCTAACTCTTGTTAATGGTAACGGCAAAGTCATGTGGTCATCCAACTCCTTGGCATCTAGTACAGATATCAATCTTGTAGCACAACTCCTTGATACAGGCAATCTGGTAATCAGGAATGGAAATGAAATTGTTATTTGGCAAAGTTTTGATTACCCTGGAGATACCTGCTTACTAGGAATGAAGTTGGACAAGAACTTCATAACTGGAAGAGAAACAAAGCAGACATCATGGAGGAGTACATATGATCCTTCCCTAGGTGAGTATACATTAAGTATTTCAGCGGTTAAGGGTGAATATCAACAAGTATACATTAGGAGAAGCTCTGCTATTACAACAAGGATCGGGCCATATAATGACATTACATTTTCTGGCCGGGCAAACTATGCACCTGATGCTAGTCCAGCTAGCATTTCTTACGTGATTGTGAATCAGAACGAGATATATCACTTTCATTTCTAATAGTAACGCCACCATATTAAGAGCAGTATATATTAACTCCTGATGGTAAACTTGAGATCTTGCAGCTAAAATTTCTGAACCCAGAATGGATTCTAATTGCCACCTTACCAGTAGATTATTGTGACATATATAGAATATGTGGTCCATATGGGAGCGGTAATACTGCTACTTCTCCTAATTGTGGGTGCTTGAGAGGATTTGAACTAAAAAACTCAGATGATACGAGTCCTGGTTGTAGGCGGAGCACATCCTTGGATTGTGGGCCTGGAGAGGGATTTCAAAAGTTTTCAAGCATGAAATTACCAGATACGGAGAATGCTGTCTATAGAAGCAACATGGGCCTATCAGATTGTGCGGTAGCTTGCAAGAATAATTGCTTATGCACCACCTATGCAAATCCAAACATCACTCCAGGTGGAGTTGGGTGCTTGCTATGGTTTGGGGATTTGATTGATGTCCGAGTGTTCCAAGAAAATGGGCAAGATCTTTATGTTAGACTTGCGGCCTCAGAATTATCAGGTAAGCCAATAATTTTACCAAATTGGTGCATTTCATGTTAGACATGTTTTTATATCTTAATGTTCCCAATACTGAAATAACTGCAGTTTATATGCAAATTTGTAGCCATAACACATATGTTCTTTGTTTATATTGTTGTAAACTTGACAATATATTGTTTCTTTGGACCTTGTAAAATATTTTAGATCTCTATTCCAGCTTCCATAGAAAGAAACAAGTAGTTACGGTAGTTACTTTGTCAGTAGCAGCTGTGTTGACTTTGTCAGGCCTCATATTGGGATTCTATATTAGGAGGAAATGTAAGAGATCATATGATGCAGAGAGAGAAGGCAAGTGATATTGATCTGAATTTCTATGTGTATGTTGAACATATAAGTTAATACCTTATGATCTGTGTTACAAAGGTAATGACAGCCAGATAGGAAGTGCAGAGGTTCCGTTGTTTAGCTTTGCCAAAATTTCCAGGGCTACCAATGACTTTTCGGTCGACAACAAGCTGGGAGAAGGCGGGTTTGGACCAGTATACAAGGTAAATGATAAGAATTAGATGTTGGTATCTGAATAAGTGCATACTAAATAAATTTGGCAATCTCGATCCACCAGGGTGTACTCGAAGAAGGACAAGAGATAGCTGTGAAGCGACTATCAAATTCTTCTCAACAGGGGCTTGTTGAATTCGAGAATGAAGTTATATGCATTGCTAAACTTCAGCATCAGAATCTTTTGAAGCTCTTAGGATATTGCATTCAAGGCGTTCACAAAATGTTAATTTATGAATACATGCCTAACAAAAGTCTTGACAGTTTTTTATTCGGTCGGGCTCTCTAACAATCCCAATAATAAAGATTTATTAAAAACACACGCGAATGCAATGCATTTAAACTACCTTGTTGCAAATTTAGCAGATGAATCAAAGAAGACGTTACTTGATTGGCCACAACGCTTCCACATAATTCATGGGATAGCTCGAGGTCTTCTCTATCTTCATCAAGATTCCCAGCTTAAAGTTGTACATAGGGACTTGAAAGGAGGGAATATATTACTTGATCATCAGATGCGTCCAAAGATATCAGACTTCGGTTTGGCCAGAATGTTTAAAGAAGATTAGAGCGAAGCAAATACAAAGAGAGTCGTGGGAACTTTGTAAGAATCCCTGAATTAATTCATATTCCACCCTACATTTAACTCTTTATATGTCTTGTTGTGTGTATTGATTCAGGGGCTACATATCTCCAGAGTATGCAATGAAAGCTCTCTTCTCGGTGAAGTCAGATATTTTCAGTTTTAGGGTTTTAGTGTTGGAAATCGTGAGCGGGAAGAAAAATAGAGATTTTGTTCATGAAGACTGTGACGATAGCCTTCTTGGGCATGTAAGTGGGTTGAATCTTGATGATAAATATATGCGTGTGTGTGTGTGAGAAAGAGAGAGTGTGTGTATATATGTGTACATATGTGTGTGCACTCCATATATGTATATGTGTGCAATGAGTATCAGGGGCGGACCTACCCTTTAGCCAGGGTGGGCGGCCGCACCCCTTGAAAAAAAAAATTTGTGTATATTTTAGGCAAAAAACCCGACCGCGCCCTTTGAAAATATGGTTGAACACCTCATTCACACCCCCATCAAATAATTTTTGGGTCCGCTACTGATGAGTATATGTGCATAACTACATATGTGAAGTATAATGTTAGGTATTAAATAAGATAGGGACTAAACTATAACTGTCCAATAGTTTAGGGTTATAATTGTAAGATATTCATATACATAAGCAAGAGTCGTGAATGAGAATGGCACTCTTGCTTATGTATATGAACATCTTACAATTATAACCCTAAACTCTCGGACAGTTACAGTTTAGTCCCTCTCCTATTTAGTACCTAACATATATGGCTAGTGAAGCTCTACAAACACCCACCCATTTGTAATTTGAACTTTCGTGTAATGAATAATGCAGGTATGATTTGACATTTGTCTTTTATTTGGATTCATATAGGCATGGAGACTTTACAGTGAAGGCAAGTCTGTCGATCTAATTGATGAATGTTTGCGTACATCCTATTTTGCTTGTGAAGTGATACGATCAATACATGTTGGCCTATTGTGTGTACAACACCGAGTAGAAGATCGGCCCGACACATATACTGTGGTAGCGATGTTGGGTGGTGATGTCACACCCCGATATTTCCACGTATTATCGGTGGGCCCGGTGGGGAGTATCGGGACGTAATTGATATCATCATAGTCAAATAATCACAGTTCAATGCACAGCGGAAGTCTAAAGTAAATATATTACAAACCGATTTAAAAGTAACATCAATATTACAAACGGATTGTAAGATGGATCCACATGCGGATCTTAAAGCAGAAAGATAAACACTGTTCAACAGACTTTAGACGTCTAGAACTTGCAAGATTCCCTATTAACGCCCTGAGCTCCAAACCATTTACGTACAATACCTGTCACTTAATATTTTTGGAAAATACGTCAGTTTACACTGGTAAATACAATTAACTGACTCTTTTGAAAACATTTATGAAAATTGATTTAAATGCATGAGGCACAAATATCCTTTTATAACTTGGGACAATTATATAAAAATAATCTTGTATACAGATTTATATGTTCGTTATACATTCAGGGCCCGATGTTAGAAACCGAGTCAAGATTAACAGACACACCACAAGTATAGGTCCACAAGAGAGTGAGATACCGTTTCCCTTACGCAACTGTCAGGTGTATGCCTACACCCCGTGCGTAAGACGTGGCCATTTCCTAATAATGATGCCAAGGATATCCGGGACATGGTCATTAACCCCCAAAGGCTTTTATTTCAAACAAAACTGATTAAAACGGGTTACCTCAATAATTTAATCACAATCTGATTAAACATTCAATACCCGACCAAGCGGTATTATTATAATACCGCATCCCAAGCCCGTATAGGGGAAAATAAGTTAAAAGTATTTACCTGAGCTAAAATGTAATTTTATTCTCAGCCGTATATTCAAATTAGCAAGCACAAGTACCTCTATTGGGGCTCTCAATCTGGAACGAAGGTTTTTATTAACCTATTAGATTCCTAACGGGTCTTATTTAAGTTGTAACTGTCACACCCCCAAAAATCCACCATGTGGGGTATCACCGCTTGGAGGCGTGACATGACCAGGATCGAGCCACCAATCATACTGAACAACGTACTTAAGTAGATAAAGACAACCACAATACGATTGGTGACCAAAAGCTAGTTAACCCAGTTTTTAATTTAGACAGCGGAAGCATAAACGTAAAGTTCAAAACATAAGTTCGCAGTTCATAAGTTTAAAGTCCAACACATAGGTTTAATAAGTTCATAATGTTTTTAACATTAAACACTGGACATAGCCGTCCGCACACCACAACGACTCCTCCCTCGTGCAAGCTCCAAATGTTTAGCGACCTGCAAGGCATGTAACAACGAGTCAACAACAAAGTTGAGTGAATTCACAGTTGGTTGTTTAGTTATAGCATTCGTTTCGTAAATCATCTGTTTGTTTTGAAAACCATGTATCGTATAAGTTTGCATCGCAGTCTTTCTGACATGTTTGCGAAGATTAGTGGGGGTTTCCCATGTGTTACTAGACCACGCGTATCGACTGCTACGAAAATATAAGAGGTGCCCTAAGTCAATGTCTATCAGCATTGACCCTTTGCCCATAGTCCATTAGAACACGCCCGTCCGACTGGCACGGTGTGAGGTTTGTTAAACCTAATAGCGCTATTAACTAATGACCCGCTCGCCATAGGCCTCGGCGATTAAGTCGATAAATGAGGGACTTAAAGTGATAGAGTTGATGGTCTTATGATCGTGTACGTAGGTTTTACGTACGTGCCCTTCAATCCGAGGACAGTAGTAAGTATGAGTGTACGTAGGTTTTACGTACGTGCCCTTCAATCCGAGGACAGTAAAAAGTAGTTTAATAGTAATGATAGTACAAGTAGTTATTCAATCCCATTCCCAACCCCTGGGAATCCCATGCCTTAGAAAGAGTGTGAACTCACCTTGGTTGCTCGGTTTGACTCTCAAATATAGCTAATAGTCGAGGTCGGTCAATCACGTCCTAGTATGATTACCACTTAGTTTATTAGTGATTTCAAATAGGACACAAAGTTCCTACACGTATTTATCACATAACATGCATCACTCTAACGGTTCATGCCCATATAACCTTCCCATCTATTCCCCACTCATAGACAAACATACAACATTGCACATAACACTTTTATTGACATATAACATGTTCTATCATTCTCGGATAACCTACTCAACATTTAGACACGCAATTCACTCCTTATGTCGTTTCAGCTTTATTAATCAAAATTGGACTGTTTTCGAGCATTTTAATAAAATAGTTAACCTTTTCCAAAAATTCTGAAATTTTTACAGGATGTCCTATATAATCCAAAATTTATTGTGTAAAAATTTCGGATCTCAGTTCATTACCAATTTTATATAAAAATTCTTTTACTCGACTGCAATCAGGTTTGATACTTTCTGATTGCAGTTTTACGGAAAAATTCACTAAAAATCAATCGTAAGTCGGATCGTCGAAATTCCAGTTGAAGGGTCACAAAAACAACCGTGACTATCTACGGTAAAAATTCCATGAGCTGACTATGCTCAGGTTTTAAGTTTTGACTCTGATTACAACACACTTTTTCAGCAGAATTATTTTAGCTTGAGCTGCTGTCTAAAAATAATTCTTTAAAAATAGTAAACGACCTCGAAAAATTACGATTCCAGTTCCATTAGTTCAGATATTCAAAATTATACAATTTAGACTCCAGAACTTAAATTTTTCGATTAAAAATGAACCTGTTACAGCCTGTTGAAGGGGCTGGAAAATCTCAATCAGCAAGCTGTTTATATGTAGAAGTGACTAAAAACGCATAAACAAAGACCCTAACCATGGTGTATCGATGAATAAATGTTCAAACCTCAATCATGCTTTTACCAAACTCAAACCAACCAGATTTCAACTTCATACAAACTTTTTATCTATGGTTTCTATGCAGAATTTCAAGTTCATATATTTAGTGTTTTAACTTGTATGTGTCAAGAACATTTAAACTCAGCATAACAAGAACAAGATGGAACAAAGGTGTGAAGGGACATACCACTAGCACAAGGCTAGGATGGAAATCTTAGTGTAAGGATCGTGGTGAGAAAAAGTATGGTGAAGTGACTAGAACAAGCTCTCTTGATGTTCCTTCAACCTTGCAACCTCCTTGGATCCTCTTGAAGTTTGAATGAACTTGTTGTGAAGAAGATGAAGGATGAGAGAGATGGAGGTGGTGAATTCGGTTATGGGGAAGGGGGGGGGGGGGCGAAAATAATAGGGGAAGGGTGGAGTGTGGTGTTAGAGAAAATGATGAGAGTTTCTTGGAATTTGTAGGATTCTCTTACAAGATAAGTCCCACAAGTAACCATCTCCTTTTTGTTAGCCAATAGCCCTCATGATCACAATAACCCAAAATCTAAACAAGATATAAAGGTAATTATGGCAGAAATTTCGGTTGGGGGGGGGGGGGTAAAATGAAAAATTTTGGTGACTAATAGGTATTAAGTTAGAAGGTTAAGGGTATTTCCAAGTATAGTGGGTGTGTGACATGTTTCTATAGTGCGTAGGGATTTATTGTGACCATAAATAATTAAGAAAGATAAAATAATATTTCTGAAAATATTTTAGTGTCCCGGAAAACGTCTGGTTGTTCGGTTACGTATCGTTCCGTTAAAGCGTTTAATTTCACCGTATAGCGTCTTATACATATATTTTTGTAACGAAATGTATTCCTGACACACAGGAAAATATACCGGACTATTTAGTAACTTTTCTGCATACTACTAGTATGCTAACACGCATATGTAAGTATAACACAGTAATCAGAGAGCAGTTAAATGATTCAGCACAGTCATCAAGTACTTTTATTATCATTAATAAACTGTATGGTTACATGCAAATTTGAGGGTTGTCACAGTAACTTAGACCGGTCAGTTTTAAGGAAAGGTTTATGGTTCGAAACGCTAAATTAAGCGAAGACCGGATTAGAATGTGATTTAGACCCAACAAGTACGGAGACTTGTATAATATGGGTAAACTAAACATATTCTGAATTTTGAGGTGAAAATGATAAGGTTTGACCCGTTTCGGTTAATTTATGCAAACTAGTTACATAAACCGTACCGAATACGAAAAATGCATAACGGGTAACCAATTGAGTCATGAACATGTTTCACAAGTTAATATGCCTTAAATATGTTGTGATATCAGTAGGATACCTTCCATTATGCCCAAAACGAATTTAAAGTCAATTTAAGCCCCGTAGGGGTAGTTTGGTCATTTTAAAGATTATAAAAGAGGTTAAATGACAATCTAAGGTTCTGGTCTAAAATGAGCAGTAAAAATATTTATTTTTATAAGTTATATCAGTAAGATATCATATATATGTGAAATTTATCATTTATGACCAAATTATGCACCGTAGGGGCATTTTGGTCATTTCACATAGGCTTTAAGGGTCAAATTTGGAAATCTGAGTTCAAAAACTTTACTTGCTGTTAAAGTATAAAAATTTATTCATAACATCAGTAGGTAACAAGCCTTAGGCGCCAAATATGGTTTTAAACCATACTATGCGCCTAAATCGCATAAAAGTCGGTATTTGACGATAATAGGGTTGATTGAGGAAATATGAGATTTTGAATAGTCTTTAGTATTTAAAATAACTTATTTAATATATAAAATCAGTAGAAAAAGGTTTGGTATGTAAAGGATGTGTAAAACTCATTTTATTAGTGAAAAGGGCATTATCGTCAATTACAGAGTCTATACGAGAACCCTATGTTATGATCAGTTTAAAAATAAATAAAAATCTTCAAAAATCCCTAAATATTATATTACATCAGTGGGTAAAAGGTTTGGTGTAAAAATTTGAGTTTAAATAGGTTTTATGCCGAAATTGCCGTTTAATTAATAAAAAGGCTTTAATTTACGATATTGAGCATAACTCTCATTTTAGACCACGAACTGATATGAAATTTTAAGGACATGTTTATAAATTAGTAACAAAGGTTTTTGTCGTCTCACATTTTCAAAAATCTCGTTTTAATATTAAAAGGGCATAATAGTCAACTTTAAGCATATAACGGAAACACGCAATGAACTAGGATTACTATGGAACCAAGTTGTATAACCTCATAGGGTTATACTAACCTATAACATGGTCCTAAAGGAATCCTAAGTCATATCTAAACTAAGCTAAATCGGGTCAGAACTGAAAGTCAAAGCAAAAGTCTACTTTTGCGACTTTCGGCTCCGAACCGAGCCTAAACTCAGGATTGTCGGGTTGAACTTGCCTAGACATGTTCAATTAATATTTACTAAGTTATTAAAGTGACAAACCTGATTTTATTGCCTTTACATCATTAGTTATGAATTTTATTTAAAAACGACTCGTTTGACTTTTATTTTAATTACTTTGACCCGACAATTAACTAAGCAAACGTGGTAATTAGGAGGTGCCCTTTTGAGGGTTCAATACCTACCTAATTACGATCACGTAGCCGTGTTCGTTGCGAACAATGGCTCGAATGCTTAAAAGTCAAAGCGTTTATCGCAAACACTTGACTTTTCGGCTTTAATCGCTAGATAAACAAACTAGTCACGAAAGGACACTTACGAAGGGTCCAATGGACTGAAGGAGGTTCTCAAGAAGTTCAAGACCCTCTTAGAATCAGAAGCATAGCAGATTTTGCAAAGATGGTGTGAAATGAACAATGAAACCCACCACCTATTTATAGTTTTCAGGATCTCATAGGATCGTGACAAGTGTCAGGAGGGATAACCAGATTAAAACAAGTGTCAAATGGTTTCATAAATCAGGTAGCAAGCCCCTAGAATCGAATATGTGAGTGTAGGAAACCAGATTTGATGAAAACCAGCAAAAGAAACCAGTTCTGCAGCTGTTTCTGTTCTACGCTGCCCGCGTAGGTTAACTGTGTGGGCTTACGCGACCCGCCTAAGATTCAGGCCCCGCCACAAGTTTGGCTTAATTGCAGAAATGGTCCCTGTCATCATATAAGTGCTTTTCTGACACATCTAAGGCCCGTCAAGCCATTTTTAAGGCTCTACAATGATGCCCAAACATAGGGAACATAAAACATGCTAAAAAATATGCCGGATGTCTGTTCGTTTAGTCCTACGGTTGCCTTGTTCGACTAATTACAATGAAACACAAACGGACGCGAAAAACGATCCAAATTACGCGACGAATGGAATTTTATCAAGCCAAACACTAAAATAAAATATTTTAGTGGTTACATAAATTTTTGGATGTCCGGATATATTCAGAACGTAAGATATGCGAGAAAGCGCAAACTTGTGCACTTTTTGACGCTTTTAGTCCCTGCTTGACTTAAAAGTTTATTTTTGCGCACCAAACACCTCTAAGCCTATTTCTAAGCTATGTAGGGGATATTTAGGGCATGCTTAACTTATGATCATATTCCGGAAGGTTCGATATCATACGAATCGGCAAACTTTTGCGGTTTGACGCAAATAGTCCTTTAATCGCACAAAGTAGCGTGAAATGTCGTTTAATGATATCCAAGCCTTCCATGGCCCATAATGGGTATTCCCAAGCATGTGTTTAAATATTACTACACTCTCGTTCGCTTAAATGGTCACAAAAAGGCGTAGATTCAAAAGTTGACGCTTTTGGTCCCTCTAATGCGCAAACTTGCACATATCATCGTTTAATAGCATCGAAGCCTTATCTAATCCATATTAGGAATTATTGAGAGTATTATAAAACATCATAATGCTTCGGGTTCGTAAAAAGGTCATTCAGAGGTATATTTAAACATATTGACACTTTTAGTCCCTCTAACTTGCAAAGTTGTGCGTAACTTCACTTATAGGCATAAAAGCCCTTAATGGCCAATACTAGGCATTCCCGAGAGTATAATCAATTATCATGAAGCTCTCGGTTTGTTAAAAGGTCACTCAGAGGTAAGAATTAACATGTTAACGCTTTTAACCCTTCATCGCGCAAATTTTAATTAATTACGCAAACGGCTACTCTTGATCAACAAGTGGCTCATTTGTGAACATGATTACCGTGTAACGTTATTCAGATGCTTATAATAAGCATGTTAACATTTCCAGTCCTTCTATAATCAAAGTTTTTGATTTTTCGCAAAATTAGCCCCTCAATTTCAATGTTTGACTTTATTAGGGTTTATTACACGTGTCAATACATCATTGGACGTGATTTTATGAGGTGTTACATCCTCACCCCCTTAAAAGAAATCTCGACCTCGAGATTTGCTTAAAGTAATGGAAGTACTTTCTGACGTATCATGGACTTATCCTCCATAGCATATTTGGGCCTCTAAGGGCATCTCAGTTGACCTATACAATAGGTACATACTCTCTTTCGGAGCTTCTTAACCTGTCGATCCTTAATCTGTACAGGTCTCATCACACCATAGATTTTCATTAGTCTGCATATCATTATGAGACAATGTTCCCGACTTATCGGCGAAACACACCTTTGAATCACTAGTGTGGGACTCATTGATTCCCATCAAGCTCCTTAAATAGGTTACAATCTTGATATATTCGATTTCCTTGAATGATTCTATATATCAGGGCTTAACTAACCTGATAAATTAAAAATTTAGCACATCCTTCTTAGGGTGATACAATGAACCTTATTCCTTATCAAGAACTTAAAAGGGTTGCGACTTTCATCAATCCTTGATTTTCCGCCGATTACTGGCAACTTTCAGCCGATTACGAATTTGTGTGATCTTATTCGTTGTTTCCAAGGCAACTTTCAGATCATGATAATTGGACTTACAAAACTTCTGTCCAATAACAGATGTCTAACATCCCATCTATACAAGGTCTCCAAAGGAGCAGCCTTGATACTTATCACAATTATTATAGAGAAACTTACTTAAGGTGAGATGGTTATTCCAACTACAACTTAAAACCAATCTTAAGGAATAGCTAATCTTTACAGTTAGTCGAACAAATTGACGATCCTGGGCAGCTGATGGCGATTCTTAATTGTTGTCTAAATAGGGTTGCGGTAACTAACGCATAAGCAAGAGAACCGTCTTTCCTAACTAATAATATTGAAACTCTTAGAATTTCGAATTGGGCTTTAAGAACCTTTATCTTAAAATTCATCTAACTAGGGTTTCTATTATTCCCGAGTTGGAGGTACTAATCGTCACGGAGATTTCACGATACTGTAGCCCTAAGCGGGATGTTAATCTTACCTCTACTTGTCTCAGGAGGTAAACAGGATAGTCCTTGGAGAAGATAATCAAGACACAAGGAGATTACAGAGATTTTCCAAATCTCAGGCTCTGGTTCATTTATCATTGCCTGTGTCAAATAAGTGACACATTTGCTTTACAAAGCCATGGATACCTTATTCAATGGCACTTACTTGGACATTTCCCTTCTGGATATCTTCTTTGAATACCATTAGCTGACTTTAGGACAATATGACCATTGGGATATCTCAGTGGTTCCATGCATTAAACCTCCATACTGATCAGGCATGGAAGCAATCCATGGGACATATTAAGATACACCAATCCTCATATGGCGCTTTTATCATACAATATGGTATTCGCAGTTGATAGAAATCAAGGAGATATCGAACTAACATAAACTGACGTACTCCATCTGGAGAGTGAGTACTCTAGAATTTTACCATTGAAGATTTCTGACAGGAATAGAAGGATGGTTCCTATAATGTTTGTCTGTAAGTTTTACCTTACACTTAATATCTAGGGTTCTTATGGAAGATTTTAAAAGTTTTCCATACTTACAATTCATGAAGGATTTATCGGTATTCGAATCAAAACAGTACTCTTAGCATTTATTTTACTGATACATGATAAGAAATGTACCTGATGACATTATTGATTAAACTACTTCTGGCATCCATCAGAAGAGTTTAAACGCTTTCTTTCTTAGGCTTTATATCCTTAGCCGCATTTCCCTTGACATATTTAGGGCATGTAGTCTTGATGTGGCCCTTCTCATTACAGCTGTTGCAGACTGCATCCTTTGCAATCCAACGTTTTATGCTCCCTCGATTTGCATATCCCACAAGCCCTAGGCTGCGATGGGGATTTGGGTTCGAACCTGCACTTTCCTAGATGGCGCTTCTTGCAGGTCTTGCATATAGGTTTCTTGCATACAGGTTTCTTGTCGGACTTTTGTTTGTTCTCCTTAAGCTCAAGCTTACCCTTTTTCTTTGAAGTCTGGGAGTTACCTTCCTCCCTTTTCCTTTTTAGTTCATTCTTTGCATCCGAGGCATGAACAAGATCCTCCTCGTGAGTATGGAAGTGTGGTCTTAAATGAGATTTGGAGCAAGTAGCATTGGGCTCCTTGAACTTTTTCATGACCTTTCTCATAACTTTTCCAACAGCTGCGTCAATCATAGCTTGGAGAACATCTTTGTCAATTTTGAGGTTCACAATTGTAGCATCCTTAGCATGCGTCGCATCATAAATGGCGCGATTGACAGTTGGCTTATCCAAGTTTGTCATCCTCGAGACTTGGTTCCTAACACCAAATGGAACAATTACTTAGTTGCAATGCAACAACCGTTATTCATCATCCTGATGACCTAACATATAATAACCATGGTATCATTAAACCATACAGGCTAATATAGTACGAACATTCTTGATGAATGTTATTTAAATATGTATTAATTATACTTAGCCTAGGCCATAAAAAGACCATCAATGGCATTTAAGGTTTGGACCTAGTCCATCACCCTTTTTGACAGAGGATCAAAATGTCACATCTGTCTTGATCATATTGATGATTTTAGATAGCTTGAAAGCTTGCCATAATGATATTGGAAAAAAGTGATTCCTAATAGATATAAAGTATCCATCTAAAATCGATGAAGCATTTTATAAAGTATCATCGACCTATTCTGTCTTGCGTTATGTCTAGAGTCCCAACAGGTGGATACAACAATTTACATCACTTATTGTCCACAATAGACTTATCTGCGCCAGAATCAGGCAAATTCCCGCATAAACGTCATTGATAAGGAAGGGTACCTGTTATGATGTTATCATTCTGTACTGCCTCCTGGGCATTCATCTGGAAGACCTACGTGTTTGTTTTCTTAGCCTCTTTAGGCTTCTCCAGATTCTTAGGGCAGTTGGTCTTAATGTGCCCCTTTTCGTTGCAACCGTAACAGGTTGTGTCCTTCAACTTCTTGCATTCCAAAGTTTTATGCTCCTTGGACTTGCAGATTCCACAAGGTAGAGGTTGAGATTCAAATCTGCATTTCCCAAGATGGTATTTCCTACAGGTTTTGCACCTGGTCTTTTCACCCGACTGTTGGTTGTCCTTCTTAAACCCGGAACTCTTCTTATCCCCAGAGTTCCCTTTATGTTTCTTATCAGCACGACATGAGTTCTCATCCTCACGTTTCCTTTTCCCTTCTTCAGAATTCTTGAGCGATCTCTGCCTAACCGCATCAAGGGTAAGAGATAACGACAGACCGGCCGCTGACCTAAAGGTGGTAGGTCTTGATGCTTTCACACTGGCTTTGATTTCCGGAGCTAAACCTCCAATAAAACGAGCTATGCGTTTTGGTTCCGGTGTAACCAGATAAGGAACCAAACGAGACATAGTGTTGAAGCTCGTAAGATACACCTGACAATCTAAGTTCTTCATGACCAAGGTCAAGAATTCAGTCTCAATTTTCTCAACTTCATGTTGAGGACATAAATTTTCTTTGATGAGAGCAACAAACTGATCCCACGTCAGATTATACAACGGGATCTTCCCTGTAGCTTGGATTAGGGACCTCCACCAAGCTAACGCTTCACCTTTAAACGATTGTGACACAAATTTCACAATGTCCTGTTCTGCACAACCACTAATATCAACCACTGCATCCATCGAGCCAAGCCATGCAATCGATGGCTCCTTTCTCCCCTGTGAAATCTCTGGGTTTACAGGAGATAAAATATTTATACGAATAGGTTTTAACCCGAGGCTCCTGATTGAGCACAACCTGCCTAGACGGAACACTCCTCTGATTCGAAGAATGATGAGATTTGCTCTTGCGAGTTGTTTGAGTCTTGGAGGGTGGTTTTGTATGTTGTACAGATAGGGTCCTGCTACGGGTACCACTTGATTCATTATCTCGTCTGTCCAGAGCTCGAGTAACGGCATTGTCTATTAAAGCCTGCAGCTCCGCACTAGCTACATTTACTCTGGTGGTATCGTTATTCTCCCTCGGGTGGCTGTTAACCTCATCAGATCCAGCCATGTAGCTTGATTGCTACATAAATTATTAACGAAGATTTATTCAGGAGTTTATTATGGAATTGTCTTTTATGGCAATTCATTAACCATGGTAAACATAGACCATTTTTGGTTAATTTGTTAATCATATTTATTTAAATTTTTATTAAATTTTTATCCAGTTATAAACTATTAAGGATAATAGGGTGGCATACAAAAGGCCTAGTCACAAGGACAATTTTAATTCATAAGCCATGATTTCAGAGAATCAAGGCATTAAGGTTTGAACATAGTTCATTACCTTCTCTTGACAGAGAGTCGTAGACTACTACTGTCTTCTTGTCTCAGAGGACAATAAACATGGCCCGTAGGCACTTTATCACAAATGGATGTTGAAATATATGATCATCTTAATTGATGATTTGAACCCATGATTCTAGATCATTAGGCTAAATAAGGGATTGGAAATTCCCAATATGAAGATGACAAGTGTGATTTTATCGCATCACTGTTGTCAGGAGTGTTAACATGTTTTCAGATGTTAACAAGGATCTGAATCTTTTTAAACAGGTTTTACCATCATAGCTAGGTCCTTGACGACATATAAGCTAGGTTATACCTTTTAAGATTCTTTTTAATATATACCGGCAGATCAATTACAAAAAGGAATGATATTTTGATTTATTTCATATATTATATTCATATATAATGATAAAAATGAAATTTAAATAAAACACTCCAATAAATTTTAAAAGGAGTACATAATTGCCCTAAACGGGACTTGAAGGAAATAACATTGTCCACGAAGGGACTAAAAGATAAATATGTCCTTATAAGGACTACTAAAGAAACGAAATTCCGCAAAAGGAGTTCCTTCTTCTTCACTTTATTTCTGAATGTTTTCTCCTTAGTTGCACGTTTATCCTAGCCGCGGTACGAAGCTCGACATTTCTAGGCTTCGGATGTGGAGAATTTCCATTACGGCTTCTTTGCTTGGCGGCGTATTCAAAATACATAAAATTGAGAACAATATTTTACTGAATAGGGATGAGAGTATTCCTATGTTAAGTCTAGATTCAGAAGGTCTAAGGAATGTGCTACTGTGTCATTGAGATTAAACACAGAAGGCTAGTGTTTAATTCACTCAATGTTGGCTCTGATACCAACCCGTCACACCCCGATATTTCCACGTATTACCGGTGGGCCTGGTGGGGAGTATCGTGACGTAATTGATATCATCATAGTCAAATAATCACAGTTCAATGCACAGCGGAAGTCTAAAGTAAATATATTACAAACCGATTCAAAAGTAACATCAATATTACAAACGGATTGTAAGATGGATCCACAGGCGGATCATAAAGCAGAAAGATAAACACTGTTCAACAGACTTTAGACGTCTAGAACTTGCAAGATTCCCTATTAACGCCCTGAGCTCCCAGCCAATTACGTACAGTACCCGTCACTTAATCTCTTTGGAAAATACGTCAGTTTACACTGGTAAATACAATTAACTGACTCTTTTGAAAACATTTATGAAAATTGATTTAAATGCACGAGGCACAAATATCCTTTTATAACTTAGGACAATTATATAAAAATAATCTTGTATACAGATTTATATGTTCGTTATACATTCAGAGCCCGATGTTAGAAAACGAGTCAAGATTAACAGACACACCACAAGTATAGGCCCACAAGAGAGTGAGATACCGTTTCCCTTACGCAACTGTCAGGTGTATGCCTACACCCCGTGCCTAAGATGTGGCCATTTCTTAATAATTATGCCAAGGATATCCGGGACATGGTCATTAACCTCCAAAGGCTTTTATTTCAAACAAAATAGATTAAAATGGGTTACCTCAATAATTTAATCACAATCCAATTAAACATTCAATATCCGACCAAGCGGTATTATTATAATACCGTATCCCAAGCCCGTATAGGGGAAAATAAGTTAAAAGTATTTACCTGAGCTAAAATGTAATTTTATTCTCAGCCGTATATTCAAATCAGCAAGCACAAGTACCTCTGCTGGGGCTCTCAATCTGGAACCAAGGTTTTTATTAACCTATTAGATTCCTAACGGGTCTTATTTAAGTTGTAACTTAGACCGGTCAGTTTTAAGGAAAGGTTTACGGTTCGAAACGCTAGATTAAGCGAAGACCGGATTAGAATGTGATTTAGACCCGAAAAGTATGGAGACTTGTATAATATGGGTAAACTAAACATATTCTGAATTTTGAGGTGAAAATGATAAGGTTTGATCCGTTTCGGTTAATTTATGCAAACTAGTTACATAAAACGTACCGAATGCGAAAAATGCATAACGGGTAACCAATTGAGTCATGAACATATTTCACAAGTTAATATGCCTTAAATATGTTGTGATATCAGTAGGATACATTCCATTATGCCCAAAACGAATTTAAAGTCAATTTAAGCCCCGTAGGGGTATTTTGGTCATTTTAAAGATTATAAAAGAGGTTAAATGAAAATCTGAGGTTCTGATCTAAAATGATCAGTAAAAGTATTTATTTTAATAATTTATATCAGTAAGATATCATATATATGTGAAATTTATCATTTATGACCAAACTATGCACCGTAGGGGCATTTTGGTCATTTCACATAGGCTTTAAGGGTCAAATTTGGAAATCTGAGTTCAAAACCTTTACTTGCTGTTAAAGTATAAAAATTTATTCATAACATCAGTAGGTAACAAGCCTTAGGCGCCAAATATAGTTTTAAACCATACTATGCGCCCAAATCGCATAAAAGTCGGTATTTGACGATATTCGGGTTGATTAAGGAAATCTGAGATTTTGATCAGCCTTTACTGTTTAAAATAATTTATTTAATATATAAAATCAGTAGAAAAAGGTTTGGTATGTAAAGGATGTGTAAAACTCATTTTATTAGTGAAAAGGGCATTATCATCAATTACAGAGTCTATACGAGAACCCTATGTTATGATCAGTTTAAAAATAAATAAAAATCTTCAAAACTCCCAAAATATTATATTACATCAGTGGGTAAAATGTTTGGTGTAAAAATTTGAGTTTAAATAGGTTTTATGCCGAAATTGCCGTTTAATTAATAAAAAGGCTTTAATTTACGATATTGAGCATAACTCTCATTTTAGACCACGAACTGATATGAAATTTTAAGGACATGTTTATAAATTAGTAACAAAGGTTTTTGTCGTCTCACATTTTCAAAAATCTCGTTTTAATATTAAAAGGGCATAATAGTCAACTTTAAGCATATAACGGAAACACGCAATGAACTAGGATTACTATGGAACCAAGTTGTATAACCTCATAGGGTTATACTAACCTATAACATGGTCCTAAAGGAATCCTAAGTCATATCTAAACTAAGCTAAATCGGGTCAGAACTGAAAGTCAAAGCAAAAGTCTACTTTTGCGACTTTCGGCTCCGAACCGAGCCTAAACTCAGGATTGTCGGGTTGAACTTGCCTAGACATGTTCAATTAATATTTACTAAGTTATTAAAGTGACAAACCTGATTTTATTGCCTTTACATCATTAGTTATGAATTTTATTTAAAAACGACTCGTTTGACTTTTATTTTAATTACTTTGACCCGACAATTAACTAAGCAAACGTGGTAATTAGGAGGTGCCCTTTTGAGGGTTCAATACCTACCTAATTACGATCACGTAGCCGTGTTCGTTGCGAACAATGGCTCGAATGCTTAAAAGTCAAAGCGTTTATCGCAAACACTTGACTTTTCGGCTTTAATCGCTAGATAAACAAACTAGTCACGAAAGGACACTTACGAAGGGTCCAATGGACTGAAGGAGGTTCTCAAGAAGTTCAAGACCCTCTTAGAATCAGAAGCATAGCAGATTTTGCAAAGATGGTGTGAAATGAACAATGAAACCCACCACCTATTTATAGTTTTCGGGATCTCATAGGATCGTGACAAGTGTTGGGAGGGATAACCAGATTAAAACAAGTGTCAAATGGTTTCATAAATCAGGTAGGAAGCCCCTAGAATCGAATATGTGAGTGTAGGAAACCAGATTTGATGAAAACTAGCAAAAGAAACCAGTTCTGCAGCTATTTCTATTCTACGCGGCCCGCGTAGGTTATCTGCGTGGGCTTACGCGGCCCGCCTAAGATTCAGGCCCAGCCACAAGTTTGGCTTAATTGCAGAAATGGTCCCTGTCATCATATAAGTGCTTTTCTGACACATCCAAGGCCCGTCAAGCCATTTTTAAGGCTCTACAATGATTCCCAAACATAGGGAACATAAAAAATGCTCAAAAATATGTTGGATGTCTGTTCGTTTGGTCGTACGGTTGCGTTGTTCGACTAATTACGACGAAACACGAACAGACGCGAAAAACGATCCAAATTATGCGACGAATGGAATTTTATCAAGCCAAACACTAAAATAAAATATTTTAGTGGTTACATAAATTTTTGGATGTCCGGATATATTCAGAACGTAAGATATGCGCGAAAGCGCAAACTTGTGCACTTTTTGACGCTTTTAGTCCCTGCTTGACTTAAAAGTTTATTTTTGTGCACCAAACACCTCTAAGCCTATTTCTAAGCTATGTAGGGGGTATTTAGGGCATTCTTAACTTATGATCATATTCCAGAAGGTTCGATATCATACGAATCGGAAAACTTTTGCAGTTTGACGCAAATAGTCCTTTAATCGCACAAAGTAGCGCGAAATGTCGTTTAATGATATCCAAGCCTTCTATGGACCATAATGGGTATTCCCAAGCATGTGTTTAAATATTACTACACTACGTTCACTTAAATGGTCACAAAAGGCGTAGATTCAAAAGTTGACGCTTTTGGTCCCTCTAATGCGCAAACTTGCGCATATCATCGTTTAATAGCATCGAAGCCTTATCTAATCCATATGAGGCATTCTTGAGAGTATTATAAAACATCATAATGCTTCGATTTTGTAAAAAGGTCATTCAGAGGTATATTTAAACATATTGAC
Source organism: Helianthus tuberosus (assembly GCA_030545235.1). Taxonomy (NCBI): domain Eukaryota; kingdom Viridiplantae; phylum Streptophyta; class Magnoliopsida; order Asterales; family Asteraceae; genus Helianthus; species Helianthus tuberosus. The sequence continues at coordinate 64,772,025 of CM060363.1, forward strand.
ACTTTTAGTCCCACTAACTTGCAAAGTTGCGCTTAACTTCACTTATAGGCATAAAAGCCCTTAATGGCCAATACTAGGCATTCCCGAGAGTATAATCAATTATCATGAAGCTCTCGGTTTGTTAAAAGGTCACTCAGAGGTAAGAATTAACATGTTGACGCTTTTAACCCTTCATCGCGCAAACTTTTAATTAATTACGCAAACGGCTACTCTTGATCAACAAGTGCCTCATTTGTGAACATGATTACCGTGTAACGTTATTCAGAGGCTTATAATAAGCATGTTAACATTTCCAGTCCTTCTATAATCAAAGTTTTTGATTTTTCCCAAAATTAGTCCCTCAATTTCAACGTTTGACTTTATTAGGGTTTATTATACGTGTCAATACATCATTGGACGTGATCTTACGAGGTGTTACAGGTGAGGGATCACTTCCTTCTCCCAAAAAACCTGCTTTCTTTATTCAAGAAAGTCATATCAACTCCACCTCAATTCTTCCTTCGCTACCATCATCGGTTAATGGAGTAACATTAAGTCAAGTAGATGGTAGATGATGCAAAAAATATTTTAATCATGTTTATGTATTTTTATATGAACAAGTTAAAAGCTATTTGTTTAGCTCTTAACGAGGCTCTTAATGGTCCAGACATCTTATTAGTTCAGCACTTAATGGTTCAGACTGTTTGTTTCGCGAGCATATGTCTGAATCATTCAGACATTTGTCTCTGAATGGTTAAGAACTCTTATCTGAATTGGTCAGACATTTGTCTCTGATCGATTAAGCATTATACTGGTTCTTAATGGTTCAGACCTCTCTTACTGGTCTAACACTTAATGGTTCAGACATCTTACTGGTTCAACACTTACTCATTTGCCAAGCAGCGTTTTAGTCATATAAAATGGTACATTTATATGACCAAGTTAGTTATATAAAGAACATTAGAAGTTTCATATAAAATGGTATATTTATATGACCAAGTTAGTTATATAAAGAACATTAGAAGTTTGAAGATGTGTTAGTATTAAAGAATATATTTAAAATAAATAAATAAATATATTTGGAATAGGGATTTTTATTTTTACTATGCATAAACAAACTATATTATGTATAAATTTACTATGCATAAATAAACTATATTATGTATAAATCACCTTTTATATATACCCCACGTTTACAAGGAATGAAGTCATCATGATCGACTTCTTTGTAACTAATGCATTTTCGTATCGTAATGGTTTTTTAAAGGGAATATGTCACATAATAGTAACCAAGTTTCAAAAGTGCTCTAATTAGGTCACTCGTATTGTTTTTGTCCTAACTCGTATTGTTTCAAAAGTGCACGAATTTTAACGTTATTTTACTAACTTCGTGAAAATAACGTTAAAAGCAAGCTGAGGACGGTTAATTTTGCATCATGTGGTGGCGTTGATAGCTGAGAGACAAAAGGGTACATTCACTAATCGGTCTTTGTCCCGAGTGCCGAGTGTTATGTGCCTTATGTCCAAGGCTTGATGCAAAACTACTATCGAGCCGGGGGTCTCACTGGAAGCAGCCTCTCTATTCCTACGGGGTAGAGGTAAGGTTGTCTACATCTTACCCTCCTCAGACCCTACCTTTGCTTTGCTATTGGTGGGATTAACTGAGTATGATGATGATGATGATGATGTATTGTTTTTGTCCTAATTAGATAACTTAACATTCAAATCGAGTCATGTCCTTTTTTCTATGTGTCAAAAAAAAAAATGAAGAATAAGATGTTGGGGTCGGATTATTTTAATATATAAAATTATATTTATTAAAAATAAAAACACTTTAATTTACATTAAAAAAAAAAAAACAAGTTACAATTCACGTCATCACTCAAAGTTAGCATCAAATAAAAGGGAAAAAAGAAACAAAAATCTACATCACCATGGTTACTTATGAAATGGATGAAAAAACCCTTAATTTTAATGAAAAATGAATGTTGAGTGACCTGATTGGAACACTTTTGAAACTTGAGTGATCTAATTGGAACACTTTTAGAACTTGGTTACTATTCTACAAAGTTACCCCTTTTTTAAAGAGTAAATTACAAAAATCGTCTTTTATGTATGTCATTTATTATAAATTGTGTCATTTGTCTTCAATAAATACAGAAAATGTACTCGATGTTTGCAAACCCTTGCAAGTTATGTCATTTAACCCTAACTCAGATAATTTTTGTGGTTAAATCTGACCAAATGGACCCCATATGAGGGTATTTTTGTGGTTAAATCTAACCAAATGGACCCCACATGAGAGTAAAATGACCAAAATACCCTCATGTGGGGTTCATTTGGTCAGATTTAACCACAAAAAATTAACTGAGTTAGGGATAAAGGACATAACTTGCAAGGGTTTGCAAACATCGAGTATGTTTTCTGTAATTATTAAAGACAAAGAACACAGTTTGCAATAAGTGACATACATAAAGGACGATTTTTGTAATTTTGTCACACCCTCAAAATCCACATGCGGAGTACTACCGCGAGGCGTGTGACTGACCAGGATCCAGCCACCAATCATATTGAACAATCAGAAAAGAAATAAAATAGTTTCACCAAGCCAATACTATTAGTGACACTTTAAAGATTAAGCACAGGTAAAATGGTTTAGACATAAGTTCATGATTATTTAAGAACCCAACACACGGGTTAAGACATCCACTACACATCCCCAAGCTGCAAGCTCCTAAGTCACTGGGTACCTGCAAAGCATGCAGTAGGGTGTCAACATAAAGTTGGCGAGTTCACGAGTTTGTCCAGTTTTAATTCCAAAAACTTGTTTAAGTAGTTAAGTTACCCGTTTATATCATGCCATGGGGAACTACCCCATATGTAAGCTACTAAAGTGCGTTATACCGAATCCTTGCGACCGTACGTTTCCGTAGTGTGCCCCGTTTGTCAATGTCTATCATCATTGATGGTTTGCCACAGTCTATTAGTTCACGACATATCCTATCCAGGCACGGTGTGAGGCTGTGAGACCTACATAGCGCTATCAACTAATAACCCGTTCGCCAGGCCCCGACGACTAATCGGTATATGTAAGTGGGGATTTCCGTGATAGAGTTTCGTTTAGTACACTTCTTGCATCTTATATAAATAGTAATTAACTGTATGTCCTGCATAAGGGGAGAAAAGCATGTTTGTATCCCACACAAGGAGGTAGCGTTGTTTGTATCCCACACAAGGACATAGCGTTGTTCGTTCCGTTTCCCAACCACAAAGAACGCATGCTTTTAGAAAAGTTGTGAACTCACCTCAGTTTGCTCAGCAGACAGTTTACTTGGTTAGGTATGCTGGTCAACCACGTCCTATTATGGTTACCAGTATAGGCCAGGTTTGGGTACAAGTAATTCATGTATAATCCTACACGTATCTAACACATAGCATGCATGTTAACTAGCATATACGGTATTGGGCCTATCCTAACACACGAAAAGATAAACAGAAATAGTAGCACATAGTCCAGAGACATAATCATCAATCTGTGCGGCCCAATTACTAAGTAAAGTAGTCCAGTCGATACCATGTGGTCTCGACTCGAGAACAAAAGATCTCGAGTTGTAACCAGACGGTCTCGAGTTGTGCATTTTTGAGTCGCAACCCTGAGGTCTCGAGTCAGGTATTGAGTCGAGGTCAGGAGATCTCGAGTCGCAACCAAGCTGGTCTCGAGTCCCTGGTTTGTGCACCGCCTGGTTTCGAGTAATGAACAAAAGAGGTCTTGAGTCGCAACCAGAGGTTCCGACTCGCAACCCGTGCTGATGCTTCTAGAATCCTCAGGTCAGTACTATTCAATCAAATTTCATAAGCATGTACTAGCCAATCAAGTTTCATTAACAGGTTTTCAATACCGTACACTTACCAAATCATATCAAAACACAACAATTTCAAATATTTTCATAGCCTTCAAACCGTTCTTTATTAGGGTTTTCATATTCAACAAACATATTCATCCAAGACACCATAACACTATAACTATTTCATCAATCACATGAATACATCATTGTAATGATATCATATTTTTGTTCCAAATATTATGATATCACCAATCAGTCTAGTAGTTAAATCTATCATATGAACAGCCAACATTTCTCGTCCTAAATCATGTTTGCATCATACAAAAACCCTAACATGAATCGGACCTCATTAAGTAGCCTTAACACACCATATTATTATCATACTTCCACTAAACAGTTCACATATTATCATGAAGGAAACATTGCTAATCATCTAAATCATCAAACAATTGAGAACCTCTATAAACATCAAGTAATGACTAGTGTACTAACCGGGTAAGATTCGAATGCGAGAGTGTGTGGATTCAGCTAGAAGAAGCCTCTGAACGATGAACACAAGCAGATACGAGAGCTTGAGCTGCTGCCGTTGGATCCGAGAGGAGGAGAGGAGGAGGTGGTGTTGATAGGGTTTTCTAGTGAGAGAAAGGATGAGAGGAGAGAGAGTATGGATAGAGGAATGTTTGGGGATTTGGGATGATGACTGGCTTGTCAAAAAGAGAAATGTCGGCCGCACACAAGGGTTTTATACCCTTTCCTAAAGGGTTTCGAGTGGGCTTGGTGAGAGATTTGGGCTAGATCAGATGGGTGTGTAGCCCAACCGTTTCGGGTCAACAGTTCCCAAGTCGGGACCGGGTGGTCTCGAGTCGGAACCATTGGTTTCGGTTCAAAACACACACATTGATTTGCATAAATTAAGTTGACATAATACACATAACACAATAAGAAGTCATAGAACACACAACAGTAAATCACAGACTCTCATTTAGTGGTTTCATATAATGGTATTATACAATAGAGTTGCTCGGGAAAACCCGAAGTGTCACAAAATTACTCTTTTTTTAAATTATTTAGAGTATTCAACTTGGATTTATAAACTCTCTCTTATCTTTATATTTAATGATAAAATTTAAAAATAAAAGATCATATAATTACTTGGAAGACAACAATGTTAGTAAGAATCGTTAGGCGTTAGTTGGCTGGTGGGTACCGACTAACAATTAATCAAGATTAATAACATTAATCGGATTGTGATTTTATATGTAATATTCATTTTTATATTTATATACACACATTTTTATATGATTTTTTAAGTAGACATGTTTTAACATTTTCGACCTATATTTTCAAGTAAATATGATTAATTGTCGGAATTTGCAAGCTTTGGTTAATAATTTGGCCGGAATTGCTAAACTATCGTCGATTTTCACAACCATGGAAGAGAGAATAGTAAGGAAAGTAAAAATTGATTACAAAAGTATTATTTAACTGAATAGTAAATATAAGGAATCGAATGTGAAGCTTTTTAAGAATATTTAAATTGATAAAGTAAATGTATTTTTAGTTAACTCACAAGGATATGATAGGGATGGCAATCAAACCCGAACCTGACATGTATGTCGAATTAGAGGACGAAAAGAAAGTGAAAGAAGGGTTAAAGATTCATATTGAAGATATTACAGTTGATTATAAATATTTTATAACAACTCTCCCGAAATCCTTAAACATGTCCCATACATCCTAAAATACACCCCGTTGCGAGAAACGGACCCGGAATACCATTATTTTAATAAAAATCAAGCAAAAAAAATCTGGTAGGCGCTCGCGGGCCGCGACCAGTATGGTTGTGTGCTTCGCGGGGCACGACAACTGGCCACCAGGCCGCACCTGGTGATGCCACGTGTCCCCCTCCTTGTCGAGCCTAGCTGGTGAGTCGCCAAAGCTAGATCCCTAGCCTACGTCCTCGCGGCCCACGAGAGACTAAGCACAAGGCTTACACGGGGCGCGAGAAGGTCACGATCAGACCTATAAATGGAGGGCTTCGGCTCTCATTTCAAACCATTCAAAATCAAAAATTTCTCTCTCAAATTTCTTATAGTAGAAATAATTCTCGGACATAATACCCACTAAAAAGCGAAGCTCTGCCTCGTTGTAAGTATTATAACCCCGGTTACGTATTAGTTACTCTGCCCGATTGATCTAGTTCTCCGTAACGCATGTCAAGGCTCTGTCTGACTCAGTCGTTGGAGTTCTGTCTCGGGAGGGGGGTATAGCTAATGTAAATTGGGTTATTTTACTAACACGTGTGCATTGTTTATTTTAATAGATTATAACCAGGAAGTCACCAGTAGTAGTGTTAGCTAAAATAGCAATGTGAGTACATTCATTTTTGTACATTGTTTTTACAAAACCTCAATTGTTTAAAAGTATAATTTAACAGTGGTTGAGTATTTGTAATTCTACAATTACTGTCGGTATGTTGTGGTTTTGTATACAGTACTTGTTACTAATACTGAGAATAGTAACATGACCACAAGTCAAGATTGACAGTACCGTGGGTGGTAATTTGATAGATGTAAACAAATGTAATTGCGGATGCCCTCAATATTGTAAAGTGATAAAAGTGTTTTGATTAAATTGGGATGCACTCACCAGTATTTCCCACTGACAAAATGTTTTAAAACACGTTTCAGATAACAAAATGTGAAAACCAATTAGAAGCCAGCTGAAGAGCACTGAAGGCTTGGAAAAGTGGCTATAAAAGTTACCTAAACAAGAAAGAAGTTTTATTTGAATAGGACTGGGTTTATCCCTATAAACATATTATGAATGGAAACTTGGGTTTTACCCATGTGTTTATTATTTATAAAATGAGGTGTTTTACTCTGATAAAATATTTCCTAACTACGGTCCTGATGAAAATATCCACTGCCAAATTAAATAAACACCGATACTGTGACAACTCGTATTTTAGAACCTTCCGTCGCATTTTTGATGTTACTCAAATGTACACTATGTGAATGATTGTTTTTGAACGAATAGATGGATTTAATTGTATGCTTGAATGTGTGTGTGTATTCATTAGTCTTTTAACCCGATCGCACAACTACGTTTGATCGAGTGAACTGGTTTTTGGTCCATGTCCGTAACCCAAGCGAAGCCCAACTGAGTTGAGCCTAGTTCCTCCCTCTTGTTTTCGCATAACACATCAGGGTAGATGTGTAACCCTCATTATTTAGCAAAATACAAAATACCATCAAACCCTAACACTCCCCCTCACCCTCCCTTGCACTAACGGCAACCCTTCAATCCTCGAAGCTTTCGTTGTTTGGCATCATCCTTCTTTCAACTCAACCTTCTTGCACGCACATATCACTTCTCGGTTAGTTATCATATCCATAATTAAGGTGTCTTGTATGCTTGATTTGATGTTACTTGTGTTAAATGTTATGATGTGGAGTCTTGGTTTTTGAATGGGTTGCAATTGTGATCACACATGTCAACATGAAAACGTAGGGGGTCACTCATGATCTAATGTACATCGAATCCACATTGATAGAACCGTTAGTAATTAAGCACGTTTATGGTTATGAATTGTTGAATCTAAACTAGGATGTTATGCATTTAGTTCATGTTGTATGATGATGTTGGTTCGATGTTGGTTATGATGATGTTGTATGATGATGGTGGACGAAATCATAGAAATCATTGATTGAATTGTTTTGGTAACTGTTAAGTGTGAATGTTTAAACGATAGATCTAGGGTTCATACAATTAATGGAATATGGAAACTGTTGGATGATTGGGTTGCAAAATTATGCGATGAAACTGATTTCCCTAACTTCGGTCAATCGCACAAGGGGACTGGATCGCACAAGAGATCCACAGTCGCACAAGCCCAGCCCAGTTGCACAAGTATAATGGTTGGGCTGAACCTTCCATTTGGGCCGCTCACTGGCCCAAAAGCCAGTCGCACAAGCCGACCCAGTCGTACAAGGCAGGCCAGTCGCACAAGGCAACGCAATCGTACAATGCAATGTTGGGCTGTGGTGTTTGGGGCGAGCACATGACCTTAGAAAGATACGAAATCATTTGGGCCTTGTACGCGACTGGACCGCACTTCATAATACGTATATTTTGACTTCCAACCTGTTATGTGATGACTTGAAATAGTAACATGAACATGTATTTGGTTTAGATGTTAATGTGTGCTATGTGATAATGCTTATTATCTGTTCTTGTATGTGGTTTGATTGTACGTCAAAAGTGATCACTGTGGTAACCATACTAGGACTTGATTGACTAAGTGTGAACAAGTAATTAGTCTTACCGAGCAAATCAAAGGTGAGTTCACTTCTCTCAAAACAAGCATGCGTCCGGTGGGGACAATTAAACAGGCAAACGAATAAACGGATTTTCATTAACTCACATCCTTGTAGGGGATGTGAGGCGGATTTCACAAACCCATATCCTTGCAGGGGATAAGAAACAGTTTTCAGTAAACGTTGATGTTGGATAATACACTCACTTTCTATCACTTAAGTCCCATCATACTTCCGGGTTAGTTGCTTGTAGGGCAACAGGGTTATTAGTTGATAGCGCTATTAGGTTTGGCACCCTCACGACGTACCTGGATAGGACGGGCGTGTACTAATAACTTTAAAATCATGACCAATGTTTGATAGAGCATTGGAGAAGGGCAAAAAGGGCCGTCTGCGGTATCGAGTTATTATCAACATAACATAACATAAGTCAATACTTGGTAACAATCGGTTAATCAAACTGTGAACTCACCAGCGTTTTCTGATACACTTTTCTGCATACTTGCGGGTCCTTGGGTACTCTGTCATGGAACTTGCTGTCTGGGAAGCTAGAGTGGTCATGGGTTGTGGTATTTGGTAAGCTTTTCAAAGTTGCCTTGTTTGAACATTTTCATTTAAACAAACTATTATGCTTCCGTTGAACACGTTGATTTTCTATCTGGTGTTTGAATTATATATTTCAATTAATGGAAAGTTTTACTTTCTTTATGTATCTATGGTTCAATGTGATTAGTGGCTAGATCCTGGTATGTTACACGCCTTGCGGGGGTCTCCGCTTGTGGTATTTTTGGGGGTGTGACAGTTTGGTATCAGAGCCACTGGTTATAGTGAACTAGGTTTTAAAACATTTTCATATAACCAGACTATAACCAAACAGTATCGAAAACGACCATGACACTCAGCTCAAGATTGCAAGGTTCGTCCTCTATTTACGATTATGCATTACTTACCTAATAGACACACACCCACGACTTGCATGAAACTACGTACCATAATGTGATTACCTGTGTTACGTGCTCTAATGATGCTTGATAGTTTAACACTACCCTTCGACTTGTGTGATTCCTAGTTTTGCAATACCCTCGTTTTATTGTTTGAGTGTGGGGAACCTTTTAGCGCGAGTTAAGAGGCACTGAGATAAGCATGCAAATTGCCTTATTATTATGGGTGGACACATAATAATGATGTGAGGTGCATGTGAATCCTAGTGAGGCTTAATAAGTGTGAAAGGGGTTCTGTTCCACTATTTGAATAGTGTTAGAGTTTCTCAAATTCATGGAAGTCATAGTGATGCTTGACTTCAACTCAACTGCGATCCTTATCTTTTCCGCTCTTCTTGTTTAGAATCATGAGCGGACGTGGTGGACGTAACGGTGGACGTGGAGGTGGCCGCGGCGGTGGACGTGGCAACATCAACGTGACTCAAGCAGAGTTGACTGACCTGATTAACACACGCGTGGCTAAGGCTTTAGCAGCTCAGCAAGCTGGTACGATATATACCAGACAAAGCATAGTCTTTGGTCATTCGATCGATTCTTATTTGTGCGTACTTTCTTGTGTTTTAGGTAAACCTGTGAACCAAAACCAGAACAATCCACCTGTGTGTACGTTCAAGACGTTCATGGATTGCAAGCCTCAAACTTTCAGTGGAGCTGAAGGTCCCGTGGGACTGCTCCGTTGGTTCGAGAAATCCGAATCTGTATTTGCTATGTGTAACTGTCTAGTTGAGGACAGGGTGAAGTTTGCTTCTGGTACCTTGGAGGACGGTGCTTTGACTTGGTGGAATGCTCAGAAGCAGATGCTGGGCATTGAGATGGCAAACGCTACTACTTGGGATGATTTTAAGGAACTAATGAGAGAGGAGTACTGTCCTCGTGATGAAGTGCAAAAGTTGGAAAACGAGTACTATAACTTGAAGATGGAGGGATCTGAGATCGAGGCTTATACGAAACGGTCTCACGAGCTGGCAAAGATTTGTCCTAACCTATCCCGACCACCACCCCGCAGGATCGAACTCTACATTAAGGGATTGGCACCACCAGTTAAGGGATTAGACACTGCAGCGAACCTCGACAACCTACCACGGATCATCAGACTGGCTCATAATATCACTGATCAGGAGGTGGAGCATGGCTCGCTGCCACCACGTGTTGCTGATACTACTGCTACCCCCACCTCCGACAACAAGCGTAAGTGGAATGACGCAGATAAGGTGACCAACTCGAATCAGTCGCAAAAGAAGCCTGACAACAACAACACCCGTAACTTCAGTCAGTCCTCTTCTATCAACCAGAATCAGAACAACAGTCAAACTTCGGGTTCTTATGCGGGGAAACAGCCGAAGTGCAACAAGTGCGGTTTTCACCACTACGGCTCGTGTAACCGAGCGTGTAAAAGGTGTGACAAGGTGGGTCACATGGCGAAACATTGTAGAGCTCCACACCCCAAGAAACAGCAGCAATAACCCCAACAACAGCAACAAAGGCAGCAACCCCAGCAGAATCGAGGTAATCAGAGGGGATGCTATCAGTGTGGCAGTGAAGGGAACTTCAAGAAGGATTGCCCATAATTGAATCAAAATGCCAACAATAACAATGAGGGTAATCGCCAGAACAGCAACAACAACGTAGGGAACAACAATAATGGGAATGGCGGTGGGAATGGCGCTCGTGGGAGACTGTTTACTATTGGAGCAGGCGATGCAAGGAACGATGGCAACGTTGTGACCGGTACGTTCTCTGTCAATGGTATTTTCGCTTCTGTGTTATTCGACTCTGGTTCCGACTGGAGTTATGTGTCTTTGGGGTTCATTCGTCAGTTAGGGTTGACTCCTACGCCTCTTGTAAACAAACACGTAGTAGAATTAGCTGATGGCAAATCGATTGAAACTTCACATGTTCTTTTTGGTTGTAAACTCGATCTTTTGTGTCAAGTGTTCGACATTGACCTTCTCCCCATCACTCTTGGTAGCTTTGATATATTTGTTAGTATGGATTGGTTGTCAAGACACCGAGCCGAAATACTTTGCAAGGAGAAAATTGTGCGTGTACCTCTCCCTAGTGGGGAATCGTTGTCTGTCCAGGGTCACCGAGGTGGTTCAACCGTCAGCCTCATTTCATCTATGAAAGCCCATAAGTGCTTACGTAAGGGCTACCCTGCCATTTTAGCACTTGTTACTGACACTTCGTCTGAAGAAAAGAAAATCAAAGATCTACCTGTAGTTTGTGAATTTCCTGATGTATTCCTTGAAGAACTTCCTGGTTTACCTCCACACCATCAAGTGGAGTTTCAAATCGACCTTACACCAGGAGCAGCCCTGATTGCGCGTGCTCCTTATCATCTTGCACCTGGAGAGTTGTAAGAGTTGTCTAACCAACTTCAAGAACTGTTGGATAGGGGCTTCATCCGACCTAGTTCTTCGCCTTGGGGAGCCCCGGTTTTGTTTGTAAAGAAGAAGGATAACGATAGGACGGGGGTGAACTAATAACTTTAAAATCATGACCAATGTTTGATAGAGCATTGGAGAAGGGCAAAAAGGGCCGTCTGCGGTATCGAGTTATTATCAACATAACATAACATAAGTCAATACTTGGTAACAATCAGTTAATCAAACTGTGAACTCACCAGCTTTTGTCTGATACACTTTTCTGCATGCTTGCAGGTCCTTAGGTACTCTGTCATGGAACTTGCTGTTTGGGAAGCTGGAGTGGTCATGGGTTGTGGTATTTGGAACGCTTTTCAATGTTGCCTTGTTTGAACATTTTCATTTAAACAAACTATCATGCTTCCGCTGAACACGTTGATTTTCTATCTGGTGTTTGGATTATATATTTTCAATTAATGGAAAGTTTTACTTTATTTATGTATCTATGGTTCAATGTGATTAGTGGCTAGATCCTGGTACATAACACACCTTGCGGGTACCACCAGCTCTGCGTGCTCGCGGCCGCCCGCCTCCATGGGCTGGGGTCAGGGGTTGCAACAGAAGGTGGTATCAGAGCTACAACCACTGATTTGAGCCACAGAAGTGTTCTGCTGGCACCAAAATTTGTCAATTCTGTTAGGAAATAATCTATGTGACTATGTGCATATTATTGTTTTGTGTTATTTGACAATCTGTTAGTTTACAGTATGAGTGAGCAAGGTACGTCTATATAGCACATATAAGCTAGTTGACAATCTGCTAATCTACATTGAACTTTACTCGTCAAATTCCAACAACACAATGTATAAGCTAGTAATAGCATCTTTTCATTCCTCATAATTTTCATGTTGTCACAAATAGCACATATTGATACAGTATGTACCTAATGATTTCTTTAACATAATGTCTGTGACAAAAGCCTTACTATGCTATTTATGCATAGTTGACTTTCAGAAAGTCAACTATCTATCTTATGGATTATCAATCTAATTTCATACATCCACATCATTATAGTCAATTATACTATGGACATCATATACATTCCCTACTCACGTAGTAAAACACACATACAACCGCAAGATCACATATGCACACACAGCATAATCAATTCCTTCAATACTAGTCATCTCATAAATCCACAACTAACAACATCATCATTCAAGATTAACTAATTTAACACTATCCTTGAACCCGACATTATTCTTACTAGAAATCCACATACCATACAACAACACCACTTTCACCCCTTGATCCTTACCATAAAATCAACTAAACGCATAAGGTGTACCATATCTTCAAGCATAGATTACAAGCTCCTAATGCACGCTTCTGCCTCATCATACTAACAATTCAAATTTCCACATGAACTCCATCTAAAACACACTTCACATATTAGTTTGCTAACAATTACATCATAATCACTTTCTATACATATTTACCCACAACTTGCATACAATTCCACATATTTGTTCTCTTAAGCATTTCATCGAACACTTGGCGGGTTTCGAATTAATAGAGCATATTGTACAAGTATTCAAAACATGATTTCTACTAGTTCATCTAGCAACTTACCAACAATCAACTAAGTTCATAAATCCTTTTTATTCTACATCAATTTATTCAACAATTCAAGTGTTACAACATCATATATCAAAATTACACACAATTTCTTCTATTTTTCATCATCTTACATCTTGAATATTTCATATCAAACAGGTTTATGCAACAAGTCCTTCAAATGATCACAATCAAACATAAACCTTATTCTATAGTGCAATCCTTACATTTAATTACACATATTTTAACATGAACTCATGATTTGGTTAAAAACCCATTTCCTACGATTTATCAAATCAAGAATTTTAACTTACTACTTCAAGGTATGAGCTAAGATGATCGAGATTAGGGTTCATGCAGTTGATTATCTCTGAAATCTTCCTTCAATTTGGCTGAGATTTGCAAACAAGGGTTTCACCTTGTTCTTCCTTGTTCCAATCGTACCCAGACACATACCCAGTGTGTGTTTTTATTTTCCATTATTTTTAATGTTTTGATTTTAACTTTTTACACATTTAGCCCTTCTGGTTTGTTCATTTATTTAACTTAGACACCTTCCATCACTTAACTAGCATTTTAATACATTTCACCAACTAAGTTAAGTCTTTTAAATATTTTAACTTATTTTCATATTAACCCCTTTTTGGGGTGTTACAAGTCTACCCCCCCCCCTCAAAGAAGGTTTCGGGAACGAAACCTTTCTCATTCCTACTCTTACCTTTTCATTATACTCATTCAAAGTGCATAATACATACTGAATACATTCGGGATCTTGGCTAAAGATTTTGTTCCTAAACAAACATAATTGTACGCATTGTCCCTTCCTTCTTGAATTAAGTAACTTACTTTCACAAACACGTAATAGGTCGGAAATTTATCCAGAGCTCTTATTAGTGTCATTACACTTTATAGTGCTTGTTCCTAGCACATTTCATTACTACCCGTTCGTTCATCATTCTATTGGCTGCACAGCCTATGTTTACGAGTTGTTCCTATCCTTCTAATTAATCATAATACCCTCATGTTTCTGCTTATTCTAAATATTTCAATCCATTTCATTCTATTCATATATCATCTATGATATTTCATTTTGTTCACCATAAATAAATCCCAACATTCCATTACTAACATGCCTTCTAATCATTTTTTTGTACTCATATGGGGAAGGGGGTCATTAATATCATACTCGTACCAAAGACATTCAATAACCAGTTCTTTCTCGTAATCGCAATGAAACTACTACTTCATACTCACACATTCGTATTAAATTCCAAGGTTAAACATTATTCTACGTTTTCTATAGTTACTTTTACTAGGCATACCTTTAAGTTAGGCTCATTCATATCACTTTACTATAGCTCTCTCACTTCATGCATTACTTATTCTACATGAGTACTAAGATTTGGAGACACTATCTTTATGGTAGTAAGTTTGTTGTTTTCACGGACCATAAAAGTTTAAGATATGTCTTCGGACAAAAGGAATTAAACATGAGGCAAAGACGATGGATGGAAATTCTTAATGATTATGATTGTGATATCCAGTATCATGCATGAAAAGCTAATGTAGTAGCTAATGCTTTAAGTAGAAAATATCATGAAAAGCCAAAAAGGGTACGTGTTCTCAGATTAAACCTACATATAGATTTAAATGAGCAAATTAAAAAGATACAGGAAACAGCAATCAAGGATGATGCTGAAGGTTTAAAAGGAATGATTAAGGAATTAGAAAAATGAACCAATGGAATTTGGAGATTCCATAAGAAAAGAATTTGGATACCTATCCAAGGGAACCTAAGGAATCAAATTCTAGAAGAAGCTCATAAATCCAAGTATACGATGCATCCTGGAAGTGACAAGATGTATCAAGAATTAAGAAAGAATTTCTGGTGGATAGGAATGAAAAAGGATATAGCAAATTATGTTGCCAAGTGTTTAACCTGCTCCCAGGTTAAAGCTGAACATCGGAAATCTTCAGGATTATTGCAACAATTGGAAATACCAATTTGGAAATGAGAATTGATAACAATGGACTTTGTTACCAAACTACCCAAAACACGAAAAGGTAATGATACAATCTGGGTGATTGTAGACAGATTAACCAAATCTGCTCATTTCTTACCAATGAAGGAAACTTTCAGTATGGAACAACTAGCTAAACTGTATGTGAATGAAGTGCTTTCGTTACATGGAATTCCTCTATCTATTGTGTCGGATAGAGACAATCGTTTCACTTCTCATTTTTGGACAAGTTTCCAAAAAACCATGGGAACCCGATTAAATCTAAGTACAACTTATCATCCTCAAACAGACGGTCAAAGCGAAAGGACAATTCAGACAATGGAAGATATACTTAAGGAAATTGGGACGACCTCTTACCTCTAATAGAATTTTCTTATAACAACAGCTATCATACCGGCATCAATGCTGCACCATTTGAATCACTCTATGGACGAAAATGCAGAACACCGGTGTGTTGGGCAGAGATTGGAGAAAAGCAATTGTCAGGACCTGAGATTGTTCAAGAAATAACGGACAAAATTGTTCAAGTCAAGGAAAGACTAAAAGCAGCACGAGATCGTCAAAAGAGTTATGCTGATAACAGACAAAAACCGTTGGAATTTTAAGTTGGAGACAAGGTATTGTTAAAAGTTTCTTCATGGAAAGGAGTTGTCAGATTCACTAAAAGAGGAAAGCTAAGCCCAAGGTATGTTGGACCTTTTGAGATTATCAAAAGAATAGGACCAGTAGCTTATTAGCTACAGTTACCAGAGGAAATGGCATGAATACATGATGTATTCATGTATGTAACCTCAAGAAATGTCTCGCAGACGAATCATTGATAATACATCCTCAAGAGACAGAGGTAAATGAGAAACTTAAGTTTATAGAAAAGCCTATTCAGATTGAAGATAGAAAGATCAATAATCTCTGTTAGGATCGGAGGCTCTCATGATTGTGTTTGTTTGTATATTTTGAACAAATCAAATAGATATGAACAGTTTAAGTGCAGCGGAAATGGAAACAAACTTTATAAACACAATCAAAGGAGAAAATAGTATGATAAACAATTGCTTTCCATAGAGTCAAAAGATTTACAAATCAAAGCAAAAGATTACAGATATGCTCACATACTAAGCTCCCCCTCAGCCTGATGCCCCAAGGTTGGTTGCACACAAGATGAAAGGATTAGACATGAGGAGAAGAACTCGCTCAGTCAATCAAATGTAACAGTACAGGGTACTGTTACATTTATAGGCAAACCAAACCACTGAGGAATCTCAGCTGACGTCACCATGAAAGCGACGTCTAACAGCCTAACAAACTATATCTACTGTCCTTACACCAACTACTGATGTCTAACAACTGATTGTAATAATACTACAAAACATGAGGAAACAACTGCTTCACGTTCCACTGTTGTAGCCTAAGCACTGATGCTTAACAACAACATCAGTACTTTCTTCAAAGGTGATCAGTCCTTGAATGAGCAGTGTTTGTGTCTTCAGCAGCACTTAAGAGACAGCAGTAGATAGAGCAAAAGAGTTTGTCTTTAGCAGTCTTTAGGATCATATCAGCAGTAGAAAAGGGCACAGCAGTTGATTATGAGCAGCAGTTATAGACCATCAGATGTTATAACTCACTATCAAGGGGAGAGCAGAGTATAAACTACTGTTTATTGTGAATCCTCTGTTGTGACCTGGTTTTGGCTTTACATTATCTGTTCCTTTGTTAGGGTTCAATCCCAACAATCTCCCCCTGGAACAGATAATGCCAAAACCTTTCATTATTCAGGACCTTTATTACTCATCAAGAGTGTCTTAGCTTGTTCTTTGAATTCAGCTTCAAATTCCTTTGCACTCTGGTCATCCTCATCCCTACACAGTGAAAGCCCAAGGAGATCCTGCAAATCTTGAACACTAAGGCCTAGTGCTTCTTTCCTTGATATGTGCTTCACATCGCCATTGGCTCTGACCAAGGTCAATACGTGAATCTTTTGATCAGACATCCACTTTAGTATTTTTAAGCCAAGTGGGTTTCTTGGGAGAGACTTATTTGAAGATGAGTTGAGGGATAATGGCCTTGAAAACAACTGCAGACTTTCAGACATTCTTTTGAAAGCTTCTTCAAAGACTTTGTCAGCTGCCGCTATATCTTCTGAAGTTTCTTGTTCAATGAATTCTTGTCGTTCAGCTTCTGTCTTGTCTTCAGCAGTGTTTGGAGTTGCAGATTTGTTTAATGCCTTAAAAAGGCTTTGAAGCTTTGTTGAAGTTTCTTCTTTTAGACCCATTTTTGTGATGGTATCTTTGAAGTACTCTGCTTCCTTTTCTCTTACCTCTTCTTCAGTCAACTGTTCTCCTTCATCTTGATTTGTTGCAAAAGTAGACCGGAACAGTGTGTCGAGGTTTCCCATCTTCTGTTCAAGCTTCATCATTTGTTCTTGCTTTTTAGAAGTGCCTGAAACAGTTGTCTTTCTTTTCTTCAGCCTTTTGTAGGCTTCGTCAGTCTGCTGTTTAGACCACTTTGATATGGCCTCAGCAGTATCCACTTTCGCATCCACCAGCTCCCTTTTCTTTCTCTTATATTCAGCAGTTAAGTCAGCAATGAGCTTTTCATATTTTCTCCAGTTAGGAGCATTCTTCTTCTTCGTAGAATCATTCTTAATCCTTTCAATCCTTTCTGCCTCACGCTTAAGGGCTGCTACTGGCCATTCTCTGAACTGTTGTTCTTCAGCCGGATAGAATTTTTCTTTCAAAATGAAGGCTAGATATTGTTTTCTTAATTCTTTCTTTTGATCAGCCTTTTCTTTGTTTAGGTCTTGTGCAAACCCTTCTATCAGCTTTACTTTTGTTAAGTAGAACTCCAGTCTTTTAGTAATGCCATCTTCACTTAACTTTTCTTTTTCACTATCAACCTTGGCTTTTACATTTGCCTGCTTTGTCTTGAGTTTTAGGTAATCATCCATATCTTCTGGTGGCATGTAGCCTATGAGTGAGGGGAATCTCCTTTTTGAAGGATCTTCTTCTGTATAGAATTGCCTCATCTCATTTTTGATAGCTTCAAGTTCCAGTGGATGTTGTGCAGCATTAGGATCATATGTACCCTCATCAGCAGTTATTGGTTTTCTTATTCTGTTGAACAGCCTTGGTTGTGAAGTATGAAAGGTGAGAGCAGTGATGGATGACTGACTAACAACTGCTGATATGTCAGCAGTTGTCTTCTGCTTTTGAGCAGGAGATGGAAGTGGTGATGTTGGTGGTGATGGTGGTGAATCATCATCTGATATGAGATTTCTTCTCCTTTTTAATGAAGAAGAAGCAGATGATGTTTTGGGTGGATCAGTGGTGGTAGATTGGATAGCAGTGGTTTGTGGCAGTGATTGACTGACAGTGATTGAAACAACTGGTGTTTCAACCGCTGCTGTCATTACAACAGATGTTGTAACATCTGTTGTCTTCTGTTTTGTGACAGGAGGCAGTGGTGATGGTTTGAATTTAGATGATGATGGTGGAGCAGTAGTTGTGGTTGTGTGTGGTAGAGTGGTGTGTGTTGAAAGTGTGTGTGTTGATGAAATGTCAGCTGTTTGGCTACAGACAGCAGTTTTTATAACTGCTGCTGCAGCAGTTTTTGTAACTGCTGCTGTATCAGCTGTTTGACTAACAGGTTTTGAGACCTGCTTTTCTTTTGCTTTTTCAGGCTCAACATGAAGACCATGTTCTATTCCCCTCCTATTCATTTGCTTCATTATCTCCCCCTTTTTGGCATTATCTGCAAGGGGGTCATTAAAGAATAGTAAAGTTGAAGGAGCCTTTCCAGTGGTAGTTTGGATACTGGCCTTAATAGCCTTGATATCTGCTTGAGTATCCTTGAACCTTGATTCCATCATGTTTGACAGCATTTGTACGTGAATAGCATGCTTTTGATCAGCCATTTGTTGCTGTTTTTCAAGCATGGTTTGGAAGATATTCCAAAGCTCATTTTCAGCAGGTGCGTGTTGTGGAGCAGATGCTTGAGCAGGAACAGCAGAGGATTGTGCTTTCTGAGCTTTTAAAATCTCTTGCACCATCTCCTTTATTTCAGAAACTGATTCTTCAAGTTTTTCCACTCTGCCCGTCAATTCCTGATATCTTGAATCATCACCCATTTTACTGGGATCATCTGAATCCCCACCTGTGGTGGTTATATCAACGTGTGACTTAGGAACAGAGTCCCAAAAATCATCCATTGATGCCCCTTGTTCTTGGTACTGGGGATTTCTCTCTTCAGCACTCGATAAATCTTTAATGTTACTAGTGGACAAAATAGCCTCACTAGCGATTTTCAGAGGTGCTATGGAAGAGATTGCCTTCAAGGGAGTCTGACTGATGAAACAACTGTCCAAATGTAGACCTGTTGATCCAACATTCGTAGTTGCTGCTCCACTTGAACTACTGACAAGAGTTACTTGTAACTCCTGTAGTGTAACCTCCTCAACTGTTGCTGGGATAGCAGAAGTATAAGCATCAGACCCAGTCACTTGTGGATGTATACTCTCAGTGATAGGTGATAGAGAGGAACTGGTTTGTGTCTGTGCAATAGCAGCTGCATGCAACATAGGTAGCATGGATTGTGGCATTATTATTGGTGAGGGGATGGGGGTTGAAAGAGACATGTCCTTGGGATCAGGACTGAGGAAGATGGATCCGAGTGGATTCAGAGCTTCATATTGTGGTGTCCCTGTGCTTACAACCTGATCCTTTTGTGAGGATGCAGGAGGAGTTTCGGTTATGGGTTGAGATCTTTCTTCCAACTACTGTGAGGAAGTAGCAGCAGTGATTTGTGGTGACTTTTGTGTTGTCACAGGCATTTCCTCTGGGATCTCATCTTCCAGAGTTGCCTTTGTTTTGGGTTTGGTGGGTTTTCTGGATGTTTTCTTTTTGGTCTTTTTAGTGGTGGCAGGTGTGGGTTTCAAAGCAGTGGGAGTGCTGCTATGATCACCTGGAGCAGTGGGCTCAGCAGCTGATACCTGAGGAGCAGTTGTAACCACTAAAGTCTGCTCAGGTACCCCTGCTTTTGTTTTTATTGGTGCCATCATCCTTGAAAATGTTTCTTTTGTTATGCTTTTTATTTGACAATGAACACCTTGTTTGAGCAAATTTACATTTTTCTTTTCAAATTTTTGTTCAAAATAATAACTCAAAAATCTTGGAAAAAGTAAAAATGCTTGACTTTCAACGTTTTTCACCATGTCATTGAAAATCTCCTGGGAGTAGTTATAGTTTTTATTATTCAAAATAGCGTAACCCAGGTTTTGGATTTTCAATGGTATTTCGTTGAAAGATGTTGTTTTATTTGAAGCACACATCAAGAGTGTGTGAAATAAAAACCTGGGTGCAGATGGAAAATAACCCTTTTGTAGGGTATCTACCTTTGGTTCTTCTGCATAACCCCTTTTCACGAAATCAGTTTTCATCTCGACTTTTTCAAAAGAGAGTTTACCTTCCTGATCGTTGAGATTAAAGACTTCGGAGATCGACTGTGGGGTTATTTGAACTGCTTTACCCTGTATCAAGGAGTTTATGGCTATGACTTTTCCGTCTTGTTTTTCAAGCGACGCCTTTTTCCAAAACTCTCTCTGGGTTTGCAGATATATGGGAGCATTCACCGTCAACAAAGTTTTATACTTTGATCCAGTTATTGCATCAATGATGGTGTCGAAGGTGTGATTATCGGTAGGTTTTGTGAGTAAACCCAGATAATTGTGAGATTGTTTGAATGGTATTTCAATGGGTTCTTCGGTCGTTTGAGCGACCTCAGTTGAAGGTGGTGGTGATGTAGGTTTTGATTTTGATTTTCCTTTTGACTTCGTCATTTTGATGAAGAAGAATCGGAGAAGGATTTTGTGGGTTTTGAAAAGAAGGGTTGGAAACTGCTATGAGAAGAGAATTTTTGGAATTCAATTCGACAGTGTAAAACCCTGTTTGGGGGTTTAGGGCAGGGTTTTATTTAAAAATGATCGCTGATGTGGCAGCGGTTATTAAGATCTGAGGGCTAAAAACTGACCACGTGTCAGACACTGATGAAACGGATGAAGTATGGAGAACAGTTGTTTTAAGAGCCACTGACGTATCAAGCATCAGAGGTTACAACGGAAAAAAAAATGGGCAGTGGATGATTTTTACTATCAGTGGATAGCATGTCAGTGGATAAGTCACTGATTTTGAACATCAGTGCTTTTCAAGAAAATGAGGGATCAGTGGTTAACTTTCAGCAGTGGACAGTGTTTAGAGATCAAACGTTGGAACAAAACAGTGATTAGGGTAAATGGTGCAAATCTGAAGAACAGTAGTTTCAGCAACAGTTTTGAGAATTTTCATTCAAGGTTTTGCCACATGTCAATTTTGAAAGACAGTGGTTTAGTTCCCCAGATGATGAAAACTTTTTACTAAGGCAACTCATTTTCGTTCAAATATTCAATTAAAACATGAGTACCCTAGTAGTTTAAGCACAGTTTACAATCAACCTTTGATAAAAGTCTAGGAGCAAACCTGAGTTATGATATAATCTTAACACATATACCATTTCCTTTTGACCCATTTAAGAGGACAATAATACCACCAAAAATAAGGTATTACCTCCTGTCAGGAGCTGAAACTATTGCCAACAAAAACAAGCAAAAGTTTCAAATATATTATTCCAAAAAAAAAGTGAATAATATATCCTGATTATTCAAGAAAATCCTTTGAGAAAAAAAATGATTAAAGGATTTTCTGATAACAGCATCAAAAGGATTTAGTGTAAATACAGTAAAACACAAAATCATATCATTCTCAAGTTTTTGAAAATGGTCTGTGGTTTTGACAGTAGTGGTAGGAAAACTTTGAACATATTTTGACCACTGTATGGTACCATTTTCTTTGTCAGTTGATTGCAAACATGAGGACACATGGAGAAAAATTTTTTAACATTTGTCTAGTCCTCTTTGGAATTCATTTACTGGAATCAAAACCTTTTTCTGAACAGATAAATACACATAGTTGCTTAATTACCATTATTACCCTAAACTTTGACTCATAAGTGTTTTATGTTTATACTCTTTTCTTTTGACTACAAAAGTTTTGAGATAAACACACTTCTGAGTTTTTGTGAATTTTCTTAATGTATTTTAACATAGTTGATTTTGTCCTTTTGAGGAACTCAACCTGTTTTCAACACATAAGATCTGAATGACTAAAGTTTCAATTCCCTCTTTATAGAAAAACAAAACACTAATGTCTTATGAATCATAGGTTTTGTTAATCTGAGGTTCATACTTTAGCATTTAATGAGAACATCACAAATATCAAAACAACAGTTGAAATCAATATCGACAAATATAGATCAATCCCGTAATTTAACAGATATATTTATAGATCTGAAAACTATGAGTGACTTCTGCATGATATCACTTGTTGTGTAAAATTTGTGTGTCATATGACATCTTGGTTGATTTACAGAGTTTTTGAAAAACCATTTTGAACATGATTTAATCGATACTCTGTTTTTCAACAAAATACAACTAACCTTAGTATCAATGAATTTTGAGCTGAACTATTATGTCAAATTGATTGTTAGATCGAATTTGACTGTCCGAGCTCTGATACCAATTGTTAGGATCGGAGGCTCTCATGATTGTGTTTGTTTGTATATTTTGAACAAATCAAATAGATATGAACAGTTTAAGTGCAGCGGAAATGGAAACAAACTTTATAAACACAATCAAAGGAGAAAATAGTATGATAAACAATTGCTTTCCATAGAGTCAAAAGATTTACAAATCAAAGCAAAAGATTACAGATATGCTCACATACTAAGCTCCCCCTCAGCCTGATGCCCCAAGGTTGGTTGCACACAAGATGAAAGGATTAGACATGAGGAGAAGAACTCGCTCAGTCAATCAAATGTAACAGTACAGGGTACTGTTACATTTATAAGCAAACCAAACCACTGAGGAATCTCAGCTGACGTCACCATGAAAGCGACGTCTAACAGCCTAACAAACTATATCTACTGTCCTTACACCAACTACTGATGTCTAACAACTGATTGTAATAATACTACAAAACATGAGGAAACAACTGCTTCACGTTCCACTGTTGTAGCCTAAGCACTGATGCTTAACAACAACATCAGTACTTTCTTCAAAGGTGATCAGTCCTTGAATGAGCAGTGTTTGTGTCTTCAGCAGCACTTAAGAGACAGCAGTAGATAGAGCAAAAGAGTTTGTCTTTAGCAGTCTTTAGGATCATATCAGCAGTAGAAAAGGGCACAGCAGTTGATTATGAGCAGCAGTTATAGACCATCAGATGTTATAACTCACTATCAAGGGGAGAGCAGAGTATAAACTACTGTTTATTGTGAATCCTCTGTTGTGACCTGGTTTTGGCTTTACATTATCTGTTCCTTTGTTAGGGTTCAATCCCAACAATCTCAAGCACAAGAGATTAGTTCTGGTTAAAGTAAAATGGGATTCAAATAGAGGACCTGAATACACATGGGATCTTGAATCAGAAATGCAAAGGAAATATCCACACCTATTCCAGTGAATCTCGAGGACGAGATTTAAATCAAGGTGGGGACGATATAATAACCCTCGAAAACATCCTATAACACTCAGTATATAAGAAACCAAACCCATATAACCCCAATTTTTTATAAAACTCAAATAAAACAATACTTTTATGTCGCTCGCGGGCTGCGACCAGACCCACCAAGGGTGTCGCGGGGCGCAACAGGCTCTTTTCAGTCAGGACATGTATCACGCCACGTGTCATCCACGTGTCACACCTATAGTGGTGACTAGTCAAACCTAGCCGTAGCAAGGGTTCCCTCGCGGGGCGCGAGACAAACATGGGGACGGGTCGTGGGGTGTGAGAGAGAGCAAAGTCACCTATAAATTGAGAAGACATTCGACATTTCAAGCCGTTCAAATTGTAACGCCCTGTTTCTTCGTACTTTCCATAATTAGAAAGTCTCGTCTTGTATTTCTATTTTTGGAAATCTTGTATTACTTGTAATCGTATTTCGTTGTATCGTTGTAAAATCCGAGACTTTGATCGTAATGAAACGAATCTTTTATACATCGTTTATACATGTTTATACATTGATACATACACTCGTTCGATACATGGTTCGTAATTCGCATAAACGTAAGTTTAATTCATAAACAATGATCGTGTATTCGCAATTCTTAAATCTTTCGTACGTTCGAACACTTGGTTATTTGATTATAAAATTAAGTTATATGCTTTTCGCTTGATTAATACCTAAATGTAAATTATTCATACTTGTTTCATATGACACAATTAATATATCGCAAGTTGGTGTAATTAAAATATGTCTCTTAATCCTTTTAGACCTAAATGTAAGTTGGTGTAATTAAAATATGTCTCTTAATCCTTAACTAGGATTTATCACCCGCCGCAATGCGGCGGGGATCCATTCATAACCGTACTAAATAAAACCAAGTATTTGTTACACTGATGTTCCATAGCTGCATCGCCTAACTTATATATGAAAGTTGTACAAAACGAAGCTATACAAAATGTTGTGCTGTTTAAAATTTATCATAACTTAGCATACTAACACGTAGAGTGATATGTAGAAAAGTTGTGCAAAAGATGGACGAGGGCCTATTTTGGGTTCAGCCTACCTGTTCTTCATTGTCGGCAGCTTTTAAAAGACTCTCTTTTCAGCTTCTTCATTCATCACGCTCTCCACTTTAAATCATCACAATTTAAAAAGCTTTCCACCTATATAAACACGTAACGTTCAAAGTTATTAAATTTTGTATTTATATGGGAAGATTATATTCAAAATACATCATGAAATGTAATTAATAAAGGCCTACTGCAACTTGATTAACCCTAATGTTTTAAATTTTTTTAATCATTTTTGAACAGCAGTCTTGTCAACTTAAAAAGAGTTAATAATCTTTAAGGTTATTTTGTTTCGAGGCTCCAGAATGCGAAGGTTGGAAGGTGATTCTTGAATAAAAACTTTTTTTTAAAGCAGTATTCATTGTATTTAACATTCTATAAGTAAGACTATATGATAATATAACACACCGTAGCTCTTTAACGACTGTGCAATCTGCAAGATTCCTTCGAGTTCGATAGCTCTTGTCGAATTCGGAATCGAAGAGTTGCAGCATCAAGGTCAGTAAACGTCCTTGGATTACCAACAAAGTCATAGAAACCATTGTGGCGATTTGTTCTTGACTACCAAATGCGATAAACTTGAACTTTGTTTGAAGTAAAATATGGAAAAATAACAATACCTGATGCCCACAACCAAAGGCTATGTCTTTGATGTTAGCAAGGCAAGGGGCATAACTGCATAAGATAACAAAAAAAACCCAGCACTACTTGAATTCAACAAAGAATAATGTTCATGCAAAGTAATTTGAAAGTACTGTATGGATTAGAAACTCCTTTTGAGGTGCAGCTAGCAAAAATGGGCCAGCGAGTAACGACTTAGAATGGACTCGAGCCGAAACGCTTAAATTTTATGAGTGTCAAAATGGGCAAGGACAGTTTAAGTTGACCCGCCAACACTTTCTTATGTTGTCTTCATGTTTATTTTTTTACTTTTAAACACTTGAGTATACTTGTAAACCAGTTGGCAAACATACTGGACATAAATTATACCTATAACAAACCCATATTAATGCCAAATAGTAACCAATCAGCAGAGCAAATCGCCTTAACCTAACGTAATAACCAAAAAATAGATAACTAAAAAAAAAAAATATTGTGAAATTGGAGTATAAGTTTCAACTTAGATTTCTTTTTACATGTTAATATAGATAGGTACGTTTTATCTATACTTTTGTACAGAACTGATTATCTTAAATAAATGAGTAGCCACAATTCAAAAGCAAGTATAACCAGAAAATCACTAATCACAAATCAGTAAGAGAACATACATCCAAACACCCAGAAAAACTTCAGTTATATTCACCACCTCCTTGACCTTAAAACCAAGTTTTGGGCAATTCCGATTCTCAGTCTCGTGTTCATCTCATTTATCGCCCGCACAAATGTTTACCATATACATTCAAATGTCTTAACACAGTTATCGGTTCCAGATATAAAAGTGGAAGTATGAGAACACATGCACACCGTTTAAAAGAAAATAAAGTTAATGCACACCGTTTAAAAGCAAATAAAGTTAACATTTGTCGACTTTCTATGAAAAAAACATGACCCGAATCCGGGTGAAAAAACCCTAAATGAAACTCAAATTTTACATTTCTTGAACATGAACAATCATGTAATTGTGCGTGAAATACATTAGAACTGAAAGAAAACATACCGATTATAATAGTATTGATCGAATTACAGCAGTGAAGAGAAATGGTTGCTTTAGAGATCTGATATCATGCCTACTGAAACCTGCAATTTCGTCGATGATTTTGGGGTAACCATCAAACGACACTCGGTATTAATTTACGCGACGCCGCCCTAGAACCACCATGAATCTAGAAGGCTGAAGCAGGTAACGTTCTTCATAGGCGATCAACTTAGGGTTGGTGCTGGTGGCTACAGTGTACAAATCGGTGACACATTTGAAGGTCATTCATCTAGGGTTTTTAGACAGAAGTAAAAACTGATTTTGATTTTGTTTTTGTTTTTACCATGGTGTACCTGAGATGGACAGAATGGTGAGAGAAACAGGGTATGGAGATGGAGAGAATGGTGAGAGAAAGAGGGTACAACCAGAGCCATAGAAAGTTTTTTTTTTTTTGGAAAACACCCTAAGCCAATGGTATAACAACAATATACATAACTATTCTTCCTTTCCAAACCCCTAAAGCCAAAAGTACAACTCATGATGCAGAAAGAAGTTGCTTCTTTATAATGTATAATATATCGCAAGTTGGTGTAATTATAAAATTAAGTTATATGCTTTTCACTTGATTAATACCTAAATGTAAATCATTCATACTTGTTTCATATGGCACACTTGATAACATGTTAAATGAACATTAGGCTTTATGTAGCATCTTAATTATATAAAATACCTCTTATTTATACATTTTGCATCATTTAAACAACAAGAGAAAAATAATAAAAGCTGCCAAACAGCCCTTGCAATCAGTCAACTATGGCTGAATTATTTCTTTTTTTATTGCTTAAACTCTCACCTAATTGTATTAAATGCTCACCCAACTTAACCCTAATCCTCCCCCTATAAATACCACTTATAACCAGCCTCCCTACCACTTTTGCAACACTAAAACACTCTCAAAACATCCTCCAAATCGTAGCTGAAAGCAAGAGTTCGAGTAGAAATACCAACATTCACAAAAGTGAGCATAACTCACTCATTTCTTATCCGATTCACTCGATTCTTTTTCCTACTTCTTTGTATTGACCTTAGCTATATTTCCATTGGTTTTCCCTAAAAAACCAGGCCCTGGAATGTCGCCAAAAGGGCTCCAAAGTTGACTGATTTTTCTGTTCTTGTTTCAAACATTGATAAACTTGATTAAACTTGAGGAAACTCATCTCAAACCTATGTCCTTATGCTTATAACCACTTCTATGGTTAGTTAGGCTTAAAAACAAGGTTAAGACATTCAAAATCAGAGGTATAAATCTCACAAACTTTCTGTTTTGTTCAAGGGCTTAACCCACAAGTGATGTTCAAGTTCAAGACTTGATGTAAGTGTGATTTAGGATTAACTTGGGTTGTCCTACTTAAAATCCACACATTGCTTGATGATTTATTATAGATTAGTGTTTAGTATTCTTGTATTACTTGTAGTTCATGACCCTCCTTGTATGTTCTTACATCAAGTGTAGTGGTGAACACTTAGAGGTGCCTAAATGGAAGACATTTCTTCCTACCTCCTACATGATTTCTATGACACAAAGAGGTACCTAAATGGGGGATTCATCCTCCTACCTCATGCTTAAACTATTGGACTTATTGATATATTACATAATCTAAATAATATCTATATATATTATTCAACATTTGAACCTTTGAAGATGAACTTGTGATCATTCGTCAAAGTACTAGACTTACACCATCTATGACCATACACTTGTTATGACTCTAATGGACCTTTGATCCATGAAATCCTACAAACTCTTTTGGAGTTTTAATAGTGTCAAGAACATGTGCTATGTGTACAAGATGATTACTTTTCATATACTTACTTTTCATGCACTTTAAACTCCATACCCTTAGACCGAATGTATCCATCTCTTAAAATCCCAAACCGAACTTACTCAACCTCCTAAACTCAATAACTTCGTCAAATTGGATAATCGGAAAGCATATGCAATTTTGTGAGTACACTTGACACATTTTTCCTTTTATTCACTTTGGGTGCAACATGTTTTACTTGTTAAACCGCACAATTCACAAACATGCTTTTATTCATTCGATCCGTATACATGCTTTGTTATGCTTAGGTTCATGCTAGAATACATACTACTTGTTAACTCGGCTTAAACAATTATAGCGCTATAGGAGTAGCACACCACCCGACGAGGTTTTGTTAAGTCTTTATTCTATAACGGTCTCGTTGCTTTTGTGACGAGGGATGCTAAATACTAGTGGACACTAGAGTTGACATATTCTTATGCATGATAGTTTGACCTTGTATACCAAATCTATCTTGGATTGAAAATACCTTTTTATACATATGCCATGAGTCTAAAACTAGTGTACTCGCCAATACCTTTGTATTGAACTATGCTTTTTAAAACATGTTGCAGGTTTAGCGATGATGTTGGTGATGCATGGAATCTAGTAGGATGCTTAGATACACACTTTAAATTTTGTATTCTTATTGTATTGTATTTCATTATTCATGTTGTATTTGTTTCAAATTCTTGTAATTGACTCTTTAGAAATGAAATGAAAATCTATTATTTAAATACTTGTCACGTATAGTGTTATGAAGTCTCTTGCAATCTATTTCGTCTCACTCTGATGTTTCCGCAATCGGTTGGGGTGTGACACACATTTCTTTCTTTCTCTCTATGTTATAGTCCGAAAATACCAGCTAAAATACCCCCCCCCCTAAAACACGCAGCTCTGCCTCGTTGTAAGTATTTTAACCCCGATCACTAATTCGTTACCCTACCCGATTGATCTAGGGCCCCGTAACGCATGTCGAGGCTCTGTCTGACTAAGTTCATTGGGGTTCTGTCTCGTGTTGTATGGCTAATGTGATTTGGGTTATTTTACTAACACGCGTGCATTGTATGTTTTTATTAGAAACTCGAGGAAATAATCAGGAAAAATTTCCAGGAAGCCAGTAGAAATACCTAAGTTTACAAATTGAGTCATTCTCTTTTTCTCACCGTTTGTGAGCCATTATTTAAAATGTTTTCCAAAACCCTAAATGTTATCAGTTGTATCTACAGTGATTAAGTTTTTGTAATTCTACAATTATCATCAGCATGTGGGGTTAACCTTTGCTTTAAATCCTGAATACTTCCTCTTGTTTTGGTCCCCATTCAAACTTAACTTTCTTACAAGTCAGTTTGGTTAATGGAATGGCTATCCTAGAGAAATCTTGAATAAAACGTCTATAATATCCTGCCAATCCAAGAAAACTTCTTACTTCTGTAGGTGATTTTGGGGCCTTCCATTTGGTAATCGCCACGATCTTTGTGGGATCCACATGAATTCTTTCATGATTAACTAGATGTCCAAGAAATTGCACTTCTTGTAACCAAAATTCGCATTTTGAGAATTTAGCGTAAAGCTTTTCCTTTCTCAATAATGTTAGAAGTGTATGCAAATGTTTCGCAAGTTCATCTTTACTCTTTGAGTAAATGAGAATATCATTTATAAAGACAATTATGAATTTATCTAGGTACGGTTTACATATCCTGTTAATCATGTCCATAAATGCGGCTGGGGCACTGGTTAAACCAAATGACATGACTGTAAATTCATAATGACCGAACCTTGTTCTGAAAGCAGTTTTAGGAATGTCCTCTTTCTGTACTTTCAACTGATGATATCCTGAGCGTAAATCGATCTAAGAAAAGAATCGAGCTCATTGAAGTTGATCGAACAGATCATCGATTCTCGGTAGTGGGTACCGATTTATAATCGTAACCTTATTTAATTCTCGGTAATCAATGCACATACGCATCGATCCGTCCTTCTTCTTAACAAATAACACTGGTGCTCCCCATGGTGATGAACTAGGCTGTATGAAACCTTTCTCGAGTAATTCATCAAGCTGGTTCTTCAGTTCCTGCATCTCTGTTGGCGCAAGGCGATAAGGTGCCTTGGCAATTGGTGTTGTTCCTGGTATTAGGTGAATTCTAAATTCAACCTCTCGATCGGGCGGTAGGCCTGGCAATTTTTCTGGGAAAATATCTGAGAATTTAGATATTACGGGAATATCTTTTAATTCTTTTCCTTTAGTGTTAATGATTACTGAAATCATATACACCATTCCTCCTTTCCGTGAGTAACATGCAGCTTTCATCACAGAGATGGATTTTGTTGTTCTTGTTGGCTTGTCTCCTTTAATCGTGATCCTTTCGCCAGTTGGCGTACTTACTTGTAGATACTTCTGATCACATAGTATTTGCGCATGATTGGCTACCAACCAGTCCATTCCTGATACTATATCAAATCTGGCTAAATCCATTGGTAAAAGATTAGCAGTAAATCTATGATTTAAAATTCCTATTCTTGCTCCCTGCAGGATTTCGCTTATCTTGATAGAATCTTCATTTGTAGTCTCCACCAGACAGTCTTGGTGAAGTTTAGTTAATGGTTGATTGAGAAGTTTGCAGAAAGAAGTATTTATGAAACTTTGGTTTGCACCAGAGTCAAATAATACTTTAGCATAAACATCATTAACTAAAAACGTACCGGTAATCACATCTGGAATCATCTTAGCTTCCTCAGCTGTTAGAACGAATGTTCTGGCATTCTTTTAGGGTCCTTCTGTTGTCTTTGCTTTTTTCTTTGCCGTTAGAGCTAGTTTCGGGCAGTTTGGTTTGATGTGACCAGCTTCTCCACAATTGTAGCATACTTTGGCACTAGCCTTTTGTCGCAACCCCCGACCCCTACCTCAGGAGCGGGTGCCGCGAGACACAGAGCCGGTGGTATCGGTGTTTATTAATTTGGCAGCGGAATTTAAACATCAGGGCCGTAGTTAGGAAATATTTTATCAGAGTTGAAACACCAAACTTTTATAAATATAAATGGGATAAAACCAAAGTTTTAATTAATACATTTGTAGGGATAAAACCCTAATTATTGAAAACATAAATTCTTTTTTATTTCGGTAACTTTATAGCCACTTCTTTAAGCCTTCAGTGCTCTCCAGCTGGCTTCTATTAGCTTCATATTAAGTTACCGGAAACGTGTTTTAAAAAGATTTTATCTGCAAGAAATACTGGCGAGTGCATCCCAGCTTAATCAAAATAGTTTATAACTTTACAGTTAGGGGTGTGAATTTCTGACACGACTCGAAAACCCGGCACGAACCTTACACGAAATTCGCGGGTTTAGGTTTAGACTAAACGGGTTCGGTTCAGTTTCAGGTGAACCTGTTTAGGTTAACGGGTCGGGTTCGACTCACCCTAATCAGGTTGGCGGGTTGACCCGTTTAACACATTTATACTATATTATATTTTTTTACAATATATTTTATGTCATAAATTAAATGGGGTGTGTATTTTATGACATGATTATAACTTAATAAGAGAAATTAACATATATTTTATATTTTAAATATGATATTATTATATACATTTGTGTTTCTTAAGTAAATTTTAATTTTGATATATTAATTTTCAGAAAAAAAAATTAAAAATTCGGGTTGAACTGGTCGTGTTCGGGTCAACCCACGAAACTTCGGGTCGTGCTCGGGTTCATATGTATGATATGATTTTCAGGTTCGGGTCGGGTTCGGGTTTGTGTAAAATTTTCGGGTTCGGGTCGGGTTGAACCTGCCAACCCACGAACACGACCCGTTTAACGCCCTTATTTACAGTATTAAGATTTACAATGTTTAGATCTATCCAGTTATTCAATACAACATTGCTACTAGGCAACCTTTGTCCCCCGTGCTTGTGGTCATGCTACTATTCGCAATAGTAACGAGTGCCAAGTAATGTATACAAAACCCCACATACTGATGATAATTGTAGAATTACAAAGACTTAATCACTGTAAGTGATTTAGGGTTTTGTAAAATATTTAAAACAATGATCCACAAAAAGGGTTTACAAAAAGAGAATGTACTCACTTTGCTGACTTAGGTGTTACTATAGCTTCATGGTGCTTTTCCTAGTAATTATCTATTAAAATTAAATAATGCACACATGTTAATAAAACAACTCAAATCACATTAGCCATACTACCGAGACAGAACTCCAATGAACTGAGTCAGGCAGAGCCTTGACATGCGTTACGGAGCCCTAGATCAATCGGGTAAGGTAACAAATACGTGATCGGGGGTATAATACTTACAACGAGGCAGAGCTTCGCTTTTTAGGGGTATAATACCCGAGAGTTTAGTCTACTAGAGATTTGAGAGTGAAAAGAAAGATTTGAACAAATGTAAACTGAGGCCATCTGCCCCTTTTATAGGCCTGATCGAAGGGCCTACTCCTTCCCTTACGCGGCCCGCGAGAGGTGTAGGCTAGGATCTAGCTTTGGTGAATCAATGGTCTAGACTCACACGCAGGTGGACACGTGGCAGCCGGAGGGCTTGCCTGGTGTTACTACGTCGCGCCCCGTGACAGACTCAGGGGACCGGGTCGCGGCCCGCGAGAGACCCTAATATTTGTTTTTATTTGATTTTTAATAATATAAATATTATTTAGGGCCGTTTTCATATACGGGGTTTATTTTAGGACGTTTAGAATGTTTTAAGGGTTTTAGGAGGGTTGTTATATCCTTCCCACCTTGATTTAAATCTCTTCCTCGAGATCTACTGGAACAGGTGTGGACATTTTCGTTGCATTTCTGACTCGAGCTCCCAAGTGTATTCTGGTCCTCTCTTGGAATCTCATTTCACTTTGACCAGAACCAGTCTCATGTGTTTGAGATTTTTGATCTTTCTATATTCAATCAGTAGTGGTTTCTCTATAAACTTAAGTTTCTCATTTACCTCTATGTCCTGAAGAGGTATTACTAATGATTCGTCTGCTAAGCACTTCTTGAGGTTACATACATGAAACACATAATGTATTCCTGCCAATTTCCTCTGGCAGTTGTAGCTGATAAGCTACTGGTCCTATTCTTTTGATAATCTCAAAAGGTCCAACATACTTGGGGCTTAGCTTCCCTCTTTTAATGAATCTGACCACTCCTTTCCATGGAGAAACTTTTAACAATACCTTATCTCCAACTTGAAATTCCAAGGGTTTTCGTCTGTTATTTGCATAACTCTTTTGACGATCTCATGCTGCTTTTAGTCTTTCCTTGACTTGAATAATCTTGTCTGTTGTTTCTTGCACTATCTTTGGTCCAGATAGTTGATTTTCTCCATTCTCTGCCCAACAGACTGGAGTTCAGCACTTTCGTCCATAAAGTGCTTCAAATGGTGTAGCATTAATGCTAGTATAATACCTATTATTGTAGGAAAATTCTATTAATGGTAAATGATCGTCCTAACTTCCTCCAAAATCAATTACACAGGCTCTAAGCATATCTTTCATTGTTTGAATCGTCCTTTCGCTTTGTCCGACTGTTTGAGGATGATAAGTTGTGCTTAGATTTAACCTGGTTCCCATGGCTTTTTGGAAACTTGTCCAAATATGAGATGTAAAATGGCTATCTCTATCAGATACAATAGATAAAGGAATTCCATGTAATGAAACTATTTCATTTACATATAACTTGGCTAATTGTTCCATACTGAAAGTTTCCTTCATATGTAAGAAATGAGCAGATTTGGTTAATCTGTCTGCAATCACCTAGTTGTATCATTACCTTTTCGTGTCTTGGGTAATTTGGCAACAAAGTCCATTGTTATCAATTCCCATTTCCATATAGGCATCTCTAATTGTTGCAATAACCCTGAGGGTTTCTGATGTTCTGCTCTAACCCGTGAACATGTTAGTGTAGGTCCCGTTTGTCCGGTGAGGATCGATAACGAAAACCTATCCTTGTTTATCACAAACACGGTAACGGGTGCGGAATCCCCGTGACGGTGCAAACCAAACACAGATAGTAAAGAACACGGATTAACCAATGAAACACACTCTATTGATTAAACGGGATGAGAACCAAATACAAACTGATACAAACACAGTTTTGACAGAGTTTCTTTAAGGGTATGCTCTCATCTCTATTTCACACAGAAACAGAGAGGGGTATTTATACTAGACACAGACACAGACTGACGAAACGCATAAAGGCACGACGAAACACTAAAGTCGACGAAACACATTCTGTTTCGTCGACATACATATTAAATCTTCTTTCTGTTTCGTCGAGTGTAGTGAAGCCCAATCCAAGTCAAAGGCCCAACCTCAAGTCTTCGGCCCAATGAAAGAATTACGACCCGGATAACTTTCTGTCATTTGTTTTTGCAATTTCAACATAGGACAAGACTTGTGACATCACCATGACATCACAATGATGATGTCATGGTGATGTGTTGGCGGGAAAGGTTTGCGGCGCTCCGTGCTTCGCGTGTCGAACTCTGGGGCGCACGACGGAGGAATGTCATGACGTCGGGCTTGAGCCGGACCTAACCGAGTCAACCCGAACCGAATCGAACCGAGTCGAGTCGCGTCCACATAAAGTGTACCAACAAAGTCCCCCTTGGACGCTACTCGTGAGGTTCGTCTTCCGTGTCTTTCATGTCGGATGATCTTCAAAGTCTTCACGCGTCGTAAGAAGAAAGTGTATCAACAAACTCCCTTTTTCATTTAGGAAGTGTGTTAACAAACTCCCCCTTAGAATGAACTCTCCATTGAGTTACGCTCGTGAATCTTTTGACTTGTCAAATCTTCAGATCCTTGTGGTGTTGATGAGTGATCAACTGCAATCCGATCATCTTGATCTTTTGATTGCATCAACGTCGTGTCTTCACTTTACGGCTTGTCATCTGACATGTTCTCTTCGCCTTTAGCTGATTCTGATGTCGCATCTACACATACAAGAAAGCTAAACAAGTAATGAGAACAACCGTTTGGAATATAGACAAATTAAACAAAGCGACACATGTGAGATCAAATCTCAATCAAACACCGACCGACAACAGTTTGAAAGTTTAGAAAATGATCAATTTTAATCCTTTAACTTTCAAAACTAGTTAACTTCGACAGTTTATGAAGGTGCAATTGTTTTCCGGCTTACGATCAGGATTTTGGGTAGGATAGACTCGAGTTCCAACATCAGTCAATCAAAAATAAACTAGAAGCAAAATCTTTTTGGCTTTTATAAAGTTTATATTAAAACACACCTAAAATCTTTTTGAGATTTTTCATTTTTCAAATGTAAAGACGGAAAGTAATAAACAAATATATACAGAGATACAGAAACCAAAACAGTAAACAAATATTTACAGACATTCTTTTTGCGAGTTTCGAGGGTAAAATAATCATATCAGTGTACGGTCATGTCAAAACGCTCTTGTTGTTCAAATAGTTAACATTTAGATAAGCATCCTATAACAATTATCAGTATTGTTGTCCACATAAGCTCAACTTATCAAATGTAATCATGGCGAGGGGATACGATTAGTGTATGATTTATACTTACCGACCGGTGTTCATCCACACACGACACATTCCCGTATCAAGGTATGCACGAGAGTTCATCTTACCGGTGAGTATACCGTTTATCATCTGTTTGACCGTATAAAAGATGTGAGAAACTCACTTATTTGATTGAAAACAAGCCCTATGTGATAGAATCACTTATTGATGAGGAACTTGATTTTCATATGCATGAGGGCACAGGAGCAAGTCCGTGAACAGGTCAGTACTTTCGTACAGCAAAGAGACGAACTTGACTCCCGGATAAAGAATCTGTGATAAATTATCACTTATTTTGTTTGGACATGTGATTGTTGATCACTTATTGAGGTCGAATGCAAAATGTACACGTATGTATAGTATCATGGAAGATCTTAGACTTTGTCTCCGTTATTTTTACGGTTTGATACAACCATGATACCCAGATGATAAACAGCATAAAGACTGAATATCTCAGAACCTCGGCAATCTCTCAAACGAAATTTCTGTACTAAGACCATATGCCAATGTGCGGTTCCCACCTGGTCTTCAGTCGATTTAAGATTTATATCACCCTGCACACTTTAAAATGATTGCGAGCCTACCGATACATCTTATATAGAGCTGCTTATCATTTTTCATTTTGCATTTCAGTTCGAAGAGGTTTCGACAGACCACTGATTTACTATCATATTCTCTTTTTCTCGCCAGGAAACTCATTTTTGATTTTCTATTGTTTTTGGGTTTTGAAATTTTTCGATGTTTTTGAATTTTCAAATTTTGATTTACTCCCCCTAAAATCAACAAACTATGATAAATTTAAAAGACACAAAGATATATACAAAAACGATTTCCCGATGTCGGTTAACTCATGTTTTACCTCAATGCCGTTTACCAAAATTAAATTTTAATCAGAAATGATTTAATCGAATTTTGGAAAAATCAGTTGGCATGTCGGTAAGCAGTGTGGACCATGACAACATTGACGAGTTTCATAGTGAAACAATCACGTGTGAGGTGATATTCGAGTTCAACGTGTCAGGTCAAAGAGTGCTACGAGAGGATAACAATTCATAAAGCAGCTTAAATATCGACAAGTAAAGGAGAGATTAGAAATTTAAAACCGTATCCTGCAACTGCTTCGTGCATTGCAAGGAATTTGAGCGCTCTCCCAAACTGGATATCCACCCGGTGTGGATTTCAAAGTCGATTTTGTAGCTACTGAGAAATCTCTTGACAGCAACAAGATCATAAACCTCTGGGTCCGGCTAGTCTTCCACATTGCACCAGCGAAGGTCTTTATCTTTCTCTTGAGAAGTAGTGTGCGGTTATTCAATCCACGCCAAGGCATCCGCACACCCGGTTGGTTTGTTCAACAAACACATTTTCTTCAATCACACCGTGAAGAAATGTACACTGCACGTTCATCTTGTTGATTTTGAACATCAGACGTGCTGCAGGTGCGTACATTTTGATTGAATCTATCCTGGGGACCCGATCAAAGCCTTGAACAATCAAACTCTTGGAATGATTTTCATTTTGTTGAAGCTTTCAATCTCTTTCGACAGACAATTCTGTCTTCTTTTCTTTTTCTTTCCATCAAAGCCAACAGTTTCTTTTGTCGCCGATCTTGTGCATGAACATTCCACTATCAACAATCTTACGATGATCGATAGTTCCTCCTGGAACATCCTACACACTCACTCAGAGATTAGTTGGAGAGGGGGACCCAAGCCTTAACAGACTTGGGTCGTCCGTCATCATCGAGGATTGTGACATCCATTTCCCGATGATTCGGAATAGATTGAGCTCCCCCTGAAACATTTACCGATTTTGGTTTCCAAATCTGTTTTTGTTTTTCATTTTTAATTTCTAACTTAACAGACTTTGTTTGGACAACCTCCAGTTTTAACGCCTTTTCAACTTCTTTGACGTTTTGACGTCGTTGTTTTGTTTCTTGTTCTTTAACAGTTTTTTTATCATGTTTTGGTGAAACATGACGACGTTGTGGGTGAACCTTTTCAGGTGGTGCTCTTTCCACAAATTTCTCTTTAGGAGTGTTTGAGCAGTTCTTAATAATATGCCCAAACTCCCCACATTTAAAACACGTTCTCCTTTCCACAAACTTAGGAGAATTTGATCGACCAACAGATGTCGAACCAGTAGAACCTGAGGTACTTGCTCTTTCATCACACCCATTTGTATGTTGAGTGTAATTGTTTTGACTGTTACGTTTTAAAATCTTGACTTGTTGAATAAAATCGGTGTTTGATTTGTTTTCAAAAGTCTCAATTTTATCAGTACCCCTTGATGCTACAAACTTGACATCTTTTGCTTTCTTCTTGTAACGAGCTCCTTTTGATTCAACCTTAGCCTTTGGCTTAGGAGCTCGTTGTTGCTGTTGTTTACCCTTAGAAGCAATAGGTTGTTGATTTGTCGGTGATTTCTGTTTTCCCGGGATTGTCTTTCCCAAAAATTTTCTTGTATTATCTTCAAACACTTTGTCAATCAAAGATTGATTGACGTTTTTGATTGAAAAATCTATGTCTGAATAAATTTTACTATCACCGACTAAAGTATACAACAAGTTATTGCTCTTAACAGCAGACACACATTCATTGTCATCTTTGACATCCTTGACAGGATCTATCACTTGCTTGGCAACAGGTTGCACGACAGGAGTAGGAGGATCACAAAGAATATGATTCTCAATTGGAATTTCTACTCCTTTCGTTTCATCAAGTGATTCATCCTGGTCATTCACATCTGATTCATCATCCGAAGAATCATAGTCCTCAATGGTTGGAGAACTTTGATTTGAAGCACATGATGACTTTTCTTTGTTATCAGATGAGCCCTCCGATGAATTGTCCGGTTTGAACCCTAGGCCAGTAGTAACTTCCTCATAATCAAGAGGCACACTGGGTTCATACCGAGGCATATCCTCTTCATCGGGCGACTTGGTATAGTCGTGTCTCAAAGGGGGTGGACACTTCCTATAACCAACGCCTTTAACGTTTCCTTTTAGTTTCTGAACGTCAATGATGTGATCGAGCACATATCGGGAGTTAGAATAACTCTCCAATTTGAGCTTGATCGCTTCATATTCACACTTGGCCACGGCTAGCTCTTTCTTGGTTTCCTCAATGATATTAATGTAGTTATTAATACCAATTTGTTTGTTGAAAACAGTTTTTGTTAATTTGGAAACACTTTTCTTTTGGGTTTCAATAACTGTTTTAAACTCCTTTTCATTGCTAGCTAAGGCCATGTTTGCCTCCTTGCACTTTGACAGTTCAACAACTAAACTCTGATTGTGACTATGAATCGTATCACATTCAAGTTTCACTCTATCACATTCATGTTTCATATTAGCACAATCACTACATATGCTAGGAGTTTCAGAATTTACCTGACTCGAAGAGGCTGTTACATTAGCGATGAAGGCAGTCTGTGAAGAGAAAGATCCATCTTCAGTGAGAATCTTCTCCATTTCTTTTGAAGTAGCATCAGCTTTCTTGATTAAGTCAGATTTCTTGTTAGCATCATTCGGCAAATTATCAGCTTCAGAATCCACTCCCTCCTTCACGTCCGATTCTGAACTGTAATCACTCACACCTGAGCCATCTTCATCAGTACTGCCACTATATCCTGAACTGTCATCATTTCCTGAAGATTCACCATGAGGTTGTGTTGTGGAAACTTGAGGTTGAGGTTGGGGTTTAGGTTGCGAAAGATAAGCACTTTGATTGAACTGTGGAAACGGAGATGAGCTTGTATTTGATACAAATGCCGTTTGAAGCTTCGGTTGCTGAATGGAACTAGAACTAGCTGAAGGACCAAAACCCGGCAAATACATTTATGTGTTTTGAGTAGGTGCAATCCTTTTAGCTTTCCGAATTTCCTCTTCGTTCTTGTGCTCCAACTTCTGAACGAATTCATAGATAGAGACATTTTCCCCATCCAGAGCACCCGTATGCTTTAGAAGTTCAATGAATGGACTCCACTTAGGAGGTAGAGCATCAGCTAACCGTGCAATCATTTCCAAATGAGTTGCAGGAACCTTATAAGAACACATTTCACTAATCAAATGATAGAAACGAGAAGTCATATCATTTAGGGTTTCATTCTCTAAGAAATGAAATGATTCGAATTTCTTCTTCAACAGATCATGACGTGTCTTTTTAGTAGCTGCATTTCCTTCTCCTCTCGCTACCAAAAGATTCTGTATGTTTTGATTTTGATTCGACACCATTGCCCATTGAATTGCACTAATAAATTGTTGTTGTTTAGGTATGGTACTCGTCATATATTCGGCCATCGACATCTGTTTTAGATCTGGTTGTGGATCCGTACTCCAATCCCACGGACTCGTACAACTCATGTTTGATATATGTAAGTGAAAACCTGACCCAAAAAAAATCTGTTGTAGCAAATCTTGTTGTAGTCCGCCCAAACAATATTGGCCCACTAACAATGTTTGTTGTCTACGAAGACTTCTTGACTGGAAGGCCTTAATCAATGAAGACTATAAAATCACGAAGACTTGTGATGTCACGGTAATAATACTTGTACCGTCTTCTAATCAGATTGACTAGGCCCAAGTTTTTTTTTAATTTTAAATGTTTAAAAATGACCCACGAAATATAACAGCCCACAAATAACAATTTGGTCCAATTAGTCAACTGTCCACGAACAGAAACTGTGAGGGGTATTTATACTAAAACAGACACAGACATGACGAAACGCAAAACTGACACGACGAAACACTAAAGTCGACGAAACACACCTTGTTTCGTCGACATACATATATTCCTAATCTGTTTCGTCGAGTGTAGTAGAAGCCCAGACATAAGTCAAAGGCCCAACAAGTGTTACGGCCCAATGAGTAAAGGAATCGGCCCAGTGACAAATCTGTTGTAATATTTCACTAAGTTCACCACATGAGACAAATGTTGACATCATCATGACATCACTAAGGTGATGTCATGGTGATGTGTTTGCGGGAAAGGTTTGCGGCGCTCCGTGCTTCGCGTGTCGAACTCTGGGGCGCACGACTGAGGAATGTCGTGACGTCGGGCTGGAGCTGGACCTAACCGAGTCGACCCGAACCGAATCGAACCGAGTCGAGTCGCGTCCACATAAAGTGTACCAACAGTTAGACACTTAGCAACGTAGGTTGCTATAAACTTTTTCATTCCTATCCACCAGAAATTCTTCCTTAAATCTTGATACATCTTATCATGTTAGGATCTAGGTTTCTTATGATTGTGTTTTCGTTTGATAATAATGAAGATGAACAAGTAATTGCAGCGGAAACTAAATATGGAAACAAACTTTCATACACAATCAAACAGGAGAATTGCTTTCAACACACAAGTTTATCATTGAACCGAATGATTAAATTTATTTCAAACATCAATTACAATTGCATGCATGTATCACAAACTCCCCCTCAGCCTGAGCTCACAATGAATTGTTCGTGCAAGAAGACAAGTACTGAAAGAGCTAATAGAACAGTAGAGGGTACTGTTCTATTTATAGGCACGAGCAAACCACTGAAGCATCTTGGCTGACGTCACCATGAAAGTGACATCTAACCTCCTAATAACCTGTAACTGCTGATCTAATACAACAACTGTTTGCTAACTACTGATTACATTACAATACAAAGGAATAGACTAATCTACTGCTTTCTCCTTCCACTGTTGTAACTACAGCAGTACTTTATGTATCCAGCAGTGCTTGACTCATAATAGTAGATTGATCATCAGGGCTTTAGTCTTCATCGGTATTTATACTTGATCAATTGTTGTAGAGCAACAGTTGTATACGAACAGTGGATAAAGGCCATCAATTGTTAGAACCACTTTCAAGGGGAGAGTATTGAATACAACATCTGCTTATTCTGGATCCACTGCTTTGATCCAGTTTTGGCTTTAATCAACTGTTCCTTTGGTAGGGTTCAATCTTAACAATCTCCCCCTGGAATAGATGATGCCAAAACTCTTCATTATTAAGGATCTTTATTGCCTCATCAACAATTCCCTGACTTGACCTTTGAATTGTAATTCAAAGTTCAAGGAATCTATGTCATCCTCATCCCTGCACAGTGTAAGATCAAGGAGATCTTGCAGATCTTCAACACCCAGGCCCAATGCTTGTTCCCTTGATATTTTCTTCACTTCACCACTGGATTTGATAAAAGTCAATACGTGGGTCTATTTGTCAGATTTCCACTTTAGTATTTTTGAAACCAGTGGGTTTTTGGGAGAGGTTTTATTGAAGATGAGTTTGGAGATGGTGGTCTGGTGATAACTGGTTGAGCAGTGCTTTGAGCTTGAGCAAGTTCAGGATTTTCAGCTATCATCTGCCTGAGGACTGACTTTATAATGTCATCCCCTGTTGCTATATCCTCTGTTGTTTCTGCATCCATCTGTTTTTGTTTCCTTCTTTGATAAAGGATGGCACTAGGTGGAGCAGTGGATTTCCTGACTTGCAGTTTTTGTGGTCTAGTTGGAACCTCTTCATCAGGATAAATAGGCTTTTGAGGAATTTTTGGATTCTTCTTTCTCAACTCTTCCAACTTTTTGTAAGAAGCCATCACTTTATCTTCTTTCCACCTTGTCACCTGATTCCTTGATCCAAAATCAGCAGTAATAAGTCCCTCTTTCATTCTTTTCAGCTTTAACACTTTATCAGGTACATTTTTCTTGTAATTTGCCCAAACAGGATGAGTATGTTTAACTTTGTCTTTGTTCATTTTTTCAATTCTTTCTAACTCCTCTTTGAGCTCACCAACTGTCCATTCTTTATATTGAGCCTTTTCTCCTTTGTATTTCTTGCATGCCATGATGTGCTCAATATAATCTTTTCTCAAAGTTTCATCATCTCTTTCTGAGAGCTTCTGACATAAGTCTTTTGAAAACTGCTCCAAAGTTCTGACTTATGTGAGCAGAATTGATAGTTTCTTTGAATCTCCTTGTCAAATTTACCCTTTGTGTTTCTTTTGGAGATATCCTCTGCCTGTTGAGCCTTAAGCTTCAAATATTCTTCTATATTGTTTGGTCTAGGATATCCTTGAAGAGATGGCAAGTTCCTTTTAGCAGGGTCATCTTCAGAGTAAAAAGATTTAATCTCCTCTCTAACTGCAATAAGCTCTAAAGGATACTGAACACCTGCAGGAGTAATGGCAGTGGTTAGGTTAAAGACTTGTGCTGAAGAGAGTGGAACAGGGTTTGGAATGGTAACAAGTGACAATGGTTGTGAAGATATTGGTGGTGGTGGTGAATCATGTTTCAAAATCAACCTTCTCCTTTTTGGTTTAGGAGAGGTTGGTGGTGTTTTGGTGGGTTGAGAAGTGGTGACTTGAGTGGTGGTGATTGTAGTGGAAGGTAGCTGACTAACAGTTGTTGAAACAACTGGTGTTTCAACCACTGTTATCATTACAACTGATGATGTGTCATTAGCTATCTTTTGCTTTTTGGCAGGATGCTGTTTTAGTGGTGAGGATGTTTTTGGTGGGGCACTGTTTGTAGTGGGAGCAGTGGTTGTAGTGTGTGTTGAAGTGGTGGTTGTTGGGTTAACAACTGCTGCAACCCCTGAAGTACCGACAGTTGTTAATACAACAGGTGTTTCAATAGCTGTTGGTTTGAAAGTTTGATGTGAGGATTTTTTAGGAGTTTGAGAGGCATGTTTTGTGAGCCTGGAAGGTGTGGATTTGGGTTGCCTCACTTTTCTAGTGGGCTGCCTTCTTTGGGGCTTAGGATTTTCTTCATCC
This sequence comes from Helianthus tuberosus, assembly GCA_030545235.1. Lineage (NCBI taxonomy): Eukaryota > Viridiplantae > Streptophyta > Magnoliopsida > Asterales > Asteraceae > Helianthus > Helianthus tuberosus. The sequence continues at coordinate 64,815,636 of CM060363.1, forward strand.
TTGGGCTCTGAAGTACCCTGAACTTCCATCTCCATAAACACTTTCTTTTCATCCTCAAATCTTGACTTACCCTTTGCCACCATATCCCTTTTCTGCCTTTCCTTTTCATCAGCAATGGCATTTAGGGTTACATCAACCTTGTTTGAACCATCTGGCTTAGGGATGTCTGCAAGCATGCTGGAATTGTCTGGTGCAATGTACAACCCATCTTCATATCCCCTTTTCTTCAACTGCCTCATTTTCTCCCCCTTTTTGGCATAAGCTGGTGGTGGGTTTTCCACAAAGATGATAGAGGGAGGAGTAGTGCCAGTGGTGTTCAATAAATGGGCCTTGATTGCCTTGATATCTGCATGTGTATCTTTAAACCTATCTTCCATGATATTTATGATCTTTTGAACTTGAATTTCATGTTGCTGATCAGCAAATTGTCTTTGTTGGATGAGCATAGGTTGAAACACACTCCAGAGCTCATTAGGAGTAGGAACAGATGTTGGAGCAGATGTTTGAGCTGGAGCAGCAGTGGGTGGTACCTTTTGTGCTTTCAACAACTGTTGCAACATGTCTTTGATTTCTGCAACAGATGTATCAAGTTTGTCAACTCTATCCCTCAATTCTCAATACATTAAACCATCACCCAACTTAATGGGATCATCTGATTTCCCACTAGCAGTGGTTGTATCAGTGGTTGACTTAGGGAAAGTTTCCCAAAAGTCATCCCCTGATGCCCCTTATTCTTGGTACTGGGGACTTCTTTCTCCAAAAGAGGTTACCATTTTAATGGAGCCAGTAAAAACTAGAAACTCCATGGGCCCCATAGAAGAAATTGCCTTCAAGGAAGTCTTAGGAATGAAACTACTATCCAATTGTAAACCAGTGGGTTCAACACTTGTAGTAGCTGCTTCACTTGAACTACCACCAAGAGTTACACGTAACTCAAGGGGTGTAACCTCCTCAATTGTTGGTGGGTTAGCAAAGACAGGGAGCTCAGACTCAGTCACTTGTGGTGGCATACTCTCAATGATAGGTGGTTGAGAGGAACTGATTTCTGTCTGAGTTATATCAAGTGCATCCAACAAAAGTTTTGTTTGTGGTGGGATTGTGGCAGTGAGTATTGGGGTGGACAGAGAATTTGCCCCGGGCAGTGGGCTGTGGATGATGGAATCAAGTGATTCCAGAGCATCATATTGTCGTGTCCCTGTTTGTACAACCTGTTCTTTTTTAGAAGAAGCAGGAGGAGTTTAAGGCTCAGGTTGAGATCTTTCTACCAACTACTATGAGGAAGCAGCAACATTGGTTTCTGGTGACTTTTGTGTTGTCACTGGCAGTTGCTCTGGGATCTCATCTTCCAGAGTTGCCTTTTTTGTAGGTTTGGGGGGCTTTTATGTAACACCTCGCAAATTTCGGGTTAATAATAAAATGACACGTGTCATGTAAGACAAAACGCGTTGGAAACCCGGATATAATAAAGATGTTTTCGGTAGGATTTAAAGTGGCGTCATGTTAAATTATTACCTCTGAACACCTCAATTATAAATCCCAATACCCGATATATTAAATTACACATCTATGTGCCCTCAATACAGGGAATTATTGCCTTTAAAGGAAAATTCAAATGCATGATGTGATCCCATGTTGAAATGAACGATAAACCGTCATTTACGGGTCTTGTATATGTAATCAAGTGAAATAATGGATGATGGTAGGGTATGTTACAGTATTAGACACTTATTGGAGGTCCCCTATTGATAAAATGAAGTCAACAAGTCGCACATGTGGGCTGCCTTTTCGAACAAATGAAGAAACAAGCAAACAGCCCCTGTATAAGGCCTGCGCATCGTAGCAAATATACCCCTACGATGCGCAGGGGTTGCCCAGAATCAGAAAAACGGGCTGTTGCCTGTCTTTCGCGATTGTAACCCTTTAAGCCGGTTTTTCTTGCACATGCATGAACCTTAGACACCCCTACATGCTACTAACATGTGTTGATCAGTTGTGGAAGGCCTTAGACTTGGTTGTCACTTGCTTATGGTGCATGGAACTTGTATATAAAGACCCATTCATTCACCACTTTCATTCACAATTCATTTCCAAGCATTCTGATTATTGGAGAGCTTGCAAACTGATCAAGAGCCTTCCTAGTCATCCTCTAATTATCTAGTAAGTCTCTAATCCCTTCTAAATTAATTCTAGTTTAGTTTTTAGCTTAAAAGTCAACATATCGTATTAAACGGTTGACTTCGGGTTTAGTTATCGATAGCTCAGTCGTAACCCGAATTAAAAGTACCATTAGATAGGTAATTATATGGGTATTAAACCCTTATAAGGGCAAGTACCAATTCCAGACCTAACTAGGTCGTTTGTCGGGTCAAACGTTGACCGAAAAAGTCAACAGAATTGACATTTATGATTTAATGCATGAAATGCAATCCGTAAGGCGTGTAACTTGTTCTAACCTTAATATAACTTGGTAATAAGTATAAAAACTTGTTTGCGCTTGCCCGACTCGACAAATTTCTGTTTAAACCCGGTTCGGAACCGAAAGGCGCAAAACCTTGACTTTTGCGTTGACTTCGGTTCTGACCCGTTTTAGTTGATATTAGACATACCTTAAAGTCTCATTAGGATTGGGTTGCATGTTAGTATAAGTCTCTATACTTGTTTCGTTGATTATCCGTTGCATGCACACGTTTCCGTTAATCGCTTAAAGTGGACCATAACGCCCTTATGACCTTATAACGAGAATTTTGAAAATGTGGAAATACAATAATCTTAGTTACTGATTATTTAACATGTACGTAAATTTTCACGTCAAGCGGAGGTCTAGATTAGGAGATATGCGCATTAGCGTATATAATAAGCTTTTTATTAATTAAACGGCGCGATTAGCGCATAGCCTATCTAACCCCGATTTTCGGTACCAAAACCATTACCCGCTGATGTTAAATAATATTTTAGGATTTTTGAAGATTTTTAATTATTTTTAGGCTAATCTTAAGCTAGGCTTATCGCATCGATTCGGTTAATACCGAATATGCCCTTTTAGGCCATAAAACGAGTTTTACGAATCCGATTGATACCAATCCAATTGCCACTGATTTAAAATAATAAATATAGCATTTTGAACCTGTTTTACTGATTAGAAAACCCAGATTGGTATTTTAACCCGTACGTCGCTTAAAACGGCTTTATACGCGTATTAAACGCGTAGTTTAGTATTAAAACCATTTTGCCACGTAAGACTTAATACCATTAGACATAACCTGTTAAGTTAAGATATTTTCCTGATTAAATCAGACCCGTATCTCAGAGGTATTATAAATCTCTTTTATAACCCTTAAAATGACCAAAATACCCCTACGGGGCGTATTTAGGGATTAAACTCGTTATGGGCATTATGGAAGATATCATAATGATATCACCACATATTTAAAGCGTATTAACCTAGGAAACCTGTTCGCGACCCTTTCGGTTACCCGTTATGCATTATACGCGTTCGGTTCGGTTTATGTAACTAGTTTGCATAAACTAGCCGAAACGGGTCAAACGATATCATTTTTATCTCAAAATCCAGAATGTAGATAATAAACCCACATTAAACAAGTCCTCAAACTTGTCGGGTCTAAATCACATTCTATCCGGTCTTCGCTTAATCGTGCGTACGAACCGTATCCTTAAAACTAACCGGTCTAAGCTTAAGCTTAATTAAAGATCCGTTAGTATTCTAATAGGTTATTATAAACCTTCGTTCCAGATTAGGAGAACCAGTAAAAGATACCGCACTCGCTGATTTTGAACTATACTTGCTCAGGTAAATACTTTTAACTTATTTCCCTATACGGGCTTGGGTAAGGTATATAAAATACCGCTTGGTCGGGCGTTGAATATTTAATCTTATTATGGTTAAATTATTGAGATGTCTCCGTTTAAATTGTTTTGTTGCTTAAAGCCTTTGGGGGGTTAATGACCGTGTCCCGGATATCCCTGGCATCATTTTACGAAATGGCCACGACCTTAGCACTCAGGTGTAGGCGTACACCTGTAGTGTCTCATAATTAAAGTGGTGTGTTAATTGATCTTTAACCCGGCTCGATCCGGGCTACTGAACGCATAAGAAACATGTAAATCCTTTACAAGTTTATATATTAAATAATTATCCCAAGTTATAAAATATTTGTGCCTTGTGCCTTAAATGCATTTCTTAAACTCTTTTCAAAATGAGTCGGTTGATTGTATTTACCAGTGTAAACTGACGTATTTTCTTAAAAAGATTGAGTGCAGGTACTACGCGAAATAGGCTGGCTTGTCTCCTAGCATCCACATTAAGTCTCGCCAGCTTTGATGTCATATCTGTTGAACATTTGTTTCCTTTTTATTTTATTTGATCTACCTGTGGATTATATTCGACTATTTGTAATACTTCATATTACAATATCGTTTGGTTGAATTAAATCTATATATTGCTTCCGCTGTGCATTTAAATATTGTGTTGTTTGACTGTTATGTTGCCAACCACGTCACGATACTCCCCCACCGGGCCCACCGGTGACACGTGGAAATCCGGGGTGTGACAGGTTGGTATCAGAGCCAACTCTGAGGGAATTGAACACTAGCCTTTTGTGTTTAATCTCAGTTACACAATTGCACATATCTAAACTTTCGAGTCTAGACTTATAACATAAGACAAATTCCACCCTATTCGGTTTTTGTTTTGTTCTTTAAAACTTTATATTCTGTTATTTGTTATCTTATGTTTTGTTGACAGGTATAACAGAGAAAATGCCTCCAAGATTTTTACGTATGAGAGGACGAGGAGGAAAGGGGCCGACCACCGCCCCCAATGACCATGAAGCTGGGCCATCCAATACTCAAGCTCCTATCCCCGCCGAGAGTGACGGTACTCGACGGAACCAGAGAGGTCTATTTCAACCGGCAAGACGGTCGGTTTCAAACAGCTCTACAACTCCCGCTCAAGACTCATACGGGCCACATTCGGAAAATGAGCCTAGAGACCCTCACCATTCACACATACCGTTACAGCGATCTATGTCGCACCGTCCTTTTGGAGACCCCACTCCAATCTTTCAAGGCCAGTTCAACCCGGCGGATTATCTACCAGAACCAGTGGGTTTTAACCCATTGGGGCCGGAGGACCATTTTTCTGGAGGAAACGATATGGATGAGGAAGATGACCCCGAAATGCCCGCATCAGGAACTCCCAACCACCCAATCGAGGTCTCGGATAGTTCAATTTATCACGGGCCACCCTATGATGGTCCAGATAGCTTCCAGGCTATCTTTACTCGGCACGAATGGTATTTTACACCTTCGCACCATTCGTCGCCGCATGAGCAGCATCAGCCTCACTATTCTTCGCCGCATGAGCAGCAGCAGCAGCATCATCAAGATTCCTCTGGGAATCACCAGTTTGAGGCAGTTACGCCACCGCCTCCACCGCCACCAGTTCAGCCGGCGCCTCCACAGCCGCAAAGACATAGGAGATCCGGAGCCCGGATGTCCACACGAAGAGAGGAGTTTCACTTTAACTCTCCTCTACAATCAAGTGGCAGAAATTATCAGCCGCTTCCAGAAGTTCCACAGATGGGTGGACCATCAAACCCCTACGCGCAGCAACCGCCACCAATGAGTTTCGATAATCAGATACCAGCATACACGGGTCCTGCGATGTACAACCCGTTTGAGCCACCGACTCACCCTAACCTCGGATACGCTGAAGCCGACCCTTATTTGGTAGCAGCTAATTACAACGCCCTTAACCAGGAGGGACCGTATGGAGGTCCTTGGGGAGTAGGCTACCCAGCACAGGGATACCAGATGCCTACACAACCCCCGTACTACCAACAACCCCCGCCGTCTCTGCAGATGTCGCCACCACTGCATCAGGAAATCCTACAAAGTATTAGGGAGGTGCGGCATGAGGCACGGGAAGACCGAAGGCGTAACCAGGGTATGTTCAAGACCTTGACGAACTTAATCAAGGGAAAGAGCAAGAAGGATCAGTAAATCCTTTATGTGTGTATGTCTACTTTAAAAATCAAGTCCCTACGTGGACATTTATTATTTATGTGTATGTAGTCCCTGCGTGGACATCTACCTTTTGTACTTAGTCCCATACGAGGACTTGTTTCTATTTTAGCCCCTGCGTGGGCACATCTTTCTGTAAGACCCCTGCGTGGGCATGTACTGGTTAAAACCCCTGCGTGGGAAAGTTTATTATTTGTAAAAGACCCGTTTAGGGCTGTGTGTAATAGTATAATAGATTAATGGAATGTTTGTTTTATAAATTTCATAATTGCCATATGTGCATATATAATGTATAAAATGAAATAAATTAAAATCATTCCTTTTAAATTAATCTGCCTATGAAATTAATTAATTAAGGATCTTAAAAGTGTGAACCCTAGCCTCGTGTCAAATATAAGACCGGGCCAAAATGGTAAGACCTGTCTAAAAGATTCAATTTCCTGTTAACATCTTAAAACATGTTAACACTCCTGACAGAAGTGATTCGTTAAAATCACATACGTCATATTATAAAGGAATTCTTTAAAAGATTCCTAACCTAGTTTAATGATCTCTGAATCCTAGGTTTACATCATCAATTAAGATGATCATATTTTAACCATACGTGGTAATATAATGCCTACGGGCCCTTCTCATTTTCATATGAGACAAAAGACAGTATTAGTCTGTGACCCTGTCTGATAAAGGTAATGAACTAGGTTCAAACCTTAAAAGCCTTGATTCTTTTGAATTCATAGCTTATAATTTAAATTGTCCCTGTGACTAGGCCTTATGTGCTAATAAAACTGTTATTGTTTTATAATTAGGATAAATTATTTTGGAAATCCTAAATAAATGTGAGAAATAAATTAACCATATATGGTCTATGTTTACCGCGGTTAATAAAAATTGCCATGAAAGGCAATTCTATAATAAACTCACCAATAAATTATTGTCAATATGTTACAGTTCAAAATACATGGCAGACTCAAACGAGGTCAACAGTCACCCAGGAATAGTGCCTGATAATGCCCATGTGAACGTAGCAGGTGCAGAGTTGCAAGCTATGATAAACAATGCGGTTAATAGAGCTATGGATAGACAAAACCATGGATCAAGTGGTACCCATACGAGGACCCATTCTGCATCACACACTAGAACACCTTCCAGGACCCACACTGCCCACAACAGTAATTCTCACCACTCGTCAAACCGAAGGAGTGCTCCATCCCAGAGGGTCATTCAGGATCAAGGACCCCGTAATAGAGGGTGCACCTATAAATACTTTGTGTCGTGCAAACCCAGAGACTTCAATGGGGAAAAAGGAGCTGTGGATTGCATGACGTGGATGGATGAAATGGATACTGTGGTGGATATTAGTGGTTGCCATGAAAGGGATATTGTGAAGTTTGTCTCACAGTCGTTCAAAGGAGAAGCCCTAGCCTGGTGGAGATCATTGATCCAGGCTACAGGAAAGGTTCCGTTATACAACATGACCTGGGAGCAGTTCATGGCACAAATCAAAGAAAATTTCTGCCCTCAACATGAGGTTGAGAGAATTGAATCTGACTTCCTGGCGCTGGTCATGAAGAACCTTGACTGTCAGGCCTACCTAACCAGTTTCAACACTTTGTCGAGGTTAGTTCCTTACTTGGTAACTCCGGAGCCTAAACGTATAGCTCGTTTCATTGGAGGGTTGGAACCGGAGATTAAGGCGAATGTGAAGGCCTCGAGACCAACTACTTTTCGGTCAGTAACGGACATTTCATTGTCCCTTACCTTGGATGCTGTTAGGCAAAGGTCACAGAGGAAAAGTGACACCGAAAAGAGGAAGCGTGAGGATGACAACTCACGTCGTACAGACAAGAAGCAGAAGGGAAACAATGACCAGAAGAAAGGGTCAGGTTTTAGGAGGGATGGCCAGCAGTCGGGTGAAAAACCCAAATGTAAAATCTGCAAGAGGCAGCACTTTGGCAAGTGCAGGTTTGAATCCAACTCTCAATCACAATCGAAGCCTTTTGCTTGTGGTTTATGCAAATCCAGGGAACACAAAACCGTGGATTGCAAGAAAATAAAGGATGCAACTTGCTATGGTTGTAATGAAAAAGGGCACATCAAGAGCAATTGCCCAAAATATGCCAAGAAGCCGGAAGAGGCTAGGAAGACCAATGCAAGGGTCTTCAGAATGGATGCAAAGGAAGCCGTCAAGGACGACAACGTGATAACAGGTACCTTTCTCGTAAATGATGTTTACGCGAGAGTGTTATTTGATTCAGGCGCTGATAAGTCGTTTGTAGATAGTAAGTTTTGTGAATTGTTAAAACTACCTGTTAGAAATTTAAGTGTGAAGTATGAGGTGGAACTAGCCGATGGCACAATAGAAACCGCTTCAACCTTATTAGATGGATGTTTCATATCCATTAGGAATCACTCTTTTCCTTTGTCTCTACTTCCTTTAAAACTAGCCGGTTTCGACATAGTTTTGGGTATGGACTGGTTATCACATAACCAGGCCCAGATTATTTGCAATAAGAAGCAAGTGATAATCAAGACTTCGTCTGGTGAATCACTTACTATCCAGGGAGATACCCAGTATGGGCTGCCCGAGAAGATGTCAATACTCAAAGACTCAAAGTGTTTAAAGAAGGGCTGTGTCATCTACATGGCACAGGTGATTATTGATGAACCGAAACCCAAGATTGGAGATATCCCAGTCATTTCTGAATACCCCGAAGTATTTCCTGAAGAACTACCTGGTTTGCCACCAGATAGGCAAGTGGAATTCAGGATTGACATTATTCCTGGATCAGCACCAGTTGCAAGGGCGCCTTATAGGTTGGCACCAACGGAGATGAAGGAACTGAGGACGCAGCTAGATGATCTTCTAGCCAAAGGTTTCATAAAACCTAGCTCGTCTCCTTGGGGAGCACCAGTGTTATTTGTCAAGAAGAAGGATGGATCGATGCGTCTGTGCATCGACTACCGCGAGCTTAATAAGGTTACTATCAAGAATAGGTATCCTTTGCCCAGAATCGACGATCTGTTCGATCAACTTCAAGGGGCAAGTTTCTTCTCAAAGATTGACTTGAGGTCAGGCTACCATCAATTGAAGGTTAGAGATGAAGATGTGCACAAGACAGCATTTAGGACTCGTTATGGTCACTACGAGTTCCTAGTGATGCCTTTTGGGCTCACAAATGCACCAGCCGCATTCATGGATCTCATGAATCGCGTCTGTAAGCCTTACATGGATAAATTTGTCATCGTTTTCATCGATGATATCCTCATCTACTCAAAGAACCAAGCTGACCACGAGAAGCATCTTCACTGTATTTTGGAACTACTTCATAAAGAGAAGCTCTATGCCAAATTCTCAAAGTGTGAATTCTGGCTTCGAGCAGTCCAATTTCTTGGACATGTTGTTAGTGAGCGTGGTATCCAAGTAGATCCCGCTAAAGTTGAATCTGTCATGAATTGGCATGAACCAAAGACGCCTACAGAAATTCGTAGCTTCCTAGGTTTGGCAGGATACTATAGGCGATTCATAGAAAACTTCTCAAGGATTGCTGCACCCCTGACTTCGCTGACACGTAAGAAGATTAAGTTTGACTGGGGTCCTAAGCAGCAGGAATCCTTTGATATTCTGAAACAAAAGTTGAGCAATGCTCCAGTGTTGACATTGCCTGATGGAATAGAGGAGTTTGTAGTTTATTGTGATGCATCACACACCGGGATGGGATGTGTGCTTATGCAAAAAGGCAAAGTCATTGCCTATGCTTCAAGACAGTTAAAGGTGCACGAAAAGAATTACACCACCCACGACTTGGAGTTGGGTGCCGTTGTATTCGCACTAAAACTGTGGAGGCACTACTTATATGGAATCAAATGTGTGATCTATTCTGATCACAAAAGCCTTCAACATCTGTTCAACCAGAAGGACTTGAACATGAGGCAACGTCGTTGGATGGAAACTCTTAATGATTACGATTGTGAAATAAGATACCACCCCGACAAGGCGAATGTAGTCGCCGATGCCTTGAGTCGGAAAGAAAGGGTGAAACCCATCCGAATCAATGCCAAGAGCATGGAATTAAAGAACAGCTTGATAGAAAGGTTGTTAGCTGCACAGAAAGAAGCTGTGTTGGAAGCTAATTATCCTAACGAAAAGCTAGGAGTAACTGAGGAGCAGTTATCTCTTAGTAAGGATGGAATTCTTAGATTGAATGGACGTATATGGGTTCCAGTTTATGGAGGACTTCGTGATGTTATCCTCCAGGAAGCCCATAGTTCCAAATACTCCGTTCATCCTGGAGCTGACAAAATGTACCATGATCTTAGAGCAAATTATTGGTGGATAGGCTTGAAGAAGTCTGTAGCTACCCATGTAGCTAAATGCTTGACGTGTGCGCAAGTCAAAGCAGAACATCAAAAACCGTCAGGTTTACTACAACAACCTGAACTTCCTACTTGGAAGTGGGAAATGGTAACTATGGATTTTATCACCAAGTTACCCAAGACGAGGAAAGGAAATGACACCATCTGGGTGATAGTCGACCGACTGACTAAGTCAGCACATTTCCTACCCATTAAGGAGACCTACAGCTCCGATATGTTAGCCCAACTGTACGTTGATAAGATTGTAGCCCTACATGGCATACCTGTAGCTATTATCTCTGACCGAGATACTAGATACACATCACATTTTTGGAAAAGTTTCCAACAATCTTTGGGCACACGTTTGAACTTTAGTACGGCTTACCATCCACAGACAGACGGTCAGAGTGAGCGTACTATTCAAACGTTAGAAGACATGCTACGTGCATGTGCAATCGACTTGGGAGGTAGCTGGGATAAGAACCTGCCATTGATCGAATTCTCCTACAACAATAGCTACCATACCAGCATAAAGGCTGCGCCTTTTGAGGCACTATACGGTAGAAAGTGTAGATCGCCTGTTTGTTGGGCGGAAGTTGGAGAAGTCCAGTTGTCAGGACCAGAGATTGTATTCGAAACGACGGACAAGATTGTCCAGATTCGTAACAATCTCCAAGCTGCCCGGAATAGGCAGAAGATTTATGCTGATCCAAATCGTAAGGATTTTCACTTCGAAGTAGGTGACAAGGTCCTACTTAAAGTGTCACCCTGGAAGGGGGTGATGCGATTTGGTAAGAAAGGTAAGCTAAGCCCGAGATACATAGGACCTTTCGAGGTTATCGAACGTATCGGGTCAGTTGCCTACAAGTTAAACTTACCTGAAGAGCTCAGTAGTATACACAATGTGTTCCACATCTGCAATCTGAAGAAGTGTTTCGCTGACTCCGCTGACGAATCAGTGATTATACCCTATACAGATGTGCATATCGATGAGAGCTTGAAATTTGTGGAAAAACCTTTGTCGGTTGAAGATCGACAGGTAAGAAAGCTTCGAAGGAAGCACATACCTTTTGTAAAGGTCAAATGGGATGCCCGAAGAGGTCCCGAGTATACGTGGGAGTTGGAATCCACCATGAAAGAAAAGTACCCTTACTTGTTTCAGTAAATCTCGGGTCGAGATTTATTTTAAGGGGGTGAGGATGTAACACCTCGCAAATTTCGGGTTAATAATAAAATGACACGTGTCATGTAAGACAAAACGCGTTGGAAACCCGGATATAATAAAGATGTTTTCGGTAGGATTTAAAGTGGCGTCATGTTAAATTATTACCTCTGAACACCTCAATTATAAATCCCAATACCCGATATATTAAATTACACATCTATGTGCCCTCAATACAGGGAATTATTGCCTTTAAAGGAAAATTCAAATGCATGATGTGATCCCATGTTGAAATGAACGATAAACCGTCATTTACGGGTCTTGTATATGTAATCAAGTGAAATAATGGATGATGGTAGGGTATGTTACAGTATTAGACACTTATTGGAGGTCCCCTATTGATAAAATGAAGTCAACAAGTCGCACATGTGGGCTGCCTTTTCGAACAAATGAAGAAACAAGCAAACAGCCCCTGTATAAGGCCTGCGCATCGTAGCAAATATACCCCTACGATGCGCAGGGGTTGCCCAGAATCAGAAAAACGGGCTGTTGCCTGTCTTTCGCGATTGTAACCCTTTAAGCCGGTTTTTCTTGCACATGCATGAACCTTAGACACCCCTACATGCTACTAACATGTGTTGATCAGTTGTGGAAGGCCTTAGACTTGGTTGTCACTTGCTTATGGTGCATGGAACTTGTATATAAAGACCCATTCATTCACCACTTTCATTCACAATTCATTTCCAAGCATTCTGATTATTGGAGAGCTTGCAAACTGATCAAGAGCCTTCCTAGTCATCCTCTAATTATCTAGTAAGTCTCTAATCCCTTCTAAATTAATTCTAGTTTAGTTTTTAGCTTAAAAGTCAACATATCGTATTAAACGGTTGACTTCGGGTTTAGTTATCGATAGCTCAGTCGTAACCCGAATTAAAAGTACCATTAGATAGGTAATTATATGGGTATTAAACCCTTATAAGGGCAAGTACCAATTCCAGACCTAACTAGGTCGTTTGTCGGGTCAAACGTTGACCGAAAAAGTCAACAGAATTGACATTTATGATTTAATGCATGAAATGCAATCCGTAAGGCGTGTAACTTGTTCTAACCTTAATATAACTTGGTAATAAGTATAAAAACTTGTTTGCGCTTGCCCGACTCGACAAATTTCTGTTTAAACCCGGTTCGGAACCGAAAGGCGCAAAACCTTGACTTTTGCGTTGACTTCGGTTCTGACCCGTTTTAGTTGATATTAGACATACCTTAAAGTCTCATTAGGATTGGGTTGCATGTTAGTATAAGTCTCTATACTTGTTTCGTTGATTATCCGTTGCATGCACACGTTTCCGTTAATCGCTTAAAGTGGACCATAACGCCCTTATGACCTTATAACGAGAATTTTGAAAATGTGGAAATACAATAATCTTAGTTACTGATTATTTAACATGTACGTAAATTTTCACGTCAAGCGGAGGTCTAGATTAGGAGATATGCGCATTAGCGTATATAATAAGCTTTTTATTAATTAAACGGCGCGATTAGCGCATAGCCTATCTAACCCCGATTTTCGGTACCAAAACCATTACCCGCTGATGTTAAATAATATTTTAGGATTTTTGAAGATTTTTAATTATTTTTAGGCTAATCTTAAGCTAGGCTTATCGCATCGATTCGGTTAATACCGAATATGCCCTTTTAGGCCATAAAACGAGTTTTACGAATCCGATTGATACCAATCCAATTGCCACTGATTTAAAATAATAAATATAGCATTTTGAACCTGTTTTACTGATTAGAAAACCCAGATTGGTATTTTAACCCGTACGTCGCTTAAAACGGCTTTATACGCGTATTAAACGCGTAGTTTAGTATTAAAACCATTTTGCCACGTAAGACTTAATACCATTAGACATAACCTGTTAAGTTAAGATATTTTCCTGATTAAATTAGACCCGTATCTCAGAGGTATTATAAATCTCTTTTATAACCCTTAAAATGACCAAAATACCCCTACGGGGCGTATTTAGGGATTAAACTCGTTATGGGCATTATGGAAGATATCATAATGATATCACCACATATTTAAAGCGTATTAACCTAGGAAACCTGTTCGCGACCCTTTCGGTTACCCGTTATGCATTATACGCGTTCGGTTCGGTTTATGTAACTAGTTTGCATAAACTAGCCGAAACGGGTCAAACGATATCATTTTTATCTCAAAATCCAGAATGTAGATAATAAACCCACATTAAACAAGTCCTCAAACTTGTCGGGTCTAAATCACATTCTATCCGGTCTTCGCTTAATCGTGCGTACGAACCGTATCCTTAAAACTAACCGGTCTAAGCTTAAGCTTAATTAAAGATCCGTTAGTATTCTAATAGGTTATTATAAACCTTCGTTCCAGATTAGGAGAACCAGTAAAAGATACCGCACTCGCTGATTTTGAACTATACTTGCTCAGGTAAATACTTTTAACTTATTTCCCTATACGGGCTTGGGTAAGGTATATAAAATACCGCTTGGTCGGGCGTTGAATATTTAATCTTATTATGGTTAAATTATTGAGATGTCTCCGTTTAAATTGTTTTGTTGCTTAAAGCCTTTGGGGGGTTAATGACCGTGTCCCGGATATCCCTGGCATCATTTTACGAAATGGCCACGACCTTAGCACTCAGGTGTAGGCGTACACCTGTAGTGTCTCATAATTAAAGTGGTGTGTTAATTGATCTTTAACCCGGCTCGATCCGGGCTACTGAACGCATAAGAAACATGTAAATCCTTTACAAGTTTATATATTAAATAATTATCCCAAGTTATAAAATATTTGTGCCTTGTGCCTTAAATGCATTTCTTAAACTCTTTTCAAAATGAGTCGGTTGATTGTATTTACCAGTGTAAACTGACGTATTTTCTTAAAAAGATTGAGTGCAGGTACTACGCGAAATAGGCTGGCTTGTCTCCTAGCATCCACATTAAGTCTCGCCAGCTTTGATGTCATATCTGTTGAACATTTGTTTCCTTTTTATTTTATTTGATCTACCTGTGGATTATATTCGACTATTTGTAATACTTCATATTACAATATCGTTTGGTTGAATTAAATCTATATATTGCTTCCGCTGTGCATTTAAATATTGTGTTGTTTGACTGTTATGTTGCCAACCACGTCACGATACTCCCCCACCGGGCCCACCGGTGACACGTGGAAATCCGGGGTGTGACATTTTATGTTTTCTTTTGTTTTGGTCTTTTTGTGGGTTTAGGTGTGGGTTTCACAGCAGTTGTTTTGCTGCTCTGATCACCTTGAGCAGTGGGCTCAGCAGCAGATACCTGAGGAGCAGTGGTAGCTACTAAATTCTGCTCAGGAACCTCTGCTTTTGTTTTGGAAACTTTTGAAAGCCTTGTGAATGTTTCAGGTGTTAGGCCATTTATTTGAAAAGGTTCACCCTGGATAAGCACATGAGCATTATCCTTTGCAAATTTCTTTTGAAATTAATAGCTTAAGAACCTTGAAAACAGTAAAAATGATTTTTTATCAACATTTTTGACAAAATCATCAAAGATCTCTTGGGAGTAGTTAAAATTTTCTCCATGTAAGATAGCAAAACCCAGGTATTGGATCTTTAATGGAATTTCATTGAAGGCAGTGGTCTTATTGGAAACACACATTAACAGAGTATGAAATAAAAATCTTGTTACATGAGGAAAGCTACCTTTTTGTAAGGTAACCTTTTTCATTTCCTCAGCATACCCTCTTTCTATAAAATCTGTGTGATACTCTATTTTAGGAAAAGACGTTTTACCTTGAAGATCATCCAGTTCAAAAACTCCTGATAGAGTTTGTGGTGTGATTTTAACTGGAACACCCTTTATCGAGGAATTGATGGCTATGGGCGTTTCATCTTGAGATTCAAGTTTCGCATTCTTCCAAAATTCTCTCTGGTTGTCAGGTAAATCGGAGCATCAGAAGTCAACAAAGTTTTGTACTTTGAGGACGAGGGAGCATCTATGATGGAATCGAAGGTGTCGTTATGACTTGGTTTTGTCAATAGACCCAAGTAATTGTGAGGAGCTTTGTATGGGATTTCGGTGGCCATTTGAGTGAATTTGTGAGAAAATGAAGATGACGAGTGATTTGTATGAGTGTGAGAGGAAGAAGACGATGAGTGATTTGGGGGAAATGGATGGTAACTGCTTTGAGAAAGTAATTTTGAATTCGATTCGACAGTGAAAAACCCTGTTTGGGGTTTTGATCAGGGTTTTATAAAAGGAAAAAGTGAATGTTGACGTGGCAGCGGTTACAAAAGATCTGACCGACAAGTATTGACCACGTGTTAACCACTGATGAATAATGGAAGACAGTTGTTAAGGAAACCACTGATGGAACAAGTATCAGTGGTTGCAACGGTTATAATGAGAACAGTGGCTAATTTTCAACTATCAGTGGGTTAAAACACTGATTTTGAACAACAGTGATTAACAAGGAAATGAGAAAAACAGTGGTTGACTTTCACCAGTGGTCAAATTTATCAAAGCAGATGTTTGTACCAAATCAGTGGTAATGGCAGACTTTTAAGGATTTAATGAAAATTTCATTTTTAGCTATTTTTAAGGATGGAATTTTGATTTTCTGAAAACATTTTAATGCTTTTATTCATAGAAAAACAAGATTTTGCTTGTTATTCCATGTTCAGCATGCCAATCCTAGAGATCAAGCTTTCAAAGGTGGATGTGTCTAATGCTTTTGTTAGCACATCTGCCAGCTGATCTTTAGTTGGTACAAGGTGCAGAGAAATCAAACCTTTTTCATAGCAATCCCCCACAAAGTGATGTCTGATGTCAATGTGCTTGGTGGTTGAATGAGAGATTGGATTTTTGATGATATTTTCTGCTGCCTGACTGTCCAACATGAGAGGTGTCTTTAGGGCAGTGATACCAAAATCCAGCAATTGATTTTGAAGCCAAAGCAGTTGGGCTGTACAGCTTGCAGCAGCTATATACTCTGCCTCAGCAGTGGATGTGGAAACAGCTGCTTGCTTTTTGCTTTGCCAAGACACTAAGCAACTGCCTAGGAATTGGCACCCTCCTGAAGTGGACTTCCTTGTCTTGTCACATTTAGCAAAGTCACTGTCTGAGAAACCTGAAAGCTTGATATTTCCATCATTGTTTGGAGTTGGTCCTTGGTTATGCTATGCTCTTGTTTGAAGCTGCAAATTTCACTTTATTTTTCATTCAACTTGTTTTTCAGTTCTTTTAATGACTTTTCAAATTGAACTTCAAAAGTTAACAATCTATCCCTAAGGTTTTCATTCACCTTTTTAATGTTA
Source organism: Helianthus tuberosus (assembly GCA_030545235.1). NCBI lineage: Eukaryota > Viridiplantae > Streptophyta > Magnoliopsida > Asterales > Asteraceae > Helianthus > Helianthus tuberosus. The sequence goes on from CM060363.1 coordinate 64,832,523, forward strand.
GCAAATGCTATAATGCATTTGTCTGAACACAAATTTTGAAGAACTTGAGGTGATACCTTGGATACAGCCATCATGGCACAATCACATGGATGATCATTTTCTTCATCAACTCTCTCTTCTTTTTCACCTTCTTCTTTGGACCAGGGGTCGGACAGTGGTTCCAACAGGAGTTTTGAACTTTCTCCCAACAGTACTTCATCAGCAACAGCAGTAACCACTGCTTCAGCAACTTTGTCCACTGTTTCAGCACTTGACTGTTCTTCTTCAGCTTCCAGTCCCTCCTGTATGGTCTCCAAAGCTACAAAACATATATCATTACCAGAAACAGTGCTTTTAGCATATAGTGCAAAATTTTCATCTCCTAACTCCTCAGGTAAACTACTCCAGTCAACCAGCCCTTGTGTGAAAAAGCTTTGTTGGTCTGGTTGAACCATTGTTGGTGCAGTTTGTTGAGGTGCAACTTGTTGCACCTGAACCTGAGGACCGGGGGCTTGGACATACTGAATTTGGGGAACAGTGGTTTGAACATAATGCATAGGAGCAGGGGTTGCAACATGTACATAGTGAGCAGTGTTAACATGAGCTGCAGGGGTATATTGGGCATAGTGCACAGTGCTTTGGTTGTTTTGTGGTCTAGGGTTTGAGCTGGGATGAGTAATAATTGGACTAGAGGTTTGACTCCTGCATTCCCTAGCAAAATGATTTAGCCTATTGCACTTATAGCACTTGATCTTGGACTTATCCAACCCCACTTTTAAATTCCCATGTAACCCTGGGAATTTTCTCCCTGTCCTTTTGTAAAATTTGCTAGTTCTTACACTTAGCAATGCCAATTGATGCAAAATGTCCATTTCTTCAAGATCAGTTGGATCAAAATGCTGTAAGTCATTGAGTTCAAAACACAGATTATCAGAGATCTGGCTTTCTCCATTTGCTGTGAAAGCAAAGTTTGATGAGTGAGGATCAGAGTTGAAGTTTGCACCAGCAGTTATGTCAATAAAATGATCATAACTCTGATCCTTACTGCTGCCAGATTCTTCCTGACACAGAAGAGCTATGTTGCCAAATGAGTAGTCATCTGCAACTTTGCCAGACTCTTGCAACTTCTTTTTCTGGTTTAACTCCCTTTCATAGGTCAGGAGTCTACCATGAAGTTGGGTCAGTGTTAGATCTTTGAACTCAACAGAGTTTCTGGTCACAAAAGCTATAGTATCCCATTTTTCTGGAAGTGATCTTAAGAACCTACTATTAATAGTTGATTTTGGAAATTCAGTTTTAACAAGCTTAAGTTCACTTATGAGACAGCTAAATCGCTCAAACTGCTGAGTTAATGTTTCACCCTTGATGTGACAAAATGTTTCATACTGTTGGTTCAAAATTTCCCTGTTGTTTTCAATAACTTCTTCAGTTCCCCCAAACTGTTCCTTCAGTGCATCCCACAATTCCTTGGCATTGTTACAGCGTAACAGTCCAGCATAGATTTCATTGGGTAATGCAGAAACAACAATGCTAAATGCCTTAGCATCCAATTCAAATTTCTGATAATCCAGTTCAGTATAGTTCTCAACCTTCTTAGGTTCGTACTTGCCTGGATCTTCAGCACTCGGTACCATTGGAACATGTGGTCCAAAGATAATCGACTTCCAACATCCGGTATTCTGTTGAGCAAGGATGTGACCCATCCTTCTCTGACAGATGTTGTACTCATTTTGCTTAAGCATGGGTGGTTTGAAGAGAGAACCGATGTTATTGTTCATATCTTGTGATTGTGACATCATCTTGGTTGTTTTACAGGCACTGGTTAATCAACTTTGATCGTAATTAACCCTTACTATGTTTTTCAACGAAACGAACAATTTAACAGTATCAACGATTGTGAGCTGAACTATTTATGTCAAAATGATTGTTAAATCAAATTTGACTGTCCGAGCTCTGATACCAATTGTTAGGATATGAGTTTCTTACGATTGTGTTTTCGTTTGATAATAATAAAGATGAACAAGTAATTGCAGCGGAAACTAAATATGGAAACAAACTTTCATGCACAATCAAACAGGAGAATTGCTTTCAACACACAAGTTTATCATTGAACCGAATGATTGAATTTATTTCAAACATCAATTACAATTGCATGCATGTATCACAAACTCCCCCTCAGCCTGAGCTCACAATGAATTGTTCGTGCAAGAAGACAAGTGCTGAAAGAGCTAATAGAACAATACAGGGTACTGTTCTATTTATAGGCACGAGCAAACCACTGAAGCGTCTTGGCTGACGTCACCATGAAAGTGACATCTAACCTCCTAACAACCTATAACTACTGATCTAATACAACAATTGTTTGCTAACTACTGATTACATTACAATACAAAGGAATAGACTAATCTACTGATTTCTCCTTCCTCGAGTTTCTAATAAAAACATACAATGCACGCATGTTAGTAAAGTAACCCAAATCACATTAGCCATACAACACGAGACAGAACCCCAACGAACTTAGTCAGGCAGAGCCTCGACATGCGTTACGGGGCCCTAGATCAATCGGGTAGGGTAACGAATTAGTGATCGGGGGTTAAAATACTTACAACGGGGCAGAGCTGCGTGTTTTATGGGGGGGGGGGGGTATTTTAGCTGGTATTTTCAGACTATAGCATAGAGAGAAAGAAAGAAATTTGAATGGATTGAAATGTCGAATGCCTGCTCAATTTATAGGTGACTTTGCTTTCTCTCACGCCCCACGACCCGTCCCTATGTTTCTCTCGCGCCCCGCGAGGGAACTCTAGCTACGGCTAGGTTTGACTAGTCACCACTATAGGTGTGACACATGGATGACACGTGGCGTGATACGTGTCCTGACTGAAAAGAGCCTGTCGCGCCCCGCGACACCCTTGGTGGGTCCGGTCGCGGCCCGCGAGCGACATAAAAATATTATCTTATTTTTTTTTTAAATTAGGGATATATGGGTTTGGTTTCTTGTATACGGAGCGTTATAGGGTGTTTTCGAGGGTTGTTATAGTTTCAGATTTGATTTTGAGTCACAATGTTTCTGATTGGGCTTCTTTGTGTGTGGGTTTTGTGAAGACGGGGTTAGAGGATCAGATTGTGACTTATTTTGTAAAATGGTTAGGGTTCATATGGTGATGATGGTGGCAGGATGTGGTGGTGGTGGCAAGATGTGGTGGTGATGGTTAGGGTTAGGGAATCGGGAAAGATGATGTATGTATGTTAGTTTTTGGGTTGCATAGTTTTCGTTGACGGCATTTCAGATTTAATTTTGGGTCGCAATGTTTCAGATTGGGTTTCTTTGCGTGTGGGTTTGTGAAGACGAGGTTAGAGGATCAGATTATGACTTATTTTGTAAAGTGGTTAGGGTTCATATGGTGATGATGGTGGCAAGATGTGGTGGTGATGGTTAGGGTTGGGGAATCAGGAAAGATGATGTATATATGCAATTTTTTGGTTTTATTTATTAGGAAACATTTTAAATAAAAAGCGTGAAACGACCATAGTACCCTTAAGTGAATAGACTTAACTGAAAATTTTAATTTGGTTAGTGCTAACGGACCAACGGTGTAATGAGTATTACAAAAAAGGACTGTGACTATAAGTATTGAAGTTAAAGAGCATCCTTTGTAATCTGTTACAAACATAAAGGACGAAAAGTATAATTTACCCTAAAAACAAAGTGTGTGTGTTTTAATGAAAAGAGATGTCTCTTTTATTTTGATTATTTTTTGTGTCACTTCGGTAACTATAAAATGCATCCATAACTAGGTCTGGCATATTGTGTCATACATGACACAATAAGACACGATAGGGTTAAACACGAACACCACATGATAACTTATCATGTCATTTTTTTTCAAACATGAACACGTACCTGTTTATAACATGTTAACATGATAAGACGCGAACTTGTTGATTAAGGGTCATGAATGTGAGTGTGAGATGCGGGCATGCGGCTGAGAGAGACTAAGGGAGGGAGAATGTAAGATACGATTTCAAAATTAGGGTTTTTCAACTGTGTGGCCACGTATGTCAGTATAATCCCCACCCCACATCCTATATTATCAACAAAATGTATGGTTCATGTGCATCATCAGTTTATATTTGGTAAAATGAACAAGGAGTGAACCAACTTAATATAAAAACCAAACTCTCCATGATATATAACACTGAACGACCAAAAGCATTCTAAATTTAAGTTTCCAACATCAAAAAGCAAACTTAATATAATTTGCATCATTGAACAGCGAATTATTTTATGTTTTCTTGATGAAACAGCAAACTTATACTACTTTTCCATATCAAAAAGCGAACTAGTATAAATTTTATGGTTGAAACAGCATACTTAAGCTACATTTTGATATCAAACAGCGAACTATTACAACATTTCCAGATGAAACAGCAAACTTAAACTACATTGTGATTTAAAACAACGAACTATTACAAGTTTTCAGGATGAAACAACGATCTTTTCTACATTGTTTGATGAAACAGCAACCTTATTATATATATATATATATATATATATATATAGATGAAACAACGAACTTGAATCAACATACACACATGAAACAGCGAACTTGACTCAACTTTCTCTTTCCTGCAGCTTTTCCTGCAATGTGTCAGAAGAGGGGCACAAGTTCGCTATATGATATAGCCACATACCTAGAATTGAAAATAATTTTCTTGACCACCTACAAACACTCTTTCTGATTTCAAAACACCTATTCATGCAAAAAAATTCCTAAGAATTTTGGTCTAGCATCCGTGCCCGTAGGTTGTAACAGGCAGAATTCCCGGTTGTCGAAGTCATTTAGGCCGAATTTTGCACCTCTGATGCGTGCATAGGAGTGGGATTAGAACCCAAAGAAAGAAGTTTACAAATCATTTTCACTCCTTATTTATAAACGCTTTCAAAGTTTTGTTGGCAAAAAAAAAGTGAAACACCTTTTACCCATTTCCTAGTGTTAAATTTCATGATAGATCCCAATACATGTTTGTGTGTTGCAAATCTATCATCATACATAGTACAAATTTATAAAGTTTTTAGTTATATATAATTTTCTATATGAATTAATCCAATAAAAAAGTAACCTGAAGTATTAGTGCATTTGATTGTTGATTAAATATGTAAAGAGGTTTGCAGATGCATCCAATATTCGTGTTCTACCAAAAATAGATTTGAGCTGCTAAACTTAAGCTAGTTCTACCCATTAGGGTGTTCAAAAGTATCCTAGTCCAAAAATCTGATCCGAACTATCCGATATCCGAGTTATCTAAAAATCAGATATCTGAATTTTTCGGATTAGGGTAGTGATTTTAAGAAATTTTGAATATTTCGGATATCCGAAATATCTGAAAATTTAAAAATTTACCGAATTATACGAAATATCCGGTTTAGAATCAATAAAAAATAAAGTAAATAATTGGATATTTAGATATCCAATTCAGTTTCCGAAATTTCATATATGGACTCGGATAGTGAAACCAGGTATCTGGAAATTTCAGATATTCGGTTTTGAACACCCCTATAATTTAAGATTGAAGTATATCAGCATTCTCTGATTGAAGCAGTTATAGAGCTTATAAATGGCTCATATATCATTCTCGATTTCGGTGACAAACTTTCCCTTAGTACATTCTACTATTGATTTTCAAACATGGGTACAAAAGGCACACTAGATGTAGGAAGCCATTCGTTGCCTTCAATGAACTCAACAACTAGGGCTGTTCAAAAAGCTCGCGGCTCGGAGCTCGCTCGGATTTAGCTCGGAAAAAGCTCGCTCGATTTGGCTCGGTTTAAAAGTGAGCCGAGCCGGCTCGGCTCGGTTAGAAAGTGAGCCTAGCTCGGCTCGGCTCGTAACGAGCCGAGCTGGCTCGGTTCGGCTCGCTTTGTAGCTCGGCTCGGTTTAGCTCGAATTATTTTACTTATAATAAGTTTTAATTTTATATACATTATAATATATTACAAAAAAACTGATTATTATTTACATGTATATAGGTTTGTAATTTGATATTTATGGCATATTTGAAGACTAATTACCATACTAATGAACTAATATTGTATTTTATTGAAATTAAAACTTATTTTGTGTTGTTAAACTCGATTTTGGTTTGAATTGTATTAGGTTGAACTTATTTTGAATATATTCTTTTAAATTATTGAATAATATTTTAGGCTATTAAATTTTAAGAGGTATATATTAGTTTTTTTTTTATAAAATCGAGCCAAACCAAGCCGAGCCGAGCTAGCTCGGTTTAAAACCAAGCCGAGCCCGAGCTTAGATTTTCAGCTCGGTTTCCAATCCGAGCCGAGCCGAGCCAGCTCGGTTTATAATCGAGCCGAGCCCGAGCTTGGCCTGGCTCGGCTCGGCTCGGCTCATGAACAGCCCTATCAACAACAATGACTTGATTGGCAGTATCTGGGTCTATTATCACTTGGTAACAAGGCCAATTGACTCTTTGATCAATAGATGAACCTGGTCCATAAATCTTATAGTCCCCACATTTGGCAGTTTGATTGTCACCCCAACTATCAAGCCATCCTTGTGGTCCATCAAATCATCAAGAAAAGATTCCATATAAGCTGTCCGAATGTACGGAAACCACTGTCTTCCTAAAAGGCATCTGGTACTGACCTAGAACAGGCTTAAGATCGTCTTCAACATTTATTTTTACACCCTTGCAGTGAATACCCTCCGTTTTCTTTATTGTATTTCCAGCCGTTAGCTGCCACAACCAACCCTCCTCCGAGTAGTGGTTTCCTCAAGAAGATATCACAATTCTGGAACACGGCTTGACTGGCACCGAAGATGAAATCTAGAGTTCCAAATATTTGGCATTGTTTGTAAAAAATTGTTTGGAACTGATAGTAAATAGCATGTCTTCGTAACCCTCAATGCTGAACTGGTAGACTACTGATGTGTCGGAGGTGGAGAGGAACGCCACCGCTTGATGACCTTCTAGCCCCGCTGTGTTCCGAAACTTAATGTGTAGAGCAAAAAATCTACGACCCCAAACTTCTACAATCCAAGTAAACCATAACAATTTAGCTATTATCTTAGAGCATTCTCATCCAATCCATCAAATTATACATACATTCTACTAAAAAACAACTCCTATATCAATATATTTTCACTAAAAACAAATACTTTTTCTCTCTCCTTTTCAATTAAATAATATTATCATTACATTTTTCTCTCTCCTTCACTCACAACCACTTTCAATATATATTAAAAAAATTATACTGGGTGAACAGTGTCCCCCCAAATATACAGATGAACAGTAACATTTTCTCTCTCCTCCACTCACAACCATTTTTATACCCTTTATAATATAAAAACTACCCCTCACATCTTTTGATGGTTTGGATGAGAATGCTCTTATTATTACTTTTTTAGAGATTTACTCAAGATCCTGGTAAAAATCTCAAATTCGAGCTTAATAATAAGTATAAAAATAAGTAGCGGTGTTCAAAAATATCCGTATCCGAACTATCTGATATCCAAATCCGAACAATCCGAAAAATTCAGATATTGGATATCTATCTGAATTTTCGGATTCGGATAGTGATTTTAAAAAATTTCGAATATTTCGGATATCGAAAATTTAAATTTTATATTTTTTTATCGAATATCTAAAGTATCCGAAAATATCCAAAATATCCGTAATATACGGAAAATATCTGGTTCCAAATATTAAAAACAATAATAAAAATTTAAAATTAAATAAAAAAATTAGATATTAAGATATTCAATTCACTATCCGATCCAAAGTTTCGGATACGGATTCGAATTCGGATAGTGAAATCAGGCATCTGAAATTTTCGGATATCCGGTTTTAAACACCCTACTACCCATGTAAAAAGAATGATAGCCCGTTCTTCAATTAGGCTGGAGGGTGTGGGGCGCCACCCTTCCGCCACCTAGACTTGTATAGCGCCCCCATCCACTTTTAACCACACCCCGGGCGCTATAGGTAGGGCGCCATTGAAGCCCCGCCATCGTGATAACGAGCTTTAACGTGATTTCAGGTGGAACCTATTAGTTTTAAACCAATCAAATTTTTTTTTTTAATTTTGTTTAACAGGGGCTCCATCCACACCCTCCAAATTAAAGAGGGGCTCCATGGTACACTTGGATCCTACGTGTCACCTATAAAGCCCCATAAAGCCTCATCCACACCCCGTAGCCTTAGTCCTCTGATAGAGCTATTCACTAAATTTGCTTTATCCATTTAAAAGCTATCAAAAGTGAAACTTTTGATACAATTATTGATTGTCCAAAGATGATTTTGTATTGGGCATATGCCTCTAGTAAGTGTTTCTCTCCGTCTCTGATGGCCATTCAACGGTCTTCACATTTTCTCATCACGAATCGAAATTTGTTGTTCTTAGTACCTTTTAATAGTGTAACGGTACATTTCAAAATATATAACAAAAATGTAATTTGGAAATGGGTTTCTATCTCTCACATAGCCTCAACTTTAGATGGAGTTTGTTGTGAATAGCCTTTGCATATGCTATTCCATTGTTTTTGCCTTTCTACAGTCGCATCCGGCAACATACTATGATATTTCCTTCGTACTAAAAAATGATGACATTCATAGTCATTTAACCAACAAAGATACTTGACTTTGTTTCCGAGCGATCACATCCTTTTAAAGACACCAACATTTGACATAGATGTTGGTTTGGTATATGTTTTATGTATATTTACACAATTATTTGTTTTTTTATCATTATTAATATGAAATATGAATGTGCAGCTTTTTTGTGTATCGCCACTATCAGTACTGGTGTGCCCTCATGTGTCTAAACATGTATTATGTGCATGTGAAGTTGTGACACATGTGGGGTAAACTATCAAGACAATATGTAGTGGTTAGTGAAGACTGAAGGTAATGTACCTTCTTTGGGCATGATTAGCTATGTGGTGTTCCAGTCAGTATTAGGGTATTATGGGACATTTGTTTAAATTGATGTAGTGGTATAATGTCCAGTAATCTCCATCCAATGATTACCCAATTATTTTTTTTTTTGTTTTTTAAAATTAAAACTAAAGATATTTCATTAAATAAATAAAAATTACATAAATAATAAAACAAAAACAAATAATACTACTCGTATTAATTTTCGTCTTCGCTTTCGCCATACTCGTCATCTTCGTCTTCCTCGTCATCAACTTCTTCACCCTCGTTTGGCATATACTGAACCGACCATGCCTGTTGGACCAAATCAACCGCTAATGCGAAATGTGCGGCTTCAGACCGCATTTCATGTGCATTTTTCACTCTTTCTTCCGTCGTTGTTTACGGATATTCCTGAACAGCTTCCGGTACATTTCATGTGCATTCTTCACTCTTTCTTCCGCATTTCAAAGGCCAAAAATCTTTCCATTCGGCGTTTTATTTGGAACGCCCCAACAATTTTTTTTTAACAAAAACGCCCTTGGGGGCGGTGGAGTGGTGTGGGATGGCGTTTTTTTTAGGGAAAAACACCAAAAAAACTCCACTACGTTTGGTTTAAGTAAAGATGGTAGAGTGAAAGTAATGTGATGGAGAAAGTAGCCTAAGAGAGAAATGAATCAAGCTCAATAACCTAATATGTACAGTGGCGAAGCTTGAGAAAAAAGTTCGGGGGTCGGAAAGTAACGGACCCAAAAAAAATTTTCTATCGCGTAGTTTCGAGGTGTATGTTCGGGTCGGACGTCGGTGATTCGATTCGGGTCGAGTCAAACATTAATATCAAATAAAAAACGTTCTCAAACATTAAAATAGACCAATTTCACCCCTAATTACAGAAATTCGGACCAATTTCACCCCTTAATTTCAACCTAAATCACATAAATTGCAGCCCTAAATTTATTTATTTTACTATTATTATAAATATTATTGTTATTATTATCATTATTACTACTACTTCTTGTATTATTATAATCTATGTATTATCGTAACATATTTAAATGAAAATAACTAATATTTTATTCAGGCCATAGGCTATAGTTTCCTCACTCCCCATGTTAGCTTCGTAGGCGAGGCATGGTGTTCCCGTAACACCATAGGAGTTCCATCCTACGACTTTTCTTCTTTACCTTCGTAACACCATAGGAGTTCCATCCTACGACTTTTCTTCTTTATCTTCGTCACTGAGTGGCACTACTACCCCGCAATGGGGACACCATTCTTCCACCTTAGCCACGATGTCGTGTTCCCAAGAGGCACCATTCTCCACCGCAACCCCCGCAAGGGGTACAAGGTGAGTACTATCGGGCGATCTTATAAATGTGTGTCACATCACTTGCAATTTAGATTCTTAGTTCCGTTTTAAATTCTCGCAACTAAAACCCTTATATTAATTAGATATGTTGAAAGATCACCCATTTCATTTGCATTTTGTATCAACGAGTAACTCACCCCCCCCCCCCCCCCCCCCCCTCTAAATCTTCTAAATTAACACATTTTGTTCATCACGGAGCTTGAACCCTTACCATTTGAGAAGGGACACACTCATATAAATGTGCCATTCATGTGTTTATATAAGGGCAACATTTTCTCAACATGCACACATGAATCTACTTAAGCCAACCCCTAACTAAACCATGTGATAGTAAGCTATATTTCTCTTTCAGTTATTTAATATTATAATGTGACGGTCTAAGTAGTCAAAATGTTAAAAACTCCAAAGGTTTTAGTTTCACCATCATGATCGAACTTCAGCATGTTTTATTTATTTTTTTAATAATTCCACGAGTCTATATAAACCAACCTATAGAGCAACTTTATGTAATATATATTTTTGTATCCTTTATTTTTATAAAACCAAACATACGTAACACTGCAAGCCTATATAAGTTCTATAACACCCTCTTGACTCAAAACATCCGAATAAATAACAACCGAAAATTATAACTTCATTCCACTATATCTTGAAGATAATGATTTCACAATTCGGGTGCCAAAAATGTCATTTTATAAACATAATATTTGAGGGGGCTAACTAAAATTTATTGTCGTATGATTTAATGTCAACCTCTAAAGGGAGCAAACCCAACTACCTTATGGTTGTACCTTCCAAACTACTATATCATGTCATCTTACTTCCCACAAATCAAAATAAAAAATTGCTTTCTTTAAGATGAAATATTTTACTTCATATAATAAAATTATTTGGTAGGTATTCATATCTTTTGGATTGTTTTGTTTGCTTTCCATAACTTCAAGCTTTCGGAATTTCTTAAAAATTTTCGTAATATATTAATGATCATTTGTAAGCTTTCTATCTTTCTATTTAGAACCTTCAACCACTAATCGGTTTACGTAGCAATTAAACTTAAATCCCTCAACATCAAAGGACATTCTTTATATAATTATCATCGTAGGAGACACTTACATCAAACAGTGACGGATCCATAAATTTTTTCTAATGGATTCATTTTAATATATTATCACTAATTTTTTTTTTCTAAATTATACAAGGTTTTCACTAATTCTCACTATTTTATTCCAAACTGACTGGGTTCCTAGAAACCCACAAAATGTGGCTAAATCCGCCATTAACACCAAACTATAATGTATGCCGCAGTGTCAATTTTATGCACAATAATGGAAAACTCAATATTAATCATCAGAAGCCAGATTCAACATCGAAGTTTTCACACCCATAATTTCTCAACAATCAAAATATAACACTGGAAAAAAAATTAACTCTAATCTTAGTGTGACCAAAGGATGGTTAGCCGAACATAGTATTGTTGCAAGAAACAATCATGGTAGGGAGATGCATCTTCAAGCCTTCTAGGTCCCGATTAATGAAGAAATGACTGAAGCTTTTTATCGATTAATGTTGGATTCCATTGAATGTCAATCGTAGTTGTAATTTTTATCGACTCATACTCCACCTAGAAACCAATCTCGTTTATTACAAGCAATGCTATATGACATGTTGAATGGCTCATATTATAGACAACATCAGATTTTAGCATGTGAATGAATCCACTTCTAAACAATGTTTTCATACCACAATCAAACACTAGTTTCAACATGTCCTTTAAAGGCCTAGTCATCTAAATATTTTCTTCACTACACTTGAATCATTAACTGTATTGGATCACACCAGAATTGATAGTCCATGTAATGTCTCATTAGCCTTAAAACACAGGATATAAAATATTATTGTGGGCCGACCCAAATTGAGTTTTAAGTAAATTTATAGTTATGTACCGTTAAAATAATTGATTATAAAATAATTGGTGGAACTATATTTAAACCCATGCAAAGTCAATAATAACTGGTATATCTTTTCTCCCATTCCAACCTTATTCTACATAAATATTAATTGCGATCTTACCACAACTTAATCTTAACCATATTGCAAGCACAAAAATATACAATTCATTTGTTAATAATAAATAAAACAATAGCATAAATGTAACTTATAAAAAATGGAGCGGAAATGATTTTGGACACAACATGTGTATGATAGGGAATTTTAGGGAGATGAGTATTTGTGTCAAACTAATGAGTTTGGACAAACCGTGCAAATGAGTCTGGACACACCATTTGACACATAGCATAGCTTAATAAAACCTTTTAAAAAAAGTTTCTATTCTGAAATTGATGACGTGGGTGTTCTGAGGCTCCCACTCAGCAAAGCCGGGAAGCAGGAAGCTGGGAGCTTCCTGTCGGGAGCTTAACAGCCCAAACAGCAGAACAAGCCTGGTGGGCCAGCCCGGCCCATAACAACCAATCCCATTAGGGTTAAAAGGTAACATGCCTATAAATAAAGGGTCCACCCTCTACTTCAAGGACACTTTGGCTTAAACGTTCCAACCATTTACTCTCTCTCTCTCTCTCTCTCTCTAGAATCTCATTCTCTCTCTAGAATCACATACTCTCTCTCAAGAACACAAGCCACAAGGCTAAGCTGTTTCCCCCTCTGAGCTGCTAAGGTCACGAGCTCATGAGGGACTACACCAGCAGCTCCTAGTCACGAGCTATGCAACCTGGAATCACCACAGCTGCCAGCTAACCGCTGGATCTCGACCACGAACTCCATGAGCATTCTCTATCTCTCTTATACTTACTCATGTATCTATACTTTATGTTTATACACTATTTTTGGATAGATTACTAATGTTGAGCATCAGAGGGTGGTCCAGAGACCCCGGTCTCTGGCCCCTTCTAACGGGTTCTTTCGTGTTGTAGGTACAAGCTAGGAGGTGACGAGGCTGGCCCGAGGAGCGTTCATACATTCCTCTGACCTTATCCTTGTTGTTTCAACAAGTGGCGCCCACTGTGGGGCTGCGCTGCTTAGAACATGAAACTCTTTGTAGTTCAGCCCATATGTTCCTAAGTTCTTTCTAAGGTTGGGTAGAACGTTTTTCTTGGAAGTAATAGATTCTAGATCTCCTGCACATAGCTGCCCTACGCGATACCCAGCTCCAAGTCTGAAGCTCCGGCTACCAGGTTCCCGGCTTCTTACACCTTGTACTCTTTAAAATTTGCTGGTTGTGAATACCATAAATTTTATAAAACAATACATAAGAGGTTTGTGTTTGAAATAATATTGGAAAACTAAATTGGTTTTACTCTTAAAAAATGTGCAAACATAACTTGTCTTAGTTGCCAACATATGACCTTTTTACTAAGGAGTTGTACAAAAGTTTTTAAAATTTGTATTATTGAATAAAGATTCATGTCATGTCTTTTCACGCACAATTGTTAAGGAAAATTAAAACTATTGTCTATTAGAAAAAAAAGATTAGAAAAAAAAGTCAAAAAGTAAACTACTTTATCCTGACATTGACATATGCTTTAAAAAAAAGAGACATCAAATCAATTTTATAGCTATAAATTAGGATAGGCTTACCATTCATGTTAATTATGACAGCCACACATTCTAGCCTTAAGAGCTATAAAGGTAAACTAGTCAGGTCAGGCAACTAAGCTGGAGGGAAGCTAGAATCACAACAGCTTAAGCTAGAAGTACCCACGGGGGCAATATAGAAGCACAAGTAGCTTCCAGCTAGTAGCCTCTGACATAACACATCTAGCTAACAGCTTGTCACGAAAAATGCTTCAAGCTCATAGCTCCCCCATGTTAACCTAACAGCTTCCAACATCCAAAACAAGGCTTTAGGTCAATACGCTGAAGCTTCTAGCTCCCCCGAAAAAAAAAACTATTATAAACAAGCTCAGTGCTACTATAGCCTATTGTAAGGAGTTCGACCTTTAACCACGTTTTATTAAGTCATAAGCACCTATATCAACGTGATATATGCTCATGACTAGGAGCTTATGACGTGGAAACATTAGGCAGGAAGCTGAGACATGAGCAATAGCAGCTAGAAGCTCGGTTACCACACATATCTCAAAGTTCCAAGGTAGTTCAGGTTAAAAAGGCTACTAAATTGGCTTACGACAACTCATGTAAATATCAACAGGATGTATTATGAAAAATAAACACTTGGTCTCCGCTTTTCTTGGTTTCACGCAAACCATTGCCGAAGAAAACAACTAACAAAAAAAGTTCTCTTTTCCGTGAACACCACTCATTCACGTACAAAACGTGCTTCGAACTCTTCACATAAACATTCAACGGATAATTGCCGAAGCGCGACACTGACCACTCATCCGTCTAAAAACACCAGAATATGTTGGAACCTTCCTAGGCATACGGTACACGTATCTATACCATGCAAAGGACGGGTTAGATTTTTATACAAAATGAACTTGTCATTTTATATACCAAAAACCATGTTTTCTATATGGTTTGAATGCTTTTCATAAATAAATAAATAAAGGTACAAACTCTAATGCATAAAGTACACACATATGATGTACAACTTTTTAAAAGTAAAAAGAAAAATAGACATGTAGAGGCCTACCTTTATATTTAATACTTGCATGACTTGTACCATACAAGTCTACGATGCTTGAAAGCTACATGATGATTACTTAAAAAAAATTACAAATGCATGTGATATCTTCAGGTTTGTTAGTGAAATTACAAAGTCAAAAGAGTTTTGATAATATTACATGACAAATGCATGTGCTTTCACAAAAGTGACACCTTGTCACTATTCACATCAACCTATGACATGTTGTCACTATTCAAATCTGAAAAGTAGATGCGTCCACTGTTCATGGCAGTTGGCAGCTTTTACAGCTGTAAAGGTGGACCAGACAGCTTCTCCCCAGAAGCTGCAATAAGTGGAGAAGCTAGAAGCACGACAGCTTAAGGCCAGAAGCACTTACATCCTCACCATAAACACCTCTAATTTAGGACTAATAGTGATAGTAGGTACGCAGACCAGGCTAAAACACATGAAGAATACAACATAACAGCTTCTTGCATAGTTATATAGTCAAGAAGCTAAGAAGACAACAAGTAATAAGCTGTAAGCTTAGGCTCAGAAGCTATAAGCTCAAAAGCCGGAAGCTATAAGATTCAAGCCACAATTCATAAGCTTAGAAGCCAGAAGTCAGAAGCTATAAGCTTCAAGCCACAAGCTTAAAGTTATAGGTTGAGAAGCTATAAGCTCATAATCAAGAAGTCGGAAGCTATAAGCTTCAAGCCACAAGCTTAAAGCTATAGGCTCAAAAGCTATAAGCTCTAGCTCGGAAGCTACAAGCCATGAAGCTTGAAGCCAAAAACCCTATAAGCCCGAAAGCTACTACCCTAAAAGAAGATAAGCACACACCCAGAGTAGACATGAAGCCTGTGACCAAGCCATATTTGGGCAAAGAACAACCACATATAAAGTGCCTTAGGCACCTCAAACATGTTTGCTTTATAAATAAAGACACATTTATTTTTAAACATCTTTCGGTTAAAAAAAAGACAAAAGCAGTTCATGGTCAGAAGTGTTGGAAATTTGTGAAAATAGCATTTTTCACAAATATAGGAAAATATTTTTTTCCTATTTTGGACTAGAAATAAATATAATAAAATGAGCGGGTTTTATATATTTATTTATGGGTTTGTGTTCTATGTTGGAAGAGCTTCGCAGCGAACTAAACCACGTCCAAAACAGAGCTAAGATGAATGAGATATCGATGCTCAAAGTTTGGTGTTTGAAACTTGAATGTTGAAAAAGTGGGAAAGTGGCACATTGTCCCACATAGGAGGAGAGATGAAACTTAAAGGGGTATTTAAGTGGAAACTCTCCATCCTTATTGTTTCATGGAAGCACTCACTAAGTGTACTCGCGAAGGGTGCGGAGCACCCTAACTCGCATTCACACACGCGCGCGCGCGTGGCGTGGGCGATGAGGCGCAATGTGGCGCTTTGATGGCGCACTTTGCACGCTCGCATCGCCGCTTGAGAGCCGCCTTTGTATTTTTGACCATGTGCGTGTGGTGGAGCACAAGGGTTGCAAGGACCAGGTGGTTGGTGACGTGGCATGCAGGGCAAGACCCAGGTGGGTCCGTGCGCAGTGGCGCATGACGTGGCAGTCATGCGCGTACACACGTGAGTACACGTGGCATAGTGGCGCGCACTCGCGCATGGATCATGGGCACTGAAGTGACGTGCGCGGCGCACCAAAGTGAGCCAAAACGGCGCGACTGTGTGGCGTGCTCGTAGAGGGTCATAGGTGACATGGCGCACGCGCACAGGTGCGCATGGAGTTGAGCCAGTGAGGCGCACGCGCGCATGGAAGCGAGCCTAAATGGCGCACGTGCGCATGAGCGTGTAGACTTGCGCGCGCGCGCAGAAGCTTCCTGCAGTTAATGCCAATGCAGTTACATTCAGCATTCGAAACTGACGAAGTCAATGGCTTTAACTGCGAATTAAATGACGAATTAAAGTGCATTGAAGACGTTTAATGCAATTTAATTCTCCCATTTAATTCGTTTTTTCAGTTTCTTCAAGACATGCAGTATAAATAGGTGGCTGACCTGCTGCAGAAAGATACACCGAAACACAGCAACATACAATCTTCTCTCAGAATACTTCTTCTTCTTCAAGCTATCGAGGTACACCTTCAGGTTGGAGTCAAGACCGGCAGTGCAACTGCTTCGGGCTGTTGTATCCTGGAAATAAACGTGTTCTCCTGGGAGACACGAAATTTGTTTTAAGGTACCCGTGTCTAACATGATCCTCAGCCAAGAACGTTTAATTTTTCTGTATTTTCTGTTCTTGTTTTTCTTTTATTTCAGTTGTAACAGAAGTATATTTCAGCTTTCTTTATTTCAGTTGTATTCAAGTTAATAATAAAAAAAAATTATTTATTTTACACAAACGGATTCCTACAATCTTAAAACAAATTTTTTAAAACACCGTTCATGTAGAAGCACAAAGATATTCTGCTGTGAATTCGAACCAATTTTGAATTCATACAGTTGTGTTTTAAAAAACAGATTTTTCCCTCTGTTTTGATTCAAAGTAGCGACTTTGTCAAAACAGATTCTGTTCTTCTACTCTTTCTTTGTCGTTGGATACTAAGATCTTCTGTTGTAGTCTTTAAAGTTGGACTTAGAAGCTACACGGTTGGTTTTGTTACTCATCGATTCTGTTAATAAAATAATAAATCAGCACATTTATTAACTTGGTTTTGTGGAATTTTTCAGAATGTCGACTGAAAATACCAACGTCAACATGGTTGTCGGTACCCCTGCCAACACTGTGGGAGCGTCTGGCGAATCATGCTAAAAGACCCGAGAAGTTCTCGGGTCTCCACTTCAAAAGGTGGCAACAGAAGATGTTCTTCTACTTGACCACCATGAACCTTGCGAGGTTCTTGACTGAAACCGCTCCCCAACCTGCGGAAGGGGAGACCAACGCTCAGGCTCTGAGCGCGGTAGAGGCTTGGAATCACTCGGATTTCATATGTTGAGGCTATGTACTAAATGGTCTCTCAGATGCCTTGTATATTGTGTTCTACAATATCAAGACTTCCAAAGAATTATGGGAGTCTTTGGATAAGAAGTACAAAACAGAGGATGCGGGAACAAAGAAATTTGTTGTCGCCCGTTTCTTGGACTACAAAATGGTTGATAACAAGACTATTATGAACCAGGTCCAAGAGTTGCAAATTATACTACATGACATCCATGCTGAGGAAATGGTACTTAGCGAGACATTTCAAGTGGCAGCCATGATCGAAAAATTACCTCCGACTTGGGTGGATTTTAAGAATTATCTTAAACACAAGTGAAAGGAAATGATGATTGAGGAACTTGTCGTCCGTCTTCGCATAGAAGAGGACAACAGGGTGGCCCAAAAAGGCACCATTTTGCAAGCTTCGGCTAAGGCAAACATGGTGGAAGTGGCAGAGTCCTCAAAAGGTAATAAGGGCAAACGGGGTAAAAAGGACAACAAAGGGAAAGCAAAGGTTAACAACATTGGACCAAAAAAGGGGGTTGTGAAAAAGAAGCATACGCCTTTCCAAGGTACTTGTTACAATTGTAACGAGACAGGGCACCGTGCTAACCAATGCAAGAAACCTAAGCGTGAGCGTGCGCATATGGTTGATGAGGATGATATGCCTCTGATTGCAATGATAACCGAGGAAGCGGCTATGATTGAAGAAGTCAACGCGATGGGTGAAAACCCAAAAGGATGGTTCGTTGACACGGGTGCAACCCGCCATGTTTGTGGAGACAAGGCTCTTTTCTCTACATTCAAGGAAGCGTCGGGTGAAGAAAAGCTTTATATGGGAAATAAAGCTACCGCCAGCATCAAGGGTGAAGGCACTGTCATTTTGAAGATGACTTCAGGCAAGGAGCTTACCTTGACGAAAGTGCTCTATGTCCCAGAGATCAGGAAGAATCTCGTGTCGGGATGGATGCTCAACAAGTTTGGATTTTGTCTAGTGTTTGAATCGGACAAGTTTGTTCTTTCTAGACGTGGCATTTTTATCGGAAAGGGTTATGCCCTTAATGGAATGTTCAAAATGAATGTAATGGTTGTAAACCAAAACAAAAGTTTGAATGAAATTTCTACTTTTACTTACATGATTGAGTCTTCTAATGTTTGGCATGGTAGACTAGGACATGTAAATTTTAATTCATTACAACGTTTAATTAAATTAAATTTGATACCAACATTCCATATTGACTCCGATCACAAATGCGAGACATGTGTCGAATCCAAACTAACGAGATCATCGTTTAAATCATTTGAACGAATAACTGAACCCCTTGATTTAATTCATACCGATGTGTGTGATTTAAAAGCGGTTCCCACGCGTGGAGGAAATAAGTACTTCATCACGTTTATTGATGATTGTACTAAATATTGCTATGTGTATTTACTAAAGAGTAAAGACGAAGCAATAGAAAAGTTTATCTTGTACAAAAACGAAGTTGAGAATCAACTTAAAAAGAAGATAAAAGCTGTGAGAAGCGACCGAGGAGGTGAATATGTTGCACCTTTTGCGGATTTATGCGCAAAAAGTGGCATTATACACGAGTGTACACATCCTTATTCTCCACAATCAAATGGCGTGGCGGAACGAAAGAACCGCACATTGAAAGAGATGATGAACGCCATGTTGATCAGTTCGGGAGTGAACCGAGAAATGTGGGGGGACGCCATTCTCTCAGCAAACTATCTTTTGAACAAGATACATTTGAAAAATAGGGACGAAACTCCATATGAGTTATGGAGAAAAAGGAAGCCTTCGTACAAATACTTGAAAGTGTGGGGGTGTCTAGCTAAGGTGATTGTACCACCTCCTAAGGCTCTTAGGATAGGACCCAAAACAGTTGATTGCATTTTCATAGGATATGCACATCAAAGTAGTGCACATTGTTTTCTTGTACATGAGTCCAAGAATCCCGATGTACACAAACACACTATCATAGAGGCAAATTCTAACATCGTCTCATATTTTGAGAATGTGTTTCCTATGATAGGACAAACACATGCGCCTTCATCAAGAGTGGTTGATGAAGCAGGTCCAAGTTCATCTACATGGTTAGATGAAGCAGGACCAAGTTCATCTACGCGGTTAGATGAAAGACATGAACGACCCGAGGTCGAGGAGGGTGAGCTTAGACGAAGTAAACGACAAAGGGTTGAAAAATCCTTTGGCCCAGACTTCATGAGCTATATGGTTTAGGGTGAGCCCATTACCTACCGCGAAGCGGTTACCTCCACAGAAGGACCTCAATGGCAAGAAGCAATTAAGAATGAAATTGATTCTATATTGCAAAATCATACTTGGGAGTTAGTAGATCTTCCACCTGGTTGTAAACCACTTGGATATCGTTGGATATTCAAAAAGAAGATGAAACCTGACGGAAGTATTGACAAATACAAGGCAAGGTTAGGGATCAAAGGATTTAGACAAAAGGAGGGTCTAGACTACTTTGATACTTACTCGCCTGTGACGCGAATAACCTCTATACGATTGGTTCTTGCAATTGCGGCTCTAAGAAATTTGGAAGTTCACCAAATGGATTTAAAGACCGCATTTCTAAATGGCGATTTAGAAGAAGAAATTTATATGGAACAACCTGAGGGTTTTTCCGCCCCAGGAAATGAGGGCAAAGTATGTAAATTGGTCAAGTCTTTATATGGCTTGAAGCAAGCTCCAAAACAATGGCACCAAAAGTTTGATCATGTCATGATTGACAATGGTTTCAAAATAAATGAGTGCGACAAGTGTGTTTATTTTAAAGACACACCTAGGGGTTATGTAATCTTATGTCTTTATGTAGAAGATATGCTTATCATTGGGAGTGATGATAACATGATTAACTCAATGAAAGACATGTTGAAAGCGAGGTTTGACATGAAAGACATGGGTCTCGCGGATGTGATTCTTGGAGTAAAAACAACTAGAACCGAAAATGGTCTTGTGTTGAGTCAATCTCACTACGTGGACAAGATCCTTGGGAAATTCAATTCGGACGACACAAGTATAGCTCGCCTCCAATTGATAATACCCAACGCCTAAGGAAGAATAGAGGCAAGAGTGTTGCTCAGTTAGAGTACTCAAGGATCATTGGTAGTCTCATGTATCTAATGACATGTACTAGACCCGACTTAGCGTATGCTGTGAGCAGGCTGAGTAGATACACCAGTAATCCGTGCGCGGACATTGGAAAGCTATCACGAGGGTGCTTAGATATATAAGATACACAAGAGACTATGGATTGCATTATACCCGTGATCCAGCAGTGATCGAAGGATACACTGACGCGAACTGGATATCGGATATAAAAGACCATAGATCGACAAGTGGATATGTGTTTACACTTACGGGAGCAGCTATAGCTTGGAAGTCTTCTAAGCAAATGGTTATAGCTAGATCCACGATGGAATCCGAATTCGTCGCTTTAGATAAAAGCGGGGAAGAGGCGGAGTGGCTACATCAATTTGTGGAAGATATTCCAAGATGGCCAAAGCCGGTGACGGCGATCTGCATACATTGTGACAATCAATCTATGCTTGTTAGAGCACAAAGTGCGATGTACAATGGCAGATCAAGGCACATTCGACGTAGACACAACACGGTATGACAACTTATCTCAACGGGTGTTATCTCAGTTGACTATGTTAGGTCAAAGGAGAACATTGCAGACCCGTTAACAAAAGGCTTAAGCAAAGATAAGGTATATAAGTCGTTAAGAGGAATGGGGCTAAAGCCCATAGAAGAAGGGAATATGAGGGAAACCTAACCTAGTTGACTGGAGATCCCAAGATCTAGGTTCAATAGGCAAACTTAATCATAAACCCAAAGGGAGTCACTGTGGGGGGTGCCCCAATATTAATAAAGGGAGTTGTATACTTCCTAGTCCATTCCAATCAGTGACATGAAGGAAAGGTTAAGCATGTTGAGGTTAAGGATTTTGAGGAAATCCAAAATTAACCATGATTCTTTTAATGATTCAGAGGAATCACCTATGTTAGAGGGAAGTGGGGTCGCTTCGAATGGATTTGTAGGGAGGCGCAAATCCTAGAGCTCTCGCAGAACCTGGAAAGTGTTCCATGACCATAAACGGACACAACCATGAGGACTTGACTCGACTAGGGAGAGTATTGTGTGAATGTATATGGTCGCCTACATAAATGGGGGATTGTTCAAAGACACCGCGTCTACAAGACCCTAGGAGGCTAAGTATGCTTCACATAAGAAGGTTCAAATGTTACACCTACCTGTCTTGCAATACTCAACAGTTGAACGTATGTCGTTGAAACTTGATAGATCGATTTCTATTCATGTGGGGGATTGTTGGAAATTTGTGAAAATAGCATTTTTCACAAATATAGGAAAATGATTTTTTCCTATTTTGGAATAGAAATAAATATAATAAAAAGAGCGGGTTTTATATATTTATTTATGGGTTTGTGTTCTATGTTGGAAGAGCTTCGCAACGAACTAAACCACGTCCAAAACGGAGCTAGGATGAATGAGATATCGATGCTCAAAGTTTAGTGTTTGAAAGTTGATTGCTGAAAAAGTGGGAAAGTGGCACCTTGTCCCACATAGGAGGAGAGATGAAACTTAAAGGGGTATTTAAGTGGGAACTCTCCATCCTTATTGTTTCATGGAAGCACTCATTAAGTGTACTCGCGAAGGGTGCGGAGCACCTTAACTCGCACACGCGCGCGCGCGTGGCGTGGGCGATGAGGCGCAATGTGCGGCGCACCAAAGTGAGTCAAAATGGCGCGATTGTGTGGCGTGCTCGTAGAGGCTCACAGGTGACGTGGCGCACGCACGCAAGTGCGCATGGAGTTGAGCCAGTGAGGCGCACGCGCGCAAGTGCGCATGGAGTTGAGCCAGTGAGGCGCGCGCGCATGGAAGTGAGCCTAAAAGGTGCACGCGCGCATGAGCGTGTAGACTTGCGCGTCCGCGCGCGCGCAGAAACTTCCTACAGTTAATGACAGTGCAGTTACATTCAGCATTCGAAACTGACGAAGTCAATGGCTTTGACTGCGAATTAAATGACAAATTAAAGTGCATTGAAGACCTTTAATGCAATTTAATTCTCCCATTTAATTCATTTTTCAGTTTCTTCAAGACATGCAGTATAAATAGGTGGCTGACCTGCTGCAGAAAGATACACCGAAACACGGCAACATACAATCTTCTCTCAGAATACTTCTTCTTCTTCAAGCTATCGAGGTACACCTTCGGGTTGGAGTCAAGATCGGCAGTGCAACTGCTTCGGGCTGTTGTATCCTGGAAATAAATGTGTTCTCCTGGGAGACACGAAATTTGTTTTAAGGGACCCGTGTCTAACACGATCCTCAGCCAAGAACGTTTAATTTTTCTGTATTTTCTGTTCTTGTTTTTCTTTTATTTCAGTTGTAACAGAAGTATATTTCAGCTTTCTTTATTTCAGTTGTATTTAAGTTAATAATAAAAAAAATATTTATTTTACATGAACGGATTCCTATAAGAAGCTATTAAAGCAGTTTGTCAACACAGGACAGCCAAGAAGCTACCAAAGCTACTAAAACAGCTTACGTCAGGAAGCTTCCAGCTGAAAGCAATGAAGGTAAGGTGGGCAGCAGCTCAGCATCTCAAACACATGAACCAAACAAGCATTTCCTAAGGAAGAACAGATCTTTTGTAAAATCATACAACATAAACTTTTAAGGGAACAAGCACATCACCTACGGCAGACACCCGGTTTCCCCTTCAAAAGGACAAATAACTCAAAGAAAAAAAAGGGAAATTGGCCTGTAATAATATCACCTAGACCTTATTGGCCATTAATAATCCCACCTAAGAATATTCCCCCCCACCAGTCCCACCTTTCACCTATTTTTCCTACAATGTTCCCCCGTTAATAAAACTTAACGGAGTTAAGCTTTTTTCCAAATTACAAACTGGTTTTTTAGGGCTTTTGATTAGAACGACGATGCGAGTCCATTGATGTAAAATTTGCCTCGAAACGGTGCTCCAAACGATGAAAACGACGTTTCAATTCGGGTTTTTAAATTACCAATTAACCAAAATCAAGTCACTTGGAGCACCATTTCGAAATAAGTTTTACATCAATGGACTCGTATCATCGTTCTGATCAAAAGCCCTAAAAAATATGTTTGTAATTTGGAAAAAAAGCTTAACTCCGTTAAGTTTTTTTTAACGGGGGACCATTGTAGGAAAAATAGGTGAAAGGTGAGACTGGTTGGGGAAATATTCTGGGGTGAGATTATTAATGGCCAATAAGGTCTAGGTGAGATTATTACAGGCGGATTCCCCAAGAAAAAAACCCTCTCCGGTTAAGGAGCTGTTAAAGGAGTGAAGGTCAGGCTCCCCCACTGAGAAGATTATAAAGCAACTTCCCACATACCTTACCATTTAGCACAAACCTATCTCTAAGACACTTCAAGGCAAGTCACTCTCCTTAAGAAAAAATACATCCGTTCATTAGAATGAAAATTAGCTTCTCTGGTCCTTACTTATTATGACCTCAAAGCCCAAATGTAACCAGCTTCTTAGGTCCTTACCTAATGTGACTTTAGAAGCTAAGAAGTAAACAAGCTTCTCAGGCTCCCACCTGATGTAACCTATAAGCTTAGAAGCAATTAGCCTCGTAGCTCTTCACCTAATGCAACATTTTGAAACTTATAAGAAAGTTAGCTTTCAAGTTCATCACCTCACGTAATTGTAGGAGCCCAAACAATAATCAACGTAGTAGGTCCTCACCTACGGTGAACTAAGGAGCACAAAAGATAGATTCACAAGTTTTCACCTATTATGACCCTAGAAGCTTAACCACACACCACTTGGTAGCCGCCACTAACTCATCCAAGAAGTTTATAAGCCATCAAGCTTTTTGCTGCTCTCAAAGAGTCTCCAAACAGCAACCTTAAGCAAGGAGCACACACATGGCAATATTAAGCATAAACGAGTAAGCTAATCACCAATGATGGTCATACCTCATAATGAGAAACAACAATGGAAAGCCATCAAAAGCCAAACGAATTATTTCAGCTATAATAACTTAGAAGCTACCCTATCCTTAACACATGGCGGCTAAACTCTAATTTGCATACAAAAACCGAAGATACCTCTGAGCAAGGAGGCGCACAAAGAAACTAACGCTTGAGCATATTAGCAAGAACGACCAATGCTAAATAGGGTCACGCGTTCAAGAAAACATTGATAGGCTTCACACGCTCCCAATCCATAGTTTACTTGAAACGAGCATAGATTTCCTTGAGCACCTTATTAGCAGCTTCTCAAATAACCAAAAGAAGCTCATAAGCTTAAAAGATTCAAAGGAAGTGTCACAACTTCATAAACAAAAAATGAAGCTTTGATACTTGGAAACTCAACAAATTTATAAGCGTATAAGTTCCAAGAAGAAGCTCATAAACAAGAGGTTCAAAATTGAAGGGAATGGTACTGAGTTACAAGCACCCATAACTACGTCATGACTACTTATGACTGGGGGCTGATATAGGTACCTAAACTCCCATTTTCTAAGAAACCTAGAAGCTAAAAAGACGAGAATTGAGCAACTACACATGTCAAGGATATTGCTAACACAGTCACAAGCATATTGTTGCGGATACGATGGCACTCAAGGAGTAAGCAAGAAGAAGGAAACAAATAGAGTTCACCTCTTAGGAACCAAAGAAGCCTCAAATCGAATCATTAAGCAGGATAATGCATATGCGTCCTCCAACATTAATGTTGCTTCATGCTGCTAGAGGAAGCTATCAAGCTAACTAAAAAGCATCACATGCTAGACCTTCTACAAAGAATCTGAGCTAAACCTACGAGGCCAAGGTCAACCAAAGAAGCTTGCTCAATCACCGAAGCAAATTGCTACATAAGGTTTTCTTAACTCAAATGAGTTTTCTTTCTATCCCCTATATATATATATATATATAGGGAGAATATCATGCGAGAACCACCTCTTATTGCGAGAACCGCGAGAACCAATGTGAACACAACCAAAAATGCCTAAAAATAGCTAAAAATCACACAAAAAAAATTTTTTTGATTTTTTTTAATATTTTTTAGGTTAAAATCGCTACTTTTCGAAGCCAAAAAAAAATTTTTTTTTTTTTAAATTTTTTTTTGTCTTCGAAAAGTAGCGATTTTAACCTTAAAAAAATCAAAAAAAAAATTTTAGATTTTTTTTAGATTTTTTTAGGTTTTTTGAGGCTTTAGTTTTTAGCATTTTAGCTTGGGGGGGGGGGGGGTTAGGTTTTTGGGGGGTGGGCGAGGGGGGTTTAGGTTTTTTTTTTGGGGGGGGGGGGGGTTAGGTTTTTTTAGACTTTTTTAGCTATTTTAGGTTGTGTTCACATTGGTTCTCACAATAAATGGAGTTCTCGCATGAGCCCCTCCCTATATATATAGGGTAAGGTTCATGCGAGAACCACCTTTATTGCGAGAACCAATGTGAACACAAAATTAAATCTAAAAAAAATAAAAAAGGCACTCAATTTTTTTTTTAATATTTAAAAAAAATCGCTATATTTCATTACAAAAAAAAAAACTTTTTTTTTCGAGTAACAGTTATCCATGCACATGTGTATTTATATCATTACTTCTCCATGCACATGTGCATATGTATCATTACTTCGACAATTCCGTAACACGTTATCAGTAATAGACAATTGCACTTTAATTTACAATATCATCCGTAATACACTACTTTTTACATTACCAATATTCAAAATGCACATGTCCATCATTAGGTATAACCATGATATAACGTGTTTTGGTACAAAAAGTTTGCGATTTTGAATGGAGAAGTAGGCCCATATACATGTTTTTTGGTTAGTTATATCTAGTGGTTGATGGTTTGGATATAGTTGTTACTTTATGATGTAATATGTTGATTGGATGGTAAAAATGGTGTTGATATACATGTAATAAAGTGAAAATATTGGTAATGGTATTGTATTATGGATGGTAGGAGGTAATGGTATTGTATTATGGATGGTAGGAGATAATGGTAGTGTATTATGGATGGTATGATAGATGAAAGGGAAAGTGTATTCAAAGTAGTGCACCAAAACACCTTATTTCATGTTGATACATATAGATGCACATGTGCATTTCTAATATTGATAATGTAAAAAGTATTGTATTATATATGGTAGTGTAAATGAAAGTGCAATTGTCTAATATTTGTAATGAATTAAGAAATTTGTCAAAGAAATGATACATATGCACATGTGCATGTTTGTGTATTATGGATGGAATGATAGATGAAATAGAAAGTGTATTAAAATTAGTGTACCAAAACACCTTATTTCATGTTGATACTTATAGATGCACATGTGCATTTCTAATATTGTTAACGTAAAAAGTAGTGTATTACACGTGGTAGTGTAAATGAAAGTGCAATTGTCTAATATTTGTAATAAATTACGGAATTTGTCAAAGAAATGATACATATGCACATGTGCATGGATAACTGTTAATTGATTTTTTTTATTAGTAACGAAATATAGCGATTTAAAAAAAAATAGTAAAAAAAAATTTTGGGTGTTTTTTAGATTTTTTTAGGTATTACTGTTTGTATTCACACTGGTTCTCGCGGTTCTCGCAATAAAGAGTGGTTCCTAACGGATCCTTATCCTATATATATATAGGGTAGGGATCATAAGAGAAGTCCACCCTATTTGAGAAACTTGAGAAGCAATCTGGACCACACATTTTCCCTAAGCAAAAAATGCAAAAAAAAGGTGAAAAAAAATGAAATTTTTTTTCTTTTTTGGAAAAATCGAAGCTTTTTCTTTAAGTTTTTAATTTTTTATTTAAAGAAATTTTTTTTTTTTTTGGGATTTATACACATGTTTATATTGTTAATGTTTTAATTATACATATATGTATATTGTCAATTATACATATATGTATATACATGTTTAAAATTGAAAAATATGTGTTATAAACACTAAATCTTAAACCCTAAACCCTAAAGCTAAACCCTAATTCTAAACCTTAAATCTAAACCCTAACGCTAAACCCTAAAGCTAAAGCTAAACCCTTAATGCTAAACCCTAAAACTAAAGCTAAACCCAAAAGCTAATGTTAAACCCAAAAGCTAAACCCTAAATACTATTGCTAAACCCTAATAATAAACCCTAAAGCTAAACCCTAAATACTAATACTAAACCCAAAACCCTATTGTTAAACCCTAATGCTAAACCCTAAATAACACTTATTTTTTAATTTTAAACATGCATATACATATATGTATATTCGACAATATACACATATGTATAATTAAAAGATTAACAATATACACATGTGTATAAATCACAAAAAAAAAATTAAAAAAAATTGAAACCTTAAAGAAAAAGCTCCGATTTTTCTATAAAAAAATGCATTTTTTTTTCTTTTTTTTTGTTTGGGGAAAATGTGTGGTACATAATGCTTCTCAAGTTTCTCAATTAGCATACTACTTCTAACATGATCCTTATATATATATCGTCATAACATGTTAGCTAAAAGTTTCAAATAGTGAATTAAGGACAACGAGCGGAAACTAATATATTGAAAATAAGAGTCGGGTAAAAGAAATTTATTTAAATACTTACAATTCTACATATACCATTTATATATACCGTTTATTTGAACTTTGTTGATTGATATATACAATAACACATTATACACTTTTTCTGAACAACAAAGAATCTTACGTGTAAACCCACCATACTTGGGGCTATGTTCAAGGTTGACTCCTCGATCGCAACCGTGCCCCTTGATGCACGGGAACCAGATGGAATCCGTACACTTTTTTAACTTGTTCATGTGCGCACACACAAAATTATATATGTATATATAATAAGTGTGGGTACATACATTGCAAAAGTAAAAACAAAAAAAGCTACTTTGGATGAAACGTTGGGGGTAAAGAACCTTCGTTGTAAGATAAAAGGCTGTCATTACTATAAGGATAATTGTGGTCTATACTTGCTCCTTCATAACTTGCTGAAGTTGACGATGATGATTCAGTGCATACCATCAATTCTATAATGCTCTCCAGCTCTTTCACGACTTCGCTCATTGTTGGTCTTTGATATCCCATATCCTCGACACACCTAAGAGCCAAATCCACAAACCTCTCAAAACCTTTGAGTTGGCTACTCAAACCAATAGTCGGGTCAAGAACCTCTTGCAAGTCATATAGTTCTTTTTTTTTGTTCATTGCTTCTTTCACTTTCCTCACAATAAATTTGCCTTTCTCGATTGGGTTCCTTGCCGTTATTAGCTCCAACATCACCACTCCAAAGCTATAAGTGTCACTTTTTTCAGTCAATTGTTGAGTCATGTAGTACTCAGGATCCATGTAACCCTACATCCATCAATGTAGTCAAAAATTGATAAAGGATGCAATTTACACTCCTTAATATATGAATGTGTCAATTTGGGTTACATACATCTCAAGCATGTAAATTATGAAAAAAAATGTTTAACTAGCAAAAGATGGATCAATATGTGATGTGCTAAAAGTCACCCATATTATATATCTAAGCATAAAATCTCATAGCAGGTACAATCATCAGTTTTATTTATTACTATGACGAAACGGAACACTTATCCAGGTGTGGGGATATGATAATAAAAGGAGCACTCATTGTAATTAGAAAGAGTTACAAACCATGGTCCCTTTGACTTGAGTTGTTACATAAGTCCTATCAGCATCACTCAATGGTTTGGATAGTCCAAAATCGGCAACTTTTGCAACTAATCTTTCGTCAAGTAATATATTATTCGTTTTAACGTCTCTATGTATGATTGGGGGATCAGCATGATCATGTAAATACTGCAAACCTCTCGCCGTTCCAAGTGCTATTTTAAGCCGCCTCATCCAATCCAACCTAATGCCCGATCTCCCTACACATATAAACATTTTGAACCAATGAAGACTAAAAATAAGCTTTTGAAGTGCCAGTTACACAAACATGATTAAAAGAAAGGACTCCAAATGTGAGTACCGGAAAGACTATCCTTGAGTGTACCATTCACGATATACTCATAAACCAGCATTTGTTCACTCTGATCAAAACAGAATCCGATGAGACCCACTACATTCTTGTGATGAATTCTTGAAAGAAGCTCGATCTCAGTTTTAAACTCGAATCCACCCTGTGAAGATCCTCCTTGAGCTCTTTTTATTGCAATCAGCTGCCCATTCGGAAGACTTCCTTTATATACCTACACAATATTGTTTGATCATTAATGCATGAAAATCAGTTTATAACGTAAACTAACACTAACCATCCCGTATCCGCCTCTTCCTATGTTGTTAATCTCCGAAAAGTTGTTTGTGTACTTCTGAAGTTGTTCATAGGTGAAGGATCTTGCTCCTTTCAACTCAGGAACACCACCACTCCCGCTGTTTGGATCCCAGAGTACTGCATTTATTTTAGCAAATGAATTGATCTAGGACAAGACCACCTTTGGATTTCAAGTAATACTACAAAAGGTTATCTGATTCATACAGTTATATTTATAAGTGTGAACATTATTTCTACACTTACAAGTGTGAGAATTTTTAGTTCTTTTATTTATCTTTTACGTATCTACCGATGAAATTTTGTTTAGATTTAAGTGTTGACAACTAAACCGTCTGTTATGTTGTTAGAAACTTAGAATAGATATGTGTATAATTTGTATTTAAGTGTGATTATGACTATATTTACCAAATGGTTCGCTCTGTTGTGGGGATCTTTCAGCTCGACGGAAAGCATAGATTCCTACTAGCACTAACAACAGTACAAGCACACAGCCACCAACGGCTGATCCTATGATAATTCCAGTGTTAGATGACTTGTGTCTGGTGTCTTCAGTCCCTGCAAAAAGGCATACAAATATAAATTTTCAATGATGGGACGAGTTTAAAGTGGTAAGATGAAGAAAGGCATTACCTGAAAAGAAGTTGGTATAGTTGTCAGCAATGAACCCGTAGGCGTTGAGCACTTTTGACGGCTTGAATGAGTGATTACTTAGTGCGAAACCGATCCCAATAATCTCAGTCCTAGTAAACGAAGGTTGTGGGCCAGAAGGGAAAACATCAAGAAGGAGCTGAAGATAATCTTCCGAGGATCTGCCCTGATACTTTAATGATACTGAATCTACAGGGAGACTAGCATTTTGAAAGAATGACATCAATGAATTTTGAAGAGAGATGTAAATGGTGGAATTGCCCACTGAAGAAAAGGAAGGAGCTTGGAAGAAAAGTATGCCCGTGTATGGTAATGCACATCGACAGTTTGGGCTCGCAACAAGGCCTGGAACACAAGAAGGAGGCTCACAGTTGTTCGATGGTGTCGAATATGATGGGCTGGTATTTGTTGGGAGGAAGCAAAATGCGTCGTTCAGATCAGATTCCGTACATATTGGATTCTCTACCAGTCTGTAGTCATAATTATATATAAAAACTTATAGTCAAATAAAGGGTCTAAGTAACATATCCAACCTCGCCCCTTACAACGTAGAAAATAGTATGTGGTTACAAAACTTACATTAAACCAATACCATGTCGATATTGGTGGCGTTGGGCGAACTCCGCAATGCTGTTTCTTCGAAGATCAACAAGTTCAAGTTGTGTGCTAGGATTTGAACCAATGTCCAAGGTACCATTTATTTGGTTGTTACTTAAATCGCTATCAAAACAACAGTTGGGATTTATCAAACGTTAGCAAGTAGAAACGTTTTTTAAACAGTTAACAAGTTGATGCACTAACACGTTCTGCAACTCAGGAATGCTGAACAAGGTCGAGGGCAGTTCTCCTCCGAGGTTAGTGTTCTGCATCTTACTGCGATGATAACATTTGACGATAAATAAGCTATTCATTTTGGGCCAAATATTTAAGATATTCTTTAATCCGAGAACTTTGCTTACATGGTTGTCAAAGCCTGTATAGTCGATAACCATGAGGGAACGTCGGATGGATCAAAAGTATTATTGCTTAAATCGCTGCAAATTATTAGATAAAATATATTAAAAACTTGGGATTTATTGTAAATCTCTACCCGTAATATATAATATCTTTATGGATTTTTGATAAATTATTCTATACAAATATGTGGTGACATTGAAGAAAATGAGTCTATTAAGACCTGTTTTGAACAAACTGATGCTACAAAGTCTTGATACTTACACATAGTTGAGGACGTTCATGCTAGTGAGATTTGGTATTGGACCAGTCAATCGATTGTTTGACAAGAACCTATGAAACACAAACAATCGATCAAACATCATATAATTAAGAAATGAAATCAAAAGCAAGCTTAGTGTTTGAGGTTATCAGATTTACATCTGTGTAGTATTGGTAAGATTGTTGATATTTGATGGGACATCGCCCTCTCAAACAGTTCCTATCAAGTCGTCTGATTAATAACAAGACATTCAGTTGATCCAGTTATATTGCAAATCAAATTATGAATCCAAATTTAGCTGATGAAACGCTACTTACACAACTTCAAGAGACGTGACAAGTCCAAGGGTGGACGGGATAGTGCCCGTAAGCCTGTTGTTTTCTAATAGCCTGATATATAGATCATGTTGATGTTCATTTGTAGTAATCGTTTAACCTTTTTTTTTTCTAGTAGTATAATAATAGGGGTAAAGTTCTTGTACAAATAATCTTAACATACTAAACATACAAATTGAAGGAAAACTCAAAAAGACAAGGTGGCATTTTTGTAATTATCAATAACTATCAAAGTTACTCTACAAATATACCTAAAAAAACCTAACCACTCCCCCCCCCCCCAAAAAAAAACCTAAACCCCCCCCCCCCCCCCCCACCCAAACTAAAATGCTAAAAACTAAACCCCAAAAAAACCTAAAAAAATAAAAAAAAAACACACAAATTATTTTATTTTATTTTTTTAACATTTTTTATTAAAAAATCGCTACTTTTAGTAGCAGCAAAAAAAAAAAAATTTTTTTTTTTTTTGCTAACGAAATGTAGCGATTTTTTAATAAAAAATGTTAAAAAAAAAATTGTGTTTTTTTAGGTATTTTTTGTTGTAACTTTGATAGTTGGTGGTAATTACAAAAATGCCACCTTGTCTTTTTGGGTTTTCCTTCAATTTGTATGTTTAGTATGTTAAGATTATTTGTATTTGATCTTTTGCCATCATAATAGTCAACAGAATATAAAAAACGTACAGATGAATGAGTTTCATGTTGGAGCTGAAGAGCCTAAGTGGGATATCACCTGAAAGCTGGTTGTTTCCTAAGTGACTGAAAACAGTAAAACATAAGTTACCGGTTGTTGTAGAAAACGGAAAGAAAACGGGCATATATAAACATACAAGTGTTTGGCGTGAGTTAAGTTATCAAGACCAGCTGGCGTTGTTGGGTTTGAAACTGGTATGCTCCCTGTGAGCTTGTTATTAGAGAGATCTAACCAATACAGATTTTTTAGATTGCCAACTGAATGTGGAATGGGTCCCGAGAAGCTGTTTGAATTTAGGGATCTATGCAACACCAATTTAAGACATATTATTAGCAGATAGTAGTCCCTAGTACTAATAAATATTAACAATCAAATTGGATATTAATTATCCAAATTATGACTTATTTACTGATAATATCGGTACCGGTAATGTGACGAATACTCCTAACTATCACTTTTCTTGTCAGGGTAATCTTGCTCTAACGGAAAAGCAACTCTGTATGTATGGCTCTACTGAAACAATTTATTGTTTTTTCTCTGTCAGAATGTTGTAATTGTTTTTAAACGACATACACAAAAGTTAGGGGTAAACGGAATACTTTTTTGTGTGAGTATAATTTCCTTTCATAACCAAAGTGAAAGTTAAGAGAATTACTTGTTTCATTGTCCATATTGATTATTATCGGTTAATAAGGTATAGTTTGAATTATATAAAATTAATTTGATTTATTTTGAATTTTAAATTGTCAAAAAATAATAATATTTTTTAGATGAAGACCACGTGACTTTTGACACCTTGACTCTTCAACTTCAATGATTGTAATAAAACATAGCCCCACTTAGACTAGAAGGTATGGGGGCCGGCTAGGCCCGGCAAGGACCGGCGCCGGTCCCCCACACCGCCCCCCTCCATCCCACCCTGGCCTCAGCAGCAACTCCTCGCCGATCTTGCCGCTTGCATTTCAAACATATATCCGTTAAACAACGGATAGATTAATAAAAAAAAAAAAAATTCCTTTTCCACTTTAAATATTTATCAACCTCTTCCATCTTTTTATACCATTTCACATCCATTTCTCCTAATCTTCTCCTTCTATCATCCATTTTTTTAAAAAAACACTCTCATTTTTTTTACCATCATGAATCCATTCAACCCGAACAATCCAAACTTTTTTTCTAGTCCCGCTTACACTCCGACTATGGATTCTTCGTGGGGGTCTCCACCATTTACGTTCTCGGGTTTCCAACAATCACCTAACGCCTTCAATCAAATGTCCCAACTTCAACAAATGCAACAATACCAAGCATTCCAACAATTCATGCAACGCGGCTCGCTTCAACTTGATCAATTCCAATCGCAACCGCCAACTTCCCAACCACAACCCTCGGTTCACCTTGACGATGATGATGAAGTCGTCCCCGAATCGCCACCTAAAGAACTCAAGCGCAAAAAAAACAGGGGGAAGGGGAAGGCGGTTGAAACCGAACCCGTCACCGAAAAAAAAGCGGTTCGAGAGCAAAGCCGAGACCGTGGACAAAAGTAGAGGAGGAGGCGCTAGCTATCTCGTTTATTAAGGCCTCAACTTGTCTGATTGTCGGTATGAACCAAAGTTAATTTTTTTTATATAAATTTAAAAAGAATTATTTTTTAGTTTTACTAATCCATTTTTTTTTAATTTTAGAGAACAATCAATCGGGTTCTGGTTTTTGGAAGAAATGTTCGGAAAGATTTAATACCCTTATGGGGGAAGGCCCCTACCGTGATCTCGAATCCGTATCGGGCAAGTGGCGGAAAATGAACAAGTGCGTGAATGATTTTATCGGGATTTATAACCCACTTTACATCCATCGTCCTAGTGGGACTAGCGACGAGGACGTTCTTAACCTTGCGATAGCTAAATGGGAAACAAAAAATCCGCCTTTCCTGCACCTCCGAGCATGGAACGTTTTAAAGAAAGACCCTAAATGGGCGCCGGTTCCAAATGAGGTCGCAACCGCCAAACGGACTAAAACTTACGAGTCCGGAAGTTATAGTGCGGGAGGCTCCACCGCTCGTTGTCAAATAGACATAAACGACGAACCGGAATACGACGAACCGGAATATCACGAGATCGAACGTCCCGGCGGAAGGGACAAAGCAAAAAAAGAGGCGGCCGGAAAGCGCAAAGTGGGCGGCTCGAGTGGAGGGGGCGGCTCGGGTGGAGGGGGCGGCTCGAAGGCGTCTTCGAAAATGGACGAGTTGATTGCTGAATTCCGTTCGTTTAAAGACTTTGCGGCCGAAAAATATAATCGCAAGATATACGTGTCGGCCGACTACGCTCGAGCCGAGGATTTTAGGATAATGAGGTTGGATCTCGACTCGGTTCCGGAGGATGAACGAGAGGTGTATCGGAAGATGAAGGAAGAGGTGAAGAAAAAATGGACTTAGGAAATGTATTTTTTTATTTTTCGGAAATGTTTTTTTTTTTAGGAAATGTAATTTTTTTTTTTAGGAAATGTATTTTTTTTTAGGAAATGTAATTTTTTTATGTTATGAAATGAATTTATTAAGTTAATAAAAATAAACTTAGAAAATTATAAAATATTAACGTGGGGTAGCCCCATCCTCCATCCCCTGAAAAGTGAAGGAGGTCCATCCCCCACGAGCCGCCTACGTGGAGGCTCATCCCGTGGGGATGGGCCGAACCATACCTTCTAGTCTTACTACCTTGATTCGAATCACTGATTTATGGAAGAAATTCTTACAAAAAGATAAGACTTTCAAGGTTTCCAATGGTGGCTGGAATGGGACCGTTGAAACTGCAACCAACCAGAAGTCTGAAAATACACGATTAGATGTTTAACTTCATAAAAGTAACAACGTTATTTATTTTCATAAATCGAATGTAAAATTACTTACAAGTTTTTTAATTTCTTCAGATTCCCGATATTCAAAGTGAGTGATCCAGTCAAATCTTTATTGTAAGATAAATCTCTACATACGAAACGATCCAAAAAGATTGCTGACAAGATAACAACAGAAGTAACCGATCAAAACTACCATAAAAACGTAGGACTCACAGAATCTGCAGTTCGGTAAACTGGTCGATGTCTCCTGGGAGCTCACCAATCAGTTGCATGCTGGACAAGGTGCTGCAAAGTTATATAATGAGTTAACATAATCAAACTTTGTTACTAAATCACTAATTATAGGTGAAGAATACTAATGTAATCTTTGAACTATTTTCTTATAGATGGTAACACAAGACGAAAAGTGTTTGTGGTTAACCCAACCGTTATCCAACTGATCCATATTTCCAACTCTAGTAAAAAGAAAGTAATCACATTTTGGTGACACGACCGTTTGAGCAGGTGATGCCATCCCAACTACACGGATCGGAAGCATCATCCCAGGTGGGTGGTGTGTTCTGCCAAGCATCCTTGAGAGCCTGAAAATTCGCAACTAAACCATACGAAATCAGTATAAGAACTAAACTTGATGAACACAAAGTCAGTATAAGAACTAATCTTACAGTACTCACTATCCTGAGCTGATATAGTTGAAATAATTATTATACATATGATTAAAAGTAAATGACCAATTTTTGCACCCATCATTCAAAGTAAATGCAGAGTTGTGTTGCAAGAAAACCTTAACCACACAGACCAAATGACAACAAATTTATGTTCCTAAAGTGGCTAAGTCGACAGATTTATAACAAGTAAATTATGGGAAAGACTTGGGAAGTCAACTTGTATTGGCTTGGAGTAGGGATTTGGAATAGCCACTTGTGTGTAGACATGTGTCAAAAACTTAAATACTTATCTTATGTGCTTTGCAATGTGTGGAGCTTTTCAGTTTTGGTTGATTTGGGTCATTGAGTAAGACTTGTTTGTAGCATTTTAGTTGATTGGGAGTGACTTGAGAATATATCTATAAGTTATTTTTTAATTGGTGAAGGTAGGAACCGCGGTGAAGATTGGTGGGAAACCAGGCGTGAGTAAGGACTTCACGGATGAATCAACTACTGATATTACCGACGAATCATTACAGGAATATTCACTAACGGATTACCGACATAAATGGAATCCACCAAACAACGATGAATATTACCAAAAGATATTATAATACTCGGTGTCAAATGATTATAGAAATGAAGAATAGATAAGAACATTAAGAAGCAATATAATCTCACTCTGATTAATTCACTTGCTCTCTCACTATTACAAGGAAGGGTGCGCTACAATATGTAGGAAACCTGAGGGCCGTCCCTAAGGACTCGAGGGCCTTCGGGGACCTTGTGCGAGTAGAAAAAATGGGCTCTTAATCAGTCTGTTTGATTAAATCCAACTAAACTTTAATTTAAATCTTTCTATTTATCTATTTACTCATCAATTTGGACACTTATAAACATAGTAGAGGGTTCAAATGAGAAGAAATTTTTTGTAAGAATAAAAAAGGACAATCTTCAACCAATAAGAATGATTCTTTTTACTTCATTTAATTTTTGTCTTTAATATAGGTGTAAGGGGTATATTGGTAAAATTAGATAGATCATTAATTGTTAGTCTTCCTTTTTAATCTATCTATTATACTAAAGCAAAATAAGGGTTGACCAATTGACCATGATGTGGCTATTGTCTTTGGCCAGAGAATTACAATTTGGACGGCATTTTGTGTATGTATATATTTCATTCTATTTTTTCATTCAATGCAATTCATTTCATCAATAATTCCACCGCCTTCTCTCTTCCATTATTTTCTAATTCGACTTCTTCATCTTCTTCATCGGATTTCTGAAATTTCTTCATTCATCCATATCTTAATCTGTAAGTGTAGATTTTAATTTCTTAGTTTAATCTTTATTTTTTTTGATCTGTTCAAGTAACCTTATCTCCGATTGACATTTAGATTTGTTGTTTATGTTTATTATCTGTATAATTTTTGGTATAGAATTTTATGTTTACTGATAACCCTAAACCGGTTGTAGTGAATTTTACCTTTTGTTTTGTTTATGATTAATTTTTATTATCAAAGAAACCCTATCTCCGATTGTCATTATAGATTTGTTGTTTATATGTTTATTATCCAGATCTGTGTTTATAATACCTATTGTTTTTTTTTATTAATTTTTTGAAGAAGTATTGTTCTATTTCAGAAACCCTAATTCCGAATGTAATTCCAGATCTGTGTTTTATGTTTATTTCCATTATGTTTATTCATACTTACTCCAGCTCTGTGTGTTTTTGTTATTGAATTTGATTTTACATTTATTCAAATCGCTAAATCTGAATTTCATGAAAAAAAAATTTCATTTTGATTGAATCTGTATTCTATGACCCCTAAATTATTTGAATGTATTATTTTTAAATGTGTTTGATAGTTTTGTTTTTTGATCATTTTTTATTTTAATTTAAGACTGTATCTGATTTTATCTCAAGATATGTTGATTTTTGAGTATTAACATTACGGATGATTTACAATATATAATCTGATTTTTTTTTTTGTCATTCAAACCTTTTTTTGTAGGTTTCTAATATTCCTGGGAGTTCTTCATTAAGGTATTGTTTTGTTTTTATTATTCACTAACTTATTGTATTATACATTTTATATGATACATATGGAAGCTAATCAGAATAAACCCTCAGTTGAAGAAAAATACAGTGATAGTGTTTTGCTTGGAACATGGAGGTGTCGTTGATGTTGTCAAGGAGTCTCAGGAAATGCTAAGTGATATCATTTCCTTACGCTCCTCGGCAATGTCAACGACCCCTCAAAAAAATCCCGTCAAATCTTGATTACTGGTTGCTTCATCAACAGAATGTTTATTTTTCTCACCACATATCTCCTGTATATTCCCTTCAATTATTTAACCGCGTTCTTTTCATTATATATGGAAGGTTGCAATCTTATTAAATTATGGTAATTTATTTTAGGTAATTTTGCAACCGTTTCCATTTGTATTGCATATATACATAATTTTGCTTTTAATATAATGTTTCAACCGTTCACTTGAGAAGCGTGCTCTTTATTTTGTTCATCATCAGACATCCAAATACAAGCATCGGTAAGTGTATTCCACCTCTGTATTGATTTTTATTTTTTATTAGAAAACCACAATTAAGTTGTTTGGTTTGTATGTTGTAATTGATTGTAACGGATATGTTAATTGTTATAGATAGCATAAACCCTAATCTCTATTTTCAATTGTTTTAAATACAATTGATATACAATTCCTGATTCAACTTATTGAAACTAGAATCAGTTTATCGATTGTTATGTAATACATATTTTTATTAATTATGTTTTTATAAAAAAAAAATTCAATTTGTTATTTTGATTATTTTTAAGTTATATAAATCCTCATTCAACTTATTCATGAATCCTTTGTTTGTTAATTATTTTGATTGCATAATAATTGATTTGATGTCGTTTGTTTATGTATCCTGTTTTTTGTAGGTATTTACTATGGGTGAAAGTTCATCAAGGTATTTTGTGGCTATTTTTTATTATTTTCTAACAATAACCTTAACATGTTATATATTGTTAACATTGTATTATGTAATTCAGTTACAGAGGACCCTGGTTCTGTAGGGTAATGAATCGATCAGACCTACATATTCTGGTAAATGAATAATTATTACTTTAGTTATTTGTGTTCTTTTCTTTTTCATCTTATTAAATACAGTATATTATTATTGTATTATTTTAATATTTTAAATATAATTATAATTAATTTTTCATTTCATTGTTTTATTAGTCCATTCCCGATGATGCTGTTTCCAAACTATGGGGTGTTTACAAAGGCCCTACTAATGTTATCATACACACTGAAGATGGCCGTGACTTTAAAGTTTATTTAAGCGCTGCTAAAGGGAAGTTATTTTTCTTTCATGGTTGGTCCAAAGTTGTAGAACACTTGGGTCTAACCCAAGGATGTTTGGTAGTATTTAATCCTGTAGATCCTACTACTTTTAAATTAACAACTTTCCTTGATGGGGTTAGTCGTTGCTCTTTCTGGACAAAAATGCTCCCTCCATCATGTAATTTTTATGTAAGATATATATGATTTTATTTTTCCTAATGTATTGAATTATTACTTTAGATATGTTAATACTAACCTTTTTTTCATTTTTTTTTTCATCCTACAGGTCATTCCTCAATGTATTTTGCCAAAAAGTTACGATTATTCGTCAAATGATTTAACCTCTACTGTAATGATAGACAACCAAACGTTTAACGTTTCCATTGTAACGTCTGACGGCAAAGTCGGTTTTACTGTTGGTATGGATGTAATTGTTAGTCTGTTTCAGTTGGAGGTTGGTTGTTATTTCTTATTCACCAAAGGTTTTGGTAATTTTTTCTATTTAAAAGTCTTTGGAAAAAACGGTGTTGAAATCACTTATCCTGACATAGATGTTGATGAGGTAAATTAAATATTGGTAGTTAATTATAAATTTTATATACATATCAGAATGTAATACATTTTATATATATTAATTTGCAGACTGAAGTTGCACCTGTAGATGCTGAAAATGAAGTTGAAAAACAAATCCATGGTGGTGTTACTCGGTTTGTTCGTACTGCTGGTGAAGATTATTTTGTAAGTTTGGATATCATTTTAAAAACTGTTAAAAACAAGTTTTATTTTTATTTTTTACGTAACAAACATTAACTTTTATTATTAATTTTGTTTCAATACAGAGAATTCCTGATCATGTTTCACGCATGGCTAAGCTTCATGAAGGTTTAAAAGATTTGACCATAAGATTTTTGCATCTGGATCCGCCACTGCAGATTACCAACGGTACCAGACGTGAAAGAAGAACCAATGGTCGTGGTTTTCGATACGCTTTATCCTCTTGGAGGAAGTTCATGAAAGCCGCTCGAATTAAGGTCCGTGACCAGGTTCACTATTGTTTTGATGAAAATGAGCAGGTTTTGAGTGTTGAGAGTAGGGCTGTAAACAAACCAAACGTTCGGCGAACAGTTCATGAACCGTTCGGCGGGAAGTTCGTTTGTGTTCGTTCGTTTATTAAACAAACGAACACGAACAAGAAATTTCGTTCATTTAGTTAAATGAACAAACATGAACAGAGGTCGCGTTCGTTCGTTTATGTTCGTGAACGTTCGGTAACGTGTTCGCTTGTGTTCGATAGTTCATTAGTGTTTTTAGTTTTTATATTTCTTTAAATATATCAAAATGCTGACAAATTAAATATCTAATAAGTGTCAGTGTATTATATATTTTGTTCGTTTGTGTTCATTTGTGTTCATGAACATTAGTTTGTGCTCATTAGTGTTTGTCAACGTTCGCTGCCTAAAATTAACAAACAAACACAAACGAACACGAACAAGTTCATTTCCTTAACAAACGAACACAAACATAAAATCCCGTTCGATAAGTGTTCGTGAACGGTTCGCGAACACATATATTTTTTAACAAACGAACACGAACAAGGTCTTGTTCGTGTTCGTTCGGTTCGTTTACAGCCCTAGTTGAGAGGGTTGTACCTTACGTTAGCAGTAGTAATTAGTTATATGACAATTATGGGATGTTTTTTGCCTTTCAAGTTTTTTGGTTTTAACATTGTTTTTGTTATAGAATTTCAATTTTTTATATATTTTTCATCTTAATTCTTATTTTAACCACTATATGCCATGACTTAAAAGTTTAATCTATTATTTTAATAATTTTTTTTCCCACTATAACATTTTATGATAGATCAAAAACGATATATAAACTACTTTTATGGATAAAATTAAATTGATATATTCGCATATTAACATTGCTGATTATTGTTTACAACTAATTATAGTGTTTATAAAGTGACTGTTCAATGTGTTATAAAGAGCAAATAAATCTACACATATTATATATCAGAAAACGATATATAAACTAATTTTGCATATATAAACATTTTAATATTAAGGTATTCAGATAATATTAACTAATTCATAAAATAGTATTATGAACTTAGTATTATATATACAATATAACACTATGTTGTTACATTATAAACTTTTTTATAAAACTTGCATTATAGATTTTATATTATATTGAATTACAGAAACTCCACTTTGACTTAATAGGTTGCAAATTATAAATTTTTAACTTACTTTAAAACTTATTAATCATAAAAAGTCCCTCCTTACTTTATGCAATTTCAAATTGATAATTATGGGAAATTGATTATATGGCCCATTTTTTTTTCCAGTTGATTCGTTTACAGTCCTATAATTAGCTGGAAAAGTAAAGAAATATAGTATAGATATGGATGCACATTATATGGATATGATCCTGAGTGTGTGATATGTCATATTTTAGGTATTGTTTTGCAATGCTATACAATCCTCAATAACATATTTTGTATCTTCATTTCAGTATGCGTGTCGAAGAAGGTTATCAGTGCTGATTTTATAACTGCTAAGGTTGTAGAATGCTGGAAAGCTTCATTTTTAATTAAAGCTAAAGAAGGAATTTAATTTTTCAAATCCGTTGAAT
Source organism: Helianthus tuberosus (assembly GCA_030545235.1). Classification (NCBI taxonomy): domain Eukaryota; kingdom Viridiplantae; phylum Streptophyta; class Magnoliopsida; order Asterales; family Asteraceae; genus Helianthus; species Helianthus tuberosus. The sequence goes on from CM060363.1 coordinate 64,875,078, forward strand.
AAGGTGGTTAGTTACATTTCAATTTATAATTTTTTTTCACATATTAACCTACTTTTGGACATTTAAATTGATTGACTGTATTTTTAGAAAATACCTTTCTATTACATATTTCCATGTTCATGGTTTATTATAATTGTTTTTTTTTCGATATTTTAATTTTGTATAATATACAATGTTTACTTAATTAACATTGCCTACCTATTATAAATATTCTTTAAACATTTCACATTCAAATCAATCTTCTCTACTCAGAAGTTTTTCTATCAGTTTTCATAAGCGTTGGTAAGAATACCATTGACTGTTTTATAAGATATTGATTGAAAATTTATTACAATGTGTTATTATATATTGTTGTTTTTTTTTCTAATCCTTCATTTGAATTTTATGCAGAAATGGAACAACCTCCAATCACTCTGTTGAATAATTTGGACCTCAATGTTGATAACTACACCATCAGAATACGCATTGTTCGGTTGTGGACAAGAGCTGATTTCAATAACGCTAGAAAAGTTTATTGTTATGATATGATAGTCATGGACAGTGAGGTAAGCGTTCATACACTTATGTTTGAATTTAATTTTATATACTGTTAATTCTTAAAGTACGTATTTTTTTGTATAAAATAATGATGTTGTTTGTCAGGAAACAAAAATGCAAGCTTTTGTTTTGGCTAAAAACGCATCTGGATATCAACATCTTTTAGAAGAAAAGCGTTGTTTGACGATTCGAAATCCTTCCTTGGGTGAGAATCGTCAGAAGGTCAAGTACGCTAAGGGTGGTTTGAAGATTAACCTTAATAACAACACCGTTGTTGAGGAATGCCATGAGGCTATTGGTTCTGAATGGGGTTTTGATTTTACTCCGTTTGATTCTGTTGTGGAGGATCCAACAAGTGACAACAAGTTCTTTAAAAGTCCTATTGGTATCATATACAATTAAAACTATATGATACAACATAACACAGTTTTTTATTTTGTTGACACTTTTTACCTTTTTTCCACAGATGTAATTGGTTTTGTGGTCAAAAGTTTTCCCTTCGAGGTAGACATGGAAACTAATAATGGAAATAACCAGAAGAAAGTCACCTTTATGCTTGAAGACTTGAAGTATTTATTTATTTTTTATTCACTTTTATTGCTTATAATATTATCTTTTTTATGTTATGTATTCTAAACTACTACTTTTATTGTTATCCTTTTTAATGTTCAGCAATAAGCAGATTTTTGTGACACTTTGGGACGGTTATGCGGATCAAATAATGGAGTATGAGAGCAGCAATCGAGGTGAAAAAAATGTCGTCGTAATCATTCAGTTTGGGAAATACAGATTCTGGGGAGGTATCGTATTACTTTAAATATATTGTGTTTTTTCTGTACGGTTTCACTTTAAATAGTTGTTTAAATTAATTATAACTAATTTATAATTATGTACAGGGCATTTGTCTGTTTCAAATTTGTATACCGTCACCCGAGTCTTAATTAACAGTGATATTGATGAAGTTGCTGAGTTTAAACAAAGGTTCACTATCCTAATATGTTTTTATACTTTTGTAGCAAGCTCTGTGATTGTAAATAATTATTTTTCATTTTTTTTTAGATTTATCGAGAAACTTTCTCCCGAAATTTCTTCTAGTTATTCTGGCTTAAGTTCTTCTGTTGTCAAGTCTGCCACTGAAGAGTTCCTTTCTGACTTGACTTTTTATCCCATTGGGTCGTTAAACTCAATAGATACGGTAACACGGATAAAAATTGTTTTAATATGTTTTCCTTTATCTATTTTGTTATACATTATCTATATCTTAAACACAGACGAAGTTTGTTGTCATTGTTGGGACTATCAAGAGTTTTGCATCGAACAATGAGTGGTTTTACAACGCGTGCACAAACTGCAACAAAAAGGTTTCAACCATTACTGTTGTAAAAGAGAAGCAGGATGGTACTGATGGTTTTGAAGAGGTTACTGTTTTGGAATGCAAGACTGATGTTTGTAATACAAAGAACCTTTCATCAATTCCAAGGTAAATATTATCCATGTTAAGTTTTGTTTGTCAAAAAAATTAAATCGCATTAATATATTTTGCAGAATTAGGCTTTATATACGTGTGCAAGATTGTACTGGTATTGTGAGTTTGACATTGTTTGAGCGTGAGGTGACAAAGCTATTGAAGGTTAATGCTAATCAACTTTTAGAGAACAACATTGCAGTATGTACTAAATAATTCCTTTTACCATATTTTTGGTTATTATACAACAATAAAGTATACTTTTTTTTTCAACAGTTAGCAAACGAAGGAAGCTTTCCAAAGGAGCTAAATTCTTTACTCAATATGAAGTTTGCGTTCAAGATTGCTGTTTCTTCTTTTAACATTAGCAAGAAGTCTGATGGCTACTCAGTCTCCAAGATGACTAATAACCCGGTGGTTTTGTCCGAGCTTGATAAACATTTTGACACTATTCAGGTATATTTATTCCAATTCATCTTTGTACTATTATTACAATTTGCCAACAATGTTTAACTATTAATTATTATCATTTTTTTTTATACTTTAAAAAAAAAATCAGCCTATTGAAGAGGAAGCCGTCAATATCGAACCATCCGATTCAAATCGTAATGATGATTTGCCTGTTAAGGTTTACTTTCCTTTACCTTATATATGATTTAAGTTGTACTCATTATCTGTTAAATGTATATTTATAACTCATCCCTATTTATTTATTTTATTTTTCTAGGATTCTATATCCCAAACTGGAGACGATGTAACCCCTTGCTCAAATGTTTTTAAAGTTGGCTTTACAACATCGTTTGATCACAAGGATGCTGACTTGGATACGAACAGCGAACGTGACTTGAAGCGCAATTTGGATACCGTGTATGACGTGGATGATGTTTCTTCTCAGTCTTCATCAAAGATGCGTAAAGACAGTGGTGTCGATGAAGTGCTTCTAATTCCAAAGAAAGAAACTTAGTCATCTATAATTCAAACATTTGATATGATCGTTTATTTTGTGTTCAGTATTTGGATATTTTTGTTGGGTTTTTTGCGAAATTTGACAATGGTTTGACTCGTGTGGTTATTTGATATGAACGTGATTGTTTCATGGTTTAGTTGTTTCTTTCCGAAAACAAATTTTTTTTTACTAATTGTTGTTAATTTTACTTTTTTTTTTCTTATATGTATGTCATGATTATTCTACTTTTAATTTTCTTATATATACTCTAAATTTTTTAAAAAACTTATATTTTAATATAAACATATATATTATTCAGAAACATTTTTAATACAATCCGTTTAAAAAAAAATGTTACTTCCCTTCGTCCCAGTAAAAGCGTCTTATTTTGAATTTTTAAAGTCTTTATTTATAAATTCTGACTTTAATTATATATTTTTTGTGTTATATAAAACTTTAATTATATATTTTTTGTGTTATATGTAACTTTAAAATATTCATATTATTTTATCAAATTTGTAACGATAATTCAATTTCATGATCATTTTTAAATTTATGAGCAATTTAATTATAGATGTAATGTATTTAATTAATGTACAAAATATGTTATCAAATTCTTTTATAAACAGTTACCATAATTTATTCTAAACATATACATTAGTCAGTTATAGAAAGTCTTTCATACTATTTTTAAAATAAAAAATTTAACGTTTTAAGTAATACAAAATTTAAAAAATACACTCCGTTTTTAAATTTAAAAACATTAAATATACAGAATTTAACGTTTTTAAGTAAACTCATTGTGGTTAGACATTGTAAGGAATTTCTTTGTGGTTAGATATACATGATTAAAAAATACTAATATTTTAACACTTTATTCAATATTTACTAACCATTAGTGGAACTAAAAGGGTGTTGTGGTAATTTATGGTTTAATCCATTGTATTGGCGTCAATGTTCAAAACATAGGGGATGTTTTTGTAACATATTAAATGGCGGTTGTAATTATGTTTTTATTTTCCTTACCATACGCAACCATCATATCAAAACTTCATCTTCCCAATGATAGAGTGAATCGCCGACCGGAACTACTGCTACGATTTATCGCCGGAATCATCTGTATTAAGCTGATAGACGCCGGAATTAGGGCTTGGCATCTTGATTGTAGGTAACAACATTAACTTTCTTTACATTATTCATTATTTTTTGATATAATCCTTTCTATCTTAGATTTTTTACCTATACATTGATATACTTCGAAACTCAACCGTTTATGTTGTTGTTTTTCCGTAAGTCTGAGACTTTAGTTGTTAGAAATTAGTGTTTGTAGTTTATTTTTGTTATCCTATGTTCAACTTCTGTTTATATACCGATTTTTTTATACATAAACGTTAGGTTATGAATCTGTATTTAAATATTCACTTAAAAATTTGATACATATGGGTATAAGAACTTTAAATTTCAGAAACATCAAAATTAGTTATAATAATGTCTGTAAGGTCATAGAAATTTTCGATTATTGAACCACATAAGTTTGTGTTTTCATGATTTGAATCTTCAGTATTGTTATTCCAATCAGTGTTCTGTCTGTAGTGTTTTTTGTGTATACTGTATATATTACTGTTCGGTAAACTATGAGAATGTGAAATTATTTGTTTTTTTTTAAATCATTCGTCTTAGCATATATTTTTTGTGCAGATTTGAAAATGTATACTTCGTTTGTAAAGTATCTTCTGAACCCATCATCATTGAGTTTAGTAAGCATTCTTTATTTTACCTATAATTAAGTTTTTTGAGTATTTTTTTTTTTTTTGTATTTTGATTTTTGAATCTTATAATTTTAAATATATTTAATTAAAATATATATATACAGGATGTCCCAAACAACTTTGTTACTCAACTCTATGGAGAGGATTGGGCCGGTAGGAAGCTGCGTATATATCATTCAAGTGGGAAAAAATGGGTCGTAATGTTGAAACGAGTAAAAGGTATGCCGGTCTTAACTGACGGTTGGGAAACAGTTGTTTCAGAACTTGAACTCCAAAAGGATTGTCTGCTTACATTTCTTCCATTGAGCCATTTTGGTCTCCATCTTTCATCTTATGTTAATGGCGTCTGTGATCAATCTTATTTCACCATTAATCGTCATCTAAGAATGGGTTTTACGGTACGTAATCTCATTTCATTTTCATTACAATTTATATTTAACATGTTTTTCACTTTTTTATACTCTAACGTACAAAGCCAACATTCAATGTGTTATGTTTCATATTATGTAGATGATTGAAGATTCTTTTGTTCAACAATGTTTTGGAGACAATGTAGTGGCTGGCTCATATGAAATTAATTATAAGGGTTCTCCGTGGACAGTGTCAACAAGTAAGGTTAATTCAAACTATGTATTTTCACAAGGTTGGACTCAAATTTGCAACGATCTTGGCGTTCAAGAAGATGATTTACTGGTTTTTGAAAAACTTACTGATGTTATGTTTGGCTTAACCGTGTATCGAGATGAGGTTGAGATAAGGTTGAGCAAGAAGGTTGAATCTGATGATGATGATGATGATGTATTTCTGATATCTAAGGCCAATTACTGTAAAGCGCTTCTTAAGGTTCGATTTTATTAAGTATTAAATTTTGTATCCTTTTTTATTCTTCTTTTAATTTTTTTTCAATATGATGTTTGCAGGACATAGAGGAAGATGATAACCAGCCCACTTCTGATCAAAGTCCATCAGGAACAGTCCCGTCACGTACACCGAAGAAGGTTCATGTTAAAGAGACGTTGAAAGTAGGTGATGGTTTACATTTCAAGACAATGCAAGATGTAAGTTTACCACCACTATTATATATTTATATTAATTTATTAGTTATGATAATTGCGTATTATAAATCATGTTTATAAATGAGAACTTCAATTAACTCATACGAACGTTAGTACTGATTTGAAACCTACTGTTGCATCTATATCATAACTGTTATAGGCTGTTTTTGGTTGTTTGTTTTGTACAAACACATTTTTTAATCAATTTGCTGTTTAAGTAATTTAAATGAAATTGTTTCAATGATCATATTAGTTGTATTAGAGGTTTAATAACTACATTGTTTATTTCCTAGGTTTACAAGTCAAATATTATTTAAATACTGATGACATTTTACAATAAATTTAATAACTTTAGTATATTAGAAAAATAACATGCAGCTTTATTAGATCAAATGCAAAGTCTGTTTGGGATGTATGTTAGCCGTTTTTTTCTGAAAATATATTACATTTTCTATATGTAATATGATGCATGATAATTTTAGTTTTAAATTTATAAAACATATAAGATGTAACATATTGGATGTGCTAACTCTATTCTTTCACAACAGGTTAAAGGAAATGTAAAAGGTAAACGTTTTGTTGACCGATCCGACACAGTTGAGAATTTGAACAAACAATGCAAAGGCCGAAAACGTTATACAACATCTGGTCAAACTGTCAAGGTATTAATTTTTTATGTATTTTTATTAACTTTAGTAATATCCGTTTTTATTGTCATTGTTTGCTTAGGTATATTCATAAGGTTTGATACAAAATTTATAATTTCTGCTGAATAACAAGTTTAAAATTTAAATTATTGATTCTTTGGTATTTTATTTTTTTGTGCTCAACTTGAATCTGTTGATATTCATGTTCAAGTAGAATGAATCCAATATTAATTTAGTAAAAACTGAATACGTTTAGAATCAATGTTCTTAATTGTTTATAAGTCGTACAAAGTGTATATATTTTGTGTAACATTGTTTAAGTAAACTAATAGTTTGTCAGCCAAATCAGTATGTTATCCATCTTCATACATAGTATTTGTACAAGATTACTTTAATTGTACAATATATACTATATTTGGTGTTAACTACCTCTATATATTTATTTTAATTAAACAAGGCAAAGAAACGGTTATCTGATGTTCAAAATGTGAAGCATCGAAAGAAGGTTACAAGGAATGCAAGCAAAGTTTCCGTTGTCGTCATGGATCCTGAATTCTTCAACTTTAGTCGTAAAGCAGAATATAGGCTGGTAGGTTTTTTTTTACATGATTTACCATCATATATTTTTTTTACTTTTCTATATTCACTTATATTTTGTTTTCTTTCAACGCATTTAGCGGCTTCCTGTTGAGGTTGTAAAAAGAGCATGCCTGTCTGAAAGCTTGCAACCTTTATCTGTGCAAGACATGAATGGTGATGTTGAAGTTTATGAAACAAAGACAGAGTTAAACGGTGGTACGTTACGTTACGCCGTTGATGGTTGGAGGAAATTCATGGAAGATAACCAGTTGCATCTTGGACACATTCTGCACTTCACATATGTAACTTCTCAGAGGAAGATTGTGTTGAAAGATGTAACTTCGTTTTAAGGAAGACTGGTATATATTTTGTTTAAAACAGCTATGGTTTGGTAAGTTGTTTGTTAGTCTTTTAAATAGATACATTTTGGTGGTTTGGTTGATGAACATGATAACTTTGCTTATTTTACTATGGTTTAGTTTATTTAGTTGTTTTGTAATGATACCAATAACTTTTTTTGTAATACGTTCAATGTTATTAGTGTTTGATATGTATATTTTAGTAAGTATTTACAATCTTCACATTTACACAATTCAAATTTTTTATTTAATTTGAAAGATGTGATCAATCTCATCTTCCTTAAAAAAATATTGAATATAAGGTAAGTAAATTTATTTATGGAAATCTATATTACAATTTAATCATTTTCAAAATTAACATATTACATAAATATATTTCCTTTTTTTTTTTTCATATTCTATCTCTATATATTGAAATAGAGTTGTTTCAATTTTTTAGTTCTATATCACCCTTTCATTTCGTATTGGCTTATTCAATAAGAATTGATCTAAACACGTTTTGTTCCGTTGCTAATTTGCTCCTGGTGAATCAACCTTTGAACTCGGTTAGTTTGTTCACTTTGTATTTTAATTTATTGTTATTCTAACAATTTAACATTTTATTTGAACTTTTATGTTTTTTTTTCTCAATATTTGTTTTCGCATAGTATCATTCACTTAAGTTATATGCTCTGATTATAACGTATCCTTATAGTAATATATATATACATATATACACAAATCATCTTTGTTATGTATTTCATATTTTTTTCCTTCCCATGTAGTTCTGATCATGGAAGCTATTGATTATGACACCTTAGTCGTGGAAGTTTTGTCTAGGCTCCCTGCAAAATCAATTTGTAAATTCAAATGTGTTAGTAAAGCATGGTGTGCAGAATTATCAAGTAATCAGTTTGCCATTTTGCATTGTGTAATGCTTAATAAAGCTAAAAATCGGAAGCTAATATCATTGAATGATATGTCAATAGATGTTGATAATGTAATCTGTGGCAAGATTGAATTTGGTTCAACGAAAAGTATATCTTTTCCTTTCGAGACTCCACCATTGTCATTACGTTTTCTTTCTTCTCTCGACGGACTTTTATTAGTTTACTGTCTTAGAAGACTTATCATTTGGAATCCAACTACTAATTGGTATACTATTTTATCTGATGACTACCCTATACATGGATACGATCACGAATATGATACTGGTGCTATCTACTACGATCAATCTAACTACCTTAAAGTACTCCACATCAAACGTCGATACAATAATGTATTTGCAAGTGTATATTCTAGAAGTTTTGGTATATGGAGAGATGTCAAATTCATTAATGGAACTAACTTTGGTTCACGTTCTTATGCGTGGTCTGTTGGAACACTATCCGGCAAGACTGTATACTTCATTGTTTCACAATCTTGGTGGGTAATTGGAAAGAAGTTTATAGTTGCTTTTGATGTTTTATCTGAAACATTCAAACTTATTAATTTTCCTTTGAGTAAAGATCTTATTCCTAGCCAAGGGCATCTTATCACATTAAACCGGAATATTCACATGTTTGTTGTTTCCGAACCTGAAGAGCTTATTGTTGAACTCTTCAAACTCGAAGGTGAAGTATGGAATAAGGTTTTATCTTTTCAGAAATCTCAAACAGTTTCTTTCCAAAGTAGGCGGCACCAACCACATATAATGGAGTACAACACATGGATTTTAATGAGTGAATGGGGACATATGGTTACCGTTAAATTAACCGGCGAAGAGTTACATTATTTACAAGATGTTGATACATTTAATGGAGTTAACGAAGCGTTATTCATAGAGACTATTATTTCTCCTTTTAGTTAGAAGTTATATAATTTGTTTTGTTTCTGTTTTTATTGTTCCCAAGTACTTACTTTATTTATATTAATACTAGTCTAAGTCCCCGTGTAATACACGGGTGGCTAAACAACAAAAAAATTATACTTTAATACGTAAATACTTTATTACAGGTTTGTCTGAATATTAAGATAAATAATATCTTATAAAAATTAATTAACGATTACATTTCATATTAATTATCATGTATACGTCTATAAATAATTTTTTGAAATGAAAGAAATGTTGTATTAAATCTATAAATAAATTCCAATATAGCATGCATAGAAGTTGTATCCAATATAAATGAGCCACAAATTTCCACTTAATCAATTCTTAAAAGATTACCCTCTTTAACCAGACCCACTCTGACCCGTTTTAAACATGCATATTTGATAATGTTATATTTTCAGTTTACATATCACATGAATTGAATAATATAAAACGAATAAACGATATAATTCATAAATATCTAAAACTTATTATAATATAATGAAACTGGGGAGATAAACTCATGGTACTTATCCGTCATGTTCTTGAAGGAGATATTTGAATTGTTCCCTGTTGTCTTCAATTTGCTTTGTAGCTTCCGTATAGCCCCATGCCTCTGCTCCATTTTTCCAATATATCACATAGCAAAATTAGATATAATTAAGACGCTATGTCAACAAAAACTGACCACGTTCACTGGTTTTGTAAAAAATGATAATAATTAATTTTTGAAGTGCCAATTTTTTACCAATGATACACTGGGGTTGATTTAGTTTGTTTTTCACCTTGAGTATTCAAATGAGTTAAACTAAAAAGATTTAGTTAAAAATGGAACATGCCAAGAAGTCAAAAGGCATCAAAAATGTATTCCAATGCTTAAAACCTCCTAAATCTCCCTTTCTTTACCCGAACCCAATGTGTTACACAGGTGGCTAAACAGGAAAACTAAGTCCTTTAAAATTGTAAAGTAAAAATTATCATTTTTTATACGTTGAATTATTAAAAAAAATGTTAGAGAGTACACGAAATAATTGAAATACATGAATAGGAAAAAAAATCACAACTCATTGAAGATCTCTTTATAAACAACGTTAGTATTACTTATGCGTAGGTTTACCATCGTTGTCAAGTATTAATAGCTTTACTCCATCTCGTGTTTTAACCCTTGATAAAGCAACATACAATTGACCATGTTTGAAAACAGGTTGTCTCAAGTACAAACCAACTTTTGATAGCCTTCTCCAGATGCTCCATCCTCCAAGAATCATATATAAGTAATCAACCAAAGTCTATAAATATTAACAACTTAATAACAATACTAACTACTATCCATCGTTTTAAACGTGTTTCCGTTCGGGATCGAACCCGAAAGATCGTTATACGACCGGGAAATTCCCAGAAATATTGCACGATGAGGCCGAAAAACTGCGAAGAACCGGCAATGAGCATGCTTTTTCGGGAAGTATCCCTCTGAGATTCGGATTATTCGACACGCTAAAATGCTCAAGATACGAAGCAGGAAATATATCATAAGGAATCCCACCAAGAAACCTATTTCCAGATAAATGAACATAAGAAACATCACTAAGAATCCTAAAATCCAAATCAATATCACTCGAAAACAAATTATCTTCAAGTCGAATTCGAAAAAGTGAGGAACAATTCGAGATAGACGAAAGACCACCCGAAAAATAATTCGAAAATAACATTAACCTACTCAACTCCCCCCCTGAAGAAATACCTGGTGGAATCACACCCACAAAATCATTTGTTGAAACATCAACCCATTTGAGTTTAGAATGCATACCCAATTCTTGTGGCAGTGTGCCACTAAAGAAGTTATCCAAAATAAGAAGTGATTCAAGAATAGGAACCATATTTTAAATAAAACCCAGTTACTTACAAACAATTGGCTAAATCTCGGTTCTAATGTTCAACCCAAACCGGTTACATTAATTCTTAAAAACGGAATGTGAATACGTAATACAACAAACGACACTAAGTCGTGTGTGTCTGAAGAACAGTTTCTGCAATCTCTTTGAGCACTTGCCCACTTGCATAGTGATGTCTGCGTACTGGCATGTATACATCTGCACCAGCAACCAGTTCCCTCTCAATTTCGTCTGTCTTTCCTAACGTAAAATAAATGGGCTTTCCACACAGCTCACATCTTGCCTATAGCTTAGTTAAAGACTCTGCAACTGGTATCGTATCAAGCACTCCAAAGATCCTTCTGCAAACCGTACATATAATATTCAATCATCAAATAACAGTATATTATGTGGCTGCGATGAAGTCATGAAACTTTTACATGAAAATTGAAAGGTTTGACGTGGTTACATGTAAATGGGTCTACCACTCTACTTGAACCGTGTTTAATCCCAAACGGGTCAAAACGGAAGTTCATTAAATGTTGCCCAAAGTCTATTTTAGCGTATACAACTTCCACAAATGTTTTGTTTGAGTAATTCAATCTATAATTGTAATTGAAGTTTGAAAAAATGGACAACCCATACTGCAACCTCTTCACAAAAAACATATAGTTAAACGTGTTCTTTTCTAGGTTCAATCTTTAGATATTTCTTCCCACAAGCATATAAGCAAGACCAATTAACTGTAAAAGTTAAATCGAAGACATGCCCACAAAAGAGTTGATGTCAACCTAGTAACACATTAACCAAATGAAACATCAACCAGCATGCAATTCATATATAATATAATAATTTCTACTGTTTTAGCTTGTTTAGTGATGTTTAGTATGCTGAAATGTTCCCTGTTTTTTGCACCTTTGACGGCTTACGATAAACCCAACCCTTTCTAGGATGTCCTAAACCAAAAAAAAAAAACATTACATGCTTTGTTATCATATATCTTTGTTTTTAGAAGGTTGTATGTATAAAAATATACTTTGAAGAACTTTCAACCAGTCCCCTTTCAGCTAGATATCTTGATTTGACCCATTTGGGATCAAATACAACCCAAATTAACCAATTCGTAAGTATATAAATGTCAATAACAGAATAGAAAGAAAATATCAACATTGAAACTTCATTAAACAACCTGGAGCCATTGTCACCAAGACCATGCAATCAAACAACCGTTGCTAGATGCGTCCCTTTTGGCCTCACAACATAAGTCCTTCCGAGACAGCATCATTGCACTTTCTGAGGTTGCATGTATTCACTATGTCATCATCCTATAATTATTAAAGAAATGAATTAATTTAACAATATTTAATGTGAATGAACGATTTAATAAGTTTTATGCATTAAAAAAAAAACTCACATGTCATCATAGTTTCACAACCACTGAACAAAATGTCAAGACTGGTAACAGAATATGCCCAATGAACAAAAGAATTTAACATATAAGATGTTTATGTTTATTACTTGATCCATATTCAAGATGCACCAGCTCGAAAATCATCCATCGATCTCATCAAAGGATAATTTCGGTTGAATTTATTAGCTAATGTCAGCATCGAATTTGGAACAACATTACCCATAGGCCATACCAGCTCAAAAATCATCCATCAATCTCTCATCAAAAGATAACCTACAAACAATCAGTCTAAAAGGTTAAATATAAGGAGCTGCATTTTTCTTTTCACTAAAGATAAACAATATTTACAGTTTAGCAAAACCTCAAACATACAAAACCAAATTCAAATCCACAAATCCATGAATATGATTATAGATCAACAAACAGATGGCCTCAATTCAGTAAGTCATGTGCAGAGAAATTACCTCATAGGCTCGTATTTGATGTGAGAAGCTGAAAGAAGCTAATCAATGAATGTAAGCATATTCAAATCAGATGGCCTCATCATTTTCCTTAAACATACACAATCTGCTGTCCTATATGAAGAAACTAATCAGTTCATCATCACTGAAATGATAACTTAAACAAACCGCTCAAAATCAGTCACAACCTAGTAAGATTTCAAGACCCGGACATTAAATTAACACACTACCTAGAAGCCTCTCCCCAAGCGGTGAACCGGCTAAACACCAAAATCCACCCACACCATGATACAACCAGTCCCAACCCCAAGATTCAGCTCCCACCCCACGAAAAGACCACTACCCTGACCTGCTGAATTACTCCCACCAGCCTGTACACTAACCACATCTACAATCCATTAAATTTACCATATCATCTCTTGTTACTGAAGGCTCAGAAGAAATAGGCATGACTGTCAATGAAACTGAATCATAAGCAAACATATTCTTCTCAACTCCGGTCTGCTTAACGAAAGAAAATCATTATGATACAACAATCACAGCTATGCCGGAGTCTATGAACAACTTTATTAGTATGTAAACAGAGATGACTTTTTAAAGCTTAATTTTATCTAAAGAAAGCACGGATGTGCTATGATATGTAATTGAGCACTTATCAACAAAACAACTGATGTACGCAACAAACCCATCAGTTTCATATGTTGGTATTAAATACCAACTACACAACATAACTCATCTGAGGCATTCAGTGGAGCAAGTTGTGTGCAGGCAAGAAGAATCAATTTTAACAATTCTATGTTCAGTTTTCTATAAACTACAAATCAACGGCATCGATTATGAAATTAAAGGAAAAACAGACATTGATCGATCTTCACTTATGCTTCCTTTCTTTACCCGAACCCAATGTCACCAAAAAAATAAGTTTTTTTTGTCTAATTACCTTATAATAAAGTTTTTTAGGCTTTTGAATGCATTTTTTTTTTGTCTACTGAAAAGCTCACCTTAACCATCAAATAGTTCATGAACAGTACTTCGTTCAGTTCATTTGCAGCCCTAATTACAATAATAATCTATTTTTTTATTAAAAACAATTTAGGAAGCTGTATGCATTAAACTTTCAGCACGTTTGACTCGTTTGACCAATTTTGTTTAAGCTAAATGTTTTAAAATGACCCATCTAGAACAGAACAAACCTGACGTAGATCGATCTTCATTAAAACCATCCCGAAAACAGAAACTCTTCTTATTAAGTCAGCGAGGCGACCATCAGCTAGAATTCCCGATCCACATGATTGCTGTCACAATAACAATTAGTGTGAGCTGAAATGGGTTGGGTAGTCGGACCACAAACACATCATTTATCATTTTTGGTTATACAAAATCTGTATTATTACAATGTATTCTAAACATTAATGAGGACTCATTTTAGGTTTTGGTGTATTTACATACACTTCCGCTAAGTTTCAAACCGTTTGACCAAGCTTGACTCATCTAACCAGTTAGATTCGTTCAACCCATTCTTTTTAGTTAAATCATTTAAAACATAATATGTTTGACCCGTTTAAAATAAAAAATAAAAAATTAACCTACTAATATATAGAAGGTAAGGATGAGCATTTGGTACTTGAGACCAGTACTGTACCGAATTATTTTCGGTACCGATTCGGTACCCACTTTTTGGCATTTTTTGTACCGGTACTTTTGGTCAGTACTGCAATATCTACTATAATAATAAATCCACATTAAAAATCACAAATCCTTGATACATCAGATTATTTTTTGTTCATAGGCAAAAAAATAAAAATAAAAAATACGGATATAAAACACACATCACCTTAAAATAGCTGTTGATATATTCTTCAAAACTGTAGCACCGTAAACAAAACATCCTATTTCTTTGTTGTTTGCTTGAAAAGCACAACTTTTTAACAGCTACTAAAACTAAAATATGAAGTAATAAGAGAAAACTGGAATATAATTACCGCAATAACATCTGAAAGTGAAGGTTGTTTCTTCTTCGTGTGGAGAAGATGCGACTGCCATTAACTTAGTATACTGGAAAATAAACTTTGGTCATATAAAAATATTAGAATTCAAGAGATTTTGTAACTTACAACATTCATATTAGCAGCCCATATAGCAAATTAATGTTCCCAGTTCCCTAATGTAGAAAGCGGTGCTACTAAATGAGGGGAGACATTCTCTTTAGATAACGATGCCAAATAAGCAATACTTTGTATCGTTTTCCTGAATGTTATAAAGCATACTATAAAGGTAAAGGATTACTTTTTCATACATATATAAAAACAAAATTTTTAAAAAATTAAGGAAATCTTACCAAGACCCATTTCGTCTGCAAGTATCACATGTGTTTGTTTTGACTTTAGACCATGAGAAACGCAAGAAATTCAATCCTTCAAGCTGGTATGGAAGTAGCTCACCTATAGTTACACGTAATCAAGTTTTGAGAACATCTTCTAGCTTATACATATAGCTATTAAAATTGAGAGGCTTATACATATACCCAAAAAGCTTACTTGCGGCAAATAGTTTTCAGCACTTAAATACATATTTAGAAGAGAGATTGATGAGGCAGAACAATAACTTAGGCCCTTCGAGACTACAGCCAAGAAGAAGAAAAGCTAAAACATAAACCCTAACCTTTTTATCAACTTTTTACACCATATCAAAATTATTAGATTTGATATTACATTATTTAATCATCATAATTGAAACAATACACATCTCCAACAACATCATTAACTGTCCAAGAAAGTAGTAGTTAGTTGATGGCTGGCTATTCACTTAATTTATCACAGCACTTTGAAACTCAAAAGTAAAGACATATGCTAGGAGAAGCATGATAGTCATATGCTAGCTAAGAACAACAAACACTCATGAAAACGTAAATGGTTGATATTTAAATAACATTAATTCATTAGGAGAAGCATAATAGTCATAGCTTGTAGCAATAAACGGGCCACCTGTAGTACGCCCGAAGTTGGTTCCTTCATGACACTATTACAAAAATTAAATTAACAAATAAAGTTAAATCCAATATTATCAAGTGAGTGGGAACTAAAAATAATACATAAAAAAGGTACAAAAAAGGATATTTTCGGCTGTCTTACTCTTGCCTATCTCACTTACTTGGAGTGCCCAGATCTCTCGTCAGCCTGCAAATGAACAAAACTACTGGAGTTATATTAAATAAATGTAAAAATTAAGACATAAGAAAAGGTACTTATGAATACTCTGAACCACCACCAGACTCACCCAATTCTGGAAAACCCTAACCCTATAAATCGAACGCCACAACCACCTTGTCGACAGAAAAAACTGAGCACCTAACAAATCGGAAAGAACATTCAAATATATAACAAATTAACAATCGGAATAACAAATAAAACTAACCTGATTTACACTTTGAATCAAAACTTGCTATCATAGTACCAAATAACATAAACCACATAAGATCAGGCGAAATAAAATCCCCAAAATTAAGGTAATCCACATATAAATATGTAATCAAAATCAAATACAACAAACCTAGTAAAATATTAGCAATCAAATCGAAAATATGAAATACCTCAAAAAGATTTGAAACAGGGAACATTATCGTCTCTCGAATCCTTTGGATGCTTCAAGTGCCGCCAGTTCCAATGACTCCTTCAAGAATCCATACCAAAACCTTAGAAACCGATGGTCACATTGTCTCACAATCAAGGGTTCCTAGGAAAAACCAATATTAAAAAGACATGAAACAAAAATTAACATTAGAAACTTTCATGAATCAGGTTATAAATTGAAAAAACAAACTTACCAGGTTACTTTTGACCGTAGAGAGATGAGATCTAGGTTGTTTCAATTGAAAAAAAAAAAAGAGAACTGATTGGAGGCAAAGGATGAAAAGAAACGCTTGTGTTAATTCTAGATTTAGGGTTCTTGGTATTGCAAATTAGATCCGGTTATCGGACTGACTGGATCACAACAATCGGAGAAGCAGGATACAACTGATTTCAGATGAGATATACAAAACAAAAGAAATTATTAGTTATAAAATCTAAAATATCAAGAACGATAGTTGATCCATTGACAAAATCTAACATTTATGACGAAGATCAGAGTCGGATTCATAGAGGAATGAATGAGAGGCAGAGAGCGATTCATTGATAACACAGGAATATGAGATTGAAATTAGGGTTTTAATGATTGATTGAAAACGTATTGGAGAAGATTTCTAACTGGTTGATTGAGAATTGAGTGGTTTCCATATAAAGCATTTTGCCGCTCAAAAACCCAATTATCTGGCCAAAGAGAATAGCCACATCAAGGTCAAATGGTCAACCATTATTTTGCTTTAGTATAATAGATAGATTTTGTTTTATTTTGTTTTTATAAATTATGATGTTTTCCATATTATTTTTTGTTCATTAATGTGAATTCATTATATTGTTGATATAGATTGGTGTGCAACTGTTTTTTCTTTATATCCGTTTACATAAATTTTATGATTTATGAGTCAGTATAAAATAGAGATCGATTTACACTATTACCACCATAATGGTTTGTTAGATTTTATATATGAATCTGGTTTGATTAAATATTACTTAACATGTGATCCAACATACCAACTATTTAATGTAACACTTTTTTTTTATTTAAATTTCCAGCAATGCCTAAACGACCAAAGACTGATTCCGTAAACAATGACATTTATAAAGAAAATACTCAGGATGGTATGTTATTTAAAGGTTTTCAGTTCTTTCCTATTCATTCCTAAATAAACGATAACTTTAAAATTAGCGGGCGCATGATAATTAGTTTAACAACTATATGAGTATATATATATTTTTTTATGTGCAGTTCAGCGGATTGGAAACACATCCACCGACATTGTTAACGGTATAACACTAATTCTTTCATTATCCAGTTCGATTCTTTTACTCCTACTTAGTTAGCTAACTATTATGCTCGATTTGTTGATTAATTCTTGCATTTTTTTATTTATGTCTCTTCAAAGTTCGACGAGGTAGAAGACCTTTATCAAGCATAACCAATGGTATTATTTTAGCTATATATTTTTTATAACAAATTGAAGATTATCCTTTCTTGATTTACAACTAACTATTTTGATTTGTTTTTGTTTGTTGATTATAATTTTTGTCAATATGTATATTATTTTATGTTAGTTGTCCTCCCAATTGTTACTCAAGACGAGGCATCTCACAGAAGGAAATTAAGAAAATTATTATTAGATAATAAGAGATCAAATGGGGGAACTACATCGTCATCCCGCAATATTGTATCGACCAATATTAATTCCACTTCCACTCCGTGTGTTACACAACATCGTCCAGTTCCTGATGGTATGTTATTTTAGACGCTATACATTGGTTTAATTTTTTGTATATTATTTTAATTACGTTTAGAAATAATTAACTTTTTTATAAATACGTGACAATGAATTTATTTGGGGTGCTTTAATATTTTCTATTAGTGACTATGATTCTACAAAACAAGGATAGAGATAGCATGCGATTACCTAGATCTATTATTGACAAAAGAAGATCTACTACTATAGGTGTTACATCGGATAACATAGTCAACAAAATTGGTTGTCACAATTTTGAATCCACTCATGATGTGGCTAATAATGTTACTCCAAGTCCGTCAAGTATGGTAACAAGTAAGTAATTTTTTAATTATTGTTTTTTTTTTATGTTTGTATTGTTTTGCATCGATATTTTGAGTATGTTTTTTGTCAATTGTACTAGGTAACATTAGTTGTAGTACTAGCAATCGGACAACGAGAGAAAATGGTTTTCGAATTAATATTTCAACTGGCATCACATCAACCACCTGCACATCATCATTGAACTGTAATTTGCAAAGGCTATCATCTGGGAAACGTAAGTTGGTATCCAAACCACATATTTCATCTCCTATACCAATGATCGACTTGACCACAGAGGAAACCGTAGAACAAGATCCTTATAAAGGTGTTTCCACAGGTTAGGTTTGGTGATAAGTAGTGCTACATAGTGTAAAAATACCAAGTCTTAAATACGTATATCTTATTATTGTAATGAATGTTGTATATATAACTCTAATGTTGTACGTTTTAGCAGATTATTTTGATCATGGTGATCAAGTTATTACTTGTGAAGTTTGTTATGCAAAGTTATGGGATGTAGAGAAAGGAAGTGGAAGAAAAGAGGGTGGCAAAATATGTCATATGTTATGTTGTGGTTATGCCAAAGTTGTGTTACCTGATTACAAATCTGCGACACCTTATTATAAAAGTCTATTCATGTCCAATGACAATGAAAGCAGGCACTTTTTGAAGAACATTCGACGTTACAATTCTATGTTCGCGTTTACGTCAATGGGTGGTAAGGTTGACCAGACCGTTAATACTGGTAACGGTCCTTTTTGCTACAGAATTAGTGGTGAAAATTATCATTCTATTGGTAGTCTTGTGCCAGAAAACGGAGGGAAACCTAAATTTTGTCAGTTATACATATACGATACTGAAAATGAGTTGGCAAACAGGCAATCAATTTTTAGGTACCATTCATGAACTGATTTTTTTAATAACATTTATTTTAATTATATATTTACTTACTATTTAAATTTTATGAAACAGGTCTTCAGACGATGCTTTCTCATCAACATCTTCAGACGAAACTGATAATAAGCTGATACAACAAATCAAAGCAATGTTGGATGCCAACAATGTGCTTGTGAAAATTTATAGGATGGTTAGAGATTGCTTCCAACAGAATCCTAATGCTACTTTAAAGCTTCGCCTTATTGGGAAAAGAGAACAAGATGGTCGGACTTATAACTTACCTACTTCCTCCGAGGTTGCTGCTCTTATTGTTGGAGATATTGATAATGCTCTTGAGAATAGAGATATCGTTGTCGAGACACAAACAGGGTCATTAAAAAGAATAAGTGAGTTTCATCCGTCCTATCTTGCACTTCAGTATCCTATTTTGTTCCCATATGGAGACGACGGTTACAGAATTGACATACCCCATAGGGGTGTCATTGATGTTACTAACAAGAAACGTCCGAATTGTACTATGAGAGAGTTTTTTGCGTATCGTGTACAAGATCGTAGTAACCAGTTTTCATTGATTCTAAATTCTCGACGGTTATTCCAACAATTCTTGGTTGATGCTTATACGATGATTGAGAGCGAGCGACTTAACTTTATAAGATTTCAGCAACATGATCTCAGGTCTGATACATACGAGAATATTCGAAAACTAAGATATAACGGCCAACAAGATTTGTCTAAGGTTGGAAAACGTATTTTCCTTCCATCTTCGTTTACAGGCGGGTCACGATATATGATGCGAAACTATCTTGACGCTATGGCCATTTGTAAATGGTATGGTTATCCCGACTTTTTTATAACCATTACCTGCAATCCCAAGTGGCCGGAGGTTCAAAGGTTTCTTAAGGACACAAATCTTAATCCGGAGGATAGGCCTGATATTTTATCGCAAATCTTTAAAATAAAGCTGGATGCAATTTGTAAAGATTTGAAAGACCGTCATTTGTTTGGAAAAGCTTCAGCTGGTATGTTATTAAATTTTCTATTTTGAACATGATATAAATGATAATTAACAGTTTCTTACCTTTTTGTGTAGTTGTATACACTATTGAGTTTCAGAAGCGAGGATTGCCTCATGCGCATATGTGCTTATTCATGGAGAATGATTACAAACTTCCAACTGTAGACCATGTTGATCAGTTTATTTCTGCAGAAATCCCTGATATAAACCAAGACCCGGAACTATATACGCTTGTGAAAGACCATATGATTCATGGTCCATGTGGTAACGCTAGAATGAGCTCTCCATGTATGGTTGATAGAAAATGTTCAAAAGGTTTTCCCAAGAAATTTCAAGATCACTCAACCTTGGATTGTAACGGATTTCCCTTATACAGAAGAAGAGATGACGGTTCCTTCGTTTTAAAAAATAGAATTGAGTTAGACAACAGAAGTGTTGTACCTTACAACAAAAAACTTTTGAAAAGATATCAGGCGCATATAAATGTTGAATGGTGCAACCAAGCGGCGTCAATAAAGTATTTGTTCAAATATATTAATAAAGGTCCTGATAGAGCAACAGTTGCTGTGGTTCCGAGCAATAATGAAAACGAGCAAGCAGAAAATGATGAAATTAAAGAGTATTATGATTGTAGGTATATCTCGGCTTGTGAAGCCTCTTGGAGGATTTTTTCGAATGAAGTTAATTATAGGAGTCCTTCGGTTATGAGGTTGCCTTTCCATCTTCCTGGACAACAAACAGTTTGTTTCGGTCCTGATGAAGATATTAATCAGGTGCTAAACAAGCCATCTGTGAACTTATCAATGTTTTTGTCTTGGATGCAACGTAATCAAGATCCTAACGACACTGTTGCACGTACACTAACATATGTACAGTTTCCACGTTTTTATGTGTGGAAGCTTGACCAGCGTATATGGGTTCCGAGAATAAAAGGAAAAACAATTGGCAGAATTCATTCCGTTTCTCCGTCTACCGGTGAAGCATATTATTTAAGAATTCTTCTTAACAAAGTTAAAGGACCAACATCGTTTGATGATATTAAAACAGTTAATGGTCGAGTGTACGATACTTTTAGAGATGCTTGCTATGCGCTTGGTTTGTTAGATGACGACTCGGAGTACATTGAGGCCATCAAAGAAGCAAATATATCAGGTAGCGCAGGTTATATTCGCAATTTATTCGCGACCATGTTACTGTCAAGCACTTTATCTAGACCTGAAGTAGTCTGGGAAAGCACATGGAAGTATATGACAGATGATTTTCTGTACAGATTCTCAAAGTATCATCGTGTTTCAGGTAAAATTATAAATTTCATATTAGGTTTTTGTTACAGTTACTAAAAATTTACCAATCTATCTATTATACTAAAGCAAAATAAAGGTTGACTTTTTGACTTTGATGTGGCAATGCTCTTTGGCCAGATAATTGTTTTTTGGGCGGCATTTTCCTTTCTCTCCTTTCTTATTCAATTTCACGAGCGCCTAATTCTCAATCAATAGCTGTTTCCCTCATTCTCTCTTCTTTCCAAAATCACTTCAAAGAAACCCTAAAACCATTTGTCTGCGATTCAAGCAACAAGGTCAGTTTTCTTTTGTCTTTTGGTTTACATGATTCTCCTATCTTAATGCTTTCATTATATTTAATTTTGTAAAAGAGAAACAAGAGAGAGATGGAGCAGATGAGAGACGCAGACGGGAGATGGTCATGTATTTCTGATTTTTTTTCTTCTGAAATCGCGATTCGTATCACGTATTTGTATTTCATATTGTTTCCTATCAACATCAATTTCCTCTTGATTCAGGTAATGTTAAGATTTGATATGTTTGTTACTTTTAAATCACAAATTCGTATACGATTCAAGATTTGATTACTAATTTCGAAATTTTGAAAACCGATTTCGAACCTGAACTTCGAAGTCGATTCAGATCAAATTTTGAGTTATTCAGGAATACAGAACACAGTGCAGAAAAACTGAAGTTTGATTGTGTTTTGATCTCAATCTTTCAGGGAGTGTTTCAAAACGTAACTTGGAGAACTCGGTAAGACACTGTAGATCTTATCTGTTTTATTTGTCATGTTATTAGTTTTTTGCAAGACTTCATCAAATCAGTTTGGCCGGGCTTGCCAAACATTTCATTTGGTTATAGATACATATATATTCGGTTAAAACCAGAATTCTTAACAATTGTTGTTGTTATCACAGTTAAAAAAGATGTGTAAAGAAGGTGCATACTGGGGTAAGTGTTCATAATACACCACTATGATGTAGTTCTTTTGATTCAAACGTAAAATTAATATCATCCCACCTTGACAGGAACTATAGCTGGAGTATATGTTGGAATGGAGTATGGCGTTGAGCGAGTGCGTGGCGTAAGAGATTGGGTAAATATTAACAGTTTTATGATACCCGTTTTGTAATGCTTGCACAGGTCCACCGGTGGAAATGCTCGGATTATGGTTGAGGAAGACTCCATCACTTCATATGTTCAGTATTGTTGTGATGGTTGTTCCACTGTCCCTATACTCAGGCGTAGATGGTATAGTTTAAAAAAACAATAGTTAAAATATGTTATGTCAACGGATACAATCATTTAACAACCAAACTGTTTGGTTGTTAACAATAGTTTCATTGACAATAAAAATGAGCCAGCCCAGCTCACGTCGTTTTAAATCGAGTTTTTTTAGCTAGGTTATTTTAGTTTTTTTCGAGCGAGCTACGAACCGAGCCACAAGCTTTTTTATTTGTTTTAAATCAAAGATGCAGGCTATATATAGGTAAAAGGGTATATTTTGGTACCATTCGGTTGACCTGAAACAGTTTTGCTAAAACTTTTTCTTACCTTAACCCTTGAAGGTCACCTGCCTAACTCAAAACATAAGGTTTGATCTATGTATTAGCGTATATAATACCAATATCTTATTTGTTTTTTGGTAAAATTGATTATATGCCTGATGTGTTGATGTTTTAGCTAGGTTTAGGGAAATATTTATGATTACGATTATATTGAAGGTGTTAGTTTAGTTGTAATGAATCAACAGTATTTGATTGAAAGTTTGTTTTGTATTGCAATGTTGCAGTCCAAGTTGATGGTTCACTTGCTATCCTTACACCGCCGGTATTAAACGCTCTTTCCTGGTGCTAACAATTTTAAGTTTTATCATTGCAATTGGGACTTCATTTATGCTGAATATGGTATGGTTGTTGGATATCATCATAGGTGTATAGTTTGGCAGGTATTGTTCTTGTTGAGTCCTATCATATTTTATTGTCCTTTCTTTGTTATCCAACAAATAAGTTCTATAATTTTTTTGTTAATTATCGTTTTCTGAGTTTTAAACCTTTAATTGGTCACACTTTGGATCAATTTTGGGGCTGGGAACCATAAAACCGCTTACTCGATCAACTTTTTGGATGGGATGAAGATACTAATTTTTTGTTTGGGTATACATAAATAATCTCGATTCAAAATTATTTAGGGGGTCAAATGATTACTATTATATAATTAAATTCATTCCAGCTGCTCTTCCCAAACATGAGAAAGAGCTGTTGCTGTTGTTACGGCTGAGAAGCCTTGCTAACAGATGTGAAAGAGGAAAACGAACAGAGCCTTGCGATTTGGATAAATATTTTGCAATCAGTAAATCGAAACAAGGTATTCTTCTCCCTGGAAACCATAATATGTTCAGTTCGTTTTTGTGTTTGCACCCGTATGGTAGGTTAGGGTTTTTGAAATAATCAGATTGAACCAAGCAACCTTTGACCCATGTAGAAGCATCCCAATTACTAGGGGATATTTGTGTGATCGAGCCAAGTTTACTTTCCATTCTTGATTTGAGTATATTTTGTGTTTGTGAATCTATAGATATAGATATGTGTATATATTCGCTTTACTCAACATTGAGATTAGGGCACTAATGTAGAGATACCATTTTATTGTTTACCACTTAATTCCTAAATTGTCATCGTAGTGTGTTAATAGTGAGTTATATTATTTCCTATGCTTTTGGAATTTGATTTAAGATAAGCTTCACTTCATCTTTCAGAGTTTATTGGAACTAGCAACTCCACAAAAACAGTGCTGTAAAGTCTAGACTATAATGTAAGCTGGTACACGCAAACTGATCAGACTTACTGTTTCTATTGCGGTTCAAATGGGTAATTAGTTCAACCGTAACCGTTCGACACATACAGTCAAGTTAATTGAAATCTAGATTTGAGTTGTTATTTTAATCGTAACTGATGTTGTTCTGCATATCTATTAAATGACACTAGGTTTGGGACATGTGACATGTGACGGTGGGCGACAACTCGATTTAAAGTGGCAAGAGGGAAGAGGCGATCTACGGCGGGCGGCGGTTCGGTGATAAACAAGACAATGGCAGCAAAGCTTGGCTATGTCGATACGGCGGCCACATCTGGTGATGATCGGTGGCCAATTCGCTTCGGTGATGGTGAAATAAATCTGCCCCGTAAAGTGCAGCGAACGAGACCACAACTTCCTGTGTTCCGGGGTGGTTTCGGTATCAAATCACAGGGTACCTGGCAACAGCGATTTGGGTTGTTGTGGCTAAGTGGGAAGTGCTCAGGGGCAACAAATGATGGTCAAATAACACCGGGTAGTGGGGTGATGGCTGCCATAACATAATGGAAAATGGGACATCCACGTCATGTGATTTGGGTTCGGTTTTGGGGTCGAATCATAGTGTACGTACATAGCGTGGGTTTGAACGTTATAGGTGAGTTCAAAACATCCATGTTTTAATGTTTTCAATGGTATTAATGGGTTTTATTATGACATCTTGCGTCAATTCGGACACAAGTAAAATTATAAGTGGGTCTCTATGGGTTCAGCCAAGCAGAATATTATGCAGGTCAAGATGGGCGGTGTTACATGGTTGGACGGGCTGGAGTGGATTATGTAAAGAAACTAAATGGGTTGTCTAAGGAAACTCTACCTATACGTCATCATTCTTTTGCTCCACTTTACCGGATTAAGGCACTGTCCAAAGGGAGCGTTGGTAATGATATATGCCAGATCTAAACTAGATAGGAAAAAATGGTGGTTCTAGGTTGTTCTTGGCAGATTTGGACCTGAACTTGGTTGTCTTACGGTGGTTGTGGCTGTTGCCGTTTTCTGGTAAAGTGGAGAACCGGTGTGCAACTTGAAAGTGGTCGATCTTACGACGTGGGGTTTTGAAAAATATGTTGAAGATGTATGCAAGTAGAGCAAAATTTGCATGCAGGTGAGACTGAAATGGATAATTATATTAAATTAGATATAAATGTTATTGATTTAATTTCTCAAAAGAGAACAACTATATAAAAAGTTGAAATACAACTTTATGTTTAAAGCAAATCACCTCCATGTATAAAAAGTTGAACATTAATCTGAGTTTTTGTTTGATCGTTTGGTGCAGGAGGGCGGTGGTGGCCTCTCATTGGGCTAGGTAGAAATCGGGTTATGCTAATTACACATGGCTTGGTTGGCTGAGTCATTCATTTTCACCTCATGAAAATCCTTCCTGTTTCTTTCTTTTCTTCTGATTCTTTGTCGGATTCCGCTGAAGGCAACCGGAGGTGGATAAAGAGTTGCGGCCATCTCTGACCGTTTTCGCTATGGTACCAGCGTTCTCTTGCCACGCCAGCCCGGAGCTCCAATTTCACAATATTATTTAAGACTCTCAACTCAATCGGAATTAAGACGCCGATAGAATGAAGACGCAACCGGCGAGGGTGTAGTTGACAAATCCGGCAACAAATCCAGTGTCTTTAATTAACGATGGAATTCAAACCTATTTCAATACTCATGATGGAATTAATAGCCATCATCATTGATTAACTTTGATGTTTAACCGATGGAATTTAAAAGAATTTTCAATGCTTAAAGACACACCTCTTCTTTGGTGGGTACCATGCCCAGTTAAACCAAAATTGATTGCAAAATACTTTTCTCCCTGACTCGCTATTGTATTGCAAACTTGCTTGGTACCATGCCCAACAACCATAACCACTGCTGATTCTCACCATTTCATTGTTCCCTGTTGCAACGCTGGACACCCGTAGCGAACCAATGAGCGTGCCTCTGCCGCGAACCTACCGCCGTCACCACCATCTGAAGCCGCCGTCGCTGCCAATTGTTGGTCCAAATTTGTTGTTTTTATGTCTCAAAGGAATCTACGAACAGACATCTCATATGTTTGTTGTATGCATCATTATAACATAATTGGGTCAACAACTAAGTCAATGGTTTAAGTTGATCAAAACTCATTACAATGAACTTCTTATAGCATATACCAATCTTCGCCCTAAAGCGCAGGTTAGTAACCTTTTATTTATCTAATTTTTTTTAATGTTACATTCCATTTCTAGCTTTGTTTGAATTTAGCACACTTTATTGCAATGCTTATTT
The DNA here is from genome assembly GCA_030545235.1 of Helianthus tuberosus. Classification (NCBI taxonomy): domain Eukaryota; kingdom Viridiplantae; phylum Streptophyta; class Magnoliopsida; order Asterales; family Asteraceae; genus Helianthus; species Helianthus tuberosus. The sequence goes on from CM060363.1 coordinate 64,902,008, forward strand.
TAACCGACTAATATAGGTGTAAAAAACTGGGTATTGTGGTTAGAGCAAAAGTTTTTGCTTGATCTATTCATGCGTTCATTCTTTCAGTTATGTCTGAAACATACATGTGATGTTCATACTCTTTTTTACTTTCTTTCTTTAGTTGGTTTTGGACCACCTCTTCTACCCATTAGCGTTATGAAGCAAGCATCCCTCTATACCCTACCGCACCACCATTGCTCCTATTCCAATACCGTTAATTGTTGAAGTTGTCGCCGCCGCTACCTGGTTTAAACGTTATCGCCAGTGTTATATACCACCATCTCGCCTTATTATCTCCGTTGCTGCTACATGTCGTTTAAGGAAAGGAAGTTGCGAGGGCGATTGTTTAGTTGGGAGAGACTTATGAGAGGATAGAAATTATGAAGCTGGAGGATATGGTAAAGTTGGAGAATCAAAAGATGGAGTTTACTAGAAAATATGAGCTTCATATGTTGAACATGTTTATGGAGAGTCAAGTTGAGCTTGAGAGGATGAATAATAAGAAGAGATCATCTGCTGCTACAGGTATAACACTACTCCTAATTAATTTCTGACATTTGATGATCACCAACAAAATACTAATAAGGCTATTAATGTTTTCTATTATTCTATAATGTTTTGTTAAATAAAAGAAAACATACAGGAATAAATCACATTTATATCTGACTTTGTTTTTAGCCATAATACGACGACCATGATAATATACTAAATGTTTTTGAAAAAAGTTAATAGGCATGCTACTTATTGCATTAAGAACTTAGTAAGTAAGGGAATTTGTTTATTCCAGCTTTTAATATTCAAAATTTACAGGTATTAATTGTGCTTTTGGCATTATTTAGTATCTAAAAACACATTTTCAACTGTGTAATATGCTAAAATATTTGTTGATGACAGGTTAAAGTGTGTGATATATGTGGAAATGCAGGGCGTGAGGACTTACTTGCTATATGATGTAGATGTCTGGATGGTGCGGAGCACACGTAAGTCTATTTGTTGATGTTAAATGGGATTTTTTGTATTAATAAATTGTAAGTTTTGGACATTTTGCTAAGTATTGCATGAAAGTAATGATAAATAAAGTTCTCGAATGTGATTGGGTATGTGAAGAATGCGAAATGGAGGAAACTAAAATCACAAACCGACAAGAATAACACAGGGACTTCAACTGAAAAGACCAGTCTTCGCATTCAAAAGTTGCGAAAGCACATGGAAAAAGACTTGCAGACAAACTAGATTCGTCTTTTAAAAACTGGCTCTTGAGATCCCAGGGTCATGTAAAGACGTTGAGTGTGGGAAAGTGGAAGTTGACCATCAGTTTCATCATTTTGGTAGTGAGTCTACAGAAGGGTCACATTCTCCTGCTACACGCCCACGATTATAATCTTTACTAGGTATGTAACCTAAATTGTTTTCTTTCTCTTATAGTTTATCATTTTGTACACTAATTTGGTAGGTTTTATTAGGATTTCAAGAGCTAGATACATTTTAATTCGTAGCTTGTGGCAGGTGACCTTCAAGGGTTAAGGTAAGAAAAAACTTACATTTTCGAGCTACGAACCGAACCGAGCTACGAATTGAAGGTTAAAACACGAGATGGAGTCAAGCTACTAATACTTGACAATGACGGCGAACCTACGAATAAAACAAATAATGTTGTTTATTAAGAGATCTTCAATGAGTTGTGATTTTTGTTGTATTCATGCATTTCAATTATTTGGTGTACTCTCTATCATTTCCGTTAATATTTCAACGTATATATAATTAAAATATTTACGTTAACAATGCTAAAGTAGTTATTTTTCTTATTAGCCACCCGTGTAACACACGGGAACTTAGACTAGTAAATTTATATGTGGTTCTGATTTTTTCACAGGTTTATCAATTCCTGATGAGCAACTAAAGAACTATGTTTTATGCGAAATTGAGAAGTTTTTAACTCGAAATAATTCATCGCTTCGAAGATTTGTATCAATGCCTTACCCGGATACTTCATCTTTAGATAACTTTCGCTGCCGATTGATTAACGAATATTCTATAATTTGTTTATATTTGTTACATCTTCATATTATATTAATCAATTTCATAAAAAATAATGATATATATCATTCCATATATAATTTTTTTTTCAAGGAATTGACTATGTTAATACAGTAACGACTAATTACTTTCTTAATCAATTAACGATTAATAAGCTATATTTTATCATTAATTATTTTTTTTTCCTTTTTTAATCTAGCATCTTAAATAGATACGGTATATTTTCAAACAAATTATAGAAGATAAAAATTTGTATTCTTATGTTTAACTTTAGGCAAATTTTTTAAATTTAGAATATATAGTTTATATGGAAATTGCATAATCACATACAATTAGTTACAATTATTTATTTATTTCAATGAATGTCGAATTTTAAGTTACATTTATGTACATCATTTTCCAAACTTTCTTACTTTAAAATTTATAGTTTATATGTAAATATGGAAATTGTTCAATCACATAAAATTAGTTACACTTATTTATCTATTATAATAAATGTCGAAAATAAAATTATGATTAGGTAAATAATTTCCAACTTACATGGTTCAGAATGGTCCATTTATCTAATTATGGAGACAATATTTTCATTTATTTTCTTATTTAATGAATTTAATAGATTAATGGATTATATCTTATATATCATATTCTTTAAATAAAATATCCCCATTAATTATAAAGTTTACCTTCCTATGCAATTATAAATAAAGCACATTTTAGTTGGTCAGATTATTTGTGTTGAGAGAAAAGGTAATTATCTCCAATTCGGAATTTCGGTTTTGTTATGTATCTTTCATTATGTTCTGTTTTTAATTTGCCATTCATCTTCATACGATTAAGTTATCCTCTATTATATGTTTTGTATATCATTCATGCAACTTCGTTGCTTACTTCACAAATTCGAGTACATAATTCTCATCAATTGTTTCTTATGAAATATTTTGTAGGATGGAACGTCTTGAATTTCAAATGTTTGCTAACGAAATCCTATCAAGGCTACCAACAAAGTGTGTTGCTCGATTAAGATGTGTTTCCAAACAATGGCGATACGAATTGTCTTCACATTTGTTTGCGATTATTCACTATCGCCGTATCGCTCAATATGAAGGTCGTAAGCTTATCACGCTGAACAAGTCATCAATTGATCTTCATAACTTGATTAGTGGAAAGCTAGACATTTATTCAAGGAAGATTATTTCCTTCCCTGTTGACACCTGTCTTTCAAATCTAACAATTCTTGCTTCTGAATATGGTCTTTTACTGATCTCCATCCATTGGTTACCGAACGAATTGATTCTTTGGAACCCAACAACTAACCAATTTTTGAATTTGTGTGATAAGAAACCTAAACATTTTTTTGATTTACAGAAAGATGCAGTTGGGATTTATATTGATTCATCTAACGATGTTAAAATATTACTTCTCCAACGTCGTAAGGATGATGTTGTACCGCGTGTGTACTCTCGGAACACATGTGAATGGAAAACTCTAACTTTCTTGAAAGGACCGGATTACGGTTCAAGTTTATATTGGTTGTCTTCCGGAACTTTATGCAATAATGTTTTATATTTTCCATCTCCACACTATTGGACGCCTGCTAAAAGTTATACGATTGCTTTTCATGTGGATTCTGAAACTTTCTCGAAGGTTTCCATACCACAATGTATTGATGTTATTGGTCGCCAAACCAGTTTTTTCAAAATCCGCAACACACTTCATATGTTTATTGTTGGAAACACCCCTGAAAAAAATGTGAAGCTATTTAAATTTGAAGACGAACTATGGTCAGAAGTGTCGTCTTTTAGAAACGTAAATTCAATTTCATTTGATTCATGGCGTAACAAATTAGCTGAGAACAAAGGTGACACTTGGTCTTTTGAGATCGATCGCTGTGGTATTATTGAGATACAAATTGGACTGAAAGATTTTCAATACTTACGAGACGCTGAGGCCTTTCGAGGACTATACAAAGTAGCATCTTTTGAAGAGACCGTTGTCTCACCTATTTAGTATTAATGAGTTGATGTTACCGATATTATTTTGATTTACTATCGATATTAACACTTTATTAAAGTGTCGTATTTCCAATTTCCAAATCATTATAAAATAAAAGATTTAAATATTTAGTCATTTCATAATTGTATTTAATGTTTTTTTTGTTAATTCTGTATTTATGATTTAAATATTTAGCAATCCGAACGAACCTATAATAAAGATTAAGAAGATAACATGTATTGGCGTGTGTTATATTACATTTGTAGTACCTCTTTACTTCCAACTTATATAAGCAATCCGAATCACATAGAAACAACCACAACTTACTTTCTAAATATATCTATTTAAACATTGATTATCAACAACTGTTTATACACGATACCAACTGTTAATTACATTATAAAATATGTTACGTGGTTCGATGATATAATACTAATTGGCTTTAACCTTAAACTACCTATGAACAAAATAAAACATTATATAAAGAATCCGATTCACATATAAACAACAACTTATTATGTAAATATATATACATACACATTCTTAATCAACAACCTTTTATAGACGATACCAACGTTACTTACATACAAAAGTATGGTTTTTTGGTTGATGATATAACACTAATTGTCTTTAAGGTTAACCACTGATTACATGTCCTAAACAAAAGTAAACATAACATCATAACCACTGATTACATGTCCAAAACAAAAGTGAACATAACATAAGTAGCATAAAAGAGTCATGATTTCGAGTACGCAAAAACCTTCATCATTAGCTTATAAATTTACCTTTTCAACCTGCAGTAACTTCATCCACGTCTGATAAGATCAGCAGATTTTCAGTGCTTACAAATTTGAAATGCATTGTGTCACCCAAACGAAGCCCATTCTCTTTCATGTACATTGGCCAACCTTCAATTGAATACCTCACATTATCTTCATACTTTTGCCGCCTAAGATTCATATCGATTGTTTTGCCCTTCATGTTCCTCACTTTTAACTCATGCACTTTTTTTTTGAATCCGCCAATTCTTACAACATTAGCAGGCAATCTCTGCATGAATATAATAATTAACAATTAAATCAGCCTTTTGAATGTTATAGTCTTACTGTTTATCAATTAGTATTTTAAAAACATACCATTCTGTTATCTACCTTCTGTGTAAATTCATAGTTACCATCTTTATCAACAGAATTCTTCCTTGCAACACGTTTTTGTGCAACATCTAATATCTTCAATTCATTACCAGATGTCTTTCTAATGTCTTTTTCCTAATTATTACAGAAACAAATAATGTTTAAAATAAAATATGTATTATATATCTTAATTTGTTTCTGTTAATCATAAATAAATGTTGTTATACGTACCAACCGGCTGCGTGTTCTTTTTCCAATTGTTGAAACGGTTTGCATTTCCACATCTGTTCCGCATATCAGCGCCTTACTGTCGTCTGCCTTACAATATCCCTCAGTTTGTTTTCCTTTTTTCTTAACCTGTTAACACAACTTCTTATGTTTGACATCAATAACCAAGAAGTAAAAAGTAAATATGGCTAAACTTATTAAAATTACTACTCATGTTTTATTATGATTCAAATTATTACATTTTTTTTTGTTGTTGGTTTATCTCTTCTCTCCTAACACTCTTTGTTTCCACGTTCGAGACTTCTTCTCCACCAACGTTCTTATTAACCTCCTCTTTGTTACGACTTTCATTCATCTGTTTATGATACATTAATACTTAATAAAATCACAAAAGCTTATTCTAATGTATATTAATCTACATAAATGGAAGCTCAGTACCTCACACATAAACTGACCAATTGAATCATCATCTTCACAGAAAGCCTGTCATACAATAACATACGTAAGTAAGTCGGAATTTTTTATAAACTCTTATAATTTAGTATAAAATACTTACAAAGTCAACGTTTTTGTAGTATGTGTCTTTAGGTATTTCCAGCACAGATTCATCATGACTTTCTTCTTTGATGTTCAGAACTAACTTAACTTCTCTACGATATATGTTTATCGCAAATGTGTCGTTGTTACTTTTCGTCAATAACAGTAAATCATCTTCTTCTATTCCAAGATCATGAAATAACTTCGGGCAACCTTTTGTAAAAACATAATTATCATTGATTTTTTCCGTCTCAACTTTCCAAGTATGACCTGCTGCATTTATGTTATAACAGTCGTTCACTGGTACGTACGAGTAACATTTTGTGACATAAGTTTCTGGAAGCACCTGAAAAGTAATGTAATATATTAGTGATATATATTTATGTAAATCATTTATATTTCAAGAATGACAAAATAAATATTCATTAAGAAATAATAGTATACTTACTATTATCTTTAAAATGTTGTAACGATTGAATGTTACAAAAGATTCACCACATATGTTTTCAACGAAGCAACTTATTTCCATACTGTTGTCCTCCATTATCCTTAATCGCAATATCGTCCTTTTTGTCAATTCAAGATCCCTTACTACATTACTCCATCCGTCGGTTATAATGGATTCCCCACTTACACTTCTTAAAGAAACTGGCCAACTTCTACGACTTTCATGATTTATCATTACTTTTTTCCTTTGCCAATATTCTCCATATACATTCTTAACAAAATCAATTGGCAGCACCTGCGGTTAAATTTAGGTTTTACATAATTTGTAATACAAGTTATATATATTATTTTGTAAGCTTTATACATACAAGTTTTAACGAGGATGGCTCTTCTAAGATTGCAATGCATGAGTGACTCATTTTTTAAACCTGCATTATACCAACATATGTTATAAACATTTAGTGTTTAACTTGAATCGATACATATATGTTCATATGAATAACAAAATAACCTCTTAAACAAATTTTCACACACATTTTGCTGATACAATGACTATATACAATATACAATGACTATATACAATATACGTATAAACAAGACTAAAGCAACTTTTATCTGATCATTATATTTATATACAATATTACAAATAATTAAATGTGTCAATTAATTTCTACCAAAAATTATCCTTTTATAGTGTTCAATATGAGTTAAATATAATCTTATATTGAATACAATTCCACAAAAAAAATTCTGGATCATAAATTTAAAATGATAATCATATCTATTCAATCATCCAAATCACACTATTAACTAACATTTTTTTTCATAACAGTATAATCAAAATCTATCAACCAGATCAAAGTATTAACCGAAATTATATACACTCAAACACATGCAATACATATAATCCTCTCTTAAATACATATAACATACAGAACTTTCAATATAATAAAAACCTAACTCTGATTTCATGTCTAATTCTTCATTAATCGTTGGAAATAAACACAATTCGTGAGTATTTTGTAATACAGATGATAAATGTAGTTGGTAAATCAAAGTAACAATCTTCTTACAACTGATCGGAGATGAAGTCGGAAGTTACCTTTACTAATTCTTTGAACCGCCGTTGATGTTTCTTGAAGCTTGTGAGGAAGGATAGCTGATTTTGCAGAACTTGATATGATATATTTGTAATGATGATTTTATTTAAATGTTATCCTCATATATATTTTCCGTAAATATTTATTAAAATAACAGTAAATTCGACGGTAATTTTTGGTAACCAATATTTACTTTTATATATTTTACTCAAACAATTTTTATAGCTATTGTTTTGTTTAGTTTAGGATATAAATTTGTTATTAGATGTTTAATATTTTTACAACTAATTGTAAATCTATTTACAACTATAGTAATGAACAACTGATTGTTTTTTCAATTGGTCTAAAACGAATTCGAAGTTATTTGTTACGAAACTCCAGCAACCATAAGTGTTAGAGTAACAGATTTTCAATTTATATTGAACATCCGAAAATCATATTTCTTACATACACATCATCGAACCCTTTTTTTTACATTTGTAGTACGATGATTTTTTTTTTATATTTTAAATTCAAATTTATATGATAACAACGTATTTTGTTTTGAAAAAGTAAGAAACATAGCATTAGGCATCATTGATCATAATATTCTGAGGTACTAAGTTTACCTTTATGTAGATTAAAATACATCATAATATTCGAACGAACCTGTAATAAAGTATTTACGTGTCAAAGTATAATTTATTTGTTGTTTAGCCACCCGTGTATTACACGGGTACTTAGACTAGTAGCTAACTAAATTAAAATTGTAACTTATTTTCAAAAAAAAAAAATATTTTTTTCAAAGAAGAAAAAAATTATTTTAAAGTGTAGGATAAAGTATGAGGTGTGTAGGATAAATTACGAGTTGTGTAGGATAAATTTTAGTTTGTGTAGGATAAATTTAAAAAACGTGTAGGATAAATTTTGATGTGTCTAGACAAAAATTTTAGTGTGTAGGATGATAGTCTTTATGACTAATTAATTAGTAAAAAATAATAATAAATGAGATGAGAGAAAAACTATTTAATGTTTTACAATTGTACCCTTTGTTTTTTTTCTTCTCAATTTAATTTTCTTCTCAAATGAACATCCTCCTATAAACATAAACAATTCAACTATTATAATGAACAGAGATTTAATTATAGATACTTAGAGCATTATTACCGCAACACCAAATGGCACGGATAACGGACATGTCAAACGCCACAAGGATGGGAGACCGTGTAATACCCGAAAATTTGAAAACCCTAAAATAGTAATACATTTTAAATTTGACTAAACGATTATCGTTTCTAACCGTACATTTTAGCTAGTAGAGATTACTTAAGAATTTTGCATATCGTATTTATAAATAAATAATTAATAAATAATAATAGGTAGCAATAACATATAATTACCACGAGCCTTACAAATATTAGATTTGCCTTATTTATAAGTTATTATGTTTATGTCATATTTTCTTATTCGTGTGTTTGGATTTAACTTTTAAACTACTATGTTTATGTGGTAATTCGCCAAGTTGTATCAAGCAAGTTGGTGTAGAGTTATTTTTGAATCCCTAAGAACATAAAAAAAAACCCATTAATAAACAGTTAAGCAAGCTCTAATAAAAAAAGTTACAATTATGTTAAAAAAATATTAACGAAAACAATTTTTGTGCTAAACTATATAGCTTTGTTGCCAAACACCTTGTGGTGACGGGTTTTCCCGGATATTATTCGGATTTCCTCTGGAATTGAGATCAACCTCAAGCGTCAAATTAATAATGGGCGGTTGCAATTTCGTCTGAGGTTGGGGGTATATGAGGTTGAGTTATTTTAGGAAATCTCAAGCTTCGCCATTGCCTTCCACCATATGTGTGAGTGTGTTCATTATAATATAAAAAGTGGTTGTGAGTGGATAAGAGAAAAAATGTTAGTGTTCATCTGTATATTTAAGAGAATAATGTTCACCTTCTACAATTTTTTAATATATTTTTAAAGCGGGTTGAAAGAGAAAAAATAATGACGAAGGAATAAAACAATATTATACTACATCTTAAAGCAAAAAGTCGGTGAATGTCGGTAGTATAATTACAAAATTGCCCATGCTTGCAAATTACAATACTATCCTTGATTAATAACTTTTCCAAAGTCACGGCAGTCTTCGCAAACAACAGTTTTCTTTCTCCATCTAAGATAAAACCTCCGATCATGCAACCAAGACAACCACCACCATGGAGGGATGGCGGTAGAAGAAATGGTAGAGAGGGAGTCAATAAGTTGATATAACGAATATTAATTTTGGATAATAAAACATTTTAAGTCCGATAAAATTTTATGTTAGACAATTTCAATTACATCAATATTAATTTTAACTAGTTCTATACCCGTCCGGTGGACGGGCATATTTATGGTATAATAACATAAGTAAAACATAAGGAAAAGAATACACATCACATAACATGCACGCGAGGTCTATGACGATTAAGTGCTAGGGTTTCATTCTGGCCGTGAGAAATTTGCTCTTAGGATTTTAAAGTAGTACCAAAAACATATCACCGAAGTCATATTCACAACAATAGAACATGTTTACATGGACCAAACCTGGTAAAACGGCCGGGATTTAAGATCTGTCAGATGGTTAGAGATAAACTTAACTGAATTACATCCACCGCCATCACTATAATATATAATTAACAATTAAGCATGATTGTTCAAGTTAACATTTTACTAAGAATGTCTCGAAACATTTATACTCAACTTAATATTTAACCAAGAATGTCTCAAAACATTTATACAAAGTTATTTGTATGCAATTTGAAGCACCAAGGGACAATGACCATGGTAGCAGCAACATTTCCTCACAAAAATAGCGAACCAAATGGTTCCTGTGCATGTACTCTATTCATTATAAACAAATAAAAATTTTAACAGCCAAGCATTTAACTTTTGGTTTGCATTAGATAAACATGTCCCGTACAACTTGGAATCACAGATTCAAGATTTACCTGACAATCACTTTACTTCACAGCAACTTCTGAATGCTTCAATCTTTTCATAGTTAAAAGTTCATTTTTTTTGCTGCATAAACATTCCATATCTTGGCAGATAAATCTAGTGCATACATATCAACACACTATTTTAGTATCATGTTGGCTTAAATGAATTATTGCAATAAAAGATAAAAATTTGGTAACCTCTTTAACACCAAGGTGATAAAAAATGGCTCTACCTAACCACACATGCAAGAGGTTCTTATAATTCCAATGGCAAAAACTTCTAATACACTATAATTTTAGTTAGAAAGTGCTATATTTCCTAATGAGCAACTTAATGAGTCCATAAATTCTTAGAGCACTTGGATCTGCCCTATGTTATGATATTCAACATATTATATTAGTTAACAGTTTGATGTTATGTAACAACGAAGAATAGATAGTTCAAAGCACACTATCTCCTCCGCTCCTCGGCTTGTGCATAGTTTATTTGTAAACAAATAAAGTTAAACTCATAGCCTGGAATCAGTCTCAAATGGATAAAGAAAACATTAATCATTGTTGCATTAGTTTCAAATTCTCATATATAATTCCTTGTGTCCTTTTTAGTATGACAATATAGTGCACAAAAACACTTCAACTAAACTATTGACAATCTTATACATAATTACATATTGCTCCTTCAACAAAATTAAGATAGGACACTCACCAGGCTACATTTAACCTTTTCCACTAGAAAGTCAAGTTGCAATTTGACATTGAAACAACGCTCAGGAAGAGTAAGTTCCTCGGGGAACATGGACCACTGAATTACCTTGAAACCAAACTGAGTATAAAGTATATTACAAATTAACAAAAATGATATAAAATATGCAGTTTACATACCTTCCTAGGAACCGTATATCGTTTGTGGTTTAGGGCTCAACTTTCGTATCATGCGCAACCTGGTACTATATGTGTGGAAAGTAATACAATAAAATCAAATAAATATCTCAATTCTTCAACTAAATACGTGTACGTGTAACATACTGAACTAAATGTAAAAATAGTATATGTTAGAAAGTGAAACTGACCAGGCCCCTAACTTTTTTTAGCTGTTACAAATGGCAATCTTATAACATCAGCTAGTTAGTATTGCAGGCTGCAACAATATGTACATTAATCATGTCACCATACCAGAGAAAAGAAAACATATTGTAGGATAATAAATTTTTAAAAACAAAAAATAAGTACCCTCTGTGTTAAGTCCTGTCCCTACAGCAAGTGCTGTCTTGTGCAAACTGAAAACATGAAAACTTATACGAAATAACTACAAAAACCAAAGCACATCCTATCATCCGGATGACAGTTGAGTGTGAGGGTTAGGGGTTGTCAAGATTAACAAACAAAAACACATGAACTTAAAGAAGACTACTAAAAAATAAAACCTGGTTGGTATTAGGCTAGTAAAAAAAGAAACCCGAGGTTGCTCATATCGATAAAGACCACACCGTTTTTAGGTGATGTTTCAAACACACATATGAACTTATTTGACATTGTGCTGGTATTGATCCCTAAGTTGGGGAACTGCAACATCACATAACTGAAACCTACTACAGTCAACAAACACACAAGCAACATTAAAGACAAAATCAATCTTTCTCCCACTGATTTGGTAATATCAATCAAAATAAATGTGTTTATATGACAAATCCAAGCAATACAAAAGTACATATTTAATTAAAACGACAGTGGACCACAAACTGAGCTAAGTTTCTATTATTACTAAGTGGAGACCTATTGTAAAACAATAAAAATTAGACTCAGGTGAAATATAGTAAACATATATCCTCTAATTCAACAAACTTGCACAATATGAAAACAGAGAAGCTCCGATTTTATTTTTAAGTTTCAGTTAACCATATATAGCTAAAAATGATGCAAAAACGACAAAATGTTCGAATTCACCTAGCTTATTGATGGTATATGAGCACAAAATAAGGTCTACAGATACTGTGAGTGCCTCTTTCATAGTAATCAGAGCGTTGTTGGCCGCCATGGTGGTTACCTGATACATAAGAACAAAGAGATACCTAATTCATCTTCGTAACAAAAAGCACATTTACACAAAGAAATTTATTGAAATATGAAATACCTTAGTTGAGATGCCTCCGAGCCCATTGATGATCAGATCCTTCGTTCTCGAGCGCAGCGAATCGCGTTTAGAGCAGTAGTAATCTTCAGAAAAAATAATAAAGGTAAAGAAGAAGCTGCAAAATTGATTCAAGACGTGCGATTGGTTAGGGTCGCCATTTCAAGCGACCAAGGACTGGATTTCAATTTTGGCTTTGGAAAACAATGAACCTGCGATTTGGAAGGAGCCACAGATTATATGGGAGTTTGAGAATTATATGGGGTGGGAGAACACAAAAACTGTCGGTAGTGGGGTAAACCTCCCAAAACTGATTGTAACCTCTGCTAGATAACCTCTGCTTCTAGAAGCTTCTCTTGATTTTAAAGGGCCAGGATTTTGTTTCAGAATGATCAGACGGGTGAGATTAGTCTAAAATCAGTTTTTAATTAAGGGGACATAAGAATAGATAATTTCCTTTTTAAGTCTTTATTCGTTTTAAAGCCTTTTAAATTTCGAGAAGATGCAACATATTTTATTAAAATTTTTAATTGTTATTCATTAATAGAATCAAATATTAGAAACATGTTTTAAATATACTAATTTGGTGGATCACTTTTCCAAACATAAATTTGGTGGTAGTTAATATTGTTTTTTTTTTTACTAGGTTTTGGTTTGAACCTAAAACCAATGTTTTAAAATCCGGTTTTTATACCGTACCGGATTTGGCTCAAAAACGGTTTAACCGGGTGTATCGGGCGGTTCAACCGGGTGTACCGGGCGGTTTAACCGGTTTTACCGGATGGTTCAACCGGTACAACCGGCCGGTTTGAACCGGTTTTTAAAACATTGCCTAAAACTGTTAATATGCTTTTTATATAAAAATTAGATTTAACAAATATCCTCTATAAATTAAATTGATAAAATAAAAAATTAAAACTAAGTTTTAATGTTATCTGACCATTATATGGCGTAATAAAGCCCATAGGGCTTTAAACCATACCATCAGGCCTTATAGCGAGTGTTGATACAAGTTACAAAATGAACCGATGCCCACCTAATTCGTGCCACAACAAGCGTGTGACGTAGCCGCCGCAACGCGAGGCATAGGTAAAAATCCAGTTATTTGATTTTAAAACTAATAAAAACAAAATCGTATCACTTTGATTCAGTTTTATCATTCATAGTGGGTGTTTGGGGTTTCTTCTCAAAAGTGACTTATTAACTTATATAAGTCATAAGTGAGAAGTTAGAAATTCTGAATTCTCAAAAATAACTTCTCAACACACAAAACCCTTCAAAATAAACTAACACAAACACTAAAAAAACAAATTATTAACTTTTACAAGTGAATAAGTCATAAGTTGCTCCAAAGTAAGCTAACCCAAACACCCCCATAGATACTTTGGTTTCGATAAATCAAAGACAGAAGAACCAAACTTCCAACTGGATTGGGGGTTTTAACACGTCAAGAAACAAGAATTCAAGATAATAACGGTCAGCCATGGCATCAATGAGCTTCGCCGCTGCGGCACAACCGTTTTTCAAAAGAGCAATACCCAACCCTAGCTTCTTCACCTTCTTCAACAATAAGTTTCACCCCTCTTTATTTCATACTCCTTTGACTTCTTCAGGTTTCATCATCATTCCTTATCAAAATTATAGTGATTACAGTCATGATTTGAACAAATTTATAACCTTTACATTGATTAATCATGGGTACATCTGAATTTCAGCTATTTTGCACTGAACGTTATTAACTGATTACCCTTTGACTTTGGAAGTCAAACATTTCACCACTAAACTTCAAAATTATATGGGAATTTTCATAAACAGTTCCAGATACTAGAAGAGTGTATAAAAGGAATTTAATATGTGAACATAATTGTTAGTTTTTGTAACAAAGTCGACATAATTTGCAATATTTGAAATGTTATGTTTGACATCAGAAAGTCAAAGCCCTAAATCTTGAATTATTTTGCTTCTGAACTGAGGGATTACATTACAGTTGTTGGTATATGTCACTTGGCACAAGCTGCAAAGGGTGAAACTGAGGTTTTACTCAAGGGAGTTGGTGACAGAGGCTCCAATGAAGAAGTGAAGCATATTATTGAAATGGTAACTATATGCAAAAATCATGACAAGGGGTAAAAGGGTAATTTTGCTTTTATATAACTTGTCTAAAGAAGAAAAAGGCTGCATTTTTATACATAACATTCTAAAAGGGAAAGTGTTACATATTTTCATTTGATGGGGGAAGTGCTATTTCTTGATTCTTATAGATAATATTTTGTTATTAATAGGCGAAACGAGCGTCGATAAGGCGTGAAGTTCTCCATACAGATTTTCTCACACCACCCGTATTAAAAGAGTCCATGATGATTATAGAAAAGTTAGCAGATGTTAACACATCAGTTCAAGGTGGTTACCCTGAGGCTGAACGATGTCGGCTGTCAGTTGGACATCCGGAAGTATTGACAACTGATCCTGACATCGTGGCTGCATTAAGGTGGTGCATGGTTATTTTTGACTTTTTTTTTACATTAATATGACTTCTATTTGGTTTAAAGATTTTGTTAATTGGTTATATATTTGAAATCATTGCAGTATTTCCGGGAACTTTGGGTTTCAACCTTGTTCACATGGTGACTTTCTTGGAGCTATTCTCGGCACTGGGATCGTAAGAAATAAATTGGGGGATATTCTTTTACAGGTATTAGTCGTCTCGGTTTTGGATGATTATTCAAATGAGTTTAGATGATTGTTAATGTCTGCTAATAGTGTCTGGTTTGTCAAGATCATATTTTTTTTAACATGGTAATAAGAAGAACGAGTGCTTGTAATATTTTATTAAACGCAAAAAAGAAAAAGTGAAGATGGAAAAACACAAATAAAAGGCGTAGAATTATTTGAACACAAGTTGGGTTTTCTTGTTTGGTTGCAGGGTGAAAAGGGCGCCCATGTTCTTGTTGTTCCGGAGCTAGTTGACTTCCTTACTATGTCACTCGATAAGGTAATACTTAAATATAAAGAAAGCACCACACTATTGTCCACTTATTTCATCAAAATTGCAGCATTAAAGCAGGCACATTTAAGTAAGTGTTTGAAGAACTAAAACAATCTCTAATAATATTGAGAAAATAAGATAATCTTGAGGGGCTATATCTATACACATTTGGTTTTCTGTTAAAAAAAGGCAACGGGCAATAGCTCGGTGTCATGTGAAAATCATAAATTTTCCATTATTACAACATATTAGTCAGAAGATTAAGAAACAAATAGAATTGACGTCAGTAATTTACATAGTCAATCTTGTATAACTTGTCTATGGCAGGTGGGGAACGTACCCGTCACGTGTAAAAAAATGCCATTGATTGCCCTTGAATATGAACCACCAAGGTCACTGACAACTGTCCTATTATTATTTTTTTACGTAATAAAGTCTACTTTCTTAATGGGAAGAATTTTGACATAGAAATTGCTCTTTGTAGGACTAAAACATTCAAAACTGTAGAAGCATCTATGAGGATTGATGCCATAGCAAGTGCAGGATTCAAGATATCACGATCAAAGCTAGTTGGCTTGATAAGGTACTTTTTTGACAACTTTCTTGATGTTATTTGAAACGACGGTGCATCTCTTTTTGGTCATAGTGGAGCCCTTTGTTTCAGTGATGGAGATGTGCGCGTTAATTGGGTGACGGTGACAAAAAACAATACGACTATAAAAAGCGAAGACATGATCTCTGTGAGTGGGAAAGGAAGATTAAAGGTTAGATAATCAAACGTGCTATGTGTGACAGTTTGGAATTTTGACCCATTTACTTATCAGTGACGGTGGGTTGATTAGGTTATGTTATATCTCTAGTGAGTCAAACTGGTAAAATAAAAATATTAGCTCAAATAGGAAACGGGTCAAAGGTTGCGGAAAACCGCCTAAATCACTTTATTCAAAAGTTATATTTATAATCTAATACTATGATTTTGTAAATATATCTGACACACTAATTCATAATTTTTGGACATTGTTTTGGGTCAGCCCACTGATTACCCAACCCAACCATTTTGTTACTTCTAAAATTGGATGATACCTCTTTATTCGGTTTTTCAAATAATATATTGGTGTTTTGCGTTTGGGTCAGATAGGAGAAGTGAATGAAACCAAGAAAGGGAAGTTTGCAGTTGAGCTCATACGATTTCTATGACTTGATGGAGCTATGATGGGCATCAGCATACCGGTCTGTGTTAAATGACTACAGGGATCTAACATTGCTATTATTTTAAGCCAATGTTCCGAACAAAAAGTATACAAAACAGCATTTCTCCTTCAAAATGAAAATGTCTTCAAATTATTCAGAACATGTTTAACATTTTGTTTACATTGGAGAGCCAAACTAACCAAGAAGGAAGTTTGCATTTGAGATCATATAATGATGAGTTACTCCAGGTTTAGTCATCATAAATGACATTAACCGACCATATGTGAACTGTTGGTTGGTGTTTTGGTCTGATGTTATATTTTGCAGACACTATAGATGGATGTTTGGATGTCCTTACATTAGTAGTCTTAAAGTTTTAAATTCAAGGGGTCCTGTGATAGAGATCCGTAGAATGGATCAAGCTCCAAAGATAGATAACCCTTAGAGGGGGTTAAGCTCCAAGAAATTTAGAGATGAAAGACAAGAGTTTTTAGTAATTTTTCTTCTTTGATTTCTTACGATGCAAAGTACAATAAATAATATAAGATGCAAAACTAAAGGTTCCTGAAATCTAGGAGATAATGCATAAAAAATAAAAGGAAATGTGGGAACATGAGAAATAATAAAATGTATGCAAATAACTAAATAATGCAACGTGGATAGATAGTTGATGTGGGTTCATGGTTGTTGACCACTTGACCGTATCAATTGGGTACCGGGTCAATTCATGTGCTGGTAGCGGGTCAGACCGTATCAGGTCGGACCGTATCATCCTGGAAATATGCAGACATTTGATTTTTTATAGCTCTTGGATCGGTTAAAATCTCTTTGGAGTTGGGAGAAATTTGTTTGCTTTTTTGGTGAAGAAAAAAATAGCTTTAGGGTTGGTAATAATTTTGAGTTAAGTTCAGTGTGATGAAATGCCCACCACCGGGTGTCATTACGCAAAAAGTGGAAGGTAAGGTGTCATTATGCAATCTGTACCACCACAGGGTGGCAAATTGCACTTTACTCTATTTTTTTTTTTATAATTGCTACTATAATTACAGGGGTGTTAAATAGGGTGTATGTAGGTGGGGCAAATCCAACACAAACCTGGAAATAATGTTACTTATGAAACCTTGAATGCTTGTTTGCGGGTTGATACAAACACAACTGGTTTTACTTGGTGGTTTTTTTTTTTTTTTTGCATATTAATAATCTGAATTTACTAAATTACAGTACAAAAATACCAATGTGTAATAGCAATTAGATGTAATCTATAAAAAAGTTTATTATCTTTTTAATCTTGGTGTATAATAATCAAGAATTAGTTTAAATCTTGCATAAAACATATTTAAAAAACGCTATAAAATAAATGGATTGATGGGTCAACTCACTACCTTGTCACAACCAAATTTAACGGTTTAGCTATGCATTTTCACGGATTCGACCAGTAATTTACCATAACCTTTCAACTAAAGCCTACAAGTTTCATGTTTGACTTGGATCGCGTACCCTGTTTCAACAGCAAGTCTAATCGGTCCGAATAACCCTCAGATGTAAGAAAGAAAGATTGAAATATGGTTGTGTTAACATACATTTAAAGAAAATTTGTTTTGTAATTATGCTTTTGTTAGAATCATTCTCAAAACGAGATTGATTATGATTAATGAAAACATATATAAAAATGGGCTTTTACACGCATAAGCCCAATAAAATTCGAATTATTAAGGCCCAGTTACCTTCTTCAACGGCTATATATCATCTCCCAAATTCGAACAATTCAAACAACCCTTCTTCCTCCCGCTCTATCTATGCAATGACGACGACTTCAACCGTAAACGACAACACTTATTCTTCCTTTAAGGCTCGATTCGAGGCCTATAATCGCCTTCAAGCGAGCTTGGCTTGTTATTAATTATATATTTCTATAATTATTTACATATATATCATTTAATTTTTAATCATAATTTTATTTATAATAATATTTTGTATATAAATTTATTAAATAAAATTATATAATAAAAGCTCATTTTGGCTCGCAAGCGAGCTCGAGCTGTTGATATGTGAAGCTTGGGCTCGAGCTAGTTTATTAAATGAGCTACAATAAAAGCTCGAGCTCATTTAAGCGTAGCTCGATTCTAGTTTTAAACAAGTGAATTGAGCCGTTCTCAAGTAGCACACGGGCGGCTCGGCTTGTTTACACCCCCAATTGGTATAAAACTATAAATTGAATATTATGCTAGTGATGATAGAGTTTGAACTGATATTTTATACAAGTGGTTGATCATTATGAATCATGAGCGTGTTCATGCTTATAATTAGTTAAGCTACTTGTTTCTTGCTGCATATGGGTGATCCTCAAAGTTAACTCTACAACAGGAGGAGGATTCTGAGGAATATGGCAGTCCTATCATATTAGCATCAACGGTTGCAGACACCATTAAATCAAGAACCGACGCAATGTTGAAGAAAACCAAAACAGCGGTTTCTTCTAAGCCGATTGTGATGAGAGCTGAATACGCCCATTGTCCTAATCTCACTATTATCGACACTCCCGGATTTATTCTCAAGGTAAACCATTTAAACATATACTTTCGTATTAAAACAGAAACGGTGTGTTGTTTTAGCATAAACGTTTATACTGTTGGCAGGCAAAAAAGATATAAAGAAGCCGTACCAGCAACTTTAGCATTGCTCGAACAGCGTTGCAGTGAAGTTGATACTGAATTAAACGTTATGGACTCCAAAATAAAAGCTACTTCAGACGTTGCTCACCTTCGCAGATCATCAATGTTGTTTGCATCCGCCATCTATAACCATTTGGTATAAAGTTGTTCCTGATTGAATATTGTATAGAAACCAGTCAATGTTATGTTTGACTGAATACCTTATTTCCTTTATTGAAAAAGGGAGCACTGATAGATGGAGCATCTGACCCTGACCCGCAGCAATGGGGGAGAACGACAGAAGAAGAGAAATCAGAAAGCAGAATTGGTAGCTGGCCCGGTCTTACGACCGATATAAAGCCACCTAAGAGTACACTTCGCCTGTATGGTGGTGCTGCTTTTGAAAGAGTTATGCATGAATTTAGATGTGCTACATATTCCGTTGAATGTCCACCAGTGTCGAGAGAAAAGGTAAAAGCAAAATACGGTTGAAAAAACGAGCCTTTTTTTACTTTTTGGATAGAGTAACAGGGAATATAGTTTGGATGTTTTAGCACAGGTGGCAAATATAATACTTGCTCATGCTGGCAGAGGTGGTGGACGAGGAATTACCGAGGCGGCTGCTGAGATTGCACGTTCGGCCGCCAGGTCATGGCTTGCACCACTGCTTGACACCGCTTGTGATCGACTTGCGTTTGTGTTAAAACACCTATTTGATCTAGCCATGGAGTGATGGAGAGATATCATAATCACCTCTGCCTTGCTGATTGTAAGTTCTTTTAACTTAAACAGAACTAGTAAAAGGAATAAAAGTAGAGGGGCTAAAAACATGTATATAAGCTAAGTTAACTAAATAAGAAAAAGAAACTTTATTAAAGCAGATGGACTAAACATGTATATTAGGAAATTTAAAGTAGAAGGACTAAACATGTATATTGGAAAAGTTAAGGGTGTAAACAGAAAAACACACCCCACACGTTGCAGCGGTTGTCAAGGAACGGAAATAATAACTTTATTGACTGTAGGGTCGCTTTAGTATTTTACCCTGCGTGTTGCGGCGGTATCAATCAGTATTGTATTGGCACGCCGTGTACTCGTCAAGTAACAGACTAACAGGGAAAAGTAACCTTACTGAAGTTTATGGGTTGTATGATAACTTCACTAAAGTTTATGGGACGGATATGTAGGTTTCCATGCTGCATTACGACATTCTTACAGTTGTTTTATAAACAATCTCGCAAAAGAGAGTCTATGCAACTTGTTCGGCATCACTTAGATTCAGTTACAAGCCCGCATTCTCAAGTATGCTACGAGAGTGATTTCCCATTTGGTGCTGGTGCAAACCCGTATAAATTTGAGTTGTCAGCACAGAAACCTCTAATGAACAATGCTTACGAGGAGCTGACACCTGGAAAACGTGTGGAAACACATAAAGTTCATATGACTGTGCCTGAGACCCCATCACCTGACCTGCCATCTGATGACAATTATGTAATTAAGAAGGAATACGGGAACAATATTGAAGGTGGCCCCAAAAAAAGGCAATCCAGAATTAAGGGTAACAGCAAAGTGTTGGATGATTTAAGAGTTAAAAATAAAGGCGCATCCTACACTGAGATTTGCTTGTTAGCCGCACAACATTTTGCACGCATACGTGAGGTCTTGATTGAACAAAGTGTGACGTCAGCATCGAATTCTGGCTTTCTAACCCCATGGTACGGATTCTAATTCGAGGTGGCGAAATGGGCTGGGTCGGGTTGGGTCATGTTGGCACAGATCATAACTTTTAGGATTTTTTTTCCAAAATTATTATTATTACAATAACTATTTATTTTCATAACATTCTATTTTTTAAAATAAAATGATTTCTTGTAAGCTAATTTATTTGTGATCCAAATTGACCCATCTACTTTTAATGTTTTTCATGATCAGAATTTCACATTATGATGCTACAAAAATTGTGTTTTAATTTTTTTTTATGCTGGCGTTGGGACTGGATTTATTCGCCGTGAATGATGAAAAGTTTATGGACATGTTTGTTGCACCAGGAGCGATAGATGTCCTCCAAAACGAACGCGAGTCTCTTCACAAACGTCAAAAGTTACTGCACACTTGTTTGTCTGAATTTAAATCTGTTGCTAGAGCACTTTACTGGTGATCAGTGCTTCCATCTTGTAAGCAAATATCACACCTGAAACCAATTTATCTAAACAATCTTCATCACAGTGAGTCATTTCTGTTCATAATTAATTACACATAGTTTTATTTGTTGTTATTTTTAAAATAACTCTGAAGATAGGGGTGTGTATAGGTTGAGTGATGATAGGCTGGACGGCGGATTAAATATACAAATCTTTGGATTCAATAATTGATTATTGATCACATCCATTTAGCAGCATCCAGCTTTTGCTTAGAGCTTATCCAAGAGGATATTTGGAAGATTTTGTAGACCTTGGTCACATGTTATTGATACAAATTATGTTGCACATGATGCATACGATTCTATCATTTTAAAAATACTACAAATTTTGGGATGCATTGTGTGTGAATATAGAAAACTTAATCATACTAGTCACAGAAACATATTTCATTTCATGGTTCATGTATTAAAATAATATACATATATGTATGTATAATTTAATTACGATACATAACACGGTTATGTAATCTTATACATGTCTCTTCTCCCCTCTTACACTATATCACGTACAAGTTCACCTGAAGTTAATTATTATGTATTAAGTTGTCATAAATATTAGTATTACAAGATAGGCGTATGGTCTTATCTGTTTTTATTTTACTCATTTTTTATATATCCCTTTCTAAACTCACAAAATTATATATTTTTGTAAATCAGGCTTGTACAACATTATGTGTTAAGCATTAAAATCTTGTGTTTCAATGAAATATGTAATTTTGCAAATGTATTGAGTGAAATATATTTCCCCTTAATTGGAATTCTTTGTGGTCTAGAAAACCCTATTGGTGTGGTATTTTATCATGTGACAACCAACTAAGCAAGCCCATAGTCAACTGCTACGTCAACTTGTATGGGTTGTTTTTGTTTTTATTTAAAGACATGGTCCAATTTGTTGACTAGCAGGGTTCGTTGTCTCTCCTTTATATTTTACTAGGTTAAAACCCCGTGTAATACACGGGGTTAAATCAATAAAATATTAAATTATTAAATAAGCAAAAAATAATAGAAACTTTGAAAAAAGAAATAATAAAGAAAGAAATATTCATAAACTAATTATTATAAAGAAAAATAATAAATATTTAAGAAACTTTCTTGCTACTGACTCGCGGGAAATTCATTCTCTTACCCGTTGCCAACCAGTTATTCCCCTGCTTTGGCATAAATAGGCTAACTTTCCTTAAGGCTGCTTTTGGAACATCCATATCCTTCGATCGATACTGCCGACATTACTCGTTATGAGGTGAGAGTTGGCATCGGATGACTTCACTTTAGACATAACTTCTTCCGATAACTGAACTTCAAGTCTTAGCTACCCGAAATAAAATAGAATAAGGGAAGAAATTTCATTTAATTACTATCAACATTTCGTATTTTAAAATATTTACCTTAATTTTCGACCTCTAAATATAAATGTTAAACTAAGCAATATTTTAGATTAGGTCTGCAAAACCTTCCTACAAAATCAACTTTTATCTCAAACATATTTTTAATTTATAACTTCCTATAATGATATTTTTTTATTTAAACTTTACCAAAAACAGATTTTACAAAAGTGTTTTTATATTAGATTTATAATGATGATTATATCTTTAAATTACTTTACCAATTTAAACATGGTTATTTGGTTTTTTAAATGTGAATAAACAGTTTTTTATTACTGTATCCGTCCCTATAATACACAAGACTATAGCCTATTATTTAAAAAAATGACAGAAGAAAGGTAAAAAGCTAACTATTGTATACAATTAAACTAACAAACAATGAGTAAAAAATCTAAAATTAGTTATGCCTTGTTTCCTATGCAATTTTTTAATATTAATTAAAATTTAATATTTTATATTTAATAAAAACGTAAGTGATTTGTTGAAAAAAAAGTATAAAGGTGACTTTAATATTAAATTTAATATATCTTATATTAGAAAAACATAACATGTTTGGTGAAAAAATACTAAACGTGAAGGTTAGGTTTATGAAAGAAAAATGAATAATGAGATATATTTGGCATATTTTAAGGAATGAGATATATTTGATATATTTTGAGGAATAGAATAACAAAAACTAATTATGATTTCTATTAGAGAGTGGCTAAGAGATTGCCATGTGTCCATATTAGAGTTTCTTTTATTATACGTATAGATTTTAGAGTAAACTGCTATTTTGGTCCCTGAGGTTAGGTCGCTTTTGCTACTTTAGTCAAAAACTCAAACCTTTTGCATCTGGGTCCCTGTGGTTTAAGTTTTATTGCCATTTCGGTCCAAAAATAAAATCAGGTCATATTTTTCTTATAAAATCTTGCAATTTTGTCATTTTCCTCGGGGGCAAATCAGGTCATATTTGTCTTATAAAATATGGTATTTATTTATAAAAAAGAAATGATCATTTTACCCCTTGTGGAAAAGGACAAAATAGCAGGATTTTATAAGACAAATATGACATGATTTATTTTTGGACCAAAATGGCAATAAAACTGAAACCATACGGACCCAGATGCAAAAAGTTTGAGTTTTGAACTAAAGTGGTAAAAGTGACCAAACTACAGGGACTAAAATGGCAGTTTACTCTTTATTTTACTTAATAATTAAGTTTTACTAGCCTAAAACGGAAAATTTATGAAAGTGACTCAAAACATATTTATGATTGTGATTTTGTATATAGAAAACAGAGCGTACGACAATATATATTCACACAGGGGCGGACCTATAGGTTGAGGGTCAGGTGGACGGTACACCCATTGAAAATTTGGTTAAACCCTTGTTATTACCCTAAAAAATATTTATGGGTCCGTCACTGTATTCACTTATTCTCTATACACTCTTCGTGTGTAACCAAGGCCATCCGTTTCCGATAGAGGTGTTTGTAGTTCAGTTTAATTGGCTTTGACGAAAATTTTGGATCTGGTTTTAGTGTTTTACTGGTTTGGTGGTTTAAATTTTGAGAGTTTGAATTTTTCTTCCAACATCATTAGCTTGTTTTTTAAAATCTAGAATTATAAAATTGGTTCACAATTGTAAACGTAAAACAAAACTACATATTTAAAAAATGATAGAAATTGTATAAAGAAAAAGGTCGAAGAATCAGTTCGGTTTACACAAGTAGTTCCAAGTTTCAAACTGCCTCGAAGTGTTAAAACCACCAACAAACGAAAACAAAACTGTGAACCGAACCACATGAATCTCAAACATGCCAAATAGACCGACTTGCTTCAGTTTGAACGACTGGACGCTTTGGTCGGTTTCAGTAGAATTTAGGTTTTTATTAAATTCGTAGCCTATGTTTGCTACATCATGGCTAGCAATGGTCTTTACTTATTTGTTTTAGCAAGTGTCATTTATTATCTATTCTGTGTGTTGTGTGTGTTAGTATTTATCGTGTAAACATATATACATCTCCCAACATATTTTCTTTTATGTATTTCTGTTATGAGCTATAAATCGCATGTCAAAGAATCAAAGATGCATATTCATATTAATAGGTTTGGCTTCACCGGTGTACTAACACACTTCTATATATCATTAATCATTGTACTATTTTATTTAGTTGTAGTGTGAGAGAATATTTTGAAAAAAAAATTTAACCCTATGATCATTTTATGATGATTATTTAAAAATGTTTTGACAAAAGTATACAAGACTATGGTCCATATAAGGTTCTGTTATGGACCAATCGTCGCAACCCTTGTACAACTAAACAATTTAGCTAAAAAAACATAAAATCAGATTCAAGGTTAATAACAAACTTATCTCCGCTAGAAATACATAATGGGGTTGGCTAAACATGCCTCCAACCCCCTTTATTGAACGTATCCTACATGTGAGAGCGATATTACTTTTTAAAGGAGGGGATCCACCAAATGTGTGAGGGGGGGGGGGGGGGGGGGGGGTACAGATAGATAGATAGCCGATACATCATCTTATTTACATTGAAATCTCATTCACCCCGGAGGATAACTCGGTTAATCTCTTCTGCAAGCCCTTTTTATATTTACTATTTTTCATGGTCAATAAATTGATTAATGATGTATGGTTGAAAATGGTTACACTCCACATCTTAGACCCACACTAATGATTGAAGACATGATATTCCTATTGTGAGGATTTAAATGATGATTTTCTACACATGATTGTCGAGTATTTGTCCGTATATATATATAGAAAGCTTGAAAGGTAGATAAAGACATTTGAACATTTGTGATTGACCGGTTACATTTTGAGGTTTACAAAAACACAATTAATGCTTTGTAACATTAATAGTAGATAATCAACCTAGCTAGCTCTTGATATTGTTGGACTAAATTGGCTCGTCTAAAAATTAGCTTCTTTGGATGGAGGGCGATGATGAATAGGATTAAACGATAACATCGTTGGAGGAACTCTCAAAAAGAGGTGTTAATATCAATTTAAACCTTTGCACGAACTATGAATGTTGCTAGAGTCAATCGATCATCTTTTGGTCTCGTGTGATTTTACAAAGATCATATGATCTTGGTGTAAACAACCATCTTATCATTGCCATTCCATTGTAGGGATTATAGACATTCCCAAGCAAATGGTAACATCAAAGTTCCAAAAAACATCACAAATAACTTTTTAATTTTTTATCTGTTGTATATGTGTGCACGAAATAACAAAATATTCAACAACCAATCAATATCAACCTCCAAGACATGCGAGGAGATCAAGACGAATGTATTCCTATGGGTAAAAAATCGGTCATATCTTCTATTCTAGAGTGGCTAAGGTGAGGAGGGGCGCAGCGTTATTTCAACGCGTGATACAAATTCAACGCGTGGAAAACAAAGAAATCCCACCGCCACAAGTTTTTTCACGCGTGATACTTCAACGCAGGGCCGATTCCGTGATTTTTTTCACGGCGTTATTTTGTTAGTTGTGAGGGTAGTTGTTGGTTGGGGGGAAATTGTTGGGTGTGGTGGTGAGTGATGACCACCCCCACTAAAAAAGGTTATGAGTGATGGAAAAATGGTTGCTGACATGGCGGAACATAATTGGATATTGTGAGTGATGAAATTTTATCACTAGTGACCACCCCCTCCCCTAAAATGTAGTGTTTTCAATTTCATTAACTATCCTCTTTCTTGATAATTATGTATGTTCTTATCTAGCTTCTTGCTAGAATTTAAAAAAAAAAATTTGATGTAAAAACTCCATAAATGCTATAAATTTTTATAACTTTTGGAGAAACTGGTAATAGTAGAATATTATACGCAAGTATCAGTATAGAAATCGACCACAATTCCCTATAACAACAAAAAACATGGTAGGGAATAATGTTTCTTTGCCATTGGAGGAAATGGGTGGCCAGTTGCCTGGCTAGCTCTTCCCCATTGGTCAGGCCAAATTACGATTTTCCCTCGTTTAAATTTACAGTTTTGTCATTAGTTTTAGTTTTGTTTCCCCTCCCAGCCAGATTACGATTTTGCCCTCAGTTCAAATTTACGGTTTGCCAGCATTTTTTTCTTGTCAAATTATGATTTTGCCTCCAGTGTAAAATTACAGTCGTGTCATCATTTTCGTTTTTATTTTGACAAAATTATGGTAGTGTTTTGTTTCAATTGGTTGACTCGGAGTAATTTTATCCGTTCCAGGCGGCTGTCTGGCACACGCTCATTTGTGCTGAAAAATTACAATTTTGCCCATAGTTAAAAATTATAGTGTTCCAATTGTTTTAGTTTTTTTTTTCAAATCTACAGTAGTGTTTTGTTTTAACTGGTTGGCTCGATGTAATTTTTTTAGATCATGTTATGAGTAGTATGTACAAGTAACCGAAATACAGACGTACATGTTATGAGAGAAAAATATTTAGTTTAGGATCACGCAACGCAAACAGGGCAAAAACTAGCTAATATAACTAAATAAACCTTTGAAAGAGATCGGGTTGAATTAAGGGGTGTCTTATTCCCACATGGTTAAATCTTATTCCCACATGGTTTTCACTCTATCTCTCTCTAAATCTATCTGTGTATATAGAGAGAGATATAGTTGATGGGTGTGGGAATATTAACACCCTTGAATTAAACTAGTTGATATAACTAAATAAATCTTTGAAAGAGATCGGGTTGAATTAAAAAGTCCAGTCATAAATGTATAGCTTTGACTCATCCATAACAAAGTAAATGAATACACACTCTTTATGCATTTCCCTTTCTTTGCCTAAAAGGAAAGACTCATATAACCTTAAATTCCATATATATTATTGTTTCAAGAGTAATTCGTAACATCAAAGAAAAGAAAAGTATTTATAATGCAGGTGAAAACTTTATATGTTTTTAAACCGGATCGATTATCAAATCAATCGTTTTAGTAGTCTATTTGCCAACTCGGCTTCAATACAGGATAAGATTAAAAAGTAATTATATGTATACGTATATTTTATTTGTAACATATCACTCGGTCTTTGGTATGGACACCGGGATAAACTCGGATATGTTTGGTTTGGATAAACTTATTGGCATTATTAATAATAGTATGAATGGTAGCGACCATAGAATTGAGGAACCGAGTGTGACGGTGGGTTATTGTACGACAGACTTAAACAAGCATTGCGGAAGCACAGCGACTTCAAGGGGACCGGTTGGTGTAGTAGAGGAGGAGGCTGAGGAGAGTGTGTCAGCTGATGTGTTAGCCCAAATCAACAACCAGATTCATATAGAAAAAGAGACTAATGTTACTGTGGACTTAGGAAGAGCCTTGGGGATAGATAACTTGGGAGAGTTTGTTCCTAAGGTTAGAGAGGAAATTATCAATGAAGGTTTTCAAGGTGGTACCCAATGAATGTATTATCTCTTAATATTAGGGGTATGGGGGTTCAAGGGAAGGCATCTTGGGCGAGGAATTTACGGTCTCAAAACGAGGCTAATTGTGTTCTTTTGCAAGAGTCTCAGTGTGGGGATGTTATGGCGTTCGACCTTGGGGTTTTCTGGGGTAGAGGTAGATTCCAGGCTGAAGTTGTTGAGGCGAATGGGCGATCTGGGGGTCTTATTACTATGTGGGATCCGGGCGTTTTCACCATGTTGGATGTTAAGAAGTCGAATAATTTCCTATTGATCATTGGAACAATAAAAGGTAGCGGGGTTATTTCTCACATCATGAATGTGTATGCGCCTCAGCAAACGGTTCCTAAGCGTCTTTTATGGAGAGAGATTGAGCAATGTATGAGTACGACGGATGGTTATTGGGTGATTGCGGGAGATTTTAATTCAGTGCGGGATAGTTCGGAAAGGAGAAACTCTAAGTTTCATGCTCCATCGGCTCAAGACTTTAATGAATTTATTGATAATGCTGATTTACATGAGTACGCATTACGAGGAAGGAAGTTTACGTTTGCTGCTGGTGATAAGCTTAGTCGGATTGATCGTATTCTGGTGAATTGGAGTTTTTTATGGAATGGCCTTCAGCAGAGTATAGAGCGTTGTGTCGTGATAAATCTGATCACTCGCCTTTAATTTTGAATATCGTCTCTAGGAATTTCGGGCCCAAACCGTTTCGTTTTTTTAATTCCTGGTTGGATAGGGAAGACTTTAAAGTGGTGGTTGCGGATATTTTGAATGAAGCTAGGGTGGAGGGTCCTCCGGATAAGCGGCTCTTGGGTAAATTTCGGTTATTACGTCAAGGTATTGGCAAATGGAAGGATGAGTGCTTGGGTAGAGAGTTTGAAGAAAAGAAGGTTTTGGAGCTAGAACTTCAACAGTTGGAGTTGGCTATGGAGGGTAAAGATCTAGATGAGGAGGAGTTATGGTCTTTACAAGAAACTAAACGAAGACTACGGGAATTGGAAACTATTAGAAACAAGGACATTAGACAAAAACCGAGATGTAAATGGGCTTCGAATGGGGATGATAACACGCGATTTTTCCATGGGATCATCAATAAAAGAAGGGTGGCTAATAGTATCCCGGGTTTGATGGTTGGAGGCGAATGGGTCACTCGGCCATCGATTATTAAAAGAGAAGTGCTGATTTTTTTCGCAAGAAGTTTATCGAACATATGAAGCAAAGGCCTCGGCTTTTGTGTCCTAGTCTCAAGAGACTTCCGAGTGATGTGGCGGAGAGTATGTGCATTCAGTTTTCTGCCCAGGAAATAAAGGAAGCGGTGTGGGAATGCGGTGATGATAAAGCTCCAGGGCCAGACGGTTTTAATTTTCGATTCATTAAAAAATTTTGGAGCCTGTTGGAATATGACTTTGTCGAGATATTGAAGGATTTTTATGAGTCTGGTAAGTTTAGCAAGGGCGTCGGGACCTCATTTATCACTTTAATACTGAAGAAGGTGGAGCCGACAGAGTTCGGGGATTTTCGACCAATTAGTTTAATTGGTAGTATTTCAAAGGTGGTCTCCAAAGTATTGGCGAATCGTATCAAAGGGGTTATGGACATGGTTGTTTCGGAGTCTCAGTCTGCGTTCCTTTCGGGTAGATATATTTTGGACGGTCCTCTGATAACGAACGAAGTATTGGCGTGCGCAAAGAAGACAGGCCGGAAAATGTTTATGTTTAAAATTGATTTTGAGAAGGCATACGATAATGTAAACTGGGAGTTCCTTTTGTCAGTTCTTGAGCAGATGGGATTTTCGGATATGTGGTGCAAATGGATTAAAGGTGTATTAATGGCTTCGCAGGCTTCTGTTCTAGTGAACGGCTCTCCTACTTTCCAGTTTTCTTGTCAGAAAGGTATTCGCCAAGGTGACCCGTTGTCCCCTTTTCTGTTTATTCTTGTTATGGAAGCTTTCTCAGAGATTGTTAAAAAAGCATGTTCGATTGGGTATTTTGATGGAGTTCGTCTTCCAAGGGATGGCCCGATTATTTCACATTTATTATACGCTAATGATGCCATGATGATGGGTGAATGGTCTTTTTTCAATTTTGCAAATATGAAGAGGATATTGCGTTTATTTTTTCTATGCTCTGGCCTTAAAATAAATATCCATAAATCTGTTCTTTTCGGCATGGGTGTTCGAAATGAAGAGTTAAGTGCGATGGCTAATAGATTGGGTTGTAAATCGGGGTTGCTTCCGTTTTCGTACTTGGGTATAATGGTGGGGGCCAATATGAATAGGGTGACACACTAGGATCAGGTGGTGAACTCTTTTAGGAACCGGTTATCTAAGTGGAAGGCGAATAATATATCTATCGGGGGCCGTGTTACGCTTATTAAGTCTGTTTTGGATAGCCTACCTACTATTATTTTTCACTGTTTAAGGCCCCGGTCAAGGTTATTAATCGGTTAGAGCAGTTTATGAGGAGATTTTTATGGGGCGGGTCAGAGGAAGTTAAGAAGATGGCTTGGGTTGCTTGGGATAAAGTTACGTGTGATAAAGAAGAAGGTGGTTTGGGTTTGGCTAGACTTGATGAATGTAATAAGGCATTAATATTGAAGTGGTGTTTGAGGTACTTTACGGAACAAAATGCTCTTTGGCGTAAGGTGATCGATTCTATACATGGATCGGATCGCAAATGGGGTGCACTCCCGATCAACAATAACGTGTCAGGGGTTTGGAAAAACATAGCGACTTTATGTGGCAAGATCAAAGTTGAGGGATCCGGGGTTATGAATATGATAAGAGGCCGGGTTGGTAATGGGAAGGATATTCGATTTTGGATTGATCCTTGGCTGTGTCAGTTACCTTTGAAAGAGTGCTACCCGGATTTATTCTGTTTGGAGACGCAAAAACAGTGTCGAGTCTATGACAGATGTGAGATTAATGAAGATAATTATGTGATCAATGGAGGTGGAAAAGGGTATTGGTGACTCTTGAGGAGATCGCGCATAGGGAAGACCTAGAAGCTCGTCTGGCCGAAGCTTCTTTTTCCGGTCAAAAGGATAGGTGGTGCTGGAATGATAAGAAAAACGATTCCTTCACAGTCGCTTCGGCTAAACGGTGGCTGCGGGGAAAAGGCAACGAGGAGCGATTTGAATTCAAGTGGTCTAAATGGGTTCCGGCAAAATGTAACATTTTTATGTGGCGCGCCTTTCTTGATCGCCTTCCGACTAAGACGGCTTTGCAAAGGAGGAACGTGATGATACAAGATGACTTGTGCGTGTCATGTGAGGATGGTACCGAGATGATAGATCATATTCTTACCGGGTGTGGAGTAGCGGCGGGGGTGTGGAATGGCATTTCGTTATGGTGCCGTATCCCTCCTTTGTTTGTGTCACACCCCAACCGATGGCGGAATCATCAGGGCATGGCACTGAGCGAAACATATTGTCCAGAAGTTTCCATAACAATTATCATAACCATCCAATTAAATAATACGTCCCATACCGTATCTCAAATAGTCAAATAATTATTACAGACAAACATCAAGGCAAAATATTCTGTTCCGACAACTCAGATTTAAATAGACAGCAATTGTTTATCTGCTTCTAGAGACCCCTGATTCGTTATCTACAGACAACTATTTGTTGGGCTCTAAAGCTTTATTCTAGCTTCAAATTCCTACCACATGTGCGTCCTAAGCACCTGTCACATACGTTAAAAAAAGTCAATACATAAAATATAAAGGTGAGCATACAAGTTTGATAATAGCATATAGAGTTCGAATTCGTTTACGCATAACCAGCACGTACACATAGTGAAATGAAGCACGTTAGTTATCGACATAGATCCATCGATACCAATGACTGCGGGTTGACTGCCCGAGGCAGTTCGCAATACATGATTACCACCGTAATCCATGCAAGTAAAAGATCCTTAACAACCCCCGTGTGAATGGGCGCTGAGTCCAAACTATAGTACTATCGTTGCTAAGGCAGGTAGACAGCATTCCATGTGTAAACAGAACAATAAGCATTCATAAGCCACCCATAAAATGCATTAACGGTTAGCGTTCAAATAGTATTTGAGTAGTGTGATTTTTGTTGTTTAAATATTCGTAACGTATGTAACACCCAAAAGTGCTTAAAGCAAAAAGGGATCGAGTATACTCACAGCGATTAATGGATTGAAGGGAGCGCTTAGCGAGTACGGTTAGCCTGAATAGATTTGGTAGCATAACGATAAGTGAAACGTAAAACAGGAAACAAGTATAGGTGAGTCGGACAGCTGGTCGATCGGACGGCAGTTCGATCGGACGGCTGACCGTTCGGTTGACAGCCCGTTCGGTCTGCTTGTCCGGTAGGTCGGTAGGCCGATCGGATGGCTGTTCGAGTGGATTGTTTCTTCCTTTAAGAAGGATGTGTTTGTGTATGATGGCTTGACTTTTGAAGTTTTCGTTGTAGCATTTGAAAACATTGAAGTATCTTTACCTTTCAGGTCGGTCGATCGGACGGCTGTTCGATCGGCCGGCAACCCGATCGGTTAGGCATTCAAATGGATTACAACGTTTAGTCTTTGGGTCAGACAGGTGTTCGATCGGACAGGTGTTCACGTGTTTATGATTAGATCTATAAAAGATCATTGTTTGTTTATGTGGAAATCGGCTAGATCCAAGTCATTCTTGGTGGATTGAGGCCAAAACATGAAGTTCTTCAAGAACCCATGATGACATCATCCTAGAACACTTGATTCTTTATGATTTCACGGTTAAAAGTTAAGATTTGAAGGATTGAAAGGTGTAGGAGTGTGTATAGATCAAGAAAGTACAAGATTTAGGATGAAAACTTACCGGAATCGAGAGAAATCTGCGAAAAGGTGAGCTGAGCGTGCTGGTCGAACAAGGGTTTCCAAAAGTGGAAAAAGATGACATTGACAGGGGTATTTATAGGATGACAAAAGAGGAAAGTGCTGGCCGATCGGCCAGGCAGCTCGATCGGACAGCAGCTCGATCGGACAGCAGTCCGTTCGGCTGGCTGTTCGATCGGCTGGGAGCCTGATCGATCAGTCGCACCTTTCGAGTGTTTCGCGCGATGATTTTTGATATTTCGATTTCGATCGCGAGCGGTTCGATTCGACGGGGTTTCCTAATCAAATTACTTTGAGTCCCAACTACTTCGTATGTCGCGTAATCTATTTTTCCACTATCTATCATAGTACGATCGTGATTCGAGTTCGATTACATTTCGAGTTAGATTGAGTTCGCTTGATTACCACGACATAACATAATAAACATGCACAGGTAACACGTAAGGCACACACACACGTATAATAACAAGTAAAAATACGTAGCTCGAGTTGCGAATTGATGTCAATTCGATTAACATAGCTTGATTATTAGTTGATTAGCTTTATCGCATTGTTACTTCCTATAGTTCACAGTCGTGGGTCGATTGAATAACGATTAACACAATTCGATCAATGCAATTAATGACACTTACTCCACATAATACAAATAAAATAAAGAAATTTCTATAAGTCAAGTTGCGCGAAATCGGTCGTTGACTTAGACCTTGACTTTGACTTTGACTTTGACTTGTGAAAACACGGGGTGTTACAGCCTCCCCTTGTTTAGGAAATTTCGTCCCGAAATTAAGCTGGAAGTTGCACATCACCGTGAATCACGTTTGAGAACTTTCTCTTTCTAGACTTTCTCTTCGAATAACTATGGGTACTTTGCCTTCATGTCGCTTTCGAGTTCCCAAGTGAACTCTACGCCTCGTTTGCCTTCCCATCGGACTTTCACAATAGGAATGCGTGAGCGCCTGAGCTGCTAGGTTTGGTGATCCATGATTTCGACAGGCTTTTCCACGAAGTGTAATGTTTCGTTCACTTGTAGATCGTCTAGAGAAACATGTAAGTCATGGTCGGCTATGCACTTTCGGAGGTTTGACACGTGGAAAGTCGGGTGGACGTTACTAAGTTCCTCTGGTAGTTCGAGTCTGTAGGCGACTTTTGAAGTTTTCGTTGTAGCATTTGAAAACATTGAAGTATCTTTACCTTTCAGGTCGGTCGATCGGACGGCTGTTCGATCGGCCGGCAACCCGATCGGTTAGGCATTCAAATGGATTACAACGTTTAGTCTTTGGGTCGGACAGGTGTTCGATCGGACAGGTGTTCACGTGTTTATGATTAGATCTATAAAAGATCATTGTTTGTTTATGTGG
Source organism: Helianthus tuberosus (assembly GCA_030545235.1). NCBI lineage: Eukaryota > Viridiplantae > Streptophyta > Magnoliopsida > Asterales > Asteraceae > Helianthus > Helianthus tuberosus. The sequence goes on from CM060363.1 coordinate 64,936,618, forward strand.
AAATCGGCTAGATCCAAGTCATTCTTGGTGGATTGAGGCCAAAACATGAAGTTCTTCAAGAACCCATGATGACATCATCCTAGAACACTTGATTCTTGATGATTTCACGGTTAAAAGTTAAGACTTGAAGGATTGAAAGGTGTAGGAGTGTGTATAGATCAAGAAAGTACAAGATTTAGGACGAAAACTTACCGGAATCGAGAGAAATCTGCGAAAAGGTGAGATGAGCATGCTGGTCGAACAAGGGTTTCCAAAAGTGGAAAAGGATGACAATGACATGGGTATTTATAGGATGAAAAAAGAGGAAAGTGCTGGCTGATCGGCCAGGCAGCTCGATCGGACAGCCTGTCCGATCGGACAGCAGTCCGTTCGGCTGGCTGTTCGATCGGCTGGGAGCCTGATCGATCAGTCGCACCTTTCGAGTGTTTCGCGCGATGATTTTTGATATTTCGATTTCGATCGCGAGCGGTTTGATTCGACGGGGTTTCCTAATCAAATTACTTTCAGTCCCAACTACTTCGTATCTCGCGTAATCTATTTTTCCACTATCTATCATAGTTCGATCGTGATTCGAGTTCGAGTTCAATTACATTTCGAGTTAGATTGAGTTCGCTTGATTACCACGACATAACATAATAAACATGCACAGGTAACACGTAAGGCACACACACGTATAATAACAAGTAAAAATACGTAGCTCGAGTTGCGACTTGATGTCGATTCGATTAACATAGCTTGATTATTAGTTGATTAGCTTTATCGCATTGTTACTTCCTATAGTTCACAGTCGTAGGTCGATTGAATAACGATTAACACAATTCGATCAATGCAATTAACGACACTTACTCCACATAATACAAATAAAATAAAGAAATTTCTATAAGTCAAGTTGCACGAAATCGGTCGTTGACTTAGACCTTGACTTTGACTTTAACTTGTGAAAACACGGGGTGTTACAGCCTCCCCTTGTTTAGGGAATTTCGTCCCGAAATTAAGCTGGAAGTTGCACATCACCGTGAATCACGTTTGAGAACTTTCTCTTTCTAGACTTTCTCTTCGAATAACAGTGGGTACTTTGCATTCATGTCGCTTTCGAGTTCCCAAGTGAACTCTGCGCCTCGTTTGCCTTCCCATCGGACTTTCACAATAGGAATGCATGGGTGCCTGAGCTGCTTGGTTTGGCGATCCATGATTTCGACAGGCTTTTCCATGAAGTGTAATGTTTCGTTCACTTGTAGATCGTCTAGAGAAACATGTAAGTCATGGTCGGCTATGCACTTTCGGAGGTTTGACACGTGGAAAGTCGGGTGGACGTTACTAAGTTCCTCGGGTAGTTCGAGTCTGTAGGCGACTTTTCCGATTCTTTCCAGAATCTTAAAAGGTCCAACATATCGAGGCGCGAGTTTCCCTTTCTTGCCGAATCGGACTATACCCATCCAAGGTGATACCTTTAGGAGTACGGAGTCACCAACGCCAAATTCACGGGGCTTAAGCTTTTTATCGGCGTAACTTTTCTGTCGATCCCGAGCCTTTACCAGGTTGTCTCGAATTTGGAAAAGTTTTTCTGTCGTTTCTTGTAGTAGCTCCGGTCCGGTTAGTTGCGAGTGACCGATCTCGTGCCATACAATAGGCGATCGACATCTTCTTCCGTATAATGCCTCGAATGGTGCCATTTGGATGCTAGAATGATAGCTATTGTTATACGAGAATTCGACTAACGGCAGGTGTTTATCCCAATTACCACCGAAGTCTAGGACACACGAACGGAGCATGTCTTCAAGAGTACGAATCGTTCTTTCAATCTGACCGTCGGTTTGAGGGTGGAAAGCGGTACTTAGATTAAGCGTTGTACCGAGTGCCGTTTGAAACGTTTCCCACAGTCGCGAAGTAAACCGAGCATCACGATCAGAGATGATGTCACGAGGCGTCCCATGATTACAAATGATCTCGTCGGTGTAGATTCGGGCTAATCGTTCCACCTTGTAGTCTTCTCGTATGGGCAGAAAGTGAGCTGATTTAGTCAAACGGTCGACCACAACCCATATGCTGTCGTGACCTGATGACGTGGGTGGTAGCTTGGTTACGAAATCCATAGCTATGCTCTCCCACTTTGTTAGTGCATTTATGTCTATAGCCTTCGTCAATCCGAGCCGTAGCGAGAAACAGAAGAAAACGAGTCTTTATAGTGTTATATCTAGTCAAAAAGGCAAGGTGGCATAATTGTAATTAATGAGAAATCTCATTAAAAGCCAAGGACTATAAATAGATCCTTATGTCATAGTTTAGGGACTTTTGCCATTTTAGAGATTTGAAGAGCTCTAGTTCTAGAGAGAGAAACTAGAGAGAGAAAGTCTCTAAGTGATTCAAGTGATTGTATGATTTCAGATTTCTAATAGAATCACGTTTATATTACGTCATGTGTGTTTAGGTCGCGTTCGTGTACGGATTCCGCACGTTTCACGTTCGTTTCGCAATCGTTTCGGAGTCAAAACCGGTCCAACAAGTGGTATCAGAGCAGGAGCTCGATTGCACTGATCCAACACACATTTTCGATCGTGATTTCATCAGATTCAGATCCGAATTTCATCTACTTCTTCATATTTTTCATATTTTCACGTTTTTCACTGATTTTCGTCAAATTGAACGGGTTTTTATGGTCCAAATCGTCTGATTTTTTGATATGTTGTGCGTATATACCTGATCTATAACCCTACCAAGTTTCAGATCCAAATTCCTAACCGTTTAGGAGAAATCTAAGATTTTCAGTTCGATTTCGCTGTCAGAATTGCAGGTTCGCTTTTCCGGACAATATCTGGTCCGCTCATTCGGACAATACCTGGTCCGCTCATCCGGACAATATCTGGTCCGCTCATCCGGACAATACCTGGTCCGCTCATTCGGACAATACCTGGTCCGCTCATCCGGACATTATCTGGTCCGCTTTTAGTGACAAAATAGTTGTGGTCCGCTCATTTGTCACATTAACAGTAGGTTCGCTCTTGAGATTCGCTTGTGTGGTTCGCTTTTGTGACATCATATCAAGGGGTATCGCAGTTGAAATATTAATTGTTGTCGGCCACTACTTGTTTCATTTAAACAATTTGTTGACATATGTGAATTGCATATTATATCAGTTCATGTGATCGAGATATGTTAAAGTGTTTGACTGACTTTGAGGTCCAATGAGAATAAAGTGATCATTCGGTTCTTGCATGTGTTTTTGATCGAGAAAGGTGTCGGCTGCATGTGAAACATTTAATGTATATTGGTTTAGTGGAAATTGGCGGCCCAATCATGTTGTTGGGTTAGTGGGTGCGGCCCTATCAAATCCAATCACAATCAGAATTAGATATACATTGTTGTTGTCGGTTATTTGCAAAAGTGTTTGCTGAAATAGTGTTGTGATATATCAGTTTGTCAGTTGTCACTTGTCGGCAATCAGGTCACAAGGTTTGGAGCACGGTTTGATCAATACGTTTGATTGGTCAAGTCATTTTGTGTGGATATATCGCGTGATAAAGTCAAGTTTGTACAATTTGGAGTTCAAAGGTTTCAAAGGGTCAAGTCGTTTTAATTTGGATCCGAGTCCTAGCAGTTCGCACAGTTGGTCAACGTTCAGTCCGTACAGAAAATCATCAGTTTGATTGTTTGAAGATGTCAAGCAGTAAGGTTGATCATGATAGTAACAGTGAAAAAGTCCTCGCTTCTAAAGTTTGTACATTTACGATCAGTGGGAGAAATTTTATGGAACAGCACTGGTATTTCTGTTATACATGTGACCTGACCGTTTCAAAAGGTTGTTGTTCTGTTTGTGCAGATGTATGTCATCGAGGACATCGTGTTGTCTACTCTACATCAAGCAGATTTTTTTTTGCGACTGTGGAGCAGGGAGTGTACAGGACAGCAGCTGTCAGTGTCTGAAGCCTAGGAAATTCACTGAAGATGATAGGGATCATGATGATGAAATTGCTACTGATAATCAGTTGAAAGTGAATGATGATCAAGAAGCTAAGAACATGCCAATATTTGATCATGGCGATTCAGATTCTGAGGAAGAGCAGATTTCAAGTCAAACAAAATGTGAAGTTATGATGACTGAAAAACAACAGGTGTTTGAAGAAGTAATTACAAAGAAAGAAGCCGATGTTGAAAAGACGAATGAAAAATGCTCAAAATGTGATAAACTTGAAGCTGAAAATGCCAAACTCTTGAAGGATGTGGAGAGTTTAACATTGGAAATCAAAAGCTTGAAGGATGAGAAAGAATCTGATAATAAACAGATTCTTGAAATGAGAGAAAAGTGTGAGAAATTGATATCAGAAAATGTCAAACTGTTGAGTAGTTTGGACAGTTTGACATTGGAAAACAAAGTTTTGAAAGAAAAAGAAAAAGATTTTCAAAATCAAATCAAGATTTTAGAAGATGAGAGAGATATTTTTGGTAAAGATAATCTTGAAAAACAAATTGAAATCAATTCTCATCTTTCTAAAATCATTCAGCTTGAAAAAGAAGCTGAAAAAGCTCGGATTAAAATCAAAGAGCTTGAAGTGAAATTGAAAGGTTTTGTGAATTTTACATCACATGTTTCTCCAAAACCGATCGATTCTGTTCCAATAAGTGACAATGTCACAAATTTTGACAAAGTCAAAATTGAAAATTGTGATGAAATATCTGATGATGAAAAAGAAAAGAAAAATATTTTTAGATTTACAAGAAAAATTTCAAAATACTGTTTTGCAATCTACTGAAACAGGTGAATGTTCTAAACAAAAACCTGTTAAGAAGAGTGTAGAACAGAAACAAAAAGTTAAAAATTTGAAAAATTTTAAAAATGAAAATAAAAGCTCATCAGATAAATCATCCAATCATTATAAAAAATCACAAAAATTTGTAAATGAAAACTCACAAAGTGTTGGTAATAAGTGGTGCAGGTTTGACCACAGTGCTCAAAAGCCAAATCCAGCATTGAGGAGGAGAAATGACTATAACCAAGCCAAACAATGTTATGATCTTAAGGTTTGGACAGATAGAAGTGGATGGCATGATAACAGAGTGTGTTACACATGTGGTGTGAGAGGACATATTGCTGTTAACTGTCAGAATTGGAATTATGAAACAAGAAGATGCTATAATTGTCATATCAGAGGACATATTGCCAGAGATTGCTCGAGGAGATCGATGGGAAGATCAAGGGTTGAATCTCAGAAAACGATAAAGAAACCAGTCACTGTCAAGCCCAAAGAACAGAAAGTGGAAGATAAGAAAGTAAAGCTTTCGCAGGGGCAGAGAGACAGACTGAGGAAGAAGAGGAAGAAGGCAAGAGAGTATTTGGAGAGGATTTTGTCTTCGGGTTCACCGGTTGGTTCGAATAAAGGTTCTGATGAATCGATTCACTCGACGGCAAAGTCAAGAAAATCGAATTCTTCAGATGCAAATCTGAGGACAAACAAAAGGAAAAAGAAAGTCATTGGCGATGAATCTAGCTCATCCAAGTCAGACAAGCCAAGTTCGGGCAATGAATCTGATTCCACAAAATCAGAGGAGCCACAAGTTGAGGTAAAAAAGGAAGAAACAGTTCCATTAATGAATGATGAGAACTTTCCACCATTACGAGCCGCAAACCTAAAATCAAAAGGTGTTGATGCTAGAAAAATGTTTAATAGCAATGTTGAACATATTTTTAGTAAGATGGCTGATGGAAAGGTAAAAGGGGCAAAAGAATTTTATGAAGAAAAGAGAAATGCTCAAAATGCGCCTAAAGCTGGTCAGGCTTGGGTGTCAAAATCTGTTGGTTGAATTCCTGACTTGCCGGAGCTTCCAGGTTGGTAAGTGTGAAGCAGGTATCGGCATCATTCTTGAGAAATTCACAGGATGGTAACTGTGATATTTCTTCTTACTAGTGGTTAATCAAGGACATTAAGTTGTACTTGATTTTCTACAAGTGATAGTGGTGTTTGACCTAATAATGTTAAATTTTCAAAATGGTTAAAAGAGAACAAGGTGATGAGATGACCCCGAATCCACAAGTGTTGGATAAACAAACTAATTTTTCCGGAAAAACCATTCTGATTAAAACAAACTTAAGTGTTTTGAAATCATTATGGGAAAATAGTTTGTTGTAAGGGGGAGTTGTTGATTGAATATGCCGAAACCCTCACGGCTGAACAAACATGATTACTTTCACCAGATTGAAAAACGGTTTTCAAACTGTAAAAATCAATGTGTTGTAAATCATGGGGGTATGTTAGATTTTCTGCAAATCAGTACACTTTTAGCAGAAAATGGATGGCGAGACAAAGCTATCAGTGTTGGTTGTCAAATTTTCTTTAAATGATTTTGTATTTTAGGGGGAGAAAAATTGTTGTTAGAAAATACAAAAACATTTGAAAATTTGAAAAAGTCAAAAACATGATAAAATTCAAAAAGTGAGTTTTTGCGTAAAAAGAGGAAATGATAGTACATCAGTAGACAGTTACAGTATGCTAAAGAATTGGAAAGTTTAAATGTGTTAAACGATCTCACCGTGGATATGCCGGTAGATTTTTATACATTTAGTAAACTTTTCGGGATATAAACATAAATTTCATACTTGCTTATTTCGTGGGGAACACTACTTGGATATATAGGTAACCCCTGAAATCTCGTTTGAAAGGTCTCATAATCTGATATACTAGGTCTTTATACTCAATGATGTCTGGGGTATTATTCCGGGACTTCTGCTGAACGGTAGTTCTAACCTAGTCCTTGGATAATACTTTCTGAAATGCTTGAAACATAGCATTAAACCCTCAGCATGCCGATGAAACAATAAAATTGATAGTCGCTGCTGTTGTAAGCAAAAAGATCCTCTAAAGGGGACATACCGTAAAGTCGAAGCTGATATCTCTCTGCGTATACGGAAGTATCGACCTGAGATCCCTCGGCCCTCGCATACCTAATTTATATACAGATATCATTGTAGTATACTCACCTGTAAGACTGATTATTGGGATTCTGGATACAGGAGTATATTCAAGAGGTGGGACACATGAATGAGCTAAGTTCATAAGACATCTAATTCGTATCCTGAATCAGTTGAAATTTGTGTGAAAATTTAAATGGATCAGTATATCGACAATCTAAGTGAATTGTTTAATACTTACTGTGTTTTTAAGCTCAACGGTACTTGTGACTTGTCAAAAACTGATATGATCCTCTAACGCATACTCAAACAAAAATATTGTCTGTAAATATGTTTGTACATATTTCTTTACTGCTTTATATTTTCAGAAAATACAAAAAGATTTTTTATTCTGCTTTATTTTCGACAACCGATGTCTGAGTGCTGAGTTTCAAAATCTAAGTTAGCTGATTGTGTTTCTGAAAATAAAACAAGTTCATTAATTTGAAACTTGAATTAAAAATAAAAATTTCAAAAACAGTTTGTGATATCTCCAAGGTCATTAGTTTGGACTTGGATGATTAACTGTGGGGGATTTGGATGCTTATACTGTTATAGAGCTAGTTTCCGATTCGATTCGATGAAACTGCCAAATTCATGAAAATTTTTTGTTTAGAATGTTTGAGTGAGCCAGGTTACAATTCCTGGATAGTTAAAATTTGAATGTTGTTACTTATAAATGTTTGAGTGATTGCAGATGAGATTCCAGACTACGATCCCGGAAGCTGAGTCTAAGGGGGAGTCTGAAGACGAGCTCAAAGCAAGGGGGAGCTTGTATACGGAAAGCAAGGTGTCGATCCCAAAGCATGGAAGCTTGACGAAAGGGGGAGTCTGATGAAGAAAAGAGTCTACCGAAAGGAGAAGAAACTGAAACTGAAGACAGATCCAATGGGATTCTGTTCAAGAAGATTCAAAGAAAGAGAGAAAAAGAAGACGCTACGAGTTTGACTCAATGATCGAGATTGACTACGGCAATATCCAAGAGGGAGTCTGTTAGTGCATTTATGTCTATAGCCTTCGTCAATCCGAGCCGTAGCGAGAAACAGAAGAAAACGAGTCTTTATAGTGTTATATCTAGTCAAAAAGGCAAGGTGGCATAATTGTAATTAATGAGAAATCTCATTAAAAGCCAAGGACTATAAATAGATCCTTATGTCATAGTTTAGGGACTTTTGCCATTTTAGAGATTTGAAGAGCTCTAGTTCTAGAGAGAGAAAGTCTCTAAGTGATTCAAGTGATTGTATGATTTCAGATTTCTAATAGAATCACGTTTATATTACGTCATGTGTGTTTAGGTCGCGTTCGTGTACGGATTCCGCACGTTTCACGTTCGTTTCGCAATCGTTTCGGAGTCAAAACCGGTCCAACACACTTCCACATGGGAATTGGTGGTTGTTCGAGCAAGCCAGAGGGTCTTTGATGTTCACGCTTGACTCTAGCACAAGTTAGGCATTTTCCGACGTAGAGAGCGATATCCCTTTTCATACCCGGCCACCAGTACTTATAATGAAGATCCTGGTACATTTTGTCAGCACCGGGATGAACAGAATACCGGGATTTGTGGGCTTCGTCCATCAGAGTTTGTCGCAAATTGGTTCGCTTGGGAATCCAAATTCGGTCCAAGAAGTGGAATATCCCATTTGATTTGCTCACAAGTTGGGCTCCATCGTGGTAGATTCTTTCTTTCTTCAAGGTGCGTTCGTTGAAACATGCATGCTGAGCGTCGCGGATGAGAGCTTCGAGATTATGTTGGGCTTGAACGTTACGAGTGCTAAGCAGGTAGCTTCGTCTGCTAAGTGCGTCGGCAACAACATTCGCCTTGCCTGGGTGATAACGAATCTCACAGTCGTAATCGTTGAGAAGTTCTACCCACCGGCGTTGACGCATATTAAGTTCCTTCTGATTAAAGATGTGTTGTAGGCTCCTATGATCGGTGAAGATCGTACACTTAGTACCGTACAGGTAGTGTCGCCAAATCTTTAACGCAAAAACAACTGCGCCTAGCTCGAGATCATGGGTCGTATAGTTCTTCTCGTGGATTTTGAGTTGTCGAGATACGTAAGCTATGACCTTGTCCCGTTGCATGAGAACACAACCAAGACCAAGGTTGGAAGCATCGCAGTAGACAATGAAATCATTGTTTCCGTCGGGCAATGTGAGAACAAAAGCATTGCAAAGCATGTCCGGCCGGTGGACTGTTTGGAACGAAGTTTAATGTTCAACCCGAAGTCGGTTAACCTCGCGGCTAGAATCCGGATCTTGAGCCATACAACCACCGGGGTGATTTGTAAACCGGCTCAGTCCGTTTCTACAAGTTTTGAAGTTATTGAGTGAAAAAAGTTGGAAGAAAGTTGGAAAATCCATCCTCTAGTCCTTTTCACGTGTTTATGATTAGATCCATAAAAGATCATTATTTGTTTATGTGGAAATCGGCTAGATCCAAGTCATTCTTGGTGGATTGAGGCCAAAACATGAAGTTCTTCAAGAACCCATGATGACATCATCCTAGAACACTTGATTCTTGATGATTTCACGGTTAAAAGTTAAGATTTGAAGGATTGAAAGGTGTAGGAGTGTGTATAGATCAAGAAAGTACAAGATTTAGGATGAAAACTTACCGGAATCGAGAGAAATCTGCGAAAAGGTGAGCTGAGCGTGCTGGTCGAACAAGGGTTTCCAAAAGTGGAAAAAGATGACATTGACAGGGGTATTTATAGGATGACAAAAGAGGGAAGTGCTGGCCGATCGGCCAGGCAGCTCGATCGGACAGCAGTCCGTTCGGCTGGCTGTTCGATCGGCTGGGAGCCTGATCGATCAGTCGCACCTTTCGAGTGTTTCGCGCGATGATTTTTGATATTTCGATTTCGATCGCGAGCGGTTCGATTCGACGGGGTTTCCTAATCAAATTACTTTGAGTCCCAACTACTTCGTATGTCGCGTAATCTATTTTTCCACTATCTATCATAGTTCGATCGTGATTCGAGTTCGATTACATTTCGAGTTAGATTGAGTTCGCTTGATTACCACGACATAACATAATAAACATGCACAGGTAACACGTAAGGCACACACACACGTATAATAACAAGTAAAAATACGTAGCTCCAGTTGCGAATTGATGTCGATTCGATTAACATAGCTTGATTATTAGTTGATTAGCTTTATCGCATTGTTACTTCCTATAGTTCACAGTCGTAGGTCGATTGAATAACGATTAACACAATTCGATCAATGCAATTAACGACACTTACTCCACATAATACAAATAAAATAAAGAAATTTCTATAAGTCAAGTTGCGCAAAATCGGTCGTTGACTTAGACCTTGACTTTGACTTTGACTTTTGAAAACACGGGGTGTTACAGCCTCCCCTTGTTTAGGAAATTTCGTCCCGAAATTAAGCTGGAAGTTGCACATCACCGTGAATCACGTTTGAGAACTTTCTCTTTCTAGACTTTCACTTCGAATAACTGTGGGTACTTTGCCTTCATGTCGCTTTCGAGTTCCCAAGTGAACTTTGCGCCTCGTTTGCCTTCCCATCGGACTTTCACAATAGGAATGCGTGAGCGCCTGTGCTGCTTGGTTTGGTGATCCATGATTTCGACAGGCTTTTCCACGAAGTGTAATGTTTCGTTCACTTGTAGATCGTCTAGAGAAACATGTAAGTCATGGTCGGCTATGCACTTTCGGAGGTTTGACACGTGGAAAGTCGGGTGGACGTTACTAAGTTCCTCTGGTAGTTCGAGTCTGTAGGCGACTTTTCCGATTCTTTCCAGAATCTTAAAAGGTCCAACATATCGAGGCGCGAGTTTCCCTTTCTTGCCGAATCGGACTATACCCATCCAAGGTGATACCTTTAGGAGTACGTAGTCACCAACGCCAAATTCACGGGGCTTAAGCTTTTTATCGGCGTAACTTTTCTGTCGATCCCGAGCCTTTACCAGGTTGTCTCGAATTTGGAAAAGTTTTTCTGTCGTTTCTTGTAGTAGCTCCGGTCCGGTTAGTTGCGAGTGACCGATCTCGTGCCATACAATAGGCGATCGACATCTTCTTCCGTATAATGCCTCGAATGGTGCCATTTGGATGCTAGAATGATAGCTATTGTTATACGAGAATTCGACTAACGGCAGGTGTTTATCCCAATTACCACCGAAGTCTAGGACACACGAACGGAGCATGTCTTCAAGAGTACGAATCGTTCTTTCAGTCTGACCGTCGGTTTGAGGGTGGAAAGCGGTACTTAGATTAAGCGTTGTACCGAGTGCCGTTTGAAACGTTTCCCACAGTCGAGAAGTAAACCGAGCATCACGATCAGAGATGATGTCATGAGGCGTCCCATGATTACAAATGATCTCGTCGGTGTAGATTCGGGCTAATCGTTCCACTTTGTAGTCTTCTCGTATGGGCAGAAAGTGAGCTGATTTAGTCAAACGGTCGACCACAACCCATATGCTGTCGTGACCTGATGACGTGGGTGGTAGCTTGGTTACGAAATCCATAGCTATGCTCTCCCACTTCCACATGGGAATTGGTGGTTGTTCGAGCAAGCCAGAGGGTCTTTGATGTTCAGCCTTGACTCTAGCATAAGTTAGGCATTTTCCGACGTAGAGAGCGATATCCCTTTTCATACCCGGCCACCAGTACTTATAACGAAGATCCTGGTACATTTTGTCAGCACCGGGATGAACAGAATACCGGGATTTGTGGGCTTCGTCCATCAGAGTTTGTCGCAAATTGGTTCGCTTGGGAATCCAAATTCGGTCCAAGAAGTGGAATATCCCATTTGATTTGCTCACAAGTTGGGCTCCATCGTGGTAGATTCTTTCTTTCTTCAAGGTGCGTTCGTTGAAACATGCATGCTGAGCGTCGCGGATGAGAGCTTCGAGATTATGTTGGGCTTGAACGTTACGAGTGCTAAGCAGGTAGCTTCGTCTGCTAAGTGCGTCGGCAATAACATTCGCCTTGCCTGGGTGATAACGAATCTCACAATCGTAATCGTTGAGAAGTTCTACCCACCGGCGTTGACGCATATTAAGTTCCTTCTGATTAAAGATGTGTTGTAGGCTCCTATGATCGGTGAAGATCGTACACTTAGTACCGTACAGGTAGTGTCGCCAAATCTTTAATGCAAAAACAACTGCGCCTAGCTCGAGATCATGGGTCGTATAGTTCTTCTCGTGGATTTTGAGCTGTCGAGATGCGTAAGCTATGACCTTGTCCCGTTGCATGAGAACACAACCAAGACCAAGGTTGGAAGCATCGCAGTAGACAATGAAATCATTGTTTCCGTCGGGCAATGTGAGAACAGGAGCATTGCAAAGCATGCGCTTGAGGGTTTGAAAGGCAGTCTCTAGTTTAGTTCCCCAAACAAAAGGCTTGTCTTTATGCGTGAGAGAGGTAAGCGGTACAGCGATCTTTGAGAATCCCTCGGTAAATCGTCGATAATAGCCCGCTAGTCCGAGAAAAGAACGAACCTCAGACGGATTCTTAGGTGTAACCCAACTCTTGACTGCTTCAATCTTTGCAGGATCGACGTGAATACCCTGACTATTAAAAATGTGAGCCAGAAACTGAACTTCCTCCAACCAAAATTCACACTTGGAGAACTTGGCATAGAGTTGGTTCCCCTGGAGTAACTCGAGAACCAAACGTAGATGTTGCGCGTGTTCGGTTTTCGATTTGGAATAGATCAAGACATCGTCGATGAATACAATGAAGAAACGGTCGAGATACGGTTTACACACGCGATTCATCAGATCCATGAAAACCGCTGGTGCGTTGGTTAGACCAAAAGGCATGACAACGAATTTGTAGTGGCCGTATCGAGTACGAAACACGGTTTTGGGTATATCATCCTCTTGAATACGCAGCTGATGATATCCTGACCGTAGATCGATCTTGGAGAAACACGTGGCGCCTTGTAGTTGATCAAACAAATCGTCGATACGAGGTAGAGGATAGCGGTTCTTGATAGTTAACTTATTCAATTCTCGATAGTCGATGCACATCCTGAACGATCCGTCCTTCTTTTTGACGAAAAGGACTGGCGCGCCCCAAGTAGAGGTGCTCGGGCGAATGAAGCCTTTCTCAAGTAATTCCTGGAGTTGGGTTGAGAGTTTGCGCATTTCGGACGGCGCGAGTCGATAAGGAGCTTTGGCGATAGGGTTGGCTCCAGGAATGAGGTCGATACGAAAGTCGATATCACGACTTGGCGGTAGTCCGGGAAGATCCTCTGGAAAAACATTAGGAAATTCTCGAACCACAGGAACGTCTTTCACTTCCTTCTTCTCTTTCTTTTCCTTCTCCGCTACTACGATGTTAGCCAGGAAAGCCCTGTATTCCTTGCGGAGATACTTGCTGGCTTGGACACATGACATGAGCTTGAGCCCCTTTGAAGTAGTATCGCCATATACACACAATAAGTCACCATTCGCAAGCGAGAATCGAATCATCTTGTCAAAGCACACAACTTCAGCATGGTTTTCCCGAAGAAAGTCCATACCTACTATGACGTCAAAGCTTCCGAGTTTCATCGGAATAAGGTTGATTGGAAAGATGTGATTGTTGAGCTCAAGAGTACAATCACGGATAACAGAATTGACAGCGACGGTTCTTCCGGTAGCGACTTCAACATCGAATGTCGAGGAGAGTTGGGAGCGTTTACGACTAAGGAGTCTCTCAAATTCGAACGACACAAATCAATTATCGGCTCCGGTATCAAACAAACAGGAAGCATAAATACCATTCACAAGGAACGTACCATTGATCACTTTGTTGTCGGCCTGGGCTTGACGCACGTTGAGGTTGAAAGTTCTGGCGCGTGCGGCCTGTTGTTGCTGCTGCTGTTGTTGTTACTGCTGTGGTTGTTGTTGCTGAGGCTCTTGTTTCACAATCCTGTTTGGGCACATGTTGGGGAAATGGTTCGGGTCGCCACATGCGAAGCAGGCTCTGGCTTTGACTGCGGGTGCCGGAGGAGCTTGTTGACCCTGTGGGGCAGTGAGTAGAGCTTGATTGGCAGGAGTTTGACGGATACGACAGTTGGCAGTAAAATGGCCGTATACATTGCAATGAGCACAAAAGCGGCAAGAGATAGCAGTCGGGTGATGGTAGGTGCAAGTAGGGCAGAGCGGGTGAGGTCCAGTGTATGCACGCTTTGCCGACGGTGCATTGGCCACAGGCGCCGCTACTTGACGCTGTTGGGCTGGTACAGCTTGAATCGGTGCAGCAGTTATTGCACAGTTCTTGTTGCTGGAGTTGTTCTTTCTCTTGTTCTTCCTCTTGTTGCTTGATGAGGTAGGTTCAGCAGTTGGTGCGGTAGCGGTAGCTTGATGCAGATGCTTTGAAGTCTTATCCCAGACACCAGCCTTAACCCGCTTGTCGTTGATCTCAGCGGCTAGCAGATAGGTTTCCTCGATCGTCGTAGTCTTAGCCGCTTGCACGAAATCAACAACGCAGTCGGGCAGTGCCCGGATGTACTTCTTGATTGTCATGTCGGGAGTCTTGACTTGATCGGGACAGATAATGCTGAGCTGCTTGAAACGAGCAGTGAGACCAGCATTGTCACCATCCTTTTGCTGTATGTGCCAAAATTCATCTTCTACCTTTTGACGCTTGTGAGGAGGGCAGAATTCCTCTAGCATAACTTCCTTGAGCTCGTCCCACGACAGACCGTAGGCTGCATCATTCCCTCGCTTGTTCCTCTTGGCCGTCCACCAGTCTAGTGCTCGAGACTGGAAAACGCCGGTAGCATTCAGAGTACGGAGGTCATTAGGGCAACCACTCTGTCGCAGAGTAACCTCAATGGAATCAAACCAGTGGAATAGTGCAGTGAGACCTCCTTCGCCAGTGAATTCTTTTGGCCCACATGATTTGAATTGCTTGAAACTGAAGGGCCTTGCGGTAGATTTAGGAGCTTCGGTTCTTGATTCCTCGGATGATTTGCTGGCATTCTCATAAACATCACTCACGGCCTTTGCTACACTCTTGGCGATGATGGAAGCAAGGCGTTTGTCCCTCTTTTCTTGACGAGAGAGAGCATGATGGGATCCAGACGACATTGTCTGCAATAGACATCGCCACGGAACTCAACACATTGTATTCGAATCTCACCTCACACGTCTACTACTACTAAAGCTCAGTAACACGTACCGTGTACACATAGACATATAACCACGCAAAACACAGAATCATTTAATCACATAACCACATAAACACTTAGAGCACAATCACGTAAGCACGTAGAGCACATAATCACATAATTCCTAAGTAAGTAGAACAAGGAAAACGGGAAACACATGTGCACTTAATCACTAGAGGCAGTTAGAAAACAGAAACCTATTATTCAAAGTCGACGATTGCTCGAGGGTAGCGTGGTACAAGCGTATATCGTAGCATGAAGTTGTTCATAATTTCGCGATTTGTCAACGATTTGGGATAGAAAAGCAGTTCGTGTCGATTGAAGTGAAAGCAAAATCGAGTAAATTCCAAAAATTAAAACACATAAACAGATAAACACACATATAAACTCATAAAATCGACGAATTATCCGAGTCAGCAGTTGCCGGCTCAGAATCGAAATACATAAAATTCGAGAAGTAGATTGTCTGCGGCTAGTAGACTTTGACTAACAAAGTGGTTCGACTATTCACAAGGATCCGTTGTGCACCTTTAACCTTCAGGACTGTGCCTTTGCCTCGATTCTTGGGCATTTGGTAGACATCCCGTTAGTCCTATCCTGACTTCAGGTCATTGGAGTCCGTCGAGACTCTGGTGAGAGTTTTGTAAAATATGCGGGACAAGTTGTCAAGGTTAGGGTTCCACCCCTGGCTTAACAACTTCGTTCCTGTTTGATAAAATAGAGGAGATTATTCATCAAAATGTAGGTTTCACCCCTAGTTTGGTATAATTCTCCCCCGTTAGCAGTGTTGATTAAGCAATTCAGTC
This sequence comes from Helianthus tuberosus, assembly GCA_030545235.1. Taxonomy (NCBI): domain Eukaryota; kingdom Viridiplantae; phylum Streptophyta; class Magnoliopsida; order Asterales; family Asteraceae; genus Helianthus; species Helianthus tuberosus. The sequence goes on from CM060363.1 coordinate 64,952,500, forward strand.
GGGAGTTTGTGGTTTTCACACCTAATCTCGACCTTATTGCCTCTTTCATAGTTGAAAATTCGATTGCAGAAATAGTGCAGTATAAGCAAGGATAGTGAAATTCCTACTGGGCGTACTCGAGTCGATCTGTTGGTTCTTAACTATAGTCTAGGAATGTAAGACTTCGACCCGGACTAGGTCGAGTCTTGCCTAATTCCCTATAGTTATGGCTCTGATACCAATCTGTCACACCCCAACCGATGGCGGAATCATCGGGGCATGGCACTGAGCGAAACAGATTGTCCAGAAGTTTCCATAACAATTATCATAACCATCCAATTAAATAATACGTCCCATACCTTATCTCAAATAGTCAAATAATTATTACAGACAAACATCAAGGCAAAATATTCTGTTCCGACAACTCAGATTTAAATAGACAGCAATTGTTTATCTGCTTCTAGAGACCCCTGATTCGTTATCTACAGACAACTATTTATTGGGCTCTAAAGCTTTATTCTAGCTTCAAATTCCTACCACATGTGCATCCTAAGCACCTGTCACATACGTTAAAATAAAGTCAATACATAAAATGTAAAGGTGAGCATACAAGTTTGATAATAGCATATAGAGTTCGAATTCGTTTACGCATAACCAGCACATACACATAGTGAAATGAAGCACGTTAGTTATCGACATAGATCCATCGATACCAATGACTGCGGGTTGACTGCCCGAGGCCGTTCGCAATACATGATTACCACCGTAATCCATGCAAGTAAAAGATCCTTAACAACCCCCGTGTGAACGGGCGTTGAGTCCAAACTATAGTACTATCGTTGCTAAGGCAGGTAGACAACATTCCATGTGTAAACATAACAACAAGCATTCATAAGCCACGCATAACATGCATTAACGGTTAGCGTTCAAATAGTATTTGAGTAGTGTGATTTTTGTAGTTTGAATATTCGTAACGTATGTAACACCCAAAAGTGCTTAAAGCAAAAAGGGATCGAGTATACTCACAGCGATTAATGGATTGAAGGGAGCGCTTAGCGAGTACGGTTAGCCTGAATAGATTTGGTAGCATAACGATAAGTGAAACGTAAAACAGGAAACAAGTGTAGGTGAGTCGGACAGCTGGTCGATCAGACGGCAGTTCGATCGGACGGCTGACCGTTCGGTTGACAACCCGTTCGGTCTGCTTGTCCGGTCGGTCGGTAGGCCGATCGGATGGCTGTTCGAGTGGATTGTTTCTTCCTTTAAGAAGGATGTGTTTGTGTATGATGGCTTGACTTTTGAAGTTTTCGTTGTAGCATTTGAAAACATTGAAGTATCTTTACCTTTCAGGTCGGTCGATCGGACGGCTGTTCGATCGACCGGCAACCCGATCGGTTAGGCATTCAAATGGATTACAACGTTTAGTCTTTGGGTCGGACAGGTGTTCGATCGGACAGGTCAACAAGTCAAAGAGTTTAAATGAAATGTAAAGTATGGTGCAGTGGAACGGATAGTCGATCGATCGAATAGCACAACTGCTGTTCGATCGGACAACAGGGTGTCACCTGATCGGACGGCTGTTCGATCGGGTGGCACTTCTAGTGCATTGAACATGTTGAAAGATCGGTTAAGTGTTGAAGCATAGTATCTCATGATCTGAAGAGTAATTCGATCGGATAGTAGTTCGATCGAACAACAGTTCGTTCAATACCATTCTTTAAAACAAATTGATTGTGTGGGACCATGTGCTAGCCGATCGGCTGGCCAGTCGATCGGCTGACTATCTGATCGGCTGGCTGTCCGTTCCGACAGAAGTCCGATCGGTCAGCATCCTGACCTGATCAGCCCTTGCGTCTAACACTTGGTTGTTCGGTTTGTTTGTCGTTCTATTGAGGTATTTTGACAACGAGTAGAACCATAGATCCCTCGTCCTTACTTGGTTCCTCGGGTCGGACAAGAATCACCCAAATCCGGCCGGTGGACTGTTTGGAACGAAGTTTAATGTTCAACCTGAAGTCGGTTAACCTCGCGGATAGAATCCGGATCTTGAGCCATACAACCACCGGAGTGATTTGTAAACCGGCTCAGGGTCCGTTTCTACAAGTTTTGAAGTTATTGAGTGAAAAAAGTTGGAAGAAAGTTGGAAAATCCATCCTCCAGTCCTTTTCACGTGTTTATGATTAGATCTATAAAAGATCATTGTTTGTTTATGTGGAAATCGGCTAGATCCAAGTCATTCTTGGTGGATTGAGGCCAAAACATGAAGTTCTTCAAGAACCCATGATGACATCATCCTAGAACACTTGATTCTTGATGATTTCACGGTTAAAAGTTAAGATTTGAAGGATTGAAAGGTGTAGGAGTGTGTATAGATCAAGAAAGTACAAGATTTAGGACGAAAACTTACCGTAATCGAGAGAAATCTGCGAAAAGGTGAGCTGAGCGTGCTAGTCGAACAAGGGTTTCCAAAAGTGGAAAAGGATGACAATGACAGGGGTATTTATAGGATGACAAAAGAGGAAAGTGATGGCCGATCGGCCAGGCAGCTCGATCGGACAGCCTGTCTGATCGGACAGCAGTCCATTCGGCTGGCTGTTCGATCGGCTGAGAGCCTGATCGATCAGTCGCACCTTTCGAGTGTTTCGCGCGACGATTTTTGATATTTCGATTTCGATCGGGAGCGGTTCGATTCGACGGGGTTTCCTAATCAAATTACTTTCAGTCCCAACTACTTCGTATCTCGCGTAATCTATTTTTCCACTATCTATCATAGTTCGATCGTGATTCGAGTTCGAGTTCGATTACATTTCGAGTTAGACTGAGTTCGCTTGATTACCACGACATAACATAATAAACATGCACAGGTAACACGTAAGGCACACACACACACGTATAATAACAAGTAAAAATACGTAGCTCGAGTTGCGAATTGATGTCGATTCGATTAACATAGCTTGATTATTAGTTGATTAGCTTTATCGCATTGTTACTTCCTATAGTTCACAGTCGTACGTCGATTGAATAACGATTAACACAATTCGATCAATGCAATTAACGACACTTACTCCACATAATACAAATAAAATAAAGAAATTTCTATAAGTCAAGTTGCACGAAATCGGTCGTTGACTTAGACCTTGACTTTGACTTTGACTTGTGAAAACACGGGGTGTTACAGTTTGCGTTTTCTACTAAGGACCTTGTTCGGTTGTCTGATCTTAGCGGTGTTTCGGGAGAAGCGAAGAATGTGTTGCATGGTATTAGCATGTAACACCTCGAAAATTCGTGTTAAATAATAAAACGACACGTGTCATGTAAGACAAAACGCGTTGTAAACTCGGATTTAATAAAAATGTTTGACAGGATTTAAAGGTGTCGTCATGTTAACTTTTGCACCTCTGAACGACCTCGTTATAAATCCCAAGACTCAAAACATATTAAAAACATCTCATATATGTTCAAAATTCAGTGAATTATAACATTGAATGATGCATGATTTAAGTGGTGGACTCCTACGAAGAAATTCCAACGGTAAACCTTATAATTCGGTACTTTCTTTTGGAATACAAGCATACAATTCATCATGGTAAGGTATGATACTGTACAAAGCACTTCTTGAAGGTCCCTAGTTGATAATAGAGGCCCCAAAGACGGATATTGAGGTTGACCTTTCGAAATAATGAAAGAACAAAAATATCAGCCCCTGATGACTGCTTACGCATCGTAGGCATAAGACCCCTACGATGCGCAAGCTGCGCCCAGCAACCAGAAAACAGGCTGTTGCCTGTTATGCGCGATTTTAACCCATTTAGCCAGTTTTTCTCACATGTGGACGGCCCCTAGGCACCCCTAAGCACTAGTAACAAGTGTTGATCAATTGTGGGCAGTCCTAGACCTTGTTGTCAACATGTTGTGGTGATTGAACTTGCTATATAAGGGCCTTCATGTTGCAAACATTCCTCACAACTTCTCCTGCACTCTTGGATCATTTCTGGAGCTCAAGCCTGCTTCTAAGTGATCATATTTCGTGCATAGGACTTCAGTAAGTGTTCTAATCTTTCTCTAATTACTTTTAGCTTAGTTAATTAGCTAAAAGTCAAACCGTCGTAATTACGGTTTGACTTCGAGATTAGTCAATAATGGCTCAGTCATATCTCGAATTTAAAGTAGTTATAGATTGGTATTTATGTGGGTAATAAAACCTCAAAAGGGTTTCCCCTGATCACCACCCTAACCAGGTCAAATGTCGGGTCAAACATATAATTAAAAAGTCAACAGGATGCTTAAAATGTCATTTATGCATAATTAGCTATCTAGAACATATACAACATGTTTGATCATTGTTATAACTTAGTAATTAGTGTAAGAACATGTCCAAACATGTTCAACCCGACAATTTCCTGTTTAGACCCGGTTCGGAACCGAAAGTCACATAGTTTGACTTTCACTTTGACTTTCAGTTCTGACCCGTTTAGGCATATTTTAGAAATGCCTCAGAGCTTTAATTGGACTAGGTTACATGTTAGAACAACCCTCTGTGATTATACACCTTGGTTCATTAGTTATCCAATTAATATGCATGTTTCCGTTAATTGCTCATATGTAGACCGTTATGCCCTTATTACCTTAAAACGTGATTTATGAAAATGTAAAAGTGTAGAAACCTTTGTTACTGATATATAGACTTGTATGCAAAGTTTGACATCAGTTTGACTTGTAGATTAAGAGTTATGCTCATTATCGCAAAACTAATGCTTTATGTTAATAAAATGGCGTAATTAGCATATAGCCTAGTTAAACATACTTTTTGGTATCAAATCTTTTACCCACTGATGTAATATATTATTTTGGGATTTTTAAAGATTTTTAATTAATTTTAGGCTGAGCATAACTCATAGTCGTAGGCTTAATTCGGTAATTGTCGGTTTTGCCCTTACGGGCCATAAAATGAGTTTTACATATCTAAACGACCCCAAACCTTTTGCCACTGATTAGTTATGATAAATAAATTATTTTAAGCCTTCTGGAAATATAAAAATATCAGATTTAAGTATCGAACCCGGTAATGGCCTTTAATCGCCTTATTTAGCGTTTTTAGCGCATAGTATGTTTTAAAATCATATTGGACATACCCGGGTTGATACCTACTGATATAAGAGGCAAATTAAAATATTTTAACAGTAAGCAAAGGTTGATAAACTCAGACTACAGTTTCGAGCTTTTCGGCTTATGTGAAATTACCAAAATACCCCTACGGGGCCTAGTTTGGTTAAAAATGATAAGTTTCACATACATGCTTTAACCTACTGATATAGCTTAGCAAATTGAGTATATTTGCTGATTACATCAGACCTATAACTCAGGTTGTCACTTAAACTCTTTTATAAACTTTTAAATGACCAAACTACCCCTACGGGGCCTAGTTTGTGTCTAAACACGTTTCGAGCATAACGAAAGACACCTTGCTGATGTCACAACATATTTGAGACATAATTAACTTAGGAAACCTGTATATAGCTCTCATGACTACCCGTCACGCTTATTACGCGTACGGTTCGGTTTATGTAACAAGTTTACATAAATTAGCCGAAACGGGTCAAACCTTAACGGTTTTATCTAAAAATCCAGAATGTGAATAATAAACCCATATTAAACAAGTCTTCAAACTTGTCGGGTCTGAATCACATTCTATCCGGTCTTCGCTTAATCGTGCGTACGAACCGTTTCTTGAAACTAGCCGGTCTAAGCTTAAGCTTAATAAAAGACCCGTTAGAATTCTAATAGGTTATTATAAACCTTCGTTCCAGATTAGGAGAACCAGTAAAAGCTACGTGCATTTTGCTTGTTGTGATTAATACTTATTCAGGTAAATACTTTTAACTTATTTTCCCTATACGGGCTTGGGTTACGGTATATAGCATACCGCTTGATCGGGCATCAAATCTCCACATTAAGTGGGTAGTTGAATAATTTGATCGGCTCGTTTAAACAGTCTTGATTACTTTACAGCCTTTGGGGGGTTAATGACCATGTCCCGGATATCCTTGGCATCATCTTACGAGATGGCCACGACCTGAGCACGGGGTGTAGGCGTACACCGTCCGTGTATAACTCATTGATGTGGTGTGTCTATTGATCTTTAACCCGGACTAGATCCGGGCTACTGTACGCATAAGTAACATGTAATTCGTTCACAAGATTATAATATTAAATAATTCTCCCAAGTTAAACAAAAATGTTTATGCCATGTGCATCAAAACCAATTTTCAATCATTTTCCAAAATGAGTCAGTTGAATGTATTTACCAGTGTAAACTGACGTATTTTCCCAAAAAGACTGAATGCAGGTACTAAACGAAATTGGCTGGATTGTCTCCTAAGCATCAATAAAAGTCTCGCAAGCTTAGGATGCCTGAAGTCTGTTGAACCATTAATATTACTTTGTTTTGATCCTACTGTGGATAAACTTCCGGATATTGTTACATTGATAAACAATTGTTGGACCGTTGTCGTGACCCTAAAAGTCTGTTAAGGCAGTTCATCTTCAAATACGAGGGCGGAATCAACGTAAACGAAGTCAAAAACAGCTTGTATCCTTTTAACTTTCTTTATATTACTGATTGTGAGCTTTTTAACACTTTAAGTATTAAACAATTCACTTAGATTGTCGATATACTGATCCACTTAAATTTTCATACAGACTTCAACTGATTCAGGATACGAATTAGATGTCTTAAGAACTTAGCTCATTCATGTGTCCCACCTCTTGAATATACTCCCGTATCCAGAATCCCAATAATCAGTCTTACAGGTGAGTATACTACAATGATATCTGTATATAAATTAGGTATGCGAGGGCCGAGGGATCTCAGGTCGATACTTCCGTATACGCAGAGAGATATCAGCTTCGACTTTACGGTATGTCCCCTTTAGAGGATCTTTTTTACAACAGCATTGCTAAGCAATTTTATTGTCTTATCATATATGCTGAGGGCGATGCTGTGTTTCAAGCATTTGCGGAAAGTATTATTCGAGGACTAGGTGTTGGTGCACACATCTGTCGTCTTCGTCTTGTATCGAGTCTCGGGTTCGGTGCGGATCTTATCAGGCATGATGTCATCATCAAGGATGATGACATCACACTAGTGACATCATCACTGCATCATGTGCACATGAAGACAGAATTGCATGGAATCATTTTGTTTGCATGAAAGTTTCGCTTCAAGACAAAATTCAGAATGTTATACATTTCGCTTCAATAGATGATATTTCTTTAAAGATTTCGCTTGAAGGTTTCGCTTCAAGTATTTCAAGCGAAATCTAACTGCTATATATAGGCATAGTGTGCTTTCATTTGTAACAGTTTTTCTCAGAGCTATACCGAAGTGCTGCCGGTTTCTCTTCTGATTGTAAAGGTTGTCAAATCAATATATAAGAGGTTTAAATTGTGAAACAAGCTGTTTACAGATCCGTTTCTCTGTTTCCGCCTTTGAAACGGATTAGAACTCTTCCAAACGACTCGTTTAGGTCGGAATCCGATCCTACAATTGGTATCAGAGCCAGTGAAGAAGAGTTCTTGTTGATTCAGCCGTAAAATCTGTTTCTACACCTTTCTTTTTCGAAAAACAAAACTTTTTACGGTCAAAATCGGACAAATTTCACATATATTGTGCGCATACATGGTTTAATCAATCCTTGAAAGTTTCAAGTTTAAAATCAGCCTAAATCCTATATTTTTGTGAGATTTCGCTTCAATTGCTCGAACAATATGATGACATCAGCAACATTTTGTATCTGATTTCGCTTGAAATCATAATTTTGTGATCGATTTCGCTTGAAGAACTAAGGATTTCGCTTGAATAATTGAAGCGAAATTGATCTGATTGCATTTCGCTTGAAAATACGTTGGCATCTGTTTGAAACCTGCAGTGCAGTCTTAACTGAATTTTGCTGATCATTGAATTCTGCTGTTAATTGAAAACACGTATTGTTTGTTGATTTAAAGTACATCGAGTTATGGGGTCATGTGATTGCATGTGAAGTTCATTTGAGTGTATACGTTGAATTGTGTGAAATATTCTGATCGAGGTTGTTAGTTAATTGATACAAGAATTCACGAGCTTTTGTTGTAAAGTTTGTGTCAGCATGCAGGTAAAGTAGTGGTGTGTTTGTCAAAGTCCAGAAATCACGTGATTACATAAGTCGATTTGTTTTTATCCATGTGAATATGATTAAGGAAGTTGTCGGTTTGCATGATTGAATTCATGTGATTTTCGTAAATCATCATGTGGTATGTGTCAGTTAGCATGTATTGAAGTGTGTGAATGTGTTTAGAGGAAATATCAGCCATTCAGTTTTAGTGCATATAATATTCAAAAATTGATGAATTGTGTAATACTAGTCAAAGAAAGTTTGTTTGTTTAGTAGGTCATCATTGAAATTACATGTGATCTTTTATTTTTGTCGGCCATCATTTGTTTGTTAAGTGTATATGTGATAATCATATTTGTGATAATCATCTTTGTTTGATATAGTTCTTATGTCGAATATTGATAAGCATATTAGGATCATATAGTTGTTGTCGTAGTCGGTGTTTCTATTTGACAGGTTTGGTGTTTAGTCTATTAGCACGAATTGATCAGTACGTATGTTTGTCAAGTCGCGTGGTTTGAGTCGCGGTTTCAGTCAAGTTGTTTTGTGTGGTCAAGTCACGTGATATAGTTCAGTTCGTATGGTTTGGAGTTTGAAGGTTTCAAAGGGTCAGGTCATTTGAATTCGATCCGGGTCATTCAGTCCGTATAGTTGGTCAACATTCAGTCCGCACTGAAAATCATCAGTCCAAGTATCAATTTGTTTCGATTAATTGATAAATCTTTAAACTGATTGTGTTTTGTTTGTGTGTTGTCCGTTTTGTAAAGGTATTTGTCGATTTCTACAAGAGATTCAAGTTGCTAAAAATGGATTCCGAGTTCTACAATGCGTTTGCTACACCCTCGACTACTCCAGCTTCAATTGCTCAAAACATGAATGCAGAAAACGAAACCGGAACAATGCAAAAACCCCCGAAGCTTATGGGAATTGAAGATTACCACGGGTGGAAGAAACGGTTTGAGAATTGGGTTCAGGCAAATCATCTAAAAGCTTGGGAAAGTATCGAAACTGAGTATGAGAGGCCAAAGAATACAACGGGAGCTGATAAAATCATTTCTGAATTTACTGAACAAGAGAGGGAAAGTTATAAAGGAGAGAAAATGATGATCAATCTGTTACAACAAGCTATTAAAGAAGATATATTTGTGTTGCTTCAACATGATGATAACGCTTATTCTATTTGGGAAGCTCTTCAAAAGAAGTTTGAGGGAAGTACTGAAATGCTACAAAGTAAAGCAGCTTTGTTGAAAAAGGAGTTTGAATTGTTTACGTGCATGCCTGGTGAAACTACAAAGAGTCTTATTGAAAGATACTGTCATCTTGTACGCGCCATGTCACAATTGAAGATTACAAAAAATGCAGCAGAATGGGTTGAAAAGCTTGCTGACGCGTTACCGCAAAAGGAATGGAGTACATATCTGATGATATTAAAGAATTCCGGACAGTTTAAAAGGTTATCGATTGCACAGTTTATAGAAAAGTTGGAGGCACAGGATCTGGAGCAGCAGAAAATTGCTAGAATGAACAGTTCTACTCATCAACAAGATATTAAATTGTACTATAAAGGAAATGTTCAAACTGCTGAAGCAAGTCCAAAGATACAAACTGCATTTAGTGCTGGAAATCAATCTACACCAAGCAGTCAAGGATCAGTCAACACTAGTGGGTTCTCAACGGTGAATCCTCCAAGTGTTCAAAGTTCATCTACTGGAAATGGTCATCTAATTCAGTGCAATGTAGCTCTACATCTTCATAATGGTCAAAATTATTCTGAAGAGATTGTAAAGAATCATATGGGATTATTGGTCACTGCATTAGAGTCTTATGAAGGATTAATAGCCGGAAGAATTGGTAATCCGATGCTCACAAAGGAAGATTATGACCAAATTGATGCAGAGGAGCTAGAACTGATGGATATTAAATGGGCTTTAGCTAGCGTTTTGAGGAGAGCAGAAAAATTTAGATTGGTTACAGGAAGAACTGATTTCTTGGATGCAAATCTTTCTAATCTTGGATTTGATAAATCTAAAGTTGTTTGTTTTCGTTGCAGGGAGAAAGGCCATTTTAAAAGGGAGTGCAAGAATCAGGAACCGAGAGGAGCAAAGGAGTCTGCTGGGAAAGATGATTATTATCGGAAGACCATTTATCAGCAAATTACTCACCAACCGCATCAACAAAAGGAACCTCAAACGGCACATGGAAAAATGATCGAAGATGCAAACAAAAAGGCTTACTATGGCATCATGGATCAAGCTGACGAGAAATTGGCTGAAGGATTTAGCTGGGACAAGTACATTCCAGCTGATTCAAATGTTGGAGCGTTTATTGCTCATATTATTCGAAAACCGGAAATGCTGAAGGAATGGGTGGAAGTGTTATCTGATGAAGAGAAAAGTGAAGATGAAGGATTTGTTTCATCTGAAAACAGTTTGTCAGAGACAAGTGATAGTGATGAAGAAATTGAACAGATTAATCTTGGAAAAACTCACTTATCTTCTGATAGTTTTGAATTTTATTTTGCAGAAAAATTGAAGAAACTAAAAGAGGAGAAAGCTGCCAAAGATTTGAAAAAGGTCAAAGTGGTTGAGAAGATTGTGGAAGTTGAAAAGATAGTTGAAGTTGAGAAGATCGTTGAAATCACAAAACCTTGTCTTACATGTTTAGAGTCTTGTAAACAGTGTATAGAAAAAGATGAAAGGTTTAGTGAGTTAGAAAAGTTGAAAGAAAAATTGTTGTTTGATGTAAAGAATTTGAAAAAGTCGTATGATGTATTGAACAGACATGTAAATGGTCTGGAGAAGACTAACTCTGAGAGAGAAAAAGCTTTGAAGATGTTGAATGCTACCATGATGACAAAGCAAAAAGAGATCAACATGTACATAGAAGAATGTGCAAAAAGGAAAAAAGAGTTGGATAGTGAAGCAGCTGAGAATGAAAGAATCGGAAGATTACTGCAAAGTTACAAAGGTTGTGATTACATAATCGATAGAATTTATCCAACAGTTGAAGGATTTGAAGCGTTTAAAGGTGAAGAAACAAAGCCAAAGAAGAAAAAGGATACTGGTAAGAAACAGGGTGTATGTTATAATAAGTGTCCACCTCCAATTTGGGAAGGTTACTCGCCTAGAAAACCTAACGAGGAAGAACTAAAACAGGCGGTCAATATTAAGCTAGAATCCGAGATAACTGATGTTTTACCGGACAATATTGATGTCACATTCACAGCGTCCGACACAGATCATGAGTCAGAACTGATAAAAAGAGTGGTTGATCAGGTGTTGGATAAGGATGAGGAGTCAGAGTCAAAGTCCGAGTCTGAAAGTTCATGTCAGTCAGTCGGGAGTTCGAGTTCATCCGAAAAGAGTTCAAAGTCGTCGGGAAAACGGGTTTATAGTAAAGAATTTTTGTTGTCAAAATCTAATTTGAATGACGAAACATTTGAAGTTGCATATACTTTGAATGATTCTGACAAATTATATTTTGATAAAGAATTCCCAATTAGAAGTGTTCGGTTTGACATGATTAAAAAGGTTTTCAAAATGACAGAAATCAATATTTCTGAAATTAAAGATTTAAATCCTACTGGAAAATCTAAAAAATACACTTCAAGAGTTCAACAACGGTTAAACAAGAAAAAAGGTTACAATTCTGGTTCTGGTTTTCAAAAGAAACCACACCACAATCGTAGCTACAAAAAGAAAGGACTTGGTTTTATTCCACCAGAAAATTATAAAAATGAGAACATTTCTAAAACAAATACAAAATATGTTGCAGGAACTAGCCATGAAGAAGAATCAAAAAGCTCATTCTGGAAGCAATCAAACACAGAATTTCTTGCAAAGAAAGTGCAGAATGAAACTTATCAAAGAAAGGAGACAAGAACTTGTTACAGATGCAATGAAGTTGGTCATATTGCATGGAATTGTCCGAAAGCGACTAACACAAAACAGGGAGTTTCTGGAAAACTGAAAGAAGTTATTGTTGATAAAACCGAACCACCAACTGAAAAATTTAAAGTTTTCAAAAATTCAACATATGAAGTTGGTGAGTGTTCGAAAAGGTTTTACAAGAAGAAGGGAAATCTTGACAATCAAGCTTGGGTTGTTAAGAAATCAGAGGTAAAATCTGGCAATGAATCTGATTCCACAAAATCAGAGGAGCCACAGTTTGATGAGAGTGATGAAAACTCAGTTCCTTCAATGGATGATGAGAACTTTCCACCATTGAGGACTGAAAATTTTAAAAGGAAAACTGGAAAATCTGAAATCTCAAATCAGGGTTATTCTGAGAAGGATAACTTTGATGTTGAGAAAGCGTTTAATGGGAATGTTAAAAAGATTTTTGGAAAAATGGTCGATGGAAAAGTAAAAGGGGTAAAGGAGTTTTATGCTAAAAAGAAAGCAACTTACACTCCAACTGCTTCTGAACTGAAAACACCCAAGGCTGGTCAGGCTTGGGTGGACATTTTCTTTGCTTAAAACATCTGACTTGCCGGAGATCCCAAGTTTGTAATCGTGGATCAGGAATCGGCATCATTCATGTTTTATGAGTTTGTATGAAAAGTTCTTAAAATTGTTAGCATTTTACAGGTTAAGTATGACTTGCCGGAGCTTCCAGGTTGGTAAGTGTGAAGCAGGAATCGGCATCTTGATTGGTAAAATGGTTTGTGTAGATGTTTTATTCCTACATGTGATTAATTGTTTTGGATATACTTACAAGTGGTAAGAGGTTGATTCTGACAAAGTGATTACTCAAGGTCATTAGTTTGAACTTGATGTAATCCTGATACAAGAGATTGAATGGACAAAATGATGAACCATTCCCTTAACCTACAAGTGGTTTGAAAATTAACAAAACTTATTTTCCGGACAAATCATTTTGGTTAAAACAAACTTGAGTGCTTTGAAATCATAATGAGAAAATAGTTTTGTGAAAGGGGGAGTTCTGATTGTTTATGCCAAGTGGATGGCGATTTGATGCGATTTGATATCGGTTGTCACTTTATTGTACAGTTTGTTTTCAAATTTCCTAAAATGTGTTTGCATTTTAGGGGGAGTAAAAATTTCAGAAAATCCAAAAACATTTGAAAATTTGAAAAAGGCAAAAACATGATAAAATCAAAAATGAGTTTTTGTTGCATAGAAGAGGAAATGATAGTACATCAGTAGACAGTCACAGTATGCTAAAGAAATGTAATGTTTGAATAGCGTTAAACAGTCTCACTGATGATATGCCGATAGGTTTTCATACATTTAGTAAACTTTTTCGGGATATAAACGAAATTTCAAACTTGCTTATTTCATGGGGAACACTACTTGGATATATAGGTAACCCCTGAAATCTCGTTTGAAAGGTCCCTCTTTCTGAGATACTAGGTCTTTATGCTCAGTGATATCTGGGGTATTATCCCGGGACTTCTGCTGAAAGAAATTTCTGACCTAGTCCCCGGAGAATACTTTCCGCATGCTTGAAATATAGCGCAGCCCTCAGCAAATTGATGAAACAATAAAATTGATAGTCATTGCTGTTGTAATACAAAAGATCCTCTAAAGGGGACCCACCAAAAGTCGAAGCCGTCATCTCTCTGCGTATCGAAAGATCGACCTGAGCTCTCACGGCCCTCGTACTATAATTTATTCCCCTGACAGATATCATCTGTGGTATACTCACCTGTAAGACTGAATATTGGGATCTGGATACGGGAGTATATTCAAGAGGTGGGACACATGAATGAGTTTAAGTCTTTAAAACACCTAACTCATATCCTGAATTAGTTGAAATTTGTGTGAGAATTTAAGTGGATCAGTATATCGGCAATCTAAGTGAATTGTTTAATTCTTAATGTGTAACTAAGCTCAATGGTACTCGTGACTTGTCAAAAACTGATATGATACTCTTACACAAAACTCACAAAAATATTGTTTGTAAATTTTTTCTTTATTGCATTTCATTCCTTTCTATTCAAAAATCCAAAAAGATTTTAGTGTGTTTTAGCATAAATTTTGAAAAAATTCAAAAAGATTTTCGACAACTGATGTTGGAAAGCTGATTTTCAAAATTCCGAGTGCTAAACATGATGACATGGTCGTGAGGGGAGTGTGTCTTAATTGTCTAAATATGTTTTTAAATCATCAAGTGGTTCATCATGTGTATGTGATCTGAGGGAGAGTGATTGTTGATGCATATGAGAGTTGTTATTGATGCATTCAAATTGTTAAAATTAGAAAACTTACTTTTGGGTAGAGGATGTGCAGGATAGCCTGGATTCTGAGCAGATAGAGAGCCAGGTTTCGATTCTGATACTGTAAAAGCCAGACTACGATCCCAGCATGTTTTGAGGGGGAGTCTGTTAGAGAGAGTTACATCATCCGAGGAGGAGATTAGTTGAAGAAAATTAGAGTGAAGGAAGATCAAAGACTGATAAAGACTGAAGATTGAGAAGACTCGACACTTAAGACTCGTCAACATCTGAGGGGGAGTCTGTTGGTGCACACATCTGTCGTCTTCGTCTTGTATCGAGTCTCGGGTTCGGTGCGGATCTTATCAGGCATGATGTCATCATCAAGGATGATGACATCACACTAGTGACATCATCACTGCATCATGTGCACATGAAGACAGAATTGCATGGAATCATTTTGTTTGCATGAAAGTTTCGCTTCAAGACAAAATTCAGAATGTTATACATTTCGCTTCAATAGATGATATTTCTTTAAAGATTTCGCTTGAAGGTTTCGCTTCAAGTATTTCAAGCGAAATCTAACTGCTATATATAGGCATAGTGTGCTTTCATTTGTAACAGTTTTTCTCAGAGCTATACCGAAGTGCTGCCGGTTTCTCTTCTGATTGTAAAGGTTGTCAAATCAATATATAAGAGGTTTAAATTGTGAAACAAGCTGTTTACAGATCCGTTTCTCTGTTTCCGCCTTTGAAACGGATTAGAACTCTTCCAAACGACTCGTTTAGGTCGGAATCCGATCCTACACTAGGTCAGAACTACCGTTCAGCAGAAGTCCTGGAATAATACCCCAGACATCATTGAGTATAAAAACCTGTATATCAGAATACGAAACCTTTCAAACGAGATTTCAGGGGTTACCTATATATCCAAGTAGTGTTCCCCACGAAATAAGTAAGCGTGAAATTTATGTTTATATCCCGAAAAAGTTTACTAAATGTATAAAAATCTACCGACACATCCACAGTGAGATCGTTTAACACATTTAAACTTTCCATTTCTTTAGCATACTGTAACTGTCAACTGATGTACTATCATTTCCTCTTTTTACGCAAAAACTCAAATTTTTGAATTTTTATCATGTTTTTGACTTTTTCAAATTTTTCAAATGTTTTTGGATTTCCTAACAACAATATATCTCCCCCTAAAATACAAAACCATTTAAAGAAAATTTGACAACCAACACTAATAGCTTTGTCTCGCCATCCATTTTCTGCTTATCGTGCTCTGTTTTGCAGAAAATATACATACCCCCATGATTTACAACACATTGATATTTTACAGTTTGAAAACCGTTTTTCAATCTGGTGAAAGTAATCATGTTTGTTCAGCCGTGAGGGTTTCGGCATATTCAATCAAAACTCCCCCTTACAACAAACTATTTTCCCATAATGATTTCAAAACACTTAAGTTTGTTTTAATCAGAATGGTTTTTCCGGAAAAATTAGTTTGTTTACCCATCACTTGTAGGTTCGGGGTCATCACATCACCTTGATCTCTTTTAACCATTTTGAAAATTTAACATTATTAGGTCAAACAACACTATCACTTGTAGATAATCAAGTACAACTTAATGTCCTTGATTAACCACTTGTAAGACAAAATATCACAGTTACCATCCTGTGAATTTCTCAAGAATGATGCCGATACCTGCTTCACACTTACCAACCTGGAAGCTCCGGCAAGTCAGAAATTCAACCAACAGATTTATGTACCCAAGCCTGACCAGTCTTGGGTGCATTTTGAGCTTTTCTCTTTTCTTCATAAAACTCTTTTACTCCTTTTTCCTTACCATCAACCATCTTATTAAAAATATGTTTAACATTGCTATTAAACATTTTTCCAGCATCAACACCTTTTGATTTTAGGTTTGCGGCTCGTAATGGTGGAAAATTCTCATCATTCATTAACTGAACTGTCTCTTCCTTTTTTACCTCAACTTGTAGCTCCTCTGATTTTATGGAATCAGATTCATTGCCCGATCTTGGCTTGTCTGACTTGGATGAGCCAGATTCATCGCCAATAACTTTCTTCTTCCTTTTGTTTGTCCTCAGATTTGTATCTGAAGAATTCGATTTGCTTGGCTTTACAGTCGAGTGAATCGATTCATCAGAACTCTTATTCGAACCAACTGGTGAACCTGAAGACAAAATTTTCTCCAAGTATTCTCTCGCCTTCTTCCTCTTCTTCCTCAGTCTGTCTCTCTGCCCCTGTGAAAGCTTTACTTTCTTATCTTCCACTTTTTGTTCTTTGGGCTTAACAGTGACTGGTTTCTTTATTGTTCTATGAGATTCAACCCTTGATCTTCCCATAAATCTCCTTGGGCAATCTCTGGCAATGTTGTAACGACTCTCATCAAAAGTCATAATTATTAAATTAATTAGTCAAAAAGGAAACCCTAATTGAGACACCTAAGTGATTCTGAACAAAACCTAAAATTTTCATAATTTTCAGAATCAGGATTAGGGCCCCTAAAACTCAGGGGGGGTAAATCCTAGTTAACGATTATCCAAATTACGTGCTGTCCAAGTTGAATTTTCAGAAACCGTCGACTCAGCTGGCCTAGTCCCACACGTGGCAACCCTTTACATAAAATAAGTTCTCTCCCGGGCCGCCTCAAGTTAGCTTAAACCTCACGCGGGCCGCCTAAGGGACAAAATTCGGCTATAAATACAGGAGTTTGGGACTTGAATTCTGGCTTCAGAACGACGCTCAAATTCACTTTGAGCGCCGAGTTATGCTCTGTTTACTCTCAAAAACACTAATTAGTAGGGGGGTGCTGCTACGATACAGGGTATTAACTTAATCGCTATTACGATTCATTTTCCGACCGATCAATATATCCAATGGATGTTTAAGTGCCGCCCACACTAGGGTTATACTTTATCGTTCGTCATTAATTTGACGGATCATCGTTAATTCGATGGATGAAGTATTGCACTTTGTCGTTCATTGTGAGAATTTGATCTCGTGAGTTATCGTAATTATTGTATTAAGTTACCTACCTAGTTCGTATGCACTAGGTTACAAGGCAAAATCAATAGGCTAAGCCCTGCCTGTATAAATCTGCAATATATCAAGGCTTATCTGTAGACTAAATTCTGTCCGTATGAATCTGCATGATTATTTGTGAGTCATTCTCTTTTTATCAAATCTATTTACAAAACCCTATTTATTTCAAAGTTATAATTACAGGGATTAAGTTTATGTAATCACCATATTACAGCCGGTATGTGGGGTTTTGTATACATTACTTGATAATCTTCACCATTGGGGCAGCCAATGGGTGATATGACCATAGTCACAGACACCATTGGACGGAAGGGCCAATGGGTCGAGTGACAAAGTACTGTGGGTAATTGGTTTGATATCAGAAACATTGTAATCTTCCTTAATACTGTAAATTATAACAAACGTGTCGTTTTATTAAATAGAATGATTCACTCAGTATTTCCCGCTGACAAAACCTTTTTAAAACGCGTTTCAGGTAATTACAGTAGATAGGAATAAGAGATGGATACGGCACTGAAAGGCATCAAGAAGTGGCTTATTTATTAATTAAATCAAAATAAGAAATATTGTTTTATGTAATAAAAATTATCTTTATTAAAGCTACCATTATAAAACATGGGTTTATCCCATTTATTAAATAAAATCCGGTGTTTTCTAAACTCTGATATTTTTCCTAACTCACGGTCCTGATGAAATTTCCGCTGCAACGTTTTCAAAATAATCACCGGTACCACTGGGCTGTTCGCGACTCCCGATTCCGTCCAGGGTGGGTCGGGGGTCGTGACAGAAGGTGGTATCAGAGCCAACTCAAAGAGCCATTGCTTTACGCCTTTAGGTGTTGTAATAATAATACCTAAATTTATATAAAAGAGTTAGGAGATTGCTGTTAACTGGTAGCATTTAGACTTGAACTTAAGAAAAGATGCCTTAGTATTAGCTTCACGATAAGCTAAGTATTTGTGTAAATAAATTTGATAGATTTTGGTGTGCCATAAGTAATATATTTGATAAAGTAATATCACGGGACAACTAAGTCCAGAATCACTAGTTGAGAGAATGATCAACAGTGTTATGATTAGAATTACTAGTTGAAAGAATGATCAAATTGACACTGTCACAGGAATCATTTAATGATCAATATAATAATAAGATATGTTATGGAAATACAAATTTCCTTAATTCTGAATAAAAGCCCTAATAAGATAGGCACTTTTTGAAAAGATACTAATTATGGGAAATGGAAAATTTTCTCCGGCAAGACTGGGTATGATATAGCAGACTCTCCAGTTGTCCGGATATACTGAAATTACCTCTCCGGCAAGAACCGGGTAAGAAGGTATATAATATGTCAGCAAGTGACAAGATTTCCCTAAATAGTATCATGATCTGATATCTGACTGATTTTTTTTTTTGGAAATATGAATTTGTTAAAAACATTCACCTGATAGATGGTATGTTTATGTCAGCATGTGAAATATATGATTTAATAGATATGTATATCTATAAGGAAATTCAAAAACCATAAGGATTGACAATTTGGAATAAAACACAAGCATCTGTGTCTAAATTTCTTTATTAGGAATCTCTTTTCCGACATCAAACATTATTTCGTTTGATTATCTGCCTAGTAACTCGAGCGACAATAATAACAATAGAAACCCATTAAGTTGGGATATCATCAAAAGTGTAAAGAATGTTTAACGCATTACCATAAACTATTAACGCAAGTAAGAAGCATGTAAAGTTGTGATAATATACAAGGAATTACATGAAAATTTAATTATAAATCCACAAAAGATGAAGTATATTACACACAACTTTCGAGGCAAGACCTTTTGAAAATATAAATTGGGCACGATGACACCAATGTTAAAATTCCGTCAGTAAGAAGAACTATTAATCAAAAAGAGGCACTTTGCCACATGATCCTACAAAATGAATATCTCTAAGGTACGCTAGAACGAGATTTCACAACCATCAGTGTACAGTCTAATCGGAGTCATAGGTATTAGCACTGAAAAATGAGTCATATACTTTTGCAAATCCCCTATTTCATTTTATTCGACATTTCCTGATAATGTCACTTAACAACGATTATCACTCGAAATTCCAGATAGAAGTTCTTATAATTCCTTTGTTGAAAATTCTGACTTCTGCATATAATAAGTTGATTTTCGCATTTTTACTTTTCCTAAACGGTCATCATACCAGGAGGATTTATTTCCTAGTAGCGGATATTGATTCATTTCATTTCTTGGTAAATCCACACGTTACACATGCACCGTTTGTTGCGCATGTGATTCGTTTAATTTATGAAGACCACTGAAGGGTTTCATTCCAATTTATTATTTTATCAAAACTCAAATATCATTTCGCTATACTTGATTTTTTTGTACTGTAAACCGCATTATTACAAAACGATAATTCTTTTATATCAAGTCAATAAATTTCTTGAGAAACTCAATTTTCTTTGGCATACATGATTTTGCTGTAACCATGTCCGAACTTTCTTATTAATACATGAACTCGTTGTGATTAAACCAAGTTCAATTGCTTGAACTTGCTCATATTCATTTCAAATTCCCATATGATGGATTTAAAGCTATCATATTCTCCAACAAACACTTCAATTCTCTAGAACTATAAAATGCTTATTTGGTCTTCGACTTCACTAAATCATTTCTTTGATCACGATCACCTTGTACTAACGTTTTCATAAAATTTAAAGCTTGCACTAATCTCATTTATATATATTATATACGGATATTTATAAAAGTTATCTTAACACAAATCATGTGATAAGATAATGATACACAAATTCTTGTCATATTTTAATATATCTCTTAAATGATTTTTACAACATCAATCTAGCCTTTCGTGATAAATTATTACTTTAACATCTTCAATCGAAAAACATTATATAAAATTTATTTTATATATGGAAACTTACATAAGTGATTACCTAATAGTATTACTATATTCTTATTAGTCACCATAAGGAGGATAAGTAAATACTTAGTCAATATAAGTAGGTGACTTATAATAAGAAGTACAGAATTTATTGTACATATGCTTATATTTAACCAAAATGGAAATTTCATAAACTAGGCACCTAGCTCGGTTGGTTAGATGCGCGAAAGGGTGTGGCCTAGACCCGGGTTCGATCCTGGGGACGACCAGTTTCACCATTTTATTAGAAATTTTTCCATTTAAGTGTATGTTTAGTTATGTATTACTAATATCAGTTTTGTTATTAGTAAGAAAATATTAATAATAATAGTGTTGGTATTATTTTTACTAGGATTATTATCAAAGGTAGGTATTGGATAGCCTAGCCTTAATTAGGCATGGACTGATCACCTATGCTTAAATAAGGGAGCACTAACCAATATCCACCATGATAATGACTAGTAATATATATAAATTAAGTAATCATACTTATTTAATAAATCTTAAATTATATATACTTTGGAAAAGACATATTTTCATAAAATAATAACAAGAATTAGAGGAACGAATAAAATTTTATAAATAATTGTCTATCACATGTAACTATGTACCATAGCACTCTGATAAGAAATTAACCATAAAAAGAATTATATGGTAGTCATCAACTACGTTGGATTAAGAGAACAATTATAATAATTAAGAATAGTCTCCGTTTTCACTTATTTACAACATTTGTAAATACATTCACAATGTTATATGGTTTCAAAATGGAAATAAGTAATCAAATAGAATCGACCCATTAAATGTTATATATTTACCAAATATTTTTACACCTTTATTTATAATTTTCATTTTAAATAGTGATTTCTTTTACAAAATGATATTTTGTAACATAAATTACGGTATTTTATAATATATATTACATAGTTATTTTAAAGTATGGTAAATTACTAAAATAGTATTTATTTAAAAGAAGTAACCATTTACATATAGTAAAAATATGTAACCAATAATATATTACATAGTATTTATATTTGATATATAAGATACGGTTCAGACAGGGATACAAATAATATTGGTAAGGTCAATACAACTTGTTCTTATTATATTTCAATCTCTAGTATATAGTATGGAAAATATGGTTACTAAAAGTATACTATCACATTGTTTCACAATTAAAACAACTTGGAACTTTAATTAATGATACACTAACTCTATTGTCTTTTGGTATATCATTACAATTCACTCATCTCAACACTTTGATTTTCTCATATCATAAATATTTGACAAATCATTTTTCATGCTTTTATTTCATTTGAAATCTGTCAATTCTAAATCTTCTTCAGTTGCTAATCAAAGTAATCTTCCTTTTTACAAAGAATTTCATTGATTTTAAAAATCCTTTCCATTCATTTGATCATATATTCTTTGGCTTGAACCTAGTTATCTTGGAAATTATATCATTTCATCTCATTCGTTGGTCATCGATTTCTTGAATTAATTCAGTTGAACCATTGAATCCTACCTATGGTACAACTCGTATTCACAAAATTTGATATTTTAATTCTATGTCATCTACCCTAATATTATTTTTATTAACTAAAATGTGACATAATTCCAAAAGAAATATAATAATCCAAATACAATTGGGAGCTGGAATCTAAGATGAAGAAAAAGTATTCCTACTTATTCCAATAAATCTCGAGGACGAGATTTTTATTAAGTTGGGGAGAATGTAACGACTCTCATCAAAAGTCATAATTATTAAATTAATTAGTCAAAAAGGAAACCCTAATTGAGACACCTAAGTGATTCTGAACAAAACCTAAAATTTTCATAATTTTCAGAATCAGGATTAGGGCCCCTAAAACTCAGGGGGGGTAAATCCTAGTTAACGATTATCCAAATTACGTGCTGTCCAAGTTGAATTTTCAGAAACCGTCGACTCAGCTGGCCTAGTCCCACACGTGGCAACCCTATACATAAAATAAGTTCTCTCGCGGGCCGCCTCAAGTTAGCTTAAACCTCACGCGGGCCGCCTAAGGGACAAAATTCGGCTATAAATACAGGAGTTTGGGACTTGAATTCTGGCTTCAGAACGACGCTCAAATTCACTTTGAGCGCCGAGTTATGCTCTGTTTACTCTCAAAAACACTAATTAGTAGGGGGGTGCTGCTACGATACAGGGTATTAACTTAATCGCTATTACGATTCATTTTCCGACCGATCAATATATCCAATGGATGTTTAAGTGCCGCCCACACTAGGGTTATACTTTATCGTTCGTCATTAATTTGACGGATCATCGTTAATTCGATGGATGAAGTATTGCACTTTGTCGTTCATTGTGAGAATTTGATCTCGTGAGTTATCGTAATTATTGTATTAAGTTACCTACCTAGTTCGTATGCACTAGGTTACAAGGCAAAATCAATAGGCTAAGCCCTGCCTGTATAAATCTGCAATATATCAAGGCTTATCTGTAGACTAAATTCTGTCCGTATGAATCTGCATGATTATTTGTGAGTCATTCTCTTTTTATCAAATCTATTTACAAAACCCTATTTATTTCAAAGTTATAATTACAGGGATTAAGTTTATGTAATCACCATATTACAGCCGGTATGTGGGGTTTTGTATACATTACTTGATAATCTTCACCATTGGGGCAGCCAATGGGTGATATGACCATAGTCACAGACACCATTGGACGGAAGGGCCAATGGGTCGAGTGACAAAGTACTGTGGGTAATTGGTTTGATATCAGAAACATTGTAATCTTCCTTAATACTGTAAATTATAACAAACGTGTCGTTTTATTAAATAGAATGATTCACTCAGTATTTCCCGCTGACAAAACCTTTTTAAAACGCGTTTCAGGTAATTACAGTAGATAGGAATAAGAGATGGATACGGCGCTGAAAGGCATCAAGAAGTGGCTTATTTATTAATTAAATCAAAATAAGAAATATTGTTTTATGTAATAAAAATTATCTTTATTAAAGCTACCATTATAAAACATGGGTTTATCCCATTTATTAAATAAAATCCGTTGTTTTCTAAACTCTGATATTTTTCCTAACTCACGGTCCTGATGAAATTTCCGCTGCAACGTTTTCAAAATAATCACCGGTACCACTGGGCTGTTCGCGACTCCCGATTCCGTCCAGGGTGGGTCGGGGGTCGTGACAAATGTGTCCTCTGATATGGCAATTATAGCATCTTCGTGTTTCAAAATTCCAATTCTGGCAGTTAACAGCAATGTGTCCTCTCACACCACAGGTGTAGCACACTCTGTTATCGTACCATCCACTTCTGTCAGTCCAAACCTTCAGATCATAACATTGTTTGGCTTGGTTATAGTCATTTCTCCTCTTCAATGCTGGATTTGGCCTTTGAGCACTGTGGTCAAACCTGCACCACTTATTACCAACATTTTGTGAGTTTTCATTTTTAAATTTTTGTGATTTTTGATAATGATTGGATGATTTATCTGATGAGCTTTTATTTTCAATTTTAGAATTTTTCAAATTTTTATCTTTTTGTTTCAGTTCTGCATTCTTCTTAACAGGTTTTTGTTTAGAACATTCACCTGTTTCAGTAGATTGCAAAACAATATTTTTAAATTTTTCTTGTAAATCTAAAAATATTTTTCTTTTCTTTTCTTTTTCATCATCAGATATTTCATCACAATCTTCAATTTTGACTTTGTCAAAATTTGTGACATTGTCACTTATTGGACCAGAATTGATCGGTTTTGGACAAACATGTGAAGTAGAATTCACAAAACCTTTCAATTTATTCTCAAGCTCTTTGATTTTAATCCGAGCTTTTTCAGCTTCTTTTTCAAGCTGAATGATTTTAGCAAGATGAGAATTGATTTCAATTTGTTTTCCAAGATTATCTTTACCAAAAATATCTCTCTCATCTTCTAAAATCTTGATTTGATTTTGAAAATCTTTTTCAATTTTTAATTTTTCATTTTTAAACTCTTTTTCTTTCAAAACTTTGTTTTCCAATGTCAAACTGTCCACATCACTCAACAGTTTGACATTTTTAGTTTTAAGTTTTTCACAGTTCAAACACAACTCCAAAATCTGTTCATCATCAGCTTTCTTTTTAGCTTTCAAAATCTGAATATCTTCAATCTGTTTCTTCTCTTTCTGAACAATCTCTTTCTTAATCACTGGTTCAGATTTCTCAGATACAGCCTTTTCAGATTCTTCTTTCTTTGAAATTACTTTCTCAAAACTCTGCTGTTTTTCAGTAACATTTTCTTGTACAACTTCTTCAGTCATCACAACTTCACATTTTGTTTGACTTAAAATCTGCTCCTCCTCAGAATCTGAATCGCCATGATCAAATATTGGCATGTTTTTAGCTTCTTGATCATCATTTACTGCCAACTGATTACCAGTAGCAACTTCATCATCATGATCACCAGCATTACTAGGATCTGCTTCAGGCATCTGATCCCCATCATCTCCAGTGAATTTCCTAGGCTTCAGGCACTGACAACTCCTGTCCTGTACACTCCCTGCTCCACAGTCGCAAAAAAACCTACTTGATCGAGAGTAGACAACACGATGTCCTCGATGACAGACATCTGCACAAACAGAACAACAACCTTTTGAATCGGTCAGATCACATGTATAACAGAAATACCAGTGCTGTTCCATAAAATTACTCCCACTGATCGTAAATGTACAAACTTTAGAAGCAAGGACTTTTTCACTGTTACTATCATGATCAACCTTACTGCTTGACATCTTCAATTACCTGAGATATTCAACAAATACTTAGAAATATTCTTGAATTTGAAAGATGACAAATTCAAACGGAATCTGTTCAAACGAAATTGTTCAAACTGTATTATGTCTTTCAAACGAAATGGCTCTTCTCAAACGAAATATGTTATTCCGTTTGAAACAACACTAATCAAGTTTCAAACAAAAACTAGTTTCAAACGTGATGACACTTTCAAACTTGATGTCAATTTCAAACTTGATGTCACGTTCAAACTTGATGTCAATTTCAAACTAGAACCACTTTCAAACTTGACACTTTCAAACGGGAACCACTTTCAAACTTGACACTTTCAAACGGGAAGTGTCATTTTCAAACTGGAGGGTGTTAGTTCAAACTAGATAACATCAGGATTTCGCGAACATTTTCAAACGGTCAGGTTGATTTCGATCAGCTTTAAGTCGAATTATGGTTCAAAACTTTCAAGGATTTGTTATCTATATGTTTCGCCTGTTATGTGAACGTTTTAGACCATATTAACCGTGAAATATGTCCGAATCAGAAAAATATGAAAGAAAGTGAGTAGAAGATAGAAAATCCGGTAGAATCAAGCTGAATTTGGTATGAACTTCTTGTCCTGAGCTCTGATACCACTTGTTGGATCGTTGTCTTGACCCTAAAAGTCAGTTAAGGCAGTTCATCTTCAAATACGAGGGCGGAATCAACGTAAACGAAGTCAAAAACAGCTTGTATCCTTTTAACTTTCTTTATATTACTGATTGTGAGCTTTTACAATGTATTCTGACAAAAATCCGGCAGCACCTTCGCTCACACACACATACCTCTAGTTTGAAATGAACATAGCACTCTCCTATTTATAGTAGTGACCCTCTAGTTTGAAGGTGACACAGCCTGCTTCAAACTAGACCCTCTTCAAACTAGACCCTCTTCAAACTAGACCCAGTTCAAACTAGATCCTGTTCAAACTAGACCCTGTTCAAACGGTCAGCTTTGACATAAGACTCAATAAGACGTAGTCAGCAGACATTCAATGCACCAACAACAATATTAAATTCGGTTGTATCATATTTTAAATTTGCTTCCGCTGTGCATAATAATATTGTGTTGTTTGACTATTACGTTGCCAACCACGTCACGATACTCCCCCACCGGGCCCACCGGTGACACGTGGAAATCGGGGTGTGACAGGTTGGTATCAGAGCCAACACTGAGTGAATTAAACACTAGCCTTTTGTGTTTAATCTCAGTTACACAATTGCACATATCTAAACCTTCGAGTCTAGACTTATAACATAGGACAAATTCCACCTTATTCGGGTTTTCATTTTGTCCTTTAAATTTTATATTTGTTATTGTTATCTTATGCTTTATTGACAGGAATATCAAAATGCCTCCAAGATTTTTCCGGAGACGAGGGCGAGGCAAGGGGCCAGTCACCGCCCCCAATGACCATGAAGCTGGACCATCCAATGTACGAGCTCCATCTGCTACAGAGAGCGAAGATCCACGTCAGAACAGGAGAAACCTGTTCGAGCCGGCGAGACGATCCGTTTCGCACAGCTCTACACCTCCGGTCCACAATTCATACGGACCGCATTCGGAAGACGAACCCAACAACCCTCTGCCTTTCTACATACCGCTGCAGAGATCTTTGTCCCATCATTCCTATGGTGACCCTACACCAGTGTTCAGGGGTCGGTTCAACCCGGCCAACTACTTTCAAGAGCCCGTGGGTTTTAACCCTCTGGGTCCAGAAGACCATTTTTCGGGAGATCACGCAGATGACATGGACGAGGATACGGACCCCGTCATGCCAGCAAGTGGTACTCCGAACCACCCCATCGAAATCTCTGACGGATCATCCTTCCACGGATCACCCTACGGTGGTCCAGACAGCTTCCAGGCCATGTTCGCTCAGCACGAGTGGTATTATACACCTTCTCACCACTCGTCGCCTCATGAGCAGCAGCAGTCTCAGCAGCAGCAGCCACAGCCGCAGCCGCATCATCAAGATTCATCAGAGGATCACTGATTTGTGGCAGTTACGCCACCACCTCCACCGCCACCAGTTCAGCCGGCACCTCCTCAACCGCCAAGGCGTAGGAGAACCGGTGCCCGCATATCAGCACGACCAGGGAATTTCCATCTCAGTTCCCCACGTCAGTCAAGTGCTAGTCACTACCCGCCACATCAGGAGGACCCACAAATGGGTGGACCTTCCAACCCCGCGATGCCACAGCCGCCGCCAATGGGTTTTGACAACCCAATCCCAGCTTATGCAGGTTCCATGGCTTATAACCCGTTCGAGCCGCCAGTCCACAACAACTACGGGTATGCAGAGGCCGACCCCTACTTGGTGGCAGCTAACTACAATGCCCTGCAACCAGAAGGACCATACGGAGCTCCATGGGGAGTTGGGTACCCAACACAAGGGTACCAGATACCACCTAGGCCTATCATGCGGACTCAATCGCAGCCGCCTAGGTTCTCCCCACCTGAACATGAAGAACTCCTTCAGAGGCTGGATGAGGTTGAACGGGAAGTGCACAGGGACCGTAGGGAGAGACAGACTTTCTTCCAAGGATTAGTAGGGTTGATCAAAGGGAAGAACAAGAAGGATCATTGAATCCTTCCATTTTCTGTATAAGCCCCTGCGTGGGTGTATTTGGTTGTTAAGCCCCTATGTGGGTATGCGTGTTTGTATATTTTCTTTGAGCCCCTGCGTGGGCCTATCTTTCCGTTAACCCCTGCGTGGGTATGATGTTTAGTTTGTATGTTTAAAGCCCCTGCGTGGGCAAGTACTTGGTTAAAACCCCTGCGTGGGTAATGGTTTGTTTGAAAAGACCCATTTAGGGCAACTTGTAACCTATGTATAATTAATGGAATGTTGTTTTTATAAATTTCATGTTTGCCATTTTGTGCATAAATAATATATAAATGAAATAAATAAATTAAAACCATTCCTTTTGAAATAATCCGCCTATGTGATTATGTAATTAAGAATCTTAAAGTGTGAAACCTAGCCTCGTGTCAAATATAAGACCGGACCAAAATGGTAAGACCTGTTTAAAGGATTCAAATCCCTGTTAACATCTTAAAACATGTTAACATTCCTGGCAGAAGTGATTCGTTAAAATCACATGTCATTCTTATATGTATAAGGATTCTTTAGAAGATCCCAAACCCAGTTATATGATCTCTGAATCATGGGTTAAGATCATCAATTAAGATGATCATATTTTACCATACGTGGTAATATGATGCCTACGGGCCCAGCTCACTCCCATATGAGCCAAAAGACAGTGGCAGCTATGACTCCCTGTCTGATAAGGGTAATGAACTAGGTTCAAACCTTAAAAGTCTTGATTCTCTGAAATCATAACTTATAATTTAAATTGTCCATGTGACTAAGCCTTATGTGCTAGTATATATTGTTATTGTTTATGTTTAGGATAAATTTTAATTGAAATCCTAAATTAATACGATTAATAAGTTAACCAAATATGGTCTCTGTTTACCATGGTTAACGAGTTACCCTAAGGGGTAATTCCATAATAAACTCCCAAATAAAATATTGTCCTTGTTTTCTGCAACAGTTCAATACAAATGGCTAACTCAAATGAAGTCAATAGCCATCCAGCGGAGCCAAATGAGAACGCCCAGATTACGTTAACGAGTGCCGAATTAAAAGCTATCATAGACGGCGCTGTTACTCAGGCTTTGGATAGGCAATATGAGGAATACAGTGGTACTCGAAGTAGGACCCACTCTGCATCACATTCAAAGCCCAAGACACGTTCCGAGGCTTATAGCAAGCCTCCTCCCAAAAAGAATGGACCCAAGAAAGATGGTGATGACCGTCAGTCCACCAACCATCAAAGTGTCCCATCTCAGCAGATAGTGCTACATCAAGAGCCCCGTGACAAGGGTTGCTCCTATAAGTACTTCGTGTCTTGCAAGCCCCGGGATTTTAATGGGGAGAAAGGAGCCGTCGACTGTATGACTTGGCTGGACGAGATGGACACGGTGGTAGATATCAGCGGGTGCGCTGAAAGGGATGTAGTTAAGTTTGTGTCACAGTCCTTCAAGGGTGAAGCGTTGGCATGGTGGAGATCTCTGATGGAGGCCTCCGGAAAGATCCCATTGTATAATATGTCGTGGGATCAATTCATTGCCCTAATCAAGGAAAATTTCTGCCCTCAACATGAGGTGGAGAAGATAGAATCTGACTTTCTATCGTTAGTGATGACGAACCTCGACTGTCAAGCTTACCTGACAAGCTTCAATACGCTGTCCCGGTTGGTTCCTTACTTGGTAACCACGGAGCCAAAAAGAATCGCTCGCTTTATTGGTGGTTTAGCCCCCGAGATCAAGGCAATCGTAAAAGCTTCTCGGCCAGCTACCTTCAGGTCTTTAACGGACATTTCCTTATCCCTCACTCTGGATGCGGTCAGGCAGAGATCACTAAGGAATAAGGAGGCCGAGAAGAGGAAGCGTGAAGATGACGGTTCGCGAAGGTCGAACAAGAAACACCGTGGGAACGGTGATAACAAGAAGGGATCTGAGTCGAGGAAGGATGGGCATAAGTCTGATGAGAAGCCCAAGTGTAAAATTTGCAAGAAGCAGCACTATGGAAAGTGCAGACTGGAGTCGAACTCTCAGTCTCAGTCAAAACCCTTTGCTTGTGGAATTTGCAAGTCCACGGATCACAAAACCCTGGATTGCAAAAAGATAAAAGACGCAACGTGCTACCGTTGCAATGAAAAGGGGCACATCAAGACCAACTACCCGAAATACAACAAGAAGCCTGAGGAGGCTAAGAAGACTAATGCCAGAGTCTTCAGAATGGACGCGAAAGAAGCTGTGCAAGATGATAATGTCATAACAGGTACTTTCCTTGTAAATGATGTCTTTGCAAGAGTACTTTTTTATTCAGGCGCAGATAAGTCTTTCGTAGATCATAAGTTTTGTAAATTGTTGAATTTACCTGTCAAAACCCTAAGCGTAAACTATGAGGTAGAGTTAGCAGATGGTACCATAGAAACCGTCTCTACCATGTTAGATGGATGTGTTATATCCATTAAGAACCATTCTTTTCCTCTGTCTCTACTTCCCTTTAAGTTGGCTGGTTTTGACATAGTTCTGGGTATGGACTGGTTATCTCATAACCAGGCCCAAATTGTCTGTAACCAGAAACAAGTAGTAATAAAGACTCCGTCTGGTGAATCACTTACCATTTGAGGAGATACCCAGTATGGACTGCCGGAGCAGGTGACTATGCTCAAGGCTTCCAAGTGTTTGAAGAAGGGGTGTGTCATTTACATGGCGCAAGTGATTATTGATGAGCCTAAACCGAAGATAGAAGACATCCCTGTCATTTCTGAATACCCAGAAATATTTCCTGAAGATCTACCTGGTTTACCACCAGATAGACAAGTTGAATTCAGGATCGACATCATCCCCGGAGCAGCACCAGTTGCTAGAGCACCATACAGATTGGCACCCACAGAAATGAAGGAGTTGCGGACGCAGCTAGATGAATTACTGGCTAAAGGTTTCATTAGACCTAGTTCATCTCCTTGGGGAGCGCCAATCTTGTTTGTCAAGAAGAAGGATGGGTCGATGCGTCTGTGCATCGACTATCGCGAGCTTAATAAAGTCACAGTCAAGAATAGGTATCATTTGCCCAGAATCGACGATTTGTTCGATCAGCTTCAAGGGGCAAGTTACTTCTCGAAGATTGATTTGAGGTCTACCATCAATTGAAGATCAAGGATGAAGACGTGCACAAAACTGCATTTAGGACTCGTTATGGTCATTACGAGTTCCTAGTGATGCCTTTTGGGCTCACCAATGCACCGGCCGCGTTCATGGATCTCATGAATCGCGTTTGCAAGCCGCACTTGGATAAATTCGTCATCGTCTTCATTGATGACATTCTCATTTATTCTAAGAACCAAGCTGACCATGAGAAACACCTTCGATGTATTCTCAAACTTTTACACCAAGAGAAACTCTATGCCAAATTCTCTAAACGTGAATTTTGGCTTCGAGAGGTCCAATTTCTTGGACATGTGGTCAGTGAGCGTGGTATCCAGGTGGATCCCGCTAAAGTTGAAGCTGTTATGAATTGGCAAGAGCCAAAGACGCCTACGGAGATTCGTAGCTTCCTGGGATTGGCAGGATATTACAGGCGTTTCATTGAAAATTTTTCAAGGATTGTTGCACCCCTAACTTCCTTGACCAAGAAGAAAGTAAAGTTCGTTTGGGGCCCTAAGCAGCAAGAGTCCTTCGATGTTTTGAAACAGAAGTTGAGCAACGCTCCTGTGCTGACATTACCTGAAGGCACTGAAGAATTCGTAGTTTACTGCGATGCTTCACACACCGGCATGGGGTGTGTGCTTATGCAGAAAGGCAAGGTTATTGCCTATGCATCACGACAGTTAAAGGTGCATGAAAAGAATTACACCACCCACGACTTGGAATTGGGTGCCGTTGTGTTCGCACTAAAACTGTGGAGGCATTATCTTTATGGAATCAAGTTTGTGATCTATTCTGATCACAAGAGCCTCCAGCATCTGTTTAATCAGAAAGAATTAAATATGAGGCAACACCGTTGGATGGAGACCTTGAATGATTATGATTGTGAAATCAAGTATCATCCCGGCAAAGCGAATGTAGTCGCTGACGCCTTGAGCAGAAAGGAAAGGGTTAAACCCATTCGAATCAATGCCAAGCGCATGGGAATAAAGAACAATTTGATAGAAAGGGTGTTAGCTGCACAGAAGGAAGCTGTGTTGGAAGCTAACTATCCTAATGAAAAGTTAGGAGTAACTGAGGAGCAGTTAACTCTTAGCAAGGACGGGATTCTGCGATTAAATGGACGAATATGGGTTCCAATTTTTGGAGGACTTCGTGATGTCATCCTCCAAGAAGCCCATAGTTCCAAATACTCCGTTCATCCTGGAGCTGATAAGATGTACCAGGATCTAAGGGCAAATTATTGGTGGATAGGCTTGAAAAAGTCTGTGGCCGCCCATGTAGCAAAATGCTTGACATGTGCGCAAGTCAAAGCCGAGCATCAGAAACCGTCAGGTTTGCTACAACAGCCGGAACTTCCTACGTGGAAGTGGGAAATGGTGACAATGGATTTCATCACCAAGTTGCCAAAGACAAGGAAAGGCAATGATACAATATGGGTTATAGTTGACAGACTGACTAAGTCAGCTCATTTCTTACCCATCAAGGAGACTTATAGCTCCGACATGTTAGCCCAGTTATACGTTGATAAGATTGTAGCCTTACATGGCATACCTGTAGCTATTATCTCTGATAGAGATACTAGGTACACGTCACATTTTTGGAAGAGCTTCCAACAATCTTTGGGCACACGTTTGAATTTTAGTACGGCTTATCATCCTCAGACGGACGGTCAGAGTGAGCGTACTATTCAAACGTTGGAAGACATGCTGCGTGCATGTGCGATCGATTTGGGAGGTAGTTGGGATAAGAACCTACCATTAATCGAATTCTCCTACAACAATAGCTACCATACCAGCATTAAGGCTGCGCCTTTTGAGGCATTATACGGTAGAAAGTATAGATCGCCAGTTTGTTGGGCGGAAGTTGGAGAAGTCCAGTTATCAGGACCAGAGATCGTGTTCGAAACGACGGACAAGATTGTCCAGATTCGTAACAATCTCAAAGCTGCCCGGGATAGGCAGAAGAGTTACGCTGATCCAAATAGCAAGGATTTTCATTTCGAAGTAGGTGACAAAGTCCTACTTAAAGTGTCACCCTGGAAAGGGGTGATGCGATTTGGTAAGAAAGGCAAGCTAAGCCCGAGATACATAGGACCTTTCGAGGTTATCGAACGGGTCGGGTCAGTTGCCTATAAGTTGAACTTACCGGAAGAGCTCAGTGGAATTCACAACGTGTTCCACATCTGCAATCTGAAGAAGTGCTTCGCTGATGAATCACTGGTTATACCACATACAGATGTGCATATAGATGAGAGCTTAAAATTTGTTGAAAAACCTTTGTCGATAGAAGATCGACAGGTAAGGAAGCTTCGAAGGAAGCATATACCTTTTGTAAAGGTCAAATGGGATGCCCGTAGAGGTCCCGAATTCACGTGGGAGGTCGAATCCACAATGAAAGAAAAGTACCCTTACTTGTTTCAGTAAATCTCGGGTCGAGATTTATTTTAAGGGGGTGAGGATGTAACACCTCGAAAATTCGTGTTAAATAATAAAACGACACGTGTCATGTAAGACAAAACAATTTCCTGTTTAGACCCGGTTCGGAACCGAAAGTCACATAGTTTGACTTTCACTTTGACTTTCACTTTGACTTTCAGTTCTGACCCGTTTAGGCATATTTTAGAAATTCCTCAGAGCTTTAATTGGACTAGGTTACATGTTAGAACAACCCTCTGTGATTATACACCTTGGTTCATTAGTTATCCAATTAATATGCATGTTTCCGTTAATTGCTCATATGTTGACCGTTATGCCCTTATTACCTTAAAACGTGATTTATGAAAATGTAAAAGTGTAGAAACCTTTGTTACTGATATATAGACTTGTATGCAAAATTTGACATCAGTTTGACTTGTAGATTAAGAGTTATGCTCATTATCGCAAAACTAATGCCTAGTTAAACATACTTTTTGGTATCAAATCTTTTACCCACTGATGTAATATATTATTTTGGGATTTTTAAAGATTTTTAATTAATTTTAGGCTGAGCATAACTCATAGTCGTAGGCTTAATTCGGTAATTGTCGGTTTTGCCCTTACGGGCCATAAAATGAGTTTTACATATCTAAACGACCCCAAACCTTTTGCCACTGATTAGTTATGATAAATAAATTATTTTAAGCCTTCTGGAAATATAAAAATATCAGATTTAAGTATCGAACCCGGTAATGGCCTTTAATCGCCTTATTTAGCGTTTTTAGCGCATAGTATGTTTTAAAATCATATTGGACATACCCGGGTTGATACCTACTGATATAAGAGGCAAATTAAAATATTTTAACAGTAAGCAAAGGTTGATAAACTCAGACTACAGTTTCGAGCTTTTCGGCTTATGTGAAATTACCAAAATACCCCTACGGGGCCTAGTTTGGTTAAAAATGATAAGTTTCACATACATGCTTTAACCTACTGATATAGCTTAGCAAATTGAGTATATTTGCTGATTACATCAGACCTGTAACTCAGGTTGTCACTTAAACTCTTTTATAAACTTTTAAATGACCAAACTACCCCTACGGGGCCTAGTTTGTTTCTAAACACGTTTCGGGCATAACGAAAGACACCTTGCTGATGTCACAACATATTTGAGACATAATTAACTTAGGAAACCTGTATATAGCTCTCATGACTACCCGTCACGCTTATTACGCGTACGGTTCGGTTTATGTAACAAGTTTACATAAATTAGCCGAAACGGGTCAAACCTTAACGGTTTTATCTAAAAATCCAGAATGTGAATAATAAACCCATATTAAACAAGTCTTCAAACTTGTCGGGTCTGAATCACATTCTATCCGGTCTTCGCTTAATCATGCGTACGAACCGTATCTTGAAACTAGCCGGTCTAAGCTTAAGCTTAATAAAAGACCCGTTAGAATTCTAATAGGTTATTATAAACCTTCGTTCCAGATTAGGAGAACCAGTAAAAGCTACGTGCATTTTGCTTGTTGTGATTAATACTTATTCAGGTAAATACTTTTAACTTATTTTCCCTATACGGGCTTGGGTTACGGTATATAGCATACCGCTTGATCGGGCATCAAATCTCCACATTAAGTGGGTAGTTGAATAATTTGATCGGCTCGTTTAAACAGTCTTGATTACTTTACAGCCTTTGGGGGGTTAATGACCATGTCCCGGATATCCTTGGCATCATCTTACGAGATAGCCACGACCTGAGCACGGGGTGTAGGCGTACACCGTCCGTGTATAACTCATTGATGTGGTGTGTCTATTGATCTTTAACCCGGACTAGATCCGGGCTACTGAACGCATAAGTAACATGTAATTCGTTCACAAGATTATAATATTAAATAATTCTCCCAAGTTAAACAAAAATGTTTATGCCATGTGCATCCAAACCAATTTTCAATCATTTTCCAAAATGAGTCAGTTGAATGTATTTACCAGTGTAAACTGACGTATTTTCCCAAAAAGACTGAATGCAGGTACTAAACGAAATTGGCTGGATTGTCTCCTAAGCATCAATAAAAGTCTCGCAAGCTTAGGATGCCTGAAGTCTGTTGAACCATTAATATTACTTTGTTTTGATCCTACTGTGGATAAACTTCCGGATATTGTTACATTGTTAAACAATATTAAATTCGGTTGTATCATATTTTAAATTTGCTTCCGTTGTGCATAATAATATTGTGTTGTTTGACTATTACGTTGCCAACCACGTCACGATACTCCCCCACCGGGCCCACCGGTGACACGTGGAAATCGGGGTGTGACATAGCATCATCACGAGTTGGAGAATCTGGAAAGCTAGAAACGAGAAGGTGTTTTCGAATAAAACGTCTACAGTTGCGGATATTATCTCGGATGTCAAAGTATTGGGCTTTCTTTGGTACAATAATAGGGCGCGGAGGGGTTTGATGGATTGGGACAAATGGTGTAATTTTAATTTAATGTAATTGTTTGTTCGTTTTTGTCTCCCTATTCCATCTTGGGATAGGTTGCCGTCGTGGTTTATGAAATTTGATGTTACAAAAATAAAAGATACTTAAAATAAACCATAAAAAATGATATTCGGTCCAATCATCTAGTCCATTTCGAGCGATAATCTACCGCTTTTAATTGATTCAACGGCACCGGTTATATGTTGATTGCTGATTTGACTGACTAGATTCGTCGTCAATTCCGAAGACAGTTTTTATTGTTATATGATATACAGTACTAGTTTAAGATCCCGCGAGTTTCGCGGGTGGCTAAACAGAAACATATAATATCTACTGGCATTGAGATGATCTTTGTAATGAAAGAACTTTTCAATATAAACGTATAAAATGATACTGAAATAAAAAATTATAGATAAATGAGTACATGAAAATTACAAATCACTAAATACTTCTTTATAAACTACATTTGTCGTTTTATTAGTAGGTTTGCCGTCGTTGTTCAAAATCAAAAGTTTAATTCATTGTCTGGTTTTTACTCTGGATAAAGCAACATATAGCTGATCGTGGGTGAAAACTGGCTGTTTCAAGTACAAATCAACTCTAGATAGTGATTGGCCCTGGCTCTTGTTGATTGTCATTGCGAAACATACAACAAACGGAAATTGTCCAAAATCATGTTCCAACTATGACCCCTACACCCTTCAGCCTTAGGTGGAGTTAAGAAGGGTTAAAGTATACCTTCAGACTTTATGAAACCAGACCAACGTCATTTGTAACTAACAAATATGATGGTTACATGAATCCTCCTTTAAAGTGTATCTTTAAATTAAACAAAGATATATGCAATTAAAAAGATAATGTTCATTTAGATTTAGGAAAATGAAGATCGTATTATTGCAAGATATAATTTAAAATCGCACATATATAAGTTCAATTCAAACAAACTCAGGTCCTATACCTAAATTGAAAGTACAAAGCTCTTTCAGTAAAGCCTGCTCTTTTCCATCATTTGCATTTTGACTTTAGAAAGTAAATGAATGTTGGGCCACTTTTCGTTCCATTAAAACAGTAAAAATAATACAAACTATATGCCCACCCCTTGCAACCCAACATCAAATCCTATCTTCGATCTCCTCGTGAGCCAAACAAAAAAAAAATACAGCTCCTTAATTTCTTCAACCACCGTATACCATCCCATCCGCTTGCCACCAAAGAATGTATCTACGGTCGGCTCAACCATTTTAGAGGCGTAAAACGAAGTTTGAAGTTGGGGTCCTCTTAGCTAAGAAGTTAAATATTTCGCTTTCGATCACAAATTGTTTGCGACAATTATAATCTAAGAAAATGAAAAAAAAATTACAAAAATTGTTTGGTCCATAAATACTAAAATAAATTTGCTACATTTAAAAATGTGAAAAAATACAATGAACTTCTTACCTGGTCAATTTTCGGCTTTGGACATAAAGGAGACCACGATTCAAAATCATACATCCAAGTCCTATACTCTTGATTGGTCATCATGAAGGTCTTTTGATGTTTGCTTAAATAAAAGAAAAGTTTCAAATAACATGTCAAAGGTAAAGAAAAGTTTCAAATAATATGAATAATGCATCTGTGTATATAGATTAGATATGAACAGCATCTTTAAATTTACTAAATGAACCTTCATAGACATATTTAAGCACAAAAGAACATTATTCTACATCTGAGTTGACTAAATTTATCATTTACATGGTATTTTTACTTGTACGTGCAAGCTAACAGAACATTATTTCAGTCGAAGGATGTGTTACCTGCAAGCTAACAGAAGCAACGCTCTAACCCAAAAATTCACATGGAAGCTACCAAAAATTTAAATCAACATGACCTATTAGAGACCCGTTACAAAATGAAAAATGTTATCAGATGCTAGTTACAATAAAAAAACGCAATATAAAATATGAACTATTACTATATTACTATAATCATACCGAGCAGAGCTAGACTGGTCTGGTTCCTGAGTCCAACCTTTTTTTTTTCAGTTCAGATTTAATCATGGCTTGATCGGTTTTGGTTTTTGTCAAGATTCACAACTTTATATATCACCATAATTGAATTTTAAAAAAAAATTACCCTCAGAAGGTGATGTCTAAAGAGAACTGTTTGCTCCACATTCTATTCTGAAATGTGATCTATTAGCGGAGACACCGCTAAGATACTTGGTTTCAAAAAGCACGAAGGGCACTAAAGCGACAGATTTAATTTTGTAAGGACACAAGGTATTAGCTGTTAATGAAATGATCAGTTGAGCTAATTCGGAATATCATAGAACTCACTTATCTATTGGGCATATTAAAATGGCAAAGTGCTTGAAAAGAAAAAAAAACAAAGACCTTTGATGTATCGAAAGAAGCTAATCCGATTTGGCGAGCAACGTCATTTAGCCTTTTTGCTGAAATCTTTTTAGTGCCATAACTTGATGCATCTTTTAAAGAATAGAAAGTAGTTAGTGTAATTAAAGAAATAAAAGCGAGTGTTGTAATTGGACTAACCGATTGAATTATTGTTCCACGAAGCACAACATGGCAGACAATTATAGCGAATGAAACTCTCAAAAGTTCCAAATTTAGGGATTGTGATTTGATTAAAACTTCGAAAGGAAAGCCATCATATTTATGGAAACCGCAATTTGGTGAAAGAATAGAGCACAATTTCTTTGTGCGTGATTGATAAGGCTGTGACTTAACAAAAACGGGAACCTAACAAAACTGTTTAAAAGATCAAAACATGAACAACTCATACAAAATATTATGGTACATGATATATAAACCTGCTAGTTCCATTATTACTGTTTCAAAATCATCTATTTCAAACAAAGACAAACCTAGTGGCAACCAGGATGACCTTTACAACCTAACAAAACAACATCAAGTTACTAAATGATCATGATTTTGCATTGAATGATCAGCAAGTGAATAGTTTTTATCAATTAATTAATTCTACATTGATATGATGAGTAAATTACTAACTGATCATAAGTATTTTCATGTAAGGGCACCATGAAAGCCAAGTTTAATATCATAAAAAGAACTTATATGTGACTTATGAACTTATTTGACATTCCCATTTCTGAACTTAAAACCATTCAAAAATCCTTGTTCACGCTACCAAAAGCTGATATATGATTGGAAAGACTTGAAAAATAAAAAAAAAAGCATTACATAAACGAAAGGCGAACCTTTGACAACTTCTTTAATAAGACCAGATGGAAAATCCATGATCCAAAAGTATCTAAACTGCAGGAAAACATAAAAAGTTGAAGATGAAATTCTTACTAACTAAACCTATGCAAAATGCCCCAATTTAACCTAGAACCCTAAAACACGGTCTGCTAACATAACTCTCAGTAAATTATAATAATAATAATAATGAAATCAATTACCTGTGACTTAGAATCGCTAAACTCTTCGGTGCCGCCGCCGTCGTCGTTGGCTCCAGCCGAAGGAGAAGAGCCTCCGCCGTGAAAGGTTTCAACATCTTCACCGTTCCCTTCGTACCTTTCTTCGTAATCTGTCATCTTCTTGTTGATTATCAGATCTCGTTTTACAATCAAGGAAGACGTGTTGAGGATTGAACAGAGACGGCGATAGATAATGAGGGGAAATTAGGGTTCTTTTGAAATGGGTGAGAGAAAAAAAAATGGATGAAAGATTGGAATGATTGATCTGATTAGGTTTAGATTGGAGAAAAAAAAGGGAAACGACTGTGAAAGAGAATGGCGCTCAAAAGGATTGAGGGAGTGGTATTGGAGTGCCACGTGGCATCTAGTGGTTTAAGCAAATGCCATGTGGCATAAGTTTGTTTTGTTTTATTATAATGTATAGATTATAATCGTTGTTACTAATAGATTCTATTATTGTATTATTATATTATGAACACACGTGTAGGGCTGTAAACGAATTGAACGAACACGAACAAGACCTTGTTCGTGTTCGTTCGTTAAGGGAATAAATGTGTTCACGAACAGTTCATGAACACTTACCGAACGAGATTTTATGTTCGTGTTCGTTCATTGAGGAAATGAGCGTGTTCACGAACGGTTCACGAACAAAAATATATTTGGCGAACTCGATGAAGGATAAAGATAGATGGCCTAGAGAGTAGCACTCAAACTTGAATCCTTTATTGTGGAACGGATGTCGATCGTATTCGTGGATGTAAATAATGAGAAATGATGCATAAACAAGGTGAAAGTGGGTTTCCTAGTTTAATTGTTAGGGAAATAAAATAAATAAAAATCTAATAATATAAAAAGTACAAATAAAATATAAGAAAGTACAAATAAAATATAAGAAAGTATAAAGAACTTCAATTAAAACACAAATATACAAACATAAACAAATGCAAATCAACGAATGTTCACGAACACCTTACCGAACGTTCACGAACACAGTCGAACGAACGAGACATTTGTTCATGTTCGTTCATTTAACTAATCGAACGAAATTTCTTGTTCATGTTCGTTCGTTTATTAAACGAACGAACATAAACGAACTTCCCGCCGAACGGTTTACGAACTGTTCGCTGAACGTTCGGTTCGTTTACAGCCCTACACACGTGAGATCTATAATTATCGTTACCACATGTGAGAACTATAAAATTATTTTAGATTCAAAAGAACTATTATAAACCAAGCGGTTTTGTATTTTTCATTATTTTTAATTAGAAGTAAGTATTTTATATGTATACACTTATCGTATGAACTACATATATGTACCTTCACCTTTTTTAACTTTATTTACAATACTAACTTTTTATTTAAAAATAATAATAATTTTGTTGGTTGATGATGGTTATCTTGATTTCCTTGTAAGTTTATGGTTCTCTTTTAAACCGTATATATAAGACAACAAAGTTCGATTGAAATGAAACAACTTATATATATTCGTTTAATACGAAATACATAAATATTATGATAAGTATTTAACACTAATAATGTCAATAAAAAGGAAAAAATAATAAGGTTGCATGGTGTGGGCTCACACTCTTTGTCACATCACCTTCATAGCGCCTTAACAACCATTTCAAGGCGTTATTTGTGGCTTTACCATGCAAATAACGAGTGGCAAAGACTTATGTGGCGGGGGCCAACTTGAATGAGCCAATCAATTTTTTTCTTTCTTTTTTCTTTAAAAGGAGTGCTTAACCATACCATCAATGTTAAAGGGAGGTACCATTGTTACTTTAGAGGGTGTTTGAGATTGAGTTTAGAAATAACTTATTGACTTATTAGTTAATAAGTCAATAAGTCATTTTCAAAATCTAGGATTTGCGGTTTTTTCCAAGTCACTTATTGACTCAAATAAGTTAATAAGTCATTTCCAAACTCAATTCCAAACATCCCCTTGATACATATGTGACGCTCATATGACTTGATAAAACCCTAAAAGGGATTTATCCCAGAACATATAGCCTAATGATAAAAGACATTTGAAAGACTAAGAGCAAGCGTTAAAAAAAGTATATTCAAGTGGGTTTATTCTTACGGCAGAGGGTATTTTATAAGAAAAACACAGTAAGATAAAAAAAAACATGATTTGATAGATGCTTTGGCTAAGTGTGAGTTTATGTAGAATTAAAAAAAAAAAGAATTAATGAATTGAGTGGGATGAGAATAATAAGAACTTTAAATATATAATATAATAATGAAAATATTATTATTATTATTATTATTATTATTATTAATATCATTATTATTATTATTATTATTATTATTATTATTATTATTATTATTATTATTATTATTATTATTATTATCATTATCATTATCATTATTAAAATAGCTAATTGCAAAATAATTATTATCGATTCTTTCAACTTATGAGAAGTGAAATTTTAATTCCAGT
Source organism: Helianthus tuberosus (assembly GCA_030545235.1). NCBI lineage: Eukaryota > Viridiplantae > Streptophyta > Magnoliopsida > Asterales > Asteraceae > Helianthus > Helianthus tuberosus. The sequence continues at coordinate 64,994,146 of CM060363.1, forward strand.
AACACCGATTCTTTCAACTTATGAGAAGATAAAATTTTAATTCCAGTAACAAAATCTATTAATTCCAAAAAGAATTGATAGTAAAGTGATGTATTTTGTAATCAAGTTATAAAAGGATGATACGGTGACTTTAGCCATTTAAAAAAATAAATCCAAAAAATATATTCAGAACCAATGGATCAACTAGACATTTGACACCTTGGAGTTGACACTAAGAATGAGCAAAGGATACCAGGTCCCGCTTCAGAACCGGTAGCGAATTTCTCGACCCGGCTCGATTTTCGATACCGATTTACGATTGCGGCCGACATTTAGCATTCCGGTTTGATAACGGTTTTTACCTTCAAATACTACCGAGCCATACTGTACTGGGCATTTTCGATACCGATACATATTTTTTAGAACTTTCAGTATCGATACCGATTGATACCAGGCTCATCCCTAGTTGACACCTTGTCCAAGTTCCAAACTACTTCCTTTGTTATGTTTCTTTTTTATATTAGTCTTATAACACATTGTCCATATCATCAAAATACCTATTTCATGTTGCATAAATAATTGAAAACTATAAGGCTAAAATTTGCGTAGGTCCTTACGGTTTTCGATTTTATGTTTGAATTCTTCCGTTTGAGAATTTTGACTACCAAACCAAATGGTTTTCACATATTATGAACTTTAACTCCACACCAATTTCATATTCGTTTAGGTTGTCCCGGAAAAGCCTAAAGAATTTTTCAATTTTCACTTAATGTGAATAGACTCAACTTTAATTTAACTAACTTAAAGCTAGTTCAATCATGTCGATAAATATTTAGAATGCTAAGATTTGTTAAGTTTTATCATATGAAATGCTTTACGATAGTAAAATCATGAACCCATATGTAACATCTTATACAAATTAGCCAATCATATATGGCATATATGCATCATGCTAAAATTTCATTGAATGGTCCGAACACCATTTAACAAAATTCTGTTTGAACCAACTTGAAAATTTTTCTCTCATTTTGTGTTGGTTATAATTTAATTTTAGTTTAGTTTGTTTGTTGGTTATTTAGTTTGAAACTGAATAATGAACTCCCTTAGTTATAGATAGATCAATTTATTCGGTTTTGGTTTGATTGCTATTTATGATCCACATGTCTAAGCTAATGTCCATGTGCCAGGAGCTAAATGGCAACAACCAAGTTAGCAGCCACATTAAACTTTAACCAAACTCGAAATAAGAAATCGGTGGTGGAGGGAATTTAACACAAAGTGAATATTGCCCATATTTGGTCAATAATAGTTATATCTAATCTATTAATATTTTAAATGCCATTCTAATTATACTTTTACTTTTCTATTGTATCTACTTGAAAAAAAAAAAAACAATGGTGGGTTTTTGTGCGATCAATCATAGAGTTGGGAGATAGTTTAAGACATTGAGTGACATAAAATTGAAATAATTATTATAAGGTGGCATCTAAAGTGCTTTAAGAATAATGGAATAGAGTTGTAGTGGTAAAAAAAGATAAGCCATTTAACTAATATTCCTAACACACTTGCCATTTTCTTATATATTTTTAATTGGTTGATATTCGGGACCTACATGACTTTAATATGTAGGATGTTATCAAATTTTAATATTCTGTTCCCTCTATAAGTCAACTACAATTAGTTTTTTCTTGATTTTAAAACAAGTATTCTTTTCTTTTTTGGGGACATCTTGAGGAGAGCGGGAATTTCTGCCAAGAAGGAGGCCCCTGTGAATTTCTTTACAGACCCCATGGAAGGGAGATCTACATTGAGACCGGCAGACCTGCTCGTCTTTGGCTGTGCGGGAGGGAAACATGCGTGTGTAGATCTCACAGGAGTCTCTCCCTTAGCTGGGTTAAGGGAAAATGGGTTTGTAGCAGGACAAGCGGTAAAGAAAGCAGAATCTAAAAAGGTGGACAAACACGCTAAAGCATGTGCTGATAACCAACATGCATTTATCCCCTTCGCCTTCGACACCTTTGGATCTCTGGCTCCAGAAGCTATCCGTTTGCTGACTAGGGTCCAACAGGTTGTCCACAGCAGTGGCTCATCAACAGGGGGGCAGGGGTTTGTTTTTAATAGGCTAGAGTTTGCTATCCAGAAAGGGGTAGCGGCGCAGCTTGTTGCTCGCCTACCTGCGATATTGATGTAAAGTCTATTACTATTTCATCAAAATTCTGCCTACAAGATGTTTATCAAAAAAAAAAAAAAGTTCTTTTTATAAAAAGTAAAGTATTGCTGTAAAAAATAGATATGAATATATTTCCCTGTGAAAAAACGAAACATTAATTGATCTTATTCATGACTTTATTATTTTGTTTATTCATTCTAATAAGTGACATATAGTGTCTAGTTAAAATCTATTGAATTATAGATTTGTTGTGTTAGATGCGTAGCGTACAAATTGAGTTGTAAAGAGTGACGGAACCAGGATTTTTTTTTTCTAATGGGGCATTTTTTTCGGTGTTTAGGATTTTCATAAAAACGTTAAAATTTTCGAGTCGTCATCGTTTGGGTCGGGTCGGGGCAAGGAACATAATAAAATATAATGCCATAACAAAATTATATAATCGTTACTCATTAGAAAACACACAACAATAAAAATACGATTTCATTCGAAACGGAAAAGAAACATTACAAACTTTAGAGTTATATTTGATAGTTTGGTATATAGTAGTTATAATTGATGAAACATTCATAAGAAAAAAACTTATTAGTTTAGTAATCAGATTCAAAGCATACAGTGCACTTAAGAAACTTATTAGTTTGGTAATCAAAATATCAAAGCAAAATCAAATTCAAAGCATACAGTACACTTAAAATTGATAGTTTGGTAATCATATTTCATAGTTTGTGATCACACCTTCATAAGAAAACTTAAAAAAAAAAAAAAAAAAACCTTAATAAGATTTTACCAATCGAGAGGAACGGCGGCAGCAGATGAAAGAGGAGGGCGGCAGAGCCGTGGATGGAGGCAAAAGGCAGAGGAAGGGCTGCAGAAGGTTGTGATATGTGGAGAATGGATGGTCGTTGATTAAGGGGAAGAAGAAAAAGCGTGTGTTTGTTTTATGTTTTTGGCTCTGTGTATATTTTGAATGGGAATTAAAAAAAAACCCTAATATAAAGTTAGATTAAAAAAAGAAAAAAACACAAAAAAAGGGTTAAACATGTATCGAAACCCGGGACCATTTTTTCACAAACAGGGGGAAACCAGGCTCCCTATTCTTAGAATGGTGTCCAACTAATTTATTTTATGGGGTCCATAGAAAATTTAATACACCGTCTCTACTATTTTTTTTTCCAAAAGCATTGGGGTCCGGGGATCCCGACCCGTTTAATGTGGGTCCGCCCCTGGTGGTAAATAAACGGGCCAGCTATCAATCTTGTGATAAGTTACATTTTCATAAATAAAAACAATAAATTTTATAAATCCAACCCGTTTAACTCTCTTAGATAAACGAATTGCATGAGTCCGAGATGTTCAATCATTGTAGTCCGTGACGTTAAATCAATGAAAATCACATTTTATAGGAAACCGAGACATTCTTCATGCATACACTATCATTAGAACGCCGACCATACATACTCACACATTATACATACTTGTATTACACCCTAAATATATAAAAAATGTTAAAATATAAGTTTCTAGCTCGAAATAGCATTAAAACCAAGTTCCGGGGTGAAACTAAACAAAATACAACAAAGTTTGGGGGAAACACTCCCTCGCGCGACACGAGAGCCCATAATCCACAGAAAGTTGTTGGTTGCTATGGGATTGGCTTGTTTTGTCACCTCCTTCAACCCCCTCACTACACAACTCATTAGCAATATAAACCCTAATCCTCAAATATAAAACCAAGCCTCCCACACCTCCATTTCACTTTTCACACTTCCAAATCACTCTCTAGACTCTCTCAAACATCCAGACTTGCAACTTTGGGCAGATTTGTTCCATGTGCAAAAGTGAGTTTCAACTCACTTTTTTCTTCTCTTCTTCATGGATTCTGTCTTCTCCTTATTTGGGATAACCTTTAGGAGTGTTTCCACAAGTTTACCATGGTAAACTAAGTTGGAACATCACCATTTTGAGGTCCAAAGTGGAATTTATTTTCTATTTTAACCAAAAGTTTCATACATGTTCATTTACTTTAAACTTTAGGACATCTCCAAGTTGCCAACAAATCCCTATGTCGGATAGGTTTGGATTGAAGATTTGTTCGAGAAATGTTGTGCTTTTAAGTTCACATTTCAAATAATATAAGTCACCAAGTAGATTTCAAGTAATCAAAGTAGACAAACTACACCAAGTCTCCAACCATTATCATGTTGGAAGCACTCGTCTAGTTAAACCCACTTGGTTGTTGTCACACTTTGATTTCTCGGTGGGCCCGGACATGGGGTTTATGACCATAAGGTATAACCTCAGAGGGTTATTCCCTATAATATTATGGTCACATAACAAGCCTTGATTGGGTTTCAAAGTAGACCAAACGGGTCAGATTCGAAAGTTAAAGCAGAAGTCAAACCGTTTGACTTCGACTATGAAATGAGCACTAAACTGAAAATGATGAGTTAGACATCATAAAACATGTCCTAATATGTTATATAAACTGTTAAAATTTAGAGTTTTGATACTTAGAAGTTCATTTGTCGTAATTTGCAAAATCTGGTTTTTGACTTTTATTTTGATACATGTTTGACTCGTCATTTCGACTACTAAACGTGATAATCAGAGGGTGTAATCACAAGGCATTAATACCTTCATTATTACGATCACGTTGCAAAGTTCAAGTTGAACTTTGACTTGACCAAAACAGTCAGAACCGAAATTCAAAGCTAAAGTCAATTTGATTGACTTTCGGCTAATAAGTAGCCAATAAACTGAGGTGTGTAAGTTTATGGATTTAGAATGGAAGATTTGGATTGGAATTTAAAGTACATAAGTATATAAGTATGAAAGTATTATCTAGTTCTAAGTACTCATTTTTTTGACACTATTTTGTATGTGGTTTCATGGGTCCCAAATTGCCCATTAGAATCAATAACAAGTGACTTAGAATCGTAGACAAGTTAGCCTAAGTTTATGACAATAATCATGGCTTGATTATCATCACAAATCCAACCATGTTTATGTATATATGTATATTTATATAGTTGTAATAATATCCTAAAACTAAGTCTAATCATAGATATCATATATGTCAAGCATGGAGGATTAACCTCTTTGTAGGATTCACCACTATACAAACCATCACAAGAATGACTTGGAGGGCCATGAATAACAAGAATTCACCACTACACAAATCATCACAAGGATGATTCGGAGGGTCATGAATAACAAGAATAAATCTAACTAATGCAAGCTCAAGTGACCAAGTAATCTCTAACCCGGGTGTGCCAACACATTATGAAAAGAATTAACTAAGTGATGGAGGCTAGACGGGGCTAAGTTACTTTGATGCTAGTAAGTCACTTGAGTGTTCATACACAAGGTTCACAAGTGGGGTAGTGGAACTAGGTTGGAAAGCAAAAGCTCTCACGGTTCACACTTTTAACAAACACACAAGTTCATCCATATGAAAGATGGTGAATCTTTGATGGTTTCAACACTTGGGACTTGTATGAATATTAAAACAGAAAGTTTAGAGGGTGTTTGCACCTCTAAACTCATAAGAATCAACCATACACAAGCACTATAACCATGGACTTGATTAAAGGCAAGGTAGGTACAAGATTCATTTAAGAAAGTATGAGTTTAATAAAGTTTAAAGCATAATCTTCCAAAACAGAAAGTTTAGACCTCAAAATGGTGATGTTCCACCTTAGATTACCATGGTAATCTTGTGGAAACACTCCTAGAGGTGTTCCAAGCTTAGTAGAAGAAGATTTGGTGAAGAAAAGTAGAAGAAAGTGAGTTTTGACTCACTTTTGCACTTGAAAGTTTTCTGCCTTGCACTTGCAAATTCCAAGGATTATGAGAGTTTTTTGAGTGATTAGAAGTGTTAGGAAAGTGCAAAAGAGTGTTAGGGAACTTGTATTTATTGTGGTGAAGTAGGTTTAGGTGTTAATGAAGCTTTAAAGACAATTAGGTGGGAGTTGGAGGTGAGAAAGGGCCAATCCCGTGTATAAAAGAAACTTTCTGCACATACAGGGGCTAGCCGCCCCACCTAGCCTAAAGGGTTTAGGCTTGGCGTAGCGCCAAGCCCCCCATCTGGCCATCAGTTTCATTTTTTCCACTTTTGGTCCATGTAGTTTGTTAATTTTGATGTTTTGATGTGTAACTTGAATAAAGGACACGCAATTAAGTATAAATCAAGCATTAAAGCATAAACCAAGTATTGTGAGAGTATTATCATGTATATTGCACGTATAATGAGTATTAAACATGTATTTACGACTGATTGTATGTAAAACAAGTGTATGTTTGTGCGAATGACGAATATGTATCAAATATGTGAATAAATCGAATGACAAGTATGTATGAATAATCAATGTATAATTCTTATAAAATGATCAAGTTTTTTTACGATCAAGGTCTCGGATTACAATAGTACAACGAAATACGATTACAAGGAATGCAAGCTTCCAAAAATAGAAATACAAGACAAGCTTTCTAATTGAGGAAAGTTACGAAAAAGCAGAGCGTTACAGATAGTATGCGGACTTAAAGTGTAATATTGTGGTCTATATATACCACACCTCATGTAACCCTAATTACGCCACTACATTGCAAATCAATTTTACAATGTTTAAAAGGTCACCTCCTAGGAAGTCTCCACCAGGGCAATAAAAAACAAATGCTTGAATTTCTCATGGAGAAAGTTGTTGGTCCCAAATTCATCAAATGATGAATAAAACGATTAGTAATTTCAATAAAACAGTTTAACTAATGTTTTATGCTGAATTAGAAATCAATACTTGACAACCTTAGGGTGACAGATTTTTTATGGGTAATTCAAATTGTAAAATGTTTTACAAAGATGAAAATTAAAAGTGTTTGCTAGTTATACTACACTAAAATTCTACCCAAATGGAACACTTAAGTTTCAAATTTTGGTGACGAATAAGAGAAAAGATTTTGAACTGTTTGAATGCGCTTGTTCAAATCAGTTGTCTTCCTTCTTAGGTTGCATTGTTATTTATAGGCAAAGTTCACGGGATCACTAAACAATAGTTTATTGCTCTCGATGATTAGTGGGTCAACTTGAGATTTTTCCTTTCGACCTTTGTGCATAGCTTTTTAACTTGTGTTTACTTCATCAGCTTCTTAAAGGCATACACTTGGGTCTTCCATTACCAGTGAGACTCCACGTGTACTGATATTATATTCTCCTTGAATCGCGTATTTTTGTGTATTTGTTGTTTTCACAACATTGATTGTAAGCTTTGTGCATTAGCTAATTGCTTTTTGATAATACTTTAGTCATCTCAAGTTAAATTCAAACAACCGAACTTCAATTTACTCGCCTAAGCTATTGCTAGAGATCTCCGTCCGAAGTTTTTTGTCATCAGCTGTAGTATAACAACCCTCCAAATTAATTTTCGACACCCTAATACATTTAAAATGTCCCTATATGTCTTAAAATGCACCCCGTATGCGAGAACCGAGCTCAAAATACCCTATATAATTAAAAATTAAATAAAAACCAGAAAATAGTGTCGCTCGCGGGCCGCAAAGACCCCTTAGGGATCTTACGCGGGGCGCGACAGCTAGTCATCAGGGCGCATCCCGGTGATGCCACGTGTCAAACGCGTGTCGAAGCTAGATCAGTGACTGGGCCAGGCTAGGGCCTACCCATCCTACGTCGCGGGCCGCGAAGGACTATCCTTCGGCTTACACGGGCCGCGAGGAAGTCTGAAATCAGCCCTATCAATTGAGTCGAGAGGCCTTCAGTCCAATTCGTTCATCTCACACTTTCTCTCTCGAATTTCTGCATAGATTAAGTAATTTTCGGGCATAATACTCCCCTAAATAACGAAGTTCTGCCTCGTTGTAAGTATTATAACCCCCGGTTACGTATTAGATACGCTGCCCGATTGATCCAGGGTTCCGTAACGGCTGTCGTGGATTTGCCCGACGTAGTCGTTGGAATACCGTCTCGGGGAGGGTATTCCTCAACAAAAGTCTGTTTCAATGGGAAAAGCAGCAGTTGTACAAAACAGCTGTCAAAGCTCAACCACTACTACCTCAACAGTTGTTGACCAAAGTAGCCCATCAACCACTGTTTACACATCATCAAACACTGCTGACAAAAGTCCCCAAACAGTGGATAAAAGTCAGCATGTGTCCACACCATTACCTCCTATTCCACCACCTTTTGAAGCCACTACTGGATCATCAAAGTCACCAGCAGTGGTTAGCTCAGATGATACACATCTGCAGCCTTCACCAACAAATGCCATCATACCATACCAAGGAGATTTAATCTTCTTGAGATCTCATCCACCTGACCAAATCATTGGCAACATCAATGGAGGGGTGCTCACAAGAAGCCAAACCCAAAACATTTGTCTTTTTGCTGGTTTTCTATCACTCCATCAGCCAGTCAAGTACTAAGAGGCACTGAAAGACAACAGCTGGGTAGAATCCATGCAAGAAGAGCTCCAATAGTTTAAAAGACAACAAGTATGGGAGCTTGTACCACTGCCAAAAGATGTAAGTCCCATCAGCACAAAGTGGGTCTTCAAAAATAAAACTGATGAAAGGGGCATTGTTGTCAAGAATAAAGCCAGGCTCGTGGTTCAAGGTTACAGACAGGAAGAGGGGATAGACTATGATGAAACTTTTTCCCCTGTAGCAAGATTGGAAGCTATAAGACTGTTCCTGGCCTTTGCTGTCAACCACAACATGAAGGTGTTCCAAATGGATATCAAAAGTGCTTTCCTCTATAGCACAATTCAAGAATAGGTGTATGTTTGTCAACCTCCAGGTTTTGAGGATCCATTTTATCCAGATCATGTCTACAAGCTAAACAAAGCTTTGTATGGCTTGAAGCAAGCACCTAGGGCCTGGTATGAAACTCTTTCCACCTTTCTACTCTCAAATGGTTTCAAAAGAGGTACCATTGATAAAACACTATTTCTAAAATGGAGAGGAAAGGATTTAATGATTGTCCAAATTTATGTGGATGACATTATTTTTGGAAGCACATGTAATAAAATGTGTGAAGAGTTTAGGTAACTCATGACAGCTGAGTTTGAAATGAGTGAAATGGGTGAGCTGCAATGCTTTCTTGGTCTCCAAGTTCAGCAAATGCAAAATGGAACTTTCATTCATCAAAGCAAATATGCTAAAGAACTTTTAAACAAATTTGATATGAATGATTGTAAACCATGCAGCACACCCATGGCAACCAATAAGCTAGTCATGTCTGATGAAAAGGATGAGCTGGTTGACCAAACACTTTATAGAAGCATGATTGGGTCTTTATTGTACCTAACTACATCTAGACCAGACATCATGTTTGCAACATGTGTCTGTGCAAGAAGTCAATCAGCTCCCAGAAAATCAAACCTCATTACTGTAAAAAGGATCTTCAGATACATAAAAGGTGCTCCCACACTTGGTATCTGGTATCCAGCTAATGGGAATATCCAGCTTTCAGGCTTTTCAGATAGTGACTTTGTCGGATGTAACACCACAAGGAAGTCCACTTCAGGAGGGTGCCAGTTTCTAGGCAATTGCTTGGTTTCATGGCAAAGCAAAAAGCAATCAGCTGTTTCAACATCCACTGCTGAAGCTGAATACATTGCTGCTGCAAGCGGTACAGCCCAACTCCTGTGGCTTCAAAATTAGTTGCTGGATTTTGGTATCACTGCCTTAAAGACACCACTCATGTTGGATAGCCAGAAAGCAGAAAATATCATCAAAAATCCAGTTTCCCATTCAACCACTAAGCACATCGACATCAGACATCACTTTGTGAGGGATTGCTATGAAAAAGGTTTGATTTCTCTGCATCATGTTCCAACTAAAGACCAGCTGGCAGATGTGCTCACAAAAGCTTTAGATACATCTACCTTTGAAAGCTTGGTCTCTAGGATTGGCATGCTAAACATGGAATAACAAGCAAAATCTTGTTTTTCTATGAATAAAAGCATTAAAATGTTTTCAGAAAATCAAAAATCCATCCTTAAAAATAGCTAAAAATGAAATTTTCATTAAATCCTTAAAAGTCTGCCATAACCACTGATTGGTGCAAACATCTGTTTGTTATTTACTTTCCACTGCTGAAAGTCAACCTTTGTTTCTTCATTTTCCTTGGTAAACACTGATGTCACACTTCAGTGTTTTAAAACCACTGACACAAGCTATCCACTGATAGTAAAAGTCACCCAATGTTTTCATTTTCCTCTGTGAACCACTGGTATTGCTTCATCAGTGGTTTCTCAAACAACTGTCCTCCATTATTTCATCCTTTCATCAGAGGTTGGTACGTGGTCAGTATTTATCCGTCAGATCTTTGTAACCGCTGCCACGTCAGCATTCACTTTTTCATCATATAAAACCCTGCCCTAAACCCCCAAACAGGGTTTTCACTGTCGAATCGAATTCAAAATTCTTTTCTCAAAACAGTTTTCCACAAAAAATTCTCCCACAATCTTCATCACCCTCACTTCATTTCCCTCATTCTCTGTTTCAATCATGGTGAAAAAGGCAAGCAAATCCAAAACAAAGGAGCCTACGGAGATTGAAATTCCATACAAATGGTCTCACAATTACTTGGGTATTCTTGAAAAACCCAATGACACAAAGACCTTCGATTCTATCATAGACACATTATCCTCCACAAAGTACAAAACTTTGCTCACTTACAATGCAACCGTCTACCTTGCTACTCAACGAGAATTTTGGAAAAGTGCTACTCTTGAGAAGATGGACAAAAAGGTTGTTGCCATCAATTCCACAATAAAAGGTGTAAAAATCTCAATCACACCTCAAGCCATATCTGAGGTATTCAAGCTCAATGATCTGGAAGGTAAAATTTCTTTCAGCAGAAGTCCCGGGATAATACCCCAGATATCACTGAGCATAAAGACCTAGTATCTCAGAAAGAGGGACCTTTCAAACGAGATTTCAGGGGTTACCTATATATCCAAGTAGTGTTCCCCACGAAATAAGCAAGTTTGAAATTTAGTTTATATCCCGAAAAAGCTTACTAAATGTGTAAAAACCTATCGGCATATCATCAGTGAGACTGTTTAACGCTATTTAAACATTACATTTCTTTAGCATACTGTGACTGTCTACTGATGTACTATCATTTCCTCTTCTTTGACACAAAAACTCATTTTTGAATTTATCATGTTTTTGTCTTTTTCAAATTTTCAAATGTTTTTGGATTTTCTGAAAACTTCTACTCCCCCTAAAATGCAAACATATTTTAGGAAATTTGAAAACTACTAGACTCTTGACCCACTTGAAACATAACATGAACTGTACAAAAACTTGACAACTGACATCGAATCACTTCAATTCGCCATCCACTTGGCATAAACAATCAGAACTCCCCCTATCACAAACCATTTTCTCATTTAGATCTCAAAACACTTAAGTTTGTTTTAATCAAAATGATTTTTCCGGAAAATGAGTTTGTTTTTACCACTTGTAGGTTTACCACTTGTTAAGTATGGGGATATGGTTCATCATCTTGTCAGTTTTATCAACTGTAGTAAATCAAGTACAATTTAATGTCCCTGACTTACCGTTTGCAATTAAGCAACCACTTACCACTTGTAAGAATATCCAACATTTAAAACATATGTAGGAATAAACCATCTACACAAACCATTTTACCAATCAAGATGCCGATTCCTGCTTCACACTTACCAACCTGGAAGCTCCGGCAATTCACAATCTGTAAAATTTAACAAACTTTAAGATTCATTTACACAATCAATTTTTAAGAAAGATGCCGATTCCTGATCCACAATTACAAACTTGGGATCTCCGGCAAGTCAGTTTTTTCAAGCAAAGAAAATGTCCACCCAAGCCTGACCAGCCTTGGGTGTTTTCAATTCAGAAGCAGTTGGAGTGTAAGTTGCTTTCTTTTTAGCATAAAACTCCTTAACCCCTTTAACCTTCCCATCGACCATCTTTCCGAAAATCTTCTTAATTTTCCTATTAAACGCTTTCTCAACATCAAAGTTATCCTTTTCAGAATAACCCTGATTTGAGATTTCAGACTTTCCAGTTTTCCTTTTAAAATTTTCAGTCCTCAATGGTGGAAAGTTCTCATCATCCATTGAAGGAACTGAGTTTTCATCACTCTCATCAAACTGTGGCTCCTCTGATTTTGTGGAATCAGATTCATCACCAGATTTTACTTCTGATTTCTTAACAACCCATTTTTGGTTGTCAAGTTTCACACTTCGCTTGTAAAATCTCTTCGAACATTCACCAACTTCAAATGTTGAATTTTTGAAAACTTTAAATTTTTCAGTTGGTGGTTCGGTTTTATCAACAACAACTTCTTTCAGTTTTCCAGAAACTCCCTGTTTTGTGTTTGTCGCTTTCGGACAATTCCATGCAATGTGACCAGCTTCATTGCATCGGAAACATGTTCTGGTTTCTGTTCTCTGAACTTCATTCTTCTTTTTCTCAGCAAGAAATTCTTGATTTGTTTGTCTCCAGAATGGACTTTTTGCTTCCTCTTTCGAGCTTGTACCTGAAACAAATTTTGTATTTATTTTAGAAAATTTTTCATTTTTATAGTTTTCTGGTGGAATAAAACCAAGTCCTTTCTTTTTGTAGCTACGATTGTGGTTTGGTTTCTTCTGAAAACCAGAACCAGAATTGTAACTTTTTTTCTTGTTCAAACGTTGTTGTACTCTTGAGGTGTAAGGTTTAGGTTTTACATTAAGATTTTCATCTTTTATTTCAGAAATATTAATTTCTGTTAGTTTGAAAACCTTTTTTATCAAATCAGTTTTGACACCTCTTATTGGAAACTCTTTATCAAAATATAATTTGTCAGAATCATTCAAAGTATATGCAACTTCAAATGTTTCATCATTCAAATTAGATTTTGACAACAAAAACTCTTTACTGTAAACCAGTTTTCCCGACGATTTTGAACTCTTTTCGGACGAACTCGATCTCCCGACTGACTGACACGAACTTTCGGATTTGGACTTTGACTCTGACTCCTCATCCTTATCCAACACCTGATCAACCACTCGTTTTATCAGTTTGGACTCATGATCTGTGTCGGACGCTGTGAACGTGATGTCAATATTGTCCGGTAAAACATCGGTTATCTCGGATTCTAACTTAATATTGACTGCCTGTTTTAGTTCTTCCTCGTTAGGTTTTCTAGGCGAGTACCCATCCCAAATCAGAGGCGGACACTTATTATAACATACACCCTGTTTCTTACCAGTATCCTTCTTCTTATTTGGCTTTGTTTCTTCACCTTTAAACGCTTCAAATCCTTCAACTGTTGGATAAATTCTATTAATTATGTAGTCACAACCTTTGTAACTTTGCAGCAATCTTCTGATTCTTTCATTCTCATTTGCTTTACTATCCAACTCTTTCTTCCACTTTGCACATTCTTCTATGTACAAGTTGATCTCTTTCTGCTTTGTCATCATGGTAGCATTCATCATCTTCAAAGCTTTCTCTCTTTCAGAGTTAGTCTTCTCCAGACTATTCACATGTCTGTTCAATACATCATACGACTTTTTCAAATTCTTTACATCAAACAACAATTGTTCTTTCAACTTTTCTAACTCACTAAACCTCTCATCTTTTTCTATACATTGTTTACAAGACTCTAAACATGTAAGACAAGGTTTTGTGATTTCAACAATCTTCTCGACTTCAACTATCTTTTCAACTTCCACAATCTTCTCAATCACTTTGACTTCTTTCATTTCCTTTGCAGCTTTCCTTTCTTTCAGTTTCTTCAATTTTTCTGCAAAATAAAATTCAAAACTGTTAGAAGATAAATGAGATTTTCCAATGTTTATCTATTCAACTTCTTCATCATCACTGTAATCTGTTGAACTGTTTTCAGAGAAAACAGATTTTCCATCTTGACTCTCTTCATCATCCGACATCACAGCCATCCATTCCTTTATCAACTCTGGCCTTTGAACAATCTGAGCAATAAAAGCTTTAACATTAGGATCAGCTGGAATGTACTTGTCCCAGCTAAAACCTTCAGCCATTTTCTCATCATCTTGATCAACGATGCCATAATAAGCTTTCCTGTTTGCATCCTCGATCATTCTTCCATGTGCCGTTTGAGCTTCTTTTTGTTGATGCGGTTGATGAGTGATCTGCTGATAAATGGATTTCCTATAATAATCATCTTTCCCAGACGACTCCTTTGCTCCTCTCGGCTCCTGATTCTTGCATTCTCTTTTAAAGTGGCCTTTCTCCCTGCAACGAAAACAGACAACTTTAGATTTATCAAATCCTAGATTAGAAAGGTTTGCATCCAAGAAATCATTTCTTCCTGTAACCAATCTAAATTTTTCTGCTCTCCTCAAAACACTCGCTAAGGCCCATTTAATATCCATCAGTTCCAGCTCCTCTGCATCGATTTGGTCATAATCTTCCTTTGTGAGCATCGGATTACCTATTCTTCCGGCAATCAACCCTTCATAAGACTCTAATGCAGTGACCAATAATCCCATATGATGCTTTACAACTTCTTCAGAATAATTTTGACCATTTTGAAGATGTAGAGCTACATTACACTGAATCGGATGCCCATTTCCAGCAGATGCACCTTGAACACTTGGAGGATTTACTGTTGAGAACCCACTAGTGTTGACTGATCCTTGACTGCTTGGTGTAGACTGATTTTCAGCACTAAATGCAGTTTGTATCTTTGGACTTGCTTCAGCAGTTTGAACATTTCCTTTATAGTACAATTTAATATCTTGTTGATGAGTAGAACTGTTCATTCTAGCAATTTTCTGCTGCTCCAGATCCTGTGCCTCCAACTTCTCTATAAACTGTGCAATCGATAACCTGCTAAACTGTCCGGAATTCTTCAATATCATCAGATATGTACCCCATTCCTTTTGCGGTAACGCGTCAGCAAGCTTTTCAACCCATTCTGCTGGAGTTTTTGTAATCTTCAACTGTGACATGGTGCGTACAAGATGACAGTATCTTTCAATAAGAGTCTTTGTTGTTTCACTAGGCATGCACGTAAACAGTTCAAACTCCTTTTTCAGCAATGCTGCTTTACTCTGAAGCATCTCAGTACTTCCTTCGAATTTCTTTTTAAGAGCTTCCCAGATAGAGTAAGCATTGTCATCATGTTGAAGCAACACAAATATATCCTCTTTTACTGCTTGTTGTAACACATTGATCATCATTTTCTCTCCTTTATAACTATCTCTTTCTTGCTCTGTGAATTCTGAAATGATTTTATCGACTCCCACTGAATTCTTTGGCCTTTCATATTCAGTTTCGATGCTCTCCCAAGCTTTTAGATGATTCGCCTGAACCCAATTCTCAAACCGTTTCTTCCACCCGTGATAATCCTCAATTCCCATAAGTTTCGGGGGTTTTTGCATTGTTCCGGTTTCATTTTCCATTGTCATGGCCTTAGTAATGTCGGATGGACTAGCCGGGGTTGTAGCAAATGCGTTGTAAAACTCAGTATCCATGATGACTTATCACGTTTTTCAAGATCAGTGACAAATAAGCGAAATCAGATGTTTGTGCACGAAGAGCGAAATTCCAGATGTTCACAAGAGTGGAACCCTGATGTTCACAAGAGTGAAACCCTGATGTTCACAAGAGTGAAACCCTGATGTTCACAAAAGCGGAACCCTGATGTTCACAAAAGCGGAACCTTGATGTTCACAAAAGCGGAACCTTGATGTTCACAAAAGCGGAACATGTTCACAAAAGCGGAACCTTGATGTTCAAATGAGCGAAACCCCTTCACAATGTCTGTATGAGCGAAATACTTGATGTCCTTATGAGCGAAACCAGTCACTTAAGGGTGACACATAAGCGAAACCTGATGTATGTAAAAGCGAAATCACTGGTTGTTCGTATGAGCGAAACCTGTTCGGAGGGTAATTTGGACCATTTTTATTGTGAATTTTAAGCTCAAACTTTCAGGGATTTGTCTATGATCAATTTCCTTTAGTCTGTAAAATTTTGAACAAGTTTCGACCGTAAAATATTGTTCTGATGAAGAAAGAAGGTGTAGAAGTAAGAATTTATGATGAAATCTAGCAAATCTCTGTAGAACTCCTTCTCCTGAAGCTCTGATACCACTTGTAGGATCGTATTCTGACCCGAACGAGTCTATCAGAGGAGTTTTGGTCAATTACAGGTGCGGAAAACAAGTAATCAACGTAGAAACAGCTAGATCTTCACTTAAATCACCTTTCTGATTGATATTACAGCGTTTACAATCAAATCTCACACCGGCAGCACTTCGGTATGGATAACAAGAACTGTTACAAATGATTTCGTTCTTGAGGTATTTATTGGGACTAGGTTTCGCTCATATGGACATGTCCATAAAAGTGAAACCTCCCATGTACATAAAAGCGAAACCATCTTTAAGGTTTCCCACATACGGACATGTGGTTTCCCACATATGAACATGTGGTTTCCCATATATGGACATGTCGGGAAATCTCGTACAATGTGCCCTAATCTAACATTCTAAGACTAAGACTCGATACAAGACGAAGTCGACAGATGTAGTGCTCCAACAGTACCAAGGAGATTTCATTCAAAGAGGGTATGGAGAAGAAATGAAAATAGATACTTTACAAATGGGCAGTTTTCCATCTGCTATAAGGTTTTTATTTCATACCCTCCTTATTTGTGTTTCTAACAAAACCACTGCTTTCAATGAAATCCCGTTGAAGATACAATACCTGGGTTATGCTATACTTAAAGGTGAAAATTTTAATTATTCCCAGCTAATCTTCGATAATTTGGTCAAAAATGTTGAGAAAAAGGCTTTTCTATTATTTCCAAGATTTTTGAGTTACTATTTTGATAAAAAAAATCAGAAAATATTGCCCATGTACTTGTACAGGGTCCTCCTTTTAAAATAAACAGTTTAACAGCTGAAACATTTACAAGAATGTTAAAATCTACAAAAACACAAGCAGAGGTGCCTGAGCAGAATTTAGCAGCTACCACTGCTCCTCGGGTATCTGCTGCTGAGCCCACTGCTCCAGGTGATCAAGGCAGCATAACCACTGTTTTGAAACCCACACCTGTCCTTACCAAAAAGACCAAAAAGAAATCATCCAGAAAACCCCCCAAACCCATCCAAAAGGCAACTCTGGAAGATGAGATCCCAGAGCAACTGCCAGTGACAACACAAAAGTCACCAATAACCACTGCTGCTACTTCCTCACAGCAGTTGGTAGAAAGATCTCCACCTTTGCCTAAAACTCCTCCTGCATCCTCACAAAAGGATCAGGTTGTAAGCACAGGGACCCCACATTATGAAGCTCTGGGTCCAATTGGATCCATCTTCCTCAGTCCTAATCCCAAGGACATGTCTCTTTCTGCACCAATACCTTCACCCCTCATCTTACCACAATCCATGCTACCTTTGTTGCATGCAGTTGATATAGCTCAGACACAAACCAGTTCCTCTCAACTACCTATCAATGAGAGTACACTCCAACAAGTGACTGGGTCTGATGCCTATACCTCTGCTATCCCAGCAACAATTGAGGAGGTTACACTGCAGGAGTTACAAGTAACTCCTGTCAGTAGTTCAAGTGGAGCAGCAACTACTGGTGTTGGACCCACTGGTCCACATTCGGTCAGTTGTTCTATCAATAAGACTCCCTTGAAGGCAATTTCTTTAGAGACAACTAGGGCAACCACTGGTGAGTTTTCTTTAACCACTGGTGAGCTGTTCAAAGTGTCCACAAATGAGGAAAGAAGTCCCCAGTACCAAGAACAAGGGGCATCAATGGATGACTTTTGGGATTCAGTTCCTAAGTCACACATTGATACAACCACTGCTGGTGGGAAATCAGATGCTCCCATTCATTTGGGTGATGGTTTAAAATATAAAGAATTGACGAAGAGAGTGGACAGAATTGAATCATCTATTGCAGATAACAAAACAATGTTGTAGCAGGTGTTAAATTCTCAAAAGTCTACATCCACTGCTGCACCACCCCCAACAGCTGCTCCATTATCGAATGAGCTGTGGAGTTTATTTCAACCATTGCTCCGACAACAAAGAGAATTAGCTGATCAGCAACATGAGATCCAAATTTAAAATATCAGAACTCTCACGGAAGCAAGGTTTAAAGATACTCAAGCTGACATCAAGGCTTTAAAAGCCCACTGATGTGTTAAAAATGCAACATATAAATTTCATCAATTGAGGCATAAAACTAACCCTTTTTTAGTACTAATGTTGGAAAAAGTGTGCTTTTGTCTTCCTTTTGTATTTTCAGGATTAAATGAGCTCAAATTAGCAAAAGAAGCAAAAAGACATCAAAATCTAACATAAATACAAGAAAAGGAACAAGACGTGACATGCCCGACCCCACAACAGCATCTTCCCAAGCAAAACAAGAGATCAGAAGACTGAACACGCCCCGTGCTCAGCCAGCACGGGGGTGTGCCCAAGTGTCAGCAGAAAAGACAAAGTGGTAGAAGCTTCTATTGCCCACCACGGGGCCGTGCTCAGCGGACACGGGGCCGTGCTCAACTATAAGATTCGCACAATCCAGCAAATCTGCATAGTACAAAGGTTCTTCTGCACCACGGGGTCGTGCTCAGCGGACACGGGGGCGTGGTCAACTAAAAAGATAAAACTGCATTAAATGAAGAAAGAGAAGGATGTGGACACGGGGCCGTGCCCACTGGACACGGGGCCGTGCCCGAGCTTCAGTTCAGCCTATAAATAGAAGTGCTTAGCTCAAGCTCAAACCATCCCTTGGCACACCACCTCTCTCACACTTCACCCACCACCCACCACCCACCACCACCATAACACCATCATCCACCACCATCATCCATTGTCCATCGTAGAGTGTGTGAGTCGTCTCGGGATCCAAGATTGATCGTAAGAGTTCTTGACAATCAAGGCCATGTTTGCCTAAGTCTCTTACATCACTTGGTGAAGACAAAGTGTCTAGTGTAATACTTTTTATTTCTAATCTTTTGCACTTTTTACTTGGTTTTGTATTAATGACTTTAATAACTAGTTGCTTATGTTGAAGGTGATCTTTCCTTATCGTTTGTCCGTGGTGTCTTGGCATTATTTTACTGTCTATATAAAATAAAAGATTTTCACCATTCATATCTCCACGGTCTATATGGAGGTATGTTGGCTACCTGGTCGGGGGTTAAGGGAACGGTTTGGTAAAGGTCTTGCCATTGTTCAGCGTTTAGAGGTCCTGCAATGGACATGGGTCAAATTTAGTAGGACCTCCTTCAATACTTAACGGTTTTGGATGGCGGGGGTCCAAACTCTTTGATCCCCTCATAAGTTAACTACTATTAATACTATAACCCGGCTATTTAGGACTGTATCCCTGCTGACTCAGACTACTTAGTCGAGGGTAACGTCACCTCCAAAAGAGGGGCCTACCATAATTTGCATTAATAACTTAATTAATTATCTTCCAATAATCCACCCTTTTAGGATTGTATCCTTGCTGACTCAAACTACTGGGGTGAGGGTAACGTCACCTTCAAAAGAGGGGCCTACTACAATAACTAAGATAATCTCTTAAAATAGTGTAAAAGTGCGGAAATAATCAAAGGTTACACTAGATACGAGTCGGAACAAAGTGATTCATCTTGTCTATCTGTTTTTCTTTTTATTTTTATTTTTTTCAGCATTTTAGTTAGTTTTTATTTTTCTTAGTTTAAAACATTTTTCTAAACTTTTTGATTTGATTAGACGTTGAGGATAAACCGGTACTAAAAGCTCTTGTGTCCTTGGACGACCTCGGTATCTTACCAACACTATACTACGCTCACGATGGGTGCACTTGCCCATATGTGTGTCTAGTGTTAGTAAATATCGTGTTTTATAAATTTAAAACTTGACTAAAAAGTGTTAAAGGGGCTTAAAATATACACCTAATATATATAACACTACCACGCACATCAAATTTTTTGCGCCGTTGCCGGGGACACAAGGATTTTAAGAAAGTTAGGAATCAACGGCCTAATCGTTTTTCTTATTTTTCATTTTTTTAGGATTTTTTTTTTTAGTTTTTCTGTTTCTGCAAAGCTCAGCACGGGCCGTGCCTGGTCGGACACGGGCCGGGCCCGGTCGGACACGGGCCGTGCCCTGCATCATCACTGGCAGTTTTTATTTTCTGAGTTACAGAGAGCTGAACACGGGGCCGTGTCGGTGCAACACGGGGCCGTGTCAAACTCCCAGTAACTGGGATCCAGAAAGCAATCACTGTATCTCTGACCACGGGCCGTGTTCACTGAGCACGGGGCCGTGGTGAACATTCTGACCAACGTTCTTTTCTGTTTTTATTGCAGGACTTGGAACCCAGGCGTCACATTTGAACCTCCTACGTAGTGCATGAGCTCCAGTTCTATTAGAGACATAAAAGAACCTCCTACGTAGCATGAGCTCCAGTTCTATTCGGGGGACCCACTTCCAATGGCGGACCAACGTACCCTCATGGATTACCTACGGCCCACCGTAGGCAATCTCGGCGCCGCTATCAATGCACCAAATGTCGAAGCCAACAACTTCGAACTTCGGCCGCATTTGATACAAATGCTCCAAAACTCCGCAACCTTCCATGGGCTTGCGGACGAGGATCCCCATCTACATATTACTAATTTCTTGGAAATATGTGATACTTTTCGGATCAATGGAGCATCAAACGACGCCATTCGCCTTAGGATGTTTCCATTTTCACTAAAAGACCGAGCTAAAGCTTGGCTTAACACCCTCCCAGTTGGTTCGGTAAACACCTGGGATGAACTAGCCCAAAAGTTTCTATATAAGTATTTCCCTCCTGCTAAAACGGTTAAATTAATGACTGAAATTAATACATACTCACAAGAGGATGGGGAATCCTTATATGAAACTTGGGAAAGGTTCAAGGAGCTTCTAAGAAAGTGTCCTCATCACGGTCTAGCGGTGTGGCAACAAGTATCCACTTTCTACAATGGGTTGTTGCCACACACAAGACAAACACTTCATTCAAGCTCCGGGGGACTTTTAGGTAATCGTCGCCCAAATGAAATATATAATCAAATTGAGTAAATTGCTCAAACCAATTTTTAATGGCACACTCCCCGAGGTAATAAATCTTTTGCCCCGGGCGCCCATAAGGTTGATGAAAGCACCTCTTTACAAGCCCAAATCGAGGCCCTCTCTTCAAAAATCAAAAGGCTAGAAATGACAAAAACGGCCTCGGTTATGGCTTGTGAAGGGTGTGGTGGGTCACATGAAAATTGAAGTTGTATGAAAGAATTAGATGAACAAGCAGAAACGGTAAACTACATTGATAATAGACCTAGGCCGTCGGGTACTCCAACGGGTACCTACAACCAAGGATGGCGTAACCACCCAAATCTTGGTTGGAGAGATCCCGGCAATAGTAATAACCAACAAAACCAACGAACTAGTTTTCAACAACCACAAAATTTCCCTCAACAACAAGGTGGAAGAGAAAGGCTTGAAGATACCATATCTCGCCTCATCTCCGACACCGAAAAGAAAAACTTGGATCGATTTCAACAATTGGAATCGAATTTTATAAATCAACAAGCTAGCATTCAAAACGTCGAAAAACAATTAAATCAACTAGCTCAAAATTTCTCCGAGAGACCACAAGGCGCGTTACCAAGTAATACCGAAACTAACCCAAAGGCGCAAGTACACCTTATCACATTGAGAAACCGAACCGTGGGTCCCGAGGATGCCCCAGTACCACCAGTTGAAGGAAGTCAACGCCAAAGCACGACTTCACCTACGCCTCAACCAGAAAAGGCTTCTTCACCAAATCAAGAGCCCACCAAGACTCCCCCAATTCCGTACCCCGGTAGGTTAACTCGTCAAAAGACCGATGAGCAATTCTCAAAGTTCGAAAGTTTACTAAAACAATTGCATGTCAATATTCCTTTTATTGAAGTCCTTACCCAAATGCCTAAATATGCAAAATTCATGAGGGATTTCCTCACTCACAAAAGGAAAATTGAATCATTGGAATTAGTTAACTTAGGCGAAGAATGCTCCGCTTTAGTACTTAACAAACTTCCACAAAAGAAAATCGATCCTGGGAGCTTCACAATTCCTTGCTCGATTGGGAAGTCCCCCGTTCGTATTGCATTAGCCGATCTTGGGGCTAGCATTAACCTCATGCCCACGTCAATGTTCAAATGACTCGGACTAGGAACAACAAGCCCTACAAAGATGAGCATACAACTCGCCGACAGGTCCGTCAAGTTTCCACAAGGTGTCGCTGAAAATATACTGGTCAAGGTTGACAACTTCGTTTTTCCAACTGACTTTGTCATCTTAGACATGGAAGAAGACACCGATATCCCTCTCATCCTAGGGAGGCCATTTCTAGCCACCGCCCAAGCAGTGGTGGATATGAATGACGGAACGTTAACATTGAAGTTTGGGGACGAGGAAGTAAAGTTTGAATGTGGAAAGAAAATAGAGGAAGAAGACCCGGTCAACTACATGAAGGTCATTGACTCAAGCTTGGATGACGCTCTCCGACGGTGTAACATGGGATGCAATACATCCCACTTGGGTAACATGTGACCAGGCTTTGGGTCTAGCCAAGGACCCTTATAAACGTGAAGCACCACGGAGGCATTCCGCGGAACTATCCTTAGTTTAATTTAGATTTATTTTCTTGTTTTCTAGTTAGTTTTAATTTTCAGGAATAAAACACACTTGAGATGACAAAGGATACAAGGGGAACATGAACTAGCACTCCATGCAGTAAAACAGAACCGTCCGACGAAATTCTTCATTTACAGTGAGTTCGGCACGGGCCGTGTCCACCCAACACGGCCCCGTGCTGCACAGTCTGCAGAAAAAGACCCAGTTCAGGTATCTGGACACGGGCCGTGTTCACCCAACACGCCCCCGTGTCCAGGCTTCTGTTTCTTTTGTCTTAATTTTATTACTGGCACTTGAACACGGGGCCGTGCCCGGACAACACGGGGCCGTGTTCAGCGCCCAGTAACACAAAATTTTTGCTTTTTCACACCTTTTACACATTCAATCAACCTAAAAACTTATTTTTGGGACACATTGAGGACAATGTGTAATTTAAGTGTGGGGGGGATGCTAAAACCTTGAATCTTGCAAGTCCTAAATACAAGCCTTACACAAAACTCTATTGGAACCGCTAATCACCCCAAATTGTTTTCAAAAATTTTCAATTTTTTTTACTTGTCTAGGTTTAACTCGGGAATTCCAAGTTCTAAAAAGGTTATATTTTTACGAATTTACAACCGATAGCGTCGTGATAAAAAGAACCAACATAAGAAAATTATGAAAAGGCATGATAAGCTTAGTTAAAATTTGATTATATATACTTGATCACATAAAAAACCCATTCCCACAAAAGTGAGTTTTGAGCCTCTATTGAGCATACAATTACATATCATTAGACTAAATGCTCATTTTTCGTTTCTTGTGTGAATAGCCGCTTGGTTCTTACGACTCTAGAACTTGCCATGACGATACATTCCCGGTCCTTACCAACTTAAACCCGAGTAAGTAAATGATAGAGGCATTAGGACTAACCCTTTTTATTTCTACACCATTATTTTTCTTTTTACCACCTACCCAAAATCCCCCTAGTTAGCCCCTTTGAGCCTAAACCTTTTCATTTCATAACCCAAACCAAACACCCTTTTTACCCACCAAAACCTTTTTCATTTTTACCCCTTTGTTTTAGTAACAAGTTCGATTTTTCGTATGACTTTTCAAAAAAAAAATTGTGTCGATGATGAAGCAAAAAGAAAATAAACAAACAAGTTCATCAAAAATAACTTTGTTTGAATAAAAGCTTCATCAAAATTACAAAAAAAGAAAGTCTTACGAAAACCGACACTTGTTACGCTTTTTAGCCCTTTTTTTCTACTAACCACTAACCACCAACCCAACCACCTACCTTTAACCCAAGCCTAACCCTTCACCCACAAAGTCCTCTTGATATTTACAAAGGTATATAAGTTAAAAAGGAGGAGGATTGATTGCTTGGCAAGCCTACGGTAGGAGTAAAGTTCCATGCCGCTCTCGAGTGATCCACAAAAATACATTTTCGGCCGAGTGTTGAGTGATCCCCGTGAGGTATGTGAACTTGTATATAAATAGAATTTTAAAGAGGCATGTTATGCCCTAATAAGTAATTTGTCTTATGAAAAGTTTTAAATAAATCATGACGAATATGATTGTAAATAAATAAAAATAAAACTAAATAAAGAATCTTGGAACTCCCGACACTCTACGACAAGCCTAAAAACCTTCTTCTCTACCCATTCCATTTGGGAGTGTAATAGCCACATGTTAAAGAGTTTTGCTTGAGGAAAAGCAAAGATTCAAGTGTGGGGGTATTTGATGTGTTAAAAAATGCAACATATAAATTTCATCAATTGAGGCATAAAACTGACCCTTTTTTAGTACTAATGTTGGAAAAAGTGTGCTTTTGTCTTCCTTTTGTATTTTCAGGATTAAATGAGCTCAAATTAACAAAAGAAGCAAAAAGACATCAAAATCTAACATAAATACAAGAAAAGGAACAAGACGTGACATGCCCGACCCCACAACAGCATCTTCCCAAGCAAAACAAGAGATCAGAAGACTGAACACGCCCCGTGCTCAGCCAGCACGGGGGCGTGCCCAATTGTCAGCAGAAAAGACAAAGTGGTAGAAGCTTCTATTGCCCACCACGGGGCCGTGCTCAGCGGACACGGGGCCGTGGTCAACTATAAGATTCGCACAATCCAGCAAATCTGCATAGTACAAAGATTATTCTGCACCACGTGGTCGTGCTCAGCGGACACGGGGGCGTGGTCAACTAAAAAGACAAAACTGCATTAAATGAAGAAAGAGAAGGATGTGGACACGGGGCCGTGCCCACTGGACACGGGGCCGTGCCCGAGCTTCTGTTCAGCCTATAAATAGAAGTGCTTGGCTCAAGCTCAAACCATCCCTTGGCACACCACCTCTCTTACACTTCACCCACCACCCACCACCACCATAACACCATCATCCACCACCATCATCCATTGTCCATCGTAGAGTGTGTGAGTCGTCTTGGGATCCAAGATTGATCGTAAGAGTTCTTGACAACCAAGGCCATGTTTGCCTAAGTCTCTTACATCACTTGGTGAAGACAAAGTGTCTAGTGTAATACTTTTTATTTCTAATCTTTTGCACTTTTTACTTGGTTTTGTATTGATGACTTTAATAACTAGTTGCTTATGTTGAAGGTGATCTTTCCTTATCATTTGTCCGTGGTGTCTTGGCATTATTTTACTGTCTATATAAAATAAAAGATTTTCACCATTCATATCTCCACGGTCTATATGGAGGTATGTCGGCTACCTGGTCGGGGGTTAAGGGAACGGTTTGGTAAAGGTCTTGCCATTGTTCAGCGTTTAGAGGTCCTGCAATGGACCTGGGTCAAATTTAGTAGGACCTCCTTCAATACTTAACGGTATTGGATGGCGGGGGTCCAAACTCTTTGATCCCCTCATAAGTTAACTACTATTAATACTATAACCCGGCTATTTAGGACTGTATCCCTGCTGACTCAGACTACTTAGTCGAGGGTAACATCACCTCCAAAAGAGGGGCCTACCATAATTTGCATTAATAACTTAATTAATTATCTTCCAATAATCCACCCTTTAAGGATTGTATCCTTGCTGACTCAAACTACTTGGGTGAGGGTAACGTCACCTTCAAAAGAGGGGCCTACTACAATAACTAAGATAATCTCTTAAAATAGTGCAAAAGTGCGGAAATAATCAAAGGTTACACTAAATACGAGTCGGAACCAAGTGATTCATCTTGTCTATCTGTTTTTCTTTTTATTTTTATTTTTTTTCAGCATTTTAGTTAGTTTTTATTTTTCTTAGTTTTAAATATTTTTCTAAACTTTTTGATTTGATTAGACGTTGAGGATAAACCGGTACTAAAAGCTCTTGTGTCCTTGGACGACCTCGGTGTAAGGATCGTGTTCGCGACCTAAACGAGTCGGTTCAGAGGAATTCCATCAAATACAGGTGCGGAAAACAAGTATTTGACTTTAAAACAGCTGAATCTTCACTTTAACACTGATTTGTATTGATATGAATGCAATTACAATCAGTTCTCACACCGACAGCACCTCGGTATGGAAATTCAGAATTGATACTCCTATTTCTAATGATTTCGCTTGACACTGAACTCCTATATATAGACATTGAGATTTCGCTTCAGCATGACTCAAGCGAAATCTTAACATGTTGATTTCGCTTGAGCTGCTTCAAGCGAAATCCTTTACATACACAAACCTTCAAGCGAAATCTTTCTAACTCTCTCTCATTCTCTCATTCTACGAGCCCTGATCTATTCTAGCTAGTCTAAGACTCGATACAAGACGAAGTCGACAGATGTAGTGCACCAACAGACTCCCCCTCAGATGTTGACGAGTCGACTATCGAGTCACACCAATGCTGTATCTTCACATCTTCATTCTTGATCAGTCTCTGGGCTTTTCTCTCTCAATCTTCTTTTCCAAAATCACCTTGCTCTATCAGACTCCCCCTCACAATTTGCTGGTATTCATTTGTTCTTCAGCAACATCTGCTTTAGGATCGATGTCTGACTCAAATGTTGTTTACAAGATCATTGCCTGGCTTTTATCTAATTCTCTTGATCAGATCTCTTGATTCCTTAAGTTCATCAGCATCAGCAGCTAGCAAACTTTTAGATTCATGATCAGAGTCTGACTTTTGTAAGCTTTGAATGAATTAACCTGGCTCACCTGTAACAATCTTAACCCAGAAATAAATTTTCTAAATTTAACAATTTAAATGCACTAACAATCTGATATAATCAAATAACTCTCTCTCATATCACAAACCAATGATGAACCAAATGTAGGTTTTAAAATACCAAATTGTAAGAATTTTAACAAACCTTTTATACTTTAAGATTCACTCCCCCTCACAACCAAGTCATCATGTTTAGCACTTGAAATTTTGACAATCAGCTTTTCAATATCAGTTGTCGAAAATCTTTTTGAATTTTTCAAAATTTATGCTAAAACACACTAAAAATCTTTTTGTAATTTTTGATTGTAAAGGAATGCACTAAAGAAATATTTACAAACAATATTTTTGTGAGTTTGTGCAAGAGGATCATATCAGTTTATGAAACATATCACTAACACCGTTAAGCTTCATTTCATTTTAAGTTCTAAACAATTTACCTAGATTGTCAGTATACTGGTCCACTTAAATTTTCACACAAAGTTCAACTGATCAGAGATATGATGTTAATGTTTTAAGCAACTTAAACTTATCCGTGTGTCCCACTACTTGAATATACTCCCGTATCCAGATCCCAATATTCAGTCTTACAGGTGAGTATACCACAGATGATATCTGTCAGGGGAATAAATTATAGTACGAGGGCCGTGAGAGCTCAGGTCGATACTCCCGTATACGCAGAGAGATGACGGCTTCGACTTTCGGTGTGTCCCCTTTAGAGGATCTTTTGCATTACAACAGCAGCGACTATCAATTTTATTGTTTCATCAGCTTGCTGAGGGCGATGCTATGTTTCAAGCATTTGCAGAAAGCATTATCCGGGGACTAGGTCAGAAATTTCTTTCAGCAGAAGTCCCGGGATAATACCCCAGATATCACTGAGCATAAAGACCTAGTATCTCAGAATAAGGGACCTTTCAAACAAGATTTCAGGGGTTACCTATATATCCAAGCAGTTTTGTTAACCCACAGAACAAGCAAGTTTGAAATTTAGGTTTATATCTCGTCACAATCTACTAAATGTGCAAAAACCTACTGACATATCCACAGTAAGATTGTTTATTACATTTTACTTTACATTTCTTTAGCATGTTGTGATAGTCCACTGATGTACTATCATTTCCTCTATATGCAACAAAAACTCATTTTTCATTTTTATCATGTTTTTGGCTTTTTCAAATTTTCAAATGTTTTTGGATTTTCTGAAAATTTCTGAAAAAAAAATTACTCCCCCTAAAATGCAAACACATTTTAGGAAATTTGAAAATAAACTGTACAATAAAGTGACAACTGATATCGAATCGCATCAAATCTCCATTCACTTGGCATAAACAATCAGAACTCCCCCTATCACAAAACTATTTTCTCATTTAGATTTCAAAACACTTAAGTTTGTTTTAATCAAAATGATTTTTCCGGAAAATAAGTTTTTATGATATAATCATTTGAAGATTCGGAGTGTGGTTCATCACATTGTCCATTCGAAATACCAATTGTAAGTATGGTCCAATCAAGTTCAACTTAATGACCTTGATTAACCTTTTTCATGTATGTACCTACTATACCAAATGTAAGAATTACCACATGTAGGAATGTTACGTCTACATCACCATTTTACCAATCATAATGCCGATTCCTGCTTCGCACTTACTAACCTGGAAGCTCCGGCGTAGTCCTTCAACCTATAAACATTCAAACACTATCAAAATCTTTCAACCAAAATCTTCAAACATTTGAAAGATGCCGATTCCTGATCCACGATATAAACTTGGGATCTCCGGCAAGTCCTAAGACTTTAAGGAAAGCAAACTTCCACCCAAGTCTTCTTAGACTTGGTGGCTTCCAATTCTTGTGCAGTAGGGTTGTAAGTTGCCTTTTTAGTTGCATAAAAATCTTTAACCCCCTTTACTTTCCCATCAAGCATTTTCTTGAAAATCTTCTTAACATTTTCATTGAATGTTTTTTCAATATCAAAATCTGAGCTTTCAACTTTATCAACCATTTGTATAATCTCTTCCACACTCAATGATTTAATATCAACATCATTCATCAAATCTTTGATCTCATCTTGTGACTCCTCTGATTTTGTGGAATCAGAATCATCGCCAGATTGTACATCTGATTTTTTAACAATCCATTTTTGATTGTCTTTTGCACTCTTTTTGTACAATCTTTTAGAATTTTCACCAACTTCATTCTTTGAATTTTCAAAAATTTTGAAGTTTGTAGTTGGTGAATCATTCTTTTCAACCACTTTTTCTTTAATTTTTTCAGAGACTCCCTGTTTTTTGTTGACTTTGTTTGGACAATTGTGAGCAATGTGTCCAACAACTTGACATTGAAAACAAGTTCTTGTGTCTCTGGTTTGAAAAACTCCAGTTGGATGAAAAACTCCAGTTCCTATCCTTTTCCTTTCAGCAAGGAACTCTTGATTTGATTTTTCCAAAGATAAGCTATTTGACTCCTCTTCATAGCTTTTTCCTGCAACATATGTCATTTTTGATTTAAAATCTCTAACATATTTTTCATTTTTACGATTTTCAGGTGGAGTAAAACCAAGACCTTTCTTTTTGTAACTACAATTTTGATTTATTTTCTTTTGGAAACTAGAATCAGAATTGTAATTCTTTTTTCCTTTTTTCTTGTTTAACCTTTGTTGAACTCTAGAAGTGTATTTTTTAGGTTTTTCAATAGATTTTAGATTCTTAATTTCAGAAAAATTAATTTCTGTCATTTTGAAAACCTTTTTAATCATGTCAAAACGAACACTTCTAATCGGAAACTCTTTGTCAGAGTATAATTTGTCCGAATCATTTAAAGTATATGCAACTTCAAATGTTTCATCATCCAAATTTGCCTTTGATAGCAAAAATTCTTTACTGTAAGACCGTTTTTTCGATAACTTTGAACTGTTGACTGACGAACTTGAACTCCCAGACTCAAACTTTGACTCAGACACCTCCTCAGTATCCAACACCTGATCGACCACCTTTTTGATTAACTCAGACTCATGATCAGTATCAGACGAGGTAAACGTGATATCAATGTTATCTGGTAAAACGTCAGTTGTCTCGGATTTTAACTTTATATTGACTGCTTTTTCAACTTGCTCCTCATTTGGTTTTCTAGGAGAATACCCTTCCCAGATAGGAGGCGGACACTTGTTGTATTTAACAGTCGATTTCTTACCAGTCTCATTCTTTTGCTTCTCATCCTGAAATGCTTCAAAACCTGCAACAGTAGGATAAACTCGATCAATAACATAATCAGAACAAGAATAACTCAGTAATAACCTTCTGATCCTTTCATTCTCGATCTTTTCTTTCTCCAACTCTTGCTTTAGACTAGCATTTTCTTCGATGTAATGATTAATTGCCTTTTGCTTTGTCATCAATGTAGCATTCGTCATCGTTAAAGCCTTTTCTCTTTCAGAATTCGTTGTTTGAAGACCTGTCACTGTTCTG
The DNA here is from genome assembly GCA_030545235.1 of Helianthus tuberosus. NCBI lineage: Eukaryota > Viridiplantae > Streptophyta > Magnoliopsida > Asterales > Asteraceae > Helianthus > Helianthus tuberosus. The sequence continues at coordinate 65,024,599 of CM060363.1, forward strand.
TTCAACACGCTATATGATTCTTTCACATAGCTGATGTCAGATAGTAACTTTTCTATCAGTCTTTCTCTATCAAACAGAATCACATCTTTTTCTTCACAACTTTTGCAAATTTCCAAACATTTCTTGCAAGGCTTTTCAACTTCAACAATTTTCTCAATCTCAATTGTTTTTACCACTTCAATTACTTTTTCTTCACCAGTTACCTTCTCAGTTTCAGTCACTTTTTCTTCATCTACAATTTTAACTTCTTCAGTTTGAACAACAGTTTCAATCTTTTCATCTTGTTGTTGTTCTTTTGCAGCTTGTTTCTCCTTCAGTTTCTCCATGTGATCTGCAAAATAGAAATGAAAACTTTCAGGAGAAAGATGAGATTTGGCAATATTAATATGTTTCTCTTCCTCATCATCACTGCTACTCTCAATCGGTGTTTGATCAAACTCTACAGATTTTTCAGACTCAGCATCTGAAATACCAGAATCAGATGGTGTTTGATCAAAAACAACTTCTTTTTCTGAAGTATCCTCATTTTGCACACTATCGTTTGTACTTAATGACTCATCATCAGCACTTTCTAAACTTTCTTCAGATGTAATCGATTGATCTTTCACTGTTTCACCAATTGATCTCATCCAAGTAGCAAACAAATCTAGTTCTCTAACAATCTTTGCAATGAAAGCTTTGAAATCCCCCTTTTCATCAACAAACATATCCCAGCTAAATCCTTCAGGTAGTTGTTCATCAATTTGGTTCACTATACATGCTGTGCTGTTAGAAGAAATGTAGTTGCTCCAGTTGAAATCTACCAAACATCCTTTCTTTGAATCTTCAATCTTTCTACCATGAGCCGTCTGTAATTCTTGTGTCTGACCAACTTGCTGATAAATGGCTTTCCGGTAGTAATCATCTTTCCCAAATGGATTCTGAGCACCACTAACTTCTCTATTCTTGCACTCCCGCTTAAAATGACCTTTTTCCCTGCACCTGAAACAAGTAACTTTAGATTTATCAAAGCCTAAAGTAGAAACACAAGCATCAAGAAAGTCATTTCTCCCAGTAATTGTTTTGAACTTTTCAGCACGTCTAAGAACACTTGCAAGACACCATTTGATATCCATTAGTTCCATCTCTTCAGCATCTATTTGGTCGTAATCCTCTTTAGTAAGCATAGGATTTCCAATTCGACCAGCCACTAAACCTTCATATGAGATAAGCACGGAACCAAGTAATGCCATATGATCTTTCGCAATGTCTTCAGAAAAACTTTGACCTTCTGGAAGATTTAGAGCTATGTTGCATTGAATCACACAACCATTTCCCATCTTTGTGCTTTGAGACTGAAAACTTTCTGATGAACTTTTCGGATTTACACTTGGATACAATGAGAAACCACTGTTGCTTTTGTTTGAGTTTTGATCAATCTTTTCTGTAGAATCCCCAACACTATAAGCAGTCTGAATTTTCGGACTTCTCTCAGCTTCTGAAGTCGGAACACTACCCTTGTAATACATCTTTACATCTTGTTGACCACTTGGATTATTCATCCTTGCGATCTTCTGCTGTTCCAAATCCTGACTTTCAATCTTTTCAATGAACTGAGAGATTGATAACCCTTCATAAACTCCGGTATTTTTCAGTATCATCAAATATGTTCCCCACTCTTTCTGAGGTAAAGCATCAGCTAGCTTATCTACCCATTCCTCATCTTCTTTGTTGATGTTCATCATTGACATTGTTCGAACTAAGTGACAATAACGTTCAATGAGTTTCTTTGTATCTTCTCCGGGCAAACTTGTGAACAAGTCAAATTCCTTTTTTAGCAATGCCTTTTTGCTTTTAATCATGTTTGCACTTCCTTCAACTTTGACTTTCAAAGCATCCCAGATTGACTTTGATGTTTTGTCATGTTGAAGTAGTATAAAGATGTCTTCTTTGATAGCTTGTTGAAGCAAACTGATCATCATTTTTTCAGCTCGATACATTTCCCGTTCTTCATTACCAAACTCTGAAATCTGTTTTACTGTCTCCATTTCAGTACGTGGTAGCATATACTTTTTCAGAATACATTCCCATGATCTCAAATGATTTGCTTGCACCCAGTTTTCGAAACGATCTTTCCATCCATAGTATTCCTCAATGCACATTAGCTTCGGGGGTTTCTGAGTAGTCCCCGTTTCATTTTCTGAATTCATGTTCTGAGCAATGGAAGATGAACTAGGCGATGTTGCAAATGCGTTGTGGAAATCGTTATCCATGTTTCAATTACTTTCAAGCGAACTGGTCAATTCGTAGCTTTCAAGCGAAATAATCTGTCAAACTGGTTGAAGCGAGACCTTTGAAGCGAAATTGTTCAAGCGAAACTTTCAAGTAAACACTTTCTGAAGCGAAATCCTGAAGCGAAACACTTGAAGCGAATAAGAACCCTGAAGCGAGATCCTTGAAGCGAAAACAGATAAACTTTGAAGCGAACTGAAAAGTGTCGCTTGAAAGTTCAAGCGAAATCGTCCAACACAAACTTTGTTCTTCAAGCGAAATCCATTCGGATGTCAATTTTGATCACTTTTAGGTTGAATTTGGCTGTGAAACTTTCAAGGGTTTGTTATCTTGTACTATTAAACAATCCGTGAGAAATTGAATAATTTTGACCGTGAAAAAATTTTGAACTGATGAAAAGAAGGTGTAGAAATACGAGAATGATGTCAATTTCAGCTGAAATCCTGCAGAACTCCTCAACTGGCTCTGATACCAATTGTAAGGATCGTGTTCGAGACCTAAACGAGTCGGTTCAGGGGAATTCCATCAAATACAGGTGCGGAAAACAAGTATTTGACTTTAAAACAGCTGAATCTTCACTTTAACACTGATTTGTATTGATATGAATGCAATTACAATCAGTTCTCACACCGGCAGCACCTCGGTATGGAAATTCAGAATTGATACTCCTATTTCTAATGATTTCGCTTGACACTGAACTCCTATATATAGACATTGAGATTTCGCTTCAGCATGACTCAAGCGAAATCTTAACATGTTGATTTCGCTTGAGCTGCTTCAAGCGAAATCCTTTACATACACAAACCTTCAAGCGAAATCTTTCTAACTCTCTCTCATTCTCTCATTCTACGAGCCCTGATCTATTCTAGCTAGTCTAAGACTCGATACAAGACGAAGTCGACAGATGTAGTGCACCAACACTCGGTATCTTACCAACACTATACTACGCTCACGATGGGTGCACTTGCCCATATGTGTGTCTAGTGTTAGTAAATATCGTGTTTTATAAATTTAAAACTGGACTAAAAAGTGTTAAAGGGGCTTAAAATATACACCTAATATATATAACACTACCACGCACATCACCCACATTCTGAAAACCACTGGCATTGCTCCTCCCACTGTTCTTTTCTTTGATAACCCTCCTGCAGATAATGCCAAAAAGGGGGAGAAAATCAAACAGTGGATAAAGAAGGGAATTGAAGATGGTATTTATATTAAACCAGAAATGGAAAACATGACAAAAAACATTCCCTTGCCAGATGGTAGTAAAAAGATTGATGTTACTGAAAATGCACTAACTAAAGCAAAAGCAAATGTAAAAAGGGATAGAGAGGCTAAGGATAAAGCCAGGTGGGAACATGAGAAGAGAGCTTTCATGAAGCTAAATGCACAAGGTCCTTCTGCACCTATGGATGATAAAAATCCCAAGGAAGAAAAGAAGAAGCCCACTAGACAAGTGAGGCAACCTTAAAAGCATGCTTCCAAACCACCTACTAAAGGCTCCAAACCTCAAACTACCACTTCAACACACACCACTTCAACACACACCACAACCACTGCCTTACCACCACTACCAAAAATCACTCCACCAATAAAACCACCAAAAACAAACTCACCACCATCACCTCCTGCCAAAAAGCAGAAGACACCAGATGTTACAACATCTGCTGTAATGGCAACAGTGGTTGAAACACCAGTTGTTTCAACAACTGTTAGTCAGCCACCATCCACCACTCAAAATACCACCACTGATCCACCCAAGACATCATCAGCCTCTCCTCCAATAAAAAGGAGAAGGATTTTCATACCTGATGATGATTCTCCATCACCACCACCAACATCTTCACAATCACTTGCACTTATTCCAAACCCTGTTCCTCTCTCATCAGCTCCAGTACAACAACCAATCCCTGTCATTATTCCTGCAGGTGTCCAGTTTCCTCTAGAACTTGAAGCAGTTAGAGAAGAGATCAAATCCTTCTACTATGAGGATGACCCTACTAAAAGGAAGTTGCCATCAGTTGAAGGATATTCAAGGCCTAACAACATTGAAGAATATTTGAAAGTTAAGGCTAAATAGGCAGAGGATATTTCCAAAAGAAACTCAAGGAAAAACTGACGCAGAAATTCAAAGGCATTACCAGTTTCTATTTACTTAAGTCAGATCCTTAGAGCAATTTGCAAAAAAATGTTTGTCAACAAATCTCAGAAAGAGCAGATGAAAGTTTGAGAAAAGACTACATTGAAAGCATCATGGCAACTAAGAAGTACAAGGGAGAAAAGCATATGTACAAGGAGTGGACCATTCCTGAGCTTGAACAAGAAGCAGCCAGGATTCAGGAAATGATAAAGGATAAGGTCAAACACATTCCTCCAAATTGGCCAAAGTACAAAAAGAATGTGCCTGAGAAGTCATTAGAGCTGAAGAGAATGAAAGAGGAGTTAGTTGCTGCTGACTTTGGGTCCAAAAATCAAGTGGCAAGATGGAAAGAAGACATAGTCAGATCCACCTACAAAAGGTTGGAGGAATTAAGGAAGAAAGATCCTAAAGTTCCACAAAAACCTGACTACCCTGTAGCAGAGGTTTCAAAAAGACCACCAAAGCTGCAAATCAGGAGACCCACTGCTCCAACTGGTGCAGCCATCTTTAAAAGAAGGCAACAAAAACAGTTGGATATTGAAACAGTGGCAGAATTAATGGCAGGAGATGAGCTTGTAAAGGAAGGTACTAAAAAGATGATAGCTGAAACTCTTGGCCTGAATCAACCTGCAAGCACTGCTCAGACAGTCATCACAAGGCCTGCATCACCAAACACCTCTTCCAATAAAAATCTCCCAAGAAACCCACCAGGCTCAAAAGTACTAAAGTGGGAAACTGACAAACAGACCCATGTACTGACTATGTTCAGGTCTAGTGGAGAAGTGAAGAAAATAACAAGGGAACAAGCACTTGGCCTAAGTCTTGAAGATATGCAGGATCTCCTTGATCTTCCACTTAGTAGGGATGAAGATGACACAGATGCCCTAGACTTTGAGTTACAACTTAAAGGTCAGATAAGGGAACTGTTGATGAGGCAATAAAGTTCCACAATAATGAAAGGTTTTGGCATTATCTGTTCCAGGGGGAATTTGTTGGGATTGAACCCTATCAAAGGAACAGATAATTAAAGCCAAAACTGGATCAGGACAGTGGATCCAGAATAAGCAGATGTTATGTTACAAGTCTCTCCCCTTGAAAGTGGTTTCAACATCTGCTGACCTCCTATCTACTGATCGTTACAACTGCTGGCCTATAACCGCTGATCAAGTCAAAGACTGAAGACCTGCTGTTCAATCTACTGCTTTGGGTTAAGCACTGCTGGTAGTTATCAAGTACTGCTGAAGTCACAACAGTGGAAGGACCAACAGTAGTTTAGTCTAATTATGTAATGTATTGTATAGCAGTTGTTAGCTTAAGCAGTGTTTGTATAGATCAGTTGTTAGGAGGTTAGATGTCACTTTCATGGTGACGTCAGCATTGATGCCTCAGTGGTTTGTCCGTGCCTATAAATAGAACAGTACCATGCACTGTTCTATTAGCTCTTCACAAAATCTTCTTCCTGCACGAACAAACACTGTGAGCTCAGGCAGAGGGGGAGTTTGTATTCATACATGCATTGTAATCGTTATTGAAATAAATTCAATCTTTCAGTTCTTTGTTGAAAATGTTTGATTAAAGCAATTCTCCTGTTTGATTGTGTGCAAAGTTTGTTTCCATCTTAAATTCCGCTGCACTACTCATCCATCTTCATCTTATTTCAAACGTAAAACACAATCAAAACCAAACTCAGATCCTAAGAAAAAATAAACTTAGGACCAAGCCAAATAATTGGGAATGAACCCATAATAACTGGGGACAAGCCGAAATAAACTGGGGACAAGCCCAAATAAACTGGGGACAAGCCCAACAAACGGGGGACAAGCCCAAATAAACTGGGGACAAGCCCAAATAAATGTGTGTAAACTGGGGACAAGCCCAAATAAACTTGTGTAAACTGGAGTATGGCCCAAACTGGCGACTATCCAAACGTGTGCGACATGAAAATGGCGAAACCTTAGCTAATGTGAAAACGTTAGAAACCTTAGGAACGGATGTATGGTACGTCTACCATTATACGTAGGATCCTGAACACAGCCAGTACAATGAAATTGTCAGCCCCTAAAGCGGGTACTGGTCGCATTGCCTTGAACTGCACTAGTATCATTGTGCGCTACTGGCGAAACTGGGGACAGGCCCAAAACTGGGGACAAGCCCAAAACTGGGGACAAGCCCAAATAACTGGGGACAAGCCCGAAAAACTGGGGACAAGCCCAAAAACTTTGGGGAGTTGGCCAACCACTTTGATCTTCTGTAAAATGATAACAACTCAAATGTAGAATCATATATCTTTTGAGGATCCCGGATCCTTAATCAGAATACTGGTATCGCTGAGGATCCCTGATCCTTCTTACTTAAAGTATTTTTTGAGATGAACAACATTCAAAGCTCTTGGTAGGAGATCACCATCCATTGTTAACAAACGATATGCCCCCTTTCCTGCTTCAACTTCAATTAGATAGGGACCTTCCATTTTGGTGCTAATTTGCCATCAGCCAAATTCGTAGTGTTCTGGAATGCTTTCCTTAGCACAAAATCGCCAACTTGAAATCTTCTGATCCTGACATTTTTGTTGTATGCTCCAGCTATTCTTTGTTGATAACTGGCCATCTGTCACAAAAAAACATCATTTTCTCTTACTTGAGCAAAAGCTTCTACTTTTATCCACTTAGAGAAGTAGTTTATCATGGCTAGCATAAACTCTTTCCCTCCTGGTGCCTTCGGAAGTTTGATAACTATGTCCATTCCCCATCTCATGAATGGCCAAGAAGAGGATATAGGATACAGGAACTCTGCTGGTTGATGAAGGATATTGCTGTGTCTTTGACAAGGATCACATTTCTTGGCATAATCCATAGCATCGTTCTTCATAGCAAGCCAATAGTATCCTGTTCTAAGGATCCTTGAGAACAGTACTCTGCCCCCAGTGTGGTTTCCATAATCTCCTTCGTGAAAATCCTTTAGAACTTCTTGAATTTCTGGATCCTTGATGCACCTTCGATATGGACCTGCAAGAGATCGTTTATATAACATGTTATTTAGTATTGTAAATCGAGATACCTTGACTTTGAAAGCTCTAGGATTTTCTCCTGTAGGAATCTCTCCATGTTATATATATCTCATGATTGGAAGGATCCAGGATCCTGAACTTGATTGTGCACCATCACTAGGTATGATTGCAGAATCCTCTACTATCTTCATAGCTGCGTGATCCTCAATTGCAGGAGTTAAAACATGGATGATGAGTATTTTCACATCCTCTGGAATCTTCCTTGATGATCCAAGATTAGCTAGAACATCAGCTTCTGCATTTTTTTCCTGGGTACCTGTGTTAAACTGAAAAAAGCAAAAGAATCTGCCAATTTTTTTGACTATTTCTAAGTACTTGATTAGCTTTTCACCTTTGATAGTGTAAGAACCGTTATAATAATTAGTAATTAATAGAGAATCTACATATACTTGAAGATACCTGATCCTCATATTGTTAGCTAATTGCAAACCTGCTATCAAGGCCTCATACTCTGCCTCATGATTAGTGGTTTGGAATTCACATGCAATGGATTGGGGTATAATGTCCCCCTGTGGCGATTTTAGTAGTGTGCTTTGTCGAGTTTCTTTAACACTTGAAGCTCCATCCGTGAAGAATGTCCAAGGATCCTTGGTCTTCTCAAGTTGTTGAACTTCTAATTCAGCTTCCCGTTGTAGACTACTACTGAAATCAGCCACAAAGTCAGCTTAAACTTGGGACTTGATGGCAGTTCTTGGTTCATATTTGATATCATATGCACTATGCTTGACTATCCACTTTGCCATTCTAACTGACATTTGAAGTTTCCTGAGAACATTCTTGATAGGAAGGTTAGTTTTCACAATAATGGTGTGAGTTTCGAAATCATGTCTATGTTTAGCGGAAGCCATAATTAAATCAAGAATTAATTTCTCTAAATGAGAATACCTGGCCTCAGCATCAAGTAGAACTTTACTTACATAGTATACCAGATGTTGAGAGCATTCATGATCCTTAACTAGGATCACACTTACTGCTTTAGCTGAAACAACTAAGTATAAGGATAATGATTCTCCATTTTTTGGTTTCATCAGGGCTGGTGCTGAGGATAGATAATCCTTAAGAGCCATGAGTGTAGCTTCATGCTTACTAGTCCACTCAAACTTCTTATTGTTCCTCAATATGTCTTACATGCCTTGAGCAATTTGTCTACCTCTTTTTGGATAATGGCATTCCTTTCAAGTGCAAACTTTCTCCTTTTTTGGTGTATTGGCTTGAAAGACCTGTCAATATCAAGTTCGTGAGTAATAACATCCTTAGATATACCTGTCATGTCTTCATATTTCCAAGAAAAGGTAGATTTTCTTCTTTTCAAGAAGGATACTAAATCCTGCTCAATACGGTCTAGGATCCCGGATCCTATAAAAATTTTGGATTCAGGATCCTCTAGGTTCAACAGAATATCCTTGACGTCTTGCTCTCTTGCCTCCATGACGTCTTGCTCCTTGGAAGCTAGATTTATTGAAGAAGTGTAACAATTCTTTGCCTCCTGCTTATCACTTTCTATCTTCACCACATCCCATAGAGTTGGGAGCTTGACACATTGATGATATGTTAAGGGGGACTGCCTTCATATCGTGTATCCATGGTCTGCCAAAGATAACATTACAGCAAGATAAGCAATCAATAACATAGAATTTTTTTAATAGAATTCACTCCCTCTATAAAAATAGGAAGTTTGATGTCCCCCAATGTAATCTTTGCCTCTCCACTGAATCCCATAAGGACAGATGATCTTGGGACAATATCAGATTCAAGGATGTTCATTCTTTTGGGGACATCCAACTGGATTATGTTCACTGAGCTTCCCTTATCAATGAGAATCCTGCGAACAAAGTGGTTAGATATAAATATTGTAATAACCAAACCATCAGAGAAGGAGAAATAAGAGAAGAGATACCTGATTGATCTTCGACTGAGAATTTAAAGGGAGTTTCTTCTGGATTTAAATGCATATTGATCCTATCTCTAACTCCTATTTATAATGATGATTTGCAGTATTGTCACTTCAGTGACGTCAGGTTTGCAACGGCTAGTCCGTCTCCAACGGCTAGTTATCCGTTAGTTTGTTGCGGATAAGATCGAAAAAATATAACTCGTTTATTTATGATATTACTCCTTATATTTTGGGGGCAATTGTTAGGGCAGGATTTTTTAATGACCTGTGATCCTCAGTTGTTATCCTCTTTAGTGATCCTTACTTCTGTGTCAGTTAGTGATCCTCAGAAGTGCTTCAGGATCAGGATCATGGATCATTCTAAGGATCCTTATACTAATGATTGTTCACTTTGAATTCGATATTGTTTTGCAGGAGTGCCGGATTGGACTTGGTCATGGCGACATTCCTGGAGAATATTCCCTGCAATTCTGCACGTGTTGGACCATTTGTGAACGTTATGGAGAACGTGGGGAGAAGGCACGAAATGCGGATAGTTAGTTAAGCTAGTTATTTTCTAATTTAAAAGGGGTAGCGAGCTAATTAGACAACACTTTTTGGCTATTTTTGGCTACACACACTCATACAACCGCTCACACCAGCTCTCGTTAATTCACTTAGCAATTTCATACACTTTTTACACATTACACTATAGTGATCCTTGTATTTAGCTCGCTATCATCCGAAGTTGTAACGCATTACTTATTTAAATTAAGTTGGTGATCGGTAGTTTCCATCACCCGGGGTTTTTTGTGCCGGAGATCAACTCTTGATCAAGGGTTTTTTCCCCGTATAAACTTTGTGTCACTCGTTATTTATATTTCATAGTGATCCTTATTGCTATAAACCAATTCAAGCATCATACCCCGTAACAGAGAGTTTGGTTACATTATCCTCGTCCGATTTTTTAACCAAAACAGTTTGGCGCCCACCGTGGGGCAATTGGTGCTTTATTTCTAAGAAATTCTCATTTTTGTGATCATTCCGGTTCATTGCACCCGAGCAGATGGCTTCATCATCAAAGAATACCTCCAGTGCGATATCTGCAGTCAATTCATCCCAGGGCATTCCACCTTTGCCTCCACCACCTTCTGGACCTCAGAAAAATGCTGAGAAGAAACCAACTCTCATTTTCTCAAAACCTCCATCTTCTTCTGCTTCTTATACTCCTACTACTAGTGACTTGTTTACTCTGATTTTGCAGATGAAGGAGCATATCCAGCAACAGGACAAGACCAATGAAAGGATTCTTAGAGAAATTGGAGACATCAAGAAACAGAAGAGATCGGCAGAGGATCATTCCCCACTGATGCCCAGATCTTTGAATTTCGATACTCCGGTTATAACTTCTCAGCCTTCAGTGGTTCCAGACGTTCAATATGTGGGAGGACCAAAAGGAGTGCATTACGGATCATCAGCAATGACTCAGGCTTCAGGGTTACACTTCCAACCATCAGGATCCCATTCTCAGCATATAGGATCCTTTGCAAGCTCAGGAGGATACTCGGGAGCGCAGCAGATTCAGGGGTACTGCCCGTTTCAAGGATCCTCCCAGGTTCAAGGATCCTCCTAGGTTCAAGGATCCTCCCAGGTTCAAGGATCCTCCTATGTTCCAGGATCCTCCCAGGTCCAAGGATACTCTCAGTTTCAAGGATCCTTCCGGATTCCGGGATCCTTAAGGAGTTTGCAATCAGGAAGTTCCGATATCCATCAGGGAGATTTCATTCCAATGCAGACCATTGCTTCTACTGGTCCATCGGTCATCCCAGAGCCCCAACAATATGGATTCATATCCACTCTTCCTAATTTGAATCCAATGGGAGGTAACACTTTTAATAATTCTTATACTACTAACCATGGCCTTATACAGGATACAGGTATCAATCATGCCATGGCCAGAGAATTGCAAAAGTTAAAGGATATGATATCAAGCGTCCCAGGAGTGGTCAAGCCTATCCCAGAGATTGCAGATGGGAGCCACAAGATATCTCATTTTGCACCACCAATCTGTGATGCTGAGATACCCAAGAGGTTCCATGTGCCTACCATGAAGTTGTATGATGGCTCAACAGATCCTGAGGAACACATAGCACAATACATGGAAAGGATGGAGATTAATCCCATCCCAGAAAGGTTAAAGGAAGCGTGTCTGTGCAAGGGATTTGGATCCACTCTTACTGGATCGGCTCTTAAATGGCTGCTAAGTCTTCCTCCTTACTCTATTACCTCATTTGCTAATCTAGTTAACCTATTTAATAACCAGTTTTCTTGCAGTAGAAAATTTGAGCTTTTAACTAGTGATCTGTATAGGATAACCCAGGGTCATAATGAATCATTAAGGGATTATATCACTAAATTTAGTAAAGAATCCTTAGATATTCCTAACCTGGATATAGCTACGACTGTTGAAGCCTTTAAAATGGGACTGCTTAGGGATTCGTTATTCTATGATGATCTTGTTATGACACCATGCAGGAATCTAGATGAGGTAAGAACCCGGGCCCTTAGGTTCATCCGGCTAGAGGATGACAAAAGGATCCAGGAGAGGTTAGCAGGATCCTCAAAGCAAGAGAAGCAAGGATCCTCATTCAAGAACAACAAGTTCAGATCCTAAAATAGATCTGATAACCAGAATGTGCATGCTGTTGAACAAGAAGAGGATGACGAGGATTATCCTCCAATCTCTGAATATTGTTTTTCTGTTGATAACAATGAACTAATCCTTGCGATGCAGAATTTAGGTGATAAAGCTAGATGGCCCAGAAAAAATGATAGACCAGCTGCAACTAAAGATAAGTCAAAGTGGTGTGCATACCATGAAGATTTTGGGCATCTCACAGAAGAATGCTTCGCATTGAGAAAAGAAATTGGATACTTGTTGAGCAAGGGGCACTTAAAAGAATTATTGGGGAGAAAGAAGTCAAGGACTCAGGATCCTGAAAGGATCCCAGAGAAAGCTCCAGCCCCTCCAGCAGATGCACAAGTTATAAACTTTATTTCTGGAGGATCAGACATTTGTGGAACATCCTTCTCTGCGGCCAAAAGACATGCAAAGGAAACCAAGATGGATAATGGAGATAGACCCATTCGAACATCCAGTGTCTCCGAAGGAAAAGTTATAACTTTTGATGAGGATGATCGTATTGACATTCAGGATCCTCATCACGATGGTTTGGTTATCACTCTTTTTATTTCTAACCATTTTGTTCGCGGGATCCTTATAGATGGAGGAAGCTCTGTGAACATTATCCAGCTTGATGTTCTCAAGAAGATGAATATTCCTGAATCCGACATCATACCAAGATCCTCTGTGCTCGTTGGATTCAGTGGCGAGACTAAGAATACTCTGGGGGACATTAAACTCCCAATCTATATCGAAGGCCTACATTCTTACCAAAAATTTTGTGTTATTGACTGTTTATCTTGTTGTAATGTTATCCTTGGCAGGCCTTGGATACATGACATGAAGGCAGTCCCATCCACTTATCATCAATGTGTGAAGCTTCATAGTCCTTGGGGAATAGTGAAGATTGATAGTGATCAGCAAGAAGCTAAGAACTGTTACACATCATCAATGAAACCAGCATCAAAGTCAAGGGAGCAATAGCAATTAAAGCATCCTCCAAGGGATGTCTTGGAGGCAAGAGAACAGGATATAGTAGAAATCCTTATGGATCCTGATGATCCTGAATCTGTAGTTTATATAGGATCAGGGATCCTTGGCGAAATGAAGGAAGACCTCATATCCTTCTTCAAAAGGAGAAAGACTACCTTTGCATGGAAACACGAAGACATGACAGGTATATCTAAAGATATAATCACTCACAAACTTGGCATTGATAGGTCCTTCAAACCAATCCATCAAAAGAGGAGGAAATTTGCACCAGAAAGAAATGCCATTATCAAGGAGGAGGTAGAGAAATTACTCCGAGCAGGTATGATTAGAGAGGTCAAATATCCAAGATGGTTGGCCAATGTGGTTGTTGTTCAAAAGAAAAACGGAAAGTGGAGGGTATGTGTCGATTTCACCGATTTAAATAAGGCATGTCCCAAGGATCCTTTCCCATTACCCCACATTGACTCCATGGTGGATGCAACTACGGGTCATGAACTGTTAACTTTTATGGATGCTTCATCTGGATTTCAACAAATTCAAATGGAACCATCCGATCAAGAGGATACAGCCTTCATGACTCCAACTGGTATATACTGCTATATTGCTATGCCATTCGGACTAAGAAATGCAGGTGCAACTTATCAAAGGCTAGTGAATATGATGTTCAAGGATCAGATTGGACAAACTATGGAGGTTTACATAGACGATATGGTGGTAAAATCAATAAAGGTTGAGGATCACCTAAGAGACTTGGAGGAAGCATTCAATATCCTTGACAAATATAATATGAAACTTAATCCTTCAAAATGTCACTTTGGTGTTAAAGCAGGTAAGTTCTTAGGATATATGGTGACAAAGAGAGGCATTGAAGCCAGTCCAGAACAAATAAAAGCAATAGTGAACATCAAGTCCCCTGTCAATGCTAAGGATGTTCAGAGGTTAACAGGCAGGATTGCAGCTTTAAACAGATTCATATCCAAATCCTCAGAAAAGTGCAAGGAATTCTATGATATCCTAAGGAAGAACAAGAAATTTGAGTGGACTGAGAAGCATGAAAATGCCTTAAGAGCTCTTAAGGATTACCTATCCTCGGCCCCAGCCTTGATGAAACCAGAAAAAGGAGATGTGTTATCCTTATATCTTGCGGTATCCTCAAAAGCAGTAAGTGCCGTCCTCGTTAAGGATCACTAAGGTACACAACATCCTGTCTATTATGTAAGTAAGAGTTTACTTGATGCTGAATCCAGGTATTCACACTTAGAAAAACTTATCCTTGCATTAATTATGGCATCTACTAAATTAAGACATTATTTGGAAACTCATGCTATTATCATCAAAACTAATTTTCCAATTAAGAATGTCCTCAGGAAACCTGAAATGTCAGGAAGGATGGCTAAGTGGGCAGTGAAGCTAAGTGCATATGATATAAGATATGAGCCCAGGACAGCCATTAAATCCCAAGCATTAGCTGACTTTGTGGTAGATTTCAGTAGTGATTTGCAAAAGGAAGCTGAATTAGAAGTCCAGCAGCTAGAAGAGACCAAGGATCCTTGGATACTCTACACTGATGGATCCTCAAACGTCAAAGGAACAGGGCTTGGAATACTACTAAAATCGCCACAGGGGGACATAATACCCCACTCTATACCTTGTGAGTTCCAAACCACTAACAATGAGGCTGAATACGAAGCCTTGATAGCTGGCTTGCAAATTGCTAAGCATATGAGGATCAGGTATCTTGAGGTACATGTAGATTCTTTGTTAATCACTAATCACTTTAATGGATCCTATGCTGTTAAAGGTGAAAAGCTAATCAAATATCTGGAGTTAGTCAAAGAATTGGCACTCTCTTTTGTATCCTTTAGTTTGACACAGGTACCAAGGGAAGAGAATGCAGAGGCGGATGCACTAGCCAATTTAGGATCATCCTTGAAGATCCCAGAGGATATCAAGATCCCTATTATCCATATCCTGACCCCGGCTATCGAGGATCATGTGGCTATGGAGATAGGAGAGGATTCTGCAATCACCCCTAGCAATGATAATCAATCTCATTCAGGATCATGGATCCTCCCAATCATGAGATACTTACAACATGGAGAGATTCCTACAGAAGAAAACCCTAGGGCTTTCAAAATTAAGGTATCTCAATTCACAATTTTAAATAATATGTTGTACAAACGATCTCTTGCAGGACCATATTTAAGATGCATTGAGGATCCTGAAATCCAAAAAGTTTTAAAAGACTTCCATGAAGGAGATTGTGGAAACCACACTGGGGGCAGGGCATTATTCTCAAGGATCCTGAGGACAGGATACTATTGGCCAACTATGAAGATAGATGCTGTGGAGTATGCTAAGAAGTGTGATCCTTGTCAAAGACACAGCAATATCCTTCATCAACCAGCTGAATTATTGCATCCTACATCCTCCACTTGGCCGTTCATGAGATGGGGCATGGATATAGTTGGTAAGCTCCCTAAGGCACCTGGTGGAAAAGTGTTCATGCTTGCCATGACTGATTACTTCTCCAAGTGGATAGAGGCTGAAGCTTTTGCCCAAGTCAGAGAAAAGGAAGTTATATCCTTCATTAAAAGAAATATTATAACTAGATTCGGTATTCCTTCTGAAATTATATGTGATAATGGTTCCCAATTTATTGGGGGCAGAACTACTAACTTTTGTGACAGTTGGGGGATTAAGATGATAACATCAACACCAGTCCACCCACAAGCTAATGGTCAGGCAGAATCATCCAATAAGATCATCATCAACAATTTGAAGAAGAAGCTTGGATCCAAGAAAGGGAACTGGGCAGAAGAATTGCCTTATGTGCTTTGGGCTGATAGGACAACTCCTAAGAATGCTACAGGCCAAACTCCATTCTCTTTGGTATTAGGGGCAGAATCAGTGATCCCTACAGAAATGGTGGTTCCAACTGCTAGAACCAGTATTCGTGATCCTGGGGTAAATGATGAGAACTTGGTTCAAGACCTGGATACTATAGAAGAAATCAGAGATTTGGCAAGGATAAGGATGGCCAGTTATCAGCAAAGAATGGCCGGTGCCTACAACAAAAATGTTAGGATCAGGAAATTCCAAGTTGGTGATATGGTACTAAGGAAAGCATTTCAGAATACCACCAATCCTGCTGATGGAAAGTTGGCACCAAAATGGGAAGGCCCTTACTTGATTGAAGCTGAGGCAGGAAAGGGGGCATATCGATTGCTAACAATGGAAGGTGACTTACTACCAAGAGCTTGGAATGCTGTCCATTTAAAGAGATATTTCATGTGATAAGGATCCATGATCCTCACATGATAAATATCCTTAAAGGATCCTTAAAGCACAGATGATCCTCATTTTTGGTAACATTCTAATCTTAAACTATTTCATTTCCATACTTTCTCACATAAGGATAAGGATCTTGCATCCTTTATCCCCATTTCACGATATTTTGAGTTTTGAAGGTTCAGGTACTCTTAACAAAAGGATAATTATTCACAAGAGAAACCAGTTACTTGGGCTTGTCCCCAGTTCCGCCTGTAGCGCACGATGATCCTGGTATAGTTCATGGCAGTGGGACCAGTACTCGTTTTAGGGGATGATAATTCCATTGTACTGGCTATACCTAGGATCCTACGTATAATGGTAGACGTACCATACATCCGTTCTTAAGGTTTCTAGCGTTTTCACGTTAGCTAAGGTTTTGGCATTTTCATGCCACTAAGTTTGGATAGTCGCCAGTTAGGGCCATACTCCAGTTTACATACGATCCTTGGGCTTATCCCCAGTTATCCTTGGGCTTGTCCCCAGTTATCCTTGGGCTTGTCCCCAGTTATCCTTGGGCTTGTCCCCAGTTATCCTTTGGGCTTGTCCCCAGTTGCTAACCTGTATCTTATAATGGCTTAGTCCCAAGTTATGTTCTATTTCAGGTCTTCGAAGTTAAACCACCAAGGATCCTTGATCCTTACCTTTTACTAAGGTTGGTTCTGTGGTTATCCTATTTATAGTATTAAGAGTTAGGATCCTAACTTGGATCCTCAGGTATGATCCTTAACTATTTTGATTTTATTCATTGATTATTTGAATAACCCTAATACTTTGACAACTGAACTCATGATCCTTAAAATATACTACTTTTTGGAATTTTCCAACTATAGGATATTTGATCTTGGATCATATCCTAAATATTTTCTATCTAATTTGTTCAACTTTTTCCATTCAGACAAGTGTATATCAAAACAATTGAAAATTAGAAGGATAAACAAGGATAACAACATAAGATAAGCCAAAAAAGATTAAGGTTATTTTATTAACAAAAGTTTAACCATCGAAAGTTGTCAAAATTACCTACCCCGAGCATCTACCAGCAATACATGGCCCGTCCGCTGGGGTAGATAAAGGGTGTCCATTGTCTAAAGGTCTTGGTAGTGCAGGAATTAAAAAGATGGCAGGATCACAATGGCTCCATCCCCCAAACAGAGGATCCCTCCACCAATTGTAATCCTCCCTATTGTCCAAAGGATCCTAGATCCTTAATCCTAAAACTATTGTTCAATTACAGACCATAATTGTTTTGAAACATCACAACCACAAAACAAACTACTACCAAATTTAAAAATTGGGCTCCGGCTACGTCTAGGAATGTCCATCATCGCCCAATTGTGCAGCCTACACCTTCGCTGCATCCTTATCCCCTCCAGCTTCGGTATCCTTAACCTGATCCTTCCCACTACCTCCAGCCTCGATCGCCAAAACCTCCTCAGCCTCCTCATCATCTTCAAGATCAGCCAACCTCGCTTTCCAGCCCTCAACATCCCAGCTGCTTCTATCGAAGTTAGGATCTTGAGCTTCCTGGGCCATCTTTAGTTTTGTCTGATACATTGTGATGGCAGCGGAGACCTTTGCACCTTCCACGAGCTCATGTTTCTCGTAGTCAATGTCGATTAAGATTTTAGCTGTCTGAGTCTCGGCGTCTTTAAGGGCTTTTTCAAGATCAGGAATCTTAAGATCCTTAAGCACTGCAACTTGTTGGAGGTCAGCAATCTTCTTATCCAGCTCCTCAATGCTCCCCACGTAGTCTTCAATCTCAGCAAATTTCTGCAAAGAAAAAGACAAAGCAGTTCAAGATTAGGTGATCCTCAAATAAGTAGGATACCTAGGCAGAATTGGTGATCCTCACGTCATTGAAGTATTCAAGGAACTGGTGGCGGATCAGTGGTAGGCCTTGTAGCTCATCTGCATCAGAGGTTTTCCTCTTCTTGCCACCCCTTCCTTTAGTGGGTGCCTTGGGGATGGAGACGCTAGGGCTAGCAGTGGCTTTCTTCTTCCTGGATCGAACAGCATCAAGGTCAGCCGTGTTGAACTGGGAGGCAGGCTTGAAAGATTTTCCGGCACCTACACATTTAAAGCAAGATAAGTATCCTTATCCTATTTCAATTTAACTATTTATTTTTATATTCAACTATACAAAAAGCAGGATACTTACTTGACATGGTGATGGAACCTGAGGATACTTCTTGTGAGTCTTGGGTGTCTGTCTTGAATGACCTTATTTCAGGATCAAGCCTCCGAAAAGCAGCAAGCCTTTCCTTGGTTGCGGGTGTTGTGATGAGATGCGAAACAGAGATAGCTGCATAACACAAGACAAAAAGGGGTTAGTGATCCTATCACAAGAACAAGATTACCTGATAATCCTTCTCAGGATCCTCTGTCCTACCATTGGTGGACCACTTCCTTGGTAAATGCTTTCCGTTTGGAATGGTATCCCTCCTGACAAAGAAAAAGCGTCGTTTCCAATTTGTATCGTTCTTGGTGGCTTTAAAAATGGGATGTTCCTCGCCGGGTTTTCGCTTAAACAGATATCGGTGGGATCCAAACGTCGTGAGATCATACATCTCTGCCAGTTCCGACATTCCTAAATCAATCCCTTCCTGCTCTATGATCCTCTCCAGGGTATATAGAACCCTCCAAATCATCGGCATAGCTTGGATGTAAGAGATGCCGGTAAGGGAGAAAAAGGATTGGGTAAAAGCTGGAAAAGGATAGGTATATCCTATGGTGAATGGGGTAACTGGAAAGGCAACCCATGTTTCAGAAACGTAGTCGCTCAGAACAGTGGGATCGAAGGGTTTGAAAAAGGCGTTCACCGGAAAGCAGTGTCGGATCTTATCTACTTGAGGATCGGTAAAGCACATCTCTCATTCATTGAGTCCTTGATGATCCCTTGACTCTTCAAGGGGCTATCCTTCTGGTGATCCTTGGCGGGGGAAGATCGGAGCATCATTCTTAACGTTATGTTGGTAAAGAAAGTAAAACAGAGTAAGAGAAGGAGAAATAAGAGAAGAGATACCTGATTGATCTTCGACTGAGAATTTAAAGGGAGTTTCTTCCGGATTTAAATGCATATTGATCCTATCTCTAACTCCTATTTATAATGATGATTTGCAGGATTGTCACTTCAGTGACGTCAGGTTTGCAACGGCTAGTCCGTCTCCAACGGCTAGTTATCCGTTAGTTTGTTGCGGATAAGATCGAAAAAATATAACTCGTTTATTTACGATATTACTCCTTATATTTTGGGGGCAATTGTTAGGGCAGGATTTTTTAATGACCTGTGATCCTCAGTTGTTATCCTCTTTAGTGATCCTTACTTCTGTGTCAGTTAGTGATCCTCAGAAGTGCTTCAGGATCAGGATCATGGATCATTCTAAGGATCCTTATACTAATGATTGTTCACTTTGAATTCGATATTGTTTTGCAGGAGTGCCGGATTGGACTTGGTCATGGCGACATTCCTGGAGAATATTCCCTGCAATTCTGCACGTGCTGGACCATTTGTGAACGTTATGGAGAACGTGGGGAGAAGGCACGAAATGCGGATAGTTAGTTAAGCTAGTTATTTTCTAATTTAAAAGGGGTAGCGAGCTAATTAGACAACACTTTTTGGCTATTTTTGGCTACACACACTCATACAACCGCTCACACCAGCTCTCGTTCATTCACTTAGCAATTTCATACACTTTTTACACATTACACTATAGTGATCCTTGTATTTAGCTCGCTATCATCCGAAGTTGTAACACATTACTTGTTTAAATTAAGTTGGTGATCGGTAGTTCCATCACCCGGGGTTTTTTGTGTCGGAGATCAACTCTTGGTCAAGGGCTTTTTCCCCGTATAAACCTTGTGTCACTCGTTATTTATATTTCATAGTGATCCTTATTGCTATAAACCAATTCAAGCATCATACCCCGTAACAGAGAGTTTGGTTACATTATCCTCGTCCGATTTTTTGACCAAAACAGTAAGCGCACCATTTCGATTTGTCTTTGGTAGCAGGAGATTTGTCATTCTTCCTTGGCCACCTAGCCTTGTCACCTAAATTATTCTGGTTGTCAAGCTTGGAGTATTGCTTGGATAAGTTATTCTTGAAATACGATCCTTGTTTGTCTTGCTTTGAGGATCTTGACAATCTTTCATGGATCCTTTTGTCATCCTCTAAACGGATGAACCTAAGGGCCCTATTCCTTACCTCATCTAAGTTCCTGCAAGGTGTCATAACAAGATCATCATAGAACTGAGAATCCTTAAGTAAACCCATTTTAAAAGCCTCTACAGCTGTAGCAATATCTGAGTTAGGGATTTCTAAGGATTCTCTACTGAATTTAGTAACGTAATCCCTAAGTGATTCATCACAACCTTGGGTGATCCTATATAAGTCACTAGTTAATCGTTCAAACCTCATACTACATGAGAATTGGCTATTAAACAAATTAACTAGATTTGCAAAGGAAGTAATAGAGTAAGGGGGAAGACTTAGCAGCCATTTAAGAGCTGATCATGTCAGTGTGGATCCGAAACCCTTGCATAGACATGCTTCTTTTAACCTCTCAGGGATGGGGTTGATCTCCATCCTTTCTCTATATTGAGCTACATGTTCTTCTGGATCCATCGAACCATCATATAACTTCATAGTTGGTATTTGGAACCTTTTGGATATCTCAGCATCACAAATAGGTGGTGCAAAATGAGATATCTTGTGGCTTCCATCTTTAATTTCAGGAATGGGCTTCACCACTTCTGGAACGCTGGATATCATATCCTTCAGCTTCTATAATTCTTTAGCCATAGCTTGATTGATACATGTATCCTGCACAAAGCCATGTTTAGTGTTATAAGAATTATTCAAAGTGTTACCTCCAGGGGGATTCAAGTTTGGAATCCCAGATGTGAATCCAAATTGACGAGATTCTGGTATGACTGAAGGACCAGAAGAAGCAATGGTCTGCATTGGAATGAAGTCTCCTTGATGAACATCTGTATTTGAGGGTTGCATACTCCTTAAGAATCCTTGATCCTGAAAGATGTTGGATCCTTGATGTGCTGTGAATGGGGGTTTTGGAGGATAATCCATAGATCCGTAAACCTGTGATGAGGATCCTTGAACCTGGAAGGAGGATCCTTGAACCTGAGAGGATCCTTGAACCTGAGAGGATCCTTGAACCTGGAAGGAGGATCCTTGAATCGGCTGCGTCCCCATGTATCCTACTAAACTGGTGAAGAATCCCTGATGCTGAAATGAGGATCCTGAAGGCTGGAAAGAGGATCCTTGAGCCTAAGACATTGCCGATGATCCAGAATGCATTGCTGTTGATCCACCCTGGTATTGGACACCTGGAGCTGCAGAATGTTGGGAAGTTATGACCGGAGTGTCGAAATTCAGCGACTTCGATATCAAAGGGGAGTGATCCTCTGCTGATTTTATCAATTTCGTGAAGGATCCTGCCATTAGTTTCGTCCTGTTGTTGCATGTATCCTCTCATCTGCAAAATCAAAGCATAAAGATCACTGTTAGTAAGGTGGTGTTTGTTTTTTTGCTAGAAGTACTTCAGAACCTCTTATGTCTGCGCCGCGCAGACCACGCGCAGACATAAGGGTCTGCAGCTTGTTTGTTTTTCAGAAGAGGTTAGGTCTTCAAACCTCTTCCCCACCTCTGCATCATGCAGACTTGGCCTGTGGTCTTCAAACCTCTTCTCAAGATCCATCTCTTTCTCAAAACACATCTCCTCCTCCAAAACACAAACCTCCAACCCTAATCCTACCACCTTCACCTCCGGCGCCACCACCTCCCCGACCACCTTCACCTCCGGCGCCACCACCTCCCCCACTGGCTCCTCTTCCTCGTCGACATACACCTCAGCCGCACCCCCTCCTCCTGCTCGATCTCCAACCTCAGCCACACCCAACCATCTGCGACCTCCACCACCGGCGCCACCACCTCCCCCACCGGCTCCACCTTGTCGTCGATCTCCAACCTCAGCCGACACAGGTATGAATTTAGGGTTTTCTTTTTTTTGCCAAATTTCACAATCTTCAAACTGTTTTTGATCGTTTGAACGCAAATTGATTGCAGTTGCGTTCGATTCGTGTGTCAATTTGTTGAAAATATGTTCTTGCCGGATGAATCGATGCGTTGCGGTTGTGTTTCGCCGGACGGTTTTGGTTCCGATGGAATTGAATCGGAGTCTGGTTTTCCGATCGGTTTTTCTATTTCTCTCTCTAGGTTCTTGTTCTGACTCTTTTCTGTGTGTGAATTGAGTATAGACGATAGTGAAGTTCCTTATCGTTTCCTTTTTGCAATATTTAAAAAATGAATCGATAAGTATTTAAAAGGAATTCAAATGGATATTATGACCAGATGGAAATAATATATTAATTATTTTTTATTAAATTTTTAGAGAGAGGGAGAGATCAAGACAGAACTGTTGTTGTTGTGTGTGTTGTGTGTATGAAGTAGTTTTTGTAGAAAAAAAAAAAACCCTCTTCCCCTTGCAGACTGCAGACATTTGGTCCACCTCTTCTCCTGCAGATGCCTGCAGATGTGGTCCGCAGACTGCAGACCTTTTACCTCTGAAAAAACAAACAGCACCTAAGTGTAGAGGAAGAAACAACAGTTGGTTTTGTGAAAACGGGGGTTGTCTTCTTTGGAGCATTCTTAGCATTCTTCTGGAATGCAGGGATAAGATGATGCAACGGTGGAATGCCCTGTGATGAGGTAACCGCCGACATGGAACTTGAAGAAGTTTTTCCCTGAGAAGCCATGTGGTTGAAGGTGATGAACCGAAATGAACAAAATTTCTCAGAAATGAAGCACCAATGGCCCCACGGCGGGCGCCAAACTGTTTTGGTCAAAAATCACACACAAGGATAATGCAACCAAATCTGATTTTGTGAGGTATGATGCTTGGTTAATTGTATGAATGACAAGTATATGAAATCGACGATGAACACCGAGATTTATACGAGGAAAAAGCCCTTGATCTTTAGAAGATCTCCGGCATAAAAAACCTCGGGTGATGGAAACTACCGATCACCAAATATATTGCAAAAACAATAATGATCCTTGTACAACTTCGGAAGAAAACAAGCTCAATACAATGAATTGCTAGTATAAGTGTGTGTTTTTTCTAAGTGTTTGCAGAGAATTCGAGTGTTGTGTGTTTTTTCTGTGGTGTGTTCGACTTATGCCTCAAATAAGCTCGTTTTCCCCTTAAAAGATAAGAAATATCCAGCAACAAACTTTCCTAAAAAGGTGGAGGTCACCCATGTTCTCCAAAACGGTTATTTCTTCATTAAGCACGTGCCTATGAAGCATATTCCACGAGATTCCAGCAAAGACTAAGCCCATGTCGTCCATTACCTGCATATAAACATTAAAAACATGACAAATTTTAGAAATCATAAGTTCTTATAAGGATCCTGGATCCTCAGACTCTGGATCCTCAGACTCCCTGCATCATCCATTAAGGATCCGTGATCCATGCCCAGTCTCAGGATAGATGATCCTTAGCATAAAATTCATGCCCTAACAAGTAGCATTCAGCTATTCGAACCTTTTCAGATCCTTTCTCATAGCCTTTCTAACAGCTGCGTTAATTATAGCTTGGAGATTAACTCCATTAACCTTGAGGTTCACCTTTGTTGCATCATTAGCATTTGTCGCATTATCTGTATTGCGATTGTTATGCGTCTCATTCAAGCTTTCCATACTTGAAGCTTGGCACTAAACACCAAAATTAAACAATTGTTTAATTGTATTTCTATAGCTAGTCATCGTCCTGACGACCAACATATATTAGCCATCGTATTCTTAAACCTTACCGGCTTATGGGGTATGAACATTCCTAAGGAATGTCATTTGAATGTATATCAATTTTACTTAGCCTAGGTCGCAAAAGGTCCATCAATGGTAATTAAGGTTTGGACCGAGTCCATTACCCTTTTGACAGGAGATCACAATGTCACAACTGTCTTTGTCATATTGATGATTTTAGATAGCTCGAAGGCTTGCCACAATGACTTTTACAATATGAAACATGAGTTCATCATGAATGACATAATAATCATATGGCACGAAGGCCTTGTCGCAAAGGACATTATAAGATATGGCAACAAAAGTCTGTCACGGAGGACATTAATTTATAAGTCGCGATCTTATTAGATTATGGGCTTTAAGATTTGAACCTAGTTCTTTACCGTTGGACAGGGAGTCATAGACTACAACTGTCATCGTCTTGAATGACGATTCAGTTTGGCACATAGGCAAATCATAGGACATCACTAATGGATGTTTGCATATATATACATAGGGGAAGGTTCATTGGGGAACACTAAAAAAGTGGGGAACAGAGGGAACCGGCTCAAACGAACTCCGATTTGACTCATTCCAGTGGCGTTGGAACCGGCTCGTCGAACCCTAACTAAGATCTCTTAACCCTAAACCCTAAATCCTAAATTCTAAACTCTAAACCCTAAAGCTAAAAAATAAGGCTAAAACCTAAGCTAAACCGTAAAATCTAAACTATAAACCCTAAAAGCTAAACCCTAAAGGCTAAACCTACAGCTAAACCCTAGAGCTAAACCCTAAAGCTAAACCCTAAACCCTAAAGCTAAACTCTAAACCCTAAAGCTAAACCCTAAAGCTAAACCCTAAAAGCCAAACCCTAATATATTTAGGGTTTAGGGGTTATGATTTAGGGTTTAGGGTTAAGAGATCCAAGTTAGGAATCGACGAGACAGTTCCAACGCCGCTGGAATGAGTCCAATCGGAGTTCGTTTGAGTCGGTTCCCCACTGTTCCCCATTTTTTTAGTGTTCCCCAATGAACCTCACACTATATACATATATGTATATATATATATATATATATATATATAATTATCGCAACTGAGTATATCAGTCATAATCTTATCGATCTTATAGACTATAAGGTTTGGGTATTGCCCATCACCTTTGACGATGAACCATAACGGTCACACTTGTCAATGTCTCTAATGGACAATATAGTGTATAGCCCGTAGGCGGCATAAACTCTAATGGTGACTCAGGATAACGCCACCATGGGTAATACAATAAGCACACTTATATATAGGAAGTACCAGCGGCGTATCCACTATGTGTTTATTGTATTACTCTAGTTGAGTTATCTAATCACTGAAATCTATGCATAAACTATAACCATCGGGTCGTAAGTATTTCTTAAAATCTTACTATGAAGATAGGAAGGCCTAAGCCTGAACTTCAAATATCCTATAAGATAATACGATCACCGTATCAGTTGATATTAGTCATGATCGCACTGATCATACATCGACTATTAGGCTTGAGCATAACTCACTACCTTGGACATGGGATCAGAAGGATCACAATGTCAATGTCACTAATGGACAATATATTATACATAGCCCGTAGGCGAAACATTATTAAGGATATTTAAACATGATCATCTTTTTTTTTTATAATATTAGTCTCGATCGCATTGATATTATTAAGGATATGAGTTTTGAGCATAGCTCACCACCTTGGATAGGGAATCATAGAAGATCACCACTGTCTTTGTCACAAATGGACAATATAATATGGCCCGTAGGCGAAAACATCTCTAAAGGATGTCAAATAATGTAATCATCGTATTTAGACGATGTTAGTCATGATCGTAATGATCATATAGACTATTATGCTTGGACATAGTCCAATATTCTTAGACAGGGGTCATAGACCACTACTGTCGTTGTCTTTATCAGACAACAAATTTAGCCCGTAGGCACTCCATCACTAACGGATATTTACATTTTGATCATCACATTGATGATACTTGCCAAGATCAAATTCGATCCTATAGGCTTTAAGGCTTGGACATAGTCCAAAATACCTTGACGGCTGGTGTGGTTTCTCAAGTCACACTGCCAGGAATATTAACATGTTCTTAGATGTCAACAAGAATTAATTTGTCTTAATGGTTACACAACATTACCATGATCGCATTGATCATATAGGCTTGGAGGCTTGAACATAGTTCGCCACCTTTGGATAGGAGGGGTAACTCCTTTAACTATCATAGAAGAAGGAATAAGTATCCTTAACTACCGAAAGTTTTGGCCAATTAATGTGGACTTGCCCCTTGGCAGGGGTAAACCATTAAGAAGATCTTTTGAATTTATTTGGCTGATTGAGAAAGTTTGGATAAAAATTTATACTAATGATTGATAAAGGACGATATGAGTACCTATATAAATTTTTTTTTTCAAAACCCCCAATAATTCATTAGGAAATTTACCATAGTGCCTCAAACAGGACTTTTAATATCATACTTGTCCATAGAGGACTAAAAAGAATTTATATGTCCGTATAGGGACTATAAAAATATCATATGTCCGTATGGGGACTATATTAAAACAGTTTGCCCATGAAAGGACTATTTGAAGTATAATGTCCTCGAAGGGACTATTATTAAAAGATAATATCCTCAAAGGGATTTTTAATAGGTAGACGTATATATTTATGGAGTTTTACCAAAAGAGGTAAGTCCATAAGGACTTTGATGAATTAATATGTCTACGAAGGACTACAATAATTAAATGCCCAAACAGGGACTTAAATGAAAAGAAGTATGATGGAAGGAGGGTCTTCTAATGTCTTCTTTCCTTTATTCTGATTGTTTCCTCATCTTTATTTTTCGTACGCAGTAGCGACTCTGAAGATTTTAGCGAATAAATAATATTTCAAATCAGGATCCATTGCAGAAGTAGAATCCAAGGATTCAATGATTAAAGGAATGACATGGATTACAGATTAGGTTTTGACTAGTATAGTCTAAGTTTGAAATTTGAAAACTCTGAGGTAAGAAATAGGGTTTAATGACACCCTCATGTATCATCTTCAATATGGGAGCCTCAGGACCTTCTGGTATGGACTCCGTAGTCTGGATAAGGGTTTAAACAAGTTTGGTTTTTGGGAATAGATTCATAAAGGTCTTTCCTCCAACTGGTTGTACGCTTATCCTAGCCGTGGTACGAAGCTTGGCCTTCCTAGGCTTCGGATGTGGAGAATTTCCATCGACAGCTTCCTTGCCTGGCGATATATTCAAAATACATAAAATCGAAAATAATGTTTACTTAATAGGGATGAGAGCATACCTATGTTAAGTCTAGACTCGGAAGGTCTAAGAAATGTGCTACTGTGTCATTTGAGATTAAACACTAAGGGCTAGTGTTTAATTCACTCAAACGTTGGCTCTGATACCAACCTGTCACACCCTGATATTTCCACGTATTACCGGTGGGCCCGGTGGGGAGTATCGTGACGTAGTTGATATCGTCATAGTCAAATCATTACAGTTTAATGCACAGCGGAAGCAAAAGATGATAACATTACAAACCGAATAAAAGTAATATCAATTATTACAAAACGATTGTAAAGGGATCCACAGGCAGATCAAGACAAAAGAAACATTGTTCAACAGATTTATAGGCATCTAAGCTTGCAAGACTCTTTATTGATACTAGGAGTAGCCAGCCTATTCCGTTTAGTACCCGCACTTAGCCTTTTTGGAAAATACGTCAGTTTACACTGGTAAATAAAATTAATCGACTCATTTTGAAAATGTTTAAGAAAATTGATTTGAATGCACATGGCACAAAACATCTTTTATAACTTGGGATAATTATTTATATATAAACTTGTAAAAGAATTACATGCTTGTTATACCGGTTATATCTTTTTATATACGCATCGGCAGGTGTATGCCTACACCCCGTGCTTAGGTTGTGGCCATTTCAATGAATGATGCCAAGAATAACTGGGACATGGTCATTAACCCCCCCCCCCCCCCCCCAAAGGCTTTAAGCAAACAAAACAGATTAAACGGGTCATCTCAATAAATTAACCTTCATATGATTAACAATTCAATGCCCGACCAAGCGGTAATTTTATATACCGTACCCCAAGCTCGTATAAGGGAAAATAAGTTAAAAGTATTTACATGAGCAAATTATATAAATTTATCCCAGCCGTACAAATCAGCAAGTGCAAGTATCTTTTACTGGGCTCCTAATCTGGAATGAAGGTTTTAATTAACCTATTAGATTCCTAACGGGTCTTTCTTAAGTTTAAACTTAGACCGGTTAGTTTTAAAGAAATGTTTACGGTTCAAAACGCAAGATTAAGCGAAGACCGAAATAGAATGTGATTTAGACCCAACAAGTTTGAAGACTTGTATAATATGGGTAAACTAAACACATTCTGTATTTTGAAGTGAAAATGATAAGGTTTGACCCGTTTCGGTTAATTTATGCAAACTAGTTACATAAACCGTACCGAATGCGATAAATGCGTAACGGGTAACCAAATGAGTCATGAACAAGTTTCCTAAGTCAATATGCCTTAAATATGTTGTGATATCAGTAGGATACATTCCATTATCCCCAAAACGAATTTAAACTCAAATTAAGCCCCGTAGGGGTATTTTGGTCAATTTAAAGGTTATAAAAGAGATTAAGTATAAATCTGAGGTTCAAGTCTGAAATAATCAGTAAAAATATTTAATTTAATAATTTATATTAGTAGGGTATTACATATATGTGAAATTTATCATTTATAACCAAACTACGCACCGCATGGGCGTTTTGGTAATTTCACATAAGCTTTAAAGGTCAAATTTGAAAATCTGAGTTCAAAACTTTTGCTTACTGTAAAAATATAAAACTTTACTTAAAACATCAGTAAGTATTAAGTCTTATATGTCAAAGTAGTTTTTAGTCCATACTATGCGTTTAAAACACGTAAAAAGTCGTTTTTAAGCGATTTTCGGGTTATATAAGAAAAACTGATATTTTTATCATTCCAAAAGGCTTAAAATATTTTATTTATCATATAAAATCAGTAGAAAAATATTTGGTATCAATATGTGATGTAAAACTCATTTTATTCAAGAAAAGGGTATAACCGACAATTACCGAATCAAAGCTAGAACCCTATGATATGATCAGTTTAAAAATAAATAAAAATCTTTAAAAATCCCAAAATATTATATTACATCCGTGGGTAAAAAGTTTGGTGTCAAAATTTGGGTTTAGATAGGCTTTATGCTAATTATGCCGTTTAATTAATAAAAAGCTTCTTAATTACGATATTGAGCATAACTCCTAATCTAGGCCTCAAACTTATGTCAAATTTTTAGGACAAGTTATAAATCAGTAACAAAGGTTTTCGTCCTCTCACATTTTCAAAAATCTCGTTTTAAGGTCAAAAGGGCATAATGGTCAACATTTAAGCAATTAACGGAAACATGTAATGAACTAGGATTTCTATGGAACCAAGTTGTATAACCTCAGAGGGTTATACTAACATATAATACGGTTCTAAAGGAATCATAAGGCATATCTAAACTAATCTAAATCGAGTCAGAACTGAAAGTCAAAGCAAAAGTCAACTTTTACGACTTTCGGTTCCGAACCGTGCCTAAACTCAGAATTGTCGGGTTGAACATGCCTAGACATGTTCAATTAATATTTACCAAGTTATTAAAGTGTAAAAACTGATTTTATTGCTTTTACCTTATTAGTTATGAATTTTATATAAAAACGACTCGCTTGACTTTTAATCTAATTACTTTGACCCGACAATTAACTAAGCAAACGTGGTAATTAGGAGGTGCCCTTTTGAGGGTTTAATACCTACCAAATTAGGATCATGTAGCCATGTTCGTTGCGAACCATGGCTCGACCGTTTAAAAGTCAAGGCGTTTAATGAAACGTTTGACTTTTTCGGCTTTAAAAGCTAATAAACTGAACTAGGCATGAAAAGGGATGCTTACAAAGGGTCCAATGGACTGAAAGGAGGTTCCCAAAGATTCAGGATCCTCTTAGTTTTGCAAGCAAGAGCAGATTGCAAGGAATGGTGTGATTGATCAAATGAATTTCACCCCTATTTATAGATCTTTGGGGTAACTTGGATGATTGACATGTGTTAAGGAGGATTATAGGATCAACACATGTGTAAAACCAGCTATTAATACCAGCAAAATAGCCCATAGATTCGAAGTATGTGAGATATGGCTATAAACCAGGGCTGCACACAAGTTTCTGAAGCTGGTAATCAGCACAGCAACTTTCATAAATTACAGTTTTAGTCCCTGTAGGCTTGTAAGGTCCTTTGTGACACGGTTAAGGCCCGTTAAGCCATTTTCAAGGCTCTAAAATGATGCCTAAACATAGGGAACATAAAACATGCTCAAAAATATGCCGGACGTCGGTTCGTTTGGCCGTACGGTCACGTTGTTCGACTAATTACGACGAAACACGAACGGACGTGAAAAACGATCCCAATTACGCGATGAATAGAATTTTATCCAGCCAAACACTAAAATAAAATATTTTAGTGGTTACATAAATTTTTGGATGTCTGGATGTATTCAGAACGTAAGATATGCGCGAAAATGCAAACCTGTGCACTTTTTGACACTTTTAGTCCCGGCTTGACTTAAAAGTTTATTTTTGCGCACCAAACACCTCTAAGCCTATATCTAAGCTATGCAAAGGATATTTTGGGCATGTTTAACTTATGATCATATTCCGGAAGGTCCGATACCACACGAATCGATAGACTTTTGCAGTTCAACGCAATTAGTCCTTTAATCGCACAAAGTAGCGCGAAATGTCGTTTAATGGTATCCAAGCCTTCCATGGCCCATAACGGGCGTTCCCAAGCATATGTTTAAATATTACTATGCTCTCGTTCGCTTAAATGGTCACTAAAAGGCGTAGATTCAAAAGTTGACGCTTTTGGTCCCTCTAATGCGCAAACTTGCGTATAGCATCTTTTAATAGCATCGAAGCCTTATCTAATCCATATTAGGCATTCTCTAGAATATTATTAAACATCACGATGCTCCGGGTTCATTAAAAGGTCACTCAGAGGTATAATTAAACATATTGACTCTTTTAACCCCTCAAACTTGCAAAGTTGCGCGTAACGTCACTTATAGGCATAAAAGCCCTTAATGGCTAATATTAGGCATTCCCGAGAGTGAAATCAATTATCATGAAGCTCTCGGTTTGTTAAAAGGTCTCTCAGAGGTAAGAATTAACTTGTTGACACTTTTAACCCTTCATTGCGCAAACTTTTAATTAATTACGCAAACGGCTACTCATGATCAACAAGTGGCCCATTTGTGAATATGATTACCATGTAATGTTATTCATAGGCTTATAATAAGCATGTTAACATTTCCAGTCCTTCTAAAATCAAAGTTTTTGATTTTTCGCAAAATTAGTCCCTCAAATTCAACGTTTGACTTAATTAGGTGTAACACCACGGAAAATTCATGTCCAATAAAATAAAGACACGTGTCATGTTATGTAGACGTGTTATAAATTCGGAACCAGATAAAGATGTATGGTAGGATTTAAACGTCGACATGTTAATTTATACCTCTGAGCGACCTATGAATAAATCCCTAACCAGGATATATATTTTATCCACATCTGAAATTTTGTCTAAAAATCTGGTCATCTTAAATAAATAAATAAGTTACAAAACTTAGACATGGATCCTATGTAAATTCTTGGTTTTTCCGTCACTTTAAACTTCCCACAAGAGTACAAGAAGTGTAAATGCATGCCTAAACATGCAAAGGCTGAAGACATGGTCCCTATACTGACCAAAATGCATGAGATTCGGAGTTGAAAAGGGTGCATGGTCATAGCTTGAATAAAAACAAAGTTTTTGTCTCTGGCGACTACTTACGGACCTCAACATCCGGAACGTTGAGGTCCGTAAGGTTCGTATCTGGGCGATTTTACTGGCAGATGCCTGTATAAACGGTTACACCGACTTATTTAGATGGCATTCGAATTCAGGGGCTCCTATATCCGGTTTTTAGCATTATAGGACACATGGGGACATCTTGCAACCTTCCTAGACTTATGTGGGATGATCTCCTTGAATTAAAGGGGCTATATAAGAAGATGGAACTTGCAACATTTTGGACATTTATTTGAAACTTCTTCCAAGTGAGTTTCTGGAGCTCTCCTGATCAGCAACAATCATCCTAGTGGTCCCTAATCGTAATTAGGAC
Organism: Helianthus tuberosus; assembly: GCA_030545235.1. Taxonomy (NCBI): domain Eukaryota; kingdom Viridiplantae; phylum Streptophyta; class Magnoliopsida; order Asterales; family Asteraceae; genus Helianthus; species Helianthus tuberosus. The sequence continues at coordinate 65,057,048 of CM060363.1, forward strand.
ATTTGTAAGTAGCCTTATCCCTTTCTAATCCAGTTTAGCTTAGTTAATTAACTAAAAGTCAAACCATCGTAATTAAGGTTTGACTTCGTGATTAATTATAATGTGCTTAGTCTAATCACGAATTAAAAGTACCTATAAGTTGGTATTTATGTGGGTAACAAACCCTTAAAAGGGTATTTTCAGATTCCCACTCTAACTATGTTAATTGTCGAGTCAAAGCTTGTTTTAAAAAGTCAACAGAATGATTATTTGCAAATTTAAGCATGATTAGCAATGTAGGGTACATGCAACCTGTTTGATCGTTCAAATAACTTGGTAATTAATGTAAGAACATGTCTCAACATGTTCAACTCGACAATTTTCAGTTTAAACCCGGATCGGAACCGAAAGTCGCATAAATTGACTTTTTCTTTGACTTTCAGTTCTGACCCGTTTATGCATTGTTTAGAAATGCCTTAAAGACTTATTTGAACCCGGATTCATATTAGTGTAACCCCCTGAGGTCACATAACTTGGTTCATTAGTTATCCGATTCGTATGCATGTTTCCGATTAATGCTTAAATATTGACTATTATGCCCTTTTGACTATAAAACGTGATTTTTGAAAAAGTGAAAGAGTAGAAACATTAGTTACTGATTTATAAACTTGCACCTAAAATTTGACATCAGTTTGAGGTCTAGATTAAAAGTTATGCTCAATAGCGTAATTTGAAAGCTTTAGGTTAACTAACGAGTAAATTTCAAAGTTCGTCCTTTATGTATGTTTAATATATCAAAGTATGTCCTTTATCTTTAATAACCTCAGAAAACATCCTTAATGTTTGAAAAACCAATCAGGTTATGTCCTTTACCCTAAACCTTGTTTGTTTTCCCAGTTAAATCAGGTCACGTGAGAAGTACATGAGGGTATATTGGTCTTTACCTTAATACTAGAAAAATAAAATTATAAAAAATTCAAATCTTCTTTCTCTTAACTATAAGCTTCATAATCTGCACATTATATCTCAAAACTTCAAACAAAACACAGATCTTCAAAACACAAAGAAAAAATATTCAAAACTTCAAAACCCAGATATTCAAAACTTCAAAACCCGGATATTCAAAACTTCAAAACCCAGATTATCATCAACATTATCATCAATAACCCATGAACAAAAAACCCCCCCAATTTCTTACAACTCACCAAAATTAGGGCAACAAAGTGGTTTATTGAGATCTAACAATCCTACCACCACCACCACAACCTACCTGCCGCCACCACCGCCACCACGACCCACCTGTCGCCGCCATCACCGCCACCACGACCCACCTGTCGCCGCCATCACCACCGCCACCACGACCCACCCGTGTTGACTGTTTGACTGATGTTGACTCGACACCGAATCTGAACCGAAAATGAAAGTGAGTCGGTTGGCTACTTTGACTGGACCCGAACCCAAACTGAAACTGGGTTGTAATGAATCTGAAAATAAATCCAAACAGAATCCGATTTTGAAGTGAAACTGGAACTTAACCGAAAAATACTCAAAACCCTTACCGGAATAGAGACGACCATGTTAACCCGGTGTCGACTGAACTCGAAACGAACCGAGTCTGACCCGTGCCGTGACACCCAAACTCAGAATGATGCCCGACCCCATCAACCATCAAACCTGAAACGCAAACAAAACGGACTTGAGAGATAGCTCGTTACAGACCTGAGAGTAAAAGATGTGAAGATGACGAGTTGGATAAGTTTACCGGAGAAAATTCCTGAACCCACGACTGCTGTGACTCGAGAGGGTCGCTGGAACCACCGCCGCCGTAGACGACGGCACCGGCTCCGCCGGTTCTCTCTCTCTTTCCTGCCTCCTCTTCTGCTCGATCTCTCTCTCTCTCACTCTCTCTTGAATATGCTAGGTTGTGGTGGTGGTAGGATTGTTAGATAGAGAGAAGAAGGGGGTATGTTGATGTGCAGGTGATTGAAAGATGGAGAAGATGATGGTGGAGTTTAGGGTTTTTATTAAGGTAAAGACCAATATACCCTCATGTGCTTCTCACATGACCTGATTTAACTGGGAAAACAAACAAGGTTTAGGGTAAAGGACATAACCTGATTGGTTTTTCAAACATTAAGGATGTTTTCTGAGGTTATTAAAGATAAAGGACATACTTTGATATATTAGACATACATAAAGGACGAACTTTGAAATTTACTCTTAACTAAATGGCGTAATTAGCGTATAGCCTATTTAAACCCACTTTTTGATATCAAAATTTTTACCCACTGATGTAATATAATATTATGTGATTTTTGAAGATTTTTATTTAATTTTTGGCTGAGCATAACATAGGTCTCTAGGTTTGATTCGTTTATGACGGTTTTGCCCTTTTAAGCCATAAAATGAGTTTTATAAATCCTTTTGACCCCAAACCTTTTTCTACTGATTTTATTTGATAAATAAAATATTTTGAGCCTTCTGGAATTATAAAATTATCAGCTTTTCTTTGAAAACCCGGAGATGGCTCCAATTCGCCTTTTTAAGCGTTTTTAACGCATAGTATGTACTATAACCATATTAAACATATAAGGTTGATACCTACTGATGTTTTTAGTATATTTTGAGATAATAACAGTAAGTAAAGGTTTTTGAACTCAGGTTTCCAGTTTTGACTTTTTAGCCCTTGTGAAATTACCAAAATACCCCTAAGGAGCATAGTTTGGTTTTAAATGGTAAGTTTCACATATAGGTCATACCCTACTGTTATAACTTAATAAATTAAGTATATTTGCTGTATAAATCAGACTTGTAACTCAGATTACAAATTAAACTCTTTTATAATCTTTTAAATGACCAAAATGCCCTTATGAGGCATAAACCGAGTTTAAATTCATTTGGGGCATAATAGAAGATATCTTACTGATATTATAACATATTTAAGCCATATTATCTCAGGAAACTTGGATATGACTCTTATGGTTACCCGTAACGCTCTTTTCGCATTCGGTTCGGTTTATGTAACTAGTTTGCATAAATTGACCAAAACGGATCAAACATTATCATTTTTGTCTCAAAATCCAGAATGTGTGTAGTATACCCATATTATACAAGTCTTCAAACTTGTCGGGTCTAAATCACATTCTATCCGGTCTTCGCTTAATCGTGCGTTTGAACCGTATCTTCTTTTAAAAACTAACCGGTCTAGGCTTAGGCTTAAATATAGACCCGTTAGAAATCTAATAGGTTATTTTAAACCTTTGTTCCAGAATAAGAAGGACCAGTAAAAGCTACCCGCACTCACTAATTGTGATTTATACGTACAAAGGTAAATACTTTTAACTTATTTTCCTTATACGGGCTTGGGGTACGGTATATAAAATACCGCTTGGTCCGGCATTGAATTCTTTAATCGAATAGAGGTTAAATTTATTGAGATTCTATGTTTTGAATGTGTTTTGTTTGCTAAAAGCCTTTGGGGGGTTAATGACCATGTCCCGGATATCCTTGGCATCATCTTACGAGATGGCCACGACCTGAGCACGGGGTGTAGGCGTACACCTGTCAGTGTATAACTCAATTTTGTGGTGTGTCTATTAATCTTTAACCCGGTCTACGGATCGGGCTACTGAACGCATAAGTAACATGTAATTCCCTTACAAGATTATATTGCATAATTATCCCAAGTTATAAAATGTTTTGTGCCACGTGCATTCAAATCAATTTTCAACCTTTTCAAAATGAGTCAGTTAAATTGTATTTACCAGTGTAAACTGACATATTTTCCAAAAGGTTAAGTGCAGGTACTACTCGTACTAGGCTGGCTGTCTTCTAAGCGTCTACAATAAGTCTCGCAAGCTTGGATGTCAATAAAGTTGTTGAACAATATCTTCTTTTTTTTTATCCGCCTGTGGATCCGTTTCAACTATTCGTGATATTTAATATTACACTTTATTAAAGTTGAAATGAATCTATCTTTGCTTCCGCTGTGCATTTATATATTGTGTTGTTTGTCTATGATGATACCAACTACGTCACTATACTCCCCACCGGGCCCACCGGTGATACGTGGAAAATAGGGGTGTGACAGGTTGGTATCAGAGCCAACTCTGAGTGAATTAAACACTAGCCTTTTGTGTTTAATCTCAGTTACACAATTGCACATTCCTTGATTCTCGATTCTAGACAAAGAACTTAGGAATTTTCCAAATTTTTGGTTTTATTTCTAACTTTGTCTTATATATATTTCTTGTTGTATCACTTGTTGTTTTTGACAGGTTGACAAAATGCCGCCACGAATGAGGGGAAGAAGTAGAGGACAAGGAGCACATGTAGCCCCAAACGACCATGAAGCCGGACCTTCGCACCGGCGAACACCTTCAGATCCCCATAACTCAGATGCTCAAGATCTTTGGAGGTCTTTTATTGAACCAGCTAGGCGCTCAGTATCACTGAGTACCTCACCTTCCATCCCACACTCCTTCGGGCCTCATTCTGAAAATGAGCCCCACAACTCTCACCAGTCCTACATACCTCTCCAAGGACACCAATCACCCTTTGACCACCTATCACCAGTTTTCCAGGGCCAATTCAACCCTGCTGACTACCTTGGAGTGCCAATGGGTTTTAACCCACTTGGAACCGAAGACCACTTTTCTGGTGGCAACCCGATGGATATCGACGAGGACACCGATCCTGCAATGCCACCGTCCGGAACTCCGAACCACCCCATCGAAATTTCTGATGGGTCACCTTTTGTGGGATCACCATACAATGGTCCCGACAGCTTCGAGGAGAAATTCAGGCAGTATGACTGGGTATTTACTCCCAGTTATCATAGCTCTCCCCTGCACCAGCCGCAGTACAACTCTCTCCTGCACCAGCCACAACATAGCTCTCCCCTGCACCAGCAGGAGCAGCCACAGCAGCAGCAGCAGCAGCAGAATCCTTCCGAGGATTCTCGACTTGTCGCGGTCACTCCGCCGCCACCACCGCCTCAGCTTCAGCCGCCCTCGCCTCCGAGGCGGAGGAGAACGACAGTGCGAATATCCGCACGAGGGGGAGTGCGCATCAACACCCCTCCACATTCAAGTGGCAGCCGGTACTCGCCACTTCACGAAGAACCAGAGATGGGAGAATCTTCACTTCCCGTCTCGGAAGTGAACTCTGCACCAGTTGCACCACAACCACCACTGGGTTTTGGAGACCCAATACCGACTTACACTGGTGCGGCAGCATATAACCCCTTCGAGCAGCCGATGCACACAAATTACAACTTTGCAGAGTATCCCTACTGGATAGCAGCAAACTCCAACACTCTCCATCAGGAAGGTCCCTACGGAGGTCCCTGGGCTACGGGACACTCGACCTATGGATACCCACCATATGGGTATCAGCAACCGCCTCCTCAACCTCCGCAATTTCAGCAACCTCCACAGGCGCCAGGGATGTCACCGCCACAATTTCAAGAAATCCTTCAAGGGATAAATGAAGTGCGACGGGAGGTGCGACATGAATTGCGGGAAGAACGTAGGCACAACCGAGGGATGTTCAAGAAGATGGTGGATTTGATCAAGGGAAAAAGCAAGAAGGATCACTAAATCCTTTGTTTGTTTGTTTATTTAGTGTTGTAATCATGTCCCTGCGAGGACATTTATTTCTGTACTCTACCCCTGCGTGGGTATTTTCTTTTTGTTTTGCCCCTGCGTGGGCATATCTTTTTATTTGACCCCTACGTGGGTTTGTTTGTTTGTTTGTTTGGCCCCTGCGTGGGCGTGTTATTTATGAAAAAGTCCCGTTTAGGGCAAACTCGTACTGATTTAATTTTAATTGGAATAGTTAATTTAAGATTTTCATTTTAAATTATGTGCATGAATATAATATATGAATAAATGAAAAATATCACTTATTAATTTGATTTACAATTTTTGATAATTATAAGGATCTTAAAAGGTAAAACCTAGCTTGTATGTCATATTAAAGACCTGGCCAATATGGTAAAACCTGTTTTAAAAAGATTCAAATCTTTGTTAACATCTGCAAACATGTTAACATTCTTGGATAGTGTGATCCGCAAAATCGCACATGTCACCCTTTTTATAAATTACCCAAATTTATATTTCTATATATATTTGATTGTGACAAAATGCCTACGGGTTATAATTAATGTCATATAAAACAAAAGGCAGCCGTAGTTTATAGACTCCCTGCCAAGAAAAGGATTGATTTGTCTTATTTATTCAAACTTTAATCCTATAAGATCTAAATTTATAATTTAGAAATTTGTCTACGTGACTAGGCCTATTATGCCAATATTATATTTCATTCTAAATAGATTACTAGTAAAAATCCCGAATGAAATTATTGAATAAATTAACTAAAATGGCTATTAAAACCATAGTTAATAAATCGTCATGAACGATAACACTGTTTAGGCTTCTAAATAGACCTTGTCCTTATTTTTATGTAGCAATTAAGACTACATGGCTAAGTCTGAAGAAATGAACAGTCGTCCAGCAGAAAACCCAGAAAATGCTAAGATACTTGTAACTGGTGCGGAGTTACAAGCAATAGTGGAGAATGCTGTTACCAAAGCCATCGAGAGGCAATATAGTGAATCAAACGGGACCCGAAGTAGGACCCGATCCGCACCACATTCCAAGCCAAAAGTTCACTCTGAGGCTCATAGCAAACCGCCCTCTAAGAAAGATGAACCTAAGAAAGATGAGCTCAAGAAGGATGATGATCGACACTCATCAAATCAGAACCGTGTTCCCTCAAAAAGGATGGTGTATGATGCCAAACCACACACCAAGTCCTGTACTTACAAGTACTTTGTTTCTTGCAAACCCCGGGACTTCACTGGGGAGAAAGGAGCAATAGATTGTATGACTTGGTTGGACGAAATGGATACGGTTGTAGACATCAGCGGTTGTGCTGAAAAGGACGTAGTGAAATATGTATCCCAATCATTCAAGGGAGAAGCACTGGCGTGGTGGAAGTCTCTCATACAAGCTGCTGGAAAGATCCCACTCTACAACTTATCATGGGATCAGTTCGTTGCTCTTATTAAAGAGAATTATTGCCCGCAGCACGAAGTTGAAAGGATCGAATCAGATTTCTTATCTTTGGTGATGAAGAATCTAGATTGTCAGGCTTACCTCACCACTTTCAATACTCTATCTTGGTTGGTTCCGTACTTGGTAACCCCAGAACCGAAAAGGATTGCTCGTTTCATCGGGGATTTAGCCCCTGAAATTAAAGCAAGTATTAAGGCATCAAGGCCTGCAACCTTTAGATCAGCAGCTGATCTATCTCTATCTCTTACCTTGGACGTAGTCAGGTTGAGAGCGCTCAGGAACTCAGAAGAAAATAAGAGGAAGCATGAGGACGATACCTCACAAAGATCAGATAAGAGACACCGAGGAAATAACGACCACAAGAAAGGGTCGGGATTTAAGAAAGATGGGCAACAATCAGGGGATAAGCCCAAATGTAAAACTTGTAAAAAGAACCATTTTGGGAGGTGTCGATTTGAGTCGAAATCCCAGTCTCACACGAGACCCTGTGGGATTTGCAAATCCACGGATCACAAGACTTTGGAGTGTAAGAAGCTGAAAGATGCAACATGTTACGGTTGCAATGAGAAAGGGCACATTAAGTCCAATTGCCCAAAGAACACCAAGAAAACCGAGGATGGGAAAAAGACCAATGCGAGGGTCTTCAAGATGGACGCTAAGGAAGCAGTTCAAGATGACAACGTGATTACAGGTACTTTTCTCGTAAATGATGTTTTTGCTAGAGTATTGTTTGATTCTGGAGCAGATAAGTCTTTTGTGGATAATAAGTTTTGTGAGTTGTTGAAATTACCTGTAAAACCCTTAAGTGTGAAATATGAGGTGGAATTAGCTGATGGAACCATAGAAACCGCCTCAACTGTGTTAGATGGATGTGTTATATCCATTAGGAATTATTCTTTTCCTTTGTCCTTACTTCCCTTTAAGCTAGCCGGCTTTGATATAGTTATAGGCATGGATTGGTTATCGCATAACCAAACCCAGATTGTGTGCAACAGAAAGCAAGTGGTAGTCAAAACTCCGTCTGGTGAGTCATTTACCATTCAGGGGGATACCCAGCATGGATTGCCTGAGCAAGTGTCCATGCTCAAAGCATCCAGATATCTACAGAAGGGTTGTGTCATTTATATGGCACAAGTTACTATTGATGAGCCAAAGCCTAGACTTGAAGACATCCCCGTCATTTCAGAATATCCCGAAGTTTTTCCCGAAGAATTACCTGGTTTGCCACCAGATAGGCAAGTGGAATTCCGAATTGACATCATCCCGGGAGCAGCACCAGTAGCAAGAGCGCCATATAGGTTGGCACCAACGGAGATGAAGGAGTTAAGGACACAGTTAGATGATCTGCTAGCCAAAGGTTTTATTAGACCTAGTTCGTCTCCTTGGGGAGCGCCGATCTTGTTTGTCAAGAAGAAGGATAGATCGATGCGTCTGTGCATCGATTACCGTGAGCTTAATAAAGTCACTATCAAGAATAGGTATCCTTTGCCCAGGATCGACGATCTGTTCGATCAATTGCAAGGGGCAAGCTACTTCTCCAAGATCGACTTGAGGTCAGGCTATCATCAGTTGAAGGTCAAGGATGAAGATGTGCACAAAACTGCATTTAGGACTCGTTATGGACATTACGAGTTCCTAGTGATGCCTTTTGGGCTCACTAATGCACCGGCCGCATTCATGGATCTCATGAATCGCGTCTGCAAGCCTTATCTCGATAAATTTGTCATCGTCTTCATTGATGACATTCTCATCTATTCGAAGAGCCAAGCTGACCACGAGAAACACCTTCGCTCTATTCTCAAACTTCTACATCATGAGAAACTCTACGCCAAATTTTCGAAGTGCGAATTTTGGCTTCGAGAAGTCCAATTTCTTGGACATGTGGTTAGTGAGCGTGGTATCCAAGAAGATCCCGCTAAGGTAGAAGCAGTTATGAATTGGCAAGAGCCAAAGACGCCTACTGAGATTCGCAGTTTTCTGGGTTTAGCAGGATATTATAGGCGCTTTATCGAAAACTTCTCAAGGATTGCTGCGCCCCTAACTTTGTTGACACGTAAGAAGGTTAAGTTTGATTGGGGCCCTAAGCAGCAGGAATCCTTTGACATTCTGAAGAAAAAGTTGAGCAATGCACCAGTATTAACATTGCCCGATGGTATATAAGAATTTGTAGTGTACTGTGATGCATCACACACTGGTATGGGCTGTGTACTCATGCAGAAAGGCAAGGTTATTGCCTACGCTTCACGACAGTTAAAGGTACACGAGAAAAATTACACCACCCATGATTTGGAGTTGGGTGCCGTTGTATTTGCATTAAAACTTTGGAGGCACTACTTGTATGGTACCAAGTGTGTGATCTATTCAGATCACAAGAGCCTTCAACACCTGTTTAATCAGAAGGACTTAAACATGAGGCAAAGACACTGGATGGAAACTTTAAATGATTATGATTGTGAGATAAAATACCATCCAGGCAAGGCAAATGTAGTTGCTGATGCCTTAAGCAGAAAAGAAAGAGTGAAGCCAATAAGAATCAATGCTAAACGCATTGAAATAAGGAATAGTTTGAACGAAAGGGTGTTAGCTGTACAGAAGGAAGCTGTGTTGGAAGCTAACTATCCTGAAGAAAAGCTAGGAGTAACTGAGGAGCAGTTATCCTATGACAAAGACGGAATGCTTAGATTGAATGGACGAATATGGGTTCCAGTTTATGGAGGACTTCGGGATGTTATCCTCCAGGAAGCCCACAGTTCCAAATATTCCGTTCATCCTGGAGCTGATAAGATGTACCAGGATCTAAAGACCAACTACTGGTGGATTGGTTTGAAAAAGTCTGTAGCTGCCTATGTAGCTAAATGTTTGACTTGTGCGCAAGTCAAAGCTGAGCATCAGAAGCCGTCAGGTTTGCTACAACAACCTGAAATTCCCACATGGAAGTGGGAGATGGTGACAATGGATTTCATCACCAAGTTGCCAAAGACGAGAAAGGGAAATGATACTATATGGGTCATACTGGATAGACTGACGAAGTCAGCACATTTCCTACCCATTAAGGAAACTTACAGCTCAGATATGTTAGCTCAATTGTACGTAGATAAAATTGTAGCTCTGCATGGCGTGCCATTGTCAATTATCTCGGATAGAGATACAAGATACACCTCTCATTTTTGGAAAAGTTTCCAACAGTCTCTGGGCACGCGCTTAAATTTTAGTACGGCTTACCATCCACAGACGGACGGACAAAGTGAGCGTACCATCCAAACATTGGAAGACATGCTTCATGCATGTGTGATTGATTTAGGTGGCAGTTGGGATAAGCATCTGCCATTGGTCGAGTTCTCCTATAACAATAGCTACCATACTAGTATTAAGGTTGCACCCTTTGAGGCATTATATGGTAGAAAATGCAGAACACCCATTTGTTGGGCAGAAGTAGGAGACGTTCAATTGTCAGGACCTGATTTGGTCTTTGAAACAACGGACAAGATTGTCCAGATTCGCGACCGTTTGAGAGCTGCCAGGGATAGGCAGAAAAGCTATGCGGATCCAAAGCGTAAATCTTTTCACTTCGAAGTAGGTGACAAGGTGTTGCTTAAAGTATCGCCCTGGAAGGGAGTGATGCGATTTGGTAAGAAAGGCAAGCTAAGCCCGAGATACATAGGACCTTTCGAAGTTATCGAACGCGTCGGGTCAGTTGCCTATATGTTAAACTTGCCTGAAGAGCTCAGTGCTATCCACAATGTTTTTCACATCTGCAATCTAAAGAAGTGTCTAGCTGATGACACGCTAGTCATACCGCATACAGATGTGCATATAGACGAGAGCCTGAAATTTGTGGAAAAACCATTGTCGATTGAAGATCGACAGGTAAAGAAGCTTCGAAGGAAGCATGTGCCTATTGTGAAGGTTAAATGGGATGCCCGTAGGGGTCCCGGATATACTTGGGAGGTGGAGTCTACCATGAAGGAAAAATACCCTCATTTGTTCCAGTAAATCTCGAGCTCGAGATTTCTTTTAAGGGGGTGAGGATGTAACACCTCGGAAAATTCATGTCCAATAAAATAAAGACACGTGTCATGTTATGTAGACGTGTTATAAATTCGGAACCAGATAAAGATGTATGGTAGGATTTAAACGTCGACATGTTAATTTATACCTCTGAGCGACCTGTGAATAAATCCCTAACCAGGATATATTTTATCCACATCTGAAATTTTGTCTAAAAATCTGGTCATCTTAAATAAATAAATAAGTTACAAAACTTAGACATGGATCCTATGCAAATTCTTGGTTTTTCCGTCACTTTAAACTTCCCACAAGAGTACAAGAAGTGTAAATGCATGCCTAAACATGCAAAGGCTGAAGACATGGTCCCTATACTGACCAAAATGCATGAGATTCGGAGTTGAAAAGGGTGCATGGTCATAGCTTGAATAAAAACAAAGTTTTTGTCTCTGGCGACTGCTTATGGACCTCAACATCAGGAATGTTGAGGTGCGTAAGGCAGCTTACGGACCTCAACATCCGGAACGTTGAGGTCCGTAAGGTTCGTATCTGGGCGATTTTACTGGCAGATGCCTGTATAAACGGTTACACCGACTTATTTAGATGGTATTCGAATTCAGGGGCTCCTATATCCGGTTTTTAGCATTATAGGACACATGGGGACATCTTGCAACCTTCCTAGACTTATGTGGGATGATCTCCTTGAATTAAAGGGGCTATATAAGAAGATGGAACTTGCTACATTTTGGACATTTATTTGCAACTTCTTCCAAGTGAGTTTCTGGAGCTCTCCTGATCAGCAACAATCATCCTAGTGGTCCCTAATCGTAATTAGGACATTTGTAAGTAGCCTTAACCCTTTCTAATCTAGTTTAGCTTAGTTAATTAACTAAAAGTCAAACCATCGTAATTAAGGTTTGACTTCGTGATTAATTATAATGTGCTTAGTCTAATCACGAATTAAAAGTACCTATAAGTTGGTATTTATGTGGGTAACAAACCCTTAGAAGGGTATTTTCAGATTCCCACTCTAACTATGTTAATTGTCGAGTCAAAGCTTGTTTTAAAAAGTCAACAGAATGAATATTTGCAAATTTAAGCATGATTAGCAATGTAGGGTACATGCAACCTGTTTGAACATTCAAATAACTTGGTAATTAATGTAAGAACATGTCTCAACATGTTCAACTCGACAATTTTCAGTTTAAACCCGGATCGGAACCGAAAGTCGGATAAATTGACTTTTTCTTTGACTTTCAGTTCTGACCCGTTTATGCATTGTTTAGAAATGCCTTAAAGACTTATTTGAACCCAGATTCATATTAGTGTAACCCCCTGAGGTCACATAACTTGGTTCATTAGTTATCCGATTCGTATGCATGTTTCCGATTAATGCTTAAATATTGACTATTATGACCTTTTGACTATAAAACGTGATTTTTGAAAAAGTAAAAGAGTAGAAACATTAGTTACTGATTTATAAACTTGCACCTAAAATTTGACATCAGTTTGAGGTCTAGATTAAAAGTTATGCTCAATAGCGTAATTTGAAAGCTTTAGGTTAACTAAATGGCGTAATTAGTGTATAGCCTATTTAAACCCACTTTTTGAAATCAAACTTTTTACCCACTGATGTATTATAATATTATGGGATTTTTGAATATTTTTATTTAATTTTTGGCTTAGCATAACATAGGTCTCTAGGTTTGATTCGTTTATGACGGTTTTGCCCTTTTAAGCCATAAAATGAGTTTTATAAATCCTTTTGACCCCAAACCTTTTTCTACTGATTTTATTTGATAAATAAAATATTTTGAGCCTTCTGGAATTATAAAATTATCAGCTTTCCTTTGAAAACCCGGAGATGGCTCCAATTCGCCTTTTTAAGCGTTTTTAACGCATAGTATGTACTATAACCATATTAAACATATAAGGTTGATACCTACTGATGTTTTTAGTATATTTTGAGATAATAACAGTAAATAAAGGTTTTTGAACTCAGGTTTCCAGTTTTGACTTTTTAGCCCTTGTGAAATTACCAAAATACCCCTAAGGAGCTTAGTTTGGTTTTAAATGATAAGTTTCACATATAGGTCATACCCTACTGTTATAACTTACTAAATTAGGTATATTTTCTGTATAAATCAGACTTGTAACTCAGATTACAAATTAAACTCTTTTATAATCTTTAAAATGACCAAAATGCCCTTATGAGGCATAAACCGAGTTTAAATTCATTTGGGGCATAATAGAAGATATCTTACTGATATTATAACATATTTAAGCCATATTATCTCAGGGAACTTGCATATGACTCTTATGGTTACCTGTAACGCTCTTTTCGCATTCGGTTCGGTTTATGTAACTAGTTTGCATAAATTGACCAAAACGGATCAAACATTATCATTTTTGTCTCAAAATCCAGAATGTGTGTAGTATACCCATATTATACAAGTCTTCAAACTTGTCGGGTCTAAATCACATTCTATCCGGTCTTCGCTTAATCGTGCGTTTGAACCGTATCTTCTTTTAAAAACTAACCGGTCTAGGCTTAGGCTTAAATATAGACCCGTTAGAAATCTAATAGGTTATTTTAAACCTTTGTTCCAGAATAAGAAGAACCAGTAAAAGCTACCCGCACTCACTAATTGTGATTTATACGTACAAAGGTAAATACTTTTAACTTATTTTCCCTATACGGGCTTGGGGTACGGTATATAAAATACCGCTTGGTCCGGCATTGAATTCTTTAATTGAATAGAGGTTAAATTTATTGAGATGCTATGTTTTGAATGTGTTTTGTTTGCTTAAAGCCTTTGGGGGGTTAATGACCATGTCCCGGATATCCTTGGCATCATCTTATGAGATGGCCACGACCTGAGCACAGGGTGTAGGCGTACACCTGTCAGTGTATAACTTAATTTTGTGGTGTGTCTATTAATCTTTAACCCGGTCTACGGATCGGGCTACTGAACGCATAAGTAAAATGTAATTCCCTTACAAGATTATATTGCATAATTATCCCAAGTTATAAAATGTTTTGTGCCACGTGCATTCAAATCAATTTTCAACCTTTTCAAAATGAGTCAGTTAAATTGTATTTACCAGTGTAAACTGACATATTTTCCAAAAGTTTAAGTGCAGGTACTACTCGTACTAGGCTGGCTGTCTTCTAAGCGTCTACAATAAGTCTCGCAAGCTTGGATGTCAATAAAGCTGTTGAACAATATCTTCTTTTTTTTATCCGCCTGTGGATCCGTTTCAACTATTCGTGATATTTAATATTACACTTTATTAAAGTTGAAATGAATCTATCTTTGCTTCCGCTGTGCATTTATATATTGTGTTGTTTGTCTATGATGATACCAACTACGTCACTATACTCCCCACCGGGCCCACCGGTGATACGTGGAAAATAGGGGTGTGAGATTATTAAAAGAGGAAAACTAATCCCCATGTATATTGGACCTTTTGAGATTATTAAAAGAATAGGACCTGTAACCTATCAGCTACAACTGCCAGAGGAAATGGCAGGATGTCACACCCCGATATATCCACGTATCACCGGTGGGCCCGGTGGGGAGTATCGTGACGTAGTTGATATCATCATAGTCAAACAACACAATTTAAATGCACAGCGGAAGCAAAAGATAAATATGTCACAATCTGATATAAACTAATATCAAAGTATTACAAATGGAAAGTAAAGGATCCACAGGCGGATCGAAAATAAAATGAAACATTGTTCAACAGACTTTAGGCATCTAAGCTTGCGAGACTCTTTATTGATGCTAGGAGTAGCCAGCCTATTCCGATTAGTACCTGCACTTAACCTTTTTGAAAAATACGTCAGTTTTCACTGGTAAATACAATTTAACTGACTCATTTTGAAAATGTATTAGGAAATTGATTTGGGTGCAAACGGCATAAAACTTTTTTTAACTTGGGATAATTATTTGAATATAATACTTGTAAAAGAATTACATGTTCCTTATGCGTTCAGTAGCCCGGATTGATTACAGGGTTAAAGATCAATAGACACACCACATTATTTATTTAGGCACTGACGGGTGTACGCCTACACCCCATGATTAGGTCGTGGCCATTTCATAAAATGATGCCAAGGATATCCGGGACATGGTCATTAACCCCCCCCCCCCAAAGGCTTTAAGCAAACAAAACATTTTTAAACAGGACATTTCGATGATTTAACCTTCATACAATTAAAGATTCAATGCCCGACCAAGCGCTATTTTATATACCGTACCCCAAGCCCGTATAGGGAAAATAAGTTAAAAGTATTTACCTGAACAAATTTATACAATTTATCCCAGCCGTATACCACCAAGCAAGTACAGATAGCTTTTACTGGGCTCCTAAATCTGGAACAAAGGATTTTAATAACCTATTAGATTCCTAACGGGTCTTTAATTAAGCCTAAGCTTAGACCGATTAGTTTTAAAGGAGGATACGGTTCAAAACGAATGATTATGCGAAGACCGGATTAGAATGTGGTTTAGACCCAACAAGCTTGCATACTTGTGTAATAAGGGTAAACTAAGTACATTCTGGATTTTGAGATAAAAATGATAAGGTTTGACCCGTTTCGGCTAATTTATGCAAACCAGTTACATAAGCCGATCCGAACGCGAAAAGGGCGTAACGGGTAACCACAAGAGTCATGAACAGGTTTCTTAAGTTAATATGCCTTGAATATGTTGTGATATCAGTAGGATACCTTCCATTATGCCCAAAACGAATTTAAAACCAATTTATGCCCCGTAGGGGTATTTTGGTCATTTTAAAGGTTATAATAGAGATTAAATATTATTCTGAGTTACAGGTCTGATTTAATCAGTAAATATACTTAATTTAATAAGTTATAACAGTAGGGTATCATATATATGTGAAATTTATTAATTATAATCATACTATGCACCGTAGGGGCATTTTGGTAATTTCACATAGGCTAAAAAGGTCAAAACTGAAAATCTGAGTTTAAGAGTTTTGCTTACTGTTAAAATATAAAAATTTACTGAATATATCAGTAGGCATTAACCCTTATATGTTTAAAATAGTTTTTGATGCATACTATGCGTTAAAAATGCTAAAAAGGCGATTTGGAGCCATTTCCGGATTTTCAAAGGAAAGCTGATGTTTTTATTAATCCAGAAGGCTCAAAATATTTTATTTATCATATTATATCAGTAGAAAAAGGTTTGGCATCAAAAGGATTTGTAAAACTCATTTTATAGCCCGAAAGGGCAAAACCGGCAATTACCGAATTAATGCTATAACCCTAAGTTATGCTCAGCCTAAAAATAAATAAAAATCTTCAAAAATACCAAAATATTATTTTATATCAGTGGGTAAAAATTTTGGTATTAAAAATTGGGTTTAAATAGGCTTTACGCTAATTATGTCGTTTAATTAGTAAAAAACTTTTCATTTACGCTAATGAGCATAACTCATAATCTAGACCTCAAACTGATGTCAAATTTTAGGGACAAGTTTATAATTCAGTAGGGAAGGTTTCTATCCTCTCACATATTCAAAAATATCGTTTTAAGGTCCAAATGGCATAACGGTCAACATTTAGGCATTTAACGGAAACACGCATGAACTAGGATTTCTATGGAACCAAGTTGTATAACCTCGGAGGGTTATACTAACCCATAATATGGTTCTAATGGAATCCTAAGGCATATCAAAACTAAGCTAAATCGGTTGAGAACTGAAAGTCAAAGCAAAGGTCAAACTTTGCGACTTTCGGTTGTGAACCGAGCCTATACTTAGAATTGTCGGGTGGAACATGCTTAGACATGTTCTTAACTTAATTACCAAGTGATTTTAGTGTTAAAACAGGTTCCATAGTTTCTATGTTACTAAATATGAATTTATTTATAAAATAACTTCTTGTTGACTTTTTAATATCAAGTTTGACCCGACAATTGACCAAATTAGGTTGCTAATCAGTAGGTGCACTCTTAGGGGGTTTATTACCTACATAATTACCAACTTATATCTACTTTTAATTAGACTAACTACTGGACCATTAGTGATTACTTTCTAAGTCAAACCTTATTTACGATAAGGTTGACTTTTGATCATTAAACTAATTAAAACATGAACTTAAGGGGTTAAGAATACTCAGAAAGGTCCTTATCCCAAATAATCAACTGAAGGAAGCTTCTTAAAACTCCAGGATGCTTCAGAGAGTGAGTTTGAGAGTTGAACTTCAAATGTGCAAGTTTTCAATCAAAGAACTCACCCCCTATTTATAGTTATTGGATGGTTTGTGGATGATTGCCAGGTGTTAGGGGAAGTTCTAAGATGTTTACAGGTGTAAAACCATCTTTCAAAACCGTCCAATGATCCATAGAATCAAACATGAGAGACAAGGAAGCAAAATCACAGCTGGTTTTCAGTTTTCTGATACTGGGCATGGCTTACGGACCGCAAGGGTCCAGCCATACGGTCCGTAAGGAGTAGGCCAGCACACAGCAACTTTCATTTGTTGACAGTTTGGGCCCCTGCACTACCAAATGCTATTTCCGACACATCTAAGGCCCGTTAAACCATTTTTAAGGCTCTTCAATGATGCCTAAGCATAGGGAACATGAAACATTCTCAAAAATATGCCGGATGTCGGTTCGTTTGGTCGTACGGTCCCGTTGTTCGGCTAATTGCGACGAAACACGGACGGACGCTAAAACGATCCAAATTACGCGAAGAATGGAATTTTATCAAGCCAAACACTAAAATAAAATATTTTAGTGCTTACATAAATTTTTGGGTGTCCGGATATATTCAGAATGTGAGATATGCGCGAAAATGCAAACTTGTGCACTTTTTGACACTTTTAGTCCCTGCATGACGTAAAAGTTTATTTTTGCGCACCAAACACCTCTAAGCCTATATCTAAGCTATATAAAGGATAAATAGGGTATGTTTAACTCATGGACATATTCCGGAAGGTCCGTTACCATACGAATCGACCTACTTTTTCAGTTTGACGCAAATACTCCTTTAATTGCGCAAAGTAGCGCTAAATGTTATTTAATGATATCCAAGCCTTCCATGGGCCATGTTGGTCATTCCTAAGCATATACTTAAATATTACTACGCTCCCATCCGCTTAAATGGTCACCGAAAGGCGTATATTCAAAAGTTGACGCTTTAGGTCCCTTTATTGCGCAAACTTGCGCATCTCATCATCTTATAGCATTGAAGCCTCATATAATCCATATTAGGCATTCTTGAAAGTATTATTAAACATCACGATGCTTCGGGTTCGCTAAAAGATCATTCATAGGTATAATTAAACATATTGACACTTTTAGCCCCTCTAACTTGCAAAGTTGCGCATAACTTTACTTATAGGCATAAAAACCTTAGATGGTCATTATTTGGCATTCCCGAGAGTATAATTAGATATTATGAAGCTCCCGGTTTGTTAAAAGGTCACTTAGAGGTAAGAATTAACATGTTGACGCTTTTAACCCTTTATTGCGCAAACTTTCAATTAATTACGCAAACGGCTACACTTGATCGACAAGTGGCTCATTTGTGAATATAAATACTGTATGATGTTATTTAGAATCTTATTTTAGGCATGCTAACACTTCCAGTCCTTTCAAAATCAAAGTTTTCGATTTTTTGAAAAATTAGTCCCTTAAATTTCAATGTTTGACTTTATTAGGGTTTATTACACGTGTCAATACATCATTGGACGTGATTTTACAAGGTGTTACATCCTCACCCCCTTAAAAGAAATCTCGACCTCGAGATTTGCTAAAATGCTGGAAGTACTTTCTGATGGACTTAACTTCCACAGTATATTTGGGGCTTCTTCAAGCACCCAAGTCGACCTCTATAATACGTACATGTATCCTTTTTGGACTTCTTAACTTGCCAATCTTTAATTGATACGGGTGTCTCATCAAACCAAAAATCTTCATTAATCTGCATATCATTAGATGATAAAGCTCCTTCACTTATTGGGGAAACATATCCTTAAACCATTAGTGTGGGTCTCATTGCGAGTTCCACCAAGCTACTTAAATGGGTTTTAGCTCATAAGCTATTTGATCTTGATACATTCGATTCGTTCGAATGATTTTATATGTTCAGAGCTTAACTAGCCTGATAACTAACAAATTGGCACACCCTTCCAAGGTGATATCTTTTGTTGAACCTTATTCCATAACAAGATCTTAGGAGGGTTGCTACTTTAAATTAATCCTTGATTTTCTGCCAGATACTGGCAACTTAAATATGATTATGGATTTGTTTGATCTTATTCGTTGTTTCCAAGGAAACCTTCAGATCCTGATAATTGGACTTACCACTCTATTGTTCTAACAATAGATGTTTAACAATTCATCTATACAAGGTCTCCCAAGGAGCAGCCTTAATACTTATACATCAACTATTATAGAAAAGCTTATCTTAAGGTGAGATGGTTATTCCAACCACTGCTCAAAACTAATCTTAAGGAATAGCTAATCCTTGCCGTTAGTCGAACAAATCGACGATCCTGTGCAGCTGATGGCAATTCTTAATTGTTGCCTAATTAGGGTTGCGGTAATCAAATGCATAAGCAAAATGAACCGTCTTCCTTAATTAATAAAACTGAATTCTCAGAATATTGAGTAAGGCTTTATGAATCTATATCTTAAACTTACTTAATCAGGGTTTTGATTATTCCATAATCAACATGGAGTTTTTACAATACTCCAGCCCAAAGCGGGATGTAAATCCTAACTCTACTTGCCTTACAGGAAGTAAACAGGGTAATCTTAGGAGAGGATGATCAAGATACAAGGAGGTTACAAAGATTTTCCAAATCTCAGGCTCCAGTTCATCCATCATTGCTTATGTCAAATAAGTCACATGTTTATGTTACGAGTTCACGAATTCCTTAATCGGGAACATTTACTTGGACAATTCCATTATGGATATCTTCTTTGAATACCATTAGTTGACTTTAGTACCATATGACCATCTGGATATCTTTGTGGTCCCATGCATTAAACCTCCATACTGATCAGGCATGGAAGCAATCTATGGGACATATTAAGATACATAGATCCTCATATGGCGCTTTTATCGTACTGTCTGGTATTCGCAATCGATAGAGATCGAAGAGATATCAACTATGTGCTGCCGCACATCTTCTAGAGAGAGGATACTTCTAGAATTCTCACAATTTACGATTTCACCTGTAAGTTTTACCTTACACTTAATATCTGGGGTTCTTACGGGAAAATTTCTAAAGGTTGTTAAGCTTATGGTCTTATGAGAGACTTAGCAGTACCTGAAACCAAACGTAACTCTTAGTAATAAAATCACAATAAGTGATTTATCTAGTGTCTTCATTAATGTGAACTGCTTCTAATCATTCATCAGGAGGGTTAAACGCCTCCATTCTTAATCCTTTTAAACTTAGCTGCGAAATCTTTAACAAATTTCAGGGCAGTCTCAGCTTTGACTGGTTATTTCTTAATCTATATAACGTGAGTAGCTGAGGTAGATCCATAATGGATTTATAATAAGCAAACTTTGAAACCTTAATATGCCCTCTTATTTCCGATGCCAACCACCAATAATTATTGCATTAAGCTTAGATTTTGGAATAGGGCACTATCTCAGCCAATTAATTAAAATTTTCACATACTGTCGACAGTCTAAACTTTTATGGTGAGAGTCAGAAAATTCTTATTCCATCTATTTCCATTTCGAGATGCGGATAATAGGTTATCCTAATAAGATCCTTAAAACGTGGACCATTCCATATTGTATAAGAGGATCTTTCTTGTGGACTTCATTAATGTCCTCACTAATCAAGGGTATTGACATCGAATGACTGTGACGCATATCTCACCGTCCTTTCCAGCACAACCGCTGATACATCTAATGGTTTCTACTTCATCCAACAATTTCCTGCAATTGATGGCCCCATTTTTACTATTGAAGTCTCTTGACTTCCAAGAGACGAAGTACTTTTAAGTACATCCTAAAAGGAATGGGCTCCTTGCCATAAATGATTTTGTTGAGTTTATTCTTCGCAATTGAAGTATGAGTAAAGCTCTTCTCATGAGTAGCGACATATGTTTTAAAGCAAACAGCATTCAGCTTCTTGAACCTTTTTATGACTTTTCTCATAGCCTTTCTAACAGCTGTGTTAATTACCGTTTTGGAGATTAACTCCATTAACATTGAGGTTCACATTTGATGCACCATTAACATTTGTCACCTTTCTAGCCCCGCGACTGCTGTTTGTCTTTTCTGAGTTTTCCATACTTGAAGCTTTGATATTAAATACCAAATTTAGCAGATACATAGGCAATCCATACCATATGTCTCCTTGAATTGTCAAAGGCTTACCATAAGGAGTCTTGATAACTATTTGCTTCTTATCACACACAATGTGGGCTTGGTTTTAAGACGACCAATCCATTCCTATCACTATATCGAGTCCTTTTTATTTTAACGGAAACAAGGACAGCGGATAAGAATGATTCCTAATGGATATAAAACATCCATCTAATATTGTTGAAGCAGTCTCTGAGGTACCATCGGCCAATTCTACTTCATACTTAACGCTTAGAGTTTTAACAGGCAGATTTAATAATTTACCAAATCTATTGTCTACGACAGACTTATCTGAACCTGAATCAAATAATACTCTAGCATGAGCGTTATTGATAAAGGAAGTACCTGTTGTGACATTGTCATCCTGAATAGCCTCTTGAGCATCCATTTGAGGGCTTCCATCTTCAGTCTTCTTAGCCTTTCCAGGCTTCTTGGTTTTATTTGGGCAATTTGTTTTGACGTGCCCTATTTCATTGCAACCATAGCAGGTTGCGTCCTTTATGTCTTGGCACTCCAAAGTCTGGTGCCCTTTCTTATTACAAATTCAACAAGGCTAAGCTTGCGAATTTAAAGTGCCCTTTCCTTTAGTCGCCTTCTTTGGGCATCGCGTCTTTATGTGCCCTATTTCGCCACAACCATGTCAGGTCGCATCTTCCAACTTTTTGCAACCCAAGGTCTTATGCTCCTTGGACTTGCAGATTCCACAAGGTGAAGGCTGAGATTCAAATCTGCATTTCCCGAGGTGGTATTTCCTACAGGTTTTGCATCTGGTCTTTTCACTTGACTGCTGGTTGTCCTTCAAATCCTTGCATTCGTGGGTCTTGTGATCCATCTCTTTACAGATGACACACCCCCTGGTCTGTTCATATAAACATTTTCCGAAGTGCTTCTTCTTCCCGCAGGTTTTACATTCGGGTTTTGCCTCCTTTGGCTTGGACTTGTTATAGCTTGAACCGGTCTTACCCTTTTTGTAACCCTTATTTGGGGTATTATCGCACTTACGCTTTTGATCTTTTAATACGCGGTCCACGGCCCTGTTTACGGCTGTATCTATCATAGCCTGTAATTCGGTGCCCGCTAAATTTAGTCTTGCAACATCATTCTGATCAACTGGATGATTGCGAGCTTCAGAGGGGTCAGCCATGATGAAGCTTTGAAGGCTACTAACCAAGTAGTAATAATATGATCATACAGTGAATTGTCGAACTTGATAATTAAATAGCCATGGTGCGAATAAACCATATAGGCCAATAGATAGTATTTAGTTTATTTGATTATCTTTTGCCTAGGTTTTTAAATAAACTATCTTTGGCGTTTAAGCGGAATATAATCCTTCATATTTATTAGACAGGGGACATTAGTGTAACGCCCGTATTTCTTATTCCAAATAAGTATTATTATTTACAAAATTCGGGCATGACCCGTTCGTATAATGAACAATTCCCTGTAAGAACTTAAACATGACGCAACGGAAAATATGAGCCCAAAAATTTTCTTTCTTATTTAGACCCATTACTTATTTAAAAGCTCAAATACAATTGATAAACATTTACAAAAAAAAAAGGATTAACAATAACCACATTAAAGTAACGCTTCAAGACAATACATAAATCAGACTATGTGGTCGTTCTTCCCGTACAATCCTTAATTTGGGGCTCGATCAATGCATGCTTATCTCCGATAGTAGTGGTAGAGATACGTGCAATACCTGGGAACATCACATACAACTTAACCATTAGTCATTGACAACGTTATACAACATGATTCTCATATAATCTAATAGTGAATAACATTTAGCAATGAAACTTTGGTTTATTTAACTATCCTCTCGTATTTTCTTATTCAGAGTTCGACTTCGATACTTCAAGAACCCGGTGTTCATATACCTGCAATACATTTCAATCTCAAACACACCGTTAGCAATCATTAATGCTCGAACATAATGAAACCATTCCGTACCATTCCTTTATACATTTATAACATTTCGCATTCACAAACGTATACATTCCTAAGTTTTACGTGCATTCATAGCAACCACTTCCTACTTACATATATTATTATTATTATTATTATTATTTTTTTTTTTTTCAGCCCCTTCACCCGGCCGGGTCGGATTAACCACCCGGCCGTGTCAGCTAACCATATATTTTTCACAGAACCTTCACCCGGCCGTGTCAGCTCTGCACTTTTCCCAGCCATTAATTCTTACCGAAACTGACATAACTCTCTCATTTTTGATCCGTTTTACCCGATTCTTTTTCCTACACGCCCATAATTTAATTACGGATCCATTTATCACTTCGGGTCACATCAAAAGCTGATTTATAAGCAAACGGGTTATAAACCCCTTTATACATTATTTGACCCGTCTAATCCTACTAGTTTACTTTCATTATAAACAACTCCTTTGTTATACTAAAATAATACTTACCTCAATACTTCTCATTCATTACATGATTCTTGCATATTTTTCTACATATAAATATTAAATACTACGTACATACTAAGAAGTGAATTGGAATCACTTACATCGTGCGTCCGAGTTTGTGCATAGCTTCTTTATTTACCCTTGATCAGTTAGCCTTCCATTCTTGAGTCCATGTCAATTGAGATTCCTATCATTTTAAGTCATTACGTCCATATCATAGTTAGTATGCATGTTCGTTCATATCACATCCATTCCTAGCTCTTAGCTACATAGACTTTCATTAGTCAAGCTTATCATGCATATGACATGAACCGACAACCACAATATTCAACATTCACTCAATCAAATTTATTATCATACGTACGTACACATAATTGTTCTAACACATATACATGATTCTTTAAAATCTCATAAACATATTCATAAGTCTAATCATGCCACTCGCATATTCATTGACTTTTTAGAAAGTCAACGGTTATACCTACTTATTCACAAGATCAATTTTACACATAGTAACGCTTCAAACACACCTTAACAACTGTAAACATTCACCCGAAGCAATATTTAGTGTTTAGTAAATTGGTGACTAGAAAAATCATATGTTTTAAGTTCATAAAACACATTATTTTCATTGCTGCATTTTTCACGCAGCAGCTGTTCGGGGTCACTTTCCCCCTTTTTAATCACATAATCTGACTTCGACTTTCAAATAAGAAATGTAATATGCGAAACAAGCTTTTCAACGATATAAGGCTCGTTGTCTAACTCCTAATAACGAATGAGATACAGCCTTTACAAAATGACTATCTAAGGCTGTCAAAAGTGACGAATTTACTAACTTTTCATGCTGTTTTGACCCACTAAATCTCATAACCAGCCTCTTGTGACCAAATATGAAATGTAATACGCGAAACAAGCTTTTCAACGATATAAGGCTCGTTGTCTAACTCCTAATAACGAATGAGATACGGCATTTACAATATGACTATCTAGGGCTGTCAAAAGTGACGAATTTACTAACTTTTTAACACAAACTTGAATCAATTCAAGTTTCATGTAGGCATTTTGTCAAACACTTGATGGGTTTCACATTAATAGAATATATTGTACAAGTATCTTATGTTCATCTTCCTATTCTTGCCTTTAAAAATTCAAATACTATTGAAATCGACCTAAAATCACACCATACTCAAACTATCAAACAAACATTCATCGCATACAACATGCTACATCAATTTTTGAACAAGAATTCGACATAGGTGTTATACCCATGTCGCCACTTTCGTTAGCCCAAGTGGGTTTCATCTTCAAACCTCAATTAACACCAAAATCTTGATAAATTCACAGTCCATATGATAATTCTAACATATATTCGTGCTCGATTTCATAAAATTTCATGAATTGATCATAACCTAATTCATACAAAAAACATCAAATCCAAAATTACCACTTACCATGTGTTTTACAGAGTTGAACAATCAAGAATCTTGTTCATGCAAGTTCGATTTCAGCCAGAATCCATCCAATTTGGTCGATTATGGTTTGAGAAGGGGTTTCCCCCTTCTTTCTCTTCTCTGGTCGAACACCCACATACGCCCAGGTGTGGGTGTGGGGTTTTTAATTTTATTTTTATATTTTATCTTTTCACTCATTCAAAACTAACCCCTCATGTTTGTCACTTAATCATAATTGACCCAATTTCATTTCCTTTCTTGTTTTGCTAGGCATTTAACTAGGTTTAATAACCTAGTTATTACAGTTCCTTCTTTTAAACGTGTTAACATACTGGCAACTAAGTAATTCGAATTTTGGGGCGTTACAAATCTACCCCCCTTAAAGAAGGTTTCATCCCCGAAACCTCTTTCTTTTCTGCCATAAACCGTCTAGTTTTATTCTCGTTTGTTCATTCATTCGAGTTACATTGGAAGACTTACATAAGCCTGTTGTGAGAATTTACACTAGTCACACATCCCATAGTCATCATTATTTCATTCATTTATGTATACAATCTCGTTCACTCATACGCATTCAACACATCGTACTCATTCATGCATATAATCATCTAACAATAGACCTACTTATAAACGAGTTTCGTCCCTTCGTACAAATAACATATTTTAACACATTTGTAGGTTCAAGTTCTATTCACATATGGGTTTTAGAGTCTAAGGAGAGCTTTCATTTTAAACCCGTCGCAATTTACGGCTATCATCCGTGTCTTACGGTTACTACTTGCTGGTTAAACTCGTTTCATGGTTTACTTATTAGGCACTAGCATTCATACAGCTCGATGACATTAAGTTCGAGTTGAAATTCATTCCTTAGTCGACCTATAAGAGTCAAACCTTCGTTTTCATGTCACATTTTGTGCTATCAATAATTCATATAGAAGTTTAATCATAGCGTAAAATTTTATATTCATCTATTAAATAATTTGCTAACCTTACTTCCTTGACGCAGTACTTGAACATGCAGCAACGAGCCGGTCCTCTTCGTCACCATCCATACCATGTTTCGGATTGACCTCATTCATCCGTGTGACGAGCTTTCGCTTATGAACATTCTTTCACTGACCTTACTAGGATTATCACATCCTGGTTCCTTATTTATATATTAATACTTTCTTAACTCCTTCATAGAACATTGATGCGTTCCACCTATACAAAACAGGTCTATACGTGACCATTTCTTAACATATCATTTTAGTTGTTTGACCCATTCACGATGGTTCAATACATAACTGTTCTTCCGCAATTCTTTAACTTATTTATCAACTTCTGCAGTTTGACTTTTCAAAGTCAACCTGCCACTTCTTTCTTTTTATGAATACACATAACGAAGTACATGTTTGTACTTCTTGTCAATTCAAGCATATATTTAATTTCATCGCTTTATGCTTTAGTGCTCCTCACGTACACTTGTCCTTTCCATTAAAGCTTAGGTCTTTCGCCCGGGTCGTAACCCGTCATTCACTTTGACTCTCTAGAGTCAAGTATCAACATATTTCAAGCTTGTAATTTATCCAATGTTTATTTCTTACGGATACAACTTCTTGCCACATCAACCGTTTTCGATGTTTCATACCTACTTAAAGGACCGAACTAATCTATCCATTCTTTATTACTTCTTTTATTATTAACAATTCATCTTCATTCGGCTTCTCAAGAGTCAAACTACAATCACTTTTTTACCCGCATTTTATTACTTGCTTTATTACTTATCATTATATTTCGTTTGACCTTCGGAAGTCTACTTTGTAAATACAATCTTACATATGCCTATCGATTATTCTATCCTGACGCATCCATCTCTAGTCGAGTCATAAACTCCTATTAAATGCATAACTTTTATACATACCTGGCACAAGTCGAAATCCCTTGACTTTTTATCCGTATTTTGCTTGACTATTTCCTTCCAGTTTGTGACATTACATTTCCGTACATCATGCTCACCTATAATTAAATAACTTAACCATTTCAAACATTAATACCTGGTTCAAATGGTACTCACCATTTGACCCGCATAACTCATTTATCCTTTCAGCCATCCTTTCATACAATACTTGAGCGTAATTATATTCATATATTTACATATATATAAGTTCAAAACATAGCAATAGTAATATCCTCTTCACAAGGAATATTTACTCGTTCTATCTTATAATTATTAAAAATTTTGAGCCCTTCACTCTTGTCATCCGTTCTTACTTATCTGATTCGTGCCTATTTACAAATTTCGAACTTTTTCATTCTATCATTCGTTCCCTTCTATGTTTCGAATCCATCTCGCGGTTTCTAACATATCATTCATATCTTTCATCCCTTTCATGTTTCGAATCCGTCTCGCGGATTCTAACATATCTTTCATTCTTTGAATCCATCTCGCGGATTCTAACATATCATTCATATCTTTCATTCTTTGAATCCGTCTCGCGGATTCAAACTTTGCATTCATATCTTGTTGATCCGTACTTTCTTACGGATTCAACATTCTTCATTCTTATCATTTATACTTTTTACTCTTACGTAGGATCCTCAATTTCCCGAGAGTCTTATTACCCATTTCACCCGCACGCCCACCTGCTACCCAGTTCTACCAGACATACCTGCGATAATTACCACGGTCTCACGAACGTCATATGCATCTTGCGTACTGGCCAGGTGCGCATTCCACATACTAGTTTCGTGCCTTCGTGTAATCATCGCCTTATGTCCGAGAAGTGGGTTTCAGTTTCGTGCATATTTCTAAAACTTCCCCAAGACCACATCATTGTCTTTCGTTTAACAATTACCCTCCCAAGGAGATCTTTTCCTTTTTCTTTTAACATCGGTACCCATACATATTAATAGCGTATACCTGGGGTTAATTTGCCTATTTGAATCTTTGCCTGCCTTAGTATTCATCCTATTCTGCATCCACAGACCATCTTCTTCAAACACTTATGCTTACCTTGCACATACAAAACCGTTAGTTTCCTTATTCACATGCATAAATACATACTTACATTCGCTTTTACCTTTAGATCTTGATCGAGTCCTGGATTGTACGGGTTCCTGGTTACAAGAGCACGCAGGTTTGAGTTCAAGTATTTGCCTTCTCATACTTGATTTCCCTACCAACTTGTAACGCCCATATTTCTTATTCCAAATAAGTATTATTATTTACAAAATTCGGGCATGACCCGTTCGTATAATGAACAATTCCCTGTAAGAACTTAAACATGACGCAGCGGAAAATATGAGCCCAAAAATTTTCTTTCTTATTTAGACCCATTACTTATTTAAAAGCTCAAATACAATTGATAAACATTTACAAAAAAAAGGATTAACAATAACCACATTAAAGTAACGCTTCAAGACGATACATAAATCAGACTATGTGGTCGTTCTTCCCGTACAATCCTTAATTTGGGGCTCGATCAATGCATGCTTATCTTCGATAGTAGTGGTAGAGATACGTGCAATACCTGGGAACATCACATACAACTTAACCATTAGTCATTGACAACGTTATACAACAGGATTCTCATATAATCTAATAGTGAATAACATTTAGCAATGAAACTTTGATTTATTTAACTATCCTCTCGTATTTTCTTATTCAGAGTTCGACTTCGATACTTCAAGAACCCGGTGTTCATATACCTGCAATACATTTCAATCTCAAACACACCATTAGCAATCATTAATGCTCGAACATAATGAAACCATTCCGTACCATTCCTTTATACATTTATAACATTTCGCATTCACAAACGTATACATTCCTAATTTTTACGTGCATTCATAGCAACCACTTCCTACTTACATATATTATTATTATTATTATTTTCAGCCCCTTCACCCGGCCGGGTCGGATTAACCACCCAGCCGTGTCAGCTAACCATATATTTTTCACAGAACCTTCACCCGGCCATGTCAGCTCACCACCCGGTCGTGTCATCTCTGCACTTTTCCCAGCCATTAATTCTTACCGAAACGGACATAACTCTCTCATTTTTGATCCGTTTTACCCGATTCTTTTTCCTACACGCCCGTAATTTAATTACGGGTCCATTTATCACTTCGGGTCACATCAAAAGCTGATTTATAAGCAAACGGGTTATAAACCCCTTTATACATTATTTGACCCGTCTAATCCTACTAGTTTACTTTCATTATAAACAACTGCTTTGTTATACTAAAATAATACTTACCTCAATACTTCTCATTCATTACATGATTCTTGCATATTTTTCTACACATAAATATTAAATACTACGTACATACTAAGAAGTGAATTGGAATCACTTACATTGTGCGTCCGAGTTTGTGCATAGCTTCTTTATTTACCCTTGATCAGTTAGCCTTCCATTCATGAGTCCATGTCAATTGGGATTCCTATCATGCCACTCGCATATTCGTTGACTTTTTAGAAAGTCAACGGTTATTCGTTGACTTTTTAGAAAGTCAACGGTTATACCTACTTATTCACAAGATCAATTTTACACATAGTAACGCTTTAAACACACCTTAACAACTGTAAACATCCACCCGAAGCAATATTTAGTGTTTAATAAATTGGTGACTAGAAAATCATATGTTTTAAGTTCATAAAACACATTATTTTCATTGCTGCATTTTTCACGCAGCAGCTGTTCGGGGTCTCTTTCCCCCTTTTTAATCACATAATCTGACTTCGACTTTCAAATAAGAAATGTAATATGCGAAACAAGCTTTTCAACGATATAAGGCTCGTTGTCTAACTCCTAATAACGAATGAGATACGGCCTTTACAAAATGACTATCTAAGGCTGTCAAAAGTGACGAATTTACTAACTTTTAATGCTGTTTTGACCCACTAAATCTCATAACCAGCCTCTTGTGACCAAATATGAAATGTAATACGCGAAACAAGCTTTTCAACGATATAAGGCTCGTTGTCTAACTCCTAATAACGAATGAGATACGGCATTTACAATATGACTATCTAGGGCTGTCAAAAGTGACGAATTTACTAACTTTTTAACACAAACTTGAATCAATTCAAGTTTCATGTAGGCATTTTGTCAAACACTTGATGGGTTTCACATTAATAGAATATATTGTACAAGTATCTTATGTTCATCTTCCTATTCTTGCCTTTAAAAATTCAAATACTATTGAAATCGACCTAAAATCACACCATACTCAAACTATCAAACAAACATTCATCGCATACAACATGCTACATCAATTTTTGAACAAGAATTCGACATAGGTGTTATACCCATGTCGCCACTTTCGTTAGCCCAAGTGGGTTTCATCTTCAAACCTCAATTAACACCAAAATCTTGATAAATTCACAGTCCATATGATAATTCTAACATATATTCGTGCTCGATTTCATAAAATTTCATGAATTGATCATAACCTAATTCATACAAAAAATCATCAAATCCAAAATTACCACTTACCATGTGTTTTACAGAGTTGGACAATCAAGAATCTTGTTCATGCAAGTTCGATTTCAGCCAGAAATCCATCCAATTTGGTCGATTATGGTTTGAGAAGGGGTTTCCCCCTTCTTTCTCTTCTCTGGTCGAACACCCACATACGCCCAGGTGTGGGTGTGGGGTTTTTAATTTTATTTTTATATTTTATCTTTTCACTCATTCAGAACTAACCCCTCATGTTTGTCACTTAATCATAATTGACCCAATTTCATTTCCTTTCTTGTTTTGCTAGGCATTTAACTAGGTTTAATAACCTAGTTATTACATTTCCTTCTTTTTAACGCGTTAACATACTGGCAACTAAGTAATTCGAATTTTGGGGCGTTACAATTAGTCACGACTGTCAATGCCGTACCGAAATTTTATATAGCACAAGGGCTTGTTCCCAAGGAATTTTTGATGGCACAGATACCTTGTCACTAGGGAAATTTTAAAACATAATCAATGATTCCTTTGGATCGGAAAATTTCACAGTTCTTTGTTTTGACAAGAAGTTATGAAATAATACTATCTTTTCTATGTACATATCTTTGCCCGTAGGCATACATTTCAAATGAATGTCTTGATGTGTACATTATGTTCGACGTTTATTAGCCATGATTCCTATTGATCATTTAGGCTGAATAAGGGGTTTGGAAGATTTCTAATATAAGGATGGCAAGTGTGATTTTATCGCATCACCTTTGTCAGGAGTGTTAACATGCTTTCAGATGTTAACAAGGATCTGAATCTCTTTTAAACAGGTTTTACCATCGTAGCCATGTCTTTAATGACATTCAAGCTAGGTTATACCCTTTAAGATTCTTTTTAATATGAATACTGGCAGGAAAGGAATGATACTTATTTTATTCAGGATTTTCATTATAATTATCCTAGATTTAATTAAAATATAACTATGGCACGAAAGGCCAGGTCATAAGGGCAACTTTAAATTATAAACCATGATTTTGTAGGATCACGGCATTTAGGCTTGAACGTTGTTCATTGCCTTTTCTTGACAGGGAGTTGTAGGCTACGACTGTCTTTTGTCTTATATGACAATGAATATGGCCCGTAAGTATTATATCCCTAATGGATGCTTAAATCATAAAATAAGAAAGGATTTCGGGAGAATCAAGTATAAGGATGATTTATGCGATTTTATCGAACCACGTATGCCAGGAATGTTAACATATTACAGATGTTAACAAGGATTCGAATCTTTTGAATAGGTTTTACCATCTTGGCCATGTCTGCAATGACAGCCTAGCTTTTACCTTTAAGATTCTTTTAATATTTAACGTAGAACATTCCTAATTTGAGATGTTAATAAGGATCTGAATCTAATTGAGGAACTACCATCTTGGTCCTGTCTTAAAATGACACATGGCTAGGTCTTGTCCTTTTTAGATTTTGCCATTTTATTATAATGGTAGATCTTATAAAAGGAAGGTTATTTTAATATATTATATTTATATATACGATGATATAAATGAAATTTAGATAAAACATCCCAATGATTTTCAAAAGAGGCACAGAATTGCCCTAAGCGGGACTTGAGAGAAATGATGTTGTCCACGAAAGGGACTGAAAGATAAATATGTCCTTATAAGGACTTACTAAGGAAACGAACTTCAGCAAAAGGAGTTTCTTCTTCATTTTATTTTTGAATGCTTTCTCCTTGGTTGCACGTTAATCCTAGTTGCAGTACGAAGCTCGGCATTCCCTAGGCTTCAAATGGGGAGAATTTCCATTATGGCTTCTTTGCTTGGCGACATATTAAAATATATAGAATTGAAGGCAATAATTCTCCGAATAGAGATGAGAGTATTCCTATGTTAAGTCTAGACTCAAAAGGTCAAGGAATGTGCTACTGTGTCATTGAGATTAAACACAAAAGGCTAGTGTTTAATTCACTCAATGTTGGCTCTGATACCAACCTGTCACACCCCGATATTTTCACGTATCACCGGTGGGCCCGGTGGGGAGTATCGTGACGCAGTTGATATCATCATAGTCAAACAACACAATTTAAATGCACAGCGGAAGCAAAAGATAAATATGTCACAATCCGATATAAAATAATATCAAAGTATTACCAACGGAAAGTAAAGGATCCACAGGCGGATCGAAAATAAAATGAAACATTATTCAATAGACTTTAGGCATCTAAGCTTGCGAGACTCTTTATTGATGCTAGGAGTAGCCAGCCTATTCCGATTAGTAACTGTACTTAACCTTTTTGGAAAATACGTCAGTTTTCACTGGTAAATACAATTTAACTGACTCATTTTGAAAATGTTTTAGAAAATTGATTTGAGTGCAAACGGCACAAAACTTTTTATAACTTGGGATAATTATTTGAATATAATACTTGTAAAAGAATTACATGTTCCTTATGCGTTCAGTAGCCCGGATTGATTACCGGGTTAAAGATCAATAGACACACCACATTATTTATTTAGGCACTGACGGGTGTACGGCTACACCCCGTGCTTAGGTCGTGGCCATTTCGTAAAATGATGTCAAGGATATCCGGGACATGGTCATTAACCCCCCCCCCCCCCCAAAGGCTTTAACCAAACAAAACATTTTTAAACAGGACATTTCAATGATTTAACCTTCATACAATTAAAGATTCAATGCCCGACCAAGCGGTATTTTAAATACCGTACCCCAAGCCCGTATAGGGAAAATAAGTTAAAAGTATTTACCTGAACAAATTTATACAATTTATCCCAGCCGTATACCACCAAGCAAGTACAGATAGCTTTTACTGAGCTCCTAAATCTGGAACGAAGGTTTTTAATAACCTATTAGATTCCTAACGGGTCTTTAATTAAGTCTAAGCTTAGACCGGTTAGTTTTAAAGGAGGATACGGTTCAAAACGCATGATTATGCGAAGACCGGATTAGAATGTGGTTTAGACCCGACAAGCTTGCATACTTGTGTAATGAGGGTAAACTAAGCACATTCTGGATTTTGAGATAAAAATGATAAGGTTTGACCCGTTTCGGCTAATTTATGCAAACCAGTTACATAAGCCGATCCGAACGCGAAAAGGGCGTAACGGGTAACCACAAGAGTCATGAATAGGTTTCCTAAGTAAATATGCCTTGAATATGTTGTGATATCAGTAGGATACCTTCCATTATGCCCAAAACGAATTTAAACCAATTTATGCCCCAAAGGGGTATTTTGGTCATTTTGAAGGTTATAAGAGAGATTAAATATTATTCTGAGTTACAAGTCAGATTTAATCAGTAAATATACTTAATTTAATAAGTTATAACAGTAGGGTATCATATATATGTGAAATTTATTAATTATAACCATACTATGCACCGTAGGGGCATTTTGGTAATTTCACATAGGCTAAAAAGGTCAAAATTGAAAATCTGAGTTTAAGAGTTTTGCTTACTGTTAAAATATAAAATTTTACTGAATATATCAGTAGGCATTAACCCTTATATGTTTAAAATAGTTTTTGA
The DNA here is from genome assembly GCA_030545235.1 of Helianthus tuberosus. Taxonomy (NCBI): domain Eukaryota; kingdom Viridiplantae; phylum Streptophyta; class Magnoliopsida; order Asterales; family Asteraceae; genus Helianthus; species Helianthus tuberosus. Next base: position 65,091,360 of record CM060363.1, read on the forward strand.
CGCATACTATGCGTTAAAAATGCTAAAAAGGCGATTTGGAGCCATTTCCGAATTTTCAAAGGAAAGCTGATGTTTTTATTATTCCAGATGGCTCAAAATATTTTATTTACCATATTAGATCAGTAGAAAAAGGTTTGGCATCAAAAGGATTTGTAAAACTCATTTTATAGCCCGAACGGGCAAAACCGGCAATTACCGAATTAATGCTATAACCCTAAGTTATGCTCAGCCTAAAAATAAATAAAATCTTCAAAAATTACAAAATATTATTTTATATCGGTGGGTAAAAAGTTTGGTATTAAAAATTGGGTTTAAATAGGCTTTACGCTAATTATGTCGTTTAATTAGTAAAAAGCTTTTCATTTACGCTAATGAGCATAACTCCTAATCTAGACCTAAAACTGATGTCACATTTTAGGGACAAGTTTATAATTCAGTAGGGAAGGTTTCTATCTTCTCACATTTTCAAAAATATCGTTTTAAGGTCCAAAGGGCATAACGGTCAACATTTAGGCATTTAACAGAAACACGCATGAACTAGGATTTCTATGGAACCAAGTTGTATAACCTCGGAGGGTTATACTAACCCATAATATGGTTCTAATGGAATCCTAAGGCATATCTAACTAAGCTAAATCGGGTCAGAACTGAAAGTCAAAGCAAAGATCAAACTTTGTGACTTTCGGTTGTGAACCGAGCCTATACTTAGAATTGTCGGGTGGAACATGCTTAGACATGTTCTTAACTTAATTACCAAGTTATTTTAGTGTTAAAACAGGTTCCATAGTTTCTATGTTACTAAATATGAATTTATTTATAAAATAACTTCCTGTTGACTTTTTAATATCAAGTTTGACCCGACAATTGACCAAGTTAGGTTGCTAATCAGTAGGTGCCCTCTTAGGGGTTTATTACCTACATAATTACCAACTTATATCTACTTTTAATTAGACTAACTACTGGACTGTTTTGGTCAAAAATTACCGAAGCAATTTAGTGATCAAATTAGTAAAGTGAGGTAGTGTGCTAGAAAGTGTGTTGAAAATATGCTTGTTAAGTTATTTAGAAAATCAGTATTCAGGATACGGCTCAGGATATACAGCTGTATCTATGATCAAACAGTGAGCAAGAGTAAAGTAGACGACACGAGATGTACGAGGAAAGCCCTTGATCAATCTAGATCGCCGGCATAAAACCTCGGGAGCTGACAATCGCAGCTGCCTTGTTCTTCTATTGCTTCAAATATCAGGATACAGTGCAGGATGTGGTGCGGATCGACTATGTGTTACAATGAAATTTGAATACAAGTGTGGTGTTTGCAATGAGCTAGAGAGTGAAAGTGTTCGAGAGTGTAAGTGAAAAATTGTGTGCCTTAAACTGATCCGCCCCCATCTATTTATAGTAAAGATAATGTAACAAACTACCCTAAACTTCCGGGATCCACCAAATATTCCTTAATCGAACGTTGTAGACCTGGTCTTTCGGGTTCAACGTCTCTCCTTCAACAAACACGTCCGAGTCTTGAGGAGAAGAAGTCCACTTGACCGTTAGCAAGTCTCAGCCTTTAACCTGCACGTGGTTAATTCAATAAACCTCAGGATATCACCCAAGATGTTAGCAATATCCTCTTCCAGCATCCTGGTCACAAATAAACAACTCAAGGCAGGATATTGGTCAGGATATGTATGCTTAGAAAATGAGCCATAACAATTGTCCCCAAATATATCGGTTGGGATACCAATTCAACGGATATATTTCAAAAGTTTCACCTCATAACTTAAGGCAATTAATACGACTAGACCCTTGAAATGACAGCGGTGCAACTTCCAAAGCATTATTTACTCTTTACCCCCCTATATTCATCCTATATTAACCGAGGGACTCCTTATCATGGTTATCCTTATCTTCAAGCGGACATCAGGTATTTTCCTTTCTATCCTTCTTTCTTGAATCTCTCTTAGTTTGCTCAATACTTTTCATGGCACCACGAACGAAACCCCGATCGGACCGACCGGCCTCAGCCCTCGTAAGTCAAAATTTCATTGTTGATCCAGCAAAGGAGATCTGCTGCTTCAACAATGCCGACATCGCTGCTCTTAAAGATTCCGGTGCCTTTCCCACCGGAACAGTCTTTCGCCCTTTCGACCGGGAAGCCCGATCGGACGCGTCATCCGACGAGTGGGTTTGTTTTTTCGCTTATCCTTTCTCTCTTGGACTCCGGTACCCGTTTCCACCCTTTATCTCTAGCTTTTTCGACCTCACCGGCCTTAGTTACGCCCAAGTTATGCCAATGGTCTGGCGAGTTTTGATAGTGCTGGATCAAATCAAATCTCGTCATTTTCCTAACCTACTTGTTGAGGACCTCCCTATAGCATACCGGTTGAGATCCCATGGCAATCACCGTTTTCTTCTATTTTCTACCTCCAAGAACCCTCTGGTTCTTAAAGCCACCAAGAACGAGGATCGATGGCGACGAAAATTCTTTTTCGTAAAAAGAGACTCTATTGATAAGGGTTTCGATCTACCGGTTAAATGGTTAACCAAGGGTAGGATTTAGGGTTTTAGGAATATCCCCCATTATATCTTCAAACTGTATCCCGGACTTATATCCTGATGTTTTTACGCAGCAAATTTCAGAGATTTAGTGCGTCCCAGTGCAGAATCCGAATCCAAGATCAAGGAAATCTACCGTCTTCCTGCCAGTGAAAGAACTTTCTCCCTGTCTCTTACAGATTCAAGCCAGAAATCAAGCTCAGAAATGTCTGGTAAGCATATTCTCAACATATATTAATTAATTTTCAAAAGTATGATGAGTTTAAGAATATCTTCCCTTGTGTAGTACCAGTCGTCAACCTTGAAGGTTTTGAACTTGACGAATTGGATTGCTACTCCAGCCTTGAACCCATCAAACAAGAATCCAAGCCAAAGCCGTCTGCTACACCAAAGCCTACCTCCTCGAAGACTGTTTCTGCTCCTAAAGGCCCTCCGGCATCCAGGACCCGGGCATCCAGCTCTCGGAAGAGAAAGGAGACGGACTCCCCAGCTGTTTCTGAAACATTCTCTCTCGAGAATCATGGGTTCAACGAAGCCACCTCATTCCTCAAACAGGTAGAATTTTCTTTTCGATATCCTGCACAAGTATGTTAGCCCTTATCCTGCTTATTTTTTACATCAATACCTGTGTCTTTATCGATAGGGTCTGGATCATCTTATGCACTTGTATGAAGACGCTTGCGGGCTTAACAAGATGTTGGAGATCAAGCTGGAGAAAGCTGAGGCCACCATAGCCGACCAAGGAACCATTGCAGCTGCTAAATCCCAGCATTATGAAGACAAATACAAGGCAATGATCCGGGATCACCAGGCTACTATCCACAAAGCCAACGAGGATGCTCAAGCCAAACTAGATGCCGCCCTTCTCCAATATCAGCAGAATATGAGCTCATATCGGGATAGCCTCAAAGCATCCGTGGTCGTCTCTCTTCTCCAAGCCAGGATAAGGATGGCTTATGAGGCCATGGATTTAGGTTTTGAATGCCCCTCCTGGAATGTAAAGGCTTGGGAGGAGAAACTACAGGGCCTCGGAGGTCATCCCGTTGCTCATCCTGCAAAACATACTGGTGAAGAGCCTTCTAAGGCGGCAGAGGAAGCGGCCAATGCTGGTGATGATGCCGAGAAGAATCCTAAGGCTGATGCTGGTGCGAACGCTGGGAAGGAGGTTGCTGTTCAAGAGGGTGCTGCCCCTTAGGCATCGGAGTGGGCGATGATGGATATACGTGCCAAGGCCGGAGCCCACTTTTAAATTTCATGGTTGTGGTTGCATAAACAATTTACTTTTCCTGTCTTCGAACAATTTACATTTCCTGCACTAGAACAATGTGATGACCAAAGGTGGATGGGTCCTAGGTTTTAGGACGAAGCCCTTGGTCATCAATTAGTATAACTCGTTTTGAATGTGATAACGGTTGTAGGTGGACAGGTCCTGTTTTGAGATATATCCTGCAACCGTTACACAAGTATGGTAAAAACTAATTGTGCTTTTGGCGGATGGGCCTCGGTTTGAGGTGAAACCAAAAGCACAACTTTTGACTTGTTAATAACATAACTATCTTTTGACTTATTTACTGTTGCCTTGCATTACTTAGTGTAACTCTTAGCTTTGTAAAAATTTTGTATTGTTATATTATAAAAATATCCTGATCAATATGCTCAGCGATATATTGTAAAAACTTTTTATTAGATAGAACTTCCAAACATTCCTTCAACTTTGTAGAAAGTTTTTGAAAAACAATCTATTTTTCCAAAACCAGTTTATGATAATACTTAAATGATCAAAGTGCCAAACTAATACTAGTTTCAAACACCTTAATCAAATATCCTAAAAAGGACTTTGAGAATATATCAGGATTCTTAACATAATGTTACTAAAAACTTAGACGATGTTTACAAAGGAAAGATCATACCCGGAGTAGTATATAACCCTATTACCAAGCCTCAATCTTTTTGCAACTTCTTCAATGAAGATGTCCCCTGTGCGAGGTACTTAGTGTATTAGTTCCGAGCCTTATCCTTTTAACTTTACATCACTATCTTGGCAGGGATGTCCCCTGTGTACAATGTCTTCAAATACTTTAGAAATCTACTGAATGTCAGTTTCCATTGTATAGACAATTTTTTACGTCCCAAGGGTAAAACCCAAGGATGTACTGGAGATAAATCCCTTGTATCCTGGGGAAAATCCCAAATTTTCATGCGCTACAGGCGGGAGTGTATAAACTCCAAGACTTAGAAAGGTGAAAACCTTTAAACCTTAGAGAGTATGAAAATACCCTTTCGTGAGAGAGGGTGATCAATCCTCATATACCTTTAGGATTCAGTATATAGCCAACAGTAACGAAATTGTCAGCCACTTTTACATGGACTGGTCCCGCCACCTTGAACTATCCCTGAATAACTTGCGCTCCAGGCGGGGTGTTTAAACCCAATTCGGAAGAAAGGTGAATACCTTTAAACCTGTGAAGGGATCAGTATCCCTTAAACGTGAGAGAGGGGGCCAATCCTCTAATCTTTCGAGTTATCCTGAGTACATATCCTGGAGCTATATCCTGAAACATATCCTGCAAAACAATTGTAAACTAAGGTGGGTGTTAGCTTGGCTAACACCCCTCCGATGCTTAAGTCAGTCTCGGGTTACAAAGAACAAATTAAACCAAACATATTTAAAAAAGGTAGAATTCATACCATCCTGAGTTAGAAATTAAATTCTAGACTCACTTGAAATAGAGCTTAAGGTGTATAGCATTCCATGACCTCGGTAACATATCCCCCTCCATATTCTTGAGTCTGTATGCTCCTTTCCCTGCTTCTGATTCAACTTCATATGGTCCTTCCCATTTTGGAGCTAACTTGCCATCGGCAGGATTAGTAGTATTCTGAAAAGCCTTTCTTAACACCCAATCTCCAATCTTAAATCTTCTGGTCCTAATATTCTTGTTATATGCCCTGGATATTCTCTGTTGATATGCTGCCATCCTTAGCCTTGCCGCATCTCTCTTCTCATCTATAGTGTCTAAATCCTGACTCAAGGCTTCAGGATTCTGCTCAGGATCACTTAGGGTAGATCTTGCAGTAGGTATTGTCATTTCCGTTGGAATCATTGCTTCTGCTCCAAATACCAAGGAAAATGGGGTTTGGCCTGTTGCATTCTTTACCGTTGTCCTATCAATTCTTCTGCCCATCTTCCTTTTTTGGCTCCGAGCCTTTTCTTTAAGTTATTGACAATTATCTTGTTTGAGGATTCTGCTTGTCCATTCGCTTGAGGATGTACTGGAGTAGATGTTATCATTTTGATTCCCCAACTCTTGCAAAAGTCGGTAGTTCTCCTGCTTATAAACTGAGAACCATTGTCACAGATTATCTCGGCTGGTACTCCGAATCTGGTCAGGATATTCCTCTTTATGAAGGATACTACTTCTTGGTCTCTAACTTGAACAAATGCTTCAGCTTCAACCCACTTAGAGAAATAATCCTTCATTGCTAGCATAAAGACTTTTCCTCCCGGAGCTTTTGGTAGCTTTCCCACTATATCCATACCCCACTTCATAAATGGCCAAGGGGAAACAAAAAGGGTATAATGGTTCAGCAGGTTGATGCAGTATGTTACTATGTCTTTGACATGCGTCACATCTTCGAGCATATTCTGCGGCATCCTTTCTCATTGTTGGCCAATAATATCCTGTCCTTAATACTTTTGAGAATAACGACCTGCCCCCAGCATGATTACCACAATCCCCTTCATGTATATCCTGGAGTACTTCTTTGGCTTCAGGATCCTCCAAGCACCTCAAATACGGTCTTGCAAGAGATTTCTTGTATAAAATATTATTTATAATAGTAAATCGTGATACCTTCATCCTAAATGCCTTAGGATTTTCATTTCCAGGGATGTGTCCTTCTTTGAGATATCTCATGATTGGAGCCGTCCAGGATTTAGGATCCTCTTCAGGATGCTCTGCTCCAGGATCCTGAATACCCGCTACTTCTTTATCCTGAGGATTTGTTGCAGGATATAAGACATGTAATATTGGTATTTGGGTCCCTTCAGGTATCCTGATCGATGATCCCAAATTTGCTAAGGCATCTGCTTCAGCATTATCTTCCCTTGGTACCTGTTCAAGTATAAAAACATCGAAATATCCTGCTAATTTTTTAAGAATATCGAGATATTCGATTAATTTCTCACCCTTAACTGCATAGGATCCATTAAAATGGTTAGTAATTAACAAAGAGTCAACATATACTTGCAAATTTTTGATACTCATACTCTTAGCCAATTCTAATCCTGCAATTAAAGCTTCATATTCTGCCTCATTATTAGTAGCAGGAAATTCACACCTAATTGCCTAGGGTAATATGTCCCCCTGTGGCGATTTTAGTAGTATTCCTAATCCTACTCCTCTTACATTAGATGCACCGTCAGTATATAATGTCCAGGATCCTGAGGATTCTCCTAACTGTTGAACTTCTAGGTCTACCTCGTCCTGAATGTCACTAATAAAGTCAGCCACAAAGTCAGCTAAAGCCTGAGATTTTATGGCATTTCTAGGTTCATATACTAAATCATAAGCACTCAATTTTACTGACCACTTGGCCATCCTGCCTGACATCTCTGGTTTCCTAAGCACATTTTTAACAGGATAATTTGTTTTAACATGTATCCTATGTGTCTCGAAATAATGTCTAAGCTTCGTTGATGCCATGACTAATGCTAGTATTAATTTTTCTAAGCGAGAGTACCTAGTTTCAGCATCTAATAAACTTTTACTAACATAATAAACAGGATATTGCTGACCTTCATGATCTTTTATAAGAACGGCACTTACAGCATTCCCTGATACAGCAAGGTACAGGGATAGTGGTTCACCATTTTCAGGCTTCATCAATAGAGGTGCGGTTGAGAGATATCGTTTCAAATCCTGCAAGGCTGCTTCATGCTTCTCCCCCCATTCGAATCTTTTATTCTTCTTCAGGATATCATAAAAATCTTTGCACTTCTCTGAGGATCTCGAGATAAACCTGTTTAAAGCTGCTACTCGCCCTGTCAATCTTTGTACGTCCTTCATATTTGAGGGTGATTTTATATCCAGGATAGCTTTGATCTGCTCTGGGCTTGCTTCTATCCCCCTTTTTGTCACCATATATCCAAGAAACTTTCCTGCCCCCACTCCGAAATGGCATTTAGCAGGATTCAGCTTCATGTTGTATTGATCCAGGATATCAAATGCTCCCTTGATATCCTGGAGGTGATCCTCAGCCTTTTTAGATTTCACCACCATATCATCGATATATACCTCCATGGTGTCCCCCAGTTTGTCTTTGAACATCATGTTTACCAATCTTTGGTATGTTGCACCTGCATTTTTCAAACCAAAAGGCATAGCTGTATAACAATAAATACATGTTGGTGTCATGAAGGCAGTATCCTCCTGGTCAGAAGGCTCCGTTTGGATCTGTTGAAATCCTGAGGATGCGTCCATGAAGGTCAGCATTTCATGCCCGGTAGTGGCATCTACCATTGCATCAATGTGGGGAAGAGGAAATGGGTCTTTAGGACAAGCTTTGTTCAAGTCTGTGTAGTCTACACAAACTCTCCATTTCCCATTTTTCTTTTGTACTACAACCACGTTTGCTAGCCACCTTGGGAACTTAACCTCTCTGATCATTCTGGACTTTAATAATCTTTCAACTTCCTCCTGGATAATCGTGTTCCGCTCAGGAGCAAACTTCCTTCTTTTTTGTTGCACAGGCTTGAATGATTTATCAATTCCAAGCTTGTGAGTGATAATATCTTTGGATATGCATGTCATATCCTCATGCTTCCATGCAAACGTTGACATCCTGCATTTCAAAAAGTTAATTAATTGTTCTTCAATATCCTGAGGGATATTGGTCCCTACGAGCACCGAAATATCAGGATTATCCTGGTCCAGGATAATTTTCTTCACATCCTGCTCCGGATCCTCCACGATATCCTGGGCCCGCGTCTTTAATTGCTATGCTGCACTAGGTTTGGTTGAGGATTTCATCGAGGATGAGTAGCATTCTTTCGCCTCCTGCTGATCACTATCAACTTTGACAACTCCCCAAGGGGTAGGTATCTTGATGCATTGGTGATATGTTGATGGCACGGCCTTCATATCGTGAATCCACGGTCTTCCTAGTATGATGTTATAGCAGGATAGAGAATCCATCACACAGAAACGTTGTATCGAGTTGACTCCTTCAACGTATACTGGCAACTTTATCTCTCCCACTGTGTTTCTAGCCTCTCCACTGAACCCAACAAGCACGGTAGACTTTGAAGTGATATCCATTGGAGATACATTCATTCTCTTCAGAGTTTCTAGTTGGATTATGTTGACGGGGTTGCCATTATCAACCAGTATCCTGCGTACAAAATGGTTAGCCACATATAACGTTATTACCAGAGCATCATGGTGAGGATCCTGGACAGTATCCCTGTCATCAGCATCAAAAGTGATCACTTTGTCAGTTGTGAGGGTAGTCATCCTGACAGGTTTGTCTCCCCTTTCGGCCTTAGCTTCCTTTGCATGTCTCTTTGCTGCCGAATACGAAGTTCCACAAATGTCGGATCCTCCCGAAATGAAGTTGATTATCTTGGCATCCGCGGGAGGTGATGCTGCTCGCTCAGGATCCTTCTCAGTATCCTGACCCTTATTCTTCTTTCTCCCCAAGAGATCTTTCAGATATCCCTTGCTTAAAAGATATCTTATTTCTTTTCTTAGAGCAATGCAATCCTCAGTTACATGTCTGAAACCTTCGTGGAAAGCACACCATTTTGACTTATCTTTCCAGTCAGCCTTTTGTTGATTCTTTCGAGGCCACCTAGCCTTGTCTCCTAGACCCTGCATGGCATACATCAATTCAGGAATGTTAACAAAAAAGCAATATTCAGACAACTCAGGATACTCTTCGGGATCCTCATCTTCGACGGCATTCACTCTCTTGTTTTCATTTCTACCATATGGCTTAGGCCGATATGACTTGAATGAGGATTCTGACTTCCTGTTAGTTGACTCATAAGTGTTAGATGAGTTCATCCTTTCTTGCATCTTCCTGTCATCTTCCAGATGGATATATCTCAAAGCCCTGTTATGAGCTTCGTCGAGATTCCTGCAGGGATTCATTACAAGATCCTGATAAAACTGAGAATCCTTTTGTAATCCCATCTTAAAAGCTTGCACAGCTGTTGCAACATCAAGATGCGGGATATCCAAGGATTCTCGACTGAATTTGTTCACATAATCCCTCAAGGATTCCTGAGGCCCTTGAGTTATCCTGTAAAGATCACTGGTTAGTTTCTCAAAACTCCGACTACAAGAAAATTGACTGTTAAATAAATTAACCAAATGAGCAAACGAAGTAATTGAGTGAGGAGGAACGTTTAACAGCCATTTTAAGGCTTATCCTGTTAGAGTAGAACCAAATCCCTTGCACAAGCACGCTTCCTTGAGCTCCGGAGGGATAGGGTTAATCTCCATTCTTTCCCTATACTGAGCAATATGCTCTTCGGGATCCGTACTCCCATCATAAAGCTTCATGTTGGGGGTTTGGAGTCTCTTTGGGATCTCAGCATCACAGATAGGATATGCAAAACGAGATATCTTGTGGCTGTCCTGGGACACTTCCGGGATCGGCTGGACCACCCCTGGTACACTAGATATCATGTCCTTCAACTTCTGAAGTTCCCTAGTAAGTGCTGATGTTACACCTGTATCCTGCAAAGATCCACTATTGTTAATAGCATGAGTATTATTATTATTTGACACGTTACCCGTTGGAGGATTTTGTCCATATCCTGAAGCATATCCTGAGCTCCTCATGGTTGACATCCTGACCGAGGAGGGTATTTCAGGAGTATGATTCTGAGGAAGGCTGGGAACAATATTCCCCCTGTTATCCTCAGTATACACAGCTGAACTAAAGTTCAACGTTCTGGGATGAAATGGAGTGACATTATCCTCAGCAGATCTGCTCGAGCCAGACTTCAGGAGTTGTATTTCCCTTAAAAGCATTTGGTTTGTTTCCTGTTGCTGCCTCATTTGTTCCTGCACACTTCCAAATAAAGTAAGAATTTCATCATTAGAAGCTAGAACGGGAGCAGATTCCTGAACACTGCGAGTAGGGATAATATCCTGAGGTCGTGAAGAAGCTGGCATCCTTGGAGGAGGTGGTGGAAGCACCGAACCAGTAGTAGCAGAAGTCATAGCAGACACAGTAGAGGAACTCATGTTTGATCTTGAGGCCATTACGGACAATGTGGCAAAAAGTTTTGAAAATAGAAAACCGATTAGCGATTTGACAAAAATTTTTAGTAAAGAGAGCACCACTTGCCCCACGGTGGGCGCCAAATTGTTTTGGTAAAAAATTACCGAAGCAATTTAGTGATCAAATTAGTAAAGTGAGGTAGTGTGCTAGAAAGTGTGTTGAAAATATGCTTGTTAAGTTATTTAGAAAATCAGTATTCAGGATACGGCTCAGGATATAGAGCTGTATCTATGATCAAACAGTGAGCAAGAGTAAAGTAGACGACACGAGATGTACGAGGAAAGCCCTTGATCAATCTAGATCGCCGGCATAAAACCTCGGGAGCTGACAATCGCAGCTGCCTTGTTCTTCTATTGCTTCAAATATCAGGATACAGTGCAGGATGTGGTGCGGATCGACTATGTGTTACAATGAAATTTGAATACAAGTGTGGTGTTTGCAATGAGCTAGAGAGTGAAAGTGTTCGAGAGTGTAAGTGAAAAATTGTGTGCCTTAAACTGATCCGCCCCCATCTATTTATAGTAAAGATAATGTAACAAACTACCCTAAACTTCCGGGATCCACCGAATATTCCTTAATCGAACGTTGTAGACCTGGTCTTTCGGGTTCAACGTCTCTCCTTCAACAAACACGTCCGAGTCTTGAGGAGAAGAAGTCCACTTGACCGTTAGCAAGTCTCGGCCTTTAACCTGCACGTGGTTAATTCAATAAACCTCAGGATATCACCCAAGATGTTAGCAATATCCTCTTCCAGCATCCTGGTCACAAATAAACAACTCAAGGCAGGATATTGGTCAGGATATGTATGCTTAGAAAATGAGCCATAACATGACCATTAGTGATTAATTTCTAAGTCAAACCTTATTTACGATAAGGTTGACTTTTGATCATTAAACTAATTAAAACATGAACTTAAGGGGTTAAGCATACTCACAAAGGTCCTTATCCCTAATAATCAACTGAAGGAAGCTTCTTAAAACTCCAGGATGCTTCAGAGAGTGAGTTTGAGAGTGGAACTTCAAATGTGCAAGTTTTCAATCAAAGAACTCACCCCCTATTTATAGTTATTGGATGGTTTTTGGATGATTGCCAGGTGTTAGGGGAAGTTCTAAGATGTTTACAGGTGTAAAACCATCTTTCAAAACCGTCCAATGATCCATAGAATCAAACATGAGAGACAGGGAAGCAAAAACACAGCTGGTTTTCAGTTTTTTGATACTGGGCATGGCTTACGGACCTCAAGGGTCCATCCATACGGTCCGTAAGGACTGGGCCAGCACACAACAACTTTCATTTGTTGACAGTTTGGGCCCCTTCACTACCAAATGCAATTTCCGACACATCTAAGGCCCGTTAAACCATTTTTAAGGCTCTACAATGATTCCTTAGCATAGGGAACATGAAACATGCTCAAAACTATGCCGGATGTCGGTTTGTTTGGTCGTACGGTCCCGTTGTTCGGCTAATTACGACGAAACACGGACGGACGCTAAAACGATCCAAATTACGCGACGAATGGAATTTTATCAAGCCAAACACTAAAATAAAATATTTTAGTGCTTACATAAATTTTTGGGTGTCCGGATATATTCAGAATGTGAGATATGCGCGAAAATGCAAACTTGTGCACTTTTTGACACTTTTAGTCCCTGCATGACGTAAAAGTTTATTTTTACGCACCAAACACCTCTAAGCCTATATCTAAGCTATATAAAGGATAAATAGGGTATGTTTAACTCATGTACATATTCCGGAAGTTCCGTTACCATACGAATCGACCTACTTTTGCAGTTTGACGCAAATAGTCCTTTAATTGCGCAAAGTAGCGCTAAATGTTATTTAATGATATCCAAGCCTTCCATGGGCCATGTTGGTCATTCCCAAGCATATACTTAAATATTACTACGCTCCCGTCCGCTTAAATGGTCACCAAAAGGCGTATATTCAAAAGTTGACGCTTTAGATCCCTTTATTGCGCAAACTTGCGCATCTCATCATCTAATAGCATTGAAGCCTCATATAATCCATATTAGGCATTATTGAAAGTATTATTAAACATCACGATGCTTCGGGTTCGCTAAAAGATCATTCAGAGGTATAATTAAACATATTGACACTTTTAGCCCCTCTAACTTGCAAAGTTGCGCATAACTTTACTTATAGGCATAAAAACCGTAGATGGTCATTATTTGGCATTCCCGAGAGTATAATTAGATATTATGAAGCTCCCGGTTTGTTAAAAGGTCACTCAAAGGTAAGAATTAACATGTTGACGCTTTTAACCCTTTATTGCGCAAACTTTCAATTAATTACGCAAACGGCTACACTTGATCGACAAGTGGCTCATTTGTGAATATAAATACTGTATGATGTTATTTAGAATTTTATTTTAGGCATGCTAACACTTCCAGTCCTTTCATAATCAAAGTTTTCGATTTTTCGAAAAATTAGTCCCTTAAATTTCAATGTTTGACTTTATTAGGGTTTATTACACGTGTCAATACATCATTGGACGTGATTTTACGAGGTGTTATACATGAATACATGATGTATTTCATGTATCTAATCTCAAGAAATGCTTAGCTGATAAATCACTAGTGGTGCCTCTTAAGGATATAGAGGTAAATGAGCAGATCAGTGACTGGGCCAGGCTAGGGCCTACCCAGCCTACGTCGCGGGCCGCGAAGGACTATACTTCGGCTTACACGGGCCACGAGGAAGTCTGAAATCAGCCCTATAAATTGAGTCAAGAGGCCTTCAGTCCAATTCGTTTATCTCACACTTTCTCTCTCGAATTTCTGCATAGATTAAGTAATTTCCGGGCATAATACCTCCCTAAATAACAAAGTTCTGCCTCGTTGTAAGTATTATAACCCCCGTTACATATTAGATACGCTGCCCGATTGATCCAGGGTTCCGTAACGGCTGTCGTGGTTCTGCCCGACGTAGTCGTTGGAATACCGTCTCGGGGAGGGTATTACTAATGTAAATATTGGGTTATTATACTAATGTGTGTGCATTTGTGTAATTAATAGATAATCACCTGGAAATCCTTAAGAAAACCCTAAGACAACAATGTGAGTAATTTCCTTTTTGTAAACCTTTTCGTCAACTGTTTTTACAAAACCTTCAATTATTTTAAAATATAATTAGCAGTGATTGAGTCTTTGTAATTCTTCAATTACTGCCGGTATGCTGGGGTTTTGTATACAAAATGTGGAACACATTACCATTGGATAACGAGATAGCCAATGTGTAATATGACCCACCAGTCAGGATTGACAGTACTGAATGAGTAATTGTGTAGATATAATCATTGTAATCGCTCTCAATACTGTTAAAGGATAAAACTCTTCTTGATTAAATTGGGATTCACTCACCAGTATTTGCCAATGACAAAATGTTTTTAAATGCGTTTCAGGTAACAAAATGTGAAAGCCAAATAGAAGCCAGCGGGACAGCGCTGAAGGCTTCGAAAAAGTGGCTATAAAAGTTACCTAAATAAAGAGATGTTCTTATTAAATAAAATAGGGTTTATCCCTAATAAAATGTGTGTATTGAAAACTTGGGAATTTCCCACGTGTTTAATATTATAAAAGTGTGGTATTTTACTCTGATAAAATATTTCCTAACTACGGTCCTGATGTAATTTCCGCGGCCAAAATGATAAACACCGATACCACTAAAACTGGTCGCGGCCGCCCGTTCCCAGGTAATTAAGGTACGGGGGTTGCGACATGTAGGCTGCAAGAAAACTTCGGTTGTAGTTATAACTTCTTTAGCTTCAACTAGATGCTTCATTACCGAGTTCAGTTGGACTTGTTCTTCAATCAGATGCATTTAGCTGTAAACAGTTTTCTTGGAGATTTCTTTCAACACTTAACTTAAATGGACTAACAAAAGTGGACAATACCGATGGTAAGATAAGCCGGATGTTACAACAAGAGTAGTTTTGGTGCACCACAAAAATGTACCGATCGCATATGTAAGAAAACGGGAAAGATCCAACAATTATGAAAAACACCATGAAGTTGAGGTTTTTTATTATTGATGTTAAATATTTTAATAAAAAAAAGGTATTGTTAAACTTAATAAAAGCAGTTAAGATGCATGGGTTGTTAGGCTACTCGGTGTGGAGGTAACAAGTCCTTGGAGGATGTCCATCCACGTCATCGCCATGTCACCATCCAAGGACGATGTCCCTCTAAGGATGAAACAAAGGAACTTGTGGATGGGCCTCCCCCACTTATTTTTTTTAAATTCACATGTTTTTCTAACATTTATTAATTTATAAAATAAAATTATTATTATATATATCAAATAATAACGTATGTTTGCGCCAGGGATGTTTTTGCCTTTTCAGATTGACCACCAACTTTTCACCAAACAGCTCAAACCCTAGCCCCCCATGTTTCCTTATACCCTTGACAGGACTTTCATACAAACACAAACGTGCACATAATCGAGAGACAGAGACCGAGAGTTTGAGAGAGAGGCTAGGGGAGGAGATCGGTGGTCGACCTCCACCCATGGCGGAGCCACGACGGCTTGTGGCAGGTCGCCCACTGTGAGGCGGTGAGTGGGGTGACGACGTAGATTGGGCAGCGGCGATGGAGTGGTGATGACGGTAGAGGATAGGCTAAAGGGGGTGGTGAACGGCTGACTTAGCGGCGACGATGGGGTGGTGGTGTTGTTGGATTAAGGGTGAACGGCGGAGAGGTGGTGGTGCTAGGCGGGTTAACGGCGGAAGTTGGATTCCGACGGCGTCACCGACGCCACCATTTCGGTGAGATTTGACAGCAGCAACAGTGGAAACAAGTGACGGTGTTTGGCGGCGCGACTTGCCGGCGAACCTTTGGCTCTAAAGAAACTCCAGTAAGTTATTTTCTTTAATTTCTATCTACTATATTCTGCTGGTGTATTTAGATGTTGTAAAGTTGTGTTTTATTCTTTTTCGTTTTGTCTTTTAAGTTGCTAGGGATTGTTCAGATAACGTCAGGATCATGGATCTACCCAACCCAAGCCGCCAAGCCTATTCCACACTCAGTCCACTTTTTTTAAGATTAATTTGGTTGTCCTTTAATCTATTTCTTGTAGTGTTTTAGGCTCATAAGTTGTCTTTAACTTTGTAATTTTGTTCCATTTCTTCACTAATGCACGTTTGGGATGATTTGTAGTTGTGGCTGGGCCAGATTTTCAGCATGAGCATTGTCACACTGAAAAGAAAAACGGATTGAATGAGGCTTTGGTATGTTTCATTCGCATTTACAAATGCCGTCTCGAAGTTATCTTCTTTGGTATGTCTTTTTTGGGGTATTTAATTGGGGTCTTTGTGTTTGGCTTTCGGTTCATGACGGAATTCCCCGCGCAACGCGCGGCGGAAAAAAACCTAGTTAATATTAAAAAACAAACATTACATCACTTAAAAAAAACACAACCTAAAAAAACATAACTTAAAAAAACATAGCTTAAAAAATACAAGATTGGTAAAAATTAAAAATCCTAAGAATTCCAATTTTTAGCAATCGTTTCTTTCATTTTACGTAAAACCGCTCGGTCTTCTTCTGGATACGTGTTGATATCGGTTGTAATTATCTCCAATTCTTTTAGTTGGTTCTTTTCTTGCTTCGACCGAACCCATTCGTACACTTCACGTTGCTTCGCTTGTGCCTTTTGGGCTGTGAGCTCGGTTTATGCTTTGAACTGGGCCATAAACTCGTCCATTTTCGAACCGCCCCCCGACGCGGCTTAATTTTTTTCAGCAACCGCTGCCTTTTTGGATTTGTCCCTTCCCATTGGACGTTCCTCCTCTCGAACTACGTACTCTTCTTCGTCAAATTCCTGCTCGTCGTTTATATTTACTTGGCATCGTGCGTCCGAGCCCCCTGCCCTATAACTTCCGGTCTCCGAGGTTTTTGTCCGTTTAGAAATTGAGAGAAAATTGCGAGGATGACCAACTCGTATCCATCGTAGGATAGTAGCCGAGTACCGAGAAAACGTTCGGGTTTGGGTTCGGGTTGTTCGGATTGTATGGATCCATGGCAAAATTTATAAAAAAAAGTGAAGAATTTTATAAAATTGACAGAGAGTTTTGGTTGAAGTGGTTAAAAAAATGGGG
Source organism: Helianthus tuberosus (assembly GCA_030545235.1). Lineage (NCBI taxonomy): Eukaryota > Viridiplantae > Streptophyta > Magnoliopsida > Asterales > Asteraceae > Helianthus > Helianthus tuberosus. The sequence goes on from CM060363.1 coordinate 65,108,326, forward strand.
TGAAAGATGTGTATTTAAAGGTAAAATATTTTTTTTTATAAAAGTAGTCGTTTGAAATAATTAAGGAAATGATTTTTTTAAATAGCCGTTGGAAGGCATTTATGGTGAGGTGGAGGGCCAGCACAAACGTCTCCTCCAAGACGTTGAGGACGGCGACATGGGTGAGGAAATGGTGTTTGGACCGGCGCCGAGCCTGGACGGGCCATGGCCGTCCTCCACACTGAGCAGCCTTATTGCACAAATCCTAAGTAGAAAGATTAGAATAAAACTATAGTTAACTATTATAAGTTTTTTTTTGGAACAACATAGAAAATTATTCATTCAAACCAAACCTCCAGCAAGAAGCTAAAGGCAAAACGCATCGGAAATTACAAAACAAATAAGTTTGCATCTGTCGCAACCCCCGTCCCCTATCTGTCCCGGGAACGGGCGGCCGCGAGACCATATTTAGTGGTATCGGTGTTTATCATTTTGGCAGCGGAAATTACATCAGGACCGTAGTTAGGAAATATTTTATCAGAGTAAAATACCACACTTTTATAATACTAAACACATGGGAAATTCTCAAGTTTCAAGTACACACATTTTCATAGGGATAAACCCTATTTTATTTAATAAAAACATCTCTTTATTTAGGTAACCTTTATAGCCACTTTTCCAAGCATTCAGTGTTATCCAGCTGGCTTTCACATTTTGTTACCTGAAACGCGTTTAAAAACATTTTGTCAGTGGGAAATACTGGTGAGTGAATCCCAGTTTAATCAAGAAGAGTTTTATCCTTTAACAGTATTAAGAGCGATTACAATGTTTATTTCTACACAATTACTCATTCAATACTGTCAATCCTGACTGGTGGGTTATATTACACATTGGCTAACTCTTTGTCCAATGGTAACGTGTTTCACATTTTGTATACAAAACCCCAACATACCGGCAGTAATTGAAGAATTACAAGACTCAATCACTGCTAATCACATTGTAAATTATTTAAGGTTTTGTAAAAACGGTTTGTAAAAAGGTTTACAAAAATGAGATTACTCACATTGTTGTCTTAGGGTTTTCCTTTAAGATTTCCTGGTGATTATCTATTAATTACACAAATGCACACGCGTTAGTATAATAACCCAATATTTACATTAGTAATACATTCCCCGAGACGGCATTCCAACGACTACGTCGGGCAGAACCACGACAGCCGTTACGGAACCCTAAATCAATCGGGGCATCGTATCTAATACGTAACCGAGGGTTATGATACTTACAACAATGCAGAACTTCATTATTTAGGGGGGATATTATGCCCCGGTATAGTGCCTACTATATAGAAATTGAGAGAGAAATCGAGGGAAATGAGCGACGTAAACTGAAGGCTGAGGGCCTTCTTATATAGGGTTGTTCGCCGACCCTGTCGCGCCCCGCGACGGAAACAGGGGGTGTCGCGCCCTGCTACGTAGGGGGTGTAGGCCCTAGCCTTGCCCACTCAGCGGCTAGCTTCGCCACGCACACGACACGCGGAAGCTCCGGGTGTCGCCGGTTGTCGAGGAGATCACGGCCTGCGACGACTCAAGGTCAGTCAGTCGCGCCCCGCGACAGACTTGTTTTTATTTTTTTTATTTTTTTTTTAAATATATAAGGTATTTTGGGCTTGGTTTTCGCATACGGGATATATTTTAGGACGTATAGGGACACTTTAAATATATTAGGGGTGTTGAAAAATATTAAGGAGGGTTGTTGTATCCTCCCACCTTGTTTTAGAGCTCGTCCTCGAGATCTACTGGAATAGGTGCCGGTATTTCCTTTGCATCTCTGATTCAAGTTCCCAAGTATATTTTGGTCCTCTTTTGGAGTCCCATTTTACTTTGACCAGAACTAGTCTCTTGTGTTTGAGATTCTTGACCTTTCTGTCTTCAATCTATAGAGGTCTTTCTACAAATTTTAACTGTTCATTTACCTCTATGTCCTTAAGAGGTACTACTAGTGATTCATCAGCTAAACATTTCTTTAGATTAGATACATGAAACACATCATGTATTCCTGCCATTTCCTCTGGCAGTTGCAGCTGATAAGCTACAAGTTCTATTCTTTTATTAATTTAAAAAAGTCCAACATACCTGGGGTTTAGCTTTCCTCTTTTGATGAATCTTACCACTCCTTTCCAAGGAGAGACTTTTAATAACACTTTGTCTCCTACCTGAAATTCCAATGGCTTTCGTTTGTTATCTGCATAACTCTTATGTCGATCGCGTGTTGCTTTCAGTTGTTCCTTGATTTGAATGATCTTGTCTGTTGTTTCTTGTACTATCTCGGGTCTGGATAGTTGCTTTTCTCCAATTTCTGCCCAATAGACTGGCGTTTGGCACTTTCGTCCATAAAGTGCTTCGAATGGTGCATCATTGATACTTTTGTGATAACTGTTATTATAAGAAAATTCTATTAATGGTAAGTGGTCGTCCCAATTACCTCCGAAATTAATTACACAAGCTCTAAGCATGTCCTCCATTGTCTGAATTGTCCTTTCACTTTGTCTGTCCGTTTGAGGATGATAAGCGGTGCTTAGATTTAACTTGGTTCCCATTGCTTTTTGAAAACTTGTCCAAAAATGAGAGGTAAAACGGCTATCTCTATCAGAAACAATTGATAAAGGAATTCCATGTAATGAAACTATTTCATTCACATATAATTTAGCTAACTGTTCCATACTAAAAGTTTCCTTCATGGGTAGGAAATGAGCTGACTTAGTTAGCCTGTCTACAATCACACAGTTTGTATCATTACCTTTTCTTGTTTTGGATAATTTAGTAACAAAATCCATTGTTATCAATTCCCATTTCCAAACTGGCATTTCTAATTGTTGCAACAAACCTGAGGGTTTCTGGTGTTCAGCTTTAACTTGTGAACAGGTTAGACACTTTGCAACATATGCTGCTATATCCTTTTTCATTCCTATCCACCAAAAATTCTTTCTTAAGTCTTGATAGATCTTATCACTTCCAGGATGCATCGTATACTTAGACTTATGGGCTTCCTCTAATATACGGTGGCGTAGGTTTCCTAATTTAGGTATCCACATCCTTTTCTTATGGAATCTCCAAATTCCATCTGTTCCTTGTTCTAGTTCTTTAATCATTCCTTTCAATTTCTCAGTATTATCCTTGATTACCGATTCTTGTGCTTTTCTAATCCGTTCATTTAAATCTATCTGCAGGTTTAACTGAAGAGAACGCACTCTTTTTGGCTTTTCGTGATATTTTCGACTTAAAGCATCAGCTACTACATTTGCCTTTCTTGCATGATATTACAATCATAGTCACTAAGTATCTCCATCCAGCGTCTTTGTCTCATATTCAGCTCCTTTTGTCCAAAAACATACCTTAAAGTCTTATGATCAGTGAAAATGGTAAACTTACTACCATAAAGGTAATGTCTCTAAATTTTCAGGGCAAAAATTATGGCTCCAATTTCTAAATCATGGGTTGAATAATTTTCTTCATGATTCTTAAGTTGTCTAGATGCATATGCTATAACTTTTTGGCGTTGCATCAATACACATCCATAACCTAACTTAGAAGCGTCACAATAGACTATAAAGTCTTCAGTTCCTTCAGGTAACGCTAGTATGGGTGCGTTGGTTAGTCTTTGCTTAAGAATTCTAAAAGCTTCTTCTTTTTTGGTCCCCATTCAAACTTAACAGATTTACAGGTTAGCTTAGTTAAGGGAATGGCTATTCTAGAAAAATCTCGAATAAACCTTCTATAATAACCAGTCAATCCTAAGAAACTTCTAACCTCAGTTGGTGACTCAGGGGTTTTCCATTTGGTAATCGCCTCGATCTTGGTGGGATCCACATGAATTCCTTCATGATTGACTAAATGCCCAAGAAATTATACCTGTTCTAACCAAAACTCACACTTCAAAAACTTAGCATAAAGCTTTTCTTTTCTCAATAAACTTAGAAGTGCGTGCAAATGCTTTGCATGTTCCTCTTTACTCTTCGAGTAAATGAGAATATCATCTATAAAGACAATTATGAATTTATTCAAATATGGCTTACATATTCGGTTCATCGTGTCCATAAATGCAGCTGGGGCATTGGTTAAACCAAATGGCATGACAGTAAATTCATAATGGCCATACCTTGTTCTGAAAGCGGTCTTAGGAAGTCCTCTTCCTGTACCTTTAATTGATGATATCCTAATCGTAAATCTATTTTAGAGAAAAATCGAGCTCCTTGTAATTGATCAAACAAATCATCGATTCTCGGTAATGGATACCGATTTTTTATCGTGACTTTGTTCAATTCGCGGTAGTCAATGCACATACGCATTTATCCGTCCTTATTCTTGACGAATAAGATCGGTGCTCCCCATGGCGATGAGCTTGGCTGTATGAATCCTTTCTCCAACAATTCGTCAAGCTGTTTCTTTAGTTCCTGCATTTCTACGGGTGCCAAACGGCATGACAGTAAATTCATAATGGTCATACCTTGTTCTGAAAGCGGTCTTAGGAAGTCCTCTTCCTGTACCTTTAATTGATGATATCCTAATCGTAAATCTATTTTAGAGAAAAATCGAGCTCCTTGTAATTGATCAAACAAATCATCGATTCTCGGTAATGGATACCGATTTTTTATCGTGACTTTGTTCAATTCGCGGTAGTCAATGCACATACGCATTTATCCGTCCTTATTCTTGACGAATAAGATCGGTGCTCCCCATGGCGATGAGCTTGGCTGTATGAATCCTTTCTCCAACAATTCGTCTAGCTGTTTCTTTAGTTCCTGCATTTCTACGGGTGCCAAACGGTAAGGTGCTTTGGCAATTGGTGTCGTTCCTGGTAGCAGGTGGATTCTGAATTCAACTTCTCTGTCTGGCGGTAGCCCTGGTAATTCTTCTGGAAATACATCTGAAAATTGGGATACTACTGGAATATCCTTTAGTTCTTTTCCTTTTGTGTTAATGATTATGGAAATCAAATACACTAATGATCCTTTTTTTACATAACTGGTTGTTTTCTTCACATAGATGAATTCTGTGGATCTAGAGGGCTTATCTCCTTTAATTGTGATATTTTCACCTCTTGGTGAATTTACTTGGATTGACTTTTGATCACATAAAATACTGGCTTTATTGGCTATTAACCAATCCATTCCTAATACAACATCAAATCCTGCCAGATTCATTGGGTAAAGGTTTGCAATAAATTTTTGATTTAAAAATTCTATTCTTGCTCCCAGCAAGATCTCAGAAATCTTAATGGTTTCTCCGGTTTCTCCATTTGCTGTTTCTACGAGAGATTCTTGTGGGAGTTTAGTTAATGATTGATTGAGAAGTTTGCAAAATGAAGTATTAATAAAACTTTGGTTTGCACCAGAGTCAAATAATACTTTAGCAAAAACATCATTAACTAAAAACGTATCGGCGATCACATCCGGGATCATCTTTGCTTTTTCTGCAGTCAGAACAAATGCTCTAGCATTTTTAGTAGTCTTGTTGTTCGGAGCTGGAGTTAGTTTTGGACAGTTTGGCTTAATATGACCTTGTTCTCCACAGTTGTAGCATATCCTGTTGTTAGGCTTCTTCCTGCAGTCTTCCTCCTTGTGTCCACATATTTTGCAAAAATTGCAATATATAGAGCATCTTCCAGAATGCTTCCTTTTGCAATACTTGCAGTAGGGTGAAGAAGTAGAACCTACATTTTTCCCACGATTGGAATTTCCTAAATGAAATTCTTAGGTAAGTTTCTGAGCTAGGTTCCTCATCTGGTTTTCTTCTTGTGTACGCACTAACTCATCAGTCAAGGTGTTTGCTAGTTCTACAGCTTCTTCTATAGTTTGAGGTCTAGCCGCCTTGACTACATGCCTAATTTCACTGATTAATCCCCAGATGTAGCGGGAGATTAATACTGGTTCAGGTGATGCAAGGGTTGACACTATTCTAGCATATTCAAAGAATAAAGTAGTGTATCCCTTACTATCCACGCCAGGCATTCTAAGGTTTAAGAACTTATTTGCTATCTGTTCTTTTTCATTGGGAGGGCAGAATTTCCTTTCTACCATATTTTTAAATTCCTCTCATTCCATATTGTAAATCTTGTCACTTCCCCTAGACTGGAGGATGGCGTTCCACCATTCTAAGGCTGAGTTTTTAAACAGATTGGAGGCAAACATTATCTTATCTTCTTCTGCGCACTTGCTTATTTTTAAGGTTGCCTCAGTCTTTTCTATCCAGCGTAGAGCTGCAATGGCCCCTTCATTGCCTGAGAATTCTATTGGTTTACAGGACCAGAATTCCTTATAAGAACAACCATGAGACATGGTTCTTCTTCTTTTGGGAATGTGCACTTGAAGTATGGGTCCATTGTTTATGCTGTGACTAGGTTCCGTATGGGTTCGTTTACTTCCATTACCACTTTTATCATTACTTTCCGCATCCCTAACATTTTGGATAATAGCTGGCATGGCATCTCTAATTCCATGGGTTAAAAGGTGTCGAATTTCACTATTATTTACTTGATTTTCATTATTCTGGTTTTCTGGATTTGCTGCGTCGACCATCTGAATTTTAAACAATTACCAGATATTAATATCACAGGACAATACTCAATTCAAACAATCACACGGCAAGCATGTTGATCAAAATCGTCGAGCGTTGCGACTTACTCTATTTTATAGTATGCATCTATAATTATTACAATACAACTTTAATAAAAATACAATACTAATATGCATCACTAACCACTAGGTGGTCTATACTACAACATATATATTATCATATTTTTTTTATTATTCTTTTTCTTTTTTCTTTTTTCTTTTTTCTTTTTTTTTTCAAACCTACACACATATTATATATATATTATATTCTTATTATTATTACTAATGATAGGGGTTCATCCAAAAATCTATATTACGCTCGTTGTATTTCCAGACGAGTCGTTCCCCTATTTGCCTCATTCTTTCGCTTTCTTCTAAAATCTCCTCACCAAAGGTTCAGAGTTCTTGCACATTCTCTGCATTCATTGGGGGTGCATGTGCTGGTACTGGATCTGGGTACTGTAGCATGGGTTCTTCCTGAGGATATGGATTCTCTAGGATTTCCCTAATGTATTCATCATTATCATAATAGGGATCTAGAGGGTCCAGACCTGGGTAAGCCGCTAAGTTTGGCATGGGTTCCTCCGATATTGGATAGCGTTGCTGATAATCCCTATGATCGTCAAACCACGGGTTGTAGTCTGGGTCTTAGGGATTGGGTGCTGGTACTCTAGGTATCTCAGTTGGGTCAAAATCAGGCATTGGGATCTGGGTTATTTTCAATTTCCATTGGCTGGGTGGGAAACAGTGGCAAAGGCTGGGGTGCTATGAGTTGCTCCAGGTTAGGGTCGGCAACTGTGGTTGCTAGGATATGGAAATTTGCTAGACTCCTATTAAGTATATCCTGGGTGTGAGCATCTGTTTCTCTCTTGGCGGCTGTTATAGCACGTTGTTGTTGTAACTTTTTCATTCTCTTCCTACGTTCATGCGCTCCCCTACTGAACCATCATCTCTTTTTAGGAGGGAATGGCTCTTCTGACTGAGCCTTAAACACGAATATCCCATCTTCATTGTCAGCTGAATACCCCGAGAGGGTAGGCTGTGAAGAGGTACCTTCGTTTTGAGGTGAGCTAGACAACTGACGATAGGCGTCGGAAGGTCCTTGGTCGCTCATGTTGTAAACTAACAAATAGTCAAATAACACACAAAAATAAAATACAGATACGCACGTATTTCTGTAGATAATTTCCTAACATTTTAAATAATATCTTGGTGTCAGCAGAACACTTATGTGGCTCAATCAGTGGCTTAGCTCTGATACCACCTTCTGTCGCAACCCCCGTCCCCTATCTGTCCCGGGAACGGGCGGTCGCGAGACCAGATTTAGTGGTATCGGTGTTTATCATTTTGGCAGCGGAAATTACATCAGGACCGTAGTTAGGAAATATTTTATCAGAGTAAAATACCACACTTTTATAATATTAAACACATGGGAAATTCCCAAGTTTCAAGTACACACATTTTCATAGGGATAAACCCTATTTTATTTAATAAAAACATCTCTTTATTTAGGTAACTTTTATAGCCACTTTTCCAAGCCTTCGGTGCTGTCCAGCTGGCTTCTATTTGGCTTTTACATTTTGTTACCTGAAACGCGTTTAAAAACATTTTGTCAGTGGGAAATACTGGTGAGTGAATCCCAGTTTAATCAATAAGAGTGTTATCCTTTAACAGTATTGAGAGCAATTACAATGTTTATTTCTACACAATTACTCATTCAGTACTGTCAATCCTGACTGGTGGGTCATATTACACATTGACTAACTCTTTGTCCAATGGTAACGTGTTCCACATTTTGTATACAAAACCACAACATACCGGCAGTAATTGAAGAATTACAAGACTCAATCACTACTAATCACATTGTAAATTATTTAAAGTTTTGTAAAAACAGTTTGTAAAAAGGTTTACAAAAAGGAGATTACCCACATTGATGTCTTAGGGTTTTCCTTTAAGATTTCATGGTGATTATCTATTAATTACACAAATGCACATGCGTTAGTATAATAACCCAATATTTACATTAGTAATACCTTTCCCGAGACGGCATTCCAACGACTACGTCGGGCAGAACCACGACAGCCGTTACGGAACCCTAGATCAATCGGGCAGCGTATCTAATAAGTAACCGGGGGTTATGATACTTACAACGAGGCAGAACTTCGTTATTTAGGGGGTATTATGCCCAGGTATAGTGCCTACTATATAGAAATTGAGAGAGAATTCGAGGGAATTGAGCGACGTAAATTGAAGGCTGAGGGCCTTCTTATATAGGGATGTTCGCCGACCCTGTCGTACCCCGCGACGGAAACAGGGGGCGTCGCGCCCCGCGACGTAGGGGGTGTAGGCCCTAGCCTTGCCCACTCAGCGGCTAGCTTTGCCACGCACACGACATGTGGCAGCTCCGGCTGCCGCCGCTTGTCCAGGAGGTCGCGGCCCGCGACGACTCAAGGTCAGTCTGTCGCGCCCCGCGACAGCTTATTTTTATTGTTTTTATTTTTTTTAAATATATAAGGTATTTTGGGCTTGGTTTTCGCATACGGGATATATTTTAGGACATATAGGGACACCTTAAATATATTAGGGATGTTGAAAAATATTTAGGAGGGTTGTTATAGCATCAAAAGTGAAACGCCCAAAATTTCTCAATGGTCAAACATCATGTAAAAACGCTAAAATTTTGAACTTTCGTAACTTAATATAAATTTTGACCAATTCTAACATATTTAATGTATAAACTTTAAACTTACTTACAAAAGACATAAACATTTAAAATGACATTTACAATCCAAAAGTAGTTTGACCCATTGACACTAAACATAAACCGGAAGCGCGTAAAGGGCATCATGGAGTGTGTTCGTTCCGACGGCTTTACCTACATCACAACAACAAGAATCAACATTAATTCTACATGTATGCACCACATATTAACTTCCAACTATTAAATTCGCATTCGTTATTTTACTTCCATAATCCAACCCATTCTCATTAATTTACTTATATAAACATTCTTTAATATCTTATTCTAGTTGTTTGGCGTATTCCCTACGTTCCGATTAGATAACATTCCAACATATATTTTATTCGTACGACCCGTTCATACGGTTCGACTACATAGCATTCCAACATACATTCTATTAGTACGACCCGTTCATATGGTTCGACTACATGAAATTCCAACATACATTCTATTAGTACGACCCGTTCATACGGTTCGACTACATAGCATTCCAACATACATTCTAATAGTATGACTCGTTCATACGGTTCGACTACATAGCATTCCAACACACATTCTATTAGTATGAACCGTGACGGTTCGACCACATATCATTCCAACATACATTCTATTAGTGCGACCCGTTCATACGGTTCGACTACATAGCATTCCAACATACATTCTCTTAGTGCGACCCATTCATATGGTTCGACTACATAGCATTCCAACATACATTCTATTAGTACGATCCGTTCATACGGTTCGACTACATAACATTCCAACATACATTCTATTAGTGTGACTCGTTCATACTGTTCGACTACATAATATTCCTTTACTTTCTCATTTTTCTAACCATTCCTTAAATGTTCAACACATCGAATTACCATGTTTTACACTACCACTTTCGAACTAGAATTTATATAATGAGACTAACATTCATATTCTACATTAAGGATAGACAAAGTTCATAAGAACTTACCTTTGTTTTGCGTTGCTTGCGAACCGGATTAACTTGTACCTTCTTCCTTCACGCCTACAATTTCACATTCAACATTCTTTCAATCTCATGCTTTTATCTCACATTTATATTAACATAGTGAGCTAACAACTCATCATTTCACCAATTCTAATCAATTACCATCATGTGCATATGAAATCATCAACATTACATAAGAACCAATACTCAAGCATTTCATCAAACACATGGTGTGCATAACATTAGCAAAGCATAATGTACAAGTATCTTATGCATAACCTCACAAGATCATCAAATTCAACTAATTTCATATAATATTCATTCATAATCAATTTCATCTATCAAATACTCATTATAAACGACTTCATACATAATCATTACACTAATAGTACAAAATTCATCATTACACTTCACAAGATCCTTACTTCAAGTGGGTTTCCACTTTTAATCATCAATTCAGCCAAATTTAAACATAATTCATGTTCTATGTGGTGTTTATAACCCTTACTCATGCTAATTTCACATAATTTCATGGATTGCTTGAAACCTATTTCATACAAGATCATAAAAACATAAAATTCCACTTACCCTATGCTTTAGTGTGCTTAGATGATCATGAAATCAAAGACATGCATGAATTTTAATCAGTTTTCATCCTTCAATTGGCTGCATTTTCATTGTGTTTTCATGGGTATTTTTCACCCTTCTTCTTCCTCTAGTCGACACCCACATCTCACCGACATTCACATTTTTTATTTTTTATAACACTAAGTTTTCATATTACACTTTCAGCCCTTCATATTTTAAAACATGTCACTTTAATATCAAACTATTAAGTAGGTTACCTTTCACCACATTAACTTTGTTCACACTTAAACAATAAAAGTTTATAATTATCATTGTCGATTTAAGACATCATGCGTAAAACATTATGTAGGTTACCTTTCACCACATTACCTTTATACAACTCGCGTATATACTATCTTGCTCCAACCCCTACATAAGGCTTTAATCACACAACCAATATAACTGTGTATTAATACTTATATATATATGTAACTCATATTACACCCAAGGTGTTATATGCAACTACACACGCTATCACATTCCACAACTGTCATACATACATCAGTCCTTCTAGCATTGCAGTACAAAAGCAAATATCTAACATTGTACCACAATGGATAACTCTACCTATATACCCACTAAAGTTCCGTTACATACGAGGTTATAAGCTTATTACACATGCCATTCCATTCGACGTATGAGTTACATTAAACTAGGTACAACCATTCATTCAATAATTTGTTTACACTTTACCTCATAGGGTTGTCCTATAAAACGAACCAAGAATCCTTACATATACAAACTATAACTCGTGACATTTTTCGAGAGGTTTACCTTCTAATAAATCCTCACATGTGTTAGGAAACCCAACTAGGGGTAGAATTCATTCAAATATCCATTCATTTACTCACTTAGTCCAAAATTTCTTGCCATAGCGTTATCCCATCTTACATTCTTTGCAAGGCTTACTTGTGGCAAAATATCTTTTATGCCACATTCCACTCAATTATTCTTTATTTAACATTCTACTCAATCATTCTTTATGTAACATTTCACCTTTCTAATAGTTAGGCATTCTAATGTTTTCATTCTAACTTCCTTCAACATTAACCTTTCAAATCTTCCATACGATTCTTTCTAATTATTTTAAAGTTGGCATACTAAGCATTTACCCTGCTTTGTTACAAGTCCTTACTTTCCTTTCTACAACCCATTTGTTTTCGATATGCGGGTCGACTCATACAATCTTCCCACAACGACACTTTAAGACATCTAATAACTATCCTTTGCAATAAACAAGAATTTAGAGCCGCTCTAATTTCCTGTATTGATATGAAGTTTATAATTCAATTGCCAGCATAATAAGTCATTTACTTCTGCTTTCTAAGTTACTAACCATAGTTGTTCCTTCACTATACCGTTAGTAACGATAACGCTCATCATGAGCCTACTACTCAATCCCTCTATTATTATTATCATCATTCTTTCTAATCGCCTCCTTCGTGACGTAAAATTCTGACTACCAATATATGTGTGTGTGTGTGTATACATACGCCATAGACATTTAGTAACTCCATTCCTATTAATTGCTTGTATTTTCAAACATTCACAAATTTCTTTCGTATGCAATATCTATTTATCTACCTTACTATGACAAATTTAATGTTTTACTTCCAAACCATATTACATGTTCAACTTCGTTAATTAAAACTCATGGCTTTTGGTCATTGCCCTTTCCATCCCCACACTATGGACTAATTCGCACATTTGTATTTACTTGTTAATTTTCAGATATACTTATGTAAGTGTTGTTCTTGCCATGCCTTGCATATTTTTTTTTTATCTTTCCGTGGTTAAAATTAAGCCACTTGTTAGGGTCTCAACCCGTTAGCCAACCCGTTTCTTTTGAAATCGTTTACTAATATGTCCAACAGGTAATTATGCTTACATGTTGGGCCAACATCTTTCATTTTGGTAAATCATGCATATCTTTCAAACTCTATCTATTTCTTTCTTGCAATTCATGCATATATTTCGAACGTTCAAGTTCTATGTCTCTTTCTCGAATTCTTTTTTTTTACACAATTGTATTCTACCTTTCTTTCTAGTTGTTAATGCATACCCTCCCTTTTTATTATGGAATGTTCTGGATTACCCGAGTGTCTTACATCCTCTTTTCCCTTCTTACAAATGCTCACTAGCTTCCCACGTTTTTTTAGACATATCTGTGACGAGTTTCTGCCCGTGGGCATCCTTTCGCTAAGTTTATTTGTTTTCTTCACATCGATTTCTTTACCTTCTCATCTCGTTTCAATTCGGACATACTTACTATCATTTTACCATTTCTTTCAAAAATCTCTACCCCTGTCGGTACTTAAATCATTCATCAAGATCTTAGCCAATTATCCATTCTGACCCTCACGAGTACAATAACCACATGACCTAACAACAAATTTATTGACTATTAATATTTAGTTGGACATCGACTTTTTTGGGAAGGGATAAACATATTTAAATTAGTTTTGACATATATATAACTAGATTATAGACCCCGTGTATTACACGGGTTTGAGGATAAAATTTTTTAACTTAATAATGATACACAATTTTTTTAGCAATGCTCATATACACGACCGATATAGGTGTCAGATTTACTTTTTTAATCAAATATCACAAATATATGGTAACCATACCATATTTACTATGGCAACTATTTCATTTCCTTAATTACGTGATTTTATTGGCTTTTCTAAACTATATTGCACGTTTCTAATTTTTTTAACTCACGAAACACTCTTATAATTATATCCAATCATTTTTAATAAGTCGTCCATAATATAATAATTATGTTCTCATCTTACTATCCGGTCTATTATGGAGTTGCTAAGCCAATGTAGATACATGTTTGCTTTATGCTACTACTACTATTTTTTTACACAACTTGGCTTTGTTATGATTTGATTTGATTCTGGTTATATTTTCGTTATATATAACATTTACATATTGTTATAACTTTTTTATAAGTATATTTTATTTTTTCTCAGATATAAAAACCATAACATCAAAGTGGTTAATTATGAAATTGCAATTGACCATATATTAAGATTTAGATGAAGTCACGACCAGAAATAAAGTTTCATGATTTACTATCTCCATTGCCCCTCAAGTTGCATGGTTGAGAATAATTTATTTAAGTAAATTTGTGCATACATTATTATTAAATTATATAAATTTAATCCTCAAACCCGTGTAATACACAAGTTTATAACCCTGTGTAATTAATAGTAAAATTTTTAATAAAACTTATATCAAACATATACTAAAATAAATATGTTGCGACACTATATTCAGAATTTTATAGAAGTTGTTCTAAAGTTATAAAAGGAAAAATAAATAAATAAATGTGATCTTGGAATCTTTAAATACAAAAAAATTAAAATATATAAATTAATAATAAAATAAATCACACAAATAAATATCCTAATCTAAATTTACTTACATACATTATCTTAATTTCCCTTTAAATCCTTTATATTAGTTATAGAAAATTATTAATTAAATTTGAATTTATACTTTTATCTCTAACTATATTAATTAATATTATAATAATTTGTGTATAAAAAAATTAATATGTAATATTATTATTAAAAGTGGGGAGGCACCAGAGAGTGACACGTGTACAAAAAGATTTTTGTTTATTAGTATAGGAAGATCTTTCTAGCTTACGTTCGTAACTTTATTAGCGTTATTTAATATTAACAGTTTAAGCATATCTAATATTAACGCTTGTAACTTTATTGATTGTAACTTTATTATGCTTATCTAACATTCTCCTATATATTAAAAAGGAAAGGTTTTGAACAGTAATAATAATAATATAATATAAGTCTATTATAATAAACATAGTTTTTTTAATTATTTCTACTATTTTCTTTACTTTTTAAGTTAGATAAACTTTTGTTAACTAACACTGGTATCGAAAATACCAATACGGTTATCGTTACATGAAGGTAAAAACTGACACCAGCCTGGTACAGAAAACACCAAAAGTCGGTATCGAATTGATTTTGAAAATCTTTTAGTTCGAAAAATTCGGTACTGCTAGCCGGTACCATTTGCTCATCCCTGATCACGAGTGTCGTACGAACAACAACGGTACCGTTCAACTTTTTTTGTTGATTTTCTTCAACTTTTAATGATTTCTTTTTTTAGTATCAGGGGTAGGGATGAGCTCGGTGCCAACCAATACTGAATCGGTACTGGTATCGAAAATACCAGTTACGCTACCGGTATATGAAGGTAAAAACGGTAGCGAACCGGTACCAGGAACGCCAAAAGTCGTACCGAATTGGTATTTAAGATCTTTCGGTTCAGGAAATCGGTACCGGTACCCAGTATCATTTGCTCATCTCTGACCACAGGTTTCATATGAACAACATTAGTACCATACAACTTTTTGGTTGATTTTCTTTTGGTTATCTTTTAGCGTTTTTTTCCTATATTTTCTTTTTATTCTTGTAAAAGGTTTCCGTGCGCAACGCGCTTGTAATGATTTCAAAACACATGTAAACACAGACTAAACAACAAAAGACGTTCGCCACAACGTTTCGATAGTAAAAAAACTAGTTTATTTAATATTTATTCTTCTTATCTATCGGTTATGTTGTTTTTTTTAATCATATCTAACCTTTAAAAGGGTTATCCGATATCTAACCTTTAAAAGGTGGTTGAGGTTTTTTGCCTTTTAAAAAGAAAATTAGGGTTTGATTCTTTGTATTGAATAGATGATGATTAATTTGGTATAATTTAGAAAAAAAAAAGAGAGTAGAGTAACATTCTTCGTTAAAAAATAGAACTATCACTTCTTTGTTAAAATCTCTCTCTCAAAAACCCCTTCACCGGAGGCTCGACGGAAAGTGATCGTCTGGGATAGGGTGCGAGGTTCCCCGGGTTCCACACATACTGTGACTCGTGCCTTACCTCTCATCCTATCTTATTCAGTCATCTATCCCATTCGCTGTCCGGGTCTGAATAAGATACCTAACCCAAACCTATTAAATGATGATTAAATCTTGAAACAAAATTTATTTCATTAGGGTCCAATAAAATAAAATAAAATTTATAAGAATAGGTTTGTATTTCAGGTATGTGCAGTGATTTTATTTTACTCGTTTAAAATAAAAACAAAATTTTGATTTTTGAGGTGGCGTCGACGACGGCTACACCCGGCATTGGCGACGCCTTACGGAAGTTGGGGTCGAGTCAAGTTTTGCGTCAGCAAAGTTTTATGGCGTCGGGACAAAAGGCATTTCTGGGGTTGCGTCGGCGACGCAAGAAACCGGCGTCGGCGACGCAAGAAACCGGCGTCGGAGACGCCCTGTCGAAAACCTATTTCGCTGTTGTGTTAATTTTTGCCTATTTGACCCGTTTTCGAATCCCATATCGACTGAAATTGCCCAGAGACTTCCAGAAATATCATTTCTCGAACACTTTTATATTTTTAATTCCCCACATCCATCCCCGTAACCTTACCCGTTGAAAACGAGATTAAGAATGAGTTACTAAATACTTACCTCCTTTGCGTCTTGGAGCGAACACACATTCTCACGAGCTTTCGGTTTGAGTCCGAGCACTCTAACTTGTGCTCGAATCTCTCAAACCTCGGCTCTGATACCAACTTGAAACGCCCAAAATTTCTCAATGGTCAAACATCATGTAAAAACGCTAAAATTTTGAACTTTCGTAACTTAATATAAAATTTGACCAATTCTAACATATTTAATGTATAAACTTTAAACTTACTTACAAAAGACATAAACATTTAAAACGACTTTTACAATCCAAAAGTAGTTTAACCCATTGACACTAAACATAAACCGGAAGCGCGTAAAGGGCATCATGGAGTGTGTTCGTTCCGACGGCTTTACCTACATCACAACAACAAGAATCAACATTAATTCTACATGTATGCACCACATATTAACTTCCAACTATTAAATTCGCATTCGTTATTTTACTTCCATAATCCAACCCATTCTCATTAATTTACTTATATAAACATTCTTTAATATCTTATTCTAGTTGTTTGGCGTATTCCCTACGTTCCGATTAGATAACATTCCAACATATATTCTACTCGTACGACCCGTTCATACGGTTTGACTACGTAGCATTCCAACATACATTCTATTAATACGACCCGTTCATATGGTTCGACTACATGAAATTCCAACATACATTCTATTAGTACGACCCGTTCATACGGTTCGACTACATAGCATTCCAACATACATTCTGTTAGTACGACCCGTTCATCCGGTTCGACTACATAGCATTCCAACACACATTCTATTAGTACGAACCGTTACGGTTCGACTACAAAGCATTCCAACATACATTCTATTAGTGCGACCCGTTCATACGGCTCGACTACATAGCATTCCAACATACATTCTATTAGTACGACCCGTTCATACGGCTCGACTACATAGCATTCCAACATACATTCTATTAGTACGACCCGTTCATACGGCTCGACTACATAGCATTCCAACATACATTCTCTTAGTGCGACCCGTTCATACGGTTCGACTACATAGCATTCCAACATACATTCTATTAGTACGATCCGTTCATACGGTTTGACTACATAACATTCCAACATACATTCTATTAGTGTGACTCGTTCATACGGTTCGACTACATAATATTCCTTTACTTTCTCATTTTTCTAACAATTCCTTAAATGTTCAACACATCGAATTACCATGTTTTACACTACCACTTTCGAACTATAATTTATATAATGAGAGTAACATTCATAATCTACATTAAGGATAGACAAAGTTCATAAGAACTTACCTTTGTTTTGCGTTGCTTGCGAACCGGATTAACTTGTACCTTCTTCCTTCACGCCTACAATTTCACATTCAACATTCTTTCAATCTCATGCTTTTATCTCACATTTATATTAACATAGTGAGCTAACAACTCATCATTTCACCAATTCTAATCAATTACCATCATGTGCATATGAAATCATCAACATTACATAAGAACCAATACTCAAGCATTTCATCAAACACATGGTGTGCATAACATTAGCAAAGCATAATGTACAAATATCTTATGCATAACCTCACAAGATCATCAAATTCAACTAATTTCATCTAATATTCATTCATAATCAATTTCATCTATCAAATACTCATTATAAACGACTTCATACATAATCATTACACTAATTGTACAAAATTCATCATTACACTTCACAAGATCCTTACTTCAAGTGGGTTTCCACTTTTAATCATCAATTCAGCCAAATTTAAACATAATTCATGTTCTATGTGGTGTTTATAACCCTTACTCATGCTAATTTCACATAATTTCATGGATTGCTTGAATCCCATTTCATACAAGATCATCAAAACATAAAATTCCACTTACCCTATGCTTTAGTGTGCTTAGATGATCATGAAATCAAAGACATGCATGAATTTTAATCAGTTTTCCTCCTTCAATTGGCTGCATTTTCATTGTGTTTTCATGGGTGTTTTTCACCCTTCTTCTTCCTCTAGTCGACACCCACATCTCACCCACATTCACATTTTTAATTTTTTTTATAACACTAAGTTTTCATATTACACTTTCAGCCCTTCATATTTTAAAATATGTCACTTTAATATCAAACTATTAAGTAGGTTACCTTTCACTACATTAACTTTGTTCATACTTAAATAATAAAAGTCTATAATTATCATTTTCCATTTAAGACATCATGCGTAAAACATTATAATATAACATATAAAATTTGGGGTGTTACAAAAAGCCAACCAAGAATATAATGTATCATTCTCCAATCTACCTTTACTTTTAACCCATAATAGAGATGTCTCCTTGATGTCTTCGATGATCTTCAAGTTCATAATACTTACTTCCCGAAAAACCCTTTCGTTTTTGCATTTCCAAATCTTTCACAATCCGACTATCACCGCACATAATATGGCTTTCTTCTTTTCTTTAAGTCTTTTAAGCCGTGCACTTGTTGGAGGATCTCCTTGACAGTAGAGCAAGTCGCCAAGTTAGGGACATTCACCCACATGCCAATCATCCACCATAAGGATCTCGCCAATAAACACGTAACCAAAACATGGTAGTCGATTCATCCATGTATCCACATCGCGAACACAATGTATTTGGTATTGAAACGCCCCGCCTTACTAGTGCATCCATTGTCGGTATCTTTCGATCCACCGCGCGCCACACGAAAACGTTAGCTTTTGGAGTGGCCCACTTACATCATCTAAACACCGCATCGTCGTTACCCATATTACCTGTAAGCCTCAATTCTTCCTTCACTTTTTTAACTGTAAAAACTGAATCATTATTTGAATCCCAACCCCAAGTATCCTCTTGTACACTAAACTTCACTTCTCTTAGAGATTGCATGAGCTTCAAAAACAACCCCAAAACCTCTACTGTATGCGGTTAACTATATCATAAGTTCATATAAAGTTCTTAGGTTATAATTGACCTGTAGTACCAACCTACTTTTAGCTCAACCCTTAATTCCTAATTTAACCTTACCAATCTTAAACCCTCGATTTGATTTAGTTTTGTTGTTCGATTTAGGTTTCAAAAATCCTAAAACGAATTTGGGTTTTGCTTTTGTTTAGATTCTAGTTTCCAAGTTTTGAGTGTGTAAATTTGAGTTTTGATTTTGTTTAGGTGTATATGGTGAACACATGATGTTTTGTAGTGTTTATGGTGGTGGGTGGTGGCGTATGGAACTATGGACATGATTGTGATGCACGTGTTGAACCATTGTCAAAACCAAAAAGTAAGTCGTAAGGCTTTGTTGTTGTTTTTTTCTTTTTTTATCTCGTGAGGTTTTTGAAATATATATGATCAAACGAAATGAGAGTTATTTTTTTTATTTAAATGAAGATTCGTCACATTTTTTTTTATTAGATCGAGGGATTTTAACGTTTATTATTATTGTTATTTATTTATTTTAAGGGATCCTACATATGTAAGTTAGTACGTATTCAATAAGTGCGGCTATGCTTGTCTCCACTTATGTTTGTTTTCTCACGTGCAAGGCACGCCCTAACAAGACGACAATCCCTATGATGGTAAAGGACACTTTTTTCTGTTTTCCCTTTTTTCCTCCTAAATATATCCAATGATCTCTACATATCAAGTGGCAGAAAAGTTATATTTCTCTTTAGAGATTTAGGTTGTTTTTGTAGAGTAAGGCATTGATGATTGATGGATAATGATAGAAGATTCAGATAAATCTGAGTTGGATCCTTGAGCCAAACGTATTTTACTGGTAATTTACCATCATATCTATGAGCGGGTCGGTTACTGGGTTTTTCCTGGAATTGGTGGTGAATTCGGGTTACTCTCAGAGTACTCCGTTTGTCTAGTGGGTGCCCCAAGAGTGCTCGGGATTGATTCTGTTAGCCATTAAAAAAGTGAATCTATATATTAAATACTAGGTTGTACGCCCATGTATCACACGGGTTTAAAAATAGAAATTATAAGTTAATAATGTATCTATCTATTATACTAAAGCAAAATAAAGATTGACTTTTTGACTTTGATGTGGCATTGCTCTTTGGCCAGAGAATTGTTTTTTTGAGCGGCAATTTCCTTTTCCTCAATTCTCCTTCACTTTCATATGAGCGGCAATAGGTTTTTGCTCCATCTTCCTGAATTCAATTCAAATTTGAAACCGCTGTGGTGTTCATATGGAAACCGCAACAATCATCAATCAATTGAAAATTTTCTCAAACACGCTTTCATAATACATCTCTCTCTCCAATCAATCTTAAAACCCTAATTTCAGTTTCATATATCTCTTCCTGTTACATCGTTGTATCTCTCTGTTCCATCACATCCTAGATCTCAGTCTAAAGCAACCAGCAGAAGGTATGTTTTCTTCTAATCTTTAAGCTTTAATTTATGTTTAATCTTTTTGTTCTTCATATATGTTCGAAAACTCTCATCCAGGATCTTTATCATCTTCAACCCTTGCTATTATGTCTCAATCGAATAGAGCGTCACGATTGTAACCATCCTGTTGATGGATTCTCCACCCGTTTTGCTGACAAAAACAATATGTTTCAATTGAATGGAGCGTCACGATTATTGGGCTGCCTGATACATTATAGTAAGATTGTTTTGTTGATTTTTGTTTTAATTTTGAAATGTGTTTGTTTAATATTAGGTTAGGATGTTGATTTTGTTAAATTTGAGATGTTAGGGTTTGTTTAATCAACGAATCAAATGGAGATTGAGTCGAGAATTCCGGCGAATTAGCTGACAACATTAGTAATAGGGTTCTAAAGGTATATCACTGGTACTAATTTCCGAGATGACGGTGTTGATGGTTGATGATAACAGAGATGCCAGTGGTGATGGTTCTGGCTATGATTTGGGGTTGTTTGGTTTGTATCACCTATATTTTAATCAAATTTGGTATATGAATTTGTTATGCCTTTTGTATTCATATCTATATTGAATTTGTTATGCCTTTTGTATTGAGTAGATGCATAAATTTTGCATACCTTATCAGAAGTAATGTTTTTTATTTCTATCTTATAGAATCTATATTTATTATTTTTTTCTATCTGATTTTGATTCGTTTATTCATCTGTATTGGTTTATTTACTTCATGGTTTGTTTATGTTTTCAAACAGGATGGGTCCGCGTTTCTTTAAAGTTTTGTTGTATTTTTCTGTTATCAAAAGAGTATATAAAATACATTATAGTGTTGTCAAAAATGCATGTTTGTTGTTAAAAAATTGAAGGTGCATTTTTTTATAAATGTTTTTTTATGGTTAGGTGGGTCAAACGTGTAAACTGATAACTATGTTAACTATTAGAATAAAGAAAGTGTGTGTGTTTTTTTATTGACTCAAAGTTATGTGTCATATTAGTTACTCTATAAAAATTAAGACTGATAACTATGTTGACTGATGTTTAACTTGCAGAGATTAGAGATCTGGACTCTGGAGGAAATGGTGAGTTCATTAAGGTTTGGTAAAAGCAACGACGATTGGAAGTGGAAAGCAAATAACTCATGTATTTTCTCAGTCAAATCAGATAGTAGGGTTATTACGGACATCATATATGGGTCGGGTCATAAGTTGACTGGCTTAAGTAGCTTTGATCATATGATTATGGACGTTTACTGAGTATATTGAAGAATATATGATTGAACATGCACACATTGATGGTATACTTGGATTCTCACAGGTTTTGATGTTTGATTATCATTACTTTTTAGATTTGAATTGGTGGCTGAAATCCATATAATTTTTATAGCTGATTATTAATTTGTTTCTTTCTTTTTTGATAAACATGTATACAGATTATGGCATTGACGAGAGTACCGAAGGTCGGATTTTTAATGATAATTTCAGGTGCAAAATCAAAAAATGAGGCATTGGCTGAGAAGGCTTATTCACCCCCAATCCAGTGTCCATCTCTCCCTTTTTAGGTACTTCTTCTGGAATCTTATTTTAATCCATTGTTATTGTTATTATATTATCATTAGGTCATATATCCATTTAAACGAGTTCTATTTGAGGTTGGGGAGATATCTAGAAATGGTACACAAGCTTTTTGGGAAGGATCTAATACCGTGAAGGTTACCAAGAAACCATGCCTTGAAGAAGCAGTCCGAGCCAGGTGTAAGATTGTGTTCAATCCTATAAGATAATGTTAAGACTCAAATTGGTTATTACATTTGTATATGTTATTAGGGGGTACTTGTTAAAACATACTCAACGAGAGCTACACCAGAATACATCATTATCAATGGGTTAGTGCTTGCATCTCTGTTTTTTGTATTTTTTTCCATATGAATTGAGTCTGACAAAAAGGGCAATTTTGGGTGATGGGTTAAAACGGGTCTGAGTCGTAACAGTTTATGATCATAATGGGTTCGGGTCAAAGTTTGTTGTTTTAAAAAATCCATCTGCTTGGTTTTGGCCGAAATGAATTATTTTCATAATGAATGATTATTTATTTGTGTCCTGCATGCGTCAATCCCACTGGCTATATATTTTTTATTATTTTAAAACTGTAATTTTACACATGTGAATTGTTACTTCTGCCTTTTTATTTATTCTTAACCATTTGGCATGAAATCATTGTAGCAAAGGTAGTGGTTTCTCAATGGGAACCTTTAAATGTTATGGAGTTTCCAGGTATGTGATTAATTATTTTGTCCGAAAGGGAGCAACTATGTATACTTCAACACACTTAATTATTTTGTCCGAAAGGGAGCAGCTATGTATACTCACACTATTGTTAGTCAATTGCTACTTATTATTATTATTATTATTATTATTATTATTATTATTATTATTATTATTATTTGCTAAAAGCATATCTTATCATAGATGCAAATAACAATAATGTTTTAAAATCCCGTTTTTATACTGTACTAAATTTTTCTTAGGAACGGTTTAACCGGGTGTATGGGACGATTCAACCGGGTGTACCGGGCAGTTTGACTATCGGTATTCTGTCAAAGGATGGCCGGAGTTCATGCGTTCAAATCCCATATCAGTCGGTCAAACTTGCAATTTTGTTTTCCTCCCAGAAGAAGGTACCTTGGTCCTTACCAAAGTTGATTAGCATTGCCTCCTTTTACTGCTAGAAAGAAAACACCCTTTAGTCTGTAAATGAGATGCTACTTTTAGGATCATTTTTGTTGGTTTAATTGTTTATTACCAACTAGAATGTAACTGTGTTATTAGCAGGCTTTAATGGATGCACACAAGCTTATTGAGTGTGAAATGGAACGGTTTAAGATTCATGAAATGTAACTGTTTGACCCACTTCCTTCTAAAGTATTTTTTTACCTATTACCTTGAAAGTAAAAATAACTCGAATCAAGTCATTCATAAGTAATATGGTCAAAATTGTCGCCCCCATTACTTCCATATTATTCTCATCCAGCATCTTGACATGTATTAATTCTCACCATGCAGGAAAATTAGCAACGCAGAGAAGGTAATGGGTTGGGCACGCTTAATCTCTTTGGGGTGATTGTTCTTGGTACCATGTTAAAGTATGTTTGTTATTAATCTATTATTGAGATCCTATCGATCCGTAATTATTCCATTTCGTTTCTCTAAATTTTTATCTATGATTGTATTTGAAGGAATATGACGGTCTCACAAAGTGGATTCATTTCATTTGTATAGGAAATATTTCATCTTCGGTAGGTACGTTCATATGGTACGGGGGTTAATACGGGTCATATATCATTGTTATCAGCCCGATAAATGGGTATAACTAAAAAGTAGCTGATGAAGGATTTACAACCTTCTATATATTTCAAACGTGCACTACAATGGAAGACAATTTACTGGCAGTTTTTTTTGCATATTAGTGTTTTTATATATGTTTACAAAATTGCTGCAACCATGGTGTTTCTAACCATTTCCACCATTTATCTAAACCTGACAAGTGAGTGGGTGGGTCGAAACGGGTTCAGGTCAAAGTAGGCCGGGGTTCAAATGGCGTCAGGTCAAAGTGTCAAACTGGGTTGGGTAAAAACAGTCCGTCTTACAAAAAGTAACTATTTGATTCAGGTCAAAACCATTCGTTTTAAAAAAGTACTAATATGGTTCGGTTTGGGTCAAAACAGGTCATTTAAAAGGTCTCGACTTGGTTCAACTCAGAATGGTCCATTTTCAAAGGTATAAATTTGGTTCGTCTCACACAAATTCTGGTTTGAATGAGTCTTTTATAAAAAATAAGTGTCAATTTTGTTCGGGTGAAACTGGGTTCAGGTCAAAATAAGTTATTTCAAAGAATTATCAATTTGGTTTGGTTTGTGTCAAACTGTGTTCAGGTCAAAATATACCATTCTTAAAAAAGTGTAAATTTGGTTCGGATCGAAAATTGTTGTCATCATTATTATTTAAAACGGTATTGTCCACATCAATTTCTATTCAACAACAGTTATTTGTGGTTCTTAGAAGATCTCTAAAAAGAGCAGATTCCTTAAAATTAAAGCGACTTGTGGCTTCCAATCAACTACCTTAAAATTAAAGCATCTTCTCGCTTCCAATCAACAGGTATCATGTTAAATTTTATTTAAAGGTGGGTATAGATATGAGTAAAGGTGGAACATGGGTGTCTTGGGCAACGAATCCTACCAGTTCATGTCAAAATGGGAATTTTTTTTGGTGCGGGTCGAAACAGATTGGGTCAGCTTCACCTGCAACGCTTACGTCCAATAATTTTTATTTTTTCATTAGTCTTTTATTTAGAGAGTCAATATCATTACGAAAGTTTTATTTTTTTAGAAATTATCTAATAAAATAATATTAAGGACATTTTATTTATTAAACATTTACTTTGGGCATCTTTCGACAAGTTTATTTTTTAGCTATTTTTTAAGTTTCACAATTTTACCCGTTTGAGATAAAACATAACCTGATTCAACATGTTCCTAAATAAAAGGGTTGAAATTGCTACGTCTCCTCGACTTATACTTTTTTTATGTTTGGCGTGCTAATGCAACATGTTCAAAGACCATTTTTAACCTTTGGTCCTAATGCTTCAATTTAGCTCAGAACTAGCCCAACTACATGCAGGTACTATGATCTTACGTTGTTGAACCTAACTTCGCGAAAATCTGGATTAAACTAACGTTGATGCCTTGCTTTCATTGTTGTTGTAGAAACTTAGATCAACTTTTCAGTTGATACACCGATTTGATAATGAAAGCTCAGTAGTGACAATTGATTGTGCTTTGAGTACTTCATGGCTTATTAATCAAAGGAAACCATCAACTACAATGGTTTTTTCTCCAGAGTTCGACCCGAGAGCAATCGTGACACATTAATTTTGTGTTCTGGGAATCTAGGGTTCTTACTTCTAAACTTTGTCATTTATATATATGTATATCATGTTGTAGAATCAAATTAAACATTTAGGAATGAACCATTGTGATTTGAAATGTGAGTACATACATGACACGGGGTCAACAGTAAGGTATGTTTCACGAACCCTAGCTACTGAGTTTTTGGTTAATTGTGGTGGAGTCGGGTTTCGTGAGTTGCTTATATGTTTTTTCGATGACTTAAGTTAGGTACACAACTGTGGAGATAATAACGGGTCATTATGGTGGTTGTGGTGATGTTTCTCGGCGGTTAAGGCGGACTGCATGCAGCTATTTAAGGTGCTTTTCAGCTTTGCTTAACTAAAATTTTGACAGACACGACTAAATAGACTGAGTCTTCTGTACATATAAGGTACGGGATTTTTTTTATAAAACATTTAAAGTGCCATTGAATATAAGAACATGAATGAGTTTTTGAATAGAAAATAAAAACTTAGTTAATGGTACAAGTATTCTTTTTTAGCCGTACATAAGCGATGCCAAATTCTCCTTCTTAGTTCACTGCCAAGTTTCTATTCATCTCTTAATTGTCGTTTTGTTTCTCCATCGCAGGCTCTTAAACAAAGTTAGATTATGCTCTGTTTATTTTCCATCAACTTCTTAAATGAAGTCATGAAAATGTAGGGAAATTGCTAGGATATTGTACTTTCGACCCATTTAGTTATGTTTGAGTTGATTTAGGTTATGTTTTATCCCAAACGAACGGGTCAACTAAAACAGTTTGGCTAAATAGGGAACTGGTCACACAGATTTAAAGTCACCCTGATTGTAAAGTTTTATTCAACATGCACCTACTTAGATCGTTATCATGAAAGTTTTAGATTATTTCTTTAATACTATAGTTTCTTTAATCATATTTTACACATTAAGTTTTATATAATTGTTTAAAGAAAATGTGTGAAAAGTTTGTTTGTGAGTCGGGTCGACCCGTAACAGTTTTGACCCGTTATCTACCGTCATCAATCAGTTCATTTTGTTAACTTGAATAATCTGTAGAACCTGGTTTAGACCTCAACATGACTGACCTGTACTCCACCGTTTTGACCCGTTATAAAATGGTTTATTGCAGAGCGTTGTTTCCAGGCTTAATAGAGGGCTTGCTGCTAGCGAAGAAGATTTGCAGAAGGCAGATTCTACAGCCAGGGAAGTGTTATAAATGGGTCAGGTCATCCGATTGATTCATTAACTTTGTCGGTTTAGTTTATCATCGTGTAAGGTCTGAGATTATACGGTGGAGGGTGATTGGGATTACCGTTTTGGGGTGAATGTGTAGGATAATGTCTATACCGTAACGAGGTTGCGTGTGTTCGGGTATATCAAGTGTGCAATAACTTAACAGTTACGTAAAGCACTTCGATTTGTGTGGGGGCATATATTTGTTTCGGCTATAATATTTCTTTTATAATCCAATTTTTTTTATAGATTTAATACAACATTTCTTTCATTTCAAAAAATTATTTATAGACGTATACATGATAATTAATATGAAATGTAATCGTTAATTAATTTTTATAAGATATTAAAAAAAACAAACCTGTAATAAAGTATTTACGTATTAAAGTATAAATTTTTTGTTGTTTAGCCACCCGTGTATTACACGGGGACTTAGACTAGTATACATATATAGGAATGAGATCAAATACAAACACTTATGTTTGTAAGAAACGTAAGAACCAACACATAATTGACAAGTGTCCCTAAATAAAAAAATTAGTTTAGGGGAAATTTAGACCTTTTCACAATATTTATTTATAACTAATTAAAAAGAATTATTAAAACATCCCTAAATCCATGCAAGTTTAATTCAAATCAAAGTTTGAATATTTTTAACATATCTATGATCTAGTAACTCTCCATGATCGAACCAACCTGTAGGAACCACCACAAAAAATATAATAAGCACAACACTATATAATTAGCATAACATCCTTAATCGTTCTCCATTATCGGCACATCGTCCTCAATCGTTCTCCATTATCAACATAAACGACATTAGCACAACATCCTCAATCGTTCTCCATTATCAGCACATCAGATGTGCTGATTATATCTACTTTTGGTGTTTGTTTGTATTATATTGTAATTATCACATAATCAGCACATTATCAACACAATTATAAAACAACTTTTGGTAACTTTTTTAAAAGTTACTTTTATAAATAAAAAAAAGTATAGCAATATGGTACTCATTATAAAGATAAAAAATACTTGATTTTATGGTATATTTAAAAAAAAATAATGAAGTATATAAAAGTTATTTTAGTTTAAAAAACCTTGGTGGAATTTGTATTTAATTGAAAATGATTAAATGACTAGCAATTTTACGAAATTACCCCTAACTTGTTAGTACTAATTTTTAACTATAAGGATTTTATTTATAATCAACCTCAACCCTTGATTTAAACTATCAATGGTTCAAATCTATTCTTACGGTTCTTATAGTTAGCACTGTTTGTACAGGATCTCAACCCTACGTATATATACAACTAAACAACGTACATACATAATGTAAAGCAAGTAACTTATGCAATAATATATGTATTTTTTTAGATGGTTTGGTTAACAATTAACAAAATATAAATATTTATTATATAAGGTATATATTTACATAAATCTAACTACTATAATAAAAGAAACCAACTTTTGGACACGTGTCATTCATTGAGGGTATCCGCAAATTTATATTTATCTAAATAAATAAATAATAAATTAACATTAAATTAATCTTATCATACTTTAATAAAATATTATCCTCAAATCTAAATTGTTAATTTAATATATTTTTAAAACAAATTCCTCTCTTATCTAATTATCTTATATTAAATATATAAATAATAAATTAATATAAAATGTTATCCTAATTATTTAAAAACATAACTTTTTTTATTATTTGGTATACAAAATTATGTTTATTCAACTCGAGTAAAACACGAGGTTTTTAAGGATATAAATTTTTTTGTTATCTGGTAGATTTTTCAACCCGACTATACACGGTTTTTTTTAAAGATACGACGTTTTTAGTATTTAATATACAAAATTACATTTATTTAGGATATATTTTTTTATTATTTGGTAGATTTTTCAACCCGACTATACAATGGTTTTTTAAAGATACGACATTTTGTAGTATTTAATATATAAATATACATTTATTTTATATGTGTAATACACGTGGTTTTTTAAGATATAACTCTTTTTATATCTATTCAACACGTGTAATATACGGGGTTTTTAAGGATGCATTTTTTATTATTTGGTAGATTTATTCAACCCGATTATACACGGGTTTTTTTAAAGATACGACGTTTTTAGTATTTAGTATACAAAATTACATTTACTTAATCTGTGTAATACACATGATTTTTAAATATATAACTTTTTTTATTATTTGATATATAAAATTACATTTATTTAACCCGTACAATATATAAGGTTCATAAAGATATAAGTTTTTATTATTTAATATATAAAATTACATTTATTCAACCCGTGTAATACACGGGGTTCTAACCTAGTCTTATATATATTGACATATGGTATTTTCGACGTGGGGTGTGATCAACAGACATCTTGTATCAAACTTATTTCTCGTATTTAAGTATTATAACTTATAACTGAAGGCAATTATTTATAAAAGTATTAGCAGATTAATTGAATTGTGTTTACGCTTCAGAAGATGTGGGTTTGTACTCAATTGCTTATTGATAATAGGCTTGGCCAAACTCAGGCGTCGAGAGGCTAAGGGGCTGTTTGTTTGCCACTGAATGGTTCCATTCAGAGGAAACCTCTGAACCGGTCAGAGGCATAAGTGTTTGGTTCGGTAAAAAGCCCACCTCTGAATGGTTCTATTCAGATCTGATTCCTTCAGATTTTATTATTCGCTGAATGAAAGTTCTCTCCAAAATACCCTTTACCCTAAAAAAAAAGAAACCTGTACATCGACGCCTCCATCACGCCTCCATCTCTACCTCCTTCCTCCACCGGCCTCCTCCACCACGTTGCACCTGCTCCACCTCGCCGGCCTTCTCCACCACGTCGCACCTCTCCTATGCCGCTGTTGTCTACCAGGTATGTTCCGATCTTCAGCCAATGTTCCGATCTTGATTGTTTTTGTTTCATTAAACAAAAACAAAATAAAACAAATAGGTTTTTATTTTATTCGTTTTTATTTTAAACGATCATGGGTTTATTAGGGTCCAATGAATTTTTTGACGTTAAATCTTGCTAAGCACTTCTTGAGATTACATACATGAAATACATCATGTATTCCTGTCATTTCCTCTGGCAGTTGTAGCTGATAAGCTACTGGACCTATTCTTCTAATAATCTCAAAGGGTCCAATATACCTGGGGCTTAGCTTTCTTCTTTTGATGAATCTAACTATTCCTTTCCATGGAGAAACTTTTAATAACACTTTATCTCCTACTTGAATTCCAACGGTTTTCGCCTGTTATCAGCATAACTCTTTTGGCGCTCGTGTGCTGCTTTTAGTCTTTCCTTGACTTGAATAATCTTGTATGTTGTTTCTTGTACTATTTCTGGTCCAAATAGTTGCTTTTCTCTAATTTCTGCCCAACAGACTGGAGTTCGGCACTTTTGTCCATAAAGTGCTTCAAACGGTGCAGCATTGATACTGGTATGATAGCTGTTATTGTAGGAAAATTCTATTAATGGTAAATGATCATACCAATTTCCTCCGAAATCAATTACACAAGCTCTAAGCATATCTTCCATTGTCTGGATTGTCCTTTCATTTTGTCCATCCGTTTGAGGATGATAAGCTGTGCTTAGATTTAACGTGGTTCCCATTGCTTTTTGGAAACTAGTCCAAAAATGAGAAATGAAACGACTATCTATATCAGACACAATAGATAAAGGAATTCCATGTAATGAAACTATTTCATTTACATATAACTTGGCTAGTTGTTCCATACTGAAAGTTTCCTTCATTGGTAAGAAATGAGCAGACTTGGTTAATCTGTCTACAATCACCCAGATTGCATCATTACCTTTTCGTGTCTTGGGTAATTTGGTAACAAAATCCATTGTTATCAGTTCCCATTTCGATATTGGCATTTCTAATTATTGCAATAAACCTGAGGGTTTCTGATGTTCGGCTTTAACCTGTGAACAGGTTAGACACTTGGCCACATAGGCTGCTATATCCTTTTTCATTACTATCCACCAGAAATTCTTTCTCAAGTCTTGATACATTTTATCACTTCCAGGATGTATCGTATACTTAAACTTATAGGCTTCTTCTAAAATTCGGTGGCGTAGGTTTCCTTGTTTAGGTATCCAAATTCTTTTCTTATGGAATCTCCAAATTCTATCTGTTCCTCGTTCTAACTCCTTAACCATTCATTTTAATTTCTCAGTATCGTCCTTGATTACTGATTCTTGTACTTCTCTAATTTGATCATTTAAATCTATCTGCAGCTTTAATTTGAGAGAACGTACTCTTCTGGGCTTATCATGATATTTTCGACTTAAAGCATCGGCTACTACATTAGCCTTTCCTGCAATATGTTGGATATTACAATCATAGTCATTAAGTATTTCCATCCTGTGTCTCTACCTCTTATTTAACTCCTTTTGCCCGAAAACATATCTTAAACTCTTATGATCGGTGAAAATAGTAAACTTACTACCGTAAAGATAGTGTCTCCAAATTTTAAGGGCAAAAATTATGGCTCCTAACTCTAAATCATGGGTTGTATAATTCTCTTCATGATTCTTAAGTTGTCTAGAAGCATATGCTATAACCTTTTGACGTTGCATCAACACACATCCATAACCTAACTTAGAAGCGTCACAATAAACTACAAAGTCTTCAGTTCCTTCTGGTAAGGCGAGTATGGGTGCGTTGGTTAATCTTTGCTTAATAATTCTAAAGGCTTCTTCCTGTTTTGGTCCCCATTCAAACTTAACTAATTTGCAGGTCAGTTTTGTTAAGGAAAAGGCTATTCTAGAAAAATCTCGGATAAATCGTCTATAATAACCTGCTAATCCAAGAAAACTTCTCACCTCCGTTGGTGATTCAGGGACTTTCCATTTCGTAATTGCCTCGATCTTTGTGGGATCCACATGAATTCCTTCATGATTAACTAGATGTCCAAGGAATCGCACTTCTTGTACCAAAATTCGCATTTTGAAAATTTAGCATAAAGCTTTTCTTTTCTCAGCAAATTCAGAAGTGTATACAGATGCGCTGCATGTTCTTCTTTACTTTTAGAGTAAATAATAATATCATATATAAAAACGATTATGAATTTATCCAGATATAGTTTACATAATATGTTTATCGTGTCCATAAATGCGGCTGGGGCATTGGTTAAACCAAATGGCA
Organism: Helianthus tuberosus; assembly: GCA_030545235.1. Classification (NCBI taxonomy): domain Eukaryota; kingdom Viridiplantae; phylum Streptophyta; class Magnoliopsida; order Asterales; family Asteraceae; genus Helianthus; species Helianthus tuberosus. The sequence continues at coordinate 65,140,464 of CM060363.1, forward strand.
TGACTGTAAATTCATAATGACCATACCTTGTTCTGAAAGTAGTTTTAGGAATGTCCTCTTCCTGCACTTTCAATTGATGATATCCTGAGCGTAAATCGATCTTAGAAAAGAATCGAGCTCCTTGCAATTGGTCAAACAGATCATCGATTCTCGGTAATGGGTACCGATTTTTAATCGTGACTTTATTTAGTTCTCGATAATCAATGCACTTACGCATTGATCCGTCCTTCTTCTTGACAAACAAGATTGGTGCTCCCCATGGTGATGAACTGGGTTGTATGAAACCTTTCCCCAGAAGTTTGTCCAATTGGTTCTTCAGTTCTTGCATCTCTGCTGGTGCTAAACAATAAGGTGCCTTGGCAATCGGTGTTGCACCTGGTAGTAGATGAATTCTAAATTCAACTTCTCTATCTGGTGGTAATCCAGGTAGCTCTTCTGGGGAAACATCTGAGAATTGAGATACTACAGGAATATCTTTCAATTCTTTTCCTTTAGTGTTAAAGATTATGGAAATCATATACACTAGTGACCTTTTTCTTGCATAGCTGGCTGTCTTTATTATAGAGATGAGTTTTGTAGATCTAGTTGGCTTATCTCCTTTAATTATGATCTTTTCACCTTTTGGTGAATTTACTTGTATTGACTTTTGATCACATAGAATGTTAGCTTTATTGATTACTAACCAATCCATTCCTAATACAATATCAAATCCAGCCAGATTCATTGGAAAAAGGTTAGCAGTAAAATTTTGATTTAAAATTTCTATTCTTGCTCCCTGCAAGATTTCAGTGATCTTAATGGATTCTCCAGTTGCTGTCTCTACTAGACATTCTTATTGAAGTTTAGTTAATGGTTGATTGAGAAATTTGCAAAATGAAGTATTAATAAAACTTTGGTTCGCACCAGAGTCAAATAATACTTTAGCAAAAATATCATTAACTAAAAACGTACCGGCAATCACATCCGGAATCAGCTTGGCTTCTTTTCAAAATAAATGCTCTAGCATTCTTAGTAGTCTTGTTCATGGCTGGGGCTAGTTTCGGACAGTTTGGTTTGATATGCCCTTTTTCTCCACAATTGAAGCATATTCCATTGCTGGGTTTCTTCCTACAATCTTCTTCCTTGTGTCCTGGTATCTTGCAGAAGTTGCAGTATGTGGAACATCTTCCCGAATGTTTTTTTCTTGCAAGACTTACACTAAGGTGCAGAGGTAGAACCTATACTTTTCCCATGATAGTTATTTCCATAACGAAATTCTTGGGTAAGTTTCTGAGCTAGGTTCTTTCTCTGATTCTCTTCTTGCGTACGTACCAATTCATCATTTAAGGTATTGGCTAATTCTACAGCTTCTTCTATGGTCTGTGGTCTGGCTGCCTTGACTACATTTCTAATCTCACTAATTAAACCCCAGAGGTAACGGGAAATTAATATTGGTTCTGGTGAAGCTAAGGTTGGCATTATTCTAGCATATTCGAAGAATATGGTAGTGTAACCCTTACAGTCTACTCCAATCATTCTAAGGTTTAAGAACTTATTAGCAATTTGTTCCTTTTCATTGGGAGGACATAATTTTCTTTCAGCCATGTTCTTAACTCAGTCCATTCCATATTATAGACTCTGTCACTTCCCCTAGACTGGATAATAGTGTTCCATCTTTCTAAAGCTGCATTCTTAAAAAGATTGGAAGCAAACATGATTTTATCTTCTCCTGCACATTTGCTTATTTTTTAGACGGCCTCTGTCTTTTCTATCCAGCGTAGAGCTGCAATGGCTCCTTCGTTGCCAGAGAATTCTATTGGTTTGCAAGACCAGAATTCTTTATAAGAACAACCATATGACATGGTTCTTCTTCTTTTTGGAATAGGCAATTGAAGTAACGGTCTATTGTTTACGTTGTGACTGGGTTCAGTATGTGGTCGTTTATTTCCACTGTTACTTTTATTATTTTCCGCTTCTTTAACAGTCTTGATAATATATGGCATAGCGTCTATAATCCCTTGTGCCACTATGTGTTGGATGGCACCGTTATCTATTTGGTTTCCGTTATTATCGTTATTCGGGTTTTCCTGATTCACTTCGTTGTCCATCTAGATTATAAACATTTACCAGGTATTAATATCACAAAATAAAATTGAATGCCAATCAATTACACAAACAAACATATTGGTTAAAACCGTCGAGCATTGCGACATTCTACTCTTTTTCATATATATATGCATCTATTACATTCTGCAACTGGAATTTAAAATACACTACTAGTTATGCATCAATAGGTATTAGATTATCTATTTTAGTTAAGTTTTTTTTTAAACTACACGTGTTTATATATATATACATATATATAGGGAGCCGCTAAAATAAGAACCACCTCCAGTTGTAAGAACCGCAAGAACCACTTTCAACCAATCAGAATTTGACAACCCAAAGGGTATTATGGTCATTTACCCCATATGTCTAATCTCTCTATCTCTCTCTATTTAATGTACCAGACAACTTTCTCTCTCTTTAAAATATCTCACAACTTTCTCTATCTTTATATTATCACACACGTTTCTCTCTCTTCAACCTAAACCTAAAGAAAAAACCCCCAATTCTCTTACAATGTCTCAGCTCTCATCTTCAATATTGAAATCCTAGCCTGATTTCTCTCAAAACATGGCAGCCACACAAAGATCCACTATCTGTTTCTCTCGTCTACTCGCCGGCTGGAACACATACACCCCCCATCTTCTCCGGTGAGCCGCTACTTTTCATCTCCCTCGCTTCATCATACAGATTCGACCACGGATCGGATGTTTCAGCACCGATTCCGAGCGGCCAAACCCACCCGAACACCCCTTGCTCTCCCTGAACACCGTCGGGAGATGACAATGGAGGCGCCGCTGCTGCGGCGGCGGCGTGGCTTCTCGACGGCGACGAAGAGAGAGGGAGGGATGCAGGAAGGAGAGAGAGAGAGCTGATCGAGATCGGAGAACCCGAGAGATGAGCGGCGGCGACACAGGGGTTTCCGACGGGGTGGAGCTCCGGTTAGTTTGAGATTGTCAGGAATATTAGCTTAATGCTACTGTTATAGTACTTGAGTTGTGTTATCCAGTAATTTTGTTAAATTAAGGATGCTGTTCTTTCATGTTCATCATCATATTATTTGTCATTTGAATTAGTTTTGTGTTTTCGTGTTATCCTAGTTAGTGTCATGGATTATGTGTTTTTGTTAAATTAAGCAAACACTTTTTGTCACTGTATTATTTTGCTGTGATGAAAATAATTCAAATGAAAATTTTCTTTTCCAATTTTTAACACAGTCAATTTTTTTTAAAAACTGATCCAATTGTTAATTCGTAAAGGAGCGATTCGGTCTCGGTTTGAGTTGGTAGAATGTAGTGTAAAAACGTAAAAGGTAAAATGTAAAACTTAAAAGGTAAAACGTAAAATGTAAAAACGTAAAACGTAGAAACGTAAAACGTAAAACTTAAAACGTAAAACGTAAAACTTAAAAACGTAAAACGTAAAACGTAAAAACGTAAAACGTAAAAACGTAAAACGTAAAAACGTTAAACGTAAAACATTGAAACTTAAAAACGTAAAACTTAAAACGTAAAACGTAAAGCGTAAAAAGTAAATAACGTTAACGTAAAAATGGCCGGCGCGTAAAACGTAAAAAACCGGGCGCGTAAAATGTAAATAACGTTAACGTAAAAACGGCGCGTTGAAAAAACGACGCGTGAAAAAGCCGGGCGTAAAAACGTAAAAATCTGTAAATAAATCTGAATTTAAAAATGTTTAATAAAATATTATGTTTAAAAAATAAAAATCTAATATAATAATACAATAAAGTAATAAAAAAACAATAAACTCAAAAAGACAAAACAGAGTAATTTTACTTAAATACCCTTTTGGATTATAATATTAAAGACACAATAAGACAAAAAATACTTAATATAATTTTTAAATACTTTTAATCTCATCCATCCATCTACTTGATCTAATGGCTAGAAAATGGTTCTCGCGGTTCTTACAACTGGAGTTGGTTCTCATTTTAGCGGTCCCCTATATATATATATATATATATATATATATATATATATATATATATAGGACAATGCTAGACAGAAAACCCACATTTAGGTAGAAAACTCTGGAAACCCAAATCTCCCGGCCTTTTTACCCCACCTCCCGACATTTTTTTTTTTTTAAAAAAACAACACATGTAATATACATGTTTTAGAGTGTCTTGGGCCAAAAAAAACAAAAAAGCGCCGAAGGGATTTTTTTTAAAAAAATAAACAAATTTCAGCCATGTCCGGTCGCCTAACATGTGTTAGCCAAAAATGAAAGAAATTGCTGAAATTTTTTTTTTTTTTAAAAGATCCCTTCGGTGCTTTTTTGATTTTTTTGGCCCAAAACTCTTAAAAACATGTATATTACATGTGTTAATTTTTTCAAAAAAAAAAATGTCGGGAGGTTGGGTTTTCTAAGGTTTTTCATATAGATAGGGTTTTCTACCTAGCCTTGCCCTATATATATATATATATATATAGGGGATGGATCGTAAGAAAACTAGTTTAAATGAGAAAACCAAAAAACTAACTAAAAAAGCCTAGAAAACATACCAAAATTTTTTTTTACATTTTTTTATAAAACAAAATTGCTAGTTATACATGGAAAAAAAATTCAAAAGAAAAAAAAATTGTTGTATTGCATATGTGCACTATTACGGATATAATGCACATGTATAATACACATATAATGCACATGTGCAGTACAACAACAAAAAAAGTTGGAAATTTTTTTTATATATAAAAACTAGCAATTTTTTTATAAAAATTTGTAAAAAAAATTAGTATGTTTTTTAGTTTTTTTTTTTTTTTTGCTTTTTAGTTAGTTTTCTCATTTAGATTTAGTTTTCTCATGATACTCTCCCTATGTGTGTATATATATATATACACACACACATATATATATATATATATATATAGGGTGAGGTTCATGTACAAAGTGTGTTTTTCCTACAAAATGTAGGAAGTGTTTTAAACCATTGGATAAGTGTTTTTAATGGTTGAGATTATCTTGGTGGCATTTTAGTAATATTTATGTTTTAAATAAGGACTTTTTTAATTGATAGAGGGTAAAAAAGACATTTGACATGTTCTAAAAGGAGCAAATAACTATCATTCCATATTAGAAACTTCCATCTCTCTCTTTCTCTCTCTTACTCTTCACCTTGTTCGTGAAAGTCAGTACCAAGAATTCAAGAGAAGTTATCTTTATTATTATTTCGATTGTCATCAGAATTCTCTATCACTTCTATTTAATGTTGATATTTTGTGTTTTATTTGAATTTGAATGTAGACAGAACCATCGATAGTATCTTTTAATAATTTACTCTTTTTTATAATCTTAAATCCATGGAAATAGATGATTTTATTTAAATAATATTTTAATTCAATTCTTTGATTAGTGTCTCTTGTATATGAGCGATGACATAAATCTTTTGTGATAATATCACATACTTCTTCTCTTCATAGTGTGTTTTATGTGTGAGTGTGTGTTTAATTGTGAGAACCGATATAACACAATGTGAAGAAACTAGAAACTGATAAAACACAATGTCAAGAAATAATGAAGTGTTTTATGTTTCGTAATGTGTGACGAGTGTGTTTAGTTGTGAAAACTGGTATAACACAGTGTGAAGAAATCAGAAAACTGATAAAACACAACGTCAAGAAATACATAATTTGTTTTATTTTAGAATCAATCGTGGATATGAAGGATGTAACTGCCGATTTTGAATAGCTAAGAGATATATAGTTTCCATAAAAATAGTCTTTTATTGTTTAATAGATATATTTTCCATAAATAAAATTATTTGTTAAATTACTTTTATGCCCTTTAGTACAAAATCCCTAGATGACACATGTCACTCTTAGAACACTTCCTACACTTTGTAGGAAAACTAGACTTTGTAGCCAACTCCCACCCTATATATATATATATACATATAGGGTAGGGATCCTAAGAGAAGTCCACCCTATTTGAGAAACTTGAGAAGCAATCTGAACCACACATTTTCCCTAAGCAAAAAATGCAAAAAAAAGGTGAAAAAAATGCAAAATTTTTTTATTTTTATTTTTTTTTGAAAAATCGCTGCTTTTTCTTTAAGTATTAAATTTTTTTTTTTAAATTTTTTTTTGGATTTATACACATGTGTATATTGTTAATCTTTTAACTATACATATATGTATATTGTCAATTATACATATATGTATATACATGTTTAAAATTGAAAAAATGTGTATATTGTTAATCTTAAACCATAAACACTAAAGCTAAACCCTAATGCTAAACCCAAAAGCTAAAACTAAACACTAAAGCTAAACCCTTAATGCTAAACCCTAATACAAACCCTAAAGATAAAGCTAAACCCAAAAGTTAAAGCTAAACCCAAAAGCTAAACCCTAATGCTAAACCCAAAAGCTAAACCCTAATGCTAAACCCTAAATACTATTGCTAAACCCTAATACTAAACCCTAATGTTAAACCCTAAAGCTAAACCTTAAACCATAAAGCTAAACCCTAAACCCTAATGCTAAACCCTAAATACTAATGCTAAACCCTAAATAACACTTATTTTTCAATTTTAAACATGTATATACATATATGTATAATTGACAATATACATATATGTATAGTTAAAAGATTAACAATATACACATGTGTATAAATCCAAAAAAAAAAATTTAATTCTTAAAGAAAAAGCTGCGATTTTTCCCCAAAAAAAAAAAAAAAATTTTGCATTTTTTCACCTTTTTTTTGCATTTTTTTGCTTAGGGAAAATGTGTGGTCCAGAATGCTTCTCAAGTTTCTCATTTAGCCTACTACTTCTCACATGATCCTTATCCTATACATATACATATATATATATATATATATTTAAATTATTATTATTACTATGGGTTAAACTGCATCTCCCGCTCGTCATATTTCCACACGAGCTTTTCTCCTATCTCTTTCATTCTCTCTCCTTCATCTATCAACTCCTCACCGTATAGGCGGAGTTCCTGAACGTTCTCATTACTCATGGGTGGTCGTGGTACGGGTACTAGGTCAGGGTACATAGGTAAAGGTTCTCCATATGGGTACGGGTTTTCTAGTATTTCCCGAACATACTGATCGACATCCCAATATGGATCTAGAGGGTCAAGGTTGGGGTATGGTGCTAATGGGTTTGGAATTGGGTCTCCCTGTGGGTAGAGTTCTTGATAATTCCTATGTTCATCATTCCATAGATCATATGCAATAGGATTGGATGATGGAATTCTAGGGATTTCATTTGGGTCGAAAGCGGGTATGGGAACCTGCTCTCCTGGGTTAGGTTCGATTTCCATGGGTTTAGTTGGGAACAGTGGCAATGGTTGTGGTGCAGTGATTTGTTCTAGGTTTGGGTCGGCTGCAGTGGTGGCTGGTATTTCATGGGTTTAAAAAATTTTGTTGACGCCCGGAAATCAGACTGGGTTCGGGGTCTCAAAACAACACACGGAATTCATTTTTTGGCTTTACAAGAATCAAAAATCGGACCAGGAGTTAGATTCCCTCTCAGCAGTTTGTGGGGACGATCCATTTTTGAGTCCGAGGTTGTCGATGCAGTCGGGACCTCAGGGGGGCTCGTGACCTTATGGAATCCAACTTATTTTGACAAGGTAAGTACGGTTAAACATCGTCATTTTCTTATTGTAACGGGTGTGTTAAAAGCTTCAGGGGAGTTGATTAATATAGCAAACGTTCACGCACAAAATGATCCAATTGCACGTAGGGGTCTGTGGGAAGAGTTACGTGGATGGAAAGGGTTATTACAAGGTTTATGGTTGTTTATGGGTGATTTTAATGATGTTAGAATACCCTCGGAGAGGAGGAACTCTGAGTTTGTAGTTGCGAACGCGGATGCTTTCAATCAGTTTATTGAGACAACGGAACTGTTTGAATACAATATGGGGGGTAGGCAGTTTACTTACAGGTCTAATAATGGTCAGAAGATGAGCAAACTTGACCGGTTTTTGGTGTCGAAGGACTTTAGGGATATGTGGCCAAATGCTTCAGTGGTCGCTTTGAATAATGTTGCTTCGGATCATTGTCCTGTCATTTTATCCACTGTCCCACATGACTTTAGCGCTATTCCGACTCGCATTTTCAACTCCTGGATGGAGATACTAGGATTCTTAGAGTTCGTTAATCAGCAGTGTGCACTGTTTCGGTTCTCAGGTCCTGCCGATTTGGGCCTTGGGGTAAAGATTAAGTGGGTTAAGAAAAAGGCTAGGGAGTGGGTACTAAATATCAAGGAGCAACATAAGGGCCAATATGTTGATAATTTGAATAAATTGGAAGCTCCGGATGTGTTGGCGGAGTCTAGGAATTTGACGGAGGAGGAGCTTGAAAATAGGGCAAATTATAAAAAAATCATTTTGGAAGCAGAGAGGTTGAAAACTATGGATTTAAAGCAGAAGTCGAGAGTTAGGTGGGCGGTTGAAGGAGATGAAAACGCGTCATATTTTCATGGGATTATGAATGCAAATACCACTAATAACCGTATTAGCGGGTTACGGATAGATGGGGAATGGGTCGATAATCCAGTCATTATTAAGGATCATGTGGCGAGTTTCTTTGGGGATCGGTTCGCTGAACCAATGCTAGTAAGGCCACAGTTAATCTGTCCTAATTTGGCACAACTTTCTGAGGTGGAGGCTGAAAGTTTGGTTCTTCCGTTCTCGATGGAAGAAATCAAAAGTGCAGTGTGGGATTGCCATGGAGATAGAGCCCCGGGACCGGATGGGGTTAATTTTGGTTTCATTAAAAGGTGTTGGGCTGGTTTTCTACACGATTTCCTCCGTATGTTTAATGAATTCTACCTAAATGCATCGATAAATATGGGGTGTACTGCATCCTTCTTAGCCTTGATCCCAAAGTGTAATGATCCAAGCGGTTTGGCGGATTTTAGGCCGATAAGTCTTATCGGCTGTATTAACAAGGTTATTTCCAAGGTCCTAGTTAAAAGATTAAAGGTTGTGATTCATAAGCTTATTTCGGAAGAACAAACGGCGTTTCTGGAATCGTAGCATACTAGATGGACCGATTATTCTTAATGAAGTGGTGGCTTGGATGAAAAAGACAAAGAAGAGGGGTATGATTTTTAAAGTAGATATCGAGAAGGCTTATGATACGCTGAACTGGGGTTTTTTGAGATCAATTATGAGTCAAATGGGCTTTCCGAGTAAGTGGGTGGATTGGGTTATGGCTACTGTGACTACGGCTAAGGCCTCGGTTCTGGTAAATGGCTCCCCTACTCAAGAATTTGTGTGCCATAGGGGACTCCGTCAAGGTGACCCTATATCTCCTTTCTTGTTCGTAATGGCTATGGAGGCACTTTCAGGGATTGTCAAGAAAGCGATTTCCTCAGGTTTTCTCCATGGAATCCAATGTACGACTCAGGGCCCAGTCTTATCTCACCTTTTATATGCGGATGATGCGGTATTCTTGGGAGAGTGGTCGATGGCAAACGCTCGGAATATAAATAGGATCATGAGATGCTTTTATTTGGCCTCAGGTCTGAAGGTTAACTTGGGGAAAAGCAGCTTATATGGGGTTGGGGTTGATGAGACGGACTTGGGGAGCATGGCGGATGTCCTGAGATGTAGGATCGGTACCTTCCCATTCAAATATTTGGGTTTGCAAGTAGGTGCTAATATGAACTTGGTCCGTAATTGGAAACCGGTGGTGGATACCTTCAAAAGCAGGCTATCGATCTGGAAGGAAAACACGTTGTCGTATGGGGGTCGTTTAACGCTTGTGAAATCTGTACTTAACGCGTTACCATCTTATTATTTCTCGCTTTTTAGAGCTCCGATGCAGGTTATTAAAGAATTGGAACGGCTGCGAAGAGATTTCTTATGGGGAAATACCCCGGAACACCAACGAGCTTCATGGGTAGCATGGAATGACATTTTGGCTCCAAAAGAAATGGGAGGGGCGGGCTTTGGGTCGTTAAAGAAGCTAACTTGGCACTTCTGGCTAAGTGGTGGTGGCGTTTTAAGGTGGATAATAATAATATATGGAAAAAAGTAGTGTGGAGCATCCATCATCATAATAGGTCTTGGTCTTCGGTACCGGTAAAAATGTCTATGCCGGGATTGTGGAAGCAGATTATTGGAATTACCAAGGATTTATCAGCTTTTGGAATCGATTTGGGGTCGTGCTTTCGGGCAGCAGTGGGGAACGGGTTGGGTACTTTTTTCTGGCTGGATTGTTGGGTAACAGACATACCACTCAATATTATGTTTCCAGCATTATTTCAGCTAGAATGTGACAAAAAGGTGTTGGTTGCGGATCGGGTGAAGGTTCAAGCTGGGGTGAGATATGTGGCTTTTAATTGGGTTCGGTGTCCAAATCAACAACAGGAGTTAAAAGAGATGTCGGAGCTGTCGAGTTTGCTGGAAAAGGTTAGCATAACGGAAGGCATAGATACGTGGAAATGGATTTCGGATGATTCTGGCTCCTTTTCGGTTAGTGGGCTAAGACGACTGATGAGGCCCATTCCAAATGGTAATGTGAATCAGTACCATTATTGGAATAAGTGGTGTCCATTAAAGGTTAATTTTATGACTTGGCGTTTGTTTTTAAACCGGTTACCGACAAAGGATGTACTCCTGAGACGAAACTTCCAGCTCGACAATGCCGGTTGCGTCTTATGTGAAGAAGCTGAGGAATCCGCTGATCATATATATGCGGCATGCAGGTATGTTTCGGAAATTTGGGAAGAGGTTTTTAAATGGTGCAAAATATCTTCCCCCTTTTTCTTCTGTGCGAAAGATGTCCCCGAGTTACACAACCATTGCCGCGGCTCGAGAAGGTGGAAGAATGTTGTTTATTCGGTTATCCAGACGGCGACTTGGTGTATATGGCGGCTGCGGAATGATGCAGTTTTTAACAACAAAAGGGCGACGGTGGTGAACGTGGTGAACGAGATCAAGGTATTGAGTTTTCTTTGGCTGAAACATCGAGCAATGGCAATAACGCTCACTTGGGAGAATTGGTGTATGTTTGATTTAGTTTGTATGAATGTGTAGACTTTGGTGGATGTAATCGGGTTAACCAATGTTAACCGGTTTTAATATAATATAATATATCTTTTGTTGGCAGTACAAAAAAAAAGTATAGTTTTCAGGTTGTTATTGTAGTAGTAACGTATTCTCTTATCGTTGTTTCCCCTACTTTAACAACTTATATGACTATGATTACACAATATAGGTCATTTGGATCTACTAAAGTTAGTCAATGGGTTAATGGGTCCACTTAAATTAGTTAGCGGGTTAAAACGGACAACCACTAAAAAATATGTTAATTTAAAATGGAGAAAAATGCCCGGATAGTCCCTGTGGTTTCACCTTTTTTCACCTATAGTCCCTATCTTTCTAAAATGACCCGGATAGTCCCCAAGGTTTACCGTTTTGTTCTCGGATAGTCCCTGGGTCTAACTTCAGTTACTTTTTTCTGTTAAGTGGTTGTTAAGAGGGTGTGAAATGACAAAAATACCCTCTTAAAAGAAAAATACTTGTTATTTAACCAATCCATCCACTTCATCTTCATCTTCCCCCACACACTTTCTCTCTCTACTCTCTCTCTCTCTCTCTCTCTCGAGCACCATCACCACCTACACACCAGCACCACAACCACCCTCACACCAGGACCACCATCGCACCACCCTCCGACAAAAGCCATTTTTCCGACGGCAGTTTAAGGTCCGACCATGGTGGGTTTTTCAAATTGGGTGTTTTTAAGCTTAGACCATGGTGGGTTTTTTCCAATGGCAAGAGCTCCAAATTGGGGGTTTTTCAAATTGGGTGTTTAAGGTCCGACCATGGTGAGCATTTTTCCAACAACGGTGAAACGAACAGTGGTGGGGATGAAACGGCCACCGTCGCAGATCTGAGAGAGAGAAGGTTGTAGGTTTTGAACAGTCCTTCGAGGGTTGCAGGTTGAAACGACCACCGGTGGTGGCTCATCTCTCAACCACCACCTTTAATAATCCTTGGATTTAGTGTTGCAGGTTTATTTTTGTAGAATTATTACTTATTGTTTTCAAATTTAGGTCTCAATTACTTACAATTCATATCAACTTTGATCAGAAACAATCACTGTGGCTAGAAAGTTGTAAACTTTAATTAGATTTTGGTGCTAGTAATCCTTGAATCTTGGGAAGCGTTTCATGACACATTATTATATGCTGGGATACTTGCTCTGTTTTTTCAGTAAGTAAGATGCGATGCATGATGATGTTTGAGTGGAGTAATGTATTCAGTTGTATATAAACATGTTTAGTTATTAGTGTTAAAACATATTGCAGGTTTTGATTTTGAGGAGAAGATAATAGTGACGGGCTTTGATTTTACGGTCTGTATGTTTTAGTATAAATAAAAATGAACAGTGATTGTGGTGGTGATGGTAAAGGGTGGAAGAGGGTGATGGTGGGTGGAGGTTAGTCCCTGTGGTTTGGCCTTTTAAGGAAAGGGTATTTTTGTCATTTCACACCCTCTTAACAACCACTTAACAGAAAAAAGTAACTGAAGTTAGACCCAGGGACTATCCGAGAACAAAACGGTAAACCTTGGGGACTATCCGGGTCATTTTAGAAAGATAGGGACTATAGGTGAAAAAAGGTGAAACCACAGGGACTATCCGGGCATTTTTCTCTTTAAAATGGGGTTTAAACAGGCTAGCGCCATCCATGGCAATTATTAGTCTTCACCATCGGGGCCACCAATGCAATCGACACGCCTGTCACCACCACTCAACCAATGTTGTCCCCACAACTGATGACACTCAACTGGCGCACCATCACCAACACACCCACCCCGTTTGCAGCCTCCACCACCATCACTACCAAAGTACCACCATTGTCGCCTCCGTCGCCGCTTCCACTAATGTTGCCACCGCCACCCCAGACACCACCTCCTAGTCGTCCCCACCTCCATTGTCGTCACTAGCTACCATAAAAAAAACAAAGAGGGTGAACCTATTTTGTTTTTTTTTTCTTTAACACAACTCATTTTAACTCTGGTTCATTTTGGCTAGAACTCATTTCGAACTAAACCAGATTGATATTTTTTAAAGTGATTCGTTTTGGCTCGAACTCTTATTTTGCTTAGAACCCGTATTGACTAAAACCCGCCCAACTTACCTAGTTTGCTAGGCTTACCTGTTGTGTAATCATTTACACTACTCTCTTTCTAACTCATGCTATATTTACTATACAATTACATCAAGCAATACTCTTTGTTCACTCCCATTAATACACTCCATGATTTGTTAAAACCAATCTCAACCCTTCAAATCTTAGATTAATAAATCCTTCTTTCCCTTCTTATTTATTTTTTCCTTTGTATTTGATCCTTTCTCTATATACTTGTTACTAGTTAGGTGCCCGCGCGATGCGGCGGGAGCGACATTTTGCATTGTAGTACTCGTTTTTTGTAGTTTTCTTAATGTGGTGGATGTCCGTCATAAGCGTTACTTTATTATTTTCTTATTGTTATAGGTGTACGTCATAAGCATTACTTTTTCATAACATTAGAAGTCGTAGAAGGGTACCGGTGTTGATGATGGTTTAAGTGGCAGTCCCACATGATCCGTTCCCACATGTTGCAAAGCTTTTTGAGGCATAAACTGATGAGAGCACGAGGTAAAACCTCAATAATTCCGATGACCACAAAATCAATTCAACTTTACAATCAAAGTGTAAGGAATTACTCGCCACAAAGAGTTGCTACAAAATTGAGTAAACAAAATAAAATGATTGAAAACTTTGTTTATTAAAGATAAAATATATCTTTTTTGGATAAGATCAAGTTTATTAAAAATTACTTATTTAAAGTAGTTATCTAAGTTCTTATTTCCACTACAATTCATTAAAACACATGTAATCGATCTAAATGGAAAATTAACAATTTATACATGAAAATCAACTCAAGTGTTTAATAGAAACATCACAAAATAGAAATTTGAATCTTGATGCATGAAACATTGCCTCCATAGCGTACATTGTCATCAGTATTGTAGTAGCGAGCTTTAAATTTCATGATATGATGAACAACAATGTTCTTATTTTTTAGTCTGTAACAAGGACTAACAGCTACATCATCACAATTTCCTGCACATTTCAATAGTAATCTCTTTGTCAATTTTACAAAATCAAAGCTACCAGAAATATTTCTGAAATGAAAAAGAATACCATTTCAATCCATGATCCTTTTTTTTCTTTTAGAGCGCACTTCAGGAACGCGACAATACCTCTTTAGAGCTATAGCATATGTTCTTTTGTAGTTTCTGTTTTTTATTTTGTAACACAGCTTTAATGAACAACAATATTGTTTGTCTATATTGAAAAAAGGCACAAACGTCCTTAGAAAAGTATACATTTCAGATATATGTATGAGAACTAACCTAGGGATAGTGCCACGTCACCGTCGGTCGTATTCTATCGCTTGTCTAAGAGCTCTTGCAAAATCTTTGAATGTGGCCTCAATTATATGGTGATAACTTTTCACAGCAAGCTGCATTCATATGTTAAAGAAAATATGCTTTAGAAAAGATGATAAAAAGTTTGCTTAGACAAGTAGCAGTTCCAAACCATTTATTTATAGAAGCGTCAATCTTTATTGTGTTTAGATTGAAAATGGGTTAAACCAAACACTCAGTCAAAAAAGAAATTTTATTCATACAACCTCCTAAATCATTTTACTCAACGATTTACCTGTTACCACAGTAATGGCCACCACCACCTACAAGAAGATAAATATCCGACATAGAAAAACAATATAATCGTTATATCTTTACTACCCAAAATTTATAGATAATAATAACTTACTCAAGCTCATTTGGATCAGCGAGATCAATGGTGTTTGGTTCATAGCTGTAAATAACACTAACTTTACATCAATCAAGAGCAAAAGTAAACTACTTCCATTTTGAATATTAAATCATTTTAAGGATACAAGTAATTAGCTTACATTTTAATGTCAGCCAACAAGAGAAAAGCTTATAATGAATGAGGGAACCAAATGAAGAACACCAACATTTAAATGACTTTCATCACAACAAACAGATACCACATAGTCACATATAGTTCAATAGTTCAATTGCAGAAGAAAACTATTGCAGCGATAAGAAGCATGGTAGTTGTTCAGATGTTGGTGTTTTGAGAACTCTACAAAGTAATTCTTGTGAGTTAAAGTCGCAATAATCAGATAATCTATTCCAAATGCGAATCCAAACACCTCTTCGTATTCTTCATGCATATGCATTTTTTTTAAGAATAATACATGTATTCATAAGAGTCTCAAGAAGTCTATTTTGTTCAAATATTTAGAAATGATGTCCTAACAAAAAATGATGCTTGCTATTAGTGACCTGATCAGCTGCAAAACACATATGTGGTTGTTGGTCAGATTACTCTCCATGAAGACCATATGGTCAATGTCAATGAACAGTTCCGGATTCACCATAGCTAGTTTCATTGATAAAACCTGTAAGCAAAGAGAAGTTATAAAAAATAAAGTTTAAAATTCAAGCATTTAGTCATATCAACCAAACAAACATGAAATGATTAATCATATGACATACGCCATAATCTACTTTTAAATCCAACTTAGACTAATAAACAAACCCGTTAATAGTGATACATAGTTTGATGGTTTCAAAGTAACCGAACAAATTAATATCATACAAAAGTTCCTTTAGCAAAAATATATACCAGCTATTAGTGAAATCCAATCCAACTACAAAAGTCAAACAAAGAACCTTCATTAAAGAAAAAGTATATTGTTCATAATAAATAAATATATATACACATACAAACAATAACCTAAAAAAGTGTTCATCAATCATCATAATGCATAATTCATATCTCAACTGCAATAGATATACTATGTTTGGTAATTACAACTAAATTAAACAGGCTCTAATTACAAAGAATTCTTGTGATGATTGGCTAGGCGAGAATGGCATTAATAGTGGCTGCACCTTAGAAAATCCATAAAAAATCAAACTGTAAAACACATAGTACATGAAACAGTACCTTCAAGCCCCGTTTCATGGCCCGGTTTTATCTATTCCGGTTGTTGGATATGCTCCGTCCTGACCCATTCTGACCCGTGCTCCGTTGGTACATCTCCATGAATTAGGTTTTCAACCTCCTATTTACAAAATCATGAAACAAATTCAACGAATTCTTAACAAATCAAGTCAAACAACACGTGTAACGATTAGTGCACGCTGATTTGTTCAACCAATAAAAAAAATTAGGGCTCGATCGAACGATAAATTTGGGTGTGTGTACTCTCACTAATCGAGATAGAGAACTAAGGAAGAGAAAGTATGTTTGAATTTTGATATGGGATTATGGTTTACTGCATGTTTTGAATAGGGGATGGGAGATTTAAAAGCTTTATTAGTTGTACCATATGGTGATGGTGGTGGGGTTTCGATCGGTAGAGGGGTCTTGGAGAGAGAGAAAAAAAAAAGTAGAAAACATACCTGATGGTTGCATTGAATGACCGGAGGTGTTGAGAGAAAAGATGATGGAGGGGGATTTAGGAGGCGCGGGTCTTTAAGGGATGAAATGTCGGAGGTTTAAGTTGAGAGAATAATGGTTTTGAATTTTAAATTAGAGATAGGAATAATCGGAATATATTGTTTCAAATGGTAGGGGAAAATCATGCCGATAGAGCTATTAATTGGAATTTTGTTAAAAAAAGGTATTGTTTATGATGGGTACGATGATTATATGCCGTTCAAAACAAAAAATTTGTACAGAGTCAGTTTGTTAATGCACGGTAGCTAGGTAATGATCAAAGCAGGCTTGGGTAAAAAACAAATGTTGGCTTTAATCAATTGTACATTTACGCATCGGCTATTTGTACTTTATGAACGCACGACGAAACTAAAAAAGACAACTATGGAAACGTTTAAAAAATGTGCCGATCGTCATGGTACCTTCGGATTTTTTTAAAACATTACAGGTTGTAAGATATCGCATGAATACGTTAAAGAATTAAAGAGGGGAAGAAGTGTAACTAATTACCTATAATTATGTTAAATGTCAAGGATTTAAATGTAATAGATTGAGGGACTAAAAAATAATTATGGTTTAAAAGACCGCTTTACCCTCATTTTAGGGGTTTATTTATAAATAAGGGGGGAAGAAGTTCTTAACTTTTGGGAATCCTTCCCTCCTACATTATATAATAGTATAGATACAAGATTAATTTAATTAACTACTCAACCATCTTTATTATAAGTTTCGTTTTGTTCTAATTTCTTTCTCAAATTGTTTTCCATCTTAAACTGAAGAACAAAATGATTCTCTATCTCACAACAACGATGTTCCAACATCGATCTTCGTTGAGTTTAGGGTTGGCCGAACACACACAAGTACCACAATTGATAGCTTTAAAAGAAAAAAGGAAAAGTAAAATACTTGTCACAACCATAATGACACAACACCCTCTAGTCAGTAGTCAGTTGTCATCCATCAACTTTAGTCAGTTTGACATTCACCATGATTCATACTTTTTTCCATATTGGTGCTTTTTGTCGTATGCTTTTGCCATAAGTAAACCATATGACATGATACAAGTATAAATAAAGTATTCCAATAATGGAATTGCTACTTCGAGGAATCAATGCCTTGTAAATTCAAATAATCACAATGAAACCTTTGGAGAGTAGCTTTTATGGATTCATCTATCCAGAATAACACTATTGAGCGAAAAAATCGGGAGGGCTCTTCTCTATTCGGTGACCATTCAATGAATTCATCTATCCAGAAGAGGTGGTGATGATGTTATCAAATCGGTAACCATACCCGATTTAATCTACCTGAGAATGCTCCTCCCACCCTTATGTTTGATAACTATCTTTAATTAGTACAAATTATAAATAACTAATCCTAATGTTTACGATAATCAAAACTAAGAATGAAAACTTATATAGGATACAAAAGTTAATTGTATTTTTTCTAAAGAGAGAAAGATGACCGAACATTGCTTATATACCACCAAATCCATTGATGTATTCACATAACTTTTATATCAACTCTTGCCCTCAATTAGAACATATGTAGTGGGAGGTTTTTTAGGGATGGCAATGGGTCGAGTTTGGGACGGGTTTAGGTAATCCCAACCCCAAATCTAATTAGATAAGCTTGACCCAAACCTGTCCTAAAACCCGTCGGGTTCTAGCAGGTAAATACCCATCGGGTATTGGGTATACCCGCGGGTTTCGGGTAACCCATTAATTTTAAAAAGTTTACCCGTTGGGTATATCCGACCCAAAACTCATCGGGTAACCACTAATCAGTTACATTTAGTATTATCACTAAAGAAATATATCAAATAACTATAATGTATACGATATAAAATATCTATGTGTATAGAATAAAGGATGTATTATATATTTACATATTTAAAAATATAAAAGAAATTATATCGGGTATACAATCGGGTAAACGGGTTTATTTTATCAGGTAATTGGGTCGGGTAAATGGGTATATCACCAAATCTCAATCTCAATCCCAAACCCATCCCAAACCCGCGAAAAAAATAAAAACTAATCCCAAACACGTCCCAAACCTGATTAACCGACCCCAAACCCGTCTCAGATGTGTCAGGTTTCGGATTTACCCATCGGGTTCGGGTTCAATTGTCATTCCTAGGTTTTTGGGCTTTTTTCCCTCAATGATATAATTTACCTTTTAAAACACTAATTTGTTTACCTTTTAAAAACTCCCTACATTCAATTTCTTGGTGCCTATCCTTGTTCAACTAAATAATATTTAGACTAAACTTGTGATTTGGTCATTTAATGGTTTTGCCTCAATAGTTTAAAAATAGTCATTTTTCTCCCTAATTTTTCTAACTTATCGTCATTTTGCTCCCCGCTTCTAACTCCATCCAAAAAATCCATTAAGAAGGGTATTTTGGTAATTTTATAGATAAAAGCAAGGGCATGTAAGTATTTTCACCTAAATAAACCTATAACTTGTTTATTTACATTTATATAAGTATTTTTTTCTGATCCCCCATCTTTCCAACCACTCTTTCTACCGGCCACCACCATCCACCACCACCTGCCGACCACGACTACACCGACTTTTAACTAAACGTTTTAATTGAGTCAGAGCCAGAGAGTAAACTACCGAAATACCCCTACTTTTAATAGAACGTTTAACTGGGTTAGAGCCAGGGAGTAAACTGACGACAAACTCGAAAGATCAGGGAGGAAAATGGCTATTTTTAAACTATTGGAGCAAAACCGTTAAAATGACCAAACCACAGGAAGCAAAATGAAAGTTAACTCTAATATTTCTTTATTCTTTATTTATTATTTATTATTTTCTCTTTATTCCACTCACAAAAATATAGACATCAAATATAGGGAGTGAATAGTGCTTCCATATTATAGAAAATCACTACAGACTTCGTATATCTATTCTCCTTTTGATAAAGTACAAAAACTGACGAAAAGCTTAAACTTTTCCTTAAATTATAGGGGATGAGTATCATATAGGGATTCTAATATAAATGCTTTAAAGCATTTTCATTAGAATCTCTATCTTTCTCTCCAAAAAACATCTTTTTCTAAATTTTGTTTAACCTTTCACATATGATTCTCTATCTCTATCTCTTTATTCTTTTTATTATCTTATACTTTTTTTCTAAGCTTGAGGTACAAACTAAAATGCTTGAGATACGGTTGATGTGAATGGTGATGAATCTCTATGTTTTGAGATATATTATAGCAAAATCTTTATACTTTAGAGATGGAGATTCGGATGGAGGAAAAAACAAAAGAATATATCTAAAATTTGGTGATAGAGAAGAAGACGATGAAGACTCCATGCATGGTTATGTGGTCTTTAATCTTGTGTCATGAATTTTAAAAAAAATTAAGGACATGAGTATACATTTTTAACACAAAGTCGTGTGTTTGCTATTACATTTAAACTTTTTAGATTTTTTTAATTAAATTTTTGCGTATTTGCGTAAATCTTTTGTTATGCAATGTTAGATAATAAACCCGCTCTAGACTGTGAAAAGAAATAACATGTTCAAGATTAGGTAATGTTAACCGAGCGGGTTTAAGGTTAACTTCCTACGCCCTTTTTTAGAAACTTATTCTCTGATTTTTTTGAACTTTAAACTTCTTAGTGTATATAAAACTTTAGAATTCCTAGGATGTAACAAGATTTAAAATAGTTTAAACTCTTCTATTGTATTTAAAAAAACATGAACCTAAAATTAAAGGTATTAAATAGAAGGTATTTGTTGGTGTATTGTTAGTGTCTTCAAGGGACATGGTGTAATGATAAGGTGTTTAATCCCTAACATTATTTTCACATCCTGCAAGGTGCAAGTACAAAAGTATTTATGAATAAGTTAGTTTGACGTTAAAACGTCTTGATTTGTATTCAACAAGTCTTATTTCTTGTTCATTGATTTTTAACTTTTCTTTAATCTTGTGCTTAACCTTCAAGATTCATTGATTTTTAACTTTTCTTTAATCTTATGCTTAACCTTCAAGAGATCGGGTATGATGTCCACACATCTTTAACACATTTTGGGCTCAACCCATATTTTTTTTTGTCTGAAATTGCAAAGAAGAGCCAATGAGTTGTAGCTCAACTGGCATTAACGGAGGGGAAGTGAAGATTCGGGGTTGAAGGCGACATGTCTCAAGTTCGAATTCAAGTTCGAATCTGGTCCCAATCGGCTTTTACAGCAGTGGGCCTTCTAGTGGCGTGGTTTCCCCGGAATTAGAGATGGTGGGCTTGGCTACCTAGTGCTTGCTAGGGTATCGGGTTAGAGCAAGCTCGAGAGGAAGCGAAACAAACACACAGTACTAGCAAAAAATAAAGAACAGGAGAATTTACGTGCTTCAGTCAAGGTGACCTACATCCACGGGTTGCAACCTGTAACACCTCGTAAAATCACGTCCAGTGATATGTTGACACGTGTGCTAAACCCTAATAAAGTCAAACGTTGAATTTGAAGGACTATTTTTGCGAAAAATAAAAAACTTTGGTTATAGAAGGACCGGAAGTGTTAACATGCTTAGATTAAGCCTCTGAATGACGTTACACGGTATTCATATTCACAAATGAGCCACTTGTTGGTCAAAAGGAACCGTTTGCATAATTATTTGAAAATTTTGCGCGACGAAGGGTTAAAAGCGTCAACATGTTAATTCTTACCTCTGAGTGACCTTTCAACAAACCGAGAACTTCATGATGTGTGATTATACTCTCATGAATATCCAATATTGGCCATCTAAGGCTTTTATGCCAATAAGTGACGTTACGCGAAACTTCGCAAGTTAAAGGGGTTAAAAGCGTCAATATGTTTAATTATACCTCAGAGTGATCTTTTAACAAACCCGAAGCATCGTGATGTTTAATAATACTCTCAAGAATGCCTAATATGGATTAGATAGGGCTTTGATGCTATTAAACGATATTACACGCAAGTTTGCGCGTTAGAGGGACCAAAAGCGTCAACTTCTAAAACTATACCTTTGAGAAGTCATTTAAGCAAACTGGAGCATCATGTTATTCGATCATACACTCGGGAATGCCTAACATGGGTTACGTAGGGCTTGGATATCATTAAACGATACTACGCACCTTTATGTGCGTTAGAAGGACTAGAAATGACAACGTGCGAATCTATGCTTTTGGGTGACCTCTTAAACAAAACGGGAACTCACTTATGCTCAGTCATACTCCAGGGCGTGCCTAAGATCAGTCACTAATGATGATTGAACCTTATATTAACATAATACAATATATATGAAAGTTTTGTGCTAAATATGACAATTATGGAAGTTGAAATGTAATTAAAAGAGTGAGGGACCAAAGCTGCCAAGGTAGCAAACTTTGAGTTGGGCCGGACGAGGGTCGTGGGCCGCGTAAGATGGGACTGGTGGCGTTCGCGGGCCACCAGAACCTGTGATCTGCAGATTTTTTTTTTTATTTTTTTATTGTTTTTCTTGTTGTAAACCACTCATACAAAACCCACACACACATCATTCGAATCTAGGTGCCCTTTGATGGTTTTTAAACATGGTTTTACACTTGTCTTGATCTTAAAACACCCTAGGAAACTTGTTAATCATCAATGCATCCTCAAAACTCTATATAAAGGGTGTAGAATTCATTTCCAAAACTCACACCTTCAAGTTCAATCTTGCTATCTCTTAATCCTAGAGGATCCTGATCATTTTGGAACCTCTTTTGAGCTCTATTCAGTCCATTGGACCATTTGTAAGTGTCCTCTTGTGGCTAGTTAATTTTAATTGGCTTAAAAAGCCAAAAAGTCAAGCGTTTACGATAAACGCTTTGACTTTTAAACGGTCGAGTCATTGTTCGCAACGAACATGGCTACGTGATCGTAATTAAGTAGGTGTTAAACCCTCAAAAGGGCAACTCCTAATTATCATGTTTACTTAGTTAATTGTCGGGTCAAAGTAATTAAAATAAAAGTCAAACGGGTCATTTTTAAACAAAATTTATAACTAATAATATAAAAGCTATAAAATCAGTTTTGTCACTTTAATAACTTGGTAATTATTAATTGAACATGTCTAGGCATGTTCAACCCGACAAATAGACTTTTGCTTTGACTTTCAGTTCTAACCCGATTTAGCTTAGTTTAGATATGCCTTAGGGTTCCATTAGGACCATATTATATGTTAGTATAACCCTCTGAGGTTATACAACATGGTTCCATAGAAATCCTTGTTCATTGCATGTTCCGTTAAATGCTTAAAAGTTGACCGTTATGCCCTTTTGATATAAAAACGATATTTTTGAAAATGTGAGAGGACAAAAATCTTTATTACTGATTTATAAGCATGTCCTAAAAATTTGACATCAGTTTATAGTCTAAAATGAAAGTTATGCAAGATATCGTAAAACTAAAGCTTTTTGTTAATTAAATGGCATTTTCCGCATAAATCATGTTTAAACCCAATTTTTGACACCAAACTTGCTACCCACTATTATAATATAATATTTAGGGATTTTTGGAAATTTTTGTCAAATTTTATACTGATCATATCATAGAGTTCTAGTGTAAATTCGGTATTGACGAAATTACCATTTTCATTGATAAAATGAGTTTTACATATCATTTTGATACCAAACCTTTTCCTACTAATTTCATACGTTAAATAAAATATTTTAAGATTTAGAGACTGATCAAAACTTCAAAATTTTATAAACATTTCAAATATCGTCAAATACCGACATTTACGCTTATTAAGCGCATAGTATGGTTTAAAACCATATGTAATGCCTAAGATTTGTTACCTACTGATATGATAAGAAAATTTTTATACTTCAACAGTAAGTTTAAGTTTTGAACTCAGATTTCCAAATTTGACCCTTAGAGCATATGTGAAATGACCAAAATGCCCCTAAGGGGCATAGTTTGGCCATAAATGATAAACCTCACATATGTATGATATCTTGCTGAAATAAATTTATAAAATAAATGATTTTACTGATATTTTTGGACCAGAACCTCAGTTTATTATTTAACCTCTTTTATAAACAATAAAATGACCAAAATACCCTTACGGGGCTTAAATTGGTTTTAAATTCGTTTTGGGCATAATGGAAGATATCCTACTGATATCACAACATAATTTAAGCATAATAACTTATGGAACCTGTACATGACTCATTTGGTTACCCGTCATGCATATTCGCGTTCGGCACGGTTTATGTAACTAGTTTGCATAAATTAACCGAAACGGGTCAAACCTTATCATTTTTACTTCAAAATCCAGAATGTATTTAGTTTACCCATTTTATACAAGTCTTCATACTTGTTGGGTCTAAATCACCTTCTAATCTGGTATTCGCTTAATCTTGTGTTTTGAACCGTAAACCTTTCTTTAAAACTAACCGGTCTAAGTTATAACTTAAATAAGACCCGTTAAGAATCTAATAGGTTATTAAAACCTTCGTTCCAGATTAGGAGCCCAGTAAAAGCTACTTGTACTTGCTGATTGATATACGGCTGAGAATAAAATTATATTTTAGCTCAGGTAAATACTTTTAACTTATTTTCCCTTATACGGGCTTGGGATACGGTAAATTATTACCGCTTGGTCGGGTATTGAATCTTTAATCGATTAGTGGTTAAATCATTGAGATAACCCGTTTTAATCTGTCTTGTTTGATGCAATGCCTTTGGGGGGTTAATGACCGTGTCCTGGATATCCTTGGCATCATTTAAATGCAAATGGCTACGACTTAAGCACGGGGTATAGGCATACACCTGACAGTTGCGTATGTATAAGGTATAACCACACGTGAGGATAAATCCCTATGGGAATATATTAGTGGTGTGTCTATTATTCTTGTACCGGCTCTTCTATTCCGGCCCTGAATGGATGACAAACATATAAATCTGTATACAAGATTATTTTAAATAATTGTCCCAAGTTATAAAAGATTTTATGCCTTGTGCATCCAAACCAATTTTATAAACACTTTTCAAAAGAGTCAGTTAATTGTATTTACCTGTTGATGAAACAATGGTTAACCGGGCGGGTTAACTCACTGGTCTCGTCAAGAGGGTTAATCCCTTCTTTCCGAGGATCGCTGGCTGGATCGTCTGGTGGTGGGTTTCCTACACAAGGAAACAAACCGTGACTCGCAACAAGGAGGATTTGGTGGGGGGTGCTCCTTGTTACCACTCTCCGGCGTGAGAATCAGTAGTTTGCTTGGGAAGCAAAGTGTGATAGTAGTAGTATTGAGAGAGTTGAGAAGTGATACCTCAAACCTGGTTTGGGGTCAGTATTTATAGCCGAGGAGTGGAGGAGGGTAGTTGAGTAGCTAGCCCGACATCGCATAGCTATTTGCAGGTGTGTCAGACCTGTCGGATACTGTGGTGATGCCACGTCCTGCTGTGGTGTCAGACTGTTGTATACACGTGGAC
Organism: Helianthus tuberosus; assembly: GCA_030545235.1. Lineage (NCBI taxonomy): Eukaryota > Viridiplantae > Streptophyta > Magnoliopsida > Asterales > Asteraceae > Helianthus > Helianthus tuberosus. The sequence goes on from CM060363.1 coordinate 65,165,513, forward strand.
CAGTAGGCGACTGTTCCCAGTGCCACTTGCACTGTGGTGTCAGACCCACTTGCCTTGTAGGCAGGATGCGGTGCCAAGCCGCATCGCTGCTTGCGGTCCTCGATGTAGTTCCCGCGTTGGTTGTTCCATCCATGATTCACGCGGGATGCGGTGTTATGCCGCATCGCCTGCTGAGTGACTGTTCCTGTTGTCCAGATCCCTTGTCGTGACGAAAATGTTCATAGGATGCGGTGCGGAGCCGCATCGCTATGTGTTACATTAGTTTCCGTCCTTAAGGTAATTCTTCTCATCAATGGACAGATTGAACCGCAGTGTTCGCATGTGCCCCCGCGGACACTGGAGAGTTTATTGCTGTTGGAGGTTTTTGATGAGGGTAATGGTCATTCGCGGTCGTGCTGACGCGAGATTTGGGGCCATACCCCTTCAAGGCCCCCAGTCTAGTGTTTCTTCCGTATGCGAGTAGCATGTGGGAGGGATACTGGACTATGTTGTCTAGAAGGTTAAGTATGGGCCATGCAGATGGCGCCTTCTTTGAGTAAGTAGTAGGCCTTTCTAGTGGATTGTTTCTTCCTTTGAGAAGGGTGCATGGTGAGCAAGTTCCGTCTGATGCGGAATTCTCAGCCACGTACTTGACTCTTAGTCTACCTTTTGTTGATGTCATCAGCCACCTGTTGGTGTTTCGAACCAACCTTTGAGACGGTGACTGAAGGTGTTAGCAGGGTTCGAACCAACCTTTGAGATCGTGACTGAAGATGTGTCTTCTCCAGTCTAGTTGGAAGCTCTGCGTCAGCTAGTGCAAAGTTGTAAGTACTTTGCTCAAGCTCTATGTTTAGCAACTGGAGATGTAATGATGATCCCTGTCTTGTGGGGTATTCATGTTCTCCAGTTTAGTTTTCTAATAACCGCACGTCCTCTGCGGTTTATCTCTCAAGTAACCGCACGTCCTCTGCGGTTTATCTCTCAAGTAACCGCACATCCTCTGAGGCTTAGCTCTCTAGTAACCGCATGTTCTTTGCGGTTACCTAGTTGCCGTACCTTGTTGGTCATGTTCGTTTGAGGATCGTGGGGTAGTTGCGCCATTGTTGGTCGTGTTTGGTCGAACAATGTGAATCTAGACTATGGGCAGATAAACATGCTCATAGGTAGGGTTGTGCCCACCATTGTTTATTCTATGCGCTCCATAGGTGGGTAACTAGTCATAGGCAGACTTGTTACCACCGTTCTGGAGCTACTTTCCTTCACGCGTTTGTGGAAAGTAGCTTTTCTATATTTGGTGTTGCCGGAGGAGATCACCATGGACACTTGGGAAGTTGGTTGAAACTCGTCCGTATTCGTTTTGTAACCACTGTCCTTAATGTTTAGTTGACAAGCAGTTTTCCTTGAAGTGGCTTTGCTCCTCCGCATGGTGCGTTAGTTGTGGCTCTTCCATAGCTACCGTTCGCATAGTTGCGGTTCGTACTAACGACTCTCGAGTGGTTGCGGTTTGCAGCAAAGAACTCGCTTCTAGAAGTCTTGTAGTCTGGACGTAGCTCTTGAAGGTTCAGGAGACAGGGTTGCTGATGTGCGGTTGCTCATCATACTTGTCCTTTTCCTTAAGGAGAAGCTGTTTGCGTTCCCTCTGTGGTTGTGAACCGGAAATGAGGGTTTTGAAGCTTGGAGGAGCTTATATGGAGTGCGGTTCATCGCATCCTGAGAAGCGTTTTTCGCAGTCCAAAGAACCAAGCTGGTTCTGAGTATCTGACACACCTGTGCGGGTTGGTGTCTGTTCTCTCCGCATATTCCACGTGTGCGCGTGGGTATGTGCGGTTATTGCTTATACCCCCTTATATAACTTATAGATATATTTTTTTCGTTTTTTGAGGGGTATGTAAAAAACGACATGCGGTATGGGTTATGGTGCGGTAAACCAGAGAAACCGCATGCCGCTTAAGTTTGGATAAGTTTGTCGCTTTTGTATTGTCCACGTGGCTGATAGCACGTGTGGGTTGTTGAAAGTCAGTAGAATTCCGACATGTGATGTTCTGAAAGGACTGGTGCATTGACCGAGGTCATAACTGCACTGTAGCAAGTAGTATAAAGGTCAATTCTGTCAGGCGCGTGGGCGGCCACGCGCGCGTGATAACCGTCAACTGAAAGGTTGCTGAACACGTGGCGAAACGTAAGTGGTCCTTTTTGAACTTTGTAAGTCGGTTACTCCATCGCATTAATTGCGATGAGTATATAAGGGGAAACCGTTTGGGTTCCCCTCACTTTGTTCAAAATTTGAAAAATTTCTCCGGTGAAAAAGGTGTGTGCTCTCTTCGTCTTCTCCGGTGAACTTGTCTTCTTTCAGGCAACTTTCTGAGTTTTCTGAGTTTTTGTGTAATTCGAAACTTCTCTTCTTCATATTTCTGATGGCTGATCCATCTAACCCACATAATGTGGAGGGTGAAAACCCTGAAGCCTCTTCTCCGGTGGCCGGGGAAGAAGAAGATGATGGTGGCAGTGTTCCTGGTGGTGGTTTGCCACCGTTGAAGTGGTCGAAAGCACATTTCGACCAACTGATGATCAGTACACAAATGCCCTCCGAGTTTGGGGCTGTGTACCCCCAAGACGGTGATACCGGTGCTTGTGCTCCAGCCGGTTACGTGACCATGTGGGCCGATTCTTTCATTGATGGTAACCTTCGTTTACCATTGACCGTTTTTGTTGCTGAATGTTTGGAGCATTATGGGGTTCATATCTACCAGATGAGCCCTTTTGGGTTTATTCGTATTAGACATTTTGAATCGACTTTTCGTGCCCTTGGTTTACCAATCACCGTTGATAATTTCCGGGGGTTTTATCAGTTGACGGTGAACACAGGTTTCTTCTCCTTCCGAGAACGGTATGGAAGTGTCAAGTTGATGACCCCTCCCAAGGGTATCACAAAGTGGAAGAGCAAATTCTTCTATGTTAAAGCTGTTGCGGTTGTTTGCAACATGACTTTGCGGAATGTTAATGAGCCTATCCCTGTGGAGGACATTGCCATTCCTGATGCGAAGAATGCGGAGTGGTTCCCACGGTTGAGAACTATAGAGCATAGGTGGTTGAAGAACACCGAGTTATGGGTGCTGCGGATGTTATTGACTAGGGCTGATAAGCATGCAAGGCCCATTGTGCGGGAGAAAACTGGTGGTAAGTGTTCTTACCCTTATGCGGTTTTATTATTCCCTTGTTTGCTTATTAATTTGAACTTGTACTATCAGAAGAAGTTGTTGAGCTGTGGAAGATATTTGATCCAACCTTTACTGGCAAGGTTGATATTATCCAGACTGCGGAAGGCGCAGGGTTTAATCTGACCATTGTTCATAACTTCCGCGTTCCTACACGCGAGGCACTGAATGCACCCCCGCCGCAGGGCAAAGGTATAATTCGTAGCCTTATTTTCTTGCCTTATTAATTTCATGTTGCTGATATTCTTCATGAAGGTACTCTTGGGGCCCTTGGCAAGTTTGAGCCAAAAGGTGCCCTCAAAAGGCATGCGGAGAAGAAACAAGGTGATAAACCCGTGCGGGGTCGCGGCAAGAAGAAACATGAAGTTCCTTCGGTTCCGCCTTTGGTTCCGCAAGCAGCAGGTATCTCTCGATCTCATTTCCACAGATATACCGATTATGTGGTAGTATCTGACACCCTTGAGGGCTTGGGTGTGTCAGGTGCTGGTGCGGCCACAGGTGGAACCACTACGGGCTTAAAGGCTGCGGATGAGAAGAAAAGGAAGGCAGGGAAAGCTGTTGACGTTGGTGAGGGAAAGAAGCCGAAGATTCAGGTCAGGCGCAGGGCTTTTGTGGGACACAAGAAGCCTGTGGTTGTTCCTGGTATGTGATGTACTACTTGGTCAAATAATTTGTATTTGTATTTGTAGTTTAATGTTTTCTTTGATTGCAGAACCCCAAGATGAAGGGTTCTCCATCTTTGATGCTCCTCTTTCTCCCCCGCATGACACTGCTGCGGGTGCGGGGGTTCACAAGGTCGTTACACCTGAGCCTTCTACGCGGGAGGAGGACACTGGGAAGGGGCCTGTGGCCCAGATCCAAGACACAGTGGATTCTCGTGACAATGTCATTACCCCAGAGGATACTGATGATCTGAACCTGAAATTTGTTTATACCGAAAAGCCAAAGTCTCCTGCTGCTGAGAAGGCTTCTGGTTCCGGTCCCGGGGGTGCGGGTTTTGTAGAGACTCCTATTCAGCCTGAAGAGTCTGAATTGGAGTATTATTATCGCTCCTACACGGAAGACCGGGCCATGGCTTACCACCGCCCTCCGTGGTCTGTGATGCAAGGGGATGACATTTCCGCTGATCCCTCTGCGTGTAGGGAGATTTTGGGTGGTCTGGGCACCCCATTTGAAGTCAACCGGGCCCGTGCCCTACCAACTGAAACCCAGATTAACCAACTCTCCTCCCTGCTTGTTGGGAGTTCTGTAATGGCCAACACCATTATGGAAAACTATAAGGTGTTGACGCGCAGGGAGGAGGAGAATGTGCGCTTGTGTGCAGAGGCTGAGGAGTTGGTGAAGGCTGCACGTGAGGGTGCGAAGCAGCTTGAAAGGGATAGGGCTGCGTTTGAAAAGCATAAGCAGACTGAAGAGTGGGCTGCAACTGCTCAGCTTAAACAGGTTCGTACCCTTGCCAAACTGCTTTCCACTGAGCGCCGGAGTTGGAAAGAATCTCTTTCTAATGAGCGCGAGACACTTTCTAATGAGCGCAAGGCTTGGAAAGACTCTTGGGCCAAACAGAATGAAACTCTCTTTCGTGTTCGCCAGGAGCTTGTCAATGCTAAGGCGGCAAATGCTGCGCTGGCTAAGGAGAAAACGGCAGCTGTTGCGGCTGCCCAAGAGGCCAAAGAGGCGGAAGCGCGCCTCGCCAAGGCTCTAGAAGAGGCCAAGGAGGCGGAGATCCGCACTGCAAAGGCACTTGAAGGGGCAAATGCTGACCGCACCACTTTAAGCAATACTATCTTGGGCCTTCAGGTATAAGTTTCTTGCTTTTGACTTTGTATATTTCACAAGTGTTTATTTTGTATACTTGTTTTTGTTTTGTTACCAGGCTGAATTGCGGACCCGGAGGGTCACTATTGAGGAGATTTCTGCCCGCCTTGAGGAGGTTGAAGCGCGGGCAAGAAAGGCTGAGGAGGCTAGAGATAGTCTTGATTCGTCACTTAAGTTGCTCAAGGCTGACCATGAATGGATGCGTATGCACGGGATCGGGCATGTAAGCGTTCGTTGCTTTTTGTTATTTTTGTTATGTTTTCCTTTGATAACCTTTGTATTTTTATATCGCAGATTGTTACTGCCATCCTTGACGCACCTGAGACCGTATCAGGTGTTAACGAGATCAAGGAGCGTGCCCGGGATGCTGGTTTTAAAGCTGGCTACAACCGCTGTATTAGTCATTTGAACGTTGCAGCTCGTGGCGGGCATACTGGTGAGCGATCTGGGTTCCACGGCGTGGACACTGAAGCGCTTCTTGATGCTGCGGTTGAGGAGTTTAATGAAACAACCCTTTCTGGTCTTGAAGAACTTGAAAAGTGTTTAGAAGCGGAGGACTATGTGGACCGCTTGCGAGTGTTATACGCTGATGAAGAAGATGAGGAAAAACCTTCTGTGGCAGGCAAGGATGGTGAGGGTTCCAGCGGCATGAAGAAAGATTAGGTTGGCCTGCGTGCCTTTTGTTTAAAACTTTATGTAAATTCTCTGTGCACCGCGCAGGTGTAGGAATTGTTTTGAATATAAAGAATTGTTCCGTTCCATTTGTACAAGTGTTTTTACTACTTTCATGTTTGAATTTGTAAGGGTTTAATGTTACTGTGAGTAACACTAAACCTGTAATTGCCATTTGCATATCTAGATGATATGCAAGTATGAAGGCTTGTCTTTTGTCGGACAAACAGTGTTATTGCTGGCCTATTATAATAGTTGCGTGTGGTTGCCACTCTGTGTGGGTATCACGAATGAAGATTTTGCTAATCCGTTTTTGTGTATACCTCAGAGTGGAACACGCATTTATAATAGAAATAGATAAACAATATTACATTGAATCGTCTATTTATTTATTTGCAAATGGCCCGTGGCCTGATAAGTCACATGGTGAATGTAAAAACAAAACATGGCTTACATATAACAGCGTCGAAGCTGTTGTGCATTCCATGTGCGTGCGATAGTTTCGCCTTCCAATGTTTGAAGTTTATACGCGCCTTTGCCCAAGACCTCTTGGATGAGGTAGGGTCCTTCCCACTTGGGGGCAAGTTTCCCTGGTCGTTCCGCGTTAGATGCTTCATTGTCACGAAGGACGTAGTCTCCCGGGTTGAAAGTACAAATGCGAACGCGTACGTTGTAGTACTTTTCAAGTTTTGTCTTGTATTTGGCCTCATTGATGGCTGCGTTTTCACGCCTTTCTTCCAAGAGGTCCAAATCAACCCTGCGTTCCTCATTGTTGTTTATCTTGTTGATAGCCAACATTCTAGGTGATGGGAGGCCTACTTCCGCGGGGATCATCGCTTCAGTGCCATAGACCAGGCTGAAGGGTGTCTCACCGTTGCTTGTTTTTGGGCTTGTCCTGTGAGCCCATAGAATACTTGGGAGTTCATCAACCCAGCCGCGTCTGGCTATTCCCAACCGTGCTTTGATGCCTTCCACTAAGCTTTTATTGATACTCTCGACTTGGCCGTTCCCTTGCGGATGCGCCACTGAGGAGAATATGTGTTCAATGTTTAGCTCTTTTAGCCATTTTTGAAAGTCATCAGCGGTGAAGTTGGTACCGTTATCGGTGACGATGCACATTGGTAGACCGAAACGGCAGATGATATGTTCCCACATGAATTTCCTTGTTATCATAGCGGTGGTTGATGCAAGTGGCTTTGCCTCTACCCATTTTGTAAAGTAATCAACAGCCACTATGATAAATTTCACTGCACCGGGTGCGTCTGGAAATGGTCCCACCACATCGATTGCCCATTTTTGGAATGGCCATGCGGTGGTGACGGGGATCAGGTTGTTCTTGGGGTGCAAGGTCTTGGGAGCGTGTCGCTGACAATTGATACACTTGCGTAAGACTTTGACTGCGTCCAGGTGCATGCCGGGCCAATAGTACCCGGCGTTCATGATTTTGGCCACAATCATGCGTGGGCCTGCGTGTATGCCACATATTCCCTCGTGAATTTCTTTGATAAGGTATGTGGCATCTTCGGGGTTTACGCATCGTAGGAGTGGCCCCAGGTATGATTTACGGTATAAGATATCGTCTCCCATTTGGTAATGACAGGCTTTGTATTGTAGCTTGCGTGCTTCTGCCTTGCTTTCGGGAGTAACACCTGATTGTAAGTATGCAATTATCGGTGTCATCCAGGATGTTGTACCATATTGGATGACGTTGACTTGGCGCAGGGGTACTGAAGGATTTTGCAGAATCTCGATGCGTACCTCTTTTGCCAGGTGTTGGAAGCTGGTGGATGCAAGTTTTGATAGTGCATCCGCGGGTTTGTTATCACTCCTGTTGATATGGCGAATATTGAAGGAGGTGAACCGTGATTTCAGTTGCAAGGCTTGTTCGAGGTAGAGGATCATGATGTCCCCTTTTGCGGCATAGTCACCGCGTATCTGTCCTGCAACCAGTAGTGAGTCGATGTGTGCTTCCAAATGTTTGACGTCGAGTTTGACCGCCAGACGCAGCCCTGCCAGTAGAGCCTCATATTCTGCTTCGTTATTCGTGCTTTTGAAATCGAGGCGGATTGCGTATGTTAGCTCTTGGCCATCGGGGCTGACAAGTCGTAGACCTGCACCAGCACCATCTTCGTTGGACGCACCATCTGTATATAGTGCCCAGGTTTCCGCGGAGGGTAGTGGTGATGTAGGATTTTGTTCTTCTTCGCATTCTTGAATGCGGTTTGCTGGAACTTCAGCAACGAAATCAACCAAAACTTGGCCTTTGATTGCGGGGCACGGTTTATAGTTCAATGAAAGTGCGCCCAGCTCAATTGCCCATTTTGCTAACCTCCCAGAGATGTCTGGTTTGGACAAGATCGGGCCGATTCTGTAGTTAGTTAACACTGTGATGACGTGGTTTGCGAAGTAACGTCGTAAACGTCTCGATGCGTGCACTTGTGCTAATACCAATTTCTCCATGATGGAGTACCTTGTCTCTGGGTCGTTGAGCATTTTGCTGATGTAGTAGATGGGTGTTTGAACTCCTTCCCGCTCCACTATGAGTACCGCGCCTACCGCGTTGTCTGCGGCAGACAAGTATAGAATAAGTGGCTCATCTTTTCGTGGTGCGGTCAAAGTTGGGAGCTGGATCAAACACTCTTTCATCTCCCGGAAAGCTTTTTCGGCCTCTGCGGTCCATTGGAATTGTTCCTTTTTTAGGCAGCTCCGCAAGGTTTTGATGAAAGGGTATGACTTAGCCGCGTGGTTGGCTAAGAATCTGTTAAGTGCGGCTAGCCTACCGGCTAGTCGTTGCATTTCTTTCATCGTTGAGGGCGATGGCATGCGTTCGATCGCCTGAACTTTTTCCGGGTTTACCTTGAATCCATCCTTGGTTACGATGAATCCGAGGAATTTGCCTTCTTCCATTCCAAACGAGCATTTCCCTGGATTAAGCTTCATGTTGACGCTTCGCAGAGTCTGGAATGTTCTTTCGATATCGTTGAGCATGGTGTCTTCCTCCATGCTCATGACGACCAGGTCGTCCATATAGATTTCGACACTTTTGCTGATTTGACCACGAAAAGTGTCGTTCATCAACTTTTGATAGGTTGCGCCGGCTTTGCGCAACCCGAACGGCATTTTGGTGTAACAGTAATTCCCGGTAGGAGTGCGGAATGCCGTTTTGTCTTCATCCTCGATTGCCATCTGTACTTGGTGGTAGCCTTTGTAACAATCGAGGAAGCACTTCCATCGAAATGGTGCGAGGTTATCGACCTTCTCGTCGATCTCCGGAAGTGCGTAACAATCCTTGGGGCAGGCCTTATTGAGGTCTTTATAATCGACACACATGCGCCAGCCCCCGCTTGGTTTTTCTACCATAACTGGGTTGGATAACCAAGTCTGGTATTTGACTTCCCGCAGGATTCCTGCGGAGAGCAGCTCCTGTACCTGCTCTTCCATCGCCGCGTTTTTTGCTGATCCAAGGTGGCGTTGGCCTTGGATCACTGGCTTGATACCTGGCATGGTATTCAAGAAGTGTTGCGCTATGTCGCGCGGTACCCCTGTCATGTCAGCGGGTGTCCACGCAAAAATGTCTTGGTTCCTGAAGAGTAGTTGCTTCAGGCGCGCTCTGATGGTAGGTGTTAAGGCATGGCCCAACGTAACCGTTTGTTCTGGGTGCCTTGCATTAAGCACCCATTTTTCTGGTTGCGTTTTAGGGGTGGGCCTTGCTACCTTTGCTGGACGCAGGTCGTCCGTAGACAAAACTTCCCTTCTGGCGTACATTATCGCGACCCCAGTCTCGGTTGGGAAACCAATAGCGGAGTGGGGGACGGATGTGATCATGTTAAAATCGCCCTGGGATTCTCTCCCGAGAAGTACGTCGTATTTGGAGGTGTGCGGTAAAACCATGAAGTTTACCTCCTCTGTTCTTGTGTGCCTCCCGTTGGTGAGGCGCACAGGAAAAGTAATTTGGCCCAGGGGGAATACGGTTTCCCCTGCAAACCCGGCCAACGGGTAATCCGCTGGTTGCAGTCGATCTTTGTCTTCTTGATCGAACTGGTTGAAGGATTGCTCGTATATAATATCGGATGTACTGCCCGGGTCGATGAACAATCGCTCGGTACAGTAGTGAGCCAAGTGGCCTGTTGTAACCACGGCGCGTCTATCGCGCGGGCCGCCTCGGACTTTTGGGAAGACGACTTGCTCGTCTTTCCAGTCATTCTCTGGTCTTCTTCCCGCCTTGCGCGGCCTTCCTTTTCCTCCGTTAATCATGTGGGTAGAGGCTACGTACATGGTCCTCTTTCCCGTGGAGGTGCCCTCATTGTGGGGAGTGATGCGCTTGGTAGCTTTTTGTGCGCCTGTCAACAGATGTTGCAGTTTTCCCTCTTTTAGGGCTCGCTCAATCTCCAATCGGAGACTGATGCAGTTGTTTGTTGTGTGGCCGTTGTCCTTGTGATACTCGCAGTATAGTGCGAGATCCTGGTTCTTTTTGGACTTCATCGGTTGGGCCGGTCGCAGGAATTGTGCGTCCGTGAGAAAAACGTCGCTTGGCGACTGGTTAATCTCGGTCCAGCTGCGGTCCCGAGACTCCTTTTTTGACGCCCGATTTTCACGCTGGGCGTTGATTGTAGCCCTTGCATCGGGCTGGTTGCTTCGTGGGACGTATGGTCTGGAATCGCTGCCACGATTCCATGTGTCCCGGTTGCGCTTATTGTTGCGCTTCGGCTCTTGGCGGGAAGACTGGCCTTCCGCCTGGGGTTGTGCCTTTGACATGTGCGGTTTTAGGGACCGCTGAGTCTGGGCGTATGTCTTGACCGCAGCCATGACATCTTCCCACTTCTTAGGCAATCCATCTTTGCCAGAGATATTCATAACCATCTGCTCGTCTTTAACGGCGATAATGAAATGGTTACGCGCCATTTGGTCGGCAACATCGCCTATCTCTAGGCATTCTTTATTGTAACGGACAACGAATGCGTCGAGCGATTCGTTATCCCTGCGCCAGATGTTCATGACGTCCATGGAATCACGTTCATGGCGTCGTTGTTGGCTGAAGTGAGCGAGGAACTTTTCTTGCAAGTCCTCGAATGAGGTTAGTGACCCTGGTGGTAGAGAATCGAACCAGGCCCTGGCCAGACCTATTAGGGTCTGTGGGAAAAAATGGCACCAGGTGGGTTCATCCCACCTACCGTTGCACCCGGCGCCGACGAAGATGTTGTTGTGATCATCTGGGTCGGTCGAACCGTTGTACTTCCCAATATTTAATGGGAATTTTGTGGTGGTGACATCGGCGTGGGCGATTTCCAGGACGAACTTGGAGTTTTCGGCCGCTGATTTTGGCCTGTAGGGTTGTCCGCGGTGCTGCTTCGCAGCGCGGAGGTACGTAGTGCGGGGATAAGTGGGAGGAACGTAGTTTCGTCCTCCCGGTCTGCTGCTGGTGGCATGGGATTCCGCGCGGTATGTACCATCGTCCGGGTCGGTATAGCCTTGCCCTTCACGGTAAGACTGGGGTCCCAATCGGCTGTGAATGCCTAGACCGTGGTGGGCTGTAGACTGTCGCCTAGTTTCGCCGTGTGGCCCTAGGCGACTCTGTATATGGCTCCTGTGGCGGGACCCATATGTGGAGTCGTCCTCATGAAGTGTGCGGACATCGCAGTAAGAGGAACCGCGATCTTCGTGCCTGCTTCTGGAGGCCGGATGTGATGGGGCCCTGCCTTCATACTGTAAAGTACGACCTGCAGGGGTGTGTGGTGCTGGGGTGGGTCCCCCAGATACCTGCGCTTCTGCGCAAGCTCTGTTATATGTTGCAGCCAGCATAGCTGCTTGTTGGTCGTACCAGGCATGAAGGTTCATGCCTGCAGGTATCACAGGAGCGTATTGTGATAAATCGTGCCCAAACGTAAGGGATGCATCCCCTTGCGTTGATGGGCCAATGTGTTCGGCATTTGGGGCTAGGGGAATGGTTCCCGCAGGCCCTTGGTTTGCGGGGTTCAGGTTATCCCCGGTGGTGTTGTTTTGACGATCAGACATGATCTTTAAAGAGAAAGGGATGGTTGGAAAAAGTGCTTAGAGTAGCGGTGGGCGCCAATGATGAAACAATGGTTAACCGGGCGGGTTAACTCACTGGTCTCGTCAAGAGGGTTAATCCCTTCTTTCCGAGGATCGCTGGCTGGATCGTCTGGTGGTGGGTTTCCTGCACAAGGAAACAAACCGTGACTCGCAACAAGGAGGATTTGGTGGGGGGTGCTCCTTGTTACCACTCTCTGGCGTGAGAATCAGTAGTTTGCTTGGGAAGCAAAGTGTGATAGTAGTAGTATTGAGAGAGTTGAGAAGTGATACCTCAAACCTGGTTTGGGGTCAGTATTTATAGCCGAGGAGTGGAGGAGGGTAGTTGAGTAGCTAGCCTGACATCGCACAGCTATTTGCAGGTGTGTCAGACCTGTCGGATACTGTGGTGATGCCACGTCCTGCTGTGGTGTCAGACTGTTGTATACACGTGGACCAGTAGGCGACTGTTCCCAGTGCCACTTGCACTGTGGTGTCAGACCCACTTGCCTTGTAGGCAGGATGCGGTGCCAAGCCGCATCGCTGCTTGCGGTCCTCGATGTAGTTCCCGCGTTGGTTGTTCCATCCATGATTCACGCGGGATGCGGTGTTATGCCGCATCGCCTGGTGAGTGACTGTTCCTGTTGTCCAGATCCCTTGTCGTGACGAAAATGTTCATAGGATGCGGTGTGGAGCCGCATCGCTATGTGTTACATTAGTTTCCGTCCTTAAGGTAATTCTTCTCATCAATGGACAGATTGGACCGCATTGTTCGCATGTGCCCCCGCGGACACTGGAGAGTTTATTGCTGTTGGAGGTTTTTGATGAGGGTAATGGTCATTCGCGGTCGTGCTGACGCGAGATTTGGGACCATACCCCTTCACCTGTGTAAACTGATGTATTTTCAAAAAGACTAAGTGGTAGGTACTACGCGAAATTGGCTGAAAGCTCTTGAGCTCTAATTAAGGAATCTTGCAAATTCTTAGTGCTTAAAGTCTATTGAACAATAATGTGTATTCTACTTTAGATCCGCCTGTGGATCCACTCACAACCGTTTGTATAATAGTTTATTATACTTTGCATTTCGATTTGTATTAATATTTTCTTCCTAGACTTCTGCTATGCATTAAATTGTGTATATTTGATTATGATGATATCAACTACGTCACGATACTCCCCACCGGGCCCACCATATGTGGAAATATCGGGGTGTGACACAACCAGGGTTTCATTTTTATTAAATGCTCACAACTGTTCTCAGAATGACACAAACCTAATTAGGGTTGGTTGCCCTAATTAGGACTGGCTATCAAAGCCTACGAACCCAACAATCTCCCACTCGGAGGCTTTATATAGACCACAAATTCCATCCAAGTAAACCCACCACCAATAACTTCAGTAATCTTCACGTTCAAGTCTTCCAGGCCTCCAGTTCGAAGAGCAAGCTAAGACTCCAGTCTCTCCTTCTTCTACGATAACCGTGTGAATCTTGTGTTTAACTGAACCAGAAGCCTTGATACCACTTGTTAAGGTATCGGATTAGAGTAGGCTCGAGCGGATGCGAAACAAACACATACACATACACAGACACTAGCTTTAAATAAAGAACACGATAATTTACGTGGTTCAGTCAAGGTGACATGCGTCCACGGGTTGCAACTAGGGTTTCACTTTTATTAGATGCTCGCAAATGTTCACCGAATTACACATACTACAATTACATCATGGGTATATATTGAACAAGATTAGGGTTAACTTTTTAGTCAACAAGTTAACTAAGTGGGTCTAAAACCTAATTAGGGTTGGTTGCCCTAATTAATTAGGGCCGGCTATCAAAGCCTAAGAACCCAATAGCGTTGTCTACGATCGCGGACATATGGATCACCTTTTGCCATTGGGTTAACCCAGATAACCGAACTTTTATTCGTTGACCATTAAAAAAAGAAAAAGCTTCAAATAAGAATGATTTAGATGAAGAATTTGAGTAATTAAAGGATGGAAACTTACCTTTTCATTGCAACCATAGAACCTATGGCCTGGATTTTTTTAGATGCCCATGATGTTCGAGTTCCACCCTCCTTACCATGCCAGCAAAGCACCATGTTCAAATTCCAGCTTCCTTGTTCGAATTCGAAGTGATAATTCAAAACACTAATTTGATTTTGGGGAAGTAGATGGAACAAAAGATTGGGTTTTAGGATATAAAGGGATTTTTGATGCAGTATTGTGTGAATTACCCATTTTGCCCATTATTTAATCTGTAATTGTTTTTAAAGGGCATGTTTCGTAATTTTGGTAATACATAAAGGATACAGAGCGTAATTTACTCATTATTCTTATTATGTACTTATAGTCATCCTTGGGTTCTATTTTATTTAAAGCACAAAAATCCAACATTAATTGTTGTTTCTTTTAAAACAATGTTATATTTAGGAAGTAATATCTTATAGTTTGATTTTTTCTAGTTCAATTAACCAACTAACAAGTTTCTAGTTTCTAAATAGCAAATGCCCTGTTAGATTCGATAATTTTGATTTACTCTCCTATCAACTTTGAAAGTCCTAAATAAAATATTTAAAAAAAGTTACAAACAAAAAGTGAAGATACTTAATTCTTCATCCGGAAGATGGGAGTTTTTAGTGTCGGGTCGGTAAAACGGTTGCTCGATAGAGGCAGAGATTTCAGCTCGAGATTTGTTTGGGAGTGGAGCAAGTGGCTTCCTTTGAAGTGTAATCTGTTTGCATGGAGGGCTGAATTAGATAGACTTCCAACCCGGGTAGAGCTTAGCAAGAGGAATGTCCAGGTTCCGGATCTTAGATGCCCGTTGTGCTCTTCGTATAACGAAACGGCGGACCACCTGTTCACCGGTTGCAGTTTCATCTCGAGGATTTGGTCTAAAATGAGCAGATGGTGCGGCTCCCCGTATCCTATGGCTTTTTCGGTTAAAGATGTGGTGGACGAACACAACTTCTGCGGTTTCACAGGAAAGAAGAAAAAGGTGTACCAGGGGTTGTTAATAATTGTTTGTTGGCATGTGTGGAAGGCTAGGAATGATTTCATTTTTTCGGGTAAGTCTCCGATCTCGGATGTGGTGTTTAGCTAGATTAGGTCTATCGGGTATCTGTGGTATAAGTATAGATCGAATGATAGAGAGTTGTCGTGGAATGATTGGTGTAAATTTGTAATTATGTAGCTTGTTTTGGGGCCCGGTCTTCGGGTTTCCACGTTTTATTGAAGTTCTCCTTTCAAAAAAAAAACTTAATTCTTCATTTTTCCAAAAGTACCATGCTATTGTCATTTATATACCATTAACATATTTGTGCATTTATAAGCTGTATATGTAGCTTTAGTGATTTTTTTATGCTAATTAATTTATTTATATACTATTATTTAGCAAAAAGTGTGTGCATTTATAGTTGTAAATGTTGTCAAGTGTGTGCATTTATAAGTTGTACATGTTGCTTAAACACGGCACAACGTGCGTGTGTGGTTAAACGTTTTTAGGCCGTCTATTTTTTCCCGTTTGACAGGTTCATCATAACGCTCGGGGTCCTAGATCGACTTAGTTATTTTTTATTTGTTTTACGTTTTGGTTTAATTTCTTCGTATTAACACGTCGCAACTTTAGTGTTAGTGATCGCTGGTAGTCAGTGTTGTAAAAATCGGTATTAATCGGCGCCTAGGCGCTAGTCGGGCATTAGCTGATTAATTTTGAGCTAGTCGGACCATTAGTCGGTAGTCGGTCCAAGTCGGTGCAAGGCGGCCCAAATCGTCGGCCAAATCGTTTCAAGTCGGCCCACTCTTTTTTAGTTTAAATCTGACCCAAACAAATGTTTTTAACCATTAAATACATGGCCCAAGTTGTTTAGTTCCAATCTGGCCCCTAAAAAACATGTTTCTAACCCATTAAAACATATTCCATGAGGCCCTGACTGATATGTTAAAGTTTGAATGTTTAAATACTTAAATTGCTATGTTTTAAACGTCGTTGTTTGAATTTTGAACCATTTTTAAGTATTATATTGATATTAATGTGTGTATTGAATGTTTAAATACTTGATTTGCTATGTTTTAAACTTAGGTGTTTGATTTTTGAACTATTTTTAAGTATTATATTGATATTAATGTACGTGTATATATATAAATTTAAAAATTATATATAAAAATTCCGATCCGATTAATCCCTAGTCAGTACTCCACCGCCCGACTAGCGCCTAGCGATCTCTACAACACTGCTGGTAGTAGTGTGGCATTGGTGTTCGCCCCCGCCGCAACGCAGGGGTGCTTAATACTAGTTGTATTTAAGTTGCAATTGTAATCTTACTATATAATAAAAGAAACCACATTTGGGACACTTGTCATCATATTAGGCCATCTCTTATAGATAATTATTATTTTAGTTTAATCTCTTATAAATAATTATTATTTTCGTTTAATATCTTATATTATAGATAACTCTTCTACTAAATATTATTAGTTTAATATTTTATAGATAATTATTATTTAGTTTAATCTCCTTCTCATTTATAATAATATTTATTTGAATTAATTATATTTGAACGTTTTGTTTAGTTTGGTATTAAATAGATTTTACGAAACTAAAATAAAAATAACTAATATTATTTATCATTTATATATTTACGGAGTTTTAAATAAAGAGTTAAATTTATAAAGACTTCGTTAACAAATTTTGCAACAACAGAATAATCTATTTTTTTTCACGAAAACCAAACTTTGTATTAATATATTAAATATTTTTATTTTCACTATACAAAATTACATTTACTCGACCCATGTAATACATGAGGTTTTTTAAGATATAACTTTTTATTATTTGATATATAAAATTAGATTTATTGAATTCATACAATACACGAGTTTTTAAGGATATATATTTTTTTATTATTTAGTACAGAAAATTACACTTATTCAAACCGTGTAATGCGCATATTTATAAGATGTAATTTTTTTTATTATTTGGTTAAGAATATTACATTTATTCAACCCGTGTAATACACGTGGTTTTAAAGATATAACTTTTTTATTTGGAATATAAAACTACATTTATTCAATCCGTACAATATGGTTCTTATAGATATAACTTTTTTATTATTTAATATATAAAATTATATTTATTTAACCCGTGCAATAAATGAGGTTTTTAAAAATATATTGTTTTATTATTTAGTATATAAAATTTATTTATTCAACCCGTGTAATACACGGGGTTATAACCTTGTTTACCATATCTTAATATGGACTTATAGTAATTATGGGCTAACAAAGATATAGACTAATTTTATTATTTGTTTAATTCTTATGGACTATTAAAAAAGAATAATGTTGGTTATCATTATAATATTCCCACTAGTTGGCGTATTAAAATCCCAGAACTTGGGTGCAATAATCATGGATATATGCAATTTGAAGTCCTTATCAATGTTGGGGTTTCTAATAGCTGGTCATTGGATACAAACTACAAAGTATATAACTCAGGTTTTGAGTTAATCACATGTTAATGTTGTGTTGCATTTTATGAGGATCATGTTTACTTTAATTAAGTCACGTCTCATCGTCACTATTTTGTTGGTTGCCTGTCCTATTATAATAATCATCCACAACACAAAAAGAAAACATATGATGATATTCACTAAATTCCAAGTCAACACTAAAGTTGAAAAAATCATTAAGCCAAATACAAAACCCTGAAAAATATCAAAATCTACTTTTGATTGAGGAAAGAAATGATGTTCAAGGTGGAAGGTCAAATCTTCATCATTGAAGCTTCCATAAAGCGATTAGGTTAACTTGTCAATTAAACACCGGCCCAATCTTTCAGCCGTCTCTTGGGAAGATTGGCTTGATTTTATTGTCTCAATCCTTTTGTAGGTTGTGTTTCTGCTTGTTTTTCCCGTTGTAAGCTTTTTGCTATTAAAAAAATAGTTCCCCGACATTTCTATCAATAAATCTTGTGGAGTTAAATCTGGGTGTATTGGTCCGGGTTCACATGAACCCATTGAGTTTCGAATTTTCAAGAATGCATCTATATAATTTTTTTGAGTTAATCCATTAATAAGATTTGAAGTGAACCCATAACATGAAAATGAAGAAGAGATGCTTGGGAGATGGAATTTCAATGTTCAGGTCGTAGGTTTGAGTCCGGTATCTGGCTTTTTTTTTTTTTTTTTTTTTTTTGCGTTGTGCGCCGCCACATCTCCTCCACAAATCAGACAGAACAACAAATCTTTGTCATGCACATTGCAGCATTGCTCCGTATTGGTGTCACTGACCGTAACCGGAGCCTCCGGTAAGTACGTAGATTTGAATCTAGGGGGTCGATTAGCTACAATAGGGGTTGGGGTTGATTTGGGGTTCTCGATAAATGAAACCCTAGATCGTAACTAAAGAATGTTGTGGTCGTCCATTTCCCATCTGATTGATGATGAGGTTGAAGACCACTGATTTGATAGATTTCATGTACTATTTTGTTCGTATTTTCTCTAGTGATGAATGATGATTCAAGACATTCAAGGAGGTGGTGTTGTTGATTTTGAAGATCTTAGAACCCTACATGAACAATTTTGTCCGTTCTCATCAAGAATCAATGGAACAGAGTGATAGAAGAGTTTATTGGATTAAAAAATTTCATTCAGTTATGAATTCGTGTTAGTAAGCATATGTTTTGATTACACAACATTGATCAACATATTTTTTTTGAACGGCTAATTTCTTTAATCATCTGTCGTCTGTGGGACTTGAACCCAAGACCTTCCCCTTCCCAACCTAGGTGTTTTAAAGGCTTTAGTCAATGGACCACCACCCATTGGTATTGATCAACATATTAAATTTGTTTTTGTTGTATACAAATGAATTTTGAGTTTTGTATTCTATGTGTAATTGATGACTACGTTTAGGGTTTATTTGAGTTAATCATTAACTTAGGTGCTGTTTGTTTTTGCTTATATTGGCTGAAAAGAGCTTATGTCTGCGGGCGGGCAGACATAAGCTCTTGAAGACGGTTTGTTTAAAAAAAAAAAAAAAATCTTAAAATAGCTTTTGTTTGCTTAAAAAAAAAAGCTATGAATCATTGCTTCAAGATCTTCACACACATCTTCACACACCATCTTCACACACCACCAACCCTTCTTCTTCTTCCTGCCACCACCACCTCCGCCACCACCACCACCGCACCACCTCCGCCACCACCACCGCACCACCTCCGCCACCACCTCCACCACCACCATCGTCAAAACCCACCACCAATTTAGGGCTGTGAGAGATTGGGCGAGAGAGAGAGAGAGAGTTGTGAGGGAGAGAGACCGGTGGTGATGAAGAATCGCGGCGACCAGAACAAGGATCGGCGGTGGTGATGAAGAATCGCGGCGACCAGAACAAGTTCCGGCGGTGGTGGTTTCGTGACGGCGGTTCCGTGATGGTGGTTCCGGCGGCGGTGATGGCGGAGGTGGTGCGGTGGTGGTGGCAGAGGTGGTGCGGTGGTGGTGGTGGTTGTAGAGAGAGAGAGTTTCTAGAGAGAGAGAGCAGAGAGAGAGCTTGTGTGTGTTGTGTGTGTGTGAAGTTGTTTTTGAAGGAAAAAAACAAACCCTCTTCTCCTTGCAGACTGCAGACATTTGGGCCACATCTTCTCTTGCAGATGCCTGCAGATGTGGTTCGCAGACTACAGACATTCTACATCTGAAAAAACAAACAGCACCTTAGTTTGGTTGAAGTTGTAGGCGGTTGAGGTTAGTTTAAAGAAGCCAACAAGATATTGCATATGCTTTTAGACCAACTAGGTTAGTAAGGTAAATAGATAAAATTTAACTTCTAAACTGAAGACCAAAGTAATAAGGCCGGAGAGTGTGGGGGGCGCCACCACCGCCTCGTCACCACCTATGGCGCCGCCGGCGCTATACCCCCACACCCAGCCAATCAAGAGGGGCGCTATAGGTGAGCTCGCCACCGTGTTAACGAGAAGAAGGGGCTGTTCAAGTGGGGCCCACTTGAGTGTCATCCAATCAAATTTTTTTTTTTTTTTGTTTAATAGAAGGCTCCATCCCACACCGTGCAAGTTAAAGGGGGGCGTTATAAAGCCCCTTAGCTGACGTGGCGCCTACGTGGCGCTGAGGTGTCCTTATAAAGCCCAAGGGGGGTTATTCCACACCCTCTAGCCTAATAATAACATATCACAAAACCATGTTTTATATTATTTGAAATTTTAAAATGTTATCTAAAAGGTTGAAAATCCTAATTTATATTTTAGTTTAATAAATTTAATTAGTTGTTTAAGATCAACTTGCTAAAAGCTCTATCAAACTAAACTTAAGTGAGCTCAAACCTAAAATTAGAGTCTTTTTATTAAACAACTCAAGATTTATATATGATGTTTGAGTAAGTTCGCAAGCTTCAAAAAGTATATTATTATATAAAAGAAGTTTTTTAGTTATAATAATAGTATAAAAATCAATATATATTTATATATACGGCGTTGATACGAATAGTAACTCAAATTTATACCGTCGAATGAAAGTATATTATATTTAACCCGACTTGTTTCTGAATAAAATTAACGTTAAAACCTAGATTAACTGAAAACGTACATAAATATAAGCATGAAAACGTATAATATTGGACATGACACAATTTTGGTTTTTTACACCAAAACGTAAACCAACTTGAAATGAAACCGACACGTAATAACTAAACAGAAAACACATGAAATAAATACATTATTTTTAACAGCGTGAAATACTTGAATAACTTAGTTGGATGATCATCTCTCACATTATTTAAATTTTAGTATCCTAAGAATGCCTTAGGCAAAATAAATCACAAAATGATCTAACGCAGAGAAAAGTGGCAAAAAGTCAAAACAATAAATATCATGTTTAGACTGTGTAAAGGCAAAGGGATATGTCAAAACGGTAGATATAACCAATATTACTTTTTAAGATAGATATAATTATTCATAGAAAAACAAATATTTATTTTTATCTACTTTTTTAACAATATTATTATTATTATTATTATTATTATTTAATATGAGAGATAAATAGGAAAATAAGGTGAGAAAGTATGAGGAAGTGACACGTGTCCAAAAAAGATTTTTATTTATTAGTATAGAAAGATATTATACTAGGTTATAACCCCGTGTATTACACGGGGTTGAATAAATAAATTTTATATACTAAATAATAAAATAATATATTTTTAAAAACCTTATTTATTGTACGGGTTGAATAAATATAATTTTATATATTAAATTATAAAAAGTTATATCTATAAGAACCATATTGTACGGGTTGAATAAACGTAATTTTATATGCAAAATAAAAAAAGTTATATCTCTAAAACCACGTATATTACACGAGTTGAATAAATGTAATATTGTTTACCAAATAATAAAATAATACATCTTTAAAAAATCTCATTTATAAGACGGGTTTAATAAATGTAATTTTATATACCAAATAATAAAAAAATTACATCTTTAAAAATATGCGCATTACACGGTTTGAATAAATGTAATTTTCTGTACTAAATAATAAATCATATATATCCTTAAAAAAACCCTTGTTTGGTTTTCATGATAAAAATAGATTATTCTGTTGTTGCAAAATTTGTTAACAAAATCTCAATAAATTTAACCTTTTATTTAAAACTCCGTAAATGTATAAATGATAAATAATATTAGTTAATTTTATTTTAAGTTTCGTAAAATCTATTTGATACCAAACTAAACAAAACGTTCAAATATAATTAATTCATGTAAATAATATTATAAATGAGAATGAGATTAAACTACATAATAATTATCTATAAGATATTAAACTAATAATATTTAGTAGGAGGATTATCTATAATATAAGATATTAAACTAAATAATATTTAGTAGGAGTGGACTAAAACGGCAATGTTTGAAACTATTTGTGCTAAAATGACAATGTTTTAAACATTTAGACTAAACTGGTAAAATGACCAAACCACATGTACTAAAATTACATTTAAGTCTATTATTTAATTACATTGGGCTTTTGAAAATTCGATTCATGGTCCAATTGAAAACTTAATAAAACATTTAATATTTTTTTGAAATGCCTTTTTGGGCTTTGAAGACTACTTGCTGAAAGTTGAAAACACTCGACATCTGCCGACCAGCTTAAAAATTATATAAAATTGTCAAATAAGTCTTTTTATTTATTTATTTATTTATTTATCTATTAGTTTCTTAGATAAGCATTATTTTTTTTATTCTTAAGTTTCGGTATTGTTTTATTTTTTTATTACGAAATTTATATTAGACTTTAGATTTACAATCAAGATAAAATTCAAATATAATATTTAAATATTTTTAATTTTAAATTTTAAATTTATCTATAAATTATTAATGCCCTCATTGAATGACATGTGTCCCAAATCAGGTTTCTTTTATTATATATATATATAGATATAGATATAGATTATAGAAATAAAATTATATATAGTTATAGTTATAAACCTATATAATTAAAAAACTTAATAAATAATTAGCAAGTTGAGCATGACCTAGTTTGAGTTTCAAATATTACTCATAGAGCAAGGACGACTTAACCTATCTAATAGTCTAAAGTGAAATTCAAACGTAAAAATGTTTTAATAACAAAAAAAAAAAAATAGCTCGACATCCCTTCTTATTCATCCCCTAAGTGAAGCCAAAATAATAAATTAAAAATATATACTATAAAATTTTAACTAATCTATCAAATATTAAAAATTTACCGCCTTCTAAAAGTAAAGAAGTCAAAAGGCTGGCTTTGCCACCAATCAAACTCAACTTTCACACAAGAAGTTTGAAACAAGTTACGCTTAATCGCAAATTAAGAGTTAAATGCTTGGTTGGTCCCTGTGGTTTGCAAAAATTGCAGACTTGGTCCCAAAGGTTTACTAATT
Organism: Helianthus tuberosus; assembly: GCA_030545235.1. Classification (NCBI taxonomy): domain Eukaryota; kingdom Viridiplantae; phylum Streptophyta; class Magnoliopsida; order Asterales; family Asteraceae; genus Helianthus; species Helianthus tuberosus. The sequence goes on from CM060363.1 coordinate 65,188,147, forward strand.
ACACGCGTGGTCCCTGTGGTTTTCAAAAATGCACTCGGTTGGTCCCTAGCCCTAACATCAGTTAAATTTCTCAGTTAAGTCCATGTTAAATGACCAAAATACCCTTGCTTATTAACAAATACATAAACAGATCAATCTCTCACCTCTCTCTAACTCTCTTTCTCTCTCTCTCAGCTCTCTCTCTCTAGTTCTTTATTCTCACCACCACCCACCCTACCACCCCTACCACACACATGCGGCCACCGCCACCTAACCACACCGCCGCCTAACCTCTCACTTACACTCCGAACAACAACAACAACAGTTACAACACAGACTCGCCGTCGCAGAGATCTTCTCAGTCGCCGTCGCTGTCAGGCTCGCCGTCGCAGAGATCGATCACTTCCGCCGCCGCGTCGAAGATGAAAAAGGCGTTAGGTCTCCGATCTAGCTCTTCCGCTGGTAGTCCTGGCTCCGGCGCTAGTTCCGGTGCCGGATCTGGTGGAAAGGTGAAGAAGGTGATGACGATTGGAGAGTTAATGAGGATTCAGATGAAGGTTTCTGAGGCTGCTGATTCGAGAATTCGTAGAGCATTGTTGAGAGTTTCTGCTGGTCAGGTATGAGTTTGATTTGTGTGTGATTTTGACTTTTAGTCAAAGTTCTAGGGTTTGAGTTTTAGATGATTAGATTTGGTGATGTGAATTGTTGTTTTGAATTGTTTTTTAACCTTGAACAGTTACAATTGCTGAATCGCACTCTCAAAGGCCTTATCTTCTTCTTTGCTCCAAAACCCTGTGCTTGAATTGTTTTTGAATTGTGTCTAGTGGTGGGTTTTAACCTTGAAGGTGACGGTGGATGTGGAGGTGGTGGTGGTGGTGGTGGTGGTGATGGATTGAAGGTGGAGATGGTGGCTGGTGGGTTTTAGAGAGAGAGAGGGAAGAACAGGAGATGGGATCATTGGTCTGATGAAGAAGAGGAGTCTTCTTTATATGTTTTTTTTATTTTTTTTAATTGTTCAAGGGTAATATAGTCATTTCACACAGAGTTAACTTAGAAATCTAACTGATGTTAGGGCTAGGGACCAACCGAGTGCATTTTTGAAAACCACAGGGACCACGCGTGTAATTAGTAAACATTTGGGACCAAGTCTGCAATTTTTGCAAACCACAGGGACCAACCAAGCATTTAACTCGCAAATTAATAATAAATGCGTCAAACTCAATCTTAAACAACATAAACATAATATCTATTCGACTGGTTTACACCCAGCGCCGTTTTCGAAAATGTTCGAAAATCTTTAGGTCCTATGCGAACAGAAAATACGGGCCCCTCCTTAAATATAAATTTTAAAAAGAATATATATATATATAAAAATAAATATATGAAAATGAATTAATTTCATTTGAATCCACACCAATCATTTAATGCATCTTGACAAAATTAGACAATTAATGTCATTTGCATTTAATAAACAAAAAGAAAAACAAAACTGAGGACGGCAGAATTAGAACCCGTGTCTTCTTATTATTAAAGTTACTTTCAAACCACCAAACCAAGTGCTTCAAGATGGTATTTTTCTAATTCATTACGTATATATTCTAGCTTTACAGTGTAAAACTAATACAAAAAAAATAAATTGGGCTCCCGATAGGTTTGGGCCCTGAGCCGTCACCCATCCCACACGCCCTTCAGGCCGGCCCTGTTTACACCTATAACCGTAGATATACACTTACCATGAACATTGTTTGATCATTATCTTTTCCATAAACAAACGCCTGTTACAACATAAGGCAAAAGATCAAATACAAATAATCTTAACATACTAAACATACAAATTGAAGGAAAACTAAAAAAGACGAGGTGACATTTTTGTAATTACCACCAACTATCAAAGTTACTATACAAATGTGAACTCAACCAAAAATACCTAAAAAACACAATTTTTTTTAATATTTTTTATAAAAAAAAATCGCTACTTTTAGTAGAGCAAAAAAAATAATAAAATAAAATAAAATAATTTGTGTGTTTTTTTTTGTTTTTTTAGGTTTTTTGAGGGTTTAGTTTTTAGTATTTTAGCTTGGGGGGGTGTTAGGTTTTTGGGGGGTGGGGGTAGGTTTTTTTTAGGTTTTTGGGGTGTGGGGCGGGGGTTTAGGTTTTTTAGGTATATTTGTAGAGTAACTTTGATAGTTATTGATAATTACAAAAATGCCACCTTGTCTTTTTAAGTTTTCCTTCAATTTGTATGTTTAGTATGTTAAGATTATTTGTACAAGAACTTTCCCCTACAACATAATAACACATGTTACAACCATATAAGTGGCAAATGAACTAGTAAACTAGCAAACGACACATTCCTCACCATAGGAATCATGAATGTATAATCGAAGAAAAGCATGAATAAAGTCATGTTTCTCAAACCAAGCAAGAGCTAACCAAAGTATATATTCCAAATGTTAACAAATTCAAATGTCCATAACACCAAACATGATGTATGTAAAGTGTAAATTCAACCCTAAGGGTATCCGGGGCACCAAGCGGGGACCCCATCGGTGACCACTATCCCCGATCGGGAACACCGCCGCCATCGGTGCGGGGACCCGAATCGGGGTGTGGTTGCGGTACTTGTTCACCGGTTTGAAAATGGCACGCATATTGATGAACGGTCATTTAACGGTCGATTTTTAAAAAAAAATTTCACTTTTTAAACAAATATAAATAACCACACCCACTTCACTATTTTTTATACTCTCAAACCACACCCACTTCTTATTTTTTATACTCTCAAACCACACCCACTTCTTATTTTTTATACTCTCAAACAACACCCACTTCACTAAATGGATCCCAGGTTCCCGATTTTTCCTCCCCTACCCGACTTTCCCGACGATGAAGGTGAACCGTCAAACGATAGTAGCTTAATTTTCTTCCAAAATCTCATCCAACAAGCGGAGCTACTAGACACGGCATCGTCTAGTAAAAAAAAAGTTGTCCCTCGAGATCGTGAGGGTGGCCACGAAACACTAATGGCCGATTATTTTGTAGAAAATCAAAAATTTAATGCCGATATTTTTCGTCAGAGGTTTCGTATGTCCAAGTCTTTGTTCCTAAAAATTGTTAGTGACGTCGAAGCGTACGACGGGTGGTTTCAAGAGGGCTTGGACGGGAGAATGAAGAAAAGTTTCACGCCGTTGCAAAAGGTTACTTCTGCGATTAAACAACTTGCAACCGGTAACCCACCAGACGAAAACGACGAGTATTTAAAGATGTCTGAATGGACCTCTCGTGAGTGCCTTGAATATTTCTGCCAGACGGTCTGTGCAATGTATGCCGGTGAATTCTTACGTAGACCAACGAGCCACGACGTTGCGCTATTGTATCAGCCTCATGAGGAGAGACATCACCTACCTGGTATGTTGGGTAGTCTGGATTGTACACACTTCGTCTGGAGAATGTGCCCCACAGAATTGCGTGGACAATATATGAGAGGTGATCATCAATACCCGACGGTTATGTTAGAGGCGGTGGCGTCTCAAGATTTGTGGATTTGGCATGCTTTTTGTGGCCCGGCGGGTGCACAAAACGAAATCAACGTGCTCCAACAATCTCCGTTATTTCTTACTCAACGAAACGGAACGGCGCCATATTGTCCATTTCAGGTGAACGACCACTTATACAAACGCGGGTATTATCTTACTGATGGGATCTACCCTAGCTGGTCCGTGTTTGTGAAGTCTTTTCCATATCCTCACATCCCGAATGAAAAAAAGTTCAAGAGGCAACACGAGGCCGCAAGAAAAGATGTGGAACGGGCGTTTGGTGTGTTAAAGGCGAAGTGGGGAATACTAAAGCGTCCAATGCGTTCCAAAACGGTGAAAAAGATAAGGTTACTCGTGTATACGTGCATTATTTTACATAACATGATTATAAAAGACGACGGAAGGGCGATAGCACCGGTACACATTCAAGATGCTCCAGTCGAACCCGTCTTCGTTGAAACAACTTATAGCGAGCTCATTGACGAAGACACGCATTGGAGACTAAAACACGATCTCGTTGAGCATCTCGAACGTTTAGATCTACCTCACCTTGAAGTGAGTTCCGACGACGAGTAGTTTGTTTTTATATTTTTCTAGTTTGAATGTAATTTTTATTTTTCTAGTTTGAATGTAATTTTTATTTTTCTAGGTTGTTTTTTTTTTAATTTAATGAAATGCCTTTTATTTAATTTTTATTTTTATTAATATTTTTTTAATTTATAAACATGCATAATTTTACAACAAATAAAAAAAAAAAACCCAAGTCCCCTATTAGGGGAGTGCCGCCATCAAAATGGGGTGTTAGGGGAGTTTAAGAGGGGAGTTGACGTGGCACTATCTGATTCGTGGTGTGTAAGAGAGGGGACTCCCCTCTTAGGGGAGTGCCCCTCTCACCCTAAGAGTAAGTTGACACAACCTTATTAGGGTAGTCGGTGTGATTCACCGAATGCATGTGGGAAGTGCTTTTCACCGAGCGGTGAATTGATGCCGCCCAATTTTCGGTGATCGGGTAGTGATTAAATCGGTGTATACTCATCGATGCGGGAAGAGGAGGGAAGGAAGAGAGGGTAAGGTTTAATGGTGGGTCCCAACATCTTTCAACCAATCAAATTTTTTTTTTTTTAATTTGGTGGGTGTTTGAATCACTCCTAGTGTTTGAGTAGAAAATAGGAAGTGATAGGGAGACTTGAAATGACATGATATCATTGGGTAAAGAATGACTCAAACACCCTAAAGTGTTTGAATCATACCCTTCACCCTTATATATAAAGTGAAAGAGAAGCAAAGCAACAAGAAAGTGTGGCTTAAAGTGATTATAAAAAACCACCACCATAAAATTATCTCTTGTCTTTCACTCTTTCTCTCTCTCTACAAACCAAACATAGAGAGAGAATCATAGAACAACAACAACAACACATCAATGGAAACCACTTCAAGATTACATGACATAGATCACCCATCTTCAACCGACAGCAATGCCCACACCACCGCCGCCACCGCCGCCGTCACGCCACCACTCACACCAAAACCCGTTTCAAGATCCGAACCCAACCCATACCCAACCACCTTTGTTCAAGCAGACAGCAACAACTTCAAACAAGTAGTCCAGATGCTAACCGGATCCTCCGAAACAGCCAAACACGCCTCCTCATTAAACCCGACCCAACACCCGGATCCAAATCCAACAAAGCTTTCAAACTCAATACCGCCGATCAAAACGGGTCAACAAAAGAAACAAGGGTTCAAACTCTACGAACGCAGAAACAGTTTGAAAAACGGGTTGATGATTAACCCGAATTCGGGTTCTAAATACGGGTCGCCCAGGTATCATGAAATACTGTCTCCGAGCATTCTTGATTTTCCGTCGTTGGTGTTAAGTCCGGTGACGCCGTTAATTGAAGATCCGTTTAATAAAACGTCGGGGAATTCGTCGGAGGAAGAGAGGGTGATTAAGGAAAAGGGGTTTTATTTGCATCCGTCGCCGAGGACGGCGGCGGCGGCGGCAGAGCCGCAGCTGCTGCCGTTGTTTCCGGTGACGTCACCGCGGGTCACGGGGTCGCCGGAATAAATAATAATAATAAAAATATATTAATATTATTATTATTGGTGTTGAGAAATGGGAAGTTTTTAAGAGGTTAGAGATCTTTTGCCCAGTTGTACAATTTGGATACATGTGATTCCATTTTTCTTAAAAAATACTTAATATTTAATTTGGATTTTTTTTATTTTTTCTGGTTTTAGTTTGAAGTTTTGATTGGGTAGCATATCTTTTTTGATTTTTGAACCGACCTGACCTGAAAACTACGTAATCTAGTTGATAGATATTCGAACATTGAAGTTTGGTTATCCGTGAAAAGAATTACTAGATCCGTCAACTAATAAGCGAATAGTAATTTTAAAACCGAAGATGTTACAGCAAGCGAATAGTGTTTTTGAAAACGAAGGTGTTACGTGATTAACGCTTTTGTTATGATATATGTTTTTAAACACGTTAGAGAAATGTTTGATATCAAACGGCTTTTGGTCTAGCGAGATATCGAGAAGTTGGATAAGGTTTTGCTTTTTTCAAACGACGAGGGGTTCAAATCCCAGAACCATAGAGAAAAAATGGTGTAGTCAATAGAGTTTAGTGTGTGAGTTTACCTTAGAAAAAAAATGGTTAATTTCTGCTAGTAGAGTTAATTTATAAACTTGATAGAGGCATATAGAGTTTTTTTTTTTTTAATTTGAAATTGTGTCCTTTTTCGAACGGCTAATAGTGTGCTTTTTTTAACGGCTGATAGTGTGCTTTTTTTCAACTTTCCGTTATTGCACTAGCTTTTCTTAAATTCGTTATTGCAACAGCCTTTTTTTAAGTAAAAAAGTAAACAGTGTGAAACTACAATTATTCCAGAAATATTTTAAAAAAAGTATACAGAAAAGAAACTCGGTATTTATTAGTTTACAATTAGACTAAAACGCCATCTATTATTTATGTCCGGATGTTGATTTGATGAAAAATAATTATGGCTTTGAAGGCTTAGAAATCAAGGCTATTTAAAAGCATTCACAGCATATAGTCAATGTTTTAAATTTTCTGCACTCATTTAAATGGTGAATATAAATGTGCTTTATTATTCAGATTTGCAGTAATATTTGAAATTAAATGTATAATTATATATGAATATTTGAATTAGGGTGAAGGGAGTGGCACGGCAAACCCATCGGCAAAGGAGAATGCCGATCGGGAACACCGCCGCCCTCCCTTATTTACCGCGCGGCAAACTGAAGAATCGGTATGTGCTCACCGATGCGGCAAATGTGATTTTGTGACCGTTGGACTTCTCACTCACTCCGAGGAACACCCACTGACCCACACACCCCAGCTTCCCCGACTGAACAACCGCCACCACCTTGGTGGTGGCGTACGGTGCGGTGGCGATATCTGAGAGACGGAGAGAGTGAGCGAGATGAAAGAGAGAACCAAGGAGGAATAGGGGAGCGGCCGGCTGGCAGCGACGCCGCTGCTGTGGCGGCGGTGATGGAGGTTGCAGGTGGAAATGCGGAAGAAGATACCACTGCCACTTTCAACAGTCTACACATAATTTGATGCTTTATTGATTTTTTTTAACACATAATTTTTAAAAACAAAAAAACAAAAAAAAAGTTCGCCACTTTCAACAGTCTTACACCATTGTCAACACTTTTCAGCAAAGTTTAAACTTTTTCTCCTCTCTGACGTGACACTCTCTGATTGGTCCATTTTAAAGTTTACCACTTTCACCTGTTTAACCACTCCCTTCACCCTTATAATCCAATGGATTAAGGAGCATAAAAAATACTATGAACTTTATATCTGTGATGTTCATTGCTTTTATTGTGTGGAGTTCTCATTTTATTCTGCTAGTTTATTTGATAATAGAAAATTGAGTAAATTGTCATTTTAGTATTTGAGGTTTATCTTAAATTGTCACTTTAGTCCAAATAGTTTTTTTCTACTCCTCTGGTTTCGTGAGTTTCTCATTTTTTTACCATTTTGATCAAACTCGCTAACTTCGTTAAAAAATGTCAATTAACTCACACTAAATAGTTTGATAGTTGTTATTTTCATCCAAATACCATTTTTTTTCTTTTATTCAGTTCTATATATAAAAAAACTTTAATTAAAAAGCCCTTAAACTAAAAAACATATATATATATATATATATAGACACATAAATATGAAGTATATATACACAAATATAATTATACAGGGTGAGGTTCCTGTAAAAAAGACCTTTTTCGTGAGAAGTGTGAGAAAACATAAAAATTGACATGTAGGCATCATGTTTTGAACTTAGGCATGATGTTTTGGGTTGTTTTGACACGAAAAACACCAAACATAACAATTTGAAACACAATGCAACGTATTATGGGTGTGAAATTTAAAACACACTACTTAACGTTCTTGGCATGGTGTTTTAAGTTTTAAGCCTAGAATTCACTGCATTGTGTCTTAAATGGTTATGTTTGGTGTTTTTCTTGCCAAAACAACCTAAAACATTATGCTCAAGTCCAAAACATGATGTCTACATATGAATTTTTATACCTTCTCACACTTCTCACGGAAAATGCCTTTTTACAGGATCCTAAGACTAATTATACATATGTATACACACACACACCCCTATATATATATACACACATACATATATACTTAAATATAAATTAAATTTATAGTTTTACGTATACCACTCTACTAGATTTTGGTACACTATATACAAATTTACAACTATATCTATACGTACTAGCCTAGTGCCCCAATAACGCCAATAAAAAATTAATATCAAATCTAAAAGTTAAACCCTAAAACTGATAAACGACAGTCTGCTCATCGCCTCAATGTTTCATGTCGTTACCATAAGTCGATTGTCTCCTGCTCTCGACGTCATTGTTCTTGCAATATGATCATCGCCTCGTCGGCCACAAAATTGTTATTCTTAAGGAAAATATTTTTGCCATGATATGTGCCTATTTTTAAAGACAAAAAAATTTAAGATCCAACATTGTCACTATCTTTCTCAGCAAATTTAAACCGGGCTCGCTCGGAATATTTACTGCTCGGAAAATGCTCGCTTGATTTGAGGCTCGGTTTTAAATGAGCCGCTCCGCTCCGCTCGGTTCGGTTTGTAAACGAGCCAAGCACGAGCAAAGGTCCACTCGGTTCGGTTTGGCTCGTGAACAACCTAGTTAAATTTAATATTTTTTAATTATAGTCGTTTAAGGTTTTTCTTTTTATCAAAAAGGTTCAACGGTCACCTTGGACCCACACATAGGGGCTGTTTGGCTAAGCTTTTCAAAATGACTTATTTGCTTATTTGCTTTCTGAAAAGCAAATAAGCAAATAAGTCATTTTGAAAAGCTCCATTTTAAAGCTTTTCAAAACAGCTTATTGACTTATTTGCTTTTCAGAAAAGCAAATAAGCAAATAAGTCATTTTGAAAAGCTTAGCCAAACAGCCCCATAGTCTTTTGGAGGAGTTCAGAAATCCGAAGACGCCCTTAGCGGACTTTGGCCTCCAACACAATCAACCATCCGGTTCTTGGGTTTGATTTTACGGACTTTGCCTCCTATGCAGCGTTGGAGCTGATCTTAGGGTTTGTTAAACTAACTATCAATAACTTGTCTTAATTGTTTTGTAAGGCATTACTTTAAATCACTTGGTTAGAAGATGGTTGTTAATTATCCTAAAAGGTTAAAACAATTGTTAATAGAAGTATAAAACTCTATAGTACAAAACCATCTAACCTTGTAGTAACAGGGGCGGATCCAGCCCACATTTGTGAGTTATCAGGAACCCAATGCGTTTGAAAAAAACGGAAAAAAATTAGTGAGAACTTTGTAGAATTTAGAAAAAATTAGTGAGAAAAGAATTAAAGAGAATTTACCAAAAGAAACTCATTAGAATAAAATTCTGCATCCGCCACTGTGTAGTAAGGCCGTAAATGGCTCTCTTCGCAGGGGCGAACCTAGAGTGATAGAAGGGGTAACCTCTGTTGCCTCTTGACGCTCCGGTGACGCTCCGTTGGTAGTGTAAATTTTGGAAAAATTTAACGTTTTTTCGATTTCGTTACCCCTTTTTATTGAAACGTTATCTCTATATGGATTTTCTAGATTCGCCACTGTCTCTTCAAGCAAGCGTGTATGAGTCAAGCAACACACTTAAGCTCGACCAGTGTTGAGCTTAACTGCTTGGTTGCAGTTGCAAGCTAGAAGTCAGCTAGTTTTCATATCAGTTAGTTTTTCTTTATATACATTAGTTAGTTATTTTATTATTATTTTTTAAATTTATTATTATAGTTGTATATATAGATAACGAGTAAATTTCTTCGCGCGTTGCTGCGGCATCGAAATGTAAAGTAACTCGAACTTATATCGTCTAATAAAAACGTATTATATTTGACCTGACTTATTCACGAAAGAAATTTACGTCGAAACGTTAACAAACTTAAATTTATACCGACACGTACATCAAAATAAGTACGTTAGAAAATTATGTTTTTAGTTAAAGAATGGTACGGCGTGTTGCGGTGGCGTCGAAGCGTAAAGTAACTTGAATGTATATCGTCTAATGAAAACGTATTATAGTTCACCCGACTCGTTTTAGAACAAAATTTATGTCAAAATGTAGACCAACTAAAAACGTACATAAAAATAAGCACAAAAACGGATTGTATCTTAGCCTCTTCATTTCCAAAAAACTACGTCGAAACGTAAATCAACTGGAATTTATATTGGCACGTACAAAAAATTACAAAGTCTTTAGAAAGCTGAGGGGTTGTAACTGTCAATACTAAATGTTAATATTATGTTTAATATCCATGGTTCACTCTATAGGTTTGGTAAATATTAGGTATTGAGTGTGTAATACATATAAAGTGTCGTTTTGGACTTTTTATCATCCGCTTCTGGAGACCAAAATGATTTACAATAGGAGGGAGGCGCCTCCTTCCTAAAAATAAAATTGATTCGAGCATCCGGCTTCACCACTGCTGCCTGCTCTCTCCTTCTTCAGCACTTCCCAGTCCAAAACAGGCCTCTTGATCCATCTGAATCACAGCCTTGCTGATCCAATGACCAAGAAATAGCACTTTAGTCTGAGTACCCTTTCACGTACAGCCTCTTTTCCTGCTACACCCGGAACACTGTACTCAGGGTTCCAAACCTCCAGTGAGTGACTATAAACGATTATGTCATCGAGGTTTTCCTGGTCAAGGTAAGGCTTTGAGTTATCCATTTAAGTGCGGAACAAGACCTGAATTAGGATGATATTCATAGAGCGGTTACTCTTTGTGTACGTTATGGAGTCTCCACTCCATGTTGAAAGCTCTTTCAAATAGCATGAGCGTTGAAAGTCTTCAATTAGACTAGAGCATTAGATTTTTTTCTTTTTTCAAAGGGGGAATGAATGGAATGAAGAAAAGAAGAGAGGAGGAAAGTGGTTCACTGGAGTTTGTCTCTCGAAAATGGTTATTATCTTGAAGGTCTTTTTCTCTATTTTATTTCATGGTATTAAAGCCAACAAACAAGAGAATTAGGGTGTTAAAAAAAGAACCCCAAACCTGCTTGTTTAGAGAAGAAAACTGTTCCTGTCTGCTTTTTTCTTTTTTGATTGATTTATGACCGATAGAAATGGAAACTTTTTATTAGATGCCTTATACCCACCCTCTTTGGTAGATCCTAACACGAATAATGTACACTACACAATGAGGATCACAATCATTGATACAGTTTGGATACCAAGCTATCTTATCAATATATTTACAAAAAAGTCTTCGACGTAGTGATGAAATTGTGATACATAATAATCCTTTTTTTTCAGTACTAAAGAATCCTATAAAATCTTTCTATTTATCCTTTGAATTACTCATATATCCTATGAATTTCATTTCGCACCGGAAACTATTCTAGGAGAAGTTCGAATCCGTTCCGTTCGGATATTGATCGGTCTTGGTTTGACATGGTTTACGCGTTACTGGTTCCCGGAAGAGTTAATATCTCCATTAGCTAAACCCTTTCTTATTCTTACCTTGCCTTTGGACTCGTATTTTGTTCGTACACAATCAACGGAGGCCTCCCTGACATATTTTGCAACGTCTTCAATAGCATGCTCTTACTTCGTCTTTCCCTTAATAAGTCATCAAATTTGGTGTTTTTTGATCCCCAGTTGCTATGGGGAACAAAGGACGAAATACAATCGATTCCTCCATTTAAGTGGTTCTCGCTTCTCCTTGTTCCTGTTCCTAACTCATCCCCGAGTAGTTCCCAATGTTTGGCACTTTCCATACCTGATGGGTGCAACATCAACAAATTCGCTCATGATCAAGTACAACCTAAGATCTATGACCATATTATGTTAAATGTTCGTATTTCGTTCATTCCATCGGTATGCTCCCAGGTAGGGCCATCTGCTGACAAAGTGGTGAGGTTTGCAGAGAAAGAGAATACACTAAAGATCCCCTATTTTCTAAAAGCAGAAATTCTCACAGGCCTTTATTTCGAAGTTTCAGATTCGATTTCAAGGCAGCTTTTCTTTAGTCCTCAGGATTATGATTCTTATGATTCTTTAGTATGTTACCAGGGGCTGAGCTCAATAGCAACTTACTCAAAGACAAAGACTTAGACTTTAGCCTCAGTATGTTCCTACTGTGAGGATAGGGGAATCCCCGGTGGTAAGGAATCCAAGTAGAATCCAAGGGAATAGACTTCCTTGCTGGCGAACTTATCAGAAGAGACTGGGCCTGTAGAATGTAGAAAAGAAGACTATTTCGATTTGAGTATTAGAAACATAATGCCTTGGTTTAGACTTCTAAGGAAGGGCTTTTCTTTTGTAACTACCGAATCCCGGTCAATGGCCTGACTAAGGAAATTGCTGAAGCTGCAGTTACAGAGGGGAGAATTGGAATTGAATCCAAGGCTTTGCCTCTAGGATCATCTTACCTTCTAACTAAGGCAGTTTTCTACTAATTCAATTCAATCGATGTTTTCACCTTACTTAACTAGAGAGCAGATGCTGGAGGGGAAGGAAGACCGAGCTTTCGCCCCAGGCTTGAGCCTTTAAATGAAAGGTATAAGCTGTGATGTGATAGGCACGAAGTCAATCAACCTATGAGTAAGTACTCCCGGTCTATACCTTGGTTAAAGTATCTGGCCAGGTATGCTAAGCTACATTGGTTTTCTATCCCTAAAGAGAATAGGCATCTTATTACGGATAAAACTACGTTTAAGCCTGTTACATGAATCAAGTTTTCATTTTCTCCGGAAAAGCCCCTTTCCAGCTGACGTTGTCAGTCCACTAACAGCGGTATACAGTAAGTCAGTATAAGTCAGTACAGAAAGGGCACGCGAAATAGACAACTACTTAGGGTAGTAGTTTTTTCATCTTCCCTTTATTTTACTTTACCCTAGTGGAAATTCATTTTTCAAAGTTATTAGGTAATTAGTGAAGAGGTTGATAAAAGTGACAAGCTTGGTGGAAAGCTCTTATCTTAGGAGGAAAAGCTAAGTATGCCCGAGTAGTCTTGATATTGGTTGGTTTGAGGTTTCGTTAGTTTTATACTAACAAGCAAGCTTCGGCGACCGCTCGACCTAGCGCGTTAGCCCCAGTACTATATATAGGGAAGGCCTATGCGAAGAAAAGGTCTGCTCATCATCAAAGCAAGCCCAAGTCCATGCAAGAAGGCCCTCAAGATCTGTCCAAATTAAAAGCCCGTCAAAGGCATATGAAATCATGCAAAGGATCCGAGCCCATCCAAATGATGTTCAGCGGGCTAAACCCAAGTAGCTCTGGCCCATGATCCAAGAGACCCGAAACTAGTTAATCATGCTATCCTTACCTTCTAACCAATCGGCCAATCACGCTATCCTTACCTTTCAACCAACCCCTTCTATTCAGTTTCTGCAGCAGTATAAAATCTCGGACCCGATGGATGCCTACAGAAAAATTTGTTTTCCAGCAGTGATGGCAAGAATCCGCGAAATAATGTTCTTTCTCCTTTTTGTGTTCTTTCTGAATGGAGCTACGAGAGGGAAAGCTCAACTTTCTACTCTGCCTTACACTAAAAGTTCACGCGCTTCTTTATTCCAAACAAAAAAACATTCTGAAATGAACCCACATATAAAAGTGGGCTGGTCTGCTCATTATTTGTGTTCGTACATTTTTTCATTATTGCAATACAAGTAAGACCTCCACTCAGGGGCGGACCCACATTGGTGCCACCGGGGTCCCCGGACCCCAATCTTTTTAAAAAAAATTAGTAGGTTCGGTATATTAAATTGTATATGGACCCCATAAATACAATTAGGTGGACACCATAGAAATAAAAAGAAAGTTGATGTAGTGGTAAATCTCCCTCTTTTCCACCAAGAGGTCATGAGTTCAATCCTTGATAAGCCCATTTTTCTTATTTTTTTTTAAATCTAGTTCAAACCTCACTTTAACTCGACCCGAACGAGGACCGACCCGTAAATGGACCCCATTGAAATAAAATCCTGGGTCCGCCACTGCCTCCACTATACTAGTTATGGAGAGGATTCACGCCGGATGGAACACGGCGCTTCGAACCATAGACTACTGTTGCTGGAATGAAACGAAGCTTTGGAACAGAATTATGCTTCTTGCTAGGCCCTGACGGCGGAACTGGCATTTTTGGGGGGAAGAAAGCGGCCCCCTTTTGCGACAGAGTGCGTAGCTCCATTCAGAAAGAACACAAAAAGGAGAAAGAACACAATGTTTAGTAAGTTATTGACTTACGTTAATTTGTTTGAATCAATAGTGTTATTTTGAACTTTTAATCATGAGTGCTTTCACTCCATAAATACTGGTAAATACTAAAGTGTGTATAATGTGTAAAGCGTGCCGTTTTGAACTTTTAATCATCCGTCTAAATCACTATATATATTTGAATATGCATAGCAAGTTATTGACTTGTGGCATCTCAAGGCTTTAAACATAAATAACGTACCATTTTAAAATTTACTAATCTACATTTGTTGAATAATACAAGGCGTAAACGTAAATATCGTACCATTTTAAAATTCACTAAACATGTATCACTTGAATAATATCATAATAAAAAGTATGAAAATTGGCTGATTTAGTGAAGGGTATAATGATTTTTGAGTAAATTACTTTTTAAGTTGTTGTGTTTTAGTGGTTTTAACCACTTGAGTCCAAAATCAAAAAGTTTAACGCCTTGAGGCCCTAACTGCTCATTTTATAACGTTTTGAGTCTCTGTGTTTTAATGGTTTTAACTAGGGCCGTTCAAATTGCTCGTCGCTCGCTCGACGCTCGTTCGGAAATTGCTCGGAAAATGCTCGTTCGATTTGACGCTCGGTTGTAAACGAGCCGCTCTGCTCGGTTCGGTTGGTAAACGAGCCAAGCATGAGCAAAGGTCCGCTCGGCTCGGTTCGACTCGAATTATTATTTTTAATTAGTATATATACAAATACACTTACATATATAATAAAGATGTATATACACACATATATATACACACACAAATATAAATTATACATATATATATACACACATTACACATGCATATATACTTAAATATAAATTAAATTTAGGGTTTTATATGTACCACTCTATTAGATTTTGGTCCACTATATACAAATTTACAATTATATCTATACATACTAGCCTAACCACGCCGATAAAAAAATTAATATCAAATCTAAAAGTTAAACCATAAACCACTAAACGATAGTCTGCTCATCGCCTCAATATTTCATGTCGTCACCTTAAGTCGATCGTCTCCTGCACTCAACGTAATTGTTCGTGCAATATGATCATCGGCTCGTTGGCCACAACATTGTTATTCATAAGAAAAATATTATGCCATGAAATGTGCACGTTTTTAAAGACATAAAAACTTGCTACCCAACATTGTCACTATCATTCTCAGAAAATTTAAATTGGGCGACACGGTTGTCCAAATCGCTCGAACTTCGCTCGACGCTCGCTCGGAATTTTTACCGCTCGAAAAATGCTCGCTTGATTTGAGGCTCGGTTCTAAATGAGCCGCTCAGCTCGGTTCGGTTTGTAAACGAGCCAAGCACGAGCAAAGGTCCGCTCGGTTCGGCTCGGCTCGTGAACAGACCTAGTTTTAACCGCTTGAGTCCAAATCAAAAGTAAAATTGTTAAAAAGTTGGACTCAAAACATTATAAAATGAGCGGTTAGAGACTTAGGACGTTAATTTTTTGATTTTGGATTCAAGTGGTTAGAACTAGGGATGGGATTGGTACAGTACCCGTACCTATACCCGTACCAGTACCGAAAATACCGGTACCGAATTTGAACAAAACTAGGTACCAAATACCGTACCAAATATATAGGTACGGTACGGGTACTGGTACGGGTATTTTCGGTACAGTACCCACTTGGTACCATTTTGTTTTTATTTACTTTTTGAGCACTTGTACGAGTACTAAATAGGTAAAATTGACATGAGTACCAATATAGTACGAGTACCAAATAGGTAAAATTGGTACGAGTACCAATACGATACGGGTACCATATAGGTAAAATCAATACGAGTACACTATAAATACCATAATATGAAATAAAATATAATACAAAAAAACTTTTAAAGGTATACATAGAATTCGGTACCAGTACCCGTTTTTACCCGTACCCGTACCAATACCGAAAGTACCGAATACCAAAATCAATAAAACTGGGTACCAATACATGTACCAAATACCTAAAATCGGTACGGGTACAGGTACGGGTACGGGTACGGTACGGGTACGAGTACGGGTATTTGGGAAAAAAAACCCATCCCTAGTTAGAACCAATAAAACATAGGGACTCAAAAAGTAATTTACTCATGATTTTTTCACCTTTAAATCATATAAAAAAATCAGAAAGATTTTGAGGGGTGAACAAGCTCGTTTGAAGCCTAGTCCAAACTCGCTTAAGCTCCAACTTGACTCGTTTAACTTAAAAATGTTTAAGCTTGGGTCATGAGTAGTTTCTCGAGCTTAGTTTGGGATCGACTCGTTTATTAATTATAATTATCGTTATTATATTTATAAGTATATTTATATATATTTTTTTTATAATTATAACCTTCATATAACAATTATTTATTTGATTGTTTGTATCATAATTTTATATAATAATAATTATTATGTAAATATATATTTCTTTAATATATTAAACAAAAAACTATATATAAATAAAAGGGCTTGTTAGGCTCGCAAGCCTAGTCAAAGCTTGACCGAGCTCGTTTACTTAATAAGCCCCAATATAAGCTTGAGCTAAGCTTGATTCGAACTTTTAACTAGCCAATCTCAAGTAGTTCACGAGCGGTCTGGCTAGTTTACTCCCGTATTTTGAGCTTTGATGTGCAAGTGTGAGAAAGGGAGGGTCCTAGAAAGAGAAAAAATGAATGAATTTGAGAAATAATGAAGAAGTTGATGATTTTATGAAGAAGTTTTGAAGTTGGCTCATGTTTTTTTAAGTATTGGTGTTTAACTTTCGGTGGATGTTATTAACATAACTAGTAATTTTACCAGTCGCGCGTTATTGCGGCGTCGAAACGTACAGTAACTCGAATTTATATCGTCGAATAAAAACGTATTATCATTAAAGTCAAAATCTAAACCCACAGAAATAACACCAAAACGTATAATATTTGATCAGACCTTTTTTTCAATTTTTTTACATTAAAACGTAAATCAACTTGAATTTATACCGACACGTAATAACTAAATGAAAAACACGTGAAATAGTTATATTATTTTTAACAGTGTGAAATAATTACATAACATAGTTGGATGATCATCTCTGTAACACCCCAAAATTTATAATAGATTATTTTGGTGTTTAAGAGTTAATGTAATTAGTTAAGTTTAATAAATATGATATAAGTTTATAAAGAATGAAACATTTACGCAAACATGACAACAAAGATAACCTTAAGGGCTGAATATGTAAATTTGATAAATAAATACATGAGGAATTAAAACTCAGTGAATGTGGTGTGGGTGTGTGTCGCGAGAAGGGCAGGAGAGGGAGAAACCCTTCTCCTTCAACCTAGCACAAGAAATCCAGCAATTGAAGGTGTTATGGAGCAAGAATCGAATGCATGAACCTAGTTCCTCTTTAATCTATGTACATTGAACATAAGGTAAGTCAAATTATGTGTTTTAATGATAGTTGATGAAGTGGGTTTTAGTCAATCCGTGAAATCTTATGAAATTGAACTTGTATATAAGTCAGAATCACCATATAGAAGATGTCTTTTTAGTCAATCCGTGAAATCTTATGAAATTGAACTTGTATATAAGTTAGAATCACCATATAGAAGATGTCTTATGCTTGAATCTGAATGTATTGGAGATTTGAGGAGAAACCCACTTGTTCAAGTTGCATGATGATCTTGTAGTTGAATAAGTTGAGTAATTTAATGAATGAATGATTATGTACTAAAATATTGGTAGACTAATATGTTGTAGGATGAATGAATTATGTGAATTAGTCGATTGAATGAGTAGTGAAGTTTACTGGTAGGTTATGCATAAAACACTTGTACATTATGCATAAATTGTGGTATGCACACAAAGTGTTTGATGAAATGCCTAGGTGAGATTAATAGATGAAATGTGTTATGGGTGAAATTCTGAGCCCATATCCTGAGAAATATCTTGGGTTATATCTTGGTTATATGATATCTGTTCACATCCGGGATGCTGATTCAGGATATTGGTAACATCCTGAATGGTATCCTCAGGATCACTAACGGATTATGTGCAGGTATGCGGGTTAGAAGCTAGCAACGTTCACAAGGACTCATTCCGCGGAAGACTCGGTCCAAGTCGTTCAAATAAAGACGTTGAAGCCGCATTACTCGGTCTACAACGTTTGCAATAGAATATTCGGAGCATCCCATGTTTATAGGAATTTTCGTTTGTAATTCGTTACTATAAATAGGTGGGTATACCAGATCGAATAGGACATCACATGAACACTCGCTACACTCTTACACTTGTTCTCTAGCAATTTTCACTCTCGCACAAAAGCATTGTAACACTTAGCGATCTGGTCAATATCCTGCACTGTATCCTGACGTTTAAAGCAATAAGAAGAACAAGGCAGCTGCGATTGTCAGCTCCCGAGGTTTTATGCCGGCGATCTAGGTTGATCAAGGGCTTTCCTCGTATATCTCGTGTCACCCCTTTTACTTTTTGCTCATTGTTTGATCGTAGATACAGCTCAATATCCTGAGCCGTATCCTGAATACTGTTTTTCCAAACAACTTAATCGGCATATTTTCAACACACTTTTTAGCACATTACCTCACTTAACTAATTTGTTCACTTAATTGCTTCGGTAATTTGTGACCAAAACAAAATGGTATGCAAGTAATGGATGGAATCGTATAATATGGGGATATGATGTATTTGATGATAAATAAACATGAGAAATATATTTTTAGATGGAATTCATGTAGGATTTGGTTGACCATGTTATTTGGTAAAAGTATGCATTAGAATATTGTACTCTATGTTGGAGTGGTATGATGTTTACTACATGTTTGAATAATTGCTTAATCAAAATTGATAAATAAAAGTACACTAAATGTGAAGCATATTGTGACAACTCGAAATTTAGAACCTTTCGTTGTACGTTTGAACACTAAATGACTAACTAATTTGATGATTTAATGAATGATAAGTGAACCTTTATATGATTTTGTGTTATGTTACATATATGCTTGTGTGTATGTATTCGAGTATGTATATGAGCCGAAAGCCATGAACCCGACTCGGGACCATGTGGTCTCGAGTGAACTAGTGTAACATATGGGCCGGTTGGGCCGTGCACCTCATCCGAGTCCATTAGGGTGCACTACTTAGAACTAGTATATAATCCTCATGTTAGTCACACTTGTCATTTTTGGGCAACAACACCCATACTCCTCCAACACACACTCTCCACTCTCTCACACTAAAACCCTAAACCACAACATTCCTCCCCTTCATTCTCGGATCCAAATCGGTGACCACTAAGGAACTCTCGGATCAACTCGTACACACCCACTTTTGAACCCATACTTGAACCGGTTAGTAATTCTATTGCAAACACATGTATTTTCATGATTTAAGGATGATGTGTACTTGATGTTTGAATGCTTGTTGGTTAGTGTTTATGATACTTGTTGGCTAGTGATTCTTGTTATATATTTCGGATGTTGATGATGCTTGTTATGAGTTTGTTTCGGGTTGATGATGATACATGATGGAGATTATGTGATAGTATGTTTATTTGTTAAGTTTATGCATGATAATGGTTAATAAGATAACATGACTTGATTTCGGACATATTGTATGATGGGTTAATGATATCTTGTGTTTAAATGTGGTCTAAACCATTGAATATTGATGTTCATGAAACCGGCTTGCATATGTGTATAGAGAGCATCATGTTAATCGGATTAGGGTAGATTGGAGATGTTATTTGATGACTTGAAACCATTAGATGAATATGTTCAAGAGTTGATTGTTGTTCATGATTTTTTGTTAGACCTAGGTTCATATGAATGATGATGAACTACTTGAATATTTGAAGAACATGATGAACATGATATGAATATTTGAAATGTATGTGTTTGATCTAATTTGGTTAAGTGTTAGACAATTAGACATGTTAGTGTATTGTTATTGGATAGTACCTGAGATCACAACAGTGAAATCTGATTGGCCAAGTACAATATGGAATTCAGCAAATGTTCCCAGCCGAAACCTCTGATTACGACTCGAAACCAATGCATGATGAGTCGAAATCTCCCAGTTGCGACACCGGTTGCGAGTCGCAAACACCCGGTTGCGACTCGAAACCACACCAGATCAAGCACATAAACCGTATGACTCGAAACCCCGGTTGCGAGTCCGGTTGCGACTCGAAACCAAAACAACACGAACCGAAACCATGATTGCGACTCAGGTTGCGAGTCGCAAACGCCTAGTTGCGACTCGAAACTATACACAGATACACGCTGTTTGGGCTTGCACCTCGTTTCGGACTTAATTGTTTGGGCCGGACTCTTGGGCCTGATGCCCAGACCTTGTATGTTACTGTTGAACGTGAATATTGTTGATCTGCCATGATAAAACGTGTGTGCCATGAACGATACTTGAATGCATTATGCTAGGAACATACGTGTACTGATTGAATACGAACCTGATTGGTATGATACAACTGTGATAGGACGTGAGTAGCCACAACATTGCTTGTTTGACTTTTCTGTGTTCCTACCGAGCAAACCAAGGTGAGTTCACACCCTCTACAAAGCATGGGATTCCCAGGGGTCGGGAATTGGGGTTAAGGAACATGGGTTCCTCGTCCTCCTTGGGTAGGACAGCAAAGGTTCAGGAATGTAATTCCTCGTCCTCATGGACAGATAACTCGTACTAGACCAAAACTCTATCACGAAGTCCCTCGTTTTTATATCGACTTAATCGCCGGGCCAATGGCGAGCGGGTCATTAGTTAGATAGCGCTATTTAGGTCTGACAAACCTCACACCGTGCCGCAGAGGACGGGCGTGAACTAATGGATCTGGGGCACGTCAATGATGATAGACATTGACAGTTTCAGGGCACATAAACATGACTACAGTCAGCAGTCGATATGGTAACGAGTCTAGTGTATACACGGGGTAGCCCCCACGGCCGAAATGCCAGATAACTAACACGGGGTAGCCCCCACGGCTGGATAGCCAGAGTAACCGGGAATAAACAAATCATGTTTTTAACTATGGGGTAACCCCCACGGCAGGATGCCAGCTAAAGGAAACTGTTTTCGAAACAACTTAAAACGAACACCCAACCGTGAACTCACTCAACTTGTTGTTGACTCGTTACTACATGCTTTGCAGGTCCTTAGGTTCTTAACTGGAGCTTGCATGGAGGAGGATCGTTGTGGGACATGGACGACTGTGTGCCATGTTAAACTTTGAAACAATTAAACTTATGCTTTGTTTTTAAGACTTATGCTTCCGCTTGCAACTTAACCATGTTTTGTTTGAACACCAATTGTATTGATTGGATTTTTAACTACTTATATGCTTGTTCAATATGATTGGTGGCTGGATCCTGGTCAGTCACGCCTCCAAGCGGTAGTACTCCGCAGGTGGATTTTGGGGGTGTGACACATATGAGATCATTAGAACAGGATGAA
Source organism: Helianthus tuberosus (assembly GCA_030545235.1). NCBI lineage: Eukaryota > Viridiplantae > Streptophyta > Magnoliopsida > Asterales > Asteraceae > Helianthus > Helianthus tuberosus. The sequence goes on from CM060363.1 coordinate 65,209,871, forward strand.
GTTAGAATGATATTGGGTTGTTAAGCATAGGTCATTGTGTTAGTTGTAGAATTATGTTACTAGAATGAACAGAATTGAATATGTTTGGTGTGTGCATATAACTAGATGATCATGTGGTTGTATGCTTATTGCATCGTGAGTATGAAATGTATATAGTGTCATTAGTATAGTCTACTATAATGACATGGATGTATGAGGTTAAGTCGAAAGTTCATATGATAAATCGTTGACTTTCTGAAAGTCAACTGTGCATAAGTAGCAATGTTAGACTTTTTGTCATAATTGTAATGTTATAGAAAATCATATGATGCGTGTTATATCCATATGTGTTATATGTGATGACGTGATGAATTGTATGATTTTGAAAAGATTGACCTGTGGAAATATGCCTTATGCTTGTTAGAATTGACTAATGAAAGTCAAATGTGAAACATGAATTTGATATGATAGTTAATATGTACAATCATGTATGCTAACAAGAATGCGAATGCGATGACATGAAAGTATAGGGATCATGTCAAGATGGATGGAAGCATGGAAGGCTAACGGGTCAAAAGGAGGCGAGGAAACGGATGCGAATACGGACACTTAAGGTTAGTGATTTCCGGAATCACTTCTTATTTATAAATGAAGTTTGGTATGTTGTATATAGGGAACCATGTAAGAATTTACGGGTAAGGGTAGGTACCAAGGTAAGTTCATATGAACTTCGTCTATCCTTAATGTAAATTTAAGATGATAGTCACATCGTGTTAATGGAATGTTCATTATGTTGCTGAATGTTCATCGTGTTAATGGAATGTTCATTATGTTGCTGAATGTTCATCGTGTTAATGGAATGTTCATTATGTTGCTGAATGTTCATCGTGTTAATGGAACGTTCATCATGTTTGTTGGAAGTTAGTCGGTTATGTTTGTTTATAATTGCATTGATTTGTGTTGATATAATAGAAAATAAGACTCAACTTACAAATAAGTGAATGTGACTTGTACGTATGTATGTATGTAGATATGGAACTGTAGCGTGTGTAAGTAGTGTGAACTTGTATGTACGTACATATGAATGGGATACGTATGAATGTACTTAGATATATGAAAGTGTATACCCGTGTTGTAATCTAATGATTGTAGATCACTGGTATACGTATATGTGAAGATGTGGGTTTTCAAAATGTTTGAGATTACGTATTTCTAACCATGTTACTCTTGAGAATGAAATGGAGTGCATGTATGGGAACACCGGACTCTCGAGGAATTGATGTCGGACTCGAGTAAATAAAATTGAGAGGATGTTTCAATGGAATACCTTACGTAGTTAGAATGTGATATAGCCTTTTAAGTATATATATTAAATTATATATGATGTCACCATGTACTAACGTGTTGGTTATATATGCTGACCGCAGGTTAGTCAGATATTCATGATGGACAAGTGAACGAGGGTCGAGTCGAAGATCATGGATTGTACGGGAAAGCGGTCACGTTGTTTGTAATTATTTGTTAACATAGTTACATTAAATAAATGATGAATGATGTATTTATGTTAAAAGGGTTGAACTAAACGGTATTCAAATATGTTAGAGTAATTAAAAGAAAGAAATTTTAGGGTTCATTTTCCGCTGCTTCGTTTTGGGTCAAATCATGATCAGGGTCTTACAATCTCTCACGATATTTAAACTTTAGTATCCTACAAATTTTCTATGCAAAATAAATCACAAAATGATCCAGAGTTTGGTTAAGAACATCAACGCACAAAAGTGGTAAATGGTCAAAGTATAATACATTAAAAGAAGAAGAAGAAAAAAAACTAAAAGCTTATAAGCAATGCATGAAGGACCGAGGCAAACAACAAAGGAAAGCAAAAGGTTCAACATGTAAAAATAAGGAGGGGTCAAAATAGTAAATACCACCGACCTTACTTTTTAATATATACTAGAATTTTGACCATGCCGCGCGTTGCGGCGGCAAAATCACGTTTGTGACTTGGTTCGTGTTATTAACGTCGTTAGACAACAATGTAAAGTAGTGATATATCGGTCCAATATCGCCGATAATATCATTACCGATATTTTGCACTGATGTCTAACCAGGGGACCGATAACCTATATATCTGTGGTATTAACTGCATAGAATTTTTTTCTTAAGGTATGCAAATGGATCATATAGGAAAAAGAGAAAACTAACCATGCAATGAAGAAAATCTTGCTCTTTTGACAATTCTCAGAGGTTACAAAGTCAAAGATTTCGTATCTGCAATCATTTTCGGGCAAAGTCAATGTAAAATCATCGTAACTTTCAGCAGGATTGCCAGTCTTCTCCATAACAACTTCATTTTTCTTTTCGTCAATTTCAAAAATCACGTAACGGTGTGCCTTCTTTCTTTGTAGTTCTAAGAAGGTGCCTTTACAGTGATCAACAACACCCATTCCAGAAGAAGCATTCTTCTGCGTATCAATAGTATATGTGTAAGAATACATAAGAAAAATAATTCTAAAGTCATTCCCCAAAATCACCATATAAACAAACATTAAGAATTCGTTTCATTGCAGCTACTACTGACGTGATTCTACAAAACTTATTGTTTAACCACTATAAGAACCGGTTGCACATCATCAAATCACTGGAAATTATATCTGACTTTGTAACGCGATAATCAAATACTCACTTACAATATGCAAAAGTATCAAACCTTAAACACATGTTCATTAAGTGTAAAGTAGTCATTTGGAAAAAATTTAAACTCGAGCCATCGATTGATCATCCGATTCGAAGCTCAAGTCAACTACAACTAACAGATTTTGCTCCAATTCAAAATTAAAGTTGTAATTTGTAAAATCCAAGTTTTTCTCACATACAGTTTTCAAAACTTTTTTTAACAGCAAAAAATCAAAATTTATCAACTAAAAATTCCCATATATGATTGGCCAAAGACAACATAACATCAAGAATTAATATTAAATAGTAATACCCTGCAAAATCAACTATGAAACCTTTTCCAAAATATGATTGGCCAAAGATAACATAACATCAAGAATTAATAGTAAATAGTAATACCCTGCAAAATCAACTATGAAACCTTTTCCAAAATCAAATTCAAAACCTTTTTTTAACAGCGAAAAAAAAAATATCAACTAAAAATCCCATATATGATTGGCCAAAGATAACATAGTATCAACTAATTAACAGTAATTAGTAATACCCTGCAAAATGAACTATAAAACCCTACTGATAACCATTAACAAATCATAAACAAACAGAGATCATATGTCAGCTCATAATTATACCAGTTAACTACAGGAAAAAATATCTTAAGCTAATTCCATGATTGATTTATAAACATAAAGTAGAGAAATTTTTACAATAAAGATGATAAATTGGGCATACCCCTCCTCGGAATCTGAACGACATGATCAATCTTCTTCGATATGTTGGGTGGGTTTAGAAGGTAAACTACAAAATAAGAATAAAGACTGAAAATCTAATTCCAATTACGTAAAGATTGGGAAGATGATTGGGAATCGGGGGTGATGCGTAGAATCACTGCTTGTTTGATTTGAGTGGATGAAGATGAACTTGTTGCTACTTGCGTTGTGGGTTCGATTAACCAAAGATCGGGAAGAAAATGACTGGAGGACTGGAAGAAAAGAAGAAAAGGACTGGAAGACATATGCGTATTAAGAGATTAAAAGAGAAAGGGTAGGTGGCAAAGCCACCGACCTTTCTCTTTAATATTATATAAATGTAATGTAATATGTAAATCATAGCAGGTTACATGAAATACCAAAAATACCATAGCAAATCAAGATAACATATGTAAATCACAGCAAGTTACATGAAATACCACCAACACCAAAAGGTTCAAATATCCAAACAAAATTTTTAAATCAAACTAGGTTTATCACCCTAGCCGCGTTGCGGCGAACTTCTTTTGTTATTTAGTATGTGTTTACATATGTTTTAAAATCACTATGAGCGCGTTGCACACGAACCACTAACAAAAATAAAAAGAAAATGTAAAAAACTGTAAAAAATAATCGAAAGAAAATAAACCAAAAAAGTTGTATGTTAATGATGTTGTTCGTATGAAACCCGTGGTCAGAGATGAGCAAATAATATTGGGTACCTAGGGCTGTAAACGAACCGAACGAACACGAACAAGACCTTGTTCATGTTCGTTCGTTAAGGAAATAAATGTGTTCACAAACGGTTCATGAACACTTACCGAACGAGATTTTATGTTCGTGTTCGTTCATTAAGAAAATGAGCGTGTTCGCGAACGGTTCACGAACACAAATAAATTTGGCGAACGCGACGAAGGATAAAGATAGATGGCCCAGAGAGTAGCACTCGAACTTGAATCCCTTATTGTGGAACGGAAGTCGATTGTATTCGTGGATGAAAATAATGAGAAATGAAAGGGAAATGATGCATAAACAAGGTGAAAGTGGGTTTCCTAGTTTAATTTTTAGGAAAACAAAATAAATAAAAGTTTAATAATATAAAAAGTACAAATAAAATATAAGAAAGTACAAAGATCTTCAATTAAAACACAAACATACGAACATAAACGAACGCAAATCAACGAATGTTCACGAACACGTTCACGAACACCTTACCGAACGTTCACGAACACAATCGAACGAACAAGACCTCTGTTCATGTTCGTTCATTTAACTAATCGAACGAAATTTCTTGTTCATGTTCGTTCGTTTATTAAACGAACGAACATAAACGAACTTCCCGCCGAACGGTTCATGAACTGTTCGCTGAGTGTTCGGTTCGTTTACAGCCCTATGGGTACCGGTACTGAATTTCCCGAACAGAAGGATCCTAAGTACCAATTCTTGCACACGGAACCACTAACAAAAATAAAAAGAAAATGTAAAAAACTGTAAAAAATAATCGAAAGAAAATCAACAAAAAAAGCTGTATGTTAATGATGTTGTTCGTATGAAACCCGTGGTCAGAGATGAGCAAATAATATTGGGTACCGGTACCGAATTTCCCGAACAGAAGGATCCTAAGTACCAATTCGGTACCGACTTTTGGCGTTTCTAGTACCGGTTCGCTACCGATTTTTACCTTCATATACCGGTACCGTAACCGGTATTTTCGGTATCGGTTGCCACGGAGCTCTGATCAGGGATGAGCAAATGGTACTGTGTAGAAGTACCGAATTTCCCGAGCTAAAAGATTTTCAAACTCAATCCGGTACCGACTTTTGGCGTTTTCTGTATAAGGCTGGTACCGATTTTTACCATCATGTACCGATAATAAACCGGACTGTACCGGTATTTTCAATACCAGTATTGGTTGACACAAAGCTTAGCCAACTTAGAAAGTAAAGAAAATAATAATAATTCTTAATATATTAACATATGGTTATAATATATTATAATTAGTGTTCATTTCAGTTGCTTTTTTAATATATAGTAATAATAGTAATAGTAATAATAATAATAATAATAATAATAATAATAATAATAATAATAATATATAGTAATAATTCCATAAATCCATTACCTCACATGACATCTCACACAAAAACCTTCAAAAGGGTATTTCTGTAAACGTTTCGACCGTAACAAATCCATGATTCTCAGGTAGCGGAGCGTTTCCTGGCCTAACCGAGATGATCACTTCCAGACCTGAGACAACAACAGTCCAAATTAACTCAAAAGTAAAACAATCACGCAACCATTTATGTGCGTGCGCAGTGGCGGATCCAGCCAGTTTTTTCACTGGGTTCCTTTTTCCAGATCATACAAGTTTTACACTACAAAAAAAAACGTTTTTTTCCAAATCATACAAGGTTTACACTACAAAAAAACGTTTTTCTCTAAATCGACTGTGTTCCTGGGAACCCGTAAAAAGGCTCTAAATCCGCCCCTATGCGTGTGTGCATGAGTCCATGCGTTTTGTACGTACCAGCGACCTTTGCTGCTACCGCCTCTTGAATAACATCAGTTACAAACAGAACTTCGGATGGCTTGTTGACTCCAAGGGACTCCGAGATTTCAACATAACTTTTTGTTTCTCTTTTATTCCTGCAAACTGTAGACAATAAAATGAGGCTTTACACTAAGTATTCAAGATCAAAGAATCAAGTTTTACCCCACTTTGGTGTCGAAAAATCCGCATAAATATTTTCTTAAGTCGCCATAGTTTGTATATCCAAATATTAGCCGTTGTGCCAATCTGCTACCACTCGAATAAATGTACACCTGAATTAAAACAAAGACATAGCCCGTTAAGGCTGAAACCACAGTTGCAAAACAGGTTCGGGTCAAAAGTCAAAACAGTAAACTTTTAGTTGGAACCTACCTTGACACCAGAAGCATGCCATATTTCAAAAGCTTGAACAACATCATCATAAACAGCACCTTTTATTTCATTTTTCTCGAACCCGGTGCGCCAAATGTGACCCTGCATTATTGAGTGTTAGTAGCGGGGTCCTGACTCTTGATGGAAGAATTGTTTAATGAATGATGTTCTTGATTACCTGCAATTGTTTTAGTGAAGTAATTTTCCTGTCGGCTTTTATCATTTCTTCAACATTAGTGACCAAAGCAGCAATCACCTCCTCTTTGCCTGCATCATCTGATGGAACAGGAACCGCACCCACAACTCCGTTTTGTAAATCATCTTCTATCTTCAAGAAAAAACACAATGGGTTGGTCAAGCAGATTGTATGACAGTTACAAGTCAAGTTGGGTTATTTTACTTATTTTCTGAATGAAACGATTAAGAGAGTTTTAACTTTTAAGCATTGAAATTACACTATGGGAGACTTTTACTTGTTTGATGAGTTGGAGAAAAAAACATAACCCAAATCGACTTGTTCATAAGTAAATGGGTCGAAACTGAAACCTCCAATGAAATCTGTTGGGTTTATTGGATCTTACTTGAGAGCGTAACAAGTTGATATCATCTTTAGTATCAGCCATATCATATGTTTCTTCCAAATGCATGCGCACATTGTCACGCGCATATGGGAAAATAACATCAGTGACAAATGAAATAGGCGTAGTTGTCCCTTCAATATCCAAAACAACACAACGCTACAAAAAAAAAATAACCATTATATTTTCAGGAAACGATAATCGGCACACGGACTATTTATGAAACATGAAGTGTTACATTTCTTTAATAAGAGAAAAACTTACTGGAGTATTTCCAGCCTCATTTTTTATCGTAAGAGCCCTTGCTTTGAGTGTTGTGTTTGTTGTCCGAAGGCCCAAAATTCTTTTGGATTTTTGGATTGAACCATAACTTCTGGTCAGCGGGCCCAGGTTCAAGTGGGTATGTTTGATTGTAGCGTCAAAGATATAGTGATGGTATTCTGCCTAAAATTAAAAAGATAATGACTTGTAACAAAACCGTATGCAGAAAATAGTGTTCGGGTATGCTCCTACTGTTTGATGTTGTAATAATAAGATGTATCATGTATGAGTGTTCGAAAACTTTGTCTATTTAAGAATTTAGCAGATAAAGTGACCAGAAAAGTAATAACTCAAAACAAACCATAGTTTCAGACCTGCACAACTGTCATTTTTGGGTATGATTTAGTTTGTTGACCATGAGAAAAGTAATAGCTCAAAACAAACACTAAAGATGCATCATATAAGAGTAAGTATTACAACCAAGTTCAAGAAGCATACAATACAACTATTCTTGACAAAGCAAATCTACGCGTTTAAATTTGGGTCATCATGGGTAATCATGATTACATATTGGATCACTTTGGACCCTACATAATTTATAAGTGGGTTGATATGGGCAGAATGAGCAAAAGGCCTAATACCATAGAATGCACATATGAAAATAAACCATGGGTCATAACGGGCGGTCACTTCTTTTTCCATCCAGGTATCGTTATTTTGCCATAGACTCATCCTCATTGCCGCTGTTGTTCATCATGAGTAAGTTTCTCATTGTCGTTCGCTTTTATCGGTTAGTTTTCCTCCATTTTGGACATTCTAATGCTTTAATATTGTTAAATTTAAACATAATGTTGCTGCCATATTTGTCCACATGGAATTAAGATTTGACCACACCAGAATGCAGATCCAATATCCAGATATATAATCTCATAAACCAGTCATCAATAATACTTATGTTACTACTACATCCACATACTGTACATGATTTTTTTTAATTGCATACTACCTTTCATATTTAGTAAAAGAAAACAACCAAATTAATCATTTTTAAAATGACCCGTTTCAACCCGTTTCCATTCTTGTCAAAACCCGTTCTCACCCGAACCAAAATGACATTATTCTAAAACAACACATTCTAACCCGACCAGGTCTACATAAACATGGATGTTGAATGTAAAGTGACAAAACAGATGTCAAATGATCAGCTTAAAACAGACATAAACATGGCAAATAACAACAAATTAAAAACAATTATTGAAAATTTGAAATCTGCTGCAAGTACCTTAGTGAAAAGAGGGGCACATTTGGGAGATTTGTGGGAGAATGGGGAAAACAGGATTGATCGAATTTGAGTTGGAGATAACACAAACATGTCGTCTTCTACCCTTGTTTACTTTTGGATACCACCTATTCATTCATAAAACCCCAAATTGTTATCTTTTTACTTACGATTAAAATAAATAAAATCAAAATCTTTTCAAGAAAAATAATCGCCACACAATTTTTTTTTTTTTTTTGTTGGGATATAAACAAATTTACACGTGTATGGGAAAGAGAGAAGGATACCGGAGGGGGATGATCGGAATTTGAAAGCTGATACATCATCTCTTCTTTCTGGTAAGCTTGTTTTGAAATTCGTATGGCACTTAACGGATGCGTTGATTAAGGATGTTGATTCAACTTCAATTCCTATACAGTGATTCTCAAACTAATCAGAACCGATGATCTTTAAGCAAATAAGCACCATTGTTGACCGGTCTTGCTGTTATGGATTAATCTTGAAACTGATTAGAATTTAGAAGTAAAAACTTCAAGGAAATCATCAGTCTTTTGTTCTCATTGTTGATACAATGTTTTGAAGATCAATGCAATCTATAGCCACTATATACTGTTGATACAATTGTCTCACTACCCAAAGATTATTTTTCTAGTTTAAAGAGTTAATCTTTTTTTTTCCTTTTTTTAACGGCAAATTCGGGTATGCCACCTACTAGGGTGTAAACGAGCCGAGCTACTCGAGCTTGGCTAAAAAAAAATCAAACGAGCCGAGCTTAAACGAGCTCAAGTTCGAGCCCGAGGCTAAAAACAAGCTCATTTAGTAAACGAGCCCGAGCCCGAGCTTCGTTTATCGAGCTCGAGCCGGCTCGCGAGCCTAAAAGAGATTTCTGTTTATATATTTTTTATTAATATATTAAACATATATTTATATAATAATAATTACCATTTATATAAATATAAAAAAATAACTAAATTATATGTATACTAAATGAGTCGAGCCTGAGCTTGAAAACTTACCTTCGAGCCGAGCTTGAGCTTTAGAAATAAAGCTCGAGTCGAGTTGAGCTCGAGCTCAAGCTTTCATATGTTAAACGAGCTCGAGCTCGGGCACGGCTCGGCTCGTTTGCATCCCTACCACCAGCGGAACCACTCGATCATATCCATCTCCACTAGGCACTAATGCTTATACACCAATTCCGGAGAAACCCATTAAATTTAGAAAAACTTCCTTGTGAGATATGTTCTAAAGCCTTATCTCATTCACAAGATGTCACTTAGGCTATAATTATTTCATGCTTTTGTGCTCTATTTTTTTTAAAGTTTATTAGCCTTTAATATTTTCTTTATTCAACATGTACGGATTGTAATACACGAATTTCTAATTAGATTTATATTTTTTTTGGAATAAATAGTACAAAGATAAAATCACCTAGTGATCATCTTTTAATACATTCTTGATACCTACTATTTTTAAGTTAAGATAGTCCCTGAGCCAAACGTAAAAATATGGTTTATAGATAACTCGTTGAGTAGGTTAAGCTCAAAAGAAAATAACAAAAAACAAGACTTGAAATAATTTTTTTATTTTTCATTCCAGTTTATTCATAAACCCAACAACCTTTTATAGGCTGATCAAAAAAAAAAAAAAAAAAAAAAAAAAAAAAATAAAAAACCCTAACATACTCCGGTAATTGCTAATTAAAAGGAAAAACTACCCACTAATGACACATGATAACCCATAACTTGGAAAACAACTAAATACATAAGAAACAAACAACTAAACTTGCATGAAGGAATCGTGGATGTGAACCAGGAGAAAAAGGAACATATCATATTTTTTACAAGCGAAGATCGTTTGGCACATAAGAGGCCCATGCTCTCAAATTAATCATTAAAGGCGACATAATTAAAATTGACCTTGCAATTACTCATGAAAATTTACAAGCTAAGATGGTTTTGCACATAAGAGGCCCAACCTCTCAAATTCACCATTAGATATGACATTTAGTTGACCTTGCAATTAGTCACAAAAGTTTACAATCGAAGATGGTTTGACACATAAGAGGCCAGACCTTTCAAATTTTACCATAAGAGGTTACTATACGAGTATAAATACAAAAATTGAATTCTTTTTTACCCAAACGGAACAAGTTTACTAATAGCTTGATTTTATACATATTTTACCTCATTTATCCCCATGCTTTTATTGGTTTTATAGCAAATTCACTTGACTTTAATACTTATTTTGATTATTATGAGTATAAATATAAATTAGAAGTCTTTTGTAGAATAACTTGACCCACTAAAATAATACAACAACCGATAATAGTGTTTGTAGAGTGTTTGGCTACGGTGTTAGCCAATTCCCGGATATCAATCTCCATTTGTGTTTGGGACTTTTGGGTATATCATCGTCAGTCACCCACCTCTATCCATTAACATTCTTCTCCCCAGTGACTCTACAATGGGGAAAGGCACTAATAAGTTCGTCAAAAACACCAGACAACTCTTCGATAGCCAATTCAAATTCTTCAATCGCCATTTAGGCGAACCCTTGGCCCATTTGCTGGACATACCCGTCAAAATCATACTCTCCCCTTTCACCATCGCCAATGACATTTCCGGTTCTGCCCCTCGTGGCTTTGGCATCCCAGAATTCATCTCCAAAGTTTCTTATTCCGCTATCTTTGTAAGTTATTTCAATTGGGTTTTGAGTTAATTGCAGTTTTATTGTTTTTGACTAGTGGGATTTGTTAAAGTTTTGTAATTTATGATATTAAGTTGATAAAGAACCAATTAGGGGTTTGTATGAGTTGGGGCTAGTTTAGTAAAGTATGTTATTAAACCTGTTTAATAAATATTCTTTTAGAAATAATTAAATTAGGAGGTTAGGCTGCATATAACCGTGTTATTATGGACATGAGATATAAGACCTGTTTTTTGAGACCTAAGTGTGGTTAATTTCAGGCGGTTGCTGCTCTTGGGACTTGTGATATTGCACTGGAGTTGGGGAAGAAAGTGATATGTCAAAGGTGATTGTTGTTTTTGGTTAATTTTGTTTGTAGCTTGAATGTGCGTTAGGATGTTTGGTTTGGAATATTGCGTTCTAGTTGTCGTGTAATATTTCATTGATATACATCTTTTATGAAATGAAGTATGTGGTGGTGAACCGTTCGATTGTCATATGCGTAAGGAGGGCCGGCCCGTAAGACTTATCAACCTAGGCTAAGGCCTAGGGCCACCCAAAAACAAGGGCCTCCAATTTTTTTTCTTTTCATATATTAGACTTGATTTTTTTTTTTGCCATTTAAACAACGCTTCTAGGCCCAATATTTAGGATTTTACACTAGGAGTCCGCACTGTCCACGCACGCAACACATCAACCCTCGTTGGCGTCTTTTGAGTAAGCAATGTGAAATTGATTGCGGACTGAGCGAAATTAGGGCCGATATTAGTAAAAATCATCGCTCTTGTTATTTAATGTCTCAAATCTCAATTTCAATTCATTTATACCAATAATAAGGCCCTGACTTTGTAGTTCGCTTAGGGCCTCCAAAAAAGTTGGAACGGCCCTGGTGTAAGAGGACCTTTGATTTAAGTTCGAAAAGTATTGTGGGAGTATAGTTCACTTGATATGATGAAGGGTTGTTTGTATAAGCTATACCTACAATGCGTAACACTTTTAAGAATATTTAGTGTGTAGAACAAAATTTATTAAAGAACAATAAAATCCCTAGCAATGATGGTGGATTAAGCAAACTGTTGAACCACTTATCGTATCTTTTAATTGTACGAAATGATAATATAACCTAACAGTCTTTTGATTTCTCATCTTTGCTATGGTCTTGTATGTCTTCAAACCGCAGAAACTGTCAAACTTGCAACGGATGGAATGCTTTAAGGTGTACCATGTGCAGAGGCACAGGGAAAGTCATGTACCAGGTGAAAAACTACACATTAAGAAGGTACACTCGTTGTATATAATCAGTTTTCTCAATATCATTATGAGTCTATGACTATATTTAGACTTTAAAACAATGAACCATGTTAAATAAATGTATTCAGTGGAGAGAAAGCAACGGCTGAAGCTATCGCAGACGCCATAGCGGAGAATCGAGCAGAGCTCGTGCATCTTCCCGCCACCATGGATCTTAATGTTCCACTCCCCTCCAAAGACTGTGACAGCTGTGATGGATCCGTGAGCACATTTAAAAAATAATAGTATTTTAATATCTTTAGTGTTTCCATGTAACACTGGCTTAATAATGTTCCAGGGTGTGATGAAATGCCCTGAGTGCAAGGATAAATCACAAATTAGGATTTCTGCTGATGACGTAAGTACTTAAGAATTATTAAATTATTGTTTATCTGTTACAAACCAGTGTCCCGAGCTTGTATTTAATATTTTACCAATGTGCACAGATTATTGATCCTCCATGGAAAGCATACAACATAATGAAAAAAATGGACTATCCTTACGAGGTAGGTGTCATGATGTAAACAGTCTTTTAATGGTTATCGGTGGGTTGTAGGTAATGTTCTATTTTAAGTTATCATTTACGAAATTATCCTCACCTCAAAATGTACATTTCAGCATATTATCCACAGCATGAAAGACCCGAGCATTGCTGCATTTTGGTTGATTACGATGCCCCAGATTATGGGAGGATTTGAATTCGATGATGAGGTCAAGCAGAAAATTTGGTGGCAATACAAGGTTATTATTTATTATTTCTTAGCTATTGATTAACCTAAAAATATGTTTCAGTTAAATTACAAAACTAGCCACACACTTTGCTTACTTAGTTTAGTTGCAATTGACCATTGATTTTTTTTTATTTTACATTTAGGAAAATATGCGGTATGATCATCTTCGGGATGCTGTAGCCAAGAGAAAACCTGGATGGGAGTACTTGCAAGAAGTGAGACATAATAACCTGAAAGTTCACATATTCAAGTAACTATTATTAATATAACAAAAGAGGGTGTCTTAGGAATAGTACCTAAGACACAACCTCTATTAGTCTATTTTTTATTGTTTTTCTTTGTCATATTTACAACAATGCCATCCAACCCATGTTTTTATTTCTTTTTGTGTATTCAACCCTTTAACTTTTAGCATTGCTACTTACACCACCTCAATTTTCTAAAAACCTTGTAGAATGTCATTTTGCCTCCCTCGAGTTTTACATGCTCATTTTTATGTACGTGGGTCAAATAGAATACGTTTTCGTGCTTTGGTTGGTCTACGTTTTGTTCGGAAACAAGTCAGATAAAATACGTTTTCACTAGGCGGTATGAATTCGAGTTACTTTACGTTTCGACTCCGCCGCAACGCGTGGTACCGTTATGTTAAAAACACTATTTTTTTACGTGCTTATTTTTAAGTACGTTTCGTTAGAAATCCAAGTTGGTTTACGTTTCAATGTAAATTTTTTCGGTAATGAGTTAGACAGTCAGGTCAAATATAATACGTTTTCGTGCTTATTTTCATGTGCGTTTTCAGTGGTCTATGTTTTGACGTACATTTTGTTAGAAAACGAGTCGGGTCAAATATTTGATGGTATAAGTTCGAGTCACTTTAAGTTTCGATGCCGCAACACGTGGCGGATCAAAATACTAGTTATTTACAAGTTTTTTTAATTGATATCAGGGTTTGATCTCAGTGGATCCTGAACGTGCAAGGAATGATCCGGTGGTCGTTAAGAACATACCTTACTACAAAGCCAAAACTGCATTAGAGACGGAAGTCATGAAACTTAATCCGCCACCACGACCTCAAAACTGGGGGGTACGTGTTCTTTTACTTCACTTAAAAGTTAAAACAGGTTGTTTTACGTGCGAGTCAAAAAGGGTCGGGTTGACTTTTACAAATAGGTTTTGTTCATTTCAATAACTGGTTGCAGGAGCTCGATGTTCCACTAAATGAATCTTCATGGAGTGAGGAAGACTTAAAGGATCCTAAAAAGTTGTATGAAATGACGGTTCTTCTCAACGCCCAACGAGAAATTGCAGAAAAGATTTTGGATGATCAGTGGGAAACAAATTGGCGCCAAGAACAGGTAATGATTAACCAAATAAGTAAATATGTTACATGGGATTTCACCGAACTAGTGTGTGAAAGTTGTTCGTGTTGCGCCTGTTTTCCAGTTGAACAAGATGTTGGAAGAGAAGCTACAACCATACATTCAGAACATTGAAAATGCTGTTCTTCCTCAACCAATATTGACTGGACCCCCGAAAAACGATCAACAGGTTCTTCTCCCTTTTTTTTGCAACTCTGGTCTGTGTTTTCGGTTTAGTACTTTAGTTTAAGGTTTTGATTCACTTTGATGTATGACAGAGTCGTCGTCGAACTAGAAGATGGTGGTTTTTTTAATGAGAGATACATGCCAGGTGTTCTGAGATACGGTAACAGAGTTACAGAGCTAGGTAATCGGTTTATGTTTTAGTGTTTAATATATATTAAACTACATTTGATCTCTGTTGTACTAAAATTTTTGGTTCGATAATTTTATTAAGATCATCAAATTTTTAGTGATCATATCAAGCTTCTGGTTAGGTGTTCGTGGAATCACTTTACTCGGATTGGGATTTTTTAAGCGAATCCGAAAACCTGAGGTCGAATAACCGAACCAAACTAAGTTTGGAAAACTTAAATGTAATTAGTGATCCCACTCTAATAGTTCTGAATAAATTAAATACGTAAATTAAGATTTGAAGGCATCATAAACTTGAGGATTTCAATATAATGGATTCGGGTCCATGACCATAGGTAACTGTTTGTTTCGAATACCAACATTTGAATTCGAGTCCTGTTTTTAAACCAAACAGTGAAACTGGATTCAAACTTGTTTTGATCTTTTCAAGGTAAGTTCAAACAATATTATTATATATGGCAAACGAACTTGAACCGTACAGACAAACCTGGAATATTCAGGACGGGTAATGGGATAGGTATTAGGGTTTGAGATTGGTTTATAAAAATTTTGCGGGCATGAGAGGGATAGAATAGATGATACCCGAGGGATAGAATAGATGATACCCGGTTCGCCTACATAACACACACATGTTTTGTTATGAGTTAAATCATCATTTTTAGTTTTTGGGTAATAAGCGTAGTATACTAATTCAATAATTTTTAGTTTTATATATCTACTTTTTTTCTTGTATAATAAAATTATTAAGATGTAAAAAAATAGTAAGAGATATAAATGGAAATCCAAACCGGTAATTTTTTTACATATTAACATGTATACCTAAATCCGACAGGTACAGGACATATTTTTACAAAAAGGCATGAGACAGATTGCCAATATGCTATTTGTTGGGGTACCTATGCTTAATACCTTGTGTTACCAAGCAAATATTATTGGTGATCCAAGAAAACCATAAGAAAGAATCTTAATTGCATATGAAAAAAAGTATTATTATTGATTGATGTATCTAATAATCCACGGTATAAAATATAGTCTCATTGGCGGCCACCGCACCTAGTGATAACATTGCAAGCTCGGTTATATGGGTTCGCTTGACCTCTGCTATTGCAGTTATAATAAGATTGACCACGTTGGTTGCACGGGACATTGTTCTTACTCATTGCCTCATAGCTTATATACCCCCTTCCGGCTAGAATCCGTCGAGCGCTTTCGGACTCCATCATCATCTCTTCTTCAGGGTTGATGGTATCCCTTACTAGTTGACCCGGCCCATTTGAGAGGTGACTCAATCCAACCCAATTCGGTTTAAAGGGCACGTTCATGGATGAGGAAACTGCAAAACAAGAAAACATCATAGCCCAAATGATGAGAAACATAATGCCATTAGTCATTTTAGACATGATTATGGTAAAAGAAGAAGGATGAATTGAGGTTTTTGGTTTTATTGTTTTGATTGAGCATTGGTTGTTTCAATTTGGATACAAATTTGAGATTTTGGTGGAGAAATAATAGATTTGTTTTGTGGTTTAGATTTATGATCCACAAATTTAGAGAGCTATATTTGTTTTTCACTTTTGACATGGCTATAATTATATTTTCTAGATTAAAAATGTCACCTAAGGGTACAAAAATGCATCAAAATCGACTAACATTATATCGTGTGATATATTTGTGGATTTTATGTATATTTTTTATAAAGCGTATTATAAAATAGCTTCCTTCTAAACCTTGGGGCATTCGAATTGATCCGAATTGATCCATCCTAATTCCTAAGTTTATATGAATGTGGCCCGTTGTAACTAGCCTTGACCCGTGTTAAGTTCAGTCTAAGGAACACTGCCTAACATGAAAAAGAAGGTAAGTGTCTCTGTCTCGCACTACTTATTGCGGTTTGATCATCGACATGGGGTGTGTGATCGTGTCAAACAGACCATCTTTCTTGTTTTTTTTAATTGACTAAATAAGATAAGGTATATAGAAACAAATAAATGTCATGAAGGATTTGAAAATGATATACTGTGTTACACTAAAATGATTATGATTTTGACATAAAACTGATTAATGTCAATAGAGTGGATTGAATAAATCATGTTTGTCAAAAACTCTAGAGTTAAATGCTTGGTTGGTCCCTGTGGTTTTCAAAAATTGCAGACTTGGTCCCAGTGGTTTACTAATTACACGCGTGGTCCCTGTGGTTTTCAAAAATGCACTCGGTTGGTCCCCAGCCCTAACATCAGTTAAATTTCTCAGTTAACTCCATGTTAAATGACCAAAATACCCTTGCCCTAACACTAGTATTTTATACCCTTTTCAATTTGAAAACCCTAATCCCTTTTATCTCCTTCTACACTCACACTAAACCCCCATCTACTTTCCCTCTGCTCTTCCTTCTTCAAGAGACAGAAACCCTAAATACGATCACAACACACTCAATCCCTGCTCCTTCTCTCTCGATTACACCCACACAAATCACACCAACATCAGACCCTCAACCTCTTTCCCTCCCTCTCTTCAGCCGGCAGCCGACACCACTATTGGTGGCAACGGCGTCGGTTTAACGGCAACGTCGGCGGCAGGTCATCCGACAACAACAACCTCCATCTCTCTCACCCACCCCCTTCTCTCATCCTCCTCCTCATCCTCTCCGGCGGCGGAGCCGCCAATGGCAGCGACCGTGGTGGTGAGCAATGGCTGGCCAAGGAAGCGCGAAGAGAGAGAAACAGAGAAAGAGAGAGACCGAGAGGAGAGGGAGATCGAAGAAATAGGCGACGACAGCAGAACCGCCACGTACGGCGGCGGCGGTGGTTGTTTCAGGTCCTTGTTCTATTCCATCACAGCTCCGTGAAATTGGGTGGAATTTGAGATAAATTGGTGGAATTGAAGTGAAATTTTGTGGATTTGAGAGGTGGGTGAGGATGAATTTGGGTTTAATTTGATGTTTAACGATGGAGATTGGAGATTTAGTGGGTGATGTATGAGATTTGAAAAGAAATGAACATGGTGGAAGATTCAGGATTTACAGGGATGATGACGTGGAGATATGTTGTACAGATGCAGAGGTTGGTGATGAAGATGATGATGGGGATGAAGATGATGCAGTGGTTTTACCACTGCCAGTTTCTCCAACAATAATAGTGGTGGAATGAGTCTCCACCAGATACAGTAATCGAGACGAGAGAGATGAGAGGGAGAAAGAAGGGCGGCGGCGGCGACTCACGGCGGCAGTGACAGGTTGAGACTGGAGGTGGGTTGGTGATGAAGAAGATGGTGGTGATGAAGATGGTGCAGGTTGGGGATGAAGATGATGCAGGTTGTGGTGGGTTTATAAAGAGAGTTAATAAGCAAGGGTATTTTGGTCATTTAACATGGAGTTAACTGAGAAATTTAACTGATGTTAGGGCTGGGGACCAACCGAGTGCATTTTTGAAAACCACAGGGACCACGCGTGTAATTAGTAAACTACTGGGACCAAGTCTGCAATTTTTGAAAACCACAGGGACCAACCAAGCATTTAACTCAAAACTCTATATGATATTATAAGTTGATGGGAAAATATATGTAGACAGATTAAATGGACTATTAGTAATGACTGAAAATGGATATTAACATAGCAATGATTGAAAGGTTAAAAGTTTTATTGAAACGGTCGTAGAAATTATTTGTGTAGCACCGATTCCCGTTACAATCAATATTTTTTAAAATTTGGGTGATTAGGTCCAATTTTAAACAAATAACTTATGAGTCTGGGTTAATTGAGACGAACTGACTTAACGGATTTTCTACACACATAAATTACAGTCCAAAAAACAATACGGTTTTAGACTCGAAAACTTCGTCATGCATGATCATGCTTTAACTATCCCGAAAGGATGTTTCCGAGGAAATGACAATTTAGGAGTGTTCCATTTTCTGCAATTCCGAAAGGATATAAACCTATATTAAAAGAAACAAATTATATCTAAATGTTACACCTGGTCTACTGGTGTGCTCTCCCTTTGGTTTTCAGACAACCAATAATGCTTAGCACACCTTTAACACTTAACAAATTCATATGATTAAATTAAAACATGTTTTCATTCCTTTACAAATTTTGTTTCTAGAAAATAATGAATTATATATATTTTTAAATTAATAAATTGAAATAACTGTTTTTAAAAGTCTTAGAAAATATGTGACTTTTGATATTAATTTTTATGATTTTTATTTAGATAGGATTCGGTTTTGATATTTATTGATATTAATTTCATGGTTTTTTGTTATGATACGACTTGCTACCGTTCAACAACGTAAGTTGCATCACGCGGGGAAATCCCACTAATTAAAACTAAAAGTTTAAGAATAATTACCATACGAAACACCCAAAAATAAATTAGGATTAATTGTATTATCAATTATTATTTTATTAAATAATTACGATACGAAACACCCAAATATAAGGATTAATTGTATGATCTATTATTGTTTTATTAAAGTGATTTGGAAAGTAGTATTGGAAAATTACGACACATCAATTTGGTAGGCCTTTATTTTGACTTGTAAAGACTCGAGATGGGAACCTATGTTTAACATGTGTCAAGATGGATAGCACTTTCGAAAATGATACCATCTTGGTTTTTAAACTTTTTTTTTGTTGTTGTATATGCATATATTAGTTTTATTTCTTTCGATAATTGTTTCACGAAATAATTTAATTCATATTTATCATTCAGTGGTGAAGAAACACCGAACTAATTAGGTGATAATCAGTTTGGTTTATGTTCCTTGCATAGTTGTTAATCTTCTCTTGGATTCCTGAGCTCCTTAATGACCGTGTTTAACTGCAAAACAAAACACCGTTACTCGTTAAGAGGGGAATGTGGGGGTTTCCCTCTTAACCGGGCTCCGGCGTGAGAATAAGCGACTGTGCTTTGGAGATAATTAAGTGTTAAGTGAGAGAGTAGAGGGAATGGAATGAATTAACCTGTGAAGTGAAGGTCTCTATTTATAGCCGGAGAGGTGTAAGAGGGTGTGGGCTGATGGGCCTTGGGCCGGAATGCGACAACATGGAGGATATGCTCCTTGTCTCACTGGTGTCGACCGTTAGTGGTTTCTAGAAGCTCTGTGGAGTTGGCGCAACGTGATTGGAGCCACGTGTCACTGTTGTCGGCCTGGTCGCCCTTCTGCCATCAGCAGGTAAGTGGAGATCGTGGGGCAGTTGTCTCTGCCCGATGATTGGTGCCACATAGGCGTCCTTCAGTACTTTTTGTCTCCTGCATGTCAGACGATCGTGGAGCACGATTGCGCAGGAACAGAAGGACCCTGATTGGCTCTTTTATTCTGCCACTTGTACCTTGTGTACTATCTGGAAAAGCCTCGCGCCGTAGTCACGCACGATTCTTGCTGAGCACGTTGTTACCATGCGCGCGGCATGGGCTTTCAGATGTTCCTTTTAGAATGCTAAGTGTTGCAAACTGGAGTTTTACTCTTATGTGGACCTCGCGCCGCGCTACACCGGTATGTTGTAGCCCGCGCGAGGTTGGCAATCAAGAAAATTGCTGATTAAGGAGTATGGTCTCGCGCGACCTTGCAGGGGGTTGCGCGGCTTTTTGGGACCATACCCCTTCAAGTCCCCCCAGTCCAGTGCTGCACCATGCACAAGGCAAGTGGTTGGAGCTCTGGACTTAAGAAAATAAAGTAGAATGATGCTTTTGGCTTTGGTAGACGTGGCGCGTGTAAGTTGTTAGTTATTACGACGCGGCTACCAGGCTTGTTGTTGGCTTTTGCATGAAGTTTCTAATGACTTTGGGCGGGAGGAACCTCGAAATTTGAATTTTCTGACAGGTTGGTGAAAAAGTCGCGGTTGGTGACGTTTGAGTTGACCTCTGACGGTTGTCATCAACTTGTTGCTGACGATTCGGATTTTCGTCTGGAGAGTGAGGCCCACGCGCGTGTGGTAACCGTCACTCCGGGAAACACGCCTTACGTGGCGCTTTCTGGTTGGCCTTGCTTGCGGCGGTTTCGGCACGGTTATCGATCGCATTAAATGCGATCAGTATATATATCTGAAGAGATGTGAGGCTCATCACTTTCTCTCCTACTATTCTTCTACTTCCTCTCAAATCTTCTCTGAATCTTCAAGTTTTTGAAGAACGTTGCAGCAGATCATCAAGTTTTTGAAGAACATTGTAGCAGATCATCAAGTTTTTGAAGAACATTGTAGCAGATCATCAAGCAGAACAGTCGAAACCTTTGTTTTATTTATCGATGGCTGAAGAAGAACATGAGGAGATCCCCGGAGAAGAAGGTCCTGTGCCTGTTCTCCGGTGGGACTTAGGGCTTTTCGAACAACTTTCCCGTAGTTTCCGGTTCCCACCGGAGTGGGATGCCCGGTACCCGGATCAGAACCAAACGGCCGCTGATGCACCGCCGGGGTACATTACCTTGTTCGAAGACTTCTTCCATCAAGGTAATTTTCGGTTGCCGGCGACCAACTTTATGGCACATCTCCTTCGATATTATGGGTTTCATATCTCTCAGATGAGCCCACCCGGAATGGTCCGGGTTCGACATTTTGAGTTCTTGTGCTGGGCTCATGGCATGGAGCCCACTGTCGAGAAGTTTCGAGCCTTTTATCAACTTCAGAGGAATATGGGCTTCTTCTCTTTTGCCAGTCGTGGCGCCGCCAAGAAGGTATTGCTAAATCCTCCTAAGAGCTTTCATGACTGGAAACCGAAATTCTTCTACATTCGAGAGGAGGTTATTCCCATTGCTATGACGTTCCGCGATTGGAGTGAACCGATTGTTAAAGAAGACTTGCCAATCCCCAAAACCGAGGCTTGGTATCGGGATCTTACCCCCACCCCTAACCGGGTGTTTGGGGAGAATGTCTTGGTGGCGGCGCGGATGAGCGACCAATGGCCTCCTGATAGCAAGGAAGTTCCTATCTTGATGATCGATGATAGAGGTTAGTAATTTCCTTATCGTCATTGATTTTTTTTTTTGTTTTGTGTAGCTTGATTTTTATTTGTGTGATTTGTTGTGTAGAGGCGTGTTTATATCAAGCTGCCTTTTCCACTTTTGGTGGTTCCATGGGTGTGCGCCCGCTTGGAAACGGAGAGGAATACTGGTATCACCAGATAAGAGTTAACTTTATGTACCCTGTTGCTGATGCGTTTGCCACGCCGCCTACTGCCACTGAAGGCGCGCATATACCTAACCCTCGTCCTTTGCGCTCTGTGACTTCTGCTGGGAAAGAGATTGTCTATCTTTCCAGCGAGGAGTCTGTAGGGTCTTCGAACGGAGAGTTAAGTTCGTGGTCTAACGTCTTTGCAGGTGTGTTGCGCGACTTGGGTATTGACCCAGAAGAGAAGAAGAAGAAGAAACCGGTGAAGAAGAAGAAGGATGCTGAGGTGACCAGCAAGGGTGCTGGGGGTAGTCGCGCAACCACTGGTGCTGTGGGTAAAGGTATTTTTCGCCTCCATCAGAGTGACTTGAGAGATTTCGTGATTGTTAGTGACTCACTTGAAGGTTTGCCGCGCGCAGGCGGGAAGAAGACTGGAACTGGTGGCTCAGGGAGCGCGGGTTCTCTCAATCCGGACGCTGGCGCTACTCCTTCCTCTGGTGTGCCTGAGGAGGAGGAAGAGGAGGAAGAAGAGGAGGCTGCTGCAAAGTTGATCAGCAGAAAGAGAGTTAGAAGCGAAACTACAGCTGGCGTCTCTGTTGCGCCCGGAGCTGGTGAGGTTCCCCTAATTGGGAAGCGGAGCAACTTGCGCTCGCTTTACAAAGTTTCCCCGGGTAAGTTCTTTAGTTACATTATTTTGTTACTTTCGCTCTTTCTGACATGTTGTGTTTGCAGAGGTTAAGAAGACGACCCCAGAGAAGGGTGTGGTATTCGTAGATCCGGTAGAGCCGGTGCATAAGAGGCCAAAGATTACTGTTAAATCCTCTAAGGCTGCTGGTGTTGAGACTGTCAAAGACAAACATGTTGCTGAAGGTGATCAGGCGAAGGCTGTTGAAGAGAAGAGGAAAGCTGATGAAGAGCGTAGGAAAGCTGATGCGGAGAGGAGGAAGAAGGCGGAGGAGGAGAGGCAGAGGAAAGCCGAGGCAGCTCGGAAGGCTGAGGAGGATAGGAAGGCTGAAGAGGATAGGAAGAAAGCTTCTGAAGTGGAGAAGGAGAAGCAGAAAACTGTTGAAAAGCCTAGTGGTGATTCTTTGAGGTATACCGGTGCTGCTGCCATCACTATCCAGGAGAAGGCGCAGGGTCCGGAGGTTTTGAGCGCTGCGGGATCTACAAAGTCCCATCAAGAGAGGAGGAAAGAACCTGAGGTTGAGAGACCTGTCCGCCCTGTGTACGCGTCTAGCGGCGCGAGCTCTGGTGGCGCTGGGGGTTATAATCCGCAAGCTATCGGGGCCAAGGATACTATTGGAGATATCTACTATAAAAGCTATACCGAAGAGGAGCGCGGTAATGCCCCCCACCAGGCTCCCTGGAGTTTGAGGCAGAAGGACACCTTCCAAGAGTTTGGCCCTTGCCGCGATTGGTTCTTAAACTCCTTCACTCCTGGTGAAGTTAATAGGCAGAAGGCGAAAACTCATGAAATGCTGTACCGTACTTACATGCTTGGAGAGGCGAACGCTCGCGCTGCTAACCACCAAATTGTCCGTGAGTGGCGGACAATGGTTAGGGAACGGTCGGATTGGGAGAGATACCGCGAGCGGATGTTGAAGCGGATAAGTGAATTTGAGAAGTCAAAAACTGCCCTTGATGAAGAGAAGGCGAAGTTTGAAGCTGATAAGAAGGCTGAAGACTGGGGGCGCGAGGGCCTGAAAAACAAGCTTCATTCTGCTGAACAACAGCTTGCAAAGGAGAAGGCTGAGTTCAAGCGCATATGCGCGAAGGATAATGAGCGCGCGGCTGCAGATCGTACCAAGATTGTCAACCTCGAGGCTAAGGTTGTGGAGTTGACGGCGGAGGTTGAGGGTGTGCAAGCTGTTAAGGCTGCTAAGGCACAGCTTGAGGTTTGTACAACTTATACCTTTTCTTTCTGTGTTTCGTCTGCCGCATATCCTAAGTCCTGTCCTTTTGTAGATTGAGCTTGCTGATGCGAAGGTGCAGCTGTCTGGCAAGGACAAGGATCTTAGGGCCAAGGATGTGGAGATCGCCGAGCTAAAACGCCGCCTGCGAGAGCAGGTTGACAAAAGTGAATCTTTGGAGATCGATTTGGAGGCTGAAAAGTCTAAGGCTGCCTCAGCTGAGGAGGCGAAGCTTAGGGCTGAGGAAGCTCGTGATGTTAGTACTGCAGCTCTTAATGTAGCGCAGACTAACTATGCTGAGGCTCAAGGTATCGTGGATACTCTTGTCTCTGATGCCGAGTGGCTGCGCGGTCGTGGAATGGTGCTGGTATGATTCCTCCTTTTTTACTTTAATTTGATTTATTTAGACCTGTTGGCTAAAGTATTGCGCTTCCTGTAGATGGCCAACTCCATCCTGAATGCTGGTGAATTGGATAAGGCTGTTGCGGCCGTCATAGATGCTTCCCTTGCCGTTGGTCACCGTAAGGGCTATGTCGAATGTGCGCAACATGCGTCGGTTATGCTTGGACAGGAGTTCGATACTAGCCACTGCTCGGTGACTGAAGAAGCTGAGGCTGAGTTAGCCCGCGCGGAGCATGGTTATGATCATCTATCCATTCCGGTGATGGACTTGGTTACTGATGCACTAAAAAGTGATGACTGGTGTCAGCGACTGAAGAATATTCTTGATCCCCCAGAGACTGTTGAGCTTTCGGATGAGGAGGCACTTGCTGGTGGAGGTGGCGACGGGAAAGGTGATGGTGAAGGTGATGGCGTTAAGCCTGGCGGTGATGGCGATAAGCATGATGACAGCGGAGATGATGAATTCGAATAGGTTTGTCAACAGGCTTTGTGCCTTGTAAAAAAAGTAGGTTTCTGATGTGACTTGTTGCGCTGGCGCGCTTTTATCTAATGAATGACATTGTGTTTTCATAACTGTTGCGCGGTTGCGCCTTTTAAATAGTATGTTTGCTTATTTTCCGTTACAATTGTTGCACTGTTGCTAGAAACTTTGGTTAAGTTAGCGCGAATAAATGTAAGAGAGGCTCATGTGCGAGCGTAACTGGAGTGTTTTCGTGCTAATCAGAAGTTTAACATGCATTTGTAACGAAATAAGTCGGATAGTGATAAAAGAGCATGTCGTATGCTTTTCATTAATTACGTAGGCGCTTAGGCCGAGATACATTGCTTGTAACTTAGAAAGGCGTGTAGCCAACATAAAAGTAAAGGGCGCGTGGCCGTCACTAGTGGGTAAAGGCGCAGGGCCTACCTAGTCATATATAGCATTTGCGCAGTTGTTGCGCATTCCACGTGCGCGGGATGATGTGTCCATCCAGGGTGCGCAATTTGTAGGCCCCTTTTCCTAGCACCTCGTGCACCAAGTATGGGCCTTCCCATTTAGGTGCTAACTTTCCTGGGCGTTCGGCGTTTGAGGCTTCGTTATCTCGAAAGACATATTCCCCTGGAGTGAAGGTACAGATGCGGACTCGCGCGTTGTAGTACCTCTCCAGTTGTGTTTTGTACTTGGCTTCTTTGATACGCGCGATTTCGCGCCTTTCCTCTAGCAAGTCCAAGTCAAGGCGACGCTCTGCCTCGTTGTCGATTGCGTTGACTGCTGTCAAACGCGGAGAGGGCAGGCCAACTTCCGCCGGGATAACCGCTTCTGAGCCATAGACTAGGCTAAAAGGGGTTTCGCCGGTACTCGTTTTTGGCATGGTTCGGTGAGCCCACAAGATACTTGGGAGCTCATCTACCCAGCCTCTTCGCTTAGTGCCCAGTCGGGCCTTAATCCCCTCGACGATACACTTGTTCACACTTTCGACCTGCCCGTTGCCTTGAGGGTGCGTAACGGAGGAGAAAGTGTGTTCGATTTTCATCTCCTTCATCCAGTTCTTGAGGTCATCGGATGCAAAGTTAGTGCCGTTGTCAGTTACTATCTTGAGTGGGAGGCCAAATCTACAGATGATGTGTTCCCAAATGAACTTGCGCACCATCATGGCTGTAGTTGAAGCAAGGGCTTTGGCCTCCACCCACTTTGTGAAGTAATCGACGGCTACTATTATAAACTTGACGGCGCCGGGAGCGTCTGGGAAGGGTCCTACCATGTCAATTCCCCACTGCTGAAAAGGCCAAGCAGTTGATACGGGGATAAGATCGTTCTTGGGGCGCAGGGTTTTTGGAGAATGCCGCTGACAGGAGTCGCACTTGCGCAGCTCCTTCAGGGCATCAACGTGCATCCCTGGCCAGTAATACCCGGCGCTCATAATCTTCGCAACAACCATGCGTGGTCCCGCATGGATGCCGCAGATTCCTTCATGAATCTCCCTTATCAGATATTTCGCATCTTGAGGGTCCACACAGCGCAGGAGTGGTCCCAAGAAGGACTTTCGGTATAAGATACCGCCATTCATCTCGTACTGCAGAGCTTTGTTCTGAATTTTTCTTGCCTCTGCCTTATTCTCTGGGAGTATTCCGTCTTTCAAGTACTGAATGATAGGGGTCATCCAGGATGGTTGCCCTAACTCAATCACATTGACCTGTCGTAACAAGACTGAAGGGTTCTTGAGTACCTCAATCCTTACATCTTTGGCGAGATGTTGGAAGGATGTTGAAGCAAGCTTGCTTAAGGCGTCGGCTGGTTTGTTTTCGGAGCGATTGATGTGGATGACTTTGTGAGACTTGAATTGTTGGAGCAACTCTTTTGCTTGTTCCAGATATAGGGCCATGACTTCACCCCTTGCATCGTATATACCGTTGACTTGGCTGGCTATCAAGAGTGAATCAACATGCGCTTGTAGATTTTTAGCTCCCATTTTGATGGCGAGGCGCAAGCCTGCCAGAAATGCTTCGTACTCCGCCTCGTTGTTGGTGTTTTTAAAGTCCAACTTGATGGCGTAAGTAAATTCATGGTTTTCGGGGCTTACGAGGCGCAATCCCGCTCCCGCGCCATCTTCGTTTGAAGCCCCATCAGTGTAAAGCATCCAAGTCTCGTTTGTCGTGTCTTTCACTGGAGTTTCAACAAGCTCACAATCCTTGATTTTCTCAGCTGGGACTTCTGTGATGAAGTCCGCTAGAACTTGACCCTTGATGGCTGGGCGCGGCCGGTATAGAATGTTGTGGCCTCCCAACTCGATTGCCCATTTGGCGAGTCTTCCTGATGTTTCTGGTTTCTGAAGTATCGTGCCGATATGGAAATTGGTAAGTACGGTGATCACATGCCCTGTAAAATATCTGCGTAATCTTCGGGAAGCATGTAGCAGCGCAAGAACCAATTTTTCCATTGTGGAATATCTCGTTTCTGGGTCAGTGAGTACCCTGCTGACATAATAAATCGGAGTTTGAACTCCATTTCTTTCCACTAATAACACCGACCCTACTGCCTTATCGGAAGAGGATAAGTACAGTACGAGTGGCTCTTTTTCAAACGGCGCGGTCAGGGTGGGAAGTTCGATCAGACATGCTTTCATTTGCTGGAAAGCCTTTTCTGCGTCGGGTGTCCATTTGAATTCTTGCTTCTTCACACAATTGCGCAGTGTGCTGATAAAAGGGTACGACTTCGCGGCGTGGTTTGACAAAAAGCGGTTAAGCGCGGCGAGGCGGCCGGCCAACCGTTGCATTTCTTTGATTGTTCGCGGCGATGGCATCCGTTCTATTGCCTGAACTTTTTCCGGATTCACCTTGAAGCCGCCGTTGGTGACTATGAAGCCTAGAAACTTCCCTTCTTCCATGCCAAAAGAACATTTGGCTGGATTCAACTTCATGTTTACGCTGCGCAATGAATTGAACGTTTTCTCGATGTCCTTCAACATTTGGTCCTCTTCGGGACTCTTGACCACTAGATCATCGATGTATACTTCAATATGCTTTCCGATGTCACCTGCGAAGGTCTTGTCCATCAATCGCTGGTATGTGGCGCCAGCATTTTTCAAGCCGAAAGGCATCTTCGTATAGCAAAAAATCCCCAGATCCGTGCGAAAAGCTGTCTTGTCTTCATCTTCGAGCTTCATTTGAACTTGATGGTACCCCTTGTAGCAATCCAAGAAGCACTTCCATCTGTATGGCGCGAGAGAGTCTATCTTTTTGTCGATCTCAGGCAAAGAATAGCAATCCTTAGGGCATGCCTTGTTGAGATCGGTATAGTCGACGCACATTCGCCATCCGCCACTAGACTTCTCTACAATTACGGGGTTCGCAACCCAACTCTGATAACGCACCTCTCGCAGGATGCCGGCTTTAAGTAACTCGCAAACTTGCTCATTCATTGCTTTCGTCTTGTCTGCCCCTAGGTTGCGCCTTCTTTGGACTTTCGGCTCAACCGAGGGGTAGGTGTTTAGACAGTGCTCTGTGATGTCGCGCGGGACTCCGGTCATGTCGGCCGGGGTCCAGGCGAAAATATCCGTGTTCTTGAATAGGAGCTGCTTGATGCGAGTTCTGATATCTGGTGAGATAGCGTCACCTATCGTCACCGTTTGCTCCGGATATTTGCGATTTAAGACCCATTTTTCGGGCTCGGTTGCTGAAACCTTTGCCGCTTTTGTTGGGCGCATCTCTTCTGTTGACATGACTTCCTTCTTCGCATAAACTATTGCCACCCCCGTCTTGGTTGGGAAACCAATTGCTGAGTGGGGGGTGGAAGTTATCATATTCAGCTCACCTTGCGTTTCTCTCCCGATTAGTACGTCATGTCTTGACTTAACAGGCATCACCATGAAGTTGACGTTCGTCGTCCTTGAATGCTTCCCGTCAGAGAGTGTGACGGGGAAGCTAATTTGGCCTAACGGGAAGACCATTTCATTGCAGAACCCAGACAGTGGGTAGTCAACTGGTTCGAGTCTCGCTTTGTCTTCGTCGTCGAACTGGTTAAAGCATTGTTCATAGATGATGTCTGTTGTACTTCCTGGGTCGATGAAGACGTATTCAGTTTCATAATGGCCGATGATACCGGTGATGACGATGGGTCGTGTGGCTCGGGGACCCCCGCGTACCACCGGGAAGATAACTTGCTGTTCTTGCCATGAAGGCTCATAAGGCCTCTTGCCTTTTTCTCGTGCGCTGTATCGTGGTCCATTGACCATGTGTGTCTCCAGGCGTCGGACCTTCTTGTGATTTCCTTCATCGTGGCGATGGAGCTGTCGCGTCTCTTTGCGCACATTCTTCACCAAGTGGCTCAGCTTTCCACTTTTTAGTGCTCTCTTGATCTCTTGTCGCAAGCTGTAACAATCATCTGTCAAGTGGCCTGTATCCTTGCGGAAATCACAATACAGATTGGGGTCTTGACCCTTTTTGTTCGTCATAGGCCTGGGAGCCTTAAAGTCATGGTTCTCCGTCATTAGCACCTCTTTTGGTGTTTTTATGAGCGGAGTCCAATGCTTTTCCCGATTATCATCTCGGACTGCCTTTCTATAACCAATGCGGTCAATGGTGTCACGCGCGTCTTCCTTATAGCGGGATCGTTCTTCGTATCGGGGGCGATCGCTATAACCGCTGGAGTGGTTGGCCTTCCACCCAGGGTTTTTGCCTTTGTTGCGCCTGTTGTCATCGCGCGAGTGACCCCCTTTGGAAAATCTATCTTCAGAACGATAGTTGTTGTTTCGAGCGAGAGACTCTTCCGTTTGCGCGACTATCTTCGCGGCTTCCATGAGTTTATCCCACTCCTTTGGCATTCCATCTTTCCCAGTGATGGTTCTAATCAGGCTATCACAACGGATTGCTTTCTTGAAATGGCAGCGCATGAGTTGTTCACTCACGCCACCAATCTCCAAACATTCTTTGTTAAAGCGCGTAATGAAATCTTCCAGACCCTCATTATCTCTTCGCCAGATATCTTCAACTTCAGCTGTGTCGCGCTGGTATCGCCTTTGCTGACTGAAGTGACTCAGAAACTGGGTCCTGAAATCTACCCATGATTTTATTTTTCCCGGAGGAAGGCTGTCGAACCAGGCGCGAGCAGCCCCGGTTAATGTTTGGATAAACAAATGGCACCACATGGGCATGTTCCAACCTCCCATGCAGCCCACGCTAGTAAACACTCTGACGTGATCGTCTGGATCAGTCAATCCATTGAACTTTCCGACGGTCGGAGGCAACTTTTCTCTCTTGAGCGGCGCTAGTGCTATCTTTGGAATGAACTTCGAGTGCTCTATAGCTTCTTCTGGTCGATAGGCGAGGCGAAAGTCGCGCTCCGCCTCCTCGGTATAACCAACGTGTTGCCTTGGTTTGTAATACTCATGATTTCTTTGCAAACGATTGAAGACCGAAGATTCGTCATCGTTTTCCCAGGTTGGATCGTTCGGGTCAGTTTCTTCCCACTCATCGTTCATGTTGCGCGGCGTGAGCCGGCTATGAACTGGGCCTCTTCGGGAATTTGACGGTTCGTCATAGTAGCTTTCTGTCTCCCCCCGCGTATCGCGCGTGTCCTGCACGCTTGGTCTTCGGGTAGGGGGAGGTCTGTTGGCTCTTCCTTGGATATGTTGCGGTGGTGGCATCGGGCGCGGCCCGTGGCTTGGGCCGGTTGGTGTAACCAAGGAAGGTTCTGTCGTTAAAACTGCTTGTTGCGCGCTCAAGGATTGATATGCCGCGTTAATGGTGGCGAGTTGCTTGGCGTACCATGAGGCTGGGGTTTCGCCCTCTGGTAGCCCCAATAGCGCTGAGATATTCTGAGGTGGAGCTGGGTTCGATGGTCCAGCACCGTTGTTTCCTGGGGTGGTTTGATTGATGCGGGTGAAGCTCCCGCGAGGACCCCCGGTGTTGGCCATCTCGATCTCGCCGATTTCTTCAACGTGTTGGGGTTGGATGTTTTGATTATCCACCCCCAACGCTGCGTTAGGGTCTGCTCCGAGACCAACAAATTCGGGAATGATTCCTTGACCAGCCATGATCGAAGGAAGAAAAGCAATGAAAACTCAGAAAATAAGAAGATGAAGGTGGTTTGTAGAAAAAATCGGTGGGCGCCAATGAAGAAACACCGAACTAATTAGGTGATAATCAGTTTGGTTTATGTTCCTTGCATAGTGGTTAATCTTCTCTTGGATTCCTGAGCTCCTTAATGACCGTGTTTAACTGCAAAACAAAACACCGTTACTCGTTAAGAGGGGAATGTGGGGGTTTCCCTCTTAACCGGGCTCCGGCGTGAGAATAAGCGACTGTGCTTTGGAGATAATTAAGTGTTAAGTGAGAGAGTAGAGGGAATGGAATGAATTAACCTGTGAAGTGAAGGTCTCTATTTATAGCCGGAGAGGTGTAAGAGGGTGTGGGCTGATGGGCCTTGGGCCGGAAGGCGACAACATGGAGGATATGCTCCTTGTCTCACTGGTGTCGACCGTTAGTGGTTTCTAGAAGCTCTGTGGAGTTGGCGCAACGTGATTGGAGCCACGTGTCACTGTTGTCGGCCTGGTCGCCCTTCTGCCATCAGCAGGTAAGTGGAGATCGTGGGGCAGTTGTCTCTGCCCGATGATTGGTGCCACATAGGCGTCCTTCAGTACTTTTTGTCTCCTGCATGTCAGACGATCGTGGAGCACGATTGCGCAGGAACAGAAGGACCCTGATTGGCTCTTTTATTCTGCCACTTGTACCTTGTGTACTATCTGGAAAAGCCTCGCGCCGTAGTCACGCACGATTCTTGCTGAGCACGTTGTTACCATGCGCGCGGCATGGGCTTTCAGATGTTCCTTTTAGAATGCTAAGTGTTGCAAACTGGAGTTTTACTCTTATGTGGACCTCGCGCCGCGCTACACCGGTATGTTGTAGCCCGCGCGAGGTTGGCAATCAAGAAAATTGCTGATTAAGGAGTATGGTCTCGCGCGACCTTGCAGGGGGTTGCGCGGCTTTTTGGGACCATACCCCTTCAAGTGGATAAAATTAACTACTCAAAATAATTCGAACAATTTATTATTTAGGAGTTTTAACGTCTGATATTATCTTTTTTAAGATAATAAACATTAAGCTAAGTAAATAAAAGTTGAATATGTTTACACCCACAAAATAAAGAAACAATTCTATCAGTCTATTCTTAATTTATTAAAGTGATTTGAAAAGTAGTATTGATTAAATGACGAAGCATCAATTTATAAAGTCTTCAATTCAGCTTATGCAAAGTTGTTGGTAGAGCTTTACTTTGACTTTCAAAGACTCAAGATGTGATCTATGCACAACATGTGTCAACATGGATAACGCTTTCTACATCATACTATTTAGAGTAAATTACGTTTTTGGCCCCTGTGGTTATATCACTTTTACTATATTAGTCCAAAATAAGAATTTTTAACATATTTGCCCCCATGGTCTCTATAACTAACCATTTTGGCCCCCATGATCTCTAGACTTAGGGGCCAAAATGGTTAGTTATAGAGACCATGGGAGCAAATATGTTAAAAATTCTTATTTTGGGTTAATATAATAAAAGTGATATAACCACAAAGGCCAAAAACGTAATTTACTCTACTATTTAAATCACCATCTTGGTTTTTATTTATGATTTGTTTCGTTATATTAATATACATAAGTTACTTTTATCTCCTTTGGTACCAAATATATTTAAAAGTTAAATACTATATTATTATTCATGGGTGTAAACCGTCTGATATTTTTAGTGAACATAATAAACGTTAAGCTACCTATTATAAATAAATAATAATATTAATAAACAACAGGATTATAAAAATTTATTCAACCAAGTATTTATGTAGATACATGCTATGCATAAATACAGTGTAGTAACGATGTACACTCGTTTATTAACATTCAACTACCTAATATCAATCCAACAAACAAAAAACCCTAACATTTTTATATAATCAAACCCTTCAATTATCTATTTCAAATAACTAAATAAGCCCCGATAAACCAAACGTCACCGTTACAAGTGATGTAACGGTGATACCAAAGAGTGGTGGCGTTGTGGCTGACGATGGTGTAGTCGAGTTTGCCCCCGGACTATCACCCGGGGACATTCCACCACCACCTGGAGGAGATGCAATTCCTCCGCTCCCTCCAGCAGGGGAATCTGCACTCCCTCCTCCAGGAGAATCCGCACTTCCCCCACCAGGAGAAGGCGCTGGTGGACTGAAGGAAGGAGTTCCGAAAGGTGATAATTTAGGGGACCCTGCGGTCGGTGGTGAAATAGGAGACATGGATGGTGGAAAAACAGGGGATACCGCGGTCGTAGGTGGCGAAACTGGTGACATAGATGGTGGAAAAACAGGGGATACCGCGGTCGAAGGTGGCGA
Organism: Helianthus tuberosus; assembly: GCA_030545235.1. Classification (NCBI taxonomy): domain Eukaryota; kingdom Viridiplantae; phylum Streptophyta; class Magnoliopsida; order Asterales; family Asteraceae; genus Helianthus; species Helianthus tuberosus. The sequence goes on from CM060363.1 coordinate 65,243,027, forward strand.
AACTGGGGACATATATGGTGGAAAAACAGGGGATACCGCGGTCGAAGGTGGTGAAACAGGGGATTTAGACGGTGGAAAGACAGGGGAACCAACCGGAGACGGTGGTAAAGTCGACGATGAAGGCGGAGTAGCGACGGATGGAGGTGAAGATCGCTTTCTAAGCGCCAAAACCACCACAGTTAGCTTCTGACCTTGATCACAATTTGATTTATTACCCGTAATGAAGTAAAATGGACCCGATCGATCAAACTTAAACGTCGAATCACCCCCATCCAGCTTAGTGATCGGATTATTAACATTACATCCATCATAATCACTTTTGTTCACCACCAAAACAGAATCCGACCCATCATCATACTTAAAATCTGCACACAATCAAATCACAAATCATTAATAAAATTCCCAAAGCAGCCGCAGTAAAATCCCACCCATAGCAAAGCTACTGGTACAGTCCAAAACCAGAACATAAAAAAGACGTTAAAAACATAGAGTGCTTCTCATGGAATCTAAACAAAACAATATCTAGCACGAAAAGTCGACGTACGCAGGGTATCGTTGATCAGAAACCGCAATCGGCTGGACCAGCTGTTGTAGTTTTCAGAAGGGTGTAAGGTCCAGCCATCTTTACCACCAACCTGGAAGGTATGTGCATGGGAGGAAGACATGAAAGTGATGAAGATTAATAATAAAAAACAGATAGATTTGTGAAACGCCATGATTGATGAGAAAATTCATGAGTCAAAATGGAGATATAAAAAGAGAACAAGATACGTACGCTGTTTACACGCGGCAAAAACGTACCGACTTTGATGTCACGATATTTATTACGTAGACTAAGAATTTGTATGCAAATGGGCGGTCCCCTACCGGCTACCCGCTACCGACACCTAGGTTGTTCTTGTTATGTTATGTTTTCTAATGAAAATGAAAATTTACATGACATGTGACAATCCCTTTATGGCTTTATCTTCCATCGACATACCAAATTGCCCCTTCTTCTTCTTCTATGGTATTCGGTTACCGTCACATTAGTGTTGTCGAGGAAGACACGAAGGCCTAGAACGAACCATTTTATTATATCTTACTCGTCTATTAGTATATTGTTGTTATAATAAAACATAATAGTTTGATGTTTTTTTGTTACGCAAGTTGAAGATGAAAACGTGTTAAAATTATGGTACAGATAGAATAATGGTTTACAAGTTTAGGGTTTAGGAAAACAATAAACGAATGTTAAAAATAGGTTTCGGTAGGCATACAACGTTTAGGTTTTGGCCGAACTAGCGTAAACCTACTCTCTCCACCACCATAACATACAATGTGATATCATTGAATGCATATTCTAGGGTTAAAAGCTATACATATACGGCTAGTGACAACTTTGGAACTCGACTTGCACGAATTTAGGAACTCTTTTTTTCACAAGCATATTAGACCACCCGCAATCGTTGATATTTGGGCGTTTTTAAGCCCGAAACACGCCCCAGTGGGTGTTTTTTTGCGAAAAAAAGGTTGGAGCGTGCTATATTCCACGCCCAGCTTCAAATCTTTTGCCCAATCACCAGTTTCCAAGCTTTATTTATCCAATAACAATTTTTTATGCTTTTTCTTATATTTAATTCTATTACACCACAATGCCCACATCCCCACTACACCCATTTAAAAAAAAAACGCCCCATTGCTGACTGGGCTGTCACATGACGCACAACGCCAAAAGGTGGGGCATTATTCACCCCAACGACTACGCATGGTCTTAGTATCTTGAATATCTTGAAATGTGGGGGGCCCATTTAACTTCAAGAGAATCAATGGAAACGTCAATGTACTCATATGATCCAGGATGATGGGTTTTTGAGGTATTGTTATTGTTTTTGCTACTATGTAACAACAAAACACCTTTATGTATTAGATACGGTTCATAAAAAGTTATTATAATAATGGTGCTTAAACATCAAACACCATCGTAACAAGATGCTACTATGATTATGTAGGTTATATTTCAGTCGGTTTGATTTCACAATTTACATCTACCTGCAACGAATATACGATATGCGTTATTATGCCCAAATCTAAACAAATTACCATACAAACTCATATTTGTAAATAATTACACAACCATATTAAATTCACCATGTATATCAACATCAATATAAAGTTATAAACTTTGAAGATTTGTATGAACTCACCTTTGAGTTTTAAGCTCTCCAATATCACAATCCTAGCCAAGTTACTTTGACTATCTAAAAGTCAACTTAATATCATTGGTGCACGCTTCATTGGGGATAATTTATAACTTAACACATCAACTGATCTTTTTTGTACCAATTTTATCACTAACCAAATTCTAATTAACCTTGCTTAACTATTGCCTATTGGCATCCATTTAACGATATGTGAATACCAGGAATTAAATTTATATCTCTTGACCCTTTGTTCAACCTAAACTGGCCCATTAATTGTTCATTTTTATAAAGCTAACCTAGGTAAAAGAATAAGAACTAACAAAACCATATAGAACAAAAGTTAACTAAACGGATAGATGCCATTAAGATGAGTCCGTACACAATCTCTCTATGTTTTTGGTTTTACTAGATACACGAAATCGGTCAAACATGGATCACGTTTTCTAAATTGTTGCCGCCATTGAGTTCCACTCGCGTCCACCTGTTGAGATACACTAGCAGTAGAAGGGCACCCGTTTGACATGAGAGACCAGTTATCAAGCCAATCCACAACCCCTATACAAACCACAGAATATAAAGTTAAAACACAAACATAATCAGATTTCTAGTACAATTATGCATTGAAAACTTCACCTTTGCATATAGATTCAGTAGAAAAGTAAGGATAAGTGCAACCGGCATTCCGACAAGATAAAATGTTCCTATGTTGATGTACACAGCCAGATGTTGCCAACCGCATCCCCTTGCCACCCCTGCAAAAAATATGAATGTAAAAAACAAACGGGCCAAGCCAGCCTGGCCCGTACTAAAAGTGACCCACTTTTAACCCCAACCTGCCCATCTTGACACATGTAATATTTAGATTTATATGAAAATGAACCTGATAAGACTCCTTGGATAGAATCAACCATGATGGAGAATACCAAGAGAGGCGTCATAGAAGCGTATTCGCTTATGATCACAGGACTGTCGCTAAAAAGGCCAGCCCAAATATTATGACCAAAGCCCAAAGCTGAAACAATAACAAGTGCAACTACCACAGAAAGCTTTAGAGTCACAGTCATGGCGTGTTTAGCTCTTTCGATATTCCTAGCTCCCAACTCATTTGACACGCGTGTGCTGTTAATGAAGAATGTTGTTAAAAAGGGACGAGTTTGAAAATCGAAATTAGCGGCTTTGTAAAGTTGGAAGGAAGTAAGATCGTTGCATCTAACCTTGCAGCGGCACTGAGCCCGTACATAAAATTGTAGCTGATAGCTTGTGTATTTACACTGACAAAAACAAAGTGCCTCTTAAAACCGATTATCATTACAAACAAACTAACAAGTAAAATCCCATTCATAGAACATAAACTATCGGTATGATCTGGATAGGGTGGGATGACGGCAAACCTTTCCTCTATCTCAGGGGACAGACTGCTTCTATTGTCCCCTAACTCCAAAACCTTTTTTTGACATGTACAATATAGTTAACACGTCACAAATACGATATAGAAATAAACAGGTTTGAGTTGTTATTTTTAACCCATTTGAGAAATAGGCCATGTTCGGGTTGACTTGTTTAACATGTTTAACTAAACAAGTCATGTTTAACTAAACAAGTCATGTTTAGGTTGACCTATTTAATTATACCACTTATAATTAAAATAATTTTTTTTTTTTACAAGGTTAATATGCCAACCAGCTTATGACGTGTTTAGACCGTTTACAACCCGTCAACCCATTAATCACACATTTTACCAGTTTATAACCCGCCAATTCTTTGACTCCTTTAGATAAAAGGATTACACGATTTGAAGTTTGACCAAGTTAAGGTTGATATTTTTTACGGATAAACATACCAGCCGTATTCGGGTTTATCACTTCAAGTATTCAACCCACCAACCTAACACGACTCACACCCTAATGCTATAACCAAACTCAAAAACTATCCGGATATATTCTTACCACATTGCAATCAAAGAAGTTGTTATTTCAGAATTTGGCAAAATCCCAGCCAGAAGCACAAGTATTTCAAAAGCCCAATACTCTAAGCTTCAAAACACCAAAAAAACAATATGCCAACTTTAATTAAAATGAACAATAAATCATGCTCATCAAAAAATTCAAGAACTATTAACTGACCAAATCATAGCAGCAGACGGAAGAGCGAGTTTTAAACCAACAAGAACATAATTAAACGACTCCATCGAAAAACCTTGCCATGTTTCCTTAAACTTTTGACTCAAAAGCACAAATCCTGCCAGCATAAGTGCTGAGATACAAAACGTAATCGAAACAGCCAAAGGGGAGCCGATGTAACCCAAAGACGTGTGATACACGAATACATAATTAAAGCCGAGATGGACGATGAATGGGACTAATGAACACCATATTAAAGGGTTTACGATCGATTGTGTTTGGAGAAATCTCAATATGTTGTGCATAAACCCGAATGCAAATAGTCCAGGGATAAGATATTTGATGTAGAGAGCGGCCATTTTCGCGATTTCAGGATCTTGGTGAAGTAAAATGAGGATGGGTTCGGTGAAATACCAAACAACAGAGATGAGGATGGAGAAGAAGATGGAAATCCAACAAGATGCTTGAAGATATACTCCTAACATTCTGTAAACTTTTGCGCCGAATCCTTGCCCACATAATGTTTCCAGTGCACCACTTAGCCCAATCTGATGACAAAGTTAAGTTACTAACTTCACATGATGGATCAAACTAGATGAAATTAGACTATAGATTGCACTACTAGAAAACTGGGTCGTTTCCTATGCAAAATTTGTTGGAAATGCGTAGGAAAGGGACATTAGCGACAAATTTCCGACTAAAATGATTTTGTAGGAAAAACTGTCATGCTTCTAAACCATTTTGTCGGAAATGCTTACAAAAAAGTTTTCTACGCATCTACTAGGGAATTTAAAAAAAGTAAAAAAATAAACATTTTGTCGTAAATGCATTGGAATTTTCCCAAGCATTTATCAGGGCTTTCCCTTTTGTCTGTAATTTATTGCTAAATTTGGGTTTTAAGGGGTTTTGGTATTTGGTTGGTAATGTGTATGAATTCCCGACGAAACTTTTTCATAAGAAATTAAGCCTTTTCCTAGTAGTGTTGCAAAAAAAACACATAATCTCACGTGAAAATCTGAAAGTCGAAAAATTCGGGATGCGTAATGGGGCATTGGACATGGTATGCGCATAGTTGTAAAAATTTACATGGGTATCGGATTAGGTTTTTTTTAATTGCTAATTTCTTTAATCCCCTGTCGTCTGTGGGACTTGAACCCAAGACCTTCCCTTCCCAACCTAGGTGTTTTAAAGGCTTTGTCTTTGCCAATGGACCACCACCCCATTGGTAAGGGTATCGGATTAGGTGATGCCCGTCTAATGACGTGAATCTGTTTATCCGCATCAAATTAGCTGAAAATATCAACATATATTTAAAAGGAAATAAATATAGATTATGTTAAACTTGTTAGCAACTTGATTAAATATGTAAAGTTACAAAATCACAAAAATTAGTTGAGTATTTGATATTACAAGTGGGCTTTCAAGTGCTAAGATAGAGTTTCAGATAACATGCATTCTAACGGATAATTTTTACCATATAATATATAACAATAATATATACCCACAATTCAATAATCATGTATGAAACTAAGATTATCAATAATAACCGTATCACAACATCACCGTTCCTAAATCAGACTCAATTTACATGGTACATCAAGAAAAAGGTAAAAAGTAAAAAGTAAAAACCAAAAAACAACTTATGAATTGAACAATTGACTGTGTTGGGTAAAAGCACATGTATATCCCATTCATGATTCATACTGAGCTATGTGACACCTGCCATGACGAATTTAAGGCAAATATTGTCCGATTGTGTGTGTGTGAGAGAGAGTGAGAGAGAGAGAGAGCAAACAACAACTAACCATGAAGGAGAAACCGGTGACGTTGGCCCAAGAGTTAGCAAGGTTTGAGGCTGCGAGCTCAACATCTCCGAGGTGGCCAACGAACATGACGGATGCTAAGGGTATTGCATAATAAGAAGCATTAGTTATTATCATAGGAAAAGAAAACACTAGCTGATTCTTAGCTTCTTCCCAATCTAGTATCGTCTTCCACCACCGGCCACCACCACCGCCACCCGCCTTGGCCACCAATGGAGTTGTGGTGGTTTCCGACATCTTTGTTGTGGATGTTTTTATCGTATCACATGGACTTATATATACAGCCACAGGCCGGCCTATCCCTGTTTTGTCATTTTTTTTGGAATAAATCAGTTTTTCAAAATGTGAGGGTTTGTTTTTTTTTTTTTTTTTTGATAAGTTAATCTTACAATTATTGAAAATAATTAACTCGTGACTCAATTGATAATAAGTGACCTTATGTTACATATGGAAAGTGCGAAATGATAAGAAATTTAACAACGCAAAAAGTAGCCTTGGATAAAATTGTCGAAGGATAAAGCGACTACTTGTCTTAGGTTAAAAAAAATATGGCTAAAAAGTCTTTCTGTAGAATGGAACTCTTTGTCTAATTTTAACTTACTATTTTTTTTAACGGCCAACAAAATCAATCTCGAGCATTTTCGGGGCACCCATTGGATCAAACGGAGTACTCCGAGTCCACCACCAATTCCGGGGAAAATCCGGTAACCCACCCGTCCGTAGGCATGATGGTGAAATTACTGGTAAAACTCGTTTGCCTCAAGGATTGAACCCGGGTTTCCCTAGATCTCCTATCATTGCCCACCAGTGCCTCACTATACGCCAAGTGGGAATTGAACCTGTATCTTCAAGAGAAATGCAAGTCTTCTACCACTTGATCTAGATATCATTGGCTTTAACTTCGTTGACTCGTTGTATGATTTGTATTCTCGAATGTTAATGTATTTCTAGTATTCTTTTGTTCTTCGATAATTTTTTTTACTTATAACATCAAAATCTTTTAACTTAGTTATGGAAAAAATTATAACTATTAATACAAAGACTTTTATTACGAAAAAAAAAGTTTAACAGAAACTAAAAGACACGAAGTTTATCAGTGAACTTTAGCTTTCGTCCCTTAGGTTACTCAAAATATATTAGGTTTTATTTTGGGATGAGATTATTCCGTGGGGTATGATGGGGCGTGGGTTGGGGGCATGGTGCGTGAAACAAATGGATCAGGCTTCAATCATAACAGAATGAAAAGTTAGTTACAATTACAACAAACTCCTCTATATATAGAGGCTAACCGACACAACTAACTCTACTCAACTCAACTAACTCAAACCAATACATACAAACTCATATATATCTCTAATATGCCCCCTCAAGCTAAACGGGGGGAATCCACGTGAAGCTTGGACCGAAGAGAACTAAAACGATCTGCTGAAAGACCCTTAGTCAAAACATATGCAATCTGCGAAACAGTAGACACATAACAAATCCGAAACATCCGAGACAAAACCATATCTCTAACAAAGTGCAAATCAATCTCAAGATGTTTAGTCCGTTGATGAAATACCGGATTTGCAGCAAGATAAGTGGCCCCGATGTTGTCACACCAAACTGTCGGTGAACAACTCAACACAATATGTAACTCCCGTAATATAGACATAATCCACCTCAACTCAGCAGCTGTATGTGCAAGAGCACGATACTCAGCCTCAGTACTCGACCGAGCAACAGTATGTTGTTTCTTGGAACTCCAACTAATCAAGTTGGAACCAAGAAACACACAATAACCAGTAGTAGACCGTCGGTCATCAGGGCATCCAGCCCAATCTGCATCAGAATAAACATGAATATCCATATTAGAAGATCGTCTAATACTCAAGCCACAAGTCAAGGTACCTTTAAGGTACCGTAAAATCCTCTTGACCGCCTCCCAATGTCTGTCAGTAGGTGTCTGAAGAAACCGAGACACCTTACTAACAGCATCTGCAATCTCCGGACGAGTCAAGACCAAATACTGAAGAGCACCAATAGTACTACGATACAAAGTGGCATCAGGTAAAGGTATACCTGTGTGCCTAGAAAGTTGTCTACCAGAAGCAACAGGAGTAGACAAAGGACGACACTGAGCAAGACCAGTGCGCTGAAGAAGATCAAGTAAATAACGCTGCTGAGAAAGATGAAGAACATCATCAGAGAAGGTAGCCTGAACTCCCAAGAAATAAAAAAGCTGACCAAGATCTTTGAGCGCAAACCGAGAATGTAAGCGCTCAATCAAATGAGTAACAAAATCCGAAGAACTCCCAGTAATGATGATATCATCAACATAAACCAATACTTAACACATCACTGAATCTCTACTATATACAAATAAAGAAGTGTCAGAAACACACTTAGAGAAACCATCAGCAATAAGAGCAAAAGAGAGCTTGGAAAACCAAGCTCTGGGAGCCTGCTTCAGGCCATAAAGAGCCTTCTGCAGAAGACAGACATGACGTGGTCTAGAAGCGTCAACAAAACCCTGAGGCTGTGCCATATACACCGTCTGAATAAGTCACCATGAAGAAAGGCATTGTTGACGTCAACCTGCCGAATAGACCACCCACGAGAGAAAGCAATAGAAAGAACAATCCGAATAGTGGTGGGTTTGACTACTCGACTAAAAGTCTCAGTATAGTCAATACCCTCAGTCTGGTGAAAACCCTTTGCTACAAGCCGTGCCTTGTAGCGACTCACAGAACCATCAGGATTTCTCTTAATCCTGTAGACCCACTTGCAACCAACAATGTTGGCACCAGTGGGAGCCGGAACCAAATGCCACGTTTGGTTGGCATACAAAGCATCCATCTCAGCACGCATCGCATCCCACCAAACAGACCACTGCTGAGCCTAATGAAAAGAAGTAGGCTCTGTGGTGGGAGCAGTAGTGGCATGAAAAACCACATGATCAGGAAACTGTCTAGGCTGACGAGTATGGTCGCGAGAACGAGTAACCATAGGATGCATAATAGGAGGAGAAGAAGGAGGAGGAGGAGGTGGTGATGAACCAGGAAAAGAAGTCGAAGGAGAAGAAGAAGAAGACGTAGGAGAAGAAGGAGTAAAAAATGAAGGAGGAGGAATGAAAAACGGAAAAGAATCAGAAGAAATATCAGAAGAAGAAGATGAAGAAACAGATGAAGTACGAGGAATCTCAAAAATTGTCTCAAAGAATCGAACATGTCGAGACGTATAAGTGCGAGACGTGTGAGAATCATAACAAAGATATCCAAGATGAGATGGAGCATAGCCAACAAAGATGCAAGGAACGGATTTAGGTGAAAGATTATCTGTTCTAGTATCACCAAGAAACGGATAACACAAACACCCAAACGTGCAAAGAAAAGAATAATCAAGTGAAACACCAAACAATGTCTCAAAAGGAGAAGAATAGTGAATAACAGGTGAAGGCAACCGGTTAATGAGATAAGCAGCAGTAGCATAAGCATCATACCAAAATTTCATTGGTAAATGAGAATGAAATAACAAAGCACGAGCAACCTCAGAAAGGTGACGATTTTTACGCTCGGCTACCCCATTTTGTGGGGGTGTGTAGGGACATGAGATACGGTAAGCAATACCAGACTCGAAAAGAAATCGAGCCATTGGTCCATGAATGAGCTCAGGAGCACCATCACATTGAAGGTGTTTGATGGTGCATGAGAAAAGATTCTCAACAAGCGGTTTAAAGTGACGAAATGAATCAACCGTCTGAGAACGATGTGTAAGAGGATAAATCCATGTGAATCTACTAAAATCATCAATAAACGTAATTAAATATCGATAACCATCACGAGATAAAACAGGAGAAGGTCCCCAAATATCACAATGAATCACATGTAATGGTACTATAGAGTGAGATACAATCGAATCAAACGGTAATCGTGTAGATTTCGACGTACTACAAGCAACACAATGAGAACACATGGATTTATCTAAAACACGTAAAAAAGGAAAACGAGCCATAACTCCATCAGACGGATGTCCTAAGCGAGAGTGCCACGTCTCTCGAGAAACAGCTGCAACAACAGTCAAAGAATACAGCTGATAAGGACTACCATGCGTGTGGTGAAGGAGCTGTCCTGTGAGGCTCTGGATAAGCAAAACAACATGAGAAAAAGTAATAGTAAGCGGATGATCAATCACAAGCTGAGTAATAGATAGTAAGTTCTTGGCTAGGCCAGGAACTACTAAAACATGTCTAAGTATGATGGTACTACTAGATAAACGCAAATGAGCAAAACCAATGTGAGATATGGCAAGAGATGTACCATCGCCAATAACAACCCGCTCAGTACCGGTATAAGGAACCGAATAAAAAACAAGTGATAGCTCACCAGTCTTATGTGCGGAAGCTCCTGAATCCGGAATCCATGAATTAACCAAATCACATGCGGATGACAAGTCGGCTACAAACCCAAAATGACCAGTAACACCAGAATTCCCTGGTCCAGTAGATATATTCGAACTCGCTGGTCTAGAACTCGAAACACTAGAAGGCCTAGCACCTGATCCAGTAGCAGAATGAGCCCAGTTCACAAAATGACTTGCGCCAAAACCTGATCCAACACCACTATCACTACTGTTTGGGCCAAGAACACCAGTAAAAAAAGGACCTGGACCAAGAATACCCTGTGAATATCCACTACTGTTTGGAGTATTATAACCCGGTGAAGATCCAGTAACATAAGACCCGTATTCTCCAAGTATGCATGAATCAAAACTCCTATCAACTTGACCTGGAACATTTCCCCCAAAATTAGGAACCCTAACTCCAAAATTAGAATCCCTAGATCTATAACAATCTGCAATGTTCGCACTATAGCCTCTAATTCCTTCAGTCGACCACCGATTTGTTGATTGATTGAAACCTCCTCGTTGATTGTCGTATCTACCACCACTGCGACCACCGTGTGGCCTCCAACGTCCACCACGTCCACCAGAGTTCGAATTAAATCGATGATAACAATTATTAGCACGGTGTCCAGGTTTGTCACAAATTTGACACACAACTGTTGTTTGAGAAGAAAAATTAGTGTGTGGAGGTGGTCGTACAGTCATGGCTGCCATAGCAGCTATTGGAACAGAGTGTGAGCTTTGATTTTGTTTTAGACAAGATTCAAAGGTCAACAACTGTCGCAACCCCCGATCCCAGGTTCCCCGGAAACGGGCGGCTGCGAGCCAGTTTCGGTGGTATCGATGTGTTGTCTAATTTGGCAGCGGAATTTTTCATCAGGACCGTAGTTAGAAAATGTTTATCAGAGTAAAATACCACATTTTCATAATCATTAAACAAATGGGATAAAACCCAAGTTCATAGTACACATGTTTTCATAGGAATAAATCCTATTTATTTGATAAAAACATCTATTTTATTTTTAGGTAACTTTATTGCCACTTTTCGAAGCCTTCAGTGTTGTCCAGCTGGCTTCTATTTTGGCTTTCACATTTTGTTACCTGAAACGCGTTTTAAAAACATTTGTCAGTGGGAAATACTGGTGAGTGAATCCCAGTTTAATCAAGTTTAAATAAAAAGTCACAGTGTACAGTATTGAGGGCGATCCTGCAATTATATTTGTTTACAAGACATCACAATTAACATCCATGGTACTGTCGAACCCGACTTGTGGACATATTACTCCTTGACCAGGTGGTAACAAATTTTGTATACAAAACCCCAACATACTCATCATAATTGTATGCTTACAAATACTCAATAACCGTTATTCGCATGGAAAAGTATTTAAGGTTTTGTAAAATATTTAACAAAATATTTACAAAAAATGGATCAACTCACATTGCTGTCTTAGATTTTCCGTAAGGGTTTCCCAGTGATAATCTATAATTTACACAAATGTACACGCGTTAGTATTAATAACCCATTTTAACATTAGTAATACCCTCCTCGAGACGGCATTCCAATGACTACGTCGGGCAGAAGCACGACAGCCATTACGGAACCCTAGATCAATCGGGCAGCGTATCTAATACGTATCCAGGGGTTATAATACTTACAACGGAGCAGAACTTCGCTAATTAGGGGGTATAATACCCGAGTATTACTTCTACTATTCAGAAATTATGATTGAGAATGAAAGAAATGAACGACGGAAAACGAAAACCCGTTGCTTTCTTATATAGTTGCTGAATCTGACTCTCACGCGGCCCGCATAAGCGTAGCCTTAGGGGTACGCGGCCCGCGTCAAACCCCAGTCAAAGCGTAGCTCGTCCGGATCACCATCTAGACTTGACACGATGATGACACGTGTCATCACTGGGCTGCGCCACATTTTGGATCTCACGCGGCCCGCGTAAACTAACGTGGGTCTTACGCGGCCCGCCTAAGCTTAACAAAATCAACGAAATCAGTTCTAGACCTCTATACCGCCCGCGTAAAGGGTTGGGGTGGGTCTACGCGGCCCGCCTCAACTTATATTTCAGATTTTTATTTATTTTTAATACTATTTAATATATTTGAGGTCCGTTTTCGCGTATGGGGTATATTTTTGAACGTTTTGGGATATTTTTAAAATATACTAGGGTTTCGGAAAATATAATTAAGGGTATCGGTTTAATTTTGAGAGTTGTTATATCCTCCCCACCTTATTTTAGAGCTCGTCCTCGAGATCTACTGGAACAAGTGCGGATATTTCCTTTGCATTTCAGATTCAAGTTCCCATGTATACTCAGGTCCTCTTTTGGAGTCCCACTTCACTTTGACTAGAACTAATTTCTTATGCTTGAGATTCTTGACTTTCCTGTCTTCGATCTGTAGAGGCCTCTCTACAAACTTGAGTTGTTCATTTACCTCTATATCCTCAAGAGGTACTACTAGTGATTCATCAGCTAGGCATTTCTTGAGATTAGATACATGAAACACATCATGTATTCCTGCCATTTCCTCTGGCAGTTGTAGCTAGGGCTGTAAACGAACTGAACGTTCAACGAAAAGTTCATGAACCGTTCGGCGGGAAGTTCGTTCATGTTCGTTCGTTTAGTAAATGAACGAACATGAACAAAAATTTGCGTCCGATAAGTTAAATGAACGAACATGAACAAAGGTCTCGTTCGTTCATTTATGTTCGCGAACGTTCGATAATGTGTCCGTGAACGTTCGTTCGATTACGTTCGTTCGTTTACGTTCGTCCATGTTTGTTTGTTTATATTATTCATTAAAAAATAATTTTTTTATATATTCTATTTAAATTATATTATCTTTTCTTTTTATATTTTTTTATATATTCTATTTAAATTATATTATCTTTTCTGTTTATATATTCTATTTAAATTATATTATCTTTTCTATTAATTTTTTTTATATATTCTATTTAAATTATAAATTTTTTTCATAAACTGTTCGTTTATGTTCATGAACAATTCGTTTATGTTCATGAACAATTCGTTTGTTAACGTCCGTGAACCAGTTCGTTTGTGTCCGTTAAGGATCTTAACGAACGAACACAAACGGACATGAACAAATTCATATCCTTAATGAACGAACACGAACAAGAAAACTCGTTCGGTCCTCTGTCCGCGAACCGTCCGTTTGTCCGGTAAAACCTTGGCGGACGAACATGAACATGGTCCCGTCCGGTCCGGTCCGTTTACACCCCTAGTTGTAGCTGATAAGCTACAGATCCTATTCTTCTAATAATCTCAAAAGGTCCAATATACCTGGGACTTAGCTTCCCTCGTTTGATGAATCTTACCACTCCTTTCCAAGGAGAGACCTTCAATAATACTTTGTCTCCCACTTGAAATTCTAATGGCTTGCGTCGGTTATCGGCATAGCTCTTCTGTCGATCACGTGCTGCTTTCAGTCGTTCATTGACTTGAATGATCTTGTCGGTCGTTTCTTGCACTATCTCAGGTCCAGATAGTTGCTTTTCCCCAATTTCTGCCCAACAGACTGGGGTTCGGCACTTTCGTCCATAAAGTGCCTCGAATGGTGCTGCATTGATACTTGTATGATAACTATTATTGTAAGAAAATTCTATTAAAGGTAAGTGATCGTCCCAATTACCTCCGAAATCAATTACACAAGCTCTGAGCATGTCTTCCATTGTTTGAATTGTCCTTTCGCTTTGTCCGTCTGTTTGAGGATGATAAGCTGTGCTCAGATTTAACTTAGTTCCCATGGCTTTTTGGAAACTTGACCAAAAATGAGAGGTAAATCGGCTATCTCTATAAAAAACAATTGATAAAGGAATTCCATGTAATGAAACAATTTCATTTACATACAATTTAGCTAGCTGTTCCATACTGAAAGTTTCCTTCATTGGTAGGAAATGAGCTGATTTGGTTAGTCTATTTGCAATCACCCAGATTGTATCATTGCCTTTCTTTGTTTTGGGTAGTTTAGTAACAAAATCCATTGTTATCAATTCCCATTTCCAAACTGGCATTTCTAGCTGTTGTAACAATCCTGAGGGTTTCTGGTGTTCAGCTTTAACTTGTGAGCAAGTTAAACATTTAGAAACATAGGCTGCTATGTCTTTCTTCATTCCTATCCACTAAAATTTTTTCCTTAAATCCTGGTACATTTTATCATTTCATGGGTGCATCGTATACTTAGACTTATGGGCTTCTTCTAATATACGATGATGTAAGTTTCCTAATTTAGGTATCCACATTCTCTTTTTATGGAATCTCCAAATTCCATCTGTTCCTTGTTCTAATTCCTTAATCATACCTTTTATTTTTTCAGTATCTTCCTTGATTACTGATTCTTGTGCTTCTCTTATCTGATCATTTAAATCTAATTGCAGATTTAATTTAAGAGAACGTACCCTTTTTGGCTTTTAATGATACTTTCGACTTACATCATCTGCCACTACATTTGCTTTTCCTTCATGATACTGGATATCACAATCATAATCACTAAGCATCTCCATCCAGCGTCTTTGTCTCATATTCAACTCCTTTTGCCCGAAAACATACCTTAAACTCTTATGATCAGTGAATATGGTAAACTTACTACCATAAAGGTAATGTCTCCAAATCTTAAGGGCAAAAATTATAGCTTCTAACTCTAGATCATGGGTTGAATAATTCTCTTCATGATTCTTAAGTTGTCTAGATGCATAGGCTATAACTTTTTGGCGTTGCATTAATACACATCCATAACCTAACTTAGAAGCGTCACAATAAAGTACAAAATCTTCAGTTCCTTCTGGTAACGCTAGTATGGGTGTATTAGTTAATCTTGGCTTAAGAATTCTAAAAGCTTCTTCTTGTTTTGGTCCCCATTCAAACTTAATGGATTTACAGGTTAACTTAGTTAAAGGAATGGCTATTCTAGAAAAATCTCGAATAAATCTTCTATAATAACCGGCCAAACCTAAGAAACTTCTAACCTCAGTTGGTGATTCAGGGGTTTTCCATTTAGTAATCGCCTCGATCTTTGTTGGATCCACATGAATTCCTTCATGATTCACTAAATGTCCAAGAAACTGTACCTGTTCTAACCAAAACTCACACTTCAAAAATTTAGCGTAAAGATTTTCCTTTCTTAATAGACTTAAAAGTGCGTGCAAATGCTTTGCATGATCCTCTTTACTCTTAGAGTAAATTAGAATATCATCTATGAAGACAATTATGAATTTATCCAAATATGGCTTACATATTTGGTTCATCATGTCCATAAATGCGGCTGGGGCATTGGTTAAACCAAATGGCATGATAGTAAATTCATAATGACCATACCTTGTTCTGAAGGCAGTCTTAGGAATGTCCTCTTCCTGTACATTTAATTGATGATATCCTGACCTTAAATCGATTTTAGAGAAAAATCGAGCTCCTTGCAGTTGATCGAACAGATCATCGATTCTCGGTAATGGGTACTGATTCTTAATCGTGACTTTGTTCAATTCACGGTAGTCAATGCACATACGCATTGATTCGTCATTCTTTTTGACGAATAGAATCGACGCTTCCCATGGCGACGAACTTGGTTGTATGAATCCTTTTTCCAGCAATTCATCTAATTGTTTCTTTAGTTCTTGCATTTCGGCTGGTGCCAAACGGTATGGTGCTTTGGCAATTGGTGCTGTTCCAGGTAGTAAGTGAATTCTGAATTCAACTTCTCTATCCGGTGGTAGTCCTGGTAATTCTTCTGGGAAGACATCTGAAAACTGGGACACTACTGGAATGTCTTTTAGTTCTTTTTCTTTAGTGTTAGTGATTATGGAAATCAAATACACTATAGAACCTTTTCTTATATAACTTGCAGTTTTCATCACAGAGATGGTTTATCTCCTTTAATTGTGATCATTTTACCTTTTGGTGAATTTACTTGGATTGAATTTTAATCACATAAAATATTGGCTTTATTGGCTATTAACCAATCCATTCCTAATATAACATCAAATCCTGTCAATTTCATAGGATAAAGATTTGCCCTAAACTTTTGGTTTAAAATTTCTATTCTTGCTTCCTGCAAGATTTCAGAAATCCTAACAGTTTCCCCATTAGCTGTCTCTACTAAACATTCTTGTGGTAGTTTAGTTAATGACTGATTTAGCAATTTGCAAAACGAAGTATTAATAAAACTTTGGTTTGCACCAGAGTCAAATAATACTTTAGCAAAAACATCATTAACTAAAAACGTACCAGCTATCACGTCTGGAATCATCTTGGCTTATCTGCAGTTAGAACAAATGCTCTAGCATTTTTAGTGTTCCTGTTGTTCACAGCTGGAGCCAACTTCGGACAGTTTGGCTTAATGTGACCTTTTTCTCCACAATTGTAGAACAGTCCATTACTGGATTTTCTCCTGCAATCTTCTTCCTTGTGTCCTGGCATCTTGCAGAAATTGCAAAGAGTAGAGCATTTTCCCGAATGCTTTTTCTTGCAAACCTTGCAGAAAGGTGCAGAGGTAGAACCCACATTCCTACGGTTGTAATTCCCAGAACGGAATTCTTGAGTAAGCCTTTGGGTTAGGTTTCTCCTCTGTTCTTCTTCTCTAGTACGAATTAATTCATCTGTCAAGGTATTCGCTAGTTCTACATCTTCTTCTATAGTTTGAGGTCTAGCTGCCTTGACTACATGTCTAATCTCTCTGATTAATCCCCAGATGTAACGGGAGATTAATACCGGTTCAGGTGATGCAAGGGTTGGTACTATTCTAGCATATTCAAAGAATGTAGTAGTATACCCCTTACTATCTACCCCGGTCATTCTAAGGTTCAGAAATTTATTGACTATCTGTTCCTTTTCATTGGGAGGGCAGAATTTCCTTTCTACCATATTCTTAAATTCCTCCCATTCCATGTTGTATACCCTATCACTTCCTCTTGACTGGAGGATAGTGTTCCACCATTCTAAGGCTGAGTTCTTAAACAGATTAGAAGCAAACATTATTTTGTCTTCTTCAGCACACTTGCTTATTTTTAAAACAGCCTCAGTTTTCTCTATCCAGCGTAGAGCTGCAATGGGTCCTTCATTGCCCGGGAATTCTATTGGTTTGCAGGACCAGAATTCCTTGTAAGAACAACCGTAAGACACGGTTCTTCTTCTTTTGGGAATGGGCACCTGAAGTACGGGTCCATTGGTTACGCTGTGTTCTGGTTCAACTGGTCGCTTACTTGTCACACCCCGGATTCCACGTGTCACCGGTGGGCCCGGTGGGGAGTATCGTGACGTGGTTGGCAACATAATAGTCAAACAACACAATATTTAAATGCACAGCAGAAGCAAATGAAAAGATATATTTCAACCGAATATAATATTGTAATATCAAGTATCACAACAGTTGATTGTTTATCCACGGACGGATCGAAAATAAAATGGAAACAGTAGTTCAACAGACGATAGGCATCTTAAGCTTGCGAGACTCTTTATTGATGCTAAGGAGAGAATCCAGCCTATTACGCTTAGTACCTGCATTTAATCTTTTTGGGAAAATACGTCAGTTTACATTGGTAAATACAATCAACTGACTCATTTTAAAAATGATTAAAAATTGATTAGGATGCACGTGGCATAAACATTTTATAACTTGGGATAATCATTTAAATATATAATCTTGTAAAAGAATTACATGTTCCTTATGCGTTCAGTAGCCCGGATCGTGCCGGGTTAAAGATCAATAGACACACCACATAATCTATTTATGCACTGACGAGTGTACGCCTACACTCCGCGCTTAGGTCGTGGCCATTTCGTAAAATGATGCCAAGGATATCCGGGACATGGTCATTAACCCCCCAAAGGCTTTAAGTAAACAAAACAATTTAAACGGGCCGATCAAATTATTCAATTAACCACCAAACGATGGAAGATTTAATGCCCGACCAAGCGGTATTTTATATACCGTAACCCAAGCCCGTATAGGGAAAATAAGTTAAAAGTATTTACCTGAGCAAAGTAATAATCACAATAAGCAAATGCAAGTAGCTTTTACTGGTCTCCTATTCTGGAACAAAGGTTTATAATAACCTATTAGAATCCTAACTGGTCTTTAATTAAGCTTAAGCTTAGACCGGTTAGTTTTAAAGATACGGTTCGTACGCACTATTAAGCGAAGACCGGATAGAACGTGATTTAGACCCGACAAGTTCGAAGACTTGCTTAATATGGGTATTTCATACACATTCTGGATTTTGAGATAAAACCAATAAGGTTTGACCCGTTTCGGCTAATTTATGTAAACTAGTTACATAAACCGAACCGAACGCATAATAAGCGTAACGGGTATTCATGAGAGTCATATACAGGTTTCCTAAGTTAATATGCCTCAAATATGTTGTGACATCAGTAAGATATCTTTTATTATGCCCGAAACGAATTTAAACACAAACTATGCCCCGTAAGGGTAGTTTGGTCATTTACAAGGTTATAAAAGAGTTTAAGTATTAACCTGAGTTACAGGTCTGATATAATCAGCAAAAATACTTAGTTTACTAAGTTATAACAGTATGGTATTGCATATACGTGAAATTTATCAATTTTAACCAAACTATGCTCCGTAGGGGCATTTTGGTAATTTCACATAAGCCGAAAAGCTCAAAACTGAAGTCTGAGTTAAACAACTTTTGCTTACTGTTAAAATATTATAATTTACCTAAAATATAAGTAGGTATCAACCCTTGTATGTTTAAAATAGTTCTAGTACATACTACGCGTTAAAAACGCTTAAAAAGGCGATTAGAAGCCATTTTCGGGTTCTATACATAAAGCTGATATTTTAATTATCCCATACGGTTTAAAATAATTTATTTATCATATCTAATCAGTGGCAAAAGGTTTGGGGTCAAAAAGATATGAAAAACTCATTTTATAGCCCGTAAGGGCAAAACCGACAATTACCGGATTAAGCCTACGACTCTAAGTTATGCTCAGCTTAAAATTAATTAAAAATCTTCAAAAATTCTAAAATAATATATTACATCAGTGGGTAATAAATTTGATATCAAAAAGTAGGCTTAAATAGGCCATACGCTAATTATGCCGTTAAATCGCTAAAGAAGCTTTTAAATTACGCTAATGAGCATAACTCTCAATCTACACCTCAAACTGATGTTAAATTTTGGGTGCAAGTTTATATATCAGTAACTAAGGTTTCTACTCTTTTACATTTTCAAAAATCACGTTTTAAGGTGAAAAGGGCATAATGGTCAACATATGAGCAATTAACGGAATCATGCATATTAATTGGATAACTAATGAACCAAGGTGTATAATCACAGAGGGTTATACTAGCATGTAACCTAGTCCAATTAAAGCTCTAAGGCATTTCTAAAACATGCCAAAACGGGTCAGAACTGAAGTCAAAGCAAAAGTCAAAGCTTTGCGACTTTCGGTTCCGAACCGGGTCTAAACAAAAAATGGTCGGGTTGAACATGTTTAGACATGTTATTACACTAATTACCAAGTTATATTAATGATCAAACAGGTTGAATGTGTTCTACATTGCTAATTATGCATACATTGAAAAATAAACATTCTGTTGACTTTTTAATAACAAGTTTGACCCGACATATGGTCTAGTTAGAGTGGGAATCAGAGGGTGCCCTTTTAAGGGTTTAATGCCCACATAATTACCAACTTATAACTACTTTCAATTCGACTAATCACTGAACCATCAATGATTAATTGCTAAGTCAACCGTTAATTACGACGGTTTGACTTTTAAGCTAAAACTAAGCAAAAACTTAACTAAGAAAGGTTAAGCATACTTACTGAAGTCCTATGCATGATTAGGAAGAACTTGTGTCTGCTCTTAAGCCCCAAGAAGCTCCAGAATTGCAGGAGAAGTGAATGATCAAATGGTTGCAACTTAGTGGCTTTATATAGTGATCAAAACTCAATGGATTGTTGACAAATAAGTCTATCCATGTTCCCTGATCATTAACACATGTCTCTAGTGTCTAGGAGTCATTTAGGGGTCGTCCAAATATGAGGAAAATCGTTTAAAGGTCGAGTATTGCGTTTAAACAGCAAACAGGAGGATTTACTGTCGCTGGCACACCCTTACGGACCGTAAGGGTAAGGCTTACGGTCCGTAAGCCTTCTGCAGAAACAAAAAGTTGTTGTTCTTTCGGGGTTTGAAGGGGCAACTCGTGGGTTTCGAATTTGGGACATGTTTTAACAGTATGGGGCCTTATAATATGGGTCTTGAACAGTTATATACCCTACCATTTGGCCATGTTTCTTGAATCCTTTTGAAAGTGCCGAAAATGAAGGTTTACCATAGAAATTCCATAGGATCCTATCTTGCACTTCGAATACAATTATTGTCAACCATTCACTGGATTGAAGGTATATTAGATGTGTGTAATATATGTTAGGGTCTTGGGATTCATAACGAGGTCGTTCAGAGGTAAAAATTAACATGACGACACTTTTAAATCCTGCCATACATCTTTAATTATACCCGGGTTTATATCACCTTTGTCTTACATGACACGTGTCATTATTTTATTGAACACGAATTTTCGAGGTGTTACATTACTGCTATGTTTACTTTTATTATTCGCTTCTTGAACCATTTGAATAATAAATGGCATTGCATCTATAATTCCTTGTGCCACTATGTGTTGAACGGCACTATTATCCATTTGGTTTCCATTGTTATTGATGCTCGGATTCTCATTAACCACGTTAATGTTACTCTGATTATCATTATTCAGATTTCCTTGATTTCCTTCATCGGCCATCTGAATTTTAAACATTTCCCCGTATTAATATCACAAAATAATATTTCATATAGTCAATCACATGACACACATTTTTGTCAAAAGCGTCGATCATTGCGACTTTACTCTATTCATATACTATTATGCATCTATTACATACCAGTACTGAAATAAAATTACACTAATAGTAAAAGGCATCCGTACACACATATTTGATTTTATTATATTATTATTATTACTATTACCCTCTCACCATCACATTCAAGGATATGGATTCATCAAAAATCCATATTGCGCTCATCGTATTTCCATACGAGTCGCTCTCCTACCTGTCTCATTCTCTCGCTGCTTTCTAAAATTTCCTCACCAAAAGTCCTAAGTTCTTGCATGTTTTTTGCACTCATTGGGGGTGCAGGTGTCACACCCCGGTATTTCCACGTATTACCGGTGGGCCCGGTGGGGAGTATCGTGACGTTGTTGATATTATCATAGTTAAACAACACAAATTATAAATGCACAACAGAAGCAAAAGGTATGAATCACATTACAAACCGAATAAATAGTAATATCAAAGTATTACAACGGACTGTAAAGGGTTCACAAGCGGATCAAAAGATAAATAAAATCATTGTTCAACAGACTTTAACATCTAGAGCTTGCAAGACTTGATTATTGATGCCTGGAGTAGCCAGCCTATTTCGTATAGTACCTGCACTTAACCTTTTTGGAAAATACGTCAGTTTACACTGGTAAATACAATTAACTGACTCATTTTGAAAAGAGTTTAAGAAAATTAGTTTGAATGCACATGGCACAAAATATCTTTTATAACTTGGGATAATTATTTGAAATAAACTTGTATACAGTTTTACATGTTTGTCGTCCATTTAGGACCCGGTTAGAAGAGCCGGTTTAACAAGATTAATAGACACACCACTTGGTATAATAACCACAAGAAGATACCCTTCTTGTGGACTACCTTTTTACATACGCAACTGTCAGGTGTATGCCTACACCCCGTGCTTAAGTCGTGGCCATTTCTAACGAATGAACCGAGGATATCCAGGACACGGTCATTAACCCCCCAAAGGCATTGCATCAAACAAGACAGAATAAAACGGATTGTGCATCTTTTTAATCAATATCTGATTGTACGACTTCATACCCGACCAAGAGGTATTATTATAGTGCCGTACCCCAAGCTCGTATAGGGAAAATGAGTTAAAAGTATTTACCTGAGCAAAGTATAAATCACAAAAGCAAGTGCACGTAACTGTTACTGGGCTCCTAATCTGGAACGAAGGTTTTAATAACCTATTAGATTCCTAACGGGTCTTAATTAAGCCTAAACTTAGACCGGTTAGTTTTAAAGAAAGGTATATGGTTCAAAACGCAAGATTTAGCGAAGACCGGATTAGAATGTGATTTAGTCCCGACAAGTTTGAAGACTTGTATAATATGGGTAAACTAAACACATTCTGGATTTTGAGGTGATAATGATAAGGTTTGACCCGTTTTGGTCAATTTATGCAAACTAGTTACATAAACCGAACCGGCCGCGAATAACGCATAACGGGTAACCAATTGATTCATGAACAGGTTTCCTAAGTTAATATGCTTCAAATATGTTGTAATATCAGTAGGATACCTTCCATTATGCCCAAGACGAGTTTAATCTCAAATTAAGCCCCGTAGGGGTATTTTGGTCATTTTAGAGATTATAAAAGAGATTAAATATAATTTCTGATATTCGGGTCTGAAATAATCAGTAAAAATATTTAATTTAATAGGTTATATCAGTTGGTGAAAGGTCTGTAGGTCCCTCTCGAGGATTAGATAAAACCTTATCCTTGTTATATCAAACACACTAGCGAGTGCGGAATCCAAGCTAGCATGCAACCGAGACTTTATACGAGAACAAGCACAAACACAACACACCACATTCAACGATTAACACCACTTGTATTAATGCGTATGAAAGGTTCGGTTACAAGTCCAATGTTCACAGATGTATTCTGCAAACTCTCAAAGTTCTCTCGTGTGTGTACTCTTCTCACTCTAGTGTCTCACCTATGAAGTGAACACAACACATGGGTATTTATACCCGACACAGCAGGTCTGGTCGAAGGATCAGACAGATTGATCGAAAGATCATCTGTCGACCAGAAAGCCATCGAAAGATTCACAAATACCTCGAAGGATGATATCCTTCGAGATATCCTTCGAGTTCATCCATCGAAGGTTTATGTTTCGAACTCATCTATCGAATGTTCATCTTTCAAGCTCATCGAAGGATATAGAACAATCCTTCGATGACACATCCTTCGACACAACCAGCTTACAACATTTTTCTAACTGTTTGGTCAAGTCAAACCAGGAGGATGGTTGACTTGGTCAAACTTACATCAACCTTACATTAAAGACATCTTTTTGTATCATGATGAAATACAGACAAAGTACAGACACAAGTGCACCAACAAGGTCTTATATGACAAGAATGGTTTTAACCCATACTAGGTGTTTAATACGCGTAAAAAGTCGTTTTAAGCGATTTCCGGGTTAGAATAGGAATCTGAATTTCCTGATCAGTTTATAAAGTTCAAAATACTTCATTTATCATATAAAATTAGTAGCAAAAAATTTGGTATCAAATTGTTATGTAAAACTCATTTTATAAGCAAAAAGGGTATAATCGGCAATAACCGAATCAAGGCAATAACCCTATGTTATGATCAGCTTAAAAATAATTAAAAATCTTCAAAAATCCCAAAATATTATATTACATCAGTGGGTAAAAGGTTTCCTGTCAAAAATTGGGTTTAGATAGGCTTTATGCTAATTACGCCGTTTAATTTATAAAAAGCTTTCTAATTACGCTATTGAGCATAACTCCTAATCTAGACCTCCAACTGATGTGAAATTTTAGGGATATGTTTATAAATCAGTAACCAAGATTATTGTCCTCTCACATTTCCAAAAATATCATTTTATGGTCAAAAGGGCATTATGGTCAACATTAAGCAATTAACGGAAACAATCAACGAGTCAAGTAGTATAATCGCAGAAGGTTATACTATCATATAAGCTGGTCCTAATGAAGCTCTAAGGCATTTCTAAATCATGCTAATATGGGTCAGAACTGAAAGTCAAGGCAATGGTCAATTTATGCGACTTTCGGTTCCGAACCGGTCCTAAACTGAAAATTGTCGGGCCAGACATGCTTAGACATGCTCTTGCATTGATTACCAAGTTATATGAGTGGTAAAACAGGTTACACGTCTTCTACATTGCTAATTATGTGTTAATTCAAAAATTATGTTTCTGTTGACTTTTTATAACCAACTTTGACCCGACAAATGACTTAGTTAGAGCGGGAATCAGAGGGTGCCCTTTTAAGGGTTTAATGCCCACATAATTACCAACTTATAACTACTTTCAATTTGACTAATCACTGGACCATTAGTGATTAATCGTTAAGTCAACCCTTAATTACGACGGTTGACTTTAAGCTAATAAACTAAGTAAAACACGATTAAGGAAGGTTAAGGAAGCTTACCAAGGTTCTATGCACGACTAGTGATGCTTAGGGAATGCTCTTGTGCTCCAGGTGGTTCCAGAAATGAAGTTATGAATGAGTGCAAAATGTTGCAAACAAGGACTCCTTATATAGTGAGTTTAATCTCACTAGATCATGTGTAACACCTCGAAATTTCATGTCCAATATTATGTCGACACGTGTCATGTAAGGCAAAAGTGTTATAAACCCGGATCAAGTTAAAGATGTATGGTAGGATTTAAAAGCATCGACATGTTAATAAATACCTCTGAGCGACCTATGTATAAATCCCAAACCTTAACCTGTGTTATAAACATCTGATATACATTCAAATCTGGTTAATACTAGTAATAATTGATTCAAATTGCAAAGATGGGATCCTATGAGAATGTATACGACAAACCTTCATTCATGGCCCATTTCAAAAGAATCCAAGAAAATTTTAAAGCATGACAAGGTTGTCATGACTGTTCAGACATGATCAAGTGGCCCCATACTGATAATAAAGGCCCTAATTCGTAATATCAAAGTTGCATGGTCAAACTCAAGAGATTCTCAATTTTTTTTGTCTTCTGGTCATCGGTTACGGACCGTAAGGGCTTGGCCTTACGGTCCGCAAGGATGTCACCTGGGCGATAGTTTTTGAAAAGCGGATACGGACCGCAAGGCCTTAGCCTTACGGTCCGTAAGGCAATCCCAGCATCAGAAACATGACAGGTGCCTGTTATAACAAGTTAACCGACTTATATTGCTAGTTTTCAATACCATGTGCAACCCCAACTGGTTTTTAGAGTATAGGGACACTTGGGATGCATCAAAGATCAATTGTAGACTTGCTTGGCATGATCTAGTGAGATTAAACTCACTATATAAGACCCACATTGTTGCAAACTTTGATCATTCATTCATAACTTCACTTCTGATCATTTCTGGAGCACAAGAGCCTTCCCTAAGCATCACTAGTCGTACATAGGACCTTGGTAAGCTTCCTTGACCTTCCTTAATCGTGTTTTACTTAGTTAATTAGCTTAAAGTCAAACCGTCGTAATTAAGGTTTGACTTATCGATTAATCACTAATGGTCTGGTGGTTAGCCAAATTGAAAGTAGTTATAAGTTGGTAATTAGGTGGGTAATAAACCCTTAAAAGGGCACCCTCTGATTCCTCGCTCTAACTAGGCCAAATGTCGGGTCAAAATTAATCCGAAAAAGTCAACAGAAACTTAATGTTCGAATTAACACATAATTAACAATGTAGAAGACATGTAACCGATTTTACCACTCATATAACTTGGTAATCAATGCAAGAACATGTTTAAGCATATCCGAACCGACAGTTTTCAGTTTAGGACCGGTTCGGAACTGAAAGTCGCATACTTTGACCACTGCTTTGACTTTCAGTTCTGACCCATATTAGCATGATTTTGAAATGCCTAAGAGTTTCATTAGGACCGGGTTATATGATAGTATAACCCTCTGTGATTGGTTCGTTGATTGTCCGATTCGTTTACACGTTTCCGTTAATTGCTTGATGTTGACCATAATGCCCTTTTGACCATAAAACGAGAGTTTTGGAAATGTGAGTGGACAATAATCTTTGTTACTGATTTATAAACATGTCCCTAAATTTTCACATCAGTTGGAGGTCTAGATTAGGAGTTATGCCCAATAGCGTAATTAGAAAGCTTTTATTTAATTAAACGGCGCAATTAGCATAAAGCCTATCTAAACCCAATTTTTGACACCAAACCTTTTACCCAGTGATGTAATATAATATTTTGGGATTTTTGAAGATTTTTAATTATTTTTAAACTGATCATAACATAGGGTTATCGCCTTGATTCAGTTATTGCCGATTATACCCTTATGTTTATAAAATGAGTTTTTTCATAACAATTCGATACCAAATCTTTGGCTACTGATTTTATATGATAAATGGAGTATTTTGAACCTTATAAACTGATCAGAAAATTCAGATTCCTATTCTAACCCGGAAATCGCTTAAAACGACTTTTTACGCGTTTTAAACGTATAGTATAGGTTAAAACCATTCTTGTCATATAAGACCTATCACCTACTGATATAACTTATTAAAATAAGTAATTTTACTGATTATTTCAGACCCGAACATCAGAGTTATAGTTAATCTCTTTTATAATCTTTAAAATGACCAAAATACCCCTACGGGGCTTAATTTGAGATTAAACTCGTCTTGGGCATAATGGAAGGTATCCTACTGATATCACAACATATTTGAAGCATATTAACTTAGAAAACCTGTTCATGACTCAATTGGTTACCCGTTATGCGTTATTCGCGTCCGGTTCGGTTTATGCAACTAATTTGCATAAATTGACCGAAACGGGTCAAACCTTATCATTATCACCTCAAAATCCAGAATGTGTTTAGTTTACCCATATTATACAAGTCTTCAAACTTGTCGGGACTAAATCACATTCTAATCCGGACTTCGCTTAATCTTGCGTTTTGAACCGTATACCTTTCTTTAAAACTAACCGGTCTAAGTTTAGGCTTAATTAAGACCCGTTAGGAATCTAATAGGTTATTAAAAGCCTTCGTTCCAGATTAGGAGCCCAGTAAAAGCTACGTGCACTTGCTGTTGTGATTTATACTTTGCTCAGGTAAATACTTTTAACTTATTTTCCCTATACGAGCTTGGGGTACGGTATTATAATAATACCGCTTGGTCGGGTATGAAGTCGTACAACCAGATATTGATTAAAAATATGCATAACCCGTTTTATTCTGTTTTGTTTGATGCAATGCCTTTGGGGGGTTAATGACCGTGTCCTGGATATCCTCGGCTCATTCATTAGATTTGGCCACGACTTAAGCACGGGGTGTAGGCATACACCTGACAGCTGCGTATGTAAAAAGGTAGTCCACAAGAAGGGTATCTTCTTGTGGGTATTATACCAAGTGGTGTGTCTATTAATCTTGTTAAACCGGCTCTTCTAACCGGGTCCTAAATGGACAAACATGTAAAACTGTATACAAGTTTATTTCTAAATAATTATCCCAAGTTATAAAAGATATTTTTGTGCCATGTGCATTCAAACTAATTTTCTTAAACTCTTTTCAAAATGAGTCAGTTAATTGTATTTACCAGTGTAAACTGACGTATTTTCCCAAAAAGGTTAAGTGCAGGTACTATACGAAATAGGCTGGCTACTCCAGGCATCAATAATCAAGTCTTGCAAGCTCTAGATGTTAAAGTCTGTTGAACAATGATCTTATTTATTTCGATACGCCTGTGAATCTTTTACAGTCCATTGTAATACTTTGATATTACTATATATTCGGTTTGTAATGTGATTAATACCTTTTGCTTCCGCTGTGCATTTATAATTTGTGTTGTTTGACTATGATGATATCAATTACGTCACGATACTCCCCACCGGTAATACGTGGAAATATCAGGGTGTGACAGGTTGGTATCACAGCCAACACTGAGTGAATTAAACACTAGCCTTTTGTGTTTAATCTCAGTTACACAGTTGCACATTCCTAAATTTTCGAGTCTAGGCAAAGAACTTAGGACTAATCCAAATTGTTTTTTTTTATTCTAACTTTGTCCTTTATATTTCTTTCTTGTATCTTTCAATTGTTTGACAGGAAATATGCCACCAAGGTTCCGAAGAGGAGGACGAGGCAAGGGGCCAATCCGCGCCCCCAACGATCTCGAGGCCGGGCCTTCACACCGACGAACTCCTTCTGCTACCGTGAGTACCAGTCCTCAAAGAGACGGGAGGATCTATTCGGAGCCCGCTAGGCGACCTGCCTCGTTTAGCTCAACGCCTCCTTACCGCCATTCCTTTGGGCCGCAATAAGAGAACGAGCCCGAAGACTCACGCCACTCCTTCTTGCCGTTGCAGCGATCCTTTTCGCACCATTCCTTTGGCGACCCCACTCCTGTCTTCCAGGGCCGGTTCAACCCGGCAAACTATATCGAAGAACCAGTGGGTTTTAACCCACTAGGCCCTGAAGACCATTTCCCCGAAGCTCAGGGAATGGATATAGATGAGGACACGGATCCTGTCGAACCACCTTCTGGGACACCTACTCACCCCATCGAGATTTCGGATGGGTCATCCTTCCATGGATCACCTTACCGTGGCCCAGACAGCTACCAGGCGAGATTTAACCAGTATGAATGGTACTTTACACCCTCTCACCATTCATCGCCTCACCAGCAGCAGCAGCAGGATCCCTCCGAGGATTCGCGTTTCGTGGCAGTCACGCCATCGCCACCACCGCCGCCGGTACAGCTAGCGCCTCCAGAACCACCGAGGCGTAGAAGAACAGGCGCACGAATGTCCGTGCGAGAAAGGGGTTTTCACTTTAGCACCCCCTAACACTCAAGTGGCAGTCACTATCCGCCACTGCATGAAGACCCACAAATGGGTGGGCCTTCAAACCCAGTTTCAGAGGTGAATTCTGCACCAGTTGCACCACCACCACCACCATTGGGATTTGGTAACCCGATTCCTACATACGCCGGTTCAACGGCGTACAATCCATTTGAGCAACCGACTCACACTAACTACAACTATGCTGAAGCCGACCCATACCTTGTAGCAGCAAACCACAACGCCCTTCATCCTGAAGGACCATATGGAGCCCCCTGGGGAGTGGGATACCCAACTCATGGGTATCAAATACCTGCTCAACCTCCGTTTCAGCACCAGCCACCACAGTCCCCCCCCCCCCCGGAACAGGAGGAAATCCTCCACAGGCTAAACAGGGTGGAATGAGAATTTCAAGAAGAGCGTAGGAACAACCGTGGATTTCTCAAGGGCCTAGCAAGCTTGTTAAAAGGAAAGAAGAAGAGGGATCATTGAATCTCTATATGTACTATTGTATTTCCTTATTTCAATCAAGTCCCTGGGTGGACCTTTATCTATGTACTTAGTCCATGCGTGGACTTGTCTTTCCTTAGTCCCTGCGTGGACTTGTCTTTCTTTAGTCCCTGCGTGGACTTGTCTTTTTAGTCCCTGCGTGGACACCTATCTTAGAAATCAGTCCCTGCGAGGACTTGTATTATCAGTTTAGCCCCTGCATGGGCAAGTTATTTCTGTTAAAAGTCCCGTTTAGGGCAATGTGTAAAAACAAATTTAAAAATTTCATTTTTGTCATTTTATGCATAAATATATTATATATGAAATAAATAAATTAAAAAAAAATCGTTCCTCTTAAAATAATCTGCCTATTTAAATATTAAATAAGAATCTTAAAGGTATAACCTAGCCTGCAGGTCATTATAAGACTTGGCCAAGATGGTAAGACCTGTTTAAAAAGATTCAAATCCCTGTTAACATCTGAAAACATGTTAACGCTCCTGGCTGACGTGATTCGTTAAAATCACACACGTCATTCTTATAATTGGATTCTTCAAAAGATTCATAACCTAACTTGATGATCTATAAATCATGGGTTTAAATCATCGATTAAGATGATAATACATTAAACATCCATTGGTGATGTAGTGCCTACGGGCCATAATAAATGTCAAATAAGACAAAAGACAATGGTAGTCTACGACTCCCTGTCAGAAAAAGGTAAAGAACTATGTTCAAACCTTAATGCCTTGATTCTCTAAAATCATGGCTTATGATTTAGAATGTCCTTGTGACTAGGCCTTTTGTGCCATTAATAATACTGTTATTGTTTTATAATTAGGATAAGTTATAATAAAAATCCTAAATAAATATGATTAACAAATTAACCAAATATGGTCTGTGTTTACCATGGTTAATGAATTGCCATAAAAGACGATTCCATAATAAACTCCCAAATAAATTATTGTCAATATCTTATGTAATAGTTCAAACTACATGGCTGACTCGGATGAGATCAACAGTCACCCAAGGGAGGATCATGATAATACCTGAATTAACATAGCGGGTGCAGAACTGCAAGCATTAATAGACAATGTTGTTACAAAAGCTATAGAGCGGCAGTATAATGAATCTAGCGGAACTCGAAGTAGGACCTTATCCGCACAGCATTCCAAGCCTAAGACTCATTCAGAGGCTCACAGCAAGCCGCCCTCTAAGAAAGATGAGCCAAAGAAAGATGATGATCAACATTCCTCAAACCAAAATAGTGTTCCATCCAAGAGGATAGTATTTGATGATAAACCACGTACCAAGTCCTGTACTTATAAGTACTTTGTTTCCTGCAAACCCCGGGATTTCACTGGGGAGAAGGGAGCAATTGACTGTATGACTTGGTTAGATGAAATGGACACCATGGTCGATATCAGCGGTTGTGCTGAAAGG
Source organism: Helianthus tuberosus (assembly GCA_030545235.1). Taxonomy (NCBI): domain Eukaryota; kingdom Viridiplantae; phylum Streptophyta; class Magnoliopsida; order Asterales; family Asteraceae; genus Helianthus; species Helianthus tuberosus. The sequence goes on from CM060363.1 coordinate 65,274,173, forward strand.
GATGTAGTGAGGTATGTATCCCAATCATTCAAGGGAGAGGCATTAGTATGGTGGAAGTCTCTCATTCAAGCAGCTGGAAAGATCCCACTCTACAATCTGACTTGGGATCAGTTTGTTGCTCTTATTAAGGAGAATTACTGCCCTCAGCATGAGGTTGAAAGAATTGAGTCGAATTTCTTATCATTGGTTATGAAAAACCTAGATTTCCAAGCTTATCTTACAAGCTTCAACACGATGTCAAGATTGGTTCCTTACCTTGTGACACCAGAACCCAAAAGGATTGCTCGCTTCATTGGGGGTTTAGCCCCAGAAATCAAAGCCAGTGTTAAGGCTTCAAAACCTGCTACTTTTAGATCAGCAACTGATCTATCTTTGTCTCTTACCTTAGATGCGGTCAGGTTGAGATCGCTAAAGAATTCTGAAGAAGGTAAGAGAAAGCGTGAGGATGATAACTCACGTCGTTCAGACAAGAAACACAAAGGGAACCATGAGAACAAGAAGGGTTTGGGGTTCAACAAAGGTAACCAATAGACGGGTGAGAAACCCAGATGCAAAGTTTGTCAGAAACATCACTTTGGAAAGTGTAGATTGGAACCGAACTCACAGACACAATCAAGGACTTTTGGATGTGGGATCTGCAAATCCAAGGAACACAAGACCTTAGATTGCAAAAAGTTGAAGGATGCAACCTGCTACAACTGCAACGAGAAAGGGCACATTAAGTCGAACTGCCCAAAATATGCCAAGAAACCAGAAGAAGGTAAAAAGACCAACGCTAGGGTCTTCAGAATGGATGCTAAGGAGGCAGTGCAGGATGATAACGTGATAACAGGTACCTTTCTTATAAACGATGTTTATACGAGGGTATTGTTCGATTCAGGGGCGGATAAACCATTTGTAGATAATAAGTTTTGTAAGTTGCTGAATTTACCTGTTAAAACCCTAAGTGTGAAATATGAGGTGGAATTAGCTAATGGTACCTTAGAAACCGTCTCAACCGTGTTAGATGGATGTTTCATATCCATTAGGAACCACTCTTTTCCGTTATCCTTACTTCCTTTGAAGTTAGCTGGTTTCGATATAGTAATAGGCATGGATTGGTTGTCTCGCAACCAAGCCCAGATCGTTTGTGCTAAGAAGCAAGTAGTTGTTAGAACTCCTCGTGGCGAGCCTTTAACAATCCAAGGAGATACTAAGTACAGAATGCCTGAGCAATTGTCCATGCTCAAGGCATCAAGGTGTTTGACGAAGGGTTGTGTTGTCTACATGGCGCAAGTAACTATTGATGAACCAAAGCCTAAGATCGAAGACATACCTATTATCTCTGAATATCCAGGAGTATTCCCTGTAGAACTACCTGGTTTACCCCCAGATAGGCAAGTGGAGTTCGGGATTGACATTATTCCTGGAGCAGCACCTGTTGCAAGAGCACCTTACAGATTGGCACCAACGGAGATGAAAGAGTTGAGAACTCAACTGGATGATTTGTTAGCTAAAGGATTTGTTAGACCTAGCTCATCTCCTTGGGGAGTACCAATCCTGTTTGTGAAGAAAAAGGATGGGTCGATGCGTCTATGCATCGATTATCGTGAACTTAACAAGGTCACTATTAAGAATCGGTATCCATTGCCCAGGATCGACGACTTGTTCGATCAGCTTCAAGGAGCGAGTTACTTTTCCAAGATCGACTTAAGGTCAGGATATCATCAACTGAAGGTCAAGGATGAAGATGTACATAAGACTGCATTTAGGACTCGTTATGGTCATTACGAGTTCTTAGTGATGCCTTTTGGACTCACTAATGCACCAGCCGCCTTCATGGATCTCATGAACCGCGTCTGCAAGCCTTACATGGATAAATTTGTCATCGTCTTCATCGATGATATTCTTATTTACTCGAAGAGTCAAGCTGACCATGAGAAGCACCTCCATTGCATTCTGAAACTGCTTCATCGAGAAAAGCTCTACGCCAAATTCTCTAAGTGTGAATTTTGGCTTCGTGAAGTCCAATTTCTTGGACATGTGGTTAGTGAACGCGGAATCCAGGTAGATCGCGCTAAGGTTGAAGCTGTCATGAATTGGCAAGAGCCGAAGACGCCCACAGAGATTCGCAGCTTCTTGGGATTGGCAGGATATTACAGGCGTTTTATTGAAAATTTTTCAAGGATTGCTGCACCCCTAACTTCTTTGACTAGGAAGAATATTAAGTTCAACTGGGGACCGAAGCAACAAGAATCCTTCGATATCCTTAAGCAGGAGCTAAGCAATGCACCAGTGTTGACATTTCTTGAAGGGATTGAAGAATTCGTAGTATATTGTGATGCATCGCACACAGGTATGGGATGTGTGCTTATGCAGAAAGGCAAGGTTATTGCCTATGCTTCTCGACAGTTAAAGGTGCACGAAAAGAACTACACCACCCATAACTTGGAGTTGGGTGTCGTTGTATTTGCACTAAAACTTTGGAGGCACTACTTATATGGAACTAAGTGTGTAATCTATTCTGCTCACAAGAGCCTTCAACATCTGTTCAATCAGAAGGACTTGAACATGAGGCAGCGACGTTGGATGGAAACTTTGAATGATTATGATTGTGAAATAAAATACCATCCTAGCAAGGCGAATGTAGTCGCCGATGCCTTAAGTCGAAAGGAAAGAGTGAAGCCTATAAGAATCAATGCCAAGAGCATTGAGATAAAGAATAGTTTGAATGAAAGGTTGTTAGCTGCGCAGAAGGAAGCTGTCTTGGAAGCTAACTATCCTGATGAAAATTTAGGAGTAACTGAAGAACAGTTATCCTATGGCAAGGACAGAATTCTAAGGTTAAATGGACGAATATGGGTTCCAGTTTATGGAGGACTTCGGGATATTATCCTCCAGGAAGCCCACAGTTCTAAATACTCCGTTCATCCTGGAGCTGATAAGATGTACCAGGATCTGAAAGCAAATTTTTGGTGGATAGGCTTGAAGAAGTCTATAGCTGCCTATGTAGCTAAATGTTTGACGTGTGCACAAGTCAAAGCTGAACACCAGAAGCCGTCAGGTTTGCTACAACAGCCTGAACTTCCCACATAGAAGTGGGAAATGGTGACAATAGATTTCGTCACCAAGTTGCCAAAGACAAAGAAAGGAAATGATACTATATGGGTGATAGTTGACAGATTGACTAAGTAAGCACATTTCCTACCCATTAAGGAGACTTTTAGCTCCGACATGTTAGCCCAATTGTACGTAGATAAGATTGTATCTCTGAATTGCGTACCAGTGTCTATTATCTCTGACAGAGATACTAGATACACATCACATTTTTGGAAAAGTTTCCAACAATCTTTGGGCACGAGCTTAAATTTTAGTACGGCTTACCATCCTCAGATGGACGGGCAGAGTGAGCGTACAATCCAAACTTTGGAAGACATGCTTCGTGCATGTGTGATTGACTTAGGTGGTAGTTGGGATAACCACCTGCCATTAATCGAGTTCTCCTATAACAATAGCTACCATACGAGCATTAAGGTTGCGCCTTTCGAAGCCTTGTACGGTAGAAAGTGCAGAACGCCCGTTTGTTGGGCGGAAGTTGGAGATGTCCTACTGACATGACCTGAAATAGTCCTGGAGACAACAGATAAGATTGTGCAAATACGCGATCGTCTCAAAGCTGCCAGGGATAGGCAGAAAAGCTACGCGGACTTAAGACGTAAACCTCTAAAGTTTGAGGTTGGTGATAAAGTTCTACTTAAAGTATCACCCTGGAAAGGGGTAATGCGATTTGGTAAGAAAGGCAAGTTAAGTCTGAGATACATAGGACCATTCGAGATCATCGAATGTGTTGGATCGGTTGCTTATAAGTTAAACTTACCTGAAGAGCTCAGTGGTATTCACAACGTATTTCACATCTGCAATCTGAAGAAATGTCTAGCTGATGAATCACTAGTCATACCACATACAGATGTGCACATCGATGAGAGCTTGAAGTTTGTTGAAAAACCTTTGTCGATTGGGGATCGACGGGTTAAGAAGCTTCAAAGGAAGCATGTACCTATCGTAAAGGTTAAATGGGATGCCCGCAGGGGTCCCGAATACACATGGGAGGTAGAGTCTACCATGAAAGAAAAGTACCCTCATTTATTTCAGTAAATATCGAGGTCGAGATTTCTTTTAAGGGGGTGAGGATGTAACACCTCGAAATTTCATGTCCAATATTATGTCGGCACGTGTCATGTAAGGAAAAAGTGTTATAAACCCGGATCAAGTTAAAGATGTATGGTAGGATTTAAAAGCGTCGACATGTTAATAAATACCTCTGAGCGACCTATGTATAAATCCCAAACCTTAACCTGTGTTATAAACATCTGATATACATTCAAATCCGTTTAATACTAGTAATAATTGATTCAAATTGCAAAGATGGGCTCCTATGAGAATGTATACGACAAACCTTCATTCATGGCCCATTTCAAAAGAATCCAAGAAAATTTTAAAGCATGACAAGGTTGTCATGACTGTTCAGACATGATCAAGTGGCCCATACTGATAATAAAGGCCCTAATTCGTAATATCAAAGTTGCATGGTCAAACTCAAGAGATTCTCAATTTTTTTTGTCTTTTGGTCATCGGTTACGGACCGTAAGGGCTTGGCCGTACGGTCCGCAAGGATGTCACCTGGGCGATAGTTTTTGAAAAGCGGATACGGACCTCAAGGCCTTCGCCTTACGGTCCGTAAGGCAGTCCCAGCATCAGAAACATGACAGGTGCCTATTATAACAAGTTAACCGACTTATATTGCTAGTTTTCAATACCATGTGCAACCCCAACTGGTTTTTAGAGTATAGGGACACTTGGGATGCATCAAAGATCAATTGTAGACTTGCTTGGCATGATCAAGTGAGATTAAACTCACTATATAAGACCCACATTGTTGCAAACTTTGATCATTCATTCATAACTTCACTTCTGATCATTTCTGGAGCACAAGAGCCTTCCCTAAGCATCACTAGTCATGCATAGGACCTTGGTAAGCTTCCTTGTCCTTCCTTAATCGTGTTTTAGTTAGTTAATTAGCTTAAAGTCAAACCGTCGTAATTAAGGTTTGACTTATCGATTAATCACTAATGGTCTGGTGGTTACCCAAATTGAAAGTAGTTATAAGTTGGTAATTAGGGGGACAATAAACCCTTAAAAGGGCACCCTCTGATTCCCGCTCTAACTAGGCCAAATGTCGGGTTAAACTTAATCCGAAAAAGTCAACAGAAACTTAATTTTCGAATTAACACATAATTAACAATGTAGAAGACATGTAACCTGTTTTACCACTCATATAACTTGGTAATCAATGCAAGAACATGTTTAAGCATATCCGACCCGACAATTTTCAGTTTAGGACCGGTTCGGAACCGAAATTCGCATACTTTGACCACTGCTTTAACTTTTAGTTCTGACCCATATTAGCATGATATTGAAATGCCTAAGAGTTTCATTCGGACCGGGTTATATGATAGTATAACCCTCTGTGATTGGTTCGTTGATTGTCCGATTCGTTTACACGTTTCCGTTAATTGCTTGAGGTTGACCAAAATGCCCTTTTGACCATAAAACGAGAGTTTTGGAAATGTGAGTGGACAATAATCTTTGTTACTGATTTATAAACATGTCCCTAAATTTTCACATCAGTTGGAGGTCTAGATTAGGAGTTATGCCCAAAAGCGTAATTAGAAAGCTTTTGTTTAATAAAACGGCGCAATTAGCATAAAGCCTATCTAAACCCAATTTTTTACACCAAACCTTTTACCCACTGATGTAATATAATATTTTGGGATTTTTGAAGATTTTTAATTATTTTTAAACTGATCATAACATAGGGTTATCGCCTTGATTCGGTTATTGCCGATTATACCCTTATGCTTATAAAATGAGTTTTTCATAACAATTCGATACCAAATCTTTGGCTACTGATTTTATATGATAAATGGAGTATTTTGAACCTTATAAACTGATCAGAAAATTCATATTCCTATTCTAACCCAGAAATCGCTTAAAACGACTTTTTACGCGTTTTAAACGTATAGTATAGGTTAAAACCATTCTTGTCATATAAGACCTATCACCTACTGATATAACTTATTAAAATAGGTAATTTTACTGATTATTTCAGACCCGAACATCAGAGTTATAGTTAATCTCGTTTATAATCTTTAAAATGACCAAAATACCCCTACGGGGCTTAATTTGAGATTAAACTCGTCTTGGGCATAATGGAAGGTATCCTACTGATATCACAACATACTTGAAGCATATTAACTTAGGAAACCTGTTCATGACTCAATTGGTTACCCGTTATGCGTTATTCGCGTCCGGTTCGGTTTATGTAACTAATTTGCATAAATTGACCGAAACGGGTCAAACCTTATCATTATCACCTCAAAATCCAGAATGTGTTTAGTTTACCCATATTATACAAGTCTTCAAACTTGTCAGGACTAAATCACATTCTAATCCGGTCTTCGCTTAATCTTGCGTTTTGAACCGTATACCTTTCTTTAAAACTAACCGGTCTAAGTTTAGGCTTAATTAAGACCCGTTAGGAATCTAATAGGTTATTAAAAGCCTTCGTTCCAGATTAGGAGCCCAGTAAAAGGTACGTGCACTTGCTGTTGTGATTTATACTTTGCTCAGGTAAATACTTTTAACTTATTTTCCCTATACGGGCTTGGGGTACGATATTATAATAATACCGCTTGGTCGGGTATGAAGTCGTACAATCAGATATTGATTAAAAAGATGCATAACCCGTTTTATTCTTTTTTGTTTGATGCAATGCCTTTGGGGGGTTAATGACCGTGTCCTGGATATCCTCGGCTCATTCATTAGAAATGGCCACGACTTAAGCACGGGGTGTAGGCATACACCTGACAGCTGCGTATGTAAAAAGGTAGTCCACAAGAAGGGTATCTTCTTGTGGGTATTATACCAAGTGGTGTGTCTATTAATCTTGTTAAACCAGCTCTTCTAACCTGGTCCTAAATGGACGACAAACATGTAAAACTGTATACAAGTTTATTTCTAAATAATTATCCCAAGTTATAAAAGATATTTTTGTGCCATGTGCATTCAAACTAATTTTCTTAAACTCTTTTCAAAATGAGTCAGTTAATTGTATTTACCAGTGTAAACTGACGTATTTTCAGAAAAAGGTTAAGTGCAGGTACTATACGAAATAGGCTGGCTACTCCAGGCATCAATAATCAAGTCTTGCAAGCTCTAGATGTTAAAGTCTGTTGAACAATGATCTTATTTATTTCGATCCGCCTGTGAATCTTTTACAGTCCGTTGTAATACTTTGATATTACTATATATTCGGTTTGTAATGTGATTAATACATTTTGCTTCCGCTGTGCATTTATAATTTGTGTTGTTTGACTATGATGATATCAACTACGTCACGATGCTCCCCACCGGTAATACGTGGAAATATCGGGGTGTGACCTCATGCCAAACAAGTCTAGGATTGGTCCAAGATGCTTACAAGTGCCCTCCTATGCCTAAAAACCAGTTGGGGCAGCCCATGGTATGCAAAACAAGGCATATAAGTCGGTTAACATGGCTGAACAGACACCTGTCAGTGTTTTCTGGTGCTGGGGAACTCAGGTGGCCCGCGTAAGGGACCAGCCTGGTCTTACGCGGCCCGTATGGGTGATCTGAACTGGCCAAACAAGTTTCAACAATTGCGTTTTGGCCCCCGGTCCTTGTAAAAGTTGTTTCAACCTTTCTTTTTGCACTATGAGCCCTCTAAATTGATTCCTAAGGACTCCAAGACATAACCAATCTTTGTGTAGTCCTCGGTCAAGTTTATGGTCACCCGAAAAGCCTTAATTATCAACGTCGACGCTTTTAACCACTCGGATACGAATGATAACATAACTTTCTCATACGGAATCGAAACCTTGTGAAATTTTTATTACTTATTCTAGTGAGCATAATTAATCATTACAAAGCTTCGGGTTCGTTAAAAGGTCACGCAGAGGTATACTTTAAACATGTTAACACATTTAACCCCTGTAGTTTGTAATTCCTCACTTTCTTTCACAAGTAGCTCCGTATGATCCATGATTCATTCGTTTAAGGGTATAAACATCATGTGGGGCTATTGAAAGATATATTTATTCATTGTTGACATTTTGAATCCTTTTATTCACGTACAATCTTTGTTTGTCAACGTTAGTCCTTCTAAAGTAATCCTTTACGCGTTTAAAGTTTATGACACCTGTCGATATAATATTGGACATGAAATTTCGAGGTGTTACAGCAGGTTCTAGGACTGGGTTCGGAATCTGGGGTGCGGGTTCCTGATATGGGGATGAAAGTGCCTGAAATCGGTAAGGATCTTCTAAAATTTCCCTAATGTATTCATCATGGTAATAGGGATCTAAAGGGTCCATACTTGGGTAGGCTCCTATGTTTTGCATGGGTGTGTCTTCATGTATCGGGTAACGTTGCACAAAATCCCTAACGTCATCCCACTAGGGATCGTAATTTGGGTCTAGGGGATTTGGTGCTGGTACCCTAGGGATTTCTTCCGGATTGAAGTCATGCATCTCTACTTGGTTTTCAGGGTTTTCTATTTCCATGGGTTGATCAGGGATTGGCAATTGTGGTTGAGGTGCTATTATTTGTTCCAGATTAGGGTCAGCTGCAGTGGTTGCTAAGATATGGATGTTGGCTATACCCCTATTTATCATATCCTGGGCATAGGCATCTGTCTCTCTCTTGGCTGCTGCTAGTGCTCTCTGGTCTTGCAACTTTTTCATACGCTTCCTACGCTCGTGTGCCCCTCGACTGAACCATCCCCTCTTTTTCTGAGGAAATGGCTCCTCTGACTGAGCCTTAAACACAAAGATTCCATCTTCCGTATCAGAAGAGTACCCTGAGAGGGCAGGCTGAGAAGAGGATGTGCCTTCGCTTCTAGGCGAACCAGACAATTGACGGTACGCGTCAGATGGTCCTTGGTCGCTCATACTGTAAACTAACAGATAGTCAAATAACATATAACAATAAATGCAGTTATGCACGTATTTCCGTAATTTATTTCCTAACACTTTTCATTTTGACGTCAGCAGAACACCTCTGTGGCTGAATCAGTGGCTTAGCTCTGATACCACCTCCTGTCGCAACCCCCGATCCCAGGTTCCCCGGAAACGGGCGGCCGCGAGCCAGTTTCGGTGGTATCGATGTGTTGTCTAATTTGGCAGCGGAATTTTTCATCAGGACCGTAGTTAGGAAATGTTTATCAGAGTAAAATACCACATTTTCATAATCATTAAACAAATGGGATAAAACCCAAGTTCATAGTACACATGTTTTCATAGGAATAAATCCTATTTATTTAATAAAAACATCTATTTTATTTTTAGGTAACTTTATTGCCACTTTTCCAAGCCTTTAGTGCTGTCCAGCTGGCTTCTATTTTGGCTTTCACATTTTGTTACCTGAAACGCGTTTTAAAAACATTTGTCAGTGGGAAATACTGGTGAGTGAATCCCAGTTTAATCAAGTTTAAATAAAAAGTCACAGTGTACAGTATTGAGGGCGATCCCGCAATTATATTTGTTTACAAGACATCACAATTAACATCCATGGTACTGTCGAACCCGACTTGTGGACATGTTACTCCTTGACCAGGTGGTAACAAATTTTGTATACAAAACCCCAACATACTCATCATAATTGTATGCTTACAAATACTCAATAACCGTTATTCGCATGGAAAAGTATTTAAGGTTTTGTAAAATATTCAACAAAAGATTTACAAAAAGTGGATCAACTCACATTGCTGTCTTAGATTTTCCGTAAGGGTTTCCCGGTGATAATCTATAATTTACACAAATGTACACGCGTTAGTATGAATAACCCATTTTAACATTAGTAATACCCTCCCCGAGACGGCATTCCAATGACTACGTCGGTCAGAACCACGACAGCCATTACGGAACCCTAGATCAATTGGGCAGCGTATCTAATACGTATCCAGGGGTTATAATACTTACAACGGAGCAGAACTTCGCTAATTAAGGGGTATAATACCCGAGTATTACTCTACTATTCAGAAATTATGATTGAGAATGAAAGAAATGAACGACGGAAAACGAAAACCCGTTGCTTTCTTATATAGTTGCTGAATCTGACTCTCACGCGGCCCGCATAAGCGTAGCCTTAGGGCTACGCGGCCCGCGTCAAAGCCCGGTCAAAGCGTAGCTCATTCGGATCACCATCTAGACTTGACACGATGATGACACGTGTCATCACTAGGTTGCGCCACATTTTGGATCTCACGCGGCCCGCGTAAACTAACGTGGGTCTTACGCGGCCCGCCTGAGCTTAACAAAATCAACGAAATCAGTTCTAGACCTCTATACCGCACGCGTAAAGGGTTGGGGTGGGTCTACGCGGCCTGCCTCAACTTATATTTCAGATTTTTATTTAATCTTAATACTATTTAATATATTTGAGGTCCGTTTTCACGTATGGGGTATATTTTGGAACGTTTTGGGATATTTTTAAAATATACTAGGGTGTTGGAAAATATAATTAAGGGTATCGATTCAATTTTGAGAGTTGTTATATCAACTTAGCTCTGAGTTGAGAGAATGTAGGTTTTGAATCAGAATTTTCAATATTGGTAAGAAACATTCGAAAATCAGAGTGTAAACCATTTAGGATTTGTAATATCAGACTTTGCTCTGTAATTGGATCACCTAGAGCAATCAACTGATCAAACAGATTCTTTGCCTCATCACAAAACTGAATCACTGATTTATCTCCTTGTTTTAAACAATGAAATTGTGTTCGAATATAATTCTGATTGGCGAATACCTGTTGTGTAAACAATTCTTCAAGCTTCTACCATAACTCTGCAGATCTGGAAGCATCTCGAGCCAAATGAATCAGCGACGAAGACAAATTTGCAGAGATAAAAGCTGATACATATGCATCTGATTTGTCCCAAGCAGTTCTAGCTTCCTCAGATTCCGGTGGATTACAATTGATGATAAGATGTTGAAGAAGCCCTAACGTCTTCAAAATCAATGTTGTTTGATGCTTCCAGTTCAGGTAATTTGTTTCATCGTGCTTAATTAGCATTAGATTCATAACATTCTGAAATGGATTAGGATTTGGTGTAGCAATCGTTGAAGATTGAGTTTGAGAAACCGAAATAATGAACACAGATCAGAAGATAGAAGAACAGAGAAATCGGAGAAGAAAGAGATTGGAGATTGGCCGGAAAAAGGATCGGAATTTGATCGGAAAAGGAATGAATGGAAGGATCTGGAATCTAGAGCTCTGATACCATGAAACAAATGGATCAGGCTTCAATCATAACAGAATGAAAAGTTAGTTACAATTACAACAAACTCCTCTATATATAGAGGCTAACCAACACAACTAACTCTACTCAACTAGCTCAAACCAATACATACAAACTCATATATATCTCTAATAGTGCGACACGTGGAGTATGGGGGCACCCAAGACCAAAAGCCAATTTCAAAGGGGTATGGTGGGGCGTGGCTGGGGTGGCGTGGAAAAAAAGCCAATTTCAAAGGGCTAGTGCTCTTGCCAATGAGGTTCCGCCATGTCATGTGGGTAGCCCCGCCCAAGGGGCCACGCCGAAACCCAAGCCCACCCGGGGTGGTGACTTGGGCGTTTGTACCCAACCCCCGCCCCATACCCCATAGTCTTATTACCGATGAAAATACCGATATTGAATTTCTAAAAAGGCGGGTATCGAATACCGTACTGAATCTATTGGTATGGTACCGATTCAGTACCATACCGATACTCATTACAAAAAAAAAAAAAAAAAAAAAAAAAAAAAAAAAAAAACATCTCTATATGGTATTGGTACCGAACCGGTACCGATACCGAATTTCTGAAAAAAGGGATACAAAATCTATTGGTATGGTACCAGTACTCCACCTATTACACTCTCCATCTTTGATGTTACAAGTTTTCACCCTTTTAATCCAATTTACAAAACCGGTATTCCACCTATAACACTATTCATCTCCGATGTTACAAGTTTTTACTTTTTTAATCCAATTTACTAACTCTGTTAGTATTCCACCTATAACACTATTCATCTCCGATGTTACAAGTTTTTACTTTTTTAATCCAATTTACTAACTCTGTTAAACTTTTTTTTGTTAGTTTATGTCAAATGACCAAAATACCCTAGTTAATAATGAAAAAATAAGAGTAAACTGCAATTTTTGTCCACAAGGTTTGCTCAAATATAACGTTCCATCCACCTTTAACGCTCTTCTTCCTTGACGTTTCAAGTTTTAACAATTTTCCTTCTTCAGTTCTCGATATCTTAATTTTTTCACAATCATTGATTGGAATTCTTCCACCATTCGAATCACCTTCTTGGTTTTCACTTTAGCCTGAAGGTTGACGAAGGCTAAAGTGAAAATCAAGAGTTTGATTCAAATGATGGAAAAAATTTAATTGGTGATTACGAAGAAACAAGTTATCGAGAATCGAAGAGGGAAATATGTTGAAACTTGAAAAGTCAGAAACAAAGAGTGTCAAAGGTGGACGAAACTACATTAACTCTTATTTTTATATTATTACCAAGGGAATTTTGGCGATTTGATATACACTAACAAAATAAATCAATAGAGTTGGTGAACTAAATTAACAAAATATGAGGGAGGAAAAATATTAAAGGGGTACGAAATCTAACATTACAAACAAAACTCAGGAACGGAAAATGCACTTTACCACCGTGATTAACTTCTTCTTTTAAGTTGATTTTCAATTTCTTTTGTCTTTTCAATAATTTCCTTTTCCTACATCAAATGTCGATCATCCCATTTCCTCTGGCTGAGAGATGAGGCGGAGTGCTTTTCATTCTACTCTTGCGGCTACAAACAATATAATATACCCATTAATTTGTTTGATGCCAAGTTTATTTATCTCAGTTTAAAGATAAAAGGGGGATGGATCTATGCTGCAAAAATAAATACGGTAATTATTTATTTTCAATCTTAAAAGTTTTTGAAATAAAAGAAAATGATGGAAATTTAATGTTTATTACTTAACTTGAAATTTAGCTAAACAGATTAATTATATATAGAGAGAGAGTTTGATTTCAAAGTAAAATTTTTCTTAGTCCTTGAATCCAAATTTTAAATTTCTAACTACATACCTAATTTTTCTAGTTATAACTATCTCAGCACCCAATTTTTTCAGTTCTAACAATTTGAGTCCAATTGACTAAGGGGCTATTTGTTTACCTCTTAATGAGACTCTTAATGGTTCAGACTTCTTACTGGTTCAGCATTTGATGGTTCAGACTGTTTGTTTCACAAGCAGATGTCTGAATGGTTCAGACATTTGCCTCTGAATGGTTAAGATTTATACAGAGTCTGAATTGTTAAGACCTCTAATCTGAATTGGTCAGACATTTGCCTCTGAACGGTTAAGCATTATACAGGCTCTTAATGGTTCAGACCTCTTATCGGTTCAGCACTTAATGATTTAGACCTCTTACTGGTTCAACACTTAACCATTCAGATGTTGCCAAACAACCCCTAAGTATGTTAACTAGAAGGGCATTTCAGTCAATTACACCTAAGGTACAAGCCTATAATGCAAATTTTTTTTTTACCCATTATATATATACATACACGTACACACATAAATATTTCTCTCTCTAATCTTGAAGGGGTACGGTCCCAAGCCACGCACCAACATGCGCAACATCAAGCCTGTGTTGTTCGCGGAAGGCTATACCCAGAACAAGAGTCACCATCAAGAATATCCTCGTAAGCCTCTACGGCGCAAGCTTATGCATGCCAGTAAGGCATAGTACAACTAGTACAAGTGACAAAGCATGCGACCAATAGGCGCACGCTAGACTGTGTTTAGTGGAGCCTCACGACGAACAATCGTGCATGAGACAAGAAGTACAAAAAGACAGTGACGTGTCGCCAATCGCCGTGCGCCATGCACTGCTCCACGATCTCTATTAACCGCTAATGACATACCCAACAGTAAAGAAAACTACTAGGCCACGTGGATCCAATCAGCGTGCGCCATCTTCCCATTTGCCTGCAAACACTAACGGTTCTGTCCAAGGGGACAAATCGGATATTCCTTGATGTCGACGTCGAGCCCAAGGCCCATCAGCTCATCAGCCCATCTCCTTCGTTACCCTCTTCGGCTATAAATAGAATACTTCACCTCCAGGTTTAAGCATCGCTCTCTTACACTCCCACTTAATACACACACTTATTATCCTCAAAACAAGTTTTTATTCTCACGCCAGAGGGTGGTTACAAGGAGAACCCCAATCCTCTTCCTTGTAACGAGATTCACTGTGTTGTGTTGTTTTGCTAGATCAAGCAATAATCAGGCGAGAAAGAAAGAAGATTAATCTTATTTGAATAAGACTAATCCCACAAGCTAACATTCGGATTAACTTGGTGTTTCTATAAATCTCCACCACCTCACTATCTAACTACCACCGCTCCAGTACCACCACCAACATCGCACCATCCCTACCACCACTACACCACCACCACATCACCATCCCCACTCTACCTCCACCACCCCAACCGCACCACCCACCATCATTCCACCACCACCACCACCACCAACCACACGAGTTTTGGTGGATTCTAGTGGTCAAATCTAGGAGGTTCAGGGTGGTTTCAAGTGGCCAGATCCGCTTAAAGTTCCAAAACCCTTATCTTATGCACACCGCCGATCATCGTCGCATCTTCCATCATCTTTACTTCAGAGGGCAGTAAAGCATCATTGGAAATACCATATATAACTAAAAGCCGTCGATCAGAGATGGTTGAGCTGTTGAAGAAGAGCGAGTGCATCAGTTCTAGTCGTTGAATCGGTGCTATGGGTGCAACTGGAAAGTCTGATTGATCGGATTCCGGTGCTGTTGCGGAGAAATGTTCTCCGAAAGGGGAGAGTGATGGTCAGATCTGGGCGATTAGGGTGTATGTGGTGGTGGTGGTTGGCGATGGCGGTGAACAAGTAGAGAGGAAGAAAGAGAGAGGTGGGTTGGGGTGGTTAAAGATATGGAGAGTTTAAAGAGAGGGAGCGCACAAACATATAGAGAGGTGGGTTAGGGTGGTTTTATTATATATAATTTTGTTTTTTAATAGCAGAGCATTTTTGTCTTTTCATAAAAGAACTCACAGACTTATTAGACAGAGTTAGTCAAGAGGACTCAGATAGTTACAACTAGAAAAATCAGGTACTCAAATAGTTAAAATTTTGAAAATTGGACTCAGGCTTTTAAAACCATCAAAACACAGAGACTCAAAAAAATTACTTTTTATTTTAATCGTATCCGTGGGATCTCGTAAGGTTGCTAGGCTGAGCGGTATGGGGCGCTAAGCCCCTGCCACCTCAACTGATTTCGATCAATATCGCCACCTCCCACAACCATACAGAGGCGAGCGGAGCCCTATTGTTGGCCAGAGATCACAATAACGAGCATTGATTATTGGGCCTTGGTTGACTAGCCGTTACCAACGACTCTTTTTTTTAATATATTTTTTATTTTAAAAACAAATTTTTACCCTATAAATATACCCATTCAACCCATTTTTTAACACATAATTCACCAATTCATCCCATATTTTTAACTAAAAAACCATCTCTTCCAACCCATAACTTCATCATGCTTCCGGTTAATAACGACTCTAACGCATTTTCTCCGAACAATCCATGTTACATATCTACTCAACAAAACCCGTGGACCATGAACGCCAACACCGGTGAAGGTGAATACCGACCGCTACCGATCGCGAATTCATCAATGTGGGACATGCAATCACCACAACCTCGGAAAAGACCTCAACCCTTTCAAATGTCGGGTTTTACATGTACCCTCATGCGTTTGGCAAATACATGTCACAACCTATGTCTCCTATATCTCCTATGTCTCCACCCGATTGTCACACCCTGCTCGTAGCAGAAGCGCGAGATGTGATTACGAAAGGTTTTCATAGCATTCGACGTGTAAACGTCTACTATATTTAAAATAAACAACGATATCACTTGAAAAGTGTCACGGCCCCCGGCCCGGTTTGACCCGGTTCAGGAGCCGCGGGACAGAAATCCCGTGCTATTTATTTAATTTGAGTTGACAGCGGAATATTTTAGCAGGATCTTTTCACAACTGCAAATACTTGATTATTTTATTTCATAATTAGGGATAAAACCCCGGTAGTTTACAATAAGGTGATTTCACAGGGAAATCTTTATTTTACAAAACATGTTTCTTTATTTATATTGAGCCACTTCATTTAAGCTTGTAGTGCTTCGCGGCACTTTTCCTGGATCACAACAGATCACCTGAAACATGTTTGAAAAAGGTTTTGTCAGCAGGGAAATACTGGTGAATCATTCTTTTTACTAAAAATGACGTGTTGTTATAATTTACAGTATTAAGAGCGATTACAATGTTTCCACATCTCAACCAACTACCCACGATATTTATCACTCGACCACCTATTGGCTATCTCGTTGTCCAATGGTGTCTGTGATTATGGTTATATCACCCCTTGGCTAACTCGTTGTCCAATGGTGACGGTTATCAAGTAATGTATACAAAACCCCACATACCAGCTGTAATTTGGAGATTACAAAGACTTAATCCCTGTAATTATAACTTTGAAATAAATAGGGTTTTGGAAAGCAATTTGATTAAAAAGAGAATGACTCACATTGCAGATTTATTCGAGCAGAGTTTAGCCTACTGATAAGCCTGTTAACCTAATTTAACAATAATGCACACGAAACTAGGTTAGTAACCAATACAGCATTTACGATAACTCACGAGATTAAAACCCTCACAACGAATGTCAAAGTGCGATACTTAAACATCCATCGAATTTACGACGAATGACAAAGCATAACCCTAATGTGGGCAGCACTTAAACATCCATTGGATAGTTTAATCGATCGGACATTGAATCGTAGCAGCGATCGAGTTATTACCCTGCAGCGATTCGTGATTTGTGTGTGTTTTGTAGTAATCAGGTAATATCTCAACGTACGTATTGAATTTTTACGTCGAACTGAAGCCAGAAATCAAGTCCCACGCCCCTATATTTATACCTGAAAAACAGCCCCCTCGCGTGGCGCGAGGAGCTGTCGCATGGCGCGAGGGGTGCTCCCCTACCATAGGGTAGCCCCGTGTCCCAGTAGGCTTGCTGAGTTGGTCGTTCGTTCAATTTCAATTTACACGTAAAACTGTGTTGATATTATCAACTAGGGTTTACCCCCCTGAGTTTTAGGGGCCCTGATCCTGATTCCGATTGTTCTAGAAATTTTAGGGTTTATGCAGGATCACTTGGGGGTCTTAATTAGGGTTTCCTATTGGATCAAATATAATAATAAATAATACTTTTGGTGAGAGTTGTTACATCCTCCCCACCTTAATAAAAATCTCGTCCTCGAGATTTACTGAAATAAGTGAGGATATTTTTGCTTCATTTCTGATTCCAGCTCCCAAGTATATTCAGGTCCCCTTTTTGAATCCCACTTGACTTTGACCAGTACTAGCTGCTTGTGCTTGAGAAACTTGATCTTTCTATCTTCTATTTGTAATGGCTTCTCAACAAATTTTAACTTTTCATTTACCTCTATATCTTGAAGAGGTACTACCAAAGACTCGTTAGATAGACATTTCTTGAGATTGGATACATGAAATACATCATGTACTCCAGCTAGCTCTTCTGGTAGTTGTAAACGATAGGCAACTGGTCCTATACGTTCGATCACTGAAAATGGTCATACGTATCATGGACTTAGCTTTCCTTTCTTACCGAATCGAACTACCCCTTTCCAAGGAGAAACTTTCAACAGTACTTTGTCTCCAATTTGAAATTCTAACGGCTTTCGTCTATTGTCTGCATAACTCTTTTGGCGATCTCGAGCCGTCTTTAGTCTTTCCTTGATTTGAGTGATCTTGTCAGTGGTTTCTTGTACTATTTCAGGACCGGATAATTAACTTTCTCATATTTCTGCGCAGCAAACTGGAGTTCTGTATTTTCGTCCATACAATGCTTCGAATGGGGCAGCTTCGATGCTTGCATGATAACTATTATTATAGGAAAATTCGATCAAAGGTAGGTGATCATCCCAGTTTCCACCAAAATCTATTACACATGCCCTAAGCATGTCCTCCAGAGTTTGGATCGTCCTTTCACTTTGTCCGTCTGTTTGTGGATGATACGCAGTACTTAAATTTAGTCGGGTTCCCATTGCTTCTTGAAAACTTGTCCAGAAGTAGGAAGTGAAACGACTATCTCTATCCGATACAATGGAGAGTGGAACTCCACGTAAGGATACTACTTCATCTACGTACAACTTGGCTAACCTTTCCATGCTAAAGGTTTCTTTCATGGGTAGAAAATGAGCTGATTTGGTTAATCGATCCACAATTACCCAAATCGCATCATTACCTTTTCTAGTTTTGGGTAACTTAGTAACAAAATCCATTGTTATGAGTTTCCATTTCCATACATGCAATTCTAATTGTTGAAGTAGACCTGAAGGTTTCTGGTGTTCTGCTTTAATTTGTTAACAAGTAAGACACTTAGAAACATATCTAGCTATGTCCTTTTTCATTCCTATCCACCAGAAATTATTTCTTAAATCTTGGTACATTTTATTGTTTCCTGGATGTATGGTATACCTAGATTTATGAGCTTCTTCTAAAATCTTATTTCTTAATTCTCCTTGCTTAGGTACCCAAATTCTTTTCTTGTGGAATCTCCAAATTCCATCACTTCCTTGTTCTAATTCTTTTATTCGTCCCTTCATTCCTTCAGCATCGTCCTTGATTGCTGTTTCTTGAACATTCTTTAGTTGTTCCATTAAATCTAACTGTAGATTTAATCTAAGAGCACGGACCCGTCGTTGTTTCTCATGATACTTATGACTTAAGGCATCTGCAACTACATTTGCCTTTCCTTCGTCATACTGAATATCACAGTCGTAGTCGCTTAGTATTTCCATCCATCTCCTTTGTCTCATGTTTAACTCTTTTTGCCCAAATATATACCTTAAACTTTTGTGATCCGTATTGACAGTAAACTTACTTCCATACAGATAATGTCTCCAAATCTTGAGGGCAAAAATTATGGCTCCTAACTCTAAGTCATGAGTCGTATAGTTTTCTTCGTGCTTTTTCAATTGTCTTGATGCATACGTGATTACCTTCTTGCGTTGCATTAGTACACATCCTAATCCTAGCTTAGAAGCATCACAGTAAACTTCAAAATCTTCTGTTCCTTCTGGTAAGGCTAGAATTGGAGTGTTTGTTAACTTTTGCTTTAGAATTCTAAAGGCTTCTTCTTGCCTAGGTCCCCATTCAAACTTAACCGCTTTACAGGTTAGCTTAGTTAATGGTATTGCTATCTTAGAAAAATCCTTAATAAAGCGCCTATAGTATCCAGCTAATCCTAGAAAACTTCTAATTTCCATAGCTGTCTGTGGAACGTTCCATTTGGTAATTGCTTCTATCTTAGCAGGATCTACATGAATACCTTCATGATTCACCATGTGTCCTAAAAATTGCACTTCTTGTAGCCAAAATTCACACTTCGAGAATTTGGCATAAAGCTTTTCTTTTCTTAACAAAGTTAAGAGTGCATGCAAGTGCTGACAATGCTCGTCCTGAATTTTGGAATAAATAAGTATATCGTCGATGAAGACAATTACAAACTTATCCAAATATGGTTTACAAATTCTATTCATCATGTCCATAAATGCTGCAGGTGCATTCGTTAATCCAAAGGGCATGACTGTAAACTCGTAATGACCATACCTAGTTCTGAAAGCAGTTTTAGGTATGTCTTCTTCTTGTACCTTTAATTGATGATATCCGGAGCGCAAGTCGATCTTAGAAAAATATCTAGCTCCTTGAAGTTGATCGAAAAGATCATCAATCCTAGGTAATGGGTATCGATTCTTAATTGTAACCTTATTCAATTCTCTATAATCAATACACATTCTCATTGACCCATCTTTCTTTTTCACAAACAACACTGGTGATCCCCAAGGGGATGAACTAGGTTGTATGAATCCCTTACTTAGTAATTCATCTAATTGCTTTTTCAATTCTAGCATTTCTGTGGGTGCTAACCGATAAGGTGCCTTGGCTATCGGTGTAGTTCCGGGAATTAGATGAATTCTAAATTCTACTTCCCTGTTGGGTGGTAATCCAGGTAGTTCTTCCGGAAAGATATCCGGTTATTCTGATAGTACCGGAATTTCCTTAAGTTCCTTATCTTTAGTATTAATGATTACTGAAATCATATATACTATTCCTTGCTTTCGTTCATAACTAGCAATTTTCATTACTGAAATGAACTTCATTGGCTTTCGTGGTTTATCTCCTGTAATCATTACTAATTCTCCTGAGGGTGCACAAACTTCTACGGAATTCTTGCCACAAAGAATTCGAGCATGGTTGGCTACTAACCAATCCATTCCTAACACAACATCAAATCCGGCTAAATCCATAGGTAATAGATTTGCCGAAAATTTATGACCTAAAAGTTCTATCTTTCCTTCTTGCACAACCTTATTTATTTTAACAGAATTTCCATCTGCCGTTTCGACTGTAAAAATTTGCCTAAGGTTGGTCAAAGGTAAATTAAGAGCTTAGCAAAATGAAGTATTGATAAAACTTTGGTTTGCACCAGAGTCAAATAATACTTTTGCATAAACGTTGTGAACTAGGAACGTACCAGCTATCACATCTGGAATGAGTTCTGCCTCCTGAGTAGTTAATTGGAAGGCTCGAACATTCTTCTTGGTAGCTCCTTTGGCCGGTTTGGCTTTATTGTCTGCTGGTTTAACCAATTTAGGGCATTCTGGTTTGAAATGTCCCATTTCTTCACAGTTATAGCAGATCCTTGTTTTCTTTCTGCAGTCTTCTTCACGATGTCCTACAACTTTGCAAAAGTTGCAGGTTACATTACATTTTCCATAATGTTTCTTTCTGCAATTCCTGCAGAACGGCGGAGTTGAGGATTGCCCTGTTCCTCTCTTTTTGAAGTTGCTATTATTACCCACACGAAATCCTTGGGTAATTTTCTGAGCTAATTCCTTTTTCCTATTTTCATCTCTTGTGCGTACCAGCTCATCAGTTAGGGTGTTAGCTAATTCTACCGCATCGTCAATAGTGCGAGGTCTCGCAGCTTTAACGATATTACGGATTTCGCTAATCAATCCCCAAATATAGCGAGAAATAAGTACCGGTTCTGGCGAAGCCAGTGTGGGTACCACTCTAGCATATTCGAAGAATGTCGAAGTATACCCTCGACAGTCTACACCCATCATTCGATGATTCAGGAACTTATTTGCCATTTGTTCTTTTTCATATTCAGGACATAATTTTCTTTCTATTAACTGCTTAAATTCCTCCCAACTCATGGCATAGGCCACATTTCTTCCTTTGGCTTGAAGTACAGTATTCCACCATTCTAGCGCCCCTTCTTTAAAAAGATTTGACGCATACATGACCTGGTCTTCTTCAGCACATTTACTTATCATAATTACTGCTTCGGTTTTCTCTAACCAACTCAGTGCTGCAGTTGCCCCTTCATTACCTGCAAACTCAGCTGGTTTACAGGCAAGAAATTCTTTATAAGTGCAACCAGGCGTTGCAGCTTTCATTTTCTTAGGGAGCGGGGCCTGCCGTGGATCATTAGCGTTGTTAGTATGATTACCGCCTCCGTTTACGCTATAACTAAAGTTATCTTCTTGGGTACGTTTACTAGGAATGATTTGTTGAGGTTCAACAGGTTTCTGGGCAGCAGCAAGGATTGCTGGAATTGCAGTGGCTATTCCCTGAGCAACGATATTCTCGATATCTTGCCTATTCAGAAATTGATCTTCCTGGTGTTGCTCAGATTGGTTAACTTCGTTAACTGGTTCATTATTAGCGTTTTCCATCTGATAATTAATATATATAATTTATTAGTATAGAGTAAATAACAATTATACAAAATAATCATGCAAATTTCACAACACACATATAGTCAAAATTATCGATTTCTCGATTCCCATTTTATATATATTATTATGCGTCATTACACACCGTTATCTTACAAAGGTTTTATTTGTAGGTTATTTTACAGACTTTATTTTATTACTATTATACAATCACAACTTCACCATCATCCTATTCCTGGGTACTTTAGTAGCGCCGTTCCCTTTCGTCGTATTTCCAGGAGATTTGCTCTCCTACCTCCCGAATCCTATTTCCTGCACCTATCAGTTCCTCGCCAAAATGGCGGAGTTCAGCTAAGTTTTCATTGCTCATTGGTGGGTTTGGTATAGGTTCTGGGTCAAACTGAGGGAAAAAGGTATAAGGGTTGTTTAGGAGGATTTGAAACTGCCAGTCATTGGTCCACCACTAGTCCATTTCTCTTAGAGGTTGGGTGTGGATCAGAGGATCTGGAATGGCTGGTTCCAAATTTATTGGAAGTTGTGTTTCGGCAGGATAAGGGTAAAGATTGGTATTGATAGGGCTAATGATATCACAACCTGCCAGTATGTGATCCAATTCCTCCTGTAATGGTAACTCCTCGATTTGCTTAGAACTTTCCCCAATTTCCATTTCTACTTTCCTGGAATCTTCCCCGATTGCAATTCCTTTTCCTTTATCTATGGTATTCTCTATTTTGGGAATTCTCCTAGTTGCTGGTTTCCTTCTACGTACACGTCTCCATCCTACAAATCTTCTCCTTTTCTTAGGTTTTGGTTTCTCCAGAGGTGGAGCGTTGAATTCCATAGGTTCTTCCGCATCGGGTATGTAACCAGTAAAGTCTTTGGAAACTTCTATTTTCACCGGATACAGATTGAGATTATGAAGAGCTTCAGATAACTCATTCATGCTGTTTAGCATATATGCAAAAATACTAAGTTAAAAATTTTATAACAAATTTTCACAGATAACCTTCAAGTATTATTGCATACCGTGTGACTAATTTAATACAAAGGACAACTAAAAATTAAAACATACTAGGGTTTATTGTAAACTTTATTTATTTACTGGGTAGAGTTTCTGTCTTTTAGGTAATAAGGGTGCTAGAACTGGGTCAGGATATTTTAAAGATTTGTATTTACTGCTACAATGGCTAGCATATAGAGATCTGCCCATTTTTCATCTAACTTGTCTTCCCATGGTGGGTTACTGCCTAAATTCGGGGTTTCTTGATTAACTCTCCTTTCTTTTGGTTGTGATTTCTTTATTTTCTCCTGACTTTTCCTAATAATCAAACTTCTTTTATTAGGAGAAAGTGGCTCCTCATATTGTGCCTTTCGAACAAATATTCATTCCTCAGTATCTACTGAGTATCTTGAGGAATTTGATTGGGATGAACTTCCCTTTTCTTTTGGTGAAGTATCTAATTTATGGTAGATATCCGAAAGTCTTTGCTTACCCATACTGTAAACAAATATTCAAATAATAAAACACATAATCACAAAAATGATAATCTGGAAAATTAAGTATTTAAAATACTTAATAGGCTTAAATTAGTGGCTCTGATACCACCTTTTTCTGTCACGGCCCCCGGCCTGGTTTGACCCGGTTCAGGAGCCGCGGGACAGAAATCCCGTGGTATTTATTTAATTTGAGTTGACAGCGGAAGATTTTAGCAGGATGTTTTCAAAACTGCAAATTCCTGATTATTTTATTTCATAATTAGGGATAAAACCCCGGTAGTTTACAATATGGTGATTTCACTGGGAAATCTTTATTTTACAAAACATGTTTCTTTATTTATATTGAGCCACTTCATTTAAGCTTGTAGTGCTTCGCGGCACTTTTCCTGGATCATAACAGATCACCTGAAACATGTTTGAAAAAGGTTTTGTCAGCAGGGAAATACTGGTGAATCATTCTTTTTACTAAAAATGACGTGTTGTCATAATTTACAGTATTAAGAGCGATTACAATGTTTCCATATATCAACCAACTACCCACGATATTTATCACTCGACCACCTATTGGCTATCTCGTTGTCCAATGGTGTCTGTGATTATGGTCATATCACCCCTTGGCTAACTCGTTGTCCAATGGTGACGGTTATCAAGTAATGTATACAAAACCCCACATACCGGCTGTAATTTGGAGATTACAAAGACTTAATCCCTGTAATTATAACTTTGAAATAAATAGGGTTTTGGAAAGCAATTTGATTAAAAAGAAAATGACTCACATTGCAGATTTATTCGAGCAGAGTTTAGCCTACTGATAAGCCTGTTAACCTAATTTAACAATAATGCACACGAAACTAGGTTAGTAACCAATACAGCATTTACGATAACTCACGAGATTAAAACCCTCACAACGAATGTCAAAGTGCGATACTTAAACATCCATCGAATTTACGACGAATGACAAAGCATAACCCTAATGTGGGCAGCACTTAAACATCCATTGGATAGTTTAATCGATCGGACATTGAATCATAGCAGCGATCGAGTTATTACCCTGCAGCGATTCGTGATTTGTGTGTGTTTTGTAGTAATCAGGTAATATCTCAACGTACGTATTGAATTTTTACGTCGAACTGAAGCCAGAAATCAAGTCCCACGCCCCTATATTTATACCTGAAAAACCGCCCCCTCGCGTGGCGCGAGGGGCTGTCGCATGGCGCGAGGGGTGCTCCCCTACCATAGGGTAGCCCCGTGTCCCAGTAGGCTTGCTGAGTTGGTCGTTCGTTCAATTTCAATTTACACGTAAAACTGTGTTGATATTATCAACTAGGGTTTACCCCCCCTGAGTTTTAGGGGCCCTGATCCTGATTCCGATTGTTCTGGAAATTTTAGGGTTTATGCAGGATCACTTAGGGGTCTTAATTAGGGTTTCCTATTGGATCAAATATAATAATAAATAATACTTTTGGTGAGAGTTGTTACAAAAAGTCGATACAAACCATAGTATTTTTGTATACAAACATGAACTAAATACTTCAAATTTTTGCAAAATATATTTAAACAAAGATAGTTCTAATAATTGGGCTTTGGCCCATATATTCCGCATGAACGCGGCGCGGAAGATACAGGCAAACTCTCAAGACGGCATCATTCCTACATCCTTAGCCCTTGACTTCCAAAAACCATGCAACGTCTTTCATTTCCCTAAAATACATGTTAAGTAAAACGTCAACATAATGTTGGTGAGTTCACAGATTTTGCTTGACACAAATGAATCTTTAAAACATTTGAGAAACTTTGCATAAAACCGGTATGCATAGTGTCAATGAAATTCGTTGACCAATTAATGTTTTACAAAGACATGAACATACCTGTCGACATAAGCAAGTAACTGTTGATGCATTATTTTGGTGTCTGTAACTTGTCTTATTTAACGATGTAATTTATACGGTCTTTTATATTATCGAGTCTGTAATTCGCCGTCGACCAAGTCGGATATCCTCCTATCCTACTTGTGTCCGACAACGTTTGTCTCGTCCGTTATGTAAAGTTTAATGACAATGCATGTTGCATGTGATCTGTTATGTTTGTTTGTGTGTTTGTTTGTTGTTGCTGTAAACTGTCTGTTTGCAGCAAACACTTCAACAATTGCAGCCCTCAATGAAACTCTAAGGTTTCATCGAGCACTACATGACGAAACCCTCAAATGGTCAAAACTCAATGTTTCGTCGTAATGGATGACAAAACTCCTAGAGTTCCGTCGTCCAGGACGTTTTGTCAGGCCCAAGTCAGGTTTCGTCGGGCCCAATCCAGGTTTCGTCGAAGTTGGGCCTGGGCTGCTATATAAACACTTTATGGTTTCACTTTGAAACTATGAGAGCATAACCTTACTGAAAGTCTACTGTCAAACTGTGTGTGTATATGTTTGATCATTGTTCTCATCCTGTTAATCAATTGGCTCTGATACCACTTGTAGGTCCCGATTTCTGAGGATCGATAACGAAACCAAATCACTTGTTTATCACAAACACGGTCACGAGTGCGGAATCCCCGTGACTATGCCAAACCAAACATAGATACCTTTTAGCATTTTAGGGGGAGTAAATTCAAGAAAATACAAAAACATTTGAAAAATCAAAAATCCAAAAATATGTCTTTACTTTCTGTCTTTAAGTTGAAAAATTCAAAAATTCAAAAAAAATTAGAAAACCAAAAATGAGTTTCTTGGATTAAGGAAGATGATGATATTCACTGGTGTGGTCGGTCAACATGTTCAAAATGTAAAACAAAAAAAATTTGAGAAATGATAAGTATCTCTACTAACGATGTATCGGTAGGCTCACAATCAGACTAAAATGTGCAGAATGATACAAACCTAACAGACTTCAAGTCAGGTGGGAACCATTCATTGGCATATGGTCTTGGTACCGAAATTTCGTTTGATTGATTGCCGAGGTTCTGAGATATTCGGTTTTTATGCTGCTTATCATCTGGGTATCATGGTTGTATCTTTTACCGAAATATAACGGAGACGAAGTCTAGATCTTCCATGATACTATACATACATGTACATATTGCATTCGACCTCAATAAGTGATCAACAATCACATGTCCAAATCAAATAAGTGATAAAATATCACATTTATCCGGGAGTCAAGTTCGTCTCTATGCTGTACATTGTACTGACCTGTTCACGGACTTGCTCCTGTGCCCTCATGCATATGAAAATCAAGTTCCTCATCAATAAGTGATTCTATCACATAGGGCTTGTTTTCAATAAAAAATAAGTGAGTATCTCACATTCTTTTATACGGTCAAACAGATGATAAACGGTATACTCACCAGTTAGATGAACTCTCGTGCATACCTTGATACGGGAATGTGTCGTGAGTGGATGAACATCGACTTGTAAGTATAATCCTTACCATTAATCGTATCTCCTTATTATGATTACATCTGATCAGATTGAGCTTATGTGGACAACTATACCGATAATCGAGGTAGTATACTTATCCAGAGCTTTAAACAGAAATCAAAATCATGTTGACTAAGACCGTTAGCTGGTATGATTCCTTATCCTTGAAATTCGCAAAAAGATTGCTCTTGTACAGTTGTTTATTTCTTTTTATAGCTTTTCGATTAGTTTACCGTGCTTTAAATTCTGTTTTAGTGTACTTGTAAAGTTCATTTTTGAATTAGCCGAAGTTGTAACTTGGTGTTTTCTGCCGGAAGCCTGAAACATACTTCATAAAATGTCCTTGCATTCGTTAAACTCAATCAAAATGGAAATGTGTTCAAATAAACAAAAACTGTTAAAAAAGTGTGCAAACTTTCAAGTTTCCATGCCTTAGTGAATTTTTGACAAAAGTGTCGACGAAACTCCTTTTGGTCGACGAAACCCTTTTATGTCGACGAAACTCCATGGTCAAAGTCAACTTTTTCAAACCTTGGTCAAAATTGGTCAAAACTATTTGAGTTCACGATGAAACTCCACGTTTTGTCGAGGTCACGACGAAACCCCACTGGCCCTTTTAAGTTTCGTTATGGGCTAAATGTTCAAGCCCAACCTAAGGTTTCGTCGAAGCCCACATAAGGTTTCGTCGAAGATAGAGTTTTGCTGGGGTAAGTCAGTTTATAAAGGGGTCCCAGGTCTATTCAATTATCATTTTTTCAAACACTCAACACCCACTCTCTGTATCATCCTCTCCAACACTCCTCATCCATACCCCTTCTCACCAACTTCAAAATCTTTCTGATTCTTTATACTTTTTCAAAATATCAAGGTATACAAAAGGATTCTCTACATGTTTCGGACCTTAGGAACCACTCAACACCCACTCTCTGTATCATCCTCTCCAACACTCCTCATCCATACCCCTTCTCACCAACTTCAAAATCTTTCTGATTCTTTATACTTTTTCAAAATATCAAGGTATACAAAAGGATTCTCTACATGTTTCGGACCTTAGGAACCATGTGATCTTCTCCGATTGTTCGACAAACCCTCGAAATACACTGTCTATTCGATTTCTTCATGATATTGACTTGTGTTTATTCTGGTTTCTTATAAAAACTGTTAGAACTAGGGTTTGTTTTGATATTATACATTGATTTGATTTTGATTCGGGTTGGGTTTTTGTTTAAGCAAAAACAGGGGATGATGGTTGTTGATTATTAAACCGTTTTGAGTGGGTTTCGGGTCAAAATTTGTGTCGGTTTTACATTCTATGATGTGTTGATTTGTTTGGGTGTTTACAAGGTGTCAAAATGTTGGTTTGATTGTGAATTGATCATCATTTAAACAACAGACGGCGAAACCCCTTTGATTTGAAAAACCTCCAAATCGACGAAACCTAAGTTTCTTCATGCTGTACACGACGAAACTCCACTATGACGAAACCTTCGATGAAACTCCTCTGGTCAACGGTCAACGCTGACTTTGTTTGACCAAGTAGGTTTCATCGTAAGTGTCGCAACCCCCGATCCCTGATCCCCGGGAACGGGCGGACGCGAACTCGGAATTTCGGTGGTATCAGCTTGTTAATTTGGCAGCGGAAATTACATCAGGACCGTTGTTAGGAAATATTTATCAGAGTAAAACCACCATATTTAATATTAATAATCACATGGGCAAAACCCAAGTTTCTTATTACAATACGTTTATAGGGATAAACCCTATTTTATTGAATTTAAAACATCGTCTTTTAGGTAACTTCTATAGCCACATTTTTCCCAAGCCTTCAGTGCTCTCCAGCTGGCATTTTACTAATTGGCTGTCACATTGTGTTACCTGAAACGCGTTTTAAAAACATTTGTCAGTGGGAAATACTGGTTAGTGAATCCCAGTTTAATCAAGAAACATTTTATCAATTAAAACAGTATTGAGAGCGATCACATTGTTTATTTATACACAATTACTCCTTTTAGTACTGTCAAACCTGACTTGTGGGTCATATTACACATTGGCTAACTCATTGTCCAATGGTAACGTATTGTCATCCCGACTTACTACTCACAGTGTAGTAAATTTTGTATACAAAACCCCAACATACCGGTAGTAATTGAAGAACTACAAAGACTCAATCACCGCTTAATCACATTGTAAAACAATTAAGGTTTTGTAAAATATTACCAAAAAGTTTAACAAAAAGAGGATAAACTCACATTGCTATCTTAGAATTCGCGTAAGGGTTTCCTGGATATAATCTATAATTTATACAAATGTACATTGGTTAGTATCATAACCCTTTAAAAATATTAATGATACCCTCCCCGAGACGGCATTCCAATAACTACGTCGGGCAGAACCACGACAGTTGTTAAGGAACCCTAAATCAACCGGGCAGCGTATCTATTACGAAACTGGGGTTATAATACTTACAACGGAGCAGAACCTCGCTAATTAGGGGGTATTATACTCGAATATTATGTCTACTGTGAGAGATTTTCGTTTAGAAAGAAAGTAGTGAGCGACTGAAATTGAAATCCGATGAAATCTATTTATAGTGCTGAAATCTGGTCTCCACACGGCCAGCGTAGATGTACGCAAGGGCTTACGCGGCCCGCGTCAACCCTGGTCAACAGGGTAGCTTGTCCCGGTCATGATCTAGCCCGGCCACGATGATGACACGTGTCATCACCGGGCTGCACCACAACTTTGAGCTCAAGCGACCCACGTTAACTTAAACGGGGTCTTACGCGGCCTGTCTGGACTTAAGAAACCAAAAGAAATCAGGTATCCTCCTCAATACCGCCCGCGTAAAGGGTTGGGGTGGGTCTACGCGGCCCGCCTTGTCACGGCCCTTAGCCCCGGTTGGACCCGGTCCAGAGCCGCGAGGCAGGAAATCCCGTGGTATTTAATTTAGCGACAGCGGAAGACTTTTTAAACAGGATCAATTATTAATAAAACTGCTCGTTTATATATATATAACATAGGGATAATTCCCATAATTTACAAACACTTGATTTCACTGGGAAATCCTTTATTTCTTTAAAACATGTTTCTTTATTTATTTACATTGAGCCACTTTCTAAGCTTGTAGTGCTACTCGGCACTTTTCCTTTGCTCACAACAGATCACCTGAAACATGTTTGAAAAAGGTTTTGTCAGCGGGAAATACTGAGTGAATCATTCTATTTAGTAAAACATCCTGTTTATTATAATGTACAGTATTAAGAGCGATTACAATTGCCTCATCTTTTAAATTAACTGATCCAGTTGTCACTTTACCGGACTGTGACTGTGGACATATCACTTGTAGGGTCCTTTCACCCCAAGTGATAAATAATTAGTAGCTATGTGCACATCCCCCCACATACTGGCAGTAATTTCAGATAACAAAGACTTAATCCCTGTAACTATAACTTTGAAATAAACTTGCTTTTGAAAGTAATTTGATAAAAAGAGAATGACTCACATTGTAGATTTAACGAGCAGAATATAAGCCTACTGATTAGCCTTGATTAACCTAATTTAATTAACAATGCACACACAATCAGTTAGTAACTAATACAACAGTTACAACAATTCACGAGATTAAACCTTCACAACGAGTTATTAGTGCAATACTTAATAATTCAATGGATTCACAACGAATGACAGAGTATAGTCCGAATTCGAGCAGTACTCAAACATTCAAGTCGAAATCACAATGAATTAATAAAGTATAATCTCAATTTGAGCGGCACTTAAACAATCGTTGGATAGTTATAATCGATCGGACATTGAATCGTAATAGCGATCGAGTTATTACCCTGATTGTGGCGTTGATTAGTGCACTGTGTGTGTTAATTGTAGTATATAGAACGTAAATTCGATTTCTGGAACGAATTCCTTCGTCGATCATATGCCAAATTTCAAGTCCCAATGTCTGCTATTTATAGCCAAATTTTGAGATGCCCTGCGCATCGTAGGCCAAACATCCCTTACGCATCGTATGCGTTTTAAACTGGCTGCGCATCGTAGGCAACAAACCCCTACGATGCGTATGGGTTGAAAAATAGGGTTATAGACTAGCCACGTCTGGGACTAACTATGCTGAATCAACACTTTCGAATTTTATGAATTTTACAACGAGTTTTAAAGGATAATTATCAACTAGGGTTTACCCCCTTTGAGTTTTAGGGGCCCTAATCCTGATTCTGAAAATTATGAAAATTTCAGGGTTTGTTCAGAATCACTTGGGTTTCTCAATTAGGGTTTCCTATTGATCAAATGAAAATAATAACTAGGACTTTTGATGAGAGTTGTTACATTCTTCCCACCTTAATAAAATCTCGTCCTCGAGATTTACTGGAATAAATGAGGATACTTTTTCTTCATTTCTGATTCCAGCTCCCAAGTGTATTCAGCTCCTCTTTTTGAATCCCATCTAACTTTGACTAAAACTAGTCTTTTGTGTTTGAGAAACTTGATCTTTCGATCCTCCATTTGAAGAGGTTTCTCCACAAATTTCAGCTTTTCGTTTACCTCTATTTCTTGAAGAGGTACTACCAAAGATTCATCTGATAAACATTTCTTGAGATTGGATACATGAAATACATCATGTACTCCAGCAAATTCTTCTGGTAGTTGTAAACGATAAGCAACTAATCCTATACGTTGGATCACTGAAAATGGTCCTACGTACCTTGGACTTAGCTTTCCTTTCTTACCGAATCGAACAACTCCTTTCCAAGGAGAAACTTTCAAGAGTACTTTATCTCCAACCTGAAATTCTATCGGCTTGCGGCGATTATCTGCATAACTCTTCTGGCGATCTCGAGCTGTCTTCAACCTTTCCTTGATTTGAGTAATCTTGTCGGTTGTCTCTTGCACTATTTCAGGCCCTGACAATTGACTTTCTCCTATTTCTGCCCAACATACTGGAGTTCTACACTTTCTTCCATAAAGTGCCTCAAATGGAGCAGTTTCAATACTTGAATGATAACTATTGTTATAGGAGAATTCAATTAATGGTAAATGATCATCCCAGCATCCACCAAAATCAATTACACATGCTCGGAGCATGTCTTCCAGTGTTTGTATTGTCCTTTCACTTTGTCCGTCTGTTTGAGGATGATATGCAGTGCTTAAATTTAGTTGAGTTCCCATTGCTTGCTGGAAACTTTTCCAGAAATGAGAAGTGAAACGACTATCTCTATCTGAAACAATGGAGAGTGGGACTCCATGTAAAGATACTACTTCGTCTACGTACAACTTGGCTAACCTTTCCATACTAAAGGTTTCCTTCATTGGTAGAAAATGAGCTGATTTGGTTAATCGATCCACAATTACCCAAATCGCATCATTACCTTTTCTTGTTTTGGGTAACTTAGTAACAAAATCCATTGTTATGAGTTCCCATTTCCATACAGGCATTTCCAATTGTTGTAGTAATCCTGAGGGTTTCTGGTGTTCTGCCTTAACTTGTGAACAAGTAAGACATTTAGATACATATTTTGCGATATCTTTCTTCATTCCTATCCACCAGAAATTCTTTCTTAAATCTTGGTACATCTTATTGTTTCCAGGATGCATAGTATACCTAGATTTATGAGCTTCTTCTAAAATCTTATTTCTTAACTCTCCTTGTTTAGGTACCCAAATTCTTTTCTTGTGGAATCTCCAAATTCCATCATTTCCTTGCTCTAGTTCTTTTATATAACCTTTCATTCTTTCAGCATCGTCCTTGATTGCTGTTTCTTGAATGTTCTTTAATTGTTCTATTAAATCTACTTGTAGATTTAATCTAAGAGCACGGACTCGCTTTTGTTTTTCATGATACTTACGACTTAAGGCATCTGCAACTACGTTTGCCTTCCCTTCGTGATATTGAATATCACAGTCGTAATCACTTAGAATTTCCATCCATCTTCTTTGCCTCATATTTAATTCTTTCTGTCCAAATATATACCTCAAACTTTTATGATCTGTATAGACAGTAAACTTACCTCCGTACAGATAATGTCTCCAAATTTTCAAGGCAAAAATTATGGCTCCTAATTCTAAGTCATGAGTTGTATAATTTTCCTCATGCTTTTTCAACTGCCGGGAAGCATACGCAATTACCTTCT
The DNA here is from genome assembly GCA_030545235.1 of Helianthus tuberosus. Classification (NCBI taxonomy): domain Eukaryota; kingdom Viridiplantae; phylum Streptophyta; class Magnoliopsida; order Asterales; family Asteraceae; genus Helianthus; species Helianthus tuberosus. The sequence goes on from CM060363.1 coordinate 65,307,215, forward strand.
TGCGTTGCATCAATACACATCTGTATCCTAATTTTGAAGCATCACAGTATACTTCAAAATCTTCTATTCCTTCGGGCAATGCTAAAATTGGAGCATTCGTCAATCGTTGCTTCAAAATCTTAAAAGCTTCTTCTTGCCTATGTCCCCATTCAAACTTAGTGGCTTTACAGGTTAACTTAGTCAAAGGTACAGCTATCTTAGAAAAATCCTTAATAAATCTTCTGTAATATCCAGCTAAGCCTAGAAAACTTCTAATTTCCATAGCTGTTTGTGGGACCTTCCATTTGGTAATTGCTTCTATTTTAGCAGGATCTACATGAATTCCTTCATGATTCACCATATGACCTAAAAATTGCACTTCCTTTAACCAAAATTCACACTTTGAGAATTTTGCATAAAGTTTTTCCTTTCTTAACAAAGTTAAGAGTGCATGCAAATGTTGGCAATGTTCTTCTTGACTTTTGGAGTAAATTAGGATATCGTCGATGAATACGATAACAAATTTATCCAAATATGGTTTACAGATCCGATTCATCATGTCCATAAATGCTGCTGGGGCATTTGTTAATCCAAAGGGCATGACTGTAAACTCATAATGGCCATACCTAGTTCTGAAAGCAGTTTTAGGTATGTCTTCTTCTTCTACTTTTAACTGGTGATATCCGGATCTTAAATCTATCTTAGAAAAATACCTAGCACCTTGAAGTTGATCAAAAAGATCATCAATCCTAGGTAATGGGTATCGATTCTTAATTGTAACTTTATTTAGTTCCCTATAATCGATACACATTCTCATAGATCCATCTTTCTTTTTCACAAACAACACTGGTGCTCCCCAAGGGGAGAAACTAGGTTGTATAAATCCTTTGCTTAATAATTCATCTAACTGCTTTTTCAATTCTAGCATTTCGGTAGGTGCTAATCGATAAGGTGCCTTAGCTATGGGTGTAGTACCTGGAATTAAATGAATTCTAAACTCTACTTCCCTATCTGGTGGTAACCCAGGTAACTCTTCTGGAAAGATGTCTGGGTATTCTGAAACTATAGGGATGTCTGAAAGTTCCTTACTTTTAGTGTTAATGATTACTGAAATCATATACACCATTCCTTGCTTTCGTTCATAACTAGCAACTTTCATTACTGATATGAACTTTAGTGGTTTTCGTGGTTTATCTCCGATAATTACAATTACCTCTCCTGTGGGAGTACGGATTTCTACGGCATTCTTGTCACAAAGGATTCGAGCATGGTTGGCTATTAACCAATCCATTCCTAACACGACATCGAATCCGGCTAAATTCATAGGTAACAGGTTTGCAGAAAACTTATGACCTAACAATTCTATCTTACCTTCTTGCAAAACCTTATCTATGTTAACAGAATTTCCGTCTGCCGTTTCGACTGTAAAAATTTTCCTAAGGGTGGTTAAAGGTAAATTAAGAGCTTGGCAAAATGAAGTATTGATAAAACTTTGGTTTGCACCAGAGTCAAATAATACTTTTGCATAAACGTCGTGGACCAAGAACGTACCGGCTATGACATCAGGAATGAGTTCAGCTTCTTGAGTAGTTAGCTGAAATGCTCGGGCATTCTTCTTTGTTGTTCCATCAGCTGGTTTGCCTTTATTGTCAGTGGTTTTTGTCAACTTAGGACATTCGGTTCGAAAATGACCTATTTCGCCATAGTTGTAGCAGATTAGGGATTTCTTCCTGCAATTCTCCTCTTGATGTCCTGGAATTTTGCAAAAATTGCAATATCCCTTGCATCTTCCAAAATGCTTCTTTTTGCAATTTCTACAATACGGAGGAACTGAGGATTGCCCGGTTCCTCTTTTCTTGAATCGATTATTATTATTACCCACACGAAATCCTTGGGTAATCTTTTGCGCCAATTCCTTCTTTCTGTCTTCTTCTCTTGTTCGTACTAGTTCATCAGTTAGGGTATTAGCTAATTCTACAGCATCGTCAATAGTGCGAGGTCTCGCAGCTTTAACAATATTGCGGATTTCACTAATTAATCCCCATATATATCGAGAAATGAGTACCGGTTCTGGCGAAGCCAGTGTAGGTACCACTCGTGCATATTCAAAGAATGTCGAAGTATAACCGCGACACTCTACTCCTATCATACGATGATTTAGGAACTTATTTGCCATTTGTTCCTTTTCATATTCAGGACAGTATTTCCTTTCTACAAGATTCTTGAATTCTTCCCAGTTCATGGCATAAGCCATCCTTCTTCCTTTAGCTTGTAGCACCGTATTCCACCACTCTAATGCTCCTTCTTTGAACAAATTTGATGCATACATCACCTGATCTTCTTCTGAACACTTACTTATTGCAATTACTGCTTCGGTTTTCTCTAACCAACGCAATACTGCAGTTGCTCCTTCATTACCTGCAAATTCAGCAGGTTTGCAAGCAAGAAATTCTTTGAAAGTGCAACCAGGTGTTGCGGCTTTCATTTTCTTAGGAGGTGGAGCCTGTCGTAGATTATTGCTGCCTCCATTTACACTATGACTAAAATTATCTTCCTGAGTACGTTTACTAGGAATGATTTGTTGCGGTTCTACTGGATTTTTAACAGCAGCAACGAATGCTGGAATAGCATTGGCTATCCCTTGTGCAACAATATTTTCTATATCCTGTCTAGTCATATACTGGTTTTCCTGATTTTGTTCAGATTGATTCCCTTCATTAACTGGTTCATTATTAGCATTTTCCATCTGATAATTATTAAAATATATTTATTAGTATCGAGTGAGGAATAAAACAATTTCACAGAAGCACATAAAATTCTGGTAACACAGATATATATCAAAATTGTCGATATTTCGACTTCTATTTTACTTTATATATGTTAGATAGGCATCCATACACACCGTTTATCTTACACTGTTTTATTTCCCATTTTACAGAGTTATATATTTAATTATTATTATTAATATACATATATTCTTCCAACCCTACTATTCTTTGGTCACAGGCAGTTTAGTAACGACGTTCCCTTTCGTCGTACTTCCAGGTAATCCTTTCTCCCATATCCCTAATCCTATTTCCTGTATTTATCAGTTCTTCACCGTACTGACGGAGTTCGGCTAAGTTTTCGTAGTTCATTGGAGGATTGGGGATAGGATCTGGTTCCCACTGTGGAAGGAAAGAATAAGGACTGTTGACAATATTCTGGAATGGCCAGTCATTTGTCCACCATTCTTCCATTTGACCTAAAGGTAGAGTGTGGATCAGTGGATCTGGAATAGCTGGTTCCAGATTAACAGGAAGTTGGGTTTCTAGGGAAGGATATAGATTATTATGGATAGGACTAAAAACATCACAATTTGCCAGTAGACGGTCGATTTCGTCTTGGAATGTGATTTCCTCAGCTTGTCTAGAATTCTCTCCAATTTCTATTCCTTTTTGTTTATAATCTGTCCTAATCCCTATCTCTGCTGGATTTGAGCTTTCGCCGATTTCAATTCCTTTCCCTTTATCTATAGGGTTTTCTATTTTAGGGAGTTTCCTAGTAGCTGGCTTTCTTCTGCGTACTTTTCTCCATCCTGCATATCTTCTCTTCTTTTTAAGTTTTGCTTTTTCCAGCGGTGGAGCTTGGAATTCCACGGGTTCCTCTATGTCAGCAATATAACCAGTAAAGTCATGGGAGACTTCAATTGGTACTGGGTAGAGGTTGAGATTCTGAAATGCTTCCGATATCTCAGTCATGCTGGACAACATATATGCAAAATGCACAAAATGCTAAGTTAAAACTTTGGAACAAAGTTTAACAAATAAACATTAAGTTTATTGCATATGGATTTGTACAAAAGATTACAGGGAAATGAACACACTATTATTTATTTATTTACTGGATATTATTTTTCTACTAGACCAGATTTTTAAAATTTAGAGATTAGCATTCTCTGCTACGGTAGCTAGCATATAAAGGTTTGCCCATTTTTCATCTAAGGTATCTTCCCAAGGTGACTTATTGCCTAATTCCTGGATTTCTGGATTAAACCTCACTTTCTTGGCTTGGGTTTTCTTTGTTTTCTCTTGTCCCTTTTTAAGAATCAAATTTCTTTTATCTTGGGTGAGAGGGTTTTCATAATTTGCTTTACGGACAAAAATCCCTTCATCTAGATCTGCTGGGTGTTTGGAGGAAGAGGTTCCTTTTCTTGTGGGTGCAGTATCTAATTTATGGTAGATAGCAGAAATCTTGTGTTTACCCATACTGTAACTCAACAATTAATCAGTTAATAAAACATATTTTCACAGAATAGCAATTAAATTTCCTAATTATTCTAATAGGCTAAAATCAATAGTAAGCTTAAATCAGTGGCTCTGATACCACCTTTTCCTGTCACGGCCCTTAGCCCCGGTTTGACCCGGTCCAGAGCCGCGAGGCAGGAAATCCCGTGGTATTTAATTTAGCGACAGCGGAAGACTTTTTAAACAGGATCAATTATTAATAAAACTGCTCGTTTATATATATATAATATAGGGATAATTCCCATAATTTACAAACACTTGATTTCACTGGGAAATCCTTTATTTCTTTAAAACATGTGTCTTTATTTATTTACATTGAGCCACTTTCTAAGCTTGTAGTGCTACTCGGCACTTTTCCTTTGCTCACAACAGATCACCTGAAACATGTTTGAAAAAGGTTTTGTCAGCGGGAAATACTGAGTGAATCATTCTATTTAGTAAAACATCCTGTTTATTATAATGTACAGTATTAAGAGCGATTACAATTGCCTCATCTTTTAAATTAACTGATCCAGTTGTCACTTTACCGGACTGTGACTGTGGACATATCACTTGTAGGGTCCTTTCACCCCAAGTGATAAATAATTAGTAGCTATGTGCACATCCCCCCACATACTGGCAGTAATTTCAGATAATAAAGACTTAATCCCTGTAACTATAACTTTGAAATAAACTTGCTTTTGAAAGTAATTTGATAAAAAGAGAATGACTCACATTGTAGATTTAACGAGCAGAATATAAGCCTACTGATTAGCCTTGATTAACCTAATTTAATTAACAATGCACACACAATCAGTTAGTAACTAATACAACAGTTACAACAATTCACGAGATTAAACCTTCACAACGAGTTATTAGTGCAATACTTAATAATTCAATGGATTCACAACGAATGACAGAGTATAGTCCGAATTCGAGCAGTACTCAAACATTCAAGTCGAAATCACAATGAATTAATAAAGTATAATCTCAATTTGAGCGGCACTTAAACAATCGTTGGATAGTTATAATCGATCGGACATTGAATCGTAATAGCGATCGAGTTATTACCCTGATTGTGGCGTTGATTAGTGCACTGTGTGTGTTAATTGTAGTATATAGAACGTAAATTCGATTTCTGGAACGAATTCCTTCGTCGATCATATGCCAAATTTCAAGTCCCAATGTCTGCTATTTATAGCCAAATTTTGAGATGCCCTGCGCATCGTAGGCCAAACATCCCCTACGCATCGTATGCGTTTTAAACTGGCTGCGCATCGTAGGCAACAAACCCCTACGATGCGTATGGGTTGAAAAATAGGGTTATAGACTAGCCACGTCTGGGACTAGCTATGCTGAATCAACACTTTCGAATTTTATGAATTTTACAACGAGTTTTAAAGGATAATTATCAACTAGGGTTTACCCCCTTTGAGTTTTAGGGGCCCTAATCCTGATTCTGAAAATTATGAAAATTTCAGGGTTTGTTCAGAATCACTTGGGTTTCTCAATTAGGGTTTCCTATTGATCAAATGAAAATAATAACTAGGACTTTTGATGAGAGTTGTTACACGCCTCAACTTAACATTTTCAGATTTTTAATTATTTTAATTACTATAACGTATTTCGGGCTCGGTTTTCACATACGGTTTGTATTTTAAGACATATTAGGACATTTTTAAAATATAATAAGGTGTCGGAAATATTATAAGGGTGTCGGTTTTACTGAGGTTTATTTCATCCTCCCCACCTTGTTTTAGAGCTCGTCCTCGAGATCTACTGGAATAAGTGCGGATATTTTCTTTGCATTTCAGATTCGAGTTCCCATGTGTACTCAGGTCCTCTTTTGGAGTCCCACTTCACTTTAACCAGAACTTGTCTCTTGTGCTTGAGATTCTTGACTTTCCTGTCTTCAATTTGTAGTGGCCTTTCTACAAACTTGAGTCGTTCATTTACCTCTATATCCTTAAGAGGTACTATCAGTGATTCATCAGCTAAACACTTTTTGAGATTAGATACATGAAACACATCATGTATTCCTGCCATTTCCTCTGGCAGTTGTAGCTGATAGGCTACAGGTCCTATTCTCCTAATAATCTCAAAAGGTCCAATATACCTGGGACTTAGCTTTCCTCTTTTGATGAATCTTACTACTCCTTTCCAAGGAGAGACTTTTAACAATACTTTATCTCCCACTTGAAATTCCAATGGTTTGCGTCGGTTATCAGCATAACTTTTCTGTTGGTCACGTGCTGTTTTCAGTCGTTCTTTGACTTGAATAATCTTGTCAGTTGTTTCTTGCACTATCTCAGGTCCAGATAGTTGCTTTTCCCCAATTTCTACCCAACAGATTGGGGTTCGGCATTTTCGTCCATAAAGTGCTTCGAATGGTGCAGCATTGATACTTGTGTGATAACTATTGTTATAAGAAAATTCTATTAAAGGTAAGTGATCATCCCAATTACCTCCGAAATCAATTACACAAGCTCTAAGCATGTCCTCCATTGTCTGAATTGTCCTTTCACTTTGTCCATCTGTTTGAGGGTGATAAGCCGTACTCAAATTTAACTTGGTTCCCATTGCCTTTTGGAAACTTGACCAAAAATGAGAGGTAAATCGGCTATCCCTATCAGAAATAATTGATAAAGGAATTCCATGTAAAGAAACAATTTCATTTACATATAATTTGGCTAACTGTTCCATACTGAAAGTTTCCTTCATTGGTAAGAAATGAGCTGACTTGGTTAGTCTATCTACAATTTCCCAGATTGTATCATTTCCTTTCTTTGTTTTGGGTAATTTAGTAAGAAAATCCATTGTTATCAATTCCCATTTCCACACTGGCATTTCTAATTGTTGTAACAAACCTGAGGGTTTCTGGTGTTCAGCTTTAACTTGTGAACAGGTTAAACATTTAGAAACATAGGCTGCTATGTCCTTTTTCATTCCTATCCACCAGAAATTTTTCCTTAAATCCTGGTACATCTTATCACTTCCTGGATGCATCGTATATTTAGATTTATGGGCTTCTTCTAATATATGATAACGTAGGTTTCCTAATTTAGGTATCCACATTCTCTTTTCATGGAATCTCCAAATTCCATCTGTTCCTTGTTCTAATTCTTTTAACATACCTTTTAATTTTTCAGCATCATCCTTGATTACTGATTCTTGTGCTTCTCTTATTTGATCTTTAAATCTACTTGTAGATTTAATTTAAGAGAACGTACCCTTTCATGATACTTTCGACTTAAAGCATCTGCTACTACGTTTGCTTTTCCTTCATGATACTGGATATCACAATCATAATCCCTAAGCATTTCCATCCAGCGTCTTTGTCTCATATTCAACTCCTTTTGCTTGAAAATATACCGTAAACTCTTATGATCAGTGAATATGGTAAACTTACTACCATAAAGGTAATTTCTCCAAATCTTAAGAGCAAAAATTATAGTTCCTAGTTCTAGATCATGGGTTGAATAATTCTCTTCATGATTCTTAAGTTGTCAAGATGCATAAGCTATAACCTTATGGCGTTGCATTAATACACATCCATAACCTAATTTGGAAGCGTCACAATAAACTACAAAATCTTCAGTTCCTTCTGGTAACGCTAATATGGGTGTATGGGTTAATCTTTGCTTAAGAATTCTAAATGCTTCTTCTTGTTTTAATCCCCATTCAAACTTAACAGATTTACAGATTAACTTAGTTAAAGGAATGGTTATTCTAGAAAAATCTTAAATAAACCTTCTATAATAACTGGCCAATCCTAGGAAACTTCTAACCTCAGTTGGTGACTCAGGGGTTTTCCATTTAGTAATCACCTCGATCTTTGTGGGATCCACATGAATTCCTTCATGATTGACTAGAAGTCCAAGAAACTGTACCTGTTCTAACCAAAATTCGAACTTAGAAAATTTAGCGTAAAGCTTTTCCTTTCTTAATAGACTTAAAAGTGCGTGCAAATGCTTTGCATGATCCTCTTTATTCTTGGAATAAATTAGAATATCATCTATGAAAACAATTATGAATTTATCCAAATATGGCTTACATATTCGGTTCATCATGTCCATAAATGCAGCTGGGGCATTGGTTAAACCAAATGGCATGACAGTAAATTCATAATGTCCATACCTTGTTCTGAATGCGGTTTTAGGAATATCCTCTTCCTGTACCTTTAATTGATGATATCCTGACCTTAAATCGATTTTAGAGAAAAATCGAGCTCCTTGTAGTTGATCAAACAGATCATCGATTCTCGGTAATGGGTACCGATTCTTAATCGTGACTTTGTTTAATTCACGGTAGTCAATGCACATACGCATTGATCCGTCTTTCTTTTTCACAAATAAGGTTGGTGCTCCCCACGACGACGAACTTGGCTGTATAAATCCCTTTTCTAGCAATTCGTCCAATTGTTTCTTCAGTTCTTGCATTTCTGCAGGTGCCAAACGGTAAGGTGCTTTAGCAATCAGTGCCGTTCCTGGTATCAAATGGATCCTGAATTCAACTTCTCTATCTGGAGGTTGCCCTGGCAATTCTTCTGGAAATACATCTGAAAACTGAGATACTACTGGAATATCTTTTAAATCCTTTCCTTCAGTGTTAATGATTATAGAAATCAAATACACTAATGATCCTTTTCTTATATAACTTGCAGTTTTCATCACAGAGATAAATTTTGTGGATCTAGATGATTTATCTCCTTTAATTGTGATCGTTTTACCTTTTGGTGAATTTACTTGAATTGACTTTTGATCACATAAGATACTGGCTTTATTGGCTATTAACCAATCCATTCCTAAAACAACATCGAATCCTGCCAGATTCATGGGATAAAGGTTTGCAATAAATTTCTGATTTAAAATTTCTATTCTTGCTCCCTGCAAGATTTCAAAAATTCTAACAGTTTCTCCATTAGCTGTCTCTACTAAGCATTCTTGTGGCAGTTTAGTTAATGACCGATTTAGAAATTTGCAAAATGAGGTATTAATAAAACTTTGGTTTGCACCAGAGTCAAATAATATTTTAGCAAAAACATCATTAACTAAAAACGTACCAGCTATGACATCTGGAATCATCTTGGCTTCATCTGCAGTCAGAACAAATGCTCTAGCATTTTTAGTGTTCTTGTTGTTTGCAGCTGGGGCTAGTTTTGGACAGTTTGGCCTAATATGACCTTTTTCTCCACAGTTGTAGCATAATCCATTACTGGATTTCTTCTTGCAATTTTCTTCCTTGTGCCCTGGCATCTTGCAATAATTGCAAAGAGTGGAGCATTTTCCCGAATGCTTTTTCTTGCAAACCTTGCAGAAAGGTGCAGAGGTAGAACCCATATTCCTACGATTGTAATTCCCAGAACGGAATTCTTGAGTAAGCCTTTGGGCTAGGTTTTTCCTCTGATCTTCTTCTCTAGTACGGACTAGTTCATCTGTCAAGGTATTGGTTAGTTCTACAGCTTCTTCTATGGTTTGAGGTCTAGCTGCCTTGACTACATGTCTAATCTCTCCAATTAATCCCCAGATGTATCGGGAGATTAATACTGGCTCTGGTGATGCAAGGGATGGTACTATTCTAGCATATTCAAAGAATAACTTGGTGTACCCTTTACTATCCACTCCATTCATTCTAAGGTTTAGGAATTTGTTTGCTATTTGTTCTTTTTCATTAGGAGGGCATAATTTCCTCTCTACCTTGTTCCTAAATTCTTCCCATTCCATACTGTATACCCTATCACTTCCTTTTGACCGGAGGATAGTGTTCCACCATTCTAAAGCTGAGTTCTTAAACAAATTAGAAGCAAACATTATTTTGTCTTCTTCAGCACACTTGCTTATTTTCAGAACAGCCTCAGTCTTTTCTATCCAGCGTAGAGCTGCAATAGGTTCTTCATTACCCGAGAACTCTATCGGTTTACAAGACCAGAATTCCTTATAAGAACAACCATAAGGCATGGTTCTTCTTCTTTTAGGAATGGGTACTTGAAGTACAGGGCCATTGTTTATGCTGTGTTCTGGTTCGATTGGTCGCTTACTGCTATGTTTACTTTTATTATTCGCTTCTTGAATAGTTTGAATAATAAATGGCATGGCATCTATGATTCCTTGTGCCACTATGTGTTGAATGGCACTATTATGCATTTGGTTTCCATTGTTATTGATGCTCGGATTCTCATTAACCACGTTAATGTTACTCTGGTTATCATTATTCAGATTTCCTTGATTTCCTTCGTCGGCCATCTGAATTTTAAACATTTATCCTATATTAATATCTCAAGATAATATTTAATATATTTAATCACATGATACGCAATCTAGCCAAAAATGTCGATCATTGCGACTTTTACTCCATTTTCATATACTATTATGCATCTATTACATTCTAGTACTGAAATAAAAATTACAATACCAACAGAAATAGAATCACACTAATAGTAATAGGCATCCGTACACACATATTTTATTTTATTTTTATTTTATTATATTATATTACTATTACCATCTCCTCTATCACATCACCGATATGGATTTATCTAAAAATCCATATTGCGCTCATCGTATTTCCATACGAGACGCTCTCCCACCTGTCTTATTCTCTCACTGCTTTCTAAAATTTCCTCCCCAAAAGTCCTAAGTTCTTGCACGTCTTCTGCACTCATTGGGGGTGCAGGTTCTAGGACTGGGTTCGGAATCTGGGGTGCGGGTTCCTGATATGGGGGTGAAAGTGCCTGAAATCGGTAAGGATCTTCTAAGATTTCCCTAATGTAGTCATCATGGTAATAGGGATCTAAAGGGTCCATACCTGGGTAGGCTTCTATGTTCTGTATAGGTGTGTCTTCATGGATCGGGTAACGTTGCACATAGTCCCTATCGTCATCTCACCAGGGATCGTAATTTGGGTCTAGGGGATTTGGTGCTGGTACCCTAGGGATTTTTTCCGGATTAAAATCATGCATCTCCACTTGGTTTTCAGGGTTTTCTATCTCCATTGGTTGGTCAGGGATTTGCAATTGTGGTTGGGGTGCTACTAGTTGTTCCAGACTTGGGTCAGCAGCAGTTGTAGCTAGGATATGGAAATTGGCTAGGCTTTTATTAAGCATATCCTGTGTATGGGCATCTGTCTTTCGCTTAACAGCTGCTAAGGCTCTTTGCTGTTGCAACTTTCGCATTCTTTTCCTACGTGCAAAGGCTTCCTTACTGAACCATCCTCGTTTCTTATGAGGGAATGGCTCTTCTGACTGAGCTTTAAAAGAAAACATCCCTTCTTCCTGATCAGCAGAATACCCAGAAAGGGCAGGCTGTGATGAGGTACCTTCACTCTTAGGGGAATCAGACAACTGACGACTCATGTCTGAGGGTCCTTGATCACTCATACTGTAAACTAACAAATAGTTAAATAACACATAACAAATAAATACAGTTATGCACGTATTTCCATAATTTATTTCCTAACACAAATTTTTTTAGAATTTAAGTGTCAGCAGAACACTTCTTTGGCTTAGACCAGTGGCTAGGCTCTAATACCACCTTCTGTCGCAACCCCCGATCCCTGATCCCCGGGAACGGGCGAACACGAACTCAGAATTTCGGTGGTATCAGCTTGTTAATTTGGCAGCGGAAATTACATCAGGACCGTAGTTAGCAAATGTTTATCAGAGTAAAACCACCATATTTAATATTAATAATCACATGGGCAAAACCCAAGTTTCTTATTACAATACGTTTATAGGGATAAACCCGATTTTATTGAATTTAAAACATCGTCTTTTAGGTAACTTTTATAGCCACATTTTTCCCAAGCCTTCAGTGCTCTCCAGCTGGTTTTTTACTAATTGGTTGTCACATTGTGTTACCTGAAAGGCGTATTAAAAACATTTGTCAGTGGGAAATACTGGTGAGTGAATCCCAGTTTAATCAAGAAACATTTTATCAATTAAAACAGTATTGAGAGCGATCACATTGTTTATTTATACACAATTACTCCTTTTAGTACTGTCAAACCTGACTTGTGGGTCATATTACACATTGGCTAACTCATTGTCCAATGGTAACGTATTGTCATCCCGACTTACTACTCACAGTGTAGTAAATTTTGTATACAAAACCCCAACATACCGGCAGTAATTGAAGAACTACAAAGACTCAATCACCGCTTAATCACATTGTAAAACAATTAAGGTTTTGTAAAATATTACCAAAAAGTTTAACAAAAAGAGGATAAACTCACATTGCTATCTTAGAATTTGCGTAAGGGTTTCCTGGATATAATCTATAATTTATACAAATGTACATTGGTTAGTATCATAACCCTTTAAAAATATTAATGATACCCTCCCCGAGACGGCATTCCAATAACTACGTCGGGCAGAACCACGACAGTTGTTAAGGAACCCTAAATCAACCGGGCAGCGTATCTATTACGAAACTGGGGTTATAATACTTACAACGGAGCAGAACCTCGCTAATTAGGGGGTATTATACTCGAATATTATGTCTACTGTGAGAGATTTTCGTTTAGAAAGAAAGTAGTGAGCGACTGAAATTGAAATCCGATGAAATCTATTTATAGTGCTGAAATCTGGTCTCCACACGGCCAGCGTAGATGTACGCAAGGGCTTACGCGGACCGCGTCAACCCTGGTCAACAGGGTAGCTTGTCCCGGTCATGATCTAGCCCCGCCACGATGATGACACGTGTCATCACCGGGCTGCACCACAACTTTGAGCTCAAGCGACCCACGTTAACTTAAACGGGGTCTTACGCGGCCCGTCTGGACTTAAGAAACCAAAAGAAATCAGGTATCCTCCTCGATACCGCCCGCGTAAAGGGTTGGGGTGGGTCTACGCGGCCCGCCTCAACTTAACATTTTCAGATTTTTAATTATTTTAATTACTATAACGTATTTCGGGCTCGGTTTTCACATACGGTTTGTATTTTAAGACATATTAGGACATTTTTAAAATATAATAAGGTGTCGGAAATATTATAAGGGTGTCGGTTTTACTGAGGTTTGTTACAGTAAGGAAGGGAGTTTCGTCGAAGTGTTGAGGTTTTGTCGTCCAGGACTTAGTAACTTTTCTGTTTTGGTGCCCTTTCACAGTAGACTTGCATTTGGATGTTAAATGTCAATTGGACACTTGAACTTGTATCAACATATGTCCAATGCACATGTTATGACATTTTGACCTATTGTGGATGTTTGCATTGCAGATGGCACCGAAAGAGAGAAAGCGTAAGGCACCGACAAAGAAGGAAAACAAATCTGAAGAGGAAGTGATGTCCGAGAAGCGTCACAACCAAATTGCCTTTCTGGATCCCGAAGAAAAGATATCCGAATTGAAAGAAATTACTCAATGGGTCAGGGAGTCACGGATCAATAAAGCTGTTACCTTTTCAACGCCTGTTTACAAATCGCTCATTAAAGCTTTCTGGAATACCGCAAGTGTTGTGCAAATTGATGGTACTGAAGCCATTCAAGGGAGAGTGAATGATCTGGATGTGATTGTATCTCCGGAAATATTGAACGTTGTTTTAGAGTTACAAGACGATCCGAATGCACCGTCCTCAATTCCAATCATGTGTACGCGTGGCTGCTTATTACGGATGAAGTGTATTGGTGACATCTTCAGTTCTCAAATCAACAAGGGAGATTTGCCGTTACGTTACAAGTTTCTCTTGCACATTCTCATTTAGTGTATCAGCAACAGACGTGCAGGATATGATATGGCAGGCAACAATCTCGTTGGTCTTATGGTGGCTTTGGTGCTGAACAAACCGTTTAGCATATCAAAGTATATCTTTGCCAACATGAAAGAAAATATGACGAGGACTGGTAGTAGAATAACCGAATACAAATTCTGGATGTATCCTCAGTTTCTTCAAATGATCATGAACATCCAGCATCTTAATCTTCCAAAAGCTTACGACGACATCCTGAAGATAGAACCTATGATATTGCAATCTTTAAGGATAATCAAGAGTCTTGCAGCCAAGAGATACAAAGAAAGCGATCCTCCTAGGAAGTTGATAGGTGCTCTTGGAAAACCAGACTACGTTGCTCCTGCAAATGACAAATGCATCATAATGATAGCCAATCTGATAACGAAGAGCCGGAGTTAAAGAAGAGGATGGTTGAAAAGTTTGGTCCAGAGGATTCAGGTTCGTCTGAAAGTGATAGTGATGATGATGATGCTGGTGATGGTGGTGATGCAGGTGCTGGTGCTGTTGGTATTTCTGATCCTGGTGCATCATCTGCTGGGGCAGCTGGTGGCACTTCAGCTGGTGGCACTTCAGCTGGTAATGATGAGGAGGATTCTGAGTCTGATGACAATCCTCCTGAGCCTGGTTACGAGTATTATCTCGATGAACGTGGTGTGAAGAAGGTCAGGAAGATTAGACGGGAGGATGATGATGATGATGATGAATACGTTCCTTCGGATACCGAAGCAGAACGTTCAAAGAAAAAGGAAACGGTTATCAAACGAAAGAAGAAAGCTAGAAAGTACATTGGTACTACATCTGTGCAGCAATCCGCTCCTCAAGAGCCTTCTCAAGAAGCGCAAATGGATCCAAACCTTGGATTCACAGCCGAAGAAGCTTCTTCAATGGTGCCGTCTCCTCCGAGGTCTACAGAACCAACTCCAGTAGTGAGTTCAACACCTGAAACTCCTGTAGTGACTCCTCAAGCAGCGACTCACTCTATTGCATCAACCATTCGTGCTACGACCTCGCAGCCTGCCGCAGAACGTCGAAAAAGTGTATTCGAACAGATGCAGCAGGATGAGAAGGTAGATTTCCTATTTTCTCAATTACAAGCTGCTGCAGTTCAAATCACTTGACACACGGATGTGATCAAAGCTACACGAGCCGATATGATCAAGCAACATGTGGAAATTAACACGTTGAATGCCACTGTTGGATGACAAGCAGCAGAAATCACTCGTCAACAAGCTGAAATTGAGCAATTAAGGGCAGAAAATGCAAGCTTGAAAGCTGCAGACGAAGTGAGAGAAAGGCAGTTGCAACAGATGCGTGCGGCAGATAATACACGCAGTATTGAAATGAACCGCATGAAAGAAAACAACTCAATACTTCAGAAGTTGGCCGAAGGTCTAAAAGAAAGACATGACTTTATGAAGCAGTGGTATGATTCTCGAAACACCATGATAGTTGACGGGGTCAAGAAGATAAATGAAGGCTATGAGTTTCTTAGAAAGCGCGTCAATACTCTGTGGAAAGAACGATGTAAACCGCAAGAAGTAATGAAGAAAAGGGATGATGATCCTAAAGATCAAGGGAACCCTGACCCTTCTGCTACATCAGAGCAACCTCTAGCAGCTACCTCTTCTCATATTGTTGTTTTCAAAGCTTCGCAGCTCGAATCTGCTCAGGGAACCTCCAGTGGAACAGTTAAAGAAATACAACAGATTGAATCTTTGCATGGTATTTCTTCTGTTCCTAGCACTTCTGATCTTGCATTGCAGGTTGTACATCTGATTACTGGAGAATTACTTGAAGAATGAGAGATTATATCTGATCTATCACATGAGCAGTTACTTGCTCTGAACGCAATGAAAGAGATTGACGATGCTGAGATTGATAAAATGCCGAGTGAGCCTGAAACTGCCGATGTTGAAAATATTGAATAGATTGCGTTTGAAGGAAATGAGAAGAAATCAACTTATGTTCGTGCTGACGGAACGGAGTTTGATCCATTTGATGAAGAATGGATGCAAGAGAATCAAGAAGACATTGATGAACAGTTGAAGAATCGTACGTCTTCTGATAATCCGGCTGATGCATTCCAAGAATGGAGAAAACGTTTCTTGTCCAGAGTTGAAAAGCCTACACCACCAGAAGCACAGGTTGATTTCCTACAGTTTGAGAAAGTGAAGCCGCATGGAAGAATTCTCTGTTGGATGTTCGTAAAGGAAATACATTGCGTCGCCATCAAGCGGGAATTCGGTATTCAATATTTCCGATCGTTGCTGAGCATATTGTCCTTACCTTTTTACGATGTTGCAGCTTTGACGAAGCTTGAGCTCATTAATCGCTCAAACTTCGAAGGAGCTACATTGTTCGAGTGAAAGATAAAGTTTAACAAAAGGTCAGGCTGGGAAGATGAGTCGTACAAGCCTCAGTTTCCCATTTATCAACAAATAAAGTTCACTTTAGATCCAGCGACCAACACGGCGCGTTACAAGCTTGTGTATCAGCCCGCTAAGGTCATGGACAAGATCCCTTTAACGCCGATGAAGCAGAACTTTCTTGATGATATGAGGTTATGGTGTTACGACCCGGATACTCATGAAGCGGTGATTGTATTTAATGGCGATCGTGAAAACTTTCGAATGCTAGATCCGATGTGGATCGTGAATATGTCGCCGAACGACATCAGCAAGCTATTCCGGCATAATATATTCTATGATGACAATGATGCGCATCAAGCGTTGCGATTTCAGTGCGTCGCTTGTTACTGCTTTTATCGAGGAATTCATGCGGGAAGCACCTGGACGCTGAAACACTGAAGACGGAAGGTCGAAGACCGAAGACAGTAACAGACAAGGGGGAGTTTGTTGATGCATTATTTTGGTGTCTGTAACTTGTCTTATTTAGCGATGTAATTTATATGGTCTTTTATATTATCGAGTCTGTAATTCGCCGTCAACCAAGTCGGATATCCTCCTATCCTACTTGTGTCCGACAAAGTTTGTCTCGTCCGTTATGTAAAGTTTAATGACAATGCATGTTGCATGTGATCTGTTATGTTTGTTTGTGTGTTTGTTTGTTGTTGCTGCAAACTGTCTGTTTGCAGCAAACACTTCAACAATTGCAGCCCTCGACGAAACTCTAAGGTTTCGTCGAGCACTACATGTCGAAACCCCCAAATGGTCAAAACTCAATATTTCGTCGTAATGGATGACGAAACTCCTAGAGTTTCGTCGTCCATGAGGTTTCGTCAAGCCCAAGTCAGGTTTCGTCGGGCCCAATCCAGGTTTCGTCGAAGTTGGGCCTGGGCTGCTATATAAACACTTCATGGTTTCACTTTGAAACTATGAGAGCATAACCTTACTGAAAGTCTACTGTCAAACTGTGTGTGTATCTGTTTGATCATTGTTCTCATCCTGTTAATCAATTGACTGTGATTCATTGGTTATATCGTGTTTTTACTATCTATGTTTGGTTTGGCATAGTCACGGGGATTCCACACTCGTGACCGTGTTTGTGATAAACAAGTGATTTGGTTTCGTTATCGATCCTCAGAAATCGGGACCTACAGTAACCAACCCTTGATAATGTTCCCCATCATACCGAGCCACTACTCTAGCGACGCGTGACTTGCCGGACACAAAAGCACTCCCACAGGGTCTCAAGGATCAAGAGTGGAGTTTGCCCACACTCAATAGATTTATCCAATTGTTCCTCGGTTTGTAGTGTGCCTAATAGTTACTAATGCTCTACCACTTATGCACACATGATCTAGTTGATTTCACCCCATAACTATCATACCATTGTATAAACATGTATCTCTCCATAATTTTGAAAACAAAATATTTAAAAGAGGGGCCGTGAAACTCACAAATTTGCGTTCTATGCAACTAGCAACCGAGTGTCCGAAAAATTATATATAATCCCAACCTACAAGTGTACTAATCCAATGAGACACTAAGGTCAAAACACATGTCTATTCGGCAAGTTGTTCACCCAACTTACTTAGACCAATGAGATGTTTTCGTTTTAGAAAAACGTTTAACTTAACGACCTGTTGGTGATTATTATCCATGTTATCATTATATATACATTTACACACACACAATATATATATATATATATATATAATAAACATATAAGTTCCATCAATGTCGGGATCCCATCCCGACTTTAAAATTAGGAAAGTATGGTCTTTGCATCATTAAATTACAAGAATTGAATGGTAGAGTCATGCTAGAAAAATATTGTGGGTAGTCTGTGTGGTTTGGGCATATTTGTTACTTTATTCTAATTTTTTGTTCTTATTTGTATCCTTGATCTTTGTAATTTTTTCTCATTATGTCCAATCCAATAACTTCATCCAAAAATATTAGAGGTATTTTTGTCCTTTTAACTATGGTATAACATACTAAAGTATGGTGGTTCATGGGTGACGATAATGGTGAGGGTGATAGTGGAAGGTGGCCGTTGCAATTGTAAGGCGATGGTTGCTCCGGCGGAGGTTATTGTTGGTGGACAGTAGTAATGGTGGTGGTAGTCCAACCACCATTCGAGCGGTGATTTAGTGGTTCTCACAGGGGCGTTAGAGGTTATGGTGATGGTGAGCAGCAACTGAGGTTGCAAGAAAGGGGGTATCAGTGGTTATTTCCAACGAGAGAAGGGGGAAGAGACGGTGGTAAGGGTTCTGTTTTATTTAAATACCAACTTTTATTTATTATATGCATTAATAGCTTGTACTAAGCTTTAATCTTTTGTATCTTAATTAAAAGGACAAAAATGCGCCTGAGTTAACTGACATTTTTGGATGGAGTTAGTGAGTTGGACGAAAATGACAAAAAAAAAAAAAATGCAAACGCCATGGATACAAATATGAAAAAAAACTTTTTTGACTGAATTGATAAATATGCTCAAATCACATGGACTAAGATGGTAATCCATGGCTTTATAGCCTAGTGGCATTTTAGGGGTGAGATAAGACTTTGAGACCAATAGTTTTTTTTCCATATTTTATTGGGTTTCCTCATGAATTGGTGTATAGTGGATAGAGATGGATATGATCGAGTGGTTCCGTTGGCGCCACGATGATACTCTAGTGGTCCGTCAGTGATCCAAATTTGTCGTTCAATTTTTTTTTTATTTTTTTAAGAAATGGTCCTTTAAATTATATTGGTGTGATTTCATTTTAAACTATTGTGAATAAATAGATTAAAAATAAGACACGTTAAATTGTGTTATAGTTGAATTTGTATGTTTTTTTTACTAATGTTCAAATAATTGGCGTGTTATAGTTGAATTTGTATGTTTTTTTTCACTAATGGCATGTGAGGGACTATCGTGTCATTTTGAAGAGGACTTCAATTCGTTTGTTGGACGCAGTTCTATCAAAAGAAAGAGAAAAATGTTAGGAATGTGTATCCGTCTATCAATCCAAACCAAGCAATCAAGAAACTAAAGTTAATTTTAGCAAACTTAAATCATTTGATTGGAGGTTTTGTCGGCTTGTAAGTATTCCATTTTTCTGTTCTTGAGCATGCTTTTTGAATCCAACTATCATGTGATATCATACGGTACGGCTAAACCATTTTGATGACCTAAGGCGAAGTAAAATCCTGTGCCCCCCCCCCCCCCCAAAAAAAAAAAAAAAAAAAAAAACACAATGATCCGAAACAAAAATTATAAAATCTACAAGCTAAAATGTATCATATTTGACTCAACTCGTTTCTAAACAAAATTTACGTCAAAACGTATAACAATTGAAAACGTACATTAAACTAAGCACAAAAACATATTATATTTGACATACTTATTTGCGAAAGAAATTTAGCTAGAAATGTTCACCAACTGGAATTTATACCGTCACGTACATAAAAAAAGCACGTAAGAAAATAATGTGTTTTAAGCTAAAAAGGGGACGCCGCGTTGCAGCTGCGATGAAACGTAAAGTAGCTCCAATTTATACCGTCTAAAGAAAACTTATTATATTTGACCCGACTCGTTTACGAACAAAATTTACGTTAAAACGTAGACCAAAACATATTACATTTAACCCTACTCATTTAAAAAAAAAAGTTTCACCATATTCATTTAAAAAAAAACGTTGAAACATAAATTAACTTGAATATATACCAGCATGTACATAAAAATAAGTCAATTACAAAGTCTTTAAAAAATCGAGGATTGTAATTGTCAATTTTAAAAATTAGGGGTAAAGGTAATAGACAAAAAGAGATAAAAAGAGATAAAAAAAGGAAATAAAAGTTCTTGTATATCCAACTTGTTATTTCAGTATATTATATTATAACTAGCGGTAAGACCCGTGTGCAAACACGGGTCGTTTCTTAGAAACCATGCATATCCCATATTGACAGAGAGTAAAAAAATAATTAGTGCAGACTTATAAAATTGATATACACTAATGGTCAATAGCTTTATTATCAGCAATTCCATTATGTTGAGAGCAAACTACTTTACAAAATTACTTAAATGATAGGGTGATTTGGGATTTTGTAAAAATGTTTGTTTTTGTACTACTTTACAAAATTACATAGAATTCAAGAAAACGAAACAACAAATTAAACAGATGTTGAGTTATTCAAAGTTCTGTTGAATACTAAATGAGATGTTGACCAAAATTCAAACAGATGTTGACCAAAAGTCAATCAGATGTTGACCAATAGTCAAACAGATGTCGACCTTAAACGCCACACATCTGTTTATGGCCAAACATCTGTTTAAGGTAAAACATCTGTTTAAGTCCAAATATCTGATATAGAAGACCAAACATCTGTTTAAGGCAAACCATCTGTTTAAGGGTGAAACATCTGTTTAGGACCAAACATCTGTTTAAGGTCAAACATCTGTTTAAGTCCAAACCTCTGATATAAAAGGCCAAACATCTGTTAAAGGCCAAACATCCGTTTAAGGCCAAACATCTGTTTAAGTCTGAACAGATGTTTAACTTAATCAGATCTACTGTCTTCTCACACTGTTTTCCTCTTCAATACACTGTTGAACCTAACATGGGTTTCCATTAACTATTGACCAAAAGTCAAACAGATGTTCAAACCACTGTTTGTTATTGTATTTCTTTACAAAATTACATAAAATTCAAGAAAACGAAACAATAACTTAAAGAACTATAATTTAACACATAATCTAATCGGGCAAAGCAATCTATTATCTGACAATTCCCTGGTTTTTACAACATGAAACACAACATCATCATGCCAAATACAGTCATATACACCCATCCATTATTCTGAATTCATAAACCCATAAATGCAGAAGAATGTCACATTTGCGATTAATAAACCAAGTTTCTACTAATTGCAGTTACTATTAGCAAAAAGAAGCATGATATCATCTATATATAAAACATAAAGTGCTAATAACAATGTTTTATCATGTTAGCTATACATAGCAACAAAACATCAAGTTAATAATTAAAAAAAAACATACAACATCACCATCAAAAAATTCATAATTATAATATCTGATATCAGAACATACTTAAATGTCGTTGTTAAACTGAGGTAACTTGATTTAATACGATCTTCTGTTTCGAAGACACGTATGTGAAGTGCAACATATCACCAAACCTCAACTTATTCTCAGTCATAAACTTTCGCCAACCGTCCAACGCTTAACATGGCTTCAAATCATTTAACTCCGACTTAACATCATAAACCTCCACAACTCCAACCATGTTTTGAACTTTCAAAGGATGAAGATCAACAGAATGACCTGCTCGTCTGGCAACTTCAACATGAAGACGCTACATGTATTGTGCAGAAAAAAATAATAGTCAGACAAATAAACATAAATCATTAGTTTGTTATAAAAAATGGTATACCAACCTATAGTCTCCTTTGCGATCAAAATGAAAGAACTCAGGGTCGATAAGATGTCCAGAATGTTTTTTTTGCAGTCTTTGTAATCTTATTTCTACAGATAAGCTTTTTCTGAACGTTGGCGGCTCTCTTCCCCTTGATGAAAAAGTAAACATATACATGTGAATTAAAGGACTGTTGAATATATGCACAAAAAAAAAAAAAACAGTTTATATAAGATATACTGATTAAGTGGCGAGTATAGATATCTTAACTTTGTGAGCAGATGAAGAACATCCAATATGATCACTTGTGTCGACAGGTAAGGCAGCATTTCCCTTAGTCATATTCTTGACCGTCTCCTTTCTCTCAGAAGTAACTTTACATTTCTTCTTAACATGTTGTCATAGAGTAACTTTAATAACCATAGTAATATAACAATCTTTAACATGGTAAACTTACATCTTGTGTTTTATTCAATCGTGAAGACATGCGTCTCTTCGACGTGTATTCGGCATTCGTTCGTAACTTCTTCTAAATAATACATTATTGGATAAATGTAACATCAGTAAAAAGCATTACTAATAGTTGTAAAAACATTAAATTCTTATATGTGTTAAATTAAAAATAAATAATTTTAATAATTTAGTAAGTACCTGAGTAACGGTTCTTCCTTCACCTACAGACACAACTTCTTCATCCTCATAGATGTCCTGGTCAACATTAATGAAATAAGTAATATAATGCTAAAATAATTAAAACCTTTACTGCTAATACTAAATACATACGTACCTTGAATACATTCTCAACATAATCAGCCTTCGATATCTCAAGTACACTATCATCATCATATTCAGGTTTCTTCGAAAAGCAAATCTCAGTCTCATCTCTATAAACTACTACGTCAAAAACAACATCATCAATTCTGCTAAACACAAGCAAATCATCCTCCAGTATTCCAACATTCGTTGCACATTTCCGGCCATCCTCTAGCAAATACAAAGTTGGTATCAACCTTAGACACCTCAACATTCCAATAGGAACCCTTATAACATATTTGAAATTTACCACTTGGTGGGTTGTTTACGTAAAATTGTTTAATGAAGCAGTCTTCGATTACCTGCATAAAATTAAAAATAATGAATACTATACGTGAAGTATGTAACTTATGAGAATAAGCGTTGACAGATTTAAGATGCAAAAGGATTCAAGTTAAGATCAATAGTTATACCGTAAAACCAAATCTTGCATAACGATTAAACGTGAAATAAGATTCACCACACATACCATCAACAAAACATGAAAGTTCAAGCCCAAAATCACCTAACGGTCTGAAAACCAACAAAGTATCCCTCGGCAAATTGAGATCTTTAACAACACTGTCCCAACCGTCAGTTATTATTGGCATTGAATTTTCTATTCTGACCCTCACAACCCACTTTTTACCAGACTCATGATAGATTCGCAACTTATTTTTTTGCCAACAATCTCCCCACTTTTGATTAGCAAAGGCTATAGGTACATCATGTATATAATTTTTAAGTAGTGTAAGAAAATATAAACTATAACAACTGTTAAATATATATCTCAATAAAAATAAATTATGTATATAAAAACATGTCATACCAGTTTCAAAGATTCTGGGTTATCAAGAAACTTGACAAATGTAGTATACATGACAAAACCTGAATGAGTAAAGATGTTAAAACATTGAAATTAAAAAGTTGGCTTCGAAGATGAACATTAACTTTTTGTATTAACAGAGTATCTACTGAAATTAATCATAGAAACATAGTATGAGTTAAAAATTTTCTGCAAATAATAACTATTTTAATATGTTCTCAACAAATGATTCAAACACCTAACTAAACCATTCTTGAATGTATAGCAATAAACGTTTAAAATCGTATTTGTAGCAAGATAGGATTTGATTTTTTTTGAATTAAAATCGATTAAACAATATAAAGTATTACAATATGAATTTACATACCAGTTGTTGAAGAAAAAACAACAAAACCTCCAGTGATTGAAGTGTAGAAGACGGAGAATAAGAAAGTTGAAACCCTAGAAAATGACTGGGAAGAAGAGATTTTTGAAAGAAGTCAGATGATAGATGTTTGATGTGTAATGATGCTAAAGAAATAATGATGGTTGTGTTTTCGTTTTCCCATATTTTTAACAAATGAAAAATATTTACACACCCCTTATTGAATTTGTTATTTACATTTACAAACTTAATAAAAGATGTCTAAAAGATGATAACTTTCAGGCTTTCAGCTGTTGTTTTATAAGTAAATATAAAACATATTTAACAAACTTAATAAAAGATGTCTAACAAAATGTGTTTGGAAACCCCTGTTGGTCGTTGGAAACAGTGTAAGTCAAACAGTCGTTAGATAAACAGAAGTTATGACAACAGATGATAACTTTAAGCAGTTGTTTTATTTTTAGCTAACATCTGTCCACGTCAGAACCTCTGTTGTCATAATGGATGACAGTCAGCACTATTGTAAATGAACATTCATTAGGATAAACAGAAATTATGACAACAGACGGTACCATTTAGCAGTGGATGTGTTTTTAGGCAAGCATAAGTTTCAAAACCAGTTGTTTTCAATTAGTGTAACTCAACAGTGGTAAGTCTAACATCTACTATTAGCCTAACCACTGTTAGGAATGACTGAAATAATTAAAATGAAGATGCGACAACAAAGAATAATACTATTAAAATTTATGTCATTTAGTCAACAGTGGTAAATCAAACAGTCGTTAGCATACACAGTTGTTTCATCATCAGCAGATGTTCTCTTTTACCAAACTTTAACTACAACAGACCTTTTACAACTCCAAATATTGACTCTCTGTAATTTGCAGGAGCACAGATTCTTCAAAAAACTACTATCAATGATCAAATTCTGAACATTTGTTTTATCTTTGCACTCATCTGTTCACCATCAAACCAACCCCTGATGCTATTAAACCTCTGTTGACTTACCAAACAGATGTTCAAACACAATTCAACATCAACATAATCTGTTAACCATCAAACCAACCATTGATACTATTAAACCTCTGTTGACTTACCAAACAGATGTTCAGACACAATTCAACATCAACATTATCTGTTCACCATCAAACCAACCCTTCATACTATTAAACTTCTGTTGACTTACCAAACAGATGTTCAGACACAATTCAACATCAACATAATCTAAATCAAACTGAAACACTAAATAAGTAAAACTAAAACGCAACATAGATTCATAAGTTTAAAATTTATTAATTTATTCATGACATTAAAAGTCCAATAATTACATCACATACTGAACAACATTAAAGTTCAAATCTAACAATAACAGTAAGAATTAAGAAACTTTAGCTTCAACTCCATCGATTGCTGAACCTCTCGATGTATGTCCTTCAGCATCGCCATGAACTCCACATCTCTGTCACCGCACTCTATATTACTGACAACACAAAGCTCACAAACGGAAGTTGAAGGCATCCGCATAAGATCTCTGGAAACCTGCTCTCTAGTGAACAGGCCAACTTGCAATCCATCAAAACATCTCTTCAACTCTTGAAGAGTAGCCCTGTCTTCATACACCTGTTCCTAGATTTTCCTGACAAAACGCTGCTTGAAATCATCCGATTTTGCATTTGTGAATGACGCCATTTGAATAAACTATATTACTCGACTTTCCTGAAAGTATGATATCTTCGTAGGAAAACGTGATGAAAAACAGGTGAAGTGACTATGAGTTTATATACTGAACTTTGTAATTATGAAAACGTGTAGATTTAATATAAACATATTAATGTATATTTCAAAACAGTAGTCTTTTAATGTAAAAACCTTTTCAAAACCCCAACTTTTATGGGAAAACTGTAAAATTAAATACCAAGAAACCCAAGGGAAAAAATTATCGAAATTCAAAGAACAAAAGCAGATTATCAAAATTACAATTAAACTCTTCATTTACCATGTAGACGCGTTTTTAAACTCTATAAAAGACCGATGATTAATTTTGATTCAAAACATCAACAAATCGTCCTACAAATCACTTTCTGTCAAAAATAGTTCCAAATCAGAAAACCAACAAAAAATCTACATGGCAAACTGGTCAGACACCAGCGATATGAAAACACAATTCTTGATGTGGTCACTCAAAGAACAAAGAACAGACCAAGAACTAAACAGGAAAGTCGACATAATCAACGACACTAATTACAACAAAACCTGAAACAGCATAGCATTGCTCGATGAAGTCCTCCACTCTCCTCCATCAGAGTTCCAGAAGAATGTAGAAGATTTCTGACACAACTTCTAGAACAGTATCAGAAAATCTGCAACATGCTAACTGACCTGAAATTAAAAAGAGAGCATGAAATCACATGGAGAAAGGCTAGAGTCTACGAAATCTTAGCAAGTGTTAACCCTAGCGTGTAATACTTTATAAATATTTCATCAAATTCCTATTTTTCTATGTAGTAGTTCATTTAATAATATAAACATGCATCTTAACAGTTAATCAAAAATAAGAAACAAACCTAAAATGCAAAGGTCTCTTCTCAACTGTTGTAGCACAACTGACTTTTCACGATATAAGATACATATCGCCCGTTCAAGTTGCAACTCTCCCATCAAAGAAGGTAGCACATGCAACTTTTCACGATGTTGCAACAATTATACTGCAACATCGATATTGAAAGGTTGATGTATGATGGGAAGCTTCATTGAAACGACGATGTTGGAACAATGATACCGGAACGATAACATGTAAACAGAATCATCAAACATTTGAACAAAGAAGTGTAATCGGAGAATAACGGCTGAATCACGAGAAAGATGCATTTGAGAGAGAGAGATACGCTCGCAGATATCAGCGAGAGAGATTTGAATGTGGAGCCAGATAATTATGTCTTATTTATAGAATTAGAATATATGGTTTGAATTTTGAATTTTGAATGTGGAGCCAGAATTTTGAATTGGGAAGAGATGTTTGATTATAAAATGTTGAGGACAGATGTTGAGGGAACTGGATTTGAAGGAGAGGTGAAAGTGTGGAGCCAGAATTTTGAACTGGGAACAAATGTTTCAATATGGAGCCAGGATTTTGAAATTTGAATCGTCAGAGGTTTAAGGCAGTGGTTTGATGGCAAGCCTTTGGAATATGAATGTGGGCCAACTTTGAATTTTAAGGCTTTATATATTAGGCTATATGATGTAATAATGACATAAGAAAAGCATTGTTGGACATGCTCTCGAGCTGACATATCAGCTTTTCTTATGTCACTTGGATTTCTTCTTTTATAGAAAGTATAGATGAAATGATATACCTGGTGTGGAGTGGCTTCTACACCATTAAACCACGTCCACTCCGTAAAATCTAAAGGGAGAGTTTTATTGCGTATCTTGCTTCTTGTACTTCACTTTTTTTCATCTTTATATATTGCCTCCATTATTAGTAGAACATGAAATATTTAATTATATTTTGTTGTATATCCCTTTATATGTTGTAACTGAGATTTATCCTAGTATTAAGTTCTCTTCATTGCGGTTGGGGGTATAGAATTGTGTCAAGTAGCACAGATGTCATAACATCGTTAGCGACCATCAAAACCGAAAAAACTCGTAAAACAAAAGAAATGGAAACCGACAAAAATAATGCCGAACGGAAAGTAGACGTAAAAACGTTGAACCACGCACACGAAACATAAAACATAGAAAAGAATATCTAAGTCGATCTAGAATCCGCGTATTGTGTTGGGTTAGTTAAACGGGGAAAATAGATGTAAAATGTTGAAACACACACGAACGTTGCGGTGTGTTAACTCGCAAAACATAGACCGAAACGTAAAATGAAAGATGTATAAAAGATGTAAAGTATAAGTAATCAAAGTTAAAAGTAAAAAAGTTTTTGGGTTAAATTGTAAAAGTTGTAAAAGCCTTGTGGTTATAAGTAAAAAAAAACACACAGATTAAAAGTGGAACGACAAATATAACTAAAGGTATAATCATTATGGTGTGGTTTTTTAAACCAACCTTAGGTATACACCATAAATCAATGGGTGCAACCATGATGCATAACACATCTACAAAGCTTAATGTACTATCTTTAATGTAACAAAATTTTGCAAACTATAATATACTAGTAACTAGTAATAAGACCCACACATGTTGCGGCGTGGGCACATCACAAACATCGAATGGTTAGTCCAAACGTTATGTGATGCATTAACCATATGAAAACGTGTGTTTCAGCGTATCCGATTAAACTCAATGTAACCTATATAAGCATTGATATTGGATCAAAACGTAAAGTAAATAGAGTTTATATCGTACAAATCATAACGTATTATATATGACCTACTTATACATAGAAAACGTAACTGGTATAAAGGAAAAACTAACATGTGTAATCAAAAGGGATGAATTACAGATTTTGAAAAAAGGGAAAAAAGGAAACCGCAATTTGACTCCACTCGGTTCAAAACAAATTTTACGAAACATACATACAATAAGCACGAAAACATATTATATTTGACATGACTCGTTTCCCAAAGAAGTTTACATCGAAACAAAGACCAACTCAAATTTATACCGAAATGTACATAAAAATATGCACGTAAAAAATGCTTTTTAAACGAAAACGTATTATATTTGACTTGACTCGTTTCCAGAAAAAGTTTACATTGAAACGTAGAGTAAATTGAATTTGTACCAACATGTACATAAAAATATGCATATAAAAAATTAGTGGTTTTAAGTAAAGGAAGTATATGGGTAAACTCGAAATGAATTATTAGTAAAAAAACTTAATAGGTTAAACACGTTCGTAAAACCGTGCCAAGGAGCGCCAATGTCACATCACTGCCAGCGACCACCAATATTGGAAAAGCTCGTAAAAAGAAAATAAATAAAAAAGGAAATAATAACACCGAATGAAAAGCAGACGTAAATCGTTGAACCACGCAACCAGTTGTGGCGTGTTAATGATAAGAAATTAGACCGAAGCGTAAAAGTAGAAAAAAATAACTAAGTCGATCTAGAACCCTGTGGGTTGCGGCAAACCTGTCAAACGGGAAAAAATAGACGTGTTGCAACGGGACTAATGTCACACCCCAACCGATGGCGGAATCATCGGTGCGCGGCACTAGGCGAATCAGATTGCTCAAGAGAATCCATAACAACCATTTAGTGACAATATTTAATGCGTTCATTATCCCATACTAATAAACAATATTCAGCAAACAGTTATACAGATTTCATGTCTCTCAAACAATACAAATCCGACAACCTAGATTTTATGTGGGTTTCTAGACTTTCTAGCCTTGATTCGAGATAACATGCGATTAACCTGCAACATACGTTAAAATAATGTCAATATAAAAATGTATTGGCGAGTATACAGGTTTGATATAATAGTAAAGTAGATAAAGCGTTGCGAAGTTCCTCATATATAAACATGATGCAACACAGCACATATACTCACAAGACAATTACTACCAGCTTAGCCCCGAGATGACTGTGAAGGAGAGCCAACTGGGCGTGTTATCCTTAACTAGACCCCGTCGGGTGTGAGTCGAACTATAGTACCATACTACCTAAGGTGGAACGTAACGAGTAAGAGTCCTAGCACATATGTATCAAGCATCATGTGTAAATATGTACGTCAGTCATTCGCATGTGATAGTAGTTTAGAAGGTGCATTGCGTTTTGATAAGGGAGTTTTAGATATGAACGTATGTTACACCCCAGAAGTGTGTTTTAAAGCGTAAAAAAGGGGTCAAGTATACTCACAGCGCGTGCTTATAAGTAAACACGACCTGGTTGGATTGAAGGGAGCGCGTCGGGTCAGCCTGTGCACGGGATCATAAGCATAAGTCTTCTTCAGGGATGGATGGTTGTAATCAGAGGGGTAAAAGTAAGTTAAGTGTTCGACAGGTGATCCGAACGGATGGTCATCCGGGCGGATGGCCATTCGAACAGTGTGTGGATGTTTGTAAATCGTTAAAATTTTCAAAGTCTCGTTATAAGTGTTTAAACAATGGATAATACAAATGTCAGGTCATCCGAGCGGATGGTCATCCGGACGGATGACCATTCGGGCGGGTGATCTGTAGTTGAAGTCTTCTAAAAGGTTTTGAGTTAACGGAGACGGCGAGACGACGTGTCGAACAACGGAATACACCAATCCCAGTTCATTTGGTCGGATGGGTCCTGCCCATTCGGACAGACGAACTATTCTCGATGAGGATTCATGTTTGATCTGTAATCGGTCCATCTCTCCGGTGGAAATCCGTTTTCAAGCCGGCTCTCAACTAAGGAATGAGTCGAGAGTCTGATTGAGTCCAGATTCCATTAATATTGTTTGAAGAAACGTTGAAAATAGATGAAAAGGTGCTGAAATCTTTCATAGTTAAGTTGAAAAGTGTGAAATCCTTTAGATCTAGAGCCAGTCTCGATTGAATGATGCTTCCCCAATAGTTTGCCTAAGCAAAACGAGTGGAATCCACCTTCAAGAGGTCCAAATAAGTGATTTCAAGAAAAGTTAGTGTGTGTGTGTGTGATCTTGATGAAGAAGACGGTGTAGAAGTGATTAGAGATGAAGGTTGAGGAAGATTTGAGGGAAAAAGCTTACAAAAGGCCTTGATTCTCGACAGAGACCTGGGGAGCGGATGAGAGAACCAAAGTGTTGAAATGAGACACAATGGCCCTATTTATAGGTGAGGGTGGGATTTAAGGCGGTGCGCTAGAATGGGTTCGGATGGGTGGCGTTCGGATGGCTCTGTCCGGACGAATGGTCATCCGGTCGGATGGTCATCCGGGCAGATGGTCATCTGGGCGGATGGCCATTCGAACGACCGTGTTGCGTTTGTTAGTTTTCCAACTTTTGATTCGCTTGGCGTGTTTTGTTGCGTTAATCATTGTGAGTACTTTAAGCGTTTTAGCGAGATAAGTAGTATTGTGTCATGTGGCGTTTCGGTGCGATAAATTGAGTTGCGCGTGCCAGTCTCGATTGAATGATGCTTCCCCAACAGTTTGCCTAAGCAAAACGAGTGGAATCCACCTTCAAGAGGTCCAAATAAGTGATTTCAAGAAAAGTTAGTGTGTGTGTGTGTGATCTTGATGAAGAAGACGGTGTAGAAGTGATTAGAGAAGAAGATTGAGGAAGATTTTAGGGAAAAAGCTTACAAAAGGCCTTGATTCGCGACAGAGACCTGGGGAGCGGATGAGAGAACCAAAGTGTTGAAATGAGACACAATGGCCCTATTTATAGGTGAGGGTGGGATTTAAGGCGGTGCGCTAGAATGGGTTCGGATGGGTGGCGTTCGGATGGCTCTGTCCGGACAAATGGTCATCCGGGCGGATGGCCATTCGAAAGGCCGTGTTGCGTTTGTTAGTTTTCCAACTTTTGATACGCTTGGCGTGTTTTGTTGCGTTAATCATTGTGAGTACTTTAAGCGTTTTAGCGAGATAAGTAGTATTGTGTCATGTTGCGTTTCAGTGTGATAAATTGAGTTACGCGTGCCAGCGTGTGCGCATTTAAACAAGTCTTAATACTTATATATATATATATAGGGTAAGGATAGTGTAAAAAGGGCCTAAAGTTTGAGAAGTGTATTATAGCACTATATATAATACTATATGTTGGGATTGAACCTGCAGAAGCTGCAGAAGACATAGCTGTAGCAAATGAAGTCATAGAAGAGGCTTTTAAACGAATGTCTGAAGTTCAGGATACTGCTTTACATTTTTTCTCAAGGCCAAAATCTCCAGGCTCATCAGCAAATAAATCTCTCCCAAGAAACCCATTAGGATTAAAAATACTAAAGTGGCTCTCTGATCAAAAGACCCTTGTATTGACCCTGGTCAGATCCAATGGTGAAGTGAAGTACATATCAAGGAAAGAAGCACTAGGCCTTAGTGTTGAAGATTTGCAGGATCTCCTTGAACTTTCATTGTGCAGGGATGGGGATGACTTAAGTTCCAAAGATTTTGAAGAAGAATTTAAAAGACTAGCTAGTGAACTTCTGATGAGGAATAAAGATCCAAAACAATGAAGTGTTTTGGCATTATCTGTTCCAGGGGAGATTGTTGGGATTGAACCCTACCAGAGGAACAAATAATGAAAGCCAAAACTGGTTCACAACAATGGATTCACAATAAGCAGTTGTTTACACTAAGTCTTCTCACTTGAAAGTGATTACAACATCTGATGGTCCTTTATCCACTGTCCGAATACAACAGCTGCTGTTCTTCTAACTACTGATGAAGACCTTAAAGACTGTTGAAGTTTAAACACTGTTGCCCTATCTACTGTTGTTCTCTAAGCGCTGTTGAAGACTCAAGCACTGCCCACCCAAGGACTGATCAACCTTGAGGAAAGCACTGATGAAAGGAGAAAGCAGTAGTTTAGTGTGTCATCTGTTTTATATATAGTCAGTGGTTAAGATTAGCAGTGTCTGTATAGGAACAGTGATTATAGGTTGTTAGACGTCGCTTTCATGGTGACGTCAGCTGAGATACCTCAGACGTTTGGATTGTCTATAAATGGAACAGTACCCTGTACTGTTACATTTGATCGTTTTGAGTGAGTTCTTCTCCTCAATTCAATCCTTTCATCTTGTACAACCAACCTGGGAGCATCAGGCTGAGGGGGAGTTTAGTTTGTAAGCTTGCATTATAATCTTTTGCTTTGATTTGTAATCTTTCAACTTAATGAGAAGCAAATGTTTATCAAAACTATTCCCCTCTTTGATTGTGTTTACAAAGTTTGTTGTTCATTTCCGCTGCACTTAAAATCTATTCATTTCTATTTGATTTGTTCAAATTATACAAATAGCACAATCACTAGAGCCTCCGATCCTAACACTATATAACACCATATAAACACCGTATAACAATATCTAACACCATATAATACCATATAACACTATGTAACACTATATATCATTATATAACAAATATAACACTATACATCTATCATAGACATGCTATCAGACAACCTATAGTGTTATATTTGTTATATAATGATATATAGTGTTACATAGTGTTATATGGTATTATATGGTGTTACATATTGTTATACGGTGTTTATATGGTGTTATATAGTATTATATATAGTGTTATAATACACTTCTCACACTTTGAGCACTTTTTACAGGATCCTCTACCTATATATATATATATATATATATATATATATATATATATATATATATGTCAGAGCATAAGTAATTGTGTTTCGAGTTGCGTTGAGTTTGTGTTGTGATGAGCGAGAGCGAGTAGTTTAGATACTCACGTGATGTGATCGTGTAAGCATTAGCGTTAAAAGCGTACGCGTTGTGATGTGCGATATAGCGTGTGTAATAAGCGATGTGTTTGCGAAAATATGCGAAGTAGCGTAGTAAGCATTATAGTTTACATTATGATCCGAATCTTTGGTGCTAGGCGTAACGAGTGTAGCGAGAGTAACAAGGACGAAAGTGCGGGTTGTTACAACTAACAAGAAAATAATAGACAAAAAACGTTGAACCCCACATGCACGTGGTAACTTGCAAAATTCTGAACGAAATGCAAATCGAAAAGTTTACGAAAGATGAAAAGTATGGGAGACCAAAGTTGAAAATTAATAAGTTATTTTCTTCTATCTGTACATGCACTTATGTTTTTTGGTTAAGCATCTTATCACCTTCCTTGACTTTATTTCATGATGGTGACGGTCTTATACACCTGTATCAAAATTTCATTATTGACTTTGAGACTAAGATCAATCTTCTCAAGCTTGCTCATTTCGCTGTTCTCGTCTCTCGCCAGTATCCAATGAATGAGGCGTCTAGATACTATCTTGAAGGAGTTATTCAAAGGGCACGAGCTACAAAAGTGAAGTGTATGGTTGAGCCAATATTGTATATGAAGATGGAGATAGTCATCTTACATTTGTGCAAAGGAGGGTATTAAAAGAAATGCTAAAAGCTTCTAGAATACGGGAAGAGCACACTTGATAGAATGGCTAATATAGACTCATCTGTATATACCCAGTTTTATTGGGCATCAGTGCTTTATCATAAATACCAAAAGGAGTATTTTGAGTGCTATATGAATGTTATGCTTTTCTTAGCATACGCCTTAGAGGAATCCATGTCACACTCATTTAAGTTGGTATGTTCTTAGAGTTTCATCTAATATAAACCTCATTAGGATTCGATTCTTACTTACCCATTTCACTGTTTTATGCTGTGAATATTTAGGATCTTGCTTATTGTGTATCTGTATTTTCTTTGTTGGGAGAAAACATTTACAACTTTGGAGAACTGCTTGCGCATCCCATTGTGAGTCACTGTTCTCTCATTCTGTGTAGTGTGTCCTACAACATTTTATTCATTTCCATTGTAGTAAAATAATACGGAATGTGGTTAGGACACGGACCCTTGTAGAATTTTTAATTTTAGATGTATTGTCATTCAAACTTTATTCATCGGCTTATACATGAATGAGGTATTTTAGAGCTTAACACTCAATAACAATAGGCAAATAAAGGAGACAGAGTTGATTTCAACAGCTTTTCACTATCCGAGTATCCAATTAAGACTACACCCTGATTGTTGTTTGCACACCTGAACCATAGACCAAATTTTAGTGTTCCAGATACCAAAGTGTAACTTGGATGGATTCTACATAAATCTTGAGACTAGGCTTACAATGTGAGGAATATCGGGTCTAGAATGAGTAAGATATATGAGGCTTCACACACTTCTGCCTTAGATGCATCCAATGGAAACATGTTGTTACTACAGAGTAGCACTTTCATAAGAGTTACACCATTCTGTGTGAATTTGCCATCTTCAAAATGAAGTGCATATCCCTTCTTCATAAGTTGACCAACAATGAGAAGATTATACTCTAGGTTAGGGGCATAATACACATCATCTTAAAGCTTGTTGCACCCCTTTACGGTATCTATCTTTACTATACGCCTGCCTCCAACAGCCAACTTCTTTTTATCACCCAATTGTACATTAATGTGTATGTTTCATCTAACCCATATCCACTCCAAGATCCATCTGAGTTTGAATTACCTTTGACAACTATAATAACAGTGTCTGAACTTGTGTAGATAAAAGGTCTGCGAGGGACGGAGCTTGATTGGTTTTACGAATTTCTCGAAGTATTCAACTCATGAAATCTGTTGGAGTATGCAAAAATGCAGCATCGTCATGCCGTTCCTATATTCACCCACCCGGATTTGCGAGATTACCGGATAAGCGAAAAGTTCCGGATTATCTGCATGATTGAAGTTATCCACAGGTTTTAATTTCTCTGTCAAAGTATACATCTTTTGACTACAGAATTTGTTTCTAATACATTTTTTTGTGCTTACAGTCGACTATTAGAAGACAGAATCATTCCACTGAGGGTCATGACTAAGTGCACTGGACTTTCACATGAAAATATAAAATGCATTCTGATGAAGTGCGTATCTGTAAGTGTAACTGTTGTTAGTGGATGAAATATTAATATATGTATGTTGATTATCGAGGTCAGTTGGTGAAATTGTTGTTGCAGGTACATCTTTTCGAGGGGAAAATTGATCAGGTTGATAGAACCGTTTACGTGTCATCGGTGCATCCTAGAGTTCTGGGGATAAATCAGATCCAATATTTGCGTGATCAACTCGACAAATAGATTGAGAAGGTACACACTGCTTTGGTATTTGTTGACGCAGAAGATTTAGTCGCATCCTGTTTTTTTTAAACTCTACAACTCTTGTTTTCTAACGCTTTCTTGAAAGCCCAAATTGTGAGGAGGTTATTTGGGCGAACTTATGTAAAATGCATATGTTTTTGTCCTTCAACTATTTGAATTTTGCAAAATCCCAGCTAGAAGTACAAGTATTTAAAAATCCCAATACTATAACCTTCAAAGCACCCAAAAAAAAAATATGTCAACTTTAATTAAAATGAACATCAAAAAATTCAAGAACTATTAACTGACCAAATGATAGCAGCAGACGGAAGAGCGAGTTTTAAACCAACAAGAACATAATTAAACAACTCCATCGTCGAAAACCTTGTCGTGTTTCCTTAAACTTTTGACTCAAAAGCACATATCCTGCCATCATAAGTGCCGAGATACAAAACGTAATCGAAACAGCCAAAGGGGAGCCGATGTAACCCAAAGACATGTGATACACGAGTACATAATTAAAGGCGAGATGTACAATGAAGGGGACTAATGAACACCATATTAAAGGGTTTATGATCGATTGTGTTTGGAGAAATCTCAATATGTTGTGCATAAACCCGAATGCAAATAGTCCGGGGATAAGATATTTGACGTAGAGAGCAACCATTTTCGCGATTTCAGGATCTTGGTGAAGTAAAATGAGGATGGGTTCGGTGAAATACCAAACAACTGAGATGAGGATGGAGAAGAAGATGGAAATCCAACAAGATGCTTGAAGATATACTCCTAACATTCTGTAAACTTTTGCGCCAAATCCTTGCCCACATAATGTTTCTAGTGCACCACTTA
Source organism: Helianthus tuberosus (assembly GCA_030545235.1). Classification (NCBI taxonomy): domain Eukaryota; kingdom Viridiplantae; phylum Streptophyta; class Magnoliopsida; order Asterales; family Asteraceae; genus Helianthus; species Helianthus tuberosus. The sequence goes on from CM060363.1 coordinate 65,343,543, forward strand.
GCTTGAAGAAAAAAAAACCGATCGCGAAACCATACCGATGACGGTTTGGTTGGCTTCGAACCGAAACGAAGCATGAACACCCCTATCCCATTCTACAAAGTTGAGAGATGGTTAGAAGTCCTAGTTAGTTACAACAAGGCCTTAAACACCTATTTATACTAGGGAAAGAGTTGGTTTAAAGGTTTTCTTTTCTGACGACTTCACTCTCTCCACTACTATAAGCATGGGTTCAAGAAAAACATCAACAAAAAATATTTATTGTAATGGTTATAGTAATATGGAATATATTTATATATAGCTATAAAATCCATAAAACTAAAAATTATATAATAAGCAATAGATTAGAAATTTTTAATTAAATCTAGTAATAATACGAGGGTGAAAAAAAGAATAGAAGAAAAAATAAATTAAATGATATAAATACATGTACAAACACTTCTATACATTTGATTGGTCAAGTACGGTCAAATTAACCTTCCAAATTTCTGTTATGCAGGCAAAGGTAGGAATTGTGAAAAGAGACTTCACATGAAAATCCCCGGTGACCCATGATCCGTCGCTTTCAACCTACCACAAAACCGAGACTTAGGCTAGGCGGCAGGGGCGGACCCACATGGAGTGGGTCGGGTCCCCGGACTCCAATGTTTTTTAAAAAATTAGTCTGATTCGGTATATTAAACATTATAAGAACCCCATAAATATAATTATGTGGACACCATAGAAAGAAAAGGAAAGCTGGTGTGGTGGTAAACCCTCCTATTTACCAACTAGAGGTCATGAGTTCAATTCTTGTATATCCCGTTTTCCCGTTTTTCCAGTTTTTTTTAAATCTAATTCAAACGTCACTCTGACCCGACCCGAACGAGAACCTACCCGAAAATTTAAAAGTTTTGTTATGAAAATTTTTAACACTGAAAAAAATGGACCCCATTGTGTAAGACCCTTACATTTATAGAATATTTCATATAATATATAGTGCATTTTAAACGTCGTTTTTCCAAAACATCGATGAAACGTCGTTTGCATAGAATTAAAAACCTTCAAATGATATTTACGAAAGTTTAAAACATCCAAAAGATGGTTATAATAGTTTTACATAAGTTTGGTAACAAAAGAGACTATTAAAGTAGCGGAAGCTTCGTTAGATTGTGTGTTCGGTTCTTGACATGGCTTGATCATCCTCCGAGGTCTAAAGTGCATCGTTACCTATCATACAATTTCATTCAAATGATTAGAAATCAAAGCAATTGAACAAAAGAATTAAACACAAAAAATTATATTTTTTTTTCAGCCCCTTCACCCGGCCGTGTCAAATGTTCACCCGACCGTGTCAGCTAAACATGCATTTTTCACAGAACCTTCACCCGGCCATGTAAAATGTTCACACGGCCGTGTCAACTCTGCACGTTTATTTTTCACCCAATTTACATCCAAACATATCCAAACTCATTTTAATCGCTTGGGGTTCATTTCTTAACATATCTAAGCTTTAATCCATTACCCGGATCCATAATTCATATAGTTTACGCTCCCGTTACCCGGTTTGCGTTTTACTTTATTTTGACCCGTTTTGATATTTAAGCACCTAAGCTCCAATCATCCATAACTTTTTAGTGGGATTATTTTCCACGATTATACCTATTACCCGGGCTTAATAACTTTGTGTTCCACGCTCCCAATACTCAGTTTGCGAGAACACATATTCGACCCGTTTGATGTTCAAGTTCATAAACTTGAATCCTACACATTCCTTTCATGGAATTATTTGTTTTTCATCTACAACCCATTTACCCGAGTATATGTTGGGATTGAACCCTACCAGAGGAACAGATAATGAAAGCCAAAACTGGTTCACAACAGTGGATTCACAATAAGCAGTTGTTTACACTAAGTCTTCTCCCTTGAAAGTGATTACAACATCTGATGGTCCTTTATCCACTGTCCGAATACAACAGCTGCTGTTCTTCTAACTACTGATGAAGACCTTAAAGACTGTTGAAGTTTAAACACTGTTGCCCTATCTACTGTTGTTCTCTAAGCGCCGTTGAAGACTCAAGCACTGCCCACCCAAGGACTGATCAACCTTGAGGAAAGCACTGATGAAAGGAGAAAGCAGTAGTTTAGTGTGTCATCTGTTTTATATATAGTCAGTGGTTAAGATTAGCAATGTCTGTATAGGAACAGTGATTATAGGTTGTTAGACGTCGCTTTCATGGTGACGTCAGCTGAGATGCCTCAGAGGTTTGGATTGTCTATATATGGAACAGTACCCTGTACTGTTACATTTGATCGTTTTGAGTGAGTTCTTCTCCTCAATTCAATCCTTTCATCTCGTACAATCAACCTGGGAGCATCAGGCTGAGGGGGAGTTTAGTTTGTAAGCTTACATTATAATCTTTTGCTTTGATTTGTAATCTTTCAACTTAATGAGAAGCAAATGTTTATCAAAACTATTCTCCTCTTTGATTGTGTTTACAAAGTTTGTTGTTCATTTCCGCTGCACTTAAAATCTATTCATTTATATTTGATTTGTTCAAATTATACAAATAGCACAATCACTAGAGCCTCCGATCCTAACAATTGGTATCAGAGCTCGGATAGTCAAATTCGATCTAACAATCAATTTGACATAACAGTTCAGCTAAAAAATTCATTGATACTAAGGTTGGTTGTATTCTGTTGAAAAACAGAGTAACGAGTAATTAGTTCAAAACTGTTATTCTAAAAACTCTGTAAAATAATCAAGATGTCATAAGACACACAAATTTCATACAACAAGTGATTTCATACACAAGTCACTCATAGTTTTCAGATCTGAAAACATGTCTGTTAAACTATGGTATTATTTCTTCTTTTCAAATTGATTTCAACTGTTGTTATGAAATTTGTGATGTTTTCATTATATTAGATGCTAAAGTATGAACCTCGGATTAACAAAAACCTATGTTCATAAAACATTGGTGTTTTTGCTAACGAAAAAGAGGGAAATTAAAACTTTAGTCACTTGATCTTATGTGTTGAAAAATAGGTTGAGATCCTCAAAAGGAACATACCAACCTAGTTAAAATTAGATTAAGAAAATCAGGGGTAAAAAATGTCCAGATCATAGGTGATGTGAAATTTGGCATGAGCATGTGTATAAATGACCAAATCTCTCAAAACATTACTGCAAAATGATCTTGGAATAAGTATTTCTTCAATAATACCTCCCAGTGAGTACTTCAGTACTTATGAATGGGAAGGGTAAAAAGGGAAGAAGATAATCATAAAAACTCAAAAAGTGTATTTATCTCAAAACTTTTGAAGTCAAAAGAAAAGAGTATAAATATAAAACGCTTAAGAGTCAAAAATTGGGGTAACAATAGTCATTAAACAACTGTGTGCATTCATTGGTTCAGGAAAAGGTTCAGGTAACAATAGTATTCGCAGAGAATAAACTTTCAAATGGACTAGACAAATTTTCTGAATCATTACATGGTAACAAAATCTACACCAGGATTTTCGAAAACTCATGTGATCTTGTGTCCTCATTTTTCTGTTGACAATCAATCAACAAGAGAATGGTACCAAACAGTGGTCAAAATGTATTTAAAATTTCATACCACTGTTGTCAAACCACTGACCATTTTCATAAGCTTGAGATTGATATGATTAGGAGTTTCAGTGGAAAATTATACCAGATTCTTTTTGATGTTGTTTTCAGAAAATCCTTTATTTTTTTTCTAAAAAAGGATTCTCTCGAATAAGGCAGGATATATCATTCTTCATTTTTTTTAAGAATAATATATTTTGAACCTTTGCTGGTTTTTGTTAGTAAAGGTTTCAATCTCCTGTCAGGATGTATAACCTTTATTTTTGTTGGCTATATTATCCTCAAAACAGATCAAAAGGAATTTGGTACAAGTGTCAAGGTCATATCTAATTCAAGTTTGTCTTAAAACTGATCAAAGATTGATTGCCAAAAGACCTTGAAATACTGGGGGTACTCTTGTTTTAATTTAAATATTATAGCAAGAATGAGTAGCCTTAGTAAAAAGTTTACATCATCTGGGGTACTAAACCACTGTCAGGGAGTTGTAAAAGCTTCAAAATATGTAAATGGCATGTGGCAAAACCTTGAATGAAAATTCTCAAAACAGTTGCTGACATACTAGTCTTTCAAATCATTACCATTACCTTACCCCTAACCACTGTTTTGCTCAAACATCTGTTTCCTAAAATCTGTCCACTGCTGAAAGTCAGCCACTGATTCTTCATTTTCTTGGCAAGCATTGATGTTCAAAATCAGTGTCTTATCCACTCATATGCTATCCACTGATAGTGAAAATCATCCACTGCTTCCATTTGTTACCGTTGTAACTACTGATGCTTGGTTCATCAGTGGATCTCAAAACATCTGTCCTCCACTCTTCATCCACTTCATCAGAGGTTGGCACGTGGTCAGTTTTTAGCCCTCAGATCTTTGTAACCGCTGCCACATCAGCACTCATTTTTTTTCTTAATAAAACCCAGATCAAAACCCCCAAACAGGGTTTTACACTGTCGAATTGAATTCTAAAATTCTCTTCTCAAAGCAGTTTTCAACCCTCCATCCCAAATCATTCTTTGTTCTTCTTCCTCTTTTTTCAAAATGACGAAATCAAAATCAAAATCAAAACCAAAATCACCATCATCTTCCAAAGAGGTCGCTCAAACGACCACTGAATCCATTGAAATACCATACAAATCCACTCACAACTATTTGGGTCTACTCACAAAACCCACAAACAACCACACCTTCGATTCCATCATCGACACTTTATCTGAATCAAAGTACAAAACTTTGTTAACAACAGATGCTCCCATTTACCTGCAAACCCAGAGAGAGTTTTGGAAAAATACTACGCTTGAAAAACAAGACGATAAAGTAGTAGCCATCAACTCATCCATACAGGGTAAAGCGATTCAAATTACTCCTCAATCCATCTCAGAAGTCTTTAAACTCGATGATCAGAAAGGTAAAACCTCCTTCGATAAAACCGAGTTGAAAACTGATTTCTTAAAAAGGGGATACGCAGAACAACCAAAAAGAGATACCTTACAAAAAGGTTTCTTTCCTTCTGCGCCTAGGTTTTTATTTCACACTCTTTTGATGTGTGTCTCGAATAAAACAACTGCTATTAACGAAATACCTTCAAAGATTCAGTGCCTGGGTTATGCTATTTTAAACAATGAAAATTTTAACTATTCCCAGGAAATCTTTGATGATTTGGTGAAAAACGTTGATAGCAAAGCATTTTTACTTTTTCCAAGATTTTTAAGCTACTATTTTAAACAAAAATTTGGAAAAGAAAATGAAAATTTGCTCAAACAGGGTGTCTATTTTCAAATAAAAGGGTTAACAACTGAAACATTTTCTAGAATGTTGGCACCAATAAAAACAAAAGCAGAGGTGCCTGAGCAGAATTTAGCAGTTACCACTGCTCCTCAGACATCTGCTGCTGAGCCCACTGCTCCAGGTGATCATAGCAGCACAACCACTGCTTTGAAACCCACACCTCCCATTACCAAAAAGACCAAAAAGAAAACATCCAGAAAACCCACCAAACCCAAAACAAAGGCAACTCTGGAAGATAAGATCCCAGAGCAACTGCCAGTGACAAAACAAATGTCACCACAAACCACTGCTGCTACTTCCTCACAGCAGTTGGTAGAAAGATCTCCACCATTACCTCAAACTCCTCCTGTATCCTCACAAAAGGATCAGGTTGTAAGCACAGGGACCCCACAATATGAAGCTCTGGACCCAATCGGATCCATCTTCCTCAGTCCTGATCCCAAGGACATGTCTCTTTCAACACCCATACCCTCACCAATCATATTACCACAATCCATAATACCCTTGTTGCATGCAGTTGCTATAGCTCAGACACAAACCAGTTCCTCTCTATCACCTATCACTGAGAGTATACTCCCACAAGTGACTGGGTCTGATGCTACTACCCCTGCTATCCAAGCAACAACTGAGGAGGTTACACCCCTTGAGTTACAAGTAACTCTTGGTGGTAGTTCAAGTGGAGCAGCAACTACAAGTGATGGATCAACATATCTTCATTTGGACAGTTGTTTCATTAGTAAGACTCCCTTGAAGGCAATTTCTTCCATAGCACCTCTGGTAACCACTAGTGAGTTCGTTTTGACCACTGGTAAAATAACAAGGTTATCAAGTGCTGAAGAAAGAAGTCCCCAGTACCAAGAACAAGGGGCATCAATGGGTGATTTTTGGGACTCGGTTCCTAAGTCACACATTGATACAACCACTGCTGGTGGGGAATCAGATGATCCCATTAACGTGGGTGATGATTCAAAATATCAGGAATTGACGGGCAGAGTTGAAAAACTTGAAACATCAGTTGCTGAAATAAAGGATATGGTGCAACAGCTGTTAAACGCTCAAAAAGCACAATCCACTGTTGTTCCAGCTCAAGCATCTGCACAACCTGCACCTGCTGCAAATGAGTTGTGGAACTTATTCCAACCCCTGCTTGAAAAGCAAAAACAAATGGTTGATCAGCAATATGCAATACATGTACAAATGCTGACTAACATGGTGGAGTCAAGATTTAAAGATACTCAAGCAGATATCAAAGCTATCAAGGCTCATATACAAAGCACCACTGGAAAGGTTCCTTCCACTATTCTTTTCATGGATAACCCCCTTGCAGATAATGCCAAAAAGGGGGAGAAAATCAAGTTGAAAAAGAAGGGAATAGAAGATGGCTTATATATTGAACCAGAACACCGAAAACAGACATCTAAACCACTTCCAAAAGGTTCCAAACCTCAAACCACAAAATCTCATACTTCCATCCAAACAGCTGATACAACAGTGGTTTCAAAAACTGCTAGCCAAACAGCTGCCATCTCATCAACACACACCACTAGAACATACACCAAAACCACTGCCTTACCACCACCAACATCACCACCATCGCCTCCTGCTAAAAAGCAGAAGACATCAGATGTTACAACATCTGTTGTAATGACAACAGTGGTTGAAACACCAGTTGTTTCAACAGCTGCTTGTCAAACCACTGATTCACCAAAAACAACTTCACCGCCTTCAACCCCTGCTCAAAAGCAGAAGACATCTACTGACACATCAGTAGTTGTAATGACAACAGTAGTTGAAACACCAGTTGTTTCAACAGCTGTTTGTCAACCATCCACCACTGCTCTCATCATTCTTACATCACAACCAAAATTACCTCCACCCATAAAGCTTCACAAAAGAAAAAGAGAAACAACTCAGGCAACTGATGAAAAATATGATCTTGTTGCTGCTAAATATCCACTGGAACTAGAAGCTGTGAAAAATGAGATGAAACAATTTTACACCGAGGATGATCCTTCAAAAAAAAAAAGATTTCCTTCTCTCATAGGCTTCATAGTCCCAGAAGACATGGATGAATATCTCGAGATGAAAGCAAGGCAAGCAAAGATTAGAGCTAAACTCGAATGCAAAGATCAAGGTGATGAAGCCATTTCTGAAAAATTGGATTTTTTTCTCACAAAAGTCAAGCTGATGGAAAACTATGCACAAGATCTGAGCAAAGAAAAAGCAGATCAATGCAAAGAAATGAGAAAAAGTTATCTTGCATACATCATGAAAGAAAAATTCTATCAAGCTGAAGAAAACCAATTTGAAGAATGGCCAATGGTTGCCTTAAAGCATGAAGCAAACATAATTGAAAGGATTAAAAATGATCCAAGAAAGAAGAAGACAGCTCCAAATTGGAACAAATATAAAAAGCTCATTACTGATCTTACATCCGAATACAAAAAGAAAAAACAGGAACTGATAGATGCTAAGGTGGATACTGCCGAAGCCATAGCAAAATGGACAAAGCAGTATACCGACGAAGCTTATGAAAGGCTTAAGAAAAGAAGAATAACAGTCTCAGACACTTCTAAGAAGCCTGACTACAAAAAGCTAGAACAGCGGATTGATTATCTTAAAACACTGATCACATCAGCAGATAACCCTATCCTTGTGGAAAACCAAGAAAAAGGAAAATTGCTGACCAGTGAAGAAGAAAAAGAAAAGGAAGCTGAGTACTTCACAGAAGCCATCAAGAAAATGGATCTAAAAGAAGAGAGCTCAGTGAGCCTTCAAAACCTTGTCAAAAAGGTATTAACCAAACCTGCAGCAGAAATCTCAGACACAGAACTTGAACAAAGAGAAAGGCAAGAGCTGATTGAACAAGAAGCTGCAGAAGACATAGCTGCAGCAAATGAAGTCATAGAAGAGGCTTTTAAACGAATGTCTGAAGTTCAGGATACTGCTTTACATTTTTTCTCAAGGCCAAAATCTCCAGGCTCATCAGCAAATAAATCTCTCCCAAGAAACCCATTAGGATTAAAAATACTAAAGTGGCTCTCTGATCAAAAGACCCTTGTATTGACCCTGGTCAGATCCAATGGTGAAGTGAAGTACATATCAAGGAAAGAAGCACTAGGCCTTAGTGTTGAAGATTTGCAGGATCTCCTTGAACTTTCATTGTGCAGGGATGGGGATGACTTAAGTTCCAAAGATTTTGAAGAAGAATTTAAAAGACTAGCTAGTGAACTTCTGATGAGGAATAAAGATCCAAAATAATGAAGTGTTTTGGCATTATCTGTTCCAGGGGAGATTGTTGGGATTGAACCCTACCAGAGGAACAGATAATGAAAGCCAAAACTGGTTCACAACAGTGGATTCACAATAAGCAGTTGTTTACACTAAGTCTTCTCCCTTGAAAGTGATTACAACATCTGATGGTCCTTTATCCACTGTCCGAATACAACAGCTGCTGTTCTTCTAACTACTAATGAAGACCTTAAAGACTGTTGAAGTTTAAACACTGTTGCCCTATCTACTGTTGTTCTCTAAGCGCTGTTGAAGACTCAAGCACTGTCCACCCAAGGACTGATCAACCTTGAGGAAAGCACTGATGAAAGGAGAAAGCAGTAGTTTAGTGTGTCATCTGTTTTATATATAGTCAGTGGTTAAGATTAGCAGTGTCTGTATAGGAACAGTGATTATAGGTTGTTAGACGTCGCTTTCATGGTGACGTCAGCTGAGATGCCTCAGAGGTTTGGATTGTCTATAAATGGAACAGTACCCTGTACTATTACATTTGATCGTTTTGAGTGAGTTCTTCTCCTCAATTCAATCCTTTCATCTTGTACAACCAACCTGGGAGCATCAGGCTGAGGGGGAGTTTAGTTTGTAAGCTTACATTATAATCTTTTGCTTTGATTTGTAATCTTTCAACTTAATGAGAAGCAAATGTTTATCAAAACTATTCCCCTCTTTGATTGTGTTTACAAAGTTTGTTGTTCATTTCCGCTGCACTTAAAATCTATTCATTTCTATTTGATTTGTTCAAATTATACAAATAGCACAATCACTAGAGCCTCCGATCCTAACACTATATAACACCATATAAACACCGTATAACAATATCTAACACCATATAATACCATATAACACTATGTAACACTATATATCATTATATAACAAATATAACACTATACATCTATCATAGACATGCTATCAGACAACCTATAGTGTTATATTTGTTATATAATGATATATAGTGTTACATAGTGTTATATGGTATTATATGGTGTTACATATTGTTATACGGTGTTTATATGGTGTTATATAGTATTATATATAGTGTTATAATACATTTCTCACACTTTGAGCACTTTTTACAGGATCCTCTACCTATATATATATATATATATATATATGTCAGAGCATAAGTAATTGTGTTTCGAGTTGCGTTGAGTTTGTGTTGTGATGAGCGAGAGCGAGTAGTTTAGATACTCACGTGATGTGATCGTGTAAGCGTTAGCGTTAAAAGCGTACGCCTTGTGATGTGCGATATAGCGTGTGTAATAAGCGATGTGTTTGCGAAAATATGTGAAGTAGCGTAGTAAGCATTATAGTTTACATTATGATCCGAATCTTTGGTGCTAGGCGTAACGAGTGTAGCGAGAGTAACAAGGACGAAAGTGCGGGTTGTTATAACTAACAAGAAAAAAATAGACAAAAAAGTTGAACCCCACATGCACGTGGTAACTTGCAAAATTTTGAACGAAATGCAAATCGAAAAGTTTATGAAAGATGAAAAGTATGGGAGACCAAAGTTGAAAATTAATAAGTTATTTTCTTCTATCTGCACATGCACTTATGTTTTTTGGTTAAGCATCTTATCACCTTCCTTGACTTTATTTCATGATGGTGACGGTCTTATACACCTGTATCAAAATTTCATTATTGACTTTGAGACTAAGATCAATCTTCTCAAGCTTGCTCATTTCGCTGTTCTAGTCTCTCGCCAGTATCCAATGAATGAGGCGTCTAGATCTTATCTTGAAAGAGTTATTCAAAGGGCACGAGCTACAAAAGTGAAGTGTATGGTTGAGCCAATATTGTATATGAAGATGGAGATAGTCATCTTACATTTGTGCAAAAGAGGGGATTAAAAGAAATGCTAAAAGCTTCTAGAATACGGGAAGAGCACACTTGATCGAATGGCTAATATAGACTCATCTGTATATACCCAGTTTTATTGGGCATCAGTGCTTTATCATAAATACCAAAAGGAGTATTTTGAGTGCTATATGAATGTTACGCTTTTCTTAGCATACGCCTTAGAGGAATCCATGTCACACTCATTTAAGTTGGTATGTTCTTAGAGTTTCATCTAATATAAACCTCATTAGGATTCGATTCTTACTTACCCATTTCACTGTTTTATGCTGTGAATATTTAGGATCTTGCTTATTGTGTATCTGTATTTTCTTTGTTGGGAGAAAACATTTACAACTTTGGAGAACTGCTTGCGCATCCCATTGTGAGTCACTGTTCTCTCATTCTGTGTAGTGTGTCCTACAACATTTTATTCATTTCCATTGTAGTAAAATAATACGGAATGTGGTTAGGACACGGACCCTTGTAGAATTTTTAATTTTAGATGTATTGTCATTCAACCTTTATTCATTGGCTTAGACATGAATGAGGTATTTTAGAGCTTAACACTCAATAACAATAGGCAAATAAAGGAGACAGAGTTGATTTCAACAGCCTGTCACTATCCGAGTATCCAGTTAAGACTACACCCTGATTGTTGTTTGCACACCTGAACCATAGACCAAATTTTAGTGTTCCAGATACCAAAGTTTAACTTGGATGGATTCTGCATAAATCTTGAGACTAGGCTTACAATGTGAGGAATATCGGGTCTAGAATGAGTAAGATATATGAGGCTTCACACACTTCTGCCTTAGATGCATCCAATGGAAACATGTTGTTACTAGAGAGTAGCACTTTCATAAGAGTTACACCATTCTGTGTGAATTTCCATCTTCAAAATGAAGTGCATATCCCTTCTTCATAAGTTGACCAACAATTAGAAGATTATACTCCAGGTTAGGGGCATAATACACATCATCTTAAAGCTTGTGGCACCCCTTTACGGTATCTATCTTTACTATACGCCTGCCTCCAACAGCCAACTTCTTTTTATCACCCAATTGTACATTAATGTGTATGTTTCATCTAACCCATATCCACTCCAAGATCCATCTGAGTTTGAATTACGTTTGACAACTATAATAACAGTGTCTGAACTTGTGTAGATAAAAGGTCTGCGAGGGACGGAGCTTGATTGGTTTTACGAATTTCTCGAAGTATTCAACTCATGAAATCTGTTGGAGTATGCAAAAATGCAGCATCGTCATGCCGTTCCTATATTCACCCACCCGGATTTGCGAGATTACCGGATAAGCGAAAAGTTCCGGATTATCTGCATGATTGAAGTTATCCACAGGTTTTAATTTCTCTGTCAAAGTATACATCTTTTGACTACATAATTTGTTTCTAATACATTTTTTGTGTGCTTACAGTCGACTATTAGAAGACAGAATCATTCCACTGAGGGTCATGACTAAGTGCACTGGACTTTCACATGAAAATATAAAATGCATTCTGATGAAGTGCGTATCTGTAAGCGTAACTGTTGTTAGTGGATGAAATATTAATATATGTATGTTGATTATCGAGGTCAGTTGGTGAAATTGTTGTTGCAGGTACATCTTTTCGAGGGGAAAATTGATCAGGTTGATAGAACCATTTATGTGTCGTTGGTGCAACCTAGAGTTCTGGGGATAAATCAAATCCAATATCTGCGTGATCAACTCGACAAATAGATTGAGAAGGTACACACTGCTTTGGTATTTGTTGACGCAGTAGATTTAGTCGCATCCTGTTTTTTTTAAACTCTACAGCTCTTGTTTTCTAACGCTTTCTTGAAAGCCCAAATTGTGAGGAGGTTATTTGGGCGAACTTATGTAAAACGCATATGTTTTTGTCCTTCAACTATTTGAATTTGGCAAAATCCCAGCCAGAAGCACAAGTATTTAAAAAGCCCAATACTATAAGCTTCAAAGCACCCAAAAAAAAATATGTCAACTTTAATTAAAATGAACATCAAAAAATTCAAGAACTATTAACTGACCAAATCATTGCAGCAGACGAAAGAGCGAGTTTTAAACCAACAAGAACATAATTAAACGACTCCATTGTCAAAAACCTTGTCGTGTTTCCTTAAACTTTTGACTCAAAAGCACATATCCTGCCATCATAAGTGCCGAGATACAAAACGCAATCGAAACAGCCAAAGGGGAGCTGATGTAACCCAAAGACGTGTGATACACGAGTACATAATTAAAGGCGAGATGTATAATGAAGGGGACTAATGAACACCATATTAAAGGGTTTATGATCGATTGTGTATAAACCCGAATGCAAATAGTCCGGGGATAAGATATTTGATGTAGAGAGCAACCATTTTCGCGATTTCAGGATCTTGGTGAAGTAAAATGAGGATGGGTTCGGTGAAATACCAAACAACTGAGATGAGGATGGAGAAGAAGATGGAAATCCAACAAGATGCTTGAAGATATACTCCTAACATTCTGTAAACTTTTGCGTCAAATCCTTGCCCACATAATGTTTCTAGTGCACCACTTAGCTTGAAGAAAAAAAAAACCGATCGCGAAACCATACCGATGACGGTTTGGTTGGCTTCGAACCGAAACGAAGCATGAACACCCCTATCCCATCCTACAAAGTTGAGAGATGGTTAGAAGTCCTAGTTAGTTACAACAAGGCCTTAAACACCTATTTATACTAGGGAAAGAGTTGGTTTAAAGGTTTTCTTTTCTGACGACTTCACTCTCTCCACTACTATAAGCATGGGTTCAAGAAAAACATCAAGAAAAAATATTTATTGTAATGGTTATAGTAATATGGAATATATTTATATATAGCTATAAAATCCATAAAACTAAAAATTATATAATAAGCAATAGATTAGAAATTTTTAATTAAATCTAGTAATAATACGAGGGTGAAAAAAAGAATAGAAGAAAAAATAAATTAAATGATATAAATACATGTACAAATAATTCTATACATTTGATTGGTCAAGTACGGTCAAATTAACCTTCCAAATTTCTGTTATGCAGGCAAAGGTAGGAACTGTGAAAAGAGACTTCACATGAAAATCCCCGGTGACCCATGATCCGTCGCTTTCAACCTACCACAAAACCGAGACTTAGGCTAGGCGGCAGGGGCGGACCCACATGGAGTGGGTCGGGTCCCCGGACTCCAATGTTTTTTAAAAAATTAGTCTGATTCGGTATATTAAACATTATAAGAACCCCATAAATATAATTATGTGGACACCATAGAAAGAAAAGGAAAGCTGGTGTGGTGGTAAACCCTCCTATTTACCAACTAGAGGTCATGAGTTCAATTCTTGTATATCCCGTTTTCCCGTTTTTCCAGTTTTTTTTAAATCTAATTCAAACCTCACTCTGACCCGACCCGAACGAGAACCTACCCGAAAATTTTAAAGTTTTGTTATGAAAATTTTTAACACTGAAAAAAATGGACCCCATTGTGTAAGACCCTTACATTTATAGAATATTTCATATAATATATAGTGCATTTTAAACGTCGTTTTTCCAAAACATCGATGAAACGTCGTTTGCATAGAATTAAAAACCTTCAAACGATATTTACGAAAGTTTAAAACATCCAAAAGATGGTTATAATAGTTTTACATAAGTTTGGTAACAAAAGAGACTATTAAGGTAGCGGAAGCTTCGTTAGATTGTGTGTTCGGTTCTTGACATGGCTTGATCATCCTCCAAGGTCTAAAGTGCATCGTTACCTATCATACAATTTCATTCAAATGATTAGAAATCAAAGCAATTGAACAAAAGAATTAAACGCAAGAAATTATATTTTTTTTCAGCCCCTTCACCCGGCCGTGTCAAATGTTCACCTGACCGTGTCAGCTAAACATGTATTTTCACAGAACCTTCACCCGGCCTTGTAAAATGTTCACACGGCCGTGTCAACTCTGCACGTTTATTTTTCACTCAATTTACATCCAAACATATCCAAACTCATTTTAATCGCTTGGGGTTCATTTCTTAACATATCTAAGCTTTAATCCATTACCCGGATCCATAATTCATATAGTTTACGCTCCCGCTACCCGGTTTGCGTTTTACTTTATTTTGACCCGTTTTGATATTTAAGCACCTAAGCTCCAATCATCCATAACTTTTTAGTGGGATTATTTTCCACGATTATACCTATTACCCGAGCTTAATAACTTTGTGATCCACGCTCCCAATACTCGGTTTGCGAGAACACATATTCGACCTGTTTGATGTTCAAGTTCATAAACTTGAATCCTACACATTCCTTTCATGGAATTATTTGTTTTTCATCTACAACCCATTTACCCGAGTTCATTACTTACGACACTCACGCTTCCATTACCGGTTTATGTGTTTTGTAAGGACCTGCAAAAATGTCCCAAAATACTTCGTAAGTGGAAACCCGGACCCCTAAAACCCTAATCCTTATGAAAAATCAAGAAATTCAAATTTATCCATCTGTCGCGGGCCGCGTAAGAATTAGGCAAGGCTTACGTGGGGCGCGACAGCCTTGCAACTCTCCGGATAAGCTTAAGGGACACGTGTCGTCCACGTGTCAAGACCACCGATGACACAGCAAACCCTACTGCCGCCTTTATGTCCTCGCGGGCCGCGAAGGATTCCCGTTCCAGTTTACGTGGGCCGCGAGAGACCTAAATTGCAGCTATAAATTGGACGAAGTTTGGGCATTTCAAACTGCTCAATTCTTTTCTTTCCTTTAGCTTTTATTATAGCAAATAATAGCTCAAGATTATACCTTCTAAATCCTGAAACTCTGCCCGTATTAGGGTAATAACTCTAATCACTGGTACGATACCTTATCCGATCGATTAAAACCGATCCAATGGATGTTTAAGTGCTGCCAATATCTGGCTATACTTTGTCATTCATTGTGAGGGTTTCGATCTCGTGATTATCGTTAAAGTTGAATTGAGTTAATACACTAATACGAGTTCCATTGTATCTAGAAATTAAAACTCATAAAGTTGTTAGGATAGAATACTTAACAGGAAAGTAAACTTAGCAATTAAGAAAACTCAATAGCTAAGAAAACTTAACAGTTAAGCAAGCTGAGTAGGGTGATTAATCTGCTAATTAAGCTAAGTAATCGACTAAGCAAATTATAAAAGTTAAGTAGTTAAGTCAGTTAATTAATTAATCCGTTAAGTAGGATTAATTAAGCTAAGCATGATTAATTAAGGTAAGCAGGATTAATTAAGCTAAGCAGGATTCATTAAGCTAAGCAGGATTAATTAAGCTAAACATGATTAATTAAGCTAAGCAGGATTAATTAAGCTAAGCATAATTAATTAAGGTAAGTAAGATTAATTAAGCTAAGCAAGATTAATTAAGCTAAGTAAGATTAATTAATCAACTAAGTAAGTTAATTAGTTAAATGGCTAAGTAAACTTAATGGTTAAGGAAACTTAATGGTTAAGGAAACTTAATGATTAAGTAAACTTAGTAGTTAAGATAACTTAACAGCTAAGTAAACTTAGTAGTTAAGAAACCTTAATGATTAAGAAAACTTAATGGTTAAGTAAACTTAATGGTTATATAAAACTTAACAGTTAAGTAAGCTAAGTAAGTTAATCAGCTAATTAAGTTAATTAAATAATCGGCTAAGTAAATTACTTAATTAAACAGTTAGGAAAAATTAATCGGTTAAACAGCTAAGTGGGATAATCCGTTAAAAAACCAAGTAAACTTGATAGCTAAAACAATTAAGTAAACTTAATAGATAAGTAAACTTAATAGGTAAGAAAACTTAATCAGTAAGAAAAACTTAATAAATAAAGGAAACTTAATAATTAAGAAAACTTCCTAGCTAAGAAAGGAACCTGCCTTACCTATAAATAGGAGCGTAGGATTTCATTCTTCCTTGCTCATTTCTTTTCTTCTTCTCTCTATACGTTGGTGTTCTAACCAATAATCACCGATGCGATATTATGTCCGATCGATTCGGGAACCAACTAACGAATGCCAAAGTGCTGTCTAAACAAGACTATACTTTGTGAATTTCGTTAAGGTTCTGATCTCGTGACCATTGTTAGGTTTGATGTGGTTTTACACTAATACGTATTCCACTCTGTTAAACTAAAAGTTTAACTACCCGAAACTCTACACCATACTCTTATAATCAAAATGGATGCTTAATCATCAGAAGATTCAGAGCCATAAAGTAGATGCTTAGAATCAAGATGCTTGTTTAATCAAGACTATATGCTAACAAAGTGAGTCATTCTCTTTTTATTAATTATGTTTCACAATACTCGAATTGTTTTCAAAAGTTATAATTACAGGGATTAAGTCTTGGTTATCTTGAATCACTGGCAAGTGGGGTATTGTGCACATTACTAATTTCTCACGGTTAGGTTCACCAACCTAACAGTGATAATCATCACTACTTGGGTGAAAGGACCCAATAGTGGTATGACCATCGTCACCAGAGTGTGACACGGCGCCAGATAAAAATAAGATAGTAGCCATTGTAATCGCTCTTATGCTGTAATTTATAACAATGTGTCGTTTTGTACAAAAATGAATGAACTCACCAGTATTTCCTGCTGACCAAACCTTTTTAAAACACGTTTCAGGTAATGACAGTAGATTGGAATAAGAGTGATGATACGGCACCGAAAGGCTTAAAGAAGTGGCTTATTTTATCAATTGAATTAAATTAAGAAAACATGGTTTCATATATTCGGGTTTATCCCTTATTAAAGCTACCTCTGTAAAACATGGGTTTTATCCCATCTATTTAATAAATAAAATCCGGTGTTTTCTAAACTCTGATATTTTTCCTAACTCACGGTCCTGATGAATATTTCCGCTGCAATGTTTTTAAAATAACCACCGGTACCACTTGACTGCTCGCGGCTCCCGTCTAGGGTGTGGTCGAGGGTCGGGACAGAAGGTGGTATCAGAGCTAAGCCATTGGTTTAAGCAATTAGGTGTTGTAATAATACCTAAGCTTAAACGAAAGAGTTAGGAAATTGTTATTAACTGGTAGCAACAAGGATAGTATGTAGACTTGAACTTAAGGAAGATGCCTTAGTATAAGTTTCAAGATAAGCTAATTACTTGTGTAGATAAAGTGTGATGGGTGTTGGAATGGCATGAGGATGATGACTAGAACGTTGCAAGTACGGTAAATAAGCAATAACACTTGGCCACTGTTATTTCTTGTTTATTGGTATTACTGGGTTCTTGAATATGATCCATCATGTGAATACTAATTACCCTGTTCTTTGATAAAAGCTCTAATAAAATATTCATTTTTTAATCATGAATTGAGAAGATTCTATTTATGGGAAATACAAATTACCTCTCCGGCGAGAACCGGGTAAGATGGGGTTACCTCTCCTGCGAGAACCGGGTAAGATGGGGTTACCTCTCCTGCGAGAATCGGGTAAGATGGGGTATATAATATGTCAAACAAGTGACAGAATTCCCTAAATAGTATCATGACCTGATATCTGGCTTGTTTTTCGAAATATGAATCTTTTAAATACATTAACCTTATGCAAGGTTTATATATTACAATATGTGAAATATATGATTATATAGATATGTATATCTATAAGGAAATCCAAAAACCATAAGGATTGATAATTTAAAATACATCACGAGCCTGTGTGTCAATAATAATTCCAGAATTTTTATCAGGAATCTCTTGTATACATCTATAATTCCGATATCGAACATTATTTCATTTGATCATCTGTCTCTTAACTCGTGCGACAAGAAGTATATGAACCCTTTATGTTGGGATGCCATCGAAAATATAAGAATTCCCTTTGCGTTACCTTAGATTATTAACGCATTAGGAAACCTGTAGCTAAAGTTGTGCTAGACACTAAACGTCTCAAAACCTACGCTAATGAGAATAATTCTACTTTAATTAAAGAACTATTGCGAAGATAATAGTGACCACGACTAGATGCACTTACAAAAACTCTTCACCTATAATCCTACTAAGATTACCAGTAACAAAAGAATTGCTGCAACAATACATGGGCTTAAAGGACTGAAGTGTCATAACCATTAGTATATATGTTAAGAAAAATGAAGTAATGTATGCTTCAAAATTTAGACATTTAGATAGTGAGACCCGAGCTTCAAAACACATGGTCAAGACATATGCCATGAAATGGAGAGAACTGACAGAAAGGAAATTTTGTCTGCTTCATAAAAAGGAACAAATGGAAACGTTGACTCCTGGGGGTTTGCAAGCCAACCGGAGAAGTGACCACAAGGAGGCAAGACAGACCAGCCGACAAAGTTCGTCTCTGTGAGGAAAGCTGCGAGTTATGCACAGAAGTAAGATATAGCGTATATGGTCTCAGAGTTCATTAACACTAGAGGTATGGAACTAAAAGATATTCCGAACGACGTTTCCCAGAGGATCTACTTAGACTATCACCCGATCATGAGGAAAAACTCAGAATTCGCCTGAGACTAGAAACAACACCGCTTGTTATATCACAAAGTTAAGACTAAGGGAGTAGTTGATGCTTTAAGTCATAAGTTTCATAAGAAGCCGAAACAAGTACGTGCTCTTAGATTAAAGTACGAATAGATTTAATGAAACAATTAAATAATACCCAAGAACACAGCAACCAAAAATGATGCTGAAGGATTACAAAGAAATAATGAAGGAATCAGAAAAAGGAATTAATGGAATTTGGAGATTCCATAAGAAAAGAATTTGGGTACTAATCAAGGAAACCTATGAGAAGGAATTCTCGAAGGAGCTCATAAAACTAAGTATTTGTTGCATCGTGTAAGTGATATGAGGTATCAAGAGTTTTATAAGAATTACTGATAGATAGCAAGTTATGCCTCTAAGTATTTAATCTGTTAGCAAGTTAAAGCTGAACGTTAGAAACCTTTAGGTTGACTTCAATGATTAGAAGTGTCAGTATGGAAAGGGGATTGATAACAAATGGATATTGTTACCAAATTACCCAACATAAGAAAATGTAACGACACAATCAGGGAGATTGTGGATCGATTAACCAAGTCTGCTCAATCCCTACCAATAAAGGAAACCCTTTAGTAAGACACTTAGTTAAGTCATATGAGGACGAAATAGTCTCATTACATAGAATCCCGTTATCTATTGCATCAAATCAAGATAGTCACATTACTTCTCATTTCTGGGGAAATTTTAACTCGACTTATTTTGAGCAGTATGAAGGAACACTGCAAACATAGAAAGACATGCTAAGTGCATGTGCGATAAATAGGACTATCATTTATCACTCATAAGATTCTCCAATAATCGGTCTACACGTACTAGTGTTAACCATTTAAAACACTTTATGGATGATAGTATCATCCAGTATGTTAGACATACATATGAGAAAAGCAACTATCAGGCCATGAGATCGGCAAACCATTGAAATTTAAATCAGAGAAATGATATCACTAAAAGTCTCTCTGTATTTGGAAAGGAAAGTTAAGTCCAAGGAATGTCAAACCATTAAAGTAACTAAGTAAAGTGGACCAGTAGCTTATCAGCTAAAATGGCAAGTATACATGATACATTTCATGAAATACCTAGAAATCTTTAGTTATACCTCCTCAAAATATAGAAGTAAATGCAAGACCGTATCAGTCAATCATGAGAATTCCAAAAACATGCAAGATTAGTTCTGGTCAGGGTGAAGTAGGACTTAAAGCATGGACAAGAATATACTTGGGAATTGAAAATAAGACGGAAGTATCCTTACTTGTTCCAGTAAATCTCGAGGACGAGATTTTAATTAAGGTGGGGAGGATGTAAGGACCTGAAAAATGTCCTAAAATACTTCGTAAGTGGAAACCCGGACCCCTAAAACCCTAATCCTTATGAAAAATCAAGAAATTCAAATTTATCCATCTGTCGCGGGCCGCGTAAGAATTAGGCAAGGCTTACGTGGGGCGCGACAGCCTTGCAACTCTCCGGATAAGCTTAAGGGACACGTGTCGTCCACGTGTCAAGACCACCGATGAATTAGCAAACCCTACTGGCGCCTTTATGTCCTCGCGGGCCGCGAAGGATTCCCCTTCCAGTTTACACGGGTCGCGAGAGACCTAAATTGCAGCTATAAATTGGATGAAGTTTGGGCATTTCAAACTGCTCAATTCTTTTCTTTCCTTCAGCTTTTATTATAGCAAATAATAGCTCGAGATTATACCTTCTAAATCCCGAAACTCTGCCCGTATTAGGGTAATAACTCTAATCACTGGTACGATACCTTATCCGATCGATTAAAACCGATCCAATCGTGATTATCGTTAAAGTTGAATTGAGTTAATACACTAATATGAGTTCCATTGTATCTAGAAATTAAAACTCATAAAGTTGTTAAGATAGAATACTTAACAGGAAAGTAAACTTAACAATTAAGAAAACTCAATAGCTAAGAAAACTTAACAGTTAAGCAAGCTGAGTAGGGTGATTAATATGCTAATTAAGCTAAGTAATCGACTAAGCAAATTATAAAAGTTAAGATAAATTAATCAGTTAAGTAGTTAAGTCAGTTAATTAATTAATCCGTTAAGTAGGATTAATTAAGGTAAGCAGGATTAATTAACTAAGCAGGATTAATTAAGCTAAACAGGATTAATTAAGCTAAGCATGATTAATTAAGCTAAGCAGGATTAATTAAGCTAAGCAGGATTAATTAAGCTAAACAGGATTAATTAAGTTAAGCAGGATTAATAAAGCTAAGCAAGATTAATTAAGCTAAGCAAGATTAATTAAGCTAAGTAAGATTAATTAATCAGCTAAGTAAGTTAATTAGTTAAATGGCTAAGTAAACTTAATGGTTAAGGAAACTTAATGGTTAAGGAAACTTAATGGTTAAGGAAACTTAATGGTTAAGTAAACTTAGTAGTTAAGACAACTTAACAGTTAAGTAAACTTAGTAGTTAAGAAACCTTAATGATTAAGAAAACTTAATGGTTAAGTAAACTTAATGGTTATATAAAACTTAACTGTTAAGTAAGCTAAGTAAGTTAATCAGCTAATTAAGTTAATTAAATAATCGGCCAAGTAAATTACTTAATTAAACAGTTAGGAAAAATTAATCGGTTAAACAGCTAAGTGGTAATCCGTTAAAAAGCCAAGTAAACTTGATAGCCAAAACAATTAAGTAAACTTAATAGGTAAGAAAACTTAATCAGTAAGAAAAACTTAATAAATAAAGGAAACTTAATAATTAAGAAAATTTCCTAGCTAACAAAGGAACCTGCCTTACCTATAAATAGGAGCCTAGGATTTCATTATTCCTTGCTCATTTCTTTTCTTCTTCTCTCTATACGTTGGTGTTCTAACCAATAATCACCGATGCGATATTCAGTCCGATCGATTCGGGAACCAACTAACGAATGCCAAAGTGCTGTCTAAACAAGACTATACTTTGTGAATTTCGTTAAGGTTCTGATCTCGTAACCATCGTTAGGTTTGATGTGGTTTTACACTAATACGTATTCCACTCTGTTAAACTAAATGTTTAACTACCCGAAACTCTACACCATACTCTTATAATCAAAATGGATGCTTAATCATCAGAAGATTCAGAGCCATAAAGTAGATGCTTAGAATCAAGATGCTTGTTTAATCAAGACTATATGCTAACAAAGTGAGTCATTCTCTTTTTATTAAGAGTTAATTACTTTTTCAGTCCCTGAGGTTTGCAAAAAATAACGGTTTCAGTCCATTAGTTTAAAAATTGCCATTTCAGTCCATTAGTTTCATTTTCATAACCATTTCAGTCCACAAACTTAACTCCATCCATTTATTTTGTTAACTTTGGGGTGAAATTATCAAATTACCCCTGCTAACATAAAAAATCCAAAAAAATCATAAAAATTCCAAAAAATTCAAAAAAAATCAAAAAATTCCAAAAAATTTAAAAATAAAAAAAAAATTTAAAAAATTCAAAAAATTCAAAAAAATTAAAAAAATTACAAAAAATCTAAAAATCAAAAAAATTTTAAAAAATTCAAAAAATTCAAAAAAATTCCAAAAATTTCAAAAAAATCTAAAAATCAAAAAAATTTTAAAAAATCATAAAAATTCTAAAAAATCCAAAAAAATTCAAAAAAATCCAAAATGTTTCGAACCCGAACCGTTTTGACCCGTACCGTTTCGACCCGTACCGTTTCGACGCGAACCGTTTCGAGCTGAACCGTTTCGACCCGTACCGTTTCGACGCGAACCGTTTCGACCCGTACCGTTTCGACCCGTACCGTTTCGACCCAAACCGTTTCGACGCAAACCGGTTCGGCTCGAAACCGTTTCGACGCGAACCGTTTCGACGCGAACCGTTTCGACCCGTACCGTTTCGACCCGTACCGTTTCGACCCGTACCGTTTCGACGCGAACCGTTTCGACGCGAACCGTTTCGACGCGAACCGTTTCGACGCGAACCGTTTCGACGCGTTCCGTTTCGACCCGTTCCGTTTCGAGCCGAACCGTTTCGACCCGTACCGTTTCGACCCGTACCGTTTCGACGCGAACCGTTTCGACGCGAACCGTTTCGACCCGTTCCGTTTCGAGCCGAACCGTTTCGACCCGTACCGTTTCGAGCCGAACCGTTTCGACGCGAACCGTTTCGACCCGTACCGTTTCGAGCTGAACCGTTTCGACGCGAACTCGCTGAACCGTACGGGTCGAAACGGTTCGCGTCGAAACGGTACGGGTCGAAACGGTTCGCGTCGAAACGGTTCGGCTCGAAACGGTTCGGCTCGAAACGGAACGGGTCGAAACGGTTCGCGTCGAAACGGTTCGCGTCGAAACGGTACGGGTCGAAACGGTTTGCGTCGAAACGGTTCGGCTCCAAACGGTACGGGTCGAAACGGTTCGCGTCGAACCGTTTCGCGTCGGGTTCGAAACGGTTCGGGTTCGAAACGCCTCGGGTTCGAAACATTTTGGATTTTTTAGAATTTTTATGATTTTTTAAATTTTTTTTTATTTTTAGATTTTTTTGAATTTTTTGGAATTTTTTTGATTTTTTGGAATTTTTTTGATTTTTAGATTTTTTAGAATTTTTTGGAATTTTTTTAATTTTTTTTAATTTTTTTTATTTTTTGGAATTTTTATGATTTTTATTACAATTTGTTAAGTTAGCAGGGGTAATTTGGTAATTTCACCCCAAAGTTAACAAAATAAATGGATGGAGTTAAGTTTGTGGACTGAAATGGTTATGAAAATGAAACTAATGGACTGAAACCGTTATTTTTTGCAAACCTCAGGGACTGAAAAAGTAATTAACTCTTTTATTAATTATGTTTCACAATACTCAAATTATTTTTCAAAAGTTATAATTACAGGGATTAAGTCTTGGTTATCTTGAATCACTGGCAAGTGGGGTATTGTGCACATTACTAATTTCTCACGGTTATGTTCACCAACCTAACAGTGATAATCATCACTACTTGGATGAAAGGACCCAATAGTGGTATGACCATCGTCACCAGGGTGTGACACGGCGCCAGATAAAAATAAGATAGTAGCCATTGTAATCGCTCTTATGCTGTAATTTATAACAATGTGTCCTTTTGTACAAAAAATGAATGAACTCACCAGTATTTCCTGCTGACCAAACCTTTTTAAAACACGTTTCAGGTAATGATAGTAGATTGGAATAAGAGTGATGATACGGCACCGAAAGGCTTAAAGAAGTGGCTTATTTTATCAATTGAATTAAATTAAGAAAACATGGTTTCATATATTCGGGTTTATCCCTTATTAAAGCTACCTCTGTAAAACATGGGTTTTATCCCATCTATTTAATAAATAAAATCCGGTGTTTTCTAAACTCTGATATTTTTCCTAACTCACGGTCCTGATGAATATTTCCGCTGCAATGTTTTTAAAATAACCACCGGTACCACTTGACTGCTCGCGGCTCCCGTCCAGGGTGTGGTCGAGGGTCGTGACATGTTTAACCAATTACTACCCGTCATTTGGGTTTAACATTTATGGAATAAGTGCTCCCGTTACCCGGTTTGCACCTACCCTTAATTGACTCGTTTGGTTTGCCCTTAGCGAAATCCATCGCTTTTATACAACAAAAACTTTATCATTTCATTGTTTTGACCCATTTGAATGTTCAAGTGAAGTCCATCACTTTCAAACAAACAAACCTCTCATATATTTATTATTTTGACCAGTTTGGACATTTTAGTGAAATCCATCACTTTCAACAACCAAACTTATCGTTAATCGTATTTATCCATTCGGTTCATTTATACGGAATTCACCGCTTAAGAATGAACCGAATTTCATGAATGTATCTTCATTATTCAACGTATATCAATACAAAATATTAACGAAATTCTACGAAGCATAAAGCTATGTACCTTTAGAGCTTTCCCTTCAAGCGGTTATCCGTCCGCCTTGCACACTTGACGATCCACCCAAATTACCTATAGAATTTAATTCGAATACATTGCTTAGAACTCATGGTTCAATATTCACCATATAATACTCTCGGTAAATCAATTAAGCGATTATTTCATATTTTTCAATATCTCTAATTCACTTAGACATTTTATCGAACATCTTAAAGGCATAATCATCATAATACCATTATCATGTTCCTGATTAACTAGTTAACCAGATCAAAATATCATTTGCATACTAATATGACTAGAACACCAAAAATTAACACTTGAACTTGCATCATAGCTATCAATTAACATCAATATCACAAGAATTCAAGTAAT
Organism: Helianthus tuberosus; assembly: GCA_030545235.1. Classification (NCBI taxonomy): domain Eukaryota; kingdom Viridiplantae; phylum Streptophyta; class Magnoliopsida; order Asterales; family Asteraceae; genus Helianthus; species Helianthus tuberosus. The sequence continues at coordinate 65,368,818 of CM060363.1, forward strand.
TTTCACAAAACCCATATCACACCTATATGATAAACATTGAAACTAATAGGTTATGACATGAATTGCTCAAATTATTGTCTAAGACATGTTCCTAGACTTATATTCATCATAATTTACCCATAACCTCACTCAATTCTTTACTAATTTCAATTACAAGAAATCATATAAGTTCCGAACTTCACCAAATTGAAGAATTTAACATACCTTGTGATCTACCAAGTATAAGGATCACTAATTTGACTTGGAATCGAATGAATTTCGATTTCTTTCTTTGATTTGGAGTAAGAATTCATAGGTTAGGGTTTTGGAACCAAGAAGATGTGCTCCTGGGTGTTTTAGTCGAACCAGATAACACACACAAAAAGGTGTGTTTGATATTTATCCAGGAGTTTAAAACATCTTTCAAATTTGGCACCATTAGTCCCTCTAGTTTCTAAGTTTTATAAAAGAGTTAGAATACTTTGATTTCCTATCTTTTATAACAAGATTTTAACTACATTAATTATTCCTAGTTTTTATTCTCACTATTTTATTATTAGTGTTATAACCTATACATGCACACAAACATATATAGTTTAATAATTTAGGGGTGTTACACATTGGAAAAAATCCTAGGTCCGCCACTGCTAGGAATTAATGGAATTTGGAGATTCCATAAGAAAAGAATTTGGGTACTAATCAAGGAAACCTATAAGAAGGAATTCTCGAAGGAGCTCATAAAACTAAGTATTTGTTGCATCGTGTAAGTGATATGAGGTATCAAGAGTTTTATAAGAATAACTGATAGATAGCAAGTTATGCCTCTAAGTATTTAATCTGTTAGCAAGTTAAAGCTGAACGTTAGAAACCTTTAGGTTGACTTCAATAATTAGAAATGTCAGTATGGGAAGGGGATTGATAACAAATGGATATTGTTACCAAATTACCCAACATAAGAAAATGTAACGACACAATCTGGGTGATTGTGGATCGACTAACCAAGTCTGCTCAATCCCTACCAATGAAGGAAACCCTTTAATATAAGACACCGAGTTAAGTTGTGTGGAGACAAAATAGTCTCATTACAAAGAATCATGTTATCAATCAAGATAGTCATTTCACTTCTCATTTTTGGGAAAATTTTAACCCAGCCTATTTTGAGCAGTATAAAGGAACACTACAAACATAGAAAGACATGCTAAGTGCATGGGCGATAAATAAAACTATCATTTATCACTCATAAGATTCTCCAATAATCGGTCTACAAGTATTAGTGTTAACCGTTTAAAACACTTTATGGATGATGGTATCATCCAGTATATTAAACATACATATGAGAAAAACAACTACCAGGCCATGAGATCGGCAAACCATTGAAATTTAAATCAGAGAAAGGATATCACTAAAAGTCTCTCTGTATTTGGAAAGGAAGGTTAAGTCCGAGGAATATCCAACCATTAAAGTAACTAAGCAAAGTGGACCAGTAGCCTATCAGCTAAAATGGGAAGTATACATGATACATTTCATGAAATACTTAGAAATCTTTAGTTATACCTCCTCAAAATATAGAAGTAAATGCAAGACCGTATCAGTCAATCATGAGAATTCCAAAAACATGCAAGATTAGTTCTGGTCAGGGTAAAGTAGGACTTAAAGTGTGGACAAGGATATACTTGGGTATCGAAAATAAGACGGAAGTATCCTTATTTGTTCCAGTAAATCTAGAGGACGAGATTTTAATAAAGGTGGGGAGGATGTAAGGACCTGCAAAAATGTCCCAAATCGACCCGTAAGTAAAAACCCGGACCCCTGAAACCCTAATGTGCATGAAAAACCAAGAAATTCAGATTTTCTGGTCGCTCGCGGGCCGCGTAAGATTTAAGCTAAGTTTACACGGGCCGCGACAGCTTGAAGATCTCCGGATAAGTTTTAAGACACGTGTCATCCACGTGTCACGACCACGCCATGACTCAGCAACCCTCAAACCGTCCTATCATCTCTCGCGGGCCGCGTAAGAGCCTGTTAAGGCTTACGCGGGCCGCGTAAAACTCAAATTTTTGCTATAAATTGCCTGGGCATGGGGCTTTCATCTGTGTTCGAAATTCTCAATCAAAAACGAAGTTACTGCTCAAAATTCGAATTTCCAAGTAGTCAAGACGCCGCTACAAATCCAGGGTATTAGCTCGATCACTGCTACGTTTCAAACTGTTCAATTCTTTTCTTTCCTTCAGCTTTTATTATAGTAAATAGTAGCTCGGGATTATACCTTCTAAATCCCGAAACTCTGCCCGTTATTAGGGTAATAACTTTAATCAATGGTATGATACTTTATCCGATCGATTGAAACTAATCCAACGGATGTTTAAGTGCTGCCTGTATATGGCTATACTTTGTCATTCATTGTGAGGGTTTCGATCTCGTGATTATCGTTAAAGTTGAATTGAGTTAATACACTAATACGAGTTCTTGTGTCTAGAAAATTAGAACTCATAATCAGGAAGCTGTTAAACTAGTATATCGAACTTAGCTATTAAGATAATTTAGCGGTTTAGAAAACTTAATAGCTATGGCAACTTAACAGGAAAGGAAACTTAGCAGTTAAGTAAGCTAAGCAAGTTAATTAATCAGCTAGTTACGTTATTTAATTAATCGGCTAAGTAAATTACTTGATTAAACCGTTAAAATTAATTAATCGGTTAAGTAAGATTAATTAATTAGTAAGCAAGATTAATTAAGCTAAGCAAGATTAATTAAGCTAAGAAAGATTAATTAAGCTAAGCAAGATTAATTAAGTAAATTAAACACCTAGATAGATATACATGAAAATAAATATATATATGAAATAGATATTATCAAAGGAAGGTGCTAGGAAGGTGTAAGAGGATATATATGTAGGTAGGAAGCTTCCTAGAAAATGTATAGGTAACTTCCTAGAAAAGCTATAGGAAACTTTCTAGAAATTTCATACTTCTTACCTATAAATAGGAAGCTTAGGAATTCATTTTCCTTGCTCATTTCTTTTCTTCTTCTCTCTATACGTTGGTGTTCTAACCAATAATCAGCGATGCGATATTCTGTCCGATCGATTCAGGAACCAACTAACGGATGCCAAGGTGCTATACTTTGTGAATTTCGTTAAACGGATGCCAAAGTGCTATACTTTGTGAATTTCGTTAAACGGATGCCAAAGTGTTATACTTTGTGAATTTCGTTAAACGGATGCCAAAGTGCTATACTTTGTGAATTTCGTTAAACGGATGCCAAAGTGCTACACTTTGTGAATTTCGTTAAGGTTCGAATCTCTTGACCATCGTTAGGTTTGATTTGGTTTAACACTAATACGTATTCCATTCTGTTAAACTAAATGTTTAACTACTCGAAACTCTACACCATACAATCAAAATGGATGTTTAATCATCAGAAGATTCAGAACCATAAAGTAAATGCTTAGAATCAAGATGCTTGTTTAAACACGACTATATGCTAACAAAGTGAGTCATTCTCTTTTTATCAAATTGCTTTCCAAAACCCTATTTATTTCAAAGTTATAATTACAGGGATTAAGTTTTTGTAGTCTTCAATTACAGCCGGTATGTGGGGTTTTGTATACATTACTTGATAACCGTCACCATTGGACAACGAGTTAGCCAATGGGTGATATGACCATAGTCACAGAAACAGGTCAAGTGACAAATACCGTTGGGTAATTGGTTGATATAAACAATGTAATCACCCTTAATACTGTAAGTTATAACAAAGTTGTAATTGCAGTGATAAAGTCTTTGCCAATCTTGTAGAAGCAAATGTAAAAACTCTTAATGCTGTGAATTATAACAAATGTGTTTTTGTACAAAAAATGAATGAACTCACTAGTATTTCTTACTGACCAAACCTTTTTAAAACGCGTTTCAGGTAATGACAATAGATTGGAATAAGAGTGAGGATACGGCACCGAAAGGCTTAAAGAAGTAGCTTATTTTATCAATTGAATTAAATTAAAAAAAACATGGTTTCATATATTCGGGTTTATCCCTTATTAAAGCTACGTAAAACATGGATATTATCCCATCTGTTTAATAAATAAAATCCGGTGTTTTCTAAACTCTGATATTTTTCCTAACTCACGGTCTTGATGAAATTTCCGCTGCAATACTTTTCAAAATAATCACCGGTACCACTCGACTGCTCGCGGCTCCCGTCCAGGGTGTGGTCGGGGGTCGTGACAAGAGTAGCACTTTCATAAGAGTTACACCATTCTGTGTGAATTTGCCATCTTCAAAATGAAGTGCATATCCCTTCTTCATAAGTTGACCAACAATTAGAAGATTATACTCCAGGTTAGGGGCATAATACACATCATCTTAAAGCTTGTGGCACCCCTTTACGGTATCTATCTTTACTGTACGCCTGCCTCCAACAGCCAACTTCTTTTTATCACCCAATTGTACATTAATGTGTATGTTTCATCTAACCCATATCCACTCCAAGATCCATCTGAGTTTGAATTACCTTTGACAACGATAATAACAGTGTCTGAACTTGTGTAGATAAAAGGTCTGCGAGGGACGGAGCTTGATTGGTTTTACGAATTTCTCGAAGTATTCAACTCATGAAATCTGTTGGAGTATGCAAAAATGCAGCATCGTCATGCCGTTCCTATATTTACCCACCCGAATTTGCGAGATTACCGGATAAGCGAAAAGTTCCAGATTATCTGCATGATGGAAGTTATCCACAGGTTTTAATTTCTCTGTCAAAGTATACATCTTTTGACTACAGAATTTGTTTCTAATACATTTTTTTGTGCTTACAGTCGACTATTAGAAGACAGAATCATTCCACTGAGGGTCATGACTAAGTGCACTGGACTTTCACATGAAAATAAAAAATGCATTCTGATGAAGTGCGTATCTGTAAGCGTAAATGTAGTTAGTGGATGAAATATTAATATATGTATGTTGATTATCGAGGTCAGTTGGTGAAATTGTTGTTGCAGGTACATCTTTTCGAGGGGAAAATTGATCAGGTTGATAGAACCGTTTATGTGTCGTCGGTGCAACCTAGAGTTCTGGGGATAAATCAGATCCAATATCTGCGTGATCAACTTGACAAATAGATTGAGAAGCTACACACTGCTTTGGTATTTGTTGACGCAGCAGATTTAGTTGCATCCTGTTTTTTTTAAAACTCTACAGCTCTTGTTTTCTAACGCTTTCTTGAAAGCCCAAATTGTGAGGAGGTTATTTGGGTGAACTTATGTAAAACGCATATGTTTTGTCCTTGAACTATTTGAATTTGGCAAAATCCCAGCCAGAAGCACAAGTATTTAAAAAGCCCAATACTCTAAGCTTCAAAGCACCAAAAAAAAAAAACCAATATCTCAACTTTAATTAAAATGAACATCAAAAAATTCAAGAACTATTAAGTGACCAAATCATAGCAGCAGACGGAAGAGCGAGTTTTAAACCAACAAGAACATAATTAAACGACTCCATCGTCGAAAACCTTGCCGTGTTTACTTAAACTTTTGACTCAAAAGCACATATCCTGCCAGCATAAGTGCCGAGATACAAAACATAATCGAAACAGCCAAAGGGGAGCCGATGTAACCCAAAGACGTGTGATACACGAGTACATAATTAAAGGCGAGATATACAACGAAGGGGACTAATGAACACCATATTAAAGGGTTTACGATCGATTGTGTTTGGAGAAATCTCAATATGTTGTGCATAAACCCGAATGCAAATAGTCCGGGGATAAGATATTTGATGTAGAGAGCAGCCATTTTCGTGATTTCAAGATCTTGGTGAAGTAAAATGAGGATGGGTTCGGTGAAATACCAAACAACTGAGATGAGGATGGAGAAGAAGATGGAAATCCAACAAGATGCTTGAAGATATACTCCTAACATTCTGTAAACTTTTGCGCCAAATCCTTGCCCACATAATGTTTCCAGTGCACCACTTAGCTTGAAGAAAAAAACCGATCGCGAAACCATACCGATGACGGTTTGGTCGGCTTCGAACCGAAACGAAGCATGAACACCCCTATCCCATCCTACAAAGTTGAGAGATGATTAGAAGTCCTAGTTAGTTACAACAAGGCCTTAAACACCTATTTATACTAGGGAAAGAGTTGGTTTAAAGGTTTTCTTTCTGACGACTTCACTCTCTCCACTACTATAAGCATGGGTTCAAGAAAAACATGAAGAAAAAATATTTATTATAATGGTTATAGTAATATGGAATATATTTATATACAGATATAAAATCCATAAAACTAAAAATTATATAATAAGCAATATATTAGAAATTTTTAATTAAATCTAGTAATAATACGAGGGTGAAAAAAATAATAGAAGAAAAAATAAATTAAATGATATAAATACATGTACAAACACTTCTATACATTTGATTGGTCAAGTACGGTCAAATTAACCTTCCAAATTTCTGTTATGCAGGCAAAGGCAGGAGCTGTGAAAAGAGACCTCACATGAAAATCCCCGGTGACCCATGATCCGTCGCTTTCAACCTACCACAAAACCGAGACTTAGGCTAGGTGGCAGGGGCTGACCCACATGGAGTGGGTCGGGTCCCCGGACTCCAATGTTTTTTAAAAAATTAGTCTGATTCGGTATATTAAACTTTATAAGAACCCCATAAATATAAATATATGGACACCTTAGAAAGAAAAGGAAAGCTGGTGTGGTGGTAAACCCTCCTATTTACCAACTAGAGGTCATGAGTTCAATCCTTGTATATCCCGTTTTTCTAGTTTTTTTTTAAATCTAATTCAAACCTCACTCTGACCCGATCCGAATGAGAACCTACCCGAAAATTTTAAAGTTTTGTTATGAAAATTTTTAACACCGAAAAAAATGGACCCCATTGTGTAAGACCCTTACATTTATAGAATATTTCATATAATATATAGTGCATTTTAAACGCCGTTTTTCCAAAACATCGATGAAACGTCGTTTGCATAGAGTTAAAAACCTTCAAACAATATTTACGAAAGTTTAAAACATCCAAAAGATGGTTATAATAGTTTTACGTAAGTTTAGTAACAAAAGAGACTATTAAAGTAGCGGAAGCTTCGTTAGATTGTGTGTTCGGTTCTTGACATGGCTTGTGTCACGGCCCCCGTCCCGGTTTTATCCGGTTCAGGAGTCGCGGGACAGAAACCCGTGGTATTTATTATTTGAGTTGACAGCAGAAGTTTAACAAGATTTTTAAAATTTGAATATGTCCAGTTATTTTATTTCATAATTTGGGACAAACCCCGTAATTTACAATAGAGGAATTTCACGAGGAAATTCCCTGGTTCACAAAACATGTTTATTTATTTAACTGAGCCACCGCTTCAAGCTTTATTAGTGCTCCGTAGCACTTTTCCTTGATTTACAGTAGGTCACCTAAAACATGTTTAAAAATAATTTATCAGCGGAGAAATTCTGGCAAGTCACTCAATTTTGATAAAACGACCCATAGCTATGAATTATAGCATAAGAGCGATTACAATGGTTACTATCTTATTTTTATCTGGCACCGTGTCACACCCTGGTGACGATGGTCATACCACTATTGGGTCCTTTCACCCAAGTAGTGATGATTATCACTGTTAGGTTGGTGAACCTAACCGTGAGAGATTAGTAATGTGCACAATACCCCACTAGCCAGTAATTCAAGATAACCACGACTTAATCCCTGTAATTATAACTTTTGAAAACACTTTGAGATTTTATAAAAAAGTTGATAAAAAGAGAATGACTCACATTGCAAGTTTAGACAGGCAGAGTTTAGCCTACTGATATGCCTGATAACCTAATTTAAATAACAATGCACACGAAACTAGGTCAGTAACTTCATACAACATTTACGATAAACTCACGAAATCAAAACCCTCACGACGAATGGCAAAGTATAGCCCAAATACGGGCAACACTTAAACATCCATCGGATCGGTTTCAATCGATCGGACATTGTATTGTAGCAGTGATTGAGTTAATACCCTGTAATCGTAGCAGCGTTTCCATACTTAGAATTTTGATTTTGAGCAGTAGACTTCGTTTTTAAACAAAATTTTCGAACACAGATGAACTGCTCATGCACCAGCAATTTATAGCAACTTTTTGGGTTTTACGCGGCCCGTGTAATACACTTATAAGAACTTACGCGGCCCGCGAGGGCCACCTAGTCTTCAACTAGGGCTGCCGCGTCACCTGTAGGCCCGCCACGTGTGCGACACGTGGCCTGTTCGCTTATCCAGAGATTTTATAAGTTGTCGCGGCCCGCGTAGCCTTCTCTTATGGCTTACGCGGCCCGCCTGAAATTCAGAAATCTTGTTTTCTTGATTTTTCATGCACATTAGGGTTTCAGGGGTCCGGGTTTTCACTTACGGGTCGTTTTGGGGCATTTTGCAGGTCCTTACAGCTTGATCATCCTCCGAGGTCTAAAGTGCATCGTTACCTATCATACAATTTCATTCAAATGATTAGAAATCAAAGCAATTGAACAAAAGAATTAAACACAAGAAATTATATTTTTTTTCACCCCCTTCACCCGGCCGTGTCAAATGTTCACCCGACCGTGTCAGCTAAACATGTATTTTTCACAGAACCTTCACCCGGCCGTGTAAATTGTTCACACGGCCGTGTCAACTCTACACGTTTATTTTTCACCCAATTTACATCCAAACATATCCAAACTCATTTTAATCGCTTGGGGTTCATTTCTTAACATATCTAAGATTTAATCTATTACCCGGATCCATAATTCATATAGTTTACGCTCCCGTTACCCGGTTTGCGTTTTACTTTATTTTGACCAGTTTTGATATTTAAGCACCTATGCTCCAATCATCCATAACTTTTTAGTGGGATTATTTTCCACGATTATACCTATTTGTTAGCGCAGTATGTCTATCGCCTCCGTCAATTCAGATCATGGCTGAAATTGTTTAATTTTAGACCTTATATTGTAATATTAGAAAGAAAAGGGCAAGGTGGCATTATTGTAAATAAGGGAAACTCTCCTTATATGCTTTGCCTATAAATAGAAGTCTTAGGGCTTAGATTAGAGACTTTTGACATTTTGGAGACTTGGAGAGCTCTAGTGCTAGAGAGAGAAAGTGCTCCACGTGATTCAGGTTTTTGTACAATTTCGGATCTGTTAATAGAATCACCGATTATATTACGTCTCGTGTGTTCGGTCATGTTCGTATACGGATTCCGCACGTCACACGTTCGGTTCGCAATCATTTCGAAGTTAAAACCGGTCCTAACAAGTGGTATCAGAGCAGGAGCTCGTTTGCGAAGATCAAACGTACAGAATCGTTCAAGATTTGATCAGATTCAGAGCCAAAAACATCCAGATTTGTCAAATTTTTCATAACTTTCTTGTTCTTCACGTTTTTCACTGAATATTGCAAAATTGACGGGGTTTTACGGTTCAAATTAGCTGATTTTTTTATATGATATGCGAAATTAGCTGATCTATAACCCTACAAATTTTCAGGTCAAAATTCCAAGCCGTTTGGAAGAAATCTAAGATTTACTGGCCGATTTCGCTGAAATGTTCGTCTATGTTCATCCCACTCGATCGATCAGCGTGTCACCCGAACGAACAGTGGGTCGAACGAACAACATATTTTTTTGTTGTGCTGACCGAACGACCAGCCTAACCGAACGGACAGCTGTTCATTCCATTGCATCTCACTTTACATTTCATTTAATTGTTGACTTGTTGACTGCTGAACGAACGGACAGTTGTCCGATTCCAAGCACATCACTGCAATTCATTAAAGTCTTTGACTTTGTTGACCAAACCGAACGGACAGCAATCCGAACGAGCAGCAATCCGTGTCATAGTACATCACTTGTTCAGGTCATTTAGTCAACATATTCAGCTTTGTCAATCAACTTTATTAGTGAGTCATGTAATTCATTAATTGCATGTCATATGATATTAGTTTGCATGTGATATTATTAGTGCATGTGATTGTCAGTTTGCATGTGAAGCCATTGATGTTGTTGTCAGCTACATGATATCAGTGCACATGTGAGTTTATTTTGTAAACCAATGTTCATTGTAGAGGTCAAAGAGTCAACAAGCTAACCGTTCGACCAGCTTGCTAATCGTTCGACCAGTGTCCCACCCGTACGACTAGCGTCCCAATCGAACGGACAGCATCTCATCCCATCCGTTCGACCAGCGTCCCATCCGTTCGACCGGCCCATTCGATCCAAGATTTAAGGCCCATCCGATCGGACAACAAGCCCACCCGAACGGACAGGGTTGTCACGCGATTATTGTCACTGTTGACTTTTGTTGACTCATTCATTTGAAGTACCGGTCCGATTCAAGATTGTTTGATAAGTGTTTAAACTGATTGTTGTTTGTTTGTTTAAATTCAGGTAATTTGATAAGTTCACATCATGGCTGAAGAGTTCTACAACACGTTCTACAACACGTTTACATCTGAATCGTCTGAGACATCAACCGTCACACCGAAATCAATAACAAAAACTATCAATGATAACATAAAACATGATAACTTCTATGGAACTTATTCGAAACCACCTAAGCTTGAGAATATAGAGGATTATACTTGGTGGAAAGAAAGATTTCTAAACTGGACCAAGGCATACTCTCACGAGAGCTGGTTCAGCTTAGAGTTTGGATACAGTCGACCGATCAATGACAATAATAAAGAGATCCATCTCAATGATCTCACCGATGAAGACAAACGGAAATTCTCATATTAGCAGAAGATGATCGCTTTGATTCAACAATCTATCCTAGATGATATATTTTCTTTGTTAAATCATGATGGGTCATCAAAATCGATTTGGGAAGCGTTAAGGGTTAAAGCCGAAGAGGGTAAACAAATCAAGAAAAACAAAATAGCTTTACCAAAAAAGGAATTTGATTTGTTTGATAGTTTGAAAGGAGAGTCAGTGAGGCAAATGATTGAACGTTTTTGTCATTTAAAAATGAACTCGAAAGGTTTGAGATTGTGAAAACGAGAGAGGAAATAATTGATAAAATCATAGAAGCGTTACCACGAGCTGATCAGTGGCAAACGTTTGTGTTTATTCTAAAAAATGATGTGCTATATGATACAATTTCTCTTGATGCTTTGATAGAAAAAATTGAAAGTCATGAGCTTGAGCTACAAAAGCAAAGCAAGATGAGCGGTTCTTCGCATCATCAAAATGTCGGTCTTTACTACAAGGGCAATGTACCTTCGGTGAAAGTTGGTGAATCACCAAAGACCGGATTCAGCGTTGAAAAGATGAAAGAACCACAAACAAGCTCATCAAGCTACAATCCAGGATACCATTCATCTTCTTCAAAAGCAAGCCCTGAAGAATCTGAAGAAGTTCTCTGCAACATCGCTCTGAAATTAAAGAATTCTCCGGCTATGAGCATCAATGCAGCAAAACAACAAATGAGTTTCTGGCATCTGTGTTAGAGTCCTACGAAGGTCTAGTATTTGGAAAAATTGGAAACTCAGAGCTGACAAAGGAAGACTACGACCAGATTGATCCAGCAGAAATGGAACTCATTAACATACGCTGGTGTCTAGCAAGTTGCATTCGAAGAGCTCAGAGGTATATGGAGATTACTGGGAAGCAATCAATAGGTGGTCCGTCAAAAAAGCTGGGATTCGACAAATCCAAAGTGGCCTGCTTCAGATGCAAACAAAAGGGTCATTTCAAAAGAGAATGCAAAAACTCTGAAGTTGACGAAACTGAGAAACCTTTCAATGATGATTATTATCGAAAGGCGATTTACCACCGTAGCAAAGAAGAGCCGAAAATGATCGAAAATAATCCCAAAGAGAAGTTAAGAGCTTGTGCAGTAATCCATGATGATGAAGGGTATGATTGGAGTGAGATTCTTCCAGAAGAAGATCGTGTTGATGATCGATTCACAGCTCATGGCAGAACTATATCAAAGAGCAAACATCATGCTTTAGTTGCTGAAATAAAGGAGAAAACTCGAGAAGAAATTCTGAGTGAGAAAACCGAAAGAGAAAGATTTATTGTTGGATGTAGAATGGAGAAAATGCAGGAAGAGTATGAAAATGTTGTAACCAATAAAAGATGGGACAAGAAGCGAGAGTGTTATGTCAACAGAGATGGTGAACCTGTCGTCCACAGGAGGGACATGGTTCATGATGATGTTCTTCTAGTAATTCCTCTATCTGGCGAGTTTTATTCAAATCGTGAAAAAGATAAGAGTTATGAGAAAAAGCTGAATAAAATCATCAGAGATGCCATGACATCAAGTCTGAAGAAGAGGGATGAAGAAAGAATGAAAAAGAATGTTGAAAATTTGGTCGATGATCTGAAGAAAGTTGCTGAAGAAGTTAAAGTCGAAACTGTGAAAGTTGAAGAAGAGGTAAAGAATGAGAGTTTGAATGATGTTGTTGATAATGCTGGTGATTGTGAGGATCAGAAGAAAGATGAAGCTGATCAGGCACAGACGGAAGCGAAAGACGAATTGCCAATCACTGAGGTAAATTCTGACTCTGAGATCTTAAACGAAACTGTTGAATAGTGCAAGAAATGCATGGAAACGTGCAGTGCTTGTACTGAAAAAGATGAAAATTTCAGAACAAGAGATCTTGAATTCGCTAAAATCGAAGAAGTTTTCAAAAATAAATGCAAAGAAATGTTAGAAAACGAAAAGATTTTGAAAGATAATGATGAAAAACTGTAACAATCCTAAATAAACCAACACCTTTGATTATTTTTTCGACACCCTAATATATTTTAAAATATCCTAATATGTCCCAAAATATACCCGTATGTGAAAACCGAACCCAAAATACATTAAATAGTATTAAAAATAATTAAAAACAAGAAAAAGTAAGTTGAGGCGGGTCGTGTAACCCCACCTCAACCCTTACGCGGGCGGTTTGAAGGTTTAGACCTGATTTCGTTGATTTTTTTAAGCTTAGGCGGGCTGCGTAAGACCCACGTTAGTTTACACGGGCCGCGTGAGATCCAAAATGTGGCGCAGCCCGGTGCGGCCACGTGGCCCAACACATGTCGAGCCTACATAGTGATCCGGATGGGCTACGCATCCGGAGGTCAACACGGGCCGCGTAGGCCCTGCCCCTGTGTTACGCGGGCCACGACAAAGACAAACTCAGCAACTATAAATAGATGGCCTCGGATCTTCAGTCTGTTCGTCCCATTTTCATTTCTTTCTCTAAATTTTGAATAGTAGGCTTTATAAGCGGGTATTATACCTCCCTAATTAGCGAATTTCTGCTCCGTTGTAAGTATTATAACCCCTGGATACGTATTAGATACGCTGCCCGATTGATCTAGGGTTCCGTAATGGCTGTCGTGGTTCTGCCCGACGTAGTCATTGGAATGCCGTCTCGGGGAGGGTATTGCTAATGTTAAAATGGGTTATTAATACTAACGCGTGTACATTTGTGTAAATTATAGATTATCACCGGGAAACCCTTACAGAAAATCTAAGTCATCAATGTGAGTTGATCCACTTTTTGTAAATCTTTTGTTAATTGTTTTTACAAAACCTTAAATACTTTTCCATGCGAATAATAGTTATTGAGTATTTGTAAGAATACAATTATGATGAGCATGTTGGGGTTTTGTATACAAAATTTGTTACCACCTGGTCAAGGAGTAACATTTCCACAAGTCGGGTTCGACAGTACCATGGATGTTAATTGTTATGTCTTGGAAACAAATATAATTGCGGGATCGCCCTCAATACTGTACAATGGGATTTTTATTTAAACTTGATTAAACTGGGATTCACTCACCAGTATTTCCCACTGACAAATGTTTTTAAAACGCGTTTCAGGTAACAAAATGTGAAAGCCAAATAGAAGCCAGCTGGACAACACTGAAGGCTTGGAAAAGTGGCAATAAAAGTTACCTAAAAATAAAATAGATGTTTTTATTAAATAAATAGGATTTAGTCCTATGAAAAATCATGTACTATGAATTTGGGTTAATCCCATATGTTTAATGTTATATAAATGGTGGTGTTTTACTCTGATAAAATACTTCCTAACTACGGTCCTGATCAAAAATTCCGCTGCCAAATTAGACAATACGCGATACCACCGAAACTGGCTCGCGGCCGCCCGTTCCCGGGGAACCTGGGATCGGGGGTTGCGAAAAAAGGTGGTATCAGAGCTAAGCCACTGATTCAGCCACAGAGGTGTTCTGCTGACATCAAAATGTAAAGTGTTAGGAAATAAATTACAGAAGTACGTGCATAACTGTATTTATTGTTATGTGTTATTTTACTATCTGTTAGTTTACAGTATGAGCGGCCAAGGACCATCTGACGCGTACCGTCAATTGTCTGGTTCGCCTAGAAGCGAAGGCACCTCCTCTTCTCAGCCTGCCCTCTCAGGGTACTCTGCTGATACGGAAGAAGGAATCTTTGTGTTTAAGGCTCAGTCAGAAGAGCCATTTCCTCAGAAAAAGAGGGGATGGTTCAGTCGAGGGGCACATGAGCGTAGGAAGCGTATGAAAAAGTTACAAGACCAGAGAGCACTAGCAGCAGCCAAAAGAGAGACAGATGCATATGCCTAGGATATGATAAATAGGGGTATAGCTTATATTCACATCTTAGCAACCACTGCAAATGACCCAAATCTGGAGCAATTAATAGCACCCCAACCACAACGGCCAGTTCCTGATCAACCAATGGAGATAGAAAACCCTGAAAACCAAGTAGAGATACATGTCTTCAATCCAGAAAAAATCCCTAGGGTACTAGCACCAAACCCCCTAGACCCAAATTACGATCCCTGGTGGGATGACGTTAGGGACTACGTGCAACGCTACCCGATACATGAAGACACACCCATGCAGAACGTAGGAGCTTATCTAGGTTTGGACCCTTTAGATCCCTATTTTCACGATGAATACATTAGGGAGATCTTAGAAGATCCTTACCAATTTCAGGCACCTACACCCCCACATCAGGAACCCGCACCCCAGATTCCAAACCCAGTCCTAGAACCTGCACCCCCAATGAGTGCAGAAAACGTACAAGAACTTAGGACATTTGGTGAGGAAATTTTAGAGAGCAGTGAGAGAATGAGACAGGTGGGAGAGCGACTCGTCTGGAAGTACGACGAGCGCAATATGGATTTTTGGATGAATCCATATCCGTGAATGTGATGGTGGGAGACGGTAATAGTAATAGTAATAATATAATAAAATAAAATATGTGTGTACGGATGCCTATTACTATTAGTGTAATTCTATTTCAGTTAGTATTGTAATTTTTATTTTTATTTCAATACTGGTGTGTAATAGATGCATAATAGTATATGAATAGAGTAAAGTCGCAATGATCGACGCTTTTGGCAAAAATGCGTGTCATGTGATTGACTATATTAGTTATTATTTTGTGATATTAATATGGGGTAAATGTTTAAAATTCAGATAGCCGACGAAGGAAATCAAGATAATCTGAATAACGATAACCAGAGTAACATTAACGTGGTTAATGAGAATCCAAGCATCAATAACAATGGAAACCAAATGGATAATAGTGACGTTCAACACATAGTGGCACAAGGAATTATAGATGCAATGCCATTTATTATTCAGACGGTTCAAGAAGCGAATAATAAAAGTAAGCATAGCAGTAAGCGACCAATTGAACCAGAACACAGCGTGAACAATGGACCCGTACTTCAAGTGCCCATTCCCAAAAGAAGAAGAACCATGTCTTACGGTTGTTCTAACAAGGAATTCTGGTCCTGTAAACCAATAGAATTCTCGGGCAATGAAGGACCCATTGCAGCTCTACGCTAGATAGAGAAGACTGAGGTTGTTTTAAAAATAAGCAAGTGTGCTGAAGAAGACAAAATAATGTTTGCTTCTAATCTGTTTAAGAACTCAGCCTTAGAATGGTGGAACACTATCCTCCAATCAAGAGGAAGTGATAGGGTATACAACATGGAATGGGAGGAATTTAAGAATATGGTAGAAAGGAAATTATGCCCTCCCAATGAAAAGGAACAGATAGCAAATAAGTTCTTAAACTTAAGAATGACCGGGGTAGATAGTAAGGGTTATACTACCACATTCTTTGAATATGCTAGAATAGTGCCAACCCTTGCATCACCTGAACCAGTGTTAATCTCCCGTTACATCTAGGGATTAATTGGAGAGATTAGACATGTAGTCAAGGCAGCTAGACCTCAAACTATAGAAGAAGCTGTAGAACTAGCAAATACCTTGACAGATGAATTAATCCGTACTAGAGAAGAAGACCAGAGGAGAAACCTAACTCAAAGGCTTACTCAAGAATTCCCTTCTGGAAATTACAACCGTAGGAATACGGGTTCTACCTCTGCACCATTCTGCAAGGTCTGCAAGAAAAAGCATTCAGGAAAATGCTCAACTCTTTGCAATTCCTGCAAGATGCCAGGACACAAGGAAGAAGATTGCAGGAGAAAATCCAGTAATGGATTATGCTACAATTGTGGAGAAAAAGGTCATATTAAGACAAACTGTCAGAAATTGGCTCCAGCTGTAAATAATAAGAATACTAAAAATGCTAGAGCATTTGTTCTGACTGCAGATGAAGCCAAGATGATTCCAGACGTGATAGCTGGTACGTTTTTAGTTAATGATGTATTTGCTAAAGTATTATTTGACTCTGGTGCGAACCAAAGTTTTATTAATACTTCGTTTTGCAAACTGCTAAATCAGCCATTAACTAAACTACCACAAGAATGTCTAGTAGAGACAGCTAATGGAGAAACTGTTAGGATTTCTGAAATCTTGCAGGGAGCAAGAATAGAAATTTTAAATCAAAAGTTTATGGCAAACCTTTATCCTATGAACCTGACGGGATTTGATGTTGTATTAGGAATGGGTTGGTTAATAGCCAATAAAGCCTGTATTTTATGTGATCAAAAGTCAATCCAAGTAAATTCACCAAAAGGTAAAACGATCACAATAAAAGGAGATAAGCCCTCTAGATCCACAAAATTCATCTCTGTGATGAAAACTGCAAGTTATATAAGAAAAGGTTCTATAGTGTATTTGATTTCCATAATCACTAACACTAAAGGAAAAGAACTAAAAGACATTCCAGTAGTGTCCCAGTTTTCAGATGTATTTCCAGAAGAATTGCCAGGGCTACCACCAGACAGAGAAGTTGAATTCAAAATTCACCTACTGCCTGGAACAGCACCAATTGCCAAAGCACCTTACCGTTTGGCACCCGCCGAAATGCAGGAACTAAAGAAACAATTAGACGAATTGCTGGAAAAGGATTTATACAACCAAGTTTATCGCCATGGGGAGCGCCGATACTGTTCGTTTAAAAGAAGGACGGATCAATGCGTATGTGCATTGATTACCGTGAATTGAACAAATTTACGATTAAGAATCGGTACCCATTACCGAGAATCGATGATCTGTTCGATCAACTGCAAGGAGCTCGATTTTTCTCTAAAATCGATTTAAGGTCAGGATATCATCAATTAAAGGTACAGGAAGAGGACATTCCTAAGACTGCCTTCAGAACAAGGTATGGTCATTATGAATTTACTGTCATGCCATGTAGTTTAACCAATGCCCCAGCCGCATTTATGGACATGATGAACCGAATATGTAAGCCATATTTGGATAAATTCATAATTGTTTTCATAGATGATATTCTAATTTACTCTAAGAGTAAAGAGGATCATGCAAAGCATTTGCACGCACTTTTAAGTCTATTAAGAAAGAAAAAGCTTTATGCTAAATTTTCAAAGTGCGAGTTTTGGTTAGAACAGGTACAATTTCTTGGACATTTAGTGAATCATGAAGGAATTCATGTGGATCCAACAAAGATCGAGGCGATTACTAAATTGAAAACCCCTAAGTCACCAACTGAGGTTAGAAGTTTCTTAGGATTGGCCGGTTACTATAAGAAGATTTATTCGAGATTTCTCTAGAATAGCCATTCCTTTAACTAAGTTAACCTGTAAATCCATTAAGTTTGAATGGGGACCAAAACAAGAGGAAGCTTTTAGAATTCTTAAGCAAAGATTAACTAATACACCCATATTACCGTTACCAGAAGGAACTGAAGACTTTGTAGTCTATTGTGATGCTTCTAAGTTAGGTTATGGATGTGTATTAATGCAACGCCAAAAGATTATAGCTTACGCATCTAGACAACTTAAGAATCATGAAGAGAATTATTCAACCCATGATCTAGAACTAGGAGCTATAATTTTTGCCCTTAAGATTTGGAGACATTACCTTTATGGTAGTAAGTTTACCATATTCACTGATCATAAGAGTTTAAGGTATGTTTTCGGACAGAAAGAGTTGAATATGAGACAAAGACGCTGGATGGAGATGCTTAGTGATTATGATTGTGATATCCAGTATCATGAAGGAAAAGCAAATGTAGTAGCAGATGCTTTAAGTCGAAAGTATCATGAAAAGCCAAAAAGGGTACGTTCTCTTAAATTAAATCTATAAGTAGATTTAAATGATCAAATCAGAAAAGCACAAGAATCAGTAATCAAGGATGATGCTGAAAAACTAAAAGGTATGATTAAGGAATTAGAACAAGGAACAGATGGAATTTGGAGATTCCATAAAAAGAGAATGTTGATACCTAAATTAGGAGATCTACATCATCGTATATTAGAAGAAGCCCATAAGTCTAAGTATACGATGCACCCAGGAAATGATAAAATGTACCAGGATTTAAGGAAAAATTTCTGGTGGATAGGAATGAAGAAAGACATTGCAGCCTATGTTTCTAAATGTTTAACTTGTTCACAAGTTAAAGCAGAACACCAGAAACCCTCAGGTTTGTTACAGCAATTAGAAATGCCAGTGTGGAAATGGGAATTGATAACAATGGATTTTGTTACTAAATTACCTAAAACAAGGAAGGGTAATGATACAATCTGGGTGATTGTAGATAGACTAACTAAGTCAGCTCATTTCCTACCAATGAAAGAAACTGTCAGTATGGAACAGCTAGCTAAATTGTATGTGTTTCATTGCATGGAATTCCTTTATCAATTGTTTCTGATAGGGATAGCCGATTTACCTCTCATTTTTTGTCAAGTTTCTAAAAAGCCATGGGAACCAAGTTGAATCTAAGCACAGCTTATCATCCTCAAACGGATGGACAAAGCGAAAGAACAATTCAGACAATGGAAGACATGCTTAGAGCTTGTGTAATTGATTTCGGAGGTAATTGGGATGATCACTTACCTTTAATATAATTTTCTTACAATAATAGTTATCACACAAGTATCAATGCTGCACCATTCGAAGCACTTTATGGACGAAAGTGCCGAACCCCAGTCTGTTGGGCAGAAATTGGTGAAAAGAAACTATCTGGACCTGAGATAGTACAAGAAACAACCGACAAGATTATTCAAGTCAAGGAACGACTAAAAGCAGCACGTGATCGACAGAAGAGTTATGCTGATAACAGACGCAAGCCATTGGAATTTCAAGTAGGAGATAAAGTATTGTTAAAAGTCTCTCCTTGGAAATGAGTAGTAAGATTCATCAAAAGAGGAAAGCTAAGTCCCAGGTATGTTGGACCTTTTGAGATTATTAGAAGAATAGGACCTGTAGCCTATCAGCTACAACTGCCAGAGGAAATGGCAGGAATACATGATGTGTTTCATGTATCTAATCTCAAAAAGTGTTTAGCTGATGAATCACTAGTAGTACCTCTTAAGGATATAGAGGTAAATGAACAACTCAATTTTGTAGAAAGGCCTCTACAGATCAAAGACAGGAAAGTCAAGAACCTCAAGCATAAGAGATTAGTTCTGGTCAAAGTAAAATGGGACTCCAAAAGAGGACCTGAGTACACATGGGAGCTTGAATCTGAAATGCAAAGAAAATATCCACACTTGTTCCAATAGATCTCGAGGACGAGCTCTAAAACAAGGTGGGGAGGATGTAACAATCCTAAATAAACCAACACCTTTGATTATTTTTTTCGACACCCTAATATATTTTAAAATATCCTAATATGTCCCAAAATATACCCGTATGTGAAACTGAACCCAAAATACATTAAATAGTATTAAAAATAATTAAAAACAAGAAAAAGTAAGTTGAGGCAGGCCGCGTAACCCCACCTGAACCCTTACGCGGGCGGTTTGAAGGTTTAGACCTGATTTCGTTGATTTTTTTAAGCTTAGGCGGGCCGCGTAAGACCCACGTTAGTTTACGCGGGCCGCGTGAGATCCAAAATGTGGCGCAGCCCAGTGCGGCCACGTGGCCCAACACATGTCGAGCCTACATAGTGATCCGGATGGGCTACGCATTGACCGGAGGTCAACGCGGGCCGCGTAGGCCCTGCCCATGTGTTACGCGGGCCGCGACAAAGCCAAACTCAGCAACTATAAATAGATGGCCTCGGATCTTCAGTCTGTTCGTCCCATTTTCATTTCTTTCTCTAAATTCTGAATAGTAGGCTTTATAAGCGGGTATTATACCTCCCTAATTAGCGAAGTTCTGCTCCGTTGTAAGTATTATAACCCCTGGATACGTATTAGATACGCTGCCCGATTGATCAAGGGTTCCGTAATGGCTGTCGTGGTTCTGCCCGACGTAGTCATTGGAATGCCGTCTCGGGGAGGGTATTGCTAATGTTAAAATGGGTTATTAATACTAACGTGTGTACATTTGTGTAAATTATATATTATCACCGGGAAACCCTTACAGAAAATCTAAGACAGCAATGTGAGTTGATCCACTTTTTGTAAATCTTTTGTTAATTGTTTTTACAAAACCTTAAATACTTTTCCATGCGAATAACAGTTATTGAGTATTTGTAAGAATACAATTATGATGAGTATGTTGGGGTTTTGTATACAAAATTTGTTACCACCTGGTCAAGGAGTAACATTTCCACAAGTCGGGTTCGACAATACCATGGATGTTAATTGTTATGTCTTGGAAACAAATATAATTGCGGGATCGCCCTCAATACTGTACAATGGGATTTTTATTTAAACTTGATTAAACTGGGATTCACTCACCAGTATTTCCCACTGACAAATGTTTTTAAAACGCGTTTCAGGTAACAAAATGTGAAAGCCAAATAGAAGCCAGCTGGACAGCACTAAAGGCTTGGAAAAGTGGCAATAAAAGTTACCTAAAAATAAAATAGATGTGTTTATTAAATAAATAGGATTTATTCCTATGAAAAATCATGTACTATGAACTTGGGTTAATCCCATATGTTTAATGTGATATAAATGGTGGTGTTTTACTCTGATAAAATACTTCCTAACTACGGTCCTGATGAAAAATTCCGCTGCCAATTTAGACAATACGTGATACCACCGAAACTGGCTCACGGCCGCCCGTTCCCGGGGAACCTGGGATCGGGGGTTGCGACAAAAACTTTCTCAATAATGTAAAAATTTAGAAAAAGAAAATGAAAATTTAAAAGAAAAGGTTTAAAAAATGATAGAAGAATGTGTTCAAAAAGAAAATGCATGTCAAGAAATGAAAAAGGAATACAATTCAATAAAATTGGCTTATCACATTACAAAAGAGTCATATGAAGATGTGAAAAAGTCAAATGAAACTTGTTCAATCACGACTGAGATACTGTTCTGAAACAACTTATACGCTTAAGCGACAGTATGAAATAAAGCAACAAGTTGTAAACTCTTACATTGAGGATGTTGCTAAGCTAAAGCGTCAGATTGCTGATTTAGAACAGGATAACAACAAGTTAAAAAGTTATCATGCGTCATCATATGTGCTTGAAAGAATTTTCAACATAAAACCGGGTGATGATGATTCTGAGAAAAACAAAAACGGCATTGGTTCTGAGTTTCATCAAGTTCCTCCACCAGAAAAGTTTACATTTTATGATGATGAAAAGGTCGAAAAAACTTTCAATATGGTCGATCAATTGCCAGATAACATTGACGTAACCTATTCCAAATCTGATGATTCAAGTGATTCAGAGGTGGTAGGTAAGGTCGTTGAAAGTGTGTTGAAAGAAGAGTCGATTGAAACATGTAAATCTGAATCACAAGATGAAAATGAAGGTAGTTTTCATGAAGAATATCTGAAAAACTCAAAATCTAAGAAAGATTTGAATGATGATTCAATAGGATTGGTTTATACCATGATTGGATCGGACAAATTATTCTTAGATATTGTATTCCCGATTCAGAATGTGATTTCAGAAAAGATTGACAAAGTTTTCAAGATGGTTGAGATTGAAAAATCTGAAATTCCAAAATTTGCTAGAAAAGGTCACAAAACTTTTTATAACAAACCTGTTACAAAAAGAAAAACATGAAGGCTGAGTTGGGTTATAAAAAGAAACAAAGTTGGAATAAAAATGAAAAGGCAAATTATCAAACAAAATTGAATTTTGTTCACGGAACAAGTTCCGAAGAACAGAAAGAACTCCAATTTAGACGACAGTCTGTTGGGATTGAACCCTATCAAAGGAACAGATAATTAAAGCCAAAACTGGATCAGAGCAGTAGATCCAGAATAAGCAGATGTTACATACAAGTCTCTCCCCTTGAAAGTGATTTCAACATCTGCTGACATCCTATCTACTGATCGTGCAAACTGCTGACCTCCAAACTACTGATCAAGTAAAGGCCTGATGAAAGACTAAAGCTCTGCTGTTCAATCTACTGCCTTGAGTCAAGCACTGCTGATCCGGACAAGTACTGCTGGGTTCACAGCAGTGGAAGGATGCAGCAGTTATTTAGATGTCTTTTATGTAATGAAATGTAATAGCAGTAGTTGGCATAGCAGTGTTTGTATTGATCAGAGGTTAGAGTTTGTTTGGAGGTTAGATGTCACTTTCATGGTGACGTCAGCTTAGATGCTCAGTGGTTTGCTAGTGCCTATAAATAGAACAGTGCTCTGTACTGTTCTATTAGCTCTTTGCAAAATTCTCTTCCTGCACGAACAAACGCTGAGCTCTGCAAAATACCAAGGAGATTTAATCTTCTTGAGATCCCATCCACCTGATCAAATCATTGGCAACATCAATGAAGGGGTGCTTACAAGAAGCCAAACCCAAAACATTTGTCTTTTTGCTGGTTTTCTATCACTCCATCAGCCAGTCAAGTACCAAGAGGCACTGAAAGACAACAGCTGGGTAGAAGCCATGCAAGAGGAGCTCCAACAGTTTAAAAGACAACAAGTATGGGAGCTTGTACCACTGCCTGAAGAGGTTAGCCCCATTGGCACAAAGTGGGTCTTCAAAAAGAAAACTGATGAAAGGGGTATGCCAGGCTTGTGGTTCAAGGTTACAGACAAGAAGAGGGGATTGATTATGATGAAACATTCGCCCCTGTAACAAGATTGGAAGCTATAAGACTGTTCTTGGCCTTTGCTGTCAACCACAACATGAAGGTGTTCCAAATGGATATCAAAAGTGCTTTCCTCTATGGTACAATTCAAGAAGAGGTGTATGTCTGTCAACCTCTAGGTTTTGAGGATCCATTTTATCCAGATCATGTCTACAGGCTAAACAAAGCCTTGTATGGCCTGAAACAAGCACCAAGGGCCCGGTATGAAACTTTTTCCACCTTTTTACTCTCAAATGGTTTCAAAAGAGGTACCATTGATAAAACATTGTTTCTAAAATGGAGAGGAAAGGATTTAATGATTGTCCAAATTTATGTGGATGACATTATTTTTGGAAGCACGTGTAATAAAATGTGTAAAGAGTTCAGGGAACTCATGACAGCTGAGTTTGAAATGAGTGCAATGGGTGAGCTGCAATGCTTTCTTGGTCTCCAAGTTCAGCAAATGCAAAATGGTACTTTCATTCATCAAAGCAAATATGCAAAAGAACTTTTAAACAAATTTGATATGAATGATTGTAAACCATGCAGCACACCCATGGCAACAAATAAGCTTGTCATGTCTGATGAAAAGGATGAGCTGATTGACCAAACTCTATATAGAAGCATGATTGGGTCTTTGCTGTACCTAACTGCATCTAGGCCAGACATCATGTTTGCAACATGTGTTTGTGCAAGAAGTCAATCAGCCCCCAGAAAATCCAACCTTATTGCTGTAAAAAGGATATTCAGATACATAAAAGGTGCTCCCACACTTGGTATCTGGTATCCAGCTAATGGGAATATCAAGCTTTCAGGATTTTCAGACAGTGACTTTGCTGGATGTAACACAACAAGGAAGTCCACATCAGGAGGGTGCCAGTTTCTAGGTGATTGCTTAGTTTCATGGCAAAGCAAAAAACAAGCAGCTATTTGAACATCCACTGCTGAAGCTGAATACATTGTTGCTGCAAGCTGTACAGCCCAACTCCTGTGGCTTCAAAATCAGTTGCTGGATTTTGGTATCACTGCCTTAAAGACACCACTCATGTTGGATAGCCAGGCAGCAGAAAATATCATCAAAAATCCAGTCTCTCACTCGACCACCAAACACATCGACATCAGACATCACTTTATGAGGGATTGCTATGAAAAAGGTTTGATTTCTCTGCATCATGTTCCAACTAAAGACCAGCTGGCAGATGTGCTCACAAAAGCAATAGATACAGCCACTTTTGAAAGCTTGGTCTCTAGGATTGGCATGCTAAACATGGAATAACAAGCAAAATCTTGTTTTTCTATGAATAAAAGCATTAAAATGTTTTCAGAAAATCAAAAATCCATCCTTAAAAATAGCTAAAAATGAAGGTTTCATTAAAATCCTTAAAAGTCTGTCATAACCACTGATTGTTCAAAAGTCAGCTCCACTTCAAAATGTCTGTCCACTGCTGAAAGTCATCCCCTGTCCTCTCATTTCTTTGATAAACTCTGTTGTTCAAAGGCAGTGTCTTATCCACTGATATGCTATCCACTGATAGTGTAAATCATCCACTGCTTCCATTTGTTACCGTTGTAACCACTGTCTTCATCAGTAACTTTCACAAAAGTACTGTCCTTCATCTCATCAGGGGCTGGCATGTGGGCAATACATAGTGGTCAGACCATTTGTAACCGCTGCCACATCAGCCTTCACTTTTTCCTCTATAAACCCCCACTTCACACCAAAACAAGGTTTTACTGTCGAATTGAATTCTCAAAAATTCTCTTCTCAAAGCAGTTTCTTCATCAAATTCCTTCAACATCTTCTTCGATCATCATCTCCAAAATGACAAAATCGAAGCCATCTACAAAACCCACTTCCAAATCATCTTCAAAAGAGGTCTCTTAAAAGGCCAAATTCACCGAAATTCCACACAAACCATCTCACAATCTTCTGGGTCTCCTCACAAAACCCGGCACTACCGACGCTTTCGATTCCATCCTTGCTACCATATCTGCATCAAAGTACAAAACTTTGTTAACAGCAGATGCACCCATTTACCTGCAAACCCAAAGGGAGTTTTGGAAGAATGTAACCCTTGACAAACAAGGCGACAATGTCATAGCTATTAACTCCACTTTACAGGGTAAAGCAGTCAATATCACACCACAATCCATATCAGAGGTCTTTCAACTCGATGATCAGACAGGTTTAACTTCTATCCCTAAAAACGAGTTAAAAATTGACTTCATTAAAAGAGGGTATGCAGACACAATGATGAAAAGGGATACCTTACAAAAAGGTTTCTTCCCCCTGCAACAAGATTTTTATTCCATACCCTCCTAATGTGTGTTTCAAACAAAACCACTGCTTTTAATGAAATACCATTAAAAATTCAAAATCTGGGATATGCTATTCTTCAAGGAGAAAATTATAATTATTCTCGGGAAATTTTTAATGATTTGGTTAAAAATGTTGAAACAAAGGCATTCTTACTATTTCCAAGATTTCTGAGTTATTATTTTGAAAAGAAACTTGGTAAGAATGATTCTTCTGCAATAAAACAAGGTGAATCTCTTCAAATGCACAGCTTAACTGCTGAAACTTTTACAAGAATGTCAACACCTTGCAAAACACAAGCAGAGGTGCCTGAACAGAATTTAGCAGCTACCACTGCTCCTCAGGTATCTGCTGCTGAGCCCACTGCTCAAGGTGATCAAAGTAGCAAAACAACTGCTTTGAAACCCACACCTACAATCACCAAAAAGCCAACAAAAAGAAAAACACAAAAACCTCCCAAACCCATCAAAAAGGCAACTCTGGAGGATGAGATACCAGAGCTACTGCCAGTGACAACACAAAAGTCACAAGAAACCACTGTTGCTACTTCCTCACAGCAGATGGTACAAATATCTCAACCCATAACCGAAACTCCTCCTGCTTCTTCTCAAAAAGAACAGGTTGTACAAATAGGGACTCCACAATATGATGTTCTGGAATCACTCGCTTCCATCATCCACAGCCCAATGCCCGGGGCAAATTCTCTTTCTACACCAAACATCTCATCCATAATTCCCCCACCAACTAAACTTTTATTGGATGCAATTGATTTGAACCAGGCACTAACCAGTCCTTCTCAATCACCTATCAATGAGAACATGCCTTAACAAATGACTGGGGCTGATGTATCAATCTTTGCTAACCCACCAACACAACCTGAGGAGGTTACACCACTTGAGTTACACGTAACTCTTGGTGGTATTCCAAGTGAAGCAGCTACTACAAGTGCTGAACCCACTGGTTTGCACTTGGACAGTGGTTACATCAATAAGACTTCCTTGGAGGCAATTCCTTCCATAGCACCTCTGACATCCACCAGTGGATTTGTTTTGACCACTGGCAACATCAAAAGGTTGTCAAGTGTTGAAGGAAGAAGACCCCAGTACCAAGAAAAAGGGACATCAGTAGTTAATGTTTGGAGTACACTCCCTACCTCAACCACTGATAAAACCACTGCTAGTGGGAAATCAGATGATCCCATTAAATTGGGTGATAGTTTGAAATATCTGGATTTGACGGAACGAGTTAATAAACTGGATACAGCTGTTGCAGATATCAAAAACATGCTACAACAGTTGTTGACAGTACAAAAGATGCAATCCACTATTGTTCCACCTCAAGCACCTGCTCCATCCCAAGCAACTGCTACAAATGAGCTCTGGAATCTATTTCAACCTTTTCTCCAACAACAAAAGCACATGGCTGATCAGCAACATGCACTACATGTACAAGAGCTGAGAAACACCATGGAGTCAAGGTTCAAGAACACACAAGCAGATATTAAGGCAATCAAGGCCCATTTATTGAAAACCACTGGCACTGCTCCTCCAACAGTTCTTTTTATTGATCAACTTCCCCCAGATAATGCCAAAAAGGGGGAGAAAATTCAGGAGTGGAAGAAGAAGGGAATAGATGATGGTCTTTACATTAAACCAGAAAAAGATGCTATGACCAGAAATATTCCTTTGCCAGATGGTAGCAAAAAGGTTGATGTTACCCAAAATGCACTTGATGAAGCTATAGCATGTGTAAAAAGGGACAGAGAGGCAAAGGATATGTCAAGGTGGAATGAGGAGAAATGAGCTTACATGGAGCTGAGTGTGCAGGGTTGTTCTGAGTCAAAGGATGCTAAAAATCCCAAGCCAAAAAGAAAACCCAAGTCCATCCCATCCAGACTCACAAAGCATACTCCAAAACCACCATCCAAAAGCCTCCAACATCAAACCTCCACCCAAACAGCTGTTGTAACTCCTGCTGTATCAACTATTGCTGGTACTTCAGAGGTTTCAACATCTGTTATCACTTCAACACACACCACTTCAACACACACCACAACCACTGCTTTACCACCACCATCACCACAAAAAATAACACCACCACCATCGTCTCCTGCCAAAAAGCAGAAGACAACAGATGTTACAACATCTGTTGTAATGACAACAGTGGTTGAAACACCAGTTGTTTCAACGGCTGTTAGTCAATCATAAACCACTGCCACTCAAATCACCACCACTGATCCACCCAAAACATCATCTGCCTCTCCTAAAATAAAAAGGAGAAGGATTTTCATACCAGATGATGATTCACCATCACCACCACCAACATCTTCAACATCTCTATCACTTGTTACAATACCCAAACCTGTTCCTCTCTCATCAGCACAAGTTCAACAGCCCTTAGCTCCTGCAGGTGTTCAATTCCCTCTTGAACTTATAACAGTCAGAGAAGAAATCAAATATTTCTACTATGAGGATGACCCTGCTAAAAGGAGATTGCCATCAGTTAAAGGATATCCCAGGCCTAACAATATTGAAGAATACTTGAAAATCAAGGCTAAGCAAGCAGAGGATATCTAAAAAAGAAATACACAAGGGAAATCTGATAGGGAAATACAGCAGAACTATCAATACTTGCTCACACAAGTCAGATCCCTGGAACAGTTTGCAAAAAATGTATGTCAACAAATTTCAGAAAGAGCAGATGAAACTCTAAGAAAAGACTACATTGAAAGCATTATGTCAACCAAGAAGTACAAGGGAGAAAAGCACATGTACAAGGAGTGGACCATTCCTGAGCTTGAACAAGAAGCAGCCAGGATTCAAGAAATGATAAACAAAAAGGTCAAACACACTCCTCCTGATTGGTCAAAGTACAAAAAGAATGTGCCTGAGAAATCACTTGAGCTGAAGAGAATGAAAGAGGAGTTAGTTGTTGCTGATTATGGGTCTAAACATCAAGTGGCAAGATGGAAAGAAGAAACAGTCAGGACCACCTACAAAAGGTTGGAGGAATTAAGGAAGAAAGATCCCACAGTTCCACAAAAACCTGACTATCCTGAAGCAGAGGTTTCAAAAAGACCATCAAAGCTGCAAATCAGGAGAGCCACTACTCCAGCTAGTGCAGCCATCTATAAAAGAAGGCCACACAAACAGTCAGGTGCTGAAACCATTCAAGAGCTCATAGAAGGAGATGCTCTTGTTAAAGAAGGCATCAAGAAAATGATTGTAGAAACTCTTGGATTGGATCAACCTGCAAGTACTGCTCAGGCAGTCATCAATAGGCCAGCTTCACCAAACACCTCCTCAAATAAAAATCTCCCAAGAAACCCACCAGGCTCAAAAGTACTAAAGTGGGAAACTGACAAACAGACCCATGTATTGACTATGTTCAGGTCTGGTGGAGAAGTGAAGAAAATGACAAGGGAACAAGCTCTTGGCCTGAGTCTTGAAGATATGCAGGATCTCCTTGATCTTCCACTTGGTAGGGATGAAGATGACACAGATGCCCTAGACTTTGAATTACAGCTTAAAGGTCAGATAAGGGAACTGTTAATGAGGCAATAAAGTTCCACAATAATGAAGAGTTTTGGCATTATCTGTTCCAGGGGGAGATTGTTGGGATTGACCCTATCAAAGGAACAGATAATTAAAGCCAAAACTAGATCAGAGCAGTGGATCCAGAATAAGCAGATGTTAAATACAAGTCTCTCCCCTTGAAAGTGATTTCAACATCTGCTGACCTCCTATCTACTGATCGTGCAAACTGCTGACCTCCAAACTGCTGATCAAATAAAGGCCTGATGAAAGACTAAAGCTCTGCTGTTCAATCTACTGCCTTGAGTCAAGCACTGCTGATCCGGACAAGTACTGATGGGTTCACAGCAGTGGAAGGATGCAACAGTTATTTAGATGTCTTTTATGTAATGAAATGTAATAGCAGTAGTTAGCATAGCAGTGTTTGTATTGATCAGAGGTTAGATTTTGTTAGGAGGTTAGATGTCACTTTCATGGTGACGTCAGCTTAGATGCTCAGTGGTTTGCTAGTGCCTATAAATAGAACAGTGCTCTGTACTGTTCTATTAGCTCTTTGCAAAATCCTCTTCCTGCACGAACAAACGCTGAGCTCTGGCTGAGGGGGAGTTTGTATTAAGTATTGCATTGTAATCGTTGTTGAAATTAAATTCAATCTTTCGGTTCTTTGTGAAAAATGTTTGATCAAAGCAATACTCTCGTTTGATTGTGTGTAAAGTTTGTTTCCATCTTAATTCCGCTGCACAACTCATTCATCTTCATCTAATTCAAACGTGAAAACACAATCAAAACCAAACTCAGATCCAACACAGTCTAATGAAGAGTTCTATGCTCAGAAAAAGAAACAACAACAGGTCAAAGATGTGTCCAAGAGAACATGTTTCAAATGTAATCAAACTGGACATCTTGCACGCAAGTGTCCAAATCTGAAACCTGTTGGTGTTGAAACGAAAAAGAAGTCTGATGTTGTGAATCAGAAGTCAACCAAGTTTGATTCAAAGCAAACTTGGAAGCCGAAAATGTCAAAGGCTGACTCACAACAAACATGGAAACCAGTGACACCCAGATTTAGAACAACACAAAGTTGGAGAACAAATGTCGATGCAACAAAACCACAACAATTTTGGAAACCACTGTTGTTCAGAATCAAAATGTTCAAAAAGAGTCACATTTTTACAAAAGAGGTACTCCAAAAGGTCAAACATAGTCGGTTAAGAGACAAATGACTTCGGTAAATGAAGAAAAAGATGTTAAAATTGAAAAGTCTTTGTACAAAATGACAAAGATTTTCCGAAGTTGAACGAATCATACTGTTATGAAATGCCTAAGGTTAAACAGACCTGGGCTAAATTGTTCAAGTAATTGAGTAATTTGAATGTGCAGGTGCTTCCGAAGAAAAATGAATGTCATCAAGAGGAGTGTCGGAGCAGCCTGACACAAGAAGAGGAGAAGTGTAACACCTCGAAAATTTACGTCCAATAATGTATTGACACGTGTCATGAGCTTTGAATATGTGAAAACAAACTTTAGAGGGACTAAAGTTGACAAACGGTGAAACTATGTAAATTCAAGGGTTCAAAGTGTCAACAATGAATAAATAAGCCCTACAATAACCCTACATGATGTTTATAATCTTAAACGGGCAAATCATGGATCATACGAAGCGAAAAATGAAAGAAAGTGAGGAATTTCAAACTACAGGGACTAAAAGTGTCAACATGTTGAAATTAAACCTCTGAGTGATCTTTTGGCAAACCCGAAGCTTTGTAATAATAAAATATACTCACAAGAGCATGTGATAAAAATTTCATGAAGTTTCGTGAACGTATGAGAAAGTTATGATTAAAACCGTATACGAAAGGTTAAATACGTAATCGTGAATTTCGTGACTTTTCGGGTAAGCGCAAAGTGAACCGAGGACTTTGTCAAGTTTATAAAAGCCCCAAGGTTCCTAAAAACCAGATTTGAGGGTCTAGAGTGCCAAATAAACGAACAAATCATCGCTTCAAAGATCAGGGACTAATATGTAAAATGTTTGAAACTTGGAATGCTGGTCGCCCCACACCCTCGCGCTGCGCGACGGTGTCCTCGCGCTACGCGACGCCTGCCCAGCGACAGAATGCTACGCACAGGTGTCAGTTAGTCTGTTTTTGAGTGGATACCAGCTGTTGTCGATTATAAAGACTCCACCAATGAACTTTCATGCATTATCAGGCCCTTGTCCTCATCTAACAACATCAGAAAGCCCCTGCAACAGCCATTAATCTGATCCAACTTGCTATTAAAGTTCACCATTATTACAAACCAAGAACACTTGAACTTTCAAAATCTCACAAGACTTCTCCTGGAGCATTCCGATCGATAAGGCAGCCTCATAAGTGATCACTAAGCTTGTTAGGACCTTTGTAAGTGTTTATAACATTCCATATTTCATTCTAAGCTTAGATTTTGGTCTAAAGTCAATCTGTAGTAAATATAGTTTGACTTTGCAATTAAACGAGATATGCTCAGTGTTTCTCGAATCAAAAGTACCAACAAGTTGGTATTTATGAGTATAACAAACCCCTAAAAGGGTATGTTCAGATTCCCACTCTAAGCATGCTATTTGTCGAGTCAAAGTGGTTCTTAAAAAGTCAACAGAAATTGTTTTTGTGAAATATAGCATAAATGGTAATGTAGATGACATGCAATCAGTTTGATCATCAAAAAATAGCCTTATAATGAATGTAAGAATATGTTTTACCATGATCAACTCGACAATCTTTGGTATAAACCCGGATTGGAACCGAAAGTCTTATAAAACGACTTTTTCGTTGACTCTCGATTCGGATCCGTGCATGCATGTTTGAGATCTGTATTAGAGTTTATTTTTGACCATTTTTATTTATGTATGACTCTCTGGAATTTTTATAACTTGAGTCTATGCTTAACCGATTCGTATGCATGTTTCCGAGTTATGCTTAAAGTTGACTATTTTGCCCTTTTTGATATAAAACGTGATTTTTGGAAAAGTGAAAGAGTAGAAATCTTTATTACTAATTTATAAACTTGCACCGAAAATTTGAGATCAGTTGGTGGTCCAGATTTTGAGTTATGGCCGATATCGTAAAACTATATCTTTATGTACATAAACGGCGCTTTTAGCGTATAACCTATTTAAGGCCACTTTTTGGTATAAACCTTTTTACCCACTGATGTTATATAATATTTTGAGATTTTTAAAGGTTTTTATTTAATTTTTGAAAGAGCATAACATAGGTCTTTAAGTTAAATTCGGTAAATACCGATTTTGCCCTTTTTGGCCATAAAACGAGTTTTATAAATCCGATTGACCCCAAACCACTTCCTACTGATTTTATTTATTAAATAAAGTATTTTGGGTCTTCTGGAAATATAAAAATCTCAGCTTTCTTTTACAAACCCGGAAACGGCTCTAAATCGCCTTTTTAGGCATTTTTAACGCATAGTACATACTATAACCATATCAAGCATATAAGAATTATACCTACTGATGTAATTAGCATATTTTCATATAAAAACAGTAAGTACAATTTTATAAACTCAGATTTCCATTTTTGGCATTTTTAGCCCTTGTGAAATTACCAAAATGCCCCTAGGGTGCATAGTTGGATTTTAAATGATAAGTTTTACATACGGGTCATATCACACTGTTATAACATAATAAGTTAAGTATATTTTCTGTATAAATCAGACCCATAACTCAGACTTACGAATAAACTCTTTTACAACCTTTTTAAATGACCGAAATGCCCTTATAAGGCATAAATTGATTTTTAAATCCGTTCCGGGCAAAATAGAAAATAACTTACTGATATTTTATCATATTTAAATCATATCAACTCAGGAAACTTGCATATGACTCTCATGGTCGCCCGTAACGCACTTTTCGCGTTCGGTTCGGTTTATGTAACTAGTTTACATAAATTGACCGAAATGGGTCAAACATTATCATTTTTGTCTCAAAAATCCAGAATGTGATTAGTATACCCATATTATACAAGTCTTCAAACTTGTCGGGTCTAAATCACATTCTATCCGGTCTTCGCTTAATCATGCGTTTGAACCGTATATTCCCTTAAGACTAACCGGTCCAAGTTTAGGCTAAATTAAAGACCCGTTAGAATTCTAATTGGATATTTATACCATCATTCCAGACTAGAGCATTTCGGTAAATGGTACCTACGCTTACTTAAGTGAATACGGCTGAGTTATTAGATTCTTGCTATTTAAGACAGAAGCTAGCTCAGGTAAATACTCTTAACTTATTTTCCCTATACGGGCTTGGAATACGGTATAATAATACCGCTTGGTCGGGTATTGAATATTTAATCTTATTATGGTTAAATTATTGAGGTAACCCGGTTTAATCTGTATTGTTTGAAACAAAGACCTTTAGGGGTTAATGACCATGTCCCGGATATCCTTGACATCATTGTATTATAAAATGGCCACGTCTTAAGTACGGGGTGTAGGCATACACCTGACAGTTACTTAAGTAATAACGGTATCTCACTCTCTTGTGGGCCTATACTTGTGGCGTGTCTGTTAATCTGACTCGGTTTCTACATCGGGCCCTGAACGTACAACGAACATGTAAATCTGTATACAAGGTTATAAATATAATTGTTCCAAGTTAAAAAAGTTAATTTTGCCTCTGTGCATTTTAATCAAATTATAAAAGATATTTTTACCTCGTGCATTCAAATCAATTTTTTTAAACTTTTTTTCAAATGAGTCGGTTGAGTGTATTTACCAGTGAAAACTGACGTATTTTCCAAAAAGGTTAAGTGACAGGTACTGAACGTAATTGGCTGGAAGTTCAGGGCGCTAATAAGGAATCTTGCAAGTTCTAGGCGTATAAAGTCTGTTGAATAAGTGATATGTTTTAAGATCCGCCTGTGGATCCTTTACTTTCCGTTGTAATACTGGATGTTACTTATATTCGGAATATAATAATATTTATCGTTTGCTTCCGTTGTGCATTTATATATATTGTGTTGTTGACTATTATGTTGCCAACTACGTCACGATACTCCCCACCGGGCCCATCAGTGACACGTGGAAAGTCGGGGTGTGACAGGTTGGTATCAGAGCCAACACTGAGTGAATTAAACGCTAGCCTTTTGTGTTTAATCTCAGTTACACAATTGCACATTCTTGAGTCTAGACAAGAACATAGGACAAACTCTAAATTCGTTTTATTTTGTCCTTATTTGATTCATTTGTTATTTTTCTGATTAGCCTTTGCATGGGCAAGTCATTTTTATTAGAAGTCCCGTTTAGGGCAACCATATACTTGTTTAAATTTTAAAGGAACGGTTATGTTTAAATTATCATTCCTATATTATAAGATCTACCATTATAATAAAATGGCAAAAATCTAAAAAGGACAAGACCTAGCCTCGGGTCATATTAAGACCGGCCAAGATGGCAGTGCCTCAATTTAGATCCAGATCCTTATTAACATTTCAATATAGAAATTGTTCTGCGTTAATTATTAATAAGAATCTTAAGAGTGAAACCTAGCCTTCGGGTCATTTTAAGGCCGGGCCATGATGGTAAGACCTGTTTAAAAGATTCAAATCCCTGTTAACATCTGGAAATATGTTAACACTCCTGGCAGGCGTGATTCGTTAAAATCACACACGTCATTTTTATATATGGATTCTTTAAAAAGATCCCTAACCCAACTTAATGATCTCTGAATCATGGATTTACATCATCAAATAAGATGATCATATTTTGACCATATGTGATAATATAATGCCTACGGGCCCTTGCTCATTTCTACATGAGCCAAAGACAGTGGTAGCAATGACTCCCTGTCAGATAAAGGTAATGAACTAGGTTCAAACCTTCATGCTTTGATTCTCTGAAATCATAGCTTAAAATTTATAACTGTCCTTGTGACTAGGCCTGTTGTGCCAATAAAACCTTAATGCCTCGATTCTCCGAAATCATGGCTTATAAATTAAACCTGTCTACGCGACTAGGCCATTTGTGCTATATCTAAAATCTTAATGCCTTGATTATCTGAAATCATGGCTTGTAAATTTAAAACTGTCCATGTGACTAGGCCTTTACGGCACTTTAATATCCTTAATGTTTTATAACTAGGATAAATTATAATAAAAATGCTAAATAAATGTAACTAACAAATTGACCAATATGGTTTATATTACCATGGTTAATAAATCGTTTAGAACGATGAAACTGTATAAACTTCCGTATAAACCTTGCCTTATTTTCTTGTGTAGCAATTAAAACTACATGGCTAGGTCGGAAGAATTGAACAGTCATCCTTTGGAAAACCGCGATGATGAAAGGATTAATATAACCAGAGGAGAGCTTCGTTCACTGATCGATGCAGCTGTATCTAAAGCTATAGAGGAACGGTTTACGGAATATAGTGAGACACATAGTAAAGCCTCATCTGTACCCCACCCTAAATCCATCCCTAAAACTCATTCTGAGCCAAATAACAAGCCGCCCTCTAAGAAAGAGGAACCAAAGAAGGATGATGATCGAAATTCTTCTAATGAACACAGTGTTCCATCCAAGAGGATAGTGTTCGATAATGAACCGCATACCAAGTCCTGTACCTATAAATACTTTGTTTCCTGCAAACCCCGGGACTTCACTGGGGAGAAAGGAGCAATAGATTGTATGACCTGGTTGGATGAAATGGACACAGTTGTCGATATCAGCGGTTGTGCTGAAAGGGATGTAGTGAAGTATGTATCCCAATCGTTCAAGGGAGAGGCACTAGCATGGTGGAAGTCTCTCATTCAAGCTACGGGGAAGATCCCTTTGTACAAGATGACTTGGGATCAGTTCGTTACTCTTATCAAAGAAAATTACTGTCCTCAACATGAAGTTGAGAAGATTGAGACTGAATTCTTGACATTAGTCATGGAGAACTTAGATTGTCAAGCATACCTTACAAGCTTCAATACCAAGTCTCGATTAGTTCCTTATTTGGTCACACCAGAACCCAAGAGAATTTCTCGCTTCATTGGGGGTTTAGCCCCAGAAATCAAAGCCAGTGTTAAGGCTTCAAGACCTACTACATTCAGGTCAGCGGCAGATCTGTCGCTATCTCTCACACTCGATGTGGTCAGAAACAAGGCTGCCAAAGTCTCGGAAGATGGAAAGCGAAAAAGGGAGGATGAGAATTCTCATCGCTCCGATAGGAAGAGGAACTCTGAAGATAAGAAGAGTTCCGGGTTTAAGAGAGACAGCCAGCAGTCGGGAGAGAAGACCAGGTGCGAAACCTGTAGGAAATACCATCTTGGGAAATGCAGATTTGAGTCTCAGCCTCTACCGTGTGGAATTTGCAAGTCTAGGGAACATAAAACCCTGGATTGCAAGAAGTTGAAAGATGCAACCTGTTATGGTTGCAACGAGAAGGGGCATATCAAGACCAACTGTCCTAGGAATCAGAAGAAGCCCGAAGAGGCCAAGGGAACAAACGCATGAGTTTTCAGGTTGAACGCCCAAGAAATGGTGCAGAATGATAATAGTATAGCATGTACCTTTCCTTATCAAGCAAGTTTATGTAGAAACTTATTCGATATTGGCACATATAATTATATTATGAATGATAAAGGTTGAGAACTGCTGTCTCCACCTGATTAAGACTCCGGTCATTTAATGCGCGGTAGAAAGTGACCGATGATACTTTAGGGAATGCTCCAACAAATCTTAGATTAATATTTTATATCTATTATGAATCACTTTTTCTAATATCCTTATGGCAAGCTTTCAAGCTATCCAAATTCATCAATATAATAAAGACAGTTGTGACATTTCGATTCCCTGTCAAAAAGGTGATGGACTAGGTCCAGACCCTAAATGCCCTCAATGGTCTTTTATGGCCTAGGCTAAGTAAAAATTAATAAGTATACATATCTAAACAATGTTCATTAAGAATGTTTATGTTATATTGTCCTATATGGTTTAATGGTACCATGGATAGTATATGATGAATTGCCAGAATGATGAATAGCGGTTGTCGGATTGCAATTAAGTAATTGTTTCATCAATGTTAGGAACCAATATCAGGTATGGCAAACTCAGATAAGGCAGCCGTTGATCGTACTATGGATGATGCGACGCATGCCAATAATACTACAATTGTGAACCTTAGAATTTCCAACGATGTCCTTCAAACTATGATAGACGCTGCTGTTGGAAAAGCTGTGGAGAAGGCCGTGAAAAAATTCAAGGAGCCCAATGCTATTTGCTCAAAGTCTCATCCAAGACCACACGACCTTACTCACGAGAAGGATCTCGTTCATACCTCTAAGGAAAGGAATGAACTAAAGAGGAAAAGGGAGGAAAATAACTCCTAGAGTTCTAAGAAAAAGAACATACAAAAGTCCAACCAGAAACCTGTATGCAAGACCTGCAAGAAGCGCCATTATGGGAAGTGCAGGTTCGAACCAAAACCCCAATCACAGACAAGGGCTTGTGGGATCTGCAAATCGAGGGATCATAAAACGTTGAACTGCAAGTACATGAAGGATGCAGTCTGCTTCGGCTGTTATGAGAAAGGCCACATCAAGACCACGTGCCCTGAATCTGTCAAAGGAAAGGCGATTAAGGAAGTAAAGCCTAATATTGAAAGCGCCTAAAATGCCTAGACTAGTTCATAAATAATGGCATCAGGTACCCTCCTTAACACTTATCAACGATATGAATACTAAGAGTTTTTATTTTTTTTATTATTTTTTTTTTGATTCAGATACCAATAAATCCTTCATAAACTAAGCTTAGCAAAATTTTAGATTATCCTCGAGGTAGAACCTACTAATGAAACCACAGAGACTGTTCTTTTATTCTTCTCAGCTATGATCTCTCTGAAAAATCTAAGAGTACTCCTTCTTCGAGTAGAGTACGACAAGATATGTTATTTTAATTATTTTCCTCATTGATTTTATCAACTGCGAATGCCAAACTATGTTTGATAAAAAGTGCCATATGAGGATTGGCGTATCCTAGTGTGTCCCATAGATTGCTTCCATGCCTGATCAGTATGGAGGTTTAATACATGGAACCCCTGAGATATCCCGATGGTCATATAGTACTAAAGTCGACTAGTAGTATTCAAGGAAGATATCCAATATAAAAATGTCCTTATAAGTATCTCTACTTAGGACATCCTTGCATTATAAACAGAATGTGTCATCTACCTGACACCAACATCGATAGATAAACCCAAGCCTGAGAATACAGACACCTATGACATCTCTGTGTGTCATAATTATCTTCTCCTAAGACTATCCTGTTTACCTTCTGAGAAGCAAGTAGAGTTAAGATTAACATCCCGCTTAAGGTTGGAGTGTGATAGGAACTCCGTGTTGATCATGGAATAATCGAAACCCTGATTAAGTAAACTTTAAGATAAGAGATTCATATAGTCTAACTAGATATTCCGAGAGTTAAATAAGAAAGACGGTTCATTATGCTTATGCATTGATTACCGCAACCCTAATTAGGCAACAATTAGGAATTTCCATCAGCTGCCCAGGATCGTCGATTTGTTCGACTAACGGCAAGGATTAGCTATTCCTTAAGATTAGTTTTAAGTAATGATTGGGATAACCATCCCACCTTAAGATAAGCTTTCTATAATAATTGATATGTAAGTATTAAGGCTGCTCCTTCGGAGACCTTGTATAGATGGAATGTTAAACATCTATTGTAGATAAAGAATTGGTGAGTCCAATTACCAGGATCTGAAAGTTGCCAAGGAAACAACAAATAAGATCATACAAATCCATAATTAGTTGTAAGTTGCCAGTATACGGCAGGAAATCAAGGATTTATGATAATAGCAACCCTCCTAAGTTCTTGTTAAGGAATAGGGTTCAACAAAAGATATCACCCCGGAAGGGTGAGCCAATTTATTAATTATCAGAATAGTTAAGCTCTGAATATAGAAAATCATTCGAAGGAATCGAATGTACTAAGATCAAGTATCTTATAAGCTAAAACCTATTTAAGGAGCTTGGTGGAACGCACAATGTGACCCACAATAATGATTTAAGGATATGTTTCTCCAATATGTAGAGAAGCATTATCACGTAAGGATATGCAGATTCATGATGTGATGAGCATCCTGTATCGATTGAAGATCGACAGGTTAAGAAGCTCCAAAAGGATACATGTGCCTATTATAGAGGTCAACTGTGGGAGCTTGGAAAGACTCCAGATATGTTATAGGAGATTAGGTCCATTATGCGACAAAAAGTACTTCCAGCGTTTTAACATATCTCGAGGTCGAGATTTCTTTTAAGGGGGTGAGGATGTAACACCTCGAAAATTTACGTCCAATAATGTATTGACACGTGTCATGAGCTTTGAATATGTGAAAACAAACTTTAGAGGGACTAAAGTTGACAAACGGTGAAACTATGTAAATTCAAGGGTTCAAAGTGTCAACAATGAATAAATAAGCCCTACAATAACCCTACATGATGTTTATAATCTTAAACGGGCAAATCATGGATCATACGAAGCGAAAAATGAAAGAAAGTGAGGAATTTCAAACTACAGGGACTAAAAGTGTCAACATGTTGAAATTAAACCTCTGAGTGATCTTTTGGCAAACCCGAAGCTTTGTAATAATAAAATATACTCACAAGAGCATGTGATAAAAATTTCATGAAGTTTCGTGAACGTATGAGAAAGTTATGATTAAAACCGTATACGAAAGGTTAAATACGTAATCGTGAATTTCGTGACTTTTCGGGTAAGCGCAAAGTGAACCGAGGACTTTGTCAAGTTTATAAAAGCCCCAAGGTTCCTAAAAACCAGATTTGAGGGTCTAGAGTGCCAAATAAACGAACAAATCATCGCTTCAAAGATCAGGGACTAATATGTAAAATGTTTGAAACTTGGAATGCTGGTCGCCCCACACCCTCGCGCTGCGCGACGGTGTCCTCGCGCTACGCGACGCCTGCCCAGCGACAGAATGCTACGCACAGGTGTCAGTTAGTCTGTTTTTGAGTGGATACCAGCTGTTGTCGATTATAAAGACTCCACCAATGAACTTTCATGCATTATCAGGCCCTTGTCCTCATCTAACAACATCAGAAAGCCCCTGCAACAGCCATTAATCTGATCCAACTTGCTATTAAAGTTCACCATTGTTACAAACCAAGAACACTTGAACTTTCAAAATCTCACAAGACTTCTCCTAGAGCATTCCGATCGATAAGGCAGCCTCATAAGTGATCACTAAGCTTGTTAGGACCTTTGTAAGTGTTTATAACATTCCATATTTCATTCTAAGCTTAGATTTTGGTCTAAAGTCAATCTGTAGTAAATATAGTTTGACTTTGCAATTAAACGAGATATGCTCAGTGTTTCTCGAATCAAAAGTACCAACAAGTTGGTATTTATGAGTATAACAAACCCCTAAAAGGGTATGTTCAGATTCCCACTCTAAGCATGCTATTTGTCGAGTCAAAGTGGTTCTTAAAAAGTCAACAGAAATTGTTTTTGTGAAATATAGCATAAATGGTAATGTAGATGACATGCAATCAGTTTGATCATCAAAAAATAGCCTTATAATGAATGTAAGAATATGTTTTACCATGATCAACTCGACAATCTTTGGTATAAACCCGGATTGGAACCGAAAGTCTTATAAAACGACTTTTTCGTTGACTCTCGATTCGAATCCGTGCATGCATGTTTGAGATCTGTATTAGAGTTTATTTTTGACCATTTTTATTTATGTATGACTCTCTGGAATTTTTATAACTTGAGTCTATGCTTAACCGATTCGTATGCATGTTTCCGAGTTATGCTTAAAGTTGACTATTTTGCCCTTTTTGATATAAAACGTGATTTTTGGAAAAGTGAAAGAGTAGAAATCTTTATTACTAATTTATAAACTTGCACCGAAAATTTGAGATCAGTTGGTGGTCCAGATTTTGAGTTATGGCCGATATCGTAAAACTATATCTTTATGTACATAAACGGCGCTTTTAGCGTATAACCTATTTAAGGCCACTTTTTGGTATAAAACTTTTTACCCACTGATGTTATATAATATTTTGAGATTTTTAAAGGTTTTTATTTAATTTTTGAAAGAGCATAACATAGGTCTTTAAGTTAAATTCGGTAAATACCGATTTTGCCCTTTTTGGCCATAAAATGAGTTTTATAAATCCGATTGACCCCAAACCACTTCCTACTGATTTTATTTATTAAATAAAGTATTTTGGGTCTTCTGGAAATATAAAAATCTCAGCTTTCTTTTACAAACCCGGAAACGGCTCTAAATCGCCTTTTTAGGCATTTTTAACGCATAGTACATACTATAACCATATCAAGCATATAAGAATTATACCTACTGATGTAATT
The DNA here is from genome assembly GCA_030545235.1 of Helianthus tuberosus. NCBI lineage: Eukaryota > Viridiplantae > Streptophyta > Magnoliopsida > Asterales > Asteraceae > Helianthus > Helianthus tuberosus. The sequence goes on from CM060363.1 coordinate 65,410,389, forward strand.
AGCATATTTTCATATAAAAACAGTAAGTACAATTTTATAAACTCAGATTTCCAGTTTTGGCATTTTTAGCCCTTGTGAAATTACCAAAATGCCCCTAGGGTGCATAGTTGGATTTTAAATGATAAGTTTTACATACGGGTCATATCACACTGTTATAACATAATAAGTTAAGTATATTTTCTGTATAAATCAGACCCATAACTCAGACTTACGAATAAACTCTTTTACAACCTTTTTAAATGACCGAAATGCCCTTATAAGGCATAAATTGATTTTTAAATCCGTTCCGGGCAAAATAGAAAATAACTTACTGATATTTTATCATATTTAAAGCATATCAACTCAGGAAACTTGCATATGACTCTCATGGTCGCCCGTAACGCACTTTTCGCGTTCGGTTCGGTTTATGTAACTAGTTTACATAAATTGACCGAAATGGGTCAAACATTATCATTTTTGTCTCAAAAATCCAGAATGTGATTAGTATACCCATATTATACAAGTCTTCAAACTTGTCGGGTCTAAATCACATTCTATCCGGTCTTCGCTTAATCATGCGTTTGAACCGTATATTCCCTTAAGACTAACCGGTCCAAGTTTAGGCTAAATTAAAGACCCGTTAGCATTCTAATTGGATATTTATACCATCATTCCAGACTAGAGCATTTCGGTAAATGGTACCTACGCTTACTTAAGTGAATACGGCTGAGTTATTAGATTCTTGCTATTTAAGACAGAAGCTAGCTCAGGTAAATACTCTTAACTTATTTTCCCTATACGGGCTTGGAATACGGTATAATAATACCGCTTGGTCGGGTATTGAATATTTAATCTTATTATGGTTAAATTATTGAGGTAACCCGGTTTAATCTGTATTGTTTGAAACAAAGACCTTTAGGGGTTAATGACCATGTCCCGGATATCCTTGACATCATTGTATTATAAAATGGCCACGTCTTAAGTACGGGGTGTAGGCATACACCTGACAGTTACTTAAGTAATAACGGTATCTCACTCTCTTGTGGGCCTATACTTGTGGCGTGTCTGTTAATCTGACTCGGTTTCTACATCGGGCCATGAACGTACAACGAACATGTAAATCTGTATACAAGGTTATAAATATAATTGTTCCAAGTTAAAAAGGTTAATTTTGCCTCTGTGCATTTTAATCAAATTATAAAAGATATTTTTGCCTCGTGCATTCAAATCAATTTTTTTAAACTCTTTTCAAATGAGTCGGTTGAGTGTATTTACCAGTGAAAACTGACGTATTTTCCAAAAAGGTTAAGTGACAGGTACTGAACGTAATTGGCTGGAAGCTCAGGGCGCTAATAAGGAATCTTGCAAGTTCTAGGCGTATAAAGTCTGTTGAATAAGTGATATGTTTTAAGATCCGCCTGTGGATCCTTTACTTTCCGTTGTAATACTGGATGTTACTTATATTCGGAATATAATAATATTTATCGTTTGCTTCCGCTGTGCATTTATATATATTGTGTTGTTGACTATTATGTTGCCAACTACGTCACGATACTCCCCACCGGGCCCATCAGTGACACGTGGAAAGTCGGGGTGTGACAAGAAGGCTGCTGGTCCCTACGACTGTTGAACAGGGAGTTTGTTTGATTTCTGTATATAAATAAACAATATTTCAAAAACCCTAAAAATTGAAAATTTGAAAAAACAAAAATATGTTTGTTTTTTAATTTGTCAAAAATTAAAAAAATTCAAAAATATGTTGAGTGAATATGCCGAAACCCTCACGGCGGAACAAACATGATTAATTTCACAAGAACGGTTTTCAAACTGTAAAAATCAATGTGTTGTAAATCATGGGGGTACATTATATTTTTTGCTAAACAGAGCATGAGAAGCAGAAAATGGATGGCGAGACAAAGCTATCAGTATCAGGTTGTCAAATTTTCTTTAAATGTTTTGAATTTTAGGGGGAGTAAGAAATTGTCAGAAAATACAAAAACATTAGAAAATTTGAAAAAGCGAAAAACATGATAAAATTCAAAAATGAGTTTTGTGTAAAAAGAGGAAATGATAGTACATCAGTAGACAATCGCAGTACGCTAAAGAATTGGAAAGTTAAAATGTGATAAACGGTCACACTGATGATATGCCAGTAGGTTTTTACACGCTTAGTAGATTGTTTTTGAGATATAAACCTAAATATCAATACTTGCTTATCTCGTGGGGAACATCTCTCGGATATATGGGTAACCTCCGAAATCTTGTTTGAAGGGCTTTCTATTTCTGACATACTAGGTCTTTGTGCGTGGTGATATCTGGGGTATTATACCTGGACTTTTGATTTTGCGGGAGCAATAGCCTAGTCCTCGTATAATACTTTGCACTGCTTTAATCTTAAAGCCCACCCTCAGCATAAAAAATGATGAAACTTTGAAAAATGCTAATCATGTGATGTTGAAAAGAAGATCCCCAAGGGGGACCCACCTAAAGTCGAGCCATCATCTCTCTGATTTTGCGGAAGAAATGGCCTGAGCTCTCATGGCCTCGCATTACCCGTTTACAGATATCATTAGTGTACATTCACCTGTAAGACTGAATATAGGAGTCTAGATACGGGAGTATATTCTGAGGTGGGACACGTGAATAAGTTTAAGTCCTTAAAACACTAATCTCGTATCTCGAATCAATTGAACTTTGTGTGAAAATTTAAGTGGATAAGTATACTGACAATCTAAGTGAATCGTTTAGAACTTAAAGTGTTTAAAGCTCAACGGTGCTAGTGATTTGTCATAAACTGATATGATCCTCTGACGCAAACTCAAACAAAAATATTGTCTGTAAATATGTTTGTAAAAATTTCTTTACTGCTTTATGTTTCAGAAAAATACAAAAAGATTTTGATTTCACTTTATTTTCGACAACCGATGTCTGAGATGCTAAGTTTCAAAATCTAAGTATGCTGATCGTGTTTCTGAAAATAAAACAAGTTCATTAATTTGAAACTTGAAGTTTTTATTAAAAATCAAAAACAGTTTGTGAAGTCTCCAAGGTCATTAATTTGGACTTGGATGATTAACTGTGAGGGATTTGGATGCTTATATTGTTAAAATCTATGTAAAAGAGCTAGTTTCCGATCCTGTTCACTAAAATTGCCAAATCTATAAAGATAGTTGATAGAGGGAGTGAATCAAGTATTTCTGGATATATTCATATTATTATATCTTAAAGCCAGGATCTTGATTTAGAAAGTTTAATAGAGCCAGGATCACGATTCCTGGAAAACCGAAAATTCTTTCATTGTTGAAATGTTTTAGCTTATGCTGAGAGAGCCAGGGTTTTCAATCCTGGAAGTTCAAAACATTTTCACTTATAAATGTTTGAGAATTGCAGATGTTGTACCAGACTACGATCCCGATAGCCAAATCTAATGGGGAGTCTGAAGACGAGCTCATCGCAAGGGGGAGCGTGGATTCAAGGAGCCATGTAACTATCCCAAAGGAGCTTGTAACCGGAAAGCCAGGTGTCGATCCCAAAAGCACAGAAGCTTGACGAGAGGGGGAGCCTGAAGAAGTCTACTGAAAGAAGAAGCTGAAGCTGAAGACAGATCCACGGGGATTCTGTTCGAGCAAGAGGGAGTCTATGTTACTGAAAACGTCAAATTTTCAAGAAGACTCAGAGAGAGAGAGAAAGAAAAGACACTATGAGTTTGACTCAATGATTGAGATTGACTGCGGCAATATCCAAGGGGGAGTCTGTTAGTGCAGTATGTCTATCGCCTCCGTCAATTCAGATCATAGCTAAAACTGTTTAATTTTAGACCTTATATTGTAATATTAGAAAGAAAAGGGCAAGGTGGCATTATTGTAAATAAGGGGAACTCTCCTTATATGCTTTGCCTATAAATAGAAGTCTTAGGGCTTAGATTAGAGACTTTTGACATTTTGGAGACTTGGAGAGCTCTAGTGCTAGAGAGAGAAGCTAGAGAGAGAAAGTGCTCCACGTGATTCAGGTTCTTGTACAATTTCAGATCTGTTAATAGAATCACCAATTATATTACGTCTCGTGTGTTCGATCACGTTCGTGTACGGATTCCGCACGTCACACGTTCGGTTCGCAATCGTTTCGGAGTTAAAACCGATCCTAACACTATTACCCGGGCTTAATAACTTTGTGTTCCACGCTTCCAATACTCGGTTTGCGAGAACACATATTCGACCCGTTTGATGTTCAAGTTCATAAACTTGAATCATTCACATTCCTTTCATGGAATTATTTGTTTTTCATCTACAACCCATTTACCCGAGTTCATTACTTACGACACTCACGCTTCCATTAGCGGTTTACGTGTTTAACCACTCACTACCCGTCACTTGGGTTTAACGTTTATGGAATAAGTGCTCCCGTTACCCGGTTTGCACCTACCCTTAATTGACCCGTTTGGTTTGCCCTTAGCGAAATCCATCGCTTTTATACAACAAAAACTTTATCATTTCATCGTTTTGACCCATTTGAATGTTCAAGTGAAGTCCATCACTTTCAAACAAACAAACCTCTCATATATTTATTATTTTGACCAGTTTGGACATTTTAGTGAAATCCATCACTTTCAACAACCAAACTTATCGTTAATCGTATTTATCCATTCGGTTCATTCATACGGAATTCACCGCTTAAGAATGAACCGAATTTCATGAATGTATCTTCATTATTCAACGTATATCAATACAAAATATTAACGAAATTCTACGAAGCATAAAGCTACGTACCTTTAGAGCTTTCCCTTCAAGCGGTTATCCGTCCGCCTTGAACACTTGACGATCCACCCAAATTACCTATAGAATTTAATTAGAATACATTGCTTAGAACTCATGGTTCAATATTCACCCTATAATACTCTTGGTAAATCAATTAAGCGATTATTTCATATTTTTCAATATCTCTAATTCACTTAGACATTTTATCGAACATCTTAAAGGCATAATCATCATAATACCATTATCATGTTCATGATTAACTAGTTAACCAGATCAAAATATCATTTGCATACTAATATGACTAGAACACCAAAAATTAACACTTGAACTTACATCATAGCTATAAATTAACATCAATATCACAAGAATTCAAGTAATTTTCACAAAACCCATATCACACCTATATGACAAACATTGAAACTAGTAGGTTATGACATGAATTGCTCAAATTATTGTCTAAGACTTGTATTCATCATAATTTACCCATAACCTCACTCAATTCTTTACTAATTTCAATTACAATAAATCATATAAGTTCAGAACTTCACCAAATTGAAGAATTTAACATACCTTGTGATCTACCAAGTATAAGGATCACTAATTTGACTTGGAATCGAATGAATTTCGATTTCTTTCTTTGATTTGGAGTAAGAATTCATAGATTAGGATTTTGGAACCAAGAAGATGTGCTCCTGGGTGTTTTAGTCGAACCAGATAACACACACAAAAAGGTGTGTTTGATATTTATCCAGGAGTTTAAAACATCTTTCAAATTTGGCACCATTAGTCCCTCTAGTTTCTAAGTTTTATAAAAGAGTTAGAATACTTTGATTTCTTATCTTTTATAACAAGATTTTAACTAGATTAATTATTCCTAGTTTTTATTCTCACTATTTTATTATTAGTGTTATAACCTATACATGCACACAAACATATATAGTTTAATAATTTAGGGGTGTTACACATTGGAAAAAATCTTGGGTCCGCCACTGCTAGGCGGTATGGGGGTCGACTTGGGCTCAGCTTGCCCCGTCGCCGCCCCCCAACACCATCCCCCCCCCCTCGTCGTCTTGAGCGTCTGCCTCTCGACGTTGGAGATGCGCAGAAAAGGACAAAAAAAAAAGAGACGTTGCATTGTTGGGCATTGGAAAAGAAAAAAAATAAATTAATTTCCCTTTTCAAAAAACAAACGGATACTTTTCAAATTAACCCAAAAATTCATCAAACCTTTTTATAAATAAAATTACCCACTTCAACTCCATCTCTCTCTCGACTTTTTATAAACTTTTCTACTTTTTTAAAAACATTTTTTTACAATGGATCCATACAACCCGAACAACCCAAATCCAAACCGAACGTTTTTTCGGTGCTCGGCTACTTTTTTTAAGTTTATGTTTTTTTAACTTATGTAATGTCTGGTTTTTTAATATTAATGAATTTATTTTTATGTCTTATTTAATAAATGTTAAAAAAAGTAGACGAAGTTAAAAAAACAAATAAATAAAGTTGGTGGGGTAGGCTCATTCTCCATTTCCAGTGTTTCTACCTTGGAGGGGCATCCTCCAATGACTATGACGTAGCGCCTACGTGACGTATCATCCTCCAAGGGATGACCCTCTACCATACCGTATAGGCTAAGGGATCACTTTGTGTCATTTGCTCAAAAGTTTATTATAACAAAAATAAGTCTATGATTGTAATTTGCAAGTGACACTAGCTCCTGTATATATAACAAAAATAGGTCTATCATATGTTAATGCATAGTAATGTTATGACTCCGGGGTAACTTTTTGCTCGTTTACCTTCTATTTCGATGTAATTTCTTATCAAGTTTAATATAATTGTCAGAATATCACAAAAAAAAAATCAATCATTGTAATTTGCAAGAGACACTAGCTCCTTTTATTCTGTCATGTTAATTAAATGATTTACATTGACGCCTAATATTTCCATTAGAACCGGTCTTGACCCCAATTCTGCCCATTCTTACCATTGAAATCACAAAATCCGCCTCAAATGATGGTCCAAAAAATGGAGCCCACACGTCGAAATACGAATCTACTATTCCCCTTGTTGTCAGGTCGTCCATAAGCTTTGCATCAGATTGTAGCACCGCAAAACCACTCCTAATGTTTTGTAGGATTTGAATGTCAAATGTGTCTTCGCTCCCTTGATCCATTGGTAATCTGACGCCAATGTCTCCATTTTTAGGGCATGTCGATGTCAGTTCAGGTAGCAAACGAGGGTTGATACTCGGGTCTGGACCACCAAGCGATGCAAAGTTGTAGAGTCGTTCCTCCATGAAGAAGCACGCAGTTGAACCAATAGTATGTGCAGCTGAATATTATCGATAAAAGAAACTATTAAAACTAGGTTTTTTTTGTGTCGCGCGTTGCGGCGAAACAAAGCAGATGATAATTTAAAACAAACGTTATTTGAAAATGAAACATGTTGTTTAGAAAGCCCAACCATTAGAATCGATTCAGTTTATCATCGTACCATTTTACGCTACCAAATACATACTCTATTTTGAGTACAACTTCGGTTTTTATAAAACTTATACTGGTCGGGGGTAAAAATAAAGCACAACTACGTACTTAAGTTTAAAAAAAAATGTACGAACTTAAGTTAATAAAGAAATATCAAAATAATTGATAAAGGAAAGATAATTTAAAAAAAGAATTATTAAAAATAAAAAATAAACGAGAAAGGATATATGATTTTAGAAAAGAAAAAAGGGAAAATATGTAAAAAGTGCATATAATAATAAAAGGAAAAAATTTGAAAATATGTTAAAAATAAATATAATGTTATACTATAATATATTCATATAATAAAATATTAAAAAGCTATATACTATTCTAAATTTATAATTACTATTTATGGTTGTTCGAAATATATATAACTAGTTTTTGCTCTGCCCGCGTTGCGGGGCAATAAGTCGAATATTTCTCTCTCATAACATGTATTTCTGTACAGAGGGTAAAATCGTAATTATATTTTGAACTGGAGGCGAAATTATAATTTTAAACTGGGAGCAAAATCATAATTTTGAGCTAGGGGGAAACATAATTTTATTTTGAACTGTGGGAAAAAACGTAATTTTGAGCTGAGAGCAGAATCGTAATCTTGAGCTAGAGGAAAAAACAACATTTTATTTTGAATTGGGGCAAAAACGTAATTTTAAATGGAGGGCAAAACCGTAATTTTAAACTGGGAACAAAATTAAAAATGAGTTTTTGAACCGAGGGCAAAAGCGTAATTTTGAGCTAGGGGCAAAATTATAATTTTATTTTGAGCTGGGGCAAAAACGTAATTTTAAACAAAGGACGAAAGCGTAATTTTAAACTGGGAATAAAATTAAAAAAATGGGTTGGTCCAATAGGGAAGTGCCAGGCAAGCTGCCTGGCACTATTCCCTTAACTTGAAAATACTTGAACTGTGGACAAAAACGTAAGTTTGAGCTGAGGGCAGAATCGAAATTTTGAGCTAGAGGAAAAAACAACATTTTATTTTGAACTGGGGACAAAAACGTAATTTTAAACGGAGGGAAAAACCGTAATTTTAAACTGGGAACAAAATTAAAAATGAGTTTTTGACCCGAGGGCAAAAAGCGTAATTTTGAGCTAGGGGCAAAATTATAGTTTTATTTTAAGCTGGGGACAAAAAACGAAATTTTAAACGAAGGACGAAAGCGTAATTTTAAACTGAAAGTAAAATTAAATTAAAAATTGGTTGGTTCAATAGGGACGTGTCAGGCAGCTGCCTGGTACTATTCCCCCAATTGGTAAATGTATATGCCTGGCACTATTCCCCCAATTGGTTAATGTATATGTAGGTGAATTCGCATATAATTTTATTCAAGTTTTTGGTACAAACTTTTAATATACATATTTCAATATACAAATTGTGTTCTAACAAAAAACAATATTTATTACACACATTAGTGCACATAATATGGGGCCGTTACAACATCATGCCATTAAATTTCCCCTTATGATGTCAACTTAATTTCTGAGTGGACCATGTCAATTAGCTTAATTTCGTTGGTTTGAACTGATGTTCAAATATCGTAAATTATTATTAAAAGAAAAAAAAAGAAACTCACGAGAAATTATTTTTTATACATTTATTTGTAATGTAATTTATGCAGATAAAGTCAACACAAAATATTCTATAAAAAATTTAATTTATGCTCACATATCAATATAAAGAATTAATGCTTTAAATATATAAACTTATGAGTGGGCTACATGTCGCTTTTTATTAAGTATCTAATTTTCACACATATCTACTTCATTTTCCAGATGTATTTTTATTAGTTCAGGAACGTATATTAAATGGATAAATATACGTACTGTATAAATATACTCCAAAATATAATTTTTAAAATTCCGTACTTATAAAAATAGACGATTTGCTTTCATTTATTGCAGAAACAATAAAAGCATTTCAGGCAGGAAAGAATATGGTTGGTATAATCACAGAAATAGTAAATATTATGATTAATAACACACATATATATTGTTAACCTTTGTTGAAAGATATCCTATAACATTTCAAAGTGCATGAATGGAACCCAAACGATTTAGGAAAATTATCAAAATAGTGTAGTTGACCCAATATTTTAAAAATAAAAATAGTGTAGTTGACCCAATATTTTTTTTTTTTAAAATAGTCAGTGAAGCTTAGCTGACCTCAAAAGGCATGGTTAACCCTTAGCAAGCACCCAAAGGCGCAGACTTAGCCGACCCTTTTGCTAAAAGTGCAGTCTTAGCCGACGGCCAAAAGTGTAGGCTAAATTTTCGCCGTCTCAACCGATGAAGCTTATGTGGCGGGCTTTCGATTTGCGGAAATGAGTGATAATTACTTTGATAAAGACTAAATTTCCTTTACTGTTTTCGAAAATTGTTTTGTCAACATAACTATTTTTGTAATTTTTTTCCAAAAGATAAAACAAATATAAACCGAACAAAATTACCACTAAGGATCACAAGGTCTTTTTCATTAAGCCCCTTCTCAATGAACTTTTGTTTCAGAAGCTGAATTGAATCTCTCACATCAGGCATTCTATTAGCAAGATCAATATTTGACACTAGACCATCCTTCCTTCCGGTTTCAACATCATAAACTGGTCCATGACTCTGTCAGAAAAACAATCATTATACATTATTAGATGTCATTTTTACTGTCTTTGTCTCACACACGTTGTAAGTATACGTGTGAGAGAGAGAGAGAGATAGATAGATAGATTGAGTCATTCAGATTATCAATGTACGTGTTCTTTAACTTACGAATGCAACAGCATCTCTTGCAGCCATGGCCACAATATCCGCACATGAAACCACACCAGGACATATACTTTCTAAATTAGCTTTTGCATCCTCTATTATGTTAAACCCTGTTAACCCTTGATGCTCGAATGCACCTTTCTCTGAAGTGTTACCCTTATCTATTAATATGGACCCATCACACCCCTGCATATAAACACAATTGTAAGAAATACTGCTACAAAGATGATGACATAAACGATCACAAACCGGTCGTTTAATAAATTTATAAATGTGTTTGTGAGAGATAGAGAACCTCAACAAAGCAGTCATGAAAGTGAAGCCTGAGCAAGCCAGGAGGAATACGATGGTCGGACTTTGCTGCGTCTCTCACAATATTAGTAACCACTGATTCTGCGTTGGGACACACCTGATTGTAAAACCCTACTTTGAGTTGATCTTGTGAATTAGCTACAATTAAAAACTCAAAAATTATTATGATAGTCAGCACCACCATGGTCATTTTGATCAATTTCATGATGTATTTGTTAAGAAGAATATGAATTGGATGAAGAAAGGAAGGGAGAGTGGTATGAAATATGAATGCAATGAAGGCTTAACTAAGCATTTAAGTCTTCTATTTTGTTTTAATTACACTATTTTATATTTATTTTCTTTGTTTTATAGGTGCATGTATAGTATTAGAGCGTTCATATCCAACCTCCCATTTTTACACTAAAAATTATTATATTTCTCTCTCCTTTTCAATTAAATAATACTTTTTAATACTTTTGTATTTTCTCTCTTTTCCACTCACAACCACTTTCAAAATATATTAAAAAATTATAAAGATAGTGCGAACAGTGTCCCCTCAAATTTACAGTTAAATAGTAACATTTTGACTCTCTTCCACTCACTACCACTTACAACCACCTACAGTCACTTTTCATAAAATAAAACCACCCTCACATATTTGGGGGGTTAAATGTGAATGCCCTTACTATTCGGGTGCTGATCAACGACAAGTAACACAGTCACATGTATTTCTCTTTTTTTTTTTTCTCTTGATTATGAGAGAATGATATGGTGACAGAAAATATACACTTTTAATCACTATCTTTAAAAAGATTTTTCTTTCGCGATGATCGGAGTGTTATGCAGCAGAAACGCCAGAATTGAGGAACAGATTACATTGAGTTGGAAGGGGTCCGCGTACACGGTTTGGGTGGAGGAAGAGCGGGCCGATTGGATCCCTGAATGTATTGAAGAGTTGGAGGATTTAGTTGAAGATGTGGAATTCAATGGTAGCTTATCAGAATCTCATCGGAATATTACCATGGAAGTCGAGGAGTCGGTTTCCAGCGATGATCAAGGGGTAGTTGGTAATAGGATTTTGGAAAGTGAAGGTTTGGAAAAGAATGTTGGTAATTCCGATATACAGGGGGATATAGAAGGAAACAAGGAAGATTCGCTGAATTATAATAATAATAATTTTGATATATTTTTTGGTAGGAAAAATGGTGGTGGGAATAAAGGTAAAAATAAGCTTAATAAGAAGTCTATTACCAGGTCAAGAGCCCTGTCAACTTCACCAGAAGCTCAGCACAGACCTAAAAAAAGGAACAGAATGGAATTGGAAGGAGATCCTTTTGATATTGACAGATTTCTGGGTATTTTTCCAGTGGGCCAGCGAGTAGTTAACACCGACCCACAACATCAGGATGAGGCAGATGCTGTGCCCCAGTTCCTTACACCAGATTTGACTAGAGGTCCGGCCGTGGAAGTCGAAAAGAGATCGGAGGAGGTGGAGCGGGTCGATTTGGCGAGCAATTCGGATGGAGGTATTGATAGAGTGAATGGTATTTCTGTAGAGGTTGAGGCTACCGTAGATGTGGGTGTTAAGGTAGGCGTTGAAAATTTACAAAGATTCGAAAATAAGGTTCGAAATATTGTGCAAGCTGAAGGGTTACAATCGGTGCCGTTATGAATTTTTTATCATTAAATATTAGGGGGTTGGGGTTGTTCGGGGGTAAACCGGGGTGGATTAGGAATATGAAAAAGGAGAATGAGGCTTCGTTTATTTTACTTCAAGAAACTCAGTACAACGATTTGTCTGGGGTCGATTTTGGGGTTTTTTGGGGTAGTATGGATTATGGTTTGGCAGCTGTAGAATCGGTGGGGAGATCGGGTGGTTTGGCGAGTTTATGGTGTAGCAAAACTTTTCAGTTGCTGGCTTCTGATAAGTCGAGATATTTTGTGTTCACTAGAGGTTTAGTTAAAGGGATGGAGGTTCCGCTCAATGTGGTAAATGTGTACGGGCCACAGAATGCGGGAGAAAAAAAGAAGACTTTGGATGGGAATTAGGAGGTTAATGGAGTCGAACGATGGGATGTGGGTTGTAGCGGGTGATTTCAACACCGTAAGGTATGCGGAAGAGAGAAAGAATTCGTGTTTTAATCCGGGGATGGCTGAGGATTTCAATGAATTTTTAGATGAGACCGGTTTGATGGAATATGGCTTGAAAGGTATGAAGTTCACCTTCGCCTCAGGTAACAAGCTCAGTCGAATAGATCGTATCTTGGTTTGTGCTGAATTTTTAAACAAGTGGCCGGAGGCATCTTATCGAGCTTTATCGAGACACTTATCGGATCATTGTCCGATGCTCTTAGTAACAAAATCTTGTAATTTTGGGCCTAAACCATTCAGGTTTTTTAACTCTTGGTTAGATAGAGACGGTTTTGATGATATGGTCCGTAATGAGTTAGCAGATATCCGCGATATTGGTGCTCCGGATACTAGACTTATGGCAAAATTCAGAAAATTAAGATACGTAATCAGGGAGTGGTTAGCAAAGGTTAAGAGTTCGGAAGCAGAGGAAGAGATGATATTGAAGAAGGATATTGATCAGTTGAATTTATGCTTGGAGGAGCGAAGTCTAAATGAGGATGAGGAGTGGATTTGGATTGAAAGTAAAAAGAAATTGATGGAAATTGAAAATCATAAAAGGAAGGATTTGATTCAGAAATCTAGAAACAAATGGGCGAGTCTTGGGGATGAAAACTCCAAATATTTTCATGGGGTTATAAATAAGAGAAAGGTGTCGAATTCCTTGCCAGGGTTGATGGTTAATAATGTTTGGGTAACCAAGCCAGAGACGATAAAGAAGGAAGTGTATAAGTTTTTTAGAGACCGGTTTAATGAGGATTTGGAGGATAGACCGCGACTGAATTGTTTCGGCCTGAAAACGATTTCTGATGATGATGCGAAGGTTTTGGAAGGCCGTTTTTCTGAAGTTGAAATCAAAGAAGCTGTGTTTGATTGTGGGGACGACAAAGCACCAGGACCGGATGGTTTCAATTTCAGATTTATTAAGAGGTATTGGCAATTTTTTTCCAATGATTTTAGTGATCTAATGCAGCACTTTTTCGATCATGGGAAGTTTGGGAGAGGAGTTACCTCTTCGTTTATTACATTGATTCCCAAAGGTAAAGATCCGATTGGTTTAGGGGACTATAGACCGATAAACCTGATTGGTGTTATTAGCAAAGTGGTGTCAAAGATTCTTGCTAATCGGTTGAAGTCAGTCATGGGTAAGATAACATCCGAGTCGCAATCAGCATTTTTGAATGGTAGATACATTTTGGACTGCCCGTTCATGCTCAATGAAATTCTGGCATGGGCAAGAAAAAATCACAGGAAAATGCTTTGGTTGAAAATCGACTTTGAGAAGGCTTATGATAATGTGTCATGGAGTTTTCTGTTGGAGGTTATGGCGCAAATGAAATTCCCTCAGAGATGGTGTATGTGGATCAAAGGGGTTTTACGGTCGGCTAGATCTTCGGTTCTCGTTAATGGATCCCCAACGTTTGAGTTCGACTGTACAAAGGGGCTTCGTCAAGGAGATCCTATGTCTCCGTTTTTATTTTTACTTGTCATGGAGGCGTTTGCGGGTATTTTTAATAAAGCTTCGGCTATCGGGATTTTTGAAGGTATTAAACTTCCTAACGGGGGTCCAGAAATGACTAATATGTTGTATGCGGATGATGCTCTATTGGTGGGTGAGTGGTCGCATTCAAATATTAAGAGCGTAGCGAGATTGCTGAGGGTTTTTTATGTTTGTTCCGGATTGAAAATAAATTTGCACAAGTCGAATCTGATTGGGATTGGGGTTGATAGTGGGGAAGTGAAGGTTATGGCGGATGTTTTGGGTTGTAAGATTGGTTGCATCCCTTTCATGTATTTGGGTATAAAAGTGGGCGCTAATATGAATAGGATTCGAAGTTGGGATCCGGTGGTCGAAGTTTTCCGAAGAAGGTTGTCAAAATGGAAAGCGTCATCTTTATCTATTGGAGGCCGAGTCGTGCTAATCAAATCGGTTCTTCAAAGTCTTCCGACATATTACTTTTCTTTGTTTAAAGCTCCTGTCAAAGTCATTCAGATTTTAGAGTCTTTGATTCGAAAGTTCTTATGGGGTGGTTCGGAGGGGAATAAAAAGCTACATTGGGTGGCATGGGAGACAGTTACGCGACCAATTAAAAAAGGAGGTTTGGGGTTGAATCGTCTTGAATGGTGCAATAACTCGCTTTTAGCAAAATGGTTTTGGAGGTTCAAAAAGGATCAACAAGGTTTGTGGCGAAAAGTTACTAAGGCGATTCATGAAACTTCAAGAAAGTGCAAGCAGTTTCCTTCTAAATCGACGTTGGCTAGTCCTTGGAATACTCTGGTTCGATGGGAAAATGTGTGGCGTGTTTCAGGTAACCGGGTCAGCAGTTATATTAAAGGGATTGTTGGGAATGGAAAAAATATTCTTTTCTGGTTGGATGCGTGGATTGCGGACAAGCCGATGCAGATGTTGTTTCCGAGGCTGTTCAGGCTTGAAAAAAAGAAGGATTGTAGTGTTTGGGACAGGTGTAATCGGCTGCAGACCACGGGTTGTTTGGAGTGGAACTGGGCTGCCGAGTTGGTCGATTCTGAAGTGCTTTCGGAGCTTAACCAGTGCAGCATTATGGTTCAGAATGTGGTGCTTTCTCAGTCGCAGGACTCGTGGAAATGGCTTGGCGATCACACCGGTTTTTTCACAGTAAAATCGCTGAAGAAGATGATTTTGAAAGGTTTACCCGAGGAGGCGAGCCGTAATTATACTCTCAAGTGGTGTAGGTGGGTTCCAAGTAAGTGTAATATTTTTGTTTGGCGTTTAACCTTAGATAGAATCCCGACAAAAACGGCGCTATTGAATCGAAATATTGATGTGAGGAATACGGAATGTGCGTTATGTGGTGAATGGGAGGAGAATGTAGAACATCTGTTCATAGGCTGCAGCGTGGCGACAGGAGTTTGGCAAGGGATTTCGGCGTGGTGTAAAATCCCGACGGTGTTCGCTTTTACAGTTGCAGATTTGCTCGAGTTCCACAATACATGCGCGGATTCAAGCACGAGGAAGGAAGTGATTCGAGGAGTTTTTTTCATAGCGTGTTGGTGGATTTGGCGCACAAGGAATCTTTTTCTTTTCGAGCATAAGAGATTCAATGTGGCGGATATTGTGGCGAGTATCAAGACAACGAGTTTTCTTTGGTTCAAACATAGACAAAAAAGAGTGGTAGTGGACTGGAATGATTGGTGTAATTTTCGTTTTATGATGTAATCGTCTCTGCTCGTCCGGCTGTGTTTCTCCTCGAAACTTAGTCGGGGGCTGTTGTGTTTGTTTTTAATGAAGTTTAACTTTCAAAAAAAAAAATCTTTAAAAAGATGAAATTTCTTATTTTGGAATGGTTTTAATCACTAGCTTTGCATTGTACGATAGTTTTCTTTTAATGTTATTCTAAAATTGTATCCAATTCTCTTGTAGTAAATTCGTTGACACATGGTAAAACAGAATTTTTTTTATTGCGTCGTGAACTCGATCATTTCCAAAATATGGTACATTTAAAAGTTGGGAAATTGAATTTTAATTATCTAATCTAGAGGTGATTAACCAATACTAGACCTACATTTGAATATTGTTATTGAGAGTCACACCTTTTAAATATTTTTTTCTCACTGAACCTCTGTTTGAGGTGTTCAAAAAAATCCGGATCCGAAACCGAATCTGAAATATCGGAAAATCCATATCCGAAATATCCAAAAATTTGGATATCCGAAAACCAGATAATCCGATATTCGAAAACTATAAAAGAAAACAAAAGATGTTTAAAGTGAAAGGGCTAATTATTTTAACTTAAAAAATAAAAGGAATTAATTGTTTAAAATATGAGGGGCAATGTAAGAAAAATATCTTCTTTGAGATTAGAAACACCTCAACAACCTGCAAATATCGACCACCCCTTTTTAAGCTTATTTTTTTTAGATTTTAACGGTCAAAAACCGTTGACAACATTCAACATTCAGTCACTGTCGTGGTCACCACCACGGTGATCGACCATCACGTCCATCACATCGTGACTGTGATGGTTTGTGGGTTGTGGTGGTGTTTCACGGTCAACACGCACCCTTCAGGGCACGCCCCCTCCACACCCTTATAAAATTGTTTTTAAGGTTTGTTTTAAATTAATTATTTAAACATTGTTACAATAGAAAATTATATGACTATGATTTTGATTAGATTAAGTTATTACTTTTGGATTGTTAATTATATATTATTTACGTTAATCATGTACTTCTTACATATGTAGGATGCAGAAGGTTAATAACTTATTATTATTTCTTTATCATTTATTGAACTGGGGACCAAGATGTATGAAACAAAGTAGTAAAGGGGTCTTTGAGGCATCTTGATCGATATGAGGATGTGAGTATCATGTGTTATCTGTGATGAAGAGATAATACCAATATGCAAATAAACTAGTAAAAGCTTGTAAACTAGATTAACAACCTCACTAAACTAGTAATATGATCTTGTGCGTTGCGACGATAATATGGCTTTATTGGTTCATTTTATTATAGTTTCAATATTCAATATTGTACCGCCACTCTGTATAGCAAAAAAAAAAAAGAGAGAGCGCAGCATACGTAACTTTGTATAAGAAAAATGAAAGCTAGACGCCGTTGATAACCCTTGTAGCTTAAAATGCAGTGAGTGTAGGTAACTTTATTAAAGTACAAGGGCTGTAACGTAAATTTGTTAAAAAATTATTAAAATTGTAGGATCATATAATAAATGTATTAAAAGTAAGGGGTGTAAATGAAATTATGAAGTAAAAGACAAAACTCATTTACTACACATAAAATATTATAAATCATTGATAAATGTAGCAGATTTGGTTAAAGTGTTCGGAGAAGTTGCTGGAGTGTATATCGCTAGGAAAACCGATAAAGAAGGGAGGAGGTTCGGTTTTGTGAGCTTCAAGCATGTTGTTGATGTGAAAGAAATGGAACGTGCTCTTAATGGAACTAAGATGGGAGGTTCAAAACTCATTGCAAATCTTGCCAGATTTGCTAAAGAGAACGAGGGTACTAACGGTGGGCCACATGTAGGTTCCGGTGGGTTACATGCAGGGACTGAAGATAATGACAAAGACACGTCGAATCATCCTAAGGTTCCTAAGTTTCAGAATCAATCTTTGTACATGTAAGGGAGAGGTAAGTTGTTTAGCGAATTATTCCACAATAATTCTGTCAACCTAGTACCCGAAAACGGGTCAGGTAAAGAGGTTGGTATTTCCATTGATATTGCGGATGGGACTCTGGCTTTCCCGGAATTGATTGGTAGAGCAGTGGTTGGAAGATGTAAAGATCTAAAGGTCTTAAGGAACCTGGATTCCTTATTAGCGGATAGCAAACAAGTGGGGGTCTCATTGAGTTACCTGGGCGGTTTGTCTATGCTTCTGAAGTTTGAGGAGGAAGAAGCCTGCGTAAAATTTTTACTCGACAATCAAAGGTGGAAGGTCTGGTTTAACAGTTTAGAACCGTGGGAGGGTCAACCTCTCCCCTTCGAAAGATTGGCGTGGGTCAAGGTTCAGGGGGTCCCTTTACAGTTAGCGGACAATGACGTTGTTAACAATATCGCTGAACACTTCGGAAAGATCGTTCATGGAGCTCAAATGGAGACGGAAGATGAGAATTTGTCGGCCAGTTGGATCGGTCTGTTAGTCGGGGAAGGTGGAAGGATACAGGAACAAGTAACTTTAAAGTGGAAGAACAAACAATTTAGAGTTTGGTTAATAGAGGATGTCAGCGATTGGACCCCGGACTAGGTCGGCAGAGTGGTGGTTCTGGGTGATTCGTCTTCTTCTCCAAGTAATATTGAATCGGACAATCAGCAGATCAAAGATATTTCTGACGTCAACAACGATGAAGTCCCTTCCCGGCCGAAAATTGAAAAGGTAGTTGAAAGGTCTAAGGAAGTCTCTGCAGACGCCGATTTTGGTTTTTTAAATAACGACAATTGTCATAGTGGTGTTAAGGAAGCAAACGTTTCACATCCCCATGTGGTAGAGGAGCCACAATTTTTCTGTTTCTTGATTGAACCCTTCACAGCTTCTGAAATCAAAAATGTCGTTTTTCATTACGGTGATGATAAGGCCCCGGGTCCAGATGGTATGGACTTTAAATTCATTAAACACTTTTGGGAATTTTTCAAGGACGACTTCCTTATAATTTTCGATTGGTTCCACAACTCGGGAGACATCACGTTAGGAAGCGGGGCCTCTTTTATTGCTTTAGTTCCTAAAGTTTCAGATCCGGTCTCTCTTAAAAATTATAGACCCATTAATTTGGTTGGTGTGATAAGTAAGGTTATCTCAAAAGTATTGGCTAATCGTTTGAAGGTGGTTTTAGACGAGGTCATTTCGGACTCGCAATCGGCTTTTCTTAAAGGAAGATTCATCTTGGACGGTCTTCTTATAGTCAACGAGCTTATTTCTTTGATTAAGAAAAAGAAAGATAAGGCGTTTTTCCTCAAGATAGATTTCGATAAGGCATACGATAATGTCAATTGGAATTTTGTTATTAGCATACTTCTTCAAATGGGTTTTCACGAAAAGTGGTGTAATTGGATTTGGGGGATTCTTAAATCGACCACTTCCCCCATTTTGGTTAATGGTTCTCCCACTTTCACTTTCAAATGTGAGAAAGGCATGAGGCAAGGGGACCCATTATCGCCTTTTCTTTTCTTGGTTGTCATGGAGGCTCTTTCCCTTATGATCGACAGTGCTAAGGAAGCGGGGGTAATCAAAGGTTTTCAACTCCTAATAACGGGCCTACTATTGCTCATTTATTGTATGCGGATGATGCTATCTTGATGGGGGAGTGGTCTAGAAAAGAAGTGGTTAATATCTCGATAAGTCGAACCTTTACGGTGTAGGAGTGGGATTGGAAGAAATAGGTGTTTTGGCTAATGTGGTAGGATGTAAACCGGATTGTCCCCCTTTCAAGTATCTTGGTCTTAAAGTTGGAGCCAACATGAATCGGGTCTCAAATTGGCAACCGGTTTTGGATACATTTCGTGCTCGTCTCGCTAATTGGAAGTCTCATCTTCTTTCTATTGGTGGGAGGGTGGTCTTAATCAAATCGGTCTTGGAAAGCTTGCCGACTTACTATTTCTCTCTTTACAAAGCGCCAAAAAAAGGTAATAAACGATCTTGAATCTTTGATTAAAAGGTTTTTGTGGGGTGGATCTCCGGAAGAAAGGAAAATGCATTGGGTTTCATGGGATAAGGTTTCTTGTTCGAAAAAATGTGGAGGTTTGGGCTTAAACAAGTTACTTGTCGCTAACACGTCTCTTTTAGCTAAATGGGGGTGGAGATACAAGACGAAAAAGAATAACTTATGGAAGAAAGTCATTGATGCGCTCCATTATAATAGGGTGGGGTGGGAATGTATCCCTTATAAAAAATCTCTTAGCGGGGTATGGAACAATATTGCGAAAAACTTTATCAACACTAAAGTTGGCAGTCGGCCTTTGCGGGACTTCATGAAAGGATCGTTGGGCAATGGTCAAGAAATATCTTTTAGGCTTGACCCATGGCTCTTCAATGAACCTCTTAAGACTATGTTTCCTGGTTTCTTTAGATTGGAAACCGAAAAGAAATGTATGGTGGCTGACAGGATTTCTATGCAAGGAAATGAGGCGCGTTTTAGTTGGTGCTAGAACTCGGATCTGGCCGACGCAGGCATGCTGCCCAGCTTTGAACAATTAATGGCTTCGCTTAATGATGTGCATGTTTCTTCTGAAAAAGACAGCTGGAAATGGAGCTCCGATTCCTCAGGTTTGTTCTCGGTAAAAGCGGTGAAGAAGCTGTTGGTCGAGGAAGATGTTCAGGTCAACAGTTTGGTTCTTGATTGGTGCAATTGGCTGCCAGCCAAAGTCAATATCCATGCTTGGAGATTAGAGTTGGATAAAGTTCCTACTTCCGACGCGCTCAAGAGAAGAAATGTAGCCATCGGAGACTCTCCGTGCATCATGTGTAACTCAGAAGAGGAAACTGCCGAACACTTGTTTACTGCATGTTATATCGCTTCGAATGTGTGGCAGGGTATAAGTTCTTGGTGCAAGATCCCGAATATATATGCTTTTTCGATAAAAGATCTCTTCTCCTTTCACAAAAATCTAAGAGTCTCAGATAAGAAGAAGGAAGCTGTACATGGTATTATATTGATCGCCTGCTGGAGTTTACGGCGTGCAAGAAATAACGCCAAATTTTCTAATAGTTCGGTTAGAATAGATAGAATTGTTAGTGAAATAAAGGCTATGGGTTTTCTTTGGTTTTCCAATAGATTTAAACATTCAGGGATAGAGTGGAGGGAGTGGTGTTCCTTTGTAGATATGTAATTTTGTTGTTTGTTGTTGTTTATCGGCCCGGCTTGGGTTGGCGTTCGTGTTAATGAAGTTTACCTTTCAAAAAAAAATCATATGGTTTGGTAGGAGTCCGGACAAAATCGGTTATTGTCCACTTGAGTTAAACTGCATAGTTTTCGTACTTAAAATTTACTTGCTAAAATCAAACTATTATTTGACCCTTATATATTACTTTACTCTATATCTTAAAGACAAAGGTCGGTGTACCTTTGTCTTTAAACCTTCAACTTTTGAGAAATGATAAATATAGATGCTCCTTTCAATTTTCATAAGTTACAACTCTAACCCTTTACACTATTAATTCTTTCACTTCACGCTATCAAATTAAGTAACTTATACGTTCACTTTTAACTTTTGGTAATTAACAACTTTAACCCGCCAACCTTTTCTATTTAATACCTTAACGTCTCATTTTATTTGAATTGTTTTTACGACTTTAAACCGTAGCGTATCATACATTAATATATTTTTTATATATGATTAACCATGTTAATGTCTAAATTACTTTTACGACTTTACATGGTTGTCTAAATTAGTGTTACAACTTTACACCGCAATGATCGAGGCATACTATTTTTTTTCTATGCCTAATAACGTTAATATCACGAACGTAGCGTGTGTATCAAAGTCAAAAATGTGTAATGTCACATGCGGGCATCACACATTAATGTCATCATCGTACACTGTAACCGCAATGCTTATATAGGCTACACTGAGTTAAATCGGATACGTCGAAAGTCGAAACACGTATTTTCATATGGTTAACGCCTCACATAACATGTCGCCGGCTATAAACAACTATGGTGTCGTCTTCGTAAAGCGCCGTGTATGACAATTTTGACGTAGCTGCTGGTTTAAATTCATGTTTTAACGTAAACGACTCATGTTTTGACATAAACTTTTTTCTTAAACGAGTCTGATCAAATATAATACGTTTTTATACTTATTTTGTGTACATTTGTAAACTGTGTTTGAAAACGAGTCGGGGCAAATATAATACATTTTCATTCGACGACGTATTATTTTTCGGAAACGAAACGGGTCAAATATACGGTATAAATTCGAATTACTTTAACTTTCGACACAGCCGCCGCAACGCGCGGCGGGTCAAAATCCTAGTTATTTATCAAAACATAACAGTCATTTTGAAGGTGAACTTGAAAACATTAATCATTTTGAAGAGGGGAGCTAAAGAAACGAGCTTATGTCATTATAAATTTGTATGTCTTTAAATTGTTCATTACTATAATAGCTTGACATCTATTTATTCAGTTTTATCATAGACCATTTAACATTTACCAGTATTACCACAAGCCCTTTTTAAGCAAAATGTTGGGCTTTGTGAAAACCGTTTTGTGGCTGGTCAGTTTGTGCTGAGAATCAACATGTCTTTATTCCCTTTCGCTTTGATACATTTGGTTCACTTGCTCCTGAAGCTGTTGGTTTTTTTAACAGAGTGTAGAGGGTCGTGTACAACAATTCCTCAACGCCAAGAAACCAAAGTTTTATTTTCGGTAGAATTAGATTTGCTATTCAAAAGGGGTTGCGACGTAGCTTGTATTGCCATTCTTATGTAATTTTTCTGATATCTATCCCAAGATTAAATGCTAACAAATAAAAACAACCATAGATGACACTACAAGAAAACTGGGGTTTCACCGACAAAAAAAACATAGATAACACTATAAATAAAGAAATACAGATGTCCTATAAACATAGAGATCTTGTGCAGAAGTAAGCTGCAAAAGAGAGAAACACATGATAAATGATTGGATCATATATAGTCATGAATGTTGAATATAATATGTAATCAACATGGAGCAATAAGCTAGCTACAGAAATGAATTTGGAAGATGATGGTATGCATGATTCAGACTTTTATTTTACTTAAAACATTGATGACAAAGACGAGTTACAAACAAAAATGCTTAAACATGATGATCAGATCTCGAAAAACACATGAAGAACGCGCGTAGAGGAGAAAATTGTATGCTTTTATTCACTCGGTTTTCTTCTCGTCCATTGCCTCTTTCTGCTTGGGTTTTCCCTGTTTAGGCTTCAGAAAGCAGAAACAAGAACAACAAGGACCTTGAAACAAAAACTTCATATCTCTCTCTCTCTCTAATTCTCAAAATGAAAATGAGATGATGGACATTCTATAAGTAAAAAAATAAAAAATAAAAAGTCGCCTTTGCTTCCTCTTTTTCTACAACAAAAGTGTTTTTTCATCATACTTTAGAAATACTCTTAATAATTCAGAGGTGGAAATGGTTTATTCTTTCTTCCTTTTTTTTCTTCATTATATTCAAGAAACCAAACAAGTAGGCTATTTATTATTTGTTTTCTTTACAGTAAGGAAGGCTCCTTTGTTATGTATTTTGATCTCTAAATATAGATAAAGGTTATGGGTTGTCAAGCAATAGTGGACACAGATCTAAACTTTATATCTCATGTTATTATTCCCAACAGACTGGCTGGCTACTTACATGCATGCTGCTAATAACTTGAAACCCAACAGCAGGTAGGGAAATCTTTTTATAAGTTTTAAGTTTTCGGGGCTTTTTCCTCAAGCGTGTACAAAAGTTTTTACCCCCTAACTGCACCTGTAACGGATGGCTAAGGAAAGACGTGCCACTTTGTTGGTGAAAAATATGACAATATTGTTTGTCTAGCCGACGAGTATTAATGAAGAGTTTGTTATCCTTACCTACAGAGAAACTTTGATGGCCGGGTTACAAACTACCACTCACTCGCAATCTCATTAGCAAATTGATGTGTGCATCCATATGTGGAATAATATATTAGGATTATTTGTTTTTATTAATGTTATATTTTAGGATTAAGAATCAGTTTAGTATTTAAATTGGCATGCAAGTGTTGCATCGTGGGTTGGTATGTGGGTAAGTTAGTATTGAGTTAGTGGGTAGTTAGGGTGCTCGGGGCACCGTCGGGGACTCCACGCGGGGACCATGCTTGCCGATTAGGGGGGTGCTGCCAACCAATCGGGGAGGGAAATCGGGGACCAATTTCGGTGGTGGTTCACCGTGAGCGGGGAGGGAGAGAGATGGTGGGCCCCATTTTTCCAACCAATCAAACCATTTTGTTTTGTTTTTTTTTTTTTTTTTTGAATAAAAAAACAAGGGGAGTTAAGAGGGGAGTGGCGCCATCAAATTGGGGTGTTAGGGGAGTTTAAGAGGGGAGTTGACGTGGCACACGAGGATTGGGTGTGCGTAAGAGAGGGGACTCCCCTCTTAGGGGAGTGCCCCCCTCACCCTTATCTATTTCATCTTTTATATATTTGATGCTTGTATTATTTTGAGTTTATGAACGAAAATCTAGAGGTTATCTCAAGTCTTGCATCTTACTAATTTCTTTTGAGTTTGATCCACTCAACGGATTATCTATCAACCGATTGGTACATATCAATTGGTATTAGAGCCGCCGTGATCCCCCTCATGACCCATGGCTGTTCAAACTTTATCCGAAGACCAATGGCACCAAAAGGTGTGCGAAACCATGGCGAGACACGAGTCTCAACTTCAAAAAATCCTCACCGGGCTCCGATCGATTCGAACCTCATTGGAAGCCCTCCAATCTCCTACACCTCCACCACCCGTTACCACTACCGCACCACCATCTTTGTCAACCACTTCCGCCACAACACCACCATTTGCCCCAAATACAGCCTGGAAACCCGTTCCACTAGCATCGACAACCACACAAAAGCCTGCCCCAAAACCCATACCGATGGCCCTGACACTGTCATCGAAGCTAGCCGTGTTCGAACCTCAATCATTGGTGGTTTCATCGTTGTTTGGTGTCCCTTCACTCTTAACAACCAATTCAGTTGTTACTACCCAAGTGTTAGTGGTTTCCTCATCCATGATTCATCCCTTTCCTTCCAAAAAAGCTTTATTATTACACTCAAATATTTTCACAAAAAGCCATAGTCCAACACCATCTCATTCCATCAAACGGGAATCACAGTTGAACAAAGAAGCTCCAACAGAAGGTGTAGCCTCTAAACGCGAGTGGCGTCCACCATGGCATTTCGCTAAGATTTTTCCGAAATTCGTTGGGCAAACCGAGTGGCGACCACCATGGTGGGTCGTTTTTATTCCTTGCGGACAAGGAAATTTCAAGGGGGGAAGAATGATGTGTGCATCCATATGTGGAATAATATATTAGGATTATTTGTTTTTATTAATGTTATATTTTAGGATTAAGAATCAGTTTAGTATTTAAATTGGCATGCAAGTGTTGCATCGTGGGTTGGTATGTGGGTAAGTTAGTATTGAGTTAGTGGGTAGTTATCTATTTCATCTTTTATATATTTGATGCTTGTATTATTTTGAGTTTATGAACGAAAATCTAGAGGTTATCTCAAGTCTTGCATCTTACTAATTTCTTTTGAGTTTGATCCACTCAACGGATTATCTATCAACCGATTGGTGCATATCACAAATACAAATTTATATAAAAATATGAACGATTGTACCGATAAATGAAATCATGTAGTATATAAGTTCACAGAAATTAATGATATTTAGCATGTGGGTGGGATGGTCTAATAAAATGTTACCTTTGTAGCATGTGGTAAAAGGGTTCATTTCAAATGAAACAATGACATAACTGTGAGCATTTGGTCTATAGCCATATTTATAACCGTAAACTTTGCTACAAAAAATGTAAAAGGTAGTGGTAAAAGGGTTCATTTCAAATGAAACAATGACATAACTGTGAGCATTTGGTCTATAGCCATATTTATAACCGTAAACTTTGCTACAAAAAATGTAAAAGGTAGAAGTATAATGCAGAACATTGAATATTGAAAAGTAAAGAATTTTCAGAGGTTAAAAATAGGGATGAGCAAAATGGACCCGGTACCGGTACCGAATTTACCGAACCGGGTACCTTTTCGGTACCGATTCGGTACCCACTTTTGAAATTACCGGTACCGGTTCGGTACCGGTCCGGTACGGTACCGGTTCGGTACCGGTATTTTGCTCGTTTTTACCCTCAAATACCGGTACCGAACCGGTACCGGTACCGAACCGTACCGAACCGGGTATATTCGGTACCGGTACCCACTTTTGAGGATTTTCGGTACCGGTTCTTTCGGTACCGGTACCGGTTCGGTACCGAACCGGACCGAGCTCATCCCTAGTTAAAAATGCTCTTATGGGCAAAAAGTCGAATACCTCATTTGCAGGAGCCCATGGCCAGAGCCAGGGGCGGACCTTATGTTGTCCGAGCTGTAGCACGGGCTACGGCTCAACTTTTTATCGGTAGTGTAAAAAATATTTTTTTTCGGTTTTTATACCAAGGATACCCCTGAACAACTACGAGGACACCCCTAAAAAAGAGTCTGTAAGCCCAAATCAATTGAAAATAATAAGCCCAAATCCCGTTTGTCCAATATGTTAGCCCAAAATAATAAAAGATTGTAAATAATTGCCCAATTGCCTTGAAGTTTTAATGCACAACACGACACAACTACGAGGATACCAATCAATTGAAAATAATAAGCCCAAATCCCAATTGCCCATTTCCTCACACTATATGTAACACCCCGTGTTTCTGAAGTCGAAGTCAAAGTCAAGGTCAAAGTCAATGACCGATTTCGCAACTTGACTTGTAGTAAACTTCTTTTATGTGTTTATTTTAGCTGTATTATGTGGAGTAAGTGTCCATAATTACAATAATCGACGTGTGTTATTCGCTATTTAATCGACGTACGACTGTTAACTATAGGAAGTAACAATGCGATAAAGTCAACTAAACGCTAATCAATCTAATTTAATCAACATCGAATCGCAATCGAACTCGCACCTCGGATTACGCATTTTTGATTATTGTTATACGTGTGTGTGTGCCTTATGTGTTACTTGTGCATGTTTATTTATGTTATGTCATGGCAATCAATCGAAACGCAATCGAAACTCAATCGCAAACGAAATGGTATGATAATTAGTGGAGAAGAGATAGTGCGAGATATGAGTAGTTGGGATTAAAAGTAATTTGACTAGGAAACTCTATCGCATCGAATTGCTCGCAATCGTAATCGAAACAGCAAAAATCGTCGCACCGAACACTCGAACCAAGTGCCATCCGGCCGGATTGCCATCCGACCGGGTTGCCATCCGAACGAGGTGACATCCGACCGGACTGTCATCTGGGCGAGATTCCATCCGACCGACCCGCCCCTTTCCACTTTGGGTAACCTATAAATACCCCTTGTCACTTTCATTCTTTCCACTTTTGGCAAGTGACGTCCGACTAGCTCGTGTTCCTCACTTTTTCTCTGATTTCTCACAATCCCGGTAAGATCTCGTCCTAAATCTTGTACTTCCTTGATCTACACGCACTCCTACACCTTTCTATCTTTTAAATCTTAACTTTTAACCTTGAAATCATCAAGATTCAAGGTGTTCTAGGATGACGTCATCATGTGTTCTTGAAGAACTTCATGTTTTGGCCTCAATCCACAAAGAAAACTTTGATCTAATCGATTTCCACATAAACGAACAAAGATCTTTCATAGATCTAAACATATTCACGGTGAAAAGGATTGAGAGAAGGTTTTCCAACTTTCTTTCAACTCTTTTACACTCAATGCATTCAAAACCGGTAGAATCGGAGCTTGTGCCGACTCACTACTCAATCTTGTGGTTGTAGTGGTTCAAGATCAGTACTCCATCCACGAGATTATCGATTTCAGGTTAACCAAGAACTACCGTCTTAAACCGGTAGACTGACCGAATTTGGGTGATTCCTGTTCAGTCGGGTCACTAGAGCTTAGGATGGAACTCTGTTGGTTAGCACGATATCAACACATCTCGATAACACGACAAACAATCAAAGCAGCCAAGTATAAGACGAACGGAACAACCAGGACGGAGTGCCGTCCGATCGGACTGCTGTCCGAACGGACAGCCATCCGAGCGACCGGTTGTCCGAACGACTTGCACCTTGGGTCCCACACTTAAATATTTTTTCCAACGATTGAAGTCTGGTTGTTGAACGAGTTGTTGTCCCACCGGGCTACCATCCGAACGGACAGCCACCCGAATCATGAGACATTTGGACTTTAGCACTTAAACAATTTTCAACATGTTCAGTAACAAGGTTGCCACCCTGACGGATGGACATCCGACCGAGTGACCGCTCTGCAGTGAACTTGTTCTCACTAAGGAACCTCGCCATTCTAGTCGCCGTCCGATCGGACGACCGTCCGACCGACCGATCGACCGACCTGAAAGGTAGAGATACTTCAATGTTTTCAAAATGCTACAATGAAAACTTCAAAGGTCAAGCCATCATACACAAACACATCCTTCTCAAAGGAAGAAACAATCCACTCGAATAGTCATCCGACCGGACTACCGTCCGACCGGATAACCATCCGAACGGATTGCCATCCGCACGACTGGCTGTCCGACCGGACTACCATCCGACCGGACTGCTGTCCGAGCCACTCGTACTTTGCATCGTTTTGCGCGTCACTTATCGTTATGCTATCGTTCTAATCAGGCTAACCTACTCTCTAGCGCTCCCTTCAATCCATCCATCGCTGTGAGTATACTCGATCCCTTTTTGCTTTATGCACTTTTGGGTGTTACATACGTTACTTATACTAAATCACATCGAACACACTACGCAATACTTTAAACGCTAACCGTTACCGTATGTTATACGTGACTTAATGAATGCTTGTTTGTTATATTTACACATGGGATGCTGTCTACCTGCCTTAGCAACGATAGTACTATAGTTTGGACTCAGCACCCGCTCACGCGGGGGTTGTTAAGGACAATTATTTGCATGGATTACAGTGGTGATCATGTATTACGAACTTCCTTGGGCAGTCAACCCGCAGTCATTGGTATCAATAGGGTCATGTCGATAACTAACATGCCTCATTTCACTCTGTGTACGTGCTGGTTATGCGTAACGCTTTCAAACTCTATATGCTATTATCAAACTTGTATGTTCACCTTTACACTATGTGTATTAACTTTATTTTAACGTATGTGACAGGTGCTTAGGATGCTTATCTGCTAGGAAATCGAGGCTAGAATAAGGTCTTAGAGGCCAACAAATAGTTGTCTGTACAAATGAAATATGAGTTGTCGGAACAGAACTATTTGCCTAGATTTTGTCTGTAATAATTGTATTATCTTTTAAGACATGGTATGGTACATGTTACTTTAAATTAATTGGTAATGATAATTGTTATGGAAACTTCTGGACAATCTGTTTCGCTCAGTGCCATGCCCCGATGTTTCCGCCATCGGTTGGGGTGTGACAGATTGGTATCAGAGCCATAACTATAGGGAATTTGTAACACCCGTCTAATTTTACTTGAATTTAATAATAATTCATGCCATTTTTATACTAAAGATACCAAATTAACATAACTTTCATAAGTCAAGTTCATAAGTAGCATAAACCTTAGTCAACTAACGACTAAGTTAGAACATTCAAAAGTTGTTTAACAATTTGTTTACAACCCATAAACATAGTCTATTAAAGATTAAAACATTGCGGAAGCTTGTAAATAGTGTTCGGTTCTTCAAAAGCTTGCTCGATCATCTTCTGGTTAGTTCAAACATCACCTAAGATCAAAACCACAACAAATGTTAGTTTTGATAAAGTTAGAATGGATATAAACAAGTTCCAAGAGTCAAAAAGTCAAAATTTTATTTTTTTCCGGATCAGGAGGGCGTCGCGTGACACCAAGGGCCTAGGCGTCACGCCTAGCCCTTGTTTTCACAGACTCTTGTTTCAGTTGTTGCTGTACATTCCCAGTTCAAGGTTTATTCAACTTTCAACTTAAAATGGCCATAACTTATGACCCGTAAGTCCGTTTTTAGTGATTCTTTTTCCTATACGTCTGTAATTTCATTACCAACGTGCCTATCACGATGTTTGTGCCAATTCTTCAACTTACGGACAGAAAGACTATATGTCGTTATGCATTTATTTAACCCATTTCTACTTGACACAATTTACTACCTTTTTGTTAGTAAACTTATGATACTTTATACACGACATTCCGGCTTATCATCACTCGCATTTCTTTACCAATCTCATGGCTTAATGCTCTTGTGATTGCCATCTTCATTTTGACTCTCTAAAACACTAAACACAATTTACACAATTAATCGACCCGTTTGGCTCATCTTATGGAATTCCCCACTATGATGACTACCAAACGATTCTTTGTCACTCTTAGACTAGTAATACAAGTAACGATCATGGTCGCTACAAACAACACCATATTTATCCTAAAATGAGACTTTGCAAAATTTAACAACAATTTGTTTAATGTAACGGGTCAAGTTACATACCTTTAGTGTACGCCCTTCAAACGCAAGTCGCCACCGGCTTGTCCGCTTGAAGCTCCGGTATCCTTTCCTATTGAGTTCAACCAAATCATGTTTAGAACTCTTTTCAATTCACAATCCGCATATTTTGCCTAAACATCAAAATCATGCGGTTTAACTTAAATTTTCGGATTTAAGCCTTCTTTGAGGCATTTATGCGAACACTTTAAGGGCGGAAATTTACACTATATATATTATCAAGTTCTCTACTTATCATGTAGCCTTAATTCTTCATCAATCAACTATTTTACATGAACTTTATCTTCTAAAATTCTGAAATCACTTCATACATGTCAAACATTACTAGAACAACCACTATCATCCTAGTGTTTATCATTATCTCACAAAACCCATGAATCACCTTCATTGTGTTTATGAAATTTTCAGAATTTTATCACGATTTCACATATTGTTGTCTAGGTTTTGCTCCCAGACACTTTATCTTTCCTAATCTACCCAAGTAACAAACATGCATCATCAAATTTCAGATTTTTTAAATTCATGAGAATTTCAAGTAGAGAATTCTCATCAAATTTTACATACCTTATAATCCTCTTGCGATGAGGATCACAATTCTAAGCTCGGATTTCATTTTGGACCAAATTTGCACCTCCAATTTGAGAGTTTTAGTAAATTTTTAGGGTTTGGAGCATGGGGGTCGACCTCCTTCTGCTTCTGATCGACCAGACCCCTCTTTTGGGGTGTTTGGTTTATTTTTTATTTGTTTTATCAATTTAAGTTTCAATTTTAACAACTTAGGCCCCTCCACTTTGTTCAACATATAGTTTGGTTGCTTTTAACCCTATTATAAGTTATTTCTAGACTTGTAACTAACTAGGTTAAAATTCCTAGTTAGTAAATACTCGTTTATTTATACTTTATAATTCTAATATAAAGTTTTATATTTTCGGGGTGTTACAGAATTAGGCAAGACTCGACCTAGTCTGGGTCGATGTCTTAGAGACCTAGTCTATAGTTAGGAACCACAGACCGACTTGTGCATATCCGTTAGGGATTATGTATGAGCTTACTGCTATTTCTCGCTATTCTCGCCGATGCTACACTATCACTGCACTCGAATTTTCAAATATGAATGAGCAATTGAGTCGAGATTAGGTGTGAAAACCGCAAACTCTCGATTAAATTGCTTGTTAAACCCACATTTTTATCTATGAATACGAGAAATTGCGTTGAAATAGGAGTGAAATCCGTACTTTGACGCATAATTCTCTTTTATTTCATCAAAAACAGGAACGAAGTTGTTAAGCCAAGGGTGAAACCCTAACCTTGACGACTTGTTCCGACTTTTACTTGGTTTCACAAAACTCTCACCAAAGTCTCGACGGACTCCAACGACCTGAAGTCACGGTATGACTAAGGGGATGTGTGCCAAACGCCCAAGAATTGAGGCAAAAGAACAGTCCTGAAGGTCGAAATGTGTACGGCAAGTCCTTGAGAATAGTCGAATCACTTTGGATAGTCAATGTCTAATAGCCACAGACGATCTATTTTTCGATTTATATGTGTTTCGATTCTGAGCCCGCAACTGCTGACTCTGATGATTCGTTGATTTTATATGTTTATATGTGTGTTTATTTGTTATGTGTTTAATTTTGGAGAGTTGTTCGATTTCTGCCTATTACTTCGATCGACACGCACAACTCGCACTGCATTGCTATCCCAAAACGCTGACAAATCGCTAAATATGGACGATCTTATGCTATGTTATACGCTTATACTATACTACTCGACAAGTTATTCGCGATCGCTAATCTCGAACGCGCACGGACTTTGAATGATAGGTTTCTGTATTCTAACTGCCTCTGGTGATTACATGCTTGTGTGCTATTGTGCTTCTGTGCTCTACGTGCTTACGTGATTATGTGCCTATGTTTTTATGTGCTTATGTGCTTATGTGCCCTTATGTGAATATGTGATTATGTGCTTATGTGTTATGTGATACATGTTTCGCTGTGTTCCTGAGCTTTAGAAGTAGTAGACGTGTGAGGTGAGATTCGATTATGATGTGTCTGAAACCTAGGACGATGTCTGTTGCAGAAAATGTTAACTGGACCATCATCAGGATCCCGTCACCCACGACTCTCTCGTCAAGAACAGAGGGACAAACGCCTTGCTGCCATCCTCGCGAAACAAGTGGCCAAGGTTGTGCCTTAGATCGTGAGTGAGATTTACGAGAATGTTAGCAAATCGTCTGAGGAGTCGAGAACCGACGCTCCTAAAGTTGCTGCCAAGACTGCTTTCAGTTTCAAGCAGTTCAAGGCTTGCGGTCCAAAAGAATTCACTGGAGAAGATGGCCCAACGGCTATGTTTCAATGGTTCGATTCCATCGAAGTCACTATGCGCCAACGCGGCTGTCCTGAAAATCTCTGTACCCTAAACGCTACCGGCGTCTTCCAGTCCCACGCATTAGACTGGTGGACGGCCGAGAGAAACAAACGCGGGAATGATGCAGCTTATGAGCTGACTTGGGAAGAGCTGAAAGCCATCATGATGGACGAATTATGCCCTCCCCATGAACGCCAAAAGCTGGAGGACGAGTTTTGGAACATAACGCAGAAGGATGGAGACAACGCTGCCCTGACTGCTCGCTTTAAGCAGCTCAGCATCATCTGTCCCGACCAAGTGAAGACACCTGACATGGCAATCAAGAAGTATATCCGAGCTCTACCCGACTGTGTTGCGGATTTTGTGCATGCCACAAAGACCACAACGATCGAAGAAACTTACTTGCTTGCCATAGAAATCAACGACAAGCGGTTAAAAGCTGGTGTTTGGGATAAAGCTTCAAAGAACCTGCACCAAGTCACCGCCGCACCTACTGCCGAAACCGCCGCCGCTCAACCGTCAAAGTCCTCACACCGCAAGAAGAAGAAGAACAACAGCAGCTCCAGCAACAAGAACTGTGCTGTCACTACCACTGCTGCTCTTCTTCAAGCCGTACCGGCTCAGCAGCAGCAGCACCACCGACCAGCACCAGTTGCTTATGCACCACCTGCAAAGTGTGCATACACAGGCCCCCACCCAGCTTGCCCAACGTGTTCTTATCATCACCCGGTTGGTCTCGCCTGTCGTTTTTGTGCTCACTACAACCTGTACGGTCACTTCACTGCCAACTGCCGTACTGGTCCCCATCAAGCCCCAGCTCAAGCCAATGCTCATCAAGCTCTACTCCCAGCCCCGCAAGGCCAACAAGCGGCTCAGGCACCCGCGATCAACGCCAGAGTCTGCTTCGCATGTGGTGATCCCAACCACTTTGCGAACATGTGCCCGAACAGGGTTGTGAAACAAGAGCCCCAGCAGCAGCAGCAACACCAGCAGCAGCAGCCTCAGCAACAGCAAAAAGCCGCACGCGCCAGAACTTTCAACATCAATGTGCGCCAAGCCCAGGCTGACAACAACGTGGTCAATGGTACGTTCCTTGTGAATGGTATTTATACTTCATGTTTGTTTGATACTAGAGCCGATAATTGCTTTGTGTCGTTCGAATTCGAGAAACTTCTTAGTCGTAAACGCCCCCATCTCCCCACGACGTTCGATGTTGAAGTCGCTACCGGAAGAACTGTCGCCGTTAATTCTGTTCTTCGTGATTGTACTCTTGAGCTCAACAATCACATCTTCCCAATCGACCTTATTCCGATGCAACCCGGAAGTTTTGACGTCATAGTAGGCATGGACTTTCTTCGTGAAAACCATGTTGAAGTTGTCTGTTTCGATAAGATGATTCGATTCTCACTTGCGAATGGTGATTTATTGTGTGTCTACGGTGAAACTGCTTCGAAAGGCCTCAAACTCATGTCATGTATCCAAGCTAGCAAATATCTCCGCAAGGAGTATAGAGCTTTCTTGGCTAACATTGTAGTAGCGGAGAAGGAAAAGAAAGGAAAGACAGAGGTGAAAGACATTCATGTGGTTCGTGAATTTTCTAATGTGTTCCCTGACGATCTTCCCGGTCTACCACCGAGTCGTGGTATCGACTTTCGCATCGACCTCATTCCTGAGCCAACCCTATTGCCAAAGCTCTTTACCGACTCGCACCGTCCGAAATGCGTGAACTCTCGAACCAACTCCAGGAATTACTTGAGAAATGATTCATTCGCCCGAGCACCTCCCCTTGGGGCGCACCAGTCCTTTTCGTCAAAAAGAAGGATGGGTCGTTTAGGATGTGCATCGACTATCGGGAATTGAATAAGTTAACTATCAAGAACCGTATCCCCTGCCTCGCATTGATGATTTGTTTGATCAGCTACAAGGTGCTACGTGTTTCTCGAAGATCGATCTACGCTCAGGCTATCACCAACTACGCATTCAAGAGGAAGATATACCCAAAACCGCGTTTCGCACTCGATACGGCCACTACGAATTCGTTGTTATGCCCTTTGGTTTAACCAACGCACCCACGGTTTTCATGGATCTGATGAATCGCGTGTGTAAACCTTATCTCGACCGTTTCGTTATTGTATTCATCGACGATGTCTTGATCTATTCCAAATCGAAAGCCGAACACGCACAACATCTACGTTTGGTTCTCGAGCTACTCCAGGGGAATCGACTCTATGCTAAGTTCTCCAAGTGCGAATTTTGGCTAGAGGAGGTTCAGTTTCTGGGTCACATCGTAAATAGTCAAGGTATTCACGTCGATCCCGCGAAGATTGAAGCCGTTAAGAGTTGGATTATACCTAAAAACCCGTCCGAAGTACGTTCTTTTCTCGGACTAGCGGGCTATTATCGAAGATTTATCGAAGGATTCTCAAAGATCGCTGTGCCGCTTACCGCTCTCACGCATAAAGACAAGCCTTTTGTTTGGGGAACTGAACAAGAGTCTGCTTTCCAAACTCTCAAGCATATGCTTTGCAATGCTCCTGTTCTCATATTGCCCGACGGAAACGACGATTTCATTGTCTATTGTGATGCTTCCAACCTTGGTCTCGGTTGTGTTCTTATGAAGCGGGACAAGGTTATAGCTTACGCATCTCGTCAGCTCAAAATCCACGAGAAGAACTACACAGCCCATGATCTCGAGCTAGGCGCAGTTGTTTTTGCGTTAAAGATTTGGCGACACTACCTGTATGGTACAAAGTGTACGATCTTCACCGATCATAGGAGCCTACAACATATCTTTGATCAGAAAGAACTTAATATGCGTCAACGCCGATGGGTAGAACTTCTCAACGATTACAACTGTGAGATTCGCTATCACCCAGGCAAAGCAAATGTTGTTGCCGACGCTCTCAGCAGACGGAGTTATTTGCTCAGCAAGCCCAATACGATCTCAAAACCCTCATCCGCGAAGCCCAGCATGCATGTTTTAATGAACGCACTCTGAAGAGGGAACGAATCTATCACGATGGAGCTTAGCTTGTGAATAAGTCGAATGGGATATTCCACTTTCTGGACCGAAATTGGATCCCCAAACAGACCGATTTGCGACAGATTTTGATGGACGAAGCCCACAAATCCCGATATTCTATTCATCCCGGTGCCGACAAAATGTACCCGGATCTTCGCTACAAGTACTGGTGGCCGGGCATGAAAAAGGATATTGCTCTCTACGTTGGAAAGTGCCTGACTTGTGCAAGAGTCAAGGTTGAACACCAAAGACCCTCTGGCTTACTCGAACAACCGCCAATCCCTATGTGGAAGTGGGAGAGTATAGCTATGGACTTCATAACAAAACTTCCGCATACGTCATCAGGTCACGATAGCATCTGGGTTGTTGTTGACCGTTTGACCAAATCTATTCACTTTTTGCCAATACGGGAAGACTACAAGGTAGAACGATTAGCCCGAATCTACACCAACGAGATCATTTGTAATCATGGGACGCCTCGCGACATCATCTCTGACCGTGATGCTCGGTTTACCTCGCGACTGTGGGAAACGTTTCAAACGGCTCTCGGTACATCGCTTAATCTAAGTACCGCTTTCCACCCTCAAACCGCCAGACAGGCTGAAAGAACGATCCGTACTCTTGAAGACATGCTCCGTTCGTGTGTCATAGACTTCGGTGGTAATTGGGATACATACCTGCCTTTAGTCAAATTCTCGTATAACAATAGTTATCATTCCAGCATTCAAATGGCACCATTCGAGGCTTTATACGCAAGAAGATATCGATCGCCTATTGTGTGGCATGAGATCGGTCACTCGCAACTAACCGGTCCTGAGCTATTGCAAGAAACGACTGACAAAGTCCTCCAAATTCAAGACAACTTGTTGAAAGCTCAAAGTCGACATAAAAGTTACGCCGATAGACGACGCAAGCCCCTTGAATTTGACGATGGCGACTACGTACTCCTAAAGGTATCACCTTGGAAGGGTCTGGTCAGATTCGGCAAGAAAGGGAAACTAGCGCCTCGATATGTTGGACCTTTTAAGATTCTAGAAAGGATCTGAAAAGGCGCCTACAGACTCGAACTACCGAAGGAACTTAGTAACGCCCACCTGACTTTCCATGTGTCAAACCTCCAAAAGTGTCTGGCTGAGCATGATTTAATTGTACCTCTCGATGACCTGTAAGTAAACGAAACACTACACTTCGTGGAGAAGCCTGTCGAAATCATGGATCACCAAACCAAGCAGCTCAAACGCTCGCGCATTCCTATTTTGAAAGTCTGATGGGAAGGCAAACGAGGCGCAGAGTTCACTTGGGAACTCGAAAGCGATATGAAGGCGAAGTACCCGCAGTTGTTTGTTACGGCTTCGGCCTAATTTCGTGACGAAATTCCCTCAACTAGGGGAGGCTGTAACACCCTGTGTTTCTGAAGTCAAAGTCAAAGTCAAGGTCAAAGTCAACGACCGATTTCGCAACTTGACTTGTAGTAAACTTCTTTTATGTGTTTATTTTAGCTGTATTATGTGGAGTAAGTGTCCATAATTACAATAATCAGCGTGTGTTATTCGCTATTTAATCGATGTACGACTGTAAACTATAGGAAGTAACAATGAGATAAAGTCAACTAAACGCTAATCAATCTAATTTAATCAACATCGAATCGCAATCAAACTCGCAACTCGGATTACGCATTTTTTATTATTGTTATACGTGTGTGTGTGTGCCTTATGTGTTACTTGTGCATGCTTATTTATGTTATGTCATGGCAATCAATCGAAACGCAATCGAAACTCAATCGTAATCGAAATGGTATGATAATTAGTGGAGAAGAGATAGTGCGAGATATGAGTAGTTGGGATTAAAAGTAATTTGACTAGGAAACTCTATCGCATCGAATCGCTCGCAATCGCAATCGAAACAGCAAAAATCGTCGCACCGAACACTCGAACCAAGTGCCATCCGGCCGGATTGCCATCCGACCGGGTTGCCATCGGAACGAGGTGACATCCAACCGGACTGTCATCCGGGCGAGATGCCATCCGACCTACCCGCCCCTTTCCACTTTGGGTATCCTATAAATACCCCTTGTCACTTTCATTCTTTCCACTTTTGGAAAGTGACGTCCGACCAGCTCGTGTTCCTCGCTTTTTCTCTGATTTCTCGCAATCCCAGTAAGATCTTGTCCTAAATCTTGTACTTCCTTGATCTACACACACTCCTACACATTTCTATCTTTTAAATCTTAACTTTTAACCGTGAAATCATCAAGATTCACGGTGTTCTAGGATGACGTCATCATGTGTTCTTGAAGAACTTCATGTTTTGGCCTCGATCCACCAAGAACAACTTAGAACTAATCGATTTCCACATAAACGAACAAAGATCTTTCATAGATCTAAACATATTCACGGTGAAAAGGATTGAGAGAAGGTTTTCCAACTTTCTTTCAACTCTTTTACACTCAATGCATTCAAAACCGGTAGGATCGGAGCTTGTGCCGACTCACTACTCAATCTTGTGGTTGTAGTGGTTCAAGATCCGTACCCCATCCACGAGATTATCGATTTCGGGTTAACCAAGAACTACCGTCTTAAACCGGTAGACTGACCGAATTTGGGTGATTCCTGTTCAGTCGGGTCACTAGAGCTTAGGATGGAACTTTGTTGGTTAGCACGATATCAACACATCTCGATAACATGACAAACAATCAAAACAGCCAAGTGTAAGACGAACGGAACAACCAGGACGGAGTGCCATCCGATCGGACTGCTGTCCGAATGGACAGCCATCCGAGCGACCGGCTGTCCGAACGACTTGCACCTTGGGTCCCACACTTAACTATTTTTTTCCAACGATTGAAGTTTGGTTGTTGAACGAGTTGTTGTCCGAACGGACTACCATCCGAACGGACAGCCACCCGAATCATGAGACATTTGGACTTTAGCACTTAAACAATTTTCAACATGTTCAGTAATAGGGTTGCCACCTGGACGAATGGACATCCGACCGAGTGACCGCTCTGCTGTGAACTTGTTCTCACTAAGGAACCTCGCCATTCAAGTCGCCGTCCGATCGGACGACCGACCGACCTGAAAGGTAGTGATACTTCAATGTTTTCAAAATGCTACAATGAAAACTTCAAAGGTCAAGCCATCATACACAAACACATCCTTCTCAAAGGAAGAAACAATCCACTCGAATAGTCATCCGACCGGACTACCGTCCGACCGGATAACCATCCGAACGGATTGCCATCCGCACGACTGGCTGTCCGACCGGACTACCATCCGACCGGACTGCTGTCCGAGCCACTCGTACTTTGCATCGTTTTGCGCGTCACTTATCGTTATGCTATCGTTCTAATCAGGCTAACCTACTCTCTAGCGCTCCCTTCAATCCATCCATCGCTGTGAGTATACTCGATCCCTTTTTGCTTTATGCACTTTTGGGTGTTACATACGTTACTTATACTAAATCACATCTAACACACTACGCAATACTTTAAACGCTAACCGTTACCGCATGTTATACGTGACTTAATGAATGCTTGTTTGTTATGTTTACACATGGGATGTTGTCTACCTGCCTTAGCAACGATAGTACTATAGTTTGGACTCAGCACCCGCTCACGCGGGGGTTGTTAAGGACAATTATTAGCATGGATTACAGTGGTGATCATGTATTACGAACTGCCTTGGGCAGTCAACCCGCAGTCATTGGTATCGATAGGTTCATGTCGATAACTAACATGTCTCATTTCACTCTGTGTACGTGCTGGTTATGCGTAACGCTTTCAAACTCTATATGCTATTATCAAACTTGTATGCACACCTTTACACTATGTGTATTGACTTTATTTTAACGTATGTGACAGGTGCTTAGGATGCTTATCTGCTAGGAAATCGAGGCTAGAATAAGGTCTTAGAGGCCAACAAATAGTTGTCTGTACAAATGAAATCTGAGTTGTCGGAACAAAACTATTTGCCTAGATTTTGTCTGTAATAATTGTATTATCTTTTAAGACATGGTATGGGACATGTTACTTTAAACTAATTGGTAATGATAATTGTTATGGAAACTTCTGGACAATCTGTTTCGCTCAGTTTCATGTCCCGATGTTTCCGCCATCGGTTGGGGTGTGACACTATAAGTGATGGTGATAAATTTGCAAACTTGAATAAAATAAGTGATCTTGCGCGTGTTATGGTTGAAAGGGGAACGCATAGTTCTTTTCCTTTAGCTTATCGGGTAAGAAGCTAGCTTTGCTTTTACCGGTTGCAACCGCAACAGTTGAAAGATGGTTTTCGAAATTGAAGCTTGTCAAGACGGATTTACACAATCGAATGGGCCCGGAATTTTTGAACAATGCTATGGTTTGTGCGGTCGAAAAGGATTTTTTACGTGAAGTAAAATACGACGATGTGATGGAACGATTTCAAGCTATGAAAAAAAAAAGAGGACAAATCTATTAGGTATTTGTTTTACTTTATTTATTTATTGTCGTTTTTTTAATATTGTACGATTGAACGATGAAAAAAAATTTAGGATACCCCTGAGTTAATATTCTAGTTCTGCCACTGTTTACAACCACCTACTTGGTAGAAAATAGGTCATCAAATTATCCACACAGGTAATGTTAGTAGGGTGACACATGCTATAATTATGTACTTTATGGTATATATGATTCTCTGACATACTTCTCATCTTGTATCTAACTTCTTATCTTCTTATCTTCTGTTGTTACTATTCCGCCATTGAGAACGTGATGAATCATGAATGGGACTATACATGTTGGGTAAATCCTAAGCATTTGTTTAACTTCAATCCTGAGACTCGCTTCGCTAACTCCTCCATTCGAATTGCTTTGCCTGTAAAATTTGACTGAAAAGATAAATATTAGTTCGAATCGTTTTCATAAATATGGATCCCCTATATATCGATTTGCATTTGCTCACACATAACATAAAAAGTAAGTTAACCAAGTAAACAAAAGCCTAACCAGAACAATCGTTGACTAAGAAAACAAAAGCCTATCCAGAACAATCCAATTTACACATATGAAAATAAAAAAATGAATACATAAGTATATGTCTATTCTTAGAAACAATAAAGTAATACTTTTTACTAATTATGTAAGCACATTATCACACATGCTTCCACCCATAACATATAAATGTGAATTGTAAAGGAGTCATTTTTTTATGACAAAATTGCAGAAAACAATCTTTATGTATACCCCAAACTGCACTTTATACCTTTCCCTATGAAATCCGCCAAAACCAACCTTTACGTTCATGTTTTGTTACACATCACAACCTTTA
This sequence comes from Helianthus tuberosus, assembly GCA_030545235.1. Lineage (NCBI taxonomy): Eukaryota > Viridiplantae > Streptophyta > Magnoliopsida > Asterales > Asteraceae > Helianthus > Helianthus tuberosus. The sequence goes on from CM060363.1 coordinate 65,451,247, forward strand.
CACCAAACCTAGTCAAAAAAGTCAGTTAAATGGCCTCACATGCGATACACATGAGGGCATTTAAGTCATTTCCCTTTCTAATTTTAATATTCATTTAAACTAATGAAACCTTAAATGCATAATAACAGTTTGTGATTATTTAAGTCTTTTAATATATCCCTTTATAAACAAACCTATTGCACTCCACCCCCACCCCTTTTCTTTATCTTCTTCACATAACCACCTGCACCCAGCACCATTTTTCCGACCACAACCAACCCCACCACTCACCAGTTCCACCTCCCTTTGGTATCCCCCACCCACCACAAACCCCAGTTTCAACATCCCCTTCACAATAAGGTCTCATTTAGTTCCTCTGTTACAGCAACTTCCTTGATCTCCTGTATCATCTTTAATACTTCCCACATGGTGGGTCTCTGCTCCGGCGAGCTCAGCCTACACACTAACGCCACCTCAACCATCATAATCAGCCAGTTGTCCTCTCCGCCATTCATGGCCCTCATTGACCGTACCCAATTCACCATATCATCTGGCATCAAATGCGGGTGCTCCGCCGCAGGCTTCCCAGTTAAAAGCTCAAGCAGTAGAACCCCGAACGAGTAGACATCGGACTTGGCTGTTGGTTAAACGAGGCCACAGAAAACTGATAACCGGTTTTATCTTGAAGTTTTTGAAGGAATTTCAATGGTGAAATTTCATTGAACTTAGCGGTTTTTAGGTTAATTTTATCTGTGAATCGTGTGCTGATTTGAGTACAATGCTTAATTGAAGTTTTAGTAGGAATTTGTCGGTGAAATTTCATCGAGTTCGGCAGTTTTTAGGTTAGTTTCTCATCTGTAAATCTTGATTGAATTGAGTACAATGATTGATTGAAGTTTTTGCAGAAATTTCGCTGGTGAAATATATCAAATTTAGCGTTTTTAGGTTACATTCATCTGTGAATCATGTACCGAATTGGTACTAAATTGAGTTCTGTGATTATTAATTGATTTTTTGTTGCAGTGAAGTATGGATCTGAATCATTTTTGTGTTATTAATTTTGAATACCCAATTTTTGCACTTACCTTTGGATTTTCTGGTAGCACTTCATAATTACACTTGAATAAGGTAAATTGTATTTTGGCATAATAACAGTCTCTGTAGATAGATTTTGGCACCTAGGTGTGGTTCTGTTTCAGAGGGGTGGGGATGGGTGGCAGTGGTGGTGAACAAGTTGATGATCTGGGAAGAAGATGAACATTATGCATTTAAGGTTTCATTAGTTTAAATGAATATTAAAATTAGAAAGGGAAATGACTTAAATGCCCTCATGTGCATCGCATGTGAGGCCATTTAACTGACTTTTTTGACTAGGTTTGGTGTAAAGGTTGTGATGTGTAACAAAACATGAACGTAAAGGTTGGTTTTGGCGGATTTCATAGTGAAAGGTATAAAGTGCAGTTTGGGGTATACATAAAGGTTGTTTTCTGCAATTTTGTCTTTTTTTATTGAACACAATGTAGACAAGAAATGATATAATTTTTACATGATATTATGAAATGGAAATTATTGGAATTTTGATCAGAACTTATAGGCATTTGGGTGTGCCAATAGATAGTCAGCCCAAAAAAGGCTTTTTTGTCCTATATGCATACCCTGCAGTGTCGAGCTATGGTCAAAGCGCGGCATTTTGGTCCGGTCAACCAGACAAAGACTGACGGGTCTTTTGACCGGACCAAAACGCGGCCAGTCAGCCCAAAAAAGGCTTTTTTGTCCTATATGCATACCCTGCAGTGTCGAGCTATGGTCAAAGCGCGGCATTTTGGTCCGGTCAACCAGACAAAGACTGACGGGTCTTTTGACCGGACCAAAACGCTGAGCTTTGGCCGCGTTTTGGTCCTGTTAACCAGACACCCGGTCAGTCTTTTGTCTGGTTAACAGGACCAAAATGCGGCCAAAGCTCGGCATTTTGGTCCGGTCAATAGACCTGTCAGTCTTTTGTCTGGTTGACCGGACCAAAACGCTACGATTTGGCCACAGCTCGACACTGCAGGGTGTGCATATAGAACAAAAAAAACCCTTTTTGGTGTTCATATTTTTTTGTTGTTCATATAGGCATTTGGGTGTGTCAATAGGTACACCCAAGTTATTTAATAGATAATATAATATATTATTAGTTATTATTTTATTACTAAGGAAAAAATAGATATTTTACATAAACTTAACTGAAAATTTTAACGTCATCCAGCATTAATAACCACTTTAGTTTTATGTTTTAAACCAAAGGGACCATCTAACTAATTTCAAAACACGAACACATTTCTTGTGGTATGTGCAAAGTACAAAACTATCACCTTAATTAACTCTTTACTAAATAACCAATTTAAAGAGTTAAGACTATTGTGTTAGCAGCCCAAAGACCGATTTGGTGTAGTTTTACCCAATGTTTTAAAATCCGATTTTTATACCGTATTGGATTTGGCACAAAAACAGTTCAATTGGGTATATCGGGCGGTTAAACTGGTTTTACCGGATAATTTAACTGATACAACCGGCCGGTTTGAACCGGTTTTTAAAACATTGGTTTTACATATAAAAGAAAAAAAAAAGCGAGATTAATAATAAATAAATTCAATCCTCCGTATCCAAGAAATGCGTTCATCTTCTCTGCCAGAAACCACCACAACAACTGACTGTCTGCTTGAAATCGAACCTATTTGCTGGAGAATCGAAATGAATGAATGAATGGATGTATGATCGATTTTGCCCATTGAAATCGCTAACAAGAACTGTAGCTTGTTTATGATCATCTAATCAGGTATTGCTTGATGATATCTCCCATCCATTCGTTTCATTTTTACTTTATCTTTCTTGTTTTTGGTATCTAAATGTTTATCTAGTTGTAAGGTCTGATTATCATTGACTAATGGTCTGGTGTGTGTTGCTGTATGATATTGTCTTTGTGGTGCACCTCAGGTGTTTGATAAAATGCCAAGCCCAAATTTAAACAACATAAAACCAAATTGACTATAAATTGTTTCGTGTCATCAAAACTTGTATCCAGGATTTGAACTGTTCAGCAGCGGGAACTTTGTGTGCAACTCTGGTGTTCGATGAAATGCCAAGTCCAAATTTAACACAAACACATGCCTCGTTGGTGCGTTTATGTTCATGAATGTTTATTCACGTTTATTGGCATATGTTCTTTAGTTGACGTTTGTTTAAGTTTGTTTGTTTATATTTTCATTTAAATTTTTAGACCCATTACAATTTAGTTTACTTTTATGAAAAATTAAAATATTACCCATTACAGTTTAGTCTAGTTTTATTAATTTTTTAGGCCTAACAGATTGATGTTCACGTTTACTTTTAATTGGTGTTCGCTCAATTATGTTCATTTATGTTCATTCATCTATGTTGTTTGTGTTCGTGAACCGTTCGTTTTATGCTATTAACGAACGAACACGAACATTAACCGTGTTCATGTTCAATCATTTGTTCAGTAAATGTTAAATGCATGAACACGAACACCCTGTTCATGTTCGTTTATTCAAACGCAATACAGAAAATTGATGCTGTAATCAGCAAAATGGGAGGGGTTTGATTCAGTTATTCTAACCATTGTTACAGAGCTTTAAGAAGCCATTGTTGTTGCTGCTGCTACATCCTTTAAAGTTATAAGGTCGATCACAATGTGGAGGCCGGTATTGATGGCTAAAATGGTTCGACAATTCAGTCTTCTTGGACCCGTTCAGGCTCAGACCGTTGCATACATCCACAACCAGACAGCTGTAACTACAACACCATTGAAGCTACACACAGCCAAACCCGTAACCAAATGCCAAATAGGCGAAAACGTGTCAAGAAATGAAAAAGTCAACTTTCTGGTCAAAATCTTGTACGACCTTGACGATAGTAAAGAATCGGTGTACAACGCGCTCGACGCGTGGGTAGCATGGGAACAAGATTTCCTGATCGGACCATTGAAGCAAGCGTTGACTGGTCTCGAGAAAGAACATCAGTGGCATAGAATCATTCATGTTATAAAATGGATGTTGAGCAAAGGTCAAGGGACAACAATGGGAACGTACGGGCAGTTGGTTCGGGCACTAGATAATGATCATCGGGCAGAGGAAGCACACGATGTTTGGGTGAAGAAGCTTGGTGTTGACTTGCATTCGGTCCCGTGGCAGTTATGCCACCAGATGATTGGGGTTTATTACAGAAACAATATGATGGAACGGGCGGTTAGGCTTTTTAAGCGGTTGGAAGCGTTTGATAGAAAACCGAGGGATAAGAAGGTAGTGAAGAAAGTTGGCGATGCGTATGAGATTTTGGGGTTGATTGAAGAGAAAGAAAGAGTCCTGGAGAAATATAAAAGTTTGTTCAACGAGACACTGTCGTCTAAGAAATCTTCAAGAACTTCGAAAAAGAAGTCAAAAGGCTAATTCCACATAGTTTCTAAAACTGATGAGGTGGGTAAGAGCATTCACGTTCAATCCACCATATTTTCACCCTAAATTACACTAAAAAACACTACAGTTTCTCTCTCCTTTTCAATTAAATAATATTTTTTATACCTTTATCATTATCTTTTATATCTCCTCTACTCACAACTAATTTCAAAATATATTAAAAAATTATAGGGGGTGAACAGTGTCCCCCAAATATACAGATGAACAGTAACATTTTCTCTCTCCTCCACTCGCAACCACTTTTTATACTCTTTATATTTTAAAAACACCACACACATAATTTAGTTATTTGGATGTGAATGCTCTAACGGATCATACTGGGTTCAGGTTGAAACGTGTTGTTTTGAAAAAGTATTAATTTGGTTCTGACCCAAATGGGTTCGCGTTGAAAATGTATGGTTTTTTTTCTTGTTTGAAATAAGCATGTGAACAAAATTACAAATTGTCATTGTCTTATGTTAGCACCACTATTAACAAATATACTGATCAATGGCGGAACTAGCCCAAAAATTTAGGTGTATCCCAATTTTTTTATTTTTTAGACCAGGGGTATCCTTTGTATAACGGAGACGAAGTTGAGGGGTATTTTTTACCCCTATAGGTGTAGTTGTAACCTCCTGAGTATTGATCCATAAGAATCACGCAGCATACCACAACCAAGTCTTGAGACCAGAAAACAAAAATAAAAACGGAAACAGAGGCTGGACACGGCCCCATGTACAGAATCTGTATCTGGGCGTTTTAATTAAAGTTACTGATTTCTATGAGCACGGGGCGTGTTCAATGAGCACGGCCCCGTGTTCAAACTACTGTATCTGGGTGTTTTATGAAAAATATGCAGCACGGCCCCGTGTTCAGGAAGCACGGCCTCGTGTTCAGTGAGCACGCCCCGTGTTCAACCTACTGTAAATGCAAAACTAAACTAAAATGCAGAAAAATGTGCGCGCGTTTTAAAAAAGTTTTGAAAAACTGATTAGGCCGTCGATTCTAAGCTTTCTTAAAATACTTGTGTCCCCGGCAACGGCGCCAAAAACTTGATGTGTGCGGAGTATGTTATGGTTTTAATGTTTATTTTAAGCCCTTTTACACTTTTTAGCCAAGTTTTAAATTTATAAAACACGATATTTACTAACACTAAACACACATATGCGCAACTGCACCCATCGTGAGCGTAGTATAGTGTTGGTAAGATACCGAGGTCGTCCAAGGACACAAGAGTTTTTAGTACCGGTTTATCCTCAACGTCTAATCAAATCAAAAAGTTAGAAAAGGGTTTTAAACTATAAAAATAAAAACTAACTAAAATGCTGAAAATAAAATAAAAGTAAAAACAGATAGAAAAGATGAATCACTTGGCTCCGACTCGTGTTTAGTGTAACCTTTGATTATTTCCGCACTTTTGCACTTTTTAAGAGATTATCTTAGTTATTGTAGTAGGCCCCTCTTTTGAAGGTGACGTTACCCTCAACCCAGTAGTTTAAGTCAGCAAGGATACAATCCTAAAGGGTCGGATTATTGAAAGATAATTAATTAAGTTATTAATGCATATTATGGTAGGCCCATCTTTTAAAGGTGACGTTACCCTCGGCTAAGTAGTCTGAGTCAGCAGGGATACAGCCCTAAGTAGCCGGGTTAAATTATTAATAATAGCTTACATATGAGGGGATCAAAGAGTTTGGACCCCCGCCATCCAATACCGGTAAGTATTGAAGGAGGTCCTACTAAATTTGACCCAGGTCCTTACAGGATATATACACTGAACAAGGCAAGACTCTTACCAAACCGTTCCCTTAACCCCCGACCAGGTAGCCAACATACCTCCATATAGACAGTGGAGATATGAATGGTGAAAATCTTTTATTTTATATAGACAGTAAAATAATGCCAAGACACCACGGACAAACGATAAGGAAGAATCACCTTCAACATAAGAAACTAGTTATTAAAGTCATTAATACATAACCAAGTAAAAAGTGCGAAAAGATTAAAAATAAAAAGTGTTACACTAGACACTTGTCTTCACCAAGTGATGTAAGAGACTTAGGCAAACATGGCCTTTGATTGTCAAGAACTCTTACGATCAATCTTGGATCCCGAGACGACTCACACACTCTATGATGGACAATGGATGATAGTGGTGGATGATGGTGTTATGATGGTGGTGGGTGGTGGGTGAAGTGTGAGAGAGGTTTTGTGCCAAGGGATGGTTTGCAATTGAGCCAAACACCCCTATTTATAGGCTGAACAGTAGCTCGGGCAGGGCCCCATGTCCAACATCCTTCTCTTTCTTCATTAATTGCAGTTTGTCTGCATCAGTTGACCACGCCCCCGTGTTCACTGGGCCCGGCCCCGTGTGCTGAAGCAAATCTGTACTATCAAGATTTCCCCAGATTCTGCGAATCTTAGAGTTGACCACGGCCCCGTGTCCACTGAGCACGACCCCGTGGTGAGCGATAGAAGCGTCTACAGTTTTGTCTTTTCTGCTGACACTTGGGCACGCCACCGTGTTCACTGAGCACGGGGCGTGTTCAGCCTTCTGTCTTCTTGATTTTGCTTGGGAAGATGTTGTCGGGGGATCGGGCATGCCACGTTTGCTCCTTTTCTTGTATTTATGTTAGATTTAGCTGCCTTTTTGCTTCTTTTGTTCATTTGAGCTCATTTAAACCTGAAAATACAAAAGGAAGACAAAAACACACTTTTTCCAACATTAGTACTAAAAAACGGTTAGTTTTATGCCACAATTGATGTAATTTATATGTTGCATTTTGCACACATCAAATATCCCCACACTTGAATCTTTGCTTGTCCTCAAGCAAAACTCTTTATAATGTGGCTTTACACTCCCAAATGGAATGGGTAGAAGAGAAGGTTTTTTGGGCTTGTCATAGAGTGTCAGGATTTCCAAGATTCTTTATTAAGTTTTTATTTTTATTTATTTACAATCCTATTCGTCATGATTTATTTAAAACTTTTCATAAGATAAATTACTTATTATGGCATAACATGCCTCTTTAAAATTCCATTTATATACAAGTTCACATACCTCACGGTGATCACTCAACACTCGGCTGAAGATGTATTTTAGTGAATCACTCGAGAGCGGCATGAAACTTACTCCTACCATAGGCTTGCCAAGCAATCAATTCTCATCCTTTTTAACTATATACCTTTGTAAATATCAAGAGGACTTTTGGGTGAAGGGTTAGGCTTGGGTTAAAGGTAGGTGGTTGGGTTAGTGGTTAGTAAAAGGGCGAAAAGCGTAAAAACCGTCGGTTTTCGTAAGACTTTTTTTTTTGCACTTTTTATTTTGATGAAGCCTTTATTCAAACAAAGTTGTTTTTGGATGAACTTGTTTGTTTCTTTCTCTTTTGCTTCATCATCATTTTTTTTTTGAAAAATCATACGAAAATCCGAGCTTGTTACTAAAACAAAGGGTTAAAAATAAAAAAAAGTTTTGGTGGGTGAAAGGGTGTTTGGTTTTTTTGGGTTAAGAAATGAAAAGGTTTAGGCTCAAAGGGGTTAACTAGGGGGATTTTGGGTAGGTGGTAAAAAAAAGAAAATTAATGGTGTAGAAATAAAAAGGGTTAGTCCTAATGCCTCCATCATTTACTTACTCGGGTTTAAGTTGGTAAAGACCGGGAATGTATCATCGTGGCAAGTTCTAGAGTCGTAAGAACAAAGCGGCTATTCACACAAGAAACGAAAAATGAGCATTTAGTTTAAAGATGTGTATTTATATGCTCAATAAAGGCTCATAACTCACTTTTGTGGGAATGGGTTTTTTATGTGATCAAGTATATATAATCAAATTTTAACTAAACTTGTCATACCGTTTCATAATTTTCTTATGTTGGTTCTTTTTATCACGACGCTATCGGTTGTAAATTTGTAAAAATATAACCTTTTTAGAATTTTGAAATTCCCAAGTTAAACCTAGACAAGTAAAAAAAAATGAAAATTTTTGAAAAAATTTGGGGTGATTAGCGGTTCCAATAGAGTTTTGTGTAAGGCTTGTAATTAGGACTTGCAAGATTCAAAGTTTTAGCATCCCCCCACACTTAAATTACACATTGTCCTTAATGTGTCCCAAAAATAAGTTTTCAGGTTGATTGGATGTGTAAAAAGTTGTTAAAAACCAAAAATTTGTGTTACTGGGCGTCTGGACTCGGCCCCGTGTCCGATGGACACGACCCCGTGTTCAGGTGCCAGTAACGAAAACTTACAGAAGGTGGCCACGGGGGCGTGTCCACTGGGCACGACCCCGTGTCTGTCAAAAGTATGCAGAATTAAAACAAACAGCAGGTCTGTGATAGTGGGCACGGGGGCGTGTCGGCTGGACACGACCCCGTGTAGACAATCTGCAAAGTTGAAAAACAGGTTTCTGGCTTTGGTTTTCCTGTCCCGGCTTTAGTAGGACTAATTTTTAGTGCTCTAAGCCTCGTATGTACCTGCTTTATCAATAAACACTACACCAAACCATAGCAAACATCCTAAATTACCAAGTTCAACTTCCACGTCAAAAAGTTAAAAAGAAAAACAAATGCAGAAAATAAAAAGAGTTAAAGGAAAGTAAATTATTCAACACACGGCACGCAGGCCGGAAATTGTTCAAGATAAAGGGGGGTTAACCTATGGGATCTCCAACCATATGCTCCTACCTCCACTCATTCCGCCTAGTCCATGTCCTCGTCCTCATCGTCATCACCTCCTCCTCCGTGCCCCGCCATGTACTCCCGGATGCTCCCAATGTCATCCTGAATGTCGGATATGTTTCTCTCGATAGCTTCGACCCGGGTGTACGTGTTTCTCGCCATGTGGTAGGTGTTCCTGGTGCACATGAGGTTTTCCTGCAACAAATCATGTAAACTTTGGAAGTTAGGAAAACCGCCTCCTTGTGAGGAGGATTGGCCCGGATCACCGTGGGGCTGGTACTGGTAGAGGGGAGGTTGTTGAAACTGTGGAGCATGGAGGACAAGTGCTGCTTGCGGGTTCCATGCATGCCCCTGCATCCATTGGAAGCTAACTGACCCGTCTTCAGCCTCATAAATTAGGTTCACGGAGCGGCAGATGTATACATCCACTCTTCCCGACCATGGGCTCCTTTCGAAGGACCTAGGTATGTTCACGAAGTGCTTGAAGAGACGGTATATCCACCCCCCGAAGAAGATAGGGGTTGGTGGAGTAGCAAGCCGGTTCAAATGCATATTTCGGAGTAGGAGGAACGGAACATCGAGGTGTCTGCGGTTGTGAATGCAATGAAGGACTATCAAATCTCTCAACCCAACAACGCCACCGCTATCATGCCTTTGACTAAGAGAGTAACCGAGGACCCTATGGATGTATCGGTAGAGTGGGTCCCTCAACTTAGTGCTCTTAGTGCTGCTTGGGTTGTAGTGCCCTTCACCAATCTGAGCCCACGCGGCTTGGCGTTCGTTCTCATCCAACTCTCGCACCCCTCCGGTGTTTTCTTCATTACCCGCATCTTCCTCCGTATACAACCCAATTATCGACCCAAATTGTGCCATCGAAATCGAGTACCTAGTTTCACCACATCGGAATACCAACCCTTCATTGTCGAAATGGTCGCACCTTGAATTGAACGTGAAGGTGCTATAGAATTCCATAGTGCACTCGAGAACTGAGTGAAGTCGAGTGGTTAGGGCGACTCTTAGTAGGCCAGTAACGAGGTTGTTAAACCGGTCAAGTTGGTTCACCATGGCTAAAAGATCCGTGCACATTTGTCTTGGGTATTCTTCCGGTCTTGTTTGAAGTACTTCGTATCTTGCCCTAGCATCGAGCTCATTTGCGTTGAACCTCGTGAATTTCTTCGACATCTGAAAGAATACACCAAAAGTTAGCAAGAAAAAATGGAATTTTCGGAGAAAACTGAAAACAGCGAGCTGGACACGGCCACGTGTTCAGCGGACACGGCTGTAACACCTCGAAAATTCACGTCCTATAAAGAATTGACACGTGTTATATGTTTAAACGTGTGAAAGAATATTATAGAAGGACTAAAGTTGACAAACATGGAAAGTATGTGAATATACGTGTTCGAAATGTCAACAGTGAATAAATATATTGTACATTAACCCTACATGATGCTCATACCTTCAAACGAATAAATCATGGATCATACGACGCTAAATATGAAGGAAAGTGAGAGATTACAAACTACAGGGGTTAAATGTGTCAACATGTTTAAGTTATACCTCTGAGTGACCTTTTGACAAACCCGAAGCTTTGTAACGATTAATTATGCTCACTGGAATGCACGATAAAAATTTCATAAAGTTTCGTTATCGTATGAGGAAGTTATGATCAAATTTGTGTACGAGGGGTTAAAGCGTCAACGTTGAAAGTTTGGACCTTTCGGGTGACAATAAAGTTAACCGGGGACTAAACAAAGTGGGTAAATGTCTTAAAGCCCTTATATGTCAATTTAGAGGGTTCAAAGTGCAAGAAAATAAGTTAATTGACCTTTCGGAGGACCAAGAGCCAAGGATGCAAACTGAAAAAGAGATTTTTGGCCCTGATGACATGCTTGCGCACCTCAACACAAATACCCTTGCGGTGCGCAAGGTATGCCCAGATGCAGAAAGTTGGCTGTTGGCTGTTTTAAACGTTGCAACTGATCTTTAAACGATTTTCCTCATCTTGCTTGACCCCTAAACAACCCCTAAACATCTAGGACACCTGTGGGAATGTTATGGTCAGTAGTAGACTTAGATGTCAACATTTTGTGGTGATTTGATCACTATATAAAGCCCCTAAGTTGCAACATTTCAATCACACCTTCATCTGCACTTTGGATCATTTCTGGAGCTCAAGTCTTCTCTCAAGTGATCACTAATCAAGCTTAGGGCTTCAGTAAGTTGCTAGTCCTTTCTTAGTTAAGTTTTAGCTTAAAAGTCAAACCGTCGTAATTAACGGTTGACTTTAAGATTAATCACTAATGGTCCAGTGATTAGTCGAATCAAAAGAAGTTATAAGTTGGTAATTATGTGGGTAATAAACCCTCAAAAGGGTTCCCCCTGATTCCCACTCTAACTATGTCAAATGTCGGGTCAAACTTGATGATAAAAAGTCAACAGGATGCTTAAATTCTAATTTATGCATGATTAGCAATGTAGAACACTTATAACCTGTTTGATCATTAATATAACTTGGTAATTAGTGTAAGAACATGTCTAAACATGTTCAACCCGACAATTTCCTGTTTAGACCCGGTTCGGAACCGAAAGTCGCAAAGCTTTGACTTTCGCTTTGACTTCAGTTCTGACCCGTTTTGGTATGATTTAGAAATACCTAAGAGCTTCATTTGGACCAGGTTACGTGCTAGTATAACCCTCTGTGATTATACACCATGGTTCATTAGTTAACCAATTAATACGCCTGATTCCGTTAATTGCTCATATGTTGACCATTATGCCCTTTTCACCTTAAAACGTGATTTTTGAAAATGTAAAAGTGTAGAAACCTTAGTTACTGATATATAAACTTGTATGCAAAGTTTGACATCCGTTTGAGGTGTAGATTGAGAGTTATGCTCATTAGCGTAATTAAGAAGCTTTAGGTTAATAAAACGGCGTAATTAGCATATAGCCTAGTTAAGCCTACTTTTTGATATCAAACTTATTACCCACTGATGTAATATATTATTTTGGGATTTTTAAAGATTTTTAATTAATTTTAGGATGAGCATAACTAATAGTCGTAGGCTTAATCCGGCAATTGTCGGTTTTGCCCTTACGGGCCATAAAATGAGTTTTACATATCTAATCGACTCCAAACCTTTTGCTACTGATCTTAAATGATAAATAAATTATTTTAAACCTCCTGGAATAATAAAAATATCAGATTTCTATATAGAACCCGGAAACGGCTCCTAATCGCCTAATTAAGCGTTTTTAACGCCTAGGATGCTTAAAAAGTCAACAGGATGCTTAAAAAGTCAACAGGATGCTTAAATTCAACAGGATGATAAAAAGTCAACAGGATGCTTAAATTCTAATTTATGCATGATTAGCAATGTAGAACACTTATAACCTGTTTGATCATTAATATAACTTGGTAATTAGTGTAAGAACATGTCTAAACATGTTCAACCCGACAATTTCCTGCTTAGACCCGGTTCGGAACCGAAAGTCGCAAAGCTTTGACTTTCGCTTTGACTTCAGTTCTGACCCGTTTTGGTATGATTTAGAAATACCTAAGAGCTTCATTTGGACCAGGTTACGTGCTAGTATAATCCTCTGTGATTATACACCATGGTTCATTAGTTAACCAACTAATACGCCTGATTCCGTTAATTGCTCATATGTTGACCATTATGCCCTTTTCACCTTAAAACGTGATTTTTGAAAATGTAAAAGTGTAGAAACCTTAGTTACTGATATATAAACTTGTATGCAAAGTTTGACATCAGTTTGAGGTGTAGATTGAGAGTTATGCTCATTAGCGTAATTAAGAAGCTTTATGTTAATAAAACGGCGTAATTAGCATATAGCCTAGTTAAGCCTACTTTTTGATATCAAACTTATTACCCACTGATGTAATATATTATTTTGGGATTTTTAAAGATTTTTAATTAATTTTAGGATGAGCATAACTAATAGTCGTAGGCTTAATCCGGTAATTGTCGGTTTTACCCTTACGGGCCATAAAATGAGTTTTACATATCTAATCGACTCCAAACCTTTTGCTACTGATCTTAAATGATAAATAAATTATTTTAAACCTCCTGGAATAATAAAAATATCAGATTTCTATATAGAACCCGGAAACGGCTCCTAATCGCCTAATTAAGCGTTTTTAACGCCTAGTATGTACTAGAACTAATTTAAACATACCAAGGGTGATACCTACTGATATTTGAGGTAAATAATAATATTTTAACAGTAAGCAAAAGTTGTTAACCTCAAACTTCAGTTTTGAGCTTTTCGGCTTATGTGAAATTACCAAAATGCCCCTACGGTGCATAGTTTGGTTATAATTGATAAATTTCACATATATACTTTACCCTACTGATATAACTTAGAAAATTGATTATCTTTGCTGATTACATCAGACCTGTAACTCAGGATATTACTTAAACTCTTTTATCACCTTATAAATGACCAAACTACCCCTACGGGGCATAGTTTGTGTTTAAATTCATTTCCGGCATAATAAATGATATCTTACTGATGTCACAACATATTTGGAGCATATTAACTTAGGAAACCTGTAAATGGCTCATATGAATACCCGTTACGCTTATTACGCGTTCGGTTCGGTTTATGTAACAAGTTTACATAAATTAGCCGAAACGGGTCAAACCTTATCGGTTTTATCTCAAAATACAGAGTGTGTATGAAATACCCATATTAAGCAAGTCTCCGAACTTGTCGAGTCCAAATCACACTCTATCCGGTCTTCGCTTAATAGTGCGTACGAACCGTATCATTGAAACTAGCCGGTCTAAGCTAAGGCTTAATTAAGGACCCGTTAGAAATCTAATAGGTTATTATAAACCTTCGTTCCAGATTAGGAGCCCAGTAAAAGTACTTGCATTTGCTGTAATTGATTGATACTTTGCTCAGGTAAATACTCTTAACTTATTTTCCCTATACGGGCTTGGGATACGGTACTATAAAAGTACCGCTTGGTCGGGTATGTAGTCATTTAAATCGGATTGTGATTAATGTATTTACATAACTCGCTTTGTTCTGTATTATTTGATGTATGGCCCTTGGGGGTTAAATGATCATGTCCCGGATATCCTTGGCATCATTTTACGAAATGGCCACGACCTAAGCACGGGGTGTAGGCGTACACCTGACAGATGCATTATGTAAAAACTGGTAATCCACTAAAGGAATCAACCTTGTGGGCACTATACCTGTGGCGTGTCAGTTAACTTAAACCGGCTCTTCTAACCGGTGCTAACGGACGGCAAATGAGTAAAACTGTATACAAGATTATATACAAATAATTGTCCCAAGTTATAAAGCTATTTTGTGCCGAAGTGCATTCAAATCAATTTACAAACTCTTTTCAAAATGAGTCAGTTGAGTTGTATTTACCATTGTAAACTGACGTATTTTCCAAAAAAGGTTAAGCGCAGGTGCTAGACGAAATAGGCTGGCTACTCCAGGCATCATTACTCAAGTCTCGCAAGCTCTAGATGTCAAAGTCTGTTGAACAGTTTTCATTTTATTTTGATCCGCCTGTGGATCCTTTACTTTCCATTGTAATACTTGGATATTACTTTATATTCGGATTGTAATATATTTACCTTTTGCTTCCGCTGTGCATTTATATTGTGTTGTTTGACTATGATGATATCAACTACGTCACGATACTCCCCACCGGGCCCACCGGTGACATGTGGAAATCCGGGGTGTGACAGGTTGGTATCAGAGCCAACGCTGAGTGAATTAAACACTAGCCTTTGTGTTTAATCTCAGTTACACAGTTGCACATTCTTGAGTCTAGACAAGAACATAGGACTAATCCAAATTCGTTTCATTGTCTTTTAATTATTTCTTTGTTATTTTTCTGATTAGCCCTTGCATGGGCAAGTCATTTTCTTAAGAAGTCCCGTTTAGGGCAACCATATACTTTTTTAAATTTTAAAGGAACGATTATGTTTAAAATATCATTCCTATATTATAAGATCTACCATTATAATAAAATGGCAAAATCTAAAAAGGGACAAGACCTAGCCTCTTGTCATTTTAAGGCAGGGCCAAGACGGTAGTTCCACAATTAGATTCAGATCCTTATTAACATTTCGATTTAGAAATTGTTCTGCGTTAATTATTAAAAAGAATCTAAAGAGTAAAACCTAGCCTAAATGTCATTATGGACATGGCCAAGATGGTAAAACTTATTTAAGAGATTCAAATTTTTGTTAAACGTATGAAAGCATGTTAACATGCTTGACAAAGTGTGATACGATAAACATTATGGACATGGCCATAATGTTAAACATTATGGACATGGCCAAGATGGTAAAACTTATTTAAGAGATTCAAATTTTTGTTAAACATATGAAAGCATATTAACATGCTTGACAAAGTGTGATACGATAAAATCACATAGGTCATTTTTAATTGGGTTATTCTAAATTCCCTTATTTATATAATCATCCCTTATGGATGAAATGCCCACGGGCTATAATTAACGTCCTCTGAGACTAAAGACAGTGGTAGCCTACAACTCCCTGTCAAGCAAAGGCAGTGAACAACGTTCGAGCCTAAATACCTTGATTCTACGAGAATCATGACTTATAAATTAAACTTGTCCACGCGACTAAGCCTTTTGTGCTATTACTAACTTATAATTTGGGATTAATAGTGAAAATCCTGAATAAAATAAATACCATTCCTTTCCTGCCAGTATAAATATTAAAAGAGAATCTTAAAGGGTATAACCTAGCTTGAATGTCTTTAAAGACCTAGCTAAGATGGTAAGACCTGTTTAAAAAGAAATTCAGATCCTTGTTAACATCTGCAAACATGTTAACACTTCTGACAAAGGTGATGTAATAAAATCACGCTTGTCATCTTTATATTAGGAACTTCCAAACCCCTTTTAGCATAAGCGATCGATGGAAATCATGGCTAATAAACGTCGAACATGATGTACGCATCAAAACATCCATTCGTGATGTATACCTACGGGCAAAGATGAATGCATGAAGAAGGTAGTTTTTATTTCATAACTTCTTGTCAAGACAATGAACTATGAAATTTTCCGATCCAAAGGAATCATTGATTATGTTTTAAAATTTCCCTAGTGACAAGGCCTCTGAGCCATCAAAAGTCCTTTGGGACAAACCCTTGAGCTATATATAAGAAATGTCAGTATGACATTGGCAGTCGTGACTCATGTCCCCTGTCTAATAAATATGAAGGATTATATTCCGTTTAAACGCCAAAGATGGTTTATTTAAAAACTTAGGCAAAGCATAATCAAATAAATTAAATACTATCTAGTGGCCTATATGGTTTAATTGCACCATGGCTATTTATTCATCAAATTCGACAATTCGCTATATGATTAAACAAATTATTACTACTTGGTTTGTAGCCCCCAAAGCTTCACCATGGCTGACTCCTCTGAAGCTCACAATCATCCAACTGATCAGAATGATGATGCAAGACTAAACTTAACAAGCACCGAGTGGCAGGCTATGTTAGATACAGCCGTAAACAAAGCCGTGGACCGTATATTAAAGGATCATAAGCGAAAGAGCGATAATACCCCAAATAAAGGTTGTAAAAAGGGTAAGACCGGTTCAAACCATAAACCGTCCAAGCCAAAAGAGGCAAAACCCAAATGCAATAACTGCAGGAAACAACATTCTGGAAAATGCACCATCGAACCACGTGCTAAATTATGTGGAATTTGCAAAACCAAGGGTCATAAGACTTTGGATTGCAAGAAGATGGAAGATGCGACCTGCCATGGTTGTGGCGAAAAAGGGCACATAAAGACCAGCTGCCCAAAGAAGGCGACTAAAGGAAAAGACACTTTAAATGCGCAAGCTAAGCCTTGTGGAATTTGTAATAAGGAAGGGCACAAGACTTTGGAGTGCCAAGACATAAAGGACGCAACCTGCTATGGTTGCAATGAAATAGGGCACATCAGTACTAATTGCCCTATGGCTGTCAAGGAAGGAATAACTAAGTCTGGGAAGGATTTGAAGGGCAAACAGCAGACCAGGGAAAAGACCAGGTGCAAAACCTGTAGGAAATACCACCTCGGGAAATGCAGATTTGAATCTCAACCTCTACCCTGTGGAATCTGCAAGTCCAAGGAGCATAAGACCTTGGATTGCAAGAGATTGGGAGATGCAACCTGCTATGGTTGCAATGAGAAAGGGCACATTAAGACCAACTGCCCTAGTTACGCTAAAAAGCCTGAAGAAGCTAAGAAGATCGAAGCTGGAAGCTCTCAACTGGATACTCAAGAGACTATTCAGGATGACAATGTCACAACAGGTATTTTCTATATCAATAACACTCATGCTAGAGTATTAATTGATTCAGGTTCAGATAAGTCTTCCGTAGACAATAGATTTTGTAAGTCATTAAATCTGCCTGCTAAAACTCTAAGCGTTAAATGTAAAGTAAAATTGACCGATGGTACCTCAGAGACTGCTTCAGCAATATTAGATGGATGTTTTATATCCATTAGGAATCATTCTTTCCTGCTGTCCTTGTTTTCATTTATATAATAAAGGACTCGATATAGTGATAAGAATGGGTTGGTCGTCTGGTAGCCAAGCCCATATTGTGGATGATAAGAAGTAAGTAGTTATCAAAACTCCTTATGGTGAGCCTTTGACCACTCAAGGAGATACGTTGGGTTAAGATGCTACTAAGTCTCTCATAAAATCTTAAGCTTAGCAAACTTTTAGAAATTTTCCCGTAAAAACCCCAGATATTAAGTGTAAGGTAAAAGTTACAAACGAAATCGGAAGAATCATTTCTTTTGTTCCTATCAGAAACCTTCAGTCATAGAGTTCTCGAAATGTCCTCTCTCTACGAGGAAGTGCGTCAGCATATATAGTTGATATCTCTTTAATCTCTATCGATTCCGAATCCCAGATGGTATGATAAAAGCGCCATATGAGGATTGGTGTATCTTACTAAGTTCCATAGATTGCTTCCATGCCTGATCAGTATGGAGGTTTAATGCATGGGACCACAAAGATATTCCGAGAGGTCATATGGTACTAAAGTCAACTAATGGTATTCAAAGATGATATCCAGAATGGAATTGTCTAAGTAAGTGTCTCTGATTAAGAAATCCGTGGACTCGTAGCTTAAATGTGTCACTCATTTGACACCAGCAAGGATGGATGAACTGGTGCCTGAGATTTGGAAAATCTCTGTAAGCTCCTTGTATCTTGATTATCCTCTCCTAAGACTACCCTGTTTACCTCTCGGGAGACAAGTAGAGTTAAGATTAACATCCCGCTTTGGGTTAGAGTGTTGTAAGAACTCCATGTTGATTATGGAATAACCGAAACCCTGATTAAGTAAATTTTAAGATATAGATTCATATAGCCTAACCCAATATCCTGAGAATTCGGTATAGTTAGGTATGAAAGACGGTTTATTTTGCTTATGCACTCATTGCCGCAACCCTATTTTAACAACGATTAAGAATCACCATCAACTACCCAGGATCGTTGAGTTATTCAACTAGCTATAAGGATTAGCTACTCCTTAAGATTAGTTTTAAGCAATGGTTGGGATAACCATCCCACCTTAAGATCTATAATAATTGATATGTAAGTATTAAGGTTGCTCCTTTGGAGACCTTGTATAGATGGAATGTTAAATATCTATTGTTAGATAGAGAATTGGTAAGTCCAATTATCAGGATCTGAAAGTTGCCTAGGAAACAACGAATAAGATCATACAAATCCATAATCGATTGTATGTTGCCAGTATTCGGAAGAAAATCAAGGATTAATGGAAAGTAGCAACCTTCCTAAATTCTTGTTAAGGAATAGGGTTCAACAAGGGATATCACCCAGGAAGGGTGTGCCAAATTGTTAAATTTTCAGGCTAGTTAAGCTCTGAATATATAGAACCATTCGAAGGAAATCGAATGTATCAAGATTAAATAGCTTACGAGCCAAGACCTAATTAAGGAGCTGGGTGGAACGCGCAATGTACCCCACACCAATGATTTAAGGACGTGTCTCGCCAATAAGTCAAGAAGCACTATCACATAATGATATGCAGATTTATGACATGATGAGCAACCTGTGTCGATTAAGGATCGACAGGATTAGAAGCTCCAAAGGATACATGTACCTATCATAAAGGTCAAATGGGATGCTCGTAGAGGTCCCGAATATACGTGGGAGGTTGAATCCACGATGAAAGAAAAGTACCCTTATTTATTTCAGTAAATCTCGGGTCGAGATTTATTTTAACGGGGGTGAGGATGTAACACCTCGAAAATTCACGTCCTATAAAGAATTGACACGTGTCATATGTTTAAACGTGTGAAAGAATATTATAGAAGGACTAAAGTTGACAAACATGGAAAGTATGTGAATATACGTGTTCGAAATGTCAACAGTGAATAAATATATTGTACATTAACCCTACATGATGCTCATACCTTCAAACGAATAAATCATGGATCATACGACGCTAAATATGAAGGAAAGTGAGAGATTACAAACTACAGGGGTTAAATGTGTCAACATGTTTAAGTTATACCTCTAAGTGACCTTTTGACAAACCCGAAGCTTTGTAACGATTAATTATGCTCACTGGAATGCACGATAAAAATTTCATAAAGTTTCGTTATCGTATGAGGAAGTTATGATCAAATTCGTGTACGAGGGGTTAAAGCGTCAACGTTGAAAGTTTGGACCTTTCGGGTGACAATAAAGTTAACCGGGGACTAAAAAAAGTGGGTAAATGTCTTAAAGCCCTTATATGTCAATTTAGAGGGTTCAAAGTGCAAGAAAATAAGTTAATTGACCTTTCGGAGGACCAAGAGCCAAGGATGCAAACTGAAAAAGAGATTTTTGGCCCTGATGACATGCTTGCGCACCTCAACACAAATACCCTTGCGGTGCGCAAGGTATGCCCAGATGCAGAAAGTTGGCTGTTGGCTGTTTTAAACGTTGCAACTGATCTTTAAACGATTTTCCTCATCTTGCTTGACCCCTAAACAACCCCTAAACATCTAGGACACCTGTGGGAATGTTATGGTCAGTAGTAGACTTAGATGTCAACATTTTGTGGTGATTTGATCACTATATAAAGCCCCTAAGTTGCAACATTTCAATCACACCTTCATCTGCACTTTGGATCATTTCTGGAGCTCAAGTCTTCTCTCAAGTGATCACTAATCAAGCTTAGGGCTTCAGTAAGTTGCTAGTCCTTTCTTAGTTAAGTTTTAGCTTAAAAGTCAAACCGTCGTAATTAACGGTTGACTTTAAGATTAATCACTAATGGTCCAGTGATTAGTCGAATCAAAAGAAGTTATAAGTTGGTAATTATGTGGGTAATAAACCCTCAAAAGGGTTCCCCCTGATTCCCACTCTAACTATGTCAAATGTCGGGTCAAACTTGATGATAAAAAGTCAACAGGATGCTTAAATTCTAATTTATGCATGATTAGCAATGTAGAACACTTATAACCTGGTTGATCATTAATATAACTTGGTAATTAGTGTAAGAACATGTCTAAACATGTTCAACCCGACAATTTCCTGTTTAGACCCGGTTCGGAACCGAAAGTCGCAAAGCTTTGACTTTCGCTTTGACTTCAGTTCTGACCCGTTTTGGTATGATTTAGAAATACCTAAGAGCTTCATTTGGACCAGGTTACGTGCTAGTATAACCCTCTGTGATTATACACCATGGTTCATTAGTTAACCAATTAATACGCCTGATTCCGTTAATTGCTCATATGTTGACCATTATGCCCTTTTCACCTTAAAACGTGATTTTTGAAAATGTAAAAGTGTAGAAACCTTAGTTACTGATATATAAACTTGTATGCAAAGTTTGACATCAGTTTGAGGTGTAGATTGAGAGTTATGCTCATTAGCGTAATTAAGAAGCTTTATGTTAATAAAACGGCGTAATTAGCATATAGCCTAGTTAAGCCTACTTTTTGATATCAAACTTATTACCCACTGATGTAATATATTATTTTGGGGTTTTTAAAGATTTTTAATTAATTTTAGGATGAGCATAACTAATAGTCGTAGGCTTAATCCGGTAATTGTCGGTTTTGCCCTTACGGGCCATAAAATGAGTTTTACATATCTAATCGACTCCAAACCTTTTGCTACTGATCTTAAATGATAAATAAATTATTTTAAACCTCCTGGAATAATAAAAATATCAGATTTCTATATAGAACCCGGAAACGGCTCCTAATCGCCTAATTAAGCGTTTTTAACGCCTAGTATGTACTAGAACTAATTTAAACATACCAAGGGTGATACCTACTGATATTTGAGGTAAATAATAATATTTTAACAGTAAGCAAAAGTTGTTAACCTCAAACTTCAGTTTTGAGCTTTTCGGCTTATGTGAAATTACCAAAATGCCCCTACGGTGCATAGTTTGGTTATAATTGATAAATTTCACATATATACTTTACCCTACTGATATAACTTAGAAAATTGATTATCTTTGCTGATTACATCAGACCTGTAACTCAGGATATTACTTAAACTCTTTTATCACCTTATAAATGACCAAACTACCCCTACGGGGCATAGTTTGTGTTTAAATTCATTTCCGGCATAATAAATGATATCTTACTGATGTCACAACATATTTGGAGCATATTAACTTAGGAAACCTGTAAATGGCTCATATGAATACCCGTTACGCTTATTACGCGTTCGGTTCGGTTTATGTAACAAGTTTACATAAATTAGCCGAAACGGGTCAAACCTTATCGGTTTTATCTCAAAATCCAGAGTGTGTATGAAATACCCATATTAAGCAAGTCTCCGAACTTGTCGAGTCCAAATCACACTCTATCCGGTCTTCGCTTAATAGTGCGTACGAACCGTATCATTGAAACTAGCCGGTCTAAGCTAAGGCTTAATTAAGGACCCGTTAGAAATCTAATAGGTTATTATAAACCTTCGTTCCAGATTAGGAGCCCAGTAAAAGTACTTGCATTTGCTGTAATTGATTGATACTTTGCTCAGGTAAATACTCTTAACTTATTTTCCCTATACGGGCTTGGGATACGGTACTATAAAAGTACCGCTTGGTCGGGTATGTAGTCATTTAAATCGGATTGTGATTAATGTATTTACATAACTCGCTTTGTTCTGTATTATTTGATGTATGGCCCTTGGGGGTTAAATGACCATGTCCCGGATATCCTTGGCATCATTTTACGAAATGGCCACGACCTAAGCACGGGGTGTAGGCGTACACCTGACAGATGCATTATGTAAAAACTGGTAATCCACTAAAGGAATCAACCTTGTGGGCACTATACCTGTGGCGTGTCAGTTAACTTAAACCGGCTCTTCTAACCGGTGCTAACGGACGGCAAATGAGTAAAACTGTATACAAGATTATATACAAATAATTGTCCCAAGTTATAAAGATATTTTGTGCCGAAGTGCATTCAAATCAATTTACAAACTCTTTTCAAAATGAGTCAGTTGAGTTGTATTTACCATTGTAAACTGACGTATTTTCCAAAAAAGGTTAAGCGCAGGTGCTAGACGAAATAGGCTGGCTACTCCAGGCATCATTACTCAAGTCTCGCAAGCTCTAGATGTCAAAGTCTGTTGAACATTTTTCATTTTATTTTGATCCGCCTGTGGATCCTTTACTTTCCATTGTAATACTTGGATATTACTTTATATTCGGATTGTAATATATTTACCTTTTGCTTCCGCTGTGCATTTATATTGTGTTGTTTGACTATGATGATATCAACTACGTCACGATACTCCCCACCGGTGACACGTGGAAATCCGAGGTGTGACAGATTGGTATCAGAGCCAACACTGAGTGAATTAAACACTAGCCTTTGTGTTTAATCTCAGTTACACAGTTGCACATTCTTGAGTCTAGACAAGAACATAGGACTAATCCAAATTCGTTTCATTGTCTTTTAATTACTTCTTTGTTATTTTTCTGATTAGCCCTTGCATGGGCAAGTCATTTTCTTAAGAAGTCCCGTTTAGGGCAACCATATACTTGTTTAAATTTTAAAGGAACGATTATGCTTAAAATATCATTCCTATATTATAAGATCTACCATTATAATAAAATGGCAAAATCTAAAAAGGGACAAGACCTAGCCGCGTGTCATTTTAAGGCAGGGCCAAGACGGTAGTTCCACAATTAGATTCAGATCCTTATTAACATTTCGATTTAGAAATTGTTCTGCGTTAATTATTAAAAAGAATCTAAAGAGTAAAACCTAGCCTAAATGTCATTATGGACATGGCCAAGATGGTAAAACTTATTTAAGAGATTCAAATTTTTGTTAAACATATGAAAGCATATTAACATGCTTGACAAAGTGTGATACGATAAAATCACATAGGTCATTTTTAATTGGGTTATTCTAAATTCCCTTATTTATATAATCATCCCTTATGGATGAAATGCCCACGAGCTATAATTAACGTCCTCTGAGACTAAAGACAGTGGTAGCCTACAACTCCCTGTCAAGCAAAGGCAGTGAACAACGTTCGAGCCTAAATACCTTGATTCTACGAGAATCATGACTTATAAATTAAACTTGTCCACGCGACTAAGCCTTTTGTGCTATTACTAACTTATAATTTGGGATTAATAGTGAAAATCCTGAATAAAATAAATACCATTCCTTTCCTGCCAGTATAAATATTAAAAGAGAATCTTAAAGGGTATAACCTAGCTTGAATGTCTTTAAAGACCTAGCTAAGATGGTAAGACCTGTTTAAAAAGAAATTCAGATCCTTGTTAACATCTGCAAACATGTTAACACTTCTGACAAAGGTGATGTAATAAAATCACGCTTGTCATCTTTATATTAGGAACTTCCAAACCCCTTTTAGCATAAGCGATCGATGGAAATCATGGCTAATAAACGTCGAACATGATGTACGCATCAAAACATCCATTCGTGATGTATACCTACGGGCAAAGATGAATGCATGAAGAAGGTAGTTTTTATTTCATAACTTCTTGTCAAGACAATGAACTATGAAATTTTCCGATCCAAAGGAATCATTGATTATGTTTTAAAATTTCCCTAGTGACAAGGCCTCTGAGCCATCAAAAGTCCTTTGGGACAAGCCCTTGAGCTATATATAAGAAATGTCAGTATGACATTGGCAGTCGTGACTCATGTCCCCTGTCTAATAAATATGAAGGATTATATTCCGTTTAAACGCCAAAGATGGTTTATTTAAAAACTTAGGCAAAGCATAATCAAATAAATTAAATACTATCTAGTGGCCTATATGGTTTAATTGCACCATGGCTATTTATTCATCAAATTCGACAATTCGCTATATGATTAAACAAATTATTACTACTTGGTTTGTAGCCCCCAAAGCTTCACCATGGCTGACTCCTCTAAAGCTCACAATCATCCAACTGATCAGAATGATGATGCAAGACTAAACTTAACAAGCACCGAGTGGCAGGCTATGTTAGATACAGCCGTAAACAAAGCCGTGGACCGTATATTAAAGGATCATAAGCGAAAGAGCGATAATACCCCAAATAAAGGTTGTAAAAAGGGTAAGACCGGTTCAAACCATAAACCGTCCAAGCCAAAAGAGGCAAAACCCAAATGCAATAACTGCAGGAAACAACATTCTGGAAAATGCACCATCGAACCACGTGCTAAATTATGTGGAATTTGCAAAACCAAGGGTCACAAGACTTTGGATTGCAAGAAGATGGAAGATGCGACCTGCCATGGTTGTGGCGAAAAAGGGCACATAAAGACCAGCTGCCCAAAGAAGGCGACTAAAGGAAAAGACACTTTAAATGCGCAAGCTAAGCCTTGTGGAATTTGTAATAAGGAAGGGCACAAGACTTTGGAGTACCAAGACATAAAGGACGCAACCTGCTATGGTTGCAATGAAATAGGGCACATCAGTACTAATTGCCCTATGGCTGTCAAGGAAGGAATAACTAAGTCTGGGAAGGATTTGAAGGGCAAACAGCAGACCAGGGAAAAGACCAGGTGCAAAACCTGTAGGAAATACCACCTCGGGAAATGCAGATTTGAATCTCAACCTCTACCCTGTGGAATCTGCAAGTCCAAGGAGCGTAAGACCTTGGATTGCAAGAGATTGGGAGGCGCAACCTGGAGCTCAAGTCTTCTCTCAAGTGATCACTAATCAAGCTTAGGGCTTCAGTAAGTTGCTAGTCCTTTCTTAGTTAAGTTTTAGCTTAAAAGTCAAACCGTCGTAATTAACGGTTGACTTTAAGATTAATCACTAATGGTCCAGTGATTAGTCGAATCAAAAGAAGTTATAAGTTGGTAATTATGTGGGTAATAAACCCTCAAAAGGGTTCCCCCTGATTCCCACTCTAACTATGTCAAATGTCGGGTCAAACTTGATGATAAAAAGTCAACAGGATGCTTAAATTCTAATTTATGCATGATTAGCAATGTAGAACACTTATAACCTGTTTGATCATTAATATAACTTGGTAATTAGTGTAAGAACATGTCTAAACATGTTCAACCCGACAATTTCCTGCTATGGTTGCAATGAGAAAGGGCACATTAAGACCAACTGCCCTAGTTACGCTAAAAATCCTGAAGAAGCTAAGAAGATCGAAGCTGGAAGCTCTCAACTGGATACTCAAGAGACTATTCAGGATGACAATGTCACAACAGGTATTTTCTTTATCAATAACACTCATGCTAGAGTATTAATTGATTCAGGTTCAGATAAGTCTTCCGTAGACAATAGATTTTGTAAGTCATTAAATCTGCCTGCTAAAACTCTAAGCGTTAAATGTAAAGTAAAATTGACCGATGGTACCTCAGAGACTGCTTCAGCAATATTAGATGGATGTTTTATATCCATTAGGAATCATTCTTTCATGCTGTCCTCGTTTTCATTTATATAATAAAGGACTCGATATAGTGATAAGAATGGGTTGGTCGTCTGGTAGCCAAGCCCATATTGTGGATGATAAGAATCAAGTAGTTATCAAAACTCCTTATGGTGAGCCTTTGACCACTCAAGGAGATACGTTGGGTTAAGATGCTACTAAGTCTCTCATAAAATCTTAAGCTTAGCAAACTTTTAGAAATTTTCCCGTAAAAACCCCAGATATTAAGTGTAAGGTAAAAGTTACAAACGAAATCGGAAGAATCATTTCTTTTGTTCCTATCGGAAACCTTCAGTCATAGAGTTCTCGAAATGTCCTCTCTCTAAGAGGAAGTGCGTCAGCATATATAGTTGATATCTCTTTAATCTCTATCGATTCCGAATCCCAGATGGTATGATAACAGCGCCATATGAGGATTGGTGTATCTTACTAAGTTCCATAGATTGCTTCCATGCCTGATCAGTATGGAGGTTTAATGCATGGGACCACAAAGATATTCTGAGAGGTCATATGGTACTAAAGTCAACTAATGGTATTCAAAGATGATATCCAGAATGGAATTGTCTAAGTAAGTGTCTCTGATTAAGAAATCCATGGACTCGTAGCTTAAATGTGTCACTCATTTGACACCAGCAAGGATGGATGAACTGGTGCCTGAGATTTGGAAAATCTCTGTAACCTCCTTGTATCTTGATTATCCTCTCCTAAGACTACCCTGTTTACCTCTCGGGAGACAAGTAGAGTTAAGATTAACATCCCGCTTTGGGTTAGAGTGTTGTAAGAACTCCATGTTGATTATGGAATAACCGAAACCCTTATTAAGTAAATTTTAAGATATAGATTCATATAGCCTAACCCAATATCCTGAGAATTCGGTATAGTTAAGTATGAAAGACGGTTCATTTTGCTTATGCACTCATTGCCGCAACCCTATTTTAACAACGATTAAGAATCGCCATCAACTACCCAGGATCGTTGAGTTATTCAACTAGCTATAAGGATTAGCTACTCCTTAAGATTAGTTTTAAGCAATGGTTGGGATAACCATCCCACCTTAAGATAAGCTTTTCTATAATAATTGATATGTAAGTATTATGGTTGCTCCTTTGGAGACCTTGTATAGATGGAATGTTAAACATCTATTGTTAGATAGAGAATTGGTAAGTCCAATTATCAGGATCTGAAAGTTGCCTAGGAAACAACGAATAAGATCATACAAATCCATAATCGATTGTAAGTTGCCAGTATTCGGCAGAAAATCAAGGATTAATGGAAATGCTTAATCTAACTACTAATAGTGATAGAATCATACCTTGATGTTGTTAGAAGTAGAGGAGACGTCGAAATTCTGTGGAAAATCGCCTTGAACCAGTGCGTTTTTGGGGAAACGGGACGTGTGGAATGGTGTAACTGTTATGAAAAAGGGGATTTATCCCGACAGTCGCGCGGACACGGCCCCGTGTCCAGCGGACACAGCCTCGTGCCGAGCGAAGTTTTTTTTTTTCAAACGTGCTCGTGTGAGTGCCCTTGTTTTCCCAAAAACTTGGTTAGAAAACTTACCGATTTAGATGTCATCCCGTTGGTTCGTAACTTACCAGGTATGATGTTGTTGCTTTTACTCTTCGACCGTTTGAAGCGAGATTTCTTCCTCTTCATCCTCAATAAATCCTTGATAGAGTTTCAGCCATTGGCCATTGACTTTGAATGGAATCCCATTCCAAGATTTAATTTCTACTGCACCGTGTGGGAAAATATGGGTGATGTTAAAAGGTCCTGACCACCTAGACTTTAATTTACCAGGAAACAATCGAAGCCGTGAATTAAACAAAAGAACTTGATCTCCTACTCGAAATTCATTAGGTTTAATATGTTTGTCATGCAAATTTTTCATTCTTTCCTTATAAATTTCGGAGTTTGAGTATGCATAATTCCTAAGTTCGTCTAATTCATTTAATTGACAAAATCGATTTCTACCAGCAAACTCTAAATCTAAGTTTACATTTTTAATTGCTCAGTAGGCTTTGTGTGCAATTTCTACTGGCAAATGACAGCTTTTTCCATAGACGAGCTTATATGGGGTTGTACCTATTGTTGTTTTATAAGCAATTCTAAAAGCCCATAAAGCATCATCTAATTTATCTGCCCATTCCTTTTTATTTAACCCTACGGTTTTTTCAAGTATTCGTTTTAAACCTCTATTAGTCACTTCGGCTTGTCCGTTTGTTTGAGGGTGATATGCTGTTGAGACCCGGTGATAGACCCCATATCTTGTTAAAAAAATTTCAAGTTGATGGTTGCAAAAGTGGGTACCTCTATCACTTATTAATGCTTTAGGTGTTCCAAAACGAGAGAATAATTTTTTCAGAAATCTTACCAAGACTCTTCCATCATTTGTTGGAAGTGCCTCGGCCTCGGCCCATTTAGACAAGTAATCTACTGCCACAAGTATATATTTGTTTCCTTTTGACGGTGGGAAAGGTCCCATAAAGTCGAGTCCCCACACATAAAAAATTTCATACACAAGAATGCCATTCTGTGGCATTTCGTTTTTGGAAGAAATATTACCTGTTCTTTGGCAAGCATCACATGTTTTGACAAGACTTTGGGCGTCTTTGTAAATGGTTGGCCAATAAAATCCTGAATCAAATACCTTTCGTGCGGTACTAGCGGCACCATGATGTCCTCCGTATGGACCTTCATGACAGTGGCGGAGAATTCTTCGTGCTTCGCTACCATGTACGCATCGTCGGATGAGTTGGTCAGCACATATTTTGAAAAGATATGGATCCTCCCAAAAATAATGCTTCACATTAGCAAAGAATTTCTTTCTTTGATGATGTGGCCAACCTTTTGCGACTATACCGCTAGCTAGGTAGTTAGCATAGTCGGCGTACCATGGTTCTTCTTTGTACACCATTTCTAGGGACTCCGTTGGAAATTTTTCGTTGAATTGCTCGTCCCTGGTCGCCTCCAAAGCTGGGTCTTCTAAGCGCGAAAGATGATCTGCTGCGGTGTTTTCTGCTCCTCTTTTGTCTTTGATTTCAATATCAAATTCTTGGAGGAGTAAAATCCACCGAATCAAACGTGGTTTTGCGTCCTGCTTTTTGAAGAGATATCGAATGGCTGCATGATCTGTATAGACTATAGTTTTAGAAAGAACAAGATAAGAATGAAATTTATCAAAAGTAAATACCACAGCTAGTAATTCTTTTTCAGTTGTTGTGTAATTTTCTTGTGCATCGTTAAATGTTTTACTAGCATAATAAATTGGGTGAAAATGCTTTTCTTTTCTTCGTCGCAAGACAGCTCCAACTGCAAAGTCACTTGCATCACACATGATTTCGAAAGGAAATTTCCAATCAGGCGCTATCATAATAGGTGCATTGACTAGCATTTCCTTTAGGGTTAGAAATGCTTGATTGCAATCCTTGTCAAAGATGAAAGGTGCATCTTTTTCAAGTAATTTTGTTAGAGGCCTTGAAATTTTAGAAAAGTCTTTCATAAATCGCCTATAAAATCCGGCATGCCTAGGAAACTTCTGATTGCTCTAACGGAGGATGGGGGTGGTAATCGAGAAATAGTGTCTATTTTTGCTCGATCAACCTCCATTCCTTCGCTTGAGATTTTGTGACCGAGTACTATTCCCTCCGTTACCATGAAATGGCATTTTTCCCAGTTAAGGGCGAGGTTAGTTTCCTCACATCGGGATAGCATTCGTTCAAGGTTATCGAGGCATTGGTCGTACGAATCCCCAAAGATAGAAAAGCCGTCCATGAAGACTTCCATTGTCTTTTCTATCATGTCATGGAAGATGGCTACCATGTGTTGGACCGTTGTACGACCTTAAACCGTCAGTAAAAGTAGTTCATCTTTGCGTACGAAGGCGGAATCAACGTAAACAAAGTCATAACAGCTTTAATCCTTTTAATCTTTCTTTTCTGATTAATTTGAGTGCTTGTACAATGTTTTCTGATACAAATCCGTCAGCACTTCGTCATACGTACAATGACATCTCCTATCGCTTCAAATGACCAACACATCTATATATAGAGTATGTGATTTCGCTTGAGACTGTCTGAAGCGAAATCTATTAGGCTGATTTCGCTTCAAGCAACTACAAACCCACTCAAGCGAAATCTCATGTTTCATACCTAAAACCCTAACTTAAACTCTATTGTGTGATCATTCAAACAATCCTAAACACAAGACTTGATAATGATGTAATCAACAGACATTTAGTGCACCAACAGACTCCCCCTTGGATGTTGATGAAGTCTTTGGCTTCAAGTCTTTGTCTTTAACAATCTTCAAACATTTTAAAAACTCTCATCAATCTTTATCTTCAATCTTCAAACTTAAAACTTCAATCTTCCCTTTGACTGTTGATCCAGACTCCCCCTTTTCACAGACTCCCCCTCTCAATATGCTAGAATCTGAGAAATCTGGTTCAAGCTTTGTCATTTAGCTACCGTTGGGAATAATGAAGATCAAACCTGTTACTCAACTAGCAAACATAACCATTCTATCTTTTTAAAAAAATACAAACTTAATCAGCTTTAATAATCCACTCAAGTATTCAGATCCAAGTTAATGACCCTGATTACTCAATTAATCTACCAAGTCCAAATTAATGACCTTGGTTGATCTTTTGACGAATCAATACTGATTTTAAAACAACATTTTCAAACATTTTCTGAAAATAACAAGTATCAAATTAATGAACTTGTTTTTGTCATTTCAATCAATTCAAACTTCTTCAAAGTAAGCTCTCCTCATTCTTCAGTCCAGAATTTCCTGCATCTGCTTCAAACATCTGAGAATCCAACAATCAACTCTCCACTTTGGTTTGTCGGAAAATAAAGCAGAAATAAAATCTTTTTGAATTTTATCAAAGTATTCTAAACTAAGAAATGAAATACAGAAAACTTAAATTGCAGAAAGTAAACAAAGTAATCTATTTACAAACATATTTTTGGTGAGCGTGTCAGGGAATCATATCAGCTTTTCAGACAAATCACAAGTACCATTAAGCTACATTTCATACTCAGACTTAAACAATTTACCTCGATTGTCGATATACTGATCCATCTTAAATTCTCACACAAATTTCAACTTACTCAGGATATGATTTAGATGAATTAGGAACTTAGATCATTCATGTGTCCCACCTCTTGAATATACTCCCGTATCCAGAATCTCAATAATCAGTCTTACAGGTGAGAATACTAATGATATCTGTATATAATTTAGGTGTGCGAGGGCCGAGGGATCTCAGATCGATACTTCCGTATACGCAGAGAGATATCAGCTTCGACTTTTCGGTGTGTCCCCTTTAGAGGATCTTTTTGCTTACAACAGCAGCATATATCAATTTTATTGTTTCAGCATGCTGAGGGTTTAATGCTGTGTTTCAAGCATTGCAGCAAGTATTAGCCAGGGACTAGGTCAGAACCACCGTTCAGCAGAAGTCCCGAAATAACACCCCAGACATCATAGAGTATAAAGACCTAGTATATCAGATTAAGAGACCTTTCAAACGAGATTTCAGGGGTTACCTATATATCCAAGTAGTGTTCCCCACGAATTCACAAGTTTGAATTTTAGGTTTATATCCCAAATAAATCTACTAAATGTGTGAAAACCTATCGACACATCATCAGTAAGATTGTTTAACTCTTTTAAACTTTTCAAATCTTTAGCATACTGTGATCGTCTAGCTGATGTACTATCATTTTCCCTATATACACAAGCTCTTTTTCATTTTATCATGTTTTTGTATTTTTACATTTTTTACTGTTTTTGTATTTTCTGAAAATAAACTATGTACACACATCTACTCCCCCTAAATACCAAAACAAGTAAAAATTCGACAAACCATTGCAGATTGTTTCTCGTCTTCATCCGCAACAGTACTCTCATCAACGCCAATAATGCCATCCGACACCGACAGAAGCTTCATACCATTCAATTTTAACAAATATTTAAACCTATTTTTATCAAAAGCTTTGGTATGTAAATCAGCTTTCTGTTCGTCAGTGTGGATTTTCTCAATTCGTATCAACTTTTTCTCAAAGCAATCACGAATAAAGTGATGACGAATTTCTATGTGTTTAGTTTTAGCGTGATGTACTGGATTTTTAGTTATATTTATTGCGGCCTCATTATCAACAAAAAGAGGTGTGTTAAGAAACTGCAAACCGTAGTCGCGCATCTGTTGCTGTATCCACAAGATCTGAGAGCAGCAACTGCTAGCAGATACATACTCCGCTTCACAAGTAGATAACGCCACAGACGTTTGTTTCTTACACTGCCAGGTAACCAATCTAGGACCAAAGAACTGGCATCCTGCAGTTGTTGATTTTGAATTGACTTTGCAGCATCCGAAATCCGAATCGGAATACCCTTCGAGCGTAAAATCGCCTTTTCTAGGATACCACAACCCCAATGAAGGAGTTCCTTTCAGGTAGCGCAATATCCTCTTCACAATAATCATATGCGATGCTGACTGAAATCTTGCTGCGAGGCACGTTGGGTACATGATATCAGGACGTGAAGCAGTTAGGTACATTAAAGAACCTATCATGGATCGATAAAAAGTTTCATCAGCCCTGTCTCCGGTGAGATCTGGGTGAATCCCATGATTTGTTGCAAGTGGGGTAGCAGCTGGAGTAGAACTTGACATCCCAAATTTCTCTAGAATATCATGAACATACTTTGACTGATGAATGAAAATTCCTTCAGGAAGTTGTTCAACTTGTAGACCCAGAAAGAATTTCATCTCCCCCATTGATGACATTTCAAACTTCTGCTTCATCACTGATTCAAAATCTTTGCATAGATTTTCATTTGTCGACCCAAAGATTATATCGTCCACATAAATTTGAACTATCAGAAGATGACCATCAACGACTTTAGTGAAGAGAGTGGCATCCACTTTTCCACGAATGAACTTGTTAGCGAGTAGGTGTTGAGACAAAGTCTCGTACCAGGCTCTCGGGGCTTGGTGTAAACCATACAGCGCTTTGTCCAATAAGTAGACCTTGTTTTTGTGGATTGGATCGGTAAAGCCCGGCGGCTGACCGACATAAACCTCCTCTTTAACCTTCCCATAAAGAAACGCCGATTTAACATCTAACTGATAAACTTTTAAGTTCTTCCAAGACGCAAATGCTAGGAAAATTCTGATAGCTTCTAGTCGTGCTACAGGAGCATAGACTTCTGTAAAATCAATCCCCTCCTGTTGACTAAATCCCTGAACAACGAGTCTAGCTTTGTTCCTTACGACAACTCCTCTATCGTCTCTCTTACATTTAAACACCCACTTAGTGTTAATTTTCCTATGACCATCCGGCAAATCAACTAACTTCCACACTCCCAATTTCTCGAATTGACTAAGTTCCTCTTGCATAGCATTGACCCAAGAGTCTTCAGTAAGCGCCTCTTTGTAAGTTCTTGGTTCAATCTGCGAGATAAAACAACTTAATGAGAATTCAGTTTGCAAAGGAGCAACTTTTGAATAAAAACAAGTAAGCCCTTTATCAATCTGATTTCGAGTGCGAACACCAGCTTGCAATTCTCCTATGATCAACTCCTCTGGATGATATGAAAAAGTTCGCGGCATCACTTCACTCGGAACCTCTACATTTCCCTCCAGATTAGTAACATTCTGCTCTGCATCTTGTTCACCAACTTGGTTTGTTTGACCTGAAATCTGAAACTGCTCCCCCTCAGAATTTGAATCTGAATCACCATGATAAAAAACTGGCATGTTTTCAGCTTCTAGATTATCATTCTGAATCGACTGATTATCCTGAGCAACTTCATTTTGTTGGACATCATCATGTTCACCAGCATTACTTGGACCTGCTTCATCATCGTTTGAAGTTTCCCGTGGTCTTCTTGAATACTCAGCTGGGAATCTTACCTGCGACTCATATTCACGCAAAATATCCAATTCATCAAAGAAATCTTCATCATCTTCTGATTCTTCTCTCATGTCAAACGAATTCCACATTTTGTCATAATGATAACGCCATGAATCACCAGGATTCTGCGGCGGCATAGTATAACCTTGACATTCAACATTTGCAGCTTCAATAATCCGCTTTTCACTTGGAACGAAGACACGTCGCAATGGATTTGAATAACCAACAAATATTCCCTCAATGCACTTCGGACCAAACTTCCCAAAAGGCTCTATAACCGTACAAGGTGACCCGAACGGTTCTAGATATTTCAAATTCGGTTTGCGATTATTGATTAGCTCAAAGCATGTTTTGTTGAACTTTTTGACAGTAAGAACCCTGTTGAGCGTATAGCATGCGGCGGAAACAGCTTCAGCCCAAAAATTTATCGGTAACTTTGAATCTGCGAGCATAGTTCTAGCCGTCTCGATGAGCGTCCGGTTTTTGCGTTCTGCGACTCCATTCTGCTGCGGAGTGTACGGAGCACTAAACTCATGCAAAATACCTCTTTCATTACAGAATTCTTCCATCTTGCTGTTCTTGAATTCAGTACCATTATCACTTCGAATTTTCTTGATACGCCTTTGGTACAAATTCTCAATCTTCCTGAACAGACTCATCAAACTGTCAAATGTTTCATCTTTTGTCTTCAAGAAAGATACCCACGAAAATCTGGAATAATCATCAGTAACGACCAAACAATAATAATCTCCTGTAATACTTTTGACATTCACCGGACCAAATAAATCCATGTGAAGTCTTTCCAGATGTCTCGAAACTGAATTGACTTGCTTTGTAGGGTGTGACTTTTTCTTCTGCTTGCCTTTGATACAGCTAATGCACTCCCCTTCCAGATGAAAACCTTTGATATTAACTCCCAATACCAAATCATTGTGCACCAAGTGATTCATCTTCCTTAGGTGAATATGCCCCATCTTTCGGTGCCACAATCTTGACTCTTTCTCAGTTGCTCTAGACACGAAACAATGTGCTTGACCAGTAGTTGTAGTTCCTACAGACATGTCTAACACATATAAATCATTCACTCTCAGTGCCCTCATAATAATCCATTCTTCAGGGACAACAAAACCAGGTTTCAGAATCAAACATTCTTTATCAGTGAAGTGAGTAGTATACTGATTGTCACAAATCTGTGAGATACTAAGCAAATTGTTCTCCAGTTCAGTGATGTAGTTAACTCTCTCAAACGTCACAATCCCATTGGATAACGTTCCTTCACCAACAATTCGACCACCTTCATGACCAGCAAATCCCACATAACCACCATTAATGTTTCTCACATCATACAGCAATGCAGTTTTTCCTGTCATATGTCGAGATGCACCACTATCCATAATCCATCTGGATATCAGTTGTGGAAGATCCTGCACAAAACAAACTACGACTTAAACAACTTCAAGAAAGATGCCGATTCATGCTTCACAATCCAGGAAGCTCCGGAAATTCAAACTGCTTATTCGAACATGGTATCCACCCAGGCCTCATCAGCCTTAGGTGTAACCTTGACTCTAGCAACTTGAATTTTGAAATTTTCAGCCTTCAAAGGTGGAAAATTTGCATTATAATCAACCGAAATTGATTCATCAGCCTTTTTCACTTCAGAAGTTGAAATTTTCATTTCAGTTTTTGGTTTCCAAACTTGTTGAGATAATGCAACCCGATTATAAAATTTGTCATTTTTAGTTATCACTTTCTTTACGGGTTCATTTTTCAATTTGATGTTGTCATTTTTCACATTCTTTTTCTCAACAACGATTGATGCTTTACCCTTCATATCAACTTTCTTCTGTTGATACTTCACATTTTCAGTCTTAGGCTTCACATTGGTACACATTCGTGCAATGTGACCCACTTGATTACATCTAAAACATGTACGAGTATCAACACCTAGACTTTTGCCTTCAGACTGATAATGTGAAGCTCTTTTCTCAAAGAACTCTTCATTTGATTTTGAAAAAATTTCATTTTCCTCATCAGAAAGTGAACTTGAACCATTTACAAACACTTTCTTTTCAGCAAACCTTCTGTTTTGAAAACTCTTTTTCTGATAACTCTTACCACCTCGATAACCACCCAACCAATTGTTTCGATTGTTATTATAAAAACGTGGTGGAACAATAGGCTTTTTGTAATAAGCTTTATCTTTCTCAAAATTCATTTGCCTTTTTGTTTGACTCACACTGTTCACCTCTGACAACTCAACTTCAACTAACTTGAAAACATTTGTCAATTTGTTCATGTTAACATTCTCAATGGGAAATTCAGAATCCGAAAACAACTTATCAGATCCAGCCATCTTGTACATCACAAGACCCGGTTCATCACTTAAGTTGTTTTTGGACTTTGATTTCTGAATGTATTTGTCCAAGAAACCCCCATCCTCCTCAGAAGTGTCACAATCCGGTTTAAGCACTTTGTCTATCACACTTTTCACCACATCACTTTGGACACCCTCGTCATTGGAAGATGTGAACATGACATCAATGTTTTTAGGAAGTTTAACTTCACTTTCTTCCTCAATTTCCACCAAACTAGACTACTTTTTCGTGTAGTTGTCTAAAATTGGCGGTGGAACTTTGTGAAAACCTACACCCGTTCCATCAGAAAACACATCCTCGCCATCTTTGTTTTTCCCTATAGGTTTAGGAACAATATGCTGCAAAACAAAGCTTGCCGATTTATAGCTGTTAAGCTTCAACTGGATTCGTTCATTCTCAATTTCAGCTTCTTGAACTTTAAGTTTCAGTTTAGCAATTTGATCCAGTTGTTCATTAATCGATTCTTCTTTTAATCTCAAAACAGCTCTTAGATGTTCATTTTCTTTAAATGTTTTGCCATTACGATCATCACTATCTTTGACAATGCTTTTCAATTTCTCAAATTTTTCAGAAATTTGACGGTTTTCAAGAATTAACTTTTCATTTTCAGATTTTATTTTCTCACGTTCAATTTTATCATTTTCAATTTGAGCCGTTAATTCTTTGTTCCGTTCAGTTGAAGCTCTTACACTTTTGTCACGATCGAGAATCTGATTTTCAACATTTCTAACTTTTGTTGTCAGATTCTTGATTTTCTCATTGTTAAGATACGTGACAGTGCTACAAAAATTGCATTGTTTGGTGCAATTTTTGCAGTCAGCATTTCCATCAAACTTTTTACCTGACTCATTCTTGTTACCTGACGCATTTGTTGACACACTTTGACTGACCGACTCCTTTGACTCAGTAGCAAAATTAGAATCTACCTCAAGTGCTTTTGCAGCTAGCACTTTGTCAGCCATCACTCCCAGATTCTTAGCTGTCAACTCTTGCATAGTATCAATTAAGCCTGTATCAACCTGCTTTTCTTTCTTCTTTTTCTCTTCTTTCTCCTTTCTCTCTTTCTCTTTCGCTTCTTCAATCATTTTCGAAGTTGGAGTTCCCCACCACTTATGTTGCCAATATTCATCTTCTTCTTTGTACTCCTTGATAATGGCTTCGATATCTAACGTTTTGCCATCAATCGCAATGTTGCCATATCTATCAAGATAGCACTCTCTATCTGGATCCCATCTGTTTGCTCTTCTAGCTTCCAAAAAGATACCAGAAAGTCTGATAATCTTGGTTTCAGCAGTCATCTTCCGGTAGTGATATTTCTCTTCTTCAGTACGATCATCTTTCCATGGCTTAGGTTCATCATTGCTTGCCATGAATGCGTAACCAACCGCATCTTCTTCCGGTAGAACTTCCTTACTCCAATCATACCCCTCATCATCGTAAATCACAGCAAGAGCCCTTGATTTGTCTCTGTTGTCTTCAAACTGCTTCAATCTAGGCGGCTCAGATTTATTCTGATGATAAATTGCCTTTTTGTAATAATCATCTCTGAAAGGGTTCTCCGACTCATCAGCATAAGCGTTTCGGCATTCTCGTTTGAAGTGACCCTTCTGCTTACATTTAAAACATGTTACTTTTGACTTGTCGAACCCCAGTTTTGTAGATGGACCACCAATCGTTTTTCTCCCTGTAATCTCCATGAAGCGTTGTGCACGTCGAACTGCACTTGCCATTGCCCAACGAATGTCAATCAGCTCCATTTCTTCAGGATCTATCTGATCGTAGTCTTCTTTCGTCAGATTTGTATTCCCGATTTTTCCAGCCACCAATCCTTCGTAGGATTCCAAAACAGATGCCAGAAAGATCATTTGTTGCTTGGCTGACTCCGCATCAAAATTCTGTGCGTTCTTCAGATCTATTGCGATATTGCAAGAAAACTTTGCATCAGAATGATTTGCAGAAGATGTAGATCCACTGTGATAACCACTATGGCTTCCACTGCTTGAATTACTTTGACTTTCTTTGTTTGCTGAAGAAACGTTCTCAGCAGAAAACGCAGTCTTTGGAGAAGTAGCTTTCTGCATCATACTCTTTGGATAGTATAAATCCAGATTCTGCTGATAAGATGAATTATTGACTTTAAATGTTTTCTTCAGCTCTAGCTCATGACTTTCCAGTCTTTCAATCAACACATCTGGAGTCAACAATTCAGAAGGAATAGTATTTTTAAGCATGAGAGCATAATATCTCCACTCCATCTCGTCTGGCAATGAATCGAACAACTTGTCTACTTGCTCATCATCTGAATATTTGATATCATGTCTTGCTAATTCCAGCTTCAGATGACCGAACCTTTCAATCATTTTACACACCGATTCATTTTTCATACAACTAAACATATCAAATTCTTTCCTAAGAAGTTTCTTTTTGTTTTTTATAA
The DNA here is from genome assembly GCA_030545235.1 of Helianthus tuberosus. Lineage (NCBI taxonomy): Eukaryota > Viridiplantae > Streptophyta > Magnoliopsida > Asterales > Asteraceae > Helianthus > Helianthus tuberosus. The sequence goes on from CM060363.1 coordinate 65,490,031, forward strand.
TCTCTTTGCTTCCAAGACACTTCTTTTCGAGTTTTTCCCATAAGTCTTTAGAATTTGAGTAATCTATCAGTGAAATGATGTCTTCACGCACCGATTGAAACAATAATGCCACACATTTTTGCTCAACCACAAAATTATCAATCTCTTCAACTGATCTTAATGCTTCACCATTCTTCTTTCCTTGGGCAAAACCATTTTTCATACTTTTCCAGCAAGGAAAAGCAAAGGCCATCAACCAATCTTCGAACTTTGTTGCCCACCTGCTATAATCTTCTATAGCCATCAGCTTAGGAGGTTTGTTAAACGTTCCAAATGCGCTTTCGGACTCCCAAGCTTCATTCTTTCTTTCTTTCGGTGTATTCTCGTTCTCATTCGTATTGTTGTTGTTTGTAGAAGTATCATCTCCCGAGTTTCCTGCAAATGCGTACATATCGCCAAACGGATTCAAGAAAATATCATCCATTGTGAACGTACCTGAAAAAATCAGTCAAACACTTAGAAAAATTTTAGGTTTTAAAAAATCAACAAGTTCAAGCGAAATACTTGAAGTTCTCAGCTTCAAGCGAAATCAGTACAATAAAACTGATTCAAGCGAAATCTACTACAAACTATTTCGCTTCAGCTTCAAGCGAAATCACACAAGATCAGATTCTCAAGCGAAACCAACTATTTCGCTTCAACCAAAACAGAACCTTCAAGCGAAAACAACTATTTCGCTTCAGGAAATCTTCAAGCAAAATCCAGCACAATCTATTTCGCTTCAGCAGTTCAAGCGAAACAGTCCAAACATTCAGATCTGAAGCGAAATCAATTATAACCTATGAACAACTTCAAGAGAAATCTAGTTTTAGGTCAATTTTAACATGTTTTAAGCTGAATTTTAGTCCCAATCTTTGTAGGCTTTGTTAATACTACGTTTTACACGTTATACTCGAAAATTAGACCATTTCGACCGTTGGAACTTGTTCAGATCTGAAAAATGTAAAAAGAAATGAGTAGAAAGAAGATAATCCGCTGCTATGGTATGAACTCCTCGTCCTGAGCTCTGATACCACTTGTTGGACCGTTGTACGACCTTAAACCGTCAGTAAAAGTAGTTCATCTTTGCGTACGAAGGCGGAATCAACGTAAACAAAGTCATAACAGCTTTAATCCTTTTAATCTTTCTTTTCTGATTAATTTGAGTGCTTGTACAATGTTTTCTGATACAAATCCGTCAGCACTTCGTCATACGTACAATGACATCTCCTATCGCTTCAAATGACCAACACATCTATATATAGAGTATGTGATTTCGCTTGAGACTGTCTGAAGCGAAATCTATTAGGCTGATTTCGCTTCAAGCAACTACAAACCCACTCAAGCGAAATCTCATGTTTCATACCTAAAACCCTAACTTAAACTCTATTGTGTGATCATTCAAACAATCCTAAACACAAGACTTGATAATGATGTAATCAACAAACATTTAGTGCACCAACACCATGCAACGTTGGAATGTTGCTGGGCATTACGTAGACCAAACGACATGCGTCGATAAGCAAAAGTTCCATAGGGATATGTGAAGGTTGTCTTTTCTTGGTCTTCGAGTGCTATCGGGATTTGAAAGTAACCTGAAAAATCATCCAAGAAACAGTAAAATTTATGACCGGATAATCTTTCTAACATTTGATCAATGAAGGGCAAAGGAAAGTGATCTTTCCTTGTTGCTTCATTTAATCGTCTATAATCTATACATACTCTCCATCCTGTGACGGTTCTCGTTGGTATTAATTTATTCTTTTCGTTAGTTATTACCGTCATACCTCCTTTCTTTGGAACTACTTGGACGGGACTTACCCAAGGACTATCGGAGATAGGATAAATAAGTCCGGCGTCAAGTAATTTGATGACTTCGTTTTTAACCACTTCTTGAACATTTGGATTTACTCGACGTTGTGGTTGTATTACCGATTTGTAGTCATCATTCATTAAAATTTTGTGCGTGCACATGGAAGGACTTATTCGTTTAATATCTACAAGCTTCCAAGCAATCACATTTTTGTGTTTTTTCAAAAGGTTAATTAATTTTTCTTTTTCTAAACTATCTAACTTAGACGAAATAATTACAGGTGATTTACCATCTTTGTCTAGAAAAGCATATTCCAAACCTTTTGGAAGTTCTTTGAGCTCAAGAGGTGGGTCTTTAGGAGACTCCTTATTTGGTTGCTCATTTTGATCAAGAACTTTAAAAGTTTGTTCTATGGCGACCTCTTCTTCAACAAAGTGGTCAAACTTTTCACTTGTATTGGGTGGTTCATCTTCATCTTCAATTAGGGGGTCATTATTGCCGAATGGATATTTCATTGACCGCTCAAGATCGACACTCTTTTTAAATGCCCCTAATTGAAGAGGTAGATTGTTGTACTTTCGGTTTTTCAAAGCTTCGTGAGTTTTTACAAAGGGTCGTCCCAACACTAGAGGAGCGTCATCGAGGATGACAAAGTCGGTTGGGATTACCATTTGACTTGTTTGAACCAAGACATCCTCAACTACACCGATTGATTTTATTACTTTCCGATTAGATAGAAAAATGGGTATTTGTAGTGGAGAAAAATCACTAATACTTAATTTTTCGAAAATGTAGTTGGGCATTATGTTAACACAAAGATCTTTATCAATTGTGACATTACTAATAAATGAATTTTGAAAAAAAAAACATGGAACCGGTGTAATGTTAATTTCAAATGGATCTTCTTTTATTAGCGCGGTTTGATCATTAGTTAACTTAATGCTTACCGTTTCGTCAATTTTAGTGTTATTGTTTAACTCTTTTAAAAACTTAGCATGAGTGGGTACTAAACAATAATTTTCAAAAGAAGGTGACAAGAGATTAATTTCTTCAAAATTAGACTCTTCTTGAATTTTAACGTTGTCGGACTCACCTTTTTCGTTGTTTAACTCATGTGTCGGTTCTTCACTTATTTGTTCTTCCATTTTTACACTTCCAGTTATCTCTTCTTTATTTAATTCTTCTCTTGCGCGGGACTCCTCTTCCCTTGCACGAGATTCTTTTATGTAGTGCTCGATAACTTTAAGGTGTTCTAATATCCTATCGGTCACTTCGGTGATAGAAAAAGGATCGGGATTTTCAAAGCTTGAATCCGGTTGTTCGATCATTTGTTCCTCATAATACCCATATGAAGTATATGGTTCACACCATTGTTCTTCATTGTAAGTATATGATGGATAAGAGTCGTAATTTTTTCTTCATAGTACTCATATGAGGTGGGTTGTTCACGCCATGGTTCCTCATAATAAGCATATGAAGGTGGTGGCTCATATCTTGGTTCCTCAAAGTATGAGTAAGAATGCTCATACCTTGGTTCATCAAAATATGAGTATGAGGGAGGAGGTTCATACCTTTGGTCTTCATAGGATGTGTATAAAGTTGATTGCTCGTACCTGGGCTCCTCATAGTAGGTGTATGAAGTGGATGGTTGATATAAGTTACAATATTGAACCGAGTGTGGGTCACCACAATTAGTGCAATAATTATTCCTATAATCATCCTCCTCATAGGTGTAGTTGTAACCTCCTGAGTATTGATCCATAAGAATCACTCAGCAGACCACAACCAAGTCTTGAGCCCAGAAAAAAAAAATGGAAACAGAGGCTGGACACGGCCCCGTGTTTAGTGGACACGACCCCGTGTACAGAATCTGTATTTGAGCGTTTTAATTAAAGTTACTGATTTCTATGAGCACGGGGCGTGTTCAATGAGCACGACCCCGTGTTCAAACTACTGTATCTGGGTGTTTTATGAAAAATATGCAGCACGGCCCCGTGTTCAGTAAGCACGGCCCGTGTTCAACCTACTGTAAATGCAAAACTAAACTAAAATGCAGAAAAATGTGCACGCGTTTTAAAAAAGTTTTGAAAACTGATTAGGCCGTCGATTTTAAGCTTTTTTAAAATCCTTGTGTCCCCGGAAACGGTTCCAAAAACTTGATGTGTGCGGAGTGTGTTATGGTTTTAATGTTTATTTTAAGCCCTTTTACACTTTTTAGCCAAGTTTTAAATTTATAAAACACGATATTTACTAACACTAAACACACATATGCGCAAGTGCACCCATCATGAGCGTAGTATAGTGTTGGTAAGATACCGAGGTCGTCCAAGGACACAAGAGCTTTTAGTACCGGTTTATCCTCAACGTCTAATCAAATCAAAAAGTTAGAAAATGGTTTTAAACTAGAAAAATAAAAACTAACTAAAATGCTGAAAATAAAACAAAAGTAAAAACAGATAGACAAGATGAATCACTTGGCTCCAACTCGTGTTTAGTGTAACCTTTGATTATTTCCGCACTTTGGCACTTTTTAAGAGATTATCTTAGTTATTGTAGTAGGCCCCTCTTTTGAAGGTGACGTTACCCTCAACCCAGTAGTTTAAGTCAGCAAGGATACAATCCTAAAGGGTCGGATTATTGAAAGATAATTAATTAAGTTATTAATGCATATTATGGTAGGCCCATCTTTTAAAGGTGACGTTACCCTCGGCTAAGTAGTCTGAGTCACCAGGGATACAGTCCTAAGTAGCCGGGTTAAAGTATTAATAGTAGCTTACATATGAGGGGATCAAAGAGTTTGGACCCCCGCCATCCAATACCGGTAAGTATTGAAGGAGGTCCTACTAAATTTGACCCAGGTCCTTGCAGGATCTATACACTGAACAAGGCAAGACTCTTACCAAACCGTTCCCTTAACCCCCGACCAGGTAGCCAACATACCTCCATATAGACCGTGGAGATATGAATGGTGAAAATCTTTTATTTTATATAGACAGTAAAATAATGACAAGACACCACGGACAAACGACAAGGAAGAATCATCTTCAACAAAAGAAACTAGTTATTAAAGTCATTAATAGATAACCAAGTAAAAAGTGCGAAAAGATTAAAAATAAAAAGTATTACACTAGACACTTGTCTTCACCAAGTGATGTAAGAGACTTAGGCAAAAATGGCCTTTGATTGTCAAGAACTCTTACGATCAATCTTGGATCCCGAGACGACTCACACACTCTATGATGGACAATGGATGATGGTGGTGGATGATGGTGTTATGATGGTGGTGGGTGGTGGGTGAAGTGTGAGAGAGGTGGTGTGCCAAGGGATGGTTTGCAATTGAGCCAAACACCCCTATTTATTGGCTGAACAGTAGCTCCGGCATGGCCCCGTGTCCATTTGGCACGGCCCCGTGTCCAACATCCTTCTCTTTCTTCATTAATTGCAGTTTGTCTGCATAAGTTGACTACGCCCCCGTGTTCACTGGGAACGCCCCCGTGTGCAGAAGCAAATCTGTACTATCAAGATTTCCCCAGATTCTGCGAATCTTAGAGTTGACCACGGCCCCGTGTCCACTGAGCACGACCCCGTGGTGGGCGATAGAAGCTTCTACAACTTTGTCTTTTCTGCTGGCACTTGGGCACGCCCCTGTGTTCACTGAGCACGGGGCGTGTTCAGCCTTCTGTCTTCTTGATTTTGCTTGGGAAGATGCTGTCGGGGGATCGGGCATGCCACATTTGCTGCTTTTCTTGTATTTATGTTAGATTTAGCTGCCTTTTGCTTCTTTTGTTCATTTGAGCTCATTTAATCCTGAAAATACAAAAGGAAGACAAAAACACACTTTTTCCAACATTAGTACTAAAAAAAGGTTAGTTTTATGCCACAATTGATGTAATTTATATGTTGCATTTTGCACACATCACTTGTATATGTTGATGCTATGTCCATGTTTTATTCGTTTTCCAGTTGTTTCATTTAATGTGCAAGAGCCACCTATCTCTGCAGCTCTAACATCATAAATTCAACAAATGTATGACCTAAAATGTTTTTTTCAAACAAAAAGGGTAAAAATGGATAGAATTCTTAAACATCTAAATTCACTAAAAAGCAATTATATGAAGATCATCCCTATATTTTGATGATTTAAAGTTGTGAAAATGACAAAAGTTATATAAATAACATGTTAATAGTGCATACGCGTACTCCCTAATTGCAATAAGTCGACTTATTACTGTTATACTGTGATAGACAATCACCATACCACTAGATGACCACTAAGCCATGATTAATAAATCGACGTGATTACATCTATATTTGACTTTCTTTGAATGTGTTTAAATCCTACTTCTAGAAGACAATCATCATACCACTAGATGACCACTTTTTTTTTTTGAACAACATCTCGGCCAGGGCTATAATGGCCAAAGCTCGGTCGAAGAGAGATGCAAACCTGAGCACTCCAGGGCAGGAACCTACTAGGTAGTAAACCTTCCCATCTCCATTACCACTGGGGCAACTTCACATGATTAATAAATCAATGTGATTACATCTATAGACAAAAGATTAAATACAAAGCATCTTATTGTACAAAACATACGAATGGAGTGGAAAAGTGAAAAACACGATGGCATTTTCGTAATTATTTTACTCGTGGGGTAATTTTGTAGAGTATCATAATTACTCTACAAACGATCTTATAGGATAATTTTGATCTTATAGGGTAATTTTGTAGAGTATCATAATTACTCTACAAATGATCTCGTAGGGTAATTTTGGTATTATAGGGTAAGTAGAGTAAAATAACCGCGGTTTTTTTAATGTTCACAGTGTTCGGTCCACTTTTTGGATCTTCAATTGGCACCATCCGATTTAACATTCACAGTCTTTCACCAGTTGAATTTCTTGAACAAAATCGCTGATCTATGGCGGCTCCAGGTTCAGCAAACCTGGGTTCCTCTATTATCACGCGAGTTACAGCACCAACAAGCACCACGACGATGGTCATGGCTCCTTTGAAAATACCTAGGGTTGTTTCAAATTTGAAACCGGTAGATTGTTTGGGAAACTGGTGGATTATTTAGGATCTGAAAATACCTAGGGTTGTTTGAAATTTGAAATCCCTTCCAAAAGATTTTAGGCAGTGTTTGAAATCTGTAATTGAAAGTATGTGTGCTTTAAAGCATTGTACATAATGGGTTAAAACTTGTAACTTTAAAAAAGCCTAGTTTTTTGTATTGCATTAATCATTTGTATACTAAGCCATTATATATTTGTACATTTTAATTCACACATCGATATTGACCAAGACAACCATCAAAATGTCGATTTTCTATCAAACCCAAAATCTCATACGCATCGCCAACTTTCTTCACTACCTTCTTATCCCTCGGTTTTCTATAAACGCTTCCAACCGCTTAAAAAGCCTAACCGCCCGTTCCATCATATTGTTTCTGTAATAAACCCCAATCATCTGGTGGCATAACTGCCACGGGACCGAATGCAAGTCAACACCAAGCTTCTTCACCCAAACATCGTGTGCTTCCTCTGCCCGATGACCATTATCTAGTGCCCGAACCAACTGCCCGTACGTTTCCATTGTTGTCCCTTGACCTTTGCTCAACATCCATTTTATAACATGAATGATTCTATGCCACTGATGTTCTTTCTCGAGACCAGTCAACGCTTGCTTCAATGGTCCGATCGGGAAATCTTGTTCCCATGCTACCCACGCGTCGAGCGCGTTGTACACCGATTCTTTACTATCGTCAAGGTCGTACAAGATTTTGACCAGAAAGTTGACTTTTTCATTTCTTGACACGTTTTTCGCCTATTTGGCATTTGGTTACGGGTTTGGCTGTGTGTAGCTTCAATGGTGTTGTAGTAAAATAATTACGAAAATGTCATCGTGTTTTTCACTTTTCCACTCCATTCGTATGTTTTGTACGATAAGATACTTTGTATTTAATCTTTTGTCTATAGATGTAATCACATTGATTTATTAATCATGTGAAGTTGCCCCAGTGGTAATGGAGATGGGAAGGTTTACTACCTAGTAGGTTCCTACCCTGGAGTGGTCAGGTTTGAATCTCTCTTCGACCGAGCTTTGGCCATTATAGCCCTGGCCGAGATGTTGTTCAAAAAAAAAAAAGTGGTCATCTAGTGGTATGATGATTGTCTTCTAGAAGTATGATTTAAACACATTCAAAGAAAGTCAAATATAGATGTAATCACGTCGATTTATTAATCATGGCTTAGTGGTCATCTAGTGGTATGGTGATTGTCTATCACAGTATAACAGTAATAAGCCGATTTATTGCAATTAGGGAGTACGCGTATGCACTAGTAACATGTTATTTATATAACTTTTGTCGTTTTCACAACTTTAAATCATCAAAATATAGGGATGATCTTCATATAATTGCTTTTTAGTGAATTTAGATGTTTAAGAATTCTATCCATTTTTACCCTTTTTGTTTGAAAGGTCATAAATTTGTTGAATTTATGATGTTAGAGCTGCAGAGATTGGTGGCTCTTGCACATTAAATGAAACAACTGGAAAACGAATAAAACATGAACATAGCATCAACATATACAAGCTTTATACATCGATGTAAAGACTTTTTATTATGGGTCAGCGGGTTGTTTAACGGGTCAAAATGAATAATTTCCGTACAGGTTAGAAACATGGTCGGGTTGAGTTGACCCAAACTTTTTTCGATATATATAATTTATTTTGGTAAATAGTTAGCGTGTAAGGCCAGAGCATGGATGATGCAATTTCTTGCTATAGTTGACTTTCTTTGTTGGGTTAAAGCAAAATTGATCATCAAAGTTAGATTCCTGATTGAAATCCAATCAGAGGGGCGGACTTACATTGTTAGTAGGGGTAGCACGGGCTATCCCTTAACCCCGTCTTCGTAGTGTAAAAATACTCTTTAACTCCGTTTCCGTAGTGTAAAAATACCACTCAACTTCGTCTCCGTTATACAAAGGATACCCCTGGTCTAAAAAAAAATTTGGGATACACCTAAATTTTTGGGCTAGTTCCGCCGCCACTGGCCAGAGCCGTCCCCGAAAACTCTTGAAAAAAATTAGGCCTCGGGCAACAAAAAGAATTGGGCCCAAAATTATGGTTAAGGGTAAATGAATTACACAAATAAAAACTTAGTGATGGAGCAAATACTCGACCTTGAGACCTTTACATTATTTTAAGATGATTTTTGCCACTACACCACCAATAGTTTTTTGAATAATAAACGGATAAATATACTAAATATATAATTTAATAAATATATACAAGCTTATAACGACTTTTTGGGCCCTTTGAAATTTTAGGCCTCGGGCGTCGGCACGAGTTTGCTGGGCCCAGAGCCGGCCCTGCCCATGGCTTTATAGCCTAGTGACATCTTGGGTGTGATAAGACTTTGGGACCAATAGGTCTTGAGATCGATTCCCACAAGGGGGTTTTCCTATATTTATTTGATTTCCTCCTGAATTGGTGTATAGACATTATGCCTAGTGGAGATGGATATGATCCGGTGGTTCCGCTTATGGTACGATTATACTCTAACGGTTCGTCAGTGATCTAAATTTGTTGTTCAAAAAAAAAAAAAAATACCTCCTTTGCCCGATGCCATAGAATATGTGCTCCTCTTAGGCAGGGGCGGACCCACGTTAAGCGGAACGGAGTCCCCGGACCCCAATCTTTTTTTAAAAAGTAGTAGAAGCGGTATATAAATTTTTCTATGGACCCCATAAAATAATTTAGTTGGACCCCATAACAATGAGAGTGAACCTGATACAGTGGTAAAACCCCTTGTTTACACACAAAAGGTCTTGGGTTCGATACCTGTTTTTGTTTCATTTTTTTTTGTGTGTTTTTTTTTAAACATGATTTTAAATTAATCACTCTATTTTTTTTACTATTTCAATTTTTTCTCACATGTATTTAGCTGCATGTGTAGTAAATGAAACTTGTAATTTAGTTATGATATTGTTTTCTATTATATTTCTTGACCCGACTTGACCCGACCCGAACCCGAACATAGTCCAAAAATCCTGGGTCCGCCACTGCTCTTAGGTAACAATGAAATTAATATATTATGTTTAGTTTATATTAACTAACATATATTGATAATAATCAAAGTTTTGATCTTAGTAAAACGAGAAAACTATTCTAATTTTTAAATACGATGTAATAAAATGCATGGATTTTTCACGATATCAATTATAGGATCACCTATCGCAGTGCAGACCCAACTTTAAGCTGAAATAAACTAGGGTTTGGGCCCAAGGCCCAATTGTTTATATTTGACAATAGTTTGGGTCCTAATAAATTAGCAATAATTTGTTATAATAAACTTTTAAAATTAAATAAAGCTAATCGTTTGTCGATTCGTGTGGAGAGTGCAACTCCTGTCAAGTGGCAGGGGGTCGGAAATTTTCTCGGGGAAAGCTATGTCCCATTTCTACCGAGGTGTGGGCCCCGTTAAGACAACATAGTCCTTGGGACAGAAATGGGGCGGGCCTGCGTCATGCGGGTGTGTATTAACCGTCTGTTGTGAATTACACCTTTCAAAAAAAATATATATAGGGAACTTATCAAATTTATCAGTGCAGATTTAACATTTCCACACGGTTCTTGCTTTTAAAAAAAAAGACAATTAAAAACATAGGGGTGGATCACGTACAAGACATAATTACATAGGTCGTTTTTAATTTAAGAGGGGAGGGTATTATGGTCTTTTCATTGCATGACCTACTTCTTCACAATTTTCAAACGGCTATAACTTTCTCATATGATAATATATACTTATTTTAAATTAAAAGAGCATTTTATTCTCTTTAATTTGAGTATGCTATTGTTTGAGTTTTCTTAATTTTTTTTAAATATATTTTAAAAGCTATAATGTTACGTGATTATAGATGTTCCGGTACGAAATTACATACCATATGTGCAAGCAATAACAAATGCTCAATGTGACTCTAATCTATAATCACGTACCATATGTAACAAGTGTGATGTACGTAATTACGTTATTATATTATTTTTTATTTTATAATGATTTTTACTAACATTATGTTTATTATGTGATTATACATTCAATACAATGAGAACTTAATTGCTTATATGCTACTAGTCTAAGTACCCGTGTGTTACACGGGTGACTAATAAGAAAAATAACTATTTTAACATTGTTGACGTAAATATTTTAATTATATATACGCTGAAATATTGACGGAAACGATAGAAATTACACCAAATAATTGAAATACATGAATATAAAAAAATCTCAACTCATTGAAGATCTCTTTATAAACAACATTAGTTGTTTTATTCGTAGGTTTGCCGTCGTTGTCAAGTATTAATAGCTTGTCTCCATCTCGTGTTTTAACCTTTGATAAAGCTACATACAATTGACCCAAACAAAATGATAGAATAAATTATGTGTATATCCTAAGCCTCCATATCCATCCTATATACTTTAACCTTAATACTTTTTATTTAAAAGGTCAAATTATGCAATCGCTCTTTATATAAACGGGTCAACCTTCTAGATCGTCTATTAATCCATCTTGGGTCACATAAATGAACCCATGACATCCTATTTAGATTATACAGAACATACCATACCAAAGCAATATACATAACTCATGCATTCATGCATGTGTAGATATGTATCTACATGCATATATATACATAAAATTACTAAAATGGGCTTGGACTAAAACAAACAATCAATGAAAACTGACATGTACACTTCTCAGTATCCCATATGTAAACCTGTTTTTGTTAAATCCTTATTTTTTTTGTTTAATAAATAGAAAAAGAAAAGAACCAAAAGTCTCATAATGCTATAATTTTTTGTTCTAGAGACAAAAGCTAAAGGTCCTATAACTTCATTCTCTACCATTTGCTGCCCATTTCTGTAATAAGAAAGTAAAAAAACTAATAAGACTATAGAAGTCAAAAGTCAACTTCATGTTCTTGCCTAAAAAAAGTCAGCAGCTTCTATAATCTCTATTAGTGGTCCAGTATTCCAAGCATCTATGCTTGGGATCAACGTTATTTAACAACAATATTAGTCAAATAATACAATTTTTATGATCGTATTTGAGAAACTAAGTGTTCATATAGAAGTTACAAAATGTGGACAAACAGCGTTTCGAGTCAACTTAAAAATATTCCTTGTTACCCAGCCTACTCAATTTCCTACTTATAGAAAAACCATATACCTGAGATAACCCAAACATTTTAAGCCCGTTAATGCTACGTAGAGACTTTAAGGCCGATTCGCCTGCTTTGCAATTTCTTGATTAAGCCTGTGCAGCACCAGTTTCCAACACTTTTCTGTTGACCAGTTAACCAACCCGGTAGCGTTTTGTTACGCCTCATGCAACCCTGTTAACTGCTTTGTTCCTGATAAAAAGAATAAATATATTGTTGACTTTTTGGGAGTCAACCAGAGTGACAAATTCAACTTTTAAAAACTTAAAAGTCTCGATAACAACACTTTCTTAAACCTTCATCAGCAATTAATTCATCATCTCTCCTTTCTTGTCCAACATTTCTTTTTACCTTGATAAATAAACACAAATCTTATCAATCGTCTCTTCATATAATATGACTGAAATAAATAACTAAATAATAAAAATGTTTTCTTAATAATTTATATAGTATCTTTAGTTGGATTAAAAGCGAATAGTAATCGATCATACCCGAAGATCCTCTTTATCAGTGTAATAGCATGTTAAACGGTGCAAGTTTTAATGAAATCTCAAATTTCTCATAGGCTAACTCAAAACTAAAATTAGAATTGTAACGGGATAAGGATAGAATGTTGTTCTTACTTTATAAACTGGTATGCAAAAGAAACTCGTTGCCTCTTTTCTAGAGCTGGAAAATGGATAATACCCGCGAATTTCGCAGTGTTGAAAAATGATATGTTTGTTACTTTTAAAAACAAAATACGGTGCTGATCATAAAGAATCTGTACGCATGATCATAAAGACCGTGAATGTCTAAACAAAAAGACAAATGCCGATAAAACATTAACAACATTAAATTACAATTGTTTAACTTGATCTTGACGTCATAAACCTCGACCACTCCGGTAATGTTTTGAACAGACAACGAATGCAAGTTCTCAGAAAGTCCGGCTCTCTTAACAACTTCAGCAGGCAAACGCTACTGTGTTGAATGAAAGAAAGCAAGTAATAGTCAAACATAATATAAGATAAATAGTACCTTATGTTTTGAGAAAATATCATACCAGCCTATAGTCCCCTTTATTGAACAAATTGAAAAAACTCAGAATCTGCAACATCACCAGAATGTTTTCTTGGATTGGATGGAATCTTGTTGGAAAAACTCCAAACCGCGAACTTCGCGGTTTGGAAAAAATAATATGTTTTCGAGGTACTAACAAAGAACATTATACGTTTATGATGATCAAGTAACCAAGTAATATTATTTATTTATATTACAATGTAATTAATTTAAAATAAAACTGTAATAAATAAAAAAATCAATATGTACCGTAGGAATTGGTAAAGGATTATCAATTATCATGCAAAATGATGTTCTAAATTCTTTAGTTTGATCATGAAAGTAGTAATTGATCATGAAAATATATTAACATAGTTGAAAGTATCACGTAACAAAATAGTTTTCTTCAACTTGATATATACTTCTTTTTATAATGTCAGTTAAAAGTAATAAAACATGACACTTATCAATTCTCGTAAAAATTGTTATGAATTTAGCGTGTGCAATATTTTAAACTATAACATAATTGACACATATATTTCAAGATAGGAAACAGCCGATTCTTGTTGGCCACAAATACCTTTTCTTAATGAAATGAGATTTGGTTAATAAATATGAAAATAGAACCTGGACACCAACTAATGTTTTAACCAACTCTTTAGACATGTTTTAACGAACGACTCATTTCTCGTTGGCCTCAAATTCCCTTCCTTCATGAAATGCCATTTGGTTATTATCTATGCAAATATAATAAATGTAAGGAAATCTTTTAACGAAATCAGACAATAATTCAAATCAACATGCCCTGTAGTTTTTGTAGCATGATAGTGTCTAAACCTGATTTTATCTATGGATGAGCAAATGGTACCGGGTACCGGTTCGGAATCGGTACAGGTACCGAATTTCCCAAACCAACTCAATTTTGGGTACCAATCCGGTACCGGCATTTTGCATTTTTCATACCTGTATTTACGGTTTTTTACCTTCAAATACCGGTCTCACGGTCCATACCAAACGAATCAGATTGAATAATTATATTGATGTAAAATACGCCATAATCCGGTAACACACTATGTAGCCGGATACTAAAAATGAGATGCACAATATGAAACACCCTCAAAACTATGTGGTAGGCTTTCTTCCGACCTCAATTGCCATCTTATACGAATATGTTGATCATCATAATAATCTATAAATGCACATCCAACCACTACCTAAACCTGATTTTATCCCTAAAATCATGATTAAATTAAGCCATAATAATCAAAAATACCTTTAGCAGTACCATACCTATAGACATTGCGCCATCGACTTGATTTTGAAGAAAAAATAAATTTTGGTTATAACTCATCAGTCACTTTACCAAGCTACCAAGCTACCAAGCTAAAATAGAGAATCTATATACTTAGACATTTTTTTCTCTTTCCATAAACGTATGTATGTATGACACAGTATGAGGTAGCCTCCCTGATATTGTAGTAAGAACTAATCAATGTAACATATTTATATATCAAACTCACGCTTACTTATCTAAAATGTTAACAAAGCAAGTTAACCCACTTAATTTCTTACATGTGCGTGGAAGAAAACAGTGTAGAGCGATCGGCGACGGTGGAGGAGCTGCAAAGGAATCAGCGACATGATGAGATTAGTAATAGAAATTTCTCTTCGTCTATAGAAATATATGAACGACAAAAACTTAACATCTTAAAATCTCAAGCATTTTACCAAGTAATAAACAAATTATTGAACCAAATGTATGGAAAAGATCAAACATGCAGTCTTTCAAACGCTTGGTCTAAACATCACAATTTTGATCTTTTATGTTAACCAAAATCTTAAACCTAATATCTTAAACTCCTGCAAAAACCAAAAATCATTACAATTATCAAACACATGGTCTAAGCAAGATCATAATATAGAAATTAGTATGTTACATGTGTAAGTTTTTAATAGCAAAAGGAATTTTGGGATATTGTACCTTTGCGCTCAATAACTTTGGCTTACTCCAAGGTCATCTCATCATCACGACCCCCAAAAGTAATTAAACAAACTAAGGTTGAAAACAATAAGTTTCAGACTCTTTAAATGTGAAATTAATCTGCTATAATCTTCCTGACCTTTAAATCACCAAAAAGAAAACCGATGTCGTCAAGGAGGAACTAATATAAAATTCGCTTGTTGGATAAATTTGGTTGGACCACCACGAACTTGACCATGGGCGGAACCAAAGGGAGTGAAGTGGGTCAGGGTCTGCTAACCTCCTGGTTACCGAAATCTATCCGAATTCTCTTTATATATAAGATCATAAAGTTTTTTTTAACAAAATATAGGTTGGACCACTGGTTATGACCTCATGTACTATGATTTACTTGTCATAATTAATTGGCTTTTATTATTGGCTTGTAAATTGTAATGTTATCCACAGTAGTTAAACTTAACAACCATTTACCAAGTCGAATAACATGAGAAGTTTACTCTTTGAAGTTAAAAAATTTCACTCACCCCCTCTAGCTATTTTTGCGATTCTTTTCACTATTCCTTTCATTGCGGTATATATATCCACACACAAGCATAAGCGTGGATAATTAAAATTAAAGGGTTCAGAAGTTGGACCCGTTTTGTCAACAATTTTAATGTTTCAGAAGACGATAAAAGCCACATTCCGATAACTGAAAAGAACTTTACTTTATGATCATAAAAGTTATATCGATCTATGATAATCTCTACTTTTAAATTAAACAGTACATGCCCTAAAAGACGTTTTGGGGGACAAAACCAACCCAATCGACCTGTTCTTAAATTAATGAATCAAAATTGGCTGCCTACAAAATATCGAAGGGACAGAAAATTGAACCTTGATGCAAGTAAGAACTCGAAAAAAACATCATTTACTTAAAAAGACATTACTTACTCTTGGTTGAGACGTGTTTATTCTCTTCGGCACATCATCGTCGTTGATATCTAATTTCCTTCCCTTGTTAGCAACAATGTTCCCCACCTCTTCCCCTTGTGGTTCCTCTTTTCCTAACCTTATATTGCTGCATGCTCACTCTGGTTATTATCCTTCAACAAATCAAAGGTTTAAAATTTACACATATAAAAACAAATACAAAAAACAAAACAAAAACAAAAACCATAAACAAAAAAAATATATTAAAATAATGATGTAGTTTACCTTGAAAGAAGGTCCACCAGCTAAGAAACCATCAATATCTTGTTGCCCTCCCAATTCCTTGGAGTTGGAACCATTTCATAGATCGAGCAAACATATATATTATAATTTAAATATAAATATAAACTTTCAAGATAGAAAATTTATAAATAAATTGACAAACCTCCAAAGATAATTTAGGTTGAAGTTGCAACATCAACCTTGGAGAAAGCATGTATGCAGCTTAGCCTCCTACAAACTATAAACTATTTCACTAACAAATGGATATGAAACTTTCATATATTAAGCATAGTGCTTCATTAAATCTCCGTGTCATCGTAAATTAACTTTGATATGTGGGACCCGTTTACTAATATTATAATCTTGAAGCATTCACTAAAAAGTCATGAGTTTGACCTGTTTATTAGAGTAGCTCACAGTTCTAGTTCTCTTCATAACATGAAAACTTTGTCAAGACGAAAATTGGAGTTAAGATTCAATGTTATCTCCAGATAATAGATTTTTGTATATTATATTACAGAGTTAAATGCTTGGTTGGTCCCTGTGGTTTGCAAAAATTGCAGACTTGGTCCCAAAGGTTTACTAATTACACGCGTGGTCCCTGTGGTTTTCAAAAATGCACTCGGTTGGTCCCTAGCCCTAACATCAGTTAAATTTCTCAGTTAAGTCCATGTTAAATGACCAAAATACCCTTGCCTAACTATAAAAGGGTAGTGAACCCTGTCTCATTCATCAGACCTCTGCTTCTCCGGTGATCAGAGTCGGTCCGGCGATCTCCGGCAACAGGTCAAGGGAGTCCGATTTCCGGCGATCTCCGGCAACAGGTTCCTCCGGCGAACCCCCATAACCACCGTCCTCCTCTTTCTCTCACACACCCACAGCCAAACACCCCATTTCCCCTCTCTTCTCCGGTGATCAGAGTCGGTCCCGGCAGTTCAGAGCTGAGAGAGAGAATCAGAGACGAGGCAAGAGAAGGGGCGACGCCATTCGCGGCGGCGGCGGCGGCTTGGTTCCGGCTGTTCAGGTCTCGAGTTGGGCTCCGGTTTGGGTCTCCCAACACAGTCGGAATTGTAGGTCTCCGATCCTGAAGAGGCGGCGGCGGTGGTTATCGTCGTTGATCTCCGATTAAACACACCCCCTCTCTCGTTCTCCTGGTCCGACGACCAAAGCAGAACTGGTCGTTCTCTGACCGTTTTTCCGGCCATTCATTACGGCGGCGCTGGGGTTCTTCAGCGAAGATGATGATGATGACTGAGATTATGGTTTCTGAGGAGGAATATCGACTAAAATGATGATGATGATGACCGGTGATTCATTACGGCGGCGCTGGGGTTCTTCAACATTTTTTTTCACACCGACAAGAACTCCGGTGAGTGTGCTTTCTTTTTTTTCCGTTTTGGGTTAACGCGATTATTGTACACAGTGGCTAAGCTTTTATTTTTTGGGAATCTTGAGAATAAAGAACTAGAGAGAGAGAGAGAGCCGAGAAAGAGAGAAAGAGAGTTAGAGAGAGGTGAGAGATTGATCTGTTTATGTATTTGTTGTATTTGTTAATAAGCAAGGGTATTTTGGTCATTTAACATGGACTTAACTGAGAAATTTAACTGATGTTAGGGCTAGGGACCAACCGAGTGCATTTTTGAAAACCACAGGGACCACGCGTGTAATTAGTAAACCTTTGGGACCAAGTCTGCAATTTTTGCAAACCACAGGGACCAACCAAGCATTTAACTCTTATATTACATAACATAACTTATCTTGAAGCTTGTCTGTTGGGTCCTGAAGTTACTCAATTCATTGAACCCCTTATCTCAACCTGGTTGAGGTAAGCTAAAAGATGCCATAGAAAAATGTACCGTGATAAAAAGATGCCAGGGAATGCAAAACAACATATAAAGTTATGACAACAAAAAAAAACATACCGCTTGTTCAAGTACTTTTGCTCAAGATGCTCAGTTATCATCCCGATAAAAGCAGCAAGCTGGCCCACAAACCAACTGTTAAAGCTAATTAACGTAATTCCAATTAAAGGATTTTATTTTATTTGCACTTAGCACTAGCCCATTTTCTTCACAGATTTCCAGCATTCTTTCAAGATGTTTTGCATGGTCAGCTTCAGTTTTTGAGAATACAAGAATATCATCTATGTATACAGCTATAAAATCCTTTGTGCCTTCGAAGCAGTGATCCATCTTTCTCTGAAAAATGGCTGGTGCATTCTTTAAACCAAACGGCATTACAAGCCATTCATACAATCCTTCAGGAGTTATAAAAGCTGTCCATGGAATTGATTCCTCAGCCATAGCTACCTGATGAAACCCGCTTTTCAGATCAAACTTAGAGTAGATTTTTGCATTTCCTACCCTTTGAATGACCGTGTTAATGCCTGGTAACGAATATTGATCCTTGTAGGTGTTATCATTTAGTGTTCGGTAATTAAACACCATTCTTTGTTTGCCTTTAACTTCTTTTCCCGTTTTTGGATCAATAGATGTTCCATAATTTACCATTATCGCCATTGCTCTATGACGACTTTTGCTTCTTCTGATTACGCCTAGTTTTAGCAGGGCGTCAGTATGTTTCTTGAATTGATCTTTCATTGCTGGTGTAACATGTTTCAACGTCTTATCCTGAATTGTGATGTCAGGATTGATTATATCAATTCTACACTTTACTTTGTTCTTCTGCCAGTGTTTTAGGGGTTCTTCACCAATGTATCCTTGGTCTTCTAGCCTTTGCAAGAGTTTTCCAAACTTTGTTTGAAACGCTGGACTAGTATGCCCTATGTTGAAGTATGCAGATTCTTGGATTGCCTGGTATTCTTCATAATTCATGCATAGTTCCTCAATGGCATATTTAGCTGCTTCTGTGGCTTGTTCTGTTTTAACCATGGTTACATTTTTGTAGAATGTAACAATATTTCCTTCAATTCTTACCCCTCCATATATGCTTCTTATGAAATTGCATCCTAGAAGCATATCTATGCCATCATCAGTTCTCATTGGCATACAGAAGGTGAATGGGATTCTAAAAGCATGACCAGCTATGGTCATCTGCCCCTGCTTCAACTTTTCTTCTGCAATTTGCTGCGAGTTTATACCTTTAAAATTAATTCTGTATGGGCTTTCTTCAAGGGCTCCTTTTGGTATAACTTCACTATTTGCACAGCATGAAGTGGCTCCTGTGTCTAAGATGGCTCTTAGACTGAATTCCTATTGTATCTTCATAGGCACCAATGTCTGTTGGTAAAACTAACATAGCCCCTTGATTTGTCTGCGCCGACGGGAGGTTCCACATATTGGATCCTAAGCCATTTGTCATGGCTTCTGATCTTTCCCTGATTTTTGCTCCATCAAACACAGAATCTTGTTTCGTTTGTTGGGTTCTCATTCTGGCCGGAGGGTAGGTTACCGGGCCCATGACTGGTTCTTGTGGTGGTCTATAACCTGATGTTACTGACGAAAACCCTCCTTCTCTTCTTGGTTAGGAATTGTGCTGCTACTTCCTTCACCTGTTCTGACTGGAATCTGAAAACTTCTTGTTCTGTTCATTTTGATAATTTTGCCTTTTCTTGTTCAAAGATCTTCTTTGGATCTTCAAACACGTAAAAGGGACATTTCTTCTTTTGAACCAGGGGATCTCCTCCTATCTTGATTCTTTCAAGCCCTTTACTTAGTTTTTCAAGAGCCTCTGACGTGTCTTCTCTTTGCTCCTTTTGTTTAAGTAAAGTTGTAAGACTTCTTTTTATTTCTCCAAGTTCTTCCCGACTTTGCTGGACGTCTTCTGCAACTTTGGTTAAGAGTTGTAATAGAAGATTGTTTTGTTTAATAACTGTTGCTTGGTTGGTAGCTGTTCCAGTGGTAACTTTTGCAAATCCAATTGCTGGTGGATCGATTGCTTCTACGGCTTTGACTGCTTCTTTGAACGACTCTGTTTGTTCTGTCATTCTATAGCTCATGAAGTGAGCACGTGTTTGACCTCCTGAAGAAGTTTTTCAACTTCTTTGATTTTGTCGTTGAGATTTTCTGATTTTGTGTATGGTTTACTTTCTTCAATCTCCTTTGCGAGCTGTTGTATTTTTGTGGTGATTTTGTTTTGGTTTTTGAGGATCTCTCTGAACTGACTCTCTTGTTTATTTTGAGTTTCAGAAATTTGATGGAAATTTTTAATGGACACACGACTGAGTAGACTTAACCGATCAAAGTTAAATTCTAGTTGGTTTTGCAAAGTAATTATACTATCAGAAATATAGTTTAGGTGCGGATTTTCTGAAAAAGTACAATGTTTTTGATTTTTCTGGTGAAAACATATAAAGTTTATATTATCAATTGACGCTTGATAAACAGATTTTGGAAATTCTAGATTTAAATATTCAAGACCTGCAGTTCGTGAACTTGAATACCATTCATTAATAGATGCTTCAAACCTTTCAGACATAAAAGTGTTTTTTTTTTTTTTTTTTTTTTATCTCACTTCAAGGTTAACACGCCTCTTTCACCTCTCCATGGGTTACTTCTCTGCGTTTAGGCTTGAATCTTTTGAATAATTATTTAAAACATATGTCTGAATAAGTTGTAACATGAATTAATAAATAGTACCTTTAGTTCTTGATCATGCAGATCTTGATAGTAAACTTAGCCAGCCATTTATACCTTAATCCTTGCTCTGATACCAGATGAGGATCTTGGTACGTTTTGAAAACAAGGGTTTTTGTTAACAAACGGCGGAAATACCAACTTAAACTTAAGCTTTTATACAGAAAACTCACTTGATTACACAGGATTACAAACTGAAATTTAGAGAGAGAGAATTGGACTATCAGATGATGTCTGGTGTGTCCGAAACTCTAATACAAGCTGGACTTATATAGGACTAGAAAGTATTATCCCGGGTGCTCAGTGGGCCCCATTGGCTGATAATTTCAACTTTCATGTGCCTAATAGTACAACTTTATATTACCTACTACACACTATGATACAAAAGACTTTATCTTAAAGTCTTCACACGGGCCCTTCCTTTAGTAAAGTGGCCTTTTATTTCCTTATACGACAAAGTTGGTAGTACTGATTAAAGTCGAGACTGTGCAATGTGTCCTTCCCATAGAGTGATACGTTCATTAATGAGAATTACATCATTGCATTCGTCACACCTGCAATTATTGATGTATATTTTATTATGGTAGGCTCCCTTACTTCTTTTGGTGCACATGGTCTTTCTAGAGTATGGTCCCACTTGCTGCATCTTTGATGATGCGGACTGCATTTTTGAGTCTTCTGAGTTGGGCTTCGTTGTTGGGCCTATTGTCATTGTAGCTATTATCCCTTGTTGAGTAGGCTTTGTATTGGGCCAGGTTGAGTTCTGCCATGGATACCAGGAAGGATAACTCACCAAGGGCCTTGTTGTTTTGTTGGTTGAATAATTGGCATCGTCTGTTGTTTCTTGGGTCATTAAGCAACCAAGGTTTGTTTGTGATTGGCGCCATTTCTTCGCTGGTAATTTCTTCATATTCTTCAATTCTTGCAAGGTCAGGCCCTGTAATAGCAGATTGAGTTGCTGGTCCTCCATAGAGGTGTCGTATCCCATTTGTTTTCCATTCTTGACTTCCTCGTATGCATTCTTCCACTGAATCAGACCTTGAGTATTTTTGGAGCAATCTGTCCATTCCTGCGATTGTAAAAGATTAGCAATTCTAGACAAGTTATCTGCAAGGATGTTCTGCTTTCCATCAATGTGTTCAAAGTTTATCTGAACACCAGAGCCTGTGACAAAATCTGTAAAGTTCAACCATCTGACCCTTGATGGTTTGTTATTTGTTGACTTATTGTAAAAACTGATTATTGCTTGACAATCCGTTCTCAGGGTGATTTCCTTTTTGTCCAAGTAGTAAATTTTAAAAGCTTTTAAACCCTCCATTGCCGCATAGATTTCAGCATCAATGGTGGATTTTACTACTGGGAATTTGCCACTTGCATACGCGCAAACTTGTTCTTCCCTTCTTGCATCATTCTTTTTCTTCTTCCATTTACACACCGCTCCCCATCCTTCCATGCTACCGTCTGTTTCTATGATCACATAAGAATCTGCTTGGGGTATCTTCATATCTGGGAGCTCTTGAACCTTCATTTTTATTTCCCTGACCAGCTTCCAATCCGAATCCTTCATTCTTTTGTCACCATGGGGTGATGTTTTTTCGTACAAAGGTGCTAGCAACTTTCCCAGATTTGGAATATAGTTTCTAGCATAATTTAAGATCCCAAGCCAAGATCTTAATCCCTTCTTCTCCTTTAGCTCTTCATCCTTAAATTCTGCAATCTTCTTTATGATATGTGGTTGGAGCTTGATTGTTGAATTTCCAATAACTACCCCAAGGAATTCAATTTCCCTCACTGCTATCTTCATTTTATTTGCACTTAGCACTAGCCCATTTTCTTCACAGATTTCCAGCATTCTTTCAAGATGTTTTGCATGGTCAGCTTCAGTTTTTGAGAATACAAGAATATCATCTATGTATACAGCTATAAAATCCTTTGTGCCTTCGAAGCAGTGATCCATCTTTCTCTGAAAAATGGCTGGTGCATTCTTTAAACCAAACGGCATTACAAGCCATTCATACAATCCTTCAGGAGTTATAAAAGCTGTCCATGGAATTGATTCCTCAGCCATAGCTACCTGATGAAACCCGCTTTTCAGATCAAACTTAGAGTAGATTTTTGCATTTCCTACCCTTTGAATGACCGTGTTGATGCCTGGTAATGAATATTGATCCTTGTAGGTGTTATCATTTAGTGTTCGGTAATTAAACACCATTCTTTGTTTGCCTTTAACTTCTTTTCCCGTTTTTGGATCAATAGATGTTCCAGAATTTACCATTATCGCCATTGCTCTATGACGACTTTTGCTTCTTCTGATTACGCCTAGTTTTAGCAGGGCGTCAGTATGTTTCTTGAATTGATCTTTCATTGCTGGTGTAACATGTTTCAACGTCTTATCCTGAATTGTGATGTCAGGATTGATTATATCAATTCTGCACTTTACTTTGTTCTTCTGCAAGTGTTTTAGGGGTTCTTCACCAATGTATCCTTGGTCTTCTAGCCTTTGCAAGAGTTTTCCAAACTTTGTTTGAAACGCTGGACTAGTATGCCCTATGTTGAAGTATGCAGATTCTTGGATTGCCTGGTATTCTTCATAATTCATGCATAGTTCCTCAATGGCATATTTAGCTGCTTCTGTGGCTTGTTCTGTTTTAACCATGGTTACATTTTTGTAGAATGTAACAATATTTCCTTCAATTCTTACCCCTCCATATATGCTTCTTATGAAATTGCATCCTAGAAGCATATCTATGCCATCATCAGTTCTCATTGGCATACAGAAGGTGAATGGGATTCTAAAAGCATGACCATCTATGTACATCTGCCCCTGCTTCAACTTTTCTTCTGCAATTTGCTGCGAGTTTATACCTTTAAAATTAATTCTGTATGGGCTTTCTTCAAGGGCTCCTTTTGGTATAACTTCACTATTTGCACAGCATGAAGTGGCTCCTGTGTCTAAGATGGCTCTTAGACTGAATTCCTTTTCTCCTGGTATGTTGAAGGTGATAACCATATTATACAATTTGTTGTATATTTTGGTTTTCTTTTCTGGTTCACCACTTGCTTTTAGAGCCTTCTCCTCATATATAATCTCCACCCCATCTTCATCAAAGACTTTGCTGCTTTGTAATTCTTCCTTTTTATCATTTTCAGCTGTTTGGAAAGGCTTGAGTTGTTCAAATTCTTCTTGAAGAATTTCGTCCAACTCCTCTTCTTCTACTTGTCTTCCTTTAAGGCTTTCATTTTCTTTAATAAGGTAAGCATTATAAAGAAGAAGTTCTTTAATAAGGCTATCCCTATTATCATAACCAATCATCTTCTTTGGTCTTGGGGTTACTTTGAAGCTTAGATAGTAGTCCGAACATAACGGGCAAGCCGTTATTTGGCACTTCAGACAATTACTTCTAGCTATTGCTGTCGTTTTCTCTTTGCAGTATGAACAATTTATGCTAGTGACAGTTTCTTGGTTCATTAGCAGTACATGTTCACAGCTTTCTTGTTGTTCTTGGAGTTTCACTTTAAACCTCCATTCTCTCCTTAATTTCTCTTCTCCGATCAATACCCCTGCCAGTTCTTCTAAGAAATTTCCAGACAACACATTTGATATGTAGTCTTTAGACTTTCCTTCTCCTTCAGAAAATGAACAGATTGCATCGCTTTCTGGTTCATCTTGATCAACTGATAGCACATCCCATTCCTCTGGTAAGTCTAGATTTTCCATGACGGCTGCTCTTGCTATATTTCCTTTATTACTTCTGCATTCTCGAGCAAAATGGCCTTCTTCTCCGCATATGAAGCATTTGCATTTTCTTTCTTTGTCTTTGTGCTTTGTTTTGAATATCCTAACATGGGAAGCATGCGGCTTTCCTTTGTAGGTTGTTGATTTTCTTAGGCCATATTTCTTTGTTTTCTCATAATAGCCTGGTATTGGGATTTTGCTACAAAACTGAAGATTTTTAATTTCTCTTTGAACTGCTGCCTTTCTGCAGATTTCTGCGAGGTATTGGTATGAAAAATGTATCCTTGGAATAACACTAACATTACTTCCAGGATACTTTGCATTCCATGCTTCTTCCAATTCTTTCCCAATAATTGGAGGCATCTTTCTGAAGACTTTGTCTGATAGTTCTGGAGACAAGTATAGCCTTCCTGACTGTGCTGCAAGCCTTTTGAAATCATTCAGGTAAAGAAATATATCTTTCATATTTCTGCACGAGAGCCTTTCTATTTCATTATAGGCCCTATCCTGTTCTTCCGTATTTCCTTGGTAAGGGTCTTGTAGAAGAAATATTCTTCTAATGTGGGATAAAATATTTTGCGTATCATCTGCTATCCCTTCCAACGTGTTGTATTCATCTATGTACGCTGTTCGCCATTGGATCCATGCCTTTTTCTCATCCTCCCCAAGAAGGTTTTCTATATAGTTTATTTTGGCTCTATTACTTGGCCAAACCTTCCCTGGATCATCAACCAAATTCAGAGTAATTGACTCCCATCTTGATATTGTATCTTCATAGGCACCAATGTCTGTTGGTAAAACTAACATAGCCCCTTGATTTGTCTGCGCCGACGGGAGGTTCCACATATTGGATCCTAAGCCATTTGTCATGGCTTCTGATCTTTCCCTGATTTTTGCTCCATCAAACACAGAATCTTGTTTCGTTTGTTGGGTTCTCATTCTGGCCGGAGGGTAGGTTACCGGGCCCATGACTGGTTCTTGTGGTGGTCTATAACCTGATGTTACTGACGAAAACCCTCCTTCTCTTCTTGACTCACTAACCATTCTTCTTAATGTTGGGTATTCAAATTCATCTATGTCTTCTTGTATAGTATATCCTGAGTGAACAACTTCTTTAGTCAAACCAGACGGCTCATCTTTCAGCTCGCTCTGTTGACTACAAGAAGAGGTACCTTGCATTTTAGCTTCCAAATAGGACATTACAGATTGCTCTGTACCTTGCATTTGGTTACTAAAATAGGACGCTACCTTTTCATCTTCTTGACTTGATTCTGAATATTCCTCCTGTGATTTCCAATAATTTTTGGCAGATTCCTTGTAACACTGATTGATTTGCTCTTTTTCTGTTAAAGAGAAATAAGGATTTTCTTCAAGAAAAATTTTTAAATCCTTATTTTCCTCATCTTCACTTGATGAGTAGCCTACTGCTACTATTTCTCTCTTCATTTCCTTTGTTTCCATGGTTGGTTCATCATCACCCGGTTCATTATCACCCCATCCGGTTGGGATGATATCTTCTATTCTTCCAGTATCTACTGGTGGCGTGTATTTGACCATGTAATCATATTTTCCACTTGGCTCCCCAAGCGTATCATAACCTTTCTCTTTTGAGTACCTCTGTTTGGCTTTTTGTCTTTTGATCACTTCTTCTTGATACTTTTGCTCTTCTTGCTTTTCTGATTCTATGGCTTGGAAAGTCTTTTGTATGGCCTTACCCCTTTTTGAATAGTCTCGGACTGCATAGTAACTTCTGTTTTGTTCAATAGCCTGATGGTCATGGCGGAATCTTCCTAGGCTTTCTGCAAAATACATTGCAGCTAGCTCTTCCTCATCTTCCCTAAGATCTTCCTGATCATCTCTATTCCACATGATTTCTTCATTTACTGAAGATGCTCTATGGCCATAAAATCTCATGGATATAGAACCATCTATTCTAGTTCTAGTATCCACTTTCTCTGGCTTCTCCACTTTTGGCTTCCTGCTTGGTTTGAGTATCCATTTTTGCCCCTGCAATCTTTCTGTGGACCATGCTTCTCCTGCGATTGCTTGGACTCCATTTGAGGCTAAATATTCAGAAACGTTCTGAACATTATATCTGAAGCCTGTTACACTTGTATTAATTAATCTTCCAATTAACCCCCTTGTAATTAGGAGATTTGACTCTCCATTATTCCAATCTTCATAGCCTCTTGTTTGGATAGCCAGTTGTATATGATTATAAAAATCATGTATACTTAGCATCATATTTGGTGCTATGTATACCAACTGCGTTCCTCTTCCCATATCAACTTCCATGGTTCCAATGATAGCTCTGTCATCATTCCATCTTGTATCCCTTAGGACCACGAGAACATTTGTTCCAGCATCCCTTCTATGGAGAGCATGTACCCTTATCATCACCATTCCTAAATGGATATGCTGCATCCCGGAGTCTCTTAAGGCTCTATATGAGGTTTCATTGATAAACCCCATATCAAGCTGTTGATTTTCACCGACTACCAGGATTCTTTCTTCACTGTAGTGTTGATATACTCTGTGCCTTGGTTCTGACCATCTTGAATCGTATAGTACTTCAGCAGGTACTATATTGGCTCGTCTGCTTTGTGACAGTTGGATTTCTTGGTCAGGGTCAATTTGGCTTTCCAGACTCCTTCTATATTGTCTGCTTTGCATTGTATTTGGCAGTCTTCGTTGAGCTTCATGCCTGAATCTACTCGCCCTTCGGTAACTTCTTATCTGATCTTCTTGGTTAGGAATTGTGCTGCTACTTCCTTCACCTGTTCTGACTGGAAGCTGAAAACTTCTTGTTCTGTTCATTTTGATAATTTTGCCTTTTCTTGTTCAAAGATCTTCTTTGGATCTTCAAACACGTAAAAGGGACCTTTCTTCTTTTGAACCAGGGGATCTCCTCCTATCTTGATTCTTTCAAGCCCTTTACTTAGTTTTTCAAGAGCCTCTGACGTGTCTTCTCTTTGCTCCTTTCGTTTAAGTAAAGTTGTAAGACTTCTTTTTATTTCTCCAAGTTCTTCCCGACTTTGCTGGACGTCTTCTGCAACTTTGGTTAAGAGTTGTAATAGAAGATTGTTTTGTTTAATAACTGTTGCTTGGTTGGTAGCTGTTCCAGTGGTAACTTTTGCAAATCCAATTGCTGGTGGATCGATTGCTTCTACGGCTTTGACTGCTTCTTTGAACGACTCTGTTTGTTCTGTCGTTCTATAGCTCATGAAGTGAGCACGTGTTTGACCTCCTGAAGAAGTTTTTCAACTTCTTTGATTTTGTCGTTGAGATTTTCTGATTTTGTGTATGGTTTACTTTCTTCAATCTCCTTTGCGAGCTGTTGTATTTTTGTGGTGATTTTGTTTTGGTTTTTGAGGATCTCTCTGAACTGACTCTCTTGTTTATTTTGAGTTTCAGAAATTTGATGGAAATTTTTAATGGACACACGACTGAGTAGACTTAACCGATCAAAGTTAAATTCTAGTTGGTTTTGCAAAGTAATTATACTATCAGAAATATAGTTTAGGTGCGGATTTTCTGAAAAAGTACAATGTTTTTTATTTTTCTGGTGAAAACATATAAAGTTTATATTATCAATTGACGCTTGATAAACAGATTTTGGAAATTCTAGATTTAAATATTCAAGACCTGCAGTTCGTGAACTTGAATACCATTCATTAATAGATGCTTCAAACCTTTCAGACATAAAAGTTTTTTTTTTTTTTTTATCTCACTTCAAGGTTAACACACCTCTTTCACCTCTCCATGGGTTACTTCTCTGCGTTTAGGCTTGAATCTTTTGAATAATTATTTAAAACATATGTCTGAAAGATTCAAGTGAGATAAAAAAAAAGAGGCGAAAGAGGCGTGTTAACCTAAAAAACACAAAGATTCAAGTGAGATAAAAAAAAGAGGCGTGTTAACCTTGAAGTGAGATAAAAAAAAAAAAAAAAAAAACACTTTTATGTCTGAAAGGTTTGAAGCATCTATTAATGAATGGTATTCAAGTTCACGAACTGCAGGTCTTGAATATTTAAATCTAGAATTTCCAAAATCTGTTTATCAAGCGTCAATTGATAATATAAACTTTATATGTTTTCACCAGAAAAATAAAAAAACATTGTACTTTTTCAGAAAATCCGCACCTAAACTATATTTCTGATAGTATAATTACTTTGCAAAACCAACTAGAATTTAACTTTGATCGGTTAAGTCTACTCAGTCGTGTGTCCATTAAAAATTTCCATCAAATTTCTGAAACTCAAAATAAACAAGAGAGTCAGTTCAGAGAGATCCTCAAAAACCAAAACAAAATCACCACAAAAATACAACAGCTCGCAAAGGAGATTGAAGAAAGTAAACCATACACAAAATCAGAAAATCTCAACGACAAAATCAAAGAAGTTGAAAAACTTCTTCAGGAGGTCAAACACGTGCTCACTTCATGAGCTATAGAACGACAGAACAAACAGAGTCGTTCAAAGAAGCAGTCAAAGCCGTAGAAGCAATCGATCCACCAGCAATTGGATTTGCAAAAGTTACCACTGGAACAGCTACCAACCAAGCAACAGTTATTAAACAAAACAATCTTCTATTACAACTCTTAACCAAAGTTGCAGAAGACGTCCAGCAAAGTCGGGAAGAACTTGGAGAAATAAAAAGAAGTCTTACAACTTTACTTAAACGAAAGGAGCAAAGAGAAGACACGTCAGAGGCTCTTGAAAAACTAAGTAAAGGGCTTGAAAGAATCAAGATAGGAGGAGATCCCCTGGTTCAAAAGAAGAAAGGTCCCTTTTACGTGTTTGAAGATCCAAAGAAGATCTTTGAACAAGAAAAGGCAAAATTATCAAAATGAACAGAACAAGAAGTTTTCAGCTTCCAGTCAGAACAGGTGAAGGAAGTAGCAGCACAATTCCTAACCAAGAAGATCAGATAAGAAGTTACCGAAGGGCGAGTAGATTCAGGCATGAAGCTCAACGAAGACTGCCAAATACAATGCAAAGCAGACAATATAGAAGGAGTCTGGAAAGCCAAATTGACCCTGACCAAGAACTCCAACTGTCACAAAGCAGACGAGCCAATATAGTACCTGCTGAAGTACTATACGATTCAAGATGGTCAGAACCAAGGCACAGAGTATATCAACACTACAGTGAAGAAAGAATCCTGGTAGTCGGTGAAAATCAATAGCTTGATATGGGGTTTATCAATGAAACCTCATATAGAGCCTTAAGAGACTCCGGGATGCAGCATATCCATTTAGGAATGGTGATGATAAGGGTACATGCTCTCCATAGAAGGGATGCTGGAACAAATGTTCTCGTGGTCCTAAGGGATACAAGATGGAATGATGACAGAGCTATCATTGGAACCATGGAAGTTGATATGGGAAGAGGAACGCAGTTGGTATACATAGCACCAAATATGATGCTAAGTATACATGATTTTTATAATCATATACAACTGGCTATCCAAACAAGAGGCTATGAAGATTGGAATAATGGAGAGTCAAATCTCCTAATTACAAGGGGGGTTAATTGGAAGATTAACTAATACAAGTGTAACAGGCTTCAGATATAATGTTCAGAACGTTTCTGAATATTTAGCCTCAAATGGAGTCCAAGCAATCGCAGGAGAAGCAT
Source organism: Helianthus tuberosus (assembly GCA_030545235.1). Lineage (NCBI taxonomy): Eukaryota > Viridiplantae > Streptophyta > Magnoliopsida > Asterales > Asteraceae > Helianthus > Helianthus tuberosus. Next base: position 65,520,273 of record CM060363.1, read on the forward strand.
GGTCCACAGAAAGATTGCAGGGGCAAAAATGGATACTCAAACCAAGCAGGAAGCCAAAAGTGGAGAAGCCAGAGAAAGTGGATACTAGAACTAGAATAGATGGTTCTATATCCATGAGATTTTATGGCCATAGAACATATTCAGTAAATGAAGAAATCATGTGGAATAGAGATGATCAGGAAGATCTTAGGGAAGATGAGGAAGAGCTAGCTGCAATGTATTTTGCAGAAAGCCTAGGAAGATTCCGCCATGACCATCAGGCTATTGAACAAAACAGAAGTTACTATGCAGTCCGAGACTATTCAAAAAGGGGTAAGGCCATACAAAAGACTTTCCAAGCCATAGAATCAGAAAAGCAAGAAGAGCAAAAGTATCAAGAAGAAGTGATCAAAAGACAAAAAGCCAAACAGAGGTACTCAAAAGAGAAAGGTTATGATACGCTTGGGGAGCCAAGTGGAAAATATGATTACATGGTCAAATACACGCCACCAGTAGATACTGGAAGAATAGAAGATATCATCCCAACCGGATGGGGTGATAATGAACCGGGTGATGATGAACCAACCATGGAAACAAAGGAAATGAAGAGAGAAATAGTAGCAGTAGGCTACTCGTCAAGTGAAGATGAGGAAAATAAGGATTTAAAAATTTTTCTTGAAGAAAATCCTTATTTCTCTTTAACAGAAAAAGAGCAAATCAATCAGTGTTACAAGGAATCTGCCAAAAATTATTGGAAATCACAGGAGGAATATTCAGAATCAAGTCAAGAAGATGAAAAGGTAGCGTCCTATTTTAGTAACCAAATGCAAGGTACAGAGCAATCTGTAGTGTCCTATTTGGAAGCTAAAATGCAAGGTACCTCTTCTTGTAGTCAACAGAGCGAGCTGAAAGATGAGCCGTCTGGTTTGACTAAAGAAGTTGTTCACTCAGGATATACTATACAAGAAGACATAGATGAATTTGAATACCCAACATTAAGAAGAATGGTTAGTGAGTCAAGAAGAGAAGGAGGGTTTTCGTCAGTAACATCAGGTTATAGACCACCACAAGAACCAGTCATGGGCCCGGTAACCTACCCTCCGGCCAGAATGAGAACCCAACAAACGAAACAAGATTCTGTGTTTGATGGAGCAAAAATCAGGGAAAGATCAGAAGCCATGACAAATGGCTTAGGATCCAATATGTGGAACCTCCCGTCGGCGCAGACAAATCAAGGGGCTATGTTAGTTTTACCAACAGACATTGGTGCCTATGAAGATACAATATCAAGATGGGAGTCAATTACTCTGAATTTGGTTGATGATCCAGGGAAGGTTTGGCCAAGTAATAGAGCCAAAATAAACTATATAGAAAACCTTCTTGGGGAGGATGAGAAAAAGGCATGGATCCAATGGCGAACAGCGTACATAGATGAATACAACACGTTGGAAGGGATAGCAGATGATACGCAAAATATTTTATCCCACATTAGAAGAATATTTCTTCTACAAGACCCTTACCAAGGAAATACGGAAGAACAGGATAGGGCCTATAATGAAATAGAAAGGCTCTCGTGCAGAAATATGAAAGATATATTTCTTTACCTGAATGATTTCAAAAGGCTTGCAGCACAGTCAGGAAGGCTATACTTGTCTCCAGAACTATCAGACAAAGTCTTCAGAAAGATGCCTCCAATTATTGGGAAAGAATTGGAAGAAGCATGGAATGCAAAGTATCCTGGAAGTAATGTTAGTGTTATTCCAAGGATACATTTTTCATACCAATACCTCGCAGAAATCTGCAGAAAGGCAGCAGTTCAAAGAGAAATTAAAAATCTTCAGTTTTGTAGCAAAATCCCAATACCAGGCTATTATGAGAAAACAAAGAAATATGGCCTAAGAAAATCAACAACCTACAAAGGAAAGCCGCATGCTTCCCATGTTAGGATATTCAAAACAAAGCATAAAGACAAAGAAAGAAAATGCAAATGCTTCATATGCGGAGAAGAAGGCCATTTTGCTCGAGAATGCAGAAGTAATAAAGGAAATATAGCAAGAGCAGCCGTCATGGAAAATCTAGACTTACCAGAGGAATGGGATGTGCTATCAGTTGATCAAGATGAACCAGAAAGCGATGCAATCTGTTCATTTTCTGAAGGAGAAGGAAAGTCTAAAGACTACATATCAAATGTGTTGTCTGGAAATTTCTTAGAAGAACTGGCAGGGGTATTGATCGGAGAAGAGAAATTAAGGAGAGAATGGAGGTTTAAAGTGAAACTCCAGGAACAACAAGAAAGCTGTGAACATGTACTGCTAATGAACCAAGAAACTGTCACTAGCATAAATTGTTCATACTGCAAAGAGAAAACGACAGCAAGAGCTAGAAGTAATTGTCTGAAGTGCCTAATAACGGCTTGCCCATTATGTTCGGACTACTATCTAAGCTTCAAAGTAACCCCAAGACCAAAGAAGATGATTGGTTATGATAATAGGGATAGCCTTATTAAAGAACTTCTTCTTTATAATGCTTACCTTATTAAAGAAAATGAAAGCCTTAAAGGAAGACAAGTAGAAGAAGAGGAGTTGGACGAAATTCTTCAAGAAGAATTTGAACAACTCAAGCCTTTCCAAACAGCTGAAAATGATAAAAAGGAAGAATTACAAAGCAGCAAAGTCTTTGATGAAGATGGGGTGGAGATTATATATGAGGAGAAGGCTTTAAAAGCAAGTGGTGAACCAGAAAAGAAAACCAAAATATACAACAAATTGTATAATATGGTTATCACCTTCAACATACCAGGAGAAAAGGAATTCAGTCTAAGAGCCATCTTAGACACAGGAGCCACTTCATGCTGTGCAAATAGTGAAGTTATACCAAAAGGAGCCCTTGAAGAAAGCCCATACAGAATTAATTTTAAAGGTATAAACTCGCAGCAAATTGCAGAAGAAAAGTTGAAGCAGGGGCAGATGACCATAGCTGGTCATGCTTTTAGAATCCCATTCACCTTCTGTATGCCAATGAGAACTGATGATGGCATAGATATGCTTCTAGGATGCAATTTCATAAGAACCATATATGGAGGGGTAAGAATTGAAGGAAATATTGTTACATTCTACAAAAATGTAACCATGGTTAAAACAGAACAAGCCACAGAAGCGGCTAAATATGCCATTGAGGAACTATGCATGAATTATGAAGAATACCAGGCAATCCAAGAATCTGCATACTTCAACATAGGGCATACTAGTCCAGCGTTTCAAACAAAGATTGGAAAACTCTTGCAAAGGCTAAAAGACCAAGGATACATTGGTGAAGAACCCCTAAAACACTGGCAGAAGAACAAAGTAAAGTGCAGAATTGATATAATCAATCCTGACATCACAATTCAGGATAAGACGTTGAAACATGTTACACCAGCAATGAAAGATCAATTCAAGAAACATACTGACGCCCTGCTAAAACTAGGCGTAATCAGAAGAAGCAAAAGTCATCATAGAGCAATGGCGATAATGGTAAATTCTGGAACATCTATTGATCCAAAAACGGGAAAAGAAGTTAAAGGCAAACAAAGAATGGTGTTTAATTACCGAACACTAAATGATAACACCTACAAGGATCAATATTCGTTACCAGGCATCAACACGATCATTCAAAGGGTAGGAAATGCAAAAATCTACTCTAAGTTTGATCTGAAAAGCGGGTTTCATCAGGTAGCTATGGCTAAGGAATCAATTCCATGGACAGCTTTTATAACTCCTGAAGGATTGTATGAATGGCTTGTAATGCCGTTTGGTTTAAAGAATGCACCAGCCATTTTTCAGAGAAAGATGGATCACTGCTTCGAAGGCACAAAGGATTTTATAGCTGTATACATAGATGATATTCTTGTATTCTCAAAAACTGAAGCTGACCATGCAAAACATCTTGAAAGAATGCTGGAAATCTGTGAAGAAAATGGGCTAGTGCTAAGTGCAAATAAAATGAAGATAGCAGTGAGGGAAATTGAATTCCTTGGGGTAGTTATTGGAAATTCAACAATCAAGCTCCAACCACATATCATAAAGAAGATTGCAGAATTTAAGGATGAAGAGCTAAAGGAGAAGAAGGGATTAAGATCTTGGCTTGGGATCTTAAATTATGCTAGAAACTATATTCCAAATCTGGGAAAGTTGCTAGCACCTTTGTACGAAAAAACATCACCCCATGGTGACAAAAGAATGAAGGATTCGGATTGGAAGCTGGTCAGGGAAATAAAAATGAAGGTTCAAGAGCTCCCAGATATGAAGATACCCCAAGCAGATTCTTATGTGATCATAGAAACAGACGGTAGCATGGAAGGATGGGGAGCGGTGTGTAAATGGAAGAAGAAAAAGAATGATGCAAGAAGGGAAGAACAAGTTTGCGCGTATGCAAGTGGCAAATTCCCAGTAGTAAAATCCACCATTGATGCTGAAATCTATGCGGCAATGGAGGGTTTAAAAGCCTTTAAAATTTACTACTTGGACAAAAAGGAAATCACCCTGAGAACGGATTGTCAAGCAATAATCAGTTTTTACAATAAGTCAACAAATAACAAACCATCAAGGGTCAGATGGTTGAACTTTACAGATTTTGTCACAGGCTCTGGTGTTTAGATAAACTTTGAACACATTGATGGAAAGCAGAACATCCTTGCAGATAACTTGTCTAGAATTGCTAATCTTTTATAATCGCAGGAATGGACAGATTGCTCCAAAAATACTCAAGGTCTGATTCAGTGGAAGAATGCATACGAGGAAGTCAAGAATGGAAAACAAATGGGATACGACACCTCTATGGAGGACCAGCAACTCAATCTGCTATTACAGGGCCTGACCTTGCAAGAATTGAAGAATATGAAGAAATTACCAGCGAAGAAATGACGCCAATCACAAACAAACCTTGGTTGCTTAATGACCCAAGAAACAACAGACGATGCCAATTATTCAACCAACAAAACAACAAGGCCCTTGGTGAGTTATCCTTCCTGGTATCCATGGCAGAACTCAACCTGGCCCGATACAAAGCCTACTCAACAAGGGATAATAGCTACAATGACAATAGGCCCAACAACGAAGCCCAACTCAGAAGACTCAAAAATGCAGTCCGCATCATCAAAGATGCAGCAAGTGGGACCATACTCTAGAAAGACCATGTGCACCAAAAGAAGTAAGGGAGCCTACCATAATAAAATATACATCAATAATTGCAGGTGTGACGAATGCAATGATGTAATTCTCATTAATGAACGTATCACTCTATGGGAAGGACACATTGCACAGTCTCGACTTTAATCAGTACTACCAACTTTGTCGTATAAGGAAATAAAATGCCACTTTACTAAAGGAAGGGCCCGTGTGAAGACTTTAAGATAAAGTCTTTTGTATCATAGTGTGTAGTAGGTAATATAAAGTTGTACTATTAGGCACATGAAAGTTGAAATTATCAGCCAATGGGGCCCACTGAGCACCCGGGATAATACTTTCTAGTCCTATATAAGGATTTTCTTCAAGAAAAATTTTTAAATCCTTATTTTCCTCATCTTCACTTGATGAGTAGCCTACTGCTACTATTTCTCTCTTCATTTCCTTTGTTTCCATGGTTGGTTCATCGTCACCCGGTTCATTATCACCCCATCCGGTTGGGATGATATCTTCTATTCTTCCAGTATATACTGGTGGCGTGTATTTGACCTTGTAATCATATTTTCCACTTGGCTCCCCAAGCGTATCATAACCTTTCTCTTTTGAGTACCTCTGTTTGGCTTTTTGTCTTTTGATCACTTCTTCTTGATACTTTTGCTCTTCTTGCTTTGCTATAATTGACTCAAAAAAAAAAATGAATCAAGAAAACAACTAAATCCATAAAAATGTTAACTGAATTATCAATTACCATTATGCGCTTTACAATGTAGATGTTCTTTACACCATATTCCAAATTTGTTGAAGGTTGTTTCTATGAAAACCACCCAAACTTCTCCAAATCCTCCTTGATCAATTCTTTTTTTAGTATGTATCTGTAAAAAGTTAAATAAAAAATTATCAACCACATAATGTTAAAACGATTAGATTGTTAATAAAAATAAACCTTGTATTAGGATTGGTGCCCTCAAAAGAATCTAGCCTCTCTTTGACTTTAGGAATAATGCACTGGTTTCTATCCCCACCACGGTGCTTAGTTACCGGTCCGCCTAAATTTATAGAATAAATTATAATTATAAAGTGAGTATAGAATCCATACTTATTGTTTAAGTTGCATGATGCACATTTGCAGCCATTAACTGACATGCGTAATCATAGTTATGGTTAGTTGGATTACTCAACATTATTCAAGTTATTTCTAGTTCTTTAACTGTGTTTGCACCGTAGTTGGTATCTGTAACATTCCTATTTTTATATAAGAATTATAGGTTTGGTTAAATTTATTAACCACTAGTAACTAGTAACTAGTTTATTTTTAATATAAATATTCAACCCAAATAGTTTTAAACACTATTTTATATAGTTGGTTGAAATATTATATTAATTTGGCCTGTATATGAGTGACATTTTTAATAAAATAAAAGTATATAAAAACTTATATTATTAGACAGGTAGATTACGGGTAAGCTAACCGTTAGAAATATAAAGTACATAGACGGGTCTAGGAACCGTATAATAATTAAAATATAAAAATACATTGTACTTTGAACCTACTCTATTTTTAATGAAACTTAGACCCAAATGTAGACAAAAATATTCTCATTCTAATGACATAATTATTGTTTTATAAAATGCCATAGTTTAAAAGTTATAAGCACCAAAATTAATGAATTAGTTGAATTAATATATAGAATAATAAAATAATATTTTTACTTAACATATGAAAATATTAAAATATTTATCCTGCGTATTCTAGTTTGAAAAGAGGATAAAAAAAGCAATTGAAATAAAAATTATTAAATATATGTGTATGTGTCAGTTGCATGTAAAAGATAAGCATGCATGTCACATTTTCAAGAAATAGGAATCAAAATAAAATCATAAATAAAATTTAACTCTATGCATGATGGACATGTATGTAGAAACGTGGAGCCATCTGAGGCCTCTAACATTTTTGAAGGAGTAGTATAAATAGCAGATCACAATTCAATCAAAAATTGTCCTACTCTTCGCCTACTCTCTCCATATATATATATATATATATATATATATATATATATATATATATATAGGGAGCCGCTAGAATGAGAACCACCACGAGTTATGAGAACCGCGAGAAGCACGTGCCACGGGATATATATATATATATATATATATATATATATATATTATTTACCCAATAATAATAATATAGTCATGCCCCGTTTTAAGTGTTTTAACTCCCGATCACCGCTACCCGGTCCGATTGATCTGAGCCTCATAACATATGTCAGGGCTCTGCCCGACTAAGTTGTTGGGGTTCTGTCTCGTGACATAGGGACAAGGTTGAATTAGGGGTACTATACTTAACACGAATGCATTATATATATATATATATATTTTAGCTCAAAAGATTTTACCCAATATTTTACCAGGAGACTTTCTAGTTGAACCCTCAAGTTACAAAGTGGGTCTATTTTCTCTTCTCACCGTTTTATTCCCTTTTTGTCCCAAACCATAACAACTCTCACCAAAACTATTATATTTTTATTATTATTATTATTATTATTATTTATATTTTGTCTAAAAAGAAACCCTAATTGAGACACTCAAGTAATCCTGCACAAACCCTAAAATTTTCAGAACAATCAGAATCAGGATCAGGGCCCCTAAAACTCAGGGGGGGTAAACCCTAGTTACAATTATCCAAATAAAACGCTGTCAAAATCGAATTTATGAAATCTGTCAACTCAGCTAGGCTAGTCAAGGACGTGGCTACCCTATAGTGAATAGGTGTCCCTTACGGACCGTAAGGGATGAGGCTTACGGTCCGTAAGCCAGGGTCAAAATTGTGTATAAATAGTGGACTTTGGGACTTGCATTCTGGAGTTGAAACGACGAAGAAATTCGTTATATGCACTGAGTTACGCTCTGTTTACTATCACAACACACACGGATCACTAATCGTTGCCGCAATACAGGGTATTAACTCGATCGCTGCTACGATTCAATGTCCGATCGATTGAAACTATCCAACCGAATGTTTAAGTGCTATTCTTTGTCATTAGTCGTGATTCCGACACGATGTTTGAGTACCACCCGAACTCGGGGAATACTCTGTCATTCGTTGTGAATCCGATGGATGTTTAAGTGATTGCACTTTGTCATTCGTTGTGAGGGTTTTAATCTCGTGAGTTATCGTAATTGCTGTATTAAGTTACCTACCTAGTTCGTGTGCACTAGGTTACAAGGCTAATCAATAGGCTAAGCTCTGCCTGTATAAATCTGCAATATATCAAGGCTTATCTATAGATTAAACTCTGCCCGTATAAATCTGCATGCTTATAATGTGAGTCATTCTCTTTTTATCAAATTTGATTTCAAAATCAGGTTTATTTTCAAAGATTATAATTACAGTGATTAAGTTTATGTAATCACCAAGTTACAGCCGGTATGTGGGGTTTTGTATACATTACTTGATAAACTTCACCATTGGACAACGAGTTAGCCAAGGGGTGATATGACCATAGTCACAGACACCATCGGGCTAAGAGGCTACCGATGGATGTTCGAGTGACAAATACTGTGGGTAGTTGGTTGATATCTGAAACATTGTAATCTCCCTTAATACTGTAAATTATAACAAACGTGTCGTTTTAGTAAAATGAATGAACTCACTCAGTATTTCCCGCTAACAAAACCTTTTTCAAACATGTTTCAGGTAATTACAGTAGATTGGATTAAGAGATGGATACGGCACTGAAAGGCTTAAAGAAATGGCTTATTTTATTAATTAAATCAAATTAAGAAATATTATTTTATGTAATTGGGTTTATCCCTAATTAAAGCTACCATTGTAAAACATGGGTTTATCCCATCTATTTAATAAATAAAATCCGGTGTTTTCTAAACTCTGATATTTTTCCTAACTCACGGTCCTGATGAAATTTCCGCTGGAATATTTTTCAAAATAATCACCGGTACCACTGGGCTGTTCGCGGCTCCTGATTCCGTCCAGGGTGGGTCGGGGGTCGTGACAGTATCATTGCATACATGGTTACAGAAGTTTTTACAATAGTAATTTAGAATCAAAGGAGGTTGTTGTAAGCATCAAATCTGGACTCTGGGTGACTCCCAACGTGTTCCTCTTTGAGCTATTTATAAGTAAACCTTAGCCCTTAAATAAGGGCCCCTTATTGACCCATTTATAAGTAAATGAGTAAGGTCTGCACAAAGCGGGAGCTAAGTCAAGCATCGGGTACCCCTTATGAAAGTAAATGGGTCAATCATTGAAGCTTTGAACTAATGAAAATACTATAAAGCTTAATAGAAAAAACAACCTGAAAAAGCAAGAAACTTATAAATAAATAGCTAAAAATGATCCCAGTTCATTATTTCTCATGCTTAGTTTATATCTTTATTGAATTTGGTTTGACACAAAATGAATATGAACCACAGCAACCCATCCTTTAATCAAACCCATCCTTTAAATGCATATAGATATTTAATGATTTATTCTATTAATCCTTACTTCAAGTTGCTAAATTGTATATGTGTGCATATAAGAACAATGTCTAAATGTTTACATCATCAAAATCCTTTATAATTATATATATGTTAGAACTTTAAAATAAAAATGCTATTAAACTTTAGTGTTTGATGAATAGCTTGGTTAATAGCATAGTATAATTAATTGATAAATTAGAGCATATACTACACGTAGCACTTAGTAAGTTATGTTGGAGAAGCAATAGGTGCAAATTTTGATTCCTAAAACCTAAAATTAACGAATACTACGTACATGTATGAGATTTGTATCATAAATGTTATCCCGACCATTCTATGGTGTTAAATACTTGTACTATTAATGAATTTTCTAATTTTGAATGGATCAACAAAAATAGGTAATACTAACCTTAAGAGCAGAAGACTCCCAACGCAAAAAATTGAACGTATCAGTTATAAACAACAGAGAAGCGATAATCAAGAAGTTCAGAAATCAAAATAAAAACTATACCAACTGAAATTGTACCTTCAATTGGAAACTCAGAGTCACAGAGCATGAAATTGATATCGACTGGACTATGTCAATAATCAATGTTCGTTGCCGCCAGTGATTCATGGCGGAACCCTAGCCGTTGGAAGACAGATCTCACCCTTTGCTGACCACCGATGACAACAACAACAACCACTTTGGAACCACCGCCGTCGCTGGCTACTAAGAAAGCCCTATCGCTAACACCAGTCGTCGGAGAAGATGACCATCTCCTGTCTGCGTCTCTCATCTGCTCCATCTCTCTCTTGTTTCTCTTTTACAAAATTAAATATAATGAAAGCATTAAGATAGGAGAATCATGTAAACCAAAAGACAAAAGAAAACTGACCTTGTTGCTTGAACCGCAGACAAATGGTTTTAGGGTTTCTTTGAAGTGATTTTGGAAAGAAGAGAGAATGAGGGAAACAGCTATTGATTGAGAATTAGGCGCTCGTGAAATTGAATAAGAAAGGAGAGAAAGGAAAATGCCGCCCAAAAAAACAATTATCTGGCCAAAGAGCATTGCCACATCAAAGGTCAAAAAGTCAACATTATTTTGCTTTAGTATAAGAGATAGATTATGTGATTCGTACGCAATTTTGATTTTATAGAATGAAGAGAATTGCGATTCATAATTTATTATGACGAAAAATACCCTTTTTTCAATTTGTGTTTCCATTTGTAGAATTGTTGTATTTACCATACTGCCACCGCATCATTTTAATCGGTTGATCTTGCAAATCGACAACCAAGATTGTCTCTTGTGTTTTGTACTGTAAGCCTCTCTTGTATGTAACCACCCCTAAAAACATATTTGTTGTCACTTAATTATATAGTCTGGTGAACTATAACAAATTTAGGTCAAGTGGTTTTAGTGAGGAAAAACAAAAGTCCTGCAATATATGATAATATTAAATGAAGAAATGTTAGGAGTTTTTATCCGTAAATCTGATACTATCATATTTTGTACATCCTCTTTTCTTTTAGACATCTAAAAATAGGAAATGTGATGTCAAAACCAAAAATTAACCGATAAACATGCCACCTCACCCATCTCATAAGGCTAGGTGTCCAAATTCTATTATAGGTCGATCGACAGACATGCCACCCCACCCATCTCATCTCTCATCTCCAATCTTCTTGCTATAAACATAATCACCCGGCCTCTTTTATTTCATTGCGTTGTTAAGAAACACAAAGCAGTGCACACAATATGTATTCAACGAAAATTGGAGCAATGATAGTCTGTAGTATTCGTCAGCATACTCTCCTTCAAGCCACCATACCCGCTCGCTCTGGTAACGGCTTATTAGGTGGTTGCTTCTCCTTTGTTTCCACCCCTCCTCCTTCCGAGGTACCCATACAAATATACACGTTATCGATACGATCGAAATGATCATGAACAAGGTAGTAAATATTGAGGTTTTTGCAGGGTGGAAGTGAAGGGGTGGGAGACAAGGCAAAACAAACAATGGATAATGTATTGGGTGCGGCTAAGGACTCTAGTCAGAAGGTTAAAGATCGAGTGACTGATACAGGAACGGGTACGGGTACGGGAATGAAGAACCCTAGCAAAGACCCCGATATGAATCACGGGGTTGAAACAACCGACAGTAGTTGTGAAGATGTGAGGGGTCGCCCTGGTGGATACAACTGAATGATGGTGTCAACATGAAAGATTCATGTGATCAACGTATGTCGTAGGTTTTCAAGTTTTATTTTTAATTTAAGATTTTTTATTCATATTTTTTTTCCAAATAATAAAGTATTTTATAGATTACTTTTGCCCTTTTTTTAAATTAAGATGATGCTATTATACCTTTAACCATCCAATCGTACTTCTAAATCCAGTGTTGTAAAAATCGGATCAGATTGAACATTAAACAGTTGTTTTACCATTCCACTGATTGGACCCGGATTGTGGCAATATATTTTTTAATATTCGCTAGAATCGACCAAATGACATTTTACCAACAATTTCATCTTGTAATTCAAACTTTTAATGGTTTCTTATGTATTAAATTAAACTAGTATGATGCCCGTGTGCGTTGCGATGGAGGCCTCATGGTGACGATCACATATTTGATACTTACTAAATATCCAATTGATTGTATAACACCGCCATTCGAGATTTTATCATTTATAGTTACGATTGCTATGAAATAACATAATACTATATAATAAGAGCTAATCTAGCCGCTCGTTTTCTATTTCCACTGCATAAGACGTGTATAGCGTATCGATTGCAGCTTGTAGCTCCAACTGTTTAGCACGAATATTAGATACCCTCTGTGTAAGCTCGTCTAATTTCTCTGCAATGGGTCGATCGTATGTGATGACCTCGTCAACCAAACTTTGTAAACGTGTCAGAAATTGTCTCTTTTGTACTTGGCATATTTAACTCAATAAACATACCCAAAATGCTTTTAGAAAAAGGTTATGAAAAATTACTTTTATTTTTCTAAGTAATATATGTTTCAGATAATATTGCGGCCGTTAGAATATGAATTTAAAACGTTACTGATAGGCCTAAAGAAATTTCTTCCATAGCTGCAACAGATTGTCATGCCAGGTAAAGACATCGCGTTTCATTGTTTTATTTAATCTAAATATGACGCTAAGAGAAGACGAGTTGCCGTGGTTGCGAATAAGCATTCGCCAAGCAATAATAATAACCATGAAATATATGTTATCATCATAGTCGTAAAAACAGAAACGCTACCTATGTAATGTACCATAGGCTTGGTAAGTACACAGTGCCTACAAAATGCAAATCTCAATTATATAGGCATTTGGAAATATAAAAACCCATGAGGAATCCAATTAACAAAAACACATGGCAGACCTAAAGCACACCAAACAACACTTGGTTGCCAGGCCCAGAGCCCAAAAAAACTACTCGTGGCCGCCTGGACAAGAGCCTAAACACAACAACAAATCAAACAAACAATATTGTTGAACATCCAACAGCGTAATGTGGACAACAACAAGAATGCATAACGTACAAACACAGAAAGCCTACAAAAGTTAATAATTGATATTATATAAATAAATATGTACTTTATCTCTTATCTTATATTCAACCCAACTAAACGTCACTTGCTTAAAACGTTGATAATTAATACAATATCAATTATCAACCGGTGTACATAAATCAAACAGATTATTAAATCTGTATTCATAAATAGTAAGTAGGTGTAGCAAGCTGCACAGCATTACATGTGAACATAGGCTCGATATCCAGTAGGTTTGGTTGTTTGTTAAATGCCATCTCAGCCACAAACCCAAAACGTTCATCCTCACTACTTAATATTAGTTAAGCCGAATCTGATATAACCAAAAAACTACTACTAAAAAAACAAAAAAGCTCAGCGACGCTTCATAGCCCAACTTTCCAACACCTACGCTTTAAATGTATAAAGCTCAGGTTCTCAATCATTGAGGGAAATTTGCTTCATTCATGCCATCTGAGCCTCCAATTTAATAAAGGCACGATGAACATCTTCTATACGCTAGTTTGGTAGGTAACACATATTTGCCATTAAAAGCTCATTCAAGGATCCTTTCCCTTGAAACTCAGGTAAGCATCAAAGCCTCAGTATCTTAAAAGACACCAATGACATCCAACAAAACAGTTCTAGATGTAAATGTAAGCAACAACAAAACCCAGGTAATCTTACGTTTTAAAACTTAACAACCCTAGATCCAAATGTCTAGTTAAAGCATCTCTCATAACACCTCATAATACATTAAAGGAGCATTTCAGAACCTTACAGGATATAGGGATGAGGCTAGGACCAATCGAACACGAGAAACAAATCAAAACGGAAGAAAACTGGTTATCCGCGTCGGCGACTTGCCTTTACGGCGTCGCCGACGCCATTCCCATCAACTAGAAGTGCGTAGGCAGCAACTTTAGGCATAGATCAGTCATTTCACTTTACCGACACCACTTATTCGCGTCGCCGACGCCCCTATTCGGTCAGCACATCGCAATTGGATAAATTGGGCTTATCCATAGCTAGAAAAGGAGTTTCATGGCTTATAATATATGGATTTGGGGTAGCTCAACGAGGGTAATCCAAATATGAGGTTTTGAAAGGCTAAACATGTCATATCCTCGGCTGCACACACATGGATTGTCAAAAACGGGAATTAAAGGCAAATTTCGAATAAAAATGAGTTACACACATTCTTAGAGCAAAGAAAACTTTTCAAAAACACCCTCAATCATCATCACCAATCATTATCCAATCATCACCATTATCATCCAAATGCTAATCACTCCATCAATCATTCATTCAAGATCGTGATTTCAAGATTCATGGCTTGTGCTTCGTGTTCTTCGTCCGGTGATCAAGTTTCGCATACCATGAGTGGCTAATCAACTAGGGTTTTACCCCGGTGTAGATACTGTAGGATTTTTAGTGTCACACCCCCAAAATACCACATGCGGAAACACCGCGGGACGTGTGACGTACCAGGATCCAGCCACCAATCACATTGAACCACGACTTTGTATTAAATAAAAAGTTCCCATTTATTTCATAAGTAATTCCAAAACACAACTTAAACCAAATTCGTTCAGCGGAAGCATAATGTAAATAGTTATTCAAGTAATTCAAAACAAGTGTGCAAATTCAATAAACAAGTATCCAAGAGCTACGACCCATGACCACTCCAGCACTCCCAGATAGCAAGTTCCATCCGTGAATCTAACGACCTGCAAGCATGCAGACAAGTGTGTCAGATGATGCTGGTGAGTTCAAAGTTTGTTAACACGTTTTAGTTACCAGATATAAGTATAAAACATTTCAATGATTTGATGTTGTTAATAACTCGATTACCGCAGATGGCTCCAGATTATTTGCCCTACCCCAATGCTCTATCAAACATTGGTCAAGTGGTTAAGGTAATTAGTTCATGACCGTCCTCCCCGGTACGGTGTGAGGGTGCCAAACCTAATAGCGCTATCAACTAATAACCCCGTTGCCTCCCCGGCAACCAATTCGGTATATGATGGGACTTAATGATAGATATGAGTGTATTAACCAACATCCCAGGTTTAACATTCCAGTCAAAAGACAGAGGCTGTCTTAAAAATAAGGAAGTGTGCAGAGGAAGACAAAATCATGTTTGCTTCCAATCTTTTTAAGAACGCAGCTCTAGAATGGTGGAACACTGTTCTTCAGTCTAGGGGAAGTGACAGAGTCTATAATATGGAATGGACTGAGTTTAAGAATATGGTTGAAAGGAAATTTTGTCCTCCCAATGAAAAGGAACAGATTGCTAATAAATTCTTAAACCTTAGAATGACTAGAATAGACTGTAAGGGTTACACTACTGTATTCTTCGAATATGCTAGAACTGTGCCAACCCTAGCTTCACCTGAACCAATATTAATCTCCCGTTACATCTGGAGATTAATCAGTGAGACTAGGCATGTAGTCAAGGCAGCTAGACCACCAACCATAGAAGAAGCTGTAGAACTAGCAAATACCTTGACTGATGAATTAGTACGTACACAAGAAGAAAATCAGAGAAAGAACCTAGCCAAAAGCTTACTCAGGAATTTCGCTATGGTAATTCCAACCGTGGGAAAAATGTAGGTTCTACTTCTACTCCTTACTGTAAGTATAGCAAAAGAAAGCATTCTGGAAGATGCTCTATATACTGCAATTTCTGCAAAATATCTGGACACAAGGAGGAAGACTGCAGGAAGAAACCTAACAATAAGATATGCTACAATTGTGGAGAAACTGGACATATCAAACCAAATTGTCCGAAACTAGCTCCAGCCATGAACAACAAGACTACTAAGAATGAATTACCTCTGATTATTATCATATTCATACATGTGCATCATATATTGCAAATGACATAACATTACTACATGCAAACTTTATTGATTCAAATGATGCACGAAACAAAGCCAGCATAGTTATCAGACAAAGCCAGAGAAATGCTGACGAAGTTCAGAACATAGACATACATAGTATTGAGATATAGAATGGGCCAGAAACCAAGAGTTACACTAGTATAGTGTTTAGAAAAGTAAGGGTCACAAAACTGCCTTTCTAGTGATAGTTTAAGTGTCGGAAAGTGCCTAAAAACTCTCATACACTGCAGAATTCAGCAAATTCAGCAATTTAACAACTAAATATCATGCAAAATTGTGGTTAAATGGCCCAGAATACTTTCCTAAGTGTCGGGAATCGAAACAGTCACAAACAGTAACATAAAGCACACTAAACTGCAAGGTTTAGCACTTTAACGAACCGGTAACCAACCGAACAACCAGACACTACCCGAAACATCAAAATTACACTAGAAGCATTGTTTTATCATTTCCAAGCTAGTTATGATCCCCGAACATCATAACACACTAAATAAACATATAACAACTAAACACCCAACTAATACACTTAGATTTCAACCAAACTAACTTAACTTACCATTGCATCCTAACCAAGACCCCCCCCCCCCATGGTGGACGGTTAGACAAGGTGGTCCCACCTTGATTTCCTTGCAATATTTTATCTAATTGGTTCCCGTTATTATTGTTATTCTAGTTTTCTTGATTCACTTCGTTTTCCATCTGGATTATAAACATTTACCAAATATTAATATCACCAAACAATATTTAATGCGAACAATCATACAAACAACACAATGATCAAAATCGTCGTACATTGCGACATTTACTCTATTTTATATATATGCATCTATTACAAACAGTAACTGGAATTTGAAAATACAATACTAGTTATGCATCAGTAGCTATTGGATTTTCTAGGATTTTTTTTCAACTTACACACACACACACACACACACACACACACACACACATATATATATATATATATATATATTACTATTACTGTGACTAGGGGTTCTTTCAATACTGCATGTGTTGCTCGTCATACTTCCAAACGAGCCTCTCACCTATTTGTCTTATCCTTTCACTTTCATCTAATAACTACTCACCAAAACTGCGGAGTTCCTGCACGTTTTCGGTGCTCATGGGTGGTGCGGGTGCTGGTATCGGGTCAGGGTACTGTGGCATTGGTTCTTCGTATGGGTTCTCTAGGATTTCCCGAATATACTGGTCATTATCCTAGTATGGATCTAGAGGGTCAAGGTTTGGGTAAGGTGCTACTGGGTTTGGCATGGGTTCCACTTGTGGGTGGAGTTCTGGTGTAACACCCGTTCTTATTATTCAAAGTTTAACGTAAATTTTACGTAAAACAATCATGTAATTAAGATTACATAAACATTTGGAAATACGGGTTTATTAAAACTTTTACAAATCATAAGTTATTCTACATAACGTGGTTGAATTCGTTGTTTAAAATTTACTATGTGTCAAAGTGCGGAAGCGTGTGTCTTTATCGTGTTCGGTTCTTCGTTGAGCTTGATCGTCTTCCGGCATCCAAGGTGTACCTACATTTCATAAACATGAAATGCTTTAGTCATACAGGGCTTAAAACGTGTCTAAACGAGTCCGAGAAACAATTGATAACAAAAACAAAAATTTCAACCTGGCCTCCACCGTAACTTACGATGGCACCGTAAGTTACGGTGGCCTCTGAATGTTATTTCCCCCCATCGTAAAACAGGGGGAATCTACCGTAGATTTTTCATCTCCACCGTAACTTACGGTGGCACCGTAAGTTACGGTGGCCTCTGTGCAGCCCAGTATCCCTTTTGCCGTAATTGGCACGAAATCTTTCGTATCTTTCAAACCGCTTATCCGTTTGACCTACCGTTTCTTCCTACATGATTGTAATTTAATTCTCCATCATATGGAGTTAAAATCCAACATCCGGCTTGATAAAATTTAAGACTTTTAAGTCTTCGGCTTATTACTCTTTTACCAAAATTTGACCCGTTCGTGATTTTATCAAACATACAAGTTTGTTTGACCCTTAATTCTCATAAATCTATTAAATTCAATGATGTCTAACATATTAGGTTTCAATTATAGAATTATATATCTTCTTTAACCCATTTTCACCCATATGCTTATTTTGACCCGTTTGAGGTATTTAAGCATATTTTAAGCACCAATTGCTTTCATTCATTTCCAAATACATATATCCACATTTCTTATCAAAGGATCTTCCACCACAACTATATTTGTGGTGGATTCAATGTTGTGACTTATATATATCAAAATTTACCCTTCAAATCATTATTTTACGGCAAAGACTCAAATAGAGCCATTTGACTAACGTTTTACATCATTCAACTTCTATACTCATCCTAAGTAATTATCTAATTGTAAAACTCGTTTCCAAACAACCTTTAATGGTTGTTTGTTCAATTTAGCCTACAAGGGCGTTTTGGTCAACATTAGTCCTTCATTTACGACGAATGACTTTTAGTTACTTGTTTAACCCAAACTCCGATCTTTTAACTATGATTTTATTTGAAAGGGCACTAGGCCTTTCAAATATAATGACCATCGTCCGTAACATTTGGTTTACCTATTAGGGTAATCAAAAACTTATTCTAAACTTCGTTTAACTCTCATTAGTCTTACATTTAAATGAGAGTTATCTTATTATGTGTACCTGGCTCGGATCATTACGTTGACCCATTTAAGTACCTTGCCTCGATATCTACTAAGTAATAGCGATGTAAATATCCACTCGATATTTATTTCTGACATCAAACAACTCATCAAACCAATAGTCGATATTGTCAAAAAGTGATATTTTCACCTTTTGACCCGTTGGTCTAAATGACCGATGATATTGGCGAGATAAAGCTTATTGCCATCTCGTCTACACGACTCGTTCCAATTTACACCGCACGGTCGTTTTAACTATAATTCACCTCTTAACGCTTTTTGGCCTATTAAGGCTTACGAAATATGTATCTTTCAAAAACCGATAATTATTGTTAACAAGTGTCCAAATTTCAATTTACCCTTATTGGTTATCTTGTTCCGTACGACTACACGCCGGAAACACCATATATCAATTTCCCATTTGTCTTGTTCGAAATCAAAACAACAAAAGGACATTCTAAACTATATGACTAGTGTAAGCTATACTTACCTTGCATCCATGCCACGCTTTTCTTTCCGTACGCGCTCCGTTTGACCCGCTTCATCCACAAGCTTCCACCTAGCTTGTTAGGCGTCAAACTATCACCATATTTGCATAAGATGGTTAATTTAGTCATTGTTAAACATAACTATTCCATCTTACGTATTTTTCTATCAAATTTGTCATTCGATCTTACTAATGGTTGGTTTGACTACTAAAAGTCAAACGCCCCTTAGCATATAAATGCACATTCAAGCTCTATCTATCAATTAGTAGCTAACATGATCTTATACACTTAGTTACATGAACATGGCTACCAAATTTCATCACAACATTCAAAAATCCATTTCAATCATATATGAACAAGTTCCCAAATCACTAAATTTGTTTGAGTGCCTTGTTTCTATTATCCAATATGATGATTTTAAACATAAACTTATCATCATCCTTACTATTATATCAAAACCTACTTCCTAGTTTACTTGTTAATCACATACAAGTGATATTACTTCAAGTTCTTCATAATTTCATCATATCTAACAAAACCCACTTCAACCATATATGAACAAGTACCCAAATTCATGGTTAAATCGAACACCTTCTATTTGTTTTCATGCATGTTGATTCTAAGCATGGTTATATCATCAAAATCATCATAACATTAAAACCCACTTGTCTAAGTGTGTTAATTCATCAAATCATTCAATTCATAGCATGTTATGTATGATTTTCACTTAGGGTTTCTTTCCTAAGCAAGTATACATCACTAATCTAGCCATAGCTTCTCTAATCCATGCCTAATTCACAATTAGGATGTTTATCCAATTTTTACAACTTCACGAATCATCAAGATTTTACATACCTCACGATCCTCTTGTTCGGGTGATCATTAATTCATGCTCGGTTGTGAATTTGGGCTTCATTTGATCCTTCAATTTGATGGATTTGTTGAAAGTTAGGGTTTGGCTCCATGGGAGCTCCCCTGAGATCGATCCAGAGCACACACTTGTGTGTGTGTGTTTTGTTTAGTTATTAATAAATAACCTTTCAAGTTATACAACTTTAACCCCTCGTGTTTGGTTCGTTATTAAGTAGATCACAACCTACTTATTTCTAATATCAATATTCCCATTTATTAACTAGGTTAGACATTCCTAGTTAACTTAGTGGGTTCGGGGGAAATTATGACTAAGTTTATTTTAGGTCCCGTTAACCCGGGCCTTTTATCCATTTTATTTTCTTAAAAGCTTTTGTTCACTTTTTATTTAATATTAGGATTAATTATTTAAATCCTAATATTTACCGGGTAGAATTTACCACTAACGGTACTTTACCCGTCTTTTAGTGCTAATGTGGTTTGATCACCAAACCCATTTTCGGGGTGTTACAAGTCTACCCCCCTTAAAGAGGTTTCGTCCTCGAAACCTTTTCTTACTTAATTCATTGAGTTTCAACCCAATGTACATAAACTGAGTAACCTTCTAAGCATTACTCACACATTGACCATTTGTTAGTGTCATCAGACAAATATGGTAACATCTTTTAATTACACATCATATGTGTCTTTTATGCGAATTAACGCAATTCAGGATAACGCCTTCTTGTTATTTCGACTTGTTTAGTTAACTTAGTGAAATCCATCGCCTTATACTTTCGGATTCTTTGTGAATCTATTATTTTCACCCATTTGGATGTTTCTAGTGAGATCTTTCACTTTTACAAACAGACCCTTTCCTTTACGTACTTATTCATTTGGTTCATTCATACAGAACTCGCCGCAAAAATGAATTTCCTGATTTTATCTTATGTATTTAGCACTATCTAGATGTGCTATTAACGCAATTCTACAAGGCATATTACCACATACCTTTTGGCTTATCCTTTTTATCGTGTTTTTACTCTAACTAACTTCCCAACACTTTGCTTGTGTTGTCTTGTGATCGCTCCGTATAGGCGATCAATACTTTTTGTTATTATGACCTCATGGATCATCACTACCGTTTTGTATTCACTTACCTTTATTATTTGGCTTGACTGAGTAGCCATTTGGCCACTTGGTCATACACGCTTATCAACTATGATTATTTCACGCTAATCTTAATATAGATAGCGTGTTGAACACTTTCTTAATTTAAATATTGACCTTAACCGGCCTCACTGACTAGTCTTATTAGTCCAGTTACTTTATACCCATCTCTCGGGCTACTATGTGATTTTATTTCACATAACTTTCCTGACCGTGATCGCGTCACGTCGTGTTTTAGGTTTATTTCCCAATCATCTCATACTATATGTGTTTGATAAAACGTTGTTTTTGACTAAAACGGAATTTTAGTTTAATGTTTTATCTTTAATTTATGTCAAGCAATTTTGACGACTTGGCATTTACTCTTTTACAGTCTTTGTTTTACGCGAGGATTCTCACTGGTTCTCTCGCTTCATTTCTATATGCCGACTTTGTCCTCGAGTTTGACGTTTTTACTAAAACGACTCGTTTAGGGACATATTCGCATTTTCCAGGTTCGAGTGTAAGTACACTCCCTCCCAATGCTTGTCTAAATCATTTTTCATGTTTGCGTTTTCTGGGTTCGAGTGTAAGTACACTCCATCCCAATACTCGTCTAAATCATTTTTCATGCTTGCGTTTTCTGGGTTCGAGTGTAAGTACACTCCCTCCCAATACTTGTCTATATCATTTTTCATGCTTCTTTGTCCCTTCACTCGGGCTCATCATCCAAATGTAATATGCTTCCGTCACCCGGCTGTGCGTTTACATTATTATCAATTATTTTGCTCATTTGATTCATTTGGGTACTTTTAAGTTAGTCCCATTCACACCGTCCTTACTACATCGGATGTAAACGTGTCCGCCATAAGAAGTTCATGGTATCATATGCCACTACTTACTTGGCCAGAGTAAGCGATTAACACATGACACACATGACCTTTTTATAGTTTTCACATCACGCCCTATGTAAGTAACGCCTCTATTTGTTTCTCTTGGAAACAATATCCCGAATACATTTTCTATTCGGGTTTTTCCAAGTTTTTAATCTACATATGCAACTTTCAATTTCTACTTATTTGTTGCATATTACTATTTGTGCGATTTTTTTTTAAATGTGCACCTGGTAATGTTTGCCCCAACGGGCGTTCCTTGCCATTAACCTTGTTCGCGGTCGTTACGCGATTTAGTCCTCGGTGAGCATGCTCCTCTCGTCATGCTTCGGACCGTTCCATCATCATATCCACAATTCGTTTGACCCTCGTCGTCTTCAAACGCGAGTGTCCTTCAATTAAAACATTAACAAAGTTAGTAAGGTGTATTATAATACAAGGCTTTTTCCACTATATGCGTCAACGCGCGTATTTTCATCAACTATACCAATCATTTTAATTGGGGTAACGTGAATCACACGATAGCCCTATGTGTTGTTTACAACACTTTAGCATGCTAAACTATTAACATACTTGTACTTACCGGATTTGCGATCAAGCTTCGAACCGAACACTATTCTTTGTCAAGAGCATAAGGTTTAAGTCCAAGCATGGTTCCTCCCCACCATACTCGAATCTCTTAAACCAAGGCTCTGATACCAACTTGTAACACCCGTTCTTATTATTCAAAGTTTAACGTAAATTTTACGTAAAACAATCATGTAATTAAGATTACATAAACATTTGGAAATACGGGTTTATTAAAACTTTTACAAATCATAAGTTATTCTACATAACGTGGTTGAATTCGTTGTTTAAAATTTACTATGTGTCAAAGTGCGGAAGCGTGTGTCTTTATCGTGTTCGGTTCTTCGTTGAGCTTGATCGTCTTCCGGCATCCAAGGTGTACCTACATTTCATAAACATGAAATGCTTTAGTCATACAGGGCTTAAAACGTGTCTAAACGAGTCCGAGAAACAATTGATAACAAAAACAAAAATTTCAACCTGGCCTCCACGGTGGCCTCTGAATGTTATTTCCCCCCACCGTAAAACAGGGGGAATCTACCGTAGCGTTTTCATCTCCACCGTAACTTACGGTGGCACCGTAAGTTACGGTGGCCTCTGTGCAGCCCAGTATCCCTTTTGCCGTAATTGGCACGAAATCTTTCGTATCTTTCAAACCGCTTATCCGTTTGACCTACCGTTTCTTCCTACATGATTGTAATTTAATTCTCCATCATATGGAGTTAAAATCCGACATCCGGCTTGATAAAATTTAAGACTTTTAAGTCTTTGGCTTATTACTCTTTTACCAAAATTTGACCCGTTCGTGATTTTATCAAACATACAAGTTTGTTTGACCCTTAATTCTCATAAATCTATTAAATTCAATGATGTCTAACATATGAGGTTTCAATTATAGAATTATATATCTTCTTTAACCCATTTTCACCCATATGCTTATTTTGACCCGTTTGAGGTATTTAAGCATATTTTAAGCACCAATTGCTTTCATTCATTTCCAAATACATATATCCACATTTCTTATCAAAGGATCTTCCACCACAACTATATTTGTGGTGGATTCAATGTGGTGACTTATATATATCAAAATTTACCCTTCAAATCATTATTTTACGGCAAAGACTCAAATAGAGCCATTTGACTAACGTTTTACATCATTCAACTTCTATACTCATCCTAAGTAATTATCTAATTGTAAAACTCGTTTCCAAACAACCTTTAAGGGTTGTTTGTTCAATTTAGCCTACAAGGGTGTTTTGGTCAACATTAGTCCTTCATTTACGACGAATGACTTTTAGTTACTTGTTTAACCCAAACTCCGATCTTTTAACTATGATTTTATTTGAAAGGGCACTAGGCCTTTCAAATATAATGACCATCGTCCGTAACATTTGGTTTACCTATTAGGGTAATCAAAAATTTATTCTAAACTTCGTTTAACTCTCATTAGTCTTACATTTAAATGAGAGTTATCTTATTATGTGTACCTGGCTCGGATCATTACATTGACCCATTTAAGTACCTTGCCTCGATATCTACTAAGTAATAGCGATGTAAATATCCACTCGATATTTATTTCTGACATCAAACAACTCATCAAACCATTAGTCGATATTGTCAAAAAGTGATATTTTCACCTTTTGACCCGTTGGTCTAAATGACCGATGATATTGGCGAGATAAAGCTTATTGCCATCTCGTCTACAGGACTCGTTCCAATTTACACCGCACGGTCGTTTTAACTATAATTCACCTCTTAACGCTTTTTGGCCTATTAAGGCTTACGAAATATGTATCTTTCAAAAACCGATAATTATTGTCAACAAGTGTCCAAATTTCAATTTTTACCCTTATTGGTTATCTTGTTCCGTACGACTACACGCCGGAAACACCATATATCAATTTCCCATTTGTCTTGTTCGAAATCAAAACAACAAAAGGACATTCTAAACTACATGACTAGTGTAAGCTATACTTACCTTGCATCCATGCCACGCTTTTCTTTCCGTACGCGCTCCGTTTGACCCGCTTCATCCACAAGCTTCCACCTAGCTTGTTAGGCGTCAAACTATCACCATATTTCATAAGATGGTTAATTTAGTCATTGTTAAACATATCTATTCCATCTTACGTATTTTTCTATCAAATTTGTCATTCGATCTTACTAATGATTGGTTTGACTACTAAAAGTCAAACGCCCCTTAGCATATAAATGCACATTCAAGCTCTATCTATCAATTAGTAGCTAACATGATCTTATACACTTAGTTACATGAACATGGCTACCAAATTTCATCACAACATTCAAAAATCCATTTCAATCATATATGAACAAGTTCCCAAATCACTAAATTTGTTTGAGTGCCTTGTTTCTATTATCCAATATGATGATTTTAAACATAAACTTATCATCATCCTTACTATTATATCAAAACCTACTTCCTAGTTTACTTGTTAATCACATACAAGTGATATTACTTCAAGTTCTTCATAATTTCATCATATCTAACAAAACCCACTTCAACCATATATGAACAAGTACCCAAATTCATGGTTAAATCGAACACCTTCTATTTGTTTTCATGCATGTTGATTCTAAGCATGGTTATATCATCAAAATCATCATAACATTAAAACCCACTTGTCTAAGTGTGTTAATTCATCAAATCCTTCAATTCATAGCATGTTATGTATGATTTTCACTTAGGGTTTCTTTCCTAAGCAAGTATACATCACTAATCTAGCCATAGCTTCTCTAATCCATGCCTAATTCACAATTAGGATGTTTATCCAATTTTTACAACTTCACGAATCATCAAGATTTTACATACCTCACGATCCTCTTGTTCGGGTGATCATTAATTCATGCTCGGTTGTGAATTTGGGCTTCATTTGATCCTTCAATTTGATGGATTTGTTGAAAGTTAGGGTTTGGCTCCATGGGAGCTCCCCTGAGATCGATCCAGAGCACACACTTGTGTGTGTGTGTTTTGTTTAGTTATTAATAAATAACCTTTCAAGTTATACAACTTTAACCCCTCGTGTTTGGTTCGTTATTAAGTAGATCACAACCTACTTATTTCTAATATCAATATTCCCATTTATTAACTAGGTTAGACATTCCTAGTTAACTTAGTGGGTTCGGGGGAAATTATGACTAAGTTTATTTTAGGTCCCGTTAACCCGGGCCTTTTATCCATTTTATTTTCTTAAAAGCTTTTGTTCACTTTTTATTTAATATTAGGATTAATTATTTAAATCCTAATATTTACCGGGTAGAATTTACCACTAACGGTACTTTACCCGTCTTTTAGTGCTAATGTGGTTTGATCACCAAACCCATTTTCGGGGTGTTACATCTGGGTAATCCCTGTGGTCATCAAACCGTGGGTCATAGTCTGGAGGATGGGGTGCTGGGACTCTAGGGATTTCA
Source organism: Helianthus tuberosus (assembly GCA_030545235.1). Lineage (NCBI taxonomy): Eukaryota > Viridiplantae > Streptophyta > Magnoliopsida > Asterales > Asteraceae > Helianthus > Helianthus tuberosus. The sequence goes on from CM060363.1 coordinate 65,546,378, forward strand.
ATAGGGTCGAAGGCAGGTAATGGAATCTGGTCTCCTGGGTTTGGTTAGATTTCCATGGGTTGTGTTGGGAATAAGGGTAGTGGCTGGGGTGCTATGATTTGTTCTAAGTTTGGATCTGCGGCTGTGGTAGCTAGTATGTGGAAATTGCCTAATCGTCTATTGAGTATATCCTGAGTCTGGGCATTCATTTCTCTATTCGCGGCTGCTAGAGCTCGCTGTTGCTGTAATTTCCTTATTCTTTTCCTACGCTCGTGAGCTCCCCTACTGAACCATCCTCTCTTTTTGGTAGGGAATGGTTCTTCGGATTGAGCTTTGAATATAAAGATCCCTTCCTCTGTGTCAGCTGAATACCCCGAGGGGGTAGGCTGAGAAGAAGTGCCTTCATCTCTAGGAGAACTAGACAATTGACGATAAGTGTCCGATGTTCCTTGATCACTCAAACTGTAAACTAACAAATTGTCAAATAACACAAAACAATAATATACAGGTATGCATGTAATCACATAGATGATTTCCTTGCGTTTATGCACTAGTTTGCGTATAACCTTCCAGAAAGCGATTTAAAGCTCGAAATCGATCAAGAATTGATATGTGCAAATGATACACACATTTATACAAATCCCAAGTATGAAAAACAATATTTCATTGGTTTGGTATTTGTATGACGGTCGTAGTGACACAGGTGTCACAGTCTCCCCTACTTTAGGAAATTTCGTCCCGAAATTTAATTTTATAGGAAACCTGTGAAGACAACTGTGATTGTTTCGCTTTCGAATGATTACCACGTTATTTAGTCATAGTGACGAGTCATAGTTTCGGTCAAAATGCGTATTTATGCGTATTTTGCAACCAAACTATTCTTAGATATCAAAATCCTTTGTTTTGATATCAAACTTGTTTTCTAACTTCGTTAAACATGTTTTAACATGTTTAACTCGTCACTTTTAGTTTAGTGCTTATATAGGGTCGTAAGATAAGCGGTCTAAACAACCGCTTAGACGTTCGAACCCAACCCGTTTGGTCGATCATTAGGATCCGACCAAGCATATATTGTGACCATAGTTTTATAGGGAATAACCTTCCGAGGTTATACCTTATGGTCACTTCGTTTAGTTAGTTGTATGATAGGTAGTTTATATGCCTTACGTAAATGACCAAAATGCCCTTTTCATGCATAATTGGTATTTAAGCATATGTAACTTAAACTTTTGTCACTTAACTGATTATGCAACATATTTAAACATGTTTAGGCATATAATACTTGTCATAGGACTAGTTAGGCATTCCGAACGCGTTTTACCCGAACGATGCGTTAAAGTAGCGTAAGCTGTCTAAACGGGTCGTAATGGGTCGTAAGCACTTAGGATAGGTTTCAATTTAGTATGTGTGACAACCCTCACTAAACCAGGTATCCGTACGACTTAATTAATAATTAATTACTGCTTAATTACTGTGCTTACTTGAAATTGTGGATAAACTGCTACTTGAATGCTGATACATGTACTTACTTGCATCATACTTTACTTGCTGACACCCCATGTTTTGCTTACAACACCTTTGTGACAACCTCGATGCACCAAACACACAGTAGCACAATGAACAGATAACCTATTAAACGTGCTGTCATAACTAGCACCAGGCAGGCACTGCCTCTAAGGCCTGTAAGAGCCAGAGATAGTTTACTACACTAATAGAAAGTGTAGGGATATAAGGGTTGTAGAACTGCGTCACTAGGAATGAGATTACAGTGACCGGATGTGCCTAAAACATACTTTAAGTACAAAATTCAGCACTTTAATTAAAATTCAGCATTAAGCTACCTAATAAAGTGCCAAAGCACGGGAAAAATATTACTAGACACTTTCCAAAGTGTCGGGAATAAGTTGTGTCACTAAAAATAGTAATAACGACACTTTAAAGCTTTGTTAAGCACTTTAACGGATCACTATCCAACCAAACAACCGGACTTTATCCGGAACATAAAAATATTGCCATCAACACTGTTTTTCTTTTCTGAGCCAGTTAGGGTCCCTGAATACCCTAACACCCGCTATAACGCATGACACACTAGTAACCGGGTTAACCTCTAACTTAACTTAACTAATACTTAACTTATGGTTGGAATTGGACTAGGCTACCCCCCCCCCCCCAACCGAATCGGTCACATTGTGACCACCCCATGTACTTGCATGATTATTTTATTCACACTTGCCTAATATCTTGGAGACATAGGAACTCTTGGATAATAACCATGATTTTTGCCTATAAGTAACTAAGCATAATACACCATAACATTCACACTCTCAAACTCAACAAAAACTCTCCCTCTCCTCTCTAAATAACTCACGGCCGAACACCCCTATATCAATCCATCCATTTTTCGATTTTGTCCAAGCTATTTCAAGAGCATACAAGTGCTAAGGATCACATACGAGGAGGCTTGGTGCATTCGGAACGTGAAGGACCTCTTCTCATTGCTTTTATCCACTCATTCTTCGACTAGATTCTTCCCTAGCCACGAGCTAGTAGTAAGTTACTATAAACACACTCTCGATCTATTTTAAAGTGGTTAAAACGATATGTGACGGTTAAAACTCGTAAACTTACAAGATGATACATAAAAGTCAACTAAAAATGCTAAAAATGATGGTTAAAAGCTAGAATGTTGTGTAAATCTTGTAGGATTTGTTTTGTGTAATTATTTGGGCCCGATCTATGCTGTGGTAGCTCGGATCATCGCCTAACCCGGATTGGTCATGATCATGGATCATGACATAGAGCTTGTTTAAGTGTAACAAGGGTTAAGTGATGAAACTCTACCACACGAGAAACTTGAACTTGTGTAAAAACGATTTTACTTACAAAATAGTGTTTAAAACTAGTAGATCTACGGATCTACAAGCGGTATTTTCAAAAGACCAAGTGTCAAAGAAGTCATATTTTCTAAAACCGGATCTGTCATGAACAAGAATGATTTTTATAAACACACAAGTGTGTAAACACTTGTGTAACACTAATTTTCGACAAGGAACTAGTTTTGTCAAATTTTACTAGAAGTTGTAAAGATGGAATTTCATTAAAAACAAGACTTTTACGAAACCGGATTGATTTATACAAAAGATCCACTAAAAGTGATGAGATTTACTTCATATTTTAGATAAACCACAAGTTCATGCATTTTTGCGATTTACATCTATTTTGACTAGTTTAATGCTTTGAACATTGTTTTGATCGAATGAGAAAATTGTTGGTTTGATTTGTAAAAGAAAATGATACGCTTGAAAGCGTGGCCACCTCCAGTTACAGGGGAAACTCTGGCGAAATTTTCCCAAAAACCTAACACTTAGAAATATTTTCACTACAAGTGTTAGAAATACATTTTTAACGTGTTTTCGAATTATAAAATTTCGCCATGACTTTATTTACAAAATATCGGAGGTGGGGTTTTCACAAAATAAAAACGGGGTAAATATATATATTTGATATATATATCTTTCATAGCGTCACTTGTAAAATGTTTACGAATATTTTGTGAAGTATACAAATATTATTTTTAGGGTAAAAATAATATTACCGAATGTTAACGATTCCAAAATAATACAAACGCCTTCATAATTAATAATAAGTTACAACGGTATAATTATTACCACCCGATCCTTAAAACGTAGCTTACGCAATTCAGAAAATACCAATGAACGCGTATTTGTCAGGAATATTATTTTGGAAAATTGTATGAAATAAAATATAATATTTTTGGGAAAAATGATTATATTTTGAAGTAAGAAATAAAATATATTAAGTGAGACTTAATAATGTATTTCGAATGTTACGAACACGCATGTAATAAATCCCCCATCCTTGGGAAGGAGAATAATTACCAAGTACTTACAAAAATATAAACACGAAATAGTTGTCTAACTATTTCCCAAAAACTTAAACCTTAAGCTAAGGCACGGCCGTCCGTCTAATAGACTTAGTACGTGTAGGTCGTCGCACAGCTGCTTGATCAGGAGATATACTTGGTAGAGACGCACCACTGTGAGTTCATGCTCCCCCTTTTCTTTAACTGTTTTCAGTCTTCTAAACTGCGGGGGTGAAATACATGTTACTATGATTACGAATATTTCTTACATGGTATGGTTAGCGTAAGGAGGGTTATTATTTAGATCATGTGAGTGGGTAGGCGGAAACTTGGGACTATTAATCCTCATAGTAGGACCGAGGGGCAGGAGCGGTAGATCTATCTGGGTGTAGCGAGCCCAGCCCCAGGCCCAAACAGTACGGACCTCGGGGTGACTTTGTACCCAACGCATAAATCTGCTAGGTTTGAGTCTTCCTACTTGCACTTCACAAATATCAATGGCCTTGCAAACCATTGGTGATCTTTTTTTCCTTATTTGCTACATACCAGGATTTTATACTTACAAAGGTTTTACTTACTCACTACACATGAACTTGCTCAACAATTTTTGTTGATTTTTCCAACTTACATGTATTTCAGGTAATTAAGGATCTGGCATGGTATGCTACGTTTTCCCGCTGCATAAGGGTTATGAGGTCATCCAAGTTTAGGAGATGTGGCTTTTTCCTGGACGAGTCACAGTCCTTAAACTGCGTTTATTTCACGTTGGTGTTGTGTCTTTTCAAACAACGTTTCTTTTTATGTTATCAGGTTGTAGTGTCTATCGCATGAGTTAACGCCTTAAGACAATGATTGTGTTACTTATGTTTTAAAACTTAATTCAATGGATGATCCTGCATGATTTTTATTTCATATAGCTTTGTTATGATTAAGCTATGGTATTAAGAAGTCACACTGAATTAACCACGCTTCCGCAAAGCCAGGGTGTGACAGCTTGGTATCAGAGCTCTGATCATAGCGAACTAGGATTCCTTCTCGAGTCTAGACTATGATCACTAGGGCTCTCACGAAAACATTTTTACACTGCATACCACTTAAGTCCAGATCCAAAACGTTTTTATAAACAAATGTTGAGCACATTTTATTTATTATTTATAGGCTCAGTCTGGGAGGCTGAGGCTCGGTCTGGAAGACCGAGGTAGTTGGCTAGTGGGACTAGGAAGAGCAGTCTGAGAGGCTGGGAGAATAGGCTAGTGGGACTAGGAAGAGCAGTCTGAGAGGCTGGGAGAATTTGGCTAGTGGGACTAGGAAGAGCAGTCTGAGAGGCTGGGAGAATTTGGCTAGTGGGACTAGGAAGAGCAGTCTGAGAGGCTGGGAGGCTAGTGGGACTAGGAGAATTGTTTGATTGCTTACTTGGTGACTAATGTGCTTGTCTGATTATATGATTGATTATTTGTACATAATTTGTGTTTGTGTTACAGACACCATGGACTCGTCCGGCACAGGTGATTCGGACACCACGGACCCTAGACCCATAGTATCAGACGACTTAGAGTCTTCAGAGCACGAGGTCCACACATCAGATGTTACCAGCACAGACGAGGATGACTTTCAGCCCTTTGCGCTACCCGACGCTGTCAATGAGCCCGCTGATGGTCCTTTTGCTGGGTGCCTACCACTCGTAGAGATCCCTGCTCCCATACCTTTGGCCGTTTATCCTGCTTACGATATGCTCCTCGATGCCGACGCTGACGACGACGTCGATCCGTTTGATGATGAGCCCCTGGAGGACGATGTTGAGGGCGAGGCCCTTCTAGCTGACGGTGGTCTTTTGTTACTCGCAGATGCTCCAGCTGAGGAGTCACCTGCACACTCACCCGCTCCAGACTCCTTCGAGTCTGTGGCCTCCGCACCGTCACACACTCGGAGCGCACAACACTATTCACACAGTTCAGATCCTGACAGGGCATCATCTGCTGTCTCAGCTCCTAGATTTGCTTTCGATCACGACCTCGATGAGGATTCAGACCCTGTTTTTCCCCTGGACTTGACCCGGACCAGGAGATAGAGTTCATCCACTTGGATCAGCCTATGGTCGACCCAGTAGACCCAGTTGACCCTGCATTCGCTGATCATGCAGATTTTGATATGGAGTTCGTTGATCCCGAGCCTGCCATGGCCCTTGAGCCAGTAGCTGCTCCTGACCCAGTGTTTGAGCATGACCCTGATCATGCTGGCATGCCCATTAATCCTGTGATTTCTGACCTACCCATTGATGATCACCCTGCTGATGCACCACTACTGGAGGGTGACCATGTTATTGCTGCTGGTCATGTTGATCCCCTACTTATCGCTGTTATACCTGCTGACTCTCTTGTTGCACCCCACCCTGACCTGTGCCTATACGGTTCGATCATGCGCCTTTTGCAACCCAAGTTGATCCTCGATACGCGCACACCCGAAATGGGTGGGTAGACGATGACAATGGTTACCCACCTTTCAAGTTTCCTGTGATGCTCTCTTGTGGCTCCTGTTTCAGCCCCTGTTCCAGCTCCCATGGATGCACCTTTGCTACCCACACTCACCGCTGATGTCCTCCACACCGTTACATGACCCGGAGCCTGCACTTGAACCAGCTACTACACCATTTGGGTCAGCTTGATGTTGCGCCTGCTGAACCTACACCTTTACGTGGTCACGATCCTGTTTCTTTTTGTCTGCCGGACGTTGCTCCCCTTACAGCTACCTGCATCAGACAACCCCCTCATTTGTGGAGAAGTTCGTTTTTCCTTGTGAAGACCGACGCCCGTGCACCATCGTGCCTAACACTTTCTGTCTGGACATACCCGCGCCTAGTAGAGATGCTCCAGGCCACACCGCTTGCTATATTCACCTCTACAACGCTCGATAAGCCGATTTGATGGTCCCTATAAACGCACTATGCTAACTATAAACCCTCACCATTTCTCGCGTTATGAAAACCACACAAGTTGCTCCTGTAACATCAACTGCAGTTGAGGATATGAGTCGCGAAACGTGGAAGCTTGAGCTGACACCACAAAGAGCAACGTCAAATGCAAAACGTTACATAACCAAAAACATGAGTTAAGTGTCTACATCACAAGACAGCATATTGTCTGAAAACTTTAAGTAAACACCACGCCCTCCACCAGCATGCCTTGATCCGCCACGTACATCAGGATCCCTTTTATGCTCTTGACCTCTGAAATTTCACCGTCCTCAGGATCTCGATACTCGTTCCTTTTACCATTAAGCGGCAAATCAGTTGACTACTTCGAGGAATATACGAGCTCGCAGAGGAATTCAAGCATGTCGACAGTTTACTTTTCTTTCCTTCCCCCCCACCTTAGTCACCAGAAATGTTGGGGTCTGGATAACGCAGACTGCGTTATGATTGGGTAGAGACCCCAAGATTGTGGAAATTTGTGAAGACCACGTCTGACTACGTAATTTAGATATGCGGATATACTTGTTGGGCAAGGGTAGGGAGACCCGGTGACCCGGATAATGTGATACATTTTGTAAGACAATGAAGTTGTAGCTGGAAAACGATGGGAACCAATTGTCATTAAGCATGCGCCCAAAGCACTGTGGCCAATAACCAACGAAAGCACAGTCGCCATGTCATTACTAAATGCGATCGGTAACGCTTATGTGCGTACTAAAATTTTAATACTACATGTTTACTTGCTATACTTTCATTAAACGAAACCCTCAAATTACGTACGAATGTTATGAGTTTGAAGCAATGTGCTTACCCGTATAATGAAAACCTAATCATAAGACGTGATACCAATATAATGGGAATGTGCTATGACTGAGAAACACGTGTTTGTTTGATATACTTTCGGTAAACATGATTCCAATTACTTGCTTGATAAATGGCGTGATGTGTAATATGATGACTTAAACATGTGTGATACAAGTGTTACGAACAACTATTTATGTTCCCCGAATAGAAGCGACCTAACTAACATGAACTTCTTCCTAGAAGATGTCGCATCAAGAGATCACCCGACTGACTGAGGCAGAATGGTTAGCGCACGCCTCTCGAGTCAGAGCTCGGCACGAGGTTCTTCGCTACCAACATGGCGAAGGTGCCTCGGGGAGAAACCTACCTAACGGTAATGTTTAAGTCACCTGAGACACATTACGATACGTTTGGAAAGTCCCCAAAGTGCCTTGCTAATACCTTTTGTGATGATGAATTCTTGGATACAGGTTGTACCTACCAGCATTTCCTAGAATGCAACCCTCTGAATTTCGGTGGCACGGGAGGTGCCATAGCTTTTGTAAAATGGGCTGAGAATGTGGATGCCGTTGTGCGAATGAGTGGTTGCACGCCAGAGCAGCAAGTCCCGTATGTTTCCGGATTGCTACAAGATGGAGCTCTATTATGGTGGAACCGTAAGGTTCGAGAATTGGGCGAGGCTGTAGCATATGCGATGTCGTGGAGCGAGCTGAAAGAAATAATGCGGAAGGAGTATTGTTCTCAGAAGGATATCCAAGGGTTGGAACTAGAGTTCTGGGAGCTACAGAAGGAAGGTCCAGATGTGGTGAAGCACGTGCGAAGGCTTTACGATTTGTCGCGGGTCATTCCGTACCTAGTGGAACCCGAGTTGAAGAAAATGGAGCAATCCATTTGGGAACTGACACCTCAAGCCTTGAGCTTGATGATGGTATCAACGCCACCATCACCCACGATTGCCCATGTGATAGGACTGGAGCTCAATAAGGAAGCACTTAGATTAGTGAAACTTTCGATCCCGGACGAGAAGAAGGAAACACCAGTGGAGACATCTGGGAAGAACAAAAGGAAGCTCGGCGAATTTCAGGGAGGTGATCAGGCAAATGAAAAGAATAAGGCCAAAAAGGGAAAGATGTACCTGGGTAATCTACCTAAGTGTGAAGTATGCCAGCGCCATCATAACGGGAAATGCGGTAATAGGAAGTGTGACAACTGTGGTAAAAGGGGACACGACAGGGAAACGTGTTGGCAGGAGACGAAAAGGGGAAAGGAAGGTTGCAACAGCAATGGTAAGGGGCAGCTTGGGAAGGATTGCCCAAGGGAGATTAACCAAGACCATGAAGGAACATCCAACACCGAAGCTAGTAAAGCATGCCAGGACCCAGATATGGTCGCTGGTACGTTCTTTACCAACCCAAAAATTTTTCATTCATGTTATTTGATACCAGTGCCGACCATAGCCCCGCATCTCATGGAATTAGGAATCTACTTAGCTTAGTAGAGAATAAGTTAGACAACCCACTCTTAATGGGGCTGGTTAATAAACGACCTCGTCATAGTAGCTAGGATGAAACCGTGGTCGAGCAACCAAGCGGAGAATCGTTATCCGCATCCCGGAGTCGAAGGACGAAGCAATCGTGACCGATGAGTCAACGGACAGGAGGAGCCGCAGAACTAAGCACGAAGATCTTCTTATTACAACAAAATGCCCTAAGGTCTTCCCCGAGGGTTTGCCATAATGTTCTCTCCCACGGCTAATCCTGTTCGCATCAGATAAATTCCCGGTGTCGCACCTGCAGTCAATACCCCTCAACGACTTACATCTTCGGGAACGCAAGGATTGACAGTGAAGCTTCAGAAGTGGATGGAGAAGGAAGATAACAGACCAAAAATCCCCTGTTGGGGAAGACCCCATATCTGCTCGTCAAAAAGGGGGATGATGAGTTTCAAGTAAGCGTCAGCTACCAGGAACCGAACGAACTAACCCACCAGATTCAGTAACTCTTGCTAAAAATTAGCGGACTTCTTACACGAGCGACTATGATGATTCAACTACTACTACATGACTGATCAACGATCGAACATCGTTAGCAGAACAACTCAGGGAGTATACCAAGGTAAAATTGTGGGACAATGATTGTGCTTAGATATAAACAAAATGCTGCTTCCTACACAATGAATAAACCAGACCCACACGAGGTGCGGAATCTAGAAAAACTAGAAGCCTTACATCTAGGAACCATATCTGTCAACTCAATCAAACACCATTAACTTGACCAACTTGTCATTGCAGCTAACGAACCCAAAAGTGCTTAAATTTTCTTCCGTTGAAGCCTTCACTTTCACTTCTAACAAGTAGGAATTTGCATTTCTACTCCCCTCAAGTAGTTGCATCACGTTGTTTTCCTTCGCTGAGAGCGAACGCACGTTTGCTTCGTATATTTGGTCACTTATTCGTTTTGGTAAGAACGCATCACTTCATCACTTGAAAACCTATATATAACCCATGCACCATTTGCTACGCATGTGGTTTCATTTCGAATAAACGCTTCATGAATGTTCAATCTAATTACTGGTTGTGATTCGAATGACCTACATTTTTGTCATTGTTGACTCTTTTGTTATCAAGTCAACACACTTATTGGAACTACCTTCTTTCAAGTTACATGTTTGCTATCATGTCAAGATTTCCTTGTTGATATGTACGTTTATTGTTTGGTTACGTCGAAACTAGGTTCAACTGCTTGAACTTATCCAGTTCACATGCTTAATTTGAGACGCCATATGATGCATTGAGAGCATCATATTCTAATACTTTGGCACAGATTCTTTTGTTTCGGGTCGTAGTAGACTTATTTGGTCTAAGACTCCACTAAATCGTTGATAGATTTCTATACCTTACAGTGATACTTTCATAGAACAGAAGCTTGCGCTTATTTGACTACTCACTTCGTATATGGATTTAATTGATTATTTGACAACTTGCCCTAAATCCGTTTCTTTATCACAATTAAATCACTCTCAACACACTTGCGTGCTGAGTCAAAGGTACATAAATTCATTTCATATCATGGTGTACCCCCTAACGATTCTTCCGTTACCAATCAAATGCCTTGCAGTACTTAGTTTCATCTTCCGACTTGATCCGGTACACCTTCATCTGGTCTCAAACTCGGTGAATTTGTTCAGTCACCGCTATTATGGAAATCATGTCGTTGAGATACCTTGTGGTGTCTTTACAAACTTGTAGCTTGTGCTAATCATGGTCAACCGTTCCACGCAAAATACATAAACTTTTGTTGACTTGTCATTTACATATTCCTGATGCAACTACAAATCAAAGCAAGGATACACCAGGTTCGTCTGTATTCATTCAGTGTATCCTCACAGTTCAAAAGGTTCAAACGCACTGAACCTTGCCACTCGTCTACTCGGGAGTTGACAGATCACCTTACCATTTCATCGAGTTGAAAATTTCTGAATTTGTATAGAGGGTGCTATGTTTCGTGAAAACTCGCTGGGATACTGCGATCGGACATTTGAGGATCTTATTAGTTGAAACTCCTCTCATGTGGACCCCCTGCTAGCTGGAATATATTAGGCTATACGTAAAGCACGTTTTGTACTTCTAACATCAATTGCTATGAGCACCCACCTTCTTAACCCTAGGGTACGGATTGTTAAGTATTCTTGGACCCCCAAGTGTGAGTAAGGGTTGATTCGGTTTGATGACTATCTACCTCGATATTAATTATGTATCCATGTGTGACGTGACCATAAGGAGATAAGGTAGTACAAATTTCGGGGACGAAATTTCTTTAACGGGGGGAGAATGTGACAACCCTCACTAAACCAGGTATCCGTACGACTTAATTAATAATTAATTACTGCTTAATTACTGTGCTTACTTGAAATTGTGGATAAACTGCTACTTGAATGCTGATACATGTACTTACTTGCATCATACTTTACTTGCTGACACCCCATGTTTTGCTCACAGCACCTTTGTGACAACCTCGATGCACCAAACACACAGTAGCACAATGAACGGATAACCTATTAAACGTGCTGTCATAACTAGCACCAGGCAGGCACTGCCTCTAAGGCCTGTAAGAGCCAGAGATAGTTTACAACACTAATAGAAAGTGTAGGGATATAAGGGTTGTAGAACTGCGTCACTAGGAATGAGATTACAGTGACCGGATGTGCCTAAAACATACTTTAAGTACAAAATTCAGCACTTTAATTAAAATTCAGCATTAAGCTACCTAATAAAGTGCCAAAGCACGGGAAAAATATTACTAGACACTTTCCAAAGTGTCGGGAATAAGTTGTGTCACTAAAATAGTAATAACGACACTTTAAAGCTTTGTTAAGCACTTTAACGGATCACTATCCAACCAAACAACCGGACTTTATCTGGAACATAAAAATATTGCCATCAACACTGTTTTTCTTTTCTGAGCCAGTTAGGGTCCCTGAATACCCTAACACCCGCTATAACGCATGACACACTAGTAACCGGGTTAACCTCTAACTTAACTTAACTAATACTTAACTTATGGTTGGAATTGGACAAGGTTACCCCCCCCCCCCCCAACCGAATCGGTCACATTGTGACCACCCCATGTACTTGCATGATTATTTTATTCACACTTGCCTAATATCTTGGAGACATAGGAACTCTTGGATAATAACCATGATTTTTGCCTATAAGTAACTAAGCATAATACACCATAACATTCACACTCTCAAACTCAACAAAAACTCTCCCTCTCCTCTCTAAATAACTCACGGCCGAACACCCCTATATCAATCCATCCATTTTTCGATTTTGTCCAAGCTATTTCAAGAGCATACAAGTGCTAAGGATCACATACGAGGAGGCTTGGTGCATTCGGAACGTGAAGGACCTCTTCTCATTGCTTTTATCCACTCATTCTTCGACTAGATTCTTCCCTAGCCACGAGCTAGTAGTAAGTTACTATAAACACACTCTCGATCTATTTTAAAGTGGTTAAAACGATATGTGACGGTTAAAACTCGTAAACTTACAAGATGATACATAAAAGTCAACTAAAAATGCTAAAAATGATGGTTAAAAGCTAGAATGTTGTGTAAATCTTGTAGGATTTGTTTTGTGTAATTATTTGGGCCCGATCTATGCTGTGGTAGCTCGGATCATCGCCTAACCCGGATTGGTCATGATCATGGATCATGACATAGAGCTTGTTTAAGTGTAACAAGGGTTAAGTGATGAAACTCTACCACACGAGAAACTTGAACTTGTGTAAAAACGATTTTACTTACAAAATAGTGTTTAAAACTAGTAGATCTACGGATCTACAAGCGGTATTTTCAAAAGACCAAGTGTCAAAGAAGTCATATTTTCTAAAACCGGATCTGTCATGAACAAGAATGATTTTTATAAACACACAAGTGTGTAAACACTTGTGTAACACTAATTTTCGACAAGGAACTAGTTTTGTCAAATTTTACTAGAAGTTGTAAAGATGGAATTTCATTAAAAACAAGACTTTTATGAAACCGGATTGATTTATACAAAAGATCCACTAAAAGTGATGAGATTTACTTCATATTTTAGATAAACCACAAGTTCATGCATTTTTGCGATTTACATCTATTTTGACTAGTTTAATGCTTTGAACATTGTTTTGATCGAATGAGAAAATTGTTGGTTTGATTTGTAAAAGAAAATGATACGCTTGAAAGCGTGGCCACCTCCAGTTACAGGGGAAACTCTGGCGAAATTTTCCCAAAAACCTAACACTTAGAAATATTTTCACTACAAGTGTTAGAAATACATTTTTAACGTGTTTTCGAATTATAAAATTTCGCCATGACTTTATTTACAAAATATCGGAGGTGGGGTTTTCACAAAATAAAAACGGGGTAAATATATATATTTGATATATATATCTTTCATAGCGTCACTTGTAAAATGTTTACGAATATTTTGTGAAGTATACAAATATTATTTTTAGGGTAAAAATAATATTACCGAATGTTAACGATTCCAAAATAATACAAACGCCTTCATAATTAATAATAAGTTACAACGGTATAATTATTACCACCCGATCTTTAAAACGTAGCTTACGCAATTCAGAAAATACCAATGAACGCGTATTTGTCAGGAATATTATTTTGGAAAATTGTATGAAATAAAATATAATATTTTTGGGAAAAATGATTATATTTTGAAGTAAGAAATAAAATATATTAAGTGAGACTTAATAATGTATTTCGAATGTTACGAACACGCATGTAATAAATCCCCCATCCTTGGGAAGGAGAATAATTACCAAGTACTTACAAAAATATAAACACGAAATAGTTGTCTAACTATTTCCCAAAAACTTAAACCTTAAGCTAAGGCACGGCCGTCCGTCTAATAGACTTAGTACGTGTAGGTCATCGCATAGCTGCTTGATCAGGAGATATACTTGGTAGAGACGCACCACTGTGAGTTCATGCTCCCCCTTTTCTTTAACTGTTTTCAGTCTTCTAAACTGCGGGGGTGAAATACATGTTACTATGATTACGAATATTTCTTACATGGTATGGTTAGCGTAAGGAGGGTTATTATTTAGATCATGTGAGTGGGTAGGCGGAAACTTGGGACTATTAATCCTCATAGTAGGACCGAGGGGCAGGAGCGGTAGATCTATCTGGGTGTAGCGAGCCCAGCCCCAGGCCCAAACAGTACGGACCTCGGGGTGACTTTGTACCCAACGCATAAATCTGCTAGGTTTGAGTCTTCCTACTTGCACTTCACAAATATCAATGGCCTTGCAAACCATTGGTGATCTCTTTTTCCTTATTTGCTACATACCAGGATTTTATACTTACAAAGGTTTTACTTACTCACTACACATGAACTTGCTCAACAATTTTTGTTGATTTTTCCAACTTACATGTATTTCAGGTAATTAAGGATCTGGCATGGTATGCTACGTTTTCCCGCTGCATAAGGGTTATGAGGTCATCCAAGTTTAGGAGATGTGGCTTTTTCCTGGACGAGTCACAGTCCTTAAACTGCGTTTATTTCACGTTGGTGTTGTGTCTTTTCAAACAACGTTTCTTTTTATGTTATCAGGTTGTAGTGTCTATCGCATGAGTTAACGCCTTAAGACAATGATTGTGTTACTTATGTTTTAAAACTTAATTCAATGGATGATCCTGCATGATTTTTATTTCATATAGCTTTGTTATGATTAAGCTATGGTATTAAGAAGTCACACCGAATTAACCACGCTTCCGCAAAGCCAGGGTATGACAGTATGTAAGCTTTGTTAAACCATATTACATTAGTTCCAATACTCATTTGGTTTACGAAGCCTCATCCTATCCGATCTTCCAATTTAGGTCCGATTTATTAACATAGTTACCCATATTAGGTGCCGTTTGATTCCGTGATCCCTCTAGCTTTGCTTGGTTGTTATTCAAGACTTCTAAGCATCCTCAAGTGAGTACATAGTCCCCTCTTTTACTGCTTTCAAATGTTTTGGGGTGAAACATAAGTGCCTATTTGTTATTTTCATGATTTCAACTGTATGATTACACATGCTTAATACTTATTCTTTTGACAGATTAAACAATTTTCTATGGTTTAAACACTAATTTTCAAAGATTATAAGTTATTGGATTGTACTTATTTTACACATTCACCAAGCCGATTGGTAGTACGATATAGCGCTATAGGATTAGACACCCCATTCCTGTTGTATGGAATGTCAGAAACCAAATTTTTATCCAAGAAATTACCTTTGTGGTATTTCTATAGTCTCTAAGGTGTAGTTTGATGCACTAAGGTTTGAATGAATACTAAATCACCTTTTCTTTTGTATATTTCGATATACTTCCAAAGTATAGTTTGATATGCTCCCATATGTGATATTATTTACCAAAGTATATTTGATATACTTTGTACAAAACCAACATATAATTTGTTATTTACTAAAGCATAGTTGATATGCTATTTTCAAACCAAAACATAGTTGATATGTTATTTTCAAAACGTAAAGCATAGTTTGATTTGTTATTTACAAAACCAAAGTATACTTATGATATACTACTGAAGACTATTATTTTAACAACTAAAGTGTATTTGATATACTATCTGTTTAACTGTTTTGAAACAAAAATATATTTTAATATATATTACTTAACCGACTTTCTCAAAACCAAGGTATACTTTTATATATAATAAAAGCCTTTTTATCAAAATATTGTTTTACAAACAACATATTTTATACAAACTCATTTTTACTTAGTTATTCATTTCATTATGCATCTTTCTTTTATATCATCTGATTTCTTATCGATTTTTCGTTTGATTTCTAAAAAGAAAATATTTTAAGATTCATGACTACTTTTGTTAAACATTTTTCTTTAAACTTACACGTCATGAATCCTATTATAATAAAACCTATGTATCTCACAGGCATTTTTATGTTGACGTACCTATTTTTACATATGTTTCAGGTGCTGCTATGTGATGATTGTTGATGCATGCTATACATAGGACGGAATCGTGCCTTAGCGACTTTAAAATTTGAAAGACAATATCTGTATTTATCTGATTGTAATAAAACAATGAGTTCAATAATTCAATAAAACAAAACTATTTGATCCATGGTTGTGAAACAATGATTCTGTTACGACACTCCCCGACGTTTCCGCCACGATTTGTTGTTTTACATGTTCGGGGTGTGACAACCCTGAACCTTGCGAGGCTATTGACTGAACCGCTCCCCAACCTGCAGAAGGGGAGACCGACGCCCAAACTCAGTGCGTGGTAGATGCTTGGAAGCATTCGGATTTCATATGTCGAGGCCTTTCGGATGCATTGTATAATGTGTACTACAATGTCAAGACTTCCAAAGACTTATGGGATGCCTTGGACAAAAAGTACAAAACGGGGGATGCTGGCACAAAGAAATTTGTGGTAGCCCGTTTCTTGGAATACAAAATGGTTGATACTAAAACCGTTATGAATCGAATCCAAGACTTGGAAATTATACTACATGACATCCTCACGGAAGGCATGACACTTAGCGAGACATTTCAAGTGGCAGCAATGATTGAAAAGTTACCACCTAGTTGGGTGGATTTTAAGAATTATCTTAAACACAAACGAAAGGAGATGACTAGAGAGGGTCTTATTGTTTGTCTTCGGATTGAAGAGGACAATAGAATTGCCCAAAAAGGCAGCTTTGCGCAAACAACTGCTAGCGCAAATATGGTTGAACATGGGCAATCCTCTAAGGGCAACAAGGGTAAGGGGAAGAAAGATAAAGAGAAAGCAAAGGCTATCAAGCTTGGACCAAAGAAAGGGGTTGTGAAAAAGAAGCCTCAAGCATTCCAAGGGGCTTATTACAACTGTGACGAGCCGGGGCATCGGGCTAACCAATGCAAGAAACCAAAACGTGAGCGTGCGCACATGATGGATGAAGACGGAATGCCTTTGGTGGCAAATATTTCCAACAAAACCGCATTGATGGATGAGGCCATTACTATGACCAACACTCTAAAAGGATGGTGGGTTGATACGGGCACAACCCGTCATGTATGCCCAGACAAGAACCTCTATAGCACCTTCAGAGAGTTTGCGGGAGATGAGAAGCTGTACATGGGAAATGCAGCCACCGTGGATATCATGGGTGAAGGCACGGTGATTTTAAAGTGGACTTCGGGGTAGGAGCTCACTCTAAGAAACGTTTTGTACGTTCCGGACTTGCGCAAAAGCCTAGTCTCGGGATGGTTGCTTAATAAGCTTGGATTTCGTTTAGTATTTGAAAGTGACAAGTTTGTTCTTACTAAACGTGGCACGTATGTTGGTAAGGGCTATGCCCTCAATGGAATGTTTAAATTGAAGGTAATGGCTGTCAAAAAGGACATGAATAAAATTTCTACTACTTCTACTTATATGCCTAAGTTTTCCGATTTGAATAAATGGCATGGTAGATTAGGTCACGTAAATTTTAATTCAATACGTCGTTTAATCAATTTAAAATATATACCAACATTCCATATTGATTCACATTCAAAATGCGAAACATGTGTAGAATCCAAACTTACAAGATCATCATCAAAATCGGTTGAACGAATAACCGAACCCCTTGATTTAATTTACACCGATATTTGTGATTTAAAAGCGGTACCCACAAGAGGAGGAAATAAGTACTTTATCACGTTTACTGATGATTGTACTAAATATTGCTATGTATATTTACTTAAAAGAAAAGACGAAGCAATAAATAAATTTATCTTGTATAAAAATGAAGTTGAGAATCAACTTCAAAAGAAGATAAAAGCTGTGAGAATCGATCGAGGGGGCGAATATGTTGCACCTTTTGCCGATTTATACGCAAAAAGTGGCATTATACATGAGTGTACACCTCCTTATTCTCCACAATCAAATGGCGTGGCGGAATGAAAGAACCGTACATTGAAAGAAATGATGAACGCCATGTTGATCACTTCTGGGGTGAGCCAGGACATGTGGGGGGAAGCCATTCTCTCGGCCAATTATCTTTTAAACAAGATACCACTCAAAAAGTGGGACGAAACTCCATATGAGTTATGGAAAGGAAGAAAACCTTCATACAAATACTTAAAAGTGTGGGGGTGCCTAGCAAAGGTGATTGTACCACTTCCTAAGGCTCTTAGGATAGAACCCAAAACTGGTGATTGCATATTCATTGGGTATGCGCATCAAAGTAGTGCACATCTCTTTCTTGTACATGAGTCCAAGAATCCAGATGTACACGAACACACTATCATGGAGGCGAATCCTAACGTTGTTTCGTACTTTGAAAATGTGTTTCCTTTGAGAGGACAAACACATGCAACGTCATCAACACCCAATTTTGAAGTAGGTGCAACCACTTGGGTATCGTTGGATATTCAAAAGGAAGATGAAAACTGATGAAAGTATTGATAAATGCAAGGCTAGGTTGCTGATTAAAGGATTTAGACAAAAGGAAGGTCTAGATTACTTTGAAACCTACTTGCCTGTGACACGCATAACCTCCATAGGATTGGTTCTTGCTATAGTGACTTTAAGAAATTTGGAAGTTCACCAAATGGATGTTAAAACCGCATTTCTAAATGACGATTTAGAAGAAGAGATTTACATGGAGCAACATGAAGGTTTCTCCGCCCCAGGTCAAGAGGGTAAAGTATGTAAACTCGTCAAGTCTTTGTATGGCTTGAAGCAAGCTCCAAAACAATGGCACAAAAAATTTTATTATGTCATGATTGATAATGGTTTCAAAATAAATGAGTGCGATAAATGTGTTTTTTTCAAAGACATAAATGAAGGTTATGTGATCTTATGCCTTTATGTAGACGATATGCTTATCACTGGGAGTAATGATAAAATTATCAAAGCTACTAAAAACATGTTGAAAACGAGATTTGACATGAAAGACATGGGTTTAGAGGATGTGATTCTTGGAGTAAAAATCATAAGAACCGAAGATGGTCTTGTATTAAGTCAATCTCATTATGTGGATAAAATTCTTGAAAAATTCAATTCGGGAGATACGAGTGTGGCTCGAACTCCAGTTGATACCTTCCAACATCTAACAAAAAAAATAGAGGAGAGGGAGTTGCTCAGTTAGAGTACTCAAGAATTATTGCCAGTCTGATGTATCTAATGACATGTACTAGACCCGACTTAGCATACGTGGCGAGTAGGCTAAGTTGATATACAAGCAATCCAAGTCATGAACATTGGAAAAGTATAACAATGGTGCTTAGATACATAAGATACACAAGAGATTATGGGCTGCATTATACCCGACAACCAGCAGTGATCGAAGTATACTGTCGCAACCCCCGGCCCCTACCTGGGAACGGGCGACCGCGAACCAGTTATTAGTGGTATCGGTGTTTATCAATTTGGCAGCGGAATTTTCATCAGGATAGACGGTTAGGAATATTTTATCAGAGTAAAATACCACATTTTATAATATTAAATACATGGGAGATTCCCAAGTTTCCATTACAAATATGTTTATAGGGATAAACCCTAATTTATTGAAATAAAACATCTTCTTTATTTAGGTACCTTTTATAGCCACTTTTCCCAAGCCTTCAGTGCTGTCCAGCTAGCTTCTAATTGGCTTTCACATTTTGTTACCTGAAACGCGTTTAAAAACATTTTTCAGTGAGAAATACTGGTGAGTGAATCCCAATTTAATCAAAACAATTTTATCATTATACAGTATTGAGAGCGATTACAATGTTTATATCTACACAATTACTCATTCAGTACTGTCAATCCTGACTGGTGGGTCATATTACTCATTGTGTATCTCATTGTCCAATGGTAACGAGTTCCACATTTTGTATACAAAACCCCAACATACCGGCAGTAATTGAAGAATTTCAAAGACTCAATCACTGCTAATTATATTTTAAAACATTTAAGGTTTTGTAAAAATGGTTTACAAAAAGATTTCACAAAAGGAGATTACTCACATTGCTAATTTAGGTTTTTCCTTTGTGACTTCCTGGTTATAATCTATTAATTAAAACAATGCACACGCGTTAGTATAATAACCCATTTTACATTAGTTATACCATCCCCGAGACAGAACTCTAACGACTACGTCGGGCAGAGCCTCGACAGCCGTTACGGAGCACTAGATCAATCGGGCAGCGTATCTAATACGTAACCGGGGGTTAAAATACTTACAACGAGGCAGAACTTCGCTAATTTAGTGGGTATTATACCCGATATAATTTCTACACTTCAAAATTTTTAGAGAGAAAGAGAATTGTGAGCGGTTTGGACTGAATGCCGATGGCATCCATTTATTGTGCCTGATCTCAACTTCCTCGTGGCCAGCGAGAGCAACAAGGCAGGGCTTCGCGCCTCGTGAGAGCCTCTAGGGTAGGCCCTAGCTTGGCTGACTCAAGGGGTAGTGTCACACCCCGATATTTCCACATATTACCGGTGGGCCTGGCGGGGAGTATTGTGACGTAGTTGATATCATCATAGTCAATACACACAATATAATAGCACAGCGAAAGGCTTGGTGAATAAACTATTACAAACCATAATGTCTGAGTGTCCGAATAAAAGAATATACAGACTTGGTTGTAATAAGATCCACAGGCGGATCATAAAAAGTACAAGAAAACAAAAATAACCGACTTCAGGTATCTAGGGATTTGCAAGATCCTCTTATACGACACCTAATAGCTCCAGCGTATTACGAGAGGTACCTGTCAATCAGTCTTTAGAAAATACGTCAGTTTACACTGGTAAATACAATTAACTGACTCTTTTGAAAACATTATGAAAATTTATTTAAGTGCACAAGGCATAAATCATTTATAACTTGGGACAATTATTTAAAGATAATCTTGTATATAGATTTACATGTTTGTCATACAATTGGGGCCGGTTGTAAGCCGGTCATGATTAACGGACTCACCACTTATAGAACCCACAAATGAGTTATCCCTAACATGTGGGTTTATATTTTAGCATTTACATCTGTCAGGTGTATGCCTACACCCCGTGCATAGGTCGTGGCCATTTTCAAATGAAATGAGCCGAGGATATCCAGGACACGGTCGAATTAACCCCCAATGCTTTTGTTATCAAACAAGACAGATTAAAAAGGGTTATGTAAATTTATTAATGGCAACCCGATTAAATGATTTCATACCCGACCAAGCGGTATTATTATAAGACCGTATCCCAATCCCGTATAAGGGAAAATAAGTTAAAAGTATTTACCTCAGCTAAATGTGAAAGGTAACTCAGCCGTATAATCCTAAAGCTTTATGATGATACCTTCTACTGGATGCTACTTAATCTGTATAGAAGGTTTAATAACCTATTAGGATGCTAACGGGTCTTTAGTTAAGTCAAAGACTTAGACCAGCTAGCTAGAAAGAAACTTTACGGTTCTAAATGCTAGATTAAGCGGAGATCAGAATAGAATGTGGTTTAGACCCGAAAAGCTTGAATACTTGTATAATATGGGTAAACTAAACACATTCTGGAATTT
Source organism: Helianthus tuberosus (assembly GCA_030545235.1). Lineage (NCBI taxonomy): Eukaryota > Viridiplantae > Streptophyta > Magnoliopsida > Asterales > Asteraceae > Helianthus > Helianthus tuberosus. Next base: position 65,568,066 of record CM060363.1, read on the forward strand.
GAGAATTTAATGATAAGGTTAAACCCGTTTCGGCTATTTTACGTAAACTAGTCACATAAACCGATCCGAACGCGTAAACACGTAACGGGTAACCAAATGAATTATATACAGGTCTCAAATGTAATTATGCTTAAAATATGTTAATACATCAGTAGGATGTTAACATATATGCCCAAAAAGTATTAAAAACCAATTTAAGTCCCGTAAGGGCATTTTGGTCATTTTAATAATTATAAAAGAGATTTTATAACAAACTAAAGTTTTGGTCTTTTGTAATCAGTAAAAATATTTATTTTTTCTCATTACATCAGTATGATATTACATATATGTGAGGTTTACCATTTATGACCAAACTATGCCCCACAAGGGCATTTTGGTCATTTCACATAGGCTTTTAAGGACATTTTTTGAAATCTAAGTTCATAACTTACACCTACTATAATAATATTAAAATTTGTTTGAAAGTTCAGTAGGTAACAAGTCTTAGATGTTAAATATGGTTTTAAACCATACTATGCACCTAAATTGTGTAAAACTCGCTAATTGACGATAATCAAGATTAAATCTGAGATTTTGATCATTTTTAAATGCTCAAAATAATTTATTTAATGTTTGAAATTAGTAGGAAAAAGTTTGGCATTCAAATCATTTGTTAATCTCATTTTATGCATGAAAAGGGTATTATCGTCATTTACCAAATTACACAAGAACTCTATGATTTAGACAGATAATAATCTGACCAAAAATTTTAAAATTCCTTAAAAATAATATCTCAACTGTAGGTAATGAGTTTTGGTTCAAAATCCAAGTTTAAACATGTATTATGCAAGATATCGCAATTTAATTAATAAAAAGCTTCTAATTACGATATCGAGCATAACTTCTATTTGAGACCAAGAACTGATGTCAAATTTTCGGTACAAGCTTATATATCAGTAGCAAAGGTTTTTGTCCTCTCACATTTCTAAAAACCTCATTTATATGTCAAAAAGGCATTTTCGGCATTTATAAGCATATTAACAAACAAGAGCATATAATTCAAACTATTAAGGACCAAGCAATATAACTCCAGAGGGTTATACTACTGAATATTGTGGTCCTAATGGAAGCTTAAAACATGGGAGAATTAAGCTTAAACGGGTCAGAACTGAAAGTCAAAGCAAAAGTCAAGTTTTTGCGACTTTCGGTTATAAACTGACCTTAGACTGATAATTGCCGGGTTAGGACTGATTAAACATGTTTTAATATTAATTACCAAGTCATTAGAATGTTAAAATATAATTTAGAACCTCTGTTTTATTAATTTATGTCATTTTTAAACTTTCTGTCCAGTTTGACTTTTTGTCAAACTAGTTTGACCAGACAATGAACTAGTCAAACGAAATAATTAGGAGGTGCCCTTTTAAGGGTTAATCACCTACCCTAATATGGTTCCATAACCACTTTCGTTTCAGTCAGTGGCTGGACCATTTGTGATTAAACCGAAAGTCAAAGCTTAATTACGATATGTTTGACTTTTCGGTTTTTAAACTAATTAAAAGGACTAAGCAGGGATTAAAACTCTTACTAATGGTCCTTGCTATCTTTTCCACACTTGAGAGTCTTCTCCTAATGCTTGCAAGCTCCAGAAGTGAGTTCTTTGAAAGTTGTTTCAAATGTGGGCAAATGAACAAAGAACTAGAGCTCCTTATATACTAATTTGCAAGCATTTGGATCATCTACAGCTGTTATGGAGGCTCCTAGGATCACTCCAGCTGTCCTTGTGGTAATATAAACCCGTCTAACAGCCCCTGGTATCGATTACAAGAAGTTAAAATCAGTTTGGAGCTGATAACCTACACCTGGCAGGTGTTTTCTGTGCTGGGGACTTTTACACGGCCCGTGTAGGTTTAGAAGGGGGTTTACGCGCCCCGCGTAAACTTGCTGATCGGGTTAAAACACTTTCAAACTTAACAGATTCAATCCCTGGTCGTTTTAAACCTTAATTAACTTGATTTTTTACATGTAAGGCCCTTGTAGTTAGTTTGTAGAGGTTCAAGGATGTATAATCAAACTTCGTTAGGCTCGGTTTCGTTAAATATCACTGTAAATGCAAGTTTCATTATATTGACACTTTTCACCCAAAGACTTGAAAACTTGCTTAACGATCTCGAAATCACGTGAAATTTATACCACTTATTCTTGAGAGTATATTTGAATATTTCGAAGCCTCGGGTTCGTTAAAAGGTCACTCAGAGGTAAGAATTTACATGTTGACACGTTTAACCCCTGCAGCTTTAAAATCTTCCGATTATTTTTACAAACGGCTTCTTATATCCAATTAATCACTCGTTTAAGAATATTTTCTTCACGTATGGTCATTCAGAGGTCTAAGTTTGGCATGTTGACACTTCTAGTCCCTGTGGTTTCATATTTCCACTATTTGACGATTTTAGTCCTTCAAACTCAAACTTTCACATATATAGAGTTTAGGACACGTGTCTTTACATAATTGGACACGTTTTTACGTGGTGTTACATCCTCACCCCCTTAAAAGAAATCTCGACCCCGAGATTTACTGGAATAAGTGAGGGTACTTCTGTCGCATAGTGGACTCAACTTCCCACGTATATTCGGGACCTCTACGGGCATCCCATTTAACCTTTACTATAGGCACATGCTTCCTTCAGAGCTTTTTAATCTGACGATCCTCGATCGATATAGGTCTTTCAACAAACTTCAGGCTTTCATCAATTTGTACGTCCTTATGGGACATAGCTAGCGATTCATCAGCTAGACATTTCTTGTGATTACAGATGTGGAACACATTATGAATTCCACTCAGCTCTTCAGGTAAGTTTAGCTTATAAGCTACACTGCCGACACATTCGATAATTTCGAATGGTCTGATATATCTAGGGTTTAGATTGCCTTTCTTACCAAAACGCATCACTCCTTTCCAGGGTGATACTTTCAGTAAAACTTTATCGCCCACTTCAAACTTTAGAGGTTTTCGCCTCTTATCAGCATAACTTTTCTGCCTATCCCTGGCAGCTTTCAAGCGATCACGAATCTGGACAATCTTGTCCGTCGTTTCAAGGACTATATCAGGTCCTGATAACTAAGCTTCTCCTACTTCTGCCCAACAAACAGGCGTTCTACATTTCCAACCATACAATGTCTCAAAAGGCGCAGCCTGAATGCTAGTATGGTAACTATTGTTATAGGAGAACTCGATCAAGGGTAGGTGGTCATCCCAACTACCTCCCAAATCAATAACACACGCCCGAAGCATGTCTTCCAAAGTTTGAATTGTACGTTCGCTCTGTCCATCAGTCTGAGGATGGTAAGCAGTACTAAAATTCAAACGAGTGCCCAAGAATTGTTGGAAACTTTTCCAAAAGTGAGAGGTGTATCTAGTATCTCTGTCAGAAATAATAGACACCGGCACCCCGTGGAGGGATACGATTTTATCCACGTATAACTGGGCTATCTTATCGGAGCTATAAGTCTCCTTGATGGGTAAGAAATGTGCTGACTTAGTCAGTCTATCGACTATAACCCATATGGTATCATTTCCATGCCTTGTCTTAGGTAACTTGGTTATAAAATCCATAGTTACCATTTCCCACTTCCATGTGGGAAGTTCCGGTTGTTGAAGCAGACCTGATGGCTTTTGATGTTCAGCTTTAATTTGAGCACAAGTCAGGCACTTAGCTACATGTGTGGCAACAGATTTCTTCAAACCTATCCACCAATAATTAGCTTTTAAATCCTGATACATTTTGTCACCCCCAGGGTGAACTGAGTACTTGGAATTGTGAGCTTCCTGAAGGATTATATCTCGAAGCCCTCCTTAAATAGGAACCAAAATTCTTCCATTCAATCTGAGGATTCCATCCTTACCAGGTGTTAACTGTTCAGCAGTTACACCTAACTTTTCGTTTGGGAGGTTAGCTTCCAAAACAACATCTTTCTGTGCGGCTAATAGCCTTTCGTTCAGGCTAATCTTCAGTTCAATGCTCTTAGCATTAATCCTGATAGGTTTAACTCTCTCCTTTCGGCTTAGAGCATCGGCGACTACATTCGCTTTGCCAGGATGGTAGCGTATTTCACAATCGTAGTCATTTAAAGGCTCCATCCAGCGGCGCTGTCTCATATTGAGCTCTTTTTGATTGAATAAGTGTTGAAGACTTTTGTGATCCGAATAGATCACACATTTGGTTCCATACAAATAATGTCTCCACAACTTTAGTGCGAATACAACGGCACCCAACTCCAAATCGTGGGTGGTGTAATTCTTCTCATGTATCTTCAGTTGTCGTGATGCATAGGCAATCACCTTGCCTCGCTGCATAAGTACACATCCCATACCGGTGTGTGAGGCATCACAGTATATGACAAACTCTTCAATTCCTTCGGGTAAGGTCAATACCGGAGCATTGCTCAATTTCTGCTTAAGAATCTCAAAGGATTCTTGTTATTTTGGACCCCAATCAAATTTTACGTTCTTACGGGTCAAAGAAGTTAATGGTGCAGCTATCCTTGAAAAGTTCTCAATGAATCTTCTATAATATCCAGCTAAACCCAGAAAGCTGCGAATTTCTGTAGGCGTCTTCGGTGCTTCCCAGTTCATGATGGCTTCTATTTTGGCGGGATCAACTTGGATACCACGCTCACTAACGACATGTCCAAGGAATTGGACTTCACGAAGCCAAAACTCGCACTTGGAGAATTTAGCATACAGCCTCTCCTGTCGAAGCAATCCTAAGATACATCGAAGGTGCTTCTCGTGATCAATTTGGTTACGAGAGTAGATACCTATGTCGTCTATAGAGACAATGACAAACTTATCTAAGTATGATTTGCAGACCCTATTTATGAGGTCCATGAATGCTGCTGGTGCATTAGTAAGCCCAAAAGGCATCACTAAAAACTCGTAATGTCCATACCTCGTTCTGAATGTTGTTTTAGGCACATTTTCAGTTCGGACCTTAAGTTGATGATATCCAGATCTCAAATCAATCTTCGAGAAGAAGCTCGCCCCTTGGAGCTGATCAAATAAATCGTCGATCCTAGGTAAGGGATAACGATTCTTGATCGTTACTTTGTTTAACTCTCGGTAATCAATGCATAAGCGCATTGATCCATCCTTCTTCTTCACAAACAATATTGGAGCTCCCCAAGGCGAAGAGCTGGGTTGAATGAACCCTTTTTCCAGTAAGTCATCCAATTGAGTCCTGAGCTCTTTCATTTCAGTAGGCGCTAGACGATAAGGAGCTCGTGCAATTGGTGCAGTCCCTGGTAGAATATCTATCCTGAACTCTACTTGCCTCTCAGGAGGTAATCCAGGTAACTCGTCAGGAAAGACATCAGGATACTCAGAAATGATTGGAATGTCTTCAATCTTAGGCTTCGGGTCATTCACTGATACTTGTGCCATATAGATGACACATCCGCTCTTTAAACACTGCGATACCTTGAGAATAGACACATTGCTGGGCAACCCATATTGTGTATCTCCTTGAATAGTGACATATTCGCCAGAGGGGGTTTTGATAATAACTAGCTTTTTATCACAGGCAATTTGGGCTTGGTTATGCGACAACCAATCCATACCCAAAACTATATCAAGAGGGATAGCGGGATAAAATTATTCTTAATGGATATGAAACATCCATCAAGAGGAGTTGAAGCTGTTTCTAAGGTACCATCGGCAAGTTCTACCTCATATTTTATATCTAGAGTCTTAATAGGCAGATTCAGTAACTTACAAAACTTATGGTCTACAAAAGACTTATCAGCACCTGAATCAAATAAGACTCTAGCATAATTATTATTAATGAGGAAGGTACCTATTATGACGTTCTCGTCGTTCATCGCTTCCCTAGCATTCATCTGAAAAACTCTTGCATTGTTTTTCTTTGCCTCCTCGGGCTTCTTAGCATTCTTAGGGCAATTGGTCTTGATGTGCCCCTTTTCATTGCAACCGTAACAGGTCGCATCCTTAATGTTTCGGCACTCTACAGACTTGTGCCTTTTCTTCTTGCAAATCCCACATGGTTTGGCTTGTGGGTCTTGGTTGCACTTCCCAAAGTGCCTTTTATTGCAAGTCTTGCACCTGGGCTTCTCATTTGACTGCCCTTTCTTGGAACCAAAGTTCCCTTTGGTCTTCTTGTTAGCTTGAGGGGACTTGTCTTCCTCCCTCTTCCTCTTCCCGTCATCGGTAGTTTTCTTTGCCCTACTCCTCACAATATCAAGAGTAAGGGACAAAGATAGATCCACAGCAGATCTATATGTGGCAGGCCTAGAAGCCTTGACATTTCCTTTCACTTCAGGAGCTAGACCACCGATGAAACGCGCAATGCGTTTGGGTTCAGGAGTGACCAAATATGGTACAAGTATCGACATCGAGTTGAAACTGGTCACATAGGACCTACAATCCAGATCCTTCATCACTAAAGTGAGGAAGTCAGTTTCTATCCTCTCGACTTCATGTTGAGGACAATAAGTATCCTTCACCAGATCAACAAACTTGTTCCAGGAAAGGTTATACAAAGGGAACTTTCCAGTGGATTGCACCAATGCTTTCCACCAAGTGAGGGCATCGCCCTTGAAAGATTGAGACACAAACTTCACAATGTCTTCCTTAGCACATCCACTGATGTCTATCACAGTCTCCATTTCATCTAACCACTTCATACAGTCTATTGCTCCCTTTTCTCCTGTGAAATCTCTCGGTTTACAGGAGACGAAGTATTTATAGGTACAACTCTTGGTGTACCTGGGAGTCTGTTCAAAAACAATCTACTTCTGTGGTTCACTTCTCTGATTAGATGAGTTTTGAGACTCATCTTTCTTCTGTGTATGCGAATGAGAATGGGACTTTGTATGAGTCTTGGACCGAACATTGCTTGGTTCCTTGAACTTATCATCCACAGCTTGAGCAACCGCCGCGGTTATCATTGCTTGTAGTTCGGCACCAGTGATATTAATCCTGGTGTTGTTTCCCTCTGCAGGATGACTATTTGCTTCATCCGAGCCAGCCATTTTTGAGTACTAAATCAAACAATAATGATATATTTAAATTATATAATGAATCATCGTATTGATGACTAGATGGTCAAGGTATTGTTAAACCATATAGACCATTTTAAGTAATAAGTAACAATCAATAGGTTATATTTCTTTATATTTATTTAGACAGGGGAATATAATTCACAACTGTCAATGTCATAAGGGACATTTTTATATAGCACAAGGCTCGTCTCGAAGGACATTTAGATGGCAAAAAGCCTTGTCACAAGGACAATTAGAATATAACCAATGATCTCTTTGATCATGATCATTAAGGGTTAAACTAGTTCATTTCCCTTTTGACAAGAAGTTTGTAAAACAAAAACCATCATTGTCATTATTACACCCTTGCTTAAAAGCATACATCTCAAATGGATGTTTTGGTGTTTTCATCATATTGATGTTTATTAGCCATGATTCATATTGCTCATATAGGCTATGGAGTGACTTAGGAAAATTCCAAGTACATTTGGAAGCTTAGGTGGTCTCTCGAGCCACACAGCCAGGAATGTTAACATGTTTTTGGATGTTAACAGGGAGTTTATTGTCTTAAAAAGGTTGTACCATCATAGCCATTAGTATTTTGGCTAGGTTATACCTTTAAGAATTCCTTTGGCAGATCAATTTAAAATCGAAATGATATAGTGATGATGTAATAAAATACATATTTGAAATCCAAAGAAAAACTCCATTAATCCATAAAACTAGTACAAAGATGCCCTAAACAGGACTTGAAATAACACACTGCCCACGCAGGGGCTTACAGAAATAGAAATAAGTCCACGCAGGGACTCAGTACCGGAAATGAAATGTCCTCGCAGGGACTTGATTAAAAGACAATACAAGGTAAATTAAACAACTTCCTATTTCTTTTTGCCTTTGATGAGATTCGCAAGGCCCTTAAGAAAGCTGTTATGCTTCTTATTGGTTTCATCGGCTCTTCGCTCAACTCTATCTAACCTCTGCAGAATCTCTTGAGTTTGTTCCTATTGGGGAGGAGGTTGCTGGTAAGGTGGGTAGTGATACCCTTGCACTGGATATCCAGTTGGGTAAAAACTGGAGGATAAGAAGAAGGATAAAGTGCATTGTACTGTGCTACAGTAAGATATGGATCTTGGGCTCCATATTCCGCAGTGGTTGGGTACCCAGACGGGTTATACCCAGACGAACCTGGGTATGTTGGTATTGGGTTGTCAAAACCCACTGGTGGTGGCGGTGGTGCATAAGAAACTGGTGGGGGATTATCTTCCGACACCGCATGCGAGGGTCCACCCATTTGGGGGTCCTCAGGAATAGGAGGGTATGAGCTTGAACCTTGAGGGGAACTGAACCGTGGTCCCCCTCACACAGATATTCGTGCATTCCTCCTTCGCCTCGGTGGCTCGGGAGGTGGCTGAGGTGGTTGTTGGGGTGGCTCCTCAACAGGAAGAGGTGGAGGAGTGACAGCTTGGAGGCACGGCTCATTCAAAGGAGGTTGAGCTGGGGAGTTATGATATGAAGGGGTGAATTCCCATTCATACTTGGCCCACCTTTCAGCAAACGAGTGGGGCCCTTGGTACGACGATCCTTGGTATGGAGAACCGTTGGAGATGCTGATAGGGTGACCTGGCGTCCCGGTTTGTAGTTCTGGATCAGGGTCGTCATCCATCTCCATCTCTTGGGAAAAGTGATCCTCAGGTCCCAAGGGATTAAAGCCCAGAGAGTCGTTGACATAGTCGTGAAGGTTGAACTGAGCTGGGGAATAAGTGGAATCAAAATGATGATGGAAAGAATGGGAGTGTAAAGAGTGGTGTGAATGATGTGAATGTTGGGGCTCGTCCTGAATAGGTAGCCCAAAATATGGAGGATCAGAAGGTGAAGAACCTAGTGAAACAGAATGTCTTGGTGGTTCAAAAGAACGTCTCCAGTGATCCTGAGAATCGGAGCTGGAGAAAGATGCTGACGGAGTGCGCCTATGGGAGGGTCCGGCGTTGCTTGACGGTCCACCTCGCATCGGACCTTTTCCTTTTCCTTCACGTCCTCTAACTCTCGGAGGCATTTTGGTAAATCCTGCCAAACAATAAAACAACAAATAAACGACTATAGGAAAGTTAAGAATAACTCCTAGGTCATATGCCTAGACTCGGAAGTCTAAGGAATGTGCTTATTATGTCATTGAGATTAAACAAAAAAGGCTAGTGTTTAATTCACTCAATGTTGACTCTGATACCAACATGTCACACCCCGATATTTCCACATATTGCCGGTGGGTCCGGCGGGGAGTATTGTGACGTAGTTGATATCATCATAGTCAATACACACAATATAATAGCACAGCGGAAGGCTTGGTGAATAAACTATTACAAACCATAATGTCTGAGTGTCTGAATAAAAGAATATACAGACTTGGTTGTAATAAGATCCACAGGCAGATCATAAAAAGTACAAGAAAACAAAAATAACAAACTTCAGGTATCTAGGGATTTGCAAGATCCTCTTATACAACACCTAATAGCTCCAGCCTATTACGAGAGGTACCTGTCAATCAGTCTTTAGAAAATACGTCAGTTTACATTGGTAAATACAATTAACTGACTCTTTTGAAAACATTATGAAAATTTATTTAAGTGCACAGGGCACAAATCATTTATAACTTGGGACAATTATTTAAAGATAATCTTGTATACAGATTTACATGTTTGTCATACAATTGGGGCTGGTTGTAAGCTGATCATGATTAACCGACTCACCACTTATAGAACCCACAAAGGAGTTATCCCCAACATGTGGGTTTATATTTTAGCATTTACATATGTCAGGTGTATGCCTACACCCCGTGCATAGGTCGTGGCCATTTTCAAATGAAATGAGCCGAGAATATCCAGGACACGGTCGAATTAACCCCCATTGCTTATGTTATCAAACAAGACAGATTAAAATGGGTTATGTAAATTTATTAATCACAATCCAATTAAATGATTTCATACCCGACCAAGCGGTATTATTATAATACCGTATCCCAAGCCCATATAAGGGAAAATAAATTAAAAGTATTTACCTGAGCTAAATGTGAAAGGTAACTCAGCCGTTTAATCCTAAAGCTTTATGATGATACCTTCTATTGGATGCTACTTAATCTATATAGAAGGTTTAATAACCAATTAGGATGCTAACGGGTCTTTAGTTGTGTAAAAGTCTTAGATGTTAAATATGGTTTTAAACCATACTATGCACCTAAATTGTGTAAAACTCGCTAATTGAAGATAATCAAGATGTTTATGTAAATCTGAGATTTTGATCAGTTTTAAATACTCAAAAGAATTTATTTAATGTATGAAATTAGTAGCAAAAAGTTTGGCATTGAAATCATTTGTTTATCTCATTTTATGCATGAAAAGGGTATTATCGTTATTTACCGAATTACACAAGAACTCTATGATTTAGACAGATAATAATCTGACCAAAAATTTTAAAATTCCTTAAAAATAATATCTCAACAGTAGGTAATGAGTTTTGGTTCAAAATCCAAGTTTAAACATGTATTATGCAAGATATCGCAATTTAATTAATAAAAAGCTTCTAATTACGATATCGAGCATAACTTCTATTTGAGACCAAGAACTGATGTCAAATTTTCAGGACAAGCTTATATATCAGTAGCAAAGGTTTTGTCCTCTCACATTTCTAAAAATCTCATTTATATGTCAAAAGGACATTTTCGGCATTTATAAGCATATTAACAAACAAGAGCATATAATTCAAACTATTAAGGACCAAACAATATAACTCCATAGGGTTATACTACTGAATAATGTGGTCCTAATGGAAGCTTAAAACATGGGAGAATTAAGCTTAAACGGGTCAGAACTGAAAGTCAAAGCAAAAGTCAAGCTTTTGCGACTTTCGGTTATAAACTGACCTTAGACTGATAATTGCCGGGTTAGGACTGATTAAACATGTTCTAATATTAATTACCAAGTCATTAGAATGTTAAAATATAATTTAGAACCTCTGTTTTATTAATTTATGTCATTTTTAAACTTTCTGTCTAGTTTGACTTTTTGTCAAACTAGTTTGACCCGACAATTAACTAGTCGAACGAAATAATTAGGAGGTACCCTTTTAAGGGTTAATCACCTACCTTAATATGGTTCCATAACCACTTTCGTTTCGGTCAGTGGCTGGACCATTTGTGATTAAACCGAAAGTCAAAGCTTAATTACGATATGTTTGACTTTTCGGTTTTTAAACTAATTAAAAGGACTAAGCAGGGACTAAAACTCTTACTAATGGTCTTTGCTATCTTTTCTACACTTGAGAGTCTTCTCCTAATGCTTGCAAGCTCCAGAAGTGAGTTCTTTGAAAGTTGTTGCAAATGTGAGCAAATGAACAAAGAACTAGAGCTCCTTATATACTAATTTGCAAGCATTTGGATCATCTACAGCTGTTATGGAGGCTCCTAGGATCACTCCAGGTGTCCTAGTGGTAATATAAACCCGTCTAACAGCCCCTGGTATCGATTACAAGAAGTTAATGTCGTTTTGGAGCTGATAACCTGCACCTGGCATGTGTTTTCTGTGCTGGGGACTTCTACGCGGCCCGCATAGGTTTAGAAGGGGGTTTATGCGCCCCGCGTAAACCTGCTGATCAGGTTAAAACACTTTTAAACTTGACAGATTCAGTCCCTGGTCATTTTAAACCTTATTTAACTTGATTTTTGACATGAAAGGCCCTTGTAGTTAGTTTGTAGAGGCTCAAGGATGTATAATCAAACTTCGTTAGGCTCGGTTTCGTTAAATATCGCTGTAAATGCAAGTTTCATCATATTGACACTTTTCACCCAAAGACTTGAAAACTTGCTTAACGATCTCGAAATCACGTGAAATTTATACCACTTATTCTTGAGAGTATATTTGAATATTTCGAAGCCTTGGGTTCGTTAAAAGGTCACTCAGAGGTAAGAATTTACATGTTGACACGTTTAACCCCTACAACTTTAAAATCTTTCGATTATTTTTACAAACGGCTTTTTATATCCAATTAATCACTCATTTAAGAATATTTTCTTCACGTATGGCCATTCAGAGGTTTAAGTTTGGCATGTTGACACTTTTAGTCCCTGTGGTTTCATATTTCCACTGTTTGACGATTTTAGTCCTTCAAACTCAAACTTTCACATATATAGAGTTTAGGACCCGTGTCTTTACATAATTGGACACATTTTTATGTGGTGTTATAGGTAGCCTTGACACGAATTGCGCCATGTGGCGGCACCGGGTGCGCCCTGATGTTGAGCTGTCACGACCCCCGAAACACACAACCAATATGGTCGCGGCCCGTGAGCGACTGGTAAAATTAATTTATTTGATTTTTTGTAAAAATTATGGTATTTCGGGTCCGATTTTCGTATACGGGGTGTATTTTAGGGCGTATAGGGGTGTACTAAATATTTTAGGAGGGTTGTTATATCCTCCCCACCTTGTTTTAGAACTCGTCCTCGAGGTCTACTGGAACAGGTGTGGATATTTCTTTTGCATTTCTGACTCAAGCTCCCATGTATATTCTGGTCCTCTCTTGGAATCCCATCTTATTTTAACTAGAACTAATCTATCGTGTTTGAGATTCTTGAGCTTCATGTCTTCAATCTGTAGAGGCTTTTCTACAAACTTAAGTTTCTCATTTACCTCTATATCCTTAAGAGGTACCACTAATGATTCATTGGCTAAGCATTTCTTGAGATTGCATATATGAAATACATCATGTATTCCTGCCATTTCCTTTGGCAGTTGTAGCTGATAAGCTACTGGTCCTATTCTTCTAATAATCTCAAAAGGTCCAACATACCTGGGGCTGAGCTTTCCCCTTTTGATGAGTCTGACTACTCCTTTCCATGGAGGTACTTTTAATAATACCTTGTCTCCTACTTGGAATTCTAACGGTTTTCGCCTGTTATCAGCATAACTCTTTTGTCGATCGCGTGCTGCTTTTAACCTTTCCTGGACTTGAATAATCCTGTCCGTTGTTTCTTGTACTATCTCTGGTCCAGACAGTTGTTTTTCTCCAGTTTCTGCCCAACAGACTGGAGTTCGGCACTTTCGTCCATAAAGTGCTTCGAATGGTGCAGCATTGATGCTGGTATGATAGCTGTTATGGTAGGAAAATTCTATTAATGGTAGGTGATCATCCCAATTTCTGCCAAAATCAATTACACAAGCTCTAAACATATCTTCCATTGTCTGAATTGTCCTTTCGCTTTGTCCATCCGTTTGAGGATGATAAGCTGTGCTTAGATTTAACTTGGTTCCCATTGGTTTTTGGAAACTTGTCCAAAAATGAGAAGTAAAACGGCTATCTCTATCAGAAAAAATAGATAAAGGAATTCCATGTAATGAAACTATTTCATTTACATACAACTTAGCTAACTGTTCCATACTGAAATTTTCTTTCATCGGTAAGAAATGAGCAGACTTGGTTAATCTATCTACAATCACCCAGATTGTATCATTACCTTTTTGAGTCTTGGGTAATTTTGTAACAAAGTCCATTGTTATCAATTCCCATTTCCATACAGGCATTTCTAATTGTTGCAACAACCCTAAGGTTCTGATGTTCAGCTTTAACTTGGGAATAAGTTAGACATTTGGCAACATAAGCTGCTATATCCTTTTTCATTCCTATCCACCAGAAATTCTTTCTTAAATCTTGATACATTTTATCACTTCCAGGATGTATCGTATACTTAGACTTATAGGCTTCTTCTAATATTCGGTGGCGTAGGTTTCCTTGTTTAGGTATCCAAATTCTTTTCTCATGGAATCTCCAAATTCCATCTGTTCCTTGTTTTAATTCCTTAATCATTCCTTATAATTTTTCAGTATCGTCCTTGATTACTGATTCTTGTGCTTTTCTAATTTGTTCATTTAAATCTATCTGCAGATTTAATTTAAGAGAACGTACTCTTTTTGGCTTTTCATGATATTTTCGACTTAGAGGATCAGCTACTACATTAGCCTTTCCTTTGTGGTACTGGATACTACAATCATAATTACTAAGCATTTCCATCCAGCGTCTTTGTCTCATATTTAACTCGTTTTGCCGAAAAATGTACCTTAAACTCTTATGATCGGTGTACACAACGAATTTATTTTCATATAAATAGTGTCTCCAAATCTTAAGGGCAAAAATTATGGCTCCTAACCCTAGATCATGGGTTGTATAACTTTCTTCATGATTCTTAAGTTGTCTAGAGGCATAGGCTATCACCTTTTGACGTTGCATCAACACAAATCCATAACCTAACTTAGAAGCGTCACGATAGACTACAAAGTCTTCAGTTCCTTCTGGTAACGCTAGCATGGGTGCGTTGGTTAATCTTTGCTTAAGGATTCTAAAGGCTTTTTCCTGTTTTGGTCCCCATTCAAACTTAACAGATTTACAGGTAAGTTTTGTTAAGGGAATGGCTATTCTAGAAAAATCTCGGATAAATCGTCTATAGTAACCGGCTAATCATAGGAAACTTCTAACCTCTGTTGGTGATTTAGGGACTTTTCATTTAGTAATCGCCTCAATCTTTATGGGATCCACATGAATTCCTTCATGGTTAACTAAATGCCCAAGAAATTGTAATTCTTCTAACCAAAATTCACATTTTGAAAATTTAGCATAAAGCTTTTCTTTTCTCAGCAAATTTAGAAGTGCATGCAGATGCGCTGCATGTTCCTCTTTACTCTTAGAGTAAATGAGAATATCATCTATAAAGACAATTATGAATTTGTCCAAATATGGCTTACATATTCGGTTCATCATGTCTATAAATGCGGCTGGGGCATTGGTTAGACAAATGGCATGACTGTAAATTCATAATGGTCATACCTTGTTCTAAAAGCGGTCTTAGGAATGTCCTCTTCCTGAACTTTTAATTGATGATATCCTGAGCGTAAATCAATCTTTGAAAAGAATCGAGCTCCTTGCAACTGATCAAACAGATCATCGATTTTCAGTAATGGGTACCGATTTTTAATCGTGACCTTGTTTAATTCCCGGTAATCAATGCACATACGCATTGACCTGTCTTTCTTCTTGACAAACAAGATTGGTGCTCCCCATGACGATGAACTGGGCTATATGAATCTTTTCTCTAGAAGTTCATCTAGTTTTGTTTCTTCAGTTCTTGCATTTCTGCTGGTGCCAAACGGTATGGTGCCTTGGCAATTGGTGATGTCCCTTGTAGCAGGTGAATTCTGAATTCTACTTCCCTGTCCGGTGGTAGTCCTGGTAATTCTTCGGGGAAAACATATGAGAATTGAGATACTATGAGAATAACTTTCAATTCTTTTCCTTTAGTGTTAATGATTATGGAAATCAGATACACTAGTGACCTTTTTCTTGCATAACTTGCTGTTTTCATCACAGAGATGAATTTCGTGGATCGAGATGACTTATTTCCTTTAATTGTGATCTTTTCACCCCTTGGTGAATTTACTTGTATTGACTTTTGATCACATAGAATACTGGCTTTTTTGGCTACTAACCAATCCATTCCTAATACGATATCAAATCCTGCCAGATTCATTGGGTAAAGATTTACAATAAAATTATGTTTTGAAATTTCTATTCTTGCTCCTTGCAAGATTTCAGTGATCTTAATGGATTCTCCATTTGCTGTCTCTACTAGACATTCTTGTTGAAGTTTAGTTAATGGTTGATTGAGAAGTTTGCAAAATGAAGTATTAATAAAATTTGGTTCGCACCATAGTCAAATAATACTTTAGCAAAAACATCATTAACTAAAAACGTACCGGCAATCACATCCGGAATCATCTTGGCTTCTTCGGCTGTCAGAACAAATGCTCTAGTGCCGTTCAAAACATAGTGGCACAAGGGATCATAGATGTTATGCCTAATATCATCCAAGCTGTTAGAGAAGCTGAAAATAATAAAAGTAACAGTGGAAGTAAACGACCACCTACTGAATCCGATCACAGCGTAAACAATGGACCGCTACTTCAATTGCCTATTCCAAAAATAAGAAGAACCATGTCTTATGGTTGTTCTTACAAAGAATTCTGGTCTTGCAAACCAATAGAATTCTCTGGCAATGAAGGAGCCATTGCAGCTCTACGCTTCCTAGGTTTGTTTGGATGTAAGGAATGACAGAATCCGAAAACATTTTGATAACCTTTACTCTAAGGTTATCCTACAGTCTCAAGGCTTGAATGTATACGTTTAACATACCGCATAAGTGTTTGTATCAGTAAAGCATGCATTTATTCTACAAAACATAACTTTGATTTATTCAAAAACTTTGTTTTGTGCACTTTTTACATATGGTACTTCTTACTTACCATACATGACGTTTGTTTATACTTTACATGGTTTACATTTGACAATAGACTTGATTTACTCATAAACATTTGACAATTGGTTTAAACATGACATTTTGGTGGTTTGTTTGGGTAAGTGATTTAAGTAACGAGGCGTGTATAATGTGATAAAAGCATGGTGGATACGCCGCTGGTACTTCCTATATATAAGTGCTTTTATGACATTACATATCGTAGCGTTATTTAAACCATTTCAATTATGACATATTACATTTTACACAATTAACACATCTTTACAAAACATTGTTTTTACAACAACACATTTTATACAAAATTCATTTTTACTTGGTTATTTATCTAACCATACACTCTACTTTTATATCATCTGTTTTCTTATCGATTTTTATATGATTTATAAAAGAAAAACCTTTTACAAGATTCATGACTACTTTTGTTAAACCTTTTCTTTAAACTTACAAGTCATGAATCCTAAATCAATAAAACCTATGTATATCACAGGCATTTTTATGCTGACGTACCTATTTTCACATGTGTTTCAGGAGCTGATGCATAGGTTTGTTCAAGATACACTAGGGTGGACTCGGGCCATAGTGACATAAAAGAAGCAAGATTAGTTTAATTATGTGTTGTACTCTTTGTTCCAGTTGTTTTAAGACAATGTAACCCCTTTTGTTTATAAATAAAACATAACTAAAAACTAAAAGTAAAAAGCCAAACAAAGCCAAAACAAACTAGTCGGGTTTGAGAGTACTCGGGAGTATTCAGGAAGTGATCGGCCCAGTCGGAGATTACTCGGGGAGTAATTGGCCTAGGCGAACAATACTCGGGTCTCGTCAGCCTACCTTATAGCGAGTACTCGGAGCCTAGGTGGGACTATTACAACCATAGTTGGAAGTCAATATATCATTTGGACTTAAGATTAAATACGATGTGGGTTGAAAAGGCTGAATAAAAAGAGTTGCAGCTGGGCTTAGGATGCAGATGGGCTTAGGTCATTATTGAAGTTGTAGTCTGCCTTATATATACGCGAAGACTTTGTTTTATACAGATTACACATCTCAGAGACTTACACTTCAAGATATTTACACTTCGTGAGTACTGTTCTTACATTCGAGATTCCATTCTTGTTTTAGTGTAAAGATGTTCATTGTTGTTATGAACATCAGTTGAGTTCGTTTGAGTTCTTGTATAGATTCGTTTATTTGTAAAGTTTTGGGTAAATACAGAAAGATTTGGGTGTTTCAAACTAATAAATCCTTTAGTTCTGACAACAACCCTGAATCTTTTGTTGCAGTAAACACGCTTCACGTTGTAGATTGCACATTTTTACATTCTTCAGTTGCAGCAAACATGCTTCACACTGTGGACACTACTACAAAAGAGGGCAACTGCCACCAAATTTTGCTACGGAATAAAAAGGAAACAAATTAAGCAAACATTTTTTCCACGGAACCACCCTATACGATCTTGTTTAACTTTCAGTGACAACCTGGTGACAAAAATATTAAATTAATAAAAAAATACGTTGAATTGCTACCGCATTAGTGGTGGCAATAAGCTGTAAAATAAAAGCCCTAGCCATCTCACCTTCGCCTATCTCACACGCACACATCTAATCAGATACAGTTTCTCACCTCCGCCTATAATAAAAGCCGATCATCAGAAGATAATTCATACAATGCGCGCGCACACACACACACATCCACCAGACGATTCATCTGTTGTAACGCTTCGCATTTTTGTACTTTCCTGTTTTAGCAAGTCTTGTTGTACTTTCCATTTTTGGATACTTGTACTCTTGTTGTATTCTATTTTTCATTTTAATTGTAATCCGAGACTATTGATCATAATGAAAACAAAGTTATTTTAATCATATTCATGTAATTCTTGTTAGACTTATGTGCAAACTTTTACTCAAAATTCACATGGTGAACATTATATTATGCTTGATTCTTGACTCTTAATTTCACATTGATGCCTGATACTCGTTAAACTGATTAAAACACGTAAAATAATCGAAGTTGGAAATCAAAATGTTGAAAACATGTGGATTCGTACGAATCTAGGCCGGTTTGTACGAACCCCTCCCGTTCGTACGAACCCAGCTCGTTCGTACGAACCCATTCGTAGCTAATTTTTAGGAAATCCTAGTGAAGGGGTAAGGTCCCAAAAACCTTGCACAGGTTCTTGAGACCATACCACAGCCTCGTCAATAAGCTCTCTTTAGAATGAACCTTGCGCGGCCGCGCACTGGTTATAAAAGAGAACTTAAAAAAGAACAGTATTCAACATCCGCGCGCCAAAAGGAACTAATAAATCCTTGCGCAAGCTCTCATGCAACAGATAGGATAAAATCCTAACAAAACCCCCGCGTATATATCATCCAGGCTTGGATAAAAGCAACTTTTCTGTTACAACAGAATTAGCATGAGGAAGAACCATATAGGATTACAACTGTAAACCTTCTAGAAGGTTTTATCATGCATCACCATTCGGTTATAACCGAATGGCCATATGGCATCATCCTAGGCATTTCTCAAGTCACGATGATGGCACCAAATTGAAGGAAGATCCACACTTGTCCACTTTCCACGTGGCATCACCCCAGCCGTTAATCATGACTACGATCCGTGTGTACACACACCCATTAGTGATTAACGGTGGGAGAAATAACCGCTTACAAAAAAGTACTTTCCGTTAAGTTTTCATCAACAGACTTTCCCGCCCAAACTTCGGCTATAAATAAAGGATAATTCAGGTACAAATACTCAAGTTACTCTCACTTCACTTCACTATTAGTTCTTCTTCATCAAACCCTGTACTTATTCTCACACCGGAGGGTGGTCACGGAGAGAACCTCCATTCTCCCCGTGGCGAGTCTAACGGCTGTTTGTTTTGCAGTTGTTGTTCAAAGAAGGGGATCAGTTACCTCCGAATCAAACGAGAAGACCTAACCCTTTTATGCAGATCCAAACCCCGTGGTTCAATTGATTCTGGTCGATTAAACCAGTGTTTCTTCATTGGTGCCCACCGATTCCTCAGATTTTATTCATATCTTCTCGTTTCGATTCATTTCTTTTCATTCCCTATTTTCCATGGCATAGAAACCGACAATTCACCCATCAAGTCCTCGATCTGAAACCAAGGGTAAGGCAACCCAGGGTATTCAGATCGACAGAATCATGGAAAAAATAAATAGCAGCAGCAATTATCTGGGGGGAAAGAGCTCCGTTGTGCAAACAGGAGTTCATAACCACCCAGATCTACTTCTGGAGGAAACTCCAGAATACTGGTTCACCAGATTCCAGAACGCCATGAACCAAATTTTTGCACAAAACATCAGATCTGAGTTGTTGTGCAACAGATCCAATAATCGAGAAGAGCACAAGAGAAGATCCGGCACCTCAACGTTGGACCCACAGTCAACCTGTCAGTGGGACATCCAATTTGGTAGCCAAGGATATCGGGAACCACTTAGATATGTGGAACAAAATTCAGAAGATACCAACCACCAGGAAACCAAAGTACAACAGATAAATATGGTACAAGGAGGACCTTCACGAAAACCGCACAAACGAAGCCACAATCAACATTGGCGAGAGCAACAGGTAGTCTTCCATGTCGTCCCAGGAGGCCCTCAAGAAGAACGCCCAGTGATCATCACTGGTATCTTCGGCCATTACCGTACTGATTATATGTTTATAGATCCAGGAAGTTCCATGGATATAATTTACGAGCAATGTTTTAAGCAACTGGACCCAGAGGATAAGGCACGCTTAAAACCAGTCGATTTTCCTCTCACTGGTTTCTGCAACGAAGTTGTCTTTCCATTGGGTCAAATCGTTTTTCTTGTAACCCTCTCAGACGGCGAACACTCGCGCATTGTCACAGTCAATTTTATGGTTATGCCAGCAACATCGCGTCATGATGTATTGTTAGGAAGACGATCTCAGAGAGAGTTCAGCATGATTACCACCATACCACGCGCCGCTTGTGGTTTCCCGACGGAAACCGGGGTAGCAATTTTGTATTCCAGCAAAGAAGTGATGTACGTGGACGACGAGCCACCGGCAAAACTCGCCAAACTGTCATCATCAAACGAACCAGAAAAATGGGTTCTCAACAAAAAATATCCTGAGCAAACAATTTTGTTAAGGCACGCCATCTCACCGGCAATTCGTATAAAATTAAAAGAACAATTATCTAACAACATGGATATCTTTTCCTGGTCTCCGGCGGACATGACTGGAGTACCAAGAGACATAGCACAACATTGCTTTAATATCCGACCTTCGGCAGAACCAGTCACGCAAGGAAGGCGTAGTCTTAGCGCAGAAAAAGCAGACGCAATGAACGAACAAGTAGCCGAATTACTTCAAGCTGGGATCCTGTGCGAAGTACAATATCAAACCTGGGTAGCCAACCCAGTAATGGTGCAGAAGCACAACGGCGGGAGGTGCATGTGTGTCGACTTCAAAGACCTCAACAAGGCCTGCCCAAAAGACTGTTACGCCCTCCCAGAAATAGACAAGAAAGTCGATTCTCTAGCATCCTTCCACTGGAAGTGTTTTCTAGACTGCTATAAAGGTTACCATCAAGTACAAATGAAGGAGGAAGACGAAGATAAAACGGCCTTCCGCACAGACAAATGTATTTTTTGCTACACGAAAATGCCTTTTGGTCTCCGCAACGCAGGGGCTACTTACCAATGGTTGATGGATAGAGTCTTTGGAGAATATATTGGCGTAACAGTGGAAGTTTACATGGATGACCTCATTATCATGAGCCAAGAAGAAGAGTCTATGCTTGCAAACATTCAGCGCACCTTCGACTCCTTGCGCAACGTTAATCTAAAGCTGAATCCAATAAAATGCTCCGTCGGAATGGAGGAAGGCAAATTCCTAGGGTTCATAGTAACCAGAGATGGCTTCAAGGTCAACCCGGAGAAAGTAGAAGCCATCCAACTAATGCCATCATCAGCAACTGTAAAAGAGATACAACGTCTCGCGGGTCGATTAGCAGCACTCAACAGATTTTTGGCAAATCACGCTGCAAAATCTTATCCATTCATTAGCACGTTGCGCAACTGTGCCAAAAAGAGACATTTCCAATGGACACCAGAAGCAGAGAAAGCTTTCAAATAGATGAAAGAGTGTCTGATCTAGTTACCAACCTTAACAGCACTACGAAAAGAAGAACCATTAATCCTATATCTATCCGCAGCAGAAGTAGCAGTCGGCGCGGTACTAATGGTAGAAAGGGACGGCGTTCAAACTCCGATATATTACATCAGCAAAATGTTAACTGGTTCAGAGACACGCTATTCTATGATAGAAAAACTCGTCCTTGCACTGGTCAACGCATCACGAAGGCTGCGGCGATATTTTTCCGGCCACGTTGTCACCGTTCTTACGAATTATCATCTAGGGCAGATTCTATCTAAACCAGACGTTGCGGGGCGGTTGGCCAAATGGGCTATCGAGTTAGGGGGATACAACATCTTGTACAAACCTCGACCAGCTATTAAGGGACAAGTCTTAGCAGACTTTGTCACCGAAGTTCCCATCGACAAAATCCAAGAATGCGAGGCAATCCAAAATCCTACCCCAGTCTTCGATAACAGGGTTTGGACATTTCATACAGATGGCGCCTCAAACGATGACGGTGCAGGCGCAGGTCGTCGCCTGGTTAGTCCTGACAATCATGAGGTCACATATGCAATCCGCCTGGATTTCAAAAGTACCAACAATGAGGCGGAGTACGAAGCATTTCTTGCGGGTGTTCGCCTGGCACTCAAGATGGGAGCAAAGAACCTCGAAACGCATGTCGACACCAAATTAGTAGCGGAACAAGTCAACGGTCATTACGACGCTAAAGGCGAAGCCATGGCTCTATATTTGGAACAAGCAAGAATCCTTATCAACCAGTTTGAAACCTTTAAAATAGTCCACATCAATAGAAGTGAAAACAAACACGCAGACGCGCTAAGCAAACTGGCTGCTACAAGCTTCAGACACCTCGCGAAGGAAGTCCGCATCGAGGTATTATCTAACCCATCTGTTCCCTTAAGACAAGTGAACATCATAGAGGTCAGGAATCCATCTTGGATGTCCCCAATCATCACGTACTTGCAACACGGGATCCTTCTAGAAGGAAAGGCGGAAGCCAGAAAAATTCAGCATAATGCGTTGAACTACGAAATGGTGGATGGTATCTTATACCGCAAATCATTCATGGGTCCACTTTTACGATGCGTAGATAAGATCGATGCGCAATATTTAGTCCGCGAGATTCATGAAGGGTTATGTGGGATCCATGCAGGCCCACGCATGGTAGTTGCAAAGATCATGAATGCAGGCTATTATTAGCCAGGTATGCATGTAGACGCAGTGGAACTGTTGCGCAGGTGCGTGGCATGTCAGCGCCACACCCCGAAGACCCTCTGTTGGGATTGAACCCTACCAGAGGAACATATGATGTAAAGCCAAAACCTGGTCACAACAATGGATTCATAATAAACAGTAGTTTGCACTAGACTTTCCCCTTGAAAGTGATGTGAAACATCTGATGATCTCCAATCCACTGATTTGTACAACTGCTGACTTACAACTGCTGATCACACTAAAGTCTGATGAAGTACAAAGCCTTGTTGTTCAATCTACTGCTATGGGTCAAGCACTGCTGGGTTCACATCAGTGGAAGGTTTCAGCATTTGTTTAACTTCTTTTATGTTATATATTGTAGTCAGTGGTTAGCATAAGCAGTGTCTGTATTAGATCAGTAGTCAGAGTTTGTTTGTTTGTTAAACGTCACTTTCATGGTGATGTCAGCAAAGTTGCTTCAGTGGTTTGATTGTGCCTATAAATGGAACAGTACCCTGTACTGTTTCATTTGATTGTCCGGGAGATTCCATCTCCTCCAATCCTTTCATCCTGTGCAATCAACCTTGGGGCATCTTGCTGAGGGGGAGTTTTAGTATGTAAGCAGTGTTGTAATCATTCTTGTAATTTAATCATTCAGTTCAATGAAAAGCATATGCTTACTAAAACTATTTTCCTTTTGATTGTGTTTACAAAGTTTGTTTATTATTTCCGCTGCACCTTACATTGATTAATATCCATTCATTTGTTCAAATTATAACAAACAAACACTATCATGAGACCCTCCGATCCTAACAATTGGTATCAGAGCAAGGACAATCAAATTCAATCTAACAATCGATTTGATATAACTGTTCAGCTCAACATTCATTGATGCTAAGGTTGATCGCAGTTGTTGAAAAACAGAGTAACGAGTAATCACGTTTAAAGTGGTTTATTTAAAAACTCTATAAAATAACCAGGACGTCATAAGACACACAAAATTCACGTAACGGCAAAATCATGCATAAATCACTAATAGTTTCAGATCTGAAAAATTCATCTGTTGACTTTGGTTGGATTATTCATATTATAAAATTGATTTCAAAAGTTACTATGAAGTTTGTAATGTTCTCATTATAACTGTTGCTAAGGTGTTCACCTCATGATTAACAAAGGGCTATGATCAGATAAAACATTAGTGTCTTTGTTAATACTAAAAGAGGGAAATCAAAACTTTAGCTATCAGATCTTATGTATTGAAAAACAGGTTGAGAATCCTCAAAAAGGACCAAATCAATTATGTTAAAAATACATTAAGAAAATTCAACAGTAAAAATTATTCAGATCATATGTAATGTGAAATTTGGCATAAGCATTTGCAAAAATGACCAAATTTCTTAAAACGTTGCTGTAAAATGATTTTGGAATCAAAGTATTCCTTCCTTAGAACCTTCCAGTAAGTATTTAAAACTTATCAATGGAAAGGTCAAAAAGGGAAGAAGAAAAGATCACAAAAACCTCTTAAGTGTGTTTATTTCAAAAACTTTTGAAGTCAAAAGAAGTGAATATAAATACAAAACACTTAAGAGTTCAAAATTTGGATTAGGAATGGTCATCAAGCAACCGTGTGCACTCATTGATTCAGGGAAATTCAGGTAACATAAGTATCACTGGTGATTAACCTTACAAGAGGACTGGACAAAATCTTTCAAAATCATCACATGGTAATAAGGTCTATAAAAAAAAGGGCTTTCAAAACTTATGTGAACATGTCTCCTCATAGTTGCAATCAATTGATATGGAAATGGTCTCAAAGCAGAGGTGATTAAAATGTATTTCAAACCACTGACCATACTCCTAAACTTGAGAATGATGTGATAATCATATATCAAGTTTTATTTCACCAGATCTTGTTGTTGCTGTTTTCAGAAAACCTTTATTGTTTTTGCAAAGGTTTTTCTTCAATAAAACGGGATATATTATTCTTGATTTCTCCTAAGAGAATGATATATTTTGTACTTTTACTTGTTTTAGATAGTAAAAGTCTCAAACTCCTGTCAAGTAGTAGAACCCTTATTTTTTCTTAGGGTGATCCTTTCCTTGAAAAACAGCTCAAAAGGTAATGGTGAAATAGATAAGGTCATTTCATACTCAAGTTGTCATCACAGATAAAAGATTGATTGCTAACTGACCTTAAAATGCTTGATTACTCATGGTTTATTCAAAAGATTAAAACACAAAATGAGTGGTCAATATAAAAGGTTTTTATCACCAGGGATATCAAACCACTGTTCATAATCCTGAATGTAAATCTCTGAAAGATCTGCTGATATGTTAATCTTGACAATATGCATCTAAAATGTGTTTTGAAAAGGATGTCATTTTACAGATACTTCAAAACAGCGGGTGTACAAAACTGCTGTTAAAGATAAATCAACAGTTGCAGACCAATCTAGCCTCAAAATATCAATCACTGCTGATAAATGATCATAAAAAATGGATAAAAAACAAAACAACATTTTAGTTTCATGATTCATGCCCATAACCACTGATCTGTTTCAAACATCTGTTCAGAAAATAGTGTCCACTGCTGAAAGTCAACCCCTGTTCTCTTGTTTCCTTGAAAATCACTGATGTTCAAAATCAGTGTTTTCAACCACTGATATACTATCCACTGATAGTGAAAGTCACCCACTGTGAGTCCATATGTCCTTCTAGCAACCACTGATACTTGTACTATCAGTGGTTTCTTTAACAACTGTCTTCCACTATTCATCTTTTGTCAGAGGTTGGCACGTGGTCAGTACTTATCCGTCAGATCTTTGTAACCGTCGCCACGTCAGCACTCACTTTTTCACTTAATAAAACCCTGCCCTAACACCCAAACAGGGTTTTCACTGTCGAATCGAATTCAAAATTCCTTTCTCAAAACAGTTTCCATCTCTCCTTCTCAAATCACCCATCGATCTTCTTCGTCAAAAATGACAAAATCAAAATCAAAATCATCCTCATCCTCCAAAAGGTCGCTTAAAAGGCCGCTGAATCCATCGAAATCCCATATAAAGCACCTCACAACTACTTCGGTCTACTCACAAAACCCTGTAGGACCGAGTTTCGTGACCGAAACCGTGATTCTTGTGATTATGTTCAAAGACGGAAGAGATTAGCAATGATAAACAAACAACTTTGTATTAATCCGGTAGTAAAACGTTACAAATCGGCCCGATTACATGATAACCGAACTAATACCAAAGGAGTATACATTCCGGGAGAGATCAAGTGGTGATCTCTCCCCGGGTGAGGTCTCAAACCTTCTCTCACTCTCTTGGTCTTGCAAATGACAAAGTGTTGGTATTTATACCCAACACAGGTTGTATGGTCGAAGGATCTAACTGATTGATCGATAGATCATCTGTCGATCATCCAGCTATCGAAAGATACACATATACCTCGAAGGATGACATATCCTTCGAGGTCCATCTTCATCTATCGATGGATATCTTTCGAGCTCATCGACGGATATACACAATCCTTCGATGCCTTATCCTTCGACACCAAACATTATACAACCATAATCTAACTGTTTGTCTAGCAAAACCCACACGGTCAACCGAATAACCCTCTCGTTTGACCACTTCAAACGAGCGGGTCTATACACGTTCGATAGACCGTTTCACTAACTATTACAAATTCAGCGTAAAATAAAACTAATCCTATTCGACAAGCATCGGACACAAATCTGCATCAACAAATTCCCCCTTGTCCGTTGCTGTCGAATGCTGAAAATGCAACTGCAATCGATCTTCAGTCAAGTATTCATCTTCTCTGTGTTAACAAATTCCCCCTTGACCGATGATCCAGGTAAGTAGTATCTTGACGCTCCTTGTAAAATATTTCCCCCTTAAAGTACGCGTATCCGTGTTGGGTGTTGTGCAATTTCCTCAATTGACCGATCTTCCGCTGATCTTCCAATACTCCAACCGGCATTTGATAAGGGTTCCAATCTTTAAGAACTGCATCAAGTCTTGATCTTGTCATAAGAACTCTATTTCATACAAGCATACTACATCGATAGAGATTTCTGGTGAACTGTCTTCTGTAAACCGTCTTTGTGGAATCGACCAAGTAATGCACTTTAATCTTCAGCATCAACACTCAGGAAAGTCAGCTAGACCAAGTGTATCCCTTGCAAGCTCAACCAGCATGCTTAGTTGAACTACATCCAGATCTCATTGTCTCGCCTTTGTGAAGTTGACCACGTAATGCACTACGGATCTTCAGCATCAGTACTCAGGAAGTCAGCTTGACCAAGTACATCGTTTGCAAACTCAACGAATTGAGTTACCCCCAGATCCCTGTAAAATCCCAAGGAAACATCAAACCCAAAACCGAATCCTGCAGGTCTTCAGTCTTGAACTATCAGCTTTCAGAAAGATTCCCCAGGTCTTCAGTGAACAGCGCTTTTGTAACTACTGTAGACTTTAGAAACCTGTATTTTTCCGTGCAAAACCCTTCACGCTGGCTGGAGAATTAATTAAAATCCTCAAATATGTGTATGTGCAAAACATTCCACGCCGAACCGTTTGTATCACCAGAAAATCACAAACTCTACCACCTGTGATTGCGTTTAGAAATTTACCGAAGAAATTCAACATACGAAATTTTTATTCCCCCTATTTCTTTGGTAAGATTTCTAAACCTTAACAGATTCTCTCCACTTCAAAGAAACTGTCTTCAAATGTTCACCAGTTCCCTCCACTAAGCGGAACTGTCATCAATCTCCGTTGAATGTTCTTGGTTTTTCGAAAAATCACGAAAACGAATTTCTTCTTTGCATAAGCTAGTTGAATAAGAACGTCCCCTAGTACCCCGTAGGATCCGACTTGTATCCCTCCAAAGACTTTGTGAACTCGTTAGGACCGGTGTTGACATTCTAGGTTCATTCATTCGTTACCAAATGCGAGAATATGACAATAAACAAAACGGATTTCTTCGTTGCATATTCTAGTTGATAAAGCAATATCGCCTAGTACCCCATCGGATCCGACTTGTATCCCTCCAAAGACTTTGTGAACTCGTTAGGACCGGTGTTGGCGTTCAAGGTTCATACGTTCGTCTTCAAATGCGAGAATATGACAAATAACAAAATGCTTTCGAACATTTTCGAATAACCAATAACAATCATAAACTATCGACGTGCGGAAGTGAACATACCGTTCTCGTTTTTGGCCCATAATAGTCGCGTCACCATTTTTGACATTTGCATCGGTAACCGTGACTACCCCACATTTTTCAAAATATCATCATCATTTTTTTTTTTTTTTTTTTTTATCATGCTGCATCATCCCGCGCGCTCCCGAACCGGTACGAATACTTAAAATTCTTGGCCCACTAAAATACTTTTAACACCCCCACAATTTTGACAATGTTTTATCTCACAATTTTTTGGCCCAATTTTCTAAATTAATTTCTAAACTCACGAAACACTAAGATATTCAAAAGCCCACTTAATTGAAGTCCACTAAGCAAGTAGTTGTTTTGTGAGTATATATGTTTCGTGAGTTGTTGTCCACAAAGAATCTATAACCCAAAAGTCAACATCAGCCGACAACTCCATCTTTTTAGACAAACCCAAATACCTTTTCTTTCCCTCTTTCTGCGATGAAGCTGCTGAAACCCCAAAAAAAAATAACAGCCGTCTCCTTCTTCTTGTTCAATCGAACAATCAGCAGCAACAACCAAGCAGCCGACATCATTCAATCAGAAGATGGGTACCAGCAACAATCAATCTCATTCCTATTTCCTCAATCAAATCCCAAATCCAAACCCTTCAATCAACACACCTCTTCTTCTCCGATATACACAAACAACAGCAGCCTTCATCTTCTTCCTGCGATACCAACATCAGATATCCAGGTCGAAGGATATCAGGTCGAAAGATGCATCCTTCGATGATGTTGAGGATGAGGGTGATCCTTCGAAATCTGATCTTTCGATTCTGGAACCTTCGAAACTGTTGAGGGTAAAGATGATCCTTCGAAGTCATCTGATCTTTCGAACTTGTTGAGATGACCCTTCGAAGTCATCTGATCTTTCGAAGTTGTTGAGACTGAGGATGACCCTTCGAAATCTATTTGATCTTTCGAAGTTCCTTACATCTTTTGGGGTACCTTTACATCTTTCGAAATATGAAGCTGCCAAGAACATCAAGAACACAGCGCTGTTTATTTTGCAGATTTTTGACGAAAACATTGTATATTTTTATTTTTGATGATGATAACTTGATTATATAGGTGAAAAACATAAAACCCAACACTCGTTTCAGCACAGATCTGAATATTCGGGTCCAGATCTGAGTTTTTCTCATTTTCACCATTTTTAGATCTTGAACAAAAATCACGAAAATCACAGATCTAGAGCACATGTGACTTAGTAAACGGTTAGATTTACTAAATCGGGCACCATGGCTCTGATACCAATTGTAGGACCGAGTTTCGTGACCGAAACCGTGATTCTTGTGATTATGTTCAAAGACGGA
The DNA here is from genome assembly GCA_030545235.1 of Helianthus tuberosus. Classification (NCBI taxonomy): domain Eukaryota; kingdom Viridiplantae; phylum Streptophyta; class Magnoliopsida; order Asterales; family Asteraceae; genus Helianthus; species Helianthus tuberosus. The sequence continues at coordinate 65,597,345 of CM060363.1, forward strand.
AGAGATTAGCAATGATAAACAAACAACTTTGTATTAATCCGGTAGTAAAACGTTACAAATCGGCCCGATTACATGATAACCGAACTAATACCAAAGGAGTATACATTCCGGGAGAGATCAAGTGGTGATCTCTCCCCGGGTGAGGTCTCAAACCTTCTCTCACTCTCTTGGTCTTGCAAATGACAAAGTGTTGGTATTTATACCCAACACAGGTTGTATGGTCGAAGGATCTAACTGATTGATCGATAGATCATCTGTCGATCATCCAGCTATCGAAAGATACACATATACCTCGAAGGATGACATATCCTTCGAGGTCCATCTTCATCTATCGATGGATATCTTTCGAGCTCATCGACGGATATACACAATCCTTCGATGCCTTATCCTTCGACACCAAACATTATACAACCATAATCTAACTGTTTGTCTAGCAAAACCCACACGGTCAACCGAATAACCCTCTCGTTTGACCACTTCAAACGAGCGGGTCTATACACGTTCGATAGACCGTTTCACTAACTATTACAAATTCAGCGTAAAATAAAACTAATCCTATTCGACAAGCATCGGACACAAATCTGCATCAACAAACCCACCACCACCAAAACCTTCGATTCAATCATTGACACCCTTGCAGCTTCAAAGTACAAAACTTTGTTGACTGCTGATGCTCCTATTTACGAACAAACCCAGAGAGAATTTAGGAAAAATGCCACACTTGAGTATCAAGGTGAAAAAAGTTACAGCCATTAATTCTTCCATAAAGGGCAAAAAGATTCAAATCACTCCACAATCAATTTCAGAAGTCTTTGCACTCGATGATCAGGAAGGTAAAACTTCTTTTCCAAAAAACGAGTTGAAAAATGATTTTCTGGAAAGAGGGTATGGTGTGGAAGTGAAAAGGGACACCTTACAAAAAGGTTACTTCCCTTCTGCACCAAGGTTTTTATTTCATACCCTTTTGATGTGTGTTTCAAATAAAACCACTGCTTTTAATGAAATATCATTAAAGATCCAAAACCTGGGCTTTGCTATTTTATATAATGAAAATTTTAACTATTCCCAGGAGATCTTTGATGATTTGGTAAAAAAATGTTGACAACAAATCATTTCTACTTTTTCCAAGGTTCTTAAGTTATTATTTTAAACAAAAAATTGGAAAGGAATATGAAAATTTGCTCATCCAAGGTAAATCTTTTCAAATAAATGGTTTAACATCTGAAACATTTACTAGAATGTTAACACATGCAAAAACACAAGCAGAGGTGCCTGAGCAGACTTTAGCAGCTACCACTGCTCCTCAGGTATCTGCTGCTGAGTCCACTGCTCCAGGTGATCATGGCAGCATACCCACTGCTATGAAACCCACACCTGCCATCACCAAAAAGCCTAAAAAGAAACCATCCAAAAAGCCCTCCAAACCCACTAAGAAGGCAACTCTGGAGGATGAGATACCAGAGCAAATGCAAGTGACAGCACAAAAGTCACAAGAAACCACTGCTGCTACTTCCTCACAGCAGTTGGTAAAATATCTCAACCTATGACTGAAACTCCTCCTGCTTCTTCTAAAAAAGAACATGTTGTACAAATAGGGACACCACAATATGATGCTCTGGAATCACTTGGTTCCATCATCCACAACCCAATGCCCGGGGCCAATTCTCTTTCTACACCCAACCTCACCTCCACAATTCCCCCACCAACAAAATTATTGTTGGATGCTATTGATTTGAACCAGGCACAAACTAGTCCTTCTCATTCACCTATCAATGAGAACATACTTCATCAAATGACTAGGTCTGATGTATCAGTCATTGCTAACCCACCAACAAGACCTGAGGAGGTTACACCCCTTGAGTTACAAGTAACTCTTGGTGGTAGTCCAAGTGAAGCATCCACTACAAGTGCTGAACCCACTGGTTTGCATTTGGACAGTGGTTTCATCAATAAGACTTCCTTGGAGGCAATTTATTCTATGGGAACATTTGTGTATCCAGTTTTCACTGGTTCACTAAAAAGTATCTATCTTTCTAAAGAAAGAAGTCCCCAGTACCGAGAAAAAGGGGCGTCAGTGGATGATTTTTGGAATACAATTCCTCAATCAACCGCTGTTACAACCATTGTTAGTGGGAAATCAGATGATCCCATTAAGTTGGGTGATGATTTATTGTACCAATAATTGACGGCCAGAGTTGACAAACTAGACACATCTGTTGCAGAAATCAAAGGCATGTTGCAACAGGTGTTGAAAGATCAAAAGGTACCATCCACTGCTGCATCAACTTCAACAGCTGAGCCAACATACACTCTCACTACAAGTGAGCTGTGGAATTTATTTCAACCAATGCTCAACCATCAAAAACAACTAGCTGATCAGCAACACACGATTCAGGTTCAAAAGATCAGGAACGTTATGGACGCAAGGTTTAAAGACACTCAAGCTGATATCAAGGAAATTAAGGCCCACATATTGAACACCACTGGCACTGTTCCTCCCTCTATCATAATTGTAGATAACCCAAAACCAGCTGATGCCAAAAAGGGGGAGAAAGTGAAACCAGATGACTCTAAAAAGACTGATGTAACCACTGAGGGCATTGTTGATGAAAAAGCAAAGGCAAAAAGTGACTTGGAAGCAAAGGAAAAAAGCAAAGTTTGAACAGGAGAAGAAAGATTTCATGGAGCTGAATGTTCAGGGTACTTCTGAGCCAAAGGATGATGAAAATCCCAAGGATGAAAAGAAGAAGCCCACTAGACAAGTGAGGCAACCCAAATCCATACCATCCAGATTCAGAAAACACACTCCCAAACTTCCTAAAAGCTCCACACATCAATCTTCCATTCAAACAGCTGTTGCAACACCTGCTGTCTCAACAACTGTTGATACTTCAGTGGTTTCAGCAGTTGTTAACCCTACAATCACCACCTCAGTTACAACAACTGCTCTCACTCAAACGACTCAAATCACTGCCCCACCAGAAACACCAGAAAAAGAAAAACAACTCAAGTAAATGATGACAAATATGATCCTATTGCTGCAAAATATCCACTGGAACTGGAAGCTGTAAAAAATGAGATGAGACAATTCTACACTGGGGATGATCCTTCAAAAAGAAGATTTCCTTCTCTCATAGGCTTCAGAAACCCAGAAAATATGGATGAATATCTCAAGTTCAAAGCAAGGCAGGCTAAGATAAGAGCCAAACTTGAATGTGAAGATCAAGGTGACAAAGCCATTTCTGAAAGAATGGAATTCTTGTTCACTAAAGTCAAACAGATGGAAGACTATGCAAGAGATCTGAGCAAAGAAATGTCAAATTTACCACCCAAAGCAGATCTACGAAAAGAAATGAGAAAAGAATATCTTGCATACATCATGAAAGAAAAATTCTATCCAGCTGAAGAAAAACAATTCTAAGAATGGCCAATTGTTGCATTAAAGCATGAGGCAAACAGAATTGAAAGAATCAAAAATGATCCAAGCAAGAAGAGGACAACTCCAAACTGGAGCAAATACAAAAAGCTCATTGCTGATATTACTTCAGAGTACAAAAGGAAGAAACAAGAGCTGGTGGATGCAAAGGTTGGACCTGCCAATGTCATAGCAAAATGGAATAGGCAATATACAGATGAGGCTTATGAGAGGCTAAAGAAAAGAAAGATGACAGATTCAGACACACCAAAGAAGCCTGATCACATAAAGCAAGAACAGCAGATCAAAACTTCTGAACCACTGCTCACATCAACAGACATCTCAGACATTGAGTTAGATCAAAGAAAGAGACAAGAACTGATTGATAAAGAGACAACCGAAGATATAGCTGTAGCAAACGAGATCATTAACAAAGCTTTCAAACAAATGGCAGCTGAAAATCCTGAACAGATAAAAGCTCAGGATACTGCTCAACAAATCTTCACAAGGCCACAATCACCAGACTCATCAGTCAATAAACCTCTCCCAAGAAACCCATTGGGTTTAAAAATACTAAAATGGACGTCTGATCAAAAGACCCATGTATTGACTATGATCAAATCCAATGGTAAAGTGAAGTACATATCAAGGAAACAAGCACTAGGCCTTTGTGTTAAAGATCTACAAGATCTCCTTGAACTTACACTGTGTAGGGATGAGGATGACTCAAATTCCAAGGACTTTGAAGTAGAATTTAAAAGACAAGCTAAGGAACTTCTGATGAGAAAATAAAGATCCAGAATAATGAAAGGTTTTGGCATCATCTGTTCCAGGGGGAGATTGTTGGGATTGAACCCTACCAGAGGAACAGATGATGTAAAGCCAAAACCTGGTCACAACAATGGATTCATAATAAACAGTAGTTTGCACTAGACTTTCCCCTTGAAAGTGATTTGAAACATATGATGATCTCCAATCCACTGATTTGTACAACTGCTGATCACACTAAAGTCTGATGAAGTACAAAGCCTTGCTGTTCAATCTACTGCTATGGGTCAAGCACTGCTGGGTTACAACAAGCACTGCTGGGTTCACATCAGTGGAAGGTTTCAGCATTTGTTTAACTTCTTTTATGTTATATATTGTAGTCAGTGGTTAGCATAAGCAGTGTCTGTATTAGATCAGTAGTCAGAGTTTGTTAGTTTGTTAAACGTCACTTTCATGGTGATATCAGCAAAGATGCTTCAGTGGTTTGACTGTGCCTATAAATAGAACAGTACCCTGTACTGTTTCATTTGATTGTCCGGGAGATTCCATCTCCTCCAATCCTTTCATCCTGTGCAATCAACCTTGGGGCATCTTGCTGAGGGGGAGTTTTAGTATGTAAGCAGTGTTGTAATCATTCTTGTAATTTAATCATTCAGCTCAATGAAAAGCATGTGCTTACTAAAACTATTTTCCTTTTGATTGTGTTTACAAAGTTTGTTTATTATTTCCGCTGCACCTTACATTGATTAGCGTCCATTCATTTGTTCAAATTATAACAAACAAACACTATCATGAGACCCTCCGATCCGAACACCCTCTGCCCGAAGAATCCCCTGGTCCCAGTCACCTCAGCCTGGCCTTTCCAACAATGGGGCATCGACCTCGTCGGTCCTTTTCCCGATGCGCCCGGCACAGTCAAGTTCATAGTAGTAGCAGTAGACTACTTCACCAAATGGGTAGAAGCAAAGGCTCTGGCATCGACTACAGCAATGGTGATCCGCAAGTTCATCTGGGAACACATCATCTGCCGATTCGGGTTACCATTACGCATCATTTCTGATAACAGCACAAACTTTGCGTAAGAAGACCTACAAAAATGGTTCAAAGAAATGAACATTGAACACAACTTTGCTTCTGTGGCACACCCACAAGTAAATGGACAAGTTGAGAGCGTGAACAAGAAAATAGTGGATGGTATAAAAGCAAGGCTGGGGACCGCACGCAGGGGGTGGGTGGATGAGCTCCCAAGCATTTTATGGGCCCACCGCACCATGCCAAAAACCAGTACAGGCGAAACTCCATTCAGCCTTGTCTATGGTTCAGAAGCGGAAATCCCAGCAGAAGTCGGTCTCCCATCACCATGTATGATCGCCATGGAAAAATAAGATAACGAGCGAGAACAAAGAGTTGATCTGGACCTTCTTGAAGAAAGGCGCAAGAATGCAGCCATTGCAGAAGCCAGGTATAAATCTAAGTTAGAGAAATACTATAATGCGCGTGTATGCATATGCACCTTCGTTCCAGGAGATTTTGTCCTGCGAGTCAACGAGGTATCTAACGCGAAGAAACCAGGAAAACTAGCGCCTAAATGGGAAGGACCATATGTCATCCACGAAGTCCTGGGTAAAGGTGCATACACTTTAAAGAGGCTTGATGGAACGGATGTACCACGCACCTGGAACGCGCAACAACTGCGCAGGTGCTACATGTAACCAACCGAGCTATCTCACATAATAGCCGAACACATGCGCATGCAACATAATTATTTTAAATTATTCACTTTGTATCCGTTGGCTCCGCGCCTTACCAATACAAAGATTACCCTTATTATGTTATATTGTTTATTACAAAATGCATGTAATTCCTTTTGGTATGCGCGGAAACACTATGGTAAAACATTACAGGTCTCATGAACGGTCTACGGGTACAAGTCCCACGCATAATCCAAACATACGTTCACACATGAGCTTCATACCATCTTTATTCCCTTTACATAAACAAAGTAATTATACACATGCAAGATATTGTAATCCAAACACATAATATATTCAAAGCAGTTACTTACGTACTAAACGCAATAACAAAAATCTATATGCACAGCCGTGCATCAAAAAAGTTACTTGTGCAACAAAGCACATTAACAAAACATACAAAACACAGCACTGTATCAAAACAGTAGTTACAAAATAAACAAACTAAACACCCAGAAACATGGCTAACACCTCTACAGAGGTATATAGTGCTTCACCATACCATTCCAAAGGGTGGGGATCAACATTCCACTAGTTGTCATCAGCAGATACCATCGGAATCTCGGTCGGAGTCGCCAAACGACGACCACGTCGACGCCGTTCGTACACTATCGAACAACGACCTTTCCAGTCAACCGGAAAAAGCTTGACTTAGGACATTCGCCGACAGTCGGGTAACCCCTTCGTTGTTGTCACCTACTGCATGAGGAGAGGCATGATTTCCTCCTGTAGACGAGTGAGGAACAGTACCAAGAAATCCTCTGTTTCCGGAAAATTTTTCCGATGACAAACCTGCAAGGAGAAGCAGAGCTTCAGTAGCATCGAAGGTCTTCAGAATTTCAGAAATCCTCCAAGATCGGAACCTTCGCCTAGTCCTCATTTTTTGCTAAATCTGGTAAAATTTCAATAAACTCTATATATAAATATATAACCAGGAGGAGTTGACGTCAGCATCGAGAAGAGAGCTGTAAGAAATTGCGATGATTAGTGTCAAATCACCCCTTTTAGAAACGGTGCTTCCACAATAATCATCACATCCTATTAAACGCTCTCTGACAGCATCCGCACACATTCCCAAAGCTACAGTTTCAATAAGAAGGTGAAAGGTCAACACATATATACACTTTCTACTTATGGGTCACATCACAGCAATCAACTCATGATTAAAAAATGATTCATTCTAAATGAACAGTTCAACTCAAAAAATATCTTCTCCGAGTAGATTTCCATTTTTTGAGCCCAAAAACTCCACAGCAAAAATCACCCACCTCTCATAGTCCAGTGCTCCACTTATTTGCATAAGAGCAACACTAGACTGGGGGGGGGGACTTGAAGGGGTAAGGTCCCAAAAACCTTGCACAGGTGCTTGAGACCATACCACAGCCTCGTCAATAAGCTCTCTTTAGAATGAACCTTGCGCGGCCACGCACTGTTCTAAGAGAGAACTTAAAAAAGAACAGTATTCAACATCCGTGCGCCAAAAGTAACTAATAAATCCTTGCGCAAGCTCTCATGCAACATATATGATAAAATCCTAACAAAACCTCCGCGTATATATCCTCCAGGCTTGGATAAAAGCAACTTTTCTGTTACAACAAAATTAGCATGAGGAAGAGCCACATAGGATTACAGTTGTAAACCTTCTAGAAGGTTTTATCATGCATCACCATTCGGTTATAACCGAATGGCCACATGGCATCATCCTAGGCATTTCTCAAAGTCACGATGATGGTAGCAAATTGAAGGAAGATCCACACTTGTCCACTTTCCACATGGCATCACCCCAGCCGTTTATCATGACTACGATCCGTGTGCACACACACCCGTTAGTGATTAACGGTGGGAGAAATAACTGCTTACGGAAAAGTACTTTCCGTTAAACTTTCATCAACAGACTTTTCCGTCCAAACTTCGGCTATAAATAAAGGATAGTTCAGGTACGAATACTCAAGTTACTCTCACTTCACTTCACTATTACTTCTTCTTCATCAAACCCTGTACTTATTCTCACGCCTGAGGGTGGTCACGGAGAGAACCCCCATTCTCCTCGTGGTTAGTCTAACGGCTGTTTGTTTTGTAGTTGTTGTTCGAAGAAGGAGATCAGTTACCTCTGAATCAAACGAGAAGACCTAACCCTTTTATGCAGATCTAAACCCCCTGGTTCAATTGATTCCGGTCGATTAAACCAGTGTTTCTTCACCTAGTGTACCCTCGAATCTATAAATAGAGGCCTTATTCCTTCATTCTGACTCGCCAATTCCTTGCAAACGCTCTCAGAACTCCCTTGTTGTGATCAGAAGCTTTCATAATCTCAAGACTCCATAATCCCACTCTCGGTTTTCGTGGAACTCTACGCAAAACTGTGAGTATACTCGATCCCATTTTCTATTTTAAACACTTTGGGTGCAACATGTACAATATACAAAACACGCAACACTTGAAACTTGTCTATACAAATCACACTCTATCCACATTTAGACATGAAAAGATGTGATACTTGTTAATCTCATATGCTATGAATACATTTGTGTCTATATGCTCATTAACTTTATTAGCCTACCTTGACAATTATAGTGCTATAGGATTAACGCACCACCCTTGAGTCTTGGGGCATTGTCAAGTAAAACATGTTAACCCCCTCTTCGTTTCAATGATGTTGGGAAGGCAAGATTGCGTTGGAAACTTTGGTTTGACATATAGTGACACTAGTTCAGCATATTAGTAACTTGTATGTGTTATTCATCTTGGATATGAGCACATTTAAACATTTTATTCTTATTATACTATGTATCAAACTTGTATACTCGCCAACATATTGTTGATCATTATTTTAATACATGTTGCATGTTGATAGATGAAGTGATGAAGAAACAAGGGTGGACATAGAAACAAACCCTAGAAATAAATAATGATTTGAATTAAGTTTGATACAATTTGGCTGTGTTTTGAATCTTGTATGACATTTTAGTATTTATTGAAATCTTGAGTTAATTATATTGTCACAATTAGTGTTATGATGCTTTGAACGATTTGTTTTCGTCTCACTCCGATGTTTCCGCCATCGGTTGGGGTGTGACATCTGTTGCCTTCAAAGTCATTGATGATTCATCCGTTGCAAGGTATGATTACTGACCTTAGTTCCATGACTAATTTGATCAGTTTACAATTTCTTCTATGTGTTGATTCTCGATTCAACCAATAACTTAGGGTTTCCATGACTAAATCAAGTTGAAGAAGTATCTATGCCTAAATCGAGATTCGAATCGAAGAACTATCTATGCCTAAATTGAGATTCGAGATTCGGAGTCGCACAATCGGAATCAAGCTCGTATTTTAGGTTACTGATTTTGATTTTTTTGAAAATTCTATTGGATATTGTTGCATTAGGTTGTTAATTGCTGTTATTATGCTTTCATTTAGTGTAATTAGTGCTAAGTCATACAATTTGTGGTTAATTAGTTGTGAATAGACTTTGAAGGTTGCTATTGTTGATGTGTGAGAGTATATTTATATGTTGAATGTGTATTCATGCATTATGTTGTTGATGGTTGTTTATATATTTTTTTTTGCATATGATTAGTGGTTGATCATGTGAATCTGTGGTTAATAAGTTGTGAAATTAGGGCGAAATTAGACTCTAAAGGTTCATATAGTTTGTTGTGTGAAAGCATGTTATCACTTCAGGTGATCAGTCTTTCAAGTTTAGAAGATTCACTTCATGACATCCTCACATGTGCCATTAAAACTTGCAAGATATATGACATTAAAAATGTCTCCCATCTATACTATCTATTAAGGGAGATTAGATGATGACATCGATTTGCCTACGTGTCAACTTCTCAGCTATGCCACATAGTCCAAGGTGATGTCATAATTAAGATTTATTTATTATATATAAAAATCTATTAAAATCTGATTTTTATTTCTTAGGAGAAAGTTTTTTTTAGGAGGCAAAATTTGAAATGCATGGGGAGTTGTTTGGCCATTTAATGCACATCATATCAACTCTCTTTTTCTTCTCGATTCAAAAGCACAAGCCACATTTCTCTCTTTCTTCTCTCTTCAAAGTCACAGGCGATTTCTAGGGTTTGTCTTTCTTCTCGATTCAAAAAGCTTCCACACGAAGAATGTCATCGGCAAAGAAATCCGATGGTGAATCACCATCTTTTTCACTCAGTTTCATAGATGATTTGAATCCCTCAAAAGATATGTGCAATATCAAATGTTGAATCATCCGTAAATGGGTTCAGTCCTTTCGGATGGACCTCATCTTGCTCGATGAGAAGGTATTAGTTTTTTTTGAAGTGTTGATTGTTTTATTTTTCTGTTCTAGGCTTTATACTTTGTTTATTATCTAATCCGCGGTATTTGTGAACTGTCATTCTCTTATTTTACTGTTCTAGGGTTTATACAGAGGTGGTTTTCTAATCCGCATGATTTTGGGTTTGTGTTTTGTTTCTCAGAGGTGGTTGTGTAATAGACGTTTGTGTTTTGTGTAATTTAGGTTTGTGTTTTGTGTTATACGGTTAGATATTTTGTGTGTTGTGTAGTTTAAGGTTCGATATAAATAAACAAAGATGAATATTGTTTGGTTGGTTATTGATCATTGATAGAAGTTTGTTGTGAGTTGCTATTTGTTTGTTTGGTTTAGTGTTAGATGACATGAAAGAAACCCGAGTATTGTTTGGTTTTTGAAAGTGTTTTGTGTTTTGTGTATATTAGTTTTGTGTAAAAGAAGTCATATGATTTTAGTATGAAAGAGATTAGTGTTATTTAGGGTTAGGTATATCTGATGCTATGATATGTTACTAATTGTTTCTTTGTTTTAGTGTTAGGCCTAATGAAAAAAACACGAATATTTTTTTGTTTTTTTTCTCTTTCATATGTTACCATAGCTGAGTATGTTTTATATTTTTTTGAGTTACCGTTTGTTTGTTTGTTTCTAAGGTATCTTATTTCACTTATTTGGTCAGGGTCGTCAAAATTCAGGCAGGTATTAAGGCTCCATTGATACTGTTGATGCAACAAATACAAGACCAACGGTAGTAGCTGGGCTGGTTAGGCAGAAAGGTTGAAGGGTTCAACTTAGCATAACGCAGGTCGTGGGGTCCCCCCACATTTGCAAAACGTGGAAGGAGGTTTACTAGTCAGTTTTTGTTATTTGCTGGAGATCCTTCTCTGAAGTGAGTTCAGATTCGGATGAAGGAGCAAATAGAATGTGTGTGTTGGATGTGAAAGGAAGTGACTTGCACGAGACAAGCACTCAATGCGAATGACCAGAGATTAGAGAATCAGGGCTGGCCAGGAGATGTTTTCTGAAGTAAATGAAGTGTCAATTTATAAGAGAAGACATCTCCCGAAGTAGAATGTATTAGACTAGTAACCTTGCTTGCAGTGGAGGGTTTGCCCTTTCGGGGGTTGAAGCCTTTTGACCCATGGATAATAGCGTGCATTGTGCAGACCTGCTTTGCTTTTGCGGCTGTGGGTTGGTGAAGCGATCTCCGGATGTGACTGGCCACTGTTTGCTTTTCCCATCCCACAGCTTTTCAACCATTGAACCGTTTAACCATTTAAGCGTTTACATATTTAGTCATTTTATTTAGTCTTTGGACTACCCCCGTCATCAGCCCCCCAAGTCAGAGGTTTTTGGGTGATGAGCTCAAAGACTTCTGACTTTTATGTGCGTATTTTATTGCCTGAAGGTTTCAAGGGTTCGTTGCTTGAAGGCTTGAAAGGTTGTAGGCGGTTAAAATTTGAATTTTAAATTTCTGACCACTGATTTGATTGATGTGTGGCAGTTGATAGGGTGGCGGTTTTGCAGAAGTTATTGTTTGCCATTATTACCCCTATTGTAGGTTTATTTTTGTTTTATATTTGCATATTTATTCATTCTCTTCATAATTCCATCAAGTTTCTCCTGCCATTTCCTTCCTCTTCTAAGGTTAGTTCCGGTTTCCTTTACAACTTGTATTCTTCATTTTCTGTTTTTCGAAAATGGGTGCTCGTAAAGATTTAGCGAAATCTTTTTCCCGTTTAACACAAGAGGAGGTAGATGTATTTTGTATGGAATATGGTATAGATAGAAAGTTTAAACCAACTGCTCCTGCTTGTGATGTTCCTGTTGATAAACCGACCTCTGGTTCGATTGCCCTTTACTGCCGTCATTTTGAGTTTTCGAATCTTCGGTATCCCTTTTTGTTTTTTGTTTTGAACTTGTTGGAATATTATCGGGTTTCTTTTGGGCAAGTTCATCCGAAGGGGATGGCTAGGGTTTTGCATTTTGAGGTTTTGTGCCGTGCCCTTGGATATGATCCTTCCCTGTTACTCTTTCGCCAGTTTTTTCGCTTGGCTAAGAATGGCGATTGGTTTACTTTTGAAACATCCAAAGTCGACTCGTGCCTTATTTCGTCCATGGTTACCACGCTTGGGACTTGGAAGGACCGATTTTTCTGGGTTTCCGATGCTATTGTCCCATTCAAGATGGTGTGGAGGCGACCGGATGCCGTCCTCAATGATCCGGAGCCCTCCGAGTCTGAATTGAATGATGTTTTTCTCAAAGCCATTCGGGAGTGCCCTTCGAGGGTTCGTCCCTTTCCTGAACATTTACTAGTTCTTTTAGGGGTTAGTAAAATTTGGGGGAATGTTGATCGGGATCCGGTTCTTATGAGGAGTGGCATGGGTATGCGCTTTCCTTTTTTGCCCTCTTTATGTTTTTCTTAACTTATGACTTATGTGCTGTTGCTTTTTGCAGTCATGTCTGCTTTGGATTTTATTAAGAGCGACGATACTTCTGATGTTGTATTTGGGGATGCTCCGTCTGTTCCTGGTGAGAATGTTGTGGTTAGAACTGTTGATCAAAGGTTTGAGGGCTCAGGTTATGTTAGTGCTGCCACTGTCAAGGGTTTTTCTAAGTCTAATGCTCCCAAGTCTTCAACCCGCCGATCTTCTCGTCGGTTGTTGAAGGCTGGTCCTCAATCCACTTCTACTGAACCAGTGGACTTGAGTGATTACATTGAAGTTTCAGAAGATCAAGGTGGTGAAGCAGGTGCTGAGAAGGATAAGGAATTGGTTGTTCATGGTAGAAAGGTTTCGGGCAAGAAGGTTGTTGCCATCCCTGTTTAGGAATCTTCAAGCAGGGACGTTGAAGGGTTGGATCCGGAAGGGATTTATGTGCCTACTTGGTCGGTGAAGAATGATGACAGTTTCAAAGATGTTGCTGTCTGTGAGGATGCTCTGAGTCACATTGCTCCTCCTTCGGTGCACAAGACCATTGCTGGGATGGATGATGACTTGATGTTGTCCCGCATGATTTTGAGTACTTGCAACCTTGCTGCTATGCTTCCTCAAGGCATTGCCCGTTTTCGTCAAATAATGCAGGAATATGAAGAATTCTCCAAGAAGAGGGATAAAATGAAATCCTCCATGTCTGGGATGAAAAAGGAGATAGCTAGTTTTGCCGAGAAAGAAGCGGCGTGGGACAAGAAGATTAGTGATTTGAAGAAGATGCATGAGATTGAGATGGGTGATTTGAAAAAGAGTTTTGAGGCTAACTTATTGAAGTTGAAGGCTGACCGGGAGACCTTGGCTGTTCAGCAACAGGCTTTTGGTAAGGAGAAAGAGGGGTTGAAGGCTTCAGTTGCTCGTTCTACCGCTGACAATCAGTGGTTAATTGAGCAAGGTTTCCAGCAGGTTGTTACTTATCTTTTACATTCCAAGGAGTTCAATTCTGCCCTTGGCGACGTTTATACTAAGCTTCTCAACCTGGGGAAACACCAAGGCCTTATTGCTGGTTACAAGCTACATGAATCCGGTCATCCTTTGGAGAAGTCACCTCTATTTCGTCCCGAGGCTTCTGACGTTTTTAAAGGCTCTGTTGAGCAAATGGAGAAGCTAACTTATCCTTACATCCATCAAGTGTCTGCTTGTTTTGGTAAGCCTCTTGCTGTGTTACAGGATTTGAAACCGGAGGGCCTAAATGAAAAGGTTTGTGCTGAAATCTTGGGTTCTCTTTCAAGGAAGAGATCCTACTCGGGGGATAGTGATGATACCCTGTCAAGTCAGCCGGTTGTTCCCAAGGATGCAAGCTTGGAGGCTTCAGCAGTGGGTGGTGATGGAGGTGTGAAGACTAAAAAACTGAAGAAGACCAAGAAGGCCAAGGGCGAGGGTTCTGGAGTTTCCAAGCCTGTTGATGCTTGATTCGTAGCTTTCTTAGCACTGAAAACAATTTATGTTTTGTAATGTTAACTTGAACAATATTAGGTTTTTAGGAACCCTTAAGGTTCCTGTTGGTTGTGTTTTAAGGCCTTTGTGGCCGCTGGAACAGTAGTTTAAGCTTGCAAGTTATTAGGACTTGCTCTAACTTATGTTTGAAAGTCTTTTGGGGCTTTCTTTTATATGATGTTATGTTTTAACTATTTTCCTTGTATTATGGTTTTATGCTTGTGCCTTTTTGGTCAAGGCAGTTTATTTGGCTTTTAACCTTCCAAGCCTTTTGGCTGTCTGTTAATAGGTTGAAGCCTTTAAGGTTGCGAGATATTACCCGGGTGGCTTGAAGCCTTGAAGGCTTCTTAGTTTTGCGTCCTGGCTTGGTTTGTACCTTTGTGATTTTTGTCTGAGTGATTTTGTTCTTTTAGATTTTCCTTGTCTTTTTGTAACTATGTCTCTGTCGAGTTTGTGCTATCCTTATGCTTTTTATACCTAAAAGGGTTCAGTGCTGCAGACACTTAGCCTTGGTATTTTTAACAAGAAGATATAGCACCTATCCTTTTTTATTATTTCTTTGTTTTTTAGCCTCTTTGTAGATTATATTTTTAAGGCTTAGGGAACATTTGGTGTAGGCTGCTCACACCCGTCTATGAGACAATTTTATGTTTTCTTAACAAGTCTCATGGAGTTGTATTGATTTAGGAACTCACCCCTTATATAGGCTCGTTCAACCCTTGAACCTATTGAGCGATGTGGCATGGGAGCTCATCCCCTTACATGGCCCTTGCCATGGAGTTTTTTGCTAGGTTCTCAGCCTGATCTTAGGATAGAAAGACAAGTTTTGATAAAACAACTTCATTCATTTAAGCAATACTTGCTTTTTACAAAAGGTACTCATAATCCTGCTTGAAATACATTTTGATACAAACCAAACTTTCCTGTTTAAACATGGAACCTTTTCATGGTTTTGCCGTTCCAATGTCTTGGAAGCCTTTTGCCTTCTGAGTCAGCCAGCTTGTAGGATCCACCTTTGTGTGCTTCAAGGATGGTGTATGGGCCTTCCCATTTTGGGCCAAGCTTTCCTTGGTTTTCTTTCTTGCTGGCTTCGTTGTTTCTGAGGACCAGGTCCCCTGGCTTGAAACGTTCGTTCTTGACTTTTTTGTTGTAGTAAGCTTCCATCTGTTGTTTGTATTTGGCCTCTTGAATTGCGGCTTGATCTCTTGCTTCCTCTAGGAGTTGTAAATTCAACATAGTCTCTTTTTGGTTTGTTTCGGGATCCATGTTGACAATTCTTTGGGTTATAACTCCTATCTCGGCAGGGATCACAGCTTCGGATCCAAATACCAAGCTGTACGGTGTTTTCTTATGGCTTGTTTTTTCGGTTGTTCTAATTGCCCATAGGACACTAGGCAATTCTTCAAGCCAATTGCTTTCGTATCTTCCCAATCTTGTCTTGATGCCTTCTACTATGCTTCTATTTGTTCTTTCAACCTGACCGTTTGATTGCGGATAAGCCACTGAGCTAAAAACCTGATTGATTTTGTATTCCTTGCACCAAATGCTGAAAGGCTTCTCAGCAAATTGCCTTCCGTTGTCGGTGACAAGTACTCCCGGCAATCCATAACGGCAAATGATGTTCTCCCAAACAAAGTCGATGACTTGCTTTCCTGTGATCTTAGCAAGTGGTTTGACCTCGGGCCACTTAGTGAAGTAATCTACTGCCACCAGTAAGAATTTTACCCTTCCTTTGCTAGGGGGAAATGGACCAACAATGTCCATTCCCCATTTATGGAATGGCCATGCTGAGGTTATTGGGACTAAGTCGTGTTTGGGACTTTTTGGGATCGGTGCATGGATCTGGCAAGCATCACATTTCTTCAATTCTTCGGCTGTATCGCGGTGCATTGAAGGCCAGAAATATCCGAGGTTCATGAGCTTTGCAACTACCGACCTAGCTCCAAAGTGAGCTCCGCATACACCTTCATGAATTTCCTTGATCAAATACTTACTTTGCTCGGGACCGACACATCTTAGCAAGGGAGCAAGGTAACCCTTTTTGTAAAGGGTTTCTCCTTGTAGTATGTATTGCCTTGCCTTGATTTCAACCCTTTTAGCTTCCACTTGATCATTGGGTAATTCACCATTTTTGAGGAACTTTCTTATGGGAGTCATCCAGTTTGGATCTTCTTCGGTAACCACGTCTTGAACCTCCAATTCATTAATGGATGGGGCCTTCAACACTTCTACCAGTACCTTCTTGGTGAGGTGGGCAAAAGTGAGAGATGCAAGCTTACTTAGGGCATCGGCCTTTTTGTTTTGAGATCTGGGGATCTGTTTGATGTTACACGCTTGGAAGGTACTCATCAGTTCCTTGGATTTTTCTCTGTATTTTTTCATGTTGGGCTCTTTAGCTATGTAGCTGTCATTCACTTGGCTTGAGACCAGCAACGAATCCGTGAACACTTCAAGCTTTTCAACCTTCATTTCTTTGGCCAGCCTTAGGCCGGCTATTAGTGCTTCGTATTCAGCCTCGTTATTGGTGGTCTGAAAATCAAAATGGAGAGCATATGTGAATTCCAAACCTTTTGGGTTGATCAAAATTAACCCAGCCCCTGATCCTTCAACGCTTGAAGCCCCGTCGGTAAAAAGCTTCCAGGCTTCAGGGTTGGAAGGTTCAGTGGTGGTAGTGTTTACTTCAGCGGCTGTTTGGTTTGGGACTTCCACAATGAAATCAGCCAAGACTTGGGCCTTGATAGCTTTTCTTGGGACATAGGTGATGTTATGTTCACCCAGTTCTATGGCCCATTTGGCTAATCGCCCTGAGTTTTCAGGTTTTTCAAGCACACTCTTAATAGGTTGGTCGGTGACCACTTGTATGGGGTGTGCTTGGAAGTACCTTCGAAGCCTCCTAGCTGTTTGAACTAGGGCTAGGGCAAGTTTTTCAAGGGGAGGATATTTCGTTTCAGCTAATTTTAAAGTTTTGCTGAAAAAATAAACGGGTACCTGGGCCTTGTCGCGCTCAATGGTGAGGACTGCACTGATGGCCTCGTCCGTGATTGAGAGGTACACCGATATTAACTCCCCTATTTTTGGTGCCGCAATGTCTGGTAGGGAAGCTAGATGTTGCTTCATCTGGTTGAAAGCTTCTTCAGCTTCTTCAGTCCATTTGAAGTCCTTCTTATCTGAGCAGTTCTTGAGCGTTTTGTAGAAGGGTAGAGATCTTTCGGCCAACTTTGAGGTAAAACGCTTCAAGGCTGCAAGCTTCCCGTTCAAGCTTTCAACCTCCTTCTTGGTCTTCGGTGGCTTGGTTTCAAGGACGACTTTCACTTTGTTAGGGTTGGCCTTGATGCTTTGTTTTCCAACAATGTGACCCAAGAATTTTCCCTCCTCGAATCCAAATGAACACTTTTCCGGATTAAGCTTCATGTTAACCTTTCTGAGGTTCTTGAAAGTTTCTTGAATATCATCGAGCATTTGATATTCCGTCTTGCTTTTAATAACCAAGTCATCGACATATGCCTCCATGTTTTTGCCGATTTGGCTTTCGAAGGCTTTGTCAACGAGCCGTTGATAGGTTGATCCGGCATTTTTGAGGCCGAAAGGCATCTTTTGATAACAAAAGATCCCTTTGTCCGTGTGAAAGGCTGTCTTTTCCTCATCCTCTTTCTTCATGAGGATTTGGTGATAACCTTTGTATGCGTCAAGAAAGCATTTGAACGAGTAACCTGTGAGGGAGTCAACCTTGAGATCAATTTCCGGTAGTGGATAGCAATCCTTAGGACAAGCTTTGTTAAGATCCTTAAAGTCTATGCACATCCTCCAAGAGTTGTCTGGCTTCTTGACCATAACCGGGTTTGCAACCCATGACTGGTACTTGACTTCTCGGAGAATACCGGCCGACACAAGCTTTTCAACCTCTTAGCAGGCTGCCAGACTTCTCTCAGGTGCCAAGCTTCTTTTCTTTTGGACCACAGGCTTGACATCCGGTGGTATTCTCAACTCATGCTCGGCAATGTCCCGGGGGATCCCAGTCATATCTTCTGGACACCAAGCGAATACATCGCTGTAGTGTGTTAGCAATTTTTCAAGGTATGAAAGGGTCTCTTGAGAAAGGTCTGCATTGACCCTTATTCTTTGTTCAGGGTACTTAGGGTTTATGACCAACCTTTGCCTGTCTTCTTCACTGTTTGAGCTTTCACCTTCAACCATGTAGGGGTTGCTATGCCCTTCTCGGTAGGAAATTTGACTGTGCCGTGGCCAACAGACACGGCCATGTAAAATGCACACTGTCCTGGTCTTCCAATGATCACATCATAGCTTGAGGGGATGTTGATAACCACAAAGGTGAGTGGTTGGGTTCTTTCTCTTAAACCTTCACTGAAACGAACATTAAGTGTCAGTTGCCCTAAAGGCTTGAGGGGTATGTCGGCGATACCTTTTATAGAGGTTCCAGAGGGTTGAAGCCTTGAACGTTCTTCATGGCTCAAACGGTTGAAGAATTTTTCGAACATGATTTCAGTGGCTGCCCCCGTGTCTATGTATGCCCTATATGTTTGCAATGTTCCCACGGTAGCTTCTACCATAAGAGGGTTAGAGAGAGGGTCTTTCTCCGTTGGGGGGAAGCAAACACACTGAAGCTCCCAAGCTTCCAACCGCTGCCTTTTATGAGGAACCCTTCCATCGAAATCTACCATATTGACTTCCTTACCCTTTCCTTCAGCCATTTTGTCCCGGACTCCCTTTACCAAATGAGCGAGTTCTCCGGACTTAACAGCCTCTTCTATTCTTTTCTTGAGTTGGAAGCAATCATTGGTGTGGTGACCTTTTTCTTCGTGAAACTCGCAGTATTGGGTGGAGTTCTCGTTCTTCCTGCTCTTGGGGAGAGGCCTAGGAGGCCGAAAGTTTTGTTTAACTTCTTCTGTTGCAAGGATTTCTTGAGGGGTCTTTGTGAGGGGTGTGAAACTTATGCTTTTCTCCCGGTTTGAAGGGTTCCGGCCTTCAGACCTTCGAGGGTCTGAACCCTTTGACCGCCTGTCATAGGAGTTGAAGTTCCCCCTTTTTCTAGCTGGACTGTTGCTTCTCCAGCCGGACCCTCTTTTTCTTTGTTCCTTAATGTCTACTGCCTCCTATCCCCGGATGCGGGCTTCAGCCCTTTCGAGAGCTTCTTCTAAGGTCTTGGGTAGAGATTTGTTGAAATCTCTTGTGAGGTACTTAGAGGTGATGGCATTCATGAAGCCAGCCACCCTCATTTTCTCATCGGCCCCTACATAAGTCAGACCTTCCTTCTTGTATCGTTCAATGAAAGCACGAAGGCTTTCATCATCACGTTGTTTTATCTGAAAGATCACTGTTGCGTCTTTAACATATCGCCTTTGTTGGGAGAAATTGGCTAAGAAACCTTTGCTAAGATCATCAAAGCTTCAAACGCTTTGAGCAGGTAAGTCGTTGAACCAGATTCTGGCAGATCCCACAAGAGTTTGCATGAACATTAAGCAACATTCAGCGTTTGACCATTTCTCTATCCGGGCTGCACCGGTGAAGATCTGAAGATGGTCCTCAGGATCTTCAGTCCCATCATACGTCCTGATGTGGGAAGGCATCTTAATCTTCGATTGGAAATCATAATCGGCTATCTGCCTTGAAAAGCATGATAGGTTACTTGGTTTGTATGGTTTAGCCTAGTCTTCTTCAGCCCTTGCATCCATATTATTGCCGTTGCCGTTATTTCCCTGGGAGGCTAGCACCTGGTTGATGAAGTGTTGCCACGGGAAGTTGGCCATCATCTGGGTCATCATGTTGGGCATGAGGTTGAAGCCTTGAAGGCTTCCTGGGCCAACTGAGCAGTTTATTCCGAGGGGAGCGCTCATAACAGCACTTCGTGCTAAAGGGAGCACGGATAGAGCTTGCTCCCACGTGGTTGTTATAGATGCCGGATAGCTTGTTACTGGGGACTGTAGGAGCTGGTCAAGGGTTAGCTCATGTCCCAAAGGAGCACCACTAGTAATTGGTTGGGAAGAGAAGATAGGATGCACCGTAGGATTTGTCATAGTGGACAGATAAGGGTGAGGGTTTGAAGGATTACTGGGACCAGCCTCACTTCTAGTTGTAAAAGGAGGGGGAGGTGGTCCGGGAGACAACGTCGGTTCAGGTTCATCATAGTCTAAATGAATCCTCACTCCTTTTTCTCTTTCTCTACTCACGTGTTGGTTAAGAAGGGACCTCAACTCAAGGAAGTTGTTGGCAACCCCTTCAGGGGTGAGTTCAACACGTGCTGGGGCGTCAGAGACACCGATATTGGGAGATGGAACCCCGGATCTGGACGGGGTTGGTGTGTTGAAGGTGAGGAACTCGGGTGTGCTCCCCGGAGTTGAGAAAGAAGTTGGTATAGCCACGTGAGCTTGGCTACTACCCGGAGTAGAAGTGTTTGGAATCTGATTTACTTCTTCCGGGGATCCACTTTCAGACATGGTGATTTTAAGTGAAGAGAGCTACACTACTAGGTCTTTTTGAGAAGAAATAGCGGCGTAGCCCCACGGTGGGCGCCAACTCGTTGATGCAACAAATACAAGACCAACGGTAGTAGCTGGGCTGGTTAGGCAGAAAGGTTGAAGGGTTCAACTTAGCCTAACGCAGGTCGTGGGGTCCCCCCACGTTTGCAAAACGTGGAAGGAGGTTTACTAGTCAGTTTTTGTTATTTGCTGGAGATCCTTCTCTGAAGTGAGTTCAGATTCGGATGAAGGAGCAAATAGAATGTGTGTGTTGGATGTGAAAGGGAGTGACTTGCACGAGACAAGCACTCAATGCGAATGACCAGAGATTAGAGAATCAGGGCTGGCCAGGAGATGTTTTCTGAAGTAAATGAAGTGTCAATTTATAAGAGAAGACATCTCCCGAAGTAGAATGTATTAGACTAGTAACCTTGCTTGCAGTGGAGGGTTTGCCCTTTCGGGGGTTGAAGCCTTTTGACCCCTGGATAATAGCGTGCATTGTGCAGACCTGCTTTGCTTTTGCGGCTGTGGGTTGGTGAAGCGATCTCCGGATGTGACTGGCCACTGTTTGCTTTTCCCATCCCACAGCTTTTCAACCATTGAACCGTTTAACCATTTGAGCGTTTACATATTTAGTCATTTTATTTAGTCTTTGGACTACCCCCGTCATCAGATACCTATGTTTATCTCACAACTTCATGAGGATGAAGTTTTTATTCTATCCAGATTTGGTGTTGGAGAAAACACTGATGCCTACAAAGTTGTTAATCATAGTTACAAGATTAACTTTTACCGTTGTACGGTTGTTACACGTGCGAATGGTTGGGAAGGTGTTGATTACGGATTTAACTTCATGGCACATTCAGAAATTCTTAAAGGAGAAGGAAAGAATCTACTCACTGTTGGTATGAATGTTTCTAATAGTCTGATATATATATATATTGCCTACATTTTGAATCTGATTACTGTTTCTATGTTTGTCATTTTAGATGTTGCTGGAATTGTTGTCTGGTGTGGAGATATGGAAATCTTTCCTAATGAAAGAAAAAGGATGAACTTAGATCTTCAAGATGTGCAGTAAATTCTACTTTGCCATTTATATAATTTGTTTGTGCGTTATGATTCTATTTAATGTAGTGAAGATCCATTAAATGATTGTTCTTATTTAATACATAAGATTTTACTAGACCAATGATTAGGTTATTTTATATATAAGGTTCTTCATTGCATTTAATACAAACAAAGAGTAAATCATTGCCATTATTTATTGTAAATGATTAGTGTTGTTTTAATAGTCAGTATAGATTTTGGTGGAACTTTTAATGCTGTTTTTTTTTATCTTTTTCTTGTAGTGGAGAAGTAGTTCGTTGTACTTTGTGGAATGGATATGCACAACAATTTAATGATTTTTTGTTACAAAACAATCCAAATGAGAATGTCATGGCTGTCATTCAGCATGCGAAAATTAAGAAGTGGAAGGGTAATTTACATTTGACTGATTCACATACTTTAGTATTTCCAATGTGTTATTTGTTACATTTTTTAAGAACATTTTCTTATTTCTGTAGACACTTGTAATGAATTGTTGGATATGTATATTGTTATGTGCAGGACAATTTACTGTTCAGAATGATAAGTTTGGAACTCGACTGTTTCTCAACGAAGAAATCAATGAGGTTAATGAACTTCGTAGGAGGTACTATCACTGAATTATATTTGTTATTTTTCATATTTTTATTAACACAAGTGTGAGTATTAACACTAATGGTGTTTTTATTTTTATAGGCTTTTAGTGAAACAATTTGAAGCTGGTGCTTCTTCTTCTCAAACCATACTTTCATCCCAGAGTGTACCTCCAGTCCGTCATGAATTTCTCATTGAGACTCCTAAGAGACATGTTGATGAAATTATTGAGATGGAAAGCGTATGAATCTTTCTATATACATACATAGGCATTTAATTTCCTTTACTGTTTTCTATGTTTTATCAGTTGAGTATGTTAATAAAGCTTTATCTTTGATCTTATAGGTACTGTCATGTGTGGTAGCTGCAACGATCAAAATTGATCAAGAAAACTATGGGTGGTTTTATCCGACATGTCGAAACTGTAACAAGAAGGTGTTGACTAAAAATGAATACTTACAATACGCTAAAACCATTTCTGACGAGGTCATGGATCTGTTACCTACTTCATTGGTTTGCCCGAAATGCGATAAAGAATGCACATCGATAACCATTAAGTAAGCTAATGTTGCTTTTTAGGTTTATTACTTCCTATAATTGGACTTTAATTTAATTACTATTTATTACAGGTTCAAGGTACATTTGAGAGTTCAAGATGAAACCGGTAGTGTGTCTTTCGTGATGTTTGATAAAGATGTAATGAAGCTCATTGGTTCAAATGCGAGTGATATAAGGGAACGCCAACTGAAGGCGGATGATACTGAAAGTTTTCCACATGAAATATCTCGGCTGGTCGAAAAGAAGTTGGCTTTTAAAATTGAAGTTTCTGATTACAACCTTAACCATGACTACCAAGTTTACACTATCCAAAAAGTATGTGATGATCCGGACATAATTGCTGAATTGGTTGCTGGTAATGGTAATGCTCTTGAGGTTGCTGATGAGGTAAAACTTTTTGGATATCTTATACTGATTTGTTTTTGGTTTCTAATTTTTGTAGTTTAAATAACTTAGCTGAATTCCTTTTGGTAATATTTGGATATTAGGTGTTTAGTCAAGAAGGTTCAGAATTCAAAGCAGTTCAATTATCTGAATCCTCACAGATGGCCGGTGCTGCTATTTCAAAGATGAATTTGGATTCTATAGTTTTGTTTCTGATTGTCTGTCGTTTATATTACTTTATTTGATACCTTAGTAGTTGTTTTGTGATTTAATTCAAGGATGTTGTATCTGTTACCGTCGACTCTTCCGTTGTCGAAGCCGAGAAGGATTCGGGCACCAGTCACAATGGTAAATGTTTGTTGCAGGAGGTGGAAGTTCAAAATGCTGGGGAACTATCTTCTAATAACAAAAATAATCGGAAGAGGTCATGTAGGATTAACACCTAGCTCCTTTCACCTCTTTATCTTTTGATGTTTAAGTGAATCTATGTTTTTGGTATGTACTTAAGTATGTGTTTGTTTGAAGTTGGGTTGTTGTTGGTAAGTGTTAACTACTGAAACAATTGTTATGTATGTGTTAGATGTTGGTAACTTATGAACTTGGATTTTGTAGTAAACCGTAATGTGGTTTACTTTTTTGTATTATAAACTATGTTTTATGCTGCTAACTATAATCTTTGCTTACAATGTGTCTTTTGATTTGTGCAATATACTATATGAGATGTTTTTATTAGTATGGAGTAGTCTAAATACTACTTTTTAAATATAATGTTTCAATCTATGTTTATTTTATAACCGCATCATAAAGAAATTGTTAATATTAATAAAATTATGTCAAAGAAGTTATATTATTTGACTTTAAGTCAATTTTCGTTATGATAGGATATAATTCATACATATTAACCAACCCATTTATAAACTAATGTAGGAACCAATAGATTGATAAGACGAAGAAAAGGATGGTTAGAAAATAGCCAGTGTTATTTTAGACAAATCCTTTTTGGCGGTGATTTTAGACAAATCCTTCCAGTCATTCCAAAAGGTACCAGAAGCATGAGAGTAAATTCTTCATTGAATTCTTCTTATATATGGCAGGATTGCCAGTTACTCAAACTAACTGAAAACATGAGGTTAAAAGTCGGTAAAAAACCAAGTAATCTTCACGAGACCAAGGAATTTGCTGAATGGATTTTACGCCTGGGTGATGGTCTACTTGGTGATCCAAATGATGGAGAGGTGGAAATTGAAATTCCAGATGATCTACTTATACTCGATCAAGTCAATCATGTATCTTCATTGATCTCATTCACATATCCGGATATGCAAAACTTTTTGTGGGATTCAAATTACTTCCAACAAAGAGCCATTGTTGCTCCCACAAATGATGTTTTTGATTCAATAAATACAGAACTGTTAAATAGTATGGTTGGTGAAGAGAAGATACATCTCAGTTCGGATACTTTATGTGAGTCTGAGCAACAAACCGACCTTAACATGGCATTGTTTCCTTCGGATGTGCTAAACAAATTGCATTTGTCAGGATTACCTAACCATAAATTGGTTCTTAAGGTTGGAGCTCCGGTAATGTTACTTAGAAACATTGATCAAACAAATGGTTTGTGTAACGGTACACGGCTTCAAGTAAGAAAACTTGGAAAACTTGTATTCGAAGCAAAGATTATTACCGGAAATAATATAGGTCATCATACTTTAATTTCAAGATTGAAAATGACACCGTCCGATAAAAGATTACCGGTGAAAATTGCACGAAGACAGTTCCCACTATCTCTATGCTTTACAATGACCATCAACAAAAGCCAGGGACAATCACTTGAACATGTAGGCCTATATCTTCCACGTCCGGTTTTTAGTCACGGACAACTATACGTTGCTGTATCTCGAGTAAAGAGCAGGAGTGGTTTGAAGATTTTGATATGTGACAGGGGAAAAAAGTGTGTAAAACCACAACTAACGTGGTCTACAAAGAAGTTCTACAAAATCTATAGTCGTCGTAGAAATATCATTTTGGATAGAAGTCTTTTTCATGTATTAAGGAATGTGGTATGATCTTTTGAATACCCTATCAACATGTTTATTTTATCTAATAATAATGGATGTTATTTTAGTGTATTGTTTTAACAAATAGTATACAGGTTTAAATTTTGATAGCTTTAACAGTTATAAAACAATGAAAGGCAAATAAGAATAACATATATATAAAACACAAGGAATAACTAATGCAAGTAATACTTCCATTTGTTAGTCATTAGGAACAACTACATGTTTTAGTACATTGAAATCACTGTGTTTCAGCAACCAAAAAAACTTACTATACGTACACCCTTCGTACCACAGGGTCAAAACTACCGGTTTCAACTATTACAAAAGACTTTTAAGTAAACCAACAACTACAAACAAAAAACATTGTTTCCATACATCATAAGATTATCCGCAGAAGTCGTACAACCATTCAGTCAAACAAGAAAATACCTTTACCCATGATGAACTTAAGGGTAAATTCTTCATGAGGAACCATCTTTTTATCCTTCACAAACTGTTTCATGTTTTTTATGTAAAACCGACCATCCGGAGACTCGATACCAACTCGACCATCCCAAACATTACCATCAGCATCTACAATCTTTAAACTCCTCTTCCTATCCAAGCCAATTTTTTTAGCAAGATCTTTTTTAATGCGCTGTAACAAACAATAAATTATGTTAAGAAAGATAATATTATAATATGGTTAATACATCCTAAAGTCCTGTTATATATATCAGGTTACAGAAACTTACAAAATGATTATCCACACGGAAAACTACTGGAATAGTTTCGTCATTCGTGGTTACAGGGAGCATATTAGCTTCTGAACCCTTAGTAACGTCATCCACATCTTCCCTATCAGAAATACTGATAACTTCTTCTACAACTTCTTCCTTAATAGCATCATATAATTCCGGCAGCAACACTAAATCAGCATTCTTGGAACAATTGAAAACGGACATATCAAAAGTATAAAGATCAATCATTTCATACACAAGCAGATGCTCATCAGTTATTGACAATTTCTTCTTAATCCGATCCCATCCAGTTGTTATGTAAAGCTGATTGTCAATCACATCCATTCGAACAAACATTTTATGCTTCCCAGGACCTCTAATAACAACCAGATAGTTTGGAATGGTATTGTCCATCTTGTGATGTACAAATAAACGATTGATATGCTTCAACGAAAAAAAATAAATATTAGTAATTTATATACTAACAATCAATAAATAACAAACCATAATCAATATAATGAATTCGGATTGTGAACTACATACCATAGCATCAGGTTTATCAAAATCACCATTGGGTCTGTAGTAAAAATAATCAGATGGAGCAAATTCAATATTGTCATAGAAATAAAATATCCTGAATTTTGATAATGCTTCTTCATACTGAAATACCAGCCACTATCCAGATTATAGTTTCAAAGTTTCAACTACAGAATACCACCCATTGTAGAAATAACAGAAGTTTGCTAAATCATATACCTTGACTTCAAACACCTGGCCATTAGTTGTCCGCACTTTCACAAAGCCCATTGGATAATTAAACTCTTTAATCCATTGTTTATATTTTTTGGCAGAACCTATGTATAAATAAATTAAAATCAGAAACTGTCTAATATGATATTATAAAGAAAACTAAATTCGCCATAACCGAGATTAAAATACTAACCAAACATTTCCTTCGGCTGTCGTCCATGTAACAAGCAAAATCATACATCCTTCTAACTTTCAACTATCAAAGAAAATACTATGAATATCATTAATAGATAAAAGAATAAAATGTTAAAAGGTTATTCTATATATTGCAATTAAAAAGAGTGTTACTAATAGATTAAAACATTAGATAATGTACAAAAGTTTTCTACAAAATGATAAGAATACAAACAAAGACAAGAAAACACAAATGTATAATCTAAACTACGATAGTGCTGATAACGGTTGAATATGAGTGAACTCAAGATTGATTAACAATGGACAAGTTGTATTAACGTTCAGCTAGCTCATTGATTGAATAATCCACCAAAACCCCTGTTGCTAATCAACCCAATCTACTGTTCCTAACTCACAATCAATCTACTGTTGACTCCAATATACTGTTTCTAACCCACACTCAATCTACTGTTCACTCCAATCTACTGTTGACTAATACCCTGTTGCTAACTAATAATCCAATCTACTGTTCCAACCTACAACTCAATCCACTGCCGACTGACCACTGACTATTGATACGTATCAAATGTAAATCACAACAAATACTTTCACAACCGTATTTATAATAATTTGTTAAGCCAGTTTGAGTAACATTTAATATGATCAACAAGATTGTGAAAGACCAAAATTAATCAATAATTTTTGTAACATAAGTGATCAAGATATGAACATATATAACTAAGCAAACACCGAAAATATTATAACTCAATCTGTCGAACACTAAAATTATATATCTAATCTTTTTCAATGTCAAGAACACCAACTGAAACTATACTAAACATCATAATCTTACAAAATCTTTATACTAAACATCATAATCTTACAGATTTTGATTATTTCTCCATATTTGATTTCTGACATTTGTTGTTTTAAAAGGTTAACTAACAAAAAGTTAGCCCATTACATAACAGCCACCCATATGTAGACTAGAAATCTACAATCATACACCCATAAAATCTATATTAAGCCTGCACCATAATTCCCATGTAAGCCCATACGATTTTGAACGATTTCGAATCCACAAGTAGCTGAGAACTTTAATCTCATCAACAAAAAGACATTTCAGCATTAAGGGCAAAAAGCATTTGACAATTACACTATTTTTTAGAAAACCAAACCAAAATTCTATTAAAATACATATACTCACTCGATCATGATCTATTATTAGTCTAGAGTTGCGGTACCTTGGTCCAGTTCAGCAAATCTCATCCCATACATAATCTTACAGAATCTTGACACAAAATCTAATAAACAGCCATTTTTAACATTGCCCTAAATGAGGTGAAATAAAATAATTTGTCAAATACTAAAAGTATTAACTTCAATCGATCATCAATACAAAATTACATATGAAAATCAGAAGTATAACACATAGAACAAACAACCAAGAACGGAACATAGAGGAATGACTGATCAAACATCAAACATACAATCGTGGTATAATAAATTTCCAGAAGAAAAGATTTTAGAAGAAGAAACTGTTGGAAAGCCCTATAGATTACCTGTGGATGATGTCGCAAAGACCTTGAAGAAACCCGTCTTTTCGTTTTCGCAATTTAGGTTAGGAAGATGTAAATGTTCGATGTTTGATCTCTTGCTATATTCTGTATTTCAAAAAAGAGTTCTAATGGGCTTCAACCCACGCGGCCCATTTGTGAAAGTTAATTGGATCAAATCTATGGCCTTTTATTGAATTATTGAATTGTTCAATAACATTTGGTTATTTAAATCCAAAATTGAATAGTCCATTTAACTAGGTCATGATGAATTTGTACAATAACAATGGACCTTTACTGAATTGTACACTAACAATGTGTCAAAAAAATTAAAGTCATATATAAGAAGTTATTAGACAACATAAAATTAGATCATGCTTTCATTTTAGACAACATATTATCAATTACTTACCTTATTTCTATATCAAACATGTACACTAAAACAAACTGTCTTTAACATTGTTTTATAAAGATATGTAACTAAATGCAAATAATTTAAATGATATAATATAATCTGTTTTTTAGTATTTGATTTCGATCGTTATTAAACATACCCGTGTGTTCACACGGGTGTTACAACTAGTATGTACTATAAAATACAAGACGGGTCCCAAAACCTACAATATTAAATGAGGTGATAGAACCCAAAACCTACAATATTAAATGAGGTGATGGAACACATGTTACAACTATTGACATTTGTGTGAATATATGAGGCTGATTCGTACCTTCTGTCCAAAGTTCATTACTATAATTAATAGGACAAAAATGCTTCATCTAGTTTAATAACAATGACTAATGATACCACACCCACTTCATTAATAAATGAATAAGGGCACACTTGATGACTTATATTCATTAATAAAAAATGACCTTATGGTTAGTCCATAATTCATATATACAATAATATATCATAGTTAATTCTTTTCAAGTCTAATGAGCTAGGCTGCTATCATCTTTTACCCAAACCTAACCTAACCTAACCTGACTTAAACCTGAAAGGTCGACCAACTTATAAGACGAAAGGACTCATTTCTTCACCGGCTAGTAAAAGATGTTATTCGTGTTATGCTCTTCATTTGTGCCATACAAGTTGTATCTCGTTTGAATGTTGGTGGTGATGGACGAGTAGTTAACTAAATGATTATAATATTGTGTCCTACTAAGTGATTATAATATTGTGTCCTACAATAAAGGTAATTATTTTGAAGTAAACTATTAATTAATATTATTTAAGTTGTGAAAAGGATTCCATGAGCCAGACTGCATCAGCATTCAGCCAACAAACAATTTGCCAGCAAACCTCGTTGAACATGTCATACCCCAGCCAACTTTCATTTTCTTGACTCGTATAATTAAAGACCATAAACATACTACTTTAACCAGCTTCCCCACTCTCCATCCACACCAAGAAAAACACACAGTTGAAAACAACAAAAAAGAAAGAAAAAAATGGGGTGGCAATGGAAGGAAGAACACCTGGATTTGATCCTGGTGCCATTAGGGTTCTCGATCATGTGCATCTATCATATTTTCCTTCTCCACATATACAACAAGCGTCACACTCTCACCGCAATAGGCTACGAGAATGATAACAAGGAGGCCTGGGCCGAAAAAATGCTCGAGGTAAATCTTTAACCAAAACTTTCCTTTTAAATTTTATATTTTTATGCATTTTTACAGCCGGTGTTGTACAAACCACTGACATGTCATCCATACATGTCTTTCTTTTTTTAACGGCCATCAGAATCAATCTCGAGCATTCTCGGGGCACCCACTTGACAAATGGAGAACTCTGAGAGTAACCCAAGTCCACCACCGATTCCGGGGAAAACCCGGTAACCCGCCCGCCCGTAGACACGACAGTGAAATTACCGGTAAAACCCGTTTAGCTCAAGGATCCAACCCAGATTTCCCTGGGTCTCCTATCATTGCCCACGAGTGCCTCACTCTGCACCAAGTGGAAGTTGAACCTGCATCTCTCAAGAGAAATGCAAGGCTTCCACCACTTGATCTAGAGATCATTAGCCATCCATACATGTCATACAAGCCGCATTTTCGGGGTGGGCCAAATAAGGAAACATAGTAAAATACTAAATTATAGTAACTAATACATGAACAAAGGGGGGGGGGGGTAAGTGCACGGTCCTCCCAACCGCCGAAGTGTTCTCACTCCGGGAGCCGCTACCCGACCAAGCTAGCTCCACGGTGACTTCCCCATGCCGAGTTCTTACATGAACAAAAGGGGCGAGGCCAGAAAAGTGAAAAAAGGGGTTGTGATAGTCGAGTTAGGGTTTTGTTTTTTTTTAGTTTTGTTAGTAGAAGAACCGAAGAGGCAGAAGTCACAAGGGGTGCGTTTTATTTATTTAAACGCTAAAAGCGTTTGGCACCATCATCAAACTTTTTACTATGGGTTCACTTTTAAAAATGTTATGGGGTCACTTCAAAAAGCTACTATATCGCCTCTATTTTTTTTTTAATTAATGGGTTCCTTGTGAATTGAACGCGACCCATTCAAAGTGGGTTTGCCCCTATTAGTGTGTATGATGAGAGAGAAATATTAGTCATATGGGTCGTACGAGAGCAAAATCATACGACCTATGCGTGATGCGACAAAGAAATGATTCATACGGCCCGTATGATGCGACATATGACATGGCGTACACTTTTAGAGGTGCTGTATCTTTAACACTACATTTTTAACATTGTTGATTGATAATTGGGTGTTGTTGAATTCATGCAGCTTCCTAATAAAGATAGAGGGTTTGCTGCGAGTGTTCTCAATGGACATTTGACAGCCGCATCTACCCTGAGTTCAATCTCTCTGGTTCTATGTTCTCTGATCGGAGCCTTACTCGGAAACTCATCTAATTTCCTTACAGACAGTTTCATCTTAGGGAACGCCAGTCGGTCCACCAGGACCATCAAGTACATAGCGGTTTTGTCTTGCTTTTTACTGGCATTTGTTTGTTTTGTACAGACGTCAAGGCACTTTGTTCATGGGAGTTTCCTCTTATGCATGCCCGTCGATAAGGACGGTGAGGTGGTGAAATGCCTCCGTAAGGCAGTGAAAAGAGGCAGCATATTCTGGGCCTTTGGATTGCGAGCACTCTACTTTGCTACCACTTTGCTTCTGTGGATATTTGGTCCGATTCCAATGTTTGTTGGTTCAGTAGCTACAGTGGTGCTTTTGTATCATCTGGATTTTAATAAAGAAACCGGAAAGATTACGTATGAACATAGTAGCAAAAGTGAACATAATACCAAAAGTAATGGTGTTAAGAATGGAGTACTTGCTTCTGGGACTGATGCTAGTATTGATATTCAGAACAGTACTTCTTAGAAATTGAGTAGTTTATATAGAGGAAGGCTAATTTTGTAACATAATTGTATTTTCTATGTTTGTATTGATCAGTTTTACCTTCATGTTTTTCTTTTCTTTTAGATATGTTTTAGTGGCAATTTTCATGTTCCAAGATCATATCTGATTCCGCCTACTAGTAATTATGTCAGTGGATAATGTACAAATGTTTTGTGGTACAATAAGCATATAGTGATGTAAATTATTATTATTATTATTATTATTATTATTATTATTATTATTATTATTATTATTATTATTATTATTATTTGTATTATTATTATTATTATTATTATTATGGTAGAGGATCCTGTAAAAAGTGCTCAAAGTGTGAGAAGTGTGAGAAGTGTATTATAACACTATATATAATACTATATAACACCATATAAACACCGTATAACAATATGTAACACCATATAATACCATATAACACTATGTAATACTATATATCATTATATAACAAATATAACACTATAGGTTGTCTGATAGCATGTCTATGATAGATGTATAGTGTTATATTTGTTATATAATGATATATAGTGTTACATAGTGTTATATGGTGTTACCTATTGTTATACGGTGTTTATATGGTGTTATATAGTATTATATATAGTGTTATAATACACTTCTCACACTTCTCATACTTTAGGCCATTTTTACACTATCCTTACCCTATTATTATTACTATTACTATTACTATTACTATTATTATTACTATTATTACTATTACTATTATTACTATTATTATTATTTGTATTATTATTACTATTATTATTATTTGTATTATTATTATTATTTGTATTATTATTATTATTATTATTACTATTATTATAATTTGTATTATTATTATTATTACTATTATCATTATTTGTATTATTATTA
This sequence comes from Helianthus tuberosus, assembly GCA_030545235.1. NCBI lineage: Eukaryota > Viridiplantae > Streptophyta > Magnoliopsida > Asterales > Asteraceae > Helianthus > Helianthus tuberosus. The sequence continues at coordinate 65,630,099 of CM060363.1, forward strand.
TTATTATTACTATTTTCTACTACTACTGTTGCTGCTGTTGCTGCTGCTATTATTGTCAAACGCAGAAAAATAGATATGACGCGACATGCCAGCCAAACGGGAAAAAATATATGAAAAAATGTTGAACCCCACACGCACGTTGCGGCGCGTTAACTTACAAAATTTAGAACGGAACGAAAAACTTTGGAAAGATGAAAAGTATGGTGGACCAAAATTGAAAATAAAAAAGAGTTGGGATTAAATTAGAAAAGATGAAAAACTTTGGGTTAAAAGTAAAAAACAAAGGGTCTAAATTGCAAAATTGAAGTTATTTGTGTCAAGTAGTACCAATGCAATAACACTGTCAGCGACCACCAACACCGAAAAAAAGCTCGTAAAAACAAATTAAATAAAAACGAAAAAAATAACGCCGAGCGAAAAGCAAACGTAAAATCTTTGAATCACGAACGCTTGTTATAGAGAAATTAAACCAAAACGTAAAACATAAAAAAAATAACTAAGTCAATACAGGACCCGCGTGTTGGTCGAACTTGTTAAACAGAGAAAAATATATGTGTTGCGACGGGCTAGTCAAACGGGAAAAAATTTTGAACACCACACGCACGTTGCAGTGCATTAACTTACAAAATTTAGAATGAAACGAAAAAACTTGGAAAAGATGATAAGTATGGTGGACCAAAATTGAAAATAAAAAAGAGTTGGGATTAAAGTGCAAAAGCTGAAAAACTTTGGATTAAAAGTAAAAAAAAACAAAAGGTCTAAATTGCAAAATTAAAGTTATTTATTAATCTTAGATAAAGATAAACATAAAAATAAATGATATTTGTATATAAGTTATTAATATTAATATTAAAAGAAATTTATTAAATAATTATAAATAAAATTTATGAGATTGAATGAGAGAATGTAATGTGACATTATTTGGAGTCTTTTATTATAAGTTAGATTATTATTATTATTATTATTATTATTATTATTATTATTATTATATCAAAAGCCGGTTAATTCTATTTTAAATTTACATTTCATCATGGAATAGAATCCTTATAGAATCTTTAACCACTAAAAGAGAGCATCTTTTTATAGATCCTGATATCATTAAACTATAGAGTAAATTGCCATTTTGGTCTTTGAAGTTTGGTCATTTTTGTCAGTTTAGTCCAAAACTCAAACCTTTTGTATCTGGGTTCCTACGGTTTCAGTTTTATTGACATTTTGGTCTAAAAGTGAAATCAGATCATATTTATCTTATAACATCTTGTTATTTTATTCTTTTCCTCAAAGACAAATTGGTCTTTATATAGATGAAAAAATAATGTTTAAATAAAAACAAACTCTTCAAGATTCAGTTTCTTGATTCTTGACTCACACTGTGTGTATTTGTGTGAAAATGGATATGACATGCATTTTTGATGTTTGTATATTTATCTTTTTGATGTTTTCAATAGGTTTGGCTGACACCTGATGGATGAATAACAAACTGGTTGACGATGAGGTTATTGAAATGATTGACCTCAAGAGTTGACCAGAGAACCTTACAAAAACAGAGATATTTAGTTTAGGTTTTATCAGTGATCTGCGATGGAAGTCAAGAGTATCAAATCATTAAAAGGGAAGTAGAAAAGAACACAAGAGAATGAGACAATTTCCTGGAATAATTCCTACAAATAAACAATTTCCTGGAATAATTTCTATTTGTATTTAATATTACAGTTTGTTGCATTTGGGGAAGATGAAGTGCAGAGTTCGTTTTTATTTAAACATTTTTTTTCATCTATATAGTGACCATTTTGTCTCTGAGGAAAAGGACAAAATTGCAGGATGTTATAAGATAAATATGATCTGATTTTACTTTTGGATCAAAATGTCAATAAAACTGAAACCACAGGGACCCATATGCAAAAAGTTTGAGTTTTGGACTAAAGTGGCAAAAGTGACCAAACCTCTGGGACCACAATAACAGTTTACCCTAAACTATAAGTAGCGTGGTTTTTTAAGCATATTATTATTATGTAATGGATTCATATCACAACAATCAAGACCAAAATAAATGATATTCAAATGATATCCAAGATCGTTCAAGCAAGAATTACCGGAGAAGAATTTTATGAAGATAAAATTTCATATATTATTGATAATCCAAGGCCCCAAATTGATGAGGTTTTGCACAATAAGAAAAGGCAGCTAGATCCATAGAAAAAGTAGTCTTAATAACAATCAACCCTTTTGATAATCAAACGTTGAAAAAAGCATGGCATTAACTGAAGTCAAACTATATATATATACACACACCAACCTGCACCATATATAAAAAACCTATGCAGAGTAGACGGTGTGAATAAAAAAGCCTGCGAATCTAATAGACTAATACTATACTTGCATGACAAACCGATTTGAAATCATATTGAATGGAAATGCATTATATAAACGATGGCCAACGAAAGGGATAAAAACACCATACTGTTTTCGCAACTTACAACATTTGTGTCATTATCATATGAGTAAATTACAAGTTTTGTCCTTTATCTTTACATCAAATTTCAGGCGTTGTCCTTTAGCCAAAAAGTTGACAGGCGGTGTCCTTTATGTTGCCAAATCTTGCAAGTTTTGTCCTTTTAGCCAAACCCAGTTAGATTTTTTGGTTAAATCTGGTCACTCAAGGGCATTTTAGTCTTTCTACCCTATTTATTTAATATTATCTAAAAATAAAACAAAAAAAATTAAAATATTATTATTATTATTATTATTATTATTATTATTATTATTATTATTATTATATATAGAGTAAATTACTGACCACCATCACCACCACCCTTCATCACCGCCACCATCACCACCACCCTTCATCACCACCACCACCGCCACCACCCTTCATCACCATCACCATCACCACCACCCTTCATCAGACAACTCAATCACTAATCTTATTAAACCTCAGATCTAAACAAAACCCAAATTTAGATCAAAGAAGATGCACATCATAACATCACCTGACAATTAGATCTACACTAAATCAAAAACCCATTTCAAAATCAAACAAGAAGAATTAAAAAAACAAACATACCCCTCCATCAGATTCGTGTCTAATTCTGACCAACTCATTCCTCTTATGTGATCCAGCGACCAATCCAGCATTTGCCTGCATCTTTCCAATGAAAACAACAGTTCACAAGATTTGATTTTTAGGGTGTTTTATGATCTGATTTGAGGTTTCAAGATCCAAAATGGGAAATCACATGGGCATAATCTAAATGACTGACTATACCCTTTTGTTTGTTCAGTATGCCTTTGCTTTCTCACTTCATATATTGCTACTGGCAGTGAAGGAAAAGGAGGTGGTGAGATTGAACGCAAATGGGAAATCCCCCTGACCATTCTCAACAAACCCAAATACCAAATGAAAAACCCCCAAAAATCCCCAAAAACAAAAATATCAAAAACCCTAAAAAAACAATTCAGGCATCGATTCTCCGACCACCACCACCTGCAATCGCCTATAACATCACCTCCACCGCCGAACCTACCCCACCACCACAAACCACCCCTTCACCACCGAATCTCCTACCACCCACCTGCCACCCACTGACCACCCATCTGCAACCGACCTTAACACCACCTCCACCGCCGCCAATAACGCCACAGCCAGTCACTCGCCATCCACCCACCACCCACCTGCAACCGGCCTAGCACCACAGCCACCCACCTACAACCAAACCCACCACAACCACCTTCCACAACCACCCGCCATAACCACCACCACAAAGCACCTCCACCACCACTGTTGTTAGAGAGAGAGAAGAGAGTGAGAGGAGAGAGAAGTTTGAGATCTGAGAAGAAGGGTGTTGTGTTTAAAGATCCCCCAGAGCCGGCGCAGAAGAGACCCAAGGTTACCGTCAAGCCTTTCAAGGCTGCTAGGGTAGAATCCGAGAAGGAAAGGAAGAAAACTGCAGAAAAACCTGTTGACAAGGTTGCTGAGAAGGAGAAGGAGAAAGAGAAGAAGAAGGCTACTGAAAAGCCTGTTGGTGGTGATCCGAAGGAGGCCGGGGCCGGTGCTACAACTGCTCAAGAGAAAACGCAGGGTCCAGCGGCTGTCCACGTCACGGGGCTTGACCGGCCCCTTCATGAGAAAAGGAAAGATCCCGAGGTTGAGAAGCCGACCAAGCCTGCGCAGGTCGATGCCCCCACCCAAACTGCTCAAGTCACTTCTACTGGGGGATCGACTGCGACTGCAGGTGGCGCAGGTGGTGCAGGTGGTGCTGGAGGATCCGTACCGCAAGCTCCTATCGGTCCTAAAGATACTTTAGGTGATATCTATTACAAAACTGTAACACCCCGTGTTTCTGAAATCAAAGTCAAAGTCAAGGTCAAAGTCAACGACCGATCGCGCGACAAGACTTGTTGTGAATTTCTTCTATGTGTTTATTTTAGCTGTATTATGTGGAGTAAGTGTCAAAAATCACAATAATCGACGTGTGTTACTCGCTATTAAATCGACTTACGACTGTGAACTATAGGAAGTAACAATGCGATAAAGTTAACTAAAAGATACTCAAACTATACTAAACAAATCGACATCGAATCGCAATCGAACTCGCAACTCGAATTACGCATTTTGATTATTGATATACGTGTGTGTGCGCCTTATGTGTTACTTGTGCATGTTTATTTATGTTATGTGTGGTAATCAATCGAAACTCAATCGCAATCGAACCCAATCGCAATCAAAATAGTATAATAATTGGTGGAGAAGAGACAGTGCGAGATATGAGTAGTTGGAATTAAAAGTAATTTGACTAGGAAAATCTATCGCATTCGAATCGCTCGCAATCGAAATCGAAACTGCAAAACTCGTCGAGCCGCGCACTCGAACCAGGTGCCAGCCGGCCGGATTGCCATCCGACCGGGCTGCCACCCGAGCGAGTTGCCATCCGAACGAGTTGACATCCGACCGGACTATCACCCGGGCGAGATGCCATCCGACCGACCAGTCCCTTTCCACTTTGGGTATCCTATAAATACCCCATGTCACTTTCATTCTTTCCACTTTTGGCAAGTGACGTCCGACCCGTGCTCCTACTCGCTTTTTCCTTCGATTTCTCGCGATTCCGGTAAGATCTCGTCCTAAATCTTGTACTTCCTTAATCTACACGCACCCCTACACCTTTCTATCTTTTGAATCTTAACTTTTAACCGTGAAATCATCAAGATTTAAGGTGTTCTAGGATGACATCATCATGTGTTCTTGAAGAACTTCATGTTTTGGCCTCAATCCACCAAGAACAACTTAGATCTAACCGATTTCCACATAAACTAACAAAGATCTTTCATAGATCTAGACATATTCACAATAAAAAGGATTGAAAGATGGTTTTCCAACTTTCTTTCAACTCTTTTACACTCAAATGCACTCAAGGCCGATAGAATCGGAGCTTGCGCCGGCTTACTACTCAATCTTGTGGTTATGATGGTTCAAGATCCGTATTCTATCCGTGAGATTATCGATTCCGGGTTAACCAAGAACTATCATCTTAAACCGGTGGACTGACCGAATTTGGGTGGTTCCTGTTCAGTCGGGTCACTAGAGCTTAGGATGGGACTCAGTTGGTTAGCACGATATCAACACATCTCGATAACACGATAAACAATCAAAACGGCCAAGTGTAAGACGAACGGAACGGCCAGGACGGAGTGCCGTCCGATCGGATTACTGTCCGAACGGACAGCCATCTGAGCAACCGGCTGTCCGAACGACTTGCACCTTGGGTCTCGCACTTAACTATTTTGCCAACGATTGAAGTCTGATTGTTGAACGAGTTGTCGTCCGACCAGACTACCATCCAATCGGAAAACCATCCAAATCATGAAACATTTGGACTTTAACATTTAAACAATTTTCAACATGTTCAGTAATAGGGTTGCCACCCGGACGGATGGGCATCTGATCGAGTGACCGCCCTGCTGTGAACTTGTTCTCACTGAGGAACCTCGCCATTCGAGTCGCCGTCCGATTGGACGACCGTCCGACCGACCGACCTGAAAGGTAGAGATACTTCAATGTTTTCAAAATGCTACAACGAAAACTTCAAAGTTCAAGCCATCATACAAAAACACATCCTTCTCATAGGAAGAAACAATCCACTCGAATAGTCATCCGATCGGACTACCGTCCGACCGGATAACCATCCTCACGAACTGGCCATCCGATCGGATTACCATCCGACCGAACTGCTGCTCCAGCCACTTACACCTTGCATCGTTTTACGCGCCACTTATCTTTATGATATCGTCCTGATCAGGCTAACCCTACTCTCTAAGCGCTCCCTTCAATCCATCCATCGCTGTGAGTATACTCGATCCCTTTTTGCTTTATGCACTTTTGGGTGTTACATACGTTACTTATTCTAAATCACATCGAACACACTACTCAATACTTTTAACGCTAACCGTTACCGCATGTTATACGTGACTTAATGAATGCTTGTTTGTTATGTTTACACATGGAATGTTGTCTACCTGCCTTAGCAACGATAGTACTATAGTTTGGACTCAGCACCCGCTCACGCGGGGGTTGTTAAGGACAATTATTTGCATGGATTACAATGGTGATCATGTATTACGAACTGCCTTGGGCAGTCATTGGTATCGATAGGTTCATGTCGATAACTAACATGCCCCATTTCACTCTGTGTACGTGCTGGTTATGCGTAAACTATTCAAACTCTATATGCTATTATCAAACTTGTATGCTCACCTTTACACTATGTGTATTGACTTTTATTTTAACGTATGTGACAGGTGCTTAGGATGCTTATCTGCTAGGAAATCGAGGCTAGAATAAGGTCTTAGAGGCCAACAAATAGTTGTCTGTACAAATGAAATCTGAGTTGTCGGAACAGAACTATTTGCCTAGATTTTGTCTGTAATAATTGTATTATCTTTTAAGACATGGTATGGGACATGTTACTTTAAATTAATTGGTAATGAGAATTGTTATGCAAACTTCTGGACAATCTGTTTCGCTCAGTGCCACGCCCCGATGTTTCCGCCATCTGTTGGGGTGTGACAAAAACTTACACCGAGGAGGCTCGCGGAGATGCTCCACACCGAGCTCCATGGGGTCTGAAGCAAAAGGATACTTTCCTTGACTTTAGTGCGTGTCGCGACTGGTTCTTGAATTCGTTTCCTCCTGGGGAGGTTAACCGTCAAAGGGCGCGAACGCACAAATGCGACTCCTGTCAAAGACACTCCCCAAAAACCCTGCGCCCTAAAAATGATCTTATCCCGGTATCCACGGCTTGGCCTTTCCAGCAGTGGGGAATTGATATGGTGGGACCTTTCCCCGAAGCTCCTGGTGCCGTCAAGTTCATAATCGTGGCCGTCGATTATTTTACTAAATGGGTGGAGGCCAAAGCCCTCGCCTCAACTACTGCAATGATGGTGCGCAAGTTTATTTGGGAACACATCATCTGCAGGTTTGGCCTCCCACTCAAGATTGTCAGCGACAATGGCACCAACTTCGCGTCTGATGACCTCCAAAAGTGGATGAAAGAAATGAAGATCGAACACACTTTCTCTTCCGTTGCGCACCCTCAAGGCAACGGCCAAGTTGAAAGTGTAAACAAGAGTATCGTCGATGGGATAAAGGCATGTCTGGGCACAAAGAGAAGAGGTTGGGTCGATGAGCTCCCAAGCATCCTGTGGGCTCATCGAACCATGCCGAAGACAAGTACTGGCGAAACCCCTTTTAGCCTAGTCCATGGCTCGGAGGCAGTTATCCCAGTTGAAGTCGGCCTCCCCTCGCCGCGCTTGACAGCGGTCAACACAATCAACAATGAGGTAGAACGCCGTCTTGACTTGGATTTACTCGAAGAGAGACGCGAAATAGCGCGAATCAAGGAAGCCAAGTATAAGACACAACTAGAGAGGTACTAAAATGCAAGAGTACGCATTTGTACCTTTACTCCAGGAGAATATGTCTTCAGAGACAATGAAGCTTCAAATGCTGAACGCCCTGGAAAACTAGCACCCAAATGGGAAGGCCCCTACTTGGTTCACGAGGTGCTAGGAAAAGGGGCATACAAATTACGCACTCTGGATGGACACATCATCCCGCGCACGTGGAATGCACAACAATTGCGCAAGTGTTATATGTGACTAATCTCGGCCTCACGCCTTTATCCACTTATGTTGGCGCGCGCCTATCTTCAACAATGTATGTTGGCCTACGCGCCTGTTTCCTACTTAATGAAAACGTATGCCTATGTTTTCCCTTGATCATGATGTCTTCTATGTTACAAATGCATGTTAAACTTTTGATTAGCATGAAAACACTTCAGTAAATTACGAGCTCTTGAGTTATGCCTCCAAGGTCCTCCACGAACATAGCGCGAGACCGGGCAGTTACGCTCACACAGGAGCCACACTTACATTCATTCGCGCTAATTTAATCAAAGTTTCTAACGACAGTGCAATAATTGTAACTTCAAAATTAATAGTGAAGCACAATGCTATATTACGAAAGGCGCACCACGCAATGATCACAAAAAATAAGCAAAAACATCTTTGATTCATTTCAAAGCAACGCGACAGTGTGTCAAGTACATCCAAAAATCTAAAAAAGAAAATTACAAGGCATGAAGCCTACCAACACTATCTACTCGTAACCATCACTTCCATCATCATCATCATGTCCATCACCATCATCATCACCAGCTGGTTCTTCTTCATCAGATAGCTCGACAGTCTCTGGTGGATCGAGAATGGCCTTCAGCAGTTGACACCAATCATCGTGCTCCAGCGCCTCCGCAACCAAATCCATCACAGGCAATGATAGATGGTCATAAGCCTTTTCAGCGCAGGCTAACTCAGCATCAGCCTGATCAGTCACTGAGCAATGACTAGTGTCATACCCCTGTCCAAAAAACCTCTTCAACATGCTGCGCACACTCTAGATAACCTCCCCGGTGACGAACTGCGCGTGAGGCATCTATAAGAGTGGCAACAGCTCCATCAAGCTCGGAAGCATTCAGGATAGAGTTGGCCATCTGCAGCAAGGGCAATGGATAAGAAATAAATTTTAGCAAATACAGCCTAAGTCAAAAAGAGACTCTCACCAGAACTACTCCCCTGCCACGCATCCTCTCAGCTTCAGAAGCCAAAGTATCGACAATGCCTTGCACCTCGGAGTAGTTAGTCTGTGCTACGTTGAGGGCTGCCATACTCACATCTCACGCTTCCTCGGCTTTCTTCTTGGCCTCCTCAGCAGTAGCAGCCTTGCCTTTCTCAGCCTCAAGGTCGATCTTTAAGGACTCACTTTTGTCGGCCTGCTCTTGCAGACGACGTTTTAACTCTGCAATCTTGACGTCCTTAGCCGCCAGGTCTTTATCCTTACTGGATACCGGCGTTTTCAGTTCAGCCTACAAAAAAATAAAAACAGACTTAGAATTCTAACAAATAAAAAGTAAAACGGAAAAGAGGAGTTAAAACTTGTTGAACCTCAGTACGCTCGTTATCAGCTACAAGATCCTCGACCTTCTTTGACAATGTTGCATTTTGGGCTTCAAGGTCGGTAATCTTGTTACGAGCTGCAAACGCGCGCTGATTGTCTTTTTCACATATCTTCTTAAACTCAGCACGCTCTTTCGACAATAGCTCTTCAGCAGCGCGAAGTTTTCCCCAAAGCCCCTCACGGCCCCATTCCTCGGATTTCCTATCAGCTTCAAACTTAGACTTCTCTTCAGCAAAAACAGCTTTAGCTTTCTCAAAATCCTTAACTTGCTTCACAATACGTTCACAATATTTTTCCCAATCACCCCGCTCCCTAACCATCGTGCGCCACTCGCGCATAATCTGGTGGTTAGCGGCGCGGGTATTAGCTTCCCCAGCAACGTAAGCTTGGTACAAACCGATTATGTTTGTAAGGCCTTGGACATATTAACCACTAGTTTAAGAAGTGTTGGAAGATTTTTATATAAACCCTTAGTCCTTAACTCATTTCATCATCTTCTTCCACAACACAAAAACTCCTCTCACCCTCCACCATAGCTATGGCCAAGCACACCCACACTCAACCCACCATTTTCAAGTCTTGTTCATCCATTCTAAGGTGTATACAAGGGTGCTAGAAGCTAAGTTAGGAAGCTTGGAGGGCTTGGAGATTGAAGGACCTCTTTCATTTACTTTTATCCACCACATTCATCATTTTCATCTTCTTGAGTTTCATCCCAAGCCTTGTGCTAGTAGTAAGGCTTTTATAATCTCTTGTTACTTCTTGTAATGTTGGTTAAAAGATAATATATGTTGCTAATCATGAAGAACACTAATGATCAAGAAGATAATCTCTAACATAAAGCTCACTAACATAAGAATATATGTTGTTTTAGTATATGTGTGATACTTGATGATTGATTCTTGTGTTTACGATGTTAAACATCATATGGAACTTACTAGATTGTGATTAAACACTTGATCTAGCAAGTTGAGGTGATGATCTTGTGAAAGACCAAGATGATCATACTTTGTGTTCACATGAACTTGAAAATAAGGATGATTTTGGGTATGATGAAGTATGAAACATGTTAGAAGTCTTGTATAAAAGTGATTACAAACATAGTTTTCTCAAGAAACCAAGTTCATTTGCAAGATTTACATAATCATGAATTTTAAAGAAACTAACCATGTTTTTAGTGGAATATCAAGTATAGAAATATGTTATTAACAAGAAAAATTCAAAAGAATGATTTTTAGAAAAATCATCTTGTAAGTTGTAAAAGACTAAATCTTGCAAGAAAGGGGTTTACAAATAAATAACCAAACTTTAAAGGGTAACTAAGTTTACTAAACACACTAGTAAGTTACTACAAGTTTTTATAAAAGTTCAAGTTCATGTTGTTGTGTAAATTGCATGATTTTGGCACTTGGTAAGTGTTGATTGAATTGTTAATTGTTTGGGATGATTTTAAAAGAGAATGATATGCTTTGAAAGCATGGAAACCTCCATTTTTAAGGGGAAACTATAGCAAAATTTTTGTAAAAATTAAATACTTAGAAAAATATTTTTAAACAAGTATTTACAAGTATATTTTTAACCATAATTTTCATACAAAGTTTGCCATGATTTTATTACAAAAAGTATAAATATTGGAGGATGGTTTTTGTAAATAAAAATGACTAAATATGTAGTTGAAAGATATATATTTAGAGGACACGTGTGTGTGATTATTTGTATACTTTGTGTATTAGTTATATTATTTTAGGACTTGAAATAATCTAACTTAACAAAATACCAAGAAATTACAATTCAAAATATTACCAAAAATCTCAAGGAATAAATACACAAGTTACACACATAATATTGGGAAACCAAACGAAAGAATGTAACTTACAAAATATTCCGGAAAATACAATTATAAATATATTTTTGGTAAATGATATTTTGAACACAAAGAAATGAAAATGTGATTTTTATGATTATCACAAAGTTATATCATATTTTGACAAGAATGAAATATATAATTTTTGGCGATTAAAAATATATATGTTTTCATACAATTACAATTGGTATGGTTAGCTTTGGAAAGTATAGTAGATCATGTGAAAGGGTAGGCGCACTCTTAAGGCCATTAATCCTCGTTGTAGGACCGAGGGACAGGAGTGATAGATCTATTCGGGTGTAGCGAGCCCCACCCATGCGCCCGCCGAATGAGCCATGTGGTGACTATGTCTTACAGCCGGAGGCCCGGTACAAAGTCTGCTAGGTTTGAGTCTTCCTGCACCATGTCACGTATATTAATGTATTAGCTACACATTAATTGATCTGTTTCCTTGTTGCTTTCATACCGGGATTTCAAGTACATACAAACATTCTTACAAATGCTTCAAAGGTTTATTCACAAACACACACATGAACTCGCTCAACTTTTGTTGATGTTTTCAAACTACATGTATTTCAGGAAATTAAGTATGGATCTGGCGGGCGTTGGAGTTTCAAGGCATGTTGAGAATAAAAGATGTCATCCGTGTCTTAGAGTTTGGTTAGTGTGTCTTATCCTGGACGAGACACATCTTTTAAAACCTGGTTTTAACTAAAGTCTTTTGATGAGTCCTTATGGAACTCTAAACAATTTATATGGTTTGTAACTCGGATTTTAAGTCTATGTTTCAAGACGGTGATAATGTAATGTTATAAAACTTAATCAATGGATGAACATCTTGGATTTACCATATAGTTGTTTGTTATGGTTGAATGCAATGATATTAAGCAAGTCACACCAAATCACGCTTTCGCAAAAGTCAGGGTGTGACAGTTTGGTATCAGAGCTTCGATTGTAGCGAACTAGGATTCCTTCTCGAGTCTAGACTACAATCATTAGGGCTCTCACGAAAATGTCTTTACGAACATGTTTTCATTGCATACACAAAACGCCCAGATCCAGGAAACAAACATTTTTACAAACAAAAGACACGAAACACATTTCAAAGCTTATGCTTATGATTCAGTCTAAGAGGCTGGGTAGTTCAGTCTGGGAGACTGGGAAGTTTAGTCTGGGAGGCTAGGAGTTCTGTCTGGGAGACTGGGAAGTTTAGTCTGGGAGGCTAGGAGTTCAGTCTGGGAGACTAGGTGGCTTAGTCTGAGAGACTAGGAAGGATAGGAAGTTTCATGAAGAATAATGTGAATACATGATTACATGATGAATTGTCCTTGTTTGGAATATACTAAGTGTTAGTGATTACTATGAATATACATGTTATGATTATTATGTACCGGTACACATGTCACCTTCTTCAGAGAGCGAGTTGTCAGGTGATGACGACCCTATGGCCACCGCCACAAATAAGGAGATTGCACCTGCGCCGGAGACATTTACGGCAGACCCTGAGAGTGACCCTGACCAGCTGACCAAGGACAAGGACGACATCCAACCGTTAGCGCTACCAGACTTTGATAATGGTTTACCCTTACTAATGGCTTCCCTGATAAGGGTCCTTTTGTCATCCTTGTTTCAGTCCATGACCACCTCATCATTGGTCATCTCGATGGTGAGCATACCATGGCTCCGATTCTCGATGCTGCGCCTCCTGTGGACATTCCTTCCGAAGATTGGCTACTCGACGAGTAGTTGATGATGGCGTTGATTCGTTTATTAATGGTCCTCCTGAGGACGCCCATGATGATGGAAAGTTAGATAAGAACGTTGTTACTAATTTCACTTCTTGAGATCCCTGATATCAAGTTATCCTCTAATTCGAGTATACACTCGATTTCAAACTCCTTTGAGTCTGTGACATCTTCAACTTTGTAGATGGCCGGACTGCAGCTTTTGCTACTGAGTTAGATGACGATGCCGCTATGACTGTCGCGCTATCACCTGCTCAAGATCCCACATCTCCACATGACCCAGAGCCTGCTCCTGAGCTAGCTTCTGTTCCTTCTGGGTCAGCCTAATGATGCGCCCATTGATCTTGAGCCGATTCCTGATCCTGACCATGTTTCTTTTAGTTTACCAGACATTGCACCCCTTGTACCTGACCTAGTACCTGCACCTGTTGATCTTCCTTTTATTGAGACATTTGCTACTGCTCCTGCACCTGCTGATGTTGCTCCTTTTCCCCCTATGGAGACCGACACCCATGGCACCAACATGCCTATCGCTTTCTTTCAGGACATACCCGCACCCCGGGAGGGAACTTCAGGTCAGCACCCGCATGACGACCCTTTTTGCTACAGCAGCATTTTCCCCGACCTCACAGGCCGCACCGTTTGCTCCTTTCAATACTTTACCGATGGACAAGCCACTCCGATGGTTCCTACCATACACTATGCTGATTTCAGACCCCTACCATCCCTCACGTTATGGAGGCTACACACGGAATGAGTTGCTCCTGTCACATTAGCTACAGTTTGAGGTTTTGAGTTATAGAGTTTTGGAGCCTGAGCTATCACCACGTCCTCCACCCTGTCTATGCCAGCATACTTTGATCCTCCACATTCATTACTGTTCTCTTTTGCACTCTCACATGTTGCTATTACACCTTTCTTAGGTTTTGATGCTCATTTCTTTACTATCAAGCAGCAGATCAGATACTTATTTCGCCGTATATACAAGCTCAAGGAGAAGCTCGCGCATGTTAGCAGTTTGCTTTTCTTCCCTCCTCCACCTCAGTCACCAGTATAGTTGGTTTCTGGATTTATGCGGATTGCATTACTTTTGAGTAAAGACACTACTAATGAGCCGAGATTGTGGAGACTTTTGAAGACCACTTTTGACTACGTGACTTTGATACACTGATATACTTATTGGACAAGGGTAGGGTGACCCTGTGTCCCTTTGATGTGATATACTTTGTAGACAATGTGATTCTGGTCGGTAAATAATGAGAGCTCAGTCGCTATGTCCTCGCTTAGCACGTTGTTGAGCTGCATGTGTGTGCTATAATTAGGATGCTACATGCTTGCTTGTTATGTTCTCATAAAATATGTTCCTGTCTACAAAGTTGTGCTATAATTGTGAGGTTATGTGACTGATTGTTATAACGATTGCTTATACATGTATATATACACACCTCCTAAGTCTCATTCGTTAAGTAGATGTTTATGTGCTTGTGTCTTTAATAAGACCTGACCTATCCGATCTTCTTCTTAGAAGATGACGATTCAAGGGAACACCGATACCAACCCTCTGCCGACGACAGAGGCGGAATTACAAGAACGCATCTCACAAGCCATCGCATAGCACAAGGCCCTTCGCTCCGAACGAAGCGGAGGTACCTCAGGAAATAACCCACCTAACGGTAATGTTTAGTCACTTAAGACGCATTACAAAACGTTTGGACATTTCCAAGAGTGCTTTGCTAATGCCTTATGTGAATGATGTTGCGTATGTCGTAGGCTGCACCTACAAGCAGTTCTTGAGCTGCAAGCCCTGAGATTTCGACGGCACCGGGGGTGCCGTAGCTTTTGTGCGTTGGATTGAGAAGACGGATTCTGTTTTGAGTTTGAGCAAATGTACTCCAAAGCAGCAAGTCATGTACATATCTGGATTATTTCTAGATGGGGCTCTGTCATGGTGGAACCTTCAGGTTCGGACGTTAGGTAAGACAGCTGCGTATGCTTTGACATGGGACGAACTGAAAGAACTGATGCGCAAGAGATATTGCTCGAGGGCAGAAGTCCATAAGTTGGAGACTGAACTGTGGAACTTGAAAATGGAAGGTTCAAAGATAGCTGAGTATGTGCAGAGATTTCACGATTTATCACAAGTTGCTTCGCATCTGGTGGAACCAGAGTTTAAGAGGATTGAACGCTTCATCAAGGGATTGGCACCTCAGATTATAAGCCTGATGACAACATCTAAACCTCCAACGATCACCGATGCTATCGACTTAAGTGTGGCGCTCACTGAAGAAGCGATTAAACTAGGAAAATTTTCCACTTCGGAGGAGAAAAAGGAGACTCATGTAGAGCCATCTGGAGATAACAAGAGAAAGTTCACAAACTTCAAGAAGGGTACTCAGGTGAATAGCAAGAACAGGGCCAAAAAGGGAAAGGAGTACATGGGTATCCTACCTAAGTGCGACAATTGTCGGCGTTATCATATCGGGCGATGCAGATATGGAAAATGTGAAAACTGTGGCAAAGTGGGGCATGTCAAGGAGACTTGTAGGCAAGGTACTGAACATAGAAATGGAGGCCAAGGTGGTAGCAAGAATCACGATGGAAACAACGACAACGACGACTATCAAGGCAGAACGAGTGACGAGCAAAAACGTGCTCAAGGTTGTTTTAACTGTGGGAGCAAAAAGCATTTCAGAAAATACTGCCCTAAGATGAATCAGGCACAAGGATGAAAGCTCAATAGTGGAGCTGGGGGAAGCACGCCAGGATCCAAACAAGGTTATCTGTACGTCCCATATTAGTCAACATTATGCATCTGTGCTACGTGATACTATTACAAATTTTAGCTTCGCATCTCTAGAGTTTGAGAGTATACTTGGTTTAGTAGCAAGTAAGTTAGATAACCCATACTCGATAGAACTAGCTAAAGGGAAGCTTCGACGTGGTAATTGGGATGGACTGGTTGTCGAGCAATCAAGCGGAGATTGTTATCCGCATCCCAACGACGAACTAAGACACGATCGTGATTCATGGAGCAGGATACGCCCCTACGGATTATTAGTCATTGAAGACACGGAACTTTTCAAGCAAAGGATGTGTTGCCTTCTTGGCTCATGTTGTGGACAAAGAAGCCGAAGAATCTAAGCTCAAAGATATCCCTGTGATAAGGGAACATTCTGAAGTCTTCCTCGAAGACTTTCCAAGACTACCGCCCCAACGACAAGTCTAATTCCATATTGACTCTGTTCCAGGCGCCGCGCCTGTAGCCAAGGCACCCTATCGACTTGCACTTCCTGAGATACAGGAATTGTCAACACAGCTTCAGAAGTTGCCAGATTGGGGATTTATAAGGCAAGCTTTTTCCCTAAGGAGTTTCAGTACGGTTCGTCAAGGAGAAGGACGATGATTTTCAAATGAGCGTCAACTACCAGGAGCCGAACGAGCTAACCAACAAGGGTCGGTAACTCTTGCTGAGGATTAATGAATTATTCATTTAACTAACTGTGAGGATCCCACTACTATTCTAAGACTGATCGTTGATCAAGTGTCATTAGCTGTGAATTCGGGAAGAAAGTATACCGAGGAATTGTGAGACAATAACTTGCTTTAAACATACAACTAATGTTGTGTTTTACACACGATACACAAAACAGTTATACACAGAGTATAAAACTTTAAGAGTCTAGGAAATGCGTATTTAGGACTCTCGGGGACTTATGTCAAAGTCCATTAGAGATTTCCACGTAAAAACCACGTCTATTAACTCGGAAAAACAGTATTATTTTGTCATGCAAGCTATTTTAGTTAACCAAACGGGTAAAGTACTCGAATTTCTTTTATTGAAATCTCCATTTTTTGCTTCTAGCAAGTAGATTTTTACATCTCTACTTCTCTTACTGGTAGTTGCATCACGACAATTTTATTCGCTGAGAGCGAACACTCATTTGCTTCGGTACTTGATCATTTCTTCATTTTAGCAAATACTCATTGTATCATTTCTTGGAAATTCATATGTTACGCATGCACCCTTTGTCACGCATGTGGTTTCATTTCGAATAAGCGCTTCGTCAAGGTTCAAACATTGTTTTGCAAAATCTAATTATTGATTTGTGATTCGAATGACCTACATTATTGTAATTGCTGGCTCCCTGGATATCAAGTCAATACACTTTCTTGAAACTTCTTTTATTTCAAGTTACATTCATGGTTTATCTTTGTAATCATGCCGAGATTCCCTTATCGATACATACGTTCATTGTCAGATTGTGCTGAAACCAAGTTCAATTGCTTGAACTTGTCCATTTCGCATATTCAATTTAAGATGCCATATGATGTATTGAGAGCGTCATATTCAAATATTTTTGAAAAATTTCTTTTGTTTCGAGCCGTAGTAGACTTGTTTGGTCTACGATTTCACTAAATTTTTTGTTGGTTTCGACACCTTGCGGTGATGCTTTCATAAAAACTGAAGCTTGCGCTGATTTCGTTACGCACCTCATACACATATTTAATTGTTTACTTATTGACTTGCTCTAAATCCATTTGGTTTTATCAAGATTAAAGCAATCTCAACACGGTTGTGTGTTAAGACAATGGTACATAGATTCATTTCATATCACGGTGTACCCCCTAACGATTCCTCCATTGTCGACCGAATGCCTTGCAGTATTTATTACTTTTTCATCTTCAATCGGAAACAGTGGCTCTTTGATATTCTATATTCCATTGAAAGGTTCTACTATGTTGTTTGAATCAAATCCTCAGGATTGTTTCATTGCACTTTCATTTGATCTCAAGCACGGTGAACTTGTTCGGTCACCGCTATTTTTGAAATATGTCAATTACGACACCTTGTGGTGTTATTACAAATTTGTAGCTTGTGCTAATCATGGTCAACCGTTTCACACAGAACTACACATACTTTTGTTTGACTTGTAATTTAAACATTCCTAATGTAACTACGAATTAAGACAATAATACACCAGATTCGCTTGTATTTCATTCGGTGTATTTTCGCAACTCAAGAATGTCAACACACCAATCCTTACCATTTATTTATTCGAAAGTTGACAGATCATTTTCATGTTACCATCATATTCGAGTTGTTGATTTTGAGTTCATATAGCGGATGCTATGGTTTTTGAAAACTCATTTGCATATTGTGACCGATTGTTTGAAAATCCATTGGTCAAAACTCCTTTGTTGCACCCCTGTTAACTAAGTTACACTAGATTATACATCTATACATCTTGTGTCCTTTAACATCAAATTCTAAGAACACATACCTTTTAACCATTGGGTTCTTGTTGTTGTGATATATCCTTGGATTCACCTGATTCGAATAAGTTTCGATTCGGTTTTGTGGTTATCTACCTCAGTATTGTTCATATCCATACACGCATAACGTAACCCTAAGAAGATAATGTAGCTTAAATTTCGAGGACAAAATTTTCTTAACAGGGGGAAAATGTGACAACTGTCAAATTTGCATACATCCGTACGATTATTAGACAATGATTAAGGCTTAATGAATGTGCTTCTTTTCAATTGATTACTTGAATTACCTCTGATTATTATCATATTCATACATGTGCATCATATATTGCAAATGACATAACATTACTACATGCAAACTTTATTGATTCAAATGATGCACGAAACAAAGCCAGCACAGTTATCAGAAAATGCCAGAGAAATGCTGACAAAGTTCAGAACATAGACAGACATAGTATTTAGATATAGAATGGGCCAGAAACCAAGAGTTACACTAGTATAGTGTGTAGAAAAGTAAGTGTCACAAAACTGCCTTCCTAGTGATAGTTTAAGTGCTGGAAAGTGCCTAAAAACTCTCATACACTGCAGAATTCAGCAAATTCAACAATTTAACAACTAAATAGCATGCAGAATTGTGGTTAAATGGCCCAGAATACTTTCCTAAGTGTCGGGAATCGAAACAGTCACAAACAGTAACATAAAGCACACTAAACTGCAAGGTTTAGCACTTTAATGAACCGGTGACCAACCGAACAACCGGACACTACCCGAAACATCAAAATTACACTAGAAGCATTGTTTTATCATTTCCAAGCTAGTTATGATCCCCGAACATCATAACACACGAAATAAACATATAACAACTAAACACCCAACTAATACACTTAGATTTCAACCAAACTAACTTAACTTACCATTGCATCCTAACCAAGACCCCCCCCCCCTCCCATGGTGGACGATTAGACAAGGTGGTCCCACCTTGATTTCCTTGCAATATTTTATTGGATTTTGTTTGTAAGGCCTTGGACATATTAACCACTAGTTTAAGAAGTGTTGGAAGATTTTTATATAAACCCTTAGTCCTTAACTCATTTCATCATCTTCTTCAACAACACAAAAACTCCTCTCACCCTCCACCATAGCTACGGCCAAGCACACCCACACTCAACCCACCATTTTCAAGTCTTGTTCATCCATTCTAAGGTGTATACAAGGGTGCTAGAAGCTAAGTTAGGAAGCTTGGAAGGCTTAGAGATTGAAGGACCTCTTTCATTTGCTTTTATCCACCACATTCATCATCTTCATCTTCTTGAGTTTCATCCCTAGCCTTGTGCTAGTAGTAAGGCTCTTATAATCTCTTGTTACTTCTTGTAATGTTGGTTAAAAGAAAATATATGTTGCTAATCATGAATGTCACACCCCCAAAATACCACCTAGGGAGTGTCCCTGTTAGGCGTGTGACGTACCAACAATGAGCCACTAATCACATTGAACCCATACAAATTTCTAGATAACTTTCTCAATCATTAACAAGTTTTAAATGAAAACCAATATGTTCAGCGGAAGCAAATATTAAACCAAGTTAAATTGTTTCAAAACCAAAGTATAGTATCAAGAAATCAATCACATAAACCCTTCCAGTCGACCCATGACCACTCCAGCTACTCCAGACAGCAAGTTCCCAAATCCAAGATATCTCACGACCTGCGAGCATGCAACAAGTGTATCAGACAACGCTGGTGAGTTCATAGTTTTACAAAAACGTTGGTTACCAAGTGTTTAGTTAATCCATTGAATTTAATTCCGAAAGTAATGTTGATAATACCCCGAATACAAGACGGCTTCTGATTATTTTGCCCTTTCTCCAATGCTCCTATCAAAGCATTGGTCATGACTAGGTCATTAGTTCAACACCCGTCCTCCCAGGTACGGGGTGAGGTTGCCAAACCTAAGTAGCGCTACTAACTAATACCATGTTACCTCCCCGGTAACCAAACAACACGGAGGGACTTTAAAGGTGATAGGAAGAGTATATTATCCAACATTCCTGTTTTTACCCAAAAGACTTATCCCTCCCCGGGATACCCACTGACTGTCCCAACCACCGGGACGCATGCTCAAGAGAGATGAACTCACCTTTGGTTTGCTCGGTAAGATTAAGTACTCGTTTACCATTTAGTCAAACACGTCCTAAAATGGTTAACAACAACTATCAGCCTTAGGTGCACATAATCCACTTATTTTACGTACAGTCAATTCATATCTTCCTTGATCACATAAAATACAATCAAGATACATGTAGCACACATATGCAACTTAAGTCATAACAGTTGGTTCATCAACTCAATATCATCAAGGAGTCATTTAGCGTGCAATGGTCCACTAATTAGAGTTGTACTAGTTTACAAACTTAATTTATGACATTCTGCCCATATCCAATTTGTAACTCAATATTAATGCTAGTTTACCAGTTAGAGTTATACAGCCCATCGAGGCTTCAGCCCACTCTACCATACACGTGCCCACACCCTATAACAATCCATCAAGGTTCTTTTAACTGTGCATGGCCCAGCTAGTTCCGGCCCAATCAACAAGCGTGACCCGGTTCCCTTGGTGCGACCCGTGTCCTATCCGTGGCCCAATGTATTATGTGACTAAGTGTTAATTATGTGGCCCATAAAACCACCCATGTGCAATCAAAATTATGTGCGTGCCATGTGAAATCAGAATTATGTGTGTGCCATGTGCAACCAGAATTATGTGTGTGACACATGCATGCGGTTGACCAGGTCAACTCCTTTCCAATCCCCAAGTAACCGTCCCACTAGCCTCGATCCCATCAGACACATGATCAAATGATTTCAAATTCCAATTTTATTAGAACTTCAATAACCTCCTAGTGTTTCACGTGAGTTCATGTTCTGACACCTTGTGCCTTATCATGTTTTACATTCTCTAATCATACACATACATTAATTACCCTATACACTTGTGACTATATATTATTCTTTTCGCAGGCATGTCCAGTAGTTATATGTGTAATTGGTTCATTAATCACACCACACTCATGTGTATACCCACATGTCTAAAACGTTGCCCAGATAAACCCTCTCCCGGCCCAAAACAAGTATGCGTTCAGCCCACCTTAATGTGCAAAAGATCAGTCTCGTGCAACCCTTAACTCGGTCAAGCAATTACACTTTCAATATTTCAGCATCTTCTAGATATTCAATCATCATATCAACATGTATTTAATAGCCAAGATTATCACCGTTATGAATTCATTATCTAATCACTAACCGGAGTCGGCATCCTAGACTCAACGTTTAGTCGCATCGAGTAACACATGTGTGCTAATTATACAGCCATAACATCATTGACTAGCATCGAAATTCTTGATCATCATTCGTGAGTTAATTAGCACAACATCATAAATCAATTTGCACACAAATCATGTATTACAAGTTTGTCTCCTATGCACGTAAATCATTGATTCTATATCCTGTAGTCAACATGCTTACTACTCATTGCCATGCATATATAGTTCCTAAATAATTCATACAGATCTCATCTATAAACATACTCACATGTAATTCACAACAATTCCATTAACACAAGATAGTTACACTAACCAAGATTAGGATGTTGAGGAAGATACTGGCGCTGATCAGGAGCTTCGCACCGTAGAGAGGGTTGCCGTCCAAGATTAAGAGGATTAGGGTTCGATGTGTTATGCAATACATACGTATATAATGTGGAATTCAGATTCGGGCCTGTTTTGGGCCCAGGCTCGGGCCATTTGGGTTTAAGGGCATAAGGCTCGATTTGAGTTTTTAGGAACTGGACTACGAACGGGTCGTGCAACTCTGAGCACTTGTGTGTGGCTAAAATATATGCACATAATATAGACTTTATCATGTGATATGCAACAATTTCTTAACTATTTAATCCTAGTAATTCCATATAATTAAACAAGTTTACGGATTTACGCAAAGTGTGAACATGATAACGACGTATAAACATACAAGTCAAGTGTCACGAGGACAATGCTAACCTTGGGAGCACGGGTTGTCACATCATCCCCAACTTGAAAGAAATTTCGCCCCGAAATTTGATAAGCGGTCAAAGAGGAAATGAAGTGATGAGTAAATCAGGATAACTGTGGATTTTCCCCGGGTACCACATCATCCCCAACTTGAGAGGGAATTTCGTCCCGAAATTCGTCAATGATATCAGAAGTCGATACAACCGTTTGAACAACTGAGGATACTAGAACTTACTCCGGTCATTGCGTTCCCACGTGAACTCCGGTCCACGTCTTGAGTTCCAACGAACTCTTACGATTGAAAGTCGACTATGTTAACGATGGGTTCCCCAACAAGGGTACCACAAGTGTTTCATCGAACAACGCTTCTTCAGTTTCATCGAACAGCGCACCGCACCCTCCCAGGGTGAGACTTTCAACATGATACGATCACCTACAGCGATCTTCCAGCGTTTCCTAAGCTTATCAGCTTTCCTGACGGTCACGCGTTGCTGCCAAACGGTTCCCGATCCAAACAATCTCCCCAAGAGTTTCGAGTACCAGTCCTGGACCAGTAATTAAGTTGCCCACCATCTCAGTCTAACAAGAAGGTTGACATTATTGTCTATGTAACGTCTCAACAAAGTTGTCTGGCTAACAAGATGATAACTGCCGCAGTAGTACTCAACCATAGGTAAAAGTCCTTCCAATTTGCACCAAAGCCAGTCACACACATGCTCGCAGCATGTCTTCGAGTGCCAGGAGAGCTCGTTTTCTCTGATCGTTTGCCCAACGGCGATAAGCAATGCTCTGGTCCTGACGTGAGCCAAGGGTGTTGTGTATTACCTGACATAAATCATGCATAGATCCAACTCAGAGGTAACAGGAGTTGGCACCTCGTACCTAAAAGCCACCTCTCTCAGATGAACATTCACAACTGTGAAGACTCGTCAGTTTTCTTGATTGCAAGAAAGTGTGCTGGTAACTTGAGTCCATCAATGATCACCCAGGTGATAATGTTTCTGTTTCAAGTTGTAAGTAGACTAGTGACAAAATCCATGGCAGTCTGTTCTCATTTCCATACATGTGTTTCTGGTTGCCAATATCCCACCTTGACTTTCCCACATGTCAAACTTCGTTCCTATGCGTGGCTATGTGGGCCTTCAGGCCCAGTTACCAGTACATGGTCTTCAGGTTTTAATACATCCTATCAAAACTTAGATGAATAGGATATCGAGGCACGTGTGCTTCGCCTGCACAAGTTCCCTAAGGCTGCTGTATAGTGAGGTCCATATTCGTTCCATGAAGTAGCAAATATCGTCCGACCTGCCAAAGGTTGCTTCCCCATGCCCCGTATGGGTCAATCTTGAGAACTCTCTTCCTTCAGTTCTTTAATTTGAACAAGGCGAGTCTGATCAGGTATGTTAAAGTCGATAGCGAGCTGCAAAGCTCGTGCACGTCTAGGTTTCACGGTCGTATTCATTCCAAAGTTCCACCCAGCGTTGCCATCACATGTTTAGCTCTTTTGAAACAAGGGTACACGGGAGGCCCTTGTGATCGGTCTAAGTGGTGCATTCGGTACCGTCCAAGTAATGCCTCCAATTTAAATCCAAAGACTACGGCTTCCACCACAGGTCGTGACTCGTGCAGTTCTTCCTGTAAGTCCATTACGTAAGTCATCACTTTCTCATGTTGCGTCGGTGTGTAAACATTGCAGAGTTGGGATTCGAAAGCTGAAAAGACGTCCTCCTGTTTTGTCTTTCACGAACACAGCACCCTACTGTGCTAAAAAGATTTAAGTTGCGCGATCTTCGAAAATCCTGTGGTGAATCTGCGATAGAGTCTAGTGTGACCAAGAAATTGTTGCATCCTCAAAGGGATCTTTGGTGCCGAACAATATCTAACGAAATGGGTCTTTAGCGAGATCCACGTGTATTCCCACTTCGTTGATCATATGACCAAAAAAAAATGTATCTCTCGAATCCAGAAGTTACCTTTAACAAGACTTCGCACGGAGTGGCTCCTCCCTCAGGAGCTCTAAACTAAGATACAAATGCCGCCCATGATGTTCCTTCCTCTTGGAAATGATCCAGAACGTCATCCATAATTACTGTCGATTCATGTGGTCCATAAAGCTGCTGGTGTGTTGATTAACTCAATGGTCATGGTGTAAAAAGTCGCAATGGCCGTATTACGTTCGATATGTCGTTTCAGGAACATTCTCCTCTGAGTCTTCCGTCAAACGACAGTCCGATACATTGCAATTGGTCAAGCAGGTCGTCGATGCGAGATGGTGGGTAATGGTCTATGATTGCCACCTTGTAGTAGTCTGTACACATATGAAAGGACTCACCCTTCATTTCCACACTAAGGCTCGGGCTCCCCAAGACGAGGAGCTAGATCAATAAAACTCCCATCCCGTAGTTTCGGAAGTGGGTTAGACGGATCTTGCAACCCTCCTGGTGCAAGACGGTAAAGTGTACGAGTAATCAGGGCTGCTTCTGGCGTGAGATCAAACTGGGATTCCACCTAACAGTTGTGGAAGTAAACCTGAAAGTTCCTCGGGTACCACACCGGGAGGAATCACGAACAATTGGTGGATCCTCGATTCTCTTTTCCTTAGCCTTAACATTGGTAACGGTTGCTAACATAGCGGGGTAATCCCTCCGTAGACACTTCTGGGCCTTCATTGCTGATATGATGCTAACCTTTACACCACTCTGACACTTTAAAGTATAAAGTGACGCAAAATTTCCTTCCCACAGGGTATATCTACGCAATATCTAGATAATCAATCTCCACAACTACTGCATCGAAACTATCAAGGGTAGATGTCGAACACTTGTCCCACAAGGTCGAGTTTGCATCCCAACGAATATAGGAGGCTTCAATTGACTTGCCGTCAGCCGATTCCACAACAGGTTCGGTTTCAAGTGTGTTAGAGTTGAACAGAACAGGGACGAGGCGATTAGTTATCATGAACGTGCAGGCCACCGTATTGCTATAATCCTGGCGTCGCCCACGCCAATCCTACATGCCCTTCCATGAGCTTCATTTCTGGTGTTGTTGTTTTCGTTGTGAGAATTTCCAGTACTGCCGTCGTTCCCTCGGTTGTTGTCGTCTTGATCTAGCAACAGCCAGTCCGTGTCGTGGGCATCTTCATTTTCGTATTGTAAGCTACGATTACGAGCGCCTCAATGTCGCCGTGATTGTTGCCCTTAATGTTGCTGCTTGTAACGGGGTCCTGTGACATTTCACCAACATGGTACATCTTTCACGTTCTGTGTCACGTACTAAGGCCCTACTCACTGCGTGGGAAGTTACACATTCCACTCTATAGTCATTTGTCTTCGCTTATGTCCCGATTGATTCGTAGGAGTTGACTCCCATGAGTCGCTGGCTAGGGTTAAGGATTCGATTGAAGTTAATTTGCTGGTGTTCGTTGCTGGTAACCAGGGCCGTTCTAATACTAAGGTCAGTGAGATACTACGCTTATCCTCTTGTCCATTGTTCTTGCAAGTCGACTGGGGTAATACGCGGTATGATGCGGGAGTGTTGTAGAAGTGATCACACTTCGGAGTCTAAGACGTCAATACATAGAGTTCCAGCAAACGAAGAGAAGCGAGAAAGGTATAAACCAGCTCAAGGACGTTCGTGCAAGCACCTAACATTCTACACGTTTCGCTAGGCATTCAGATGGGTGTTCAGGTAATGCTCGATAGCATCGAGATTCGAAAGAATTCAGAGAGGAGTGAAAAGATCATGTTCGAATAGGAGACATACACTGCTATGACTCCTATAGACTGTTGTGTTTCACCTCGATCAAATAACTGAACGGAACCCCCTTTTCACTTGTTAAGCCTCACTGGGACTCGCATGCACCCCACATTATTATTATGTGTGCACCCACAATAATACTGCGATTTGCATGCTCATCTCAGTTCCTCCTAACTCATGTCAAATGGTTCCTCAAACTCGAATGCCAGACAGGGGTTATCAAAACGATAAGATCACAAAAATCTAAGGACTACGACACACCAACTATGCATCATAGAGTAAACAAGCAACTCATGTAATTATACTATAGTGACGAGCGTGTGTTCGTATGCTACAACGTAAACAAGTGTACACTAATCATGTAATGTTTACCACAAATGAAAAGACGAACCTTGCAATCTGGAGCTGAGTGTCACGGTCGATTTCGGATCTGTTTGGTTATAGTCTGGTTTTATAAAAACATTTTTAAACCAAGTTCACTATAACCAGTGGCTCTGATACCAAACTGTCACACCCCCAAAATACCACCTAGGGAGTGTCCCTGTTAGGCGTGTGACGTACCAACAATGAGCCACTAATCACATTGAACCCATACAAATTTCTAGATAACTTTCTCAATCATTAACAAGTTTTAAATGAAAACCAATATGTTCAGCGGAAGCAAATATTAAACCAAGTTAAATTGTTTCAAAACCAAAGTATAGTATCAAGAAATCAATCACATAAACCCTTCCAGTCAACCCATGACCACTCCAGCTACTCCAGACAGCAAGTTCCCAAATCCAAGATATCTCACGACCTGCGAGCATGCAACAAGTGTATCAGACAACGCTGGTGAGTTCATAGTTTTACAAAAACGTTGGTTACCAAGTGTTTAGTTAATCCATTGAATTTAATTCCGAAAGTAATGTTGATAATACCCCGAATACAAGACGGCTTCTGATTATTTTGCCCTTTCTCCAATGCTCCTATCAAAGCATTGGTCATGACTAGGTCATTAGTTCAACACCCGTCCTCCCAGGTACGGGGTGAGGTTGCCAAACCTAAGTAGCGCTACTAACTAATACCATGTTACCTCCCCGGTAACCAAACAACACGGAGGGACTTTAAAGGTGATAGGAAGAGTATATTATCCAACATTCCTGTTTTTACCCAAAAGACTTATCCCTCCCCGGGATACCCACTGACTGTCCCAACCACCGGGACGCATGCTCAAGAGAGATGAACTCACCTTTGGTTTGCTCGGTAAGATTAAGTACTCGTTTACCATTTAGTCAAACACGTCCTAAAATGGTTAACAACAACTATCAGCCTTAGGTGCACATAATCCACTTATTTTACGTACAGTCAATTCATATCTTCCTTGATCACATAAAATACAATCAAGATACATGTAGCACACATATGCAACTTAAGTCATAACAGTTGGTTCATCAACTCAATATCATCAAGGAGTCATTTAGCGTGCAATGGTCCACTAATTAGAGTTGTACTAGTTTACAAACTTAATTTATGACATTCTGCCCATATCCAATTTGTAACTCAATATTAATGCTAGTTTACCAGTTAGAGTTATACAGCCCATCGAGGCTTCAGCCCACTCTACCATACACGTGCCCACACCCTATAACAATCCATCAAGGTTCTTTTAACTGTGCATGGCCCAGCTAGTTCCGGCCCAATCAACAAGCGTGACCCGGTTCCCTTGGTGCGACCCGTGTCCTATCCGTGGCCCAATGTATTATGTGACTAAGTGTTAATTATGTGGCCCATAAAACCACCCATGTGCAATCAAAATTATGTGTGTGCCATGTGAAATCAGAATTATGTGTGTGCCATGTGCAACCAGAATTTGTGTGTGACACATGCATGCGGTTGACCAGATCAACTCCTTTCCAATCCCCAAGTAACTGTCCCACTAGCCTCGATCCCATCAGACACATGATCAAATGATTTCAAATTCCAATTTTATTAGAACTTCAATAACCTCCTAGTGTTTCACGTGAGTTCATGTTCTGACACCTTGTGCCTTATCATGTTTTACATTCTCTAATCATACACATACATTAATTACCCTATACACTTGTAACTATATATTATTCTTTTCGCAGGCATGTCCAGTAGTTATATGTGTAATTGGTTCATTAATCACACCACACTCATGTGTATACCCACATGTCTAAAACGTTGCCCAGATAAACCCTCTCCCGGCCCAAAACAAGTATGCGTTCAGCCCACCTTAATGTGCAAAAGATCAGTCTCGTGCAACCCTTAACTCGGTCAAGCAATTACACTTTCAATATTTCAGCATCTTCTAGATATTCAATCATCATATCAACATGTATTTAATAGCCAAGATTATCACCGTTATGAATTCATTATCTAATCACTAACCGGAGTCGGCATCCTAGACTCAACGTTTAGTCGCATCGAGTAACACATGTGTGCTAATTATACAGCCATAACATCATTGACTAGCATCGAAATTCTTGATCATCATTCGTGAGTTAATTAGCACAACATCATAAATCAATTTGCACACAAATCATGTATTACAAGTTTGTCTCCTATGCACGTAAATCATTGATTCTATATCCTGTAGTCAACATGCTTACTACTCATTGCCATGCATGTATAGTTCCTAAATAATTCATACAGATCTCATCTATAAACATACTCACATGTAATTCACAACAATTCCATTAACACAAGATAGTTACACTAACCAAGATTAGGATCTTGAGGAAGATACTGGCGCTGATCAGGAGCTTCGCACCGTAGAGTGGGTTGTCGTCCAAGATTAAGAGGATTAGGGTTCGATGTGTTATGCAATACATACGTATATAATGTGGAATTCAGATTCGGGCCTGTTTTGGGCCCAGGCTCGGGCCTGATTTGGGTTTAAGGGCATAAGGCTCGATTTGAGTTTTTAGGAACTGGACTACGAACGGGTCGTGCAACTCCGAGCACTTGTGTGTGGCTAAAATATATGCACATAATATAGACTTTATCATGTGATATGCAACAATTTCTTAACTATTTAATCCTAGTAATTCCATATAATTAAACAAGTTTACGGATTTACGCAAAGTGTGAACATGATAACGACGTATAAACATACAAGTCAAGTGTCACGAGGACAATGCTAACCTTGGGAGCACGGGTTGTCACAATGAAGAACACTAATGATCAAGAAGATAATCTCTAACATAAAGCTCACTAACATAAGAATATATGTTGTTTTAGTATATGTGTGATACTTGATGATTGATTCTTGTGTTTATGATGTTAAACATCATATGGAACTTACTACATTGTGATTAAACACATGATCTAGCAAGTTGAGGTGATGATTGTCGCAACCCCCACCCCCTTATCTGTCCAGGGAACGGGCGGCCGCGAACATTCGTTTGTGGTGGTATCAGTTCTTTAATTATTAATTTGGCAGCGGACATTACATCAGGACCGTAGTTAGGAAATTGTTTATCAGAGTAAAACCACCATATTTTATATTAATAACCACATGGGTAAATCCAAGTTTCTTTATTACAATACGTTTATAGGGATAAACCTTATTTTATTGAATTTAAAACATCGTCTTTTTGGTAACTTTTATAGCCACATTTTTCCAAGCCGTCAGTGCTCTCCAGCTGGCTTTTTACTAATTGGGTGTCACATTGTGTTACCTGAAACGCGTTTTAAAAACATTTGTCAGTGGAAAATACTGGTGAGTGAATCCCAGTTTAATCAAGAAACATTTTATCAATTAACACAGTATTAAGAGCGATCACATTGTTTATTTCTACACAATTACTCATTCAGTACTGTCAATCCTGACTGGTGGGTCATATTACACATTGGCTAACTCGTCGTCCAATGGTAACGTGTTCCACATTTTGTATACAAAACCCCAACATACCGGCAGTAATTGAAGAACTACAAAGACTCAATCACTGCTTAATCATATTGTAAAGCATTTAAGGTTTTGTAAAACAGTTCATAAAAATGTTTACAAAAAGCAGATAAACTCACATTGTTGTTTTAGACTTCTTCTAGGGTTTCCTGGTGTAAATCTATAATTTACACAAATGTACATATGTTAGTATAATAACCCTTTAATTATATTAACGATACCCTCCCCGAGACGGTATTCCAACAACTACGTCGGGCAGAACCACGACAGTTGTTACGGAACCCTGGATCAATCGGGCAGCGTATCTAATACGAAACTGGGGTTATAATACTTACAACGGAGCAGAACCTCTCTAATTAGGGGGATATAATACCCGTATATTATGTTTACTACTTCAGAATTCGATTAGAAAGAAAAGAAATGAGCGAGTAGATTGAAGATTCGATGCCCTCTATTTATAGGGGCTGTTTTTTACTTTTACGCGACCCGCGTAAACATAAAAAACGGGCTACGCGGCCCGCGTAGTAGCCCGTGTAGGGTTTAGGGTATCCGGGTCATCGTATAGGGTTGTCGGGTATTGGGCCACGTGGCGGCCTGGGGTCGTGCCAGCCACCACCTTCTCGCGGCCCGCGTAAGGGTTATGAGGAGGGTTACGCGGCCCGCCTAAAACCCATTTTCTTTGTTTTTTAATTATTTTTAATGTTATAACTTTTTGGGCTTGGTTTTCACATACGGGGTGTATTTAAAGACATATAGGGTATTTTAAAATATATCAGGGTGTCAGAAAATTATTTGGGAGGGTTGTTATATCTTCCCACCTTGTTTTAGAGCTCGTCCTCGAGGTCTACTGGAACAGGTGTGGGTATTTCCTTTGCATTTCTGATTCAAGCTCTCATGTGTATTCTGGTCCTCTTTTGGAGTCCCACTTCACTTTAACTAGAACTAGTCTTTTGTGTTTGAGATTCTTAACTTTCCTGTTTTCAATCTGTAGAGGCTTTTCCACAAATTTTAACTGCTCATTTACCTCTATATCCTTAAGAGGTACTATTAGTGATTCATCAGCTAAGCATTTCTTGAGATTAGATACATGAAATACATCATGTATTCCTGTCATTTCCTCTGGCAGTTGCAGTTGATAGGCTACAGGTCCTATTCTTTTAATAATCTTGAAAGGTCCAACATACCTGAGACTTAGCTTTCCCCTCTTTATGAATCTTACCACTTCTTTCCAAGGAGAGACTTTTAATAATACTTTATCTCCTACTTGAAATTCCAATGGATTTTGCCTGTTGTCAGTATAACTTTTCTGTCGATCACGTGCTGCTTTCAGTCGTTCCTTGACTTGAATGATTTTGTCTGTTGTTTCTTGTACTATCTCAGGTCCAGATAGTTGCTTTTCCCCAATTTCTGCCCAACAGACTGGAGTTCGACACTTGCGTCCATAAAGTGCTTCAAATGGTGCAGCATTTATACTTGTGTGATAACTATTATTATAAGAAAATTCTATCAATGGTAAGTGCTCGTCCCAATTACCTCCGAAATCAATTACACAAGCTCTAAGCATGTCCTCCATTGTCTGAATTGTCCTTTCGCTTTGTCCATCCGTTTGAGGATGATAAGCTATGCTTAGATTCAACTTGGTTCCCATTGCTTTTTGGAAACTTGTCCAAAAATGAGAGGTAAAACGACTATCTCTGTCAGAAACAATTGATAGAGGAATTCCATGTAAAGAAACTACTTCATTTACATACAATTTAGCTAATTGTTCCATACTAAAAGTTTCTTTCGTTAATAGAAAATGAGCTGACTTGGTTAGTCTATCTACAATCTCCCAGATTGTATCATTACCTTTCTTTGTTTTGGGTAATTTAGTAACAAAATCCATTGTTATCAATTCCCATTTCCAAACAGGCATTTCTAACTGTTGCAATAGTCCTGAAGGTTTCTGATGTTCAGCTTTGACTTGTGAACATGTTAAACATTTAGAAACATAGGCTGCTGTGTCCTTTTTCATTCCTGTCCACCAGAAATTCTTTCTTAAATCCTGGTACATTTTATCGCTTCCTGGATGCATCGTATATTTAGACTTATGGGCTTCTTCTAATATGCGATGACGTAGGTTTCCTAATTTAGGTATCCACATTCTTTTCTTATGGAATCTCCAAATCCCATCTGTTCCTTTTTCTAATTCCTTGATCATTCCTTTTAGTTTTTCAGTATCATCCTTGGTTACTGATTCTTGTGCTTTTCTAATCTGCTCATTTAAATCTACTTGTAGATTTAATTTAAGAGAACGTACCATTTTTGGTTGTTCGTGATATTTTCGACTTAAAGCATCAGCAACTACATTTGATTTTCCTGTATGATACTGAATATCACAATCATAATCACTAAGTAGTTCCATCCAGCGTCTTTGTCTCATATTTAATTCCTTTTGCCCAAAGACATACCTTAAACTTTTATGATCGGTGAATACAGTAAACTTACTACCGTACAGGTAATGTCTCCAAATCTTAAGAGCAAAAATTATAGCTCCAAATTCTAAATCATGAGTTGAATAATTTTCTTCATGATTCTTAAGTTGTCTGGATGCATAGGCTATAACCTTTTGACGTTGCATTAACACACATCCATAACCTAATTTAGAAGCGTCATAATAGATTACAAAATCTTCAGTTCCTTCTGGTAACGCTAGTATGGGTGCATGGGTTAATCTTTGCTTAAGGATTCTAAAGGCTTCTTCTTGTTTTGGTTCCCATTTAAACTTAACAGATTTACAAGTTAACTTAGTTAAGGGAATGGCTATTCTAGAAAAATCTTGAATAAATCTTCTATAATAACCGGCCAATCCTAAGAAACTCCTAACCTCAGTTGGTGACTCAGGGGTTTTCCACTTGGTTATTGCCTCGATCTTGGTGGGATCCACATGAATTCCTTCATGATCAACTAGGTGTCCAAGAAATTGTACCTGTTCTAACCAAAATTCGCACTTTGAAAACTTAGCATAAAGCTTTTCTTTTATTTAATAAACTTAAAAGTGCGTGCAAATGCTTTGCATGTTCTTCTTTACTCTTAGAGTAAATGAGAATATCATCTATAAATACAATTATGAATTTATCCAAATATGGCTTACATATTCGGTTCATCATATCAATGAATGCAGCTGGGGCATTGGTTAAACCAAATGGCATGACAGTAAATTCATAATGGCCATACCATGTTCTAAAAGCGGTTTTAGGAATGTCCTCTTCCTGTACCTTTAATTGATGATATACTGACCTTAAATCGATTTTTGAGAAAAATCGGGCTCCTTGTAATTGATCAAACAAATCATCTATTCTTGGTAATGGATATCGATTCTTAATTGTGACCTTATTCAATTCACGGTAGTCAATGCACATACGCATTGATCCGTCCTTCTTTTTAACGAATAAAATCGGTGCTCCCCAGGGTGATGAACTGGGCTGTATGAATCCTTTCTCTAGCAATTCGTCTAATTGCTTCTTTAGTTCTTGCATTTCTGCAGGTGCCAAACGGTAAGGTGCTTTGGCAATTGGTGTTGTCCCTTGTATTAAATGAATTCTGAATTCAACTTCTCGATCTGGAGGTTGTCCTGGTAATTCTTCGGGAAATACATCTGAAAACTAAGATACTACTGGAATATCCCTTAATTCTTTTCCTTTAGTGTTAGTGATTATAGAAATCAAATACACTAATAATCCTTTTCTTATGTAACTTGTTGTTTTCATCACATAGATGAATTTAGTGGATTTAGAAGTCTTATATCCTTTAATTATGATCTTTTCACCCTTTGGTGAATTTACTTGTATCGAATTTTGATCACACAAAATACTGGTTTTATTGGCTATTAACCAATCCATTCCTAATACTACATCAAATCCTGCCAGATTCATTGGGTAAAGGTTTGCAATAAATTTCTGATTTAGAATTTCTATTCTTGCTCCCTGAAAGATTTCAGAAATTCTAATGGTTTCACCATTGGCTGTCTCTACTAGACATTCTTGTGGAAGTTTAGTTAATGATTGATTGAGAAGTTTGCAAAATGAAGTATTAATAAAACTTTGGTTTGCACCAGAGTCAAATAATACTTTAGAAAAAATGTCATTAACTAAAAACGTACCAGTGATCACATCCGGGATCATCTTTGTTTCTTCTGTCGTCAGAACAAAAGCTCTAGCATTTTTGGTATTCTTGTTATTTGTAGCCGGAGCTAATTTTGGGCAGTTAAGCTTGATATGACCTTGTTCTCCGCAGTTGTAGCATATCCTGTTATTAGCTTTCTTCCTGCAGTCTTCTTCCTTGTGTCCTGATATTTTGCAGAAGTTACAGTATATGGAGCGTCTTCCTGAATGTTTTCTTTTGCAATTCTTACAGTAGGGTGTAGAGGTAGAACCTATATCTTTCCCACGGTTAGAATTTCCAAAACGAAATTCTTATGTGAGCTTCTGGGTTAGGTTCCTCCTTTGATCCTCTTCTCGTGTACGGATTAATTCATCTGTCAAGGTATTGGCTAGTTCTACAACTTCTTCTATGGTTTGAGGTCTAGCTTCCTTGACTACGTGTCTTATTTCCCTGATTAATCCCCAGATATAACGGGAGATTAATACTGGTTCAGGTGAAGCAAGGGTTGGCACTATTCTAGCATATTCAAAGAATAACTTAGTGTATCCCTTACTATCTACACCAGTCATTCTAAGATTTAAGAACTTGTTTGCTATTTGTTCTTTTTCATTAGGAGAGCAAAATTTCCTTTCTACCATGTTTTTAAACTCCTCCCATTCCATATTGTAAGTTCTATTACTTCCTTTAGTCTGGAGAATAGTATTCTACCATTCTAGTGCTGAATTCTTAAACAAATTAGAAGCAAACATTATCTTATCTTATTCTGCACACTTTCTTATTCTTAAGACTGCCTCAATCTTTTCTATCCAGCGTAGGGTTGCAATGGCCCCTTCGTTGCCCGAGAATTCCATTGGTTTACAAGACCAGAATTCTTTATAAGAACAACCGTAAGACACGGTTCTTCTTCTTTTAGGAATGGGCATTTGAAGTACAGGTCCATTATTTATGTTGTTTTCAGGTTCGGAAGGTCGCTTGCTATCATGTTTACTTTTATTTTCTGCTTCCCTAACCGTTTGAATAATATATGGCATCGCATCTATTATTCCTTGTGCTACTATGTGTTGGATGGCACTGTTATCCACTTGGTTTCCATTGTTGTTGTTTGGATCTTCGTTACCCAAGTTATTGTTACTCTGGTTATCATTATTCAGATTTCCCTGGTTTACTTCGTCATTCATCTGAATTTTAAACATTTATCACATATTAATATCACAAGATAATTAATAATTTAGGTAACAACCACATAACACACATATTGGTCAAAAGCGTCGAGCATTGCGACTTTACTCTTTTTATATAATATGCGTCAAATACACACTAAAATAGGAAAATTACAATACTATTATGCATCACTAACCACGAAATGGTCTATACTAATTTTTTTTTTCATACTAACATATTATATATTATTATTATATTATTATTATTATTATTAACTCCACTTATCATTTTCATGGATATGGATTTCCCCCGAAATCCATCTGACGCTCGTCGTATTTCCAGACGAGTTGTTCTCCTACATATCTCATCCTCTCACTACTCTCTAAGATTTCTTCTCCGAAAATTCGGAGTTCTTGCAAGTTCTCTGCACTCATTGGGGGTGCAGGTGCTGGTACTGGATCTGGATACTGTGGCCTGGGATTCTCCTGAGGGTATGGATTCTCTAAAATCTCCCGTATGTATTCGTCATGGTCATAGTAGGGATCTAGAGGGTCCAGACCTGGATACGCTGTTATGTTTGGCAAGGTTTCGTCATTTAGATGGTAGAGTGGCACATAATCCCTAAGATCATCAAACCATGGATCATAGTTTGGGTCTAAGGGATTAGGGGCTGGTATCCTAGGTATTTCCTTAGGGTTGAAATCATGCATTTTTACCTCCATCGGCTGAGTGGGAATTAGAGGTAAGGGTTGTGGGGCTACTAGTTGTTCCAAACTTGGGTCGGCAGCAGTTGTTGCTAGGATATGGAAATTGGCTAG
The DNA here is from genome assembly GCA_030545235.1 of Helianthus tuberosus. Taxonomy (NCBI): domain Eukaryota; kingdom Viridiplantae; phylum Streptophyta; class Magnoliopsida; order Asterales; family Asteraceae; genus Helianthus; species Helianthus tuberosus. The sequence goes on from CM060363.1 coordinate 65,666,323, forward strand.
GCTTTTATTAAGCATATCCTGTGTATGGGCATCTGATTCTCGCTTAGCGGCTGCTAGGACTCTTTGCTGTTGCAACTTTCGCATTCTTTTTCTACGCTCAAAGGCTCCCTTACTGAACCATCCTCTCTTTTTCTGAGGGAATGGCTCTTCCGACTGAGCTTTAAAGGCAAATATCCCTTCTTCCTGATCAGCAAAATACCCAGAGAGGGTAGGCTGGGAAGAGGTACCTTCACTCCTAGGTGAATCGGACAACTGACGATACACGTCTGAGGGTTCTTGATCACTCATACTGTAAACTAACAAATAGTCAAATAACACATAACAATAAAATACAGATATTCACGTATTTTAAGAATTCATTTCCTAACAATTTAAATAATATATTGATGTCAGCAGAACACTCCTGTGGCTGAATCAGTGGCTAAGCTCTGATACCACCTTCTGTCGCAACCCCCGCCCCCTTATCTGTCCCGGGAACGGGCGGCCGCGAACATTCGTTAGTGGTGTTATCAGTTATTTAATTATTAATTTGGCAGCGGAAAATTACATCAGGACCGTAGTTAAGAAATTGTTTATCAGAGTAAAACCACCATATTTTATATTAATAACCACATGGGTAAATCCAAGTTTCTTTATTACAATACGTTTATAGGGATAAACCCTATTTTATTGAATTTAAAACATCGTCTTTTTGGTAACTTTTATAGCCACATTTTTCCAAGCCGTCAGTGCTCTCCAGCTGGCTTTTTACTAATTGGCTGTCACATTGTGTTACCTGAAACGTGTTTTAAAAACATTTGTTAGTGGAAAATACTGGTGAGTGAATCCCAGTTTAATCAAGAAACATTTTATCAATTAACACAGTATTGAGAGCGATCACATTGTTTATTTCTACACAATTACTCATTCAGTACTGTCAATCCTGACTGGTGGGTCATATTACACATTGGCTAACTCGTCGTCCAATGGTAACGTGTTCCACATTTTGTATACAAAACCCAAACATACCGGCAGTAATTGAAGAACTACAAAGACTCAATCACTGCTTAATCATATTGTAAAGCATTTAAGGTTTTGTAAAACAGTTCACAAAAAGGTTTACAAAAAGCGAATAAACTCACATTGCTGTTTTAGACTTCTTCTAGGGTTTCCTGGTGTAAATCTATAATTTACACAAATGTACATATGTTAGTATAATAACCCTTTAATTATATTAATGATACCCTCCCCGAGACGGTATTCCAACAACTACGTCGGACAGAACCACGACAGTTGTTACGGAACCCTGGATCAATCAGGCAGCGTATCTAATACGAAACTGGGGTTATAATACTTACAACGGAGCAGAACCTCGCTAATTAGGGGGATATAATACCCGTATATTATGTTTACTACTTCAGAATTCGATTAGAATGAAAAGAAATGAGCGAGTAGACTGAAGATCTGATGCCCTCTATTTATAGGGGTTGTTTTTTACTTTTACGCGGCCCGCGTAAACATAAACAACGGGCTACGCGGCCCGCATAGTAGCCCGGGTAGGGTTTAGGGTGTCTGGGGTCGTGCTAGCCATCACCTTCTCGCGGCCCGCCTAAAACCCATTTTCTTTGTTTTTTAATTATTTTTAATGTTATAACGTATTTTGGGCTCGGTTTTCACATACGGGGTGTATTTAAAGACATATAAGGTATTCTAAAATATATCAGGGTGTTAGAAAAATATTCGGGAGGGTTGTTATAATGATCTTGTGAAAGACCAAGATGATCATACTTTGTGTTCACATGAACTTGAAAATAAGGATGATTTTGGGTATGATGAAGTATGAAACATGTTAGAAGTCTTGTATAAAATTGATTACAAACATAGTTTTCTCAAGAAACCAAGTTCATTTGCATGATTTACATAATCGTGAATTTTAAAGAAACTAACCATGTTTTTAGTGGAATATCAAGTATAGAAATATGTTATTAACAAGAAAAATTCAAAAGAAGGATTATTAGAAAAATCATCTTGTAAGTTGCAAAAGACTAAATCTTGCAAGAAAGGGGTTTACAAATAAATAACCAAACTTTAAAGGGTAACTAAGTTTACTAAACACACTAGTAAGATACTACAAGTTTTTATAAAAGTTCAAGTTCATGTTGTTGTGTAAATTGCATGATTTTGGCACTTGGTAAGTGTTGATTGAATTTTTAATTGTTTGGGATGATTTTAAAAGAAAATGATATGCTTTGAAAGCATGGAAACCTCCATTTTTAAGGGAAACTATGGCAAAATTTTTGTAAAAATTAAATACTTAGAAAAATATTTTTAAACAAGTATTTTTTTAACCATGATTTTCATACAAAGTTTGCCATGATTTTATTACAAAAAGTATAAATATTGGAGGATGGTTTTTGTAAATAAAAATGACTAAATATGTATTTGAAAGATTTATATTTAGAGGACACATGGTGTGATTATTTGTATACTTTGTGTATTAGTTATATTATTTTAGGACTTGAAATAATATAACTTAACAAAATACCAAGAAATTACAATCCAAAATATTACCAAAAATCTCAAGGAATAAATACACAAGGTACACACATAATATTGGGAAACCAAACGAAAGAATGTAACTTACAAAATATTTCAGAAAATACATTTATAAATATATTTTTGGTAAATGATATTTTGGACACAAAGAAATGAAAATATGATTTTTATGATTATCACAAAGTTATATCATATTTTGACAAGAAGGAAATATATAATTTTTGGCGATTAAAAATATATATGTTTTCTTGGAATTATAAGGAGATATAACATTTTTTGGGAAAAATATATATTTTCTTGGATAAACTTGAAATATATTATTGGATAAAAATAAGTTTATATATATTTTCTAAAGTTAGACTTGAAAATATATTATTTTGGAACTACAAATATTTTGCCAAAAGGAAAAATTATAAATAATTTTTCTAAGTAATAATTCTTAAATATATATATTGGGAAATATATATAATAGTGGACTTTTATTAGAAATAATATTCCGGAAAGTTTAACACAAAATTAAGTATAAGAATACTTAACAATTACAAGGAAAATACGTATTCTCGTACGTATAAATTCACACCAGAATACGACACCGATACATAGCAAAAATATACGAATACAAATATACCCATCCTTGGGAAGGAAGTACAAGTATAAATACTTGAGAAGTATTATTGCAAAATATTGTTAAACGATTATTCCAAAAATTAATTCGAGTTAAAATATTAATTATTTTAACAAACTGTTGCATAGCTTGGGATGATACCGAAGACATAAAAGAAACGTAACTCAAAAACATTAATACTAAGACAAGGCACGACCTGTTCGTCTAATAGACATTAGTACATTGTAGGTAGTCGTGTTTGCTGAAGGAACTTGAGTTACGATTATTGAAGACGCAAGACAGTGAGTTCATGACCCCCTTTTCTTTAAACTGTTTTGTTTATTAACTTCGGGGGTGAAGTACATGTTACAAAATATTTACATACAATTAAAATTGGTATGGTTAGCTTTGGAAAGTACAGTAGATCATGTGAATGGGTAGGCGCACTCTTAAGGCTATTAATCCTCGTTGTAGGACCGAGGGACATGAGTAATAGATCTATTCGGGTGTAGCGAGCCCCACCCATGCGCCTGCCGAATGAGCCATGTGGTGACTATGTCTTACAGCCGGAGGCCCGGTACAAAGTCTGCTAGGTTTGAGTCTTCCTGCACCATGTCACGTATATTAATGTATTAGTTACACATTAATTGATATGTTTCCTTGTTGCTTTCATACCGGGATTTCAAGTACATACAAACATACTTACAAATGCTTCAAAGGTTTATTTAAAAACACACACGTGAACTCGCTCAACTTTTGTTGATGTTTTCAAACTACATGTATTTCAGGAAATTAAGTATGGATCGGGCGGGCGTTGGAGTTTCAAGGCATGTTGAAAATAAAAGATGTCATCCATGTCTTAGAGTTTGGTTAGTATGTCTTATCCTGGACGAGACACATCTTTTAAAACCTGGTTTTAACTAAAGTCTTTTGATGAGTCCTTATGGAACTCTAAACAATTTATATGGTTTGTAACTCGGATTTTAAGTCTATGTTTCAAGACGATGATGATGTAATGTTTTAAAACTTAATCAATGGATGAACATCTTGGATTTATCATATAGTTGTTTGTCATGGTTGAATGCAATGATATTAAGCAAGTCCCACCAAATCACGCTTCCGCAAAAGTCAGGGTGTGACACGGTATTTATCAAATTACCCGTTCCAGTTAATCAACCAACCCTACTGTGGTTAACAATATCATCAGTTTCACAATTGAACAAGTCATTACTTTCACACAGTTTATATCTCTCACAAGATCACAGTACATCAGGTAGTAAATACACCTTTCTAACGCAAGTTCTCATCTCATGTAAATGTCACAAAGTAACACATAACATAACAGGTAAGGTTGCTATACCAATTAATCGAACCAAGTTTCTTATTCTCATTGACAAGCAACAAGGATCGCATACACACACAAGTATCTATCATCATCAACATCATAGGCACCTACTGTTCAACTCATGTACTTGCACGACGAAATACCCCTTGTGATGAAGGATCATCCTTCGTCGAGGCGAGGTATGACGAAAAACCTCATGTTTCGTCAAGATGCTTGTCGACGAAGAATCATTCTTCGTCAACTCTTGTCCTTCGTCGGGGTATTCCTTCGCCGCACCACACCAACAGTTACAAACTCTAATCACTCACACGATCCCAATGAATCAATTATTCAATAACGTTATCACATAAGTTCTAATCATGTCACAGTAATAATCAACATGATTAACAACAAACCCATATACTCAAGTGCAACAACTACTGTTCCTTATCATTGAATCACAGACTCATGTTGTTTCAGCCGAAACCCTAAGGTATCTGTGACACTACCAATCACATTACAGTTGGCCTAACCTGTTATTCATCATCAGTTTAATTCAACAATTCCAATTCATCACAAAACATCAAATACACTACAAATCAAATCGTACATTTTGTTGCAATCATCACCGAGCTTTCTATTAACGTGCATCCCTAATTACTCATACAACTTATCGCTACACATGATCACGTATCGAACATAATCCAATGAACAAAGCAAAACACTAACCTTGATACAAGATAAAACAACAGTGCTTAGGGTAATTAGACCAAGAAGATGCTGCTTAGAGAGGGTTTACTGCCGTCGTTAGGTTTAGAGGGAGTCTAGGGTTTGTAATGTGTCAGTTACATGGTGTAATAGGACCCTCTATGCAATATATATTCAAGTCAGTGGATTGGGCCTCTTCTGGGCTTCGATGACAACTGGGCCGACGATGCTGGGAAACCCTAGACTTCCTCTAAACCTAACGACGGCAGCAAACCCTCTCGAAGCATCATCTTCTTGGTCTAATTACCCTAAGCACTGTTGTTTTATCTTGTATCAAGGTTAGTGTTTTGCTTTGTTCATTGGATTATGTTCGATACGTGATCATGTGTAGTGATAAGTTGTATGAGTAATTAGGGATGCACGTTAATAGAAAGCTCGGTGATGATTGCAACAAACTGTACGATTTGATTTGTAGTGTATTCGATGTTTTGTGATGAATTGGAATTGTTGAGTTAAACTGATGATGAATAACAGGTTAGGCCAACTGTATTGTGATTGGTAGTGTCACAGATACCTTAGGCTTTCGGCTGAAACAACATGAGTCTGTGATTCAATGATAAGGAACAGTAGTTATTGCACTTGAGTATATGGGTTTGCTGTTAATCATGTTGATTATTACTGTGACATGATTAGAACTTATGCGATAACGTTATTGAGTAATTGATTCATTGGGATCGTGTGAGTGATTAGAGTTTGTAACTGTTGGTGTGGTGCGGCGAAGGAATACCCCGACGAAGGACCAGAGTTAACGAAGAATGATTCTTCGTCGACAAGCATCTCGACGAAACATGAGGTTTTTCGTCATACCTCGCCCCGACGAAGGATGATCCTTCGTCACAAGGGGTATTTCGTCGTGCAAGTACATGAGTTGAACAGTAGGTGCCTATGATGTTAATGATGATAGATACTTGTGTGTGTATGCGATCCTTGTTGCTTGTCAATAAGAATAAGAAACTTGGTTCGATTAATTGGTATAGCAACCTCACCTGTTATGTTATGTGTTACTTTGTGACATTCACATGAGATGAGAACTTGCGTTACAAAGGTGTATTTACTACCTGATATACTGTGATCTTGTGAAAGATATAAACTGTGTGAAAGTAATGACTTGTTTAATTGTGAAACTGATGATATTGTTAACCACGGTAGGGTTGGTTGATTAACTAGAATGGGTAATTTGATAAATACCGAGCAAACCAAGGTGAGTTCACTGCTCTTTTTCAAGCATGCGTCCCGGGGAGGGACATCGGGTAAAGGGGTTTGACTGGAATATTAAGCCTGAGATGTTGGTTAATACACTCATATCTATCATTAAGTCCCATCATATACCAAATTGGTTGCCGGGGAGGCAACGGGGTTATTAGTTGATAGCGCTATTAGGTTTGGCACCCTCACACCGTACCGGGGAGGACGGTCGTGAACTAATTACCTTAACCACTTGACCAATGTTTAATAGAGCATTGGGGAAGGGCAAATAATCTGGAGCCATCTGCGGTAATCGAGTTATTAACAACATCAAATCATTGAAATGTTTTATACTTATATCTGGTAACTAAAACGTGTTAACAAACTTTGAACTCACCAGCGTCGTCTGACACACTTGTCTACATGCTTGCAGGTCGTTAGATTCACGGATGGAACTTGCTATCTGGGAGTGCTGGAGTGGTCATGGGTCGTAGCTCTTGGATACTTGTTTATTGAACTTGCACACTTGTTTTGAATTACTTGAATAACTATTTACATTATGCTTCCGCTGAACGAATTTGGTTTAAGTTGTGTTTTGGAATTACTTATGAAATAAATGGGAAATTTTTATTTAATACAAAGTCGTGGTTCAATGTGATTGGTGGCTGGATCCTGGTACGTCACACGTCCCGCGGTGTTTCCGCATGTGGTATTTTGGGAGTGTGAGATTTAGGGTTTTAAAATTTGTTTGAGATTTGATTTGTGACTAGTTGTGCTTAAACATTTGAAGTTTATAGTAATTGTCTTGCGTTTGTGTTGAATTCATGAATTGTCGAGTGAGTTATGAAGTTTGACTTTGTGAAATGAATACATGCAATCATGCTTTGCTATAGATTAGGGTTTACATGTTTTAGGTAACAAAGTGCATTTTTTTCCGTTCATTGTGACGTTGATAGGTATCGGCACCTAAGCCTCGTAACACTAAACTCGCTAAAAATCTAGTGCAACTAAACTGAGTCTAAAACGTGTAGGAACCTTAGGTCTTGCAATTTCAAACCAGGTGTGAACCTTGTACCAAATTATTGTTTTTTGATCAAAGTAATCAAATTTTTGCAATTGTAATCAACAAACCATTTTCGTAGTGAGTAGTAATTGTTGGTTAGTTCGACATTCTTTCAAACCAAACAAACAAACAAAAATTATAAATTAGCAAGCTTCATAATTTGTTCTAAATCAATAATCATCCGAATCCTGACACAGACCACAAACTCTTCGTGGTTTGACACTTCGATTGCCACTAACTATTTGTTTGAGGTAAATAGGAGTTTATAAATGTATCTTTGACCAGACTGCGACAGTCCAATCAATGTTATCGAAAAGGGGTATTGGATTTTAATAATCCCAAGTTTCACTAATTGGCCGGTAATAATCCCAACTTCAAACATTGCCTACAACAGTCCCAACTTGTAAGATTTTGGCCACCAATGATCCTTGTCTAACTGGGTTATAACCCAGTTAGTTTTTTTGAAGTTTTGAGCGGCGGAGAAGGTCACTAGAGGTTGGAGATGACAAGTGGTGGTCTCCTTTGATGGTTTCAGGGGTAAAGAAGGTCGTCGGAATAAGTTGTAGGTCACCGGAGTTGCGTAGATGGTGGAAATTTTAAACTTTTGAGAAGCGGAGAAGATTACAGGAGGTCGGAGATGATTGGTGGTGGTCTCGTTTGGTGGTTTCAGGGGTAAAACAGGTCGCCGGAATAAGTTGCAGGACACCAGCCCAACAAGGTTATAACCCAGTTAGACAAGGATCATTGGTGGCCAAAATCTTACAAGTTGGGACTGTTGTAGGCAATTTTTGAAGTTGAGATTATTAACGGCCAATTAGTAAAACTTGGGATTATTAAAATCCAATACCCCTATTGAAAACAAAAGATGAATGTTGAAATTTTACAAGTTTCAGATTCAAAAAGTCAATTTATGCTTGGCAAATTTCTTATGTGACAAATCAATATCAACAAATTAATTATCAATAGCATCATGTTTTTTTTAAAGTTCGATTTTTAATTCAAACACATCTTTTTATCAAAGCTTCAATTATTATTTTTGTAAATTATCTCATTTTCTTTAAAAAAAAAAAATTATTTGCCTGATCCACTTTGTCTAAATTCTCAATTTCCATCACCTCATCCAAGTTTTAAAACTAAAGGAATTTTCAATTTTCCCATCACGAGAATGAATCTTTTCTAGAATTAGAAACAATTTCGAATACTATATCAACAGCTGTTAAGCTTTCAATACTTGATTAGGCTTGAATTGAGAAATTTCAACACCAGATGTGTGTGTGTTGGTATAACTTTCTTCCTCTTCGTCGGTAATGTCTTCAACTAACACCTCATCCAAAATCTTAACTGCATCTAAAACAGTCTGTTATCCAACTGTCAAGAGTAGAACTGGTTCATCTTCCTCAACTTCAAACATTTTGGCTAGTTCTTCTTTAGTATAATTATATTGAAATTCACCTTCTTCGACATCTTTAGAATCATCAATATTTGAAATTTCAACATTTCCCTTACTATATAGACTAAGCATCAGATCGTCTTCAAATTCCATAATTTGCCTTCCTTTACCAGCACCTACTGACTCCCCATTAGCTGACTCCCCCTGACCTTTATCACCAGGTTCACCAATCTATCTATCAAAATTTGATTGATCACCCCCAAACTAGCTAGACGGACCTACACCTGAAGAACCAGCACCAACAAATCTATGAGAATCTCTAACATTCTTCTCCCCTTGATCAACAGATTTATATACTAGCTCGTGTACAATAATAAATTTAAGAGTTTCAATTGAGTCTTGTTGTGACTTTAGTATTTCTTGCTAAGCTTTAACAGTTTCTTTCAGTTCCTTAACTTCAAATTGAAGTGAAAGCACCAACGGTCGCAAATCAGCATCAATATTTTGTATTAGTGACTTAGAACCACTTCAGCTTCGGTATGCATTGCAGTATGAATCGTATCATCCGGATTCAAATCACTTAAATCTAAAAATACACTATCTTGTGAGTTAGGTACAACTTCAGGAGTAGCAGAAGAAGTAGCAGCGCTAAATGAAGATATTCATGTGCGCTAGATTGCAAGTTCAACTGCACTAATTAAAAATCAAAAGCAGGTGCACTATATTATGTTGTCCAGTTGCGCTATATTGAAGACAAGTGCGCTAACTTGAAGGCCCAGCTGTGCTAAATGAAAAAGGGCGCATCCAACGACTATTCAGGCTAGCTCTGATGGCTGGAAAATGCAATATCCATCTATTTCTTGTAATTTTCAGTTTATATGAGTCAGAAAGTGTTTGAACAATCAATGATGATCAATTTGAGATTTAAACAACAAACTTGTATCAATCGATTAAAAAATAGTACAATATGTCGTGATGAAGTTCTGATACAATTTTTGTCCAATATTTGATTCAAATTTGATGTACAACAATCTTAAATCAGTTGTGAAACAACATTCGTTATGGTTGAATCGAGCTTCCTGCTCTTATACCACTTGTAAAACCCAGATTGAGCTTTTTCACCAAAATCTTGATGAACAGAGTTATTCAACCAAGTATGAATCAATTAGACACGGAATCTCTAATTTTGACTTTTAACTTTTATACAAGGTTTATATATGGCGGATGGGTATTGAAATATATTTGATGGGTGTTTCAATAAATGTATCCAAAACCTAAGGCTACTCGGTATGGTGATGGACCATCCTTGGAGGATGATCCGCCACGTAGGCGCCACGTCATATTCCTCCCAAGGATGGTCCATCCTCCAAAACTAGAGGGCATGATAAGATGATCCTAGTCATAGTCCTCCACCACTTTTATGTTTTTTTATTTTTTTTAATCTTCAAATTTTTTTTAACATTTAACAAATATACTAACAAAATATTTTCATTAATATTAAAACCACATTACATAAACTTAAAAAAAAACATACACTTAATAAAAAAAACATAGAGTTAAATAATTTGATGTTTTTTCATGATGTCGTGTTGTAGTTTTTTCAACATCGAACGTTTCGACTCGGGTTCGTCCTCGACATTCATCGTCATTATTTCCCATTCCTTGAGCCGAATTTTTTCATCGGAAATTCGGATTTTCTCATTCGACAACCGCACCTTCTCGCGTAACTTTTCTTCCGCTACACGACTTTTTTCTTCGACGGCCCGCTCCTTCGCCTTCATCTTTTGGGCCGAGACGTCGTTGTACATTTTTAAGTGTTCCATAAACTCAATCATGTTCGGGTCCACCTTTTCCTTTTCTTTCCCCTTGGCCCGCTCCTTCTTTGATTTGTCTCGGCCCGGTGGACGCTCCGGTTCATGTACGGCGTACTCCTCTTCGTCAAAGTCGGCGTCATCATTTAAGTTTAAGTTACACCTCGCGTCCGATCCACCGGCGCTAAAACTACCCGTTTCCGATGTTTTTTGGCGTTTCGCCATCGCCACCTCGTTGGGAATCGGCGCCCATTTTGGTTCGTCTTTTACAACCATCCACGCGCGAACGTGAGTAAAGTTGGTATTACCATTGTTCGCCTTATACTTGTCCAACGCCATTCGGAATACATCGTCGTCGCTCATGCCGCTACGACGGTCACTTGTATATAATTTATTATATTCCTCGCAAAACCTATTGATGAGCGCGTTCATTTTTCGCCACTTTGATGAGACCGAATCGACATCTCGATACGCGCCTTGGCCCATAAGGTCGAGAAACTTCGCCAAAACCTTGGCCCAAAACCCGTCACCCGTTTGGTTATTACCTATAAAAAACAAACAAAATATATAAAGTGTTAACAAAATAATAAATAACATTTAAAAAATAGAAACTGTTAACAAAATAATAAACCTTACAAAAAAACAAACTTTAAAACAATTAAAAAAACCAACTGTTAAGAAAATAAAAAACAAAAAAACAAATTAAACTTAAAAAAAACAAACTGTTAAGAATTAAACCTTAAAAAAAATTAAAAATAAACAAAAAAACAAATTAAACCTTAAAAAAAATACGAACCTTTTGTCGGGTGGTCAGACGTGCCAATGTAAGCCTTGGCTAAGGCTTCTTCTTCGATTGGCGTCCACTTAGTCCCCTTTGGTTTGGACGGTTGATCACCCACCACTTTCTTGCCTTTGTTTCGTTTTCCTTTTCCTTTAGGCGGTTGGGTTTCGGGAACAACCTCCACATCGTCGTCGGGTTCGGATTGTTGAAAGGGTTGCGTCGGGATCGGTTGGGGTTGAACGGGTGGTGTCGGGTTCGGTGGGAAATTATAAGCACCCTGCATCATCATTTGTTGAAGGGCTTGATTTTGAGAGAATTGAGCGAATTGGTTTGGCGAGTGTTGGAATGATGCAAACGTATTTGATGAATATAGCGAGAATTGGTTCGGTTCTAGCGTCGGATAATATCCCGGAACCGAGAAAACATTAGGTTGGGTCGGGTTGATGGGAGTCGTCGGGTTATACGGATTGTTCGGGTTGTTCGGGTCGCTCGGGTTGTTGAAGGGATCCATGATAGAGTATAAGGTTTATAAAAGTGGAAGAAGATTTATAAAAATTATGTGAGAGAGAGATGAAATTTTGGGGTTAAAGTTGTGAATGAAAGTGAAAATGGAATGAAAATATATATTTTTTATAAATATGACCGTTAGTTTGTTGTTTAAAATGGAAAATTATTTTTTTTTTTTTTTTTCAACGGTAACTTTTTAGTTGGGGCCCCACCTTTTTGGATCGTCGCAAACGGCGAGAAGCGGACGAGGACGACGCGACGTGGGGGGCGGCACGGTGTTAACCCCGTCGCCGAACCAAGACGGACCGGGGACGAACCCCATACCGAGTAGCCTAAACACAATAGAATAAGATTTGGAAGTTTAATAATCACATGCCGGAAAACAATTTTGCACATGTCATATCGAGATAAAAGCATAAATAGAGTACTATTGTAGTATATTAATGTTTCACCTATATTAGATATGTTATGTTATATGCGTACATTGATATAAAATTAACATTTTTTTGTTAAAATATATTCCAAAATAAGTGTAAAAAATACATTAATTTTCATTATATATTGGAAAAATTACAAGTTTTGTCCTTTATCTTTACAGTACTTTACAAGCGGTGTCCTTTTTTTCAAATGTTGACAGGCGGTGTCCTTTAATAGGTATTTTGTTACACGTCTTGTCCTTTAGCCCTAACCCAGTTAGGTTTTTTTGTTAAGTCTGGTCAAACAATGGTAGTTTAGTCTTTCTACCTATTTATTTATAAATCTTTTTAATAAAATAAAACAAAAAGAATTTAAAAAACTAATATCTATTTAAAAAATTAAAATATCTCTCTCTCTCTCTACAAACACACAGAGCTCTCTATTTCTCTCTCTCTCAGCCTTTATCTACCACCACCATCTCCCACCTCCCACCACCACAACCATCCGCCATCCTTCTCAACCATCATCCACCACTACCTCCCACCACAACCATCTGCTGTCGCCCACACTTCTACCACCAACATCATCTCCCACCACCACCACAACCACACCATCCGTCGCCGCCGCACCCACCCCAACCCTAACCAAACACCTAGCTACTGTCAACGGACCTCGACGGAACAAAAGTGAATCTGTATGCGGTTTCACCCTCATCAAAATTATCAGAGTTCACCCTCATCAAAATTCATCAACCGGTGCAAGATTCAAATTCGAGTGTGTAGAGATTACCTTGTTTGGATATGTATGCGGTTTCGATTGTGCAGGGGAATGAAAGGGTTGACTTGAAGGTATGGTGTGTGATTTTGAACATTTTTTATGATGGTGGTGCAGGTGAGTAGGAGATTCGATTCCATAGCAGATCTAGGGTTTCATCCGTTTCGACAAGAAGCTAACAGGTTGAACATTTTTGATGATCGTGGTGCAGGTGAGTAGAAGAACACATTGGAAGAAGCTAACAGGTTGCTTCATTTCCTGTGCTTGTAACGAGTGATCTAGGGTTTCATCCGTTTCGACATTAAAATTCCTGAATCGAAACCAGATCCAAAACCGCCAATGTTCAATCTCCAGATCAAATTCCTGAATCGAAACCAGATCCAGGTACGTATGCATCCGTTTCGACATTAAAACTCATCGAATTCAACTAAAGTTAATGATAGTTAACGATTCTGGTATTATTTCATTTCCTGTGCTTGTAACGAGTGATCTAGGGTTTCAAATTGACCGATTAGTGTAGTTTGTTGTGTTTTGATTGATTTGTTGTTGTGAATTGATGGAAAATAGATGGAGAACAAGGATCGGATCAGCAGGATCAGGATCAAGCAGTACCTGCATTTAAGTGGTGGGGTGGAAAAGACATAATTACCCTCATGTGCTTATCATGTGCCACAAATTAACTGAGTTTTTTAACCAGGTTGGGTGGAAAGGACAAAACTTGTAACAAAATACCTATTAAAGGACACCGCCTGTCAACATTTGAAAAAAAGGACACCGCCTGTAAAGTACTATAAAGATAAAGGACAAAACTTGTAATTTTTCCTTATATATTTGTTATATGTAAAAGATATAAGTAGTGTGATATAAGTTAAGTACAAAAATATTATGAAAAGTAATAAATGGTAGGTAAGTTGGTCAAAAAGGACTGCCCCGTAATCCTTGTGATAAAAGTATTAGGTCCCCAAAGAGTCTCCTACCGTTTAACCAAATGGGAGACAATGGCTTTGTTAATATTTTGAGTTGTCTCCCTGTTTGGAGTTGGGACATGGCAAGTGTAATATTCAAGTTTTGATCAAATGATGTAAGGCTCCATGTTGTTTTTCTTGAAATTTCGCTCTAAGTTGAAAAACAAATTACCCTTTTAAAAGTCACTAGAATAATTTTCTATTTTGCTTAGATTATTGTTACAAGTGTGACAATGAATATATTAAAATTTGATTGTGTCAAGTGTTAACAATTTGGCATATTTTTCTGAACAGTGTTCCATAATTTACATATAGGAAATTACCAAAATGGCCAAAGATCAAAATGACTTGCGAAAATGGCCCGCTCATGCCCTCTTAAAACGGGGCATTATGCATGGGATGAGTCTTTGGAAATCCCTTCCTTGATACCCAATAAAAGATGGACACATGGCCATCTCATGAGTCCTTGGAGCAACTCATCATGCACGGGATGAGTCTTTGGCCACCTCATGCGTCCTTGGCACCTCATGCGTCCTTCAAACGTCTCCGGTGATTTTCAGAAGTCTTCGGCGAACCTCCATAGTTTCCAACAACTCCAAAAAACCCAATCTTTCTCAACAATCTCACATCGTCTTAGGCGAACCTTCATAGTTTCCGGCAAACTTAAACAACTCCAAAAAACTCAATATTTCTTAACAATCTCACATCGTCTCCAACGAACCTCCAAAGTTTCCGGCATCAACATCAACTCCAAAAAAAACAAATCTTCCTCAACAATCCCCCATCAACATCACACCTTTTGTTTTGAAAGTTTCCGGTGAACATCCATAGTTTTCAGTAATCTGAAAGTTTCCGGGACCTCATGCGTCTGGGACCTCATGCGTCTGGGACCCCACTTGCAAGGACGGGATTTCCAAAGACTCATCCCATGCATGATGAGTCGCTCCAAGGACTCATGAGATGACCACGTGTCCATTTTTTATTGGGTATCAAGGAAGAGATTTCCAAAGACTCATCCAATGCATGATGCCCCGTTCTAAAAGGGCATGAGCTGGCCATTTTCGCAAATCATTTTGGTCTTTGGCCATTTTGTTAATTTTTCCTTTAAATATTGTATGTTTTAATATACTTATATGGGATTATGTTAAAGAGATAATGTATTTTTATATATATTTTTGAGTATTTATCCATTTTTTAAATATATGATAAAATAAAATATAAAATTCAAGTATATATAGGTCTATATCCATCAAGTAAACAACAAAATGAGGTGGACTAAAATGGTTGGATTAGAATCATACTCAAGTACTAAAAAGGAAAAGTAAGGAAACTAAATAAGTAAGGCATTTCTTAAACATCCAAAGGCACTTTGTGACACTAATGATTTCCATGTGTTCCACATTGAATGGCTCTTTGCTCATCACTCAATGACTTGGTCAATAGTATAAGGAGTAGCCTTAAAGGTTGAATTCCACATAATCCATAAGATCATGGCTACCATCCTTTTTGGATTTAACTATTTTATCAAATAAGTTCTAAGAATGCATAAATTGTATTAAGGTTTATACTATTGTATGGTGTCTTTGATGATCTCAACTGCATTTAGTGTTCTTTAGATGTGTTGAACCCTTTTGTTTAGTTTTTTTTTTAATATTTTTTTTATAATTGACAATATGGTATTAGTTGTTGTTAGACTTTCAAGCTTAAAAGCCTTCCATTGCCTTGTCAAAATGAATGATCAACATCATGAATAGTATTTTATGTATTTGGGTCTTAACTAGGTCTGCAAACGAACCGAACGAACACGAACAAGACGTTGTTCGTGTTCGTTTGTTAGAAAATATATGTGTTCGCGAACCGTTCTTGAACACTTATCGAACGAGATTTTATGTTCGTGTTCGTTTGTTAAGGAAATGAACTTGTTCGTGTTCGTTTGTGTTTGTTTGTTAATTTTAGGCAACTAACAAAAACAAACGTTGACGAACACAAATGAGCACAAACTAATGTTCATGAACACAAATGGAAACAAACAAACACAAATAATCATTCATGAACAAAATATATAATACACTGACACTTATTAAATATTTAATTTGTCGGAATTTTGAAGTATTTAAATAAATATAAAAACTAAAATACTAATGATCTATCGAACACAAACGAACACGTTACCGAACGTTCACGAACATAAACGAACGAACGCGACCTCTGTTCATGTATGTTCGTTTAACTAAACGAACGAAATTTCTTGTTCGTGTTCGTTTGTTTAATAAACGAACGAACACAAACGAACTTCCCGCCAAACGGTTCACGAATTGTTCGCCGAACGTTTGGTTCGTTTACAGCCCTAGTCTTAACTGAAGTTTAATCAGGTCTTTCTTAGAGCAATAATACACAATAAATTTATTCTATTAAGGGGCTGTTTGTCAGCTTCTGAATGATTAAGTGCTGAACGAGTAAAAGTTCTGAACCATTAAGAGCCAGTATAATACTTAACCGTTCAGAGGCAAATGTCTGACCAATTCAGATTAGAGGTTTTAACAATTCAGACTCAGTATAATGCATAACCATTCAGAGGCAAATGTCTGAACTATTCAGACATTTGCTCGCGAAACAAACAGTCTGAACCGTTAAGTGCTGAACCAGTAAGAGGTCTGAACCATTAAAAACCTCATTAAGAGGTAAACAAAAAGCCCCTAAATCTTAAAATTGTCATCCTGTAGTAACGAATAAGAAAAAATGTAAACTTCAAAAAAGCAATATAAAGGAAATACTTATAAATCAGACACCTTCATCCCACATTGCTAAGGAAATAAATAAGGCCAAGAAAAAGTCTTTAGAAGAGGGTCTTCAAGCCAACATCATAGCAAATAAAGTAATGCAAAGAAAACGTCTTTTAAAGAGCCTCTTCAATCCAACATCACTGTATGAGCCCTCTTTGGTCATGTCAAGTTTCAAAAATACTATTTGATTGTTAAAAGAACTTTAAAGGCTTTCAAATGTATGGCAGCCAGAGGTCATTTTCAATAAATATAGGACCACCGGCACCCATGAGTGAAATGTTGCAAAAGCCAAGGTCTAAGCCATTGGTTGTTGTCAACAAATCTTGGACCACCCATAAGTGAAATGGTGCAAAAGCCAAGTAACTTGTCTACAACCTTGAAAAGTCCTCATTTAGATAAGAGGACCACCTTCATTCGGAACAAACTGAAAGTACATCACTAGATAAACCTACATATGGATAATACTAAAAACAATTATTATAAAGAGTGTAAAATGTATAACGTAGAAAGAAATTGAACATCACATTATGTTTGTAAGTCATCAAGGTATACTAAAACTAGTCACCTCTATTCACATATGTGTTATAATTATGTTACATTTCAAACCAACTACACAACTAAAATAATAAAAAACCACTCTCATAAAGAGCAAACGAGACCTACACATCTCTACCCCCCCCCCCCCCCCCCACCCCACACTCTTTTTTTTCTAAATGGATGTAAATAAAATGCGAGTACTTTGTTGAGGCTTAGGACAAGAAATTAGACTTAATTTTCAAATCTACCAATTAAATACGTCAAAGTTAAAGGGTGCTTCTAAACACACTTCGTCCCCTTACACACTTGATAGCACCCTCCTACATAATAAAAAATAAAATAAAATAAAAAATAAAAGTAAAACTCTCAAACGATACGTTTAGCCACCCCAGCTAAAATATAGAGTTAAATGTCATTTTAGTCCCTGTGGTTTGGGCCATTTTGTCAGTTTAGTCTAAAAGTTTCATTTTTCGTCTATGGGTCCAAAAAGGTTTCACCATTGTCATTCCAGTCCACTGGGTTAACTTCATCCATTATTTGTGTTAACAAGAAAGACAATTCGGTCATTTTATATGACCGAATTGCCCTTCTAGCTAGCAGAATTACATTTAAAATGACCGAATTGCCCTTCTCGTTAACACAAAAAATGGATGAAGTTAACCTAGTGGACTAAAATGGCAACAGTGAAACTGTTTTGGACCCACATGCGAAAAATGAAACATTTGGATTAAACTGCCAAAATAACTCAAACCACAAAGACTAAAAGGGCATTTAACTCTAAAATATATAAACACATTTGTGAAGGTGATTGTAATTAACACATTTTGTACTTGTATCATTGTTAATCACCTCAAAAGTGGGAATAACGTTATCTAAAAGCTACCAAATTCATAAAAACAAGTTGGCCACGTTAAGCTTGTAAGCCCCACCCCATATGACATCCTCTTTTAGGGGAACATCAAAATTCCTAAGTGGCCCCAATCCCCATTACTCTCATTTTCAACCCATTATAAATCCATGCCAACGCTTCCATCCGAATCCAATTCCAATTCCAATTCCAATGGAAACTCACCGCCGGCAGAAAGCCAACTCCACGGGAGATATATTCACCTTCCCTTCCATGTCACATGATTTGAAGTCCGAATCCGAGTTAGCCGATCAGTTATTCTCCAACGGTAAACTTCTTCATCACTCGTTCCCCGTCCAACCAACGAATTTCACCATTCCGAAATCTTTAATTCTGAGCAGAACGAGCAGCATTAGCAGCAAGGGCTCGTTGATGTCATCTCGTAGTAACAGCTCAAACAGTAGCAGTAACAGTAACAGTAGCTGCAGCAGTGCGCGAACAAGCACTAGTGAAGCGTCATCAAGAAAAAAGTTATCAACAACCAATCAAGCCAGGTCTGTTGCAGTTAAATCTAGCAACATTAGCCACAGGTTTCCTAACAAGGAATGGCAAGCTCGAAACTACTGCGACAAATACGGGCATTCGCAGAGATGGCAGTTTATTTCGCCGGTTCCAGTGTTGAACCGGCGAAATTCTACAAAGAAAAGGAAGGGGAGGAAAGGGAAGCGTGAGAGAGATGTTAGGAAGGGGGTTTGCAGGAGGTTTTTTGGGTGGCTTGTGTCGACATGCCAAGAGTGTCATGCTATTGAACCTTCTAAGAGGTTGAAAGTGAGTATTTGATTAATAATTATTTATTGTTTACTTGTGTTTTCTTTCTTTTTTTTTTTTTTTTGGATAAATTCATGGGGTTGAATCTGTGATTTCTTTCTTTCTTTCTGTCAATTTAATTTTGGGTTTTGAGCGTGTAAGTTACAATGGAATTATTTAACATACGGTTGCGTTGTATGAAACCAATTTTAAGCAGAAAACTGTGACAACTGGATACGTAACAAATATAAGGGAAGTTAAAAATAAAGTGGAGGTAAGAGTGTGGTTACATAACAAATATAAGGGAAGTTAAAATAAAGTGAGGGTAAGAGCATGGTTACATAACTATCTTATATATCATATTAATATTAAAAAAATGGGATAAGTTAAAAGTAATTTCTATTTAAAATTTGTTTTGTATAAACATCACCTTATATGTAATATTCAATTAATACTTTTATCAATATGAATAAAATAAAAATAAACATAAAAGTTGACAATGTTGAGAGCTAAGTTGCCTTAATTTTTTTCATCACCAACCCATTACTAACTGTGTAAACCGGTTCGTTAATGAATAGTTAAGTAGTTGTAAAAACCGAGCCATGATTAATTGAACCGGCTAAAGATTTAATCAAACCAACCCATGATTATTCGATAAATTGAACCGGCTCATGTCTAAAACATTTTTAGTTAGTATTTTATTTTCAGCTCCAAGTTTCACCTAGTCGAACCTCGGATCGACTGGATTACTTTTTTAGAAGCACAAATTAATATAGATATATGTATATTTTATTTATTTTTTTAAATGGACCCCTACAAAAGAGAGACAAGAAGTGAGGGGAAAAAAAAGTAGACATGCTTAGTCTTGAACCCATGAACTCACTTGAAACAAAAAGACTTACCAACTCTTCCATTATTATTTTCAAGACCTCACTTGAAGCAAAGAGACTTAACAGCTCTTCCTTAATATTTTCAAGACCTCACTTGAAACACAGACTTACCAACTCTTTCATTAATATTTCTGTGTTTATATTTCAGATATACTAATTCAAAAAAAAAAGTATATATGTAAAAAAAAAAGAAAAAAAAAAAAACAATTTTGGCTCTCTCAAAAATTTGGGCCATGTGTGGTCGCTCACTCCTCACTAGGCACACTTTTTGGGCTGTCCCTGTAAAGTGTTGGATTGCTTAATGATGGGCTACTTACTGGCATGTATATTGTCTTGATAAATCACTATTGGATTATCTTAGAGTAAAACTATGGGCCCAAATCAGTTAGGCCGAAAAACAGTGCCCCTTAATTGCTTGATTACTATGTTGTTATAATGAAGCACTAGATTTACCACCCGCCGCAATGCGGCGGGAGATTCAATAGTTATATATCATGTTAGATGAAAGGCAAATGTTTCTCACATGACCACGAGCCTGTGTGTAAAACCGAGAAAAAAATAACTAAGTCGATCTCTGAGTCGCACGTTGCGATAGACCTATCAAACGGGGAAAAATAGACGCGCTGCGACAGACATGTCAAACATGAAAAAAAATAGATTAAAAAACGTTGAACCCCACACGCACGTTGCTGCGTGTTAAGTCGGAAATTTAGAACGACACGTTAAACGGAGAACTTATGAAAGATGAAAAGCATATAAGAGATTAAAGTTGAAAGTAAAAAAAATGTTGAGATTAAATTGTAAAAGATGAAAAATTTTGAATTGAAAGTAAAAAAAAATTAAAGGGGTTAAATTGCAAAAGATGAAAACTTTTGAATTAGAAGTGAAAAATCAAATTAATCAAAGGGGTTAAAATACTAAAGATCGAAACTTTAGACTTAAATTGCCAAATATTGAAACTTTAGAGTTAAAAAAAGAAATCAATTAAACAAAAGAGATAAATAGATTTAGTTAAATTGATATTTAATATTATTATTATTTAATGTAAGACCCTATTCACGATTTGACCCAAAACGACGCAGCGGAAAATGAACCGTAAAATTTCTTTCTTTTAACTACTCTAACATACTTAAATACCGTTTAGGTCAACCCTTCTAACATAATACATCATTCATCATTTATTTAATGTAACGATGTTAACAAATGATTACAAACAACGTGACCGCTTTCCCGTACAATCCATGATCTTCAACTTGATCCTCGTTCACTTGTCCATCATGAATATCTGACTAACCTGTGGTCACCATATATAACCAACACGTTAGTACATGGTAACATCATATATAATTTAATACATATACTTAAAAGGCTATATCACATTCTAACTACGTAAGGTATTCCATTGAAACATCCTCTCAATTTTATTTACTCGAGTCCGACATCAATTCCTCGAGGGTCCGGTGTTCCCATACCTACACTCCATTTATTTCATTCTCAATAGTAACATGGTTAGGAGTACGTGATCTCAAACATATTGAAAACCCACATCTTCACGTATACGTATACCAGTGATCTACAATCATTAGATTACAACACTTGTATACACTTTCATATATCTAAGTACATTCATGCGTATCTCATTCATTTGCACGTACATACAAGTTCACACGACTTACACACGCTACAGTTCCATATCTACATACATACATACAAGTCACATTCACTTATTTGTAAGTTGAGCCTTATATACAAACATATCAACACAAATCAATGCAATTACAAACAAACATAACCGACTAACTTCCAACAAACATGATGAACATTCAGCAACATAATGAACATTCCATTAACACGATAAACATTCAGCAACATAATGTACATTCCATTAACACGATGAACATTCAGCAACATAATGAACATTCCATTAACACGATGAACATTCAGCAACATAATGCACATTCCATTAACACGATGAACATTCAGCAACATAATGAACATTCCATTAACATGATGAACATTCAGCAACATAATGAACATTCCATTAACACGATGAATATTCAACAACATAATGAACATTCCATTAATACGATGAAACTATCATCTTAATTTACATTAAGGATAGACGAAGTTCATATGAACTTACCTTGGTACTTACCCTTACCCGTAAATTCTTACTTGGTTCCCTATATACAACATACCAAACTTCATTTATAAATAAGAAGTGATTCCGGAAATCACTTACCTTAAGTGTCCGTATTCGCATCCGTTTCCTCGCCTCCTTTTGACCCGTTAGCCTTCCATGCTTCCATCCATCTTGACATGATCCATATACTTTCATGTCATCGCATTCACATTCTTGTTAGTATATATGATTGTACATATTAACGATCATATCAAATTCATGTTTCACATTTGACTTTCATTAGTAAATTCTAACAAGCATAAGGCATATTTCCACAAGTCAATCTTTTAAAGCTCATATAATTCATCACGTCATCACATATAACACATATGGATATAACACGCATCATATAACTTTCTATAACATTACAATTGTGACAAAAAGTCTTACATTGCTACTTATGCACAGTTGACTTTCAGAAAGTCAACGATTTATCATATGAACTTTCGATTTAACCTCATACATCCATGTCATTATAGTAGACTATACTAATGACACTATATACATTTCATACTCACGATGCAATAAGCATACAACCACATGATCATCTAGTTATATGCACACACCAAACATATTTAATTCCGTTCATTCTATTAACATAATTCTACAACTAACACCATGACCTATGCTTAACAACCCAACATCATTCTAACTTCATCCCATTCTAATGATCTCATATGCTTCACATTTAGTGTACTTTTACTTATCAGTTTTGATTAAGCAATTATTCAAACATGTAGTAAACATCATACCACTCCAACATAGAGTACAATATTCTAATGCATACTTTTACCAAATAACATGGCCAACCAAATCTTACATGAATTCCATCTAAAAATACATTTCTCATGTTTATTTATCATCAAAAACATCATATCCCCATGTTATATGATTTCATCCATTACTTGCATACCATTTCATCTATTAATCTCACCTAGGCATTTCATCAAACACTTGGTGTGCATACCACGATTTATGCATAATGTACAAGTGTTTCATGCTTTGCTTCCTACTTCATGCTTTCATTCATCAATTAACACAAAAACATCAACAAATTCATATCACATTCATATGTATCAAGCCATTTCATACAATCTCCTCATCCTAACTTCACTTAGACATTTCATCATACACTTGGCGTGCGTACTAATATCTAAGCATAATGTACAAGTATTTTCATTATGTTTCTTCCTAATTCTTTACTTTCAATCATTAT
Source organism: Helianthus tuberosus (assembly GCA_030545235.1). NCBI lineage: Eukaryota > Viridiplantae > Streptophyta > Magnoliopsida > Asterales > Asteraceae > Helianthus > Helianthus tuberosus. The sequence goes on from CM060363.1 coordinate 65,689,709, forward strand.
CAATACAAAATACCAAACTAATTTCATACCAAGTTCAACCTAACTAGCAAGATGGTCACATACAACATAACATATCAAGAATCGAACGAAGATTGGACATGGGTGAAATACGGTGCCCAGCACAACGACGATCGACACTTTCGTCCGTAGAGAGCTTCAAACGGTGCAGCTTGAATGCTTGTATGGTATCTGTTATTATAGGAGAACTCAACCAAAGGCAGGTGAGTGTCCCAACTGCCACCCAAGTCCATTACACAAGCTCGTAACATATCTTCAAGCGTTTGAATTGTTCTCTCACTCTGACCATCCGTCTGTGGATGAAAGGTAGTACTCAGATTCAACTGAGAGCTAAACGCTTCTTGGAAGGATTGCCAAATCCTTGATACAAATCTTCCATCTCTATCAGATATAATCGAGATAGGCACTCCATGATGTGCGACTATCTCCCTTAGGTATAGCTCAGCTAGCTTACCTGTGTTATCCTTCTCCCTGGTCGGTAAAAAGTGTGCAGATTTTGTCAGACGGTCTACAGTTACCCAAATCGTGTCATGACCTCTGGGTGTCTTTGGCAACTTGGTTATAAAATCCATTGAGATCTGCTCCCACTTCCACATGGGTATCTCAGGTTGCTACAGAAGACTTGAAGGCTTCTGATATTCGGCCTTTACTTTGGCACAGGTTAAGCACTTTCCGACGTAAGTAGCAACATCACCTTTCAATCTTGCCACCAGTAGTAATCCTTCAAATCTTGGTACATCTTATCCGATCCTGGGTGGATCGAGTACCTCGATTTGTGAGCTTCATCGAAAATCACATCTCTTAGACCACCAAAGAGGGGAACCCAAATTCGCGTCATGAAACATAAAGTTCCTTCCTCATTGGGTACCAACTACTTCTCCATCCCACGGAGATATTCATCCTTAAGATTCTCTTTCTTAAGAGCTTCCCTCTGAGCAGCACGGATACGTAACGAGAGATCTGTTTGTATAATCATCTCCAAAGCCCTAACCCTTATGGGCTTAATCCTTTCTTTCCGGCTCAAGGCATCTGCCACCATATTCGACTTTCCTGGGTGATATTTGATTTCCCAATCATAATCATTTAACAATTCTACCCAACGTCGTTGTCGCATATTAAGCTCCTTCTGGTTGAATATGTGCTGAAGGCTCTTGTGATCGGTGAAGATTGTGCATCGGGTGTCATACAAGTAATGTCGCCAAATCTTCAATGCAAACACCACTGCGCCTAATTCCAAATCATGTGTGGTGTAATTCTTCTCATGAACTTTCAACTGGTGCGAAGCATAAGCGATAACCTTCTGACGCTGCATCAGCACACAGCCCAATCCCTGACGCGAGGCGTCACAGTACACCACGAAGTCATCGGTGCCTTCGGGTAGGGACAAGATACGTGCATCGCAAAGCTTATTCTTTAGCAGCTGAAAAGCTTCTTCTTGTTTTTCACCCCATTTATACTTCTTATCCTTTTGAGTAAGGGAGGTCAGCGGTTGAGCGATTTTCGAAAAATCCTCAATGAATCTGCGATAATACCCTGCCAAACCCAAGAACTGTCGGATCTCGGTTGGCGTCTTAGGAGTTTCCCAATTCTTTATCGCCTCGATCTTGGTGGGATCCACATGGATTCCATCCTCATTCACTACATGTCCAAGGAATTGTACCTCACGCAACCAGAACTCGCACTTCGAGAACTTTGCGTATAGTTTCTCCCTCTTGAGCAGCTCTAGAATGACTTTAAGGTGTTGCTCATGCTCTTCCTTTTTCAGCGAATAGATCAGAATATCATCGATAAATACAATCACGAATTTATCGAGATACGGCTTGCAAACTCGGTTCATCAAATCCATAAACACTGCTGGCGCGTTTGTCAGACCAAACGGCATCACTAGAAACTCATAATGTCTATAATGAGTTCTGAAGGCAGTCTTCGGAATACTCTCTTCTTGAATCCGCAGATGGTGATAACCTGATCGAAGATCGATCTTGGAGTAGTAACTCGAACCTTGTAGTTGATCGAAGAGGTCATCAATCCTCGACAAAGGATACCGATTCTTGATGGTTAACTTGTTTAGCTCTCGGTAGTCAATGCACATACGGAAACTACCGTCCTTCTTCTTAACAAACAAAACTGGAGCTCCCCAAGGCGAGAAGCTTGGTCTAATGAATCCCTTGTCCAAAAGCTCTTGAAGTTAAGTCGACAACTCTTGCATTTCTGAGGGTGCAAGTCGATAAGGTGCCTTGGCTATAGGCGCGGCGCCTGGAACCAAGTCGATATGGAATTCGACTTGTCGTTGTGGCGGCAATCCAGGCAAGTCTTCGGGGAAGACTTCAGGATACTCCTTTACCACAGGGATATCTTCCAACTTCGGTTCTTCAGCTTCCTTATCAACAATGTGAGCCAAAAAGGAAACACATCCCTTTTGCATGGACTTTCGGGCCTTCAAACAGCTGATAATCCTAAGAGGAGTATCGTGCTTCTCTCCGTGCACTACAATCGTCTCGTCATTCGCCAACGGAATACGGATTATCTTCTCATGACATGTGATCTCAGCTCGGTTACTTGATAACCAATCCATTCCAACTACTACGTCAAAGCTTCCCAACTCGACTGGCAGAAGATCAAGCGTAAACTCACGCTCTCCGACTTCTATCACACAACCTCTAATCACTTCATTTGCTTCTACTAGCTTTCCATTGGCTAGTTCTATCGAGTACGGAATATCTAGCTTATTGGCAACTAACCCAAGTATATCCTTAAATTCTATGGATACGAAGCTATAATCGGCACCGGTATCAAATAACACAGATGCAAAATGTTGGTTGATAGGGAACGTACCAGTGACTACGTTCGGATCTTGACGAGCTTCCCTAGCTCCAATGTTGAAGACTCTTCCTTGAGCTTGGTTGTTCTTTGGGCAATCTCGCTTAAAATGCCCGACGTCTCCACATCCAAAGCAACCTTGGCCTCTACCATTTCCGTTTCCATTTCCATTTCCACCCTAGTTGTTGGTCGCTCCACGGTTTCCGTTCCCAGCTTGATTTCCAGAACTACCATGATTAGCATTACCGCCATTTCCGCCTTGATTGCGTTTCCCAGACTGATTTCCATTACCGTTCCCACCACGGTTTCCATTACCATTCCCACCAGATCCGCCGTTTCTTCATCCAGCACCATACCAGCATGCCTCCCTGGCATGCCGTACCTTGCCACAATTCTCACATTTCCCATACCTACATCGCCCCGTGTGATGATGTTGACAAATATCACACTTGGGCAGGGTGCCCATGTAACCTTTCCCCTTGTTCTCAGAACTTGCAGCACCAGTCCTGACCTCAGCTGGTGGGTTAGCATCTCTTTTCTTGTTTGTACCACTGTTGTCTCCTTGGTTACTCTTCTTGAAGTTGGAGAACTTCCTCTTGTTCTCTCCTGATCACTCGACGTGAGTCTCCTTCTTCTTTCCATCAGAGGTTGAGAACTTGTTCAGCCTAATCGCTTCTTCAGTCAGTGCCACACTCAAATCAATGGCTTCAGTGATTGTTGGAGGCTTTGATGTCGTCACCATGCTCATGATTTGGGGTGCCAATCCCCAAATGAAACGCTCGATTCGCTTGAACTCTGGTTCTACCATGTAGGGGACAACACGAGGTAAGTCATGAAATCTCTACACATACTCAGCAATCTTAGGTCCATCCATCTTAAGATTCCAGAACTCGGTTTCTAACTTCTGAATTTCAGCCCTTGAACAATACTTCTTACGCATCAGTTCCTTCATCTCTTCCCAAGTCAAACCATACGCTGCAGCCTCACCTAGGGTTTGAACTTGTAGGTTCCACCACGATAGAGCTCCGTCTAGGAAAAGTCCAGAAATGTAAGTGACCTGGTGCTCAGGCGCACACTTGCTCATCCGCAGCACAAAATCGGTTTTCTCAGCCCATCTAACGAAAGCTACAGCACCTCCAGTGCCGTCAAAGTTCAGAGGCTTACAGTCAATGAACTGCTTGTAAGTACAGCCTGTACAAGCAACATCATTCACAGAAAACGTTAGCAAACGCACATGGAATGTCCAAACGTAACGTAATGTGTCCTTAATGACTTAAACATTACCGTGAGGTGGGTTATTTCCTGAGGTACCTCCATTGTGCTCAAAGCGCAAGGCCTCATGTTGTGCGATTGCTTGTGAAATCCGTTCTTGCAGTTCTGCCTCTGTTGTGGGCAACTGATTGTTTCTTCGAGGAGGCATCTTCTATAAAGAAGATGGTATTGGTCAGGTCTTAAATAGTATGATAATGTAACAATCCTCAAGAAAACCGACACCCTCGAATATTTTTCCGACACCCTAATATATTTTAAAATATCTCTATATATGTCTTTAAATACATCCCGTACGTGAAAATCGAGCCCGAAATACAATATAGCATTAAAAATAAATAAAAAATAAGAAAATTTAAGTTGAGGCGGGTCGCGTAAGACCCACCCCAACCTTCACGCGGGCCGCGTGAACTTAAAACTTAGCGCGACCCTAGGCCGCCACGCGACCCAACACCCGGCTGACCTATACCTTGACTCAGCCCAGCTACGCTTTGACCTGGAGTCAACGCGGGCCGCGTAGGCCCTGTGCTTGTTTTACGCGGGCCGCGAGAAAGACAGAATTCAGCACTATATAAAGGAGGCCTCAGATCTTCAGTCAGTTCGTCCATCTTTCTTTTCTTTCTCACAATTTCTGAATAGAAGGCATAATACTCGGGTATTATACCCCCCCTAATTAGCGAAGTTCTGCTCCGTTGTAAGTATTATAACCCCTGGATATGTATTAGATACGCTGCCCGATTGATCTAGGGTTCCATAACGGCTGTTGTTGTTCTGCCCGACGTAGTCGTTGGAATGTTGTCTCGGGGAGGGTATTACTAATGTTAAAATGGGTTATTATACTAACACGCGTGCATTTGTGTAATTTATAGATTATTCTCAGGAAACCCTTACAGAAAATCTAAGACAGCAATGTGAGTAATCTCCTTTTTGTAAACTATTTATACAAAACCTTAAATGTTTTACAATGCAATTTTGCAGTGATTGAGTCTTTGTAATTCTTCAATTACTGCCGGTATTATGGGGTTTTGTATACACTACTTGATAATCTTCACAATTGGACTATGGGTTAGCCAATGTGTGATATGACCATAGCCACAGATCCGGTCGAGTGGCAAGTACTGAATGAGTAATTGTGTAGATATAAACATTGTAATCGCCCTCAATACTGTTAAGTTTAAATTAAATTAATGTTTCTTGATTAAACTGGGATTCACTCACCAGTATTTCCCACTGACAAATGTTTTTTAAAACGCGTTTCAGGTAACACAATGTGACAACCAATTAGTAAAAAGCCAGCTGGAGAACACTGACGGCTTGGAAAAATGTGGCTATAAAAGTTACCTAAAAAACGATGTTTTAAATTCAATAAAATAAAGTTTAACCTTATAAAAATGTTGTAATAAGAAACTTGGGTTTTACCCATGTGATTATTAATATTAAATAAGGTAGTTTTACTCTGATAAAATATTTCCTAACTACGGTCCTGATGAAATTTCCGCTGCCAAATTAATAAATGAAAATGATACCACCACAACGAATGTTCGCGGCCACCCGTTCCCGGGACAGATAAGGGGGGCGGGGGTTGTGACAGAAGGTGGTATCAGAGCCATGCCACTGGTTCAAGCCAAAGAAGTGTTCAACTGACACTTAACTTTTAAATTCTGTGTTAGGAAATAATTTATGTGATTATGTGTTTTATATTATTTAACTATTTGTTAGTCTACAGTATGGGTAAGCAAAGAATTTCGGACATCTATCGTCAATTAGATAGTTCACCAAAAGATAAGGGAACCTCATTTCAACTAAATCCCTCAGAATACTCAGCAGATACTGAGGAAGGAATATTCATTCATAAGACACAGTCTGAGAAACCATTTACCACTAAGAAAAGAAGTAGGATTATTAGAAAAAGTCAAGAGAAAATAAAGAAAATAAAGAAGTCACAACCAAAGGAAGTGATAATCAATAAGGAAATAAATACACAAACTCAGGAAACAGGCATTAACCTACAATGGGAAGATGAATTAGATGAACAATGGGTAAATCTCCATATGTTAGCCACTACAACAGTAAATATTAACTTATATTAAATAGTTGAATCGCCAAACCAGTACCAGCACCCATGCCACCTATGAGCTAGAAACTTTAAAGGAACTTCGCCCATTAGATAACAACTTAGTAGAGACAAGAGATAGAATAAACATTACATAAAAGCATGTTAAGCCTAATACCCCTATAATCTAGGTAAACTAAAATAAGTTACGGATGCATAATCACTAGTATATTTTGAATTCCAGTTGTAGTTTGTGATAAATACATATATATATATATATATATATATATAAGTCGCAATGTTCGCCATTAAATTTTATATATACATGCTCTCTAAAGAAGAATCTTTAAAATATGTTGTTATTATCATCATTATTTATATTATTAAATTCTATTTTGAATTAAACTAATAATAGTAATAATATTTTTGGAAAAATAAAATATTTGGCTCTTGAACAAAGTTATATTAGAAAAGAGTTTATAAAACAGTATTTATGATACCAGAATACATACAATAACTTGATATTGTGTAATTAAATGATTGTAATACATAATACCTATGTATCAACAGGAAATAACTTAAAACTTATTTATAAATCAAATGTATGTATATTTTATATATACGACTTATATAAATATTATAAATAATATTTCATACATAAAATAAAATATGTACAAAAATATTTATTATGGTATAACAATATGATTTAAAATATATATACATATATTTCTAAAGGAAACACTTTTTACCATTTGATAAGTTTGATTTATTTCTTAAATTTAATTCATATGTATATATATTATGATAATACTTCATTCTTAATATTTCTTAATATATTAAGAATCGAATTTAGAAACACCAGACTTTATATTGGTTATTACGAATATTAAATAAGTAGAATTTGAATTAAATTATAAATATGTTATAACTAAAATTTAGTCAACCTGTCAAGATTAAAATTGCTCTAAAAAGAATCCAGAAAATTATATCTCTATTAAATTTATTCTTTCCGATGAATTCCCTTTTTTGTTCTAAAATAGTATCTTCAATAAATTTGATAAAAAAATTATTTGATTAATATCAAGGTTATGAAAATAAACAAGATAGCTAATATAATTAATTATGTAACTAGATTTTTATAAGTTGGTATTATAAAGGAAATTTTAAAACTTTATATTTATACGTATATACAAGACACAAATTTTCTTGATAATATATATATATATATATACACACAATATAACAGAAGAAACTAACCAACATGTTTACTTAAGATCTATTTTGATACACAGCTTTAATTCAAATGATACCTTAAGAATATCTGTATTAGCACCACCTCTTGAAAAACAATAAATGGGTCAAAGACGGAAAATTTCAGAATATCATATAAAGCTTTTATCTTTATATATCTATCCAGCAATAAGCCCTGGAAATATTAGTAAATTGAGGCAATATAAAAGCTATTACATCAAAGGAAGAAACAATACATATAAATATTACACTTTCCTTATAAGACATATAGTAAAAGAAAATGTTATGATATAACATGTATATCTTACCTTAATTATCATCGCATAATACTGATAGCTATGATCATAAATGGTACTAAACAAAATTTGCCTGTATAATTGCTTAGTTCTGTGATAATTATATCTGAACATGTTTGTATTTCAGATGTCAAAGGAAATGGCACGTGATCAAGAAATTCAGGCTAGTAATGAAAACTTTTTGGATAGAAACACTATAGAAAATATAATAGCTCAAGGAATATCGAATGCCATACCCTCAATCATTAAAGCTATTAAGATTTTTGTGCCTATAAATGAGAATCCTACTATACACTGTAAGCATACCCATCACTTCATACCTAGCCCTAGTATCAACGGAAGTCATGATATTCGTATCAAAACTCCATCTTCCAAACGAAAGAAAACCATAACCTATGGCTACTCCTATAAGGAATTCTACTCTAACAAATCCTCCAAGGACAAAGGAATGAAACCAGAAATCGCAAGACCTACCAGCAACAGCAAAAAGCACGCCAGAGAACGTTATTTTAAGAAGACACTTCGTTGTAACTTCTGCAAGAAAGCTGGACATGTAGAAGAAGAATGTAGAAGGAAAAGGGAAACTAACGTATGTTACAAATGTGGAGATCCATGGCATTTCCGTCGCAGCTGCCCAAAACTATCTAAGGCTCCCGACAACAAGAACAGAAACCCAGATGAAGTTAAGGAGAACGCATAAACACCAGAAACCATAGTAACTTTTAAAATAAGCACCCTTATATTTTGTCTGCACTTAAGTATTAGTCGACTTTTGATTCCGAACAAAACTTCATCAATAAAAGGTCTTTGTTTTTCTTTTATAGAGTCAACTCTTATTTGTCTCTTCTCTTGACAAATTCCTATGTTATACGTGCATTGCCTGTCATACATGTGAATTCATTTCAAACGCTCATTTATTCGTGAGTTTTAATGCATATTTCGTTATACTCACTCTGGTAATCTATACGACTGCCTAATGTTGACTTTGGATAATCGAGTCAACAAATTTCTTGGAAAACTCCTTTTCAAAGTTACTTACCAGATTTTCATTGAAACCATTTCTTGTCAATACATATATCCATTGTTGGAATATGTCCAAACCAAACTCAATTGTTTGAACTTGCTCATATATATATTCAATTTCAAAATTCCATATGATGAATTAAGATCATCATATTCAAGGTAATTTCGTTATTTGAACTTGTTTAAAGTCTTCAATTTCAATATATCATTTGTTAAAACACGACACCTTGCGGTGGCGATTTCTTTGAAAATTGGACTCATCTCATTTTCACACCAGAGGTACAAATTTATTTATTGATTCATTATCCTAAACCAGTCTTAATGCAATGTACCTCCAGTAATTCTTTCATCTTTGAATTGATTCCACATTATTTCTTTAATTGAAATATCCTATCTTTTGAAATATCCAGATTTGCTTCCTTGAAACTTTCAGTTAATTTCAAAAACGGTGAATTCGTTCGGTCACCGTAATTATTGAATTCTTTCAGTCATTACAGCACCTTGCGATGTCTGTATAAGTTTGTAGCCTGTGCTAATAATAAACCCTATTCATACGTCATTCGAACAAGTAGTCTTGATACAATTATGTATTCCGACCATGATACACTAAATTCTATTATATTGTCCAGTGTATCCTTGCTATTTAAATAAACATAACTGATTTCTGATTTGATTATTGGCAAATCATTTTTCATATTTCCATTCACAAATTGAGATTATTGATTCAGAATCTCCCTCCATTGATGATCAAAGTAAGTTCTTTCCTGCAATTGAATCCTATTGTTTCTAAAAGTCATTTCGAATTATATGCCTATCAAATCTCTCTTTTAAATTGTGAAACTTAGTCATCTTGATAATGGTATCATTTCATTCAGTTAACATCAATTCCTCAAACTAGGTTTTGAGGCCATTGAATTCTAATTATTCTATGATATCTTTATCTTTTGATCTTATCCCAGACACCTTGATAACCCACTAAAAGATGTGACGCAAACCCAAGAAGATATCGTAGCCAAAATCTCGAGGACGAGATTTAAAACAAGGTGGGGAGGATGTAACAATCCTCAAGAAAACCGACACCCTCGAATATTTTTCCGACACCCTAATATATTTTAAAATATCTCTATATATGTCTTTAAATACATCCCGTACGTGAAAACCGAGCCCGAAATACAATATATCATTAAAAAATAAATAAATAAAATAAGAAAATTTAAGTTGAGGTGGGCCGCGTAAGACCCACCCCAACCTTCACGCGGGCCGCGTGAACTTAAAACTTAGCGCGACCCTGGGCCGCCGCCACGTGGCCCAACACCCGGCAGACCTATACCTTGACTCAGCCCAGCTACGCTTTGACCTGGAGTCAACGCGGGCCGCGTAGGCCCTGTGCTTGTTTTACGCGGGCCGCGAGAAAGACAGAATTCAGCACTATATAAAGGAGGCATCGGATCTTCAGTCAGTTCGTCCATCTTTCTTTTCTTTCTCCCAATTTCTGAATTGAAGGCATAATACTCGGGTATTATACCCCCTAATTAGCGAAGTTCTGCTCCGTTGTAAGTATTATAACCCCTGGATACGTATTAGATACGCTGCCCGATTGATCTAGGGTTCCGTAACGGCTGTCGTGGTTCTGCCCGACGTAGTCGTTGGAATGCTGTCTCGGGGAGGGTATTATTAATGTTAAAATGGGTTATTATACTAACACACGTGCATTTGTGTAATTTATAGATTATTCTCAGGAAACCCTTACAGAAAATCTAAGACAGCAATGTGAGTAATCTCCTTTTTGTAAACTATTTATACAAAACCTTAAATGTTTTACAATGCAATTTAGCAGTGATTGAGTCTTTGTAATTCTTCAATTACTGCCGGTATTATGGGGTTTTGTATACACTACTTGATAATCTTCACAATTGGACAATGGGTTAGCCAATGTGTGATATGACCATAGCCACAGATCCGGTCGAGTGGCAAGTACTGAATGAGTAATTGTGTAGATATAAACATTGTAATCGCCCTCAATACTGTTAAGTTTAAATTAAATTAATGTTTCTTGATTAAACTGGGATTCACTCACCAGTATTTCCCGCTGACAAATGTTTTTAAAATGCATTTCAGGTAACACAATGTGACAGCCAATTAGTAAAAAGCCAGCTGGAGAACACTGACGGCTTGGAAAAATGTGGCTATAAAAGTTACCTAAAAAACGATGGTTTAAATTCAATAAAATAAAGTTTAACCTTATAAAAATGTTGTAATAAGAAATTTGGGCTTTACCCATGTGATTATTAATATCAAATAAGGTGGTTTTACTCAGATAAAATATTTCCTAACTACGGTCCTGATGAAATTTCCGCTGCCAAATTAATAAATGAAAATGATACCACCACAACGAATGTTCGCGGCCGCCCGTTCCCGGGACAGATAAGGGGGCGGGGGTTGTGATAGATAAGTATATAGTATGTATATGTAATTGCATTTATCAAGTAAGTAAGCATATAACATCGCAATCACAGCACAACATGCATTTCAACAACGTATATAATGAGAACATTACGATTGAGCTTTCATTAATAATCTACCACAAATACAGTTACATGTTCTATAAATGTATCGTATCAAAAGGGAACACAGGGTCACACTACCCTTGCCCAAAATGTCCATCAGTCTACCATACGTCATACAATCAATAGTGGTCTCCAAAAGGCTTCGCAAGCTAGGCTCAATAGCGGTGCTCTCATTAAAAACAAGCTACCTACATAAAACCAAAAACCGGCTATGCTGATGGTGGTGGTGGAGGAGGTGGAGGAAAGAAAAGCAAGCTGCGCACATGTGCAAGCTCCTCCTCAAGATCATAAACGTGCCGCAACAGATAACTGATCTGCTGCTACATGGTGAGAATCGAACATCAAAATCTGGATAAGGAAAAAGAGGAGCAGGTGGAGTCGCAAAACTCTACGACTCATGATCTCAAGCTCCAAAACTCTACGACTCATGATCTCATACTTAAGCTGTAATGACAGGAGTAACTCATCCCATGTATAGCCAGTAAAGTGTGAGGGATGGTAGGGATCAGAAATCGGCATGGTATAGGGCGGGAACCATCTAAATGGCTCATCCAGTGGTGAAGAAGTAAAATGAGCAGTAGATGTATACTGAGGCATGTGAGAAAAAGCTACTGAGACATGAGGGTCATGACCAGGCTGCTGGCTAGAAGGGCCTTCCCCTAGACGGGGTGCGGGTATGTCCTGCAAAAAAGTGATAGGTAAGTCGGCACGATGTACATCTGACTCAACCGGATGAAAAGGAGCAACATCAGCAGGTTCATGTGCATGTGGGGGAGTAACGGGCTCGATAACAGGATGGTCAGCGGGTGCAGGAACCGGATTTGGTATGAGTTGTGCAATGTCAGGTGTGCCAAAAGGGATAGGATCAAAATAATGAAAAGGCTCAGGAGCTGGCATCGGCTCAGGAGCTGGTACCTGCTCAGGATCAGCGGGTGCGTCAATAGGTTGATCGACAGGGATAAAATCAAGCTCAAGTCCAGGATCAATGTCATGTGGAGGAATCGGTGCAGCTGACATGGCTGTATCGTCATCGGTATCAGTGGCGTAACGTCGCAGGCCAACTGCCTGTAAGGCGGAAGATGACACAGACTCAAAGGAATCGGGGACAGAATGATCAGAGGAAACCTCAATAATAGGAATCTCAACGAGTGGAACAACAATGGCATCCTCGGCAACAACTCCATCACCCTGGGCATCATCAGGGGGACCATCAACAAAAAGATCGACATCATCATCAAACAAGTCATCAAAAGGCAAATCCTCGAAAGGAAAAGCCGCAAGAGGCAAAGGGGCGAGGATCGGTGCCACGACATGCTCACCATCGAGATGTCCGAGGATGAGATGGCCCTGGACAGGAATAGGAATAAGAAAGGGATCCTCGTCGGGGATACCATCAGCATGTGGTAAATCATCGCCAAAGTCGGGCAGCACAAATGGCTGAAAATCGTCGTCGTCGTCGGACATCATCTCCGAGTCACTCTTGGTATCGGAGCTAAAGATCTCTGGCCCAGGGATAATCTCATCTTCAGAAACAATAGCCATGGGGTCGACAGTGTCAGACAGTCCACTCTCAGACGAAGACATAGTGTATGTAACAAAACAATCACAATATATGCACATATATTAACATCTATCATTTACCATGCAGTCAAATCAGTGTAATCATGTATCCTTCCTAGTCTCCCAGACTAGACCACCTAGTCTCCCAAACTAAACCAACTAGTCTCTTACACTAAACTAACCAGTCTCTTAGAATGAACCACCCAGTCTCTCAGACTGAACCACCCAGTCTCCTAGACTGAACCACCCAGTCTCCCAGACTGAACCATAACCATAAATTTTGAAAATGTGTTTCTTGTCTTTTGTTTGTAAAAATATTTATTTTCCTGGATCTGAGCGTTTCGTGTATGTAATGAAAACATGTTGTAAAAATATTTTCATGAGAGCCCTAATGATTGTAGTCTAGACTCGAGAAGGAATCCTAGTTCGCTACAATCAATGCTCTGATACCAAGCTGTCACACCCTGACTTTTGCGGAAGCGTGATTATGGTGTGACTTTCTTAATACCATTGCATTCAATCATAACAACATCTATATGATAAAACCATAGATCGTCATCCATTAAATAGATTCGACAACATCACAAACATCATTGTTTAAACAAGACTCCAAATTCAAGTTTTACAACCCATGCAAATTGTTTAAGAGTTCACAAGGACTCGTCAAAAGACTCTAAATAAAAACCAAGATTTGGGAATGGTGTCTTGACTAGGATAGGACACCCAAACCAAATCTCAAGACCATGGATGACATCTTTTATTCTTACAACACTTGAAACTTTCGAACGCCCGCCAGATCCACCTTAATTCCCTGAAATACATGTAGTTTGAAAACGTCAACAAAAGTTGAGCGAGTTCATGTGTTTATTTGTGAGTATGAATAACCTTTGAAATCATTGAAAGTATGTATGTGAAAATGAACAGATCAATTAATGTGTAGCTAATACATTAACATGCGTGAAACACTGTAGGAAGGCTCAATCCTTTGCGTATTTCGCACCGGGCCTCTCGGCTGGAACGACATAGTCACCACATGAGCCAACTCGCGGACTCATGGGTGGGGCTCGCAACACCCAAATAGATCTATCACTCATGCCCCTCGGTCCTTCTAAAGGATTAATGTGTCACACCCCAACCGATGGCGGAATCATCGGGGCGCGGCACTAGGCGAATCAGATTGCTCAAGGAATCCATAACAACTATATTGCGATAATATTTAATACATTCTTTATCCCATACTAACAAATAATATAATCACATAAGTTATCACGGATTTCTTGTCCTCTCGAACAATACAAATCCGACAACCTAGATTTTATTTGAGTTTCTAGACTTCCTAGCTTGATTTGAAATAGCCGGCGATCTAACCTGCAACATACGTTAAAATATTTGTCAATACAAAAGTATTGGCGAGTATACAGGTTTGATATGTATAGCGTAATAGATAAAAAGTGTTGCGAATTTCCACATGCATAAACGTAACACACGACATATATACTCACAAGACTGATACTACCAACTAAGTCCTCGATGCTCGAATATGCGATGGCAAACTAGACCCCATCGGGCGCAATAGTACTATACTAGTCGTGGTGGGACGTCGCGAGTATAAGCCCTAGCATATATGCAACTAGCATCACGTATATCTATGCGTAACAGTTATTCGCAAGTGATGATTCGATTGATAGAATAATTTGTTTGATAATTTCGAATTGTTAGAAACGTATGTTACACCCAAAATGCGATTAAAAAGGGTTCAAGTATACTCACAGTGCGTGTTTAGTGAGAGCACAGTTGGATTGGATCGGTTAGGAGTTCGTCTGAGTTAGCCTGAACATCGGATGATATCGTAAGCGTGCTAAACGCGAAGAGTCAAATGATCGGCCAAATGGTGATTCGATCGGATGTCCATCCGGTCGGATGAGTTGATCCGGTCGGATGACCATTCCTGGTCAGATGAGTATGTCCGGTCGGATGACCATTTCCTGGTCAGATGAGGCTTGTTCGATCGGATGAGATCATCTCCGGTCGGATGACCAGTTCAATGGTTCGGTTGACTTGTTGATTGGGTCGGATGACATGCGATCCGGTCGGATTACATGCTATCCGATCGGCTGACATGGGGTCCGTTCGGATGACATGTGGTCCGTTCGGATGACATGTGGTCCGTTCGGATGACATGTTGTCCGGTCAGATGACACGTCTGTTTTAACGTCCTGATCACCCCGTTTCGACCAGTTTCGACCCGTTCTAACGGCCGGGAATCACCCCGTTCCATCAGATCTGGCCGTTCTTGACGGTTTCTCATGGTTAACTCGAAATCGCACAGTTCCTTGGTTAAATACATACATTTTTTGGTGAGATTTGTTATCAAAACATGTGGAAATCATCCAGATCTGAGTCATTTATGGTGGGATGAGGTCACACTTTGAAGTTCATATGAACTCTTGGTGACATCACCTTAAAACACCTCAAATCAGTAGATTTCACGGTTAAAAATCGAGTTTTAAAAGACAGAATGATGTAGAATTGAGTGTAGATCATAGAAGTACAAGTTTTAGGTTGAAATCTTGCCGGAATCGCGAGGAATCGAGAGAAAAGGGTCCAAGAGTGTGCTTGGTCGAGTGGGAGCAGTCACATCACTGTTTAAGTGATGTGACGTGCTATTTATAGGCAACAGAGAAGGCTGAAGGATGTTGGGTCGGATGGCCCATTCATTCGAATGGCCCATCCGTTCGGATGGCCTGTCCATTCGGATGGCCACTCCGGCGCGGGGGAACTTCTCCGTTTTTGAGCATTGCGATAGTTTTTGGGGTACGCGCTTTCTATAGTTAATTTATATTATTATACATATATATATATATATATATATCACTAGGGGTCGTATTTACGTATCCATATTTCAAAGTTTCGATATAACAACCGGTTTCCGTTTCGAGTGTGCGATTACTAGCGACGTTTCACGGTCATCAAGGAGGGTAGTATAGGTCCTTTCTCGATGTCATCATGAACGTTATTGTGTGTTGTGCCACAATGACTGACGGGGTACCACTCACTCGTATTGTCATCATCGTCACGACGACTGGAGTTATAGCACTCACCCGAGAGTCCTTGTTAGCGTTAATTGTCTGCGTTCGACGTGTCACAGCCACCGAGGAGGGTAGAATAGGTCCTCACTCAATGCCATCGTGAGTGTTAGTGTTTGTGATACGGTGTAGTGATAATGTATTGCGAAAACATGCGATTATCCTTCGAATAGCGAATTATGCGATATAGCTACATTATGATCCGAATCTCTGGTGCTAGGCGTAACGAGTATATCGAGTAGTAACAAAGCACGAAAGTGCGGGTTGTTACAGTCTCCCCTGCTTTAGGAAATTTCGTCCCGAAATTAATCCAACAGGTAGACTTTTGAGAGTTGATCCTGGATAAGCGGCGATACAGCGAGTGACTTGACCGAGAGTTAACAAGCGAGAGCGTTTCGAATAAGAGAGATCGATTGCGATAGCGAGAAGGCGACGTAAAGACAAAAATAATATCCCACGAGTTGGCGTTCCAAAGTACCTCGTGTCGCGGAGAATTCGTTAGTTCGATGCGATTGAAATTTTAAAGAACTTGAAAGGTTTCTCGTGACATTGAATTAACTGAGTCGATCGTTAACCAACGTTACAGGAAGCGTTCGTTTTTAGATATTCAAAAGGAATTTTGGATGGAAATCTCGAAAAAATTTCCTTTTACGTATGGCCAACTGAGTCGATGTTAACCAACGTTGCAAGGAAGTTTAGGTTTTACACATTTTAAGGAATTCGAAGATGAAAACTGGGGTTACGAAAACTCTCCTACGACATGGGTTCAGCTGAACTTGATGTTGAACCAACGTCTCAAGAAAGTCTTGTTTTTTATTTTGCAAAAGGTTTTAAGGAAAAATTGGACTCATGAAAGCTCCCCTTGGACATGGAGTTAAGCTGGTTCGATGTTACCTCCACATTGTGAGGAATTTCACTTGTCCCATGGTTTTAATAAAAGTTTTATAAAAATCAGTTTTAACCGTTTGAAAAGACAATTTAGCATCGACCCCCACTTGGCACCTTCCCACGGAAGTTCGTTAATATGATTAAAACATTTATATATAGGATATATAGGAAGTACCAGCGGCGTATCCACCATGTTTCTCCCATATTACATCCGTTGCGTGAGGCGGTGTCATGTGCGCCGATACGACACGGATAGAATTCGCTCACTCGGTCCAATCGATAGAAAGTCAGACCGAGTATAAGATACAATCGAATAGGTAAAACCGGCGAGTTGAATTGCGAACATAGCTACAACAGCGTGCGCGAGTAGCCTGATGACACAAAACATTTATGTGTCGTGTCTGGGTAGGCGTCGAGCGATAAGCGAATAGCGCGTTTTCGATTAGATTCCACTTTGAACCCATATGGCACGTTTCCACGAGAGTTTGCTAACATGGTGAAACACCACGTTTAACCAGGTTAGTTTTGCCTCGTGAAGCGATGTCATGCGTACTAACACCACACAGACTGCAGTGAATACCAAGCGAGCGATAAGCGGTATGCGATACGCGAATAAGCGGTAGACTATACACGATAAGCGATAACCGATTAGATGATTAAGCGAATAACACAACACAACACCAGTAATGACGGCGGCAATAAACGAATTACGATAATCGGCAGTTGTTGCGTTGCAAGCGATGGAGGTATACGCGATTTATGCGGTTCGATTTGATTAATTAACACCACAGAGTTTAACTAACATCAGACCCCACATGGCCTTTTTCCACTAAAGGCCGCTGATATGACTAAAACGCCCTGCTTTAACCATATGAGCTTCATTTCGTGAAGCGAGGTCATGTGTGCTAACTTAACACAATTATCACAGACAGCGGTAGGCGATAACGATGGTGATAGCGATAGAGTGCCACACGGCAAGCGATATAGCGAGTCACATAATAAGCGGTAGTTATCTTTGTAATAATCGATAGGGATTGCGAGATACGCATGATAAACGATTGCAATTATCCGAGTTTTGTTTCGAATAAGCTTTTCATTTCGTTATGTTGCGACGCATCACGGCTATCGAGGAGGGTAGAATAAGTCCTCACTCAAAAATGTCGTGAGCGTTTATGTACTTGATGAGATTGGTTGCTATAGACTTACGACCAGTCTTGCGTTGATGCAATTGTCCTGCGAGGTAGACTCTCCAGAGTCCATTGATGAGGCGATTGCATTGCGTTTGCAGACTTACGACAAGTCTTGCGATGATGCGATTCAGTTGTTACACCTTGCGATTGAGTGTAGTGTGTTGAAAATAATCCCAATAGTATAATAGGTCTAGTAGCGTTCAACTCCACATGGCACTTTCTGCACGAAACTGTGGTAGTATGGTAAAGTACACCTGCTTTACCCCTATTACTTAAATCTCGTGTTTCGGTGTCATACTTTGTTGAAACGCTTGTGGCACCTTAGAATTCACTACGATCTCCGTGCATTGACCCAAATAATCCCGTGTGCACCCGTGATTAATCGTTCCTTGCACGTTTATCGTACCTCTTTCTAAGAGTGTAGTGAGGGTAAAACACATTATTTCGTGATATAGTACATAGTATGTGTGTGAATCTAGGCTAGGTGCGACGACTAGAGAGTGAATGAGAAAACGAAAGCGAGAGTTAAGGTTACGCACAGTGGCAACATCGAGTAGTAGATTCAATTCTTAGAAATTTAACGTTGAATACCGTATCATTACAACTTAATCCTACGCTTGCTAGATGTTTGGTGTTGAAGACTTTTGCTGGAGCTATTGTTGTTGTACTCAGGTTCGCGGTTCGATACGGCAGTTGCGGGTGAAGTGACCATAACGGTTGCAGTTACTGCAATAGTGACAGTCAGCCTCAACTGGATGATGATAGGTGCATGAGTAGCACTGAGGATGAGCTCCAGTGTACGCTCGTTTTGGAAACACCGGGACTGCTTGAAGAGGCTTCGGCTGCGGCAGTTCGGTGGTTGATGAGGTGTCGTCGTTGGAGGATTCGTCTGAGGACTCACTTGCAGAATCTTTGGCCGATTTTTTGGAAGATCCGTCGGCAGATTTGTTAGAAGAATCGTTGGCAGATTTGTCAGAAGAATCGTCAGCAGATTCGTCAGGAGATTCGTCAGCAGATTCGTCAGAAGAATCGTCAGCAGATTCGTCAGGAGAATCGTCAGCAGATTCGTCAGGAGAATCGTCAGCAGATTCGTCAGAAGAATCATCGACAGGATCGCCTGAAGAATTAATGGCGATTGCTTGATAAGCTTGCTTGACAGGATTCTTGGAGGAAAACCCTTCCATGAGTCGTTTATTGTTGAATTCTGCGGCTAAGCGGTAGGTTTCTTTGATGGTAGCTGGTCTTGCAGCTTCGACAAAATCACCCACAAACTCAGGCAAGCCGCGAATGTACTTCGAAATGGCTTTTTCTGAAGTGTTGACTTGACTTGGGCAGATTATGCTAAGCTGTTTGAACCTTGTGGTGTAGCCAGCGTTGTCACTTTCGACTTGCTTGATTCTCCAGAATTCGTCTTCCAGCTTCTAAATTTTGTGAGGGGGACAATACTCTTTCTTCATGAGCTCTTTCAGCTCATCCCAAGAGAGAGCGTAAGCTGCAGAGGTACCACGCTTGTTTCGTTCGGCGGTCCACCAGTCGAGTGCTTGCGATTGAAATACTCCAGTAGCGCAAGTGGTACGGAAACTATCGGGACACCCACTTTGAAGAAGGGTAACTTCGATAGAGTCGAACCACTGGAGTAGTTGAGATACACCTCCTTTACCCGTGAATTCCATCGGGTCACAGGCTTTGAAGTGTTTGTAGAGAAAGGTAGATTGCGGCTCCTTTGTCTTGACGTCTTCCGAAGCTCGAGGGTTGCTAAGAGAGTGCACTTGAGCGACGATCTGGGGAATCATTCTTGCCATTCCCTTGACCACAAGGGAGGCGATCCTCTTCTCGTCCCGTCGTTTGGCTCGTCTCCTTGCTGTCATCCTCGAAGTAGAGTTGTTGGAAGGCATCTAGACAGGAAGAGAATTGGAGTGAGATTCGATCATAATGATTTTTGCGTTTTGCGATGCGATTGAGCGCGTTCAAAACTTGATGCGATAGTATAATAGTAATGCGAATCACATAGGAGTCACATAGGAGACACGAAATTCCTAAGTTCTCACAAAATGACTTGTTGTTTATACGTATTTATATGTATTTATATAATTGTAATTTGTAATCATACACATACAGGTCGACTTAGAATATGCGAGGACGCGTTGAGGTGAGAAAGCGAGAAAGAAGGCGATAGTTTATGCATTAGTTTTGTTGCGAGCATTTGGGTTTTCGTTTTAGATTGCGATGGCTGTGCGAGTTGTGCGTTTGAAAATCGTTAGTTCAAGGAATCGATATAGCGTAAAGTTTCAAAATACGCAAACGTGAATAAGTTCCAACCATTTGTAAAATCGGCGGTTCGTATGATAGAGTGCCTTGGGTGTTTAGGCGTCGACTGCCCAAGGTAACCCAACTATACCTGACAAGTTCATGTGCGCGCGTTGACCTAGAAGACTTTATGCTTCCACTGGGATGCAGCTCATGGCATTCGTCTTCCTAGTCGTCGCGTGGCTCGAGTTATCGTGATAGTCGAGCCCTTGGTGAGAGCTTTTTGAAAACCAGTTTATAGAGAGTGGAACGGCTTATTAAGGTACGGGTTTCACCCCTGACTTAACAGCTTCGTTCCTAATTGTGGTTATGTTCTTCGAATAAATTCGTGAGTTCCACTAGATTTCGAAATGGAGACTTTCGTCGAGGTGTGGATGTCACTCCTAACTCGATGAAAGGTTCTCGTGCTAGAAAAATGCGCTGAGTGAGCGATCTCGTCGAGAGTTCTTGGTTTCCACACCTGATCTCGACTGGGTCACTCGGTTTTGTTATGCGAGTATTTTCGAAACATGTGTATTGTGTCAGCCTTAGGAAAGGCTAAGTAGCATTTCAGCCTTAGGAAAGGCTTCTTCGTGTGAAGCTGTAGTACGCGGTGTTCACACAAAGTTGTAGCTTTTAGCAATTTCGATCGAGAGTATCAAGTAGGCCCGATACAAACCCTACTGGTTCGTACGAGTCGGCCTGTTGGTACTTAGACTATAAACTAGGTCAATTTTTAAGACGTCGACCCGGACTAGGTCGAGTCTGGCTTAATTCCCTATAGTTATGGCTCTGATACCAATCTGTCACACCCCAACCGATGGCGGAATCATCGGGGCGCGGCACTAGGCGAATCAGATTGCTCAAGAGAATCCATAACAACTATATTGCGATAATATTTAATACATTCGTTATCCCATACTAACAAATAATACAATCACATAAGTTATCACGGATTTCTTGTCCTCTCGAACAATACAAATCCGACAACCTAGATTTTAGTTGAGTTTCTAGACTTCCTAGCTTGATTTGAAATAGCCTGCGATCTAACCTGCAACATACGTTAAAATATTTGTCAATACAAAAGTATTGTCGAGTATACAGGTTTGATATGTATAGCGTAATAGATAAAAAGTGTTGCGAATTTCCACATGCATAAACGTAACACACGACATATATACTCACAAGACTGATACTACCAACTAAGTCCTCGATGCTCGAATATGCGATGGCAAACTAGACCCCGTCGGGCGCAATAGTACTATACTAGTCGTGGTGGGACGTCGCGAGTATAAGCCCTAGCATATATGCAACTAGCATCACGTATATCTATGCATAACAGTTATTCGCAAGTGATGATTCGATTGATAGAATAATTTGTTTGATAATTTCGAATTGTTAGAAACGTATGTTACACCCAAAATGCGATTAAAAGTATACTCACAGTGCGTGTTTAGTAAGAGCACAGTTGGATTGGATCGGTTAGGAGTTCGTATGAGTTAACCTGAACATCGGATGATATCGTAAGCGTGCTAAACGCGAAGAGTCAAATGATCGGCCAAATGGTGATTCGATCGGATGTCCATCCGGTCGGATGAGTTGATCCGGTCGGATGACCATTCCTGGTCGGATGAGTATATCCGGTCGGATGACCATTTCCTGGTCGGATGAGGCTTGTCCGATCGGATGAGATCATCTCCGGTCGGATGACCAGTTCAATGGTTCGGTTGACTTGTTGATTGGGTCGGATGACAGTCATCCGGTCGGATGACATGCGATCCGGTCAGATGACATGCTATCCAATCGGATGACATGTGGTCCGTTCGGATGACATGTGGTCCGTTCGGATGACATGTTGTCCGGTCGGATGACACGTCTGTTTTAACGTCCTGATCAACTGTTTTTGAGTGTTTTTGGAAGAAATAAGTGCGGTTTTACTAGGACAGTGAAATTTTGTATTAACAACTGAAATTCCACCAGTTCCGACCCGTTCTAACGGCCGGGAATCACCCCGTTCCATCAGATCTGGCCGTTCTTGACGGTTTCTCATGGTTAACTCGAAATCGCACAGTTCCTTGGTTAAATACATACATTTTTAGGTGAGATTTGTTATCAAAACATGTGGAAATCATCCAGATCTGAGTCATTTATGGTGGGATGAGGTCACACTTTGAAGTTCATATGAACTCTTGGTGACATCACCTTAAAACACCTCAAATCAGTAGATTTCACGGTTAAAAATCAAGTTTTAAAAGACAGAATGATGTAGAATTGAGTGTAGATCATAGAAGTACAAGTTTTAGGTTGAAATCTTACCGGAATCGCGAGGAATCGAGAGAAAAGGGTCTAAGAGTGTGCTTGGTCGAGTGGGAGCAGTCATATCACTGTTTAAGTGATGTGACGTGCTATTTATAGGCAACAGAGAAGGCTGAAGGATGTTGGGTCGGATGGCCCATCCGTTCGGATGGCCTGTCCATTCGGATGGCCACTCCGGCGCGGGGGAACTTCTCCGTTTTTGAGCGTTGCAATAGTTTTTGGGGTACGCGCTTTCTATCGTTAATTTATATTATATATATATATCACTAGGGGTCGTATTTACGTATCCATATTTCAAAGTTTCGATATAATAATCAGTTTCCGTTTCGAGTGTGCGATTACTAGCGACGTTTCACGGTCATCAAGGAGGGTAGTATAGGTCCTTTCTCGATGTCATCGTGAACGTTATTGTGTGTTGTGCCACAATGACTGACGGGGTACCACTCACTCGTATTGTCATCATCGTCACGACGACTGGAGCTATAACACTCACCCGAGAGTCCTTGTTAGCGTTAATTGTTTGCGTTCGACGCATCACGGCCACCGAGGAGGGTAGAATAGGTCCTCACTCAATGCCATCGTGAGTGTTAGTGTTTGTGATATGGTGTAGTGATAATGTATTGCGAAAATATGCGATTATCCTTCGAATAGCGATGTATGCGATATAGCTACATTATGATCCGAATCTCTGGTGCTAGGCGTAACGAGTATATCGAGTAGTAACAACGCACGAAAGTGCGGGTTGTTACATAATGGTCTCAAGCTAACGCCTACCCTTTCACATGATCTAGCAGTTCATTTCATTTTTAAATCATTTGTAATCGTAATCATTTGTAACATGTACTTCACCCCCGAAGTTGTAAAACGAAAACAGTTAAAAGAAAAGGGGGACATGAACTCACAGTCTTGCGTCTTCAGCAATCGTAACTCTAGCTTCTTCGGTGGACACGACTACCTACAACGTACTAATGTCTATTAGACGAACGGGCCGTGCCTTGACTCTGTATTAATGTCTTTGAGTTACGTTTTTTTTGTGTCTTCGGTATTATTCCAAGTTACATAATTATTGGTTAAAATAATTAATATCTTAACTTAAATTATATTTATAAATTTTGGAATAATCGTTAAACAATATTATTGTTATAATACTTCCCAAGTATTTATACTTGTATTTCCTTCCCAAAGATGGGGGTATCTTATACATGTATATTTTTGCCATGTTTTGGGGTCGTATTCCGGTGTGTGCTTATACGTACGAGAATACGTATTTTCATTGTATTCGTTAAGTATCCTTATGCTAAATTTCATATTAGTTATTCCGGAATATTATCTTTAATAAAGATCCAATATATATTTCCAATATATATATATATATATATTTTAAGGAATATTACTTAGAAAAATTATTTATAATTTTTCGTTGGCAAAAATATTTGTATTCTCTTGTGAGTTCCAAAAATAATATATTTCTCATAAATAATATATCTTCCAAAAATTTCAAGAAAAATATATGTTTCATACTTGTCAAAAATATGATGTATTCTTGTAGTAATTGTAAAAATCATATTTTTACTTCCTTGGTGTCCAAAACATTATTTACCAAAATACTCTTTGTGAATAAATTTTCCGGAATATTTTGTAAGTACTATACTTCATAGTTCGGTTTCATCAATATTTTTGTGTAAATGTGTATATTTATTCCTTGGAATTTTTGGTAATATTGTGGATGGTAATTTCTTGGTATTTTGTGAGTTATAATATTTCAAGTACTAAAATAATATAACTAATACACAAAGTATACAAATAGTCACACATATGTGTCTTCTAATTATATACTTTCTAAATACATATTTAGTCACTTTTATTTATAAAAACCAACCTCCAATATTTGTATTTTTTTGTAACCAAAATTTATGGCAAAGTTTATGTAACAGTTTATAGTTTAAGATACACTTGTAAATATTTATTTAAAAATATTTTTCTAAGTGTTTATATTTTTAGAAAATTTTGCCATAGTTTCCCCTAAAAATGGAGGTTTTCATGCTTTCAAGCATATCATTTTCTTTTGTAAAAATCATCACAATCAATTTACAATCATCAACAAACAACCTTTACTTACCAATCTTGTCAAAATCATGCATATTCTACTACTTCATGAACTTGAATATTTGTAAAAATTTGTAGTAACTTACTAGTATTCTTAGTAAGTCTTGTTACCCTTTAAAATGTGTTTACTTCTTTAAAAACTTTATTTTTAAAGAAGTTGGATGTTTACAACTTCAAAACATATTTTCTAAAAATATTTCTTTATGCAATCTTCTTGTTACACAAGTGTTCTTACACTTGTTTAACCACCAAAAATGATGTTTGTTTATAGAAAACCCAAGATCTAGTAAGACTTGCATTTTTAACTTGGTTTATTTAGAAATCATTCATAAATATTTAGATCTATATGATCAACAACTTACTTTAATCATGGTTTTTCAAGAAAACATTATGTTCCTTCAAGTTCATGCTTTATGTGTGGATGATCCATCATCTACAACAATTTCTTTTATTACATCTTGCTAGATTATGTTTTTAATCATGATCTAGCAAGATCTTATGATAATCAACATCATTTCTACAAACAATCAAAGATCAACAAGCATAACAACTTATATTCATCAAGATATCTTCCTTAAACAAGCTTATGTTCATGTTTCATGCTTATGATCTTTAGTGTTCTTCAAGTTTTTTATCATGATTCATCATTAACCACTTAAAATAGATGTGAAATAGAGTGTACAAGGTTCTTACCACTAGCTCAAGGCTAGGGATGATTCAAGTGTAGAAATCAAGAGGATAAAAGAAAATAAGAGAGGTCCTTCAAGTTCCACAAGCTCCAAGCTCCTTTGTCTTGCTTCTAGCACCTTTGTATGCTCTTGGAATGTATGAGAATGGAGGAATGAAGGTGATGGTGGGTGTGGGTGATCTCGGCCGAGAGCTCAAGAGGGAGAGAAGAGAGAGTAGTGTGTGTTTAGTGTGTGGAAGTGAATGAGCTTATGATCATAAGGTTTCTACTTATAACCATTTAACCAACTTAACCCTTGAATAATATGCTCACAACTAGGGAACAAGATCCATTTTTTTATTGAAACAAAATCAAGAGTGGGGCCCATGTTAGGGCCGTCCACTAGGTGGTGGGGGGGGGGGGGTCTGGCATAGGTGTTAACCAAATTAGTTACTTAATGGTTAAAAATCAAGTATAAGTTAGTCATGTTAGTTACTAGATATTTAGGGGGTGCTATGATGTTCGGGGACCATAACTAGCTTGGAAATGTTAAAATAGTGCTTCTAGTGTAAATTTGATGTTTCGGGTAGTGTCCGGTTGTTTAGTTGGATACTGGTTCGTTAAAGTGCTAAATTATACAGTTTAGTGTTCTTTATGTACCCTTTTGTGACACTTTTAATTCCCGACACTTAGGAAAGCATTCAGGACCATTTAAGCATATTTTTGCATGAAATTAGATTGTCTAAATGCTGATTTATGCTGCATTTTGCTGAATTCAGCACTTTGGTGAGTTTTAGACACTTTTCGGCAATTAAAAAGGCAGTTTTGGGATCCTTACTTTCCTACACACCATACTAGTGTAGTGCTTAGTTTCTGGCTCATACTAGGTCTCAAAACACTGTCTGTCTATGTGCTGAGTTCTGTTAGCATCTTCCTGATTTACCAGATAATTGTGCTAACTGTACTTAATGCATCATTGGAGGCAATATAGCTTTCATGCAATATCGGTATGATATTAAACAATGCATGATGCACATGTATGTGTATAGCAGAAATCAGAGAGCAGTTAATTGTAATTTAGCACAGTCATTAGGCACTAATCATGATTAATTAATTGTACGGATATCTGGATTTTTGACAGTTGTCACAGGTGTAGAATGTCCCGTGCATATTGAGATTGGGACATAAATAAACCTGATGAGTTTCTTTGCACGGTGATGCCCAGAAAGTGATGCAGTGCGCCCATATCAGACATAGCAAATTCTCTAGAAAGTAAGTTGATGATGTTCCGAAGTAAATCTGTGGAAAATGCCGTGAGAATAATATCATCGACATACAACAATAAATATGCCAGTTTATCGTCGTGAGGATAAATAAATAATGAAGTGTCACATAAGCTGGCCTTGAAACCTCGAGAGGTAATAAAGTTAGAAAACCTGTTGTACCATGCGCGTGGCGCTTGCTTAAGTCCATATAAGGACTTACGAAGACGACAAACATAATTGGGCTTTGTTGTATCGACATAACCAGGTGGTTGGTGCATAAAGACAGTTTCTTGATGGTTGCCATGTAAAAAAGCGTTTTTAACATCTAGTTGATTTATAGGCTAACCGCAAGATATAGCAAGAGATAGGACGGTACGTATAGTAGCTGGTTTAACCACCGGACTAAATGTATCGGTGCAATCAATGCCTACGGTTTGTGATTTCCCATTAACAACAAGGCGTGCCTTGTAGCGGTCCAAGCTCCCACTTGGTTTAAACTTGTGGCGAAACAGCCACATGCACCTAATAACTGGCTGAGACTGAGGCCGTGGAACCAATTCCCAAGTATCATTGTCCATTAATGCCTTAAACTCGCAGTTCATGGCCTGTTGCCAATTAGGGTCGGTTAAAGCTTTCACATGAGATGTTGGTATAAGGGAGATGGCTGATGTGGTTTCTGTGTGAAGATGATATTTGAGATTGGGTTTGCGAATGCCTTCTTTTGCTCTAGTGGTCATGTGGTGGGTGTTGGTAGGTGGTGGGGATGGCGGAGGTGTTGGTGTTGGTTGGTTCGGGGCAGGGTATGTGGCGGTTTGGTTGGGGGAAGGTGATGTAGATGATGCGGTTGTTCGTTGTGGTTGGGCCGAGGTGTTTGGTGTTTGGTTGACCGGATTGGATTGAGGAGTAGGATGGGTAGGTGATTTGGTGGGAAATGTGTATGTGTGAGAAGGTATCGGGTCATCCTCAAGGAAATGGTAGGCGTTCTTGGGTAACGGTCTAGCAAAGGGAAAGGACTCCTCATCGAAATTAACATGGTGAGATATGTGGACTTTGCCTGTGACGGGATCTAGGCAGCGGTAACCGCGAAAGTTAGGTGGGTAGCCAAGGAAAATACACTGGTGAGATCTCGGAAGAAGTTTGTTGGGTTGAGTTGCGGACATGTTCGGGTAGCATGCGCACCCGAATACTTTGAGGTGATCATACGTTGGGTGACAAAGGTACAAGGCAAAAGTTGGGGTGCTGAAATTTAGACGAGTGGTGGGAAGAATGTTATGTAAATAGGCGGTGGTATGGAACGCCTTAACCCAAAATGTGGGTGGGACGTGTGCATGGATGAGAAGTGCCCGAATGATATCATTCAAGCGACGAATCATGCGTTCGGAACGTCCATTTTGAGGCGATGTTTGAGGGCAAGAAAAACGGAAAGTTAGGCCTTGAGAGTTTGCAAAGTTGTGAAAAGCGTGATTGTCAAAATCTCCACCTAAGTCACATTGAAAAGCTTTAATATTTTTATGAAATTGGGTTTGGATTAATTTGTGAAATTTAACAAAGGTTGGAAATGTTTCAGATTTGAATTTCAAAGGGTATACCCAAACATAATTTGAAAAATTATCAACAAGGACCATGTAATATTTATATGATGCATTACTAGTAACAGGGGAGGTCCACAAATCGCAATGAACAATGTCAAATGGAGCATAAGTAAATGAAACTGAATCAACAAAAGGAAGACGTTTACTGGTTGAAACATGGCAAGAGTTGCAAAAACCGAAATTATCCTTACTACATGAAATATTAAAATGACTAGAAAGAAATTGCAAGACTTGTGAGCCGGGATGTCCGAGACGATCGTGCCACTTATTGGAACTGGATGAAGTAGTTAAAACAAGTTGAGAAGCTTGAGTGAATGGGTAGAGATCACCGGTGCTATCATGGCGGGAAAGGGGTTGTCCACTCTTGAGGTCCTTCAAAGTAAAACCATATGGGTCAAATTCAATAGAAACACGGTTATCACGTGTAAATTTACGTACAAAAATAAGGTTTTTAACCACAGTTGGAGCATAAAGTATATTGTTAAGGTTAAAGGTCTGGTTATTGGTTTTGTGAAAGCCGTGTCCCGACCCTAAAATCTGCAACGATTGGCCATTACCTACAAGAATGTTAGTATTAATAGACTTTGATAAAAGGAATTGAATCTGACCTTGGTCTGCAGTAACATGTGATGATGCGCCCGTGTCCATGTTCCAAGTCGGGTCCGGTTGGTTCAAGGTAAGAGTCGACAATGCGGCTCCAAGTTCAGTTGGCTGAAGCGGGTCGACCTGCTGGTTAGGATATGGCTGCTGTGGTCCATAAGGGTAGGGTGGTGGCTGCTGGGTGGTGAGGCCGTAGCCTTGGGGTGGGCCGTGATAAGTGTTATTTGGGCCGTAAGGGGTATGGGGTGGGCTGGGCTGATGAGTATGTGGGTTAAGTGTTTGAGCAGCGGGTCGGGACCAGGAATTAGTCCACGGGGATTGAGATCGGTGAGGGCATGGTGGAGGCGGTGAAGTCCACCACCCGTAGTTTCCGTATGGTGGTGTAGTAGGATAGCCAGAAGGGTTTGAGTTATAGGCTGAGGGAGTGCAGCCACGACCGCGTCCGCGGTAAGTGTTACGTCCGCGTCCCCGGCCGCGCCCCTATGGGCGTTGGTATTGTTCGTAGTGCTGGGTGGGGTTGTAAGAAGGTGGCGGTTGTGGTGTGTTGTGGGGAGGTTGGGATCCAACAGGCGGAGATGGACCGCGTGGGGCTGCGAGGGCAGTTTGTTGACGCGCAGCTTGACGCCGTTGTTCGCGTTCAATCATATCACGTGCATCATCCCATGACACATTAGAAGACTGAGTAATAAAAGGAGGTCGTTGTGTCATACTCCGGCGGCAAACCTTGAACCATTTGTAACACTAACCTGGATTCGGTGACCGGTTGATCTACATCCTTGAGTTGTTCGGTGATCTCCTTCAGTTTTTGACAATAGTCATTGAGAGAAGAGCATGAAGCCAGGGTGGTGTTGGCGAATGCTTGTAGCAGAGACGAGGCGCGAGAATGTTTGTTGTTTTGAAAGATGGATTGAAGTTTGTTCCAAGCCTGTTGCGTCGTTGTCTGATCTTCCAATATGCGACCGAGTAGATCATCTGTGAGTGTGCCATATATCCACTGCAAAACAATGGAATCCACCTTGGACCAGGCTTCAAACGACTCATCTGTTTCAACAGGGGGTCCGGTTCCATCGATGTGTTTGAGAACCTCATAGCCTTTTGCGTGAAGGCGAAATAGTTTTACCCAGGCGGAATAAGAGACTTTCTCGCCGTCGAGTGTACGGATCTTGTTTTGTATATTTGTGACAGAGTATACGGGGTGAAGGTGTTTCGGTTCGGTCGAAACCGATGAAGAAGAAGTATTTTCTTTGTTTGTCATTGTCGGCAGACAGGAGGAAGGAAAAAATTTGGTGGCGGCAAGAAAATTTTTTAGGGTTGTGAGCAGGCTCTGATACCATAAACGAATCTATGGTATTTGGAATTCTGTCATGATCGTATTGCATTCACAAAGGTTACATATATAGAGATACATTCTCCCTAACATTTTGGAGATAATTGATCACTTCCTAAAATACAATATATGTACAGCTAATACTAACATGTACTACAACTTAAATCTTAGCACACTCAAAAAGAGTGGGGGAAAGTTCACTTTTAAACACATTTTCAAGTGGGTGGTGCTTAGGCCTGGGTTTGAGCAACACTTCTCAATTATATCACATTATCATTTTTCAATTATTCACTAAGAGGATATGTCATTTTCGATTGAATTATTAAACGATACCGAAACTGATATAGAAACTAAAAATGTCTAGATCATGCGTCTCAATCGCATAAATATGGCCGTATTTATCTGGTACATGTGCGTATGTTTTGGTTCTTGTCTTTGCCAGGGTTGGGTTGGTACATTTTGTCTATAAAAAAGCACCATTCATTTCCAATCATAAGGACTATAAAGCCAAAACACATATGCATAAATCCTCTATGATGTACAACTATTAAGAGCCACCATTCACAAATAATGCAAGCAAAGGCAGTTATCTAGATCAAAGAAACATACATTATATTAAAACACAAGTGTTTTTAAGGAACAAACTATGAAATGCAAACTAATGACAATAACTAATAATAATGCTCTAAAAATCACTCCAAGAAAGTGTCCATTACATCAGAGTACATTGAGGCCTCAGGGTTCCTAAATTCTCCATTAGGGTTGTGTTTGCGGTGCTGATCGAGTGATGAAGACGATGATGAAGAAGTCGCCATTCTTGCAGGCAAAGTGAAGCTCCTTTTATACTTATTATGGTCCACTTTCCCAACATTTTGATCCGAGTTTGTATTATCCAAACTCAAGAAATCATTTGGGTTCTTCATTTCAGGGCTCGGGTTCCACCCCTCCGGCTTGTTCCCAAGCCCTTCTGAGTTAAAAAGTAGTTTGGCATCATCACTTCTTCCTGTGAGAGCGCTAAAGAAGCTCAACCCGTTGGGCCATTTGATGTCGTTTTGGACGTGGTCAGGGCCCATCATGTTTTCCATTTGGGGCTCTGAGGAGTGCGGAAGGAGGAACATGTGGGTTTCGTCTTTTGATGGATAGCCAAGCTGGGCCGGGTTGTGAAAGTTGGGCGATGGCATTTGTCTTTGTATGGCCCAGTTGTAGAGGGGTGGCGTGTGGCTCGGAATGGTGGGCTGCTTTAGCGGGATTGTGGTGGCGGAAGGTGATGAAATGTTGCCCCTAGTTGATGCAAACAGCTGCGAAAGATAGAAACCGGATTGGTAGCCTAGCGACTCAAACGTATGCCTCATTCTAAGCACAAAATGAAGGTCTTCCGGGATCTGACCACATAACAAAAAATAAAATTAGTAACAATAAATCAAAAAAAAAAAATATCACCCGACCCAGCCCATTTACCTGATCAAGCCCGTTTACCGCACCCGGCCCGTTTGTATATATATGTACACAAAAGACCAAATTTGTAACGAAAAATAAAAAAAAAGTTATCACCCGACCCTGCCCGATTACCTGATCTGGCTTGTTTACCTGACCCGGCCCGTTTGTATATATACACACATTAAACATGAAGGGAAACAGATTAGGGTACTCGGGGCACTCCCCTAAGAGGGGAGTCCCCTCTCTTACGCCAAACCAATCCTCGTGTGCCACGTCAACTCCCCTCTTAAACTCCCCTAACACCCCAATTTGATGGCGGCACTCCCCTATTAGGTGACATGGTTTTTTATTAAAAAAAAAAAAAAAAAAAAAACAAAAAAACAAAAAGTTTTCATTGGTTGAAAAGGTGGCTGGCCCCACCTTCTCCCTCCTTCTTCTTCGGTGTCTTCCCACCGTTCCAGGTCCCCGAACATGGTCCCCGAATTGATGGCATCACCCTTACCGTTCGGCAACTTGGTCCCCGAAGGGAGTCACCGAGGGTGCCCCGAGTGCCCTTAGGGTATCCGGGGCACCCATCGGGGACCCCTTCGGTGACCCCATTCACCTAAGGGGAACACCGCCGCCATCACTTAGGTGAGTGGTTTAGGGGAGTGAAATGGGTGGGGATTCACCGAAGAGGGAGAGGTGTGATGGTGGGGCCAGCCGCAATTTAGACCAATCAAACCATTTTCTTCTTTTTTTTTTTTTTTTTTTTTGAATAAAAAACCAATTCACCTAATAGGGGAGTGGCGCCATCAAATTGGGGTGTTAGGGGAGTTTAAGAGGGGAGTTGACGTGGCATAACCTGATTGACCGTGCGTAAGAGAGGGGACTCCCCTCTTAGGGGAGCGCCCCGAGTACCCTTAGACTTACAATCTTGCATGAACCAAGTTGCAACAGTCCATGGCCAGCTTGAATGACAGCTATAGTCTGTATGAAAAAAGCTAAGGACAAAAAAATATAAATCATCACTGATTTAACAATTCTAAAGGACAACTAGAAATTGTTACTGTACTTAATTTCTGTTTTACAAGAATAAATGTGTTCAAGAGACAAAAAAGCTTAAAGTTACACATGATTTTGAATTTCTTGGATCTTTTTCTCATCGGTGATGATGATTGATGATGATGATGTGGTGGTCAAAAGAACAATTATGACGTCAATAACAAAAGTTGTGTCAACATTTGATCACAAATAGATTAAAAGGTGATTTTAGAAGCTCACCTGGATCCCTGATTCAAACTGTTCAGTCCATTCAGGAGGAATCTACAAAAAACAAAAAAAAATCAAATTTAAGAACACAAAGGGTTTGGTTATATTGATATAATATATTTAGTTAATGAACACAACAAAGTGTGTGTTAGTATGAGTGTTTTTAAGAAGCATACAGCATCAAAAGAACTTTGCCAGTAATTAGATATATTCTGTTCAGATTCTGAAGGTTCTTTGAACACCCATTTGTGACATTTATCAGAAGCAACTTTTCCCATCAAACTGCATCTCAACAAAATCAAACACAATCAAAATCAAAATAAATAAATAAATAAATAAATAAATAATCTATGCATTTTACCAACTTTTAAGCATAAATATATAGCTTATAACAAACTATAATTATGACAAAAAAACATATAATAATAAATTTAATAATAAACACCTACTTACCCACCCTTCTCCATAATTATAAAGCTGAATAGACATTTTGCTGAATGATTTCTTAACCTGATCTTCACATCCATCCATTTCTTCAACTCTTCCTCTACAAAACCCATCTTCCCACATCAACATCCTGCAAATTAACCATACATTACATCAACTATCAAACCCGGTATCCGGTTTCCACAGCGATCACTTTAAAAACAATAACTCACAAGCTGCCATTGTCGTCTCCGACTTTACACCCATTACCGCCTCGAAGTCGACTGCAAAAACGGTAAAACGAAATCAAGTTACGGAAATTATTGTTGATTAGTAAGTAGGGAATGAGAGTAATACGGGCGAGGACGAATGGTCCAGAAAACAGAGTAAGTCCAATCAGAGTTGATGCAGAGGTTTCTAAGAGTCTCGTGAAGTGCCATCATTCCAAGAGCTTCTTTGCCTCTGTCTGTTGCTGCTGAGCCCGCCATGTTTGTTTGTGTGTGTATGTATGTGAAATGGTGGTTGCAGAGGGGGTTTTGTTTGGGTTTTTGTAAGATGCTTTCTTCTTTCTTCAATGGTTGTGGTGTTGCTCTTTGTTTATTGAGAAATGTTAAAAAAAGTATTAAGAAGTTATAAAAATAAGGGGTGATTATTCAATGTTTTTAACGAGGTGTCCCTTAGGGATGAGCACGGTACCCGTTCGGTACTGAACCGGTACCGGTACTGAAAAACGGGAAAAAGTGGTACCGGTATCGAATACACCGGTTCGGTACTTACCTATACGATCCGTATAGACCCCTGAATTCTTCCAAAAAAACAAGAGGTTAATTGATAAATTAGAGGGTCTATACGGATCGTATAAGCCTATACGATCCGTATAGACCCCCTAATTGTCTATACGGATCGTATAAGCCTATAGGATCCGTATAGACCCCCTTATTTATCAACTAACCCCTTGTTTTTTTTAGAATTCAAGGGTGTATACAGATCGCATAGGTCTATACGAGTCATATAATGGTACTCTACGACCCAGTTTTGACCTATACGATGCGTATAGGGGTAAAATCAAAATTTCATAATTTTAGGTTTTGCCTTTTCGATGCATATACGGGCCGTATTTTGTCATTGCGTGTCGTTTTATGAAGTATATGCTCTATATGTGCCTTATCGGTGACGTTCGGTTATGTGTGGTACCGTATTCTTTGATTACATGTCATTTTGTTTTGAATCCACTTGTTCTCTTACGTGTTGTATTGTATCTATATGTGTCGTACCGTACTGTACCGTATCATAACTTGACGTGCATGCCGTATTATAACATAGATACAGTAGTATAAGTATAGCATATTAAAATAAAATATAGGTGTAGTATTTGTCATGTATAGGCCTATATGTGTATTATAGATCTCGTATATGCTAATAGTTGTAGTATAATATAGTATATGTGTAGTATAGTATAATAAACAATAGTATAAGTGTAGTATATAATACGGTTATAACATAGATAGTATAATATAATAAACATCTATGAAACCTATACTACATGATAAATTTTTAAAAACGTTTTTTAATAAAAATAAAAGAATTCTTTTATTAAATTTTGTTAAAACTATGATTAAATGTATAAAAAATTGTAAAAAAAAAGTGTAGTATATAATACGATTATAATATAGATAGTATAGTTTAATAAACATGTACCAAACCTATACTACATGATAAATTTTTAAAAATGTTTTTTGTTTAAAAAATAAAAGAACTCGTTTATTAAACTTTGTTCAAACTATGATTAAATGTATAAAAATTTGTTTAAAAAAACAATGCAATACGACCTGTATAGGTCCAACCAGCCGCTTGACAAGATCTGACACATGCATATTTGACTTTTGAATTTTGAACCTATACGACTCGTATTGAAAAGCAAAGTTTGCGGATAAATTGGCTGGTGTGCCAATAGAATTCCCTTTTTCTTAACTCGTGACTTGCTTAAGCTCCATAAAGGTTTGAGGCCTAACAATGTTACAAAAAGGATGATCAAAACAATGATCCTTGGCATGTCGATGTATATGAAAGGCCTGAATGGAATTTATGTTCTTCCAATAAAATTGTCTCGATTACTAAGTTGTATGAAGAGATCATGGCTAAGGGGTTCTTATGGGTGAAAAAGCGTTACGAAGCTAATGCTTTGAAATGGTCAAACTGGTGTAGTTTTAATTTCACGGAGGATGTAATTTCGCTTGTCGTTTCATTGTAATCTTGCTAGCTCATGGCTAGTGTTGGTTTCATT
Organism: Helianthus tuberosus; assembly: GCA_030545235.1. Taxonomy (NCBI): domain Eukaryota; kingdom Viridiplantae; phylum Streptophyta; class Magnoliopsida; order Asterales; family Asteraceae; genus Helianthus; species Helianthus tuberosus. The sequence continues at coordinate 65,725,287 of CM060363.1, forward strand.
AATAAAATGTTGTGGTCTTTAAGAAAAATATTTATTATGCATTAATAGTAAAGAAGGTAGCGGTATGAATTTATGATACAACACGAACCTAATACGAAATTTATAGGTTTGGATTTAGTCTGTACCTATTCGGGTCAATTTCAGGTTGCGTGAACCCGTTTAGCTAAACGAATCGGGTTCATGTCAACCCGAGCAAGTTGCCGGGTTGACACGTTTAATCCATTTATATTATATTTTTTTTTACAATATGTTATATGTCATAAATTTAATTGGGCGGGTATTTATACCATATTTGTAACTTAAAAGAGAAATTAACATAAGATTTTATAATTAAAAAGTAATTGTATTATATACATTTTTGTTTTTTTAGTAAAATTTTAAATTTAATATATTAATTTGCGAATAAAAAAGAAAATCAGGTTTAACCGGTCATGTTTGGATCAACCAGCGAATATTCGGGTCATGTCCGGGTTCATATGTATGGCACGATTTTCGAGTTCAGGTCATGTTCAGTTTCGTCTAAAATTTTTGGGTTCGGGTCAGATTGGACCCACAAACCCGCGGACACAGCTCGTTTAACACCCTAGATGTCGTGAGTCTCTTTTATAAATACCAACATAAATATTATTTTTTAAGTTTATTATGTTATTATAATTATTTTTTCGCATATTTTTTCTCTTATCACTTATAAGATACAATGTTTATAAGTATGTCATTGTAATGCGCTTATTTTTATCTCTGTCTTGATATATTTTTTACTTAAAACCTAGATTGTGAATGGCAACTGATCAAAGCACAAGCATACATGTCATCACAATTGTCATACAATACAGTATTTCTATATATAAACTAACAATGTTTATCATTTTCGCTATTTTAAAAGTATAGGTTAATGTTTTATAAAATTTTGAATATATCGCTTCGATGTTATCTACGTTTTAATCAAAAAATTTATTAAAAAACGAGTGGAATATTGATTTTTTTGTTCTTTATTGACAAACCAAACTGATACCATTCAAACATTTGTTCCAATACCGGTATTCTTCTTTATGGTTTTCTTGACGTTCCTACGAGTGTGGACCAAACCGATTATGACCTAATAACATCGGTACCAGTATCGAAATTATCCGAACCGGTACTGGTAATTGTTTTATTGTTTTAAAACGATGTAAAACACATTTCGACATCCTATTGGGCGTATATCTTTTGACTGTTATACCGAGTGTCAATATCGTACTGGTACTATAACGAACCGATCCGATACCAACTAAATGTCTACCTTGTTTTTTTTATACTTTTACTCTTTATTATTTTCTATCATAATTAACTTTGTGCATATTTTATTTTTCTATTATACCCTTTAAGATACGATGTATTACAAAATTTTGAGTATGTCGTTGCGAGCTTGTCTATCTTTATCTATGTCTGGAGATAATATTTTTTTTTCTTTCAAAACCAAGTTGTGAGTAGTAATGCACAAGTTATCGAAGCACAAATGTACATATTATCAAATCTATGTTTTTTTTAAATCGACATCGTTTACCATTTTTATTATTTTAACAATATAATGTAATGTTTTATAAAACTTTGAATATACCGCTGCGACGTGCTTATATTTATCTACGTTTTAATTATTATTTTTTGTTCAAATCGAACCGGTATTGGGTATATCGGAACTGCCGATATCCATTTCTATTTTTTTGATCGATGTAAACATGTGTCGATATCTTTTTGGCATATCACGTTTTTTTTTTTTTTTTTGGTTTTATTTTTCGGTTGCTACAAAGAGTGCTGATAATAAATCGAACCAATACTGACCTAATTTCCACGCAACGCACTAGAAAATTCTGCTAGATTACTATAAAATGATCAACAAACTTTTAACTATAATAATTTTAGGTAGCGTATGTTGTAACTTGTAACCTACTTCCTACTTCTAATTTATTTATATGATGTAACAAATGTTTCTCAATTAATTTTTAAAAACTTAATTTATAAACTAAATAGAAATTGGTTTTATGAATAAAAAATGTTGTATGGGAATATTAATTCAAACAAAGCTGTTATTTTATGTTAGCTATCGGTTAACTAGTGCTAGTGTCGCTGGTCTACTATGTAATTTTCTTTCTAAACGAACATAATAATATTTTTTTTACTAGTGATGGGTTGGATCTCTCATGGAATTCAATGATATCATTGAGAATGGTAGATGCGTTTTGCATACTAAGGGGTTGTTTGGCAACATCTGAATGGTTAAGTGTTGAACCAGTAAAATGTCTGAACCATTAAGTGTTAAACAAGTAAGAGATCGGAACCATTAAGAGCATGTATAATGCTTAACCGTTCAGAGGCAAATGTCTGACCAATTCAGATTATATGTCTTAACCATTTAGACTTTGTATAATGCTTAACCATTCAGAGGCAAATGTCTGAATGGTCACACTCATCAATTAGTAGATAAACACTCATCAAGGCTTTGAGTTTCCTACACGGTCACACTCGCGTATGCGCAGGGTGACAGCTCACATGAAAGACAAATGGTACACACGACATCAACATACAACCAATTAGGTTGCAGCGGGCTTTGTGATTGCAAGCCACAAGATGGAAGAATCGTGCAGGGGACGACAACAAGTACAAAAGGACGAACACGTAGCACCGTTCAGCTGTCACCAGGCGCTGCTCCACGATCTACACTAACAGTTAATTACAGGCCCCACATAAAGTACACTTGGGAGATGACGTGTGGCAAATCACATTGCGCCAAGCCACCTCCATCTCTGCAGACACTACTTGTCATGTCAGAGGGGACCAAGTGGATATTCTTCGACAACGACGTCCAGCCCAGGGCCCATAAGCCCACATTCTTCTTCCGAAACTTCGGCTATAAATACCAGACTCCTCCAAAGGTTTAGGGATTCCAGCTTCTGGTCTCTCATTCTTAACACAAACCTGTTTCCTTTATTCCTTGAAAGAACAATACTTATTATCGCGTCGGATGGTGGTTATGAGAAGAACCCCCCGCTTTTCCTTCTCATAACGAACTTCACGGTGTTTCTTTTTTTCAGATTTAGTCTCAAGTTTCCATCAGTCCGGTGATCTAGAAGAGATTAAAGATTAACCTACCTGTCGAAATCACATCTCAAGTCTTATCCCTTACGGATTAGGACTGGTGTTACAGAAATTTTGTGGCATTCAAAGTTTAGGATCATCAATTCATAATCGCTAAAGCATTTATGTGTTGTTTCTATAATAATGATGATGAGTATCCCCAACTAGGCTCATCGCCTGGGCCTGTTCCTTAGATATCGATAACTGGGACCAAGCCCATGTAATCATTTCCTCCTCAAACAAGACGGTCAAAGCCCACGATACTATTTGGTCAATAGAAGACCTTTTTCCCGTCTAACGTCGCATGGAGGTTAGTGTTCCAATTTAGAGAAAAAAAGGCCTCTCTAATGTGACCTAACTGGGTCATTTAATGCTCTTAAGAACCGGCGGCCCAACATGGGTCTTTCCTGAGATCACATAAGGGAACAATCGTTAGTAAGAAGCAACCACTTATTGCAAGGATCTTCATGATCCTGCAAAAGGGACATGAGTGGTACTATTATCCGGACAAGACCATTACCTTGAGGAATCTACTCTTGGTCCTCTGCCAAAAAGGACTTTCCTTGGGCGTTAAGTCTAGTCCATATAAGCAAGGGAAATTATCTTAAAAGGTATCTCGAACATGTAACAACCCTCAAAAAATATCCCGAATAAATCCGTAATCAAAACCCCAAGTGCACGCAACCAAACTGGTAATACTGAAATAGAAAACTTGGCGGTTGACGAACCAACCCGCACAAAAATACCCTTACTAAACTCACAATTAAAAACCGAACCATTTGGAATCAAGACCCGAGCATACGCGATAAGTATCGGCACAAAAATCGAGAGAAAAACACGCGACTAGATGAAAAAAGCAGTCGAGGACACGTGTCACCGCGGCCCGACACATGTTAAACCTACCTAGGACACGTGGTAGGCCTAGGCCAGACCAACCTTCCTCGTGCCACGTGGGAGATATCATGTCTCCTCCCGCGACGCGCGAGAGAGTCCAATACGGCCTATAAAAAGGTCGGGTCTGGGACAACTTCATTTGTTCACGTTCGATTTCTAAAACTCTTACTCTCGAATCTCTGTCTCGATTCCCGTGTACGAAACCCTAATCTCTGAAACGATCCCCTGTCCGATTGATCTGAAACCCTAGCAACGAAAAGCTGAAGTTCCGCCTGAATAAGGTGATACTTTATACGTTGCGATTTGATCTCGTGATTATCGTTAAAGTTTGATTTGGTTTCTTACACTAATCCATATCACATTTTGGTATATCTAGAAATCAGAACTTATAACCAGGGGGCTGCTAAACCAGAAAACTTAGCGGTCAAGAAAACTTAGCGGCCAAGAAAACTTATTGGTTAAGAAAACCTAGCGGTTAAGAAAGCTTAGTGGTTAAGTAAACTTAATAGCTAAGGAAACTTAACATGAAATGAAACTTAACAGCTAAGTAAGTTAATCAGTTAAACAACTAAATAAATTAATTAATTCATCAGCTAAGTAAGTTAATTAAACAGTTAAAGTAAATTAATTAGTTAAACAACAAAATGGTTAAGTAAGTTTAACAACTTAATATCTAAATAAATATATATATAAGGTAGCTAACATCTAAATATGTATATATGTATATATGAGGCAAATAACATATAAGGGAGGTATATATAAGGAAGGTACATATAAGGGAGGTATATATAAGGAAGATATATATAAGGAAGGTATATGTGTGTAGATAACAATTGAGGAATGTGTATATGGGTAGCTAGTATCCAGGGAAGGTTTATCTTATCCAGGGAAGGCATATATGAAACTTCCTAAAAAAGAAAGGTATATTCCTTATCTATAAATAAGAAGCTTATGATTTATATTTCCTTGCTCATTCATTCTCTTCTTCAATCTATACGTTGGTGTTCTAATCGATAATCACACATACGATATTCTGTTCGATCGATCAGAGAACCAACTAACGAATGCCAAAGTGTTGCATGAATTAGGCTATACTTTACATTATGGTTCTGATCTCATAACCATCGTTAGGTTTGATTTGGTTTTACACTAATACGTATTCTACTCTTGTTAAACTAAATGTTTAACTATCAGAAAGCTCAGAACTATAAACTTACAATCATAATAGATGCTTAATTACCAGACAATTCAGAACTATAAAACCAGATTCCTAACTATCGAAAGACTTAGAATCAGGTATTAAAAAAAGAACTATAAACCTACAAGGTGAGTCATTCTCTTTTATCAAATGCTTTCAAAACCCTAAATGTTTTCCAGTTATATTTACGGTGATTAAGTTTTTGTATTCTGAAATTACTGCCGGTATATGGGGTTTTGTATACTACTTGAGCTTTGCTATTGGACAATTAAGGGCCAATAGTGATATGACCATAGTCAAAGGAACTGCCACCGAGTGACAAATACTGATTTGAGTAATTGAAAGATATAAACAAATGTAAAAACCCTTAATACTGTAATTATAATAACGTGTCTTTTTATACAAATGAATGAACTCGCTAGTATTTCCTGCTGATAAAATGTTTTTAAACATGTTTCGGGTGATTACCGTAGATCTGAATAAGAGTTGTGATACGGCACCAAAAGACTTAAAGAAGTGGCTTGTTTTATCAATTAAATTAAGAAACGTTGTTTTATGAATTCGGGTTTATCCCCTATTAAAGCTACCTTTGTAAAACATGAGTTTATCCTCATCTGTTTAATAAATAAAATCTGGTGTTTCTAAACTCTGATATTTTTCCTAACTCACGCTGTTGATAAAGTTTTCAGCTGCGATATTTTCAAAATAACCACTAGTACCATTTGACTGTTCACGGCTCCCGTCCAATGTATGATCGGGGGTTGTGACAGAACAAGCCTTGAATACACACATACTAGAGAATTCCCTGAGTAAATGTTTTTGCTTTCAATACACTAAAGAGATTTTTTTTAATTGGTCCTTTTATCCACAAAACGGTCACTTAGTCTCACGTCGGAGCTTGGCCGCGAACTCCCCCCCCCCCCCTCCTGCGGGCTCTCCGTGACGAGGCTAACGATGTTCGTTTTTTGCAAATAGTTCCAGTCATTAGAGACACGTCGGAAACATGCATGTCAGGATGTTGATCTAGGATTCAACAAATAGTTTAGGGACATTAGGTTATTTGCTATAAATTTGACTTGCAAACAATAATAAAATAAATAAATCTATGTTACGTTTTATTTAAAAGAAAAACAATTTTGCGCCATGTGTAGCGGGCAAGATCCACCCTTAGGTGTTTTGCGTCATGTGGCAGCACAGTCAGCAAAGGACATTATTGGGCGTTGTTCTAAAATGGGTGTAGTTGGGATGTGGGCATTATGTTAAAAGGGTGTAGAGAATTAAATATAAATAAAAAAACCAACCAAAAAACCTATTGGGCAAAAAAAAGGAAGCTAAAAAATGATTGGCCAAACAATTGCCCCATGAGCGTGATTAAAAACACGCCTAAACAAAAAAACTGTCAAACACGCCCACGTGTAGCGATTGCTCGGCGTGATTGGGCGATATTGGGCACAAAAAACGCCCCTTTGGACATCCACTACGGATGGTCTTAGTAACGAACAATTACGCCCCATGTTATGATTAACATGATTTGAAAGGCATTAGATTCCTCTAGCACTACCTGTTCGAAGTAACTAGCGATGCTAAAATAGTGACTTCTCATGACACTCAAAACAGAAAAGGTTTGTAGAATTGTAGGCTAGCGTTTTTATGTGTTCCTTTACTATATTTTTATATTATATCATCTTTCTAAAGCAAATAAATTTGAAATTTTATATACAATATGAACAACTTGTGTGTCACCATGAACAACTTTTGACTTCAATCAACAAGTTTAACTTTTTAAACTTTGCTTTTGTCCAGTGACGGCTCAACTAGCCTAAAATGGTATCCCTTTTTTTTTATCACGGATATCCTTTATATAACGAAGACGGAGTTGAGAGCTATTTTTACACTATGGAGACGGAATTGAAAGGTACTTTTACACTACTAAGACGGGGTTGAGCCGTAGCCCGTGTTATCCCTGCTAACACATTAGGTCTGCCCCTCCTTTTGTCCTAATTATACGTAATAGTATAGATATTGCATTATAAATAAATGTTAGATGATACTAACAAATTTCTAATTTGCTTTCATTCTACATGACTTGGTGTGTTGGTATGTTGTTCGTTTTCGAGTCGAGGGTCTCTCTGCAAGCAGTTTCTCTATTCCTATGGATAGAGGCAAAGTCTTTCTACATCTCACCCTTCTGAGACCCTATAAATAGTTTTGTTATTTATAAGATTTACTGGGTATGGTTGTTGTTTCATTCTACATGACCTACCTTGTAAATTGTAATTGAAACGAATCTTTTTCTTTAAAAATTTAATATCCATCCACTTAATATTATAAATGAAAATAATTAACAAAAGAAATTATAAGAAGAGAGCAAATAAATATATCTAGTGTCAAACCATATATGTTTTAGTCTTTTAGATCTCAATTATTTCCCTTAAAATAAAAATACGAATATTTGTTGGCCATGTCTATTCACACACACATGTAGTCTCACCCCCCAGTGTTGAGCTGTGGCCAGAGCGCGGCGTTTTGGTCCGGTTAACCAGACAAAGACTGACGGGTGTCTGACAGGTCTGTTGACCGGACCAAAACGCCGAGCTTTGGCCGCGTTCTGGTCCTGTCAACCAGACAAAAGACTGACACCCGGCCAGTCTTTTGGCTGGTTGACAGGACCAGAACGCGGCCAAAGCTCGGCGTTTTGGTCAGGTCAACAGACCCGTCAGAAACCCGTCAGTCTTTTGTCTGGTTGATCGGACCAAAACGCCGCGCTCTGGCCACAGCTCGACACTGGGGGTGTGTAAATAGACAAAGGGGTAGGTGGAGGTGTGTGAATAGGAAGACCTATTTGTTAGGATGACGAGTAGGGAATCTTACCAGTCAAAAGCAGGACGGGATTTTTGAGGGATTAGATTTGGATTTAATATTATTTTAATATTCAAAGTATTTACTATTAATTAAAAAAATATAAATCAAGATTAAGGTGTCACGTGCTCACGTGCCATGACCAGTGAGTCGGTGCACCAACGAAAAAAAAAATTCTGGCGCACGAGTTGCGGTGAGACTTGCGGGTTCCTACGTTTTTATTATCCCGGCCCACTCGCACGTGTAGTTTACGCGCTATACCGTTCTGGTTTAGTAATTTGCTCACAGTTAGCGAGTGCCTGCGTGTAACGGTTATGGCGCGTGTAACGGCAAGCGTTTCCCGCCTTGACCGGCCGAGGAATCGGGTACAGCCACCACGAAGCGTATCTGGTGTGGGTCATATTTTTATATTCATTTCATAATAATAAAGTCTTTAAATTCTGGGGATGTTGTGTGTCACGTGCCTATCACCATATTCCTTTTGCATCGTGATGGAGAACTGAGTTTGCAAAACAAGAGTAAGGTATTTTTTTATTGAAAAACTTTAAAAAGTTTGAGGTATGAGACTCCAAATAAACTAAGCGTTTAGCAAATAGTTTGAATTTTTTTTTATGGGATGTTCGTTTGTGTTCGTTCATTTAATAAATGAATGAATACAAACAACAAATTTTATTCGTTTAGTTAAATAAATGATTGAATGAAGATGAACAGAAGTCGTGTTCGTTTATTTATGTTCGTGAACGTTTGGTAACATGTTCACTTATGTTCGTGAACAATCGATAATATGTTCGTTCTTTTATGTTGTTTGTGTTCGATAGTTGGTAAATGTGTGAAGATTAAGAGGGTGTTTGAGATTGAGTTTGGAAATGATTTGTTGATTTATTGTTTTATTTCAAAAAGCTAATAAGTTAAAAAGTGTTTGGCATTGCTAAAAATATTTTATTTTCGATTTTTGAAAATGGGTAAAAAGTTATTTTTTAAAAGGCACAAAAACATGTTTCTTTTTAAATATCTTTTGAACATAAAATTACTAAGCTATCTCCATTATTTACCTTAAAACACATGGTTCACACAAACACATGCACACATAATCATCCGTCACCCCCACAACCTTCACCCGACCACTATCCACCCATATGCCGCCCATGCTATCGTCATACACCATCGCCCGATGATTGCCCTTGCCACCCATCCGTCGCCCCTGCCACCTCTAGCCAGCCACCATCACCTGCCACCTCCAACCAACCACTATCATCCGCCACCCCTCCACATTCACCCGCACACACCGTCACATCTACGACCACCACCTGTTGCGTCTAGTGTGCAATCATTACCAATTAAAAAAAGGAAAATTATAAAATTTGTAAAAGAAATTTATATTATATATTTTGTATTTTTTGAAAATTATAATTTGTATCACTTTTAGGTGAACGGACCTAAATAGTGATACACGTCACTTTTGGGTGAACGGGCGCAATAGTGATATGACCACAGTCACAGATCCGATCGAGTGACAACTGGACCAGATAATTATAAGATAGGGGCAATTGTAATCGCTCTTAATACTGTAAATTATGACAATGTGTCCTTTTGTACAAATTGAATGACTCGCCAGTATTTTCCCGCTGATAAAATCTTTTTAAACATATTTCAGGTGATTTACTGTGAACAAGGAAAAGTGCCGCGTAGCACTCCAGCTTGAACGAAGTGGCTCAGTAAATAAATAAACATGTTTTGTAATCAGGGGATTTCCCAGTGGAATTCCTTTATTGTAAATTACGGGTTTTGTCCCGAAACTTGAAATAAAATAATTGGGTGTTTTCAGTTTAAACGATCCTGTTAAAATTTCCGTTGCCAAATCAAACGCCAATACCATGGGTTTCTGTCCCACGGCTTCCGGACCAGGTCAAACCGGGTCAGGGGCCATGACAGAAAAAGGTGGTATCAGAGTCACTGATTTAAGCCAATTAAGTATTTGGAAAATACTTAATTTTTCAATTTGCCATTTTGTGATTCTGTGAAAATTTAGTAAATAAAATTTTAATTTGGATTTTTGTGTGTTTCCTTATGTGTGACTAACAACATGAATGAACTATCGGAAGCCCTCTGAAACTTTACATTCCATACTACTGATATGGATACAACCGGAACCCATTCCGGTTATCAAGCTAACACCGACGAGTCTCCAGTGTTTCAGGCCCAGTCACAGGAGAAACCCAAACCTAAAAAGAGGAGACGACTGCTTGACTGGAAACGAAGAGGCCTGCTGCACAAAGGGTGAAAAAGACAGAGGATCCAAAGGGAAAAGGAAAAAATAGGGGAGAGCTCTGGTCAAGCCCGAGGATTGCCACCTTGGGAGGAACTCGATAGAAAACTGGCTAACTGTTACCTCATCGGACCTGCTGATGAAACCCTTTTCAGTTTTCCTGCTCAATCAGAACTTCCCATAAATCTGGAACCTGCCATCCCAGAACCTAGAGTGAACCCCCAACTTCTTCCAGGAGAATTGGAAGAATGGTGGACCAGCGAGTGGCATTTCCAGAATTTCATGAATAACCCAGATGTTCCCTTCCCCCAGTTTGAACCTAATCCCTTTCCACCAATGACCACGAAGAACGTTGCCGAATTACGTCGCTACGGCGAGGAACTGGTGGATGCTGGAAATCGGATTCGAGACATGGGAGAAAAGATCTCTTGGAAATACGATGAACGGGAGCGTCGTTTTTGAAGACCGGATTTACTAATATTAGATGTTTTGTATAATAATAATATGTGGAAAATATATATATATATATATATGTGTGTGTGTATATATATGTATAATAATAATATAATATTGTATAATAATACTAAAATAAAACATATGTAAAATATCTGGCTTGTATGGATGCATAATAGTTTATATATAAAAATATAAATGGCAGGGTCGACGATTTTGGTTACATGTGCTGACTTAATTGTGTTGTGATTGCCTTATTATGTTTAGTTGCTATCCATTTTTGTGACAATAATTTATATATATTGTTAATTATTCAGATGGAAAACGCAATAAACCAACCAACAAATGAAGTTAACCAATCTGAACCCAATAATGAAGAACAATTTCTTAATAGGCAAGATATTGAAAATATCATTGCTCAGGAAATAGCCAATGGTATTCCAGCAATCGTCGCTGCTGCTAGAAATCCCGTTGAGCCTTCCCAAGCTAACCACAACAAACGTACCCGCGACGATAACTTCAGTAACAGTCTGAATGGAGGCGGCGATAATAATAATGTGATTCAAGCTCCATTACTTAAGAAAATGAAAGTGGCAACGACTGGTTGCACTTACAAAGAATTTCTTGCCTGTAAGCCAGTCGAATTTGCAGGCAATGAAGGGGCGACTGCCGCACTGCGTTGGTTGGAAAAGACCAAAGCAGTAATTAAAATAAGTAAGTGCGCAGAGGAGGATAGGGTGATGTATGCATCCCACCTTTACAAGGAAGAGGCGTTAGAATGGTGGAACACGGTGCTGCAAGCTAAGGGAAGTAACGTGGCTTATGCCATAAGTTGGGAGGAATTTAAGGAATCGGTAGAAAGAAAGTTTTGTCCCTCCTACGAAAAGGAAAAAATGACAAATAAGTTCCTGAACCACCGGATGGTGGACGTTGACTGACGAGGGTATACTTCGAAATTTTTCGAGTATGCTAGAATTGTACTAACTCTGGCTTCACCAGAACCGGTGCTCATCTCTCGCTACATTTGGGGACTAATTAGAGAGATTCGTGATATAGTCAAAGCTGCAAGACCCCGAACGATTGACGATGCGGTTGAATTGGCCAACACCTTGACGGACGGACGGGTGCGCACAAGAGAAGAAAACAAAAAAAAAAGGAATTGGCTCAAAAGATTACCCAAGGTTTTCATGGGGGTAATAATAGTAGTAACTTCAAGAAAAAAGGAACCGGGCAACCCTCCACCGCTCCATTTTGCAGTAACTGTAAAAGAAAGCATTTTGAGAAATGTAAGGGGTACTGTAATTTCTGCAAAATCCCGGGTCACCGAGAAGAGGAATGCAGGAAGAAATCCATGATCTGCTACAATTGCGGAGAAACATGGCACTTCAAGCCCGATTGCCCAAAATTGTTTAAGCCAACTGACAAATGGCTAAACCTGCCGAAGGAACTAACAAGAAGAATGCAAGAGCCTTTCAGCTGACAACGTAAGAAGCAGATATGATTCCCGATGTGATAGCTGGTACGTTTCTTGTACATGACGTTTACGCAAAAGTATTATTTGACTCTGGTGTAAACCAAAGTTTTATAAATACTTCATTATGCCAAGCTCTTAAGCAACCTTTAACCAAACTTAGACAAGTTTTTACGGTAGAAACGGCAGAAGGAAATTCTGTTAATATAAATAAGGTACTTCAAGAGGGAAAAATAGAACTCTCAGGCCATAAATTTTCTGCAAACCTTCTACCCATGAATTTAGCAGGATTCGATGTTGTGTTAGGAATGGACTGGTTAGCAGCCAACCATGCCCGAATCCTATGTGATCAAAATTCCATAGAAACCATACACCTACAGGAGAAGTAATTTTGGTTGCAGGAGATAAGCCGCGTAAACCAACGAAGTTCATTTCAGTAATAAAAATTGCTAGTTATGAACGAAAACAAGGAATAGTGTATATGATTTCAGTAATCATTAACACTAAAGGCAAGGAACTTAAGGAAATACCCTGATGTATTCCTAGAAGAGCTACCTGGATTACCACCAGATAGAGAAGTAGAGTTTAGAATTCATCTAATTCCTGGAACTGCACCAATAGCTAAGGCACCTTATCGATTAGCACCCACAGAAATATTAGAACTGAAAAAGCAGTTAGATGAATTGTTAAGAAAATGATTCATACAACCTAGTTCATCCCCTTGGGGAGCACATGTGTTGTTTGTGAAAAAGAAGGATGGTTCGATGCGGATGTGTATCGATTATAGGGAACTAAATAAGGTTACCATTAAGAATCGATACCCATTACCTAGGATTGATGATCTTTTTGATCAACTTCAAGGAGCTAGGTATTTCTCCAAGATAGATTTGCGCTCCGGATATCATCAGTTGAAGGTACAGGAAGAAGACATACCTAAAACTGCGTTTAGGACTAGGTATGGTCACTACGAGTTTACAGTCATGCCCTTTGGTTTAACAAATGCTCCCGCAGCATTTATGGACATGATGAATAGGATCTGTAAGCCGTATCTGGATAAGTTTGTAATTGTCTTCATCGACGATATACTTATTTATTCCAAAAGTCAGGACGAACATTGTGAACACATGCATGCACTCTTAACCCTGTTAAGAAAGGAAAAGCTTTATGCCAAATTTTTGAAATGTGAATTTTGGCTACAAGAGGTGCAATTTTTAGGACATATGGTGAATCTCGAAGGCATTCACGTAGATCCTTCCAAAATAGAAGCGATCACAAATTGGAAGGTCCCACAATCAGCTACCGAGGTTAGAAGTTTTCTAGGATTAGCAGGCTACTATAGGCGCTTCATCAAAGACTTTTCTAAGATAGTTGTTCCATTAACTAAGCTAACATGTAAAACTGTTAAGTTTGAATGGGGACCCAAGCAAGAAGAGGCCTTTAAAATTTTAAAGCAAAGGTTAACAAATGCCCCAATTCTTGCTTTACCAGAAGGTACAGAAGACTTTGAAGTCTACTGTGATGCCTCTAAGCTAGGCCTAGGCTGTGTGCTAATGCAACGCAAAAAGGTAATTGCGTATGCATTAAGACAGTTAAAGAAGCCCGAGGAAAATTATACAACTCATGACCTAGAATTAGTAGCAATAATTTTTGCCCTTAAGATTTGGAGACATTATCTGTACGGGAGTAAGTTTACTATCTATACAGATCATAAGAGTTTAAGGTATATATTTGGGCAAAAAGAATTAAACATGAGGCAAAGAAGATGGATGGAAATTTTAAGTGATTACGACTGTGATATCCTATATCACGAAGGAAAGGCAAATGTGGTAGCCGATGCCCTAAGTCGTAAATACCATGAGAAGCAAAGGCGAGTTCATGCTCTTAGATTAAATCTACAATTACATTTAATGGAACAACTGAAAAATGTTCAAAAGACAGCAATCCAGGATAATGCTGAAGGAATGAAAGGACGACTAAAAGAATTAGAGCAAGGGACTGATGGAATTTGGAGATTCCATAAGAAAAGGATTTGGGTACCTAGACAAGGAAACTTAAGAGATAAGATATTAGAGGAAGCCCATAAATCTAGGTATACGATGCATCCTGGTAATAACAAGATGTATCAAGATTTAAGGAATAACTTCTGGTGGATAGGAATGAAAAAGGACATAGCTAGATACGTTTCTAAGTGTCTAACTTGTTCGCAAGTTAAGGCAGAACCCCAGAAACCCTCAGGTTTACTTCAACAGTTAGAAATTCCGGTATGGAAATGGGAACTAATAAAAATGGATTTTGTTACTAAGCTACCCAAAACCAGAAAAGGTAACGATGCAATTTGAGTGATTGTGGATCGATTAACCAAATCATCTCATTTCCTACCAATGAAGGAAACCTTTAGCATGGAAAGATTGGCTAAGTTATACGTAGACGAGGTAGTATCCCTACATGGAGTCCCACTCTCCATTGTGTCAGATAGAGATAGCCGTTTCACTTCGCATTTCTGGACAAGTTTCCAAGAAGCAATGGGGACCCGACTAAATTTAAGTACTGCATACCATCCCCAAACCGATGGACAAAGTGAAAGGACGATCCAAACCTTAGAAGACATGCTCAGGGCATGTGTTATAGACTTCGGTGGAAATTGGGACGACCATTTACCATTAATAGAATTCTCCTATAATAATAGTTATCACACGAGCATCAATGTTGCCCCATTCGAAGCACTTTATGGACGAAAGTGCCGAACTCCAGTATGCTGGGCAGAAATAGGAGAAAGTAAATTATCAGGTCCTAAGATTGTACAGGAAACCACCGATAAGATAACTCAAATCAAAGAAAGGCTAAAAATGACACGAGACCGCCAGAAGAGTTATGCAGACAATCGACGCAAGCCGTTAGAATTTCAAGTTGGGGACAAGGTATTATTGAAAGTTTCTCCTTGGGAGGGGGTAGTACGATTCGGTAAGAAAGGAAAGCTGAGTCCAAGGTACATAGGACCATTTACAATTACCCAACGAATCGGACCAACTGTCTATCGATTACAACTACCAGAAGAACTAGCCGGGGTACATGATGTGTTTCATGTATCTAATGTTAAAAAGTGTTTATCTGATGAATCACTGGTAGTACCTCTTTAAGATATAGAAGTAAATGAAAAATTAAAATTTGTAGAGAAACCTCTTCAAATAGAAGACAGAAAGGTCAAGTTCCTCAAGCACAAAAGATTGTTGCTAGTCAAGGTAAAGTCGGATTCGAAAAGAGGACCAGAGTCTACATGGGAATTGGAATCGGAAATGAAGCGAAAGTATCCTTACTTGTTCCAGTAAATCTTGAAGACGATATTTTAAATAAGGTGGGGAGGATGTAAGGACCTGCACGAAAAATATCCTACAACGCTCCGTAAGTGAAAAACCCGAACCCTAAAACTCTAATTTTAATGAAAAATCAAGAAAAACAAATTTTACTAGTCGGTCGTGGGCGCCGAAAGATCAAAGGAAGGTCTACGCGGGGCGCGACAGCCCTGCAAATCTCCAGATAACGATTAAGGCCACGTGTCGCACACGTGGCAAACCTAGGGTGTGACACGGCAGCCCTAGCCGTAGCTAGGGTGGCCCTCGCGGGCCGCGAAGGATCCCTCTTCAAGCTTACGCGGGCCGCGAGGAACCTAATTTTCAGCTATAAATTCGACGTTGCATGGCTAGTTCAGTTTGCTCGAAATAATTCACTCAAACAGCTTCCTTTCTGCTCGAAAATTCAATTTTAGTAGTGAAACGCTGCTACGATAACAGGGTAATAACTCGATCACTGCTACGATACAATGTCCGATTGATTGAAACCGATCCGATGGATGTTTAAGTGCTGCCTGAATTCGGGCTATACTTTGTCATTCATCGTGAGGGTTTTGATTTCGTGAATTTATCGTAAATGTCGTATTAAGTTACTAATCTACTTTCGTTTGCATTATTTAACTAGGTTACCAGGCTTAATCAGTAGGCACTCTGTCCAGATAAACTTGCAATGTGAGCCATTCTCTTTTTACAAACTATTTTACAAAAACCTCAAACTATTTTCCAGTTATATTTTACAGGGATTAAGCCTTTGTTATCTTAAATTACTGGCAGTAAGTGGGGTATTGTGCACATTACTGCTGTTTTATCACTTTTAGGTGAATGGACCTAAATAGTGATACACGCCACTTTTGGGTGAACGGACCCAATAGTGATATGACCACAGTCACAGATCCGGTCAAGTGACAACTGGACCAGATAATTATAAGATAGGGGCAATTGTAATCGCTCTTAATACTGTAAATTATGACAATGTGTCGTTTTGTACAAATTGAATGACTTGCCAGTATTTCCCCGCTGATAAAATCTTTTTAAACATGTTTCAGGTGATTTACTGTGAACAAGGAAAAGTGCCGCGTAGCACTCCAGCTTGAACGAAGTGGCTCAGTAAATAAATAAACATGTTTTGTAATCAGGGGACTTCCCAGTGGAATTCCTTTATTGTAAATTACGGGTTTTGTCCCGAATCTTGAAATAAAATAATTGGGTGTTTTCAGTTTAAACGATCCTGTTAAAATTTCCGCTGCCAAATCAAACACCAATACCACGGGTTTCTGTCCCACGGCTTCCAGACCGGGTCAAACCGGGTCGAGGGCTGTGACACCAATTAGCTGTCTGTCACCAGCTTCTGCCCAACACAAAGGTGAGTGACATTTGCGACCATGCAGAGCTTCAAATGGAACGGCTTTAATGCTTGTGTGATAGCTGTTATTATTGGAAAACTCCACCAAGAGTAGGTGAGTATCCCAGCTGCCGCCTAAATCCATAACACACGCACGGAGCATGTCTTCCAGGGTTTGAATAGTCTGTTCGCTCTGACCATCTGTTTGCGGATGGAAGGCCATGCTTAGATCTAGTTGAGATCCAAAGGCTTCCTGAAAAGATTGCCAGATTCTCGATACGAAGCTTCCATCTCTGTCGGAAATAATCGAAGTAGGCACCCCATGACGTGCTACTATTTCCTTCAGGTACAATTCGGCAAGCTTTCCAGTGCTATCCTTTTCCTTTATCAGCAGGAAGTGTGGAGAGTTGGTCAATCGATCAACTATTACCCATATCATATCATGGCCTCTAGGGTCTTGGGTAATTTGGTTATAAAATCCATTGATATTTGTTCCCCTTTCACTACGGGAATCTCAGGTTGTTGCAACAGGCCTGACGGTTTCTGATACTCCGCCTTGACCGTAGCGCAGGTTAAGCACTTTCCAACGTATGTAGCAACATCATTCTTGAGATTCGGCCAGCAATCGTATTTTCTCAAATCTTGATACATTTTGTCCGATCCTGAGTGGATCGAATATCTTGACTTGTAGGGGCTTCATCAAAGATAATTTCCCGAATACCGGCAAAGAGCGGAACCCAAATGCGTCCCATGAAGTATAAGGTTCCTTCCTCGTTTGGCACCAACTGTTTCTCGATACCCCAGAGAAGTTCAGCTTTAAGTTTCTCTTCCTTCAATGCTTCTTGTTGGGCGTCGTGAATACGTGTAGTAAGATTCGTCAGAATCATCATCTCCAAAGCTCGAACCTTAAAGTTTTAACTCTTTCCTTTCTACTCAAGGCATCTGCCACTACATTTGCTTTCCAGGATGGTACTTGATCTCACAGTCATAATCGTTCAGCAACTCAACCCATCGTTACAGACGCATATTTAACTCCTTCTGATTAAATATGTGTTGCAAACTCTTGTGGTCTGTGAACATAGTACATTGAGTACCATAAAGATAATGCCGCCAAATCTTCAAAGCAAATACCACCGCTCCCAATTCCAGGTCGTGGGTGGTGTAATTCTTTTCTTGAACCTTCAGCTGTCGCGATGCATATGCAATGACCTTCTGTCATTGCATAAGCACGCAGCCCAAACCTCGATGTAAAGCGTTGCAGTACATTACAAAATCTTCTGTACCTTCGGGCAGCGATAAGATCGGTGCATCACATAGCTTATCTTTAAGTTCTTCTTGTTTGTTTCCCCAATCAAACTTCTTGTCCTTCTAAGTAAATGAAGTTAGTGGTTGAGCAATCTTGGAAAAATTCTCAATAAACCTTCGGTAGTAGCCCGCTAATCTCAGAAACTGACGTACTTTAGTCGGGGTTTTGGGGGCTTCCCAATTCTTGATTGCTTCAATCTTTGACGGGTCTACATGAATACCATTCTCGTTCACAACGTGACCAAGTAACTGTACCTCGCGAATCCAAAATTCGCACTTTGAGAACTTTGCGTAGAGCTTCTCCTTCTTCAACAGTTCCAGAATGGTTCTTAGATGTTGCTCATGCTCCTCTTTCATTCGCGAGTATATCAAGATATCGTCGATAAATACTATCACGAATTTATTGAGGTATGGTTTGCATACGCGATTCATTAGATCCATAAAAACTGCTGGAGCGTTCGTCAATCCAAATGGCATAACTAGAAACTCGTAGTGCCCATAACGAGTCCTGAATGTTGTCTTCTGTATGCTCTTCTCCTGAATACTCAACTGATGATATCCAAATCAAAGTTCGATCTTGGAGTAATAACTCGATCCTTGCAACTGGTCGAATAAGTCGTCAATCCTCGGTAGCAGATACCAATTCTTAATGGTGAGCTTATTCAACTCTCTATAGTCAATGCACATCCGCAAGGTTCCATCCTTCTTCTTCACAAACAACACTGGAGCTCCCCAAGGAGAGAATCTCGGCCTTATGGATCCTTTATCTAACAATTTTTGAAGTTGTGTAGATCACTCTTGCATATCGGATGGCGTGAGTCGATATGGTGCCTTCGCTACAGGAGCGGCGCCCGGAACAAAGTCAATATGAAATTCGACTTGTCTCTGCGGAGGTAATCCTGGCAAGTCTTTGGGGAAGACTTCAGGGAAATCCTTTACCAAAGGTATGTCTTCAAGCTTCGGCTCCTCAACCTTCTTATCTACCACGTGTGCTAGGAAGGAAACGCATCCTTTTCGTAGGCATTTCTGCGCTTTCATACAATTGATGATTCGCAGGGGCGTGTCTCGTTTCTCTCCATGCACTATGAGAATTTCATCATTCGCAAGAGGGATGCGAACAATCTTCTCATGACAAACGACTTCAGCTCGATTCTTGGATAGCCAATCCATGCCGACTACAACATCAAAACTTCCCAACTGGACAGGTAGACGATCGATGCTAAATTCCCGTTCACCAAGCTCCAATGTACACCCTCTAACTACTTCGCCCGATTCTACTAGTTTACCATCGGATAATTCTATGGAATAAGGAATATCTAATCTACTAGATTCAACTCCAAGCATACGTTTAAATTCCACAGACATGAAACTATAATCGGCACCAGTGTCAAATAGTATAGATGCAAAGTGATTGTTAACGAGAAACGTACCGGTGACCACATTAGGGTCTTCGCGGGCGTTCCTTGCTCCAATGACAAACGCTCGTGCCTGAGCATTATTCTCCTTTAGGTAATCCTTCTTGTAGTGCTCCTTACTACCACATCCAAAACATCCTTGATTACGTCCATTACTGTTTCCATTCCAATTACCAGTGCCATTTCCACTCCCGTTTCCATTCCCATTTCCATTACCAGCGTTGTTACCAATGCGGTTCCCATTACCATTACCATTTCCTCCTCCGTTACCTCTTCCCCAACAATCCTCTATACGATGACCCACTTTACCACACTTTTCACACTTCGGCCCATGGCAAGCACCCAGATGGTGATACTTGCACTTATCACACTTGGGCAGGTTGCCCAGATATTTCTCAACTCCAGTTTTGTTTGTAGCCGCAAACGTCTTCTCCTCACGGGGCCAAGGATTTGAATCACGCTTCTTGTTGTTATTGGAGTTCTTGTTGTTATTGCGGGTTGCTTGAGTAATGCTCGAATGTTTCCTCTTCTTGTCCCCAGATGACTCAGCATGAGTCTCCAGTTTCTCAGTTGCCTTCAGGGATAACTTCTTCATTCTAACAGCATCTTCCGTAAGGCTGACAACCAGAGTTACAGCCTGAGTGATTGTTGCGAGTTCAGCCGATGTTACCATACTACGAATCTCAGGAGCCAATCCCCAGATGTAGCACTCAATGCGCTTAAATTCTGGAGTCACAAGATAGGGGATCACTCTCGAGAGATCATGGAACCTCTGAGTATAACCAACAATGTCCAGACCAACCATGGACAGATTCCAAAACTCAGTCTCCAGCTTTTGAAGTTCAGCGCGTGAACAATACTTCTCCCTCATCCGTTCCTTCAGGTCTTCCCAAGACATACCATACGCTGCATCATCACCAAGAGTCTAAACTTGCAGCTTCCACCAAGTCAAAGCTTTATCTACGAATAACCCAGTAACAAAAGTAAGTTGTTGATCTGCGGTACACTTGCTCATTCGAATTATGGAATCAGTTTTCTCCGTCCATCGCACAAAAGCCACTACACCTCTAGTGTCGTCATAATTCAGTGGCTTGCAGTCTAGAAACTGCTTGTAGGTGCAATCTGGAATTTATCCAACTGATTCGTAAATGAGCAAACAATGAAACAATGACCGTTCATAAGTTCCATCAAATTGTAGCAAATCAACTCAATGTTACCTTGGTTAGGGTTTCCTCCAGATGAATCTCCATGACCATTTCGACCGGTACCTCCTAAGCCTCCACTGTGCTCAGCACGGTTCGCCTCGTACTGGGCGAGAGCTTCAGAAATCATTTCTTCAAGAAGAGAGTTCAACTCTTCAGCAGTCCTTGGCATCGGCGGGGGTGGGTTAGAACCACGAGTGTTCACCGACTTTAATCGGCTGTAACGGGGTTCAGACTTAACAAAAACATGCAATTTCTGAACCTATGATGTGCTTCCAGGAAATATCATTCAAACCCCATTGGAATTGCATTTTTTCGACTAAAACTGAATGTTTTATGAATTTTTCTGTATCGAAGGTTCAGGCTGCGTTTTCTGGCATAATTTGCAGCCCATTACAAATGTCATAACTCAATTTAGGAATTGAGTTATGATCTCAAATTCTTACTGTAGGTAGCTTCAGGAGGTCATGAAAATATCCAACTAGAATTACGTCAATCGGATAAATGAGGATTTTTAAGTGAATTTTTCCGTGAGCTGCAGTCAGATAATGACGAATCCGATTGCTGCTTAGTAAATGATTTTATATAAATTTTTGGTAAAGAATTTGTTGGAACTTGAAGGTTTATTCATAGAGGATTGCTTAGTTCAAGGGTTCATTTTGTAATTATTTACTTTATGTTTTGGGTCGACATGTATGGGTTGGGTTAGTGTAGATAGTTTCGAATGGGCCTAGGGTATTTACCCATGTGTTTTGTATTTAAGCAAACCTCAAATTTAGTGTTGAGGTTGATCAGTTGCTGTGAACAGGAGGCCATTCGAAACCTATCAAGTTGTCTTGTATCAGTCATAGTTCAAGCTTTGAATGCAAGATACACTGGTTTGTTTGTTAATTATCAGTTTCGATTACTTTATATTACTTGAATCCACTTGTGTTTGATTTCCGCACCTACACAAGTTATTGTTTGATATCATTGAAAGATCCGCACAGGTTTTACAGAATTAGACTCTAAAAATTTAACACAAGGCCAACCCCTACAAGGGGAACGTCACATAAAAATATCATAATTTTTGCAATCTCGTGAGTAAGGTAAACA
Organism: Helianthus tuberosus; assembly: GCA_030545235.1. NCBI lineage: Eukaryota > Viridiplantae > Streptophyta > Magnoliopsida > Asterales > Asteraceae > Helianthus > Helianthus tuberosus. Next base: position 65,747,245 of record CM060363.1, read on the forward strand.
AGCATCCTAAAACAGCCTATTTTCAGTGAGTTTTGCTATGCATGATTGTAAGCTTATAAAGTGTCGAACTTGCTACCTTTAGTTTCCGAATATGTTTAATGATTGTATGAATGGTGTATAGCATGTCGTAGTATATATTATGAACATGTGCTTAAAAACTACTCGGTAATATATTTGTAACAACTTGCACGCATGTTACTTGTTAGATACGTGTAGAATTTATGTGAATTTGCATGCATAAACCCTAACAATCTTGGTAACCATAATAGGACGTGGTTGACCATTCTAACTCGGGTATTTTTAATCTGCCATTCTACGTTAAGGTGAGTTCACACTGTTACTAAAATTATGTATTCCCGGTGGTTGGAAACCTCACTTTCCCTGGTTTGGGATTGCCTAGTATTCCTGGTTTGGAATACTGTTAAATGCTAGTTATACTGCATGTCTTTAGTGGACTAAACGAACTCTATCTGAAAGTCCCCACACATTATACCCATTAATCGTCGGGGCCTGGTGAATGGGATATTAGTTGATAGCTCTATTAGGTTTGACAAACCTCACACCGTGCCTGGGAGGACGAGCGTGAACATTTATGTCTGGGCAACTGGTTAATGATGATAGACATTGACCTGGGGCACAAACAACTTAAACAGTCAAGTTTTGGTACCACACAGTTTAGTAGCTTAAAGATGGGGTAGCTCCCCATGACATGTTTTATAAATTGAGTAATTTAACAACCTATGTTTTTGAAACAACACTGACAAACCGTGAACTTGCCAACTTTATGTTGACACCCTACTGCATGCTTTGCAGGTTGTTAGGTACATCTATGGACGGACGTTGAAATCTGCTGGAGTGTGTGGTTCGTAAAGCCTTAAACTTCGTATATTTAATAAACTTGTGGTTTTAAGTTTATGATGGGTTTACTTTATTTTCCGCTGCTAACTTAAACTGTATTTTGGACTTTTAAACACTGATCATTAATCATGTTGATTGCGATGGTTTTACAACTTAAATAATTGGTTCAACATGATTAGTAGCTGGATCCCGGTCAGTCGCACGCCTCGTGGTAAAACGCTGCATGTGGAATTTGAGGGTGTGACGGATTGGTATTAGAGCCTTAAATAATTGGTTCACATTATTAGATGATATTTTCTTTGTATTCAGCTTTTGTGGTAATTTCTTCCATCAAAACCTTTGGCTAGTTCGTCTTTTGTCCTTCCTTTTATTGGGCTAGTGGCCTAGTGGGTTTTAACTAAACCGACCATATGTGCACCTAAAACATACCAACTTAATCCAAACAACCAAACTTTACAAAATAGCCCCAACCTAAACATCCCAATTCCCAACTTACAAATATTTTCACTCGATTTACGAATGCATGTATGATACATAGACGTCCTTTATATTAGTGTCACGTGATACCGAAACCGTGTAAATATTTAACTTTTATATTTATTAATAAATGTACATGTTTAAAATTATGTTTTTAGTTTTGTGTCAGAGGAAAACAAGTTGAAAGTTGGTAGCGACGTGGTAATATTCGTAAGTTCAGAATGTTATCGATCAAATGATGAAAGTTAGGGTTATTTACACTCAATATCCTCTGTTATAACCGTGATCCATATTATTAGCTCCTATAAGATTAAGTTATCCTGAAAGTTAGGGTTATTTAAATCTAATATCCTTTTTTATAACCGTGATTTATTTATTAACTCTTACAAGATTAAGTTCTCCACAAGTATTTACTACAATTAACAATAGTACACTGGTTTGGAGAAGGTTAAACCCATCAATATCAACCAAAATTAGACAATTGACCCAAGGGCCCCTGGTTGGCTAATTCAAGACCAATGGAGCCGATGGTTTAAGATGGTACAATGATATGTGGTGGATTTGTGAGGTGGATATTGGTGGTGAGTTAATCGGAGAAGAAGAGAAGGGAAGACAGCAAGAGAAATAGCTCAATCAACAGTTGTCCATTAAACCACTTTTCAACCATATTTAACAACCACTGAGCTAACTAACTATTAACTACCTTACTAATTACAACTATAACGCTTCTACTATTGAATATTACAAGATAGTCCTTGAACTCATAAAACTCACATATCAATACTCCCTTCTTTAAGAAATTTTGCCCCAAAATTTCTAAAAATAGAACTTCGGAAACCTCAATTGCATCTCTTCCAGATCCTCCCATGATGCTTCAGCTAAAGGTAATCCTTTCCACTTAATAAAAACTTGAACACCCACTCTGTTGCGTTTCTTAACCATCTTCTTTTCGATCACTGCAGCTGGATAATATTGGAAACGAGGCTGGGTTGGTAAAGGTACAATCTTTGAGTGATCTCCCCGAGCTAATTTGAGCAGAGAAACATGGAAGGTTGGATAAATTTGTGACTCCTCTGGTAAGCCCAATCTATAAGCAACTTTTCCAACTTTTTCCACTATCATAAAGGGCCCATAATACTTAGGGCTCAACTTGAACTATTTATTAGGCCTAATTGATTGCTGCTTATAGGGATGTAGTTTTAGGAACACAAAATCACCTTCTTTGAACTCTCTTTCTGTTCTGTTTCTATCCGCAATTTGTTTCATCCTGTTTTGAGCTGTCAATAAGGAGTGCTTCAATTGTTGAATCATTAGCTCCCTCTCAGTTAATAATTGATCCATTGCTTCTATAGGACAATCTTTAGGAACATAGGGGATGAAAATAGGTGGTGGGTAACCATACAAAGCCTGAAAAGGTGTCATCTTCAGGGCAGTATGGTAATTAGAATTATACCACCACTCAGCCAATGATAATCATTTCAACCAACTTGAGTTTGTAGCAAGTGTCATGCTCCTCAAGTAAGCTTCAATTCACCTGTTCACTACCTCAGTCTGGCCATCAGACTGAGGATGATAAGCTGTGGACATGGACAGCTGTATGCCTTGCAATTTTGTAAACTCCTTCCAAAATTGGTTAAGAAAGACAGGGTTTTTGTCTGAAACAATAGTTTGAGGACAACCATGAAGTTTAAAAACATGGTCAAAGAATAGTTGAGCAACTGTATCAGCTGAATAGGGGTGTCCCAAGGGTATAAAATGCCCATACTTTGTCAAGCTATCCACTACTACCAAAATAGAGTCCTTCCCATGTATTTTAGGATCCACCCACAAAATCCATGGAAATAGACATACCTTGGAATGGGCAATGGCTGTAATAACCCAGGAAAAGCTACATTGTCATGCTTTGTTCTCTGACAAACATCACAGCTCCTGATGATTTGTCTCACTTGCTTGTGGAGGCCCTTCCATGTAAACATGGATTGGATCTTCTGAAGCGTGGCATGAGCACAAGAATGGCCTCCCACTACTGAATTGTGACTCAAATCCATAATGTATTTCTGTAATGCCTCATCTTTTCCAACCACTATCTTGGAATTCTTTGTTAAAATAGTGCCATTCCATTGATACTTTGGTACCTGTTCCCCCTTTAACAACTTCTGCATTTTTTGTTGAATTTGAACATCATTTTCCCAAGATTTGGTGATCCTTTGAAACAAAGTATCATCCAATGTAGATAATGAAATCATGCATAGTGTAGGACCCTGAACTTTAGAAAGAGCATCTGCAACCTTATTTTCCACCCCCTTTTTATATAAAATTTCATAGTCAAACCCCATAAGCTTTGATAGCCAAACATATTGTAAATGAGTGGTCAATTTTTGTTCAACAAGTGTTTAAAACTTTTTTGATCAATCTTAACGACAAAATGACCAATAGAAAGATAATGCTGCCAATGCTTTACTGCAAAAATAATAGCTAGAAGTTCCTTCTCATACACAGAATAGGCTTGTTGCCTTGGTGAAAGAGCCCTACTGATAAAAGCAAGGGGGTGACCATCTTGCATTAGTACAGCCCCAAAACCCAATGCAGAAGCATCAGTCTCTAGTACAAATGGTTTAGAAAAGTCAGGAAGAGCCAGAACAAGAGGAGAACATAGGGCTTGTTTTAAGGTATTTAAAGCAGTAGTTGCAGCAAGGGTCCATACAAAACTGTTTTTCTTCAAAAGTGAAGTCAGGGGTTTAGCTAAGATTCCATAAGATCTTATGAATCTTCTATAATATCCTGATAAGCCCAAGAAACCCCTTAACTGTTTGATGTTGCTAGGAACAAGCCATGATTGAATAGCCTCAATTTTCTTTGGGTCAATAGCAATTCCTTCTTTACTGATTATATGCCCTAAGTATTCAACAGATCCTCCACCAAAAGAACATTTAGACAACTTTGCATACAACTTATTAGCTCTTAGAATCTGTAAAACTTCCCTCAAATGTCCCATGTGTTCTTCCACAGTCTTGCTATAAACTAATATGTCATTAAAGAAGACTAAAACTGATTTTCTTAGCAATGGTTTGAAAGTGTAGTTCATAAGGGCCTGAAATGTTGCCGGGGCATTTGTTAGGCCAAATGGCATGACCATAAATTCAAAATGCCCCTCATGGGTTCTAAAAGCTGTTTTTGCAATGTCATCAGGGTACATCCTGATTTGATGATACCCTGATCTCAAATCCAGCTTAGAAAAAATAGTAGACCCTCCCAATTCATCCATCAGATCTTCTATTAAAGGAACAGGGAATCCATTCTTAATATTTGCATCATTAAGCTTCCTGTAGTCTATACACATCCTCCAACTTCCATCTTTTTTCTTGACTAAGACTACAGGAGCTGCAAAAGGACTGACAGTGTTCCTGACCACCCCAGTCTTAATTAATTCCTTGGTCATTTTTTCAATAATGTCCTTTTGAGCCAATTGGTATCTATAAAGCTTTTGATTTATAGTAACAGATTCATCTTTCAAAACAATTCTGTGATCAAAAGCCCTATGAGGTGGTAGACTAGTAGGTGTTTGGAACACATCATCAAATTCTTTCAAAAGTTTATCAAAAACCTCAGGACTTACAGGTTTAGGAACTAATGTATCATGCTGAAAAGCATCTACTTTCAAACTGTACACATGACCCTGAATGAAATGATCATCACTTGTCAACAATTGGTTCATAACTTCCATTGAACACAAGGACAACTTGTTAATATGACTGCCCTTTAATTGATAAGACTTGTTCCCCACCCTAAATTGCATAGTAAGGTCTTTGAAATTCCAAACAATGTCCCCAAGTGGCAGGAGCCATTGTACACCCAATACAATGTCATAAGTTGCCAAAGATATAACTAACACGTCAGCTTTAAACCATAGACCCGGCATCTGCCATTCAAAGTTTCTGCATATTTTCTTGCACATTAATGGTATCCCATTGGCAACCCCAACCTTCATAGGATGGATGTCTTCTAATTGACAATTAAGCTTAATGGCTAATTTTTCATCTTGGAAGTTATGTGTAGAACCTGAATCAGTGAGGATTCTCAAGGTCTTAGTTCCAATATTGCCAACAACTTGCAAGGTTAAGAAAGAAGGAACCCCTGTTAGTGCATGTATTGAAATCAGTGGATCATTGGTGGTGGTATCAATAATGGTTTCAGAATAGGTCCCCTTCTTCATCATCCTCAATTTCTAAAACATAAAGTTGTTTATTGGGGCACTTATGGGTTGAAGTGAATTTTTCAGGGCACCAAAAACATTCACCCCTAAGTCTCTTAACTTCTATTTCCTTATTTGGTACATTCAGCCTGTTTTTGTTAGGACAAATTATTTGGTTCAAGGGTGGTGAGGGTAGTAATGGTAAATGATTGGTGTTAACTGGAGGTTTAAGAACTGAATTAAGTTTGTAAGAAGAGAAAGGTGTTGGGTTTGGGTAGAATTTGCCAGTTTGATTAGAGTATGGTTTGGTTTTAGCAATAAGGTTTTGTTGGCCATATCTTGCTTCTTGGAAAACTTATAGGCCTCTTTCATATTATTGGGTTCAAACATCCTAACTGGTCCTGCCAATTCAGGTTTCAAACCATTCAAAAATATGCTAATAGCATATTCTTCACAAATACCCACCCTCAACAAGTTTTCATCAAATTTTTCAAAATATTCCTCCTTGTTTGAACAAGAGATGTGAGAACACCCATTGCACCACTATATTGATGTGTAGAAAATCTTCTAACACATTCCCTGAATATTCAGCCCATGTAACTTCTGCTATAGGCTTAGTTAATTGCTTAACAAACGAAGAATGCCACTTCATAGCTTTGCCTTCCAAATTAATTGCTACATACCTGACCTTGAAGGCTTCCGGTGTATCATCAAGATCAAAGAAGTGTTCACACTTGCAAATCTAGCCTTCAACTTCTTGACCATCTGTAATAACCCTCAGTAAAACCGACACTTTCATAGTATTTCCGACGCCCTATTATATCTTAAAAATACCCTTATATGTCTTTAAATACACCCGTATGTTAAAACCGAGCCCGAAATGCGTTATAGTATTTAAAATAAATTAAAAACAATAAATATTAAGTTGAGGCGGGCCGCGTAGACCCACCCTAATCTTTACGCGGGCGGTATGAAGGTTAGAACCTGATTCCGTCTGATTTCTTTAGTTCAAACGGGCCGCGTAAGCCTTAGCTTACATTTACACGGGCCGCGTAGGATCAAGATGGTGGCGCAACCCTGAGCTGACACGTGTCGACATCGTGGCGGGTCTACTTGGTGAACCGGACAAGCTACGCGTTGACCAGATGTTGACGCGGGCCGCGTAGACCTATGTCTACCCTTACGCGGGCCGCATGGAGACCAGTTTCAGCAACTATAAATAAAGGGCTTCGGATCTCAGTCGAACTTGCTCACAATTTCATTCTCAATCTCAAATTCTGTAGTAGTGTTATTATACTTGGGTATAATACCCCCTAATTAGCGAGGTTCTGCTCCGTTGTAAGTATTATAACCCCAGTTTCATAATAGTTACGTTGCCCGATTGATTTAGGGTTCCGTAACAACTGTCGTGGTTTGCCCGACGTAGTTGTTGGAATACCGTCTCGGGAAGGGTATCATTAATATTTTCAAAGGGTTATGATACTAACCAATGTACATTTGTATAAATTATAGATTATATCCAGGAAACCCTTAAGCGAAGCCTAAGATAGCAATGTGAGTTTATCCTCTTTTTGTTAATCTTTTTGGTAACGTTTTACCAAACCTTAAATGTTTTACCATGAAATTTAGCAGTGATTGAGTCTTTGTAGTTCTTCAATTACTGCCGGTATGTTGGGGTTTTGTATACAAAATTTACTACACTGTGAGTAGTAAGTCGGGATGACAATACGTTAACATTGGACAATGAGTTAGCCAATGTGTAATATGACCCACAAGTCAGGGTTGACAGTACTAATGGAGTAATTGTGTAGACATAAATAATGTGATCGCTCTCAATACTGTTCACTGTGACTTTTATTTAAACTTGATTAAACTGGGATTCACTCACCAGTATTTCCCACTGACAAATGTTTTTAAAACGCGTTTCAGGTAACCCAATGTGACAGCCAATTAGTAAAAAGCCAGCTGGAGAGCACTGAAGGCTTGGGGATAATGTGGCTATAAAAGTTACCTAATAAACGATGTTTTAAATTCAATAAAATAGGGTTTATCCCTATAAATTGTATTGTAATAAGAAACTTGGGTTTTACCCATGTGATTATTAATATTAAATGAGGTGGTTTTACTCTGATAAACATTTCCTAACTACGGTCCTGATGTAAATTCCGCTGCAAGATTAAATAGCTGATACCACCGCTACTGAGTTCGCGTCCGCCCGTTCCCGGGATAAATAAGGGATCGGGGGTTGCGACAGGAGGTGGTATCAGAGCCTAGCCACTGGTCTGAGCCAAAGAAGTGTTTTGCTGACACTTAAAATTCTAATTTTTGTGTTAGGAAATAAATTATGGAAATATGTGCATTACTGTATTTATTTGTTATGTGTTATTTGACTATTTGTTAGTTTACAGTATGAGTGATGAAGGACCCTCAGACATGAATCGTCAGTTGTCTGATTCACCTAAGAGTGAAGGTACTTCTTCACAGCCTGCCCTTTCTGGGTATTCTGCTGATCAGGAAGAAGGAATGTTTGCTTTTAAAGCTCAGTAAGAAGAACCTTTCCCTCATAAGAAACGAGGATGGTTCAGTAAGGAAGCTTTTACTCGTAGGAAGAGAATGCGAAAGTTGCAACAGCAAAGAGCCTTAGCAGCCATTAAGCGAGAGACAGATGCCCATACACAGGATATGCTTAATAGAAGCCTAGCTAATTTCCATATCCTAGCTACAACTGCTGCTGACCCGAGTCTGGAACAACTAGTAGCCCCACAACCACAAAACCCAGACCAACCTATGGAGATAGAAAATCTTGACAACCAAGTGGAGATGCATGACTTTAACCCAGAAGAAATCCCTAGGATACCTGCACCAAACCCCCTGGACCCAAATTACGACCCCTGGTGGGACGATAATAGGGACTTTGTGCAGCGTTACCCAATCCATGAAGACGCACCCATACAGAACATAGGAGCCTACCCAGGTATGGACCCTTTAGATCCCTATTACCATGATAACTACATTAGGGAAATTTTAGAAGATCCTTACCAATTTCAGGAACTTTCACCCCCATATCAGGAACCCGCACCCCAGATTCCAAACCTAGTCCGAGAACCTGCACCCCCAATGAGTGCAGAAAACGTACAAGAACTTAGGACTTTCGGGGAGGAAATTTTAGAAAGCAGTGAGAGAATGCGTCAGGTGGGAGAGCGTCTCGTATGGAAATACGATGAGCGCAATATGGATTTTTGGATAAATCCATATCCGTGAATGTGAGAATGGAGGAAACGGTAGTAGTAATAATAAAATATAATAAAATAAAATAAAGTATGTGTATCCGGATGCATATTACTATTAGTGTGATTCTATTTCTGTTGGTATTGTAATTTTATTTCAGTACTAGTGTGTAATAGATGCATAATAGCATATGAATTGAGTAAAAGTAGCAATGATCTACGATTTTGGCTAGATTAAGTGTCATGAGATTAACTATATTAAGAGATTATTTGTGATATTAATATGGGATAAATGTTTAAAATTCAGATGGCCGACGAAGGAAATCAAGGAAATCTGAATAACGATAACCATAGTAACATTAACGTGGTTAATGAGAATCCAAGCGTCAATAACAATGGAAACCAGATGGATAATAGTGTCGTTCAACACATAGTGGCACAAGGAATCATAGATGCCTTGCCATTTATTATTCAAACGGTTCAAGAAGTGAATAATAAAAGTAAACATAGCAGTAAGCGACCAATTGAACCGGAAAACAGCGTGAACAATGGACCTTTACTTCAAATGCCTATTCCCAAAAGGAGAAGAACCATCCCTTATGGTTATTCTTATAAAGAATTCTGGTCTTGTAAACCAATGGAATTCTCAGGCAACGAAGGGGCCATTGCAACCCTACGCTGGATAGAAAAGACTGAGGCAGTCTTAAGGATAAGAAAGTGTGCTGATGAAGATAAGATATTGTTTGCTTCTAATCTATTTAAGAATTCAGCGCTAGAATGGTGGAACACTATCCTCCAATCAAGAGGAAGTGACAGAACCTATAATATGGAATGGGAAGAATTCAAGAACAAGGTAGAAAGGAAATTCTGCCCACCCAATGAGAAGGAACAGATAGCAAACAAATTCCTAAATCTTAGAATGACTGGTGTGGATAGTAAGGGATACACTAAAATATTCTTTGAATATGCTAGAATAGTGCCAACTCTTGCTTCACCAGAACCAGTGTTAATCTCCCGTTATATTTGGGGATTAATTGGAGAGATAAGACACGTAGTCAAGGCAGCTAGACCTCAAACCATAGAAGAGACTGTAGAACTAGCCAATACCTTGACAGATGAGCTAGTCCGTACTAGAGAAGAAGGCCAGAGGAAAAACCTAACCCAAAGGCTTACCCAAGAATTCCGTTCTGGGAATTACAACCGTAGGAATATGGGTTCTACCTCTACACCTTTCTGCAAAGTCTGCAAGAAAAAGCATTCAGGAAAATGCTCCACTCTTTGCAATTATTGCAAGATGCCAGGGCACAAGGAAGAAAATTGCAGGAAGAAATCCAGTAATGGATTATGCTATAACTGCGGGGAAAAAGGTCATATCAGAACAAACTGTCCAAAACTAACCCCAGCAGCAGACAACAAGAATACTAAAAATGCTAGAGCATTTGTTCTGACTGCAGATGAAGCCAAGATGATTCCAGATGTCATAGCTGGTACGTTTTTAGTTAATGATATTTTTGCTAAAGTATTATTTGACTCTGGTGCAAACCAAAGTTTTATTAATACATCATTTTGCAAATTTCTAAATCAGTCATTAACTAAACTACCACAAGAATGTTTAGTAGAGACAGCCAATGGAGAAATCATTAGGATTTCTGAAATCTTGCAGGGAGCAAGTATAGAAATTTTAAATCAGAAATTTATTGCAAATCTTTATCCCATGAATCTGGCAGGATTCGATGTTGTTTTAGGAATGGATTGGTTAATAGCCAATAAAACCAGTATTTTATGTGATCAAAAGTCAATACAAGTAAATTCACCAAAAGGTAAAACGATCACAATTAAAGGAGATAAACCCTTTAGATCCACTAAGTTCATCTCTGTGATGAAAACTGCAAGTTATATAAGAAAAGGTTCTATAGTGTATTTGATTTCTATAATCACTAACACTAAAGGAAAAGAACTAAAAGACATTCCAGTAGTATCTCATTTTTCAGATATATTTCCAGAAGAATTACCAGGACTACCTTCAGATAGAGAAGTTGAATTCAGAATCCATTTAATACCAGGAACATCACCGATTGCCAAAGCACCTTATCGTTTGGCACCCGCCGAAATGCAGGAACTAAAGAAACAATTAGATGAATTGTTAGAAAAAGGATTTATACAACCAAGTTCGTCTCCATGGGGAGCGTCAATACTGTTTGTTAAAAAGAATGATGGATCAATGCGTATGTGCATTGATTACCATGAATTAAACAAGGTCACAATTAAGAATCGGTACCCATTACCGAGAATTGATGATCTGTTTGATCAACTGCAAGGAGCTCGATTTTTCTCTAAAATCGATTTAAGGTCAGGATATCATCAATTAAAGGTACAGGAAGAGGACATTCCTAAAACCGCATTTAGAACAAGGTATGGACATTATGAATTTACTGTCATGCCATTTGGTTTAACCAATGCCCCAACTGCATTTATGGACATGATGAACCGAATATGTAAGCCATATTTGGATAAATTCATAATTGTTTTTATAGATGATATTCTAATTTACTCTAAGAGTAAAGAGGATCATGCAAAGCATTTGCACGCACTTTTAAGTTTATTAAGAAAGGAAAAGCTTTATGCTAAATTTTCTAAGTGCGAATTTTGGTTAGAACAGGTACAATTCCTTGGACATTTAGTCAATCATGAAGGAATTCATGTAGATCCAACAAAGATCGAGGCAATCACTAAATGGAAAACCCCTGAGTCACCAACCGAGGTTAGAAGTTTCTTAGGATTGGCCGGTTATTATAGAAGATTTATTCGAGATTTCTCTAGAATAGCCATTCCTTTAACTAAGTTAACCTGTAAATCCATTAAGTTTGAATGGGGACCAAAACAAGAAGAAGTTTTCAGAATTCTTAAGCAAAGATTAACCCATGCACCCATATTAGCATTACCAGAAGGAACTGAAGACTTTGTAGTCTATTGTGACGCCTCTAAATTAGGTTATGGATGTGTGTTGATGCAACGCCAGAAGGTTATAGCTTATGCATCTAGACAGCTTAAGAATCATGAAGAGAATTATTCGACTCATGATTTAGAGTTAGGAGCTATAATTTTTGCTCTTAAAATTTGGAGACATTACCTTTATGGTAGTAAGTTTACCATATTCACTGATCATAAGAGTTTAAGGTATATCTTCAAGCAAAAGGAGTTGAATATGAGACAAAGACGCTGGATGGAGATGCTTAGTGATTATGATTGTGATATCCAGTATCATGAAGGAAGAGCAAATGTAGTGGCAGATGCTTTAAGCCGAAAGTATCATGAAAAGCCAAAAAGGGTACGTTCTCTTAAATTAAATCTGCAAGTAGATTTAAATGATCAAATAAGAGAAGCACAAGAATCAGTAATCAAGGAAGATACTGAAAAATTAAAAGGTATGCTAAAAGAATTGGAACAAGGAATAGATGGAATTTGGAGATTTCATAAAAAGAGAATGTGGATACCTAAATTAGGAAATCTGCGTAACCGTATACTAGAAGAGGCTCATAAGTCTAAATATACGATGCATCCAGGAAGTGATAAAATGTACCAGGATTTAAAGAAAAATTTCTGGTGGATAGGAATAAAGAAGGACATAGCAGCCTATGTTTCTAAATGTCTAACTTGTTCACAAGTTAAGGCTGAACACCAGAAACCCTCAGAATTGCTACAACAGTTAGAAATGCTAGTGTGGAAATGGGAATTGATAACAATGGATTTTGTTACTAAATTACCCAAAACAAAGAAAGGAAATGATACAATATGGGTGATTATAGATAGGCTAACCAAGTCAGCTCATTTTCTACCAATGAAAGAAACTGTCAGTATGGAACAATTAGCTAAATTATATGTAAATGAAATTGTTTCTTTACATGGCATTCCTTTATCAATTGTTTCTGATAGAGATAGCCGATTTAACTCTCATTTTTTGTCAAGTTTCCAAAAGGCAATGGGAACCAAGTTAAAATTGAGCACAACTTATCATCCTCAAACGGATGGACAGAGTGAAAGGACAATTCAGACAATGGAGGACATGCTTAGAGCTTGTGTAATTGATTTTGGAGGTAATTGGGACGATCACTTACCTTTAATAGAATTTTCTTATAATAATAGTTATCATACAAGTATAAATGCTGCACCATTCGAAGCACTTTATGGACGAAAGTGTCGAACCCCAGTCTGTTGGGCAGAAATTGGGGAAAATCAACTATCTGGACCTGAGATAGTGCAAGAAACAACTGACAAGATTATTCAAGTCAAGGAACGACTGAAAGCAGCACGTGATCAACAAAAGAGTTATGCCGATAACCGACGCAAGCCACTGGAGTTTCAAGTAGGAGATAAAGTATTATTGAAAGTCTCTCCTTGGAAAGGAGTGGTAAGATTCATCAAAAGAGGAAAGCTAAGTCCCAGGTATATTGGACCTTTTGAGATTATTAAAAGAATAGGACCTGTAGCCTATCAGCTACAACTGCCAGAGGAAATGGCAAGGATACATGATGTGTTTCATGTATCTAATCTCAAAAAGTGTTTAGCTGATGAATCCCTGATAATACCTCTTAAGGATATAGAGGTAAATGAACAACTCAAGTTTATAGAAAGGCCTCTACAAATTGAAGACAGGAAAGTCAAAAATCTCAAGCATAAGAGATTAATTCTAGTCAAAGTGAAGTGGGACTCCAAAAGAGGACCAGAGTACACATGGGAGCTTGAATCAGAAATGCAAAAGAAATATCCGCATTTATTCCAGTAGATCTCGAGGACGAGCTCTAAAACAAGGTGGGGAGAATGTAACAACCCTCGGTAAAACCGACACTTTCATAGTATTTCCGACGCCCTATTATATCTTAAAAATACCCTTATATGTCTTTAAATACACCCCGTATGTGAAAACCGAGCCCGAAATACGTTATAGTATTTAAAATAAATTAAAAACAATAAATATTAAGTTGAGGCGGGCCGCGTAGACCCACCCTAATCTTTACGCGGGCGGTATGAAGGTCAGAACCTGATTCCGTCTGATTTCTTTAGTTCAAACGGGCCGCGTAAGCCTTAGCTTACATTTACACGGGCCGCGTAGGATCAAGATGGTGGCGCAGCCCTGAGCTGACACGTGTGGACATCGTGGCGGGTCTGCTTGGTGAGCCGGACAAGCTACGCGTTGACCGAATGTTGACGCGGGCCGCGTAGACCTATGTCTACCCTTACGCGGGCCGCGTGGAGACCAGTTTCAGCAACTATAAATAAAGGGCTTCGGATCTCAGTCGAACTCGCTCACAATTTCATTCTCAATCTCAAATTCTGTAGTAGTGTTATTATACTCGGGTATAATACCCCCTAATTAGCGAGGTTCTGCTCCGTTGTAAGTATTATAACCCCAGTTTCATAATAGTTACGCTGCCCGATTGATTTAGGGTTCCGTAACAACTGTCGTGGTTCTGCCCGACGTAGTTGTTGGAATACCGTCTCGGGAAGGGTATCATTAATATTTTCAAAGGGTTATGATACTAACCAATGTACATTTGTATAAATTATAGATTATATCCAGGAAACCCTTAAGCGAAGCCTAAGATAGCAATGTGAGTTTATCCTCTTTTTGTTAATCTTTTTGGTAATGTTTTACCAAACCTTAAATGTTTTACCATGAAATTTAGCAGTGATTGAGTCTTTGTAGTTCTTCAATTACTGCCGGTATGTTGGGGTTTTGTATACAAAATTTACTACACTGTGAGTAGTAAGTCGGGATGACAATACGTTAACATTGGACAATGAGTTAGCCAATGTGTAATATGACCCACAAGTCAGGGTTGACAGTACTAATGGAGTAATTGTGTAGACATAAACAATGTGATCGCTCTCAATACTGTTCACTGTGACTTTTATTTAAACTTGATTAAACTGGGATTCACTCACCAGTATTTCCCACTGACAAATGTTTTTAAAACGCGTTTCAGGTAACCCAATGTGACAACCAATTAGTAAAAAGCCAGCTGGAGAGCACTGAAGGCTTGGGGATAATGTGGCTATAAAAGTTACCTAATAAACGATGTTTTAAATTCAATAAAATAGGGTTTATCCCTATAAATTGTATTGTAATAAGAAACTTGGGTTTTACCCATGTGATTATTAATATTAAATGAGGTGGTTTTACTCTGATAAACATTTCCTAACTCGGTCCTGATGTAAATTCTGCTGCAAGATTAAATAGCTGATACCACCGCTACTGAGTTCGCGTCCGCCCGTTCCCGGGATCGATAAGGGATCGGGGGTTCCGACACCATCAAACTTAGGAAATTCGATCTTCCCAAGTCTATACAATCTTTCTGTCCTTGAATTAACGATACCTGAACTTTCTGATTGAGTATCACCTTATGAGTGCCTAGTAAAATTGGTTTGATTAAGCACGATTTTATCCATCAATTGTTTCAATTCATTGAAGGATTTATCAGTCTTTTCCATGAATGCCTCAAATTTTAACAAAGAAGTGGTATGGTTTTGAATCATTTTTTAAATTTCAGCTTGGCTTCTTGTTGTAGTCATGATTTGTTACTATGCAGAGATCAACGAAGCATATGAAGAATGAAGATTGATGGATTGGATTGATCAACAATAATCAAATCAGAGTTTAGAAATGAAACATAGCACAAGAATCAGTTGATCAAGGAGTAATCAATCGATGAGCAAAAAAAAAAGATCGAAGGAAGAAGATTATTGCTAGAAGAACAGAAGAATGGATTGGAGCTCCGATGAGGATCGGTAGCTCTGATACCAATGATATGTGATGTATTTGTGAGGTGGATAATGGTGGTGAGTTAATCGGAGAAGAAGAGAAGGGAAGACAACAAGAGAAATAGCTCAATCAACAGTTGTCCATTAAACCACTTTTCAACCGTATCTAACAATCACTAAGCTAGCTAACTATTAACTACCTTACTAATTACAACTATAACCCTTCTACTATTGAATATTACAAGATAGTCCCTGAACTCATAAAACCCACATATCATACAAACTTTATTAAAGTGGTAAGAGTTAGGATTTTATAAACACTGTTAAAGGTTCGAGCATTCTTGTAGAGATACCGGCCCGACCCAATGGGTTTAAAGTGGTAAGAGTTAGGATTTTACCAACATTGTTAAAAGTTTTAGCATTCTTGTCTCGATACCGGCCCGACTCAATCTGTTACTAAGAGTTAGGATTTTACCAACATTTTACCAACATTATAGACCAATTGGTATTTATAAGGCTTTTGATTTATAGTAACAGATTCATCTTTCAAAACAATTCTGTGATCAAAAGCCCTATGAGGAGGTAGACTAGTAGGTGTTTGGAACACATCATCAAATTCTTTCAAAAGTTTATCAAAAACCTCAGGACTTACAGGGTTAGGCACTAATGTCTCATGCTGAAAAACATCTACTTTCAAACTGTACACATGACCCTGAATTAAATGATCATCACTTGTCAACAATTGGTTCATAACTTCCATTGAACACAATGACAACTTGTTAATATGACTGCCCTTTAATTGATAAGACTTGTTCCGCACCCTAAATTGCATAGTAAGGTCTTTGAAATTCCAAACAATGTCCCCAAGTGGTAGGAGCCACTTTACACCCAATACAATGTCATAAGTTGCCAAAGATATAACTAACACATCAGCTTTAAACCATAGACCCTGCATCTGCCATTCAAAGTTTCTGCATATTTTCTTGCACATTACTGGTATCCCATTGGCAACCCCAACCTTCATAGGATTGATGTCTTCTAATTGACAATTAAGCTTAATGGCTAATTTTTCATCTTGGAAGTTATGTGTAGAACCTGAATCGGTGAGGATTCTCAAGGTCTTAGTTCCAATATTGCCAACAACTTGCATGGTTGAGAAAGAAGGAACCCCTGTTAGTGCATGTATTGAAATCATTGGATCATTGGTAGTGGTATCAATAATGGTTTCAGAATCTTGTTGGATACCAAGGTCCCCTTCCTCATCATCCTCAATTTCTAAAACATAAAGTTGTTTATTGGGACACTTATGGGTTGAAGTGAATTTTTCAGGGCACCAAAAACATTCACCCCTAAGACTCTTAGCTTCCATTTCCTTATTTGGTACATTCAGCCTGTTTTTGTTAGGACAAATTATTTGGTTCAAGGGTGGTGAGGGTAGTAATGGTAAATGATTGTTGTTAACTGGTGGTTTAAGAACTGAATTAAGTTTGTAAGGAATTTGCCAGTTTGATTAGAGTATGGTTTGGTTTTGACAATAAGGTTTTGTTGGCCATATCTTGCTTCTTGGAAAACTTATAGGCCTCTTTCATATTATTGGGTTCAAACATCCTAACTGGTCCTGCCAATTCAGGGTTCAAACCATTCAAAAATATGCTAATAGCATATTCTTCACAAATACCCACCCTCAACAAGTTTTCATCAAATTTTTCACAATATTCCTCCCTGTTTAAACAGTAGATCTGAGAACACCCATTGCATCACTATATTGATGTGTAGAAAATCTTCTAACACATTTCCTGAATATTCAGCCCATGTAACTTCTGCCTATAGGCTTAGTTAATTGCTTAACAAACGAAGAATGCCCACTTCATAGCTTTGCCTTCCAAATTAATTGCTGCATACCTGACCTTGAAGACTTCTGGTGTGTCATCAACATCAAAGAAGTGTTCACACTTGCAAATCCAGTCTTCAACTTCTTGACCATCAAACTTAGGAAATTCGATCTTCCCAAGTCTTTACAATCTTTCTGTCCTTGAATTAACGATACCTGAACTTTCTGATTGAGTATCACCTGATGAGTGCCTAGTAAAATTGGTTTGATTAAGCACGATTTTATCCATCAATTGTTTCAATTCATTGAAGGATTTATCAGTCTTTTCCATGAATGCCTCAATTTTTAACAAAGAAGTGGTATGGTTTTGAATCGTTTTTTCAATTTCAGCTTGGCTTCTTGTTGTAGTCATGATTTGTTACTATGCAGAGATCAACGAAGCATATGAAGTATGAAGATTGACAGATTGGATTGATCAACAATAATCAAACCAGAGTTTAGAAATGAAACAGAGCACAAGAATCAATTGATCAAGGAGTAATCAATCGATGAGCAAAAAAAAAGATCGAAGGAAGAAGATTATTGCTAGAAGAACAGTAGAATGGATTGGAGCTCCGATGAGGATCGGTAGCTCTGATATCAATGATATGTGATGGATTTGTGAGGTGGATAATGGTGGTGAGTTAATCGGAGAAGAAGAGAAGGGAAGACAGCAAGAGAAATAGCTCAATCAACAGTTGTCCATTAAACCACTTTTCAACCGTATCTAACAACCACTAAGCTAGCTAACTATTAACTACCTTACTAATTACAACTATAACCCTTCTACTATTGAATATTACAAGATAGTCCCTGAACTCATAAAACCCACATATCATACAAACTTTATTAAAGTGGTAAGAGTTAGGATTTTATAAACATTGTTAAAGGTTCGAGCATTCTTGTAGAGATACCGGCCCGAACCAATGGGTTTAAAGTGGTAAGAGTTAGGATTTTACCAACATTGTTAAAAGTTTTAGCATTCTTGTCGAGATACCGGCCCGACTCAATGGGTTTAGGCCTAAAACACATGGATTTACAAAGACCAGATCCCATATTTCTCTTATATAAAGCCAGCTTAGCTAAATCTGCATTGTGATTTGTGAAGGACCCTCTTCCCTAATCACTATTGGAGATATCATTTTACAATAAATGCTTCTAAAAACTACTCGAAAAATAGACTTAAAAATCAAAATTAAAAAAATGCCTCAAAAGACAGAAACCGCTCCAAAAGAAGACTCTTTTGAAGTGGTTTATAGGAACCGCTTCAAAAAATCACTATTTTAGAACGGTTTGTATACGTTTTATTATTTTATACAAATATTTTTAATATTTTGCTAAAAACTAATCATATTCCTACTGCCTAAATATTTGTTCCCACCCTCCAACATCTTAAGGGTAGAGGGCATGGTGCCCATCCTCTCTTGGAGGATGATTTGCCACGTAGGCGTCACATCATAGTCATCCCAAGGATGGTGCATCCCACAAAACTAATGAAAATGGGAGGATGGTCCTAGATGATCCTACCCCACCACTTTTATATTTTTAATTTTTTAATCTTCTACTTTTTTAAACATTTAACAAATAAATTAACAAAATATTTTAATTAATATTAAAAAACATTACATAAACTTAAAAAAAACATAGACTTAAAAATAAAAACATAGACTAAAAAAATAAACTTAAATAAAAAACGTAAACTTAAAAAAAATCCTAATATATTAAAAAAAGCTACTAGTCTTCGTCCTTCATGTGGTCGCCTGGTTCGTTTTGAGCGTTGTTCCAAATGTACTCCACCAAGTCCGCTTGTAGGTTATGATGTGTGTACTCGTTTCGTAGAGCGAACGTGTTCAAATCTTGTTGTTCCCCACTAACTGGAACAGAATTTCCGGTAGACGCTTTTTCCTCGTACTCGCATATCGCTCTACCTTCGTCTTCAATGACCATGTTATGAAGGATGATACAAGCGTACATAATGTGTCGTAACTTCTTTGGTGTAGCCGAACGTGCTGAATGTTCAATGATATGCCATTTTTTTGTAGACCTCCAAAAGCCCGTTCAATATCTTTTCTCGCACCCTCTTGATACTTCGCAATTTTTTTTTCTTTTTTCGTCTGTCGGGTGCGGAATAGTTTTAACGATTGTCGAGTACGTTGGGTATATTCCATCTGCTAGGTAGTAACCTCGCCTGTATTCCACCCCCGAAACCGTAAAACTTGTGTCTGGACCTGTTCCCGCCACTACATCGTCAAATATCTGTGACTGGTATATGGTGTTAAGGTCATTGAGCGAACCAGGTAGACCAAAAAAAGCATGCCAGATCCAGAGATCCTGTGACGCAACAGCCTCTAGAATAATAGTCGGATGTCCATGATCTCCCCTAGTATACTGACCTTGTCAGGCAACTGGGCAATTCTGCCACGGCCAGTGCATGCAGTCAATGCTCCCGAGCATTCCTGGGAAACCATGTCTCTGTTCGTGTGCTTGATATAATTTTTGAACGTCGTTTGCGTTCGGTCTCCGCAGGTATCTCTTGCTATATAATTTGACAACCCATTCGCAAAACTTGTGCAAACATAGACGTGCGGTTCTTTCGGACATCCTTAAATACTCGTCTAATGCATCGGGTGCGTAACCGTATGCCAGTTGGCGAATGGCCGACGTACATTTTTGTAAATTACTGAATCCCCTTTGCCCCCTAGCGTCGTTTCGCAGTGTAAAAAACGGATCAGACTGGGCCATGTCGCCTGCGATACGTAAAAAAAGTCGACGACTCATGCGGAACCGACGTCGAAAAATCGTCTGTGTACACGGGTTCGTCGGCAAAATAATCGGCTACTAGTTTATTGTGAGCGGCTATACATTTAAAACGAAAAATTTATGAAATTAATTATAAAATACATTTTCACATCTATATAAAACATATGGAAAAAATAGTAAAGTATCTTCTTGGTCTCGGTTTAATTTTGCTCGTCTAGTTAGCCGTTGGGACGACGCTTCATCACCAGCCATGAAGACCTGAGCCGCGTTCATAATCATGTTTTCCATAAATGCGTCATTCTCTTCCGAAGATGATGAATACCACGTAGACGAAGATGATGAAGAAATGGAAGAAATGGAAGAAGGTGAAGTCATGGTAATTTTTGAGAGAGAGATGGGGTGGTAGTGGGTAAAAAATGGTATAAAAATTATTGAGTTTTTATAAAAAGGGAAGATGGTTTATAAAATGTGAGAGAGATATGAGATTGTAGTGGGTGAAAAGTTGTGAAAAATGGTGTAAAAGAGGTGAGTATTTATAAAAATGGGAGTGAATTTGGTATTTATTTTAAATATAGCCGTTACTTTTTAAATTAAAAGTTGAATGTAATTTTTTTTATTTCAACGGTAATAAAGAGCCTCGGTCCCCACATTTTTTTGTCGTTTTCTGCCCGTCTCAAACGTCTTGGTGTCAACGGAGAGGACGGGGACCGGGGGGGGGGGGGGGGGGATGGTGTTGCGTCGGCGCCGGTCCTCAACGCGTATGGGGACGTACCCCATACCACACAGCCTAACCCTAATTGATCACCTCACTTCTCCGTAATCATTTGGTCATCTTCTCCCCCAATTCCCATCACTCTAGTCGGAAAGCTGGTTGATTTTATGAAGCGGTTTGGTTTTATTATTTTGTAGGGTTTTTTAACATTGTACTTTTTCCTTTTAATTGTTCTAGAAATGGTTTTGAAACCACTTAAAAATACCCCGATTTTTTTGGAACGATATTTTTTGAAGCAGTCACAAAACCGCTTCAAAGTCCCTTTTGCACCACCTTAAAAATTGAATTTGTATTAGTGAGTCTAGGGGTGTGGAAGAAACGAATTATAACTGAAACCTGAACCATTAACCGGAAAAATAGTTGAATTTAACTGAAAACTAACCAAACCAATCGGTTATAGTTATGGTTATGGTTAAGCAATCTTCCATAACTAAATTAGCCAAAAGCGAGAACCGAACTTTTAAGATATATAATTCAAGTTGGTAAACATTGTGTTTTTATTTTTTAATAGCTTGAAACGTTTGTTGTTACTTTATAATCAAGTTATAAAGTCTTAACTACTAGGTTTTTTTTATATAAATCATATTTTGTCTTTCTAGAAACTAATAGAGATCATTCGGGTATGATAGTTCATTTCATATTTTATAAATTCATAGATTTGTTCTTCATTTTTCAATAACATGT
This sequence comes from Helianthus tuberosus, assembly GCA_030545235.1. Classification (NCBI taxonomy): domain Eukaryota; kingdom Viridiplantae; phylum Streptophyta; class Magnoliopsida; order Asterales; family Asteraceae; genus Helianthus; species Helianthus tuberosus. The sequence goes on from CM060363.1 coordinate 65,768,844, forward strand.
ATTCGTTATGTTTTTCACATTAATCATGCATATTTTTATGTATAAATGAGCATAGAACACCATAATCGTACCATCTTTAGTTTCAAAAAAAAAAAAAAAAAAAAACACATCGGACAATTAACCAAACATAACTGAAACCGATCCATAACTGACGGTTAACCGAACCATGTTTAACCAACCATCGCTCGTTGTTTTGGTTAAGCAATTCTCCATAGTCGAAATTCAGTTATGGTTAAGCCTCAATTACCATTGACGGTCAAATGGTTCCGCAGACAGCTAAGTTCAAATATCTAGGATCGTTTGTACAAAGTGATGGGGAGATAGATAGTGATGTAGTTCGTCGCATCCAAGCTGGATGGTGTAGGTGGAGAATAGTAACTGGGGTATTGTGCGACAAGAGGTTTCCAACTAAATTAAAGGGGAAATTCTATAGTGTTGCAGTTAGACCTGCTATGCTTTATAGAACAGACTGTTGGGCCATAAGAAGGCACATGCGCGTAAGATGGAAGTAGCAGAGATGAGGATGTTAAGATGGATGGGTGAGCATATAAGGTTGGATCGGATAAAAAATGAAGTTCTTAGGGAAATGTTAGGAGTGACTAGTATATCAGATAAGATACATGAATGGAGATTGAGATGGTTTGAACATGTCAAGAGGAGACAGTTGATAGCGCCAATTAGAGCAGTGGAATCCTTGACTGTGGAGGGGAGGAGGAGTAGAGGTAGGCCCAAAATTACTTGGGATGAGCGGATTAGGCAGGATTTGGTAGAGTTGCGCCTCTCTGCGGACATCGTACATGATAGGGGTCTATGGAGACATATGATTAAGGTTAAGGACTTTTGAGAGAGAGGGAGAGAGAAAGAGAGGATTGGGGGGGGGGGGGGGAGGGGTTTCTAATTTGATTGATTTGTAGGGGCTTACACTGTGTTCCCAAGTATCTTTTAATAGAGGGCGGGGAAGAAAAATGAATTAAGAGAGAAAAGGAAGGAAAAGATGTGATTTTTTTCGTGTTGCCAAGTTTAATGAAAAAGTAAAGGAAAAGAGAAGAAATCAAGCATTTTATGTGTTCCCGAGTTAGGAGGAAAAGAAAAGAAAGAAACAATTTTACCATTATACCCTTTAAACATAAAACATTTTAATTAGATTTGAGGGTAATTAAACCTTCTATCCTTAAAAAATCTCGGGAACATGGTTTTTTCATATTTTATCTCTATTCTTTCCCCCCCCTTGTTAAATGAGACTCGGGAACACAGTGTTAGAGTTCCTATTTGCATGTGATTATCTTTCTGTAGATATGGCTATTTGTGGTCTTATGACTTCTCTGTATGTTTCTACCTTACTATTTTACCCATCCACAGCCTTGGGTCTGTTATTTGGTCGTGTCTATGTCTTGTTACTAGTGTCGGGGGTCTATCTGGAAGCGGCCTCTGTGTCCCTAGGGATAGATGTAATGTTTGCATACATCCCACCCTCCCCAGACCCTAGCATTAGCTTGCTATGTAGGGGATTTACTAAGTATGATTGTTGTTGTTGTTGTAGTATTGTTTTTACATAAAACAATTGAAGGGGTTTTAAGCATTTGAAAACACTTTAAACTACATTCAATGTTCCGATCCATTTGACCTGTTTCTTGTTTACCTGTTTGATACAAACTATAACCTATACCTAAGCGTTTATAGGTTTTTACATAAAACAATTGAAGGGGTTTTAAGCATTTGAAAACACTTTAGACTACATTCAACGTTGCCGATCCATTTGACCCGTTTCTTGTTTACCTGTTTGATACAAACTATAACATATACCTAAGTGTTTATAAGTAAACATGTATTTTGGTTTTGGCAGGCCTTACGGTGGGACTAAAGTCCTTTTACTATAGGCATTCTTATGATCAAAATGGTTACGGTTAATCACAAATGCTTTTATTTATTTACTTTCTGCAAAATAATTATCTAAGTTGCCTTAATCATTGTATAAAACACTTGTTATACACAGTAAATAATGTTTATGTATTCCAGAATTCCACTGTGTACTTATCTGTTATTATCTTTTTTTTTAATATGTTATTATCATTTTCTCGTCTCTCTGATTCCTGTCAACAAATGCAAAAAAAAATGAAAAAATATATGCCCCCATGCAGGATCGAACTACAGACCTCCAGTTTACAAGACTGGCGCTCTACCACTGAGCTATAGGGGCTGATGCATGTCATTATCCACACAAAACTCTAATAATAAACCCTAAAAGTTCATCAAACAAAACCCTGTAAATCATCATCTCACTCATCCTTCGTACGAAGGTTTTGAAAATGGCGAATTCTAGGGTTTGTCTTCTCCGCCATAACTTAAACGCCTTGTTCCCCCCTTGTTCCACCTCTATGCTTTCTCGGTCAGCCTTACCTGCCCGTAGATTCGTTACATCTGCTTCAAAAGAATCGTTAATTACTTCACCATCCACCGAACAATCCGCTAATAAGAACCCTCGTTGGAAGCCAATGTGCTTGTATTATACTCAAGACAAATGCACTATGGTAAAGTTACCTCTTTTTTTTATAATGTTTTTTTTTATTTATTTATTATTATCAGTTGATGGTTAATATTGTTTTCTGTAGATGCAAGATTCTTGTCACCTGCAGAAGTTTAATCATAGTTTTTGTTTGGAGGATTTTGTGGATGATGGTGAGTATAAAAACAGGCATTCTGAGGATTTGGATTTTTTTCTTGTGCTTGATTTGGAGGGGAAGGTTGAGATTCTTGAGTTTCCTGTTTTGATGATTGATGCCAGGAGTATGGATGTTGTTGCTTTCTTTCACAGGTATTTTGTACCCATTAGCTTAAGTATTTATCTTTTTCAGTATATTGTGTTTGTTCATCATAATTAAGTTTGCTAGGGATTTATTGTAGTTAGCTTAAGAATCCATGTAAAAGAGCCAGAAGTTATGTTACCCTTAAGAATATCTCACGTCATTCCGTTCACAGAAGAGATCATAAGTACTGCCTGACCGAGTGACCTCAAATGCCACCAACAACCCATGACCTAGTGGTCTAGTTGGTATTTAGGTGTAAAAAATGTTGTTAAAAATAATACCACCAACATGTTTTTGGTGCCCCGGTTGTGGATGAGAGGAGAAATCAGCAGTTTAGTGTGTTCGGAGATCGGAGGGAGTAATTCAGGAACAAAGCTGTGAGCTTTTGGGTGACCTTTTGGGATGTCTCCAGTTCTCCACTTGGGCAACCAAAAACAAAGCCGTGATCTGCTTGTGAGCAAAGCGGACGATACTTGTTGGTATGAGGGCCATATGTTATAACTTTGACTCAAAACTTTTGCTCATTACTGCAACTTTAACTCATTCATGGATGTTGTAAAGGAGGCGTGGTAGATCTAAAGTGTATTGTTGTTTGATACCAGATACCATTTTTCTATGTTCCAACTTCCAGTTTCTAACTTGTTCATGTTGTAGTTATATAATTCGGGAATGTTGGATTGCATCGCATCCAGGCTGGTTGGTGTAGGTGGAGAGCAGCCACAGGGGTATTATGTGACAGGAGGTTCTCAACTAATTTAAAGGTGAAGTTTTATAGGGTTGTAGTTAGACCTGCTATGTTGTATGGGACAGAGTGTTGGGCTATCAAGAAGACACAAGCACGCAAGTTGGAGGTAGCAGAGATGAGGATGTTAAGGTGGATGTGTGGACATACAAGGTTAGATCGGATTAGAAATGATGTTGTTAGGGAAAGATTAGGAGTAACTAGTATATTAGATAAGATACAGGAGGGGAGTTGAGATGGTTTGGGCATGTGATGAGGAGGCATACGATAGAGTCGGTCAAAGCAGTGGAACCTCTAATTGTGGATGGGAGGAGGAGTAGAGGTAGGCTCAAACTGACTTGGGATGAGCGGATTAGGCAAGATTTGTTAGAGTTGCACCTCTCTGAGGACATGATACAGGATAGAGGTCTATGGAGATGTATGTAGGATTAAGGTTAGAGACGGATAGGAGCAGGTTTATCTATGTCTTAGCGTTTAGGTGGAACTTGCATGTGATTGTTGCTCATATGTTTATATGTGGTCTTATGCCTTTTTCTTTTGTATCTACTTTACTATTTTACCTTGTCACCACCTATTTTGCCTATTATTTGGTCGTTTCCAATGTTTTGTTTCTCTGAGTCTGTCTCGTCTACCATTAGATTCTTATGCCAGGGGTCTTTTTGGAAGCAGCCTCTCTATCCCTAGGGATAGAGGTAAGGTTTGCCTACATCCCACCCTCCCTAGACCCTGACAATAGCTTGCTATATGTGGGATTCACTGGGTATGGTGGTTGTGTTGTTGAATGTTGGATTGCATCACATAGCTTAAAAGCTGCCATTGTTTGAGTTTTTACTAATATGTGTAATTGTAATGACTTTCTGCTTCAGGTTTGTTAGGCCTACAGAAATGTGTGAAGAAAGAATTAATCAATATATTGAAGGAAAATATGGAAAGCTAGGAGTTGACCGGTATGTTTGTATCATACGTACTGTGGATGACTCATCTGTTATAATGTTCATGATAAAAGTGCAACTAATTAGCATACAAGTTAAAACCTCCTTTAATGTTAATGATCTGTGACAAATCGATTGGTCTAACGGCTTTACAGTGTCTGGCATGATACAGCTATTCCATTTGATGAAGTAATTGCACAATTCGAAGAATGGATGCAAAAACATAGCTTGTGCAACAAGGAACCTGATAGCCCCCTTCATCGCGCTGCATTTGTAACCTGGTATTTTCATAGCTCTTCCGATGAACCGATAAGCTTGTTATGCTAAAAATTTATAGCTGTATAAACCTACATATATTATGTTTTGCATGTTCCATGATCTTTTTGCTAAAAGATTATTTTTTTTTTTTTGAATTTAAAATGCTAACTTAACTATGAATTTATGATTATGTGCACTAGTGGGAACTGGGATATAAAGACAAAAATACCCCAGCAATGCAAAGTTGCAAAAATGAAGCTGCCTTCATACTTCATGGAGTGGATCAACTTAAAGGACGTATATCTCAACTTCTACAAGAGGCGGGTGAGTATGCAACTGACTCTAAACCTCAATTTTAGAAGTGTAATAAGTAGAAGACTGATTTGATTTTGCTGCGAATATAACGATTTTAGGCTGCTGGAATGCGTACGATGATGAACGAACTGAAGATACCGTTGTTAGGAAGTCATCATCTTGGAATCGATGACACGAAGAACATAGCGCGAGTGTTGCAGCGTATGCGCATGGATGGTGCAGAACTGAAGATTACTGCAAGGAGAAACCCTTTAATTCCGGAAAAGGTTGAGTTTCTCTTTGAAAATCGTATCAAGTAGTTGTTGTGTTCTAGAGGCCATGTTCTTCTTCAAGTGGCCGTCGGTTTTAAGGCAGGACAAATGTGTAATTTCAACTGTTTTGAACTGTTTCTTAATTATCAGCCGATTTAGTTAATATATTAAAAATTAGGCTAATACGGAATACCTTACGGATTTCCTGCTCAAGTTAGATACATCAAAATGAGTTTTACATTGATGTTTTTAGTTTGATATAAAATTGATTTTTATAATACTTATTTAATTAGTTATATAAAACTGTTAAAATATATTAAAGGTATCGAACAATGTTGATGAGAACTTTAACCGTGACATGGTTTTGGTTCGTCCGCAATAAAGTTATTAAACGATGTGATGTGGCTCGTTGTTTTGTTGAGCTGATTCATCACAAAGCTTACAATAATGAAAGTTTCTTCAAGGCTAATAAATCGTTTGATACCGACATCAATACACGACATCCTAACCTAGATTCCGACACTCCCATAGAATATAGATCAAAAGTCAAAGTCGTTCACTCCCACTTAACAAAAAGAAGGAAAAAGGGAAGTCAAACTTGCAGTTATCGATATCAACATTTGGCCTTGGAAGGGCTGGCCCTTTAATTCTTGTATTGTTCGACTCAATGATGGTTTATCTGCATATAGAGGTGTCTACTTATCATTAAGAGAAGTTTCGGCTTCTGTTCGAAGAGTGTTAGAGATTTTAACGCCAAAGTTAAGTGGCTTATCTTGACGATATGGTCAACAGTTGGGCATACACTCTGCAGAGGTATGTTTGGTATATATGATATCAAGTTTTTAACTGTTTTTTCTTTATGTTGATTTTATGTGTTTTACATGTCAGTCTGGAGGCACCTCCTCAACTGATGTAAAACAAGATCTCCAGCTACTACTACAAGTGGTGTATGCTTATATCGGTTTTGCCCTAACTGCTTATTCAAACTCAAAAGCGCGATGCAACGAAATTTGACTTCCGAGTGGGATGACATAAACTCAAGTAACTGGACAACGGAGTATGTTCATGATGTAGTTACATCATTATCTTAAAATTTTTAAACATCCGTAAGGGAATTTTGTACATTGCAACGCAAGGATAATATTAGGACGTTTGTTTGAAGGTCGAGAACACGGGAGCTGTGAATTTGAAGTTTCTTGAAGGAAATGGAGTAACCACAGGGATGGCTGGAGTCATTCAGATAACAGCAGCAGTGCAACTGTACATGGATTGTATTCAGAACTAACATATAAAAATGTCGCCGCGGCTGTGTTAGACCTTTAAACCGAAACCGAAACAGACTTTTGGTTTCACTGTAAATTTCAGACGCTATGCCTTTGTTCTCTTTAGTTAGGTAATTTTGATGACTGCCATTTGTGGATATACACTTACCCTCAAGAGATTAAAGAAAAAAACACAATTTTTATTTTTTGACTTATTAGTGATTAGAAGTATCCCAACGTACCACTGTTAGTTAGATAGTTATTTTCTTCTTTTCTATGTATACTTTATATTTCGTTTGATCATAATGCTTGTCTTATTCATTATGAAATCAGACTCGAATAAACCGAAATTTGAGTCGAACCAAATTTGAATGACGAATTAGAATTCGGGTTTTCATAATATGATGGATTTATTAGTCCATACATAGTCTTGGTTGGTTTTAAGCAGTGAAACTGCAAATTCAATTGAACGTCAATAGTAATTATAACATAACTAGGTTATGTGCCCATGTGTAACACAGTGTAACAAATAAAAATACTATAAAACTTAAAATTATAATTAACTGAAGTAAAGTATTAGCATATATAACGCGAAAGCTAAATATACATATAATAATTAACAAAATACACAAGTAGTTCATATGTCCCCAAAAGTTTTAAGGCACTCATCCGGATTTCTTTTGATTGATCGGAATGATGTGGACACATTGCACTTTCATGCTGACTATCTTCCACAAGTCGTCAAAAGCTATTGGCAATTTAGACCATACAATACAAAAAAGAAAAAAAAAATAATTTTAAGAAAGTGACTGTTTGAAATGTTTAAATCACTTAATTGGAGATATCATCATAATTGTCATTTCTGGCTATTAAAAAGCCATTGGATCATATAACAAACATGTGATGATAAAAAGCCATTGGATCATTTAACAAACATGTGATGATGTGATTAAGATTGCTTATTATTTCATATAAGTGATGCTCCAGTTGACTTCTTCGTTTATCTATAATGATTGTCACGAATGTAATATATATGTTAACATAAAATAGCCCCTTGACGTGCGAAGCGTACGCAACTTAATTACACATGTTAAAAAAATTCAAACCCTAAACACGCATAGGTTAAACACAAAATCGCGCATGAGCAAACACAAAAATCACGCATGAGAAACCCCTAATTACGCATGTGGTCACACAATTCACGCATGAGTAAAACCTAATTACGCATGTGTTTTTTTGAACGGCAAATTTGGATCACTGACGGACCACTAAAGTATCATCGTGCCACCAGCGGAACCACCCGATCATATCCATCTCCACTAGGCAATAATGCTTACACACCAATTCAGGAGGAAACCCAATAAATCTGGGAAATACCCCCTTGTGAGAATCGAACCCAAGACCTAATGGTCCCAAGGCCTTATCTGACCCCCAAGATGCCATTAGGCTATAATGCCATGGGCTAATTACGCATGTTGTATGCATAATTACGCATGGTGGTTGCGTACGCTTCGCACGTTAAGGGACTTTTGTATTTTCAACTTTTTCTATATATGAAAGGATAGATCGAAAACCTACCTTAGTTAAAAAAACCACGAAAAATTCATCTCCACCATCTATCTTATGTGAACAATGGTGGATATTAAAAAGATACAAAAAACGTACTTTTTCAGACGATGTAACAGTCTGACAAAAGGTGTAACAACTTTACACTCTCTCTGACACAAAAAATGTGACAACTACATCGTTACATAAAAATTCTCGTGTCTAAAACAATGTAACACATTTTTTACGCTCGTTACAAAATAAAAACTTCGTAAATTATAAGTTCTAAAATCCATACACTTCATATAATAAAATGAAGGGTGTTGATGTACAAGTGCATAAAGTGAAAATATTATACATATTGGTAATGTTAGCGTATTATGAATAGTAGGAGGTAATGGTAGTGTATTATGTATAATAGGTGGTAATGGTAGTGTATTATGGATGATATGATAGATGAAAATGAAAGTTTATTCAAAGTAGTGTACAAAAAACATGTTATATCATGTTCATACATATAGATGAACATGTGCATTTCTAATATTGGTAATGTAAAAAGTATTGTATTACGGACGGTAGTGTAAATGAAAGTGCAATTGTCTAATACTGGTAATGTATTACGGAAATTGTCAAAGAAATGATACATATGCACATGTGCATCGATAATTGTTACTCGATTTTTTATTAGGGACGAAATATAGCGATTAAAAAATATTAAAAAAAATTTGTGTGTTTTTTAGACTTTTTAGGTTTTTTTGGTTGTGTTCACATTGGTTCTTATGGTTCTTGCAATTAAGGGTGGTTTTTAACGGATCCTTATCATATGTATGTATGTATGTATGTATGTATGTATGTATGTATGTATGTATGTATAGAGTATCTATTCAATGTGGTTTTCTTATATTATGATTTATGATCCTTAGTTGAAAAATTGTTTAGATGAGTCTCGATTATAGAACTTCCAAACATTACCTGTTGTTTCATTTACAACTTGTAACGTTTTGATGGTTTTGTTTAAGATAATTCTTTTTTTTTTTAAATGTAGACATAATCATGCCGATTTTAAAGAATGAACTAGGTTTATCCATATTAAAATGATAAGCAATTCAGATACTATATGCTTCTTTTTTTGAACGGCAGTTAATTTTATTAAAACAACGAGTTGTTACAAGAAGCTAGAACACACAAACATATAAAGTTCAAAACATAAGGAACTAATAAAATTAAAATTACACAACGATTCCCACTCCAAAGTGGTTAGCTTGGCTATGTGTTAATCCATAGCTGGCCTTGATAATTTAATCTTTTTTGAGGTTTAAACGATGATACGGGTTTGTGCCTTGTCGTTTCTTGTAGATTTGTTTTTACACAACAATTTTTTACACCTACTTACGATCTAACTTTTTCAATTATAAAGATTTAAACCCACATTATTTTTTACGGAGTAACAAGCACCAGATCACTAAGTCATTCTTACGCAAATTATCTACCTTTAGAAGTTTTTTAATCACCAATGATATCTTGGCCTAGTGGTTAAGTGGGGGGGGGGGGGGGGGGGGGGGGAGCTTTGCTTTTCTTGGAGGTCCAGGGTCCAGGTAAGGGAGTTTTAATACTAATTTGGTGATACTAACATACTAACTACCAACTCGGTTAGCGATATCCTAACCGTATGCCGTTTAAAAAAAGGAAGTTTTTTTAATCATTTAATATTGTTTTATTCATATCTTTTTTTTTGAAAGACTGTTTTATTCATATCTATATAACGAAACAGTTGAATCATATTAATCAACCATAGAGCAACACGTGATACAAGGTAACTAGTGACTGAGGTTTGTTTATCAATCTATCTCTTTGAACATGGGACCAACCATCTCTCTCCTTGGTCCAGAAATGTGGAAGCCTTTGTAGTATGTGTACTGTGTAGGGCCATATAGATGAGATATTTGCAAAGGTAATGTTTCCATCAAATGCAAATATTTGAAACCTTTAAAACTATTCAAAAGTTTTAGTTTGAACCATAAGTTGATAATATCGAAACTTTTATGTATTCTTAAAACATTGTATAAGTTTTTGAAATATTTATTATTTAAAAACAACCAAAAGATCGTAAATGCGCTGATGCACTACAAATGAAAATAATACATAGAAATATATCAGTTGCATCAATACATTTATGAATTTGCCAACTTTACTTACAAAAGTATATGGCCATTATGAATTTACTATCATGCCATTTGGTTTAACCAATGCCATAGCTGTATTTATGGACATGATGAACCGAATATGTAAGCCATATTTGAATAAATTCATAATTGTCTTTATAGATGATATTCTCATCTACTCTAAGAGTAAAGAGGAACATGCAGCGCATCTGCACGCACTTCTAAGTTTATTGAGAAAGGAAAAGCTTTATGCAAAGTTTTCGAAGTGTGAATTTTGGTTAGAACATGTACAGTTTCTTGGACATTTAGTCAATCATGAAGGAATTCATGTGGATCCCACAAAGATCGAGGCGATTACCAAATGGAAAACCCCTGAGTCACCAACCGAGGTTAGAAGTTTCTTAGGATTGGCCGGTTATTATAGAAGATTTATTCGAGACTTTTCTAGAATAGTCATTCCCTTAACTAAGTTAACCTGTAAATCTGTTAAGTTTGAATGAGGACCAAAACAAGAAGAAGCCTTTAGAATCCTTAAGCAAAGATTAACCAACGCACCCATACTAGCGTTACCAGAAGGAACGGAAGACTTTATAGTCTACTGTGACGCTTCGAAACTAGGTTATGGATGTGTATTGATGCAACGTCAAAAAGTTATAGCCTATGCCTCTAGACAACTTAAGAATCATGAAGAGAATTATTCAACTCATGATTTAGAATTAGGAGCCATAATTTTTGCCCTTAAAATTTGGAGACATTACCTTTACGGTAGTAAGTTTACCATTTTCACTGATCCTAAGAATTTAAGGTATGTTTTCGGGCAAAAGGAAATGAATATGAGATAAAGACGCTGGATGGAGATACTTAGTGATTATGATTGTAATATCCAATATCATGCAGGAAAGGCAAACGTAGTGGCTGATGCTTTAAGTCGAAAGTATCACGAAAAACCAAAAAGAGTACGTTCTCTTGAACTAAATCTGCAAGTAGATTTAAATGAACAAATTAGAGAGGCACAAGAATCAGTAATCAAGGATGATACTGAAAAATTGAAAGGAATGATTAAGGAACTAGAACAAGGAACTGATGGAATTTGGAGATTCCATAAGAAAAGAATGTGGATACCTAAGTTAGGAAACCTACGCCACCATATATTAGAAGAACCCCATAAATCTAAGTATACGATGCATCTTGGAAGTGATAAGATGTATCAAGACTTAAGAAAGAATTTCTGGTGGATAGGAATGAAAAAGGATATAGCAGCGTATGTTGCAAAGTGTCTAACATGTTCACAAGTTAAAGCTGAACATCAGAAACCCTCAGGTTTGTTACAACAATTAGAAATGCCAGTTTAAAAATGGGAATTGATAACAATGGACTTTGTTACTAAATTACCCAAGACAAGAAAAGGTAATTATACAATCTGGGTGATTGTAGACAGGCTAACTAAGTCAGCTCATTTCCTACCAATGAAGGAAACTTTCAGTATGGAACAGTTAGCTAAACTGTATGTAAATGAAATAGTTTCATTACATGGAATACCTTTATCAATTGTTTCTGATAGAGATAGCCGTTTTACCTCTCATTTTTGGACAAGTTTCCAAAAAGCAATGGGAACCAAGTTAAATCTAAGCACCGCTTATCTTCCTCAAACGGACGGACAAAGCGAAAGAACAATTCAGACAATGGAGGACATGCTTAGAGCTTGTGTAATTGATTTCGGAGGTAATTGGGACGATCACTTACCATTAATAGAATTTTCTTACAATAACAGTTATCACACAAGTATCAATGCTGCACCATTCAAAGCACTTTATGGACGAAAATGCCGAACTCCAGTCTGTTGGGCAGAAATTGGAGAAAAACAACTATCCAGACCTGAGATAGTACAAGAAACAACTGACAAGATCATTCAAGTCAAGGAACGATTGAAAGCAGCACGTGATCGACAGAAGAGTCATGCAGATAACAGATGAAAGCCATTGGAATTTCAGGTAGGAGACAAAGTGTTATTAAAGTCTCTCCTTGGAAAGGAGTGGTAAGATTCATCAAAAGGGGAAAGCTAAGCCCCAGGTATGTTGGACCTTTTGAAATTATTAAAAGAATAGGACATGTAGCCTATCAGCTACAACAGCCAGAGGAAATGGCAGGAATACATGATGTATTTCATGTATCTAATCTCAAGAAATGCTTAGCTGACGAATCATTGATAGTACCTCTTAAGGATATAGAGGTAAATGAAAAGCTTAAATTTGTAGAGAAACCTCTACAGATTGAAGATAGAAAGGTCAAGAATCTCAAACATAAATGATTAGTTCTGGTCAAAGTAAAATGGGACTCCAAAAGAGGACCAGGATACACTTGGGAGCTAGAATTAGAAATGCAAAGGAAATATCCACACCTGTTCCAGTAGACCTCGAGGACGAGTTCTAAAACAAGGTGGGGAGGATATAACAACCCTCCTAAATTTATTCCGACACCCTAATATATTTAAAATGTCCCTATATGCCTTAAAACATACCCCGTATACTAAAACCAAGCCCAAAATACCTTATATATTTAAAAATAAAATAGAAACAATAAAAATAAGTCTGTCGCGGGGCGCGACAGACTAACCTTGAGTCGTCGCGGGCCGCGACCGCCTGGACCCGGAGCTACAACGTGTCGTGTGCGTGGCGAAGCTAGCCGCTGAGTGGGCAAGGATAGGGCCTACACCCCCTACTTCGCGGGGCGCGACGCCCCCTATTTCCGTCGTGGGGCGCGACAGGGTCGGCGAACATCCCAATATAAGAAGGCCCTCAGCCTTCAGTTTACGTAGCTCATTTCCCACAAATCTATCTCAATTTCTATATAGTATAAGCTATACTCGGGCATTATACCCCCCCTAAATAACGAAGTTCTGCCTCGTTGTAAGTATTATAACCCCCGGTTACGTATTAGATACGCTGCCCGATTGATCCAGGGTTCCGTAACGGCTGTCATGGTTCTGCCAGACGTAGTCGTTGGAATGTCGTCTCGGGGAGGGTATTACTAATGTAAATATTGGGTTATTATACTAACGCGTGTGCATTTGTGTAATTAATAGATAATCACCAGGAAATCCTAAAGGAAAACCCTAAGACAGCAATGTGAGTAGTCTCCTTTTTGCAAATTGTTTTTACAAAACCTCATATGATTAACATTATATTAAACAGTGATTCAGTATTTGTATTCTACAATTATCGTCGGTATGTTGGGGTTTTGTATACAAAATTTGTTACTACATTGTGAGTAGTGACATGACCACAAGTCGGGTTGACAGTACCGTGGGTGGTAATTAAAGTAGATGGAAACAAATGTAATTGCGCGACCGCCCTCAATGCTGTAGACTGATAAAACCTGTTTTGATTTAAACTGGGATTCACTCACCAGTATTTCCCATTGACAAAATATTTTTAAACGCGTTTCAGGTAACAAAATGTGAAAGCCAAATAGAAGCTAGCTGGACAGCACTAAAGGCTTGGAAAAGTGGCTATTAAGTTACCTAAAATAAAGAGATATTTTATTTAAATAAAATAGGGTTTATCCCTATGAAAATGTGTGTACTTGAAACTTGGAAATTTCCCATGTGTTTAATATTATAAAAGCGTGGTATTTTACTCTGATAAAATATTTCCTAACTACGATCCTGATGTACATTCCGCTGCCAAAATGATAAACACCGATACCACCGAAAATGGCCACGGCCGCCCGTTCCCGGGTTGTTAGGGGACGGGGGTTGCGACACCACTGCCACCTATCTGCGCACCTCACCAACCTCCGTGCCCCACCGTCACCAACCATCACAACACCAAACCCTAACCCTCTTCCTTTTTTTATCTGTTATCACCCAACACCAACACCTCACCATTATCGCCACCACACCATTGCCACCCATCTCCACCCATCTGAAAAAACAACCACCCATCTCCACCTCTCTGAAACATAACCACCACATCACTTCCACCCATATGCGCCCCTCACCAACCACCATTCACCACCACAACCACCGTGCCCCACCGTCATCAACCACCAAAACACCAACACGAAACACCAAACACCAAACCCTAACCCCCTCCTTTTTTCAATTTGCTTATACCCAACACCAACACCCCATCATTATCTTTTACCACCAAACACAAACATCCAGCTAATCAAAAGAGAACCGAGAAGAGAGAGAAGAGAGAGAGAGGGAGGGAGAGAGAGAGAGAGAACCGTGACCATTTTCCGATCTGTGCTCTTTCCGATCTGTTCCAGTCTTGCGGTTTCGAAGAGAGAGAGATAGGCCGACAGCTAGGGTTTCGATTTGTTGTCTTCCTGAACTGTTTTGGATGGGGTGGTAGTGGTGGAGGTGTGCCGACGGTCGGTGGAGGTTGAGGTGGAGGTGATGGTGTTAGATAGAGAGGGATAGAAAAGGGGGGGGGGGGGTTGGGTTTTATAACCAGATATATGTTTTTAATAGTGATAAAATAAACCTTTAATTAAAATAATAGATAAAATGACAAAAATACCCCTTGACTAACTGAGAAGCATGGATGGGGTTAAATCAGTTGGACCAAAACGGCAACGATGAAACCTTTTTGGATCCAGATGCGAAAAATGAAACATTTGGACTAAACTGGCAAAATAGGCCAACCCACAGAGACTAAAATGACATTTAACTCTCTCTATATATATATATGTCGTAAAAGTCCTTCAACAATTTTTTGTATATAAAAAATCAACATACGTTCTGATTTTTTTCTTCTCGTAAAAGTCTGTTAACATCTTTTACTCATAAAAAAAACCAACATGCTTTTTGCATTTTATCATAAAATGCTCTTAACTATTATTAAAATAAAACACTTAAAAGTCTATAATTTCAAAATTATATCAAGATTGATGGTAATCTTGTGGCATATTTTCGCTTCCAATCAGTTAGAGGTGTAATAGAAGCTGAATTTCAAAGATGCAGCCCGAAATCAGAATACAACTAGATGTTTTCCCGGCGCGCGTTGCTGCGCCGAGTTTCCAGCTATGATTTTGTGTTTTCTACCAACAATAATTTAAAGATAAAAGTAGTACAGTAGCTAATACTATTGCTATATACAAAATACACTTGCTTTAGCTGTGCAAGTGTTTTCAAATTTAGTAAACTTGAGTAGCCACACGATTGGTTTACTTACAAAAGACCTGAAATAGATAAAAGTAGTACATGTCGGAAAGAAGAAAAAATAGTGTAGGGGCTAATGTGTAATATGGGGTTCTATATAAACTCCATCTTTGTATAACCCTACTCTTGAACAAATATTTTATCAATACAATCTTAATACAATTCACCCCCAATCACTGTGTTTGTTCTATACTAGACAACATGGTATCAGAGCAGAGTTTCTGATCCGTGAAACATCTTGCTCATTTTCTACAATCAATCACAACCGAAATCAAAACATCAAACCTACCGTCACACCCATCCCTGTTCATCAAAACCCTAGCACCATTCAACTACAGTTTATTCCAAATCAACCAAAGCCAATCCAACTCTTAACCGAAGGAAAAAAAACCCACAATCAAATTGAAAATTAAAGTTCGAAATCGAACCTGCGGAAAACCATTTGCTCCGCAGACCTGTTCTCAAAACGAGTTTATTCAGCTCAGCCGCATATCAGAACGACAAAACCCTAATCGTTTTTTAACAATTCCGACTGCACATCTCCGATCTCCGACGGCTTGCTAGTCCAAACAGACGAGGGTTTCGGTGGATTGTCTTCGTATTCCAGTGGTGTACGGTCCGCGAGAGAGAGTGTGGGAGACTGTATTTCGTGCACATCTCCGATCTGCTGCACATCAGAACGAAGAAAAGGTTGTAGAAGTGCCGATCTACTACAGCCGCCGCACGAAACCCTACCATCAATCCCAGCCAATATCTCCGCTGCTTTCCTTAAATATTGAGTGTTTTAATTCGCTGTCAAGTTGCAGGCGATTGTGAACCTTGAACAGCCAATATCTTCGCTGCTTTCCCTAAATATTGAGTCCTTTTTTAAATCCGCTGTCAACTTGCGGGCGATTTTAAACCTTGAACGCGAGTTCAAGTTGCCGGTGTATTTAATAAATACGCCGGTAAAATAACTTTGCTACCTAGCGCCGGTATTGCGAACGAAAATCTTGAACGCGAGTTCAAGTGCCCAACGTATTTGATAAATACGCCGGGTCAGTTGTTTGCTCAATTGCAGTACCTTGACCGCGTATTTACTTGATTTCGGCGTATTTGATTGTTTATTAAATACGCTCGTTTTTGTTTATTGTCAAAAAAAAAAAAAACGGAAATCAATCATGAAAAAAATAGTTCTTGGATATTCGATTCTGGTGCCACTGACACCATGACATTTGAACCGTTAGACATACGGTCAATGTCCAATCCTCAAAAAACAAAAATCCATACTGCAAACAACGGAACGATGCAAGTGAAAGGAGGAGGGACAATTGAAATTTCACCAACTATGAAATTATCAAATTGTCTTTATGTTCCATCATTATCACACAAATTGCTCTCAATTAGCCATATTACCAAAGAGCTGAACTGCACAGTACTAATGCACCCTACTTTTTGCCTTCTACAGGATATCAGGACGGGTGTGATTATTGGACGTGGTACTGAGCGCCAAGGATTATACTATGTGGATGAAGTGGCTCAACAGGGTACTGTGATGTTGACTCATGGAACTAAAAACCGGGAAGCCTGGCTATGGCATAGACGTTTGGGGCATCCATCCCATGGCTATTCACACCTTTTGTTTCCAAAACTCCTCCCTTCAAATGGGAAAATAGTTTGTAAAACCTGTCTTCGTGCTAAAAGCCATCGACAACCGTTTAAACCTAGCAATACGAAAGTTGCTTCACCCTTTTCACTAATCCATTCTGATGTGTGGGGTCCTGCTCCGGTGATGGGGGGCAGGGTCTTCGGTACTTTATACAATTCGTGGATGATTGCACTCGCATGACATGGGTATATTTTTTGAAAAACAAAGCCGAAGTCTACGAAAAATTTATCACGTTTTATGCTATGATTCAAACTCAATTCCAAACTCAAATCCAAATCCTTAGATCCGACAATGGGGGGGAATTTGTCAATACATCCATGAAACAGTTCTTTAAAACCAAAGGATTAGTTCATCAAACGTCTTGTTCTCATACCCCTTAACAAAACGGTGTTTCCGAACGGAAAAACCGTATTATTCTTGAAATGACTCGAGCCCTTTTGATCGAATCTCAGGTCCCTAAATCTTTCTGGCCAGAGGCAGTTGCAACATCCGTGTATCTGCTGAATCGGCTTCCCACAAAAGATCTTAAGTTTAAGACTCCCTTAGATTGTCTGTCTAAGTCTGCCAGTATTCCTCATCCTCTTACACTTGAACCTCGAATCTTCGGGTGTACCGCATTTGTTCATATACCCAAAACCAATCGAAACAAGCTTGGCCCATGTGCTGAAAAATGTGTATTTGTCGGCTATGGGATAGATCAAATAGGTTACCGATGTTATAATCCAACAACTCGTCAAATGTTCACCACAATGAATGTTGACTTTCTTGAAACAAAATACTTTTATAGCACCCAACTCAGTGGTCAGGGGGAGAATGACAGTATAGACACTCTGAGCTGGTTAACCCAAATTCCCTCATCTGAAGAAGTCAACACAGAAAACTATCACAGTACTGCGAGTCCTTCAAACACAGACACACAATCCGCGAAACACAGTACCACTGAAGAAAGTCCATCCAACGTGATGCCTGAGGTAAGAAATACTGAGAACTATGAATGTTGTACGTCTTATAACTATGAGACAACAGGGGAACACATAGAACCGACAACTACATAACATGTTGATCCAGTTGTTGAACAGGTTGAACCAGTTGTTGAACAGGTTGAACCAGTTGTTGAACAGGTTGCACCAGGTGCAGCAGAGACTACCGAAAGATACTCTCTTCCTCCTAGAGCCAATAGAGGGGTTCCTCCAAAACGGTACTCCCCAGAGAGGGAAACCAGAAATTCAAGGTATCCTGTAGCTAATATGGTCAACGGGAACTTATCTAACAGTGCGAAAGCATTTGTTACTTCACTATACTCTGAACAAATACCTAATTCCGTAAAGGAAGCTCAAGGTAAGAAGAACTGGGAAGAAGCAATGGAAGTGGAGATGGGTGCTCTTGTGAAAAACAACACATGGGAGAAGTGCATTCTTCCTAAAGGAAAGAAAACAGTTGGATGCCGGTGGGTATATTCAATCAAGTATAAGCCAGATGGTTCTATTGGACGATACAAAGCTCGACTTGTAGCCAAGGGTTACACTCAGACGTATGGGATCGATTATTCTGAGACATTTTCTCCGGTTGCAAAAATGGATACCATCAGAGTTCTCTTCTCGGTAGCAGCCAATAAGGAGTGGCCTCTTCACCAGTTTGATGTTACAAACGCCTTTCTCCATGGAGACCTAACTGAAGAAGTCTACATGGAAGCACCTCCAGGGTTCTCAGGGGGTTTTAAAGAAGGAGAAGTTTGTCGGTTGAAAAAGTCCCTTTATGGGCTAAAGCAATCTCCTCGGGCATGGTTTGGAAAGTTTACCTTGGCCATGAAAGAGTATGGGTATCACCAAAGTAACGCTGATCATACTCTGTTCCTCAAGAGAAGAAACGGTCTTGTAACTTGCTTGATCATATATGTGGACGACATGATTATTACCGGATATGATATAGAAGAAATAGCACGGCTGAAAAAAAATCTGTTTTCAAAGTTTGAAATGAAAGACCTTGGGAATCTCAAGTATTTCCTCGGGATAGAAGTTCTCAGGTCTAAACGGGGGATTTTCATCTGCCAAAAGAAGTATGTCCTTGATCTCCTAGCAGAAACTGGGTTGGTTGATTGTAAACCAGCAGATACTCCAATGGTAGTGAACCACAATCTTCACATGGAACTCAATGGAGAACTTGCAGACAAAGAAAGGTATCAACGGCTCGTGGGCAAGTTAATTTATCTCTCTCACACTCGCCTTGATATAGCTTATGTTGTTGGAGTGGTGAGTCAGTTCATGCATCAACCTCAAGTTGCCCACATGGAAGCTGCTCAGAGAATTTTAAGATATCTCAAAGGAACTCCAGGCCATGGAGTTTTGTTCAAAACAAATGGACATTTAAATGTTGAGCTCTATACTGACGCAGACTAGGCAGGAGATAAGGGAAACCGAAGGTCAACATCAGGATATTTTTCTTTGGTTGGTGGAAACCTCATTACCTGGAGAAGTAAGAAACAGAAGGTGGTCGCTCTGTCGAGTGCAGAAGCTGAGTTCAGAGGTATAGCTCGAGGGCTAAGTGAAGTTCTTTAGATCAGGAAGCTCCTAGAAGACATTGGTTTCTCCCAAAGGGCGAAACCCAGTAAAATTATGTGCGACAATACGGCTGCAATACAAATCTCAGAAAACCCAGTTCAGCATGATTGAACAAAACACGTGGAGGTAGATCGACATTTCATCAAGGAAAAACTGGAGGAAAGAATCATAGAGCTCCCGTATATATCAACAAAAGATCAACTCGCAGATATTCTCACAAAAGCAGTCAACGGAAACGCTTTTAGTAGCTGTTTGAGCAAGTTAAGTATTGGTGACCCCACTACTCAACTTGAGGGGGAGTGTCGGAAAGAAGAAAAAATAGTGTAAGGGCTAATGTGTAATATGGGGTTCTATATAAACTCCATCTTTGTGTAACCCTACTCTTGAACAAATATTTTATCAATACAATCTCAATACAATTCACCCCCAATCACTGTGTTTGTTCTATACTAGACAACAGTACAGGCTTTAGCAAGGCATACAGTTGGTTACGTAGAATGGTATTAGTTACAGAAGACCTTTGCTTTAATTGTTTAACTGGCTGCAAAATACATGATCAGATGGTGTACAGGCGATGAGCTTCAAAAGTGTTTGTTTCTTGGCTGCCTTTCTTAGTGCAGGTATTGAATCCTCTTTGTGTTGTTGATGTCAATCATGTTATCCTCTGCACATATGCAATATAAATTGGGTTAAAAATCTTGACTGATCTTACTAACATTTAAGAAAATGTAAAGAACATATTAACGGGTCATATAGGTAATACAATGATATAAATATATAATTCCTAAAGCACAAATCTAAAAATAAGTTGAACTTGACTCTAGTGACTGACATAATTTAGATTTTACATATCAATTTTAGACGCACGCTCTTAATTATGACCTCCGAAAACCCAAAACACATGTTTTGGAGAGAGAACACAGCTGGTCAAGAAGGTAAGTGAATGGATACAACAAAACTAAGATGATACACACATCTGAACAATGTGAAAGAGCGTATATACGAAAGATATTTCATATTAAGTTGCATCAGCCCAAGTATAATCATTATTAAATGGGTCCACCTCCTTTAGTTTCACTAAAAATGATTGCAAGTAATTATATGCATATCTTTTAACAATTTTTTTTCAACGGCCAACAAAGATGCTTTATTAAAACACGTTACCCACAGATTGTTAGCACCGTAAGAACATTAGATACACCAATGTCTTATAGTCTCCTACACAGCAAATCAAGGTTAAACCAAAGATCCCACGATAACTCTCGAACCTTTGCTCGATTCCTAAGCCATAGAAGCCAAGAACTCTAATTTCTTCAAATAAACTGTTAACATGTACCTGTTTTCGGTGCCTATGTACAGTGGCGGACCTAGCCTAAAATTTTAGGGGTATCCCAAATTTTTTTTTTTTGGATCAGGGGTATCCTTTATATAATGAAGACGGAGTTAAGAGGTATTTTTACACTACGGAGACGGAGTTGAATGGTATTTTTACACTACTAAGACGGGGTTGAGCCGTAGCCCGTGCTATCCCTGCTAACACATTAGGTCCGCCCCTGCCTATGTAGATAGTCGTTATTTAGGAAGGGTTGTGATTGTTAACGAAGGAACGCGGATGCCCTAATATAACGACAAGTTTTCCACTTAATATGTGAACAAAACTGATGTTTTGTTTGTGAAGAATGGTGCTAATATGGCATGAGTTGATGTGACGCCAACAGGGATTTGGCATGCAAACAGGGTACTTGATTCGTGGTGTATTCCCCGCATAGGAGAATGGACAAAGAAGAATTCGAGGCTTGCGGGAATGGAGCTAATGTGAAGGTTGAATGGTGGAATGGACACTACATAGGAGATCTGGGAATGGATTGGGGATCAAGGACTTCCACATGTATAACACATAAACTTATAATTTCAGCCTTTCAGGAGATAAACCGCGTAGTCAAAACTCTCTTTCTCTTATGTTTTGTCTGTGTGTTTGGTTGTTTTGATGTAAACATGTTTTTTAGTTTAATTGTCTTGATAATAAATATCTATATCTGATTATCTGAAACATAGAAGAAATGAGCAAATTTGTAAACTTGTTGAAATTACAAAAGTGGAAAAGAAATATGGGTGGCTTAACCAAACTTACCCTCCCCACCACCTGACCCATTTTATATCACAAAGATACCAATTTTTTTTTTGTCATTTCTAATTTACATAATTGAGTGTTTATCAATTATATCAAACATATTTTTAATAATAAAAATACCAAATAACACAAAGATATATTTGGTTATTTGGATTTATTTACATAATTGCAAATCATTATGCGATAATAATTGTCTAGTTTGGTATAATAATGCAATTTAAGCAGGGTAATACTAAGATTGTTGTCCATAAACGAAGACTCGAGCACATGGGTGGTTTGGTGGCAACACCCAATCCCTTTATTCCCTCCTTAACACCTCCAACCAATCTACGTTGCCAATTGCGACCTCAATTTATGGGTTTTATCTATACTTCTGTATGTATATAGATAGCGGCGGAGATTGACCAAAGGTTATGCAGTGAAAAGTCATGGGACCAAATTTCTTTTCCTATCGTTATGTTTCGGGTTATATGTTCGGGCCGGATATACAATTCGGGTCAGGTCAAACAATAATAACTCCAAATAAAAGTACATAATCTTCATTCATTCAAATTCAAATGAGGCGTTCTTACACATAAAAAACGCTAAATATTGTTTAACAAAAACAAAGACCAAATATTTTTAATGATACGAGATAAATGGTAAGTACCTGAACGAAGAATTACAACTCAGCCCAACGATCTTTAAGATAAATGGTAAGTAACTTTAAGATCTTTAAGATAAAAAAACCCTCAACTTTGATTTATATATAAAGTAGTAACAAACTTTAATTAAAGTTTAGCCCGTTCTTCACATTTTTTTAATATGTATAAATATTTTTGACAATAAACTTGGTAGGGGCGGTGGTGGCAGACGTATATAATTTTAAAATTTTCGGACGAAAAATCGGAAATATTATACTTCTAACTGAAACATTCGGGGGCGGATGCACCCCTCGTCCCTTATAAGCTACGCCATTGTATATAGATATAATGCATATAACGAAGACAAGAAAGTAATTTTACAACAAATTAAAAGTTTAAGTAATTACAAGTATTAAAAACACACGGTATAATTCTTTAAAGCATTCAAATCGTCTAATCTCTTGAAATTTTTCCATTTTTCCATCCCACATTGGATAAGAAAGAAACTTTGGTAAGAGCCCTTTGCTTCGTAAAGAATTCATCAATTTCATTGTTCTTTTTTCCCACATTGATAACGAAATAAAAGTGAAGGTATCACCTACTCTATGGAAAGACAATAGAAGGTATCACCTACTCTATGTAAAAAAAAGGTAAGCTTTTGCAAGAGTTATTAATTTGTTTACACACTTAGTCCTTTGTCTAAGTAATTTTTAAATTTTTATTTTTTTCATTTTAAATATGGAGAACATGCTCCATATTTAAAAAATGATTGGGAATGTTAGTTTGTTATCAATTGTTCTAAAGATATCGTATGTGTGTTAAGTGTTGGATGAGTTGTACCATTTATTTTTTTGTTATTATGTTAAGCAATTATCTTACTAAAGAACTTAAAAGCGAAGACTTGTGTTTGGTCTGAAATCACCGAATAATCATCTAAATCTTGTGTGTTCTACCTTGCAGTCATCTATTTTCCTTACAAATGTTTTTAAACCTTTTTTTAAAGCTTGCTCCTTTGACTCTTTTTCAGAACTCTCCTTGTGATCTCAAAAACTCTACAAAATCAACAATCTGAAACTAAACTCATTAAGACCAGCTGTTAGTAGAACTCTAAATGCAACCTAGAATCAAAATATTCAATTTTCTACCACTTACGATTAGAATTAATACGTTATTCCTGTTGTTCATGTTGACGTTTTTGCTAAATTATACGAGTTCGGGTGAAAGGAGTTACAATTTTAAACCTTGATAATGTAATAAAGTATCATCTTTAAAAAGGGGGATGGAGTCGTGGATAGTTTATCACGATATCCAGATTTAATTAGGGTCTCTTTGAATTTGAAATTTCATACGTATCACTTATCAAATCCAACAATAGTTTATCACAATATGTCACTCAAGTATTTCATGGATTTATGAAAGTTAATCAAAATTTTCAGTCCGTGTATGTAACACACGGGTATGTACACTAGTATAACATTTAATGAGAGTAAATTATAAAATAGATGTCATTTCACATCTTAATCTTGATCTTGATCTTGATCTTGATCTATACTATATAATAAAAGAAACCAATAAATGGACACTTGTCATTATTCTAGACCATCACTAATTTTAGATAATTATTATCCAATAAATGGACACTTGTCATTATTCTAGACCATCACTAATTTTAGATAATTATTATTTAATTTAAATTATTAAAGTATTTCTCATTCTGTACGGAATTTTTAAAAATTAAATAAATATGATAAGTACCCATTTTAAACATTTGATTATTTTAAAATAAAATGTATTTTTTCCTATCTTAGTTTATCAAAATTTATTTTCAAAACTGATATGAAGGTAAATATAGTATCTTTGATTTAAAAGTTTGTTGCCACGCATATTAATTTTCGGATAAAATGTGTTTTTTTTTTTCAAATATTGTTTATTTTTTAAACATATCTTAACGATACACGGGTTTATTTAACCCATGCAATGCATTATTAATTTTGTGATTAAAATAGGATTCTAATACGTCTTAATCATCTCATATTTTAGTAAATAAACATTACATCAAAGTTTATTTTTTTTAAACATATCTTAATGATACACCGGTTTATTTAACCCATGCAATGCATTATTAATTTTGTGATTAAAATAGGATTCCAATAGATCTTAATCCTCTCATATTTTAGTAAATAAATAGTACATCAAAGTTTATTTTTTTAAAACATATCTTAACGATACACGGGTTTATTTAACCCATGCAATGTAATGCACGGGGTTTTTAAAAATATAACTTTTTGTTATTATTCCGTGTATAAAACAACATTTATTCAACCCCGTGTATTACACGGGGTTCTAAACTAGTAAGTTATAAAACAAACTCAAACGTTTTAACATGAAGTCTATTCACTAGATGAAGATTGATGTGGAAATTTTTATTTTCATCCATTATAATAACGTTTAATTAAAAAAAAACTAATATAATTAACATGAGAAAATACAATATCTATACTATATAATAAAAGAAACCTGATTTGGGACACATGTCATTCAATGAGGACATCAATAATTTATTGATAAATTTTAAATTTAAATTAAAAAGATTTAAATATTATATTATGCCAACATTAACCCGTTAGAATAATCTATTATCAGATAAAATCAGACACGTTACCGTTGAACAAGAAAATGTCACAATAAATATTAGTAGTGGTACAAAATTTTAAGTTCCTATGACAAATCATAAAACAAATAACAGATCATATTATTATGAATGATTATACAAACTTCAATATTTATTTCGTATTTGGTCTGCATATTACTCTATATTATATATACTTAGATCATATTATGAACATATTTTTCTTTTATTTCACATTATAATTATGATTCACCCCGTATATTACACGGGGCAATAACCTAGTATTTAATAAATAAAAAATGTTTAAGTGCCACGTGTTCCTCTATCTTTTTTTTTTGAACGGCAAATTCGGATCATTGACGGACCACTGGAGTATCATCGTGCCACCAGCAGAACCACCCGATCATATCCATCTCCACTAGGCAATAATGCCATACACCAATTCAGGAGGAAACCCAATAAATCTGAGAAAACCCCCTTTGTGAGAATCGAACCCATGACCTAATGGTCATAAGCCTTATCCCACCCCCAAGATACCACTAGGCTATAATGCCATGGGTACGTGTTCCTCTATCTAATATTTGAGAATTTGAAGGGAAAGGTTTTCATGCTGTCACATGTCTTATTAATAAGTTATCCCTAAAAAGTGAAAAAAAAAATCGTTACTTAAATTGTTCAATTTAATTTATTCTTTGGTCTTATCTCTTTATCTCTAGTAAACATCTCTTGCAAACTGTTCAATTTCAAAACTATAAAAATTTACTCAAGTTTTACAACCTGTGTTATACACGATATTTTTAACCAGTATTATTAATCTAACTTATAATAAAATACTCATAATGACACATGTTATTCTCTTCTTATAATAAAACACTCCAAATAATGACACATGTCATTCTCTCATTCAACCTCATAAATTTTATTTATATTTGTTTAATAAATTTCTTTTAATATTAATATAAATTAATAACCAATATATAAATATCACTTATTTTTATCCTTATCTTTATCTAAAATTAATAAATAACTTTAATTTTGCACTTTAGACCCTTTGTTTTTTTACTTTTAACCCAAAATTTTTCATCTTTTGCAATTTAATTCCAACTCTTTTTTATTTTCAATTTTGGTCCACCATACTTTTCATTATGGCCCGTCGTGTCACATCTATTTTTCTGCGTTTGACAAAAATTCATCTAACACGCGGGTCCTGGATGGACTTAGTTATTTTTTTCTATGTTTTACGTTTCGGTTTAATTTCTCAGCAATGACCGTGCGTGATTCAAAGATTTACGTCTGCTTTTCGCTCGCCGTTATTTTTTCCCGTTTTTATTTATTTTGTTTTTACGAGCTTTTCCGGTGGTGGTGGTCGCTGACAACGGTATTGTATTGCTACTACTTAACACAATTTTATGACAACCGCTGCAATGCAGGGGCTTAATACTAGTGTCCAAATAAATATCTATATATTTATTTTATAATATTCATTTGATTCGCTAATAATCCAAACGCCTCACATTATTAATAATCCAAATGCCTCACATTATTGTTATTCGGTTACAAATTACCACACGAACCCCCAATCGTCAATAGTCCCACTTGTATATCTAATATCCGTATGTTTCCAAAAATAAATGTATCCTAATTTATCGTAATGTCTCAATTATTTTCAAAGTAAATATATACATATATTTGTTTCATATAATCTATTTGAGTCGATGATAGTCTGAGCATCAACACTTAATGGCCGAGCCGAACCCAAACTAGCCTAAAACTTCATACCAAGCTAACTTAAGTCAGCTGGAATTTAAAATCATGCTGAATTCTTAAACTCAAATTTGACTTGATTAAAATTTAGTTGGCTCACTTGACTAAATTTGGCTAAAATTTATAACTAATTTTATCATAATTGCCAAGTAACTACTAAACACATGTAACCACATTAACATAAACAAACACACTCCCACTAAGGCCACCCGTAGTGGGGCGTTTTTTTTTTTAAAAAATTCAAAAAAAATGCCGGAAAACGCCCTGGACCCCATTACAACCGGCGTTTCCGGGCGTTTTTTTTTGTTCAAATTTGTTGTTGGCGTTTTTTTTAAAACGCTCATTTTGTTTTGTGGAATGGTTGACCCACCAATCATTTTGAACTACCCTCTGACAACTTTTGAGAACCCCCACTTTTGCATGTGACCATGTGTTTGACCAGCCAATCACCATTTGTTTCCTTTTTTTTTTTAATAATTGGAAGGGGCGTTATTGGAATAATGACCCACTACGCCACTTTTGCTATAATGCCCAACGCTGACTAGGATGCTACGTGTCGGATAATGCCCCATGGTGGGGGCATTATTTTTGTTCACCACTACGGGTGGTCTAAGGCCTAAGCTGGTTTGGCAGAGGTATCTTTGTTAGTCACTTAACAAAAACACAAAAAAACTAAACCTTGATAGAAGTTAGTTCACAGTTATCAAAGATTAAGATTCATGAATCAAACAATCAATCTAGCGATCCCAGTAAAAAAACATACTAACCCTCACGAATAGTGCATATCAAACCGTGAGAATTGATAAAAGGTAGCAACCATATTCCAAAACCAACCAGAAATTATGAGAAAGAGATGATAAATGGGTAACCTTCAAGAATCGCTGAGAATCACAAATCTACCATCGCCGGCTACGGCTACCCATATTATAAAATCTCAAAGATTATAAGAAAGAATGTGTTGGAAAAATAGGTGAAAATAGCATTTTTCACAAATATAGGAAAATGATTTTTTCCTATTTTAGACTAGAAATAAATATAATAAAATGAGCGGGTTTTATATATTTATTTGTGGGTTTGTGTTCTATGTTGGGAGAGCTTCGCAACGAACTAAACCACGTCCAAAACGGAGCTAAGATGAATGAGATATCGATGCTCAAAGTTGGGTGTTTGGAACATTCAATGCTGAAACTAAAGGGAAAGTAGCACCTTGTCCCACATTGGAGTAGAGATGGAACTTAAATGGGTATTTAAGGTGGAACTCTCCATCCTTATTGTTTCATGGGAGCACTGCTTGAGAGCCGCCTTTGTATTTTTTACCACGTGCGCGTGGTGGATCTCATAGGCTCCAGGGACCAAGTGGAGTGCAGGTTCGAAGCGCGTGAGGCGCACGCGCGCATGGCAGTGAGCCAAGAGGACGCACCGCGCATGGGCGTGCAGACCTGGGCGCGCGCGCAGAAGCTTCCAGCATTGAATGACAGTGCAGTTTCAGTCCAGCTTCGTAACTGACGAGTTAACAGGCTTTGACTGAGAATTAAATGACGTATTAAATTGCATTGAAGACGTTTAATGAAATTTAAACCTCTCATTTAATTCGTTTTTGGCTATTTCAAACCAGGAGCTGTATAAATACAGCTCCATACCCAGCTGCAGAGGACATTAGCAACACAACAGCATACGCTACTTTCTCTCTACAATTCTCTGATCTTTCTCCAGCAAGTTTTCAAGGTAACCTTCGGGTTGTAGGCGAACTCCGGCAGTACTACTGCTTCGGCTGTTGTACCCTGGGAAACAAAACGAGTACTCTTGGGAGACTCGGAATTTGTTTTAAGGGAAGCGTGTTGAACACGTGACTCAGCCATTCTTCTTCTACATTTCTTGTATTTGGTTTGTTTCAGTTGTATTCGTACAAGTGTTTTTAGCTTTCTAATTTCTGTATTGTAATCGTATTAATAAAATTTTGTTTATTTTAATTATTTGCGTGAACGGTTCCTACAATCTTAAAACAAATTTTTAAACACCGTTCGTGTAATCAAAACCATTCTGTTAAGTGATTCAAACCAGTTTTGTTTTCACTCAGTTTGTGTTTAAAAACAGATTTTTTTTTGGTTTTCATCTTCAAAGGGGCGACTTTGGTTGAAAAGCTTTCTGGTTACTTTCAGTTTTTGTCCTAATATTGCTAAAACTTTCTGATTTGGTCTTCAAAGTTGGACTTATAAGCCAATCAGTAAGTTCTAAAATTTATAAAATTCATGTTTTTGGTCTTCAAAGTTGGACTTAGAAGCCAAAACAGTAATTTTGTGGTAAAATTAAAATTGAATAGTTTACTTCTGATTTTTGCGTAAATCAGAATTTTTTGACTAAACTTTAAAATTTTAATTTTCAGCATGTCGAACGAAAACGTCAACGTTAACAACACCTCAAATGTTGTGACGGGAACCCCTCTTAACGCCACCACTGTGGGAGCGTCCACAGTGGCCAATCACGCTGAACGACCCGAGAACTACCCGAGAAGTTCTCGGGTCTACACTTCAAAAGGTGGCAGCAGAAGATGTTCTTCTACCTGACCACCATGAACCTTGCGAGGTTCTTGACGGAAACCGCTCCCCAACCTGTGGAAGGGGAGACCGACGCACAAATACAGTGCGCGGTAGATGCGTGGAAGCATTCGGATTTCATATGTCGTGGCTATGTGTTAAACGGCCTGTCGGATGCGTTGTATAATGTGTACTACAACGTCAAGACTTCCAAAGACCTTTGGGATGCCTTGGACAAGAAGTACAAAACGGAGGATGCTGGCACAAAGAAATTTGTGGTAGCCCGTTTCTTGGATTTCAAAATGGTTGATTCTAAAAGTGTTATGAATCAAGTCCAAGAATTCCAAATTATACTACATGACATCTTTGCGGAAGGCATGACACTTAGCGAGACATTTCAAGTGGCAGCGATGATTGAAAAGTTACCTCCTGGTTGGTTGGATTTTAAGAATTATCTGAAACACAAACGAAAGGATATGACTTTAGAGGACCTTATTGTTCGTCTTCGGATTGAAGAGGGCAATAGAATTGCCCTAAAAGGCAGCCAGGCGCAAACTTCTGCTAGAGCAAATTTGGTTGAGCATGGGCAATCCTCTAAAGGCGCAAAGGGTAAGGGGAAGAAGGACAAGGAGAAAGCAAAGGCTAGCAAACTTGGACCGAAGAAAGGGGTTGTGAAAAAGAAACCTCCAACGTTCCAAGGGACTTGTTACAACTGTGACGAGCCGGGGCATCGGGCTAACCAATGCAAGAAACCAAAGCGTGAGCGTGCGCACATGGTGGATGAAGACGGAATGCCTTTGGTGGCAATGATTTCCGACAAAAGCGCAATGATGGATGAGGTCAATACTGTGACCAACACTCCAAAAGGATGGTGGGTTGATACGGGCGCGACCCGTCACGTTTGCGCAGACAAAAGCCTCTTTACCACCTTCAAGGCGCTTTCTGGAGAAGAGAAGCTGTATATGGGAAATGCAGCCACCGCTGACATCATGGGTGAAGGAACGGTAATCTTGAAGTGGACTTCGGGGAAGGAGCTCACTCTAAGCAACGTGTTGTATGTCCCGGACTTGCGCAAGAATCTAGTCTCGGGTTGGTTGATGTGCGTTAAAGTGTCGTATATTTTAGGTATATATTTTAAGCCCTTTTTAACACTTATTTTAGCCAAGTTTTAAATTTATAAAACACGATATTTCACTAACACTAAACACACATATGGGCAAGTGCACCCATCGTTGAGTGTAGTATAGCGTTGGTAAGATACCGAGGTCGTCCAAGGACACAAGAGCTTTTAGTACCGGTTTATCCTCAACGTCTAACCAAAATAAAAGTTTGGAAAAAATGTTTTAAGCTAAGAAAAATAAAAACTAACTAAAATGCTGAAAATAAAAATAAAATAAAAAACAGATAGACAAGATGAATCACTTGGTTCCGACTCGTATCTAGTATAACCTTTGATTATTTCCGCACTTTTGCACATAATTAAGAGATTATCTTAGTTATTGTAGTAGGCCCCTCTTTTGAAGGTGACGTTACCCTCACCCCAGTAGTTTGAGTCAGCAGGGATACAATCCTAAAGGGGTGGATTATTGGAAGATAATGAATTAAGTTATTAATGCAGTATTGTGGTAGGCCCCGCTTTTGGCGGTGACGTTACCCTCGACTAAGTAGTCTGAGTCAGCAGGGATACAGTCCTAAATAGCCGGGTTATAGTATTAATAGTAGTTAACTTATGAGGGGATCAAAGAGTTTGGACCCCCGCCATCCAATACCGTGAAGTATTGAAGGAGGTCCTACTAAATTTGACCCAGGTCCATTGCAGGACCTCTAAACGCTGAACAATGGCAAGACCTTTACCAAACCGTTCCCTTAACCCCCTACCAGGTAGCCAACATACCTCCATATAGACCGTGGAGATATGAATGGTGAAAATCCTTTATTTTATATAGACAGTAAAATAATGCCAAGACACCACGGACAAACGATAAGGAAAGATCACCTTCAACATAAGTAACTAGTTATTAAAGTCATTAATACAAAACCAAATAAAAAGTGCAAAAGATTAGAAATAAAAAGTATTATACTAGACACTTTGTCTTCACCAAGTGATGTAAGAGACTTAGGCAAACATGGCCTTGATTGTCAAGAACTCTTACGATCAATCTTGGATCCCGAGACGACTCACACACTCTATGATGGACAATGGATGATGGTGGTGGATGATGGTGTTGTGATGGTGGTGGGTGGTGGATGAAGTGTGAGAGAGGTGGTGTGCCAAGGGATGAGTTGCAATGAAACCAAGCACTCCTATTTATAGGCTGAACAGAGGCCTGGGCACGGCCCCGTGTCCGCTGGGCACGGCCCCGTGCCTGTCTGACACTCTCTCTCTTCATTAATTGTAATTCGCAATTACAATTAATGCGCCTGCAGTACTTTCGGCACGCCCCCCGTGTCCGCTGAGCACGGCCCGTGGTGGGCAATAGAAGCTTCTATAGGTTTGTCTTTTCTGCTGCTTCTTGGGCACGACCCCGTGCTGGCTGAGCACGGGGCGTGTTCAGCCTTCTGTTTTCTCTATTTTGCTTTGGAAGGTGCCGTTGAGGGTTCGGGCAATCCACTAATGTTCCTTTTCTTGTATTTATGTTGGATTTAGCTGTCTTTTTGCTTCTTTTGCGTTTTTGAGCTCATTTAATCCTGAAAATACAAAAGGAAGACAAAAACACTCTTTTTCCAATATTAGTACTAAAAAAGGGTTAGTTTTATGCCTCATTTGATGTAATTTATATGTTGCATTTTACACACATCAAATACCCCCACACTTGAACTTTTGCTTGTCCTCAAGCAAAACTCTTTAATATTTGGCTTACACTCCCAAATGGAATAGGTAGAAGAGAAGGTTTTGGGCTTGTCATAGAGTGTCGGGATTTCCAAGATCTTTTTAGGGTTTTATTTTTATTTATTTACACTCCTATTCGTAATGATTTATTTAGAACTGTTCATAAAAGAAATTACTTATTTGGGCATAACATGCCTTTTTAAAATTCTATTTATATACAAGTTCACATACCTCGCGGGGAAATCACTCACACTCGGCCGAAGGTGTATTTTTAGTGAATCACTCGAGAGCGGCATGGAACTTACTCCTACCATAGGCTTGCCAAGAAATCAATCCTCCTCCTTTTTAACTTTTATACCTTTGTAGATATCAAGAGGACTTTGTGGGTTAAGGGTTGGCTAGGGTTAAAGGTAGGTGGTTGGGTTAGTGGTTAGTAGAAAAAGGGCTAAAAAGCGTAACAAGTGTCGGTTTTCGTATTTTTGCAACCTTTTATTTTTGATGAAGCTTTTTATTCAAACAAAGTTATTTTTGATTACTTTGTTTGTTTATTTTCTTTTTGCTTCATATAATTTTTTTTTTTTTTTTTTCGAAGAACCGAACTTGTTACTAAAATAAAGGGTAAAAATGAAAAAGGTTTTGGTGGGTGAAAGGGTTTTTGTTTTGGGTGATGAAACGAAAAGGTTTAGGCTCAAAGGGGCTAACTAGGGGGATTTTTTGGGTAGGTGGTAAAAGAAAAAGAAAAATAATGGTGTGGAAATGAAAAAGGTTAGTCCTAATGCCTCTATCATTTACTTACTCGGGTTTAAGTTGATAAGGACCGGGAATGTATTGTCATGGCAAGTTCTAGAGTCGTAAGAACCAAGCGGCTATTCACACAAGAAACGAAAAATGAGCATTTAGTCAAATGGTATGAAATTGTGTGCTCAATAAAGGCTCAAAACTCACTTTTGTGGGAATGGGTTTTTTTTATGTGATCAAGTATATATAATCAAATTTTAAATAAGTTTGTCATGCCTTTTCATAATTTTCTTATGTTGGTTCTTTTTATCACTACGCTATCGGTTGTAAATTTGTAAAAATATAACCTTTTTGAGAGCTTGAATTTCCCGAGTTAAACCTAGACAAGTAAAAAAAAATGAAATTTTTGAAAAACATTTGGGGTGATTAGCGGTTCCAATAGAGTTTTGTGTAAGGCTTGTATTTAGGACTTGCAAAGTTCAAGGTTTTAGCATCCCCCCCATACTTAAATTACACATTGTCCTCAATGTGTCCCAAAAATAAATTTTTAGGTTGATTAGATGTGTAAAATAGTGATTAAAAAGCAAAAATTTGTGTTACTGGGCACTGAACACGGCCCCGTGTTGAGTGGGCACGACCCCGTGTTCAGGTGCCAGTAACAAGAACTTACAGAAGGTGGACACGGCCCCGTGTCCACTGGACACGGCCACGTGTCTGACAAAATTCTGCCGAACAGAAGCCAAACAGCAGGTCAGGGAGGTGAGCACGGGGGCGTGTTGGCGGGACACGTCCCCGTGTCGACAGTCTAGAAGCCTGAAAAACAGGTTTCGTCCTCCGGTTTTTCCATCCTAGCCTTATAGGTGCTGAGGCTTAACACCTTAAGCCTTGGTTTGTACCTGTTTGAACACTTAATACCACACCAAGCAATACCAACATCCTACGTTACCAAAGTTAATTGTTCCACGCATAAAGTAAAAAAATAAAAATGCAGAAAATAGTTAGGAAAAGTAAATTGTCTAACACTTGGCACGCAGGCCATCAATTGTTCAAGATTGCAAAGGGTTAACCTGGGGAGCCACCAATCAACCGCTTCCTCCTATGCTCCTCCCGCCTATTCCATGGCATCATCATCATCATCATCATCATCGTCACCCCCTCCATGGCGTGCAATGTGGTCTCGTATGTATCCGACGTCTTCTTGTATCTCGGATAGGTTTCTCTCGATAGCTCCGACCCGGTGGTAGGTGTTTCTCGCCATGTTATAGGTGTTCCGAGTACACATGAGGTTTTCCTGCAACAAATCATGCAAACTTTGAAAATTAGGAAAACTGCCTCCCGAGGAGGATGATTGGCCCGGATCACCGTGGGGTTGGTATTGGTACTGATGATGTTGTGGTGCTGGGAGGACAAGTGCTTCTTGCGGGTTCCATGCATGACCTTGCATCCTTTGAAAGGTTACCGTCCCATCTTCTGCCTCATAAACCAGGTTCATCGAGCGGCATATGTGAATATCCACCGTACCCGACCATGGGCTTCTTTCAAATGCCCTCGGAATGTGGGCGAAGTGCCTGAAGAGACGGTGCACCCACCCCCCGAAGAAAAGAGGAGTTGGTGCACTAGCAAGGCGGTTGTGATGCATGTTTCGGAGCATAAGATACGGAACATCGAGCGGCCTACGGTTGTGAATGCAATGGAGGACAAGCAAGTCTCTTAACCCAACGACGCCACCACTGTCATGCCTTTGGCTAAGAGAGTAGCCGAGGAGCCTATGAATGTATCTGTAAAGCGGATCCCTCAGCTTGGTACTCTTAGTGCTGCTCGGATTGTAGAACCCTTCCCCAATCTGAGCCCACATGGCTTGGCGCTCGTTGTCTTCGATCTCTCTCAACCCCCCTGTATTTCCTTCGTCTCCCGCATCCTCCTACGCATACAACCCGATAATCGACCCGAATTGTGCCATGGAAATCGAATACCTCGTTCCGCCACACCTGAATGACACCCCTTCTTCATCGAACGGCTCGCTCCTTGACTTGAATGCAAAGGTGCTGTAGAATTCCAAGGTGCATTCATGAACAGAACGGAGTCGGGTTGTTAGTGCGACTCTGAGTGGTCCCGTGACAATGTTGTTGAAGCGGTCAATTTGATTCACCAAGGTTAGTAGTTCTGTGCATGCCTGCCTCGGGTATTCCTCCGGCCTTGTTTGGAGAAGCTCGTATCGAGCTCTTGCATCTAGCTCATTGGCGTTGAATCTAGTAAACTTCCTGGCCATCTGCAAGAATACACCAAAAGTTAGCGTGAAACAGAAATATTTTTGGGCAAAACTGCAAACAGCGGGCTGGACACGACCCCGTGCCCAGCGGACACGGCCCCGTGTTCAGGGGTCTGTTACTCAAAAATCCCATTTTTCGACCCGGTTTCGAAAACTTGAAAATTTTTGAACCAATAGGTGCGGTTTCCCCCGAAAATGAAACCCTAAGTTCCGTTTTTCCCAAAATAACCCGTTTACCCTATCAATTTTATCTTTTTCGGTTCAAGAACAAGGGTTTGGGGTTTTTGCAAGAAATCGGGTGAATCTATGAACAATACAAGTGTATTTACTTCCCTTTACACTAATCTAACTAAATGCAAACAGATTTAGGCAAAAATTTTAGGCTCGGTCCGAATGAACATCAAGAACCCTAGATTTTTCCCCAAATTTGTGGTGTAATAACTACATGCAAGTGACTAATCTAACTACTACGAGTGACAGAATCATACCTTGACGTTGTTAGATTGAAAAGAGACGTTGGAATCTCGCGGAAAATCGCCTGGAACCAGAGCTTTTGTGGGGAAACGGGGCGTGTGGAATGAAGAAACTGTTTTGAAAAAGGGGTTTTATCCCGTCTGCAGCGCGAACACGGCCCCGTGTCCAGCGGACACGGCCTCGTGTCGAGCCCCCCCCTTTTTTTTTTTTTTTTAGTGCGCGTGTGAGTGCCCCTTTCTCCTATAAGCTATGGTTTAGAAAACTTACCGCTTTATTTTGCCGCCTCAATCTTTCATAACTTACCAGGCATGATGTTTTTATTCTTCCACGGTTTGAAGCGAGATCTCTTCTTCCTCATCCTCAATAAATCCTTGATAGAGTTTCAGCCGTTGGCCATTGACTTTAAAAGGTGACCCATTTCGAGGTTTAATTTCTACTGCACCGTGTGGAAAAATATGGGTGACGGAAAAAGGTCCTGACCACCTAGACTTTAATTTACCAGGAAACAATCGAAGTCGTGAATTAAACAAAAGAACTAAATCTCCTACCCGAAATTCATTAGGTTTAATATGTTTGTCATGCCAATCTTTCATTCTTTCCTTATAAATTTCAGAGTTTGAGTATGCATAATTCCTAAGTTCGTCTAATTCATTTATTTGACAAAATCGATTTTTACCAGCAAATTCTAGATCTAAGTTTACATTTTTGATTGCCCAGTAGGCTTTGTGTGCAATTTCTACTGGCAAGTGGCAACTTTTTCCATAGACTAGCTTATATGGGGTTGTACCTATCGTTGTTTTATAAGCAGTTCGAAAAGCCCATAAAGCATCATCTAATTTATCAGCCCATTCCTTTCTATTTAACCCTACGGTTTTTTCAAGTATTCGTTTTAACCCTCTATTGGTCACTTCGGCTTGTCCGTTTGTTTGAGGGTGATAAGCTGTCGAAACCCGGTGATAGACCCCATATCTTGTTAAAATTTTTTCAAGTTGATGATTACAAAAATGGGTACCTCTATCACTTATTAAAGCTTTGGGTGTGCCAAAACGAGAGAATAATTTTTTCAGAAATCTTACCACTACTCTTCCATCATTTGTTGGAAGCGCTTCGGCCTCGGCCCATTTAGACAGGTAATCTACTGCCACAAGTATGTATTTGTTTCCTTTCGATGGTGGAAAAGGTCCCATAAAGTCGAGTCCCCACACATCAAAAATTTCACAAACAAGAATGCCATTTTGTGGCATTTCGTTTTTGGAAGAAATATTACCTGTTCTTTGGCAAGCATCACATGTCTTTACAAGATTTTGGGCATCTTTGTAAATGGTTGGCCAATAAAATCCTGAATCAAATACCTTTCGTGCGGTACTGGCAGCACCATGATGTCCTCCGTATGGACCTTCGTGACAATGGCGAAGAATTCTCCGGGCCTCACTACCATGTACGCATCGTCTGACGAGTTGGTCGGCACACATTTTGAAAAGATAAGGATCTTCCCAAAAATAATGTTTCACATTGGCAAAGAATTTTTTTCTTTGATGATGTGGCCATCCTTTTGCGACTATTCCACTAGCTAAGTAGTTGGCAAAGTCGGCGTACCATGGTTCTTCCTTAAATTCCACCCTTTCCAGGGATTCAGTTGGGAATTTTTCGTTGATTTGCTCGCCCCTGGTTGCCTCCAAAGCTGGGTCTTCTAAGCGCGAAAGATGATCTGCTGCGGTATTTTCTGCTCCTCTTTTGTCTTTGATTTCAATGTCGAATTCTTGGAGGAGTAGAATCCACCTAATCAAACGTGGTTTTGCGTCTTGCTTCTTAAAGAGATATCGAATGGCTGCATGATCTGTGTAGACTATAGTTTTAGAAAGAACAAGATAAGAGCGAAATTTATCAAAAGCAAATACCACAGCTAGTAACTCTTTTTCAGTTGTTGTGTAATTTTCTTGTGCATCGTTAAGTGTTTTACTAGCATAATAAATTAGGTGGAAATGCTTTTCTTTTCTTTGTCCCAAGACAGCTCCAACTGCAAAGTCACTAGCATCGCACATGATTTCAAAAGGAAATTTCCAATCAGGTGCTATCATGATAGGTGCATTGACTAGCATTTCCTTCAGGGTTAGAAATGCTTGATTGCAATCCTTGTCAAAGATGAAAGGAGCATCTTTTTCAAGTAACTTTGTTAGAGGTCTTGAGATTTTTGAAAAGTCTTTGATAAACCTCCTATAAAATCCGGCATGCCCTAGGAAACTTCTAATAGCTCTTACGGAGGATGGAGGGGGTAACCTAGAAATGGTATCTATTTTGGCTCGATCCACCTCCATTCCTTCGCTTGAGATCTTGTGACCGAGTACTATTCCCTCCGTTACCATGAAATGGCATTTTTCCCAATTAAGGGCGAGGTTAGTTTCCTCACATCGGGATAGCATTCGTTCAAGGTTATCGAGGCATTGGTCGTATGAATCCCCAAAGATAGAAAAGTCGTCCATGAAGACTTCCATTGTCTTTTCTATCATGTCATGGAAAATGGCTACCATGCAACGTTGGAATGTTGCGGGAGCATTACATAGACCAAACGGCATGCGTCGATATGCAAAAGTTCCATAGGGGCATGTGAATGTTGTCTTTTCTTGGTCTTCGGGTGCTATCGGGATTTGAAAGTAACCTGAAAAACCATCCAAGAAACAGTAAAATTTATGACCGGATAATCTTTCTAACATCTGATCAATGAAGGGTAAAGGAAAATGATCCTTTCTTGTTGCTTCATTTAATCGTCTATAATCTATACATACTCTCCATCCTGTGACGGTTCTTGTCGGTATTAATTCATTTTTTTCGTTAGTAATTACCGTCATACCTCCTTTCTTTGGAACTACTTGGACGGGACTTACCCAAGGACTATCGGAAATAGGATAGATAAGTCCTGCGTCAAGTAATTTGATGACTTCATTTTTAACCACTTCTTGAACATTTGGATTTACTCGACGTTGTGGTTGTATGACAGATTTGTAGTCATCGTTCATCAAAATTTTGTGTGTGCACATAGAAGGACTAATCCCTTTTATGTCAACAAGTTTCCAAGCTATTGCATTTTTGTGTTTTTTCAAAAGACTAACTAGTTTTTCTTTTTCTAGGTTATCTAATTTAGACGAAATA
This sequence comes from Helianthus tuberosus, assembly GCA_030545235.1. Taxonomy (NCBI): domain Eukaryota; kingdom Viridiplantae; phylum Streptophyta; class Magnoliopsida; order Asterales; family Asteraceae; genus Helianthus; species Helianthus tuberosus. The sequence goes on from CM060363.1 coordinate 65,807,627, forward strand.
ATTACAGGTAATTTACCATCTTTGTCTAGAAAAGCATATTCCAAACCTTTTGGAAGTTCTTTGAGCTCAAGTGGTGGGTCTTTAGGAGACTCTTTATTTGGTTGCTCGTTTCGATCAAGAACTTTAAAAGTTTGTTCTATGGCGACCTCTTCTTCAACAAAGTGGTCAGTTTCTTCACTTGTATCGGGTGGTTCATCTTCATCTTCAATTAGGGGGTCATTATTGCCGAATGGATATTTCATTGATCGTTCGAGATCGACACTTCTTTTAAATGCCCCTAATTGAAGAGGTAGATTATTGAACTTCCGGTTTTTCAAAGCTTCGTATGTCTTTACAAATGGTCGCCCCAACACTAGAGGAGCGTCATCGAGGATGACAAAGTCGGTTGGAACTACCATTTGATTTGTTTGAACCAAGACATCTTCAACTATACCGATTGATTTTATTACTTTCCGATTGGATAGAAAAATGGGTATTTGAAGTGGAGAAAAATCACTAATACTTAATTTTTCGAAAAGGTAGTTAGGCATTATGTTAACACAAAGATCTTTATCGATTGTGACATTACTAATAAACGAATTTTGAAAGAAACATGGAACCGGTGTGATGTTAATTTCAAATGGGTCTTCTTTTATTAGTGAAGTTTGATCATTAGTTAACTTAACACTTACCGTTTCTTCAATTTTAGTGTTAGTGTTTAACTCTTTTAAAAACTTAGCATGAGTGGGTACTAAACAATGATTTTCGAAAGAAGGTGACAAGAGATGAATTTCTTCAAAATTAGACTCTTCTTGGATTTTAACGTTGTCGAACTCACCTTTTTCGTTGTTTAACTCATGCGTCGGTTTTTCACTTATTTGTTCTTCCATTTTTTCATTTTTAGTTATCTCTTCCTTTTTTAATTCTTCTCTCGCGCGGGACTCCTCTTCCCTTGCGCGAGCTTCTTTTATACATCGATCGATAACTCTAATGTGCTCTAATATCCTATCGGTCACTTCGGTTATAGAAAAAGAATCATTATTTTCTAAGCTTGAATCCGGTTGTTCGACCCTTTGTTCCTCATAATACCCATATGAAGTTGATGGTTCGCACCATTGTTCTTCATTGTAAGCATATGATGGATAAGGTTCGTAATTTTGTTCTTCATAATACTCATATGAGGTGGGTTGTTCATGACAAGGTTCCTCATAATAAGCATACGAAGGTGGTGGCTCATACCTTGGTTCCTCAAAGTATGAGTAAGAAGGCTCATACCTTGGTTCATCAAAATATGAGTATGAGGGAGAAGGTTCATACCTTTGGTCTTCATAGTAAGTGTATGAAGTTGATGGTTCGTACCTGGGTTCCTCATAGTAAGTGTATGAATTGGATGGTTGGTACGAGTGATTATCTTGAATTGAACGTGTATTACGACAATTTGTGCAATAATTACCCCTATAATCATCCTCATCATAGGTGTAGTTGTAACCTCCTGAGTATTGATCCATAAGAATCACTCAGCAGACCACAACCAAGTCTCGAGATCAGAAAACAAAAATAAAAACGGAAACAGAGGCTGGACACGGCCCCGTGTTGGGTGGACACGGCCCCGTGTTCAGAATCTGTATCTGGGCGTTTTAATTAAATTATCTGATCTACTTGAGCACGGGGCGTGTTCAGTGAGCACGGCCCGTGTTCAAGCTACTGTTACTGGGCGTTTATGAAAAATCTGCAGCACGGCCCCGTGTTCAGTGAACACGGCCCCGTGTACAGGTCACTGTAAATGCAAAACTAAACTAAATGCAGAAAAATGTGCGCGCGTTAAAAAGGTTTTGAAAAAAAAACTGATTAGGCCGTCGATTTTAAGCTTTCTTAAAATCCTTGTGTCCCCGGCAGCGGCGCCAAAAACTTGATGTGCGTTAAAGTGTCGTATATTTTAGGTATATATTTTAAGCCCTTTTTAACACTTATTTTAGCCAAGTTTTAAATTTATAAAACACGATATTTCACTAACACTAAACACACATATGGGCAAGTGCACCCATCGTTGAGTGTAGTATAGCGTTGGTAAGATACCGAGGTCGTCCAAGGACACAAGAGCTTTTAGTACCGGTTTATCCTCAACGTCTAACCAAAATAAAAGTTTGGAAAAAATGTTTTAAGCTAAGAAAAATAAAAACTAACTAAAATGCTGAAAATAAAAATAAAATAAAAAACAGATAGACAAGATGAATCACTTGGTTCCGACTCGTATCTAGTATAACCTTTGATTATTTCCGCACTTTTGCACATAATTAAGAGATTATCTTAGTTATTGTAGTAGGCCCCTCTTTTGAAGGTGACGTTACCCTCACCCCAGTAGTTTGAGTCAGCAGGGATACAATCCTAAAGGGGTGGATTATTGGAAGATAATGAATTAAGTTATTAATGCAGTATTGTGGTAGGCCCCGCTTTTGGCGGTGACGTTACCCTCGACTAAGTAGTCTGAGTCAGCAGGGATACAGTCCTAAATAGCCGGGTTATAGTATTAATAGTAGTTAACTTATGAGGGGATCAAAGAGTTTGGACCCCCGCCATCCAATACCGTGAAGTATTGAAGGAGGTCCTACTAAATTTGACCCAGGTCCATTGCAGGACCTCTAAACGCTGAACAATGGCAAGACCTTTACCAAACCGTTCCCTTAACCCCCTACCAGGTAGCCAACATACCTCCATATAGACCGTGGAGATATGAATGGTGAAAATCCTTTATTTTATATAGACAGTAAAATAATGCCAAGACACCACGGACAAACGATAAGGAAAGATCACCTTCAACATAAGTAACTAGTTATTAAAGTCATTAATACAAAACCAAATAAAAAGTGCAAAAGATTAGAAATAAAAAGTATTATACTAGACACTTTGTCTTCACCAAGTGATGTAAGAGACTTAGGCAAACATGGCCTTGATTGTCAAGAACTCTTACGATCAATCTTGGATCCCGAGACGACTCACACACTCTATGATGGACAATGGATGATGGTGGTGGATGATGGTGTTGTGATGGTGGTGGGTGGTGGATGAAGTGTGAGAGAGGTGGTGTGCCAAGGGATGAGTTGCAATGAAACCAAGCACTCCTATTTATAGGCTGAACAGAGGCCTGGGCACGGCCCCGTGTCCGCTGGGCACGGCCCCGTGCCTGTCTGACACTCTCTCTCTTCATTAATTGTAATTCGCAATTACAATTAATGCGCCTGCAGTACTTTCGGCACGCCCCCCGTGTCCGCTGAGCACGGCCCGTGGTGGGCAATAGAAGCTTCTATAGGTTTGTCTTTTCTGCTGCTTCTTGGGCACGACCCCGTGCTGGCTGAGCACGGGGCGTGTTCAGCCTTCTGTTTTCTCTATTTTGCTTTGGAAGGTGCCGTTGAGGGTTCGGGCAATCCACTAATGTTCCTTTTCTTGTATTTATGTTGGATTTAGCTGTCTTTTTGCTTCTTTTGCGTTTTTGAGCTCATTTAATCCTGAAAATACAAAAGGAAGACAAAAACACTCTTTTTCCAATATTAGTACTAAAAAAGGGTTAGTTTTATGCCTCATTTGATGTAATTTATATGTTGCATTTTACACACATCATTGGTTGCTTAACAAGTTTGGATTTCGTTTAGTTTTTGAGAGCGATCAATTTGTACTTACTAAACGAGGAATGTATGTAGGCAAGGGCTATGCCCAAAATGGTATGTTTAAATTGAATGTAATGGCAGTCAAGAAGAACATGAATAAAATTGCTACTACTTCTACTTATATGTTTGAGTTTTCTGATTCGAATAAATGGCATGGTAGATTAGGTCACGTAAATTTTAATTCAATACGCCGTTTAATCAATTTAAATTGTATACCAACATTCCATATTGATTCACACTATAAATGTGAAACATGCGTTGAATCCAAACTTACAAGAACATCATCGAAATCGGTTGAACGAATAACCGAACCCCTTGATTTAATTCACACAGATATTTGTGATTTAAAAGCGGTACCCACAAGAGGTGGAAATAAGTACTTCATCACGTTTATTGACGATAGTACTAAATATTGCTATGTATATTTACTAAAAAGTAAAGATGAAGCAATAAGTAAATTTATCTTGTACAAGAATGAAGTTGAGAATCAACTTCAAAAGAAGATAAAAGCTTTGCGAAGCGACCGAGGAGGCGAATATGTTGCACCTTTTGCCGATTTATGCGCAAAAAGTGGCATTGTACATGAGTGTACACCTCCTTATTCTCCACAATCAAATGGCGTGGCGGAACGAAAGAACCGCACATTGAAAGAAATGATGAACGCCATGTTGATAAGTTCTGGGGTGAGCCAGGAAATGTGGGGGGAAGCCATTCTCTCGGCTAATTATCTTTTGAACAAGATACCACTCAAAAAGAGAGACGAGACATATGAGTTATGGAAAAGGAAGAAACCTTCATACAAATACTTGAAAGTGTGGGGGTGCCTTGCAAAGGTGATTGTACCACCTCCTAAGGCTCTTAGGATAGGACCCAAAACTGTTGATTGCATATTTATTGGGTATGCGCATCAAAGTAGTGCACATCGCTTTCTTGTACACGAGTCCAAGAATCCTGATGTACACGTAAACACTATCATGGAGGTGAATCCTAACGTTGTGTCTTACTTTGAAAATGCGTTTCCTTTGAGAAGACAAACACATGCAACGTCATCAACACCTAACTTTGAAGTAGGTGAAAGCTCATCTACACCCGTTGATGAGGTAGTTCATGATAAGACACATGAACGACCTGAGGTTAAAGAAAGTGATCGTAGGCAAAGTAAAAGGCCAAGGGTTGAAAAATACTTCGGTCCAGACTTCGTTAGCTATACGGTTGAGGGCGAGCCCAATACATATCGCGAAGCGGTTTCCTCTTCAGAAGGACCTCAATGGAAAGAAGCAATAAGAAATGAAATAGATTCTATATTGCAAAATCATACTTGGGAGTTAGTAGATCTTCCACCTGGTTGCAAACCACTTGGATATCGTTGGATATTCAAAAGGAAGATGGAAACTGATGGAAGTATTGACAAGTACAAGGCTAGGTTGGTGATTAAAGGATTTAGACAAAAGGAAGGTCTAGATTACTTTGATACCTACTCGCCTGTGACGCGCATAACCTCGATTAGATTGGTTCTTGCTATAGCGGCTTAAGAAATTTGGAAGTTCACCAAATGGATGTTAAAACCGCATTTCTAAATGGCGATTTAGAAGAAGATATTTACATGGAGCAACCTGAAGGTTTCTCCGCCCCAGGTCAAGAGGGTAAAGTATGTAAACTCGTCAAGTCTTTGTATGGCTTGAAGCAAGCACCAAAACAATGGCACCAAAAGTTTGATCATGTCATGATTGACAATGGTTTCAAAATAAATGAGTGCGACAAATGTGTTTATTTCAAAGACACAAATGAAGGTTATGTGATATTATGCCTTTATGTAGACGATATGCTTATCATTGGGAGTAATGATAAAATTATCAAAGCTACTAAAAGCATGTTGAAAGCGAGATTTGACATGAAAGACATGGGTTTAGCTGATGTGATTCTTGGAGTAAAGATCATAAGAACCCAAGATGGTCTTGTGTTAAGTCAATCTCACTATGTGGATAAAATTCTTGAAAAATTCAACTCGGGAGATACGAGTGTAGCTCGAACTCCAGTTGATACCTCCCAACATCTTAAGAAGAATAAGGGAGATGGAGTTGCTCAGTTAGAGTATTCAAGAATTATTGGCAGTCTAATGTATCTAATGACATGTACTAGACCCGACTTGGCTTACGCGGTGAGTAGGCTAAGTAGATACACCAGCAATCCGTGCGCAGATCATTGGAAAGCTATCACGAGGGTGCTTAGATACATAAGATACACAAGAGATTATGGACTGCATTATACCCGACAACCAGCAGTGATCAAATGATACACTGATGCAAACTGGATATCGGATAATAAAGATTCCAAATCAATAAGTGGTTACGTGTTTACACTTGGAGGAGCTGCTATTGCTCGGAAGTCTTCTAAGCAAACGGTCATAGCAAGATCCACAATGGAATCCGAATTTATCGCCTTGGATAAGTCAGGCGAGGAGACGGAATGGCTACGTCAATTCGTGGAATATATTCCAAGATGGCCAAAGCCTTTGCCAGCCATATGTGTACATTGTGATAGCCAATCAACGATTGGTAGAGCTCAAAGCTTGATGTACAATGGCAGATCAAGGCACATGCGACGTAGACATAACACGGTACGACAACTACTCTCAATGGGTGTTATCACAATTGATTATGTGAGATCAAAAGATAACATTGCGGACCCGTTTACAAAAGGCTTAAGCAGAGAGTTAGTAGAAACGTCGTCAAGAGGAATGGGACTAAAGCCCGTGGTAAATGGGAATATGAGGGAAACCTAACTTAGTTGACTGGAGATCCCAAGATCTAAGTTCAATAGGACAACTTAATCATATTACCAAACGGAGTCACTGTGGGGGAGTACCCCAAACTAAATAAAAAGGTAGTTATTTATACTTCCTAGTCCATTCCAATCAGTGACATTGAAGGGAGGCTAAGCATATTAAGGTTAACACAAACGGGGGAGTATTGTGTGAAGTGTATTGTCGTTTACACAAATGGGGGTATGTTCAAGGACATCGCGTCTACACACCGCTAGTAAGCTAAGTGCGCTTCACAAAAGAAGGTTCAAAGGTGACAACCTACCTGTCTTGCAATACTCAACTGTCGAAGTTTATCGTTGAAAAGTGTAAGGAAAAGATCCATTTCCATACATGTGGGGGATTGTTGGAAATTTGATGAAAATAACATTTTTCATGTGGGGGATTGTTGGAAAAATAGGTGAAAATAGCATTTTTCACAAATATAGGAAAATGATTTTTTTCCTATTTTAGACTAGAAATAAATATAATAAAATGAGCGGGTTTTATATATTTATTTGTGGGTTTGTGTTCTATGTTGGGAGAGCTTCGCAACGAACTAAACCACGTCCAAAACGGAGCTAAGATGAATGAGATATCGATGCTCAAAGTTGGGTGTTTGGAACATTCAATGCTGAAACTAAAGGGAAAGTAGCACCTTGTCCCACATTGGAGGAGAGATGGAACTTAAATGGGTATTTAAGGTGGAACTCTCCATCCTTATTGTTTCATGGGAGCACTCACTAGTGTACTCGCGAAGGGTGCGGCACCCTAACTCGCACACGCTCGCGTGGCGTGGGCGATGAGGCGCAATGTGGCGCTTTGATGGCGCACTTTGCACTTCGCATCGCCGCGAGCCGCCTTTGTATTTTTGACCACGTGCGCGTGGTGGATCTCATAGGCTGCAGGGACCAAGTGGAGTGCAGGTTCGAAGCGCGTGACGTGGCAGTCCGCGCGCGGATATACATGGCACGAAGGCGCGCGGTTGCGCATGGTGCATGGGTCCTGAGGTGTCGTGCGCGGCGCACCAAAGTGAGCCAAAACGGCGCGACTGTGTGGCGTGCTCGTAGAGGCTCACAGGTGACGTGGCACACGCGCGCATGGACCTGAGTCAGTGAGGCGCACGCGCGCATGGCAGTGAGCCAAGAGGACGCACCGCGCATGGGCGTGCAGACCTGGGCGCGCGCGCACCAGGGTGACTTGCGCGCGCACGCGCGCGCAGAAGCTTTCAGCATTGAATGACAGTGCAGTTTCAGTCCAGCTTCGTAACTGACGAGTTAACAGGCTTTGACTGAGAATTAAATGACGTATTAAATTGCATTGAAGACGTTTAATGAAATTTAAACCTCTCATTTAATTCGTTTTTGGCTGTTTCAAACCAGGAGCTGTATAAATACAGCTCCATACCCAGCTGCAGAAGACACTAGCAACACAACAGCATACGCTACTTTCTCTCTACAATTCTCTGATCTTTCTCCAGCAAGTTTTCAAGGTAACCTTCGGGTTGTAGGCGAACTCCGGCAGTACTACTGCTCCGGCTGTTGTACCCTGGGAAACAAAACGAGTACTCTTGGGAGACTCGGAATTTGTTTTAAGGTAAGCGTGTTAAACACGTGACTCAGCCATTCTTCTTCTACATTTCTTGTATTTGGTTTGTTTCAGTTGTATTCGTACAAGTGTTTTTAGCTTTCTAATTTCTGTATTGTAATCGTATTAATAAAAATTTGTTTATTTTATTTATTTACGCGAACGGTTCCTACAGAAAGAGAGTTAAATGATAACACCGAATCACTTATACATAGCTTAATTAGGTGGGATTGAAAGCAAACACTACCAAATAGAATATTACTAACCAAAACGATATAAAATCAGGATCAGTAAGATGTTTGATGAATGGAGTTGGATATGCAGTTAGAATGAATTGAAAAGGAACGTCATATTCAAAAGAAATCTAACGTTATAAATATAAAAGGAATGGAAAAGTCAGTGATTATAGGCCGGATTTAGTTTGACATTTAGGTTTTCGATTGAGAGCGTCAAATAGGAACCACAATTGCAGATGTATCTGTTATTTTGTTAACTTAATTAATTAGTTATAACTAATTAACATTTTTAATAAATCTCTAAATTGTAAAAAAAATTCCCTCCAAAATTCTGAATTGTCAAGGGTGCCTGCCACATGGCAACCCAAGTTCTTCATTTATTAGATAGGATAGATAGATACAGATACATGTATAGATATAGTCGTATAGATATCCATATTTATGCAACTAATTTTAAATAGACAACACTAAAAAACGTAGAAATTTTCATATATACTTTAATTGTTAGGCTATAGGGTATGGTTTGAAGGTGGTAGGGGTTCTATTGTGTCACATATGCGCTACGTCAACGAGGGGGCTCTATTGCCTCTTCTCAATAGCTAGTATGATATGGAATAGAGCCATCTCTTTCCTATTCTCACCAATGACGCCCCCTCATATTTAATACCTCACACACACAGGATCTCGCAATTGTTCGCCATTTCTTTGATTGGCATACAATAGCGCCCCCCAATAGCAGTATGGTACGGGGGATGGGAACTATCGTTAGATGTGCCCCATACCTTGCAGCCTTATAGGTAAAATGATATGTAACCAATACCATTTCTCTTTCACAAACCTCAATATATTTCCGCCGACAGATGTGATGTGACCTTTTAGGTAGTGTTTGTTATGCAGGAAAGAGAGACGTAATAGAATGAGCCATTACGAGGGAATGAAGAAAATAATGTTTGGTTGGTCAATTTAATGGAATCACCCATTACATAAGGCATTCCATTCCCTCAAAATATTCCATCCTCCGCCTATATTTTTTTTTCATTTCATCCCCTCTTGCACCCTTCATTAACAACACAACAAGCCACCACCGTCGTCACAATCCACCATCACCACCCAGCACCGCCGCCACAACCCACCAGTCACCGCCACCCGCAAACCACCACCACCTCTGCCGCCACCCCGACGACCACCACCGCCGCCACCACCCACTACCACTATCGTCACCACCCACCATCACCGCCTCCGTCGCCACACTACAACCCTTGAACTCTAATAGAGTTAGTGATTTTTGAGTGGCATTTTTAAAAGAGTTCCTACAACACCAATTATTCTTTTTTTCTTCATATTTTGACCACAAATGTTTTGATCCTTACACTTTTACCCCCCTCAAATTTTATTAGTTTTTTTACCAATTAATTTTTTACCCCTTGTATTTTAATAAATTTATCAAGCGTAATAAAGTTATTTTTTTTAAACCGCTTTAGACTACAACCCCTGAACTCTAATAGAGTTACCACTCTAAATTTTAAACGAATTTCCGTTACGTTATTATGATTTTTTTTTCATATTTTATCTTTTTTCTATAGTTTCAATTAGTATTGGTGGTACACGTTATTTATGTTTATCTACGTTTCGACATTAATTTTCATAACGTTATTGTTTTAAACCGACCGATTGTTTTAAACGTTATACTACATATTAAAAAGCAATGCTTGGGTGGTTATGTGTTCGGAGAAAGTGGTGCTAATGCTGAAGAGTCTTGATAGTATAATTCCTTTGGGGTGTGAGCGGCTAAAGGATGGTTAACAATGGGAGGTAGTGGCTGAGTTTGTAGAATTTGAGATCATGTTAATGTTATTTAGACTATATAATTATTCTAATCCATATTATCAGATTTTTCCTAACAACATGTGAGTTCTCATCAATTTATAAGTTGGGATTAGGAATGGCATCACTAGAATATGTATCTATTTAGTTTTGAGTTTTATAATAGTTATGTTATTGTATTAGAAATCTCTAACTAAAACATAAATCGTTATTAACAAAGTTTTTAATTAGTTTAGTTACTTTTACTTTCCAAAAAGGTTGGTTCTCCGCCGCAATACGCGGATAGGAACAACCTAGTATGTATAATTTGCAAGATTTGAACCTTTGTACGAGGAAATAAGTACCTTACCACAATAGTGTCCCTTGCGGACAAAAATAGTCGGGATCCATATATTCATTTGCCAAGAAATTACAGGGACAAAAATAGTCGGGTTCCATATATTCATTTGCCAAGAAATTACATATTAAAAGCTTTTTATAAATTCAAGTAAAAGTTTGGAGAAATTATATGAAGTTTTGAAAAAAAAAAAAAAAAAAAATAAACTTTATTGTATTTTTTTACAAAAATATTAGACACCACATATTACTTGGCATTTAATTTTGCAACAATTCAAGCCCACATGGCCCACTTGCACTCTCCAATCATCATCATCATCATCATCATCTCTATTCACAGCTTTCACGACAAGTTTCAAGATCTCATACCATATGTTGGCTCATAAGTTCAGTGGCAACTGCAAGACACTTGGTGCAACCCTTTATAAACCAACCCCTTCGCTATTAATACAACCAACATAGTGAAAATAAACAACACCTTCCCCTCCTACAACAAACTTTGGTCTACACACTAATACTACAACAAAACCATGTCTACTTGTTATTCTAATCTTCCTTCCCCGGTTCAAAATCACGATATCTTGATCGATGAACCATCGAACGACCAAAAAGACTTGTTCTCAAGTCATGGTTTCTTCGAGAATGGGTCCGTGCCAACTTTGATGAACGGAAAATACGAAGAAGATGATACTGAAGATGAAGAAAGTGAGTTCAAGATGGGACGATTGATTAGGCAAGCATCTCTCAACTCTTCACATATGTCTACTCCTCAACAAACCACTAAGGTACATATCATCTTCAAATATTTTCTATCTTTGTTGTAATGTTAATATTCAAGTCAGTCTAATAAGTATGAATTATCTTGCATATATTTACCCTCCAAATATTCTTGAATATAGAAAAGATGTCACTGCACTTTCATGATAAACATAAGACCATCCACAAACATGTCTAGTCAGCTGACACATCAGAAAAACACTCATTCTTTAAAAACATCAAAAACCCACCGAATAAGGAAACCGAAAAACGTTGCCACATCACCATCACCTTTTACATCCCATCATCTGCCACATACCCCACCTTTTCTTCGGTTTTTTCATGTTTGTGAGGAAAAATGGATGTGAAAAATGAACCCACATAATGGAGTCCACAATAGATAATAATGAATAAGGCGGAAAAATGAGAAAAAATGAAGGCTAAAAATGCCTTATTGTGAATGCTCTAATATGTGATGGTAGCTTTTAATGATTAAAATGATTTCTTATGCAGATTATGAGGGCAAGCTCGAGTTTACCACGATACTTGTCACAAAACCCGAAAACAATTCAAGAAAAGGTTATGAACATGAGGAAAGTGGAAAGCATGAACGAGAGAAACAGAAACAAAAGTTCCATGAAGTTAGGGAAGAATATAAATGGTGGTGCACCAACACTCCCAGCTGGAGGATGGGTCGATAAGGGTTCATCAGAAGACATGAAGGCACAGATCAAGTTCTGGGCTAGAGCAGTGGCTTTCAATCTGCATCAAGAGTGTTAAAAATCAAAACGACTAGACCAACATGTTGATAGATATAAGTTTGGTCCGGTTAATGTATGAATACGACGCTAACTAAAATCTTTTTGTCATGATATTTCGGGTTATATAATGTTACATCCTTCTATATCGACCGTGGACAATACAAATATTGAGTTCATGAGAGGACTAGTACTAGGATGAATTAGAAGTCTATATTCAAACACGAAAAATAAATCTATGAACTTTTTGTAGGCAAAATGAAAAATATTGATTGTTGTGAGCAGTGGCGGACCCAGGATTTTATTTCAATGGGGTCCATTTTCGGGTCGGTCCTCGTTCGGGTCGAGTTAAAGTGAGGTTTGAACTAGATTTTTAAAAAAAATTAGAAAAATGGGCTTATCAAGGATTGAACCCATGACCTCTAGGTGGAAAAGAGGGAGATTTACCACTACACCAACTTTCTTTTTATTTCTATGGTGTCCACCTAATTGTATTTATGGGGTCCAAATACAATTTAATATACCGAATCTACTATTTTTTTTTTAAAAGATTGGGGTCCTGAGACCCCGGTGGCACCAATGTGGGTCCGCCCCTGGTTGTGAGAGGCCGAAGTTTACAAGATATCTTTTGGTTTCTTTTTAATGATATTTATTAATATATCAAACATGGTATGGTTAAGTATATATATTAACAAGATGCGTGATGCATCAATAAAATTTGACGATATACAAATCTCCCTTCTAAAATCCATATTACATATATTGAAGTTTAATCGCGAGCTTCAACTCATTTTTATCACCGCACCTTTTATATTTAACCTACTATCCAACTATCTTCTATTTGTAAATTTATATCCACTACAAGAATGGAACACCTCTGTCGCCGCTATTGATAACATTTGTCGCCGTTGTCGCCGCTAAAGGGTCGCCGGTATTGATAGGTCGCTATTGGCCTGTTGTCGCCGCTAAAGGTCACTGTCGCCGCTATTGGTCTTAGACTTTTAGCGACGACATGTGGCCGCTAAAGGGTAGTCGGAGTTACGCATGGTCGGTAAAGGCAAAAGGCAATAGCGGCGACAGCTGTCGCTGCTAAAAGTCTTTTTTTTACAGCAGCTGTATATACATGCACCCAGCCAGTTTTACGGCCGAAAAAGAGAACCTGCCTAATTCAAACAACGCAAATATATGCCATGAACATATACTAAAGGTAATATAATTACAAACTACGTTTAAGTTCTACATTATAATCCTACAACGTTTAATTAAATCGTACATTAAAAACAACAAGTCACTCGTCAGAATCATTATCGAATAAGTCATCAGAATCGTAGTCGTTTGACTTTCCTTTTCCTTGTGAAGCAAGATAGTTGTTAAGTTGGTTCAAAAAGGACGGGGTTTAGAACAAGCTGTTAACAAAATCCTACAATAATAAATAGTGCTTGGTCTATTAAAAAGTTGCCACGTGACAACCTTTTAATAGTTCATGTTTATAAGACCATGTGTAGTGGTAATGCCCATACCCTTGGCGTTTTGCGCCATGTGGCAGCCCAGTCAGCAATGGAGCATTATGGGGCGTTTTCTAAAATGGGTGTAGTGGGGATGTTGGCATTTTGTTAAAAGAGATTTAAATAAAAAAAACCATCAAAAAATCTTATTGGACAAACAAAGGAAGATCAATGGTGATTGGACAAACAAAAGGAAGCAAGGCGTGGAAATAAATACGCTCCAACGGATTTTGGGTACAAAAACGCCCAAGGGGCCTGGTGGGGCGTTTAAAAAAAAGGCCCAAAAAGTAACGACTACGGATGGTCTAATGGTTCATTATTAATTACTGTATTAAAAACATAAAAAAGCACACATAGTGCATGAAGCTCTGCATGCACGGAATCTGAGGAAGTCAGGGGCCAACTTGGACCAGATGTACATATTCTTTTTTGAATGGCAAGGAACGAAGTGTCAACCACAGTGACACCGGACGTTGTGGCCAAGGTCGACTACTCAATCGCCGTCAGCCCCTTAGCTCTTCCAGATGCGCGGAAACCCGACCTCCACCCGCCCGAAGGCACGACAGTGGAATTGTAAAAACCCGACTTTTCGGATTGTTGTCCATTTGCTACTTACCTCGATTTGTAACCGTTTTGTACTCCGAGATTCGATATAAATAAAGGTTTATGTTATACTAAATACATTTTCATCACACAGCACCATTGCACGCTTCGCTTTATATTCGCAAACGCTCAATGCTAACGCAACACGAATTACAAAGAATTATGCTACTTTACTTGCCGAGTGTGTTTGTTTGTTCGGTAACTGCTCTCGCCTTCGCACCCGCTTATCATGCTAAATCGCTAAATCGCAAACGCTGTTAATGGTAGTAATGTTATGCCGTGTGTTCTTATATGCTTTACCTGTGTGTGCTTATTATGTTTATGGATTATACTCGCAACCCGATTATCACACCGAAACGCAACGCAATACTTAACATCTCGCTAAAATACTTAAAGTACCCTAACTAACTAACACAACTAAAACACACCTAACGAGCATCCTACACGCGAAACGAGAATTTATAACACAAAACAACACCCTTCGAATGACGCCAACCAGCCTCGTACGAAGGCACTTCCTTCATACGAAGGCAGCCGGCTTCGAACGAGCATCTCTGCTCGAACCCACTTCTTCTATAAATACTCAAGCCCTTCTTCATTTCACTCACTTGCTGCCTTTTTCACCGAAACGATGCCGAATTGCTGTCCGATTGTTTTCAAGTAAGATTTATCATTTTTACAAGATTACATAACGTTTTCCACAAGAATCACTTTGATTTCATTCAAACTCTTTTGTTTTCAACTAAACTTCTTCTTTTTACAAAGAACTTCATCTTTTTCATAAAAACCTTCATCTTTTTCATCAAATCTTTTTACTTTATCACAGATCTACACTTAACCGAGTGTATTGGGCCTAGCTACGGCTTCCCAAGTTAGAAATCTACAGATTTCACACTCACCAAGTGTTAGATCTAAGAGAAAACCCTTTAAAAACCCTTTTTAAACTCGAATTTACACAAAAACGGACCAAACAGACACATATTTCATTCACTGAATAGTGGGACGAAGTGGTGTCGAACCCGTCTCGAATAGGACTCAAAAATAGGTCCGATTCAGACGAGAAAACATCGCTTCGAATGCCAAGAACAGCCTCGAATGCAAGCTGGACTGTTCTTTGCGAAGCCTAGCTTCGTACGAAGGCACTTCCTTCGCGCATCACAGCCCGATTCTCATCCGTGACTCAGACAAAGACCTCACCGACTCTAAGTTTAATCAGTAGCTTAAGGTTGGAGGGATGAACACTCGATTTTCCGAAGACAGACGCGAAGAACACTCGATTTTGGACAACGGAAGCATCACTTGTGCGAAGACCCAGCTTCGTACGAAGCCTTTGTTTCCCACCGACACTTCGATTTTCGACCGTTTCAGCACTTTGGTGGACTTACGCTTCTGTTCCCGTATGCAAGCTGATCCGGCGCTCCCTTCAATCCATTCAGAACGTGTTTACTTGTTAGACACACACTGTGAGTATACTCGAATCCTTTTCGCTTAACGCACTTTTGGGTGTTATTTACGTTCTCTATAAAAAACACAACACTTAAACGTTTTTAAACGGCTGACCGCACTCGCATGATATACGTGATTAGTTGAATACTTGTTGCTATGTTACACAGTGCTGACTTGACCGACCGCTCTTAGCAACGATAGTACTATAGTTTGGACTCAGCACCTGTTTATTCAGGGGCTGTTAAGGATCACATACTTTACTTCACTTGTTCGCTTCGGTGAACATGTGTCGCGCATACTCTACTCGCAATCATGTGGTTAGCTTGTATCATTGTTGATAGTTACTTGATTCGCCTGTTACATATTACATGTTGGTTATGCGTAAAACGCTTTTTATACTATATCTATGCGAACTTGTGTACTCACCTTTACATTTTGTATTGACTTTTATTTTAACGTATGTGACAGGTTGATGATTATCATGTGTTGCAAATGGATAGAAAGTCTAGAAACTCACCAAATAAAAATCTAGGTTGTCGGATTTGTTTTGTTTGGGAGATTTTGATATCTGTTATGACTATTTGTGGATTATTTTTTGATAGTATGGGATATTAAACGTGTTAAAAATATTGTCAATAAATAGTTGTTATGGATTCTCTTGAGCTATTTGGTTCGCCTAGTGCCGCGCCTCGATGATTCCGCCATCGGTTGGGGTGTGACGGATTGGTATCAGAGCCGTAACTATAGGGAATTAGGTCGAGTCGTGTTAAACAGACCTAGTCTATAGTCTAAGTACCAACAGACCCTTCGTACGAACCCACATGTTATGCTCTTGTGCGAACCCACCTAGTGTGGCTTCGTACAAATTCACCATATTACATCTTCTTACGAACATACTAGCTTCGTACGAAGGCAGCCTTTCCTAAGGCTGAAAACGCATTTTGCCTTTCCTAAGGCTAACACAATACACACGTTTTGATAACGCTCGTATAACACGAATGAGTGATTGTGTCGAGATTAGGTGTGAAAACCAAGAACTCTCGATAAGATCACTCACCCCGCGTATTTTACTCTCAGCACGAGAATCTTTCGTTGAGTTAGGAGTGATATCCATACCTCGACGGGAATCTCCCTTCCTATCTCATGGTTGTTTAACCACAATTAGGAGTGAAGTTGTTAAGTTAGGGGTGAAACCCGCATCTTAATGACCCGTTCCACTCCCTACTTTGATTTTAAACATCTCACCAAAGTCCCAGTTGCTCCAATGACTCGAGTCACGTAGTAACTGGAAGGATGAATGCCGGTAGCTGTATCACGGTGAGAGCATAGTCTATTAGGCCAAAGCGTGTACTTGAACTTACCAAACCATTCCCTTAACCCCCGACCAGGTAGCCAACATATCTCTATATAGACCGTAGAGATATGAATGGTGTAAATCTTTTATTTTATATAGACAGTAAAATAACGCCAAGACACCACAGACAAATGATAAGGAAGTTTCACCTTCAACATAAGAAACTAGTTATTAAAGTCATTAATACAAAACCAAATAAAAAGTGTGAAAAGATAAAAAACAAAGTATTACACTAAATGCTTGTCTTCACTAAGTAATGTAAGAGACTTAGGCAAACATGGCCTTTGATTGTCAAGAACTCTTACTATCAATCTTGGATCCCGAGACTACTACACACACTCTATGATGGATGATGGATGATGGTGGTGGATGTGGGTGTTGTGATGGTGGTGGAGTGTAGGTGAAGTGGGAAAGAAGTGGTTTGTCAAGGGATGTTTTTGAAGTGAACCAAACACCTCTATTTATAGCCTGCACAGAAGCCCGGACACGGCCCCATATCCATTGGGCACGGCCCCGTGTCCATCCACTTTCTCTTTCTTCATTAATTGCAGTTTGTCTGCATTAGTTGACCACGCCCCCGTGTCCGCTGGGCACGGCCCCGTGTGCAGAAGCGTATCTGTACTATCAAGATTTGCCTGGATTCTGCGAATCTTAGCGTTGACCACGGCCGTGTTGGGAAATAGAAGCTTCTACAACTGTCTTTTCTGCAGACACTTGGGCACGCCCCCGTGTCCCCTGGGCACGGGGCGTGTTCAGCCTTCTGATATCTTGTTTTTGCTTGGGAAGATGCTGTCGAGGGGTCGGGCATGCCACGTTTATTCCTTTTCTTGTATTTATGTTAGATTTAGTTGTATTTTTGCTTCTTTTGTCCATTTGCGCTCATTTAATCCTGAAAATACAAAAGGAAGACAAAAGCACACTTTTTCCAACATTAGTACTAAAAAAGGGTTAGTTTTATGCCTTATTTGATGTAATTTATATGTTGCATTTTACACACATCAGAAATCCATTAAGAAGTACATTTGAGCTCTTCCTAACTGTGTCGCTGACTTTGTTCAAGCAGCGAAACCTGCTATAATCGAGGAAATCTACCAACTCGTAGCAGAGATCAACGACAAGCGAGTCTTGGCTGGTGTTTTCAAGACCTCGACCAAGAGTCTCCACCAAGCTACTGTAGATTCAGGTGCCAATACTACAACATCTCAAGATTCAAATCCCAGTCGCCAAAGCCGCAAGCGAAGGAACTCTAGCAAGAACAACGCGGTAGTCACAACACCGCCAAACATCCAGTCTCTTCAGGTTGCTACTCCCAACGCACTGTCTGTTAAGCGTGCGTATACTGGTACTCACCCACTATGCCCTACTTGCACTTATCACCATCCAGTGGGAACAAACTATCGTTTCTATGACAATTGCAATCTTTATGAGCACTACGCAGCTGACTACTGCTCAGGTCTCATCAGCAAGCTCCTCAAGCTCTCCCCGCACCGCTAGCTCAACCACTCGCTCCCCAGGTTAACCTAGCAGCTCCTACACCAGCTGTTCACGCACGTACCTGCTACACGTGCAGTGACTCGAACCACTTTGCAAATGTCTGCCCACAGCGTGTTGTGAAACAAGAGCCACGGCAGCAACCGCCACTGCAGCAACAGCAACCACAGCAACAGCCACAGCAAGCAGCCCGCGGAAGAACTTTCAACATCAATGTCCGCCAGGCTAAGACTGACAACAATGTTGTCAATGATACGTTTCTTGTTAACGGTATTTATGCTTCAAGCTTATTTGATACTGGAGCCGATAACTGTTTTGTATCGTTTGAATTCAAACATCTTCTAAAACGTAAACGCGCTAACCTCCCAACGACCTTCGACGTAGAAGTTTCCACCGGAAGAACCGTTACCGTCCGCTCCGTTCTCCGTGATTGTACTCTCGAACTCAACAATCATGTTTTTCCGATCGATCTCATTCCTATGCAACTCGGTAGTTTTGACGTCATAGTAGGCATGGATTTCCTTCGTGAGAATCGTGTCGAAGTTGTTTGTTTCGAAAAGATGATTCATTTTTACCTCTCAAACGGTGATCAATTACGTGTTTATGGCGAAGTATCCTCGAAAGAATTGAAGCTTATGTCTTGTATCCTCGAAAGAATTGAAGCTTATGTCTTGTATCCAAGCGAGTAAGTACTTACGCAAGGAGTGTAACACTTTCTTAGCGCATATTGTGGAGACGAAGAATGAGAAGAAAACCGTGAAAGTCGTTCCTGTTGTTTGTGATTTTCCTAACGTTTTTCCCGACGATTTACCTGGCTTACCCCCTACTCGTGATATCGATTTTTGTATTGATCTAATCCTAGGCGCTACACCTGTTGCAAGAGCTCCCTATCGCCTTGCACCATCCGAAATGCGCGAGCTATCTAGCCAACTTCAAGAATTGCTTGATAAAGGCTTTGTACGCCCTAGCACATCACCATGGGGCGCACCTGTCCTTTTCGTGAAAAAGAAGGATGGATCGTTCAGAATGTGCATCGATTACAGAGAACTTAACAAGCTTACTATCAAGAACCGCTACCCGCTACCTCGAATCGACGATTTATTTGATCAACTGCAAAGCGCTACGTGTTTCACAAAGTTTGATTTATGTTCTGGCTATTAACAATTGCGTATACAAGAGCAAGACATTCCGAAAACCGCTTTTCGTTCTCGTTATGGCCATTATGAATTCATGGTCATGCCTTTTGGTCTCAAAAACGCACCCGCGGTCTTCATGGATTTGATGAATCGTGTGTGCAAACCCTTTTTGGATCGTTTCGTCATTGTGTTTATAGATGATATCCTTATCTACTCGAAGTCGAGAGCCGAACACGTGCAACATCTTCGCTTAGTTCTCGAGCTTCTTCAAGGAACTTGCCTCTACGCCAAATTCTCCAAGTGTGAATTTTGGCTCGAGGAGGTTCAATTCCTCGGTCACATCGTTAACCGTCAAGGAATTCACGTAGACCCCGCGAAGATTGAAGCAGTTAAGAGTTGGATTACGCCAAAGACTCCGTCCAAAATCCGTTCATTCCTCGGATTAGCGGGTTATTACCGTTGATTCATCTCCGACTTTTCTAAAATCGTCGTGCCCCTCACTGCCCTAACTCATAAGGATAAACCTTTTATTTGGGGCTCTGACCAAGAGGACGCCTTTCAAACTCTCAAGCGTATGCTTTGCAATGCTCCTGTACTCGCACTTCCTGACTGAAACGACGATTTTGTTGTTTACTACGATGCCTCTAACCCAGGTCTTGGTTATGTTCTTATGCAACGAGACAAGGTTATCGCGTATGCTTCTCTACAACTCAAGGTCCACGAGAAGAACTACACTACCCATGATCTCGAGCTCGATGCAGTTGTTTTTGCGTTAAGGATATGGCGATACTACCTTTACGGTACTGTTAGGGGTCATTTTCTTAACATATGTATCCTGACCAATATCCTGCCTTTGTTTGTTTATTTGTAATCAGGATACTGGAAGAGGATATTGCTGACATCTTGGGCGATATCCTGAAGCTTATTGAATTAACCACGTGCAGATTAAGGGCAGAGGCTTGCTAACGGTCACAAGGACTTCTTCTCCTCAAGACTCGGACGAATTTGTTGAGAAAGAGACGTTGAGCCCGAAAGACCAGGTCTGCAACGTTCCAAGAGGGAATATTCGGTGAATCCCGCGAGTTTAGGGTAGTTAGTTATTTTATCTTTACTATAAATAGATGAGGTCGGATCAACTTAGAACACATCATTTCACACTTACACTCTCGAACACAATCACTCTCTAGCTGATAGCAAACACTACACTTGTATTTCATTTCCGTTGTAACACTTAGTCGATCCGTACCACATCCTGCACTGTATCCTGATTTTTGAAGCAATTGAAGAACAAGGCAGCTGCGATTGTCAGCTCCCGAGGTTTTATGCCGGCGATCTAGATTGATCAAGGGCTTTCCTCGTACATCTCGTGTCACTTTCTTTACTTTTTGCTCATTGTTTGCTCATTGTTTGATCGTTGATACAGCTCAATATCCCGAGCCGTATCCTGAAACTGTTTTTGCAAGTAATTTAATTAACACATTTTTGACACTTACTTTTAGCACACTACCTCACTTAACTAATTTGATCACTTAATTACTTCGGTAATTTTTGACCAAAACAATTTGGCGCCCACCGTGGGGCAAGTGGTGCTCTCTTTACTAAAATTTTTTGTCAAATCGCTAATCGGTTTTCTATTTTCAAAACTTTTTGCCACATTGTCCATAATGGCCTCAAGATCAAACATGAGTTCCTCTACTGTGTCTGCTATGACTTCTGTTACTACCGGTTCGGTGCTTCCACCACCTCCTCCAAGGATGCCAGCCTCTACACAATCTCAAGATGTTATCCCAACTCGGAGTGTCCAGGGATTTGCTCCCGTTTTAGCTTCTAATGATGAAATTTTAACCTTATTTGGAAGTGTGCAGGAACAAATGAGGCAGCAACAGGAAACGAACCAAATGCTTTTGAGGGAGATACAACTCCTGAAGGCTGGCTCGAGCAGATCTGCGGAGGACAATGTCACTCCGTTACACCCCAGAGCGTTGAACTTTAGCTCAGCTGTTTATACCGAGGATAATAGGGGGAATATCGTGCCCAGTCTTCCTCAGAATCATACTCCTGAAATACCCTCCTCGGTTAGGATGTCAATCATGAGGAGCTCAGGATATGCTTCAGGATATGGGCAAAATCCTCCAACTGGTAACGTGTCTAATAATAATAATACTCATACTACTAACAATAGTGGATCCTTGCAGGATACAGGTGTAACATCAGCACTTACCAGGGAACTTCAGAAGTTGAAAGACATGATATCTAGTGTACCGGGGGTGGTCCAGCCGATCCCGGAAGTATCTCAAGATAGCCACAAGATATCTCGTTTTGCGTACCCTATATGTGATGCTGAGATCCCAAAGAGATTCCAAACTCCCAACATGAAGCTTTATGATGGGACTACGGATCCTGAGGAACATATTGCTCAGTATAGGGAAAGAATGGAGATTAACCCTATTCCTCCGGAGCTCAAGGAAGCGTGCTTGTGCAAGGGATTTGGTTCTACTCTAACGGGATCAGCCTTGAAATGGCTGTTGAACGTTCCTCCTCACTCAATCACTTCATTTGCTCATTTGGTTAATTTATTTAACAGTCAATTTTCTTGTAGTCGGAGTTTTGAGAAACTAACCAGTGATCTTTACAGGATAACTCAAGGGCCTCAAGAATCCTTGAGGGATTATGTGAACAAATTTAGTCGAGAATCCTTGGATATCCCACATCTTGATGTTGCAACAGCTGTGCATGCTTTTAAGATGGGACTACAAAAGGATTCTCAGTTTTATCAGGATCTTGTAATGAATCCCTGCAGGAATCTCGATGAAGCTCGTAACAGGGCCTTGAGATATATCCGTCTGGAAGATGACAAGAAGATGCAAGAAAGGATGAACTCATCCAACACTTATGAATCGACTAATAGGAAGTCAGAATCCTCATTTAAGTCATATCGGCCTAAGCCATATGGTAGAAATGAAAACAAGAGAGTGAATGCTGTCGAAGATGAGGATCCTGAAGAGTATCCTGAGTTGTCTGAATATTGCTTTTCTGTTAATATCCCTGAATTGATGTATGCTATGCAGGGTCTAGGAGACAAGGCTAGATGGCCTCGAAAGAATCAACAAAAGGCTGACTGGAAAGATAAGTCGAAATGGTGTGCTTTCCACAAAGATTTCGGACATATGACTGAGGATTGCATTGCTTTGAGGAAAGAAATAAGCTATCTTCTAAGCAAGGGATATCTGAAAGATCTCTTAGGAAAGAAGAAGAATAAGGGTCAGGATACTGACAAGGATCCTGAACGAGCAGCGTCACCTCCCTCGGATGCCAAGATAATCAACTTCATTTCGGGAGGATCCGACATTTGTGGGACCTCGTATTCGGCAGCAAAGACACATGCAAAGGAAGCTAAGGCCGAAAGGGGAGACAGTCCTGTCAGGATGACTACCCTCACGACTGACAAAGTGATCACTTTTGATGCAGATGATAGGGATACTGTCCAGGATCCTCACCATGATGCTCTGGTAATAACGTTATATGTGGCTAACCATTTTGTACGCAGGATATTGGTTGATAATGGCAGCTCCGTCAACATAATCCAACTAGAGACACTTAAAAGAATGAATGTATCTCCAATGGATATCACTTCAAAGTCCACCGTGCTTGTTGGATTCAGTGGAGAGGCTAGAAACACAGTGGGAGAGATAAAATTGCCAGTATACGTTGAAGGAGTCAATTCGATACAACGTTTCTGTGTGATGGATTCTCTATCCTGCTATAACATCATATTGGGAAGACCGTGGATTCACGATATGAAGGCCGTGCCATCAACGTATCACCAATGCATCAAGATACCTACCCCTTGGGGAGTGGTCAAAGTTGATAGTGATCAGCAGGAGGCGAAAGAGTGCTACTCCTCCTCGATGAAATCCTCAGCCAAAACTAGCGCAGCATAGCAATTAAAGTCACGGGCCCAGGATATCGTGGAGGATCCGGAGCAGGATGTGAAGAAGGTTATCCTGGACCAGGATAACCCCAATATTTCGGTGCTCGTAGGGACCAATATCCCTCAGGATATTGAGGAACCATTAATTAACTTTTTGAAATGCAGGATGTCTACGTTTGCATGGAAGCATGAGGATATGACAGGCATATCCAAAGATATTATCACTCACAAGCTTGGAATTGATAAATCATTCAAGCCTGTGCAACAAAAAAGAAGGAAGTTTGCTCCTGAGCGGAACACAATTATCCAGGAGGAAGTTGAAAGATTATTAAAGTCAAGAATGATCAGAGAGGTTAAGTTCCCAAGGTGGCTAGCAAACGTGGTTGTAGTACAGAAGAAGAATGGGAAATGGAGAGTTTGTGTAGACTACACAGACTTGAACAAAGCTTGTCCTAAAGACCCATTTCCTCTTCCCCATATTGATGCAATGGTAGATGCCACTGCTGGGCATGAAATGCTGACCTTCATGGACGCATCCTCAGGATTTCAACAGATACAAATGGAGCCTTCTGACCAGGAGGATACCGCCTTCATGACACCAACAGGTATTTATTGTTATACAGCTATGCCTTTTGGTTTGAAAAATGCAGGTGCAACATACCAAAGATTGGTAAACATGATGTTTAAAGACAAACTGGGGGACACCATGGAGGTGTATATTGACGATATGGTGGTAAAATCAAAGAAAGCTAAGGATCACCTCCAGGATATTAAAGGAGCATTTGATATCCTGGATCAATACAACATGAAGCTGAATCCTGCTAAATGCCATTTCGGAGTGGGGGCAGGAAAGTTTCTTGGGTATATGGTGACGAAAAGGGGGATAGAGGCAAGCCCGGAGCAGATTAAAGCTATCCTGGATATAAAATCACCCTCGAATATGAAGGATGTACAAAGGTTAACAGGCCGAGTAGCAGCTCTAAACAGATTTATCTCAAGATCCTCGGAGAAATGCAAAGACTTCTATGATATCCTAAAGAAGAACAAAAGATTCGAATGGGGGGAAAAGCATGAAGCAGCCTTACAGGATTTGAAACGGTATCTCTCAACCGCACCTCTATTGATGAAGCCGGAAAATGGTGAACCACTATCCCTGTACCTTGCTGTATCAGGGAATGCTGTAAGTGCCGTTCTTATAAAAGACCATGAAGGTCAGCAGTATCCTGTTTATTATGTTAGTAAAAGTTTGTTAGATGCTGAAACTAGGTATTCTCATTTAGAAAAATTGATACTAGCATTAATTATGGCATCAACGAAACTTAGGCATTATTTCGAGACACATAGGATTCATGTTAAAACAAACTATCCTATTAAAAATGTGCTTAGGAAACCAGAGATGTCAGGCAGGATGGCCAAGTGGTCAGTAAAGTTGAGTGCTTATGATCTAGTATATGAACCTAGGAATGCCATAAAGTCTCAGGCTTTAGCTGACTTTGTGGCTGACTTTAGTAGTGACATTCAGGATGAGGTAGACCTAGAAGTTCAACAGTTAGGAGAATCCTCAGGATCCTGGACATTATATACTGATGGTGCATCTAATGTAAGAGGAGTAGGATTAGGAATACTACTAAAATCGCCACAGGGGGACATATTACCCCAGGCTATTAGGTGTGAATTTCCTGCTACTAATAATGAAGCAGAGTATGAGGCTTTAATTGCAGGATTAGAGTTGGCTAAGAGCATGAGTATCAAAAATTTGCAAGTATATGTTGACTCTCTGTTAATTACTAACCATTTTAATGGATCATATGCATTTAAGGGAGAGAAATTAATCGAATATCTCGATATTCTCAAAAAATTAGCAGGATATTTCGATGTTTTTATACTTAAACAGGTACCAAGGGAAGATAATGCTGAAGCAGATGCCTTAGCAAATCTGGGATCATCGATCAGGATACCTGAAGGGACACAAATACCAACAGTACATGTCTTATATCCTTCAACGAATCCTCAGGA
The DNA here is from genome assembly GCA_030545235.1 of Helianthus tuberosus. NCBI lineage: Eukaryota > Viridiplantae > Streptophyta > Magnoliopsida > Asterales > Asteraceae > Helianthus > Helianthus tuberosus. Next base: position 65,833,047 of record CM060363.1, read on the forward strand.
TAAAGAAGTAGCTGGTATTCAGGATCCTGGGGCAGAATATCCTGAAGAGGATCCTAAAACCTGGACGGCTCCAATCATGAAATATCTCAAAGAAGGACACATTCCTGGAGATGAAAATCCTAAGGCATTTAGGATGAAGGTATCACGATTCACTATTATAGATAATATTTTATACAAGAAATCTCTTGCAGGACCGTATTTGAGATGCTTGGAGGATCTTGAAGCCAAAGAAGTCCTTCAGGATATACATGAAGGGGATTGTGGTAACCATGCTGGGGGCAGATCGTTATTCTCAAAAATATTAAGGACGGGATATTATTGGCCAACAATGAGAAAAGATGCCGCAGAATATGCTCGAAGATGTGACTCATGTCAAAGACATAGTAACATACTGCATCAACCGGCTGAACCATTATATCCTATTGTTTCCCCTTGGCCATTTATGAAGTGGGGTATGGATATAGTGGGAAAGCTACCAAAAGCTCCGGGAGGAAAAGTCTTTATGCTAGCAATGACGGATTACTTCTCTAAGTGGGTTGAAGCTGAAGCATTTGTTCAAGTAAGAGACCAAGAAGTAGTATCCTTCATCAAGAGGAATATCCTGACCAGATTCGGAGTACCAGCTGAGATAATCTGTGACAATGGCTCCCAGTTCATAAGTAAGAGGACTACTGACTTTTGCAAGAGTTGGGGAATCAAAATGATCACATCTACTCCGGTACATCCTCAAGCAAATGGACAAGCAGAATCCTCTAACAAGATAATTGTCAACAACTTAAAGAAAAGGCTTGGAGCCAAAAAAGGAAGATGGGCAGAAGAATTACCCTTTGTTTTATGGGCTGATAGGACAACGGTAAAGAATGCAACAGGTCAAACCCCATTTTCGTTGGTATTTGGAGCAGAAGCAGTGATTCCAACGGAGATGACAATACCTACTGCAAGATCTATCTTAAGTGATCCTGAGAAGAATCCTGAAGCCTTGAGTCAGGATTTAGACACTATAGATGAAAAGAGAGATGCGGCAAGGCTAAGGATGGCAGCATATCAACAGAGAATATCCAGGGCATATAATAAGAATATTAGAACCAGAAGATTTAAGGTTGGAGATTGGGTATTAAGAAAGGCTTTCCAAAATACTACTAATCCTGCCGATGGCAAGTTAGCTCCAAAATGGGAAGGACCATATGAAGTTGAATCAGAAGCAGGGAAAGGAGCATATAGACTCAAGAATATGGAGGGAGATATGCTACCGAGATCTTGGAATGCTATACACCTTAAGCTCTATTTCAAGTGAGTCTAGAATTTAATTTCTAACTCAAGATGGTATGAATTCTTACTTCTTTTTAATATATTTTGATATTATTAATTATTTTGAACCCAATACTGACTTAAGCATCGGAGGGGTGTTAGCCAAGCTAACACCCACCTTAGTTTACATTTGTTTTGCAAGATATGTTCCAGGATATAGCTCCAGCATATGCACTCGGGATAACTCAGAAGATTAGAGGATTGGCCCCCTCTCTCACGTTTAAGGGATACTGATCCCTTCACAGGTTTAAAGGTATTCACCTTTCTTCCGAATTGGGTTTAAACACCCCGCCTGGAGCGCAAGTTATTCAGGGGTAGTTCAAGGTGGCGGGACCAGTCCATGTAAAAGTGGCTGACAATTTCGTTACCATTGGCTATATCCTGAATTCTAACGGTATATGAGGATTGATCACCCTCTCTCACGAAAGGGTATTTTCATACTCTCTAAGGTTTAAAGGTTTTCACCTTTCTAAGTCTTGGAGTTTATACACACCCGCCTGTAGCGCATGAAAAATTGGGATTTTCCCCAGGTTACAAAGGATTTATCTCCAGTACATCCTTGGGTTCTGCCCTTGAGACGTAAAATATTGCTTATGTAATGCAAATTGACATTAAATAGATTTCTAAGATACTTGAAGACATTGTACACAGGGGACATCCCTGACAAGATGGTGCTATAAAACTAATGAAGTTTGCGACTAATGCATGAAGTACCTTGCACGGGGGACATCTTCATTGGAAGAGTTGCAAAGGGATTGGAGTTCGGTAATAGGTTTATATCCTATGTCTGGTATGATTTTTCCTTTGTGAGCCTCATTTAAATTTTTAGTAACATCATGTTAAGTATCTTGACATATATCCTCAAAATCCTTTTAAGGATATTTGACTAAGATGCTTAAAACTAGTATTGGCTTGGAACTTTGATCATCATCAAAACCTGGTTTTGAAGAGATAAACTATTTCTTACTTTCTAAAGAAATTGTTATAAAGTTAAAAGAGCGTCTGAAAGATCTATTTGATAAAAGACTTCTGCAGTATGTTTCTAAGCATACTGGTCAGAATATTTTGTAAAATAACAGTATGAAATTTTTACAAAGCTAAGACTTACACTAAATAATGCAAAGTAACAGAAAAATAAGTCAAAAGATGAAATTATTCTTAAAGCGATCAATACTGGTTGATAACCGAAGGTTTCGTCCTGAAACCCAGGACCCATCCGCCTTCGGTTATCAAATTGTTTAGAGATGGAAATGAAAATTGTTCATAAAGACATAAAATTGTTCGAATAAAAATAAGCTCTAGGGGGTAGTGCCTTCTTGCTCCATAGCGGTTTCAGCAACATTCGTTTTGGGATCCGCCTCAGCATCCTTGTCAGCATCGGTTGCCTTTTCAACTGCTTTAGAAGGATCATCGACAGTTGATTTGGAAGAGGTACCGCCAAGGTTCTTCAGCTTGGTCTCCCAGGCTCCAACGTCCCAGGAAGGGCACTCGAAGCCCAATGTTTTAGCTTCGTGAGCCATCTTCAACCTAGCCTGGAGGAGAGAAATGACGACGGAACTTTTGAGGCTTTCACGGTAACTGACCATATCCCGTTCGTACTGCACATGTGCAGCTTCCAGATCGGCTTGGGCTTGAAGAGTAGCCTTGTTAAGAGCAACTTGGTGTTCCTGGGTCATAGCTTTGTATTTCTCCTCGTAATGACGAGACTTGGCGGCCGCGATCATACCTTGGTCTGAAATCGTGATTTCTGCTTCCTTTAGCTTGGATTCAAGTGTTTTGTTAAGCTTGCAGGATTCTTGATACAAGTGAACCAAACGTTCAAGACCCTGCAAAGGTAAAAGGACAGGGATCAATATTATTATTAAGTCTTTGAAAATAGTCTAAATTGCAGGATATGGTATAAAGATACTAACTTGGTTGAGAAAAGAGGTCATAAAACCGCTGGCTTCGATGAATCCATGCTTTTCATAAGGAAATGTGTCAGAAATGACAGGGGAATCGGGTTCTTTCCTTTTACGGGAACTCGAACTCCGAGGTTTGGTAGCCGGTGAAGGTTTAGGAATTGTTTTGGTCAGAAAATCTGATGAGGATATTGCAACCAAACTCTTTGTTAAGGGGAATGATGCTTAAAATGTATAACAGTGATGAGGATCACTTCAATGTAAAGTGCACAAACAACACAAAGATTTATACGGGGAAAAAGCCCTTGATCAAGAGTTGATCTCCGGCACAAAAAACCCCGGGTGATGGAAACTACCGATCACCAAGCTAAAATAAATGGTTAAATGTTTACAACTTCGGATAGTAACGAGCTAGGTACAAGGATCACTACGGTGAAGTGTATAAAAAGTGTATGAAATCGCTAAGTGTTTGAACGAGAGCTTGTATGAGCGCTTGTATGAGTGTGTGTAACTGCCAAAATGACTAAGTGTCACTAACTCTCTAACTTAGCTCGTTACTCCCTTTAAAATAAGAAAAATATCTAGCTAACAAACTCTCCGACTTTCGGGCCAAGCCTCCACGTTCTCCATAACGTCTAGTTTTGATCTAGCACGTGCAGAATACTTCGGGAATATTCTCCAAGAATGTCGCTAAGACTTGGTCAAGCTTGTTATACCTGCGAGATGTTATAAAACATAAGTAAACAATCGTTAGTACGAGGATCCTTGAAGTGATCCATGATCCTGATCCTAAAGCCCTTCTGAGGATCACCACCTGTCACAGAAGTAAGGATCACTAATTAGGATAAAGAATAAGGATCACTAATTGTTAGAAAATCCTCCCCTAACAATTGCCCCCAAAATATAAGGAGTGAAATTGTAAAATTAGCGAATTATGTTTTCTTGATCTTATCCGTAACAAACTAACGGATATATAGCCGTTTATTTTGAACTAGCCGTTGCGATGATGATGTCACGGAAGTGACAACCTGCAAGATCATGATTATAAATAGAGATATAGATAGGATCAAATGCATTCAAATTTTCAGAGAAACTCCCTTTATAATCCTCATTCCGAAGACGTTCAGGTATTCTCTCTCTCTATCCTCTTCCCTCTCTTGCTCTGTTTTTATCTTTCCATCAAAGATGTTGCTCCGAAGTTCTCCGGGCAAAGACCACAAGAAGGATAGCCCTTTGAAAAGTCAGAAAATCATCAAGGACTCATCGAATGAAAAGTGTTGTTTTAACGACGCACAGATAGACAAAATCCGTTGCTGTTTTCCGGCGAATGCCTTTTTCAGACCCTTTGATCCTTCTACCCTTAGTGACTGTGTTTCAGAAACATGGGTTGCATTTCCAGCCACTCCATTCACCATAGGATACACCTATCCTTTCCCAGAGTTTACACAATCCTTCTTTTCCCTTACCGGCATCTCTTATATCCAAGCCATGCCGATGGTTTGGAGGGTCTTGTATACCCTAGAGAGGATCATCGAACAGGAAGGCATTGCTTTGGGCATGTCAGAGTTGGCGGAACTGTATGATCTTACTACTTTTGGTTCCCATCGTTATTTGCTTAAGCGAAAACCCGGTGCAGATCATCCTCTTCTGAAAGTCACCAAGAATGACAAAGACTGGAAACGTCGCTTTTTCTTTGTCAAGAGGGATTCCATTCTAAACGGTCAAAATCTCCCTAAGGCATGGTCCACCCATGGTAGGCTGGAGGATCATAAGAAGGATCACCAGGCAATCTTGTTTTCGTATAAGGATTATTGACCCCTTTCTGTCTTATGTTATGCAGCTATCTCTGTCTCACATATCCGCACATCACCTGAAACCAAGGATAGGCTCGCTGCTTTTTGGAAGCTTGATCCTGAAACAAGGACATTCAAGATAGACACCCAAGACTCACAAGAAGTATCCTCAGGTTCCATTACCATGTCGAGTAAGTATCCTGTCTTTTGCATAGTTTAAATATAAAAATAAATAGATAAATTGAAATAGGATAAGGATACTCATCTTGCTTTGAATGTGTAGGCGCTGGAAAACCTGTCAAGCCTGTTTCCCAATTCAACACAGCTGACCTTGATCTCGTACGACCCAGGAAGAAGAGGCCCACTACCAGTCCTAGCATCTCCATTCCAAGGGCACCCACTAAAGGAAAGGGTGTCAAGAAGAGGAAAACTTCTGATGCTGAGGATCTTCAAGGGCTACCACTGATCCGCCACTAATTCCTTGAATACTTCAATGATGTAAGGATCCTTAACTTTGCCTAGGTATCCTGCTCTTATGAGGATCACTTGACCTTGAACTGCCTTATCTTCTTTCTGCAGAAATTTGCTGAGATCGAGGATTACGTGGGCAATGTTGAGGAGCTGGACAAGAAAATAGCTGATCTCCAACAGGTTGCCGTGCTCAAAGATCTTGCACTTGCTGATGCTCGGAAGGAACTCCAGGATACCAAGCAGGAAATGGCCAAGGTGCTGGTTAACTTTGATTATGAAAAGCATGACCTCATCGAAAATGCCAAACTCTCTGCTGCCATCACAATGTATCAGACCAAGTTGAAGATGGCCCAGGAAGCTCAAGACCCTGCTTTTGACAAAGACAGCTGGGATGTTGAAGGCTGGAAGGCAAGGTTGGCTGATCTTGAGGATGATGAGGAGGAGGCAGCTGATGTCCTGGCAATTGAGGCAAGTGGCAGTGGGAAGGATCAGGCTGGTGGTGATGATGCTGGTGGTGATGCAGCCAAGGTGTGAGCTCCATGAATGGGCGATGAAGGACATTTCTAGACGTAGCCGGAGCCCATTTTTTAGTTTGATGGTTTGTTTTGGTTATGGTGTTTTTTGTTGAACAATGATGGTCTGTACTGAACAATAGGTTTTTAGGATTAAGGATCATGTATGATCCTTTGGATAATAGGCAGGATAGCAATTGGTGGAGGGATCCTCTGTTTGGGGGATGAAACCATTGTGATCCTGCCGCCTTTATATTCCTGCACTATCTTTGAACTCATTATCATGGACACCCTTTACCTACCCCAGCGGACGGGCCACGTTTTGCTGGTAGATGCTCGGGTAGGTAATTTTGACAACCTTTAAAGGGTTAGTCTTATGTTAATAAATAAAAACTTAACCTTTTGTCGCTTATCTTGTGTTGTTATCCTTTTTAGTATGTTACTTTCCAACTGTTGTAATGTTCATTCTGTTTATACTTATCAAGCCTTGAAAAATTAGAAAAGATATCCAAAAAGTTTAGGATATAAACAAGGATCACATATCCCATAACCGATAGGTTTTAACAAGTGACATGATTTAAGAAATACCAATTCAGTTGTCAAGTATAAGGGTTATTTAAAAGAATAATGAATAGAATCAAAAGAGTTAAGGATCATACCTGAGGATCCAAGTTAGAATCCTAACCATAATAAGGATAACTATAAGATAAACCTTAGAGTGAAATAAGGATCAAGGATCCCTAGCTGCCTATCTTCAAGGACCTGAAATAGAGCATAACTTGGGACTAAGCCAATATAAGAAAAGAGTTAGCAACTGGGGACAAGCCCAAGGATAACTGGGGACAAGCCCAAGGATAACTAGGGACAAGCCCAAGGATAACTGGGGACAAGCCCAAGGATCGTGTGTAAACTGGAGTATGGCCCTAACTGGCGACTATCCAAACTTAGTGACATGAAGATGCCAAAACCTTAGCTAACGTGAAAACGTTAGAAACCTTAGCTAACGTGAAAACGTTAGAAACCTTATGACCGGATGTATGGTACGTCTACCATTATACGTAGGATCCTAAGCATAGCCAGAACAATGGAATTATCAGCCCCTAGAACGAGTACTGGTCCCAAAGCCTTGAACTATACCAGGATCATCGTGCGCTACAGGCGGAATCTGGGGACAAGCCCAAATAACTGGGGTTAAACCCAAAGACGGATTGCTTCTGTGGATAACCAACGTTGTGCTAAAGATACCTGAACTATCAAAACTTGAACTCACGTGAGAGATGGATAAAGGATACATGATCCTTATCCTTATTAAGGAAAATAATAAAATGAAATAGTTCAAGATTAGGACACTACCTGAGTAAGGATCACCGATACTTTGAGGATCCTTTAAGGATATCCCTATCGTGAGGATCACCTATGCCATAAGGATCCTGCTTATATGAAATATTTCTTCAAGTGGACAGCATTCCAAGCTCTTGGTAGCAATTCACCCTCCATGGTTAGCAATCTATATGCCCCCTTTCCTGCTTCAGCTTCAATCAAATAGGGGCCTTCCCATTTTGGAGCCAATTTTCCATCGGCAGGATTGGTAGTATTCTGGAATGCTTTTCTTAATACCATATCTCCAACTTGAAACCTCCTGATCCTGACATTTTTGTTGTAAGCACCAGCCATTCTTTGTTGATAACTGGCCATCCTGATCCTAGCCATATCCCTGATTTCTTCAATAGTATCCAGGTCTTGAGCCAAGTTTTCATTATTTTCCTCAGGATCACGGGTACTTGTTCTAGCAGTAGAAACCACCATTTCTGTTGGGATCACTGATTCTGCCCCAAACACCAAAGAGAATGGTGTTTGACCAGTAGCATTCTTAGGGGTTGTCCTGTCAGCCCAGAGCACATAGGGTAGTTCTTCTGCCCATTTCCCTTTCTTGGATCCAAGCTTCTTCTTCAAGTTGTTGATGATGATCTTGTTGGATGATTCTGCTTGACCATTAGCTTGTGGGTGGACTGGTGTTGATGTTATCATCTTAATCCCCCAGCTGTCACAAAAGTTAGTGGTTCTGCCCCCAATGAATTGGGAACCATTATCACATATAATCTCAGAAGGAATTCCAAATCTAGTTATAATATTTCTTTTAATGAAGGATATAACTTCCTTTTCTCTAACTTGAGCAAAAGCTTCAGCCTCTATCCACTTGGAGAAGTAATCAGTCATAGCTAACATGAATACTTTCCCACCAGGTGCCTTAGGGAGCTTTCCAACTATATCCATACCCCATCTCATAAATGGCCAAGAGGAGGATATAGGATGTAATAATTCAGCTGGTTGATGAAGGATATTGCTGTGTCTCTGGCAAGGATCACATCTTCTGGCATACTCCACAGCATCTTTCTTCATGGTTGGCCAGTAATATCCTGTCCTCAGGATCCTTGAGAATAACGCCCTGCCCCCAGTGTGGTTTCCACAATCTCCTTCATGGAAGTCTTTTAAAACTTCTTGAACTTCAGGATCCTCAATGCATCTCAAGTATGGTCCTGCAAGAGATCGCCTATACAACATATTATTCATAATTGTGAATTGAGATACCTTAGATTTGAAAGCCCTAGGGTTTTCTCCTGTAGGAATCTCTCCATGTTGTAAGTATCTCATAATTGGTGAGATCCATGATCCGGATCCTGAATAGGATTGAGTATCCTCACTAGGGACAACTGCAGAATCATCTCCTATCTCCATAGTCTGGTGATCCTCGATAGCCGGGGTCAGGATATGGATAATGGGAATCCTGATATCCTGTGGGATCTTCAAAGATGATCCTAAGTTAGCCAATGCATCAGCTTCCGTATTTTCTTCCCTTGGTACCTGTGACAAACTAAAGGAAACAAAAGAGAGTGCCAAACTTTTGACTATCTCCAAATATTTGGTTAGCTTTTCACCTTTAACAGCATATGATCCATTAAAGTGGTTTGTAATCAACAAAGAGTCTACGTATACCTCAAGATACCTGATCCCCATATGTTTTGCAATTTGTAAACCAGCAATTAAGGCTTCATATTCAGCCTCATTATTGGTGGTTTGGAACTCACAAGCTATAGAATGGGGTATTATGTCCCCCTGTGGCGATTTTAGTAGTATTCCTAGCCCTGTGCCTTTGACATTTGAGGATCCATCAGTATAAAGTATCCAAGGATCCTTGGTCTCTTCTAGCTGCTGGACTTCTAGCTCAGCTTCTTCTTGTAAATCACTACTGAAATCAGCCACAAAGTCAGCTAATGCTTGGGATTTGATGGCTGTCCTAGGCTCATATCTTATATCATATGCACTCAATTTCACTGCCCACTTAGCCATTCTTCCCGACATCTCTGGTTTCCTGAGGACATTCTTAATTGGAAAATTAGTTTTAACAATGATAACATGAGTTTCAAAATAATGTCTTAACTTGGTAGATGCCATTATTAATGCAAGGATAAGCTTTTCAAGGTGTGAGTACCTGGATTCGGCATCAAGTAAACTTTTACTTACATAATAAACAGGATGTTGTGTACCTTGATGATCCTTAACAAGGACCGCACTTACTGCTTTTGAGGATACTGCGAGATACAAGGATAACACTTCACCTTTTTCTGGTTTCATTAAAGCCGGGGCCAAGGATAGGTAATCTTTGAGGGCTTTTAAAGCATTTTCATGCTTCTCCGTCCACTCAAATTTCTTGTTCTTCCTTAGGATATCATAGAATTCTTTACACTTCTCGGAGGACTTGGATATGAATCTGTTCAAGGCTGCTATCCTTCCTGTTAACCTTTGAACATCCTTAGCATTGACCGGAGATTTGATGTTCACTATTGCTTTGATTTGTTCCGGGCTAGCTTCGATGCCTCTCTTAGTCACCATGTATCCTAAGAATTTACCTGCTTTAACACCAAAATGACATTTTGAAGGATTAAGCTTCATGTTATATTTGTCAAGGATATCGAATGCTTCCTCCAAGTCTCTTAGGTGATCCTCAGCTTTTAAGGATTTTACCACCATATCATCTATGTAAACCTCCATAGTTTGTCCAATCTGATCCTTGAACATCATATTCACCAGCCTTTGGTACGTTGCACCTGCATTTCTCAATCCGAACGGCATAGCAATATAGCAATATATACCAGTTGGAGTCATGAAGGCCGTATCCTCTTGGTCGGATGGTTCCATTTGGATTTGTTGAAATCCAGATGAAGCATCCATAAAAGTTAACAGTTCATGACCCGCAGTTGCATCCACCATGGAGTCAATGTGGGGTAAAGGGAAAGGATCCTTGGGACATGCCTTATTTAAATCGGTAAAATCGACACATACCCTCCACTTTCCGTTTTTCTTTTGAACAACAACCACATTGGCCAACCATCTTGGATACTTGACCTCTCTAATCATACCTGCCCGGAGCAATTTCTCTACCTCTTCCTGGATAATGGCATTCCTTTCTGGTGCAAACTTCCTTCTCCTTTGATGGATTGGTTTGAAGGATCTGTCGATGCCGAGCTTGTGAGTGATAACATCCTTGGATATACCAGTCATGTCTTCGTGTTTCCATGCAAAGGTAGTCTTTCTCCTTTTGAGGAAGGATATGAGGTCTTCTTTCATTTCGCCAAGGATCCCTGACCCGATATAGATTTTGGATTCAGGATCATCAGGATCCATGAGGATTTCTACCACATCCTGCTCTCTGGCCTCCAAGACACTCCTTGGAGGATACCTTGATTGCTATTGCTCCCTTGACTTCGAAGCTGGTTTCATCGATGAAGTGTAGCAATTCTTAGCTTCCTGCTGATCGCTATCAATCTTTACTATTCCCCAAGGACTAGGGAGCTTCACACATTGATGGTAAGTAGATGGGACTGCTTTCATATTGTGTATCCAGGGCCTGCCAAGGATAACATTACAACAAGATAAACAGTCAATAACACAAAACTTTTGATAAGAGTGTAAGCCTTCAATATATATTGGGAGTTTAATGTCCCCCAGGGTGTTCTTGGTTTCGCCACTAAATCCCACGAGCACGGAGGATCTTGGTATGATCTCTGATTCAGGGATACCCATCTTCTTTAGAACATCAAGCTGGATAATGTTCACTGAACTTCCTCCGTCTATTAGGATCCTGCGGACAAAATAGTTAGATATAAAAAGAGTAATAACTAAACCATCGTGATGAGGATCCTGGATATCAATACGATCCTCTTCATCAAAGGTTATGACTTTTCCTTCGGAGACACTCGATGTTCGAACTGGTCTTTCTCCGTTATCCATTTTAGTTTCCTTTGCATGCCTCTTAGCTGCCGAGAAGGATGTGCCACAAATGTCGGATCCCCCAGAAATAAAGTTTATCACTTGTGCGTCTGCTGGAGGGGCTGGAGCCTTCTCAGGGATCCTTTCAGGATCCTGAGTCCTTGACTTTTTTCTTCCCAACAACTCTTTTAGATGCCCTTTGCTCAGCAAGTATCCAATTTCCTTTCTTAATGCAATGCATTCTTCTGTGAGGTGCCCAAAATCTTCATGATATGCACACCACTTTGAGGATCCTTGAACCTGGGATGATCCTGGAACGAAGGAGGATCCTTGAACCTGGGATGATCCCGGAACGAAGGAGGATCCTTGAACCTGGGATGATCCCGGAACGAAGGAGGATCCTTGAAACTGCTGCATTCCTGAATATCCTCCTGTACTCGTGAGGGATCCCATATGCTGGGGATAGGATCCTGCTGGCTGGAAATATGAACCTAGTGCCTGGGTCATAGCTGTTGTTCCGTAGTGCACTCCTTTTGGTCCACCCGCATATTGAATGTTTGGAACCACTGACGGCTGAGAAGTAACCACCGGAGTGTCAAAATTCAAAGATCTGGGCATCAGTGGAGAATGATCCTCTGCCGTTTTCTTCTGTTTTTTAATTTCATCAATCTCCCGGAGGATCCTTTCGTTGGTCTTATCCTGCTCTTGTGCATGATTCCTCATCTGCAAAATCAAGGCATAGAGATCATTAGTAGTAGGATTAGTTGAAACAGAAGAAGTAGGTGGTTTTGAGAAAATGGGAGTCGGTTTCTTCGCAGCATTCTCTGTATTCTTCTGGGATCCAGAAGGTGGTGGAGGCAAAGGAGGAACGCCTTGTGAGGAAGTGAATGAGGGCATCAAGTTTGAAGCATTCTTCGATGAGGAAGCCATCTGCTTGGTTGTAGTGAGCCGAATTAAGCACAGAAATGCGTATTTTCTTAAGGACGAAGCACCAATTGCCCCACGGTGGGCGCCAAACTGTTTTGGTCAGAAAATCTGATGAGGATATTGCAACCAAACTCTTTGTTAAGGGGAATGATGCTTAAAATGTATAACAGTGATGAGGATCACTTCAATGTAAAGTGCACAAACAACACAAAGATTTATACGGGGAAAAAGCCCTTGATCAAGAGTTGATCTCCGGCACAAAAAACCCCGGGTGATGGAAACTACCGATCACCAAGCTAAAATAAATGGTTAAATGTTTACAACTTCGGATAGTAACGAGCTAGGTACAAGGATCACTACGGTGAAGTGTATAAAAAGTGTATGAAATCGCTAAGTGTTTGAACGAGAGCTTGTATGAGCGCTTGTATGAGTGTGTGTAACTGCCAAAATGACTAAGTGTCACTAACTCTCTAACTTAGCTCGTTACTCCCTTTAAAATAAGAAAAATATCTAGCTAACAAACTCTCCGACTTTCGGGCCAAGCCTCCACGTTCTCCATAACGTCTAGTTTTGATCTAGCACGTGCAGAATACTTCGGGAATATTCTCCAAGAATGTCGCTAAGACTTGGTCAAGCTTGTTATACCTGCGAGATGTTATAAAACATAAGTAAACAATCGTTAGTACGAGGATCCTTGAAGTGATCCATGATCCTGATCCTAAAGCCCTTCTGAGGATCACCACCTGTCACAGAAGTAAGGATCACTAATTAGGATAAAGAATAAGGATCACTAATTGTTAGAAAATCCTCCCCTAACAGGAATGATGATGGCTTTGGAGCTGCTGGGTTTGGATGTAGCAGTGGTCTTGGAGCCAGGTTCCTTCTTGACCTGGATCTGGTCAGAATAGCTATCCAGTTCGTCAAGATCAAAGACTTCAGGGATCTTAGCTGGTGCTGTATAAAGGGAAAAGTTTTATTCTTTATCATTATATTATTTTGACTAACTATTCTGAAAGGAATTCTTACCAGACATCTCGGATGACGAGTACTGACTTGAACTCGGAACGTGTGTGGTAAAAGTCCTGTCTATTGCAGGTAACCGGTAAACTGTATTGATTCTCTCTTCTGACTCAGCGGTAGGAGGAGCAACTTCCTTAAAGTTCACTGCATAAAGGTCAAAAAGAAGAATATTAATAGGGGATAACAGTTAAATTGTATAAGGATATCTTTGATCCTACCGGTGGTTAACCACTCCACCGGAAGGTTGGCACCCTCAGCAATGGAATCTCGTTTGACAAAGAAGAATTTGCGTTGCCATCCGTCTTCGTTTTTGGTGGCTTTGAGAATCAGGGGTCTGTTGGAGGTTGAAAAAAGCAAGAACCGGCTAGAGCCGTGGGACCGGAGGCGATAAGCAATAGGTAGATCCTCGATGCAGAGGTCAGAACAATGGAGGTTTTTGATTTGGTTGAGTACAATTAGCACTCTCCAAACCATGGGCATGGTTTGAGCAAAAGAGATGCCAGTAATACGAAAGAATTGCATCATGAATTCTGGAAAGGGGTATCGAAGGCCTAGTGAAAAAGGATATGCTGGAAAACAGATCCATTCGGTAGAAGAAACATCTGATCGGATTGACCGATCAAATGGCCTAAAGACTGTGCTGTCAGGGAAAGCGCCGGAGGCTCTTAAAGCTGCAATATCTGCGTTGTCGAAAGCGCAGATCTCCTTCTCGGGATTTTTGAGAAGATTTTGCTGGTTGAAGGTTTCGGCGGCCATTGCTAAAAAGATGAAGTAAATCGACAGGAAGAAAGTCAAAAAATGGAGAATTACCTGAAGGGTCTGTTGAAGATATCTGCTTTTCAAACAAGAAAAGAGAAGATATAGGGGCATTGTGGATCTCCATGGAGTAAAAAACGCGTTGGAAGTTATGGTGTAATCTTGACCGTCGCTTCGTTTCAAATGCCTTGAGTTGTGGGATAAGGTTTTTGAAATATATCCGTTGGATTGGTATCCCAACTGATATATTTGGGGACAATTGTTAGGGGTCATTTTCTTAACATATGTATCCTGACCAATATCCTGCCTTTGTTTGTTTATTTGTAATCAGGATACTGGAAGAGGATATTGCTGACATCTTGGGCGATATCCTGAAGCTTATTGAATTAACCACGTGCAGATTAAGGGCAGAGGCTTGCTAACGGTCACAAGGACTTCTTCTCCTCAAGACTCGGACGAATTTGTTGAGAAAGAGACGTTGAGCCCGAAAGACCAGGTCTGCAACGTTCCAAGAGGGAATATTCGGTGAATCCCGCGAGTTTAGGGTAGTTAGTTATTTTATCTTTACTATAAATAGATGAGGTTGGATCAACTTAGAACACATCATTTCACACTTACACTCTCGAACACAATCACTCTCTAGCTGATAGCAAACACTACACTTGTATTTCATTTCCGTTGTAACACTTAGTCGATCCGTACCACATCCTGCACTGTATCCTGATTTTTGAAGCAATTGAAGAACAAGGCAGCTGCGATTGTCAGCTCCCGAGGTTTTATGCCAGCGATCTAGATTGATCAAGGGCTTTCCTCGTCCATCTCGTGTCACTTTCTTTACTTTTTGCTCATTGTTTGCTCATTGTTTGATCATTGATACAGCTCAATATCCCGAGCCGTATCCTGAAACTGTTTTTGCAAGTAATTTAATTAACACATTTTTGACACTTACTTTTAGCACACTACCTCACTTAACTAATTTGATCACTTAATTACTTCGGTAATTTTTGACCAAAACAGGTACCAAGTGTACGCTCTTCACCGACCATAAGAGCTTACAACATATCTTGAACGCAGATGGGTTGAACTTCTCAATGACTATGATTGCAAGATACGCTACCATCCTAGCAAGGCAAACATTGTAGCCGATGCCCTCAGTCGACGAAGCTATGTGTATAGTATTCGTAACATACAAGCCCAGAACGACCTCGAAGCTATAATTCGCGACGCTTAACACGCATGCTTCATTGAGAATACCTTGAAGAGGAAATGAAGTGTGGTGCTGAAACTCAGCTAGTGACTAAATCAAATGGTATCTATCATTATCTCGACCGTATTTGGATTCCTAGTCGCAATAACCTTCGGGAGATATTGTTGACTGAATCTCACAAATCTCGATACTCCATTCACCCCGGTGCAGACAAGATGTACCAGGACCTCTGTTCCAGGTATTGGTGGGCGGGCATGAAAAGGGATATCGCTCTGTATGTTTCGAAATGCCTAACTTGCTCGAAAGTTAAGGCCGAACATCAACGACCCTCTCGTTTACTCGAACAACCTGAAATCCCTATGTGGAAATGGGAGAGTATAGCCATGGATTTTATTACGAAACTCCCTCGCACGACTTCTGGTCACGATAGCATTTGGGTTATCATTGATCGTCTTACGAAATCTTCTCATTTTATTCCGATACGAGAAGACTTTAAGGTTGAACGATTAGCACGAATCTATACCGACGAAGTCATTTGTCGACACGGGACGCCTCGTGACATCATCTCTGACCGCGATGGTCGTTTTACCTCACATCTCTGGGAGACTTTTCAATCCGCTATCGGTATAACTCTAAATCTCAGTACCGCATTCCATCCCCAGACCGACGGTCAGACTGAGTGCACGATCCGCACCCTCAAAGACATGCTTCGTTCGTGCGTTATAGATTTTGGTGGTAATTGGGATTCACATTTACATCTAGTAGAATTCTCGTACAATAACAGTTATCACGCTAGTATTCAAATGGCACCCTTTGAGGCACTATACGGTAGAAAATGTCGATCGCCTATTGTTTGGCACAAGATCGGAAACGCACAGATCACCGGTCCCGAGTTAATAAAAGAAACGAAAGACAAGAGTCTCCAAATACGAGACAATCACTTGAAGGCTCGGAGTCGTTAAAAGAGCTACACCGATAAACGCCACAAGCCCCTAGAGTTTGAAGTTGGTGATCACGTACTCCTAAAGGTTTCACCTTGGAAGGGGGTGATCCGATTCGGCAAGAAAGGGAAACTAGCGCCACGATACGTGGGCCCCTTTAAGATTTTGGAAGGAATTGGTAAAATGGCCTACCGACTCGAATTACCGGTTGAACTCAGCAACGTACATCCGACTTTCCACGTCTCAAACCTCAAGAAGTGCCTAGCTGAAGAAAATCTTCATGTACCTCTCGAGGATTTGCAAGTAAACTAGACTCTACACTTTGTGGAAAAGCCAATAGAAATCATGGATCGAGAAACCAAGAAACTTCGACGCTCCTGCATTCCAATAGTGAAGGTTCGCTAAGAAGGCAAACACGGCGCCGAGTTCACTTGGGAACTCTAAAGTGATATGAAAGCTAAATATCCGTAACTCTTTGTTACGTCTACTACTTAATTTCGGGGAGAAATTCCCTAAAGTAGGGGTGACTGTAACAACCTGAATTTTCGGATTGTTATCCGTTTGCTACTTACCTCGATTTGTAATCGTTTTGTACTCCGAGCTGGACTATTCTGTGCGAAGCCCAGCTTCGTACGAAGGCACTGCCTTCGCGCACCACAACCCGATTCTCATCCGTGACTCAGACAAAGACCTCTCCGACTCTAAGTTTAATCAGTAGCTTAAGGTTGGAGGGATGAACACTCGATTTTCCGAAGACAGACGCGAAGAACACTCGATTTTGGACAACAAAAGCATCACTTGTGCGAAGACCCACCTTCGTACGAAGGCACAACTTCGTACGAAGCATCTGTTTCCCACTGACTCTTCAATTTTCAACCGTTTCAGCACTTTGGAGGACTTACACTTCTGTTCCCGTACGCAGGCTGATCCGGCGCTCCCTTTAATCCATTCAGAACATGTTCACTTGTTAGACACGCACTGTGAGTATACTCAAACCCTTTTCACTTAATGCACTTTTGGGTGTTACATACATTCTCTATAAAAAACACAACACTTAAACGTTTTTAAACGCTGACCGCACTCGCATGATATACGTGATTAGTTGAATACTTATTGCTATGTTACATAGTGAAGACTTGACCGACCGCCCTTAGCAACGATAGTACTATAGTTTAGACTCAGCACCTGTTTATTCAGGGGTTGTTAAGGATCACATACTTTACTTCACTTGTTCGTTTCGGTGAACATGTGTCGCGCATACTCTACTCGTAGTCATGTGGTTAGCTTGTATCATTTTTTATAGTTACTTGATTCGCCTATTACGTGTTACATGTTAGTTATGCGTGAAACACTTTTTATACTATATCTATGCAAAGTTGTGTACTCACCTTTACATTTTGTATTGACTTTTATTTTAACGTATGTGACAGGTTGATGATTATCATGTGTTGCAAATGGACAGGAAGTCTAGAAACTCACCAAACAAAAATCTAGGTTGTCGGATCTGTTTTGTTAGAGAGATTTTGATATCTGTTATGACTATTTGTGGATTATTTGTTTGATAGTATGGGATGTTAAATGTGTTAAAAATATTGTCACTAAATAGTTGTTATGGATTCTCTTGAGCAATCTGGTTCGCCTAGTGCCGCGCCCCGATGATCCAGCCATCGGTTGGGGTGTGACAAGAATAATCAGTAAAACCTCGCCTCTCATCCGAGACGAACCGGCGCCACCCGTATTCGCCCTTCACCTGTATGCTGTAGAAAATAATGGGGAAAGTGGGAGTTAAACCTGGATCACAAGGAACACTAAGTTTTTCCCCAACCACTTGTTGGCCAGATGTACATATTCTAATCTAACATTTTTTGCAATAAACTTTTTTATGAATCGAAAGTGTGAACTTCAAATCATATGACAACAATCTTATTCTTTTTCTGAGATTCGTACGTTTATATTTAAAGAATGGACAAGAAAAACCGTCATGTTCGACACCTCAATGGTTAAATATACTAAAAGAAAAAGGATGCACCCCGCTCTAAGGCCAGACGGAGTGTTTGCCCAAGTGGCCATTGGCAATGATTTCATGTCCTAGGTGGCATGTGAAGAGAGGTTGAGGAAATCACACCCCCATTGGTAAGAAGGGTAAGATCTTAAACCCCCCATACTACAAATTACAAAGGAAATCACACACATACATGCTGGTATCAACCGACAAGTTATGCAAACACCATTCCGTATGCGTCATTGTTGTTGTTATTGTTGCTGCTGCTATTGTTGTTTGGCCCCGTTTAAATAATATCCTTTATCGTTTCGACTTAGGTATTCTTTTATATGTTTTACGTTTTGATAATTTTTTTGAGTTGACACACATGCGTGGTTCAACGTGTTTACATCTATTTTTTGTTTGGTTTAATGGTCATGCCGCAATGCACGGGTTCGAAAAACTAGTTTATGTAAATACAAATACATTTACCCAATAATATACAATCAATGCTATGATGGTAAGATCTTTGATGTCTCTTGAATTAGTTACTTAGTACACTATAGATGTGCTAACTTTGTTTATAAGAAACTTAGAAGTAATATATATATATATACACACACACACACATACATACATACATATATATAGGGTAGGGTTTTAAAGTGAACATTAATGTATTTGTGAACTGAGTAAACAAATCCTAACCATTGATTTACATAATCAAATCATAAAATACACTAGTGTATTTTCATTATCAAATCTTAGCCATTGATATACACTGTGTACTGATAATCAAGGGATATGATTAGTTCACACAGTTCACTATCAAAGAGGTTGTTCACAAATGAACCTAACTGGGCCATTGGAATAGTTCACACAGTTCACAAATGAACCTAACTGGGCCATTGGATTAATCAAGGGACACATATATAGGGTCGGGTTCTAGAGTGAACACTAGGTTGAGAGTGAACTGTGTGAACTAATCTGGGCCATTGGATTACATCATCTAGAGATTTTTAAACAATGGCAAGATTATAATTATAATGTTATAACTTCCCTTGCATTTAATTTACTTAAGGGTATTTTCGAATGTAAATTGCATTTATTAAAAAATATAATCAAAATCACTAAAATCTCGCCAGTTTCGGTATATACAAGATACACAACTGTTAGTGTATACACATGTGTAAAGTCTCGCTAATATGAGTTTATACAAGATACACAGATGTTAGTTTATACACATGTGTACAGTCACGCTAATTATCAGTTTATACAAGATACACAACTGTTAGTTTATACACATGTGTATAGACTTTTATAAATCTGTGTATAATATTCAGAAATGGTTACATATGTGTATATTAACAACATATAGTATATTATGCATGCACACGAGTAGATTCATATAAAAATTATGAAACTGATGAAAACAAAACAAGGAACATAATACGTATGCACATATACGTAGATTTGTATAAAATTATAAAAGCAACTAGAACCAAACAAGTTACATGTATGTATTAAAAATCCTACACCCTCATCACACGTCATCCATGATGATCTACAAAAATCTAAAGCCCTTCAATATCTTATAATTAAAATAATGGGGATATAGCTAAAAATGAGAGAGAGAGAGAGAGAGAGAGAGAGAGAGTTAAGAGATGAGAAAATTAAGGGATTTTAATTAAAAAAAAATAATCAAGGGCCAAGATTAGTTCACTCAGTTCACTATCAAGAAGTTGTTCACTCTTGAACCTAATCCTATATATATAGAAACAAGATCAGGAGAAAACGGTTGGAAGTGTGAAAACAGTGAGAATGGATCCTGGTTGAACACGTAGCAGGGGCGCTAAATGATATGCAGGGGGTACGATTGTCATTGTCTACGTTCCCCTCCATATATCATATTATAATTATGTTTCAAATAAAACTCCAAAAGTTTCGTATTAGCAGTTACCTCATTTCCAAGCTTTCGAGATCTATGGCGTCTAACGTGGATTCCGTTCTACAAAGTAATATTTGATGATGTTTTCATATGTGTTCTAGCAAATCATTTAACACATATGATATGACGTTTTTTATTTTATGCTTGTTTCAATGTCATTTTTTTTTCAAAGTAATATTTGAAAGAGACAATGCGTTTATGTTTCAATGGCGTTCTTCATATATCCAATATTTGGCGTTTTCATTATCTGTTAACAAATAGTAAGAACTGATATTTGGCGTTTTCATTATTAATGTTAATTGTCATTTGGGATCTAGTGAGAATGCCCGCGCGTTGTAGCGGGACTAAAAACCATATCAAACTGTATGATAGGGTAGAGCAGAGATTGAATGTCATATTCATCCCATTCAATGCCCGTGTGGATTGCTCTTTGATTGTAAAGATTGAAACCGACGATGGTAGGCAAGAAGCCGTGACTGGGTGTGAACTCATGAGATGAGGTTTGATGATTTAGCGAAACAATCCCTTCGGCATGTTTGTAAAATGGTTTTATGTTTATAAAAGGGTTTTATAAAACTCGGTTTTATATAAAAGGCTGCAAAGATTATATATAGATGCCCACATATTAGTCACTTTTTTTACTCTTCAAAACCATAGTACACCCTTTGTCGATCTTTTTTTACGGCAAATTTCTTGCTTCTTGTGAGACTTGAATCCATGACTTCACACTTAAGTGTATTGAAAGGCTTTGCCTTGCACTGGACCAGCAACCCAAGTGGTAACCTTTGTCGACATTAAAAGGATTTAATAATATACCAAATTTTTTATTAAATAGTACTAAAATTAAAATGTAAAAACATGAGATTGTCTTCACACGTTCTCTTCATATTGAAAGAATATCAAATACCAAAAACACCCAAACTTTTATTAAAAACCAAAATTAAAACCCATATACAAAAACTACTATTAGAAAAACAAAACTAATACCTTATAAATGGTAAACTTTTTATAAACATTTACCACCTAATTAATTGTGATTGAATTTTTATGAATTAAAACAATGTATAAATTTAATCAATTTACAAGACTCTTCACATGTCATTTTAATTATAGGTTACAAATGTGCCGAAATCCCTAAAATGCCCCTAAAGTGTCTTAAATTTTTGGACAACGTGCAAGTTTATCCCCTCTAAAATAGTTTGGCTCCCATGTAAATGTTACTTCAAAATATGTACACAATGTAAAATTACCATAAGGGTAGAAAACCTAGTTTACTTAATAAGGTAGTATAGAGTATATATATATATATATATATATATATATATATAGGGGATGGATCATGAGAAAACTAGTTTAAATGAGAAAACAAAAAAACTAACCAAAAAAGCCTAAAAAAAACCTAAAAACATACCAAATTTTTTTTTATTTTTTATTTTTACAATTTTTTTTTATAAAAATCGCTACTTTTTATGTATGGAAAAAAAATTTCAAAAAAAAAAAAAAAAATTTTTTTTGGTTGTACTGCACATGTACACTAATACATAAAGCTTAAACCACTTAACCCACCCCCCCACCGACACCCCCCAAAAACCTAAACCCCCCACCCCCACCCCCCAAAAACCTAAATTCACCCTCCCACCAAAAGCCTAACCCCCCCACCCCCCAAAAACCTAAACCCCCCACCCTCCCGAAAACCTAAAACTAAACCTTAAACATAAACCAGAAAAAAACCTAAACCCCCCCACCCCCCAAAAACCTAAACCCCCACCCCCACCCTCCCGAAAACCTAAAACTAAACCCTAAATATAAACCCGAAAAAAACCTAAACCCTCCACCCCCCAAAATCCTAAACCCCCCTCCCCCCCACACCCAAAAACCTAATCCTAAACCTCCAAAAAAACTAACCCTAAAAGCTAAACTAGACTCAAAACGCTAATTTTAAGCATGTAATGCAATTGTAGTACATGTTATATTGCACATGTGCACTACTATAATAATAGTATTGAAAACAAGACGACACCATAAATCTTTTTTTTATGTCATAAAAAATATGCTCGAATATACTTGAATGAAAGATACAAAAATTTGTGATTTTATGGTGCCATTTTTGTTTTAAAATGATAACGTATGGAGAAATGGGAAATGTTTGAAAAGTTATATATTTTTTTTCCAATTTTATCCCTCCTTCATTAAAAGTCCCCCCCTCCTTCATTAAAAGTCTCCCCCCTCCTTTTTAGTGTTTTTTTGGTTAGTTTTTTGGTTTTCTCATTTATATGTAGTTTTCTCATGATCCTCTCCCTATATATATATATAGGGAACCGCTAAAATGAAAACAACCTCTAGTTGTAAGAACCGTGAGAACTACACCGTACGGGGCGATGTGGACCAATTTTTTTTCATAAACGTAGATGCGTGTATTATAAACACATTTGTAAAAAAAAATTCAAAAAAAAAAAAGTTCGTGTGTGTAGTTTTGAGTACCACAAGTTTGCGTTTACGGGTACCGTAAATTTGGTTTAAAATTTACGGTACCCGTAAACACAAACGACATTTTTTTTTGAATTTTTTTTACAAATGTGTCTATAATACACGCATCTACGTTTATGAAAATTTTTTTTGGTCCAACTCGCCCCGTACGGTGTAGTTCCCATGGTTCTTACAACTGGAGGTGGTTTTCATTTTAGCGGACCCCTATATATATATATATATATATACACATATATATGTATAGAGAAACGGGATCAGGAGAAAACGCTCAAAAGTGTTAGAACGGTGAGAACGCATCCTGGCCAAACACTATATAGAGAAACGGGATCAGGAGAAAACGCTCAAAAGTGTTAGAACGGTGAGAACGCATCCTGGCCAAACACGTGGCGCGGGACATGATCAGGGTCCCAGGGGTTTTTTTGTCTTTTCAATCTTCTTTTATTTTCCCAATGTGGTATAATATTTCTGGCGTTTAAGTTTTTTTTGGCGTTAATTGTAATTATTAAACTTTTTGGCGTTGAATTAATTGTTTTTGTGTCACATAGATAATTTTTTAAGCATGTAATGCAATTGTAGTACATGTTATATTGCACATGTGCACTACTATAATAATAGTATTGAAAACAAGACGACACCATAAATCTTTTTTTATGTCATAAAAAATATGCTCGAATATACTTGAATGAAAGATACAAAAATTTGTGATCTTATGGTGCCATTTTTGTTTTAAAATGATAACGTATGGAGAAATGGGAAATGTTTGAAAAGTTATATATATATATATTTTCCAATTTTACCCCTCCTTCATTAAAAGTCTCTCCCCCTCCTTTTTAGTGGTTTTTAATTAGTTTTCGAGTTTTCACAATAACTAGTGGTTTTCATTTGAACCTTCCCCTATATATATATATATATATATATATATATATATATATAGGGCAAGGATAAATTGAAAACCCGGTTGAGTTGACTAAACCCTGAAAACCCATTAATCACCATTGATTAACCTTGATGGATGGCTGAGATCGATTTTTGGCCATTAATGGATTTTGTGTCTTTTTTCTAATATATTAAATGTACGTTGAGGGCAATATGGGAAATCTTTAATATAATCTCTTAGAAGAGACAAAGGTCTGCATGGGTGTGTAAGAAACTTTACATCATCTACATCATTACCCCTAATCTAAAACCCTACATCAGTCTACAAATTTCAAAAAAAAAAAAAAAAAAAAAAAATACACCGGAGACTCCCAACCCCTCATTCATATTCTTCAAAATTTCCTAAAACTCTCTCATAGTCTTCAACAAACCCTCTCAAATTAACCCTAAAATCACCGGAGAGTCACTCTCTCTCATCTTCTTCATCAAACGGTTAACTTCAACACCACCGAAACACTTACTCTCTCTCGTAATCTTCATCGACGGATCCTGATTCTGTTGGACCGTTCTACGACCTTAAACCGTCAGTTAAGGTAGTTCATCTTTGCGTACGAAGGCGGAATCAACGTAAACAAAGTCATAACAGCTCTAATCTTCTTAATCTTTCTTTTCTGATTGATTTGAGTGCTTGTACCAGGTTTTCTGATACAAATCCGGCAGCACTTCGTGTTTCACACTATGACCATCCCTACCAAATGAACAACACAACAGCCTTTATATAGACTTGAGATTTCGCTTGAGACTGCTTGAAGCGAAATCATCATGTGTTGATTTCGCTTGAAGATGTTTCAAGCGAAATCTTCAAGTTTAATACATACAAACCCTAATTTAACCCTATTGTGTGATCTTTCAAACAAATCTAGACACAAGACTTGATTATGACGTAATCAACAGACATTTAGTGCACCAACAGACTCCCCCTTGGATGTTGATGAAGTCTTTGGCTTCAAGTCTTTGTCTTTAACAATCTTCAAACATTGTATCTTCACAGGTTTAGGATCACAACCTGACTCCATCTTCAGAATTCCCTTTGACTGTTGATCCAGACTCCCCCTTTCACAGACTCCCCCTCTCGATATGCTAAAATCTGAGATATCTGGTCCAAGCTTTGTCATTTAGCTTCCATTGGGAATAATGAAGTCCAAACCTGTTACTCAACCAACAAACATTACAATTCTATCTTTTCAACAATAAATCACAAAATCAATCAGTTTTTAACAATCCACTCAAGTATTCAAGTCCAAATTAATGACCCTGATTACTCAATTAATCTACCAAGTCCAAATTAATGACCATGGTTGATCTTTTGACGAATCAATACTGATTTTAAAACAACATTTTCAAACATTTTCTGAAAATAACAAGTATCAATTTAATGAACTTGTTTTTGTCATTTCAAACAATTCAAACTTCTTCAAAGTAAGCTCTCCTCATTCTTCAGTCCAGAATCTCCTGCATCTGCTTCAAACATTTGAGAATCCAACAATCAACTCTCCACTTTGGTTCGTCGGAAAATAAAGCAGAAATAAAATCTTTTTGGATTTTATCAAAATGTTCTAAACTAAAAAATGAAATACAGAAAACTTAAATTTCAGAAAGTAAACAAAGTAAACTATTTACAAACATAATTTTGGTGAGCGTGTTAGGGAATCATATCAGCTTTTCAGACAAATCACAAGTAACGTTAAGCTACATTACATACTCAGACTTAAACAATTCACCTCGATTGTCGATATACTGATCCATCTTAAATTCTCACACAAATTTCAATTTACTCAGGATACGATTTAGATGAATTAAGAACTTAGATCATTCATATGTCCCACCTCTTGAATATACTCCCGTATCCAGAATCCCAATAATCAGTCTTACAGGTGAGAATACTACAATGATATCTGTATATAATTTAGGTATGCGAGGGCCGAGGGATCTCAGATCGATACTTCCGTATACGCAGAGAGATATCAGCTTCGACTTTTTGGTGTATCCCCTTTAGAGGATCTTTTTGCTTACAACAGCAGCATATATCAATTTTATTGTTTCAGCATGCTGAGGGTTTAATGCTGTGTTTCAAGCATTTCAGCAAGTATTAGCCAGGGACTAGGTCAGAACTACCGTTCAGCAGAAGTCCCGGAATAATACCCCAGACATCATAGAGTATAAAGACCTAGTATATCAGATTACGAGACCTTTCAAACGAGATTTCAGGGGTTACCTATATATCCAAGTAGTGTTCCCCACGAATTCACAAGTTTGAATTTTAGGTTTATATCCCGAATAAATCTACTAAATGTGTGAAAACCTATCGACACATCATCAGTAAGATTGTTTAACTCTTTTATACTTTTCAAATCTTTAGCATACTGTAATCGTCTAGCTGATGTACTATCATTTTCCCTATATACACAAGCTCTTTTTCAGATTTTATCATGTTTTTGTATTTTTGCATTTTTTACTGTTTTTGTATTTTCTGAAAATAAACTATGTACAAACATCTACTCCCCCTAAATACCAAAACAAGTAAAAATTCGACAAACCATTTCAGATTGTTTCTCGTCTTCATCCGCAACAGTACTCTCATCAACGCCAATTATGCCATCCGACACCGACAGAAGCTTCATACCATTCAGTTTTAACAAATATTTAAACCGATTTTTATCAAAAGCTTTGGTATGTAAATCAGCTTTCTGTTCGTCTGTGTGGATTTTCTCAATTCGTATCAACTTTTTCTCAAAGCAATCACGAATAAAGTGATGACGAATTTCTATGTGTTTAGTTTTAGCGTGATGTACTGGATTCTTTGTTATATTTATAGCGGCCTCATTATCAACAAAAAGAGGTGTGTTAAGAAACTGCAAACCGTAGTCGCGCATCTGTTGCTGTATCCACAAGATCTGAGAGCAGCAACTGCTAGCAGAAACATACTCCGCTTCACAAGTAGATAACGCCACAGACGTTTGTTTCTTACACTGCCAGGTAACCAATCTAGGACCAAAGAACTGGCATCCTGCAGTTGTTGACTTTGAATTGACTTTGCAGCATCCGAAATCCGAATCGGAATACCCTTCGAGCGTAAAATCACCTTTTCTAGGATACCACAACCCCAATGAAGGAGTTCCTTTCAGGTAGCGCAATATCCTCTTCACAATGATCATATGCGATGCTCTCGGGTTAGACTGAAATCTTGCTGCGAGGCACGTTGGGTACATAATATCAGGACGTGAAGCAGTTAGGTACATTAAAGAACCTATCATGGAACGGTAAAACGTTTCATCAGCCCTGTCTCCGGTGAGATCTGGGTGAATCCCATGATTTGTTGCAAGTGGGGTAGCAGCTGGAGTAGAACTTGACATCCCAAATTTCTCTAGAATATCATGAACATACTTTGACTGATGAATGAAAATTCCCTCAGGAAGTTGTTCAACTTGTAATCCCAGAAAGAATTTCATCTCCCCCATTGATGACATTTCAAACTTCTGCTTCATCACTGATTCAAAATCTTTGCATAAATTTTCATTTGTTGACCCAAAGATTATATCGTCCACATAAATCTGAACTATCAGAAGATGACCATCAACGACTTTAGTGAAGAGAGTGGCATCCACTTTTCCACGAATGAACTTGTTGGCTAGTAGGTGTTGAGACAAAGTCTCGTACCAGGCTCTCGGGGCCTGGTGTAAACCATACAGCGCTTTGTCCAATAAGTAGACCTTGTTTTTGTGGATTGGATCGGTAAAACCCGGCGGCTGACCGACATAAACCTCCTCTTTAACCTTCCCATAAAGAAACGCCGATTTAACATCCAACTGATAAACTTTGAAGTTCTTCCAAGACGCAAATGCTAGGAAAATTCTGATTGCCTCTAGTCGTGCTACAGGAGCATAGACTTCAGTAAAATCAATTCCCTCCTGTTGACTAAATCCCTGAACAACGAGTCGAGCTTTGTTCCTTACGACAACTCCTCTATCGTCCCTCTTACACTTAAACACCCACTTAGTGTTAATTTTCCTATGACCATCCGGCAAATCAACTAACTTCCACACTCCCAATTTCTCGAATTGACTAAGTTCCTCCTGCATAGCATTGACCCAAGAGTCTTCGGTAAGCGCCTCTTTGTAAGTTCTTGGCTCAACCTGCGAGATAAAACAACTTAATGAGAATTCAGTTTGCAAAGGAGCAACTTTTGTATAAAAACATGTAAGCCCTTTATCAATCTGATTTCGAGTGCGAACGCCTTTCTGCAAATCTCCTATGATCAACTCCTCTGGATGATATGAAAAAGTTCGCGGCATCACTTCACTTGGAACCTCTACATTTCCCTCCAGATTAGTAACATTCTGCTCTGCATCTTGTTCACCAACTTGGTTTGTTTGACTTGAAATCTGAATTTGCTCCCCCTCAGAATTTGAATCTGAATCACCATGATCAAATACTGGCATGTTTTCAGCTTCTAGATTATCATTCTGAGCCGACTGATTATCTTGAGCAACTTCATTCTGTTGGACATCATCATGTTCACCAGCATTACTTGGACCTGCTTCATCATCATTTGAAGTTTCCTGAGGTCTTCTCGAATACTCAGCTGGGAACCTTAATTGCGACTCATATTCACGCAAAATATCCAACTCATCAAAGAAATCTTCATCATCCTCTGATTCTTCTCTCATGTCAAACGAATCCCAAAGTTTGTCATAATGATAACGCCATGAATCACCAGGATTCTGCGGCGGCATAGTATAACCTTGACATTCAACATTTGCAGCTTCGATAATCCTCTTTTCAGTTGGAACGAAGACACGTCGCAATGGATTTGAATAACCAACAAAAATTCCCTCAATGCACTTCGGACCAAACTTCCCAAAAGGTTCTATAACCGTACAAGGTGACCCGAACGGTTCTAGATACTTCAAATTCGGTTTGCGATTATTGATAAGCTCAAAGCATGTTTTGTTGAACTTCTTGACAGTAAGAACCCTGTTGAGCGTATAGCATGCGGCGGAAACAGCTTCAGCCCAAAAATTAATCGGTAACTTTGAATCTGCGAGCATTGTTCCAGCCGTCTCGATTAGTGTCCGGTTTTTACGTTCTGCGACTCCATGCAAAATACCTCGTTCATCACAAAATTCTTCCATCTTGCTGTTCTTGAATTCAGTACCATTGTCACTTCGAATTCTCTTGATACGCCTTTGGTACAAATTCTCAATCTTCCTGAATAGACCCATCAAACTGTCAAATGTTTCATCTTTCGTCTTCAAGAAAGAAACCCACGAAAATCTGGAATAATCATCAGTAACGACCAAACAATAGTAATCTCCTGTAATACTTTTGACATTCACCGGACCAAACAAATCCATGTGAAGTCTTTCCAGAGGTCTCGAAACTGAATTGACTTGCTTTGTAGGGTGTGACTTTTTCTTCTGCTTGCCTTTGATGCAACTAATGCACTCCCCTTCCAGATGAAAACCTTTGATATTAACTCCCAATACCAAATCATTGTGCACCAAGTGATTCATTTTTCTAAGATGTATATGCCCCATCTTTCGGTGCCACAATCTTGATTCTTTCTCAGTTGCTCTAGACACGAAACAATGTGCTTGACCAGTTGTTGTAGTTGCTACAGACATATCTAACACATATAAATCATTCACTCTAGGTGCCCTCATAATAATCCATTCTTCAGGAACAACAAAACCAGGTTTCAAAATCAAACATTCTTTATCAGTGAAGTGAGTAGTATACTGATTGTCACAAATCTGCGAGATACTAAGCAGATTGTTCTCCAGTTCAGTGATGTAGTTAACTCTCTCAAACGTCACAATCCCATTGGATAACGTTCCTTCACCAACAATTCTACCACCTTCATGACCTGCAAATCCCACATAACCACCATTGATATTCTTCACATCATACAGTAATGCAGTTTTTCCTGTCATATGTCGAGATGCACCACTATCCATGATCCATCTTGAAATGGCTCTTGGAAGATCCTGCACATACCACAAGTTGATTTTAAAACATTTCAATAAAGATGCCGATTCATGCTTCACAATCCAGGAAGCTCCGGTAATTCAAACTGCTTATTCGAACATGGTGTCCACCCAGGCCTCATCAGCCTTAGGTGTAACCTTGACTCTCGCAATTTGAATTTTGAAATTTTCAGCCTTCAAAGGTGGACAATTTGCATCATAATCAACCGAAATTGATTCTTCAGCCTTTTTCACTTCAGAAGTTGAAATTTTCATTTCTGTTTTTGGTTTCCAAATTTGTTCAGTTAATGCAACCCGTTTATAAAACTTGTCATTTTTAGTTACCACTTTCTTTACGGATTCATTTTTCACTTTAATGTTGTCATTTTTAACATTTTGCTTCTCTATCACTTTCTTCTCAACATACATTGGTGCTTTACCCTTCACATCAACCTTCTTTTGTTGAACCTTCACAGCTTCAGTCCTAGGCTTCACATATGTACACTTTCGTGCAATATGACCAACTTGTTCACATCTAAAACAAGTACGAGTATCAACTACTCGACTCGTGCCTTCAGACTGAGCCTGCGAAGCTCTCTTCTCAAAGAACTCTTTATTTGATTTTGAAAAAATTTCATTTTCCTCATCAGAAAGTGAACTTGAACCATTCACAAACACCTTCTTTTCAGCAAACCTTCTGTTTTGAAAACTCCTTTTCTGATAACTCTTACCACCTCGATAACCACCCGACCAATTGTTTCGATTGTTATTATAAAAACGTGGTGGAACAACAGGCTTTTTGTAATAAGCTTTATCTTTCTCAAAATTCATTTGCCTTTTTGTTTGACTCAAACTGTTCACTTCTGATAACTCAATTTCAACTAACTTGAAAACATTTGTCAACTTTTTCATATTAACATTCTCAATGGGAAACTCAGAATCCGAATACAACTTATTAGATCCAGCCATCTTGTACATCACAAGACCCGGTTCATCACTTAAGTTGTTTTTGGACTTTTGTTTCGGAATGTATTTATCCAAGAAACACCCATCCTCCTCAGAAGTGTCACAATCCGGTTTAAGCACTTTGTCTACCACACTTTTCACCACATCACTTTGGACACCCTCGTCATTGGAAGATGTGAACGTGACATCAATGTTTTCAGGAAGTTTAACTTCGCTTTCTTCCTCAATTTCCACCAAACTAGACTGCTTTTTCGTGTAGTTGTCTAAAATTGGCGGTGGAACTTTGTGAAAACCTACACCCGTTCCATCAGAAAAAACATCCTCGCCATCTTTGTTTTTCCCTATAGGTTTAGGAACAATATGCTGCAAAACAAAGCTTGCGGATTTATAGCTGTTAAGCTTCAACTGGATTCGTTCATTCTCAATTTCAGCTTCTTGAACTTTAAGTTTCAGTTTAGCAATTTGATCCAGTTGTTCATTAATCGATTCTTCTTTTAATCTCAAAACAGCTCTTAGATGTTCATTTTCTTTAAATGTTTTGCCATTACGATCATCACTATCTTTGACAATGTTTTTCAATTTCTCAAACTTTTCAGAAATCTGACGGTTTTCAAGAATTAACTTTTCATTTTCAGATTTTATTTTCTCACGTTCAGTTTTATCATTTTCAATTTGAGTCGTTAATTCTTTGATCCGTTCAGTTGAAGCTTTTACAGTTTTGTCACGATTAAGAATCTGATCTTCAACATTTCTAACCTTTGTTGTCAGATTCTGAATTTTCTCATTGTTAAGATACGTGACAGTGCTACAAAAATTGCATTGTTTGGTGCAATTTTTGCAGTCAACATTCCCATCAATCTTGTTACCTGACGCATTTGTTGACACACTTTGACTGACCGATCCCTTTGACTCAGTAACAGAATTAGGATCTACCTCAAGTGCTTTTGCAGCTAGCACTTTGTCAGCCATTATTCCCAAGTTCTCAGCTGTCAACTCTTGCGTAGTATCAATTAAGCCTGTATCAACCTGCTTTTCTTTCTTCTCTTTCTCCTCTTTCTCCTTTCTCTCTTTCTCTTTTTCTTCTTCAATCATTTTCGAAGTTGGAGTACCCCACCATTTGTGTTGCCAATACTCATCATCTTCTTTGTACTCCTTGATAATGGCTTCGATATCTAGCGTTTTGTCATCAATCGCAATGTTGCCATACCTATCAAGATAGCACTCTCTATCTGGATCCCATCTGTTTGCTCTTCTAGCTTCCAGAAAGACACCAGAAAGTCTGATAATCTTGTTTTCAGCAATCATCTTCCGGTATTGATACTTCTGTTCCTCAGTACGATCATCTTTCCACTTAGTGGGTTCATCATTGCTTGCCATGAATGCGTAACCCACCGCATCTTCTTCCGGTAGAACTTCCTTACTCTAATCATACCCCTCATCATCATAAATCACAGCAAGAGCCCTTGATTTGTCTCTGTTGTCTTCAACCTGCTTCAATCTAGGCGGCTCGGATTTATTCTGGTGATAAATCGCTTTCTTGTAGTAATCATCTCTGAAAGGGTTCTCCGACTCATCAGCATAAGCGTTTCGGCATTCTCGTTTGAAATGACCCTTCTGCTTACACTTGAAGCATGTCACTTTGGATTTATCGAACCCCAGCTTAGTAGAAGCACCACCAATTGTTTTTCTGCCAGTAATTTCCATGAATCTTTGTGCACGACGAACAGCACTTGCCATAGCCCAACGAATATCGATCAGTTCCATTTCCTCCGGATCAATCTGATCGTAATCTTCTTTCGTCAGATTTGTATTGCCAATCTTCCCAGCTACCAATCCTTCATACGATTCCAACACTGATGCTAGAAAGATCATCTGCTGCTTGGCCGATTCCTCATCAAAGTTCTGAGCATTCTTCAAGTCTATTGCGATGTTGCATTGAAAACGATTCTTTGCATCAGCATTTCCAGAAGATGAAGATCCACTGTGAAAACCACTGTGACTTCCACTGCTTTGATCACTTTGACTTTCTTTACCAGCTGTCGACACATTTTCAGCAGAAAAAGCAGTTTTTGGTGAAGTTGCCTTTGGCATCATGCTTTTTGGATAGTATAGATCCAGATTCTGTTGATAAGATGAATTATTAACTTTGTACGTCTTCTTCAATTCCAGTTCATGACTTTCAAGTCTTTCAATCACCAAATCTGGTTTCAACAATTCAGAAGGAATAGTGTTCTTAAGCATGAGAGCATAATATCTCCACTCCATCTCATCTGGCAACGAATCGAACAACTTGTCTACTTGCTCGTCATCAGAATATCTGATATCATGTCTTGCTAATTCCAACTTCAGATGACCAAACCTTTCAATCATTTTACACACCGATTCATTTTTAAGACATCCAAACATATCAAATTCTTTCCTAAGAAGTTTCTTTTTATTTTTTACAATCTCTTTGCTTCCAAGACACTTCTTTTCGAGTTTTTCCCATAAGTCTTTAGCATTGGAGTAATCTATCAGTGAAATGATGTCTTCACGCACCGACTGAAACAATAATGCCACACATTTTTGCTCAGCCACAAAACTGTCAATCTCTTCAACTGATCTTAATGCTTCACCATTCTTCTTTCCTTGAGCATAACCACTCTTCATACTTTTCCAGCAAGGAAAAGCAAATGCCATCAACCAATCTTCGAACTTTGTTGCCCACCTGCTGTAATCTTCTATAGCCATCAGCTTAGGAGGTTTGTTAAATGTTCCAAATGCGTTTTCGGACTCCCAAGCTTCCTTCTTTCTTTCTTTTGGTGGACTTTTGTTTGCATTGCTTGAAGAAGTATCGTTGTTTCCTGAACTACCTGTGAATGCATACATATCGCTAAACGGGTTCATGAAAATATCATCCATTGTAAACGTACCTGAAAAATCAGTCAAACACTTAGAAAAATTTTTAAGTTTTGAAAAATCAGCAAGTTCAAGCGAAATACTTGAAGTATATAAAGCTTCAAGCGAAATCAGCTCAAAATAACAGTTCAAGCGAAATTTGATAGACCAATTTCGCTTCAACTTCAAGCGAAATTCTGTTGATCAATTTCGCTTCAACTTCAAGCGAAATCCAAGAACCAATCTGATTCAAGCGAAATCCACTATTTCGCTTCAACTGATTAGAACCTTCAAGCGAAAACCCACAAGATCTATTTCGCTTCAACTGAACACAAGCTTCAAGCGAAAACCAGCAGTCCTATTTCGCTTCAGATGAACTCAAGCGAAATCCAAGATCACAACACTATTTCGCTTCAGATGTTCAAGCGAAATAGTCCAAAAAGTCTGATTTGAAGCGAAATCTACTATAACCTACGAACTCTTTCAAGCGAAATCCAGTTTTAGGTCAATTTTAACATGTTTTAATCTGAATTTTAGGCTGAATCTTTGTAGGCTTTGTTAAAACTACGTTTTACACGATATACTCGAAAATCAGACCATTTCGACCGTTTGAACTTGTTCAGATCTGAAAAATATAAAAAGAAATGAGTAGAAAGAAGAGAATCCGCTGCTATGGTATGAACTCCTCGTCCTGAGCTCTGATACCACTTGTTGGACCGTTCTACGACCTTAAACCGTCAGTTAAGGTAGTTCATCTTTGCGTACGAAGGCGGAATCAACGTAAACAAAGTCATAACAGCTCTAATCTTCTTAATCTTTCTTTTCTGATTGATTTGAGTGCTTGTACAAGGTTTTCTGATACAAATCCGGCAGCACTTCGTGTTTCACACTATGACCATCCCTACCAAATGAACAACACAACAGCCTTTATATAGACTTGAGATTTCGCTTGAGACTGCTTGAAGCGAAATCATCATGTGTTGATTTCGCTTGAAGATGTTTCAAGCGAAATCTTCAAGTTTAATACATACAAACCCTAATTTAACCCTATTGTGTGATCTTTCAAACAAATCTAGACACAAGACTTGATTATGACGTAATCAACAGACATTTAGTGCACCAACAGATTCAACAGTCGCCGAACTCTCACTCTCTCATAATCATCATCAAACCCCCTCAATATGCAGACAAAAAGCATAAATCGAGTGAGAAGGCTGTTAAGATATTGAACAATCGACGCAGAA
Organism: Helianthus tuberosus; assembly: GCA_030545235.1. Classification (NCBI taxonomy): domain Eukaryota; kingdom Viridiplantae; phylum Streptophyta; class Magnoliopsida; order Asterales; family Asteraceae; genus Helianthus; species Helianthus tuberosus. The sequence continues at coordinate 65,867,556 of CM060363.1, forward strand.
TTTCAACAATCACCAGAGAATTTCAACGGTCACCGCCGGAAAAAAAAGGCTAAAAACGAGAGGGTTTCAGGTGCGTCGCTACTTTGTTGACTAAAATCACCAACTTTGTTTTAGCTATTCAGAAATAGGGAGTTTTATAATAGAGATTTTAGGGTTTTTTAAGACTTTTCAAAATGTTGGATTGCTTTATAACCATTTGGGTTTTCTTAATGACAGTTACAGTTAGGGTTTTTTGTTTGCTTTAAATAATCTCACTTGTTAAAAAGAAAGTTGAAAATTTTAGCTAGTTATGAATTTTCTTTTAGAGATACAAATTTGGGATGTGTGAAAATAAAGACTATAAACTTTTAAAAGAGTTTTCAAAGTGATCAGTTTCTTCATACATCTGGCTTTTTGTTAATGACAGTGTAGCATTAGGGGTTTTTGGGATGAACACATGATCAATTGGGGGTGGGGGGTCTGATTTGTGGGTTAATTTAGATTGAGAAAAAAAATTACACTGATAGTGTGTACTTGTTTACCTATACACAATGAGAAATGGTAAAAAAATGAAAAGTTTGGGGATAATAAAAAATAGAATCATAAAAATGCGGGAAAAATGTTGATTTCTGGTAGTTGCATTGTTTTTTCTACTGGTGATTGGGGTCCTATATTTGTTATCTACTGGTCATTTGTGTTTGTTATAAAAGTCATGTGGACCATATATTGACTGCCTCTTTATCTCATACTTTGCAGTAATCCGTTGTAACAGCTAAGGATAGCAAAAACAAATCCAACAAAAAAAAAATGACCACAGGTGCTTATAAATTACAAAACCTGTGATCAACTATGCTTACAGATTAAAATCCATTTTGTCTTTATTGATGTTGATTACAAATAAAAAATGCTGCTAAAAAGGTTCGTGATACCCCGGTGCTTGAGAAGCGCAAAAACAGGCAACAAATATGTACGTAACTACTTTGAATTCATTACATGTTTGTTGTCATGTTATTGTCTAATTTACGTAAGCTTTCTAAAAACAGTGACACCGGATACTAATACATGCGGACCAGCAATGCGGACAAGGGGAGCTAAAAAAGGTTTAAATTTAGTCTTTTTTTTTTAAGAAATATTTTGTAAAGGTTGTTAATAGTTCGTGATCTATATAAAACTTGTACAAATGTAGTTAAGGAAGCACACTGTGACGAGAAGGTACACAGAAGAAAGCTAATAAGTACGTAAAAAGCATTTTTTTTTCTTTTGATTGTCCTATAGTTATGTTTTATATAAATAATAAAACAAATATGGTGCCTCAGTTTTACCAGATAGTGACTTGGACACCCCCATGGAAAACATTGAGAAAGGAAAAAAAGGTACATTTTTTAATGTATGGAACTTTTGGTTACATATTTCTTGAATCTAATATTTGTGTACATGACTTTGTAAAACATTTGTAAGGCGACGGCGATCAGGACGGGCCGGCAACACGTACGAGAGGAGGTACAAAATTGTACTAGACATGATCTTTGGGAATCTAAATAAATATATGTTTCGATACTTGGCTTCGGTACTTTAATGCTAATTGTTTACAAAAATGTATATTTACAGCTCAGCGATGGAGTGAGGAAAGTAAACCAAAGAAAAATGTCAAAAGGAAACTAATAAGTACGTACACACACCCCACTACTACTTTTCTTCTTTATAAAATATGAAAATCGTAACCAAAAGTTGTTATCTTAGTTTCAGCAGATGGTGACTCACAGATGACTGCAGATACAGCTCTGCCAATACAGGATGCAATTGGTGTAAAAAAACAAAAAAAGTAAAACATGATCGGGTGGAAACCCGAAGCGCCAAAGACGCAAAAACGACGCATAAGTGGGCTAAATTAAAAACACGTTCGTCACCTATGCAGTTGTTCAAATGCATCAAGTCTCTAACGAGGAACCAACAAGAAGACGTTAAGAGGATGGGTTTTGGAAAAATGTTGTCATTCAACATCAGTGGGATACCTCTAAAACTTGCACACTATGTTGTGGACCACTTTAACCCAGAAGAAATGGCTATTGAAATGCCATGTGGGTCAATAGATGTTGATGTTCAGTCTGTCCATGACCTTCTAGGCATTCCTAAGAAGGGCATAGACATGCAAACTGTATGAGCATATTCAAAGCTTGATGTTGCTGTTGAAGCATGGAGAAAACGATATCGTAAACGATTTGTGGCACTGACGAACCTGGCACAATCTATACTCACAAGTGATGAAGCGAACAGTTTTCATTTCCGACTGGACTTCCTGATGTTATTCTTAACCGTCATGGTTGAGTGTAACAAAAATGGGCGAATGAAAGAGTGGATTTTGAAAACTTTTACTGGAGATACAGATTTCAGTAAAATCAATTGGTGTGCCTATGTTATTCAGCAAATTAAATCGTGTAAAGATGGATGGAAGAGGTGTGATACTGATTCTCCATTTTCCGGGCCACTCACGCTTTTGGCTGTAAGTGTTTTCTGTAAGAAAACTTACTAAAAATATAGCTATACAACATTTGTTTAGTTATCTTACCACTTTCAATTGTTTTTTTTCATTACACAGCTGCTGTACGTCGACCGAGTTAAATGCACCGGACTTGAAGTGGACCGGTCAATCAACCCAATCGTATTCTGGAATAAATACGAACTGAAAAAGAGAGAAAGATTGGAGATAAAAACAGGTGGTTTGGGAAGAGGCAAGTTGCATGAAGTTGCTGTGGTTAAACGGGATTCAAGAAAAACTGAGTTACGAGTTAATGATGAAGTTCTTAATGTAAGATTACTAATCATAACCAGCTTCAAAATAATTATCTTCTTTCAACATTACTTACAAACCGTATTTTAAAACTTTCTTTGTAGAATGAGATTGAATCTATTAAAAAACATTTGGATGTCATGGAAGCCAAAAAGATAACGGTCCAAACAAAATTAGATGTGTTGTTTAATGCTCATCCACAGAATGAGCAAGTTAAGAAATTGATACAACGGTATGAGAAAATTGTTCACTCAAGGAAAACAAGGGTATGGCTGGTGCCCGAGACACCACAGAAAAAAATTGCCGGGGTCCTCATGTCTCTCAAGAAGACAGTGCAAAACCCCGAAAATGATTACACAGAAGGTAATACGAATGACGGATAAATCACTACCTTAAATATGTATTAACTTTTACTACAAACTGTAACTAATTAGTTTTTTTTTTCCAAATGCAGAAGATGAAGATAATGCCACAACTGCAGCTGAAGTGGCAAACATTGATGGTATGAACTTTTTTACATACCTACTTAGATTCAATCAATTTAATCTTACAAACATAACACCACCGTTAAAAAGCCCTACATAATGTTACATTTTTCTGCAAATAAAAAAAATGTAGCATGATTTAACTAACAATAACGTAAGCCCTACATAATGTTACATTTTTTCTGCAAATAAAAAAAATGTAACATGATTTAATTAACAATAACGTAAAAAAGTAATACAAAGTAATCAGCCAAAAGTAAGGTTAACCACCTTATGTATGTCCTAAAATGCAAACTAAACGTAACATATATGTAGATGGGGGTGAGGGTGACAAAACACAAAAGAAGATACCAGGTTCACCAGCTAGTACACAAAAAAATGGCGCATGTGCACTGACACGCGACGAAGAAAATCAGGCAAAAGATCAAGAGAAGAAAGCTAGACCGACAAGTAAGTTGTACATGTTTTTTTGTTTCATTCAAGCATTATATAAAGTCACGTATAACCTGTTACATGTGTACAAAATTTAAGAAGAACCGATAATACAGAAAAAACTAACACATACATGTATGTGTACATGTAAATGTATAGAATTGGACAGCAGCAACGAAACACAAAACATGCAAGAATTGCTTGATGGCCCTACCTTTGACCTACTCACACAAGAAACTGAACTAGGTAAGTCATGATTCCAAAAATAGAAAAATAAAAAACCGTAACATGTGTTATTTCTGTACACAACAGATAATCAGAGTTATAAAAACCAAAAAAAAAATGTGCAGGTGCTGATGTCGATGAAACAAGTGATGCCATGAATCAAGAAGATAAAAAATCAAAAGAAGAAGAGACCAAGAATAAAATCAATGGTAAGTTCTACATGTTTTTAACTTCATTCAAAAATTATAATATACTTAGGATTTTTTTTATTAATACTAACAAACAAAAAAAAATAAGCAGGCAAGGGAGCGGCTGAAAATGATATCACAAGTAACGCTTGGGTAAAGGAACTTGAATCAAAACGAATAAAACCAATTGGTAGGTTCAACAGGTCATGTGATGACCATGATGACGAAATAGAAATTGAAGTTACATCGGAAGAACAACATATATGGGATTTTCTGTTCAATATCAAATACTCAATGTAAGATTCCGTTTAAATTATGAAATACTAGTTGTTACATTAAACAAAGCTTTGCTACATATAGATTAGGGAATCTTTTGCTCCAAATAGAATTTTTTTTTCGACTACACTATTTTCTTTTAAATGTATAACAGCATACGTTTTTTCATAAACAACATACAGGCCACGGAAAATGGTCATCTCTTCGTCTAGCGGGGAAACAAGAAAATTTGGTCAATCTGCTGAGTAAGTTCAGTTATATAAAATATAAGCAAAACATAGTATTCGTAGATTTTTTATATCCAGAATTTAATTTATAAATTTAACATTGTCTTACATAGAGATATTATATTCAAGAGTATTTACGGCACCGAAATCACAAAGACGCTGATGCGCACATTGAGGGAGGAAGTGAAGGTGTTCTCTGATGTGGTTGATGCTTGGGTAGATTTAATGAATTATGAAGAACTAGAAAGAACCGACGGCTGCTTGACGCGTATTTATTTTAAAACAAGTGTGATAGTAAGTATTCATACTATATTGTTCGATCTTTGTCTATGATTTTGAATTTATTAAGTCTTTTGGCTCTTCAACCAGCTTGCCTATTTAAAAGACTTTTTTTAATTATTGGAATTCGGGTCTTGCACCAGCTTATTGACACATCTTGTTTGAAAAAAAAATACAGGACAGCTGGTTATTGACAGATTCTGCTTGTGATGATGATGAACGTATGAAAACGTTCAGCGTAAGGATGACGGATGCCGGCGCATTTGAGTTCATTGCGATTAAAATGGTTTTCTTTCCAATCCTAGAGAATGATCAATATTACTTGATTGTTTTCGATCTGAAAAACGGCGCAATAACCGTCATAGACCACAGGCCTGATCGCACACCCTTAGTTGGCATTAGGGATCATCAAGATTACTACATTAAAGATACACCATACAAAGTGGTTAGTCATTCTCCTTTCTTGTAAACTTGAAGATGAAAAACAATAACTCATACCAAAACTGATTACTATATTGTTTTTTAACAGAAGCATATGATGGACGTTTATTTGGAGCGTTCCGAACATCCGGCAAAAGATGAAATCGCAGCAGCCAAGATTAAGAGGTGTGATATCAAATGGGCGACCCCTGCGCATCCAATGGATAGTGTGGTATTCCTTATGCAGCACATGCAGAAATTTAACGGCATCAATGAACCTTTTGAATGTGGTTTTAGCAGCCACTGGAAGACAAAACAAAAAAAGATTCTTGCCCTCCGAAAAAAATTCACTACACGCATGCTACTCTCTAATGTGAATTTAATGAAGGAAAAGGTTCGCGAGGCTGCATTATCAGTGTAAGTTGGTGCTAGTATTATGTTTTTTGTGGACACCTTAAACAATATAACTCGTACTTTGCCAGTTGCCTGTCTATGTATTTCACTATTAAACTATGTCGTTGATCTGGAACAAATGTCTTTATATGTATGTTTAATGTTAACTTTTGGCGAACCATAAGTACACTAATGGAAAGTTTGACTAAGATAATTTAATTTGAATAGCATACAATAAGATGTAGTAAAAATAGTGTAAAAATGCGATATTTTCGTTTGATAACTTTTTTAATCACTTTGACAATGAATAAAATCTAATAGAATATTATGTCTAATATCTCTGTTATTTGTTGTAATAATTAGCGGGAAACAGTCGTAAGTATCATTACAAGCTAATTTGTTACAAAAAAAAGCAATACAAAAATTACCTGTTTCGTTACAAACACCGGTACAAAAAAAAATGTAACAGCATATAGGGCAGACACAGCATATATTACTCCTAGTTAAAATATTTTTATGGGCATTTTTTTAAAGAAAAAAAAAGTAGAGTCTTACAAATTAATGCTAATGCTACCAACTTGGAAGTGTCAAATCTATTCTGCACCAAAAATACACACATACCAACACCATATGCAAGAAATATATCATAGTACCGATTAAAATTATAATAATATATATAAACAAAAAGAAAGTACAATGTGATATAAATCACCCAGTATAGGGAATCTAAATTGGAGAAAAAGCAAGCATAAAGTACAGTCTCAAATGATCTTTACACGAAGCAATCAAAAAGCATAAAATAATGAAAAAGAAAAAAATGTCAACTTCTATCTCTATCTTATCCCCATGCATCAGTAGCTCTCTCATGATTTGATAAGTATAGTACAAGCATTTAATTAATCTCAATTGTCTCTTTGTGGTGTAATAACAATAAAATAAAATATATATACACCTATCACGTTGGGTGAACAAAAAAGGAGGGAAGAATCAAAAGTACAAAACTTTAATATTATATGACAAACTTTAAAGAAAGTTGTTACATCAAATGTAAAAGCTACTGGTTGAAATAATTATATGTATGGGCAGCCTTATATGTATGGCTAATACAATTATGTTACAGGCTCTTATGTTACATTTCCCAGTTAATTGCTTTAAAACAAAAACAAACAGCAAAAAAATACTTAACTTCTATGTTGGTTACTGTATTACATTTAATGTTGATGTAAACTGATGTAAACAATCTAATTAATTTATCCACCTAACATCATTTGTTTCTCTATAAATTAAGGTGAAATGTAAACATTTGTTTCATCACTTGTTCACCATAAAAGAAGTGAAAAAAAAAACAACCTTATTATGTCTAGTCCAACATCACCATCTGACTCAAAACGGGTTACCAAACGATTGCGGAGAACTCTTTCATTTGAACTCCAAACTCCAAAATCAGATGGCAACCCAGAGTGTTCTCAAATCACAAACACGCCTTCTCTTCCGACAGCGCCACAAACTGTTGAAGAAAATCTTGCTATGGATGCTAAGCTTATAAGTGACCTCCTTACTAACACTAAACCTGAAGCAACAACACATGATGAGATGTGGTTAGATGAGGCACTTTTTGATGTTGACTGGGGATCATTTTACTTCACTACACAAGTTACCCCTGTCAAAAACTCTTCATCTGTGGTGCTCGCTGACCAAGCTAAACCAGTCAATGCCACCCAAGAGAACCCCCCAGCAGTTGATCCAAAGACTACCGATGATCCCGAAGATGATCCTATAGATGATGATTACTCTTGTTACTCTCCAAACACTCTTGTCTCGTGGGCCAACCACAACCCGTGGGAAAGTGAGCTTAGCCCAGAACCATTCAGCACTGAAATTGAATATGGCACTCCAAGATCGTTTCTTGACTAAAAAGTGGTGTTTACGTCAAGTTGCTAGTATGTGTGTGAAAAAAAATGTGCCCCAATTTTCCCTCTCTCATGCAATATAGGGGCTACTTTCCTTATCCTATGTTGTTTACCATATCTAGTGTTAAAGTTATTATGTACTCAACTATTGAGTTAAATCTATGTTTTTCCAATCTATGTTATTCAAAAAATTGTGTCGTTATTATATGATTTAAAAAAAAGATGATGGCCCAAAAGATGATATCTTAAAAAAAAGATTACATAAGTTACACACTTTAGGAAAAAATAATAAATAAAAAAGAGTCACGTGATCAAATCTAAAAAAACATACAACGTTGTCAGGGAAAAAAACATATTCAAGCAACCTTCAACAAAAGCCCATGATCAAATACACATAGAGCAAAATTGTACAAAAATCTCAGTGAAAAAAAAAATGTAACTCGGATACAGCAAAAATGTACAAAAATCAGAGGCAAAAAAAAATGTAACATGGTAACAACAAAACCAAAAAATCAATAACATATAAAATTCTCAGATTAAACACAACAAAAGTCTACATAAATCTGAGGGGAAAAAATGTAACATGGTAAAAACAAAACAAAAAAATCCATAACATAGAAAATTCTCAGATTCAACCAAACATCAACAAGTACATACTACAAATGTCATTAACATACTAAGAAGGATAATCCAACTAAGTACCACCGATTTGTTAATCACAACAAACAATGCTAACAAGTAAGCTGCCAATCACTAACGCTAATATCAGTAACCATATAACCCTCTTCTTCTTCCAAATTTCTTGCTCACGGGTAAACAGTTCAGCTTGCAGGTTGTTGATGTTCCTCAAAAGACCTGGTATGATCCTAGTTGACCGTAAGCACATCGGTGGGTCGACCCAACCAATGAAAGGGCAGTTGCTAGGCTACATTAAAATAATGGGGATAAAACACGATTAGAACATACATTTACTTGTTAAAATCAGGGTTCGAATTTTTTACCTTAAATGTACATGAATAGAACCTTCTTCCTGGATTATCATCTGTCCATGATGTCCGGATGGTAGCAATTCTCCCACATGAACACCTTTTCATCTTTTTTAAGATGTAGATAAATTGTATAGAAAAAAGAGAGATAACAATAACATATATTTGAATAGAGTTTGGATAGTTGGAGATGGAGATAGTTGGAAGCCTGTAGGATGGATCTAAAATAAAGATATGTACCAACCATTTGTGGGTCCCAGTATAAAATATATCCTTTTGTCATTACCCACGTCCATGCACTTCTTACTTTTTTTACTTTTTATTACTTTTTTTTTAACATGGGGCCTACCCCATAGGAAAAGTTTTACTACCACATATCTACTTGTATAACCAAAAACACAAAAAAAAAAAAAAAATACATCCCAACAAAGAAGTAACAACACACAAACTAGATAGTTTTTTTTTTCCATTAGATATTACACCACAAAAAATTACAAAAGCATTAGACACATAAAATACTCCTTAGATAATGTTGATAACCTGATACTACACCTAATTTCTAATTAACCTAAAAACACACATACATCTTAAAAAACAACATAATTAGTAAAACACAACAACACCTGATTTCTACTCGAGCTTCTTCATGTGAACCACTTTTTGCACTTGCATGGGTTTGGTGGCACAGGGGAAACTGATATGTTTATTGGGAAATATGAATCCCACTCAATTTCACTCATCCACGAGACATCATCAACCCAATCGCTGGTTGTGGGATCATCAACATGTCTCTTTGTTGGGTATATTCTAGGCTCATCGTTAGGCATCACATTACCGGTAGTGTATGTATCAAACCCAATGGGTTCACCCTTGGGCACTACACTTGGCTCCATCTTGACTGTAGGGTTAACACTAGGCTCGTTTTTCGGTATTGCTCGCGCCATAGGCTTCACATCGGGTTCCACCTTTGGGATCGAACAACAACTACTTCTCTTCCCGCGGGGGTGCCCATCACTAGTAAAAATCTTCCTAAGCGTATGTATGGGCATAGCGGGTAGAGGGCTTGTTTCAGGAATATCGCCGCCGCTCACTGGAGTCGATGCATACTTTCGAAGTCTCTTCCCGACATTAACGAACTCATTTTTTCCAGGCATGAGATCGATCGCCTCAACATCCGGAACTTTGGAAACCAAGGATGGCCTCTTGTGCATTGTTATGCTTTGTGTGTGATGAGTAGTTAACAATGCTTTGGGGATATACACATTGTGTATGCTGAAACTATTTATAATGAAAAAAATAAACTTTGGGGGTGGATGGTGGTGATTAGATATGAAAGTAAATGACAAATTAAATGCATCATCAGATACATCTTGTTGTATGTATTCTATAAAAATGTATCTACAACTTGACCATGTAAAAAGTTGTTACTTCATCCAGATATGTTATCTCTTTAAGAAAAAAACGGCTTGTGTTTTGTAAAAAAAATAAAATACAAAAACAAAAAACAAAAAAAAAAATACAAACTACTATATGTGCTTAGATTTTTTTTTACTGGTTTTTGTAATGAAATGGGTCATTTTCTAACTAACTATATACGTAGGATGGATGTAACGTCCAAAATATGTAACATGGTATAAACAAAACCAAAAAATCCATAAGATACAAAAAAATCTCAGATTCAACACAGCAAAAATCTACAAAAATCTCAGGAAAAAAAAATGTAACATGGTAAAAACAAAACCAAAAAATCCATAGCATAGAAAATTCTCAGCTTCAACCAAACATCAACAAGTACATACTAACGAAAATCTCATTAGCATACTAACATGGATAATCCAACTAAGTACCACCTATTTCTTAATCTCAACAAACAATGCAACGTTTACTTCTCACACAAAACATTGGGGATATCATTTCATAATGCAACTGATCAATTAAACCATAGTCATTAAACTAAAAACCATACTACATACCAAACCCACATACATCCTAACATGCAAACATATGCATGTGCATCGATTTTCAGATAATCTACACATGCAAACATGTGCATGTTCAAAAGGCAGCCCAAAAAATACAAAAGGGATGATCAAAGTTTAGTTGCGCTCCACTAAAATGGAGACCAAAAAGCTGGCGTCATAAAGGTTTTCAAAACACGCACAGCACAGACATCAAAATACATACCAAATCAAGTGGACTCCTGACTCGCAGAGCTTGAGTCCTCGTCCTCGTTACCCGATTTATCCTTGTTCTTCTTTTTCTTGCAATTTCTTGAATCATGCCCAGTCACGTACTTCATACAGGTTCGGCAAAGCCTGGGTGTTTTGGGAGGTTTGACAGCAGAGTTGCTCGTTCCATCCTGAGATGCTCTAGACAATCGTCGACGTTTGCCGCGTCCTTTGTTCCTGATCCCGTCTGGATTGTTGAGAGTTACGTCCCCATCTAAAGAAACACCAAGCAATTCTTCAACAGCAGCATAGTTATCATTGTTAGCTTCGTCATCAACTGGTCCTCCATTTAGTAACTTGAATTTCAGTTCCTTTATCTGCTCAGCGAAAGAAGAAAGTCCTCCAACATCACTTCTTAATGCGTCTACACATTCAGTTACAATCTCAAGAATCTGACTTCTAGCAGCAGCTTGTGGACGAGTGTCAACGCCATATCGACTCTCAATAGAAAATAAACTTTTAGGAAGCACGTCCCTAGACCAACGCTTAACAACAATCTGGGCCGGGATTTTTTCAATATTGTTTACCCGGTAAACACAAAAAATGTGCCTACACAGATATCCAATACGGATGAAGTAGTTGCATGAACAAGAGACCGACTGATTTCTCAACTCAAGTTTAACCTACAAAAACACCAAAACACATAATTAAGCATATGTGAAAAAAAGCATAATGAAAGCTTAAACAAAAGATGCCACTATAAGGATACAGCATGTTACCGTGAATGTGTTGGTTGCATTGTTACGTTTGTCCAACTGATTCACATAGTAAACACAAACATCATCACAATCCTCTGTGTTTACAATGTAACAAAACAGCTTCCCCTTGTATATATCTTTTCTTACTTCTGTGAAAATTGCATGTGTATACAACTCAAAAGCATGCTTCTCAATAGCTAAGTCAGTACTGTCCATGAATACACTAGATGAAGTTTTAAACTCTGCAACACGTTGCCTGTAACGCTGATTGTCTATCCTAGTTTCGTAACATAGCATGAACTGAACTAGTGTGTTAGCACTAGAAGAGTTGACCTTGAAGCTTGAGTTAGAGCTTTCACACCTTGATGTAGTCTTCATCAGACAACACATTGGGATATCACGGAAGTAGGCAGGTACCCATTGGTCCCTAATTGAGTACATGTCATTCAACCAGTCGTGATCTTGTAACCCATATTCCTCCATCAAAAGTTGCCAACGCGTCTCAAATGTAGATGGCTTCATGTGAATACTCCACACCAAACGATGCATCAATGCTCTTAGCTCAGAGTTTTGTAACAGGTCTCCAGCAATCTATACATATGAAAACACAAAACTGTTAATAAAATGTAACAAAAAAAAACTTCTCAAAAGATATTCATAAATTAATAAAACCTTGGTGGGAAGTTTCTTCATAATATGCCACATGCAAAGGCGGTGCCGAGAGTTTGTGAAAACCTCTGAAATGGCAGCTTTCATTGAAGGGTCCTGGTCCGTCAAAACTAACTTTGGTTGCTTCTTGTGTGCCTTCAGAAATGATTCAAGTAACCACTTGTAAGACTCAGTGGTTTCATTGAATAACAAGCCAGCACCGAATGTCACACATTGTTTATGATTATCAACGCCAGTGAAAGGAACACAAATCATGCTGTACCTGTGCGACAAAGAAAATAAACAAAAGTTAATAATATGTTAAAGGGAAAAAAAGTGCCACTTTGCAAAACCTTACTTGTTAGTGTGATAAGTCGCATCAAAAGCTAACACATCCCCAAACACCTCATAGTTTATCTTGGAAATTTCGTCTGCCCAAAAAATCGATCTCAATTTCCCTTTCTCAACAACAAACTCATAGTAAAAGTCTGGTAAGCTCTCAGATCTTTCTTTGAGACGATCTATAACAAGTTGCGCATCACGATCACCAATATAAAGCCTAACCGACTGGCTCCAGTTCTTAAAATCGGTTGGCGTGCCACGTACATTGTGATGTCCACCCATCAGGGACACTAAAATTCTGTGAGAAACAATTGGACCAATTCTGTTCAAGCTCATGTTATGGATAAACTGTTTGGATGCAAAGGGTAGTTTCCTTGAAATCCTACTTAGGTCACGATTAAAACGCTCAACAAACGGATGATTATGGTGCTCATGGAACCCCACCACTGTGCACATAGAGCTGCCCTCACAAAACTTAACCAGTATACTAGCCTTGCAATCTGTCACTGTGAAATTACTTTGCCTGATAGTCAAGGTTGACTGCGCCAAAGTATCAGTTTTACGCTTAATCTGTGGTTTTGAATATTTAGTATACCTTATGTACTGGTGAGTGACAAACCCCTTCCATCTCTTGGTTTGCCCCTTACGAATAGAAAACCCAGAATACACAGCATAGTCCTTGTACATACTGAACACATCCTTCCACGTTTCATATACACAACCAACAACAGGCTTTAAAACAATAGGAACATTAGGACACCACATTCTAGTGCCATTGGGTGTGTGGTGAACATAAAATTCCTCATCCGCATGAACACCTACAAAAAAGGTGTTGTTTAATAAATTATAACACGTATAGGTTAAAAAACAAATTAACTTGTAACATGAAACCTAACAAACTGATGCATATTACTGTATTTCCCAAAATACAACTTTAACACGTTTTCCAAAAATGCAAAAACAAAAACGTGGTGGTACATTCTTTTGATGACGCCAAAAAGTGTAGATGCTGGTGCATTTTTTTTATGTAAACAAAAAATGTAATCTCGAATGCTTTCCCCTTCCAAAAAATATAAAAACTTAATACAAGTGTAGCGACATGTTTTATAAAAGCTTGTTACATAAAAATAAAAAATAAAAATGGTTAAACTTGTTTTTCACTTGTTTTTCATCTGTTTTTTCCCCTCCTCTACCAACAAAAAAACAAATAATAATAATAATAATAATAATAATAATAACAAACAACAAACATTAAAACTAGTGGTGTTACAATAACCCTATAGATAAAAATTCATGGTTTCACATAAACAATGACCTGTGGATAGCAACTGTGTAAAAGTACAATTCTGAACAACATCTTCATCATCATTTGGGCCATTTTGATTCAGAAGGGAGGCTACACATAAAAAAACCAAAAAAAATTAAGCAAGAAGAAATCCAATGAACATCTAAACAAGAAATCCATAATTTACACAACAGAAAAAAAAAAAACAAAAAAAATGAACCAACAAGAATCCAACGAAAATCTAGACAAGCATTTAAAGCTGTACATCTAATAAAACAGAAAAAAAAAAAAAATTATCACTCACCTGGAAGCTCTGAAGAAATAGGTTCAGGATCTTGTGTAACTCTACTCTCACACAATGCATCTTCATCTTCATTAAATGCAAAATGAGGTGAAAGATTATGTGGGACAACATTTAAGGGTGAACCAGGATCATCATTGACATTGAGTGTCCCCGTACCACCGGCAACAGTCCGATGTTGTTGGCTGTTCGAATCAGCCATGTTAAATGCAAATACTCTTCAATGGTGAGTAAGCTTTCACTCAACTCTCTGGTTTGAATAAATGATGTAAGATGAGAGATATATATTAATGAAAAGGAAGATAAGTAAAAGGAAAGTTGTGAGAGAAAGATGTGAGATAAAAGGCAAAGTTGAAAAGTCTACAAGTACAATGAATTAATTAAAAAGATGACTAGAAGAAGCAAAGTGACAAGTCTGCGTGTGCAGACACATCACCAGCCCATCACCTTAAATCTCAAAAATGTAAGATAGAAAATGTCAAAATTGCCCTTGTCTCCTCTCAACTAACAAGCAACGTGGCTAAATCTGATCCACATGTAAGAGTTTTCAGGGTTTAGTCAACTGGAATGGGTTTTCTCCTTATAATTAGCCTATGTGTATATATATATAGGGAGCCGCTAGAATGAGAACTAGATCCGTATATTTTAACAACATTCGTAAAAAAAAATTTCAAACGGCGCGCCCGAGGGGGTAGTTTTTTACACCCAAAGTTTGGTGTTTTTATTATTTTTTTGTTTTTTCTTTTTCTTTTTACAAACTTTGGGTGTAAAAAACTACCCCCTCGGGCGCGCCGTTTGAAATTTTTTTTTTACGAATGTTGTTAAAATATACGGATCTAGTTGTAAAAAAAAAATCGTGGTCAACGCCCCTCCGTGGCACGTGGTTCTCGCGGTTCTCATAACTCGTGGTGGTTCTCATTCTAGCGGTCCCCTATATATATATATATATATATATATATATATATATATATATATATATATATATATATATATATATATATTGTATAGTTCTTCGACTTCAAGAACTAGACACCCTAAAGTTTAAATCTCAAGTTACTTAAATTATCATGTTAACGTCGGAGTCTTTCATTATTTTTTACTTAATTGGAAAATTTTTATAAAAATCTTTCAGACCAAGTATTATAAAATGACTATCAAGAATTTGATAGTTAAGCTTTTAATTTGTTGTTATTGTTGCTCTTCTTATAGTTATAATAATAACAATATATAGCAAGCACTTCAAGAAAAAAAGAGATGATCGCCTTTTTAGAATTCACGATAGTGTAACTAGGGATGAGATTTTTTTTCTGAAATATCGGTACTGTACAGGTACCATACCTGTACCGTACTGAATAATCATAAATGGTACCGATACCGGTATTAGATTTTTCAAAATTTGGTAACGGTAAATAACGGTATCGGTATCGGTATTTTTTCGGTAAAAAACGGTATTGGTACCGAATTTTACTAAGGAATTCCAAGGGGCTTTTTTGGCAACTATGTAATTAATTTATATTTTCATATTGTCTATAACCAGGTACGATATTTTAATCTATAATCTCCGATCAATCAAGCCATCTTCTTCAATGTATTATAAACTATATTATTTGCTATTGTTGTGATGATACTTGAATTTATATTATTGTAGTTAGGCGAAAGAATAGTTAGGCGATTCTGATGTTTTTGTTTATGTCTATATGAAATTTCGCACTAGACTATTAAATAGAGTTGAAGCATATATATACGTTAATATATGTTTTAACATTAAGTCATGACAATGAAATAGTTTAATATTATCTAACACTGTATTGAGAAAAAATATAGATGGATATATATAAGAAATGTTCAATACAAAGAATTTGTGATATCTAATAAATTATTATATACTAGTAACGATACTTAAAAAGGGAAATCCTATATTTTTTTTGAAAGGTAAACTTCATTAAAAGCGAAAACAACACGGCACCCTCAAATCGAGAGGCCCCACACAACAAAACCCAAAACCTACATAATTACAAATTTACACCAATCGACCCACTCAATGTTTTTAAATTTGCTTCTATTTTTGAACCATAAAAATCCTAACGCTTTCACCTCATTCACAATGTCTCCAATCCGACTTTCCTTGTTTTCAAACCTCGATTTGTTTCTAGCTTTCCAGATACACCACACCGCAATCCTTATAATCCCTTTAAAAGCTTCTTTTTTAGCCCCTGATAATCCCACGAACTCGTGAATATCCGCAATGTCTTTGAAACCGAAGAAGAACAAATTCTGTATATTACACCATCTGCTAATCTGACTCCAAACAACCGAAGCCACATAGCATGACGAAAAAATGTGCGAGACTGAGTCGACGCCATCGTTGCATAACCCACATGTTTCATCTTGAACTTGAATGTTTCTGTGCTTCAGAGCCTCCACTGTCGCAATTTTGTTTAAAGCCGATCTCCACATGAAAATATTAAGCTTCTCCGGAAGCCATTTACACTCCACTAAAGGCTCGAAGTGAATAATCTCAGACTGTCCGCTGTTGTTTAGGATCCTTCTCACCGCACCCACACTAAAAGATTTATCTTCTGCCCCTATCCATTCCCAAACATCCAGCCTATCCTCCAAACAAACGTGCATCAGTCTACTGTACAGCTCCACCATTTCATCCACTTCAGCCCCAGCCGAGATGTTCCTGATCCAATCCCAGACGAAAACAGACCCGAAAACGCTGCTGTCCATCCTGACTATAGAGAATAAACTATATTATATTTGCTATTTATTTGTGTTATACTTGAATTTATATGATTGTAACCAAATTGATTCGGGTATTCAACTCTTTTGTAGAGATAATGAATACTTGACTTTTAAATAGGTTTGAAAAAAAAAAGATATAATATATGATAAATATTATCAATTTTGATTTGTATGCTTGACTAATTACCTTTGAAGGATGGATGGGTTGGACATGTTATTTTATATATTAAACAATAAAAAACACCAAAGCGGTACTAATACGGTTAAATACTGAAAAACCGGTATAGATACCGATACCAAAACGATATATTCGGGACAGTATTCGGTGTCCACTTTTCCTCAATTTAGGTATCAATTAATGCGGTATCGGTACCAGTATGATACCGGTATGGTACCAATCTCAACCCTATCGATCACAACTAATACGGGTGAGCATCAACATGTTTTGTATGTATTCTTTGCCACGTTGATATTTATTTATTGAAGTTTGATTGGTGTCAATCTAACTCATCATGTGGGCATAAAGGAGAATTGAGTGGCTGTCTTGAACTAGATCATGTTAGGAAACAATTGTTCAATATACAAGAGATGTCGCACACGCAAACATAAAATACCAATAGTTGGAAGCTAGTATGCTTCACGTGAAGGAAACATTGCATACATCAATATGTATTAGGGCCCCTAAGGTTTTATAGTTTTAGAAACCATGAACATGTCTATGATGTTTCTGGTCCTCTCTTGTACTTTTAAAGTATTAGGGCCCCTAAGGTTTTATAGTTTTAGAAACCATGAATATGTCTATGATGTTTCTGGTCCTCTCACGTTCTTTTAAAATAATTTATTAACTCAATTGATGTTCAATTACATGACCGAGTTCAAATTACAGAGAAGAAGCAATGACGGTATTTATGGAATAAGCATCAGCTAACTCTGTGTCAGCACCCGCTATAATAAAAAGGATGCAAGCGTTATCTGAAATGATTGGGCGTAAAGCGTCTCTAGGTGGCTTTTTAAGTCCGCCATCATATGCCTGGGCTCAACTCTGGATAGGCGGTGGAAACCAGATTTGAATAAGCGCAAAGCAATCCAGGCTCAACTCTGGATAGGCCGTGAAAACCGGATTTGAATAACCACAATGGATTGGCTAGGTTGGCATTACCACCAATCTTTCTAAAAGCGATTTAGTTGAGTTTCTTTGAAGTGATATGATGGTTACCTTAGATCTTGTGCAGTGGGCATGGGTAAGGGTGTGGTCTTTGCCAAGTGGCCCTTTGGGCGTTGCTCATCGTGCCGCTAAGGACGTGGGTGGGGCATGGTGCAATAGATGTGAGTGTATACAACTGAAGATACAATATTTGAACCTTGGGCGAAGATTTCAAAAAAAAAAAAAAAAAAAAAAAAAAAAAAACTACCGCACCCACGTTACTCACTCATTCGAACAAGTGAGTGTAAATGGCCCCAATGTCACTGACGCCTACAAAGCGCTGAGGTGGCTGTGAAACTTGGTGCAATAATAACATGAACGTCCCAAATGTTTAATCTAAAATGTATAAAGTTTGTTCGGTTTTAGTCTCATGGGGTAGCTTGGAGGAGACGAATAATAATAATTAATATTATCATTGTGAATTTAATAGATAACAATTAGTTTATAATTTAAATTAATGTTTTATCTAATATTAATATTCAAGTTAGAGGCATTTGAATTTGACTTTTATGTACGTACGTTTGGTTTTTGAATCATAACAAAAGTTTGTTTCTTTTTCTTTTGGTGCTTCCTGATCGAACATCAAGTTTTATTTTAGAATAAACTAGGTTAGAACCTCGTGTATTACACGGGTTGATTAAATATATTTTTTGTATAATAAAAAAGTTACATCTTTAATTACCCGTGTATAACATGAGTTGAATAAGCACGTGTACTACACAACTTGAATAAATATAATATACTCAGTTAACACACACAATCGTCAAAATACGTTTTTGGTAAAAATAACTTTGATATATTATTTACATAGGGGAAGGTTCAAATGAAAACCACTAGTTAACGCGAAAATTCGAAAACTAACTAAAAAAAACCTAAAAAACACACAAAATTTTTTTTTTTTTGCAAACCAAATTTCGCAGGTTTTTTATATAAAAAAAAATTTCAAAAAAAAAAAAAAAAAAAAATTTTTTTGTGTAGTGCACATGTGTAATACTACACATGTGTATCTGTACTACACATGTGTATTATTACACATGTGCACTACACAAATTTTTTTTTTTTTTTTTTTTTTGAAATTTTTTTTATATATAAAAACCAGCGATTTTTATTAAAAAAATTGAAAAAAAAAATTGTGTGTTTTTTAGGCTTTTTTTAGTTAGTTTTCGAGTTTTCGCGTTAAAAGTGGTTTTCATTTGAACCATCCCTATTTACATATTAGAACATTTTACTTTGTTTTTTTATTTTTCTATTATTAGGTTATAAACTGTATTACAAAAATTATAACATTTTACTTTGTTGTTTTTTAATTTATTAACAGGTTAAAAACGTCTGTGTTACATGTGGTCGGATCAATAAAATATTAAATAGTTATTATTATTAAGTGTAAAAAATAAAAAGTCTCAGGCCCTCAGCCACCGCCATTAGAGACTTTTGAGTATGAAATGAATCTATTCACAATTCAAAGAAATGCAAATTTTGCACCAAAATATACATTCAGTCCTTAAATCCACGTATTTCTTCTTTCCCCATTCATGACCCATTGTGTCGCAACCCCCGATCCCAAATCCCCAAGAACGGGCGGCCGCGAGCCAGTTTCGGTGGTATCGCGTATTATCTAATTTGGCAGCGGAATTTTCATCAGGACCGTAGTTAGAAAATATTTGATCAGAGTAAAATACCACATTTTCATATTATTAAACACATGGGATAAAATCCAAGTTTGCAATACACATATCTATACTATTATAAAAAGGAGAAGTGATGGATAAAGAAGTAATTTTACCACTTATACAAGTTTTGATACATCATGTACAAATAAGTCAAAGCAGATAGAATAGGAAATTGAACAGTTTTTTAAGACGCTGCAGGGGTAAACTCGAGAAACCCTCCTCCTGCATTTAAGATCAAGAATCCCAATAGTTAAAACCGACGGAGTGTAAAAGAGGATGCTTGGTGTTCCCGGAATGTTGATTCATCATGGCAGTCCTTCAATCGCATGACCTACCCCTTCAAGAAACCATCACTCTCTGGTTTGTATTTGTTTTTTTTCTTCAATCCCACAATTGAAACGGCCGATTGAATATCTCATTATCAATTGAAATCAATATATCACAACTCGAACCAGGCGATTACATCTGTTAGGTTTCCCCTCTCTGTTCTAATGAAGATGGTGGTGCCACTTTCTACGGTGGAGCTCCACCCTAAGGGCTTTCGAATCGACAATAATGGAGTCGGAAAACATATGCTGCCAAACTGGCGAGTGTGATGACCCATTTAGGGTTTTAAGGGCTTTCGAATCGACAATAATGGAGTCGGAAAACATATGCTGCCAAACTGGCGAGTGTGATGACCCATTTAGGGTTTTTGATCAAAACTTGCGATTGGGAAAAAAGGTATGATACCAAAATCTCATTTAAATTTTATAATTATATTGCTACGTAAAGTAGATAATGAATCATATTATCGATCTATTAGGATCTTTCCTTATACCCAACCGGAGAGTTTGATAAATTTGTTGAATCAATGCTTTTTTATGTGGATTGTCATTACAGTTGTAGTGCAGGTTTTCTTCTTAGGTATATTGTTTTTGGGTTTTATGTTATCTTCAATCTAAAATAGTTACTCTAAATTTTCATATGAAACTTTCATCTCGTCAAATTTTTAGATTTTCTGTTGTTGCCTTCATATGTTAGTGCAGAGTGGATATTCTTCAAGACAGAGCGTTTGTCTCTACTGCACGACGCTTAATGGCAAGACATATGAGCCCCACCAGATGTAAGTTTTTATTTATGTTTTTGATTCGTAGAATTTACAGGTGTCATTTTCATCACATTAATGGGCTGAAATTGCTATCTCTAAATGTTGGTGTGACATAAAAAAGTTAATTTAAGAAGAATATCTAAAATTTTGAAGTTTTTTTTCATGGATGCAGGTTATTCCGGTCAGCGTAGAGTTAAAGTGGCTGAGAACAGTTTATACAATTTTAATATTGTGCGTGGGAACAGATGCTATAAGTAGGTAGCACACCACATTGCAGGCTTACTGATCCAAAATCAGATTTAAAATACTTTCCAAAGAGAAAGATTGGAAAGGGTGGTGATAGTATCATCAGGTTAATGTGTAGATCTGGCGAGATGGGTTCTGATGAACCTGCCACTCAAACAAGGAGACATGATTAGACAGGAATTGTTATAGTTTCTGCTGTGCCTTTCAAATTATTTTTCTTGAGGATTTTTCTATTATTGATACACGTTTTTTCTTTTTGTTTTGATAAAATAACTGGACAGAGATAAAACATGGGTGGAAGAAGCTATTCTCCTTCACCGCCTCCAAGGGGTTGTGGTGGTTATGGGAGAAGGGGAAGGAGTCCAAGTTCCACGGGACGCTACGGTGGCGGTAGTCGTGGTAGAGATCTCCCAACAAGTCATTTGGTTCGTAATCTTCGCCTTGATTGTCGGTATGTTTCATATGGCATTTTTTGCTGAAAATATCTACTTAGTTTCTTTAATGCATTGTATTGTTTTGATGATATATTGTGATAATATTGACATAATATCACTTGATGTGTGCTGGTTGAGGCTTTGAATTTGATTCATCTTTCTGCTTTCTTTTATCTTCCAACAATTTGGAAGTATTAAACAATTTCTTTTTACTTTGTTGGTGTGTTTTTATACATGTTGGATATTAGTACTGTGCTGATCTCTCCATGGAATATTTGAACCTTTAAATCTTTTATGTTGAATCTGAGTTTGCTTTATCTTGGTGTACTTGCAAATGGGTTGCAGTTGTTAATGACATTCTGATGTGTCTTTTAATGCAGGCGGCCTGAGGATCTTCGGAGGCCATTTCGGCACTTTGGTCATTTAAAGGACATCTACTTGCCGAGGGATTATTATAGTGGGTAAGCTGGTGTAACTTTAGTTATTATAATATTAGTCTTTCGTATGAGGTTGTACTTTGTGGTAGTAAAGTCATGATTTGGAATTTAACAGTGAATTGAAGTTAAAATTTGAAGACGTGAAAAGAGTATTTAGGTTTCTCTGATATAATGATATAAGTACCAATCAAGTAATAAAATTTTTGTTGAAGGTGGTGTGTTTGGTAGTGAAGATGTCAAGAAAATTGAGTTTAGTTACATTTAGAAGAATTCGAGATTTCAAGTGTCTTGAAGAATTTCAAGTTATATTAATACTCATACCTGCAAGGTCAACAGTTCTTCTTATGACCACAGGCTTCGATAATATCGGAAAATCAATTCATTTTTCTTTTGCATTGTGAAAACTCATGTAGAAACAAAAGTTTGTACCCAATCAGCTGAAATCAACACATTATTGATTCCAAATTTTGAGTTTTACAAGCAGTTCTGGTAGTAACTTGTTTTTGATTTTGTGTTGATAAATTTTTTTGATTGATTATGCAGGGAGCCAAGGGGGTTTGGATTTGTGCAGTTCGTAGATCCCGCTGATGTTGCAGAAGCAAAATATCAGATGGATGGTAAAGGTTTTCAAGGGAGGGAATTGGCAGTTGTTTTTGCTGAGGAAAATCGGAAGAAACCAACTTACTTAGACTTGAACTTGGACAATTTTCAACCGTTTGAGTAGTTTGACCGAACTGACCCATTCGTAAGTTGGTTAAAGTTGCTTCTTTTTTATTTGTTTATGTATACATGAGTTATTGCAGAGTGTATATATCAGCAGGTATGCCATTGATATATGTTAATTCAGTAAGAAACGTACCATACAACTTATCACGAGAGAATATAAGTACCACGTTGTAAATTGTCTATGCCGCATCGCCATGTTGTAAAAAGACTAGCTTTAAATTTTGTCACTTTCATACAAGAGGTTTCAGTAATTTGTTCTAAGTACTTTTATAGTAATGTATATAAAACGTGATCGTAACCTCTTGTGTTACACCAACAACAGGAGAGGTTTAATCTAACTGGTAAGAGTTGATCATCGGAAATTCTCTACTTAAAAGCCCACAAGTAAGAAATATCATCCATATGTAAAAGTTTATTTTTGCTTCAGTTTTCTTCTTTCTTGCATGACATGACAAGACAAATACCATCTTTGTAGGCATATATGACAAATTCATGAACGCCTTCTTAAATGCGGTTAAGAGCCTTAAAGTCGGCAGTGGTTTTAGTGAAGGTGTGGCCCAGGTAATTGATACTTAAAATATATTGACTTTAGTTTCAGCTAAACTAGCAGTAATTACAATAATATTTTTGCAGGGACCATTTATCTATGAAGCTGCTATACAGAAGGATGTGCGTTGTGGCACCAGTTAGCGCCGGGTGAGCCACGTAGGCGGCCAGATGGCTCGCGAGCACAACAACGGGGTGCCACAAGCGGTCACACGTGAGCGCTGGGGTGAGCATGGTCGCCGGGTGAGCCACGTAGACGGTCAGGTGGCTCGCGAGACACAACGGGTATTCTTATATATAGTAATCAATAGAGTTAGTTTTTATTTGTTGTTTTATAGCTTTGTAATCATTAATTGCCAATTTTTCCATATATAGTTCTTGATGTGATTCTTACAACCTCGCAAATCATTATTAACTCGTATATTTGCTGCTAAAAGTTAGATCATCTCATGTTTTCAAGTTTATGGTACAGCATTTCGTGAAAGGCTATTAAAGCGCTGGGGTATAATTGATGTTATTGATTGTTGCAGAGCTAGCAGAGCCCGATGATAACAATGATCGTGTATGTGCTCTCGCATGGGCTCCGAACATCGGAAGGTAAAACGACAACTTTAAGGTGTGCATATAATTATATATACTCACATACATAGACTGCTTTTGAGTTGAGTTTATCTATACTAATTGGTTGCTTTTGTTGTGTATGTAAACAAAGTGATCTCTAATAGTGCTTACTAATTGTTGGTTTTTAAACATGTAACAAGTTTAGGCCATATGAGTTGATAGCCGTTGCAACATCCAATGGATTATCAATATGGAAAATGGCATCAAACCTTGACCATAATCGAAGTTTTCCAGTTGAGAAAGTTGTCACGTTTCCTTGCCATGACAATGAGGTATATGTCCTCTTAGAATTTAATGTATAATATTTGTATGAGTTATCCATCTTTAGTGCAAAGGGATTTATAATCGAGTGTATGCATATGAAATATTTAATTATAACAAATGTAATAAGAAAAACTAGAGTGTGAATTTGCAGTATTCTACAGTTACTTGACTCAAATCAAATTGAGATTTTATGGAAGCAAGCTACCTAACTATTAGCGGTTGATCGACAACGGTCCCAACTTAAAAAATAACCGGTGGTGGTTCCACCTTTTCACATATTGTCAACTAATAGACCTTTACCAATAGAACCTTAATTTATTTTTGTCCCCTTATCCTTTTCGGTTTAGTAAAGGTTCATTGGTTTATAATATATGAAAAGGTGGAGCAACCACCGGTTATTTTTTAAGTTGGGAGCGTTGTCGGCAAACGACTTCGGAACACCCGCTGCAACGCGCGGGCCTTCCCACTAGTTTTCATAGGAATAAATCCTATTTTTATTTAATAAAAACATCTATTTTATTTTAGGTAACTTTATTGCCACTTTTCCAAGCCTCCAGTGGTGTCCAGCTGGCTTCTATTTGGCTTTCACATTTTGTTACCTGAAACGTGTTTAAAAATATTTTGTCAGTGGGAAATACTGGTGAGTGAATCCCAGTTTAATCAAGTAATTTAGTAAAACCATTGTACAGTATTGAGGGCGATCTCGCAATTACATTTGTTTCCAAGTTATATCAATTAACATCCATGGTACTGTCAGACCCGACTTGTGGAAATGTTACTCCTTGACCAGGTGGTAACAAATTTTGTATACAAAACCCCAACATACTCATGATAATTGTATTCTTACAAATACTCAATAACTGCTTAATATATAATTAATTAAGTGAGGTTTTGTAAAATAGTTCACAAAAAGGTTAACAAAAGCGGATCAACTCACATTGCTGTCTTAGATTTTCTGTAAGGGTTCCTGGGAATAATCTATAAATTCCACAAATGTACACGTGTTAGTATAATAACCCATTTTAACATTAGTAATACCCTCCCCGAGACAGCATTCCAAAGACTACGTCGGGCAGAACCACGACAGCCGTTACGGAACCCTAGATCAATTGGGCAACGTATCTAATACGTATCCAGGGGTTATGATACTTACAACGGAGCAGAACTTTGTTATTTAGGGGGGGGGGGGTATAATACCCGTGTATAATGTATACTACGTAGAATTGAGAGAAAGAAAGACAATTTTGAACGATTTCGACTGAAGACCCGATGCCTGCTTATATAGGGGCTGAGTTTGACTTTTATGCGGCCCGCGTAAGAGTAGATAAAGGCCTACGCGGCCCGCGTCAACTCTGGTCAACGCTGTAGCTGATCCGAGTCATCGACTAGACCTGCCACGATGATGACACGTGTCATCACCGGGCTGCGCCACCCCTTTGATTTTTAGCGGCCCGCGTAAGACCCTTAAGAGGTTTACGTGGCCCGCGACAAATACAAAAATTAAATTTTTAATTAATTTTGATAATATTTAAGGTATTTAGGGTCCGTTTTCACGTATGGGGTGCATTTTAGGACATATTGGGATATTTTAAAATATATTAGGGTGTCGGAAACAACTCGAGGGTGTCGGTTTTCTTTAGGGTTGTTATATCCTCCCCACCTTGTTTTAGAGCTCGTCCTCGAGATCTACTGGAACAAGTGTGGATATTTCCTTTGTATTTCTGATTCAAGCTCCCATGTATACTCTGGTCCTCTTTTGGAGTCCCACTTCACTTTGACCAGAACTAGTCTCTTGTGTTTGAGGTTTTTGACTTTCCTGTCTTCAATCTGTAGAGGCCTTTCTACAAATTTGAGTTGTTCATTTACATCTATATCCTTTAGAGGCATTACTAGTGATTCATAAGCTAAACACTTTTTGAGATTA
The DNA here is from genome assembly GCA_030545235.1 of Helianthus tuberosus. Classification (NCBI taxonomy): domain Eukaryota; kingdom Viridiplantae; phylum Streptophyta; class Magnoliopsida; order Asterales; family Asteraceae; genus Helianthus; species Helianthus tuberosus. The sequence goes on from CM060363.1 coordinate 65,893,556, forward strand.
GATACATGAAACACATCATGTATTCCTGCCATTTCCTCTGGCAGTTGTAGCTGATAGGCTACAGGTCCCATTCTTCTAATTATCTCAAAAGGTCCAACATACACGGGACTTAGCTTTCCCCGTTTGATGAATCTTACTACTCCTTTCTGAGGAGAGACTTTCAACAATACTTTATCTCCTACTTGAAATTCCAATGGTTTGCGTCGGTTATCAGCATAGCTCTTTTGTCGATCACGTGCTGCTTTCAGTCGTTCCTTGACTTGAATAATCTTGTCAGTTGTTTCCTGCACTATCTCAGGTCCAGATAGTTGCTTCTCCCCAATTTCTTCCCAACAGACTGGGGTTCGGCACTTTCGTCCATGGTGCAGCATTGATACTTGTGTGATAACTATTATTATAAGAAAATTCTATTAAAGGTAAGTGATCGTCCCAATTACCTCCGAAATCCATTACACAAGCTCTAAGCATGTCTTCCATTGTCTGAATTGTCCTTTCGCTTTGTCCGTCCGTTTGAGGATGATAAGCTGTGCTCAGATTCAACTTGGTTCCCATTGCCTTTTGGAAACTTAACAAAAAATGAGAAGTAAAACGGCTACCCCTTTCAGAAACGATTGATAAAGGAATTCCATGTAATGAAACTATTTCATTTACATATAATTTAGCTAACTGTTCCATACTGAAAGTTTCTTTCATTGGTAGGAAATGAGCTGACTTGGTTAGCCTATCTACAATCACCTAGATTGTATCATTGCCTTTTCTTGTTTTGGGTAGTTTAGTAACAAAATCCATTGTTATCAATTCCTATTTCCACACTGGCTTTTCTAACTGTTGTAATAAACCTGAGGGTTTTTGGTGTTCAGCTTTAACTTGAGAACAAGTTAAACATTTAGAAACATAGGCTGCTATGTCTTTTTTCATTCCTATCCACCAGAAATTTTTTCTTAAATCCTGGTACATTTTGTCATTTCCTGGATGAATCGTATATTTGGACTTATGGGCTTCTTCTAATATACGATGACGTAGGTTTCCTAATTTAGGTATCCACATTCTCTTCTTATGGAATCTCCAAATTCCATCTGTTTCTTGTTCTAATTCCTTTAGCATACCTTTTAATTTTTCAGTATCATCCTTGATTACTGATTCTTGTGCTTTTCTAATTTGCTCATTTAAATCCACTTGCAGATTTAATTTAAGAGAATGTACCCTTTTTGGCTTTTCATGATACTTTCAGCTTAAAGCATCTGCCGCTACATTTGCTTTTCCTTCATGATACTGGATATCACAATCATAATCACTAAGGATCTCCATCCAGCGTCTTTGTCTCATATTTAACTCCTTTTGCCCGAAAACATACCTAAAACTTTTATGATCAGTGAATATGGTAAACTTACTATCATAAAGGTAATGTCTCCAAATCTTAAGGGCAAAAATTATAGCTCCTAACTCTAAATCATGGGTTGAATAATTCTCTTCATGATTCTTAAGTTGTCTAGATGCGTAAGCTATAACCTTTTAGCGTTGCATCAACACACATCCATAGCCTAACTTAGAAGCGTCACAATATACTACAAAATCTTCAGTTCCTTCTGGTAACGCTAATATGGGTGCCTGGGTTAATCTATGCTTAAGAATTCTAAATGCTTCTTCTTGCTTTGGTCCCCATTCAAACTTAAGGGATTTACAGGTTAACTTAGTTAACGGAATGGCTATTCTAGAGATATCTTGAATAAACCTCCTATAATATCCGGCCAATCCTAAGAAACTTCTAACCTCGGTTGGTGACTCAGGGGTTTTCCATTTGGTAATCGCCTCGATCTTTATTGGATCTACATGAATTCCTTCATGATCAACTAAGTGTCCAAGAAACTGTACTTGTTCTAACCAAAACTCGCACTTTGAAAATTTAGCATAAAACTTTTCCTTTCTTAATAGACTTAGAAGTGCGTGCAAATGCTTTGCATGATCTTCCTTACTTTTAGAATAGATGAGAATATCATCAATAAAAACAATTATGAATTTATCTAAATATGGCTTACATATTCGATTCATCATGTCCATAAATGCAGCTGGGGCATTGGTTAAACCAAATGGCATGACAGTGAATTCATAATGACCATACCTTGTTCTAAATGCGGTTTTAGGAATATCCTCTTCCTGTACCTTTAATTGATGATATCCTGATCTTAAATCGATTTTTGAGAAAAATCGAGCTCCTTACAATTGATCAAACAGATCATCGATTCTTGGTAATGGGTACCGATTCTTAATCGTGACCTTGTTCAATTCACGGTAGTCAATGCACATACGCATTGATCTGTCCTTCTTTTTGACGAATAAAATCGGTGCTCCCCATGGCGACGAGCTTGGTTGTATAAATCCTTTCTCCAATAATTCGTCTAATTGTTTCTTTAATTCCTGCATTTCTGCGGGTGCCAAATGGTAAGGTGCTTTGGCAATCGGTGCTGTTCCTGGCCGTAGATGGATTCTGAATTCAACTTCTCTGTCTGGCGGTAGTCCTGGTAATTCTTCCGGAAATACATCTGAAAACTGAGACACTACTGGGATGTTTTTTAATTCTTTTCCTTTAGTGTTAGTGATTATAGAAATCAAATACACTATGGATCCTTTTCTTATATAGCTCACAGTTTTCATCACAGAGATGATTTTAGTGGATCTAGATGGTTTATGTCCTTTAATTGTGATCTTTTCACCTTTTGGTGAATTGACTTGTATTGACTTTTGATCACATAAAATATTAGCTTTATTGGCTATTAACCAATCCATTCCTAATACGATATCAAATCCTGCCAGATTCATTGGGTACAGATTTGCAATATACTTTTGGTTTAAAAATTCTATACTTGCTCCCTGCAAGATTTCAGAAATCCTAACCGTTTCTCCATTTGCTGTCTCTACAAGACATTCTCGTGGTAGTTTAGTTAATGGTTGATTAAGAATTTTGCAAAACCAAATATTAATGAAACTTTGGTTCGCACCAGAGTCAAATAATACTTTAGCAAAGATATCATTAACTAAAAACGTACTGGCTATCACATCTGGAATCATCTTGGCTTTATCTGCAGTCAAAACGAATGCTCTAGCATTTTTAGCGTTCTTGTTGTTCGCAGCTGGAGCCAATTTCGGACAGTTCGGCTTGATATGACCTTTTTCTCCATAGTTGAAGCATAGTCCATTACTGGATTTTCTCCTGCAATCTTCTTCCTTGTGTCCTGGTGCCTTGCAGAAATTGCAGTGAGTGGAGCATTTTCCCGAATGCTTTTTCTTGCAGACCTTGTAGTATGGTGCAGAGGTAGAACCTATATTCCTACGGTTGAAATTCCCAGAACGGAATTCTTGGGTAAACCTTTGAGCTAGGTTTCTCCTCTGGTCTTCTTCTCTAGTACGGATTAACTCATCTGTCAAGGTTTTTGCTAGTTCCACAGCTTCTTCTATGGTTTGGGGTCTAGCTGCCTTGACTACATGTCTAATCTCTCCAATTAATCCCCAGATGTAACGGGAGATTAATACCGGTTCAGGTGATGCAAGGGTTGGTACGATTCTGGCATATTCAAAGAATGTGGTAGTGTAACCCTTACTATCTGTCCCGGTCATCCTTAGATTCAGAAACTTATTCGCTATCTGTTCCTTTTCATTGGGAGGGCAGAATTTCCTTTCTACCATATTCTTAAATTCCTCCCATTCAATGTTGTATACCCTATCACTTCCTCTTGACTGGCGGATAGTGTTCCACCATTCTAAGGCTGAGTTCTTAAATAGATTAGAAGCAAACATTATCTTATCTTCTTCAACAAACTTGCTTATTTTTAAAACAACCTCAGTCTTTTATATCCAGCGTAGAGTTGCAATGGGTCCTTCATTGCCCGAGAATTCTATTGGTTTGCAGGACCAGAATTCTTTGTAAGAACAACCATAAGGCATGGTTATTCTTCTTTTAGGAATGGGCACTTAAAGTACAAGTCCATTGTTTACGCTGTTTTCTGGTTCAGTTGGTCGCTTACTGCTATGTTTACTTTTATTATCAGCATCCTTAACAGTTTGAAGAATAAATGGCATTGCATCTATAATTCCTTGTGCCACTATGTGTTGGATAGCACTATTATCCACTTGGTTTCCATTATTATTGATGCTCAGATTCTCATCAACCAAGTTAATGTTACTCTGGTTATCATTATTCAGATTTCCTTGATTTCCTTCGTCGGCCATCTGAATTTTAAACATTTACCACATATTAATATCACAAAGTAATATTTAATATAGCCAATCACATGACACGCATTTTGGTCAAAAGCGTCGATCATTGCGACTTTACTCTATTTATATATTATGCTTCTATTACACACCAGTACTGGAATTAAAATTACAATACCGACTGAAATTTAAAGTTACGCTACTAGTAATAGGCATCCGTAGTTTTTTTTCATACACATACACACATATTATTATTATTATTTTATTAGTATTATTATTATTACTACCGTTCCCACCATCATATTCATGGATATGGATTCATCCAGAAATCCATATTGCGCTCGTCGTACTTCCAGACGAGTCGCTCTCCCACCTGTCGCATTCTTTCACTACTCTCTAGAATTTCCTCACCAAATGTCCTAAGTTCTTGTACGTTTTCTGCACTCATTGGGGGTCCAGGTTCTAGGACTGGGTTTGGAATCTGGGGTGCGGGTTCTTGATATGGGGGTGTAGGGGCCTGAAATTGGTAAGGATTTTCTAAAATTTCCCTAATGAATACATCATGGTAATAGGGATCTAAAGGATCCAAACCTAGGTAGGCTCCTATATTTGGCATGGGCATGTCTTCGTGTATCGGGTAACGTTGTACATAGTCCTATTGTCATCCCACCAGGGGTCGTAATTTGGGTCTAAGGGGTTTGGTGCAGGTACCCTAGGTATTTCTTCCGGATTGAAGTCATGTATTTCTACTTGATTTTCAGGGTTTTCTATTTCAATTGGTTGGTCAGGAATTGGTGGTTGTGGTTAGGGTGCTATCATTTGCTCCAGGTTAGGGTCAGCTGCAGTGGTTGCTAAGATGTGGATGTTGGCTATACCCCTATTAATTATATCCTGGGCATAAGCATCGGTTTCCCTTTTAGCTGCTGCTAATGCTCTCTGGTCTTGTAACTTTTTCATACGCTTCCTACGCTCATGTGCCCCTCGACTGAACCATAATCTCTTTTTCTGAGGGAATGACTCCTCGGACTGAGCCTTAAATATGAATATTCCTTCTTCCGTATCAGCAGAGTACCCCGAGAGGGCAGGCTGAGAAGAGGAGGTGCCTTCGCATCTAGGCGAACCAGACAATTGACGGTACGCGTCAGATGGTCCTTGGTCGCTCATACTGTAAACTAACAAATAGTCAAATAACACATAACAAGAAAATACAATTATGCACGTATTCCCGTAATTTATTTCTTAACAATTTGAATTTTGATGTCAGCAGAACACTTCTGTGGCTGAATCAGTGGCTTAGCTCTGATACCACCTTCTGTCACAACCCCCGATCCCAAATCCCGGGGAACGGGCAGCCGCGAGCTAGTTTCGGTGGTATCGCGTATTGTCTAATTTGGCAGCGGAATTTTCATCAGGACCGTAGTTAGGAAATATTTGATCAGAGTAAAATTTCACATTTTCATATTATTAAACACATGGGATAAAATCCAAGTTTGCAATACACATATTTTCATAGGAATAAATCCTATTTTTATTTAATAAAAACATCTATTTTATTTTAGGTAACTTTATTGCCACTTTTCCAAGCCTTCAGTGCTGTCCAGCTGGCTTCTATTTGGCTTTCACATTTTGTTACCTGAAACGCGTTTAAAAACATTTTGTCAATGGGAAATACTGGTGAGTGAATCCCAGTTTAATCAAGTAATTTAGTAAAACCATTGTACAGTATTGAGGGCGATCTCGCAATTACATTTGTTTCCAAGTTATATCAATAAACATCCATGGTACTGTCAGACCCGACTTGTGGAAATGTTACTCCTTGACCAGGTGGTAACAAATTTTGTATACAAAACCCCAACATACTCATGATAATTGTATTCTTACAAATACTCAATAACTGCTTAATATATAATTAATTAAGTGAGGTTTTGTAAAATAGTTCACAAAAAGGTTAACAAAAGCGGATCAACTCAGATTGCTGTCTTAGATTTTCTGTAAGGGTTCCTGGGAATAATCTATAAATGACACAAATGTACACGTGTTAGTATAATAACCCATTTTAACATTAGTAATACCCTCCTCGAGATGGCATTCCAACGACTACGTCGGGCAGAACCACGATAGCCGTTACGGAACCCTAGATCAATCAGGCAGCATATTTAATACGTATCCAGGGGTTATGATACTTACACCGGAGCAGAACTTCGCTATTTAGGGGGGGGGGTATAATACCCGTGTATAATGTATACTACGTAGAATTGAGAGAAAGAAAGACAATTTTGATTGATTTCGACTGAAGACCCGATGCCTGCTTATATAGGGGCTGAGTTTGACTTTTACGCGGCCGGCGTAGGAGTAGACTGTCACACCCCGATATTTCCACGTATTACCGGTGGGGAGTATCGTGACGTAGTTGATATCATCATAGTCAAACAACACAATATTTAAATGCACAGCGGAAGCAAAAGATAGATTTATTCCAACCAAATAAGTTGTAATATAAAGTATCACAATGTAGTTGAAACAGATCCACAGGCAGATCAAAATAAAGAGGAAAACTGTTCAACAGACTTTGACACCTAGAGCTTTGCGAAAACTTGATTATTGATGTCTGGAGTATCCAGCCTATTACGTGTAGCACCTGCACTTAACCTTTTTGGAAAATACGTCAGTTTACACTGGTAAATACAACTCAACTGACTCATTTTGAAAAGAGTTTAAAAATTGATTTGAATGCACTTCGGCAAAAATATTTTTTTTATAAGTTGGGACAATTATTAAATAATCATGTATACAGTTTTACTTATTTGTCGTCCATCAGGGCCGGTTATAGGGCCGGACTTAAGTTAACTGACACGCCACAGGTATAATACCCACAAGGTTAATTCCTTTAAATGGGCTACCAGTTTTTACATATGCAACTGTCAGGTGTACGCCTACACCCTGTGCTTAGGTCGTGGCCATTTCGTAAAATGATGCCAAGGATATCCGGGACATGGTCATTTAACCCCCAAAAGCCATACACCAAATAATACATATTAAACAAGTATGTAAATACATTAATCACAATTCGATTTAAATGATTACATACCCGACCAAGCGGTATTATTATAATACTGTATCCCAAGCCCGTGTAGGGAAAATAAGTTAAGAGTATTTACCTGAGCAATGTATAAGTCAAATACAGCAAGTACATATGGCTTTTACTGGGCTCCTAATCTGGAACAAAGGTTTTTATTATCCTATTAGAATCCTAACGGGTCTTTAATTAAGCTTAAGCTTAGACCAGTTAGTTTTAAAGAAAGATACGGTTCAAACGCACGGCTAAGAGAAGACCGGACAGAATGTGATTTAGACCCGAAAAGTTTTAATACTTGTATAATATGGGTATACTAAACACATTCTGGATTTTGAGACAAGGATGATAAGGTTTGACCCGTTTCGGCTAATATATGCAAACTAGTTACATAAGCCGTTCCGAACGCGAAAAGTGCATAACGGGTAACCAAATGAGTCATATGAAAATTTCCTAAGTTAATATGCCTTAAATATGTTGTGACATCATTAAGATATCTTCTATTATGCCCGTAATGGATTTAAACTCAAATTGTGCCTTGTAAGGGCATTTTGGTCATTTGAAAGGTTATAAAAGAGTTTAATTAGTAATCTGAGTTACAGGTCTGATTCATTCAGTAAATACACTTAATTTAATAAGTTATAACAGTAAGGTATGACCTACATGTGGAATTTATCATTTAAAACCAAACTATGCATCTTAGGGGTATTTTGGTAATTTCACAAAGGCTAAAAAGGTCAAAACCGGAAACCTGAGTTTAAAAACTTTTACTTACTGTTATTATATAAAAATATACTAAAAATATCAGTAGGTATCAACCTTATATGTTTAATATAGTTTTAATACATACTATGCGTTAAAAATGCTTAAAAAGGCGATTTGGAGCCATTTCCGGGTTTTCAAAGGAAAGCTGATATTTTATAATTCCAGAAGGCTCAAAATATTTTATTTATCAAATAAAATCAGTAGAAAAAGGTTTGGGGTCAAAAGGATTTGTAAAACTCATTTTTATGGCTTAAAAGGGTAAAACCGGCATTAACCGAGTTAAACTTAGAGACTTATGATATGCTCAGACAAAAATTAAAAAAAAATCTCCAAAAATCCCAAAATATTATATTACATTAGTGGGTAAAAGTTTGATGTCAAAAAGTGTGTTTAAATAGGCTATACGCTAATTACGCCGTTTAATTAACATAAAGCTTTCAAATTACGCTAATGAGCATAACTCTTAATCTAGACCTCAAACTGATGTCAAATTTTAGGTGCAAGTTTATAAATCAGTAACTAAGGTTTCTACTCTTTTACATTTTCAAAAATTTCGTTTTATAGTCAAAAGGGCATAATAGTCAACATTTAAGTATTTAACGGAAACATGAATATGAATCGGATAATTAGTGAACCAAGTTGTATAATCTCAGAGAGTTATACTTATATGAAACCTGGTCCAAAATAAGCTCTAAGGCAAATCTTAAACATGCATAAACGTGGTTTTGCTTGTTTTTCTTGCGCATTGACCCTCAAACCTGATTTTTAAGGACCTTAGGACTTTTACAAACTTGGTTAAGTCCTTGGTTAACTTTGTGCTTACCCGAAAAGTCACAAATTTCAACGTTGACGCCTTTAACCCTTCATACACGGTTTTGGTCATAACTTTCTCATGCGATAACGAAACTTTATGAAATTTTTACCACATATTCTAGTGAGTATATTTTATCGTTACAAAGCTTAGGGTTTGCTAAAAGGTCACTCAGAGGTATACTTTCAACATGTTGACACATTTAACCCCTGCAGTTTGTAATTACTCACTTTCTTTCATTTTCAGCTTCGTATGATCCATGATTTATTCGTTTGAAGGTATAAACATCTTGTAGGGTTATTGTAGGGAATATTTATCCATTGTTGACACTTTGGACCCTTATATTCACATAGTTTCTCTGTTTGTCAACTTTAGTCCCTCTAAAGTTTTTTTTTCACATATTCAAAGCTTATGACACGTGTCAATACATTATTGGACGTAAATTTTCGAGGTGTTACATCCTCACCCCCTTAAAAGAAATCTCGACCTCGAGATTTACTGGAACAAATGAGGGTACTTTTCTTTCATCGTGGATTCTACCTCCCATGTGTATTCGGGACCTCTACGGGCATCCCATTTGACCTTTACAATAGGCACATGCTTCCTTCGAAGCTTCTTTACCTGTCGATCCTCAATCGAAAATGGTTTTTCCACAAATTTCAAGCTCTCATCTATATGCACATCCGTATGTGGTATGACTAGCGAGTCATCAGCTAGACATTTCTTCAGATTACAGATGTGAAAAACATTATGGATACTACTGAGCTCTTCAGGTAAGTTCAACTTATAAGCCACTGACCCAACACATTCGATAACCTCAAATGGTCCTATATACCTTGGGCTTAACTTACCTTTCTTACCAAATCGCATCACCCCTTTCCAAGGTGATACTTTAAGCAAAACTTTATCACCAACCTCGAACTTCAGAGATTAAATGCTTTGGATCAGCGTAGCTTTTCTGCCTATCCCTGGCAGCTTTCAAGCGATCGCGAATCTGGACAATCTTGTCCGTCGTTTCAAAGACCAATTCAGGTCATGATAATTGAACTTCTCCTACTTCCGCCCAACAAATAGGTGTTCTGCATTTTCTACCATACAATGCCTCAAAAGGCGCAGCCTTAATACTAGTATGGTAGCTATTGTTATAGGAGAACTCGATCAATGGCAGGTGGTTATCCCAACTGCCACCTAAATCAATCACACATGCACGAAGCATGTCTTCTAACGTTTGGATGGTGCGCTCACTCTGCCCGTCCGTCTGTGGATGGTAAGCCGTACTAAAATTCAAGCGCGTGCCCAATGATTGTTGGAAACTTTTCCAGAAATGAGAGGTGTATCTCGTATCTCTGTCAGAGATAATTGACACTGGTACACCATGCAGAGCTACAATCTTATCTACGTACAACTGAGCTAACATGTCAGAGCTGTAAGTTTCCTTAATGGGAAGAAAATGTGCTGACTTAGTCAGTCTATCTACTATGACCCATATAGTATCATTTCCCTTCCTTGTCTTTGGCAATTTAGTGATGAAATCCATTGTCACCATCTCCTACTTCCATGTGGGAAGTTCAGGCTGTTGTAGTAAACCTGACGGCTTCTGGTGCTCAGCTTTGACTTGCGCACACGTCAGACATTTAGCTACATAGGCAGCTACAGACTTTTTCAAGCCTATCCACCAGTAATTTTCCTTTAGATCCTGGTACATCTTATCAGCTCCAGGATGAACAGAGTATTTGGAACTGTGGGCTTCCTGGAGGATAACATCTCGAAGTCCTCCAAAAACTGGAACCCATATTCGTCCATTTAACCTTAGGATTCCGTCCTTGTCATAGGATAACTGCTCCTCAGTTACTCCTAGTTTTTCATCAGGATAGTTAGCTTCTAACACAACTTCCTTCTGTGCAGCTAACAACCTTTCGTTCAAACTATTCTTTATCTCAATGCTCTTGGCATTGATTCTTATCGGCTTCACTATTTCTTTTCTGCTTAAGGCGTCAGCAACTACATTTGCTTTGCCTGGATGGTATCTTATCTCACAATCATAATCATTTAAAGTTTCCATCCAGTGTCGCTGCCTCATGTTCAAGTCTTTCTGATTAAACAAGTGTTGAAGGCTCTTGTGATCTGAATAGATCACACACTTGGTTCCATACAAGTAGTGCCTCCATAGTTTTAATGCAAATACAACGGCACCCAGCTCCAAGTCATGGGTGGTGTAGTTCTTCTCGTGCACCTTTAACTGTCGTGAAGCGTAGGCGATAACTTTGCCTTTCTGCATGAGTATACAGCCCATACCAGTGTGTGATGCATCACAATACACCACGAATTCTTCTATTCCGTCGGGCAATGCTAACACTGGTGTATTGCTCAACTTTTTCTTAAGAATGTCAAAGGATTCCTGCTGCTTAGGGCCCCAATCAAACTTAATCTTCTTACGTGTCAACGAAGTTAGGGGCACAACAATCCTTGAGAAGTTTTCGATAAATCTCCTATAGTATCCTGCTAGTCCAAGAAAGCTGCGAATCTCAGTAGGCGTCTTTGGCTCTTGCCAATTCGTAACTGCTTCTACCTTAGCGGGATCCACTTGGATACCACGCTCACTTACCACATGCCCAAGGAATTGGACTTCTCGAAGCCAAAATTCGCACTTCGAAAATTTGGCGTAGAGTTTCTCATGATGTAGAAGTTTAAGAATACAGCGAAGATGTTTCTCATGGTCAGCTTGGCTCTTCGAGTAGATGAGGATGTCGTCAATGAAGACGATGACAAATTTATCTAAGTATGGCTTGTAGACGCGATTCATTAGGTCCATGAATGCGGTAGGAGCATTAGTGAGCCCAAAAGGCATCACTAGGAACTCGTAATGACCACAACGAGTCCTAAATGCAGTCTTGTGTACATCTTCTTCTTTAACCTTCAACTGATGATAGCCTGACCTCAAATCGATCTTAGAAAAGTAACTTGCCCCTTGAAGTTGATCGAACAAATCATTGATCCTGGGCAAAGGATACCTATTCTTGATAGTGACCTTATTAAGCTCACGGTAATCGATGCACAGACGCATCGATCCATCCTTCTTCTTGACAAACAAGATCGGCGCTCCCCAAGGAGACGAACTAGGTCTAATGAAACCTTTGGCTAGTAAATCATCTAGCTGCGTCCTTAATTCCTTCATCTCTGTTGGTTCCAACCTATAAGGCGCTCTTGCTAGTGGTGCTGCACCAGGGATGATGTCAATTCGGAATTCCACTTGCCTATCTGGTGGTAACCCATGTAGTTCTTCAGGAAAAACTTCAGGATATTCTGAAATGACAGGGATGTCTTCAATCTTAGGCTTCGGCTCATCAATAGTAACCTGTGCCATATAAATCACACAACCCTTCTTCAGGCATCTAGATGCCTTGAGCATAGACACTTGCTCAGGCAATCCATGCTGGGTATCCCCCTGAATGGTAAGTGACTCACCAGACGGAGTTTTGACTACCACTTGCTTTCTGTTGCACACAATCTGGGCTTGGTTATGCGATAACCAATCCATACCTATAACTATATCAAAACCGGCTAGCTTAAAGGGAAGTAAGGATAAAGGAAAAGAGTGGTTCTTAATAGATATAACACATCCATCTAAAATAGTTGAGGCGGTTTCTATGGTTCCATCTGCTAATTCCACCTCATACTTCACAATTAAGGCTTTTACAGGTAATTTCAATAACTCACAAAATTTGTTATCCACAAAAGACTTATCCGCTCCAGAATCAAACAATAATCTGGCATAAACATCATTTATGAGAAAAGTACCTGTGATTACGTTGTCGTCCTGGACAGCTTCCTTTGCTTCCATCTTGAAGACCCTGGCATTGGTCTTCTTGACATCTTCTGGCTTCTTGGTGTATTTAGGACAGTTGGTTTTAATGTGCCCCTTCTCATTGCAGTTGTAGCATGTGGCATCTTTAATCTTTTTGCAATCAATAGTCTTGTGCTCTTTAGACTTGCATAATCCACACGCATATGGTCCTGACTTAGACTTGGACTCAAGTCGGCACTTCCCAAAGTGGCGTTTTTGGCAAGTCTTGCACTTCGGCTTTTCCTCAGCTTGCTGGCTACCCTTGTTTGATCCAGACTTCTTCCTGGAGTCAGTATTACCCTTATGCTTTTTCTCAGACCTTCGTGAGGTATCATCCTCACGCTTCCTCTTACCTTCTTCTGAATTTCTTAGCGATCTCAACCTGACCACGTCTAAGGTAAGGGATATGGATAGATCAGCTGCTGATCTAAAGGTAGCAGGCCTTGATGCCTTAACACTGGCTTTAATTTCTGGGGCTAAACCCCCGATGAAGCGAGCAATCCTTTTGGGTTCCGGGGTTACTAGATATGGAACCAACCTAGATAGGGTATTGAAACTGGTGAGGTAAGCTTGACAATCTAAATTCTTCATCACCAATGATAAGAAATCTGATCCAACTCTTTCGACCTCGTGCTGCGGACAATAATTCTCCTTAATAAGAGCAACGAACTGATCCCATGACAAGTTGTAGAGCGGGATCTTTCCAGCAGCCTGAATGAGAGATTTCCACCATGCCAGTGCTTCTCCCTTGAAGGACTGGGATACATACTTCACTACATCCCTTTCAGCACAGCCGCTGATGTCTACTACCGTGTCCATTTCATCCAACCAGGTCATACAATCTATTGCTCCCTTCTCCCCAGTAAAGTCCCGGGGTTTGCAAGAAACAAAGTACTTGTAGGTACAGGACTTGGTATGAGGTTTAGCATCAAACACTATCCTTTTTGAGGGAACACTGTTTTGATTAGATGAATGTCGATCATCATCTTTCTTGGGTTCATCCTTCTTAGAGGGTGGTTTGCTATGGGCCTCCGAGTGAGTCTTTGGCTTGGAATGTGGTGCGGTTTGGGTCCTACTTCGGGTCCCACTTGATTCACTATATTGCCTATTTATTGCTTTGGTAACAGCATTTTCTACTAATGCTTGCAGCTCCGCACCAGTTACCAGTATTTTAGCATTTTCAGGGTTTTCCTCTGAATGACTATTTAATTCTTCAGACTTGGCCATGTAGCTTTAATTGCTACATAAAGAAAGTAAGGACAAGGTTTATTTAGAAGCCTAAAAAGTACTATCATTCTTGATGATTTATTAACTATGGTTTTAATAGCCATTTTAGTTAATTTGTTAATTTTTCAGGATATTTATCATAATCCAAAATTATAGATTAATAATATCACAATAGGTCTAGTCATGAAGACAAATTTTTAAATCATAAATCTAGATCTTATAAGATCTAGTTATTAGGGTTTAAAAAAAATTCAATACCTATCTTGGCAGGGAGTCTATAAACTATGACTGCCTTTTGTCTTATATGACATTAGTTATAGCCCATAGGCATTACATCACAATCAGATATTTAAATAATAATAAGGAATCTGGCTAATTTATTAAAAGGGTGACATGTGTGATTTTGCGGATCACATTAGTCAAGAATGTTAACATGTTTGTAGATGTTAACAAAGATTTGAATCTCTTTAAACAGGTTTTACTATATTGGCCAGGTCTTATTATGACATACAAGCTAGGTTTCACCTTTTTAAGATTTTTATTACTTTATTAAAATGGTAAATTATAAAATGAATATTATTTTTCATTTATCCACATATTATAATTATGCATATAATTTAAAAATGAAAAAATTGAATTAACCATTCCATCAAATTAAACTAGTACAAGTTTGCCCTAAACAGGACTTTTACATAAATAACACGCCCACGCAGGGGCCAAACTAACAACATATCCACGCAGGGGTCAAAATAGAAAAACATGCCCACGCAGGGGCAGAACAGAAAAAATATGCCCACGCAGGGGCAGAGTACTGAAACAAATGTCCTCGCAGGGACATGATTACAACACTAAAACAAATAAACAAAGGATTTAGTGATCTTTCTTGCTTTTTCCCTTGATCAAATCCACCATTTTCTTGAACATCCCTCGGTTATGCCTACGGTCTTCCCGCACCTCCTGCCGCACCTCATTAATCCCTTGAAGGATTTCTTGAATTTGGGGCGGTGACATCACCGGCACCTGTGGGGGTTGCTGATAATGCGGAGGTTGAGGAGGCGGTTGCTGATACCCATATGGTGGGTATCCATAGGTTGAGTATCCCGTAGTCCAGGGACCTCCATAGGGACCTTCCGGATGGAGAGCGTTGTAGTTCGCACCTACCAAGTAAGGATCGACCTCGGCATAGTTGTAATTGGTGTGGATCGGCTGTTCGAAGGGATTATACGCCGTCGCACCAGTGTAAGCAGGAATTGGGTCTCCAAAGCCCAATGGTAGTGGTGGCGCGACTGGCGCAGAGTTCACTTCAGAGACAGGGTGTGAAGATTCTCCCCTCTCTGGTTCTTCGTGAAGTGGCGAGTATCGGCTGCCACTTGAAAGTGGAGGGGTGTTGATGCGCACTCCCCCTCGCGCGGATATCCGTGCGTTCGTTCTTCTTCGCCTCGGGGGCTCCGGAGGCTTTTGCTGTGGTGGCGGTGGCGGTGGAGTGACTGCGAAAAATCGGGAATCCTCGGAAGGATACCGCTGCTGTTGTAGCTGTAGCTGCTGGTGCAGGGGAGAGTTGTGGTAATTGGGGGTAAATGCCCAGTCACACTGCCTGAATCTCTCCTCATAGCTGTCGGGACCATTGTAAGGTGATCCCACAAAAGGTGACCCATCTGAGATTTCGATGGGGTGGTTAGGAGTTCCGGATGGTGGCGGTGCAGGATCGGTATCTTCATCTATATCCATCGCGTTGCCACCGGAAAAGTGATCTTCGGGTCCAAGTGGGTTAAAACCCACTGGTGCTCCAAGGTAGTCGGCAGGGTTGAACTGGCCTTGGAAAACAGGCGACAGGTGGTCGAAAGGTGAGTTGTGTCCTTGAAGAGGTATGTAGGATTGGTGGGAGTTGTGGGGCTCATTTTCAGAATGAGGCCCAAAAGAGTGTGGAATCGAAGGGGAGGTACTCAGTGAAACTGAGCGCCTAGCTGGCTCAATGTAGGTCCTCCATGGCTCTTGAGGACCCAGGTTGTTGGGATCCGATGGTGTTCGCCGGTGCGAAGGTCCGGCCTCGTGGTCATTTGGGGCAACAAGTGGCCGCCCTTTTCCTCTTCCTCTTCCTCTCATCCTTGGCGGCATTTTGTCAACCTGTCAAAAACAAATAAGTGATACAACAAGAAATATATATAAGACAAAGTTATAATTAAAACAAAATTTTGGATAATTCCTAAGTTCTTTGTCTAGACTCGAAAATCGAGGAATGTGCAATTGTGTAACTGAGATTAAACACAAAAGGCTAGTGTTTAATTCACCCAGTGTTGGCTCTGATACCAACATGTCACACCCCGATATTTCCACGTATTACCGGTGGGCCCGGTGGGGAGTATCGTGACGTAGTTGATATCATCATAGTCAAACAACACAATATTTAAATGCACAGCGGAAGCAAAAGATAGATTTATTCCAACCAAATAAGTTGTAATATAAAGTATCACAATGTAGTTGAAACAGATCCATAGGCAGATCAAAATAAAGAGGAAAACTGTTCAACAGACTTTGACACCTAGAGCTTTGCGAAAACTTGAATATTGATGTCTGGAGTATCCAGCCTATTACGTGTAGCACCTGCACTTAACCTTTTTGGAAAATACGTCAGTTTACACTGGTAAATACAACTCAACTGACTCATTTTGAAAAGAGTTTAAAAATTGATTTGAATGCACTTCGGCAAAAATATTTTTTTTATAACTTGGGACAATTATTAAATAATCATGTATACAGTTTTACTTATTTGTCATCCATTAGGGCCGGCTATAGGGCCGGACTTAAGTTAACTGACACGCCACAGGTATAATACCCACAAGGTTAATTCCTTTAAATGGGCTACCAGTTTTTACATATGCAACTGTCAGGTGTACGCCTACACCCCGTGGTTAGGTCGTGGCCATTTCGTAAAATGATGCCAAGGATATCCGGGACATGGTCATTTAACCCCCAAAAGCCATACACCAAATAATACATATTAAACGAGTATGTAAATACATTAATCACAATTCGATTTAAATGATTACATACCCGACCAAGCGGTATTATTATAATACCGTATCCCAAGCCCGTATAGGGAAAATAAGTTAAGAGTATTTACCTGAGCAATGTATAAGTCAAATACAGCAAGTACAGATGGCTTTTACTGGGCTCCTAATCTGGAACAAAGGTTTTTATTATACTATTAGAATCCTAACGGGTCTTTAATTAAGCTTAAGCTTAGACCGGGCAGTTTTAAAGAAAGATACGGTTCAAACGCACGATTAAGCGAAGACCGGACATAATGTGATTTAGACCCGACAAGTTTGAAGACTTGTATAATATGGGTATACTAAACACATTCTGGATTCTGAGACAAGGATGTTAAGGTTTGACCCGTTTCGGCTAATATATGCAAACTAGTTACATAAGCCGTTCCGAACGCGAAAAGTGCGTAACGGGTAACCAAATGAGTCATATGCAAATTTCCTAAGTTAATATGCCTTAAATATGTTGTGACATCAGTAAGATATCTTCTATTATGCCCGTAATGGATTTAAACTCAAATTGTGCCTTGTAAGGGCATTTTGGTCATTTGAAAGGTTATAAAAGAGTTTAATTAGTAATCTGAGTTACAGGTCTGATTCATTCAGTAAATACACTTAATTTAATAAGTTATAACAGTAAGGTATGACCTACATGTGGAATTTATCATTTAAAACCAAACTATGCATCTTAGGGCTATTTTGGTAATTTCACAAAGGCTAAAAAGGTCAAAACCGGAAACCTGAGTTTAAAAACTTTCACTTACTGTTATTATATAAAAATATACTAAAAATATCAGTAGGTATCAACCTTATATGTTTAATATAGTTTTAATACATACCATGCGTTAAAAAGGCTTAAAAAGGCGATTTGGAGCCATTTCCGGGTTTTCAAAGGAAAGCTGATATTTTTATAATTCCAGAAGGCTCAAAATATTTTATTTATCAAATAAAATCAGTAGAAAAAGGTTTGGGGTCAAAAGGATTTGTAAAACTCATTTTTATGGCTTAAAAGGGTAAAACCGGCATTAACCGAGTTAAACTTAGAGACCTATGATATGCTCAGCCAAAAATTAAATAAAAATCTCCAAAAATCCCAAAATATTATATTACATCAGTGGGTAAAAAGTTTGATGTCAAAAAGTGTGTTTAAATAGGCTATACGCTAATTACGCCTTTTAATTAACATAAAGCTTTCAAATTACGCTAATGAGCATAACTCTTAATCTAGACCTCAAACTGATGTCAAATTTTAGGTGCAAGTTTATAAATCAGTAACTAAGGTTTCTACTCTTTTACATTTTCAAAAATCTCGTTTTATAGTCAAAAGGGCATAATAGTCAACATTTAAGCATTTAACGGAAACATGCATATGAATCGGATAATTAGTGAACCAAGTTGTATAATCTCAGAGAGTTATACTTATATGAAACCTGGTCCAAAATAAGCTCTAAGGCAAATCTTAAACATGCATAAACGGGTCAGAACTGAAAGTCAAAGCAAAAGTCAGTTTATGCGACTTTCGGTTCCGATCCGGGTCTTAAACTGAAAATTGTCGAGTTGAACATGTTGGGACATGTTCTTACATTAGTTACCAAGTTATATTAATGATCAAACTGGTTGCATGTATCCTACATTGCTAATTATGCTTTTATTTGAAAATAAACATTCTGTTGACTTTTTAAAGTAAGCTTTGACTCGACAATTAACATAGTTAGAGTGGGAATCTGAAAGTACCATTTTAAGGGTTTATTACCCACATAAATACCTACTTATAGGTACTTTCAATTCGAGAAATGACTGAGTAAATTTCATTTAATCTCTAAGTCAAACTTAAATTATGACGGTTTGACTTTTAGCTAATTAACTAAGCTAAAACGAATTAGAAAGGGTTAAGAATACTTACAAGAGTCCTAATCACGACTAGGGAGCCTAATGAATCCTTGTTGCTGACCAGAGAGCTCCAGAATTGAGAATGCAAGTGAATGTGCAAAATGGTTGCAACATAAGCTCCATATATACCCAACTTAATCTCACAAGATGCCACAATGGTCTACAAATGTTACCAGATGTTTACAGGTGCCCCTATGCATGAAAAACCATTGGAGGGAGCCCTGGTATAAGAAAACAACTCATTTAAGTCGGTTAACAGAGGTCTGACTGGCATCTGCGTGTATTCTGTCGCTGCTGCTTTTTCGCGGGCCGCGAAGACCCCCTCGCGGGGCGCGTACAACTGCGCAACAGGTTAAACAAGTTTCAATCTCTTACATTTCAGTCCCTGGTCCTTTGAAACATGGTTTTGCTTGTTTTTCTTGCACATTTGACCCTCAAACCTGATTTTTAAGGACCTTAGGACTTTTACAAACTTGGTTAAGTCCTTGGTTAACTTTGTGCTTACCCGAAAAGTCACAAATTTCAACGTTGACGCCTTTAACCCTTCATACATGGTTTTGGTCATAACTTTCTCATACGATAACGAAACTTTATGAAATTTTTACCACATATTCTAGTGAGTATATTTTATCGTTACAAAGCTTCGGGTTTGCTAAAAGGTCACTCAGAGGTATACTTTCAACATGTTGACACATTTAACCCCTGTAGTTTGTAATTCCTCACTTTCTTTCATTTTCAGCTTCGTATGATCCATGATTTATTCGTTTGAATGTATAAACATCTTGTAGGGTTATTGTAGGGCATATTTATCCATTGTTGACACTTTGGACCCTTATATTCACATAGTTTCTCTGTTTGTCAACTTTAGTCCCTCTAAAGTTTTTTTTTTCACATATTCAAAGCTTATGACACGTGTCAATACATTATTGGACGTAAATTTTCGAGGTGTTACATCCTCACCCCCTTAAAAGAAATCTCGACCTCGAGATTTACTGGAACAAATGAGTGTACTTTTCTTTCATCGTGGATTCTACCTCCCATGTGTATTCGGGACCTCTACGGGCATCCCATTTGACCTTTACAATAGGCACATGCTTCCTTCGAAGCTTCTTTACCTGTCGATCCTCAATCGACAATGGTTTTTCCACAAATTTCAAGCTCTCATCTATATGCACATCCGTATGTGGTATGACTAGCGAGTCATCAGCTAGACATTTCTTCAGATTACAGATGTGAAAAACATTATGGATACTACTGAGCTCTTCAGGTAAGTTCAACTTATAAGCCACTGACCCAACACATTCGATAACCTCGAATGGTCCTATATACCTTGGGCTTAACTTACCTTTCTTACCAAATCGCATCACCCCTTTCCAAGGTGATACTTTAAGCAAAACTTTATCACCAAGCTCGAACTTCAGAGATTTACGCTTTGGATCAGCGTAGCTTTTCTGCCTATCCCTGGCAGCTTTCAAGCGATCGCGAATCTGGACAATCTTGTCCGTCGTTTCAAAGACCAATTCAGGTCCTGATAATTGAACTTCTCCTACTTCCGCCCAACAAATAGGTGTTCTGCATTTTCTACCATACAATGCCTCAAAAGGCGCAACCTTAATACTAGTATGGTAGCTATTGTTATAGGAGAACTCGATCAATGGCAGGTGGTTATCCCAACTGCCACCTAAATCAATCACACATGCACGAAGCATGTCTTCTAACGTTTGGATGGTGCGCTCACTCTGCCCGTCCGTCTGTGGATGGTAAGCCGTACTAAAATTTAAGCGCGTGCCCAATGATTGTTGGAAACTTTTCTAGAAATGAGAGGTGTATCTCGTATCTCTGTCATAGATAATTGACACTGGTACACCATGCAGAGCTACAATCTTATCTACGTACAACTGAGCTAACATGTCAGAGCTGTAAGTTTCCTTAATGGGAAGAAAATGTACTGACTTAGTCAGTCTATCTACTATGACCCATATAGTATCATTTCCCTTCCTTGTCTTTGGCAATTTAGTGATGAAATCCATTGTCACCATCTCCCACTTCCATGTGGGAAGTTCAGGCTGTTGTAGTAAACCTGACGGCTTCTGGTGCTCATTTTCCACCTTTAATCCCATATAGTATCATTTCCACTTCCATGTCGGATAGTCCCTGTGGTTTGCCCATTTTCCACCTTTAATCCCCAACTTTCTAGAATTACACCTATAGTCCCCAAGTTTTTGAATCTTGTTCCCAGATAGTCCCTGGCATGGATGGGGGTTAGTTTTTGGTGTTAGGTGCATGTGAAATGACAAAAATACCCTTACTGTCAAATTAATAACTAAAAAGTTAAAAGATTATGTGGGACCCACCACCCACCCACCCTACCCACTTCATCTTCCCTATTCCACACCATCTCCACCTTCAACCACCACCACCATCTACCCCCCCCCCCCCACTTCACCATAACCACCACTGCCACAACCATCCCCACCACAACCACTATCGCCGCCATGAACCCTGGTGCAAAAAATACATGGAGCTTTATCAGGAGATTAGGGAAAATTGGGAGAGGCTATACTGGGATGAGGGTTACTCCAAAAAACATGCTTAAGAGCATGCACCTTATGATTCCGCCGAAGATGACAATCAAGACTTTTCACCTTACAGGTTCAACTGCACATTATTCAATTACTTTTTCTTATTTCAAACTATACCCACACACAAGCTAACCCTAGGCTTGACTTACATTAAACATTACCCATTTATCTTAATGGTTTATATAATATATGTTTTGTATATTCTGATTAGTTAAACCGATCTTCAACTAAATCTGTTGTTAACTGAACACTACTTGATTTCTAGGCATGTTAGACATGACGCACGAAACATGATTATTTCTTTGTCTTCACTATTGATTTATTGACATTTTAAACACTTTGTATTGCATTGCAAATAACTTTATCTTGATCGGTAATTATTGCTGATGGATACTTGTCAAACATGCACTTTAAGAAATTTTGAAATAACTATTCAAAAGTTTCTTGTTTCTCATTCTCCAAAAGTGCACCACCAAAAACTATTGACTGGCGATGATGATTCACCCCCACAAATGGAGCAAATGGATCTTAAATTTGTTTGTCATGTATGTGACATCAAACACAACGACATTCCCAAACTTTATATACGAGTCTCTAGATTTCCCGTCAGCCCAAAAAATATTTCTTGGAGACCCATCGTCAAATAAATCCACAACAAAATAAAGGTTTCGGTATTCTAGTAGTTTATCTTGGAAATGTTTAATAAGCCCATAAAATTCCTTACCTTTGTATTGTTTTCGCTGATCGGCTAAGATATCAAAACATTGTTTTGATGTCACATAATTTTCATTTGGACCTTTCATGGTATTTACATCCTTTTAGATTTAACAAGGTTTCAACCCGGATTGACCAAGTTCCGATAATACAGCTTTGAAAGTCACTGAGCGGTGAAACTTTCCATGAGATTGGTGTTTCATTACTTTGGTCGGAGTAACAGTTAGCGCATGATTAAGTGAATCGTTAAACCGATCCACGAACCATTTCCATCATTACCTTTTGTAGTCTGAAGAAACGCTTCACATCTGGTTCTTAAGTCTCGACGACGTTTCTTAACAAATCCTGTAGAACTATTAGGCTTCATATCTTTAAAACCCTCTTTGTTGCATACATATTTTCTCCGACATGGCCCATTTGTTATCTTATTTTTAAAAGTAGTATGAATACGTATTCCAAATCCATGTAAAAACGCATAACGATTGTAGAAATCATATGCATCATTAAGAGTATCGAAAACCTTTCCTATTACAACATCAACTTCTTTTTTCTCAGATCCATGATCCATGTCCACGTCATTTGTTTTCTCTATTTCAAAATAATTTGTTATCTCTATTTCAACATCTGAATCGTTATCATCCATGTCCACGTCATTTGTTTTCTCTATTTCAACATTATTTGTTATCTTTATTTCAACATCCGAATCGCTATCGACTACCAAATGTCCTTTCGCATCAATATCATCGATTAGATTTGTTATTGAAGCTTCATTGTGTGTCTGAACTTGTAAATCCATTGTATCTTATTTGTCATGTATCAAACAAAAGATGAACATTAGTATTCAGTTCATTAAAAACAAGTGATTGATGCAAATAGAATAAGAAATACAATTGGTACATTATTTGATTACAGGAAACAACGTATTATATTTTAAAAAAATTGATTATTAATATAGATATCAATTCATTGAAATCATGTGGTTCATAATCGTAGGGGTGAAGAACAACCACTGATTAAAAAAAAACTCATGAATAAAAATTACCCAAACAATCTAAAACGACCAGCAATCAATTTCGAGAACGAAGATAAACAGCAGGTTTCAATGATTTCCTTTGCTGCAATGCGATCAGTGATCGAAGCTAATTAGTAGGTTAGATAATATTAAAAAGTATAGAGATTTATAAGGATATAAAATAGGAAAAAAATTAATTTAATAGATTTTAATCAAAACTATGTCGTTTTGATGGGTTATGCATATAAGTTAGATGCATAACATCCCCATATTCACTTTCCCCTTATTATTATAGTAGTAATAGCGTTAGTATTATTATTTTTAGGTACTATGGTTATTGTCAGTGGCGGATATTGGGTAACTTAGCCTTAGTTAGGCATGGACTGATCAACAATTCTTAAACAAGGCAGCGTTAACCAATATCCAACCATGATAATGTGTCTAACCTAGGATTATGTAACTGTGTCAGGACTTTGAGATAGTACCTGGCCGTACCAACAACTGTTTAGCAAATGTTAAACAGGTGAGTTATCATGTTTATTTATAAATATGTGATTGTATACTCCTTATGTCTGAAATGATAATAATATAAAAATGTTGTAATGTGCAATTATCGGTAGGGTGTATTTGGATCCTTATATGCTTAACGGGATGTGTTGGAACTGGCTGAAAAGAGGGTAGGGTTCCTCATATGCATCACAACACTACCATACCTATGCGATTGCCCGGGGGGGGGGGGGTGTCATGACCCCCGACCCCACCCTGGACGGAATCGGGAGCCGCAAGCCAGTTCAGTGGTACCGGTGGTTATTTAGAAAAGTAGTGCAGCGGAAATTTCATCAGGACCGTGAGTTAGGAAAAAAATCAGAGTTTAGAAAACACCGGATTTTATTTATTAATAGATGGGATAAAACCATGTTTTGAAAGGTAGCTTTAATATGGGATAAACCCGAATACATAAAACAACTTTTCTTAATTTAATTTAATTGATAAATTAAGCCACTTCTGTAAGCCTTTTGGTGCCGTATCTAACTCTTATTCCGATCTACTGTAATTACCTGAAACGCGTTTTAAAAACATTTGGTCAGCAAGAAATACTGGTGAGTTCATTCAGTTTGTACGAAACTGAGACATAGTTATAAATTACAGCATAAGAGCGATTACAATGGCTTCTATCTTATTTTTATCTGGCACCGTGTCACCTCCTGGTGACGATGGTCATACCACTATTGGGTCCTTTCACCCAAGTAGTGATGATTATCACTGTTAGGATTTATTAGCCAAACCGTGAGAAATTAGTAATGTGCACAATACCCCACTAGCCAGTGATTCAAGATAACCACGACTTAATCCCTGTAATTATAACCTTTGAAAATAATTGGAGTATTGTAAAACACTTTTGATAAAAGAGAATGACTCATATTATAAGCATGCAGTCTTGATTTAACTAGCTTCTTGATTCTACTCCTTCTGATAATTAAGCATATACTTTATTGTTTTGAACCTTCTGATGATTAAGCATCCATTTTGATTGTAAGAGTATGGTGTAGAGTTTTGGGTAGTTAAACATTTAGTTTAACAGAGTGGAATAGTATTAGTGTAAAACCACATCAAACCTAACGATGGTCATGAGATTCGAACCTTAACGAAATTCACAAAGTATAGTCTTGTTTAGACAGCACTTTGGCATCCGTTTAACGAACTCACAAAGTACAGCACTTTGGCATCCGTTTAACGAACTCACAAAGTATAACACTTTGGCATCCGTTAGTTGGTTCCAGAATCGATCGGACAGAACATCGCATCGGTGATTATTGGTTAGAACACCAACGTATAGAGAAAAGAAGAAAAGAAATGAGCAAAGGAAATGAATTCCTAGGCTTCCTATTTATAGGTAAGAAGTATGAAATTTCTAGGAAGTTTCCTATAGGTTTTCTAGGAAGTTACCTATACATTTTCTAGGAAGCTTCCTACCCACATATATATCTTCTTATACCTTCCTCGCACCTTCCTTTGATATTATCTATCTCGTATATATTTATTTTCATGTATATCTATTTAGGTGTTTAATTTACTTACTTAATTAATCTTACTTAGCTTAATTAATCTCGCTTAGCTTAATTAATCATACTTAACTTAATTAATCATACTTAACTGATTAATTAATCTTACTTAGATGATTAAGTTTAACTTATCTATTAAGGTTTCTTAACTGCTAAGTTTTATTTAACTAGTAAGATTACTTAATTGCTAATTATTCTACTTTAGTATCTCCCTGGTTACGAGTTCAAATTTTTAGATAAATGGAACTCGTATTAGTGTATTAACCCAATTCAACTTTAACGATAATCACGAAATAAAAACCCTCACGATGAATGACAAAGTATAGCCGTATATCGACAGCACTTAAACATCCATTGGATTCACGACGAATGACAAAGTATAGCACGAGTTCGGGCAGCACTTAAACATCCATCGGATTCATGACGAATGACAAAGTACAGTACTTAAGCATCCATCGGATTTGTTTCAATCGATCGGATAGGGTATCGTACCAGTGATTAGAGTTATTACCCTAATAACGGGCAGAGTTTTCGGGATTTAGAAGGTATAATCCCGAGCTACTATTTACTATAATAAAAGCTGAAGGAAAGAAAAGAATCGTAGCAGTGATCGAGCTAATACCTTGTAGTCGTAGCAGCGTTTCACTACCCGGAAATTCGATTTTAGCAGAATAGGGGCGTTTTAAGAATGAGATTTTGAGCACAGAGGACAGTCCCAGGTCCAGGCAATTTATAGCATGAAATTGGGTTTTACGCGGCCCGCGTAAACCCTTTGATGTATCTTACGCGGCCCGCGAGGGCCATAAGGGCGGCGGTAAGGGTTGCTGAGTCATCGGTGGTCTTGACACGTGGACGACACGTGTCCCTTAAGCTTATCCGGAACTTGCAGAGCTGTCGCGCCCCGCGTAGACTCTCCTTGAGTCTTTCGCGGCCCGCGACAGACTAATAAAATTTGATTTCTTGATTTTTCACAAGGTTTAGGGTTTTAGGGGTCCGGGTTTTCACTTACGAAGTGTTGTGGGACATTTTTGCAGGTCCTTACATCCTCCCCACCTTAATTAAAATCTCATCCTCGAGATTTGGGCTACGGTATCTCTTTCCGAGTTATGTCATATTTTAAATAATAGGATTAAGGTAAATGACACTCTCATTGAATTAAAATATGTTCAAATTTTATGAATAGAAGAACAGTTTATAAGAAATAGAATCCAATGGTTCAACTGAATAAAGTTCAGAAATCGGTATCAAATGGATGAAGTGGAATGATATAGAACGACTAAGTTTACATGGGTTAAACCAAAAGAAAGATTTATGAACACTAGATGTCTAAATCGAATGTGAACTATTTTTAGAAACAATAGAATTTACTGTCGAAGGGAAAGTTACCTTGGTTGTCAATTATAAAAGATTTAGAATCAATAAGTTTAATCGAATAGGACTACAAAGATGATGTGTCAATTATCAAATCATAATATGAGGAAAAAAATCAATGGGTTGACATTATTGAATTAAAAAGATACACCGATATACAACAGAGTTTAGTGTATCATTGTCTTAACACATATTTGTATTAAGACCACTTTCAAGGATGAGTCAAGCGAAAGGTAAATATATATAGATTAGCTCAAGCTACAAGTTTATAGCGACGCCACAAGGTGTCGTAGTAATCGAAATAATAATAGTGGTGCTTGAAACCAAATGAAAGTTCAACGAAGTAAATTTGAATGTTTGTTTCAAACAATCTAGTAGGATTTTCGATTGAAAATGAAACAATTGAATAATGTTTTTCGATCGAAAAGATCAAGAAATGCTCGATCGATGTTGTAGGAACTGTTAAGAGATACACTGAAATATGATATGAATTTGTGTACCATTATCTTAGCACACGATTGTGTTAAGATTACTTTTATAGGATAAACCAACAAAGCGGATTCAATATAAATAAATAAATAATTAAATCCGTATATGATGTGTGCAAACGAGATTAGCGCAAGCTTCAAATTTGTGACAACGTCACCACAAGGTGATCGTGATCAAAGAAATGATTTAATGAAATCGAAGACCAACAAGCATGTTATGGTTCAAGAGAATTGAAGTGCTTATTGGGATTATTTCGAAGATGATGGCTTCAATTCATCATATGGGACTTTGAATTGAATACGTAATGCGAGCAAGTTCAAACAATTGAACTTGGTTGAAACAAAACGAGTTCATGTATCAATAAGAAAGTTCGGACATGGTCACAACAAAAACCATGTATGCCAAAGGAAATTGAGTTTTTCAAGAAATTCATTGACTCGATATCAAAGAGTCATCGTTTTGCAATAATGCGGTTCACAGTGCAAAAAAATCAAGTATAGCGAAATGATATTTGAGTTAGATAAAACAACAATTTGGAGTGAAGCCCTATAATGGTCTTCATAAATCAAACTAACCACATGCGCAACAAACAGTGTGGTTTTACCAAGAAATGAAACAAATAAATATTTGCAACTATGAAAGAAATCCTCATGATGACCATTAGGGGGAGTAGAAATGCAAAAGTTTACTTACTATATGCAGAAGTCAGAATTTCAACAAAAGAAATTTAAGAATTTTATCTGAAATTTCGTGTGATAACTGTTGTTAAGTGACATTACTAAGGAATGTCGAATAAATTGAAATAGGGGGATTGCAAAGGTATGTGACTTCTTTTGCAGCGTCAAGAATTGGATTAGACTATGCACCGATTGTTGTAAAATCTTGTTCTATCATACCTCAGCAAGCTTCATGTCGTTTGTCGGATCACGTGGCCAAGTGCTGCTTTTTGATTAGTAGTTCTTCCACTGACGGGATTCGCATTGGTGTCGTCATGCCCAATTATATTTTCCAAAGGTCTTTCCTTGAAAGTTGTGTGTGATATACTTCGACGTCTGTGGACGTATAATTTAAGTTTCATGTGTTTTCTTGTGCACTAGCACAACTTTACATGCTTCTTACTTGCGTTAATAGTCTATGGTAACGCATTGGAAATTCTTATACTTTTGATGGCGTCCCAACTTAGAGGGTTTCCATTGTTTATATTGTCGCAAGAGTTACGAGGTAGATGATCAAACGAAATAATGTTTGATATCGGAATTATAGATATATGCAAGAGATTCCTGCTAAAGAAATCTAGATTTATTATTGACACATATGCTTGTGCTTTATTCTTAATTATCAATTGTTATGGTTTTTGGAATTCCTTATAGATATACATATCTATATAATCATATATTTCACATGCTGTAATATACATACCCTTCATAAGGTCCATGTATTTAACAGATTCTTATTTCCAAAAACAAGTCAGATATCAGGTCATGATACTATTTAGGGAAATCTTGTCACTTGTTTGACATTTAATATACCCCGTCTTATCCGGTTCTCGCCGGAGAGGTAACCCCATTATATCCGGACAAGCTGGAGAGTCTGCTACACCATACCCAGTCTTGCCGGAGAAGAAATTTGTATTTCCCATAAAAAGATCTTTCTTAAATCATGATTCGGAAAGTGCATTATGACTTTCAACAAAGACTAAGCAAATTAGTATTCATATAACGGATCATATTCTAGAACAAAGTAGTACCAATAAATAAGAAATAACAGTGGTCAAGTGTTATTGCTTATTTATTATACTTGCAACGTTCTAGTTATCATCCTCACGGCATACCAAAACCCATCACACTTTAATTATACAAGTATTTAGCTTATCTCGAAGCTTATACTAAGGCATCTTTTCTTAAGTTCAAGTCTAAATGCTATCATGTGTGCTACCAGTTAATAGCAATTTCCTAACTCTTTTATTTAAGCTTAGGTATTATTATCACATCAAACCTAACGATGGTCACGAGATTCGAACCTTAACGAAATTCACAAAGTATAGTCTTGTTTAGACAGCACTTTGGCATCCATTTAACGAACTCACAAAGTATATCACTTTGGCATCCGTTTAACGAACTCACAAAGTATAGCACTTTGGCATCCGTTAGTTGGTTCCTGAATCGATCGGACAGAACATCGCATCGGTGATTATTGGTTAGAACACCAACGTATAGAGAAAAGAAGAAAAGAAATGAGCAAAGGAAATGAATTCCTAGGCTTCCTATTTATAGGTAAGAAGTACGAAATTTCTAGGAAGTTACCTATACATTTTCTAGGAAGCTTCCTACCCACATATATATCTTCTTATACCTTCCTCGCACCTTCCTTTGATATTATCTATCTCGTATATATTTATTTTCATGTATATCTATTTAGGTGTTTAATTTACTTACTTAATTAATCTTAATTAGCTTAATTAATCTCGCTTAGCTTAATTAATCATACTTAACTTAATTAATCATACTTAACTGATTAAGTAATCTTACTTAGCTGATTAAGTTTAACTTATCTATTAAGGTTTCTTAACCGCTAAGTTTTATTTAACTAGTAAGATTACTTAATTGCTAATTATTCTACTTTAGTATCTCCCTGGTTACGAGTTCAAATTTTTAGATAAATGGAACTCGTATTAGTGTATTAACCCAATTCAACTTTAATGATAATCACGAAATCAAAACCCTCACGATGAATGACAAAGTATAGCCGTACATCGGCAGCACTTAAACATCCATTGGATTCACGACGAATGACAAAGTATAGCCCGAGTTCGGGCAGCACTTAAACATCCATCGGATTCACGACGAATGACAAAGTACAGTACTTCAGCATCCATCGGATTGGTTTCAATCGATCGGATAGGGTATCGTACCAGTGATTAGAGTTATTACCCTAATAACGGGCACAGTTTTCAGGATTTAGAAGGTATAATCCCGAGCTACTATTTAGTATAATAAAAGCTGAAGGAAAGAAAAGAATCGTAGCAGTGATCGAGCTAATACCTTGTAGTCGTAGCAGCGTTTCACTACCCGGAAATTCGATTTTAGCAGAATAGAGGCGTTTTAAGAATGAGATTTCGAGCACAGAGGATAGTCCCAGGTCCAGGCAATTTATAGCATGAAATTGGGTTTTACGCGGCCCGCCTAAACCCTTTGATGTATCTTACGCGGCCCGCGAGGGCCATAAGGGCGGCGGTAAGGGTTGTTGAGTCATCGGTGGTCTTGACACGTGGACGACACGTGTCCCTTAAGCTTATCCGGAACTTGTAGAGCTGTCGCGCCCCGCGTAGATTCTCCTTGAGTCTTTCGCGGCCTGCGACAGACTAATAAAATTTGATTTCTTGATTTTTCACAAGGATTAGGGTTTTAGGGGTCCGGGTTTTCACTTACGAAGTGTTGTGGGACATTTTTGCAGGTCCTTACATCTAACTACTTTTCTAAATAACCACCGATACCACTGAACTGGCTCGCGGCTCCCGATTCCGTCCAGGGTAGGGTCGGGGGTCGTGACAGGGGGGTATGACAAGCCCATTGCTGGTGGTTATGAAAAGGTCATGAATGGCACAGGGTTGTCCTTGAACCAAAATATCACAACCCATGTTGTATGCATGTCAATTGTGTTGTTTTTATAAACTGTATAACATGAGCTCACTAGTATATAGCTGACGTCGTTTGAGTATACATGTCGCAGGTACACAGTGAGAAACTCTTAGGAATAGAGAGAAGACAACTGAGATATGAATATCTAGAAGTTCCTAGATATTGAGTATTGTAAATAAATAATATGTTGTTCTCAGACTATTATAAGTTTTAATGAAAGTTCAGTTTGCTTCAGTCGTAAATGTATCAATTGTACATAAATCACCCGGGTTACGGGTGGGTGATACAGTTGGTATTAGAGCCTCACGTAATTTATGTCAAAAATAGATCAACTCAAAACGTATATAAAAATTTGCACACAAACGTATTATATTTGACCTGACATATTTTTAAAGAAAATTTACGTCGAATCGTAAACCAACTTGAATTTATTCTGATACGTGCATAAAAATTAGCACGTTAGAAAATAGTTACGGCGCGTTGCGGCGTTGTCGAAACGTAAAGTGACTCGTATTTATTCTGTCTAATGAAAACATATTATATTTGACCCGACTCGTTTTCAAACAAAATTTTCATTAAAACGTAGAACAATTGTAAACTTACATAAAAATAAGCACGAAAACATATTATATTTGTTCCGACTCATATTCGGGAAAAAATAAAATTTAAGTCAAAACTTAAACCAAATGAAAACGTACATAAAAATAAGTATAAGAACATATTTTATTTGACCAAACTCATTTCCGCTAAAAATTTACGTCTAAATTTAAATCAATTTGAATTTATACCAAGATATATATAAAAATAAACACGTAACACTCGATTATAAGGTTTTTATAAAGTTCAAGGGTCGTAATTGTTAACGTTGAAATTTTAGAGATAAAAGTAAAAAAAATAAAAGATATAAAAAAGAGAACAAAGGACAAAAAAGGTCAGAAAAAGAAAGATAAAAAGACAAAAAAAAGCAAGTTATTGTTAAAGTAACTTGCTATATTACTGTGACTTTTGGTTTGTAAATGGAATTAAATCTGTTATAAGTTTGAATTTTTTTGAAGTTTAAAAAATTTGATCATGTTGTAAAATAACGGTCTATTAGCAACATGAGAACAAGACTATAGAGATCAAGTAGAAAAAGAGAATATGGAGAATGTGAATTCTTATTCATTGAGTTGTAAACATGTAACACAAAAGAACTATATATATAGTGTTCTTATATTAATACAAAGATAATCAATAGATGGTGGTTATATATGTGGAGAGTCACCACATTATGGTGCATTCATAACACTCCCCCTTGACTATCCACATGATGAAATATAATAGTCTACTATTCTTTTAATACGCTAGGTGATGCTGCATCGTTAAAAACCTTGCTAAGAAAACCCAGTGGGATAAAACCATAGCTAAGGAAAAAAAGAGTGCAGCGCGTATTTTCTCCCCCTAATACTTCTGGATCAGGTATGTTGCATCATTAAAAACCTTACTAAGAAAACCCAATGGGATAAAACTTAGTCAAGGGAAAAAGAGTGCAACTTGAATAAGTCTCCCCCTCATTTTAACATGTATCCTTAAGTGACATGTGTCCATCTTCCTTGAAAGTCGAACAAAGCTTTTGTAGCCAATGATTTGTCGCTTGATCCCTTAATGTGCACGACTGTGTTTTGTTACATTCCTGCATCTACAAGACTAACCAAACTTGTTTTGATGGGTTAGTAAAATATAGACACATATCATTCTTACTTTTAGGGTATCGACATATCTGATTTACCATTCAAATGTCTCCTCATTGAACATGTGCTATATCATGTTGATAAATTCAAATAAAAAATATATTCTATCATGTATAGCTAGAAAGTTAAGTTAATACACAATTGCACTTTAGCCATGGTACTTTTTGACTAAGTAGTTCAACATCCCTTTCTTGGGGTTGATAAGAATATTTTTTTCAATGTCAAGCGATCAGACAATCGTTCATTTACTCAACGAATGAGCTTTTTCTATATAACATCTTCTAGGTGTAGTCAGATTGATGAGCAAAAATAGTACATATATACTCGAACTACAGGTCGAGAATAACTACACTTTGTAAAGGTCATTCAAAATTTTCCTCTTTATTTTGAGAGTTCCCTCTTGATGATGTTTACATTATCACTGTAAGAGTGAAATCTTGTTTAAATAGATGTAGCTCATTTTATCAAAATTATACCTCTCTTTTCTGAGTATAGTCGACTGTACCACATACAAGTAGTTTCCTTTAAGATTCATATATATAACACCTATGGGGTTATTGTTTCATAATGCTTTGAGCATTTTTAATCCTTCAGGGGGTTTTCATACAGATGTCATTTGAAATTATCTCATACATGTATACGATGATGACATCCATAAGTTGTTTTATCTGAAGTCATTCTAAGATTGCAAGGCCGCTTAAACATCTAAAGATTATGGCATCCACTACAGGGGTATACGTTTCCTCTTAATCAACTGCTGGGATTTGGGAAAATCTTTATGTTAAAACGCGTGCCTTACATCGCAAAAACTCATTATTTGCGTTTCCTTTTATTTAAAGACACCCATTTATAACCTATTGGTTTGACGTCTATGGGTGTTCGAACTGCTGGTTCGAAAACGCTTAGTTTATCGAGCGAATTTAATTGGCATTTAAGTCATCTAGCCATTTTGGCTATTTATGTGCGTACACTCTTGCACAGTTTCCATATACGTAATCTTTTTCGTCGATTACATCTATTGCTATAGCATATTCAAATATATCATTTTACACGTGTTTCATTACGGTTCCATATTGTACTTATTTTGTACATAATTCATCGCGATCTCATATTTGTTTGGTACTAGAGTTTCTTTTAGAACTCCATTAGCCTCTTTTGGGGTTTTGACAACAACCTTCTTTAAGGTTTAGTATGCAACCACTTCTGGGGTTTTGTATGCAACCACTTCTGGGGTTTTGTATGCAACCACTTATGGTGTTTTATGTGCCACCTCTTTTGGGGTTACACCAACTGCGTTACTTTACTCTTTTTGTGTTTGTGGGTTTTATCTTTTTGGAACCGATTTATCTCTCACAATTTATTAATATGATAATCATTTTGTGAGTACTTCCATTCGAGCAGATAAGTTTAAGCTGGTATATGTGACTTTGTCACCTTATTTGTGTTATGAATGCATCTTGTATTTTATTTGTTATTATTTGCAAATACACGCTCTTTCTTTTGGACTTCAAATTTGCATTGACCACTTCAGGGGTCGATATATAATATGATGCATTTTTTTTGTGTTACCAGTCTTTCATTTTCTTGTCTCCCCCTAAGACTGGGAATACGATGTACATATCCCATTTTATATGTTATGGTGGTGCTATTGGTACATAGGCTGCACAACAAAATATATAAAAAAAATGGAAACTTGGTTCTCTTCAGGAGACCAGTTGTAATGGGGAGTATTTGTGATAAGCAGTTGGTTTTGAATTGATATAATCAATCGACGAATTCCGTCTCGACTACGTATGCCTCTCACTATATTTCACATTGTTCCCAACAATGGTCCCTACAATTGGGTTGTCAAAGAACAGTGTTAAACCATGTAAAAAAAAAGAACGTTCCATAGTGTTGGGCATATGCTACATACGGGTAGCTAAAACTCACATGTAACCATGTATGAATGCCACAATCCACACAATTGTACATTTCAATGGTCCCATATAAGAAGGATTCTTTGTAGGAGTTTATTGTTTGGAAGGGTATAAAAATTTATTTGCCACAAAAAAAAACTAACTAGACATATGATAAGGCATTTTGGGAGCAATGTTTTTAGATTACTTAGAGGTGCTAAGGTGCCGATTAGCATGTTTGATTGTTTAGCATATCATGATGCTATCTCGATGACCTATTTGGTCATGCCATGTGGTAAACGTATAAATATTCTCGTAACTTCTGGTTACTCACCATATTTGATTTAATGGAATATTGTAGAAAATTAGTATCATTTCTAGTAACTTCTAATATAGTCTTCTGACCATATTTGCTATACTCCCATACAACATTCATGGTGGCATCATTACAATTTTCTTGGTTATGTATATGATCATAACCTTTGAATTGATCATCATCACATTCATATTAGGGAATGGAGTAGAACCAAAACAAGCTTCACAGCTTTTCATTATTTACTCACTCACATGAGTATAAAATCATTTCATTTTTTTTCATAACTCTTATAATGATTTTGCTACTTTAGGATCATATGTCTCAAGTGTGACAAATGAAAAGAATTTAATCGATTTTTCTTGTAAATAATGTTCTCTTTGCTTACCATAAATTGAGAAGTAGTTGAGTCGTATAAAATTTATCAATCTTATATCTTACGACCTTTATATCGATCATTGTATAGTCATCACATTATTAAAAAAAGGTTGATCTCACTATTAACATGAGTATCATAACAATTTCCTCATTACCATGATCGAGAACTTTACAATGATCACTATATCATTTCATTCACTTCAAGGAATGGATTATAATCGGACAACTTTCATGGTGTCATAATTACAATTTCCTTAACTATGTATATAATCGTGACCTTTTCACAAATCATTATATCATCACATTCACCTCTACGAATGGATTTGAACCACTCAACTTTCGTGGTGGTCGTTTCAAACCTTATATATATATATTTGAGGTTTGACGAATGTGAATTGTTTTATTCAACATTTTCATATAAATAATATTCTCAGCATATAACATCAATTAAGAAGTAATTACATGTCCGAGTTATATAATATTTCTTGATTTAACACCTTACGACCTTCTATAAACTGATCATGAAATTTAGGAAATATGATAATTCAGGCGTGATATCAACCAAATTTGGTTTTTTATTGGCTTTATCCAATTATCTCTATATAAATATTTAATTAAATTTCACAAACAATTATTGTATATGATAAAGACAAGTTATACGATACAAGCCTATAAAAACTAATTATAACATCTAGAAGACAATGCTGTAACCACTTCAGTACGTGTTGTCAAACTTGTAATATCAAAAACCCATGATCCTGAAACTCCATACACATCGATATAAAGTTTTCTTAATTCATTTTGGGGATATAACATACTCACATAACCTTATTTTGTTGTAAATTGTTGTATAATAAGCTTTAACAAAAATCAAATTATAAAAAAAAATTAAAGGTCGAATTTGTAAAGCATTAAAAAGAACGACCCATAGGAAACTCAAATCACATACATAGTGAAAGTTAAAACGTGGTTAACAAAGACAAGGCTAATGGAAGTCCACCAACTACTTTGAATTAAATTTAATGATTTCATCTATGGTACCCATAATTTAGAATAATTTTTCATTTTGTTAACATATACCACTCAATTTATGAAAACCAATAATACGATATCTGAGATAATGGATACCACTAACTAGTTCACTTTTTTTTTTGAAAGAAAACTAGTTCATTTTCTAGTAACTACAGTCTACATAAAATAAATAATCATAGCATCATATAATGTATAGCATCATGTAAATGTTTACTAATTGTCAGGTCTAACAACCTGATGAATGATTAAATACTTAATTAAAAATATTCAACTAATGAGCTTTTAAAATATTAGTTACCTCATTTAAATATCTATTGAATAGGGGACTGAGACCCAAACTTTGTTTTGTTTTCTATGATAAAAGTTAATTTTCAAAAACTAAAGAAAATAGTTCACCTTATTCGATTCTTTTGAAAATTATTTAATGTTTTAACTTTTAACTTTAATCAAGCTTCAGTTACGAACTTTTAAAAATATTTAATGTTTCAATCAAACTTCAGTTACGAAATCCCCTTTTCTAAAACAAAATAGCATTTATAGCTATATAATTGAATGCAATAAATAATATTACGGTTTCATGATAGTAATAACAACCAATTAACTTTGTTCTTTTAGTTTCTATATTCATAAATCTCTAAACAAATATTGTATAGCATTTAAAAGACAAGAAATTGTAATTTGCAAAAGTTATTTCAATAAAAAAAACCATTAGGTATATTCTGTAGGCATCAAGTACACGAGACTTTCAAAACATTGTTGTTCCCTAAATTACAATATTGATGGATAACCAATAGGGCTATGAAAATATACATTCTTAAATCATAAATTATAGGTGTATATCCATAAATATATACTACATACTTAATTTTTATGTTAAACAAAATGATTAGAACCTTAGAATCAAAATTATATAATAACTATAATAAACAAGTAAACCGAAAACTAAAGATATGGATACCATAATGCAACTTAATGTGCAAATCAGTTACTTTTTTCTAAAATAAGGGTCTATCATAAACAAGGCAAGACAAGTTATGATAACAAACTAAAAACTTTTAATCTTTAGGTTTGATGTGTGTATGTAGACAAATACGAGAGTGTGTGTGCACATATAGACAGGAAAAACGAATAATTAAATCTTATAAGAAATCCAGTATGAACATACCGACGAAATCAAACATTAGAGTAGAAAATATGAACAAGCCACAATTGTTCGCAAAGAATCAGATAACCATAAGATAAGTTAAGAAACATACCGACCGATCATTTTAAATATTTGAAATCATAGTCATCTAGCAACATATTTTCTATATTACACATAATAGTTACTGTAGGGAATTTGAATTCAATATCATAACTAATATAATACTTCTAAACAAATATTGTTGCACACTTTAATCAAATTCATACTTTAATTTGTAAACACTAGTAATTAGAATTAGAATACATACCGGATGATAAAGAGACATTGATATCAAAGACTTGAAGTGGTCATTAGAGATGGTAACCAACTTAGTTACAAAACATTAGCACCATGCTATTTCGATTGGTTGTTCTTTGTTGCGGCTTGTTGATCTTTAATATAAAATCAGAATATCGACTTTCAACTAAGCAGTTGGGAAGAAATAATTAAAGTTTCTAGAGAGCACTTTCGTGCTGATAACGTGTTGTAAAATAACGGTCTATTAGCAACATGAGAACAAGACTATAGAGATCAAGTAGAAAAAGAGAATATGGAGAATGTGAATTCTTATTCATTGAGTTGTAAACATGTAATACAAAAGAACTATATATATAGTGTTCTTATATTAATACAAAGATAATCAATAGATGGTGGTTATATATGTGGAGAGTCACCACATTATGGTGCATTCATAACAGATCAAAGAATAAATAAAAGTTATTTATAATCATTTTTAAGTAAAATGAAAAAAAAAAGGAGATGGGACAAACACTTACAAAACCTTTAATTTATATCCGTACAACGTTAACAAAGTGGTGGGCTGAAATAGTGGAATGTCAAAATGGACCATTGGGCTGATTAATTAATTACGTGGGCTGAGCCAGAAGATAGGAAACCATCATTTAATTTAATATATTTAATTTAATTTAATGCATATATAGGGGAAGATTCATTTGACAAGAAATTTAATGTGAGATGAAAAAGAAGAAATGACATATTAGTAAAATACTATTTTATTTATAACTTATATCATTTATTTTTCTCTGTTTAATTAATTTGTCAACTACTCATTAATTATCTTACATATAATCTACAAAACCTACACATATCAAAATTTTCCTATATTTACCCTACACATTATATAATTTTATCCTACACAGTCGAAATTAATCCTGCACACCTCGAAATATATCCTACACAACTCGTAATTTATCATACACAACTAGTAATATATTCTACACTTTAAATTAAGTTGTTTTTTTTTAATTTGGGAAAAATATATATTTTGAAAAGGAGTTACAATTTAATTTAGTTAGTTATTAAAGGGGAAGAATACAAATTAATGATTTACGTAAGTTTACCAATATACCCTTATATTAAAATTAAATGCAAATATTAAATGAAGTAAAATGAAGCATTCTTATTGGTTTAAACTTCTTCTTTTTTCTTCTTATAAAAAAATTCTTCTCATTTAAACCCTCCAATATATATATATATATATATATAGAGAGAGAGAGAGAGAGAGAGAAAGTATAATGTACAAAAGCCCTTATCATACTTCACGTACGTGACAAGCCTGTCCGTCAGATATATGTGATTATCACGCATGGAACACATTATCACGCATGGAACTGAGCATGTAACACATTATCACGCATGGAAAGATTATCACGCATGGAACAAGCTGCTGAAAATAATCACGCATGTGTTAAATAATCACGCATACAATAAATCACGCTTTTAATCCACGGCCAGGATTGTCGCGTACGTGAAGTATGATAAGGGCTTTTGTATGTTAACCGCTCTCTATATGTATGTATATATATATAATTAGAAATTAGAAAGTCACCATAAATAGTAATTTTATTTTTTTAATGATATATCGCTTTTTTAATATGTTTATTATTTCATTTCAATATTATAATAAAGTTTATTATTGTATTTACTTTTAACCTTAAATATATTAAAAATATTATTTTTATAATCGCAATACCGGTACTGTAACGAGCCAAACCAATATCAACCGAACAACACCGGTACCGGTATGAGAATTCGTTTTTATGGATTTCAATTGATGTAAAAATGAGTTGATTGTTGTGCCGAGTGTCAGTATCGTTACGGTACTGTAATCAACCGAACCGATACTGACTTAAAGCCCGTCATAAAGCGCCGAGGAATCCAACTTGTATATATATAATTGGAAAGTGATCATGAATAGTAATTTGATTTTTATAATAGCATATATAGTGTTTTCCATACTTTTATCATTCGGTCTCGACTATTCAAAGTTCTGTCTATTTCACCGATAGGCAAGTCGTACCATCAAAAAGTGTCATACTTTGCGTGATGTCATCTAGATGAAAATCTTCTCAACTGGAATGAAGTTAAGGCATACCTTAAAGTTGCCAATGTCACTAAAGCTACTGGGGATCTATACTAATCCAATGCCACAACATCAAGGTGGACAAGTCACCACTCAGGGGCCTACACCGGTACAAACTAATCCAGGACTTTCTGCTAGCGCTAACACCATCCGAGCTTGCACTATAACAACCCTTAAAAATGCCCTAAAACAATCCGTAATTGAAAAACCGAACTCACGTAACGTTATTTAGTATGAAAATGAAAACAAATAAAAATTATAGGTCTGTCGCGGGCTGTAACATACTAAGGGGAAACCTGCCACGAGGCGCGAAAGGGCTATAACTTTCCGGTCACATCTTGGGACACGTGTCGTCCACATGTCACACCTACATTGATGACTAGTCACACCTAAGACCTAGCTAGAAGGTCTCGCGGGCCGCGAGAGGATTAGCTTGTGGTTGTCGTGGGCCGTGAGAGGGTCTTAAAACACCTATAAATTGAGCATTTCACCAGCATTTCACCTGCAGTTCAACTCATTCACTTTCTTTCTTTCACTCTACATATTCTGCTCGAAATTATACCCCTGTTTTCACAAAGCTCTGCACCGTTGTAAATGTTTTAACCCCTGATCACTGATTCGGTACCCTGTCCGATCGATCTTGAACCCAGCAACAGATGTCAAGGCTCTGGCTGATAAAGGTTATGCTTTGTAAACTACGTTGGGGTTCTGATCTAGTGTTGTATTAATAAAGTTAATTGGGTTATTATATTAACACGCGTGCATCATATATTTTTATTAGGAACTCATGAAAATCACCAGAAAATATTATCAAGAAGCTTATAGTAAAACCTAAGTTTACAAAGTGAGTCATTCTCTCTTTTTACCAAATTACTTTACAAAACCTCAAATGTTTTTCAGTTATACTTACAGGGATTAAGTCTTTGTATTCTACAAATTACTGCAGGTATTATGTGGTTTTGTATATATTACTTGATAACCTTCACAATTGGACAATGGGTTAGCCAATGTGTGATATAACCATAGTCACAGATCCGTCGAGTGACAAGTACTTTGGAGAGTTTATATTAGATATAAACATTGTAATTACCCTTAATACTGTAAAGTTATAACAATCAATATATTTTTTATAAAATGGAA
Organism: Helianthus tuberosus; assembly: GCA_030545235.1. Classification (NCBI taxonomy): domain Eukaryota; kingdom Viridiplantae; phylum Streptophyta; class Magnoliopsida; order Asterales; family Asteraceae; genus Helianthus; species Helianthus tuberosus. The sequence goes on from CM060363.1 coordinate 65,934,348, forward strand.
TGAACTCGCCAGTATTTCTTGCTGATAAAATATTTTCAAAACGCGTTTCAGGTAACTTGATGTGAAGCTATTACAAGCCAGCTATGGAACACTGAAGACGTAAATAAAGTGGCTACATTTACCTGAATAAAAGAAAGAAGTTTATATTTTCAGCAATTAGGGTTTATCCCTATAAAATACATTATAAATGGAGTATGGGTTTTAGCCCATTTGTTTAATATAAAAATATTTGGTGTTTTACAAACTCTGAAATTATTTCCTAACTACGATCCTAATAATTTAATTCCGCTGCAAATTTAATTAGCACAAATACCACCGGTCAGGCTCGCGGCTCCCGCTCCCAGGGTGGGGTCGGGGGTTGCGACATAAGGTGGTATCAGAGCCACTGGTTTAAGCCATTTAAGTTTTCTTTTATACCTAAATTTTAAACAATTATGTTAGGAAATTTATGTAAATAACTTATGTGCTATTTTGTGTAAATAAATTTTAATATTTATATTATGATTTTATTGTTATTTTGACAATTTTTGAGTTCATAGTATGAGTTATCAAAATACATCTGACGCCTATCGTCACATGTCCAATTCTCCAATGGACGAAGGACCATCCGAAATTGCACCCGGATACGAGGATGATACCGAGGAACCTTTTGTTTTTAGAGAAAAATATGAGGAAGACTTTCCACCTAAGAAAATGGGATGGTTGAATAAGGAAAAGAGAGAAAAGAGGAGAAAAAGGAAAAACCAACAAGTAACAATAACCTTAGTTGATGGAACTGCCCAGATTCCAGTAACTAGACCTCTGTGGGAGGAACTGGATAGGAGACTAGCTAATATCGATATGTTCCGTACCACAGAAAATGAGCTCGAGCTTAATCGTGTAGCAGAACCAGAACCTCAGTTATTACCTTTATATCCAGAGCAACCCATAGTACCAATCCTAATGTACCTAGAACCAAATCAAGAAAATCCATTGCCAATACCAGCTTTCAACCCTAATGAAACACCCAGGTTACCAGCACCAAACCCACTAGAACAATGGTGTACTAATGACTGGGCATTTCAAGACCTGATGAACGACCTATATCCTTACATGCCATACGGAGAACCCATACCAGCTTACAACGAGCCCATACCAGCCATATTACCACCCATGAGTTAGGAAAATGTAGCGGAACTTTGCCACTATGGTGAAGATCTGATTGAGGAATGAAATAGGATACGCTGCATAGGAGAAAATCTCGTCTGGAAATACGACGAGAGAGAACATCTCATCTGAATATATATATCTATATATATATATGTGTGTGTGTGTGTGTGTGTGTATGTATGTTTATATGTATGTATGTATATATCACTTATATATATATATATATATATATATATATGTATCGGCGCATAGAATTACTAACGTTTAGAATTTCAGTTGTAATTTGTATTGATGCATAATATATATGAAAAAGAGTAGAACGTCGTAATGTTAGACGATTTTGGTTCAATATGTTTGAATATCTGTTTGTTTAAATTATTCTATTATATTAACACATGATAATGTTTGCAATTCAGAAGTCAAACGAAGTAAATCAGGAAGTTCAGAATAATAAAGATAACGAGAACCAAGTGGATAAAAGTGCTATATAACACATAGTAGCCCAAGGAATAATAGATGCTATGCCATTTATTATCGATGCTATTAATAAAAATCCAGTAAACGACAATAATGTAGTAGGAAGTAAACGTACACACACCGAGCTAAGTCACAATGTAAATGGAGATAACGGTATCCTTATCAAGTGAGATTCCAGGATCCAACGAGTTTGACGGAGCTTTGGTCCCGAGATAACCAGTTCGGTGATAAGAAATTAGTAGAAGTAGAAAACGACACCAAACAAGTCAATTTAATCTGGTTTCTATTAATGATTCAAAATTACATACCTGTGAAACCAGCTGGACAGCATCTCCCCTCACGGAACCAAAAGGTTGTCCAAATGGGAAACCCTACATCCCTATATATAGGCAATACCCATCCGCCCGAATGACCAATGTCCATCCGTCTGGATGGACTTAACATTACATGAACCTATATGGACGAATGGGGTTTAAGGGATGAACATGCTGTCCATTCGTCCTGATGGCTCATCCGTTCGAATGGACTTTGTTCCATACGAAACCCTATTCGTTATTCACATTATTCTATACAATATTCAACACACGCTCTATCTAGCTATTCGCATAGTGGCGGACATACACAATATGCACTAACAGATCCCCCCTTGGCCGTCATTGTCGAATTGTCACTTTGAAAACCTTGAGCCGTTTTTTGAATATTCCGCAACTTCAATCAGGCATCTTGAAATCTTCAATAAATTCCCCCTTGATTGATGATCCGGGTTTGCTTTGACAATGTTGAACACAAATTCCCCCTGAAATGAATCTTCAGGTCTTTGTTTGCACAGTTCAGAACTCCTCCTCTGATTTGCTAAACTGCAATCTTCACGAATAATCATCAACTTGAAATTAATCAATGCAGCTTCTCAGTTTCAACTTTAACCACATCCGCATTCGGTTTTTGATATAGCATTTCAGCACCATCGATTACGCATTCCACCTGCTTAATCTGTTTATTGTACAAAAACCCAACCGCAATTGATAGAAACTTCAAATACCCCACTAGTTAATGTCAAATCAATGATTACCCCTGAAAATCTGAAATCCCATCTTCCGTGATCAACTTTAAGCACCTTCAAGAATGATAGATCCGTATAAACAATATTCTCCACAATCAGCAAATCTTCATCGAATAACGAATTATCTTGTAACGTATACTGATCTCCGAAGCATTCGTCCACAATCAGATCCATCTTCTTAGACAATCTAGATTTCAGAAGCTTTCATCCACAATCAGATTCACATTCCCAGAAAATCTGAAGTCGGAACCACCCCAATACTGTTGCGTTGTCACGAATTTCAAAAATACTGGAATTTCAATATATTCTATGAAATTTTTATTCCCCCTCATTTTTTCAAATTCTGACGTGTTATCACTTAATTCCCCCTCAAACTGAGCAATTCAGTCTTCTGTTATCTCTGAAAAACTTGACTATTCTGAGAATATGACAATTTCTGCCTCGAACGTCAGTTTTTCATCTACGCGGATTTAACGTTACGACCCATAAATAGTCAGATACCCCAGATGATAAACATTCTGCACCAGTATCATGACTACTCCACTAATTTCCACAATCTGTGATCGCATCATCAAATATGATTACTGAACTTTGGAACGAATAAACTTGTTAATCCTGAATGTTCATTTGTGCAAACCAACAATGCTAATCCGTCTGAACCAAGAGGTCTATCCGTGCGAAGCTACAAATTCTCATTCGTAAAATTTGACAATTTCTTCATTCGTCCGTATAGGTAGTTGCCCATCTCTCCGGATATGCAAATGTCTATCCATCCGGATAGGTGTCTGTCCATCCGTTCGGATGGGTTCATCCGTTCGAACATGTCTGAACCTCTTAAGAACATTCCCAATCACATTTTTCGATCCAAAATCCTTATTTCTTTGAATTTCATGATGAAACTTCATAGGATTATGCGAAAATCAATTCCGAATCTAATGAAGTCTTCAATTTCAATTTCTATCCGTGAATTGACCTTCAATTTACTGTTTATTCGATGTTTTATGTCCAAACCTCCTCAAAATCCAAAAATAATGAGCGTAGGTGATTCAATCAACTGTTAGATCGATTGAATCGGTACTGTAGCTCTGATACCAATTGAGATTCCAGGATCCATTGAGTTTGATGGAGCTTTGGTCCCGAGATAACTGGTTGGGTGATAAGAAAGGAGTAGAAGTCAAAAACGACACCAAACAAGTTAATTTAATCTGGTTTCTATTAATGATTCTAAATTACATACCCGTGAAACCAGTTGGACAGCATCTCTCCTCACGGAACCAAAAGCTTGTCCAAATGGGAAACCTTACATCCCTATATATAGTCAATACCCATCTTCCCGAATGACCAATGTCCATCCGTCCGGATGGACTTAACATTACATGAACCTATATGGACGAATGGGGTTTAACGGATGAACATGCTGTCTATTCGTCCGGATGGCTCATCCGTCCGAATGGACTTTGTTTCATACGAAACCTTATCCGTTATTCACACTATTCTATACAATATTCAACACACGCTCAATCTAGCCTATTCGCATAGTGGCAGACATACACAATATGCACTAACATCAAGGCTCCGATTCCAAAATGAAATAAAACCATCTCTTATGTTTGTTCTTACAAAGAATTCTTATCGTGCAAACCAATAGAATTCTCAGGCAACGAAAGAGCTATTTCAGCCTTACGGTGGATAGAGAAGACTGAAGCAGTCTTAAAAATTAGCAAATGCAATGATGAGAATAAAATCATGTATGCTTCTAATCTTTTCAAAGGTGAAGCATTAGAGTGGTGGAATACCATTCTACAATCAAGAGGAAGTGACATGGTCTATAATATGGAATGGTACAACTTTAAGAAAATAGTTGAAAAGAAATTATGTCCTCCTCATGAAAAGGAGGAGATTGCTAATAAATTTCTGAATCATAAAATGATTGGGGTAAATTGTAGGGAATTTACAACCAAATTCTTTGAGTATGCTAGAATAGTACCAACATTAGCCTCGCCAGAACCAGTGTTAATCTCCCGTTATATCTGGGGATTAATTAGTGAGATCAGAGATATGGTCAAAGCAGCTAGGCCACAAACAATTGAACAAATAGTAGAGCTTGCTAATACTCTGACCGATGGACTGATACGCACACAGGAAGAAAACCAGAAAAAGAATCTAACTCAAAGGATTACCCAGGAACTACGTTCTGGTAATTCCTATCGTGGGAAATGAGCAGGTTCATCTTCTTCACCCTGTTGTAAGTTCTGTAAAAGGAAGCATTCAGGAAAGTGTGTTGTGTCCTACAACTTCTGCAAGATGTCAGAACATAAGGAAGAAGACTGTAGGAAGAAATCTAACGCCAGAATATGCTACAACTGCGGAGAGGCAGGTCATATACGACCAAATTGTCCAAAACTAGTTATAGCAGCAAACAACAAAGCAAAGGAAACAGAAGGACCCAAGAAGAATGCCAGAGCATTCGTACTAAAATCCGGGCTAAGATGATACCTGATATAATTGTCGGTACGTTTTTAGTTAATGATGTTTATGCTAAAGTATTATTTGACTCTGGTGCAAACCAAAGTTTTATAAATACTTCTTTTTGCAAATTTCTCAACCAATCATTAACTAAACTTCATCAAGAATATACAGTGGAGACGGCAAATGGAAATTCTATCAAAATAAGAAAAATCCTTCAGAAAGGAAAGATAGAAATTTTAGGTCATAAGTTTACCGCAAACCTGTTACCAATGAATCTAGCCGGGTTCGATATTGTATTAGGAATGGATTGGTTGGTACAATCTTGCACAAATTTTATGTGATCAAAATTATGTAGAAGTTTATACGCCAACTGGCGAAAGGATCACAATCAAGGGAGATAAGCCGATAAGGTCAACAAAGTTTATCTCTGTAATGAAAGCTGCATGCTACGCACAAAAAGGAGGAATGGTGTATATGATTTCAGCAATCATTAGTACTAAAGGAAAAAAGTTAAAAGATATTCCAGTAGTATCTAATTTCTCAGACGTCTTTCCAGAAGAGTTACCTAGACTACCGTCAGGTCGTGAGGTTGAATTTAGAATTCACCTGATACCAAGAACTGCACCGATTGCCAAAGCACCCTATCGTCTAGCACCAACCGAGATGCAGGAACTAAAGAAACAGTTAGACAAATTATTAGAAAAAGGTTTTATACAACCTAGTTCATCGCCATGGGGAGCACCTGTGCTATTTGTCAAAAAGAAAGATGGGTCAATGCGTATGTGTATTGATTACAGGGAATTGAATAAGATTACGATTAAATATCGGTATCCACTACCGATAATCGATCATCTATTCGATCAACTTAAAGGGGCTCGATTCTTTTCTAAAATCGATTTACGCTCAGGATATCATCAACTGAAAGTACAGGAAGAGGACATTCCTAAAACTACTTTCCGAAATAGGTATGGCCATTATGAATTTACACTCATGCCATTTGGTTTAACCAATGCATCAGCTGCATTTGTGGACATGATGAACATGATAACCATACATGGATAAATTCCTAATTGTTTTTATAGTTGATATACTAATTTATTCCAAGAGTAAAGAAGAGCATGCCGAGCATTTACAAGTACTTCTAACACTATTGAGAAAAGAGAAACTTTATGCTAAATTCTCAAAATGTGAATTTTGGTTACAAGAAGTGCAATTTCTTAGACATTTAGTTAATCATAAAGGAATTCATGTGGATCCAACAAAGATCAAAGCCATTACCAAATGGAAAGTCCCGAAATCACCAACAGAAGTAAGCAATTTTCTTGAATTGGCAGGATATTATAGACATTTCATTCAAGATTTTTCTAGAATAGCCATTCCATTAACCAAACTAACATGCAAGTCAGTTAAGTTTGAGTGGGGACCAAAACAGGAGGAACCATTTAAGATTTTGAAGCAAAGATTAACTAACACACCAATACTTGCTTTGTAGTCTATTGTGATGTATCCAAGTTAGGATTTGGATATGTGTTGATGCAAAGTCAAAAGGTAATTGCTTATGCCTCTAGACAACTTAAGAAACATGAAGAAAATTATACAACACATGATCTAGAACTAGGAGCAATAATTTTTGCCCATAAGATTTGGAGACACTATCTTTACGGTAGTTAGTTCATTGTCTTCACAAATCATAAAAGTTTAAGGTACGTTTTCGGGCAAAAGGAATTAAACAGGAGGTAAAGACGCTGGATGGAAATCCTTAGCGATTATGATTGTGATATCCAATACCATGCTGGAAAAGCTAACGTAGTAGCCGATGCTTTAAGTCGAAAGTATCATGAGAAGCAAAAAGGGTACGTGCTCTCAGACTAAATCTGCAGGTAGATTTAAATGAACAATTGAAAAGATACAACAAACAACAATCAAGGATGATGCTGAAGGTTTGAAGGGAATGATTAAAGAATTAGAAAAAGAAGCAGATGGAATTTGGAGATTTCATAAGAAAAGGATTTGGGTACCTATTCAAGGAAACCTACGAACCCAAATCCTAGAAGAAGCTCATAAATCTAAGTATACGATGCATCCTGGAAGTGACAAGATGTATCAAGACTTAAGAAAGAACTTTTGGTGGATAGGATTGAAAAAGGACATAGCAAATTGTGTTGCTAAATGTTTAACCTGTTCACAGGTTAAAGCTGAACATTAGAAACCTTCAGGATTACTTCAGCAATTGGAAATGCCAATTTGGAAATGGGAATTGATAAAAATGAACTTTGTTACCAAATTACCCAAGACCCGAAAAGGTAATGACACAATCTGGGTGATTGTGGATAGATTGACTAAATCTGCACATTTCTTACCAATGAAGGAAACTTTCAGTATGGAACAATTAGCTAAGTTGTATGTGAATCAAATAGTTTCATTACATGGAATCCCTTTATGTATTGTATCTGACAGAGATAGTCGTTTTACTTCTCATTTCTGGACAAGTTTCCAAAAGGCAATGGGAACCAGATTAAATTTAAGTACAACTTATCATCCACAAACAGACGGACAAAGTTAAAGGACAATTCAGACTATGGAAGATATGCTTAGAGCCTGTGTAATAGATTTCGGAGGAAGTTGAGACGAACATTTACCTTTAATAGAATTTTCTTACAACAATAGCTTGCATATAAGCATCAATGCTACACCATTTGAAGCACTCTATGGACGGAAATGCTGAACACCTGTATGTTGGGCGGAAATTGGTGAAAAACAATTATCAGGTCCTGAAATTGTACAGAAAACGGCTGACAAAATAAATCAAGTCAAGGAGAGACTGAAAACAACACGAGACCGTCAAAAGAGTTACGCAGATAACAGACGCAAACCACTAGAGTTTCAAGTTGGAGACAAGGTACTATTAAAAGTCTCACCATGGAAAGAAGTTGTCAGATTTGGTAAGAAAGGAAATCTAAGCCCAATGTATGTTGTACCTTTTGAAATTATCAAACGAATAGGGCCAGTAGCTTATCAGCTACAGTTGCCAGAAGAGATGACCGGAGTACATGATGTATTTCATGTATGTAACCTAAAGAAATGCTTAGCCGATAAATCATTGGTAATATCTCTTCAAGATATAGAGGTAAATGAAAAGCTTAAGTTTGTAGAAAAGCCAAAACAAATTGAAGATAGAAAGATCAAGAATCTCAAGCATAAGAGAATAGTTCTGGTCAAAGTAAAATGGGATTCGAAGAGAGGACCAGAATACATATGGGAACTAGAATCTGAAATGAAAAGGAAGTATCCTTACCTATTCTAGTGAATCTCGAGGACGAGATTAAAAACAAGGTAGGGAGGATATAACAACCCTAAAAAATGCCCTAAAACACTCTGTAATTGAAAAACCGAACTCACGTAACGTTATTTAGTTTGAAAAAAATAAAAATTATAGGTCTGTCACGGGCCGCAACAGACTACTGGGAAACCTTTCGCGGGGCGCCGAAGGGCTATAACTTTCCGGTCACATCTTGGGACACGTGTCGTCCACGTGTCACCCCTACATTGATGACTAGTCACACCTAAGCCCTAGCTAGAGGGTCTCGCGGGCCACGATAGGATTAGCTTGTGGTTGTCACGGGCCACGAGAGGGTCTTAAAACACCTATAAGTTGAGCGTTTCAACTGCAGTTCAACTCGTTCATTTTCTTTCTTTCTCTCTACATATTCTGCTCGAAATTATACCCCTATTTTTCACAAAGCTCGACCCCGTTGTAAGTGTTTTAACCCCTGATCACGGATTCGATGCACTGTCCGATCGATCTTGAACCCAGCAACGGATGTCAAGGCGCTGCCTGATAAAGGTTATGCTTTGTAAACTACGTTGGAGATTTGATCTCGTGATTTATTGATAAAGTTGAATTGGATTATTATACTAACACGCTTGCATTGGGAACTCAGGAAAATCACCAGAAAATATTATCAGGAAGTTTATAGTAAAACCTAAGTTTACAAAGTGAGTCATTCTCTCTTTTTACCAAATTGCTTTACAAAACCTCAAATGTTTTTCAGTTATACTTACAGGGATTAAGTCTTTGTATTCTACAAATTACTGCCGGTATTATGGGATTTTGTATACATTACTTGTTAACCTTCATAATTAGACAATGGGTAAGCCAATGTGTGATATGACCATAGTCATAGATCCGTCGAGTGACAAGTACTTTGGAGAATTTGTTAGATATAAACATTGTAATTACCCTTAATATTGTAAAGTTATAACAATCAATATATTTTTTTGTAAAATGGAATGAGCTCGCCAGTATTTCTTGTTGATAAAATATTTTCAAAACGCATTTCAGGTAACTTGATGTGAAGCTATTAGAAGCCAGCTATAGAGCACTGAAGGCTTAAATAAAGTGGCTATAGTGACCTGGATAAAAGAAAGAAGTTTATATTTTCAGCAATTAGGCTTTATCCCTATAAATACATTATAAATGGAATAGGGGTTTTAGTCCATTTATTTAATATAAAAATATTTGGTGTTTTGCAAACTCTGAAATTATTTCCTAATTACGATCCTAATGATTTAATTCCGTTGCAAATTTAATTAACACCAGTACCACCGGTCAGGCTCGCGGCTCCCGCTCCCAGGGTGGGGCCGGGGGTTGCGGTATGCACTGCCGCTCGAAGAGAGACGCCTGTGAGACCCTCTCAATTTCTTTCATTCGAAGGAGGTTTTGAGAATTCAAAAGTGCGAAGTCACTTTCTTTGTCCCTAGGAATCTAAGTTCCAAAAGCAGACGAAATCACTATAGAACCGGACCTCCTCGTTGCTACTCAATTCATTACCAGGAAGAGGCAAATTCGCTTTTTCAGTAAGCCTTATTAGCTAGTAAGGGTGGGTTGAAAAGGTAAAGAAGGAAGAATGGATTCAAACGAATGCATGGGCAGGTGAAATGAGCCCTTTTTTTTGAATCCCCTCGTCACTTACTAGTGAGCTAGGGATGCCTCTCATTCCTCTTCCCCTATTTGACAACCTTATCTCGTTCGGATGATTCTCTGAAACCCTCCTTAACTAAGAGATAGAAAGGCAAAGGGAAGTTCGGAAAAGCCTAGCAGACGGGACTATTAACCGCTTTCTATTAAGACCTTAACACCATCCTTACCCCTCTACGAAAGATTTAGCCCTCTTTATAAGAGGAAAGCTATCAGGTTCCACATCTTAAATAAATGCATGACCAGATTGGAAGCACGGAGGTTCATTCACAATGGGACACCTCACCCAAACATGATGCATGATAGAAGATATCGAGCACAAAATGGAGTTCCCCTCTTGGGTGAGTCTATTTCAATATTGTAATAGATTGCTACTATATTTACTTTTAATCTTAAACTTATTTCTTTAATTTTAACTTTTAATGATTTTTTTTTCATATTACTGATACTATTTGAAACAATATCATTACCGTACCGTATAACATCAATATAGTTTTTTTATTATTAGCGTCATCATGTGCTTATTATTTTGTACGATTCGATAAAAGTTCTATTCGAACAGGCCATAGATAGCATATTTTTTTATCATCACAAATTGAACATATATCAACCAAACAACACTAGTAACGGTGCCGTATTCGTTTTTACAGTTTTCTCAACATGGCAATATAAAATTCATTGAACACAAAGTTATATTCGCAATAAAGTATTTTTTTTGGTATCGTAAGCTATATAAGCTATATCGAGTGTCTATATGATACCAGTATCGTAACAGACCGATATCGACCGAACAACACTGATACCGGTACAAGTATTCATTTTATTGTTTTCAATAGATGTAAAACACGTGTCCATTGGCGATGATTGATATGCTGAGTGCCAATATCGTAGTGGTAATGTAATGTAATGTAATGTAATGTACCAGACCGATAATGACCAAAGGCCCGCAGCAAAGCGCACGTGAATCCCACTACTGCTAATTTAAAAGACGAGTTTTGATCAGTTTTGTGTAGAGGTGTATAAAAGATCCGAATCTGATCCAAAAATAATTCGATACTTATCCGATGGGGAAACCGGATTTTATAAAACCGGATACAATCCGGTAGGATCCAATCCTAATTTCAAATTTTTTTTTCCGGATCTTCTCGCATCGGATCCAATCCGGATTTAAAAAATCCGGTTTCCTACTTTTCATATAAATTTTATTGAGTTTATCTTATTAATGTATTATTTACTTAGCATATTTTCTTATCAAGCTATGTTATATTACTTGTAAAAATCTATAAAGATAAACTTCGGTGAGTTTATTTATTAATTTTTATATATTTTTAATGAATTTATTTTATATAACTAATAAAAAGTTCAAAAACAAATAATATATGATTTTTAGTTTAAATTATATATTTACTAGGTTAGTTCCCCGTATGTTACACGGGTTGAACAATTTAAACTATTTAATAAATATTTATTGTAAATACAAACTAAAGAGGAAGACATTTATATACTAATTGACATAAATAAGTTAATATAAAGATGATGTATGTTAGTATTATAAAATTTATCAGAGAAGAATGTAATCAAACTGTCGCTAAAAATAATACAAAAATAAATATATTATGTAATACGTTTTATTGTATTTACGTATTACATTACATTACATTTAAATTTAATGATAAATAAAATGATAGAATGGATGTAAATTACAAAGACACTCAATGTTTAAAAAAAAGATGTAACATGAAAAATGATAATTTACGAATATTTTCATTAAATGTATTATTTGAAGATTTGGAAAGTTGTTACTAAGATTTCAGGATTTTTTTTTAATTAGGATTAACTATTACCAAGATTTCAGGATTATTTTTTTAATTTAGGATTAACTATGAAACTAAAGAGATAAGTAAACCAATGTGTGACACGTGTCATTTATTGGAACCATCTAATTTTCTGTTTTCCCACCTCTTTTGTACAGTTATCTTATATTAATTAAATACTAAATTAATATTAAATTGTACCCTAGTTGGAATTGGAAATAAAATCCTTCTATTTATCTAACAAAGTATTATCTTCGAATTTAAAGTTGTTAATTTAAGATAAGATGTTTTTAATTTTTCTTTAGGAAAATAGAAAATAGATGACTCCAATGAATGATACGTGTCACATATTAGTTTATTTATAGTAGAAGTTTGGTATATAAAATTACATTTATTCAACACGTACAATACACGGGGTTCCTTAAAGTTTTTCTTTTATTTAATATGTCAAATTATATAATAAAATAAAATAAAGAATTTCAAATAATGTCACGTGACATCCTCTCCTTTAATCTTACAATTTTAATTTATATAGTATTTTATTTTAATATAATTTTTAATTACTAATACGTGTTTTATATTCATAAATCTATTTTTTTTCATCAATTGGTTGTTCGATAAATGAATATGTTTTTTTTTGTTCTGGTGCTATATTTTTGTTATAATAATCTAAATATATTAGTAGTAGATTACGTTTGAAGTTGATAAGGTATTAACCATTTGAAGTTGATTATGTTTTTAAAGTGATTTTTCTACTTTGAAATTATAAACTTATCTTTACTATAAAATATAGAATTTATAAACATTTGCTTTTATATGTTTTTTAAACGGATAAATAATAATAAAATTAAATTGATATGTGAAGGGAGATTAGATTTCAGGAATATTATTATTATTATTATTATTATTATTATTATTATTGTTATTATTATTATTATTATTATTATTATTATTATTTTGAATTTAGGATTAACTATGAAACTAAAGGGATTATATTTTAGGAGGGAAAATAGATTTCTAGATACTCTCATTGATTGACATGTGTCTCAAATTGGTTTACTTTATTATATGTATAGATTTGTTTTATATGTTTTTTTAATACGAAAACCGGATTTTTTTTTTATAAAATCCGGTTCCGATAATCCTATCTGGGTGTATAGATCGAGTTTTATGGACCTTCGAACCGGACAAAATCCGATTTCACAATCCGGTTTTGATCATTGTTTGACTTTATCCAGATCAAATAAAATCCAATTCGGTTAAAAAAAATCCTATTTGTGCACCTCTAGTTTTGTGAGAATCGGTTTCAAACAGGTTTCCCTTTACATCCCTACATATGCTCCATAACCAACTTTCCTCTGGTGAATATTTAGAATCTTGTGACCATATTTTTGTGTCTTGCCACTTCACACAAATTATATGGCAGATTGTTGCACAATGGGTTAAAATCCCTCTAATACTTGCTTTTGGCTTCAAGGATATCCTAGATCTCCATCATTCTATTCCAGGGGGTATGAAGAAAAAGAAAGTAAGTCATTCCATTATTCAAGTGGTCATATGGTGCATTTAGAGGATGCACAATGAAGTGATTTTTAATCAAGCGAATCCGGAGATCGGAAGGGTAGTGGAAGAGGTTAATCGCTAAGTTTCTTATGGGTCAAGAATCAGTCGAAAGAGCCTGAGTGGACTTGGAGCGGCAGGAGAATTTTTAACTTTTGAACTAATTTTTTGTGTGGTTTCGGCCTGTTGGTGTGTTTTCGTGTCGTTTCACTGTGTAAATTTGGTGCCTAGCACCTTGCTAGGTCAATAAAATAGTTCTTCTATTGGCCGTTCAAGAAAAAAGTTATAGGCTATAATTGGTTGAGGGTTTCCTCAATAAGTGGATGCTTCGTGACATCCAATGACTTCCCATTTTTTTCGTTTGTTTTAATGTACACACACGCAAAGGGATGTTAAATCAAGAAAGGCAATGGTGGAAAGTGTGTTAGCCTCCAATCCGTATGACTTGAGTGTGTCTGGTTCCAACCTTTTTTTGGAAACAAATTGCAAACTTTTTATAAAATCTTTTCACGCTTATTTCCAAGGGAGACTCTTCAAAGTATACATTTTTAAATAAAATCGTTTTATAAACAATTCTCGTAATATACACTAAACTCCCTATACAACCATTGACACAGCAAGTACACCTCATTAATATAGCATGAAAACAACATATTCGGCCTTTGGGCCTATTATCAACAGGTTAAAAAATCTTTATAATAATTTAAAATTCAATATAAAAAATCATCAAACTCCTGTTGCAGGGCTTGTTCTAACAAAAACTCAGATTGCTCCAACAAACCGGGGCTCAATCTAAACATAAGAACACAAAATTCCATCGAATGCACCATCTCCATCTAAATCACCTTCTCTCAACATGCTCAAAAGATCAGCATCGGATAGCTCATGAAGACCTAAATATGAAGAATTCTTCTTCAAACTATCGAAAGTGATCACCCCTTTATCGCCATCCATCAGCAGCTGAAACCCTTTGTGTAGGACCGTGTTTCGTGACCGAAACCGTGATTCGTGTGAGATCGGTTCAAGACGGGAGAGATTAGAGATGATAAACAAACAACTTTGTATTAATCCGGTAGTAAAACATTACAAATCAGCCCGATTACATGATAACCGAACTAATACCAAAGAAGTATACATCCGGGGAGAGACCAAGTGGTGATCTCTCCCTGGTGAGGTCTCAAACCTCCTAAAATCTCCAAGTGTTTGAAATGGCAAGGGCTTTCTATTTATAGTCACACCCCTTGTCTTGCAAACACACACGGTCAACCGAATAACCCTCTCGTTTGACCACTTCAAACGAGCGGGTCTATACACGTTCGATAGACCATTTCACTAACTATTACAAATTCAGCGTAAAATAAAACTAATCTATTCGACAAGCATCAGACACAAAATCTGCATCAACAAATTCCCCCTTGTCCGTTGCTGTCGAATGCTGAAAATGCAACTGCAATCGATCTTCAGTCAAGTATTCATCTTCTCTGTGTTAACAAATTCCCCCTTGACCGATGATCCAGGTAAGTAGTATCTTGACGCTTCTTGTATAATAGTTCCCCCTCAAAGTACGCGTATCCGTGTTGGGTGTTGTGCAATTTCCTCAAAAGGCTCAATTGACCGATCTTCCGCTGATCTTCCAATACTCCAACCGGCATTTGATAAGGGTTCCATTCTTTAAAAACTGCATCAAGTCTTGATCTTTTCATACTACATTGATAGAGATTTCTGGTGAAATGTCTTCTGTAAACCGTCTTTGTGGAATCGACCAAGTAATGCACTTTAATCTTCAGCATCAACACTCAGGAAAGTCAGCTAGACCAAGTGTATCCCTTGCAAGCTCAACCAAACGACACGCTTAGTTGAACTACATCCAGATCTCATTGTCTCGCCTTTGTGAAGTTGACCACGTAATGCACTACAGATCTTCAGCATCAGTACTCAGGAAGTCAGCTTAACCAAGTACATCATTTGCAAACTCAACGAATTGAGTTACCCCCAGATCCCTGTAAAATCCCAAAGAAACATCAAACCCAAAACCGAATCCTGCAGGTCTTCAGTCTTGAACTATCAGCTTTCATAAGGATTCCCCCAGGTCTTCAGTAAACAGCGTTTTGAAACAACTGTCGACTTTAGATATCTGTATGTTTCCGTGCAAAACCCTTCACGCTGGCTGGAGAATTAATTAAAATCCTCAAATATGCGTCTGTGCAAAACATTCCACGCCGAACCGTTAGTATCACCAGAAAATCACAAACTCTACCACCTGTGATTGCGTTTAGAAATTTACCGAAGAAATTCAACATATGAAAATTTTTATTCCCCCATTTCTTTGGTAAAATCTCTAAACCTTAACAGATTCTCTCCACTTCAAAGAAACTGTCGTCAAATGTTCACCAATTCCCTCCACTTAGCGGAACTGTCGTCAATCTTCACTGAATGTTCTCGGTTCCGAAAAATCACGAAAACGACTTTCTTCTTTGCATATTCTAGTTGAATAAGAACGTCCCCTAGTACCCCGTAGGATCCGACTTGTATCCCTCCAAAGACTTTGTGAACTCGTTAGGACCGGTATTGACATTCTAGGTTCATTCATTCGTTACCAAATGCGAGAATATGACAATAAACAAAAAAGATTTCTTCGTTGCATATTCTAGTTGATAAAGAAATTTCGCCTAGTACCCCGTAGGATCCGACTTGTATCCCTCCAAAGACTTTGTGAACTCGTTAGGACCGGTATTGACATTCTAGGTTCATACGTTCGTTTTCAAATGCGAGAATATGACAATAAACAAAATGCTTTCGAACATTTACGAATAACCGATAACAATCATAAATATTGACGTGCGGAAGTGAACATACCGTTCTTGTTTTTGGCCCATTGTAGTCGCGTCACCATTTTTGACATTTGCATCGGTAACCGTGACTACCCCACACATTTCCTTTTTTTTTAAGTATCATCATCTGTTTTCATCATTCCGCATCATCCCGCGCGCTCCCAAAATTCGTACAAATTTTGATGTTAAAATTTGGAAGCCCGATTCAAATCAACTCCGTGAATACCCGACCCCACTCTGCAAATCACTTAGGATTCTTGGCTCAAATATAATCATGAACTCACTAAAATAGTCTTGTATACTTGTAGTAAATTCAAGCTACTATAGTTTGTGGCCCAAAGCTGAATCAAAACATGTGTCCCACCATCTTGTAGTAATCAACATTTAAATATGGCCCAAATAGAAATAATCATCAATCATTCACGGCCCATCATCAGCTGTATCACATCTCTGTGCAGCCTCCACCCATTTCCAATCTCTCTCTTACTTTTTTGATAACCACCTCCAAAACCCTTTCCCCTTTAATCGAAAAATTTAACATTCAGTCCATCTTCAACACCTTCTTCGATACCCAACATCAAACAATTCAAATCCCCAAAAATTTGAAATCAAACATTCAGCCACTATCCTTGTCTTCTTCGATACTAACATCCAGCAGCTCTTTTCTCTGTCTGCGATACCCACCAAAACAGACAAACACCCTCAAAAGAAAAAATTGAGCCGCTAACATCATCCAGCCGACAATCTTTTTCAGCGATTCCATCTTCAAAGAAACAAACCAGTACCAATTTCTGTGTATGTTTATCCTCCTGCGATTCATAAGCTCCAAACAATCAAAACCCCTGTTTTATGTCGACGAAAGTAAGGAACCGACGAAACTGGATGGATCTTTATGATTCGACGAAACAGATTTATAAAGGTGGGTGACGAAACAGAAATCTGGTCGACGAAACTGAGTGGATAAGGTTGTTAGGTGAGATTCGTTTCGTCATGGGAAGTGGTGTTTCGTCGGAAACCCTAAAATTTCTTAACAGCCGCCACCACTTCTTCAAGAACACAGCCTCTGTTCACTTTGCAGATCTGACGAAAATCCTTAAAAACATGATATTTGATGATGAAAACTTGTTGATTTCGGTGTGAAACATAAAACCCAACACTTTGTACGGTCCGACTCAGCTCAGATCCGTATATTCGGTCTCGAATCTGGGTTTTTCTTCATTTCACCATTTTTAGATCTTGAACAAAAATCACGAAAATCACATATCTAGAGCACATGTGACTTAGCAAACTGTTAGATTTACTAAATCGGGCACCATGGCTCTGATACCAATTGTAGGACCGTGTTTCGTGACCGAAACCGTGATTCGTGTGAGATCGGTTCAAGACGGGAGAGATTAGAGATGATAAACAAACAACTTTGTATTAATCCGGTAGTAAAACATTACAAATCAGCCCGATTACATGATAACCGAACTAATACCAAAGAAGTATACATCCGGGGAGAGACCAAGTGGTGATCTCTCCCTGGTGAGGTCTCAAACCTCCTAAAATCTCCAAGTGTTTGAAAGGGCAAGGGCTTTCTATTTATAGTCACACCTCTTGTCTTGCAAACACACACGGTCAACCGAATAACCCTCTCGTTTGACCACTTCAAACGAGCGGGTCTATACACGTTCGATAGACCATTTCACTAACTATTACAAATTCAGCGTAAAATAAAACTAATCTATTCGACAAGCATCGGACACAAAATCTGCATCAACACTTTGCACATTTCATCAATCAAACCACCTCCTCCCAGTTTTTCAGTCAATAGAGGTAAGAAATCATGGAACTGAGATTTTTTGTTGTTGGTTGCCATTGATCTAGAGAACCAGAAGTATTTAATGGAACTGTTGTATGGATTTGAACTAATGAGAAGATATAGAGATAGATGAATGTATATATAGAAAATAAAGAGGGAAAGATTGAAAGGAGGTCCGTGGGTGTTTAGAGGTTCCGGGAAGAAGAAAAGCCATTGGAAGACAGCAGAGTTAAACAAGGGTATTCTACTTTCGAAGAAGGTCTTGTTTTTCTATTTATAAATGTGAACGTGTCGTCACTTACGTAAGATCTGGATACAAGAAGCTTGCCATGATGGTCCCCGTCCGGTATCCGGTGGCGGAACCAATATTTTTTTTTACGGGGTGCGAAAGATTTTAGGCTCCTTGGTATATAAAAAAAATTCGGTTCATATCAGGTCGGTTCGGTTCGGTTCGGGTCATGTAAAACAAAAGAATATCAAGCTAAAGTTTGTATAATTATTAAAAACATGTCAAACGTCGTTACAAACATAATTAAAATGTCGCTTTACGGGTTTCATTTTTTGAAATATATTCAAAACATCTAGAGCTGCTTTTCTAAGCAACACTACAAGAAAGGATACCCTTTACCGGCGACACCTTTAGCGGCGACAGGGCTGACGTCGCCGCTATTGGTCGATCCGCGTCCCAAGAGCTGTAACCAAACGTCATCCGTTGATCAAAAGCTAGATCTGACGGTTGAAAATTCGTTAGGCATTACCGGCGACAGCTCATAGGCAATACCGGCGCCGCTAATGATGCCTAACCTTTAGCGACCATAGTAATACCGGCGACACTTTAGCGACCACAGTTGTGGTCGCTAAAGGTGAAAGAACAATACCGACGAACCACACTTTTAGCGACGACAAATGACCAATACCGACCCAGCAATACCGGCGACCTATTAGCGACGACGTGTCGCCGGTAAAGATCTTTACCGGCGACAAAAAGGGGCAATACCGGCGACACGTGTCGTCGCTAAAGGCAGCCCATTCTTGTAGTGCAAGTCTTTCTCTATATAATATATACAACTAATTTTCAACACTAAACAATTAAACAAATATCACCAAACTTCATAATTTTCAACTTTAAAATCAAGCCCTAGTTTTAATTGTTAATTCATTCTAACTAACCATTTAAACACACTAAACTTTAACTAAAACAACAAAATCAACCAACTAAAGTTTCAAAAAACAACAAAACAACTAAACTTTCAAACTTTTTTAACAACTGTAATGCTCCTAAAAATCCAAATAAAAAAAAAAAATCGAACCATATTCGAAAATAGTGATGAGATGTTGTTTTCGTGAGTTTGGTGGCCGAAATTGCGGTGAGTTGGGTTATTATATTTTAGTTCAAATTAGATTATTAGATTAGGTTGGGCTTGAGTTATGGTGTGTTTATTGAGTTATAGGTTAAGAGAAAGTTAATTGGGTTAAGTGAAAGTTAATTAGTTAAGTGGAAAGTTAATTAGTTAAAGTAGAAAGTTAATTAGGTTATATTTAAAAAAAATCAGTGTTTACATAATTTTTTTACAAATGCAAAAGATATTTTTCCTAAGGGGGGCGGTCGAAAATTTCCAAAGGGTGCGGACGAAAATTTTCAATGGGTGCGGTCGGGATTTTACCGGGAATTTAGCACTAAATTTTATTTTTTCAAGGGGTGCGCCCGCCCACCTTGAGATATAGGTGGGTACGCCCCTGCCAGTATCTTTCTGTACTATTCTCAAAGTATAGTATTCTCAATGTATAAGAACTTCAAAACGATGATAAAGTCATCCTACAAAGTCTTCTAAACCTATAATGGGCACAAAACACAATGTATCACAAAATATAATACAATGTCAAGAAATATAACACAGTGCCGAGGAAAAAGACACAATGCCGCAAATAAACGAAAAACACAATGCTAAATAAAAAGACACAATGATCGAAACAAAAATTCTAAAATGTAAAAGCTAAAAATCCAGAACCGAAAACCTAAAATCTCATATCGTAGAGTTCGACGAAATAGTTCCAATACCGTGTGAATGAGTTCAATTGGCGTCCGTCCATTTAATACCATTCCTACGACTTCCTATTTTTAATTAAATAGACTATGTCTTTGAACATTACCCCGATAAAATATGTTTATTTCTTAGTAATAGTAATAAAAACTAGTGTTTACCTCTCCGCATGTTAGGCGAGCGGGAACACCGTATGTACACGAAACTGCTAAACAAACTAAATTCAACATATTCAACACGCCTGCGTCTTAAGTAAAATCTGTATAGTAATGTAGATAGAAAAACTGAACCACTAATTAAAATACCACAAAAACGATAAAAATAGTGTTGCGTTTAAAATAAACTTATAATATTACTTAAATTTCACATGTTTAGTTTTATATAGAAAATAACATTAAATAATTAGTTTACACGAAATCTAAACCCAGTTAATGTTATTGGAATTAAAATTTAAGAATTAAAAAACCTAACCCACATGAAAAACCAAAGAGTTAATTACTGTTTTCGTCCATGTGGTTTATCAAAAATCACTATTTCAGTCCATTAGTTTAAAAATTACGATTTCAGTCCCTGTGGTTTCACTTTCGTAACCATTTCAGTCCACCTCGTAACCATTTCAGTCCCTGTACTAACAGAATAAATGGATTGAAATGGTTACGAAAGTGAAACCACAGGGACTGAAATGGTTACGAAAGTGAAACCACAGGGACTGAAATCGCAATTTTTAAACTAATGGACTGAAATGATGATTTTTGACAAACCACAGGGACGAAAATAGTAATTAACTCAAAACCAAAAGTATTGTCTCTACTGATCCCCCTTCTCATTATCAGCACAATCTTCTCTCTCAATTCATCTTCTTTTTTTTTTTATCATCACCGCAAACAACCGCCAGGGTTTTTGGCCACTGGTAAGGACAATGGTTGCCAATTCCCACACCCATGTTTCACCTGATCTCCATGGGCTATGGAAAATGATAGAACCAAATTCTGACATGCAACTTGATGTCAAGTAAGACAAAGCCACAATTGCATGTCTGTTTGAAGCATTGTCAGAGGATCTAGTATTACAAGTTGCGAGTTATAAAAGTGCAAAAAAAATGCTTTGAATATTAGATATGCGTGTGTAGATCGAGTGTAGAAAGCACATCTACAAGCTCTCAAATCCGAATTTGAGACGCTACAAATGAATGAGGGAGACATGATCGATTTATTCACAACTAAGATGAATAGCATTGTCACCAAGACAAGTAGTTTAGGATCAACATCTGATCAACCAACCCTAGTGCGGAAACTCTTAAACTCCGTGCCTAATAGGTTCATTCAGATTGTTGCATCTATTGAACAATACTCATACTTAGATGTCATGACTCTAGACAAAGCAACCGGAAGACTCAAGACCTTTGAAGAAAGGATTAAATCCAAGAAAGGAGGCCTATGAGCCAATCAAGAGGAATTGCGATTGACACATCATGACTATTCTAATCATGAATGACACTTTGGAAATCGTGGACGAGGTAAGTATCACGCTTCACGATGCCAAGGTATATAAGGAAGAGAAGAAGACATGTCACACCATAACTTCAAAAGGAATAATGATGATTTTGATAATAGGAAGAGATACTCAAGAAACCAAGACAAATCCGTGTTCGACATAAATAAGATAAGGTGCTATAATTGCAATGATTATGGACACCATGCCTCACACTGTCCTCAACCAAACCGTAGAGAAGAAGAAACACACTTGGTGCAAGAAGATGAAGAGCCGATTCTCTTAATGGTAGTTACGGAAGTTAAAGATAAGGAAGCTATTGAAGCATGAAGCCTGCAACAAAGAATTAGACCATGTGTAGTGGTACACATGAATAATGCCCCCACCCATGGGCGTTGTGTAACAACTCTCACCAAAACTATTATTTATTATTATATTTTGTTCAATAGGAAACCCTAATTGAGACCCCCAAGTAATCCTGCATGACCCCTTAAATTTACAGAACAATCGGAATCAGGATCAGGGCCCCTAAAACTCAAGGGTGGCATTTCCTATTCGGTATTATCAAAACAGTTTTACGTGTAATTCGAATTTGCACGAACGACCAACTCAGCTAAGCTACCAAGACACGAGGCTACCCTATGGTAGGAGGGCACCCCTCGCGCCACGCGACAGGGCCTCGCGCCACGCGAGCGCGCCCTTTTTCCAGTATATATAGAGGGGTGTGGGACTTGCAATTCTGCGTTGGTTCGACATTAAAACTCAATTCGTACACCAAGTTATCTTCTTTTTACTATAAAACACACACTTGCATGAATTCTGCCGCAATAACAGGGTAATAACTCGATCGCTGCTACGATTCAATGTCCGATCGATTGAAACTATCCAATGGATGTTTAAGTGCTGCCCACATTAGGGCCATACTTTGTCATTAGTCGTGAATTCGACGGATGTTTAAGTATAGCACTTTGTCATTCGTTGTGAGGGTTTTAATCTCGTGAGTTATCATAAATGCTGTATTAGTTACTGACCTAGTTTGTGTGCATTGTTATTTAAAATAGGTTACAAGGCTAATCAGTAGGCTAAGCTCTATCCGTATAAATCTACAATGTGAGTTATTATCTTTTATCAAAAGTATTTTACAATACTCCATTTTCAAAAGTTATAATTACATGGATTAAGTCGTGGTTATCTTGAATCACTGGCTAGTGGGGTATTGTGCACATTACTAATTTCTCACGGGTTAGGCTAATAAATCCTAACAGTGATAATCGTCACTACTTGGGGAAAGACCCATTAGTGGTATGACCATCGTCACCAGGTGACACGGCGCCAGATAAAAATAAGATAGAAGCCATTGTAATCGCTCTTATGCTGTAATTTATAACTATGTGTCGTTTTATCAAATTGGAATAACTCGCCAGCATTTCCCCGCTGATAAAATATTTTTAAAACATGTTTCAGGCGACCTGCTATAAATCAAGGAAAACGTGCTACGGAGCACTACAAGCTTGAAGAGGTGGCTCAGTTAAAATGAATAAACATGTTTTATAAATCAGGGAATTTACTTATGAAATTCCTCTATTGTAACTTACAGGGTTTATCTCGAATTATGAAATAAAATAATCGGGCATTTCAAGTTTTAAAAGATCCTGTTAAAAATCTTCCGTCGGCGCATCAATTAATAAATACCACGGGTTCCTGTCCCGCGGCTCCTGACCGGGTCAAACCGGGGCTGGGGCCGTGACCGGAAGAGGTGGTATCAGAGCCACTGATTTAAGCCTATTAAGTATTTAAAATACTTAATTTTCCTGATTGTCATTTTGTGATTATATGTTTTATTAACTGACTACTTGTTAGTTACAGTATGGGTAAGCAAAGAATTTCGGATATCTATCTTAAATTAGATAGTTCACCAAAAGATAAGGGAACCTCATCCCAATCAAATTCCTCAAGATATTCAGTAGATACTGAGGAAGGAATATTTGTTCGTAAGGCACAGTATGAGAAACCACTTTCCCCTAATAAAAGAAGTTTGATTATTAGAAAAAGTCAAGAGAAAATAAGCAAGTCTAAAATTAAAAAGACTCAGGGAACAAGCAATAACCCACCATGGGAAGACGAGTTAGATGAAAAATGGACAGATCTCTACATGTTAGCCACTGTAGCAGTAAATGTTAACCTCTAAACTGTCAAACACCCCGACCTAGTATTAGTACCCATATTATCCATAAGCCAGAAACTTTAAAACAATAAATAACCACTAGTATGTTTCAAATTTTAGTTGTTCTAAATAAATATTTTGTTTTAATAAAATAAAATATTTGTAATTAATATTAAATTTTCTGCTTTCCATTCTGTGATTCTATGAAAATTTAATTTTAACCTAGAATTTTGTGTTTCTTCATAAATGCTAAACAGCATGAATGAATTATCTAAAGCTCTTGAGAATCTCAATCTCTATCCTGTTAATATTGAAGTTTCCAAAGACTTTACTAGTTATTGTGCTGACATTGAGGAACCTATGGAGTTTCAAGCTCAACCACCAGAAAAACCCAAGCCAAAGAAAAGAAGAAGAATTGTGGGCTGGAGGCGTGTGCGCAGGAGGAAACCAGTAAATCGGAAAGTTGTCAAGACGGAGGAGCCAATAGATAAAGGAAAAGGAATAGATGTTGAAGAAAGCTCCAAGCAAGAGATTGGAGAAAGCTCCAAGCAAACCAAGGAAATGACGTTGCAGGAAGAGCTAGATTTCATACTGGCAAGCTGTGATAACCTTAAGCCTGTCAATGAAAACCTTTTTACTTATCCTGCTGAAACCCAGCTTCCAATTAACTTGGAACCAGCCATCCCAGTTCCCCTTGTCAATACCCGACCTTTAGGAGAAATGGACGAATGGTGGACCAATGACTGGTAATTTCAAAACCTCCTAAATAATCCTTATACCTTTTCCCCTCAATTTGACCCAGAACCTGCACCAAACCCGCCGATGAGTAATGAGAACTTGGCAGAACTTCGCCATTTTGGCGAGGAGCTAATGGATGCAGGGAATAGAATCCGGGAGGTAGGAGAACAGATCTCTTGGAAGTACGACGAGAGGGAACGTCGTTTCTAAGATGCCAGCTGACGGAGATGGTGGAACTGTGATTGTGTGGTAGTAGGAATACGTGTTTAATAATAATAATAATAACAATAACAATAATAATAATAATAATAATAATAATAATAATAATAATAATAATAATAATAAAATATAATCCTGTGAAATAACCTAAGAATAAAACTTTTGTAAGATAACCAGTTTGTACGGATGCCTATTATATATATATATATATATATATATATATATATATATATATAAAATATTGAAAGTCGAAAGATCGACAATTTTGGCTATATTTGTTTACTTGATTATGTGCAATTACTTGTTATGTTTGGTTATTAATTAAATACTAATTACTTATATAAATTAATTACCAGATGGCACATGCTGGTAATGAACCCGATAATGAAGTTAATCAATCTGAAAATAACAATGAAGATCAATTTCTGAATAGGCAAGATATCGAGAATATCGTTGCTCAGGGAATAGCCAATGCTATTCCAGCAATACTTGCTGCTGCCCGAAATCCAATTGAACCTCAACAAATTATTCCTTGCAAACGCACACACGGTGATAATTTCATTAATAGTGTAAACGGAGGCGGCAACCATACTAATAACGACAACGATGGGATTCCAGCTCCACTCCTTAAAAGAATGAAAGCTGCAACGCCTGGTTGCACTTACAGGGAGTTTCTTGCCTGTAAACCAGCTGAGTTTGCAGGTAACGAAGGGGCGACTGCTGCACTGCGTTGGTTAGAGAAAACCGAGGCAGTGATTACAATAAGTAAATGTGCCAAGGAAGACAAGGTCATGTACGCGTCGCATCTTTTCAAAGAAGGGGCGCTAGAATGGTGGAATACGGTACTTCAAGCTAAAGGAAGAAATGTGGCCTATGCCATGAGTTGGGAAGAATTTAAAAGTCTGATGGAAAGAAAATTCTATCCCGAATATGAGAAAGAACAAATGGCAAATAAATTTCTGAACCACCGGATGGTGAATGTAGACTGTCGAGGGTATACTTCGACATTCTTCGAGTATGCGAGAGTAGTACCAACCCTGGCTTCGCCAGAACCGGTGCTTATTTCCTGCTATATTTGGGGATTAATTGGCGAAATCCGTGATATCGTTAGGGCTGCGAGACCACGCACTATTGACGATGCTGTGGAATTAGCTAACACCCTAACCGACGGGCTGGTACGCACAAGAGAAGAAACCCGGAAGAAGGAAGTGGCCCAAAAGATTACCCAGGGATTTCGTATGAGTAACATAAGTAATTTCAGGAGAAAGGGAACTAGGCAATCTTCCACTGTCCCATTTTGCAATGCCTGTAAAAGGAAGCATTTTGGAAAATGCAAAGGGTATTGCAATTTCTGCAAAATTCCAGGACATCAAGAAGAAGATTGCAGGAAGAAGAAAGCAACAGTCTGCTACAACTGCGAAGAAGATGGACATTTCCGGTTAGATTGCCCGAAATTGGTTAAACCAGCTGACAACAAAGCCAAACCTGCAGAAGGAGCTACCAAGAAAAACGCAAGAGCCTTCCAGTTGACTACTCAAGAAGCAGAATTAATTCCTGACGTAATAGCTGGTACGTTCCTAGTTCACAACATCTATGCAAAAGTATTATTTGACTCTGGTGCAAACCAAAGTTTTATAAATACTTCATTCTGCCAAGCTCTTAACCTACCCTTAACCAACCTTAGGCAGATTTTTACAGTCGAAACTACAGATGGAAATTTTGTTAAAATAGATAAGGTTTTGCAAAATGTAAAGATAGAACTCTTAGGTCATAAATTTTCTGCAAATCTATTACCTATGGATTTAGCAGGATTCGACGTTGTATTAGGAATGGATTGGTTGGTAGCTAATCATGCTCGAATTCTTTGTGATAAGAATTCCATAGAAATTCATACATCTACAGGAGAATTAGTGGTGATTACAGGAGATCAGCCACGAAAGCCACTGAAATTCATTTCAGTAATGAAGTTGGCCAGTTATTCAAGAAAACAAGAAATGGTGTATATGATTTCGTTAATCATTAACACTAAGGGCAAGGAACTCAAAGAAATTCCAGTAGTATCAGAATACCCGGATGTATTCCCAGAAGAACTACCGGGATTACCACCCAATAGGGAAGTAGAATTTAGAATTCATATAATTCCTGGAACTACACCGATAGCCAAGACACCTTATCGGTTAGCACCCACCGAAATGTTAGAATTGAAAAAGCAATTATATGACTTATTAAGTAAAGGATTCATACAACCTAGTTCATCCCCGTGGGGAGCTCTAGTGTTGTTTGTAAAGAAGAAACATGGGTCAATGAGAATGTGTATCGATTATAGGGAATTAAATAAGGTTACAATTAAGAATCGATACCCATTACCTAAGATTGATGATCTTTTTGATCAATTGCAAGGAGCTAGATACTTTTCTAAGATAGATTTACGCTCCGGATATCATCAATTAAAGGTACAAGAAGAAGACATACCTAAAACTGCTTTCAGAACTAGGTATGGTCATTACGAGTTTACAGTTATGCCCTTTAGGTTAACAAATGCTCCTGCAGCATTTATGGGCATGATGAATCGAATCTGTAAACCGTACTTGGATAAATTTGTGATTGTCTTCATCGACGATATAATTATTTATTCCAAAAGCCAGAAGGAGCGTTGTGAGCACCTGCATGCACTCTTAACTTTGTTAAGAAAAGAAAAAATTTATGCCAAATTCTCGAAATGTGAATTTTGGCTACAAGAAGTGCAATTTTTAGGTCACATGGTGAATCACGAAGGAATTCATGTAGATCCCTCTAAAATAGAAGTGATCACCAAATAAAAGGTCCCGCAATCAGCTATGGAAATTAGAAGTTTTCTAGGATTAGCTGGTTACTATAGACGATTTATTAAGGATTTTTCCAAAATAGTTGTACCCTTAACTAAGCTAACCTGTAAAGCGGTTAAGTTTGAATGGGGACCTAGACAAGAAGAAGCCTTTAAGATTTTGAAGCAAAAGTTAACAAACGCTCCAATTTTAGCCTTGCCAGAAGGAACAGAGAATTTTGAAGTATACTGTGATGCTTCTAAGTTAGGATTAGGATGTGTGCTTATGCAACGCAAGAAGGTAATTGCGTATGCCTCAAGACAATTGAAAAGGCACGAGGAAAACTATACGACTCATGACCTAGAATTAGGAGCCATAATTTTTGCCCTTAAGATTTGGAGACACCATCTGTATGGAAGCAAGTTTACGATCTATACAGATCATAAGAGTTTAAAATACATATTTGGACAAAAAGAATTAAATATGAGGCAAAGGAGATGGATGGAAATCCTAAGTGACTATGACTGTGATATTCAATATCACGAAGGAAAGGCAAATGTAGTTGCAGATGCCTTAAGTCGTAAGAATCATGAAAAACAAAGACGAGTTCGTGCTCTCAGATTAAATCTACAGTTAGATTTAATGGAGCAACTGAAGAATAGTCAGGACACAGCGATCAAGGATGATACTGAAAGAATGAAAGGAAGAATAAAGGAATTAGAGCAAGGATCTGATGGAATTTGGAGATTCCACAAGAAAAGAATTTGGGTACCTAGGCAAGGAGAATTAAGAAATAAGATTTTAGAAGAAGCCCATAAATCTAGGTATACCATGCACCCTCGTAACAATAAGATGTACCAAGATTTAAGAAACAATTTCTGGTGGATAGGAATGAAAAAGGACATAGCTAGATATGTTTCTAAATGTCTTACTTGTTCACAAGTTAAGGCAGAACACCAGAAACCTTCAGGTCTACTACAACAATTAGAAATGCCTGTATGGAAATGGGAACTCATAACAATGGACTTTGTTACTAAGTTACCCAAAACCAGAAAAGGTAATGATGCGATTTGGGTAATTGTGGATCGATTAACCAAATCAGCTCATTTTCTACCCATGAAAGAAACCTTTAGCATGGAAAGATTGGCAAAATTGTATGTAGATGAAGTCGTATCCTTACATGGAGTTCCACTCTCCATTGTATCGGATAGAGATAGTCGTTTCACTTCACATTTCTGGAAAAGTTTCTAAGAAGCAATGGGAACCCGACTAAATCTAAGCACTGCATATCATCCTTAGACAGACGGGCAAAGTGAAAGGACGATCCAAACTTTGGAAGACATGCTTAGGGCATGTGTGATAGATTTTGGTGGAAATTGGGATAACCACCTACCTTTAATTGAATTCTCCTATAACAATAGTTATCATGCCAGCATAGAAGCTGCCCCATTCGAAGCACTGTATGGACGAAAGTGCAGAACTCCAGTCTATTGGGCAGAAATAGGAGAAAGTCAATTGTCAGGTCCTGAAATAGTACAAGAAACTACCGACAAGATCGCTCAAATCAAGGAAAGGCTGAAAACATCTCGAGATCGCCAGAAGAGTTACGCCGATAATCGACGTAAGCCGCTAGAGTTTCAAGTCGGAGATAAGGTACTCTTGAAAGTTTCTCCTTGGAAAGGAGTAGTCCGAATTGGAAATAAGGGAAAACTGAGTCCAAGATACGTAGGACCATTCCCAGTCATCCAACGAATAGGACCAGTTGCCTATCGCTTACAACTACCAGAGGAGCTAGCAGGAGTACATGACATATTTCATGTATCCAACCTCAAGAAATGTCTATATGACGAATCCCGGGTAGTACCTCTTCAAGATGTAGAGGTAAACGAAGAATTAAAATTTGTTGAGAAGCCACTGCAAATAGAAGACAGAAAGGTCAAATTTCTCAAACATAAACGACTAGTGCTAGTCAAAGTCAAGTGGGATTCAAGGAGAGGACCTGAATACACTTGGGAGCTAGAATCGGAGATGAAGCGAAAGTACCCCTACTTGTTCTAGTAAATCTCGAGGACGAGATTTTTATTAAGGTGGGGAGGATGTAACAACTCTCACCAAAAATATTATTTATTATTATATTTTGTTCAATAGGAAACCCTAATTGAGACCCCCAAGTAATCCTGCATGACCCCTTAAATTTACAGAACAATCGGAATCAGGATCAGGGCCCCTAAAAATCAAGGGGGGCATTTCCTATTCGGTATTATCAAAACAGTTTTACGTGTAATTCGAATTTGCACGAACGACCAACTCAGCTAAGCTACCAAGACACGAGGCTACCCTATGGTAGGAGGGCACCCCTCGTGCCACGCGACAGGGCCTCGCGCCACGCGAGCGCGCCCTTTTTCCAGTATATATAGAGGGGTGTGGGACTTGCAATTCTGCGTTGGTTCGACGTTAAAAGTCAATTCGTACACCAAGTTATCTTCTGTTTACTATAAAAACACACACTAGCACGAATTCTGCCGCAATAACAGGGAAATAACTCGATCGCTGCTACGATTCAATGTCCGATCGATTGAAACTATCCAATGGATGTTTAAGTGCTGCCCACATTAGGGCCATGCTTTGTCATTAGTCGTGAATTCGACGGATGTTTAAGTATAGCACTTTGTCATTCGTTGTGAGGGTTTTAATCTCGTGAGTTAGCGTAAATGTTGTATTAGTTACTGACCTAGTTTGTGTGCATTGTTATTTAAAATAGGTTACAAGGCTAATCAGTAGGCTAAGCTCTATCCGTATAAATCTGCAATGTGAGTTATTCTTTTTTATCAAAAGTATTTTACAATACTCCATTTTCAAAAGTTATAATTACAAGGATTAAGTCGTGGTTATCTTGAATCACTGGCTAGTGGGGTATTGTGCACATTACTAATTTCTCACGGGTTAGGCTAATAAATCCTAACAGTGATAATCGTCACTACTTAGGGAAAGACCCAATAGTGGTATGACCATCGTCACTAGGTGACACGGCGCCAGATAAAAATAAGATAGAAGCCATTGTAATCGCTCTTATGCTGTAATTTATAACTATGTGTCATTTTATCAAATTGGAATAACTCGCGAGCATTTCCCCGCTGATAAAATATTTTTAAAACATGTTTCAGGCGACCTGCTGTAAATCAAGGAAAACGTGCTACGGAGCACTACAAGCTTGAAGAGGTGGCTCACTCAAAATGAATAAACATGTTTTATAAATCAGGGAATTTACTAATGAAATTCCTCTATTGTAACTTACGGGTTTTATCCTGAATTATGAAATAAAATAATCGGGCATTTCAAGTTTTAAAAGATCCTGTTAAAATATTCCGCTGTCGCATCAATTAATAAATACCACGGTTCCTGTCCCGCGGCTCCTGACCGGGTCAAACCGGGGCTGGGGCCGTGACACGTTGTGCGACATGTGGCAGTCCAGTCAGCAATGGGGCATTATTATAAGAACTCTCCAAAAACCCCTAAACATCCCTATACCTCCTAAAATACACCCCGTATACGAAAAACGAGCCTAAGATACCTTTATATTTACAAAAATCAAATAAAACAAAATTTTATTGCCTGTGGCGGCCCGCGACGGACACACCACAAGGGTATCGCGGGGCGCGACAACCTTTGTTTGCCGGACAAGTCATTGTGCCATGTGGCACATGACTCACCAAGGCTACCCCCTGACTCGGTAACCCTATATGCGACACCTGGGCTCTCGCGGCCCGCGACGGGCAGGCCTTGAGGCATCGCGGGGCGCGACGGGGTGGGCGACCAGCCTATAGCTAATAATAGTTACTCTGATTTCTTTTCTCTCTCTCTAATATTAAAGCTAAAACTCTCGGGAATAATACCCCTAAATAGCGAAGCTCTGCCTCGTTGTAAGTATTATGACCACCAATTACGTATTAGTTACTCTGCCCGATTGATCTAGAGCTCCGTAACACATGTCGAGGCTCTGCCTGACTAAGTCGTTGGAGTTCTGTCTCGGGGTATAACTAATGTAAATTGGGTTATCTTACTAACACGTGTGCATTGTTATTAGATTATAACCAGGAAGTCACCAGAAAGTAGTAGGATTATCTAAAATAGCAATGTGAGTTATTCCCCTTATTGCAAACTGTTTTTACAAAACCTCAATTGTTTTAAATTACATTTAACAGTGATTGAGTATTTGTGATTCTTCAAATTATTGTCGGTATGTTGGGGTTTTGTATACATTACTTGTTACTACACTGTGAGTAGCATGACCACAAGTCAGGATTGACAGTACCGTGGGTGGTAATTAAGTAGATGTAAAAACAAATGTAATTGCGGATGCCCTTAATACTGTAAAGTGATAAAATTGTTTTGATTAAAATGGGATTCACTCTCCAGTATTTCTTGCTGATAAAACTTTTTAAAACGCGTTTCAGGTAACAAAATGTGAAAGTCAAAAAGAAGCCAGCTGGAGAGCACTGAAGGCTTGGAAAACTGGCTATAAAAGTTACCTAAACAAGAAAGAAGTGTTATTTCAATAAATTAGGGTTTATCCCTATCAACATGTTATAATGTAAACTTGGGTTTTTTCCATGTATTTATTATTTATAAAAAGTGTGGTGTTTTACTCTGATAAAATATTTCCTAACTACGGTCCTGATGTTAAATTCTACTGCCAAATTAATAAACACCGATACCACCAGCTCTGTGTGCCCGCGGCCGCTCGCTTCCCGGGGCGGGGGTCGGGGGTTGCGACAGAAGGTAGTATCAGAGCTACAGCTACTGGTTTAAGCCACATAAGTGTTCTGCTGACACCAAAAATCTTATTAATTATATTAGGAAATAACCTATGTGATTATGTGTATACATGTGTATTATTGTTTTGTGTTATTTGACAATCTGTTAGTTTACAGTATGAGTGAGCAAGGTACGTCTGACGCCTATCATCACCTAGCTAGTTCTCCCAAAAGTGAAGGAACTTCCTCACAGCCTACTCCTTTGGGGTATTCTGCTGATACGGAAGAGGGAATCTTCATCTTTAAGGCGCAATCCGAGGAACCATTCCCTTCGAAAAAGAGACGATGGTTCAGTCGGGGAGCACATGAGAGAAGGAAGCGAATGAGAAAGTTGCAACAACAAAGAGCATGAGCAACAACCAATAGGGAAGTAAATGTCCAGACACAGGATATAGTGAATAGACGATTGGCAAACTTCCATATACTAGCCACTACTGCAGCAGATGCAAACCTAGACCAAATAATTGCACCACAACCATTGCCACTGTTCCCAGCCCAACCAATGGAGATAAAACCCAACCAAGGAGATCAAATTCCCATACCAGCATTTGACCCAAATGAGATACCTAGGATCCCAGCGCCTAATCCTCTAATGTATGATCCATGGGAGGACGACCATAGGGATTACCAGGAACTCTATCCACAGGGAGAACTCATACCAAACCCCATAGCACAATATACCAACCTAAATCCTTTAGATCCATATTGGAATGCCGACCAGTATGTTCAAGAGATACTAGACAACCCATACCCATATGGAGAACCGATACCTCAGTACCCTGACCCAGTACCCGCACAACTACCGTCCATGAGTGAGGAGAATGTGCAGGAACTCCGCACATTTGGCTCCGCACATTTGGTGAAGAATTAGTAGAGGAGGGAGATAGGATAAAACAAACAGGAGAAAAGCTCGTGTGGAAATACGACGAGTGGGAAATGCATTTCTGGAACAACCCCTAGGAATAATAATAATAATAATATAAAGAAATATATATATATATATATATATATATAGGGAGCCGCTAGAATGAGAACCACCACGAGTTGTAAGAACCACGAGAACCGCGCCCCGCGGGTGGCCGTTGACCACGAAATTTTTTTTACACCTAGATCCGTATATTTTAACACCGGGGGTAAATTTTGGGTTCAAACGGCGCGCCCGAGGGGGTAGTTTTTTACGCCCAAAGTTTGCGTTTTTTTAATTTTTCTTTTTTTTAACCAAACTTTGGGCGTAAAAAACTACCCCCTCGGGCGCGCCGTTTGAACCCAAAATTTACCCCCGGTGTTAAAATATACGGATCTAGGTGTAAAAAAAATTTCGTGGTCAACGGCCACCCGCGGGGCGCGGTTCTCGTGGTTCTTACAACTCGTGGTGGTTCTCATTCTAGCGGCCCCTATATATATATATATATGTGTGTGTGTGTGTGTGTGTGTGTGTGTGTGTGTAACTTGAAAAAAATAATAATAATATAGATAACCTAATACCTATTGATGCATAACTAGTAATGTGTTTCAATTCCAGTTGTAGATTGTAATAGATATATATATGAAAAAGAGTAAATGTCGCAATGCTCGATGATTTTGATCAATTTGTTTGTGTGATTGTTTGCATTAAATCTTATTCTGTGATATTAATACCTGATAAATGTTTGTAAATCCAGATGGACAACAAAGTAAATCAGGAAAACCAGAATAATGATAATAATGGAAACCAAATAGATAACAGTAGCATTACAGTTTGACGTTCTTATTCTAAAATTTGAAACATCATTACAACTGAAAACAATTTCACTCGAGTTGAGAAGATATAGCCCATCAAGAAGCTTACCAAGAACCAGTGGCCTCTTCAGAGAAGGGGCCTGCAATATTGATGCGTGTGGTGTGTTATATAAGTTTAAGTATATTTTAAGCCCTTTTTACACGTTAGTCAAGTTTTAAATTTATAAAACACGATATTTTACTAACACCAAACACACATATGGGCAAGCGCACCCATCGTGAGCGTAGTATAGTGTTGGCAAGATACCGGGGTCGTCCAAGGACACAAGAGCTTTTAGTACCGGTTTATCCTCAACGTCTAATCAAATCAAAAGTTAAAAAAAAATGTTTTTTTTAAGCTAGAAAAATCAAAACTAACTAAAATGCTGAAAAATAAAAGTAAAAATAAAAACAGATAGACAAGATGAATCACTTGGCTCCGACTCGTGTATAGTGTAACCTTTGATTATTTCCACACTTTTACACTTTTTAAGAGATTATCTTAGTTATTGTAGTAGGCCCCTCTTTTGAAGGTGACGTTACCCTCAACCCAGTAGTTTGAGTCAGCAAGGATACAATCCTAAAGGGTCGGATTATTGAAAGATAATTAATTAAGTTATTAATGCATATTATGGTACACCCCTCTTTTGAAGGTGACGTTACCCTCGGCTAAGTAGTCTGAGTCAGCAGGGATACAGTCCTAAGTAGCCGGGTTAAAGTATTAATAGTAGCTTACATATGAGGGGATCAAAGAGTTTGGGCCCCCGCCATCCAATACCGGTGGGTATTGAAGGAGATCCTACTAAATTTGACCCAGGTCCTTGCAGGATCTATACACTGAACAAGGCAAGACTCTTACCAAACCGTTCCCTTAACCCCCGACCAGGTTGCCAACATACCTCCATATAGACCGTGGAGATATGAATGGTGAAAATCTTTTATTTTATATAGACAGTAAAATAATTCCAAGACACCACGGACAAACGATAAGGAAGAATCACCTTCAACATAAGAAACTAGTTATTAAAGTCATTAATACATAACCAAGTAAAAATGCGAAAAGATTAAAAATAAAAAGTATTACACTAGACACTTGTCTTCACCAAGTGATGTAAGAGACTTAGGCAAACATGGCCTTTGATTGTCAAGAACTCTTACGGTCAATCTTGGATCCCGATACGACTCACACACTCTATGATGGACAATGGATGGTGGTGGTGGATGATGGTGGTGGATAATGGTGTTGTGATGGTGGTGGGTGGTGGGTGAAGTGTGAGAGAGGTGGTGTGCCAAGGGATGGTTTGCAAATGAGCCAAGCACCCCTATTTATAGCCTGAACAGCAGCTCGGGCACGACCCCGTGTCCATTGGGCATGGCCCCGTGTCCATCCTCTTCTCTTCCTTCATTAATTGCAGTTTGTCTGCATTAGTTGACCACGCCCCCGTGTTCGCTGGGCACACCCCCGTGTGCAGAAGCATATCTGTACTATCAAGATTTCCTCAGATTCTGCGAATCTTAGAGTTGACCACGGCCCCGTGTCCGCTGGGCACGCCCCCGTGGTGGGTGATAGAAGCTTCTATAGCTTTGTCTTTTATGCTGGCACTTGGGCACGCCCCCCGTGTTCACTGAGCACGGGGCGTGTTCAGTCTTTTGTCTTCTTGATTTTGCTTGGGAAGATGCTGTCGGGGGGTCGGGCATGCCACGTTTGTCCCTTTTCTTGTATTAATGTTAGATTTTGCTGCCTTTTTGCTTCTTTTGTTAATTTGATCTCATTTAATCCTGAAAATACAAAAGGAAGACAAAAACACACTTTTTCCAACATTAGTACTAAAAAAGGGTTAGTTTTATGCAACAATTGATGTAATTTATATGTTGCATTTTGTGCACATCAAACATACAAGCTTTGTTAGAGAAGAAAACCAATCCACTTGTATCAATACATAATCTGGGAATTGACAATAAGTTATGCTTGAATTGTGGAACCAAAATAACATTTGCTAAAGATAGATTGTGAAGCAACTTTACTGTTCCAGATTTGTAAGCTGTGACAACATTCCCATCAGGAAGAAAAATAGAGATTGGTTTTCTAAGAATCTTAACATTTATGATCAGACTTTCATTGCAACATATATGATCATTAGCACCAGTATCTATAATCCATGTTATAGTTTGATTATTATAAGTAAGAGAACATGCCATTATATGTGACAACTGTCAAAATTTCAGGTATCCATACAATTATTAAAAAATGATTAGTACTTAATGATTGTGCTGAATTACAATTAATTACTTGAACTGCTTTCTGATTATTGCCATATACCTACATGTGCATCATATATTGCTTAATGTCATATCATTATTGCATGGAAACATTGATGATTCAAATGATGCACGAAAACACAGTTAGCACAGTTATCAGATAAATCAGAAATATGCTGACGGAATTCCGTACATAGACTGACATGGTATTGAGACACAGAATAAGCGAGAAACCAAGTATTACACTAGTATAGTGTGTAGGAAAGTAAGGATCACCAAACTGCCTTCCTATAGATAGTTTAAGTGCCTGAAAGTGCCTGAAACTCACTTAAAGTGCTGAATTCAGCAAAAATCAGCAATAATCAGCATTTAAACACTCTAATATCATGCAGAAATATGGCTAAATAGCCCAGAATACTTTCCTAAGTATATGGAATCAAAACTGTCAAAAAAGGTAACATAAAGCACACTAAACTGCATAGTTTAGCACCTTAACGAACCAGTAACCAACCGAACAACCGGACACTACCCGAAATACCAAATTTTCACTAGAAGCATTGTTTTAACATTACCAAGCTAGTTATGGTCCCCGAACCTCATAACACACTATATAATCACATAACAACTTATAACACTAAACATACACTTGAAATCTAACTAGTTTCCTTAACTATCCATTAAAACCCAACTAAACACCCCCCCCCCCCAAAACTTACGGTTACATATGGGCCCCCATATGTAGATTTTATTTGATTATTTATTAAGATTGTGTCTCTTCTTTATAAAACATAATAACCATTAGATTTTTAAGTGTTGGAAGTTTATAAGAACAAACAAGGGAT
Organism: Helianthus tuberosus; assembly: GCA_030545235.1. Classification (NCBI taxonomy): domain Eukaryota; kingdom Viridiplantae; phylum Streptophyta; class Magnoliopsida; order Asterales; family Asteraceae; genus Helianthus; species Helianthus tuberosus. The sequence goes on from CM060363.1 coordinate 65,971,621, forward strand.
CATAATCCATCACTTTCTCATTCTACACAACACACACACTTCTCTCTTTCTCTCCCTCTTGCTTACGGCCGAGAACAACAACAACAATATCACCATCATCAATCAATCTTCATTCAATTCCAAGCAATCACAAGGTTGTAAGAAGGTGTATAAGGAAGCTTGGAGCTTGTGGAAGTTGAAGGACCTTTCTCTTGTGCTTTTATCCACTCCATTTCATCTAGTGATCATCCCTAGCCTTGAGCTAGTAGTAAGAACACCATACTCTTCATTTTACATCTTATCTTAGTAGTTAAAAGAAGGTACAAATTGTTAATCATGATGAACAATAAGAATCTTGAACTTGAAACTTGAACATAAGCTTAAAATCATAAGAAATCATAATGTTTATGTGTTGTTATGCTTGTTGAATGTTGTTTGTTCATGCTTTATGATGTTGATCATCATATGATCTTTCTAGATAATGATTAAAAACACAATCTAGCAAGATGAGAGGATGAAAATGTTAAAGATCAATAGATCATCCTCATGTGAATCATGAACTTGAAAGTATAAGTTGTTTTTCTTGTTAAGTGATGATCAAAGTAAAGTATAAGTCTTGTAAATCTATGATTATAAGAATGATTTTCCAAGAAATCAAGTCAAAAATACAAACTTTACTTAATCTTGGTTCTTAAAGAAATAAACCACATTTTTAGTGGTTAATCAAGTGTAGGATCATGTATTTAACAAGAAAAATTCAAGAAGAAACATTTTTAGAAAAATTAATTACAAGTTGTAAAGAACTAATTCATTCAAAAATGAAGTTTTTAAATAAACAACCACACTTTAAAGGGTAACTAGACTTACTAAATACACTAGTAAGTTACTACACATTTTTATAAATTTCAAGTTCATGAGGTAGTAGTTTATGCTTGATTTTGGCAAAATTGGTAAGTGTAGATTGATTTTTTGTTGATTGTGTTGATTTACAAAAGAAAATGACATGCCTTGAAGGCATGGAAACCTCTATTTTTAGGAGAAACTATGGCAAAAATTTTCTAAAAATTAAACACTTAGAAAAATATTTCTAAACAAATATTTACTAGTGTATTTTAAACCATGAATTTTCACATAAAGTTTGCCATAAATTTTGTTACAAAATTATAAATATTGGAGGTTGGTTTTTATAAATAAAAGTGACTAAATATGTATTTAGAAGTCACCATGTGTGTGATTATTTGTATATTATTTTTATTAGTTATATTATTTTAGGACTTGAAATAATATAACTCATCAAAATACCAAAAAATTACAATCCAAAATATTACCAAAATTCCAAGAGAATGAACATATAAATTATACCCAAAATATTGGAGAAACCGAAAAAGAATATAACTCACAAAAATAGTCCGGAAATTTTATTCATAAGTATATTTTGGAAAAGGGTATTTTGGACACCAAGAGAACAAAAATATGATTTTTTTACAATTATTACAAAATTATATCATATTTTTGACCATAAGAAAATATATTATTTTTGGGTGAATAAAATATTTTCTTGTAATTATTAGAAGATATATTATTTTTGGGAAGAAAATATATATTTTCTTGAATACACATGGAATACGTTATTTTAGGTGAAAATAAGTTTATATATATTTTCTAAGTTATACTTGGAAATATACTATTTTTGAGAATTGTATGAGATTTATAAAAATTTTGCCAAGGAAAATTATAAGTAATTTTTCTATGTAATATTTCTTAAAATATATATATGTTGAAAATATATATTGACGTATTTTTATTAGAAATATTATTCCGGAAAAGTTAAGTATAAAATACTTAATAATTATAAGAAAATATGTATTCTCGTACGTATAAATACACACCGGAATACGCCACCGATACTTGGCAAAAATATACAAGTATAAGAATACGAATACAAATACACCAATCCATGGGAAGGATATACACGTATAAATACATAAAAAGTAACAAGTTAAAATAAATACATAAATTATTTTAACTATTATTCCAAAATTTAATAAATATAATTTAAGTTAAAATATTTATTATTTTAACAAATAATTATATAAAATTGGAATAATATTGAAGACATAATGAAACGTAACTCAAAGACACTAATTAAAACTAAGTCAAAGCACGATCCGCTCGTCTAATAGACCGTAGTACGTTGTAGGTAGTCGTGTACACCAGAAAAGGCTTTGAGTTACAGTCGGATTCGAAGAACGCAAAACTGTGAGTTCATGTCCCCCTTTTCTTTTAACTTTTTTTGTTTTATAACTTCAGGGGTGAAGTACATGTTACAATTGTTTGCAACAATTACAATTGGTATGGTTAGCTAAGGAATGTACTGTAGAACATGTCAATGGGTAGGCGCACTCTTAAGACCATTAATCCTCGTGTTAGGACCGAGGGGCACGAGTAATAGATCTTTTTGGGTGTAGTGAGCCCACACGCATGTGGACCGGGGTTTGGCCCATGAGGTGACTATGTCTTACAGCCGGAGGCCCGGTACAAAATCTGCTATGTTTGAGCCTTCCTACGCCGTTGCACACATGTTAATGGCCTTGCAAACCATTGATTGATCTGTTTCCTTGTTTGCTTTTATACCGGGTTTACAAAGCATACATATTTACAATGATTATAAAGGTTTATTCGTGCACACATACAAAACACATGAACTCGCTCAACTTTTGTTGATGTTTTCAAACTACATGTATTTCAGGGAATTAAATGTGGATCTGGCGGGCGTTTGGACGTTTCAAGTAATGTTGGAAATAAAAGATGTCATCCGGAGTCTAAGGGTTTGGATTGTGAGTCTTATCCTGGATAAGATACATGATTCAAAGCCTGGTTTTTATTAATGTCTTTTGTCGAGTCCTTATGGAACTCTAAAACAATTTGCATGGTTTGTTTTTAGATTTGAAGTCTGTGTTGGATTTCTAAACAATGTTGTTGTTATGTTTTAAAACTTAATTAATGGATAAACATCTTTAGTTTTATCATATAGATGTTTGTTATGGTTGAATGCAATGATATTAAGCAAGTCACACATAATCACGCTTCCGCAAAAGTCAGGGTGTGACAGTTTAGTATCAGAGCTTCGATTCTAGCGAACTAGGATTCTTTCTCGAGTCTAGACTACAATCATGAGGGATCTCACGAAAAATATTTTTACAACGTGTTTTCATTGCATACACGAAACGCCCAGATCCATGGAACAAACATTTTTACAAACAGAAACACAAGAAACATGGTTGCAAGGTTTACATTTGTGGTTTAGCCTGGGTAGACTAAGGAAGGATAGAAAGGATTCGTGAGGAATAATGAGGATACATGATTTCATGATACATTGTCTTTGATTGCATACTGAATGATAATAGTTAATATATGTGCATATGTTATGATTGTTCTGTTACAGACACTATGTCTTCATCCGAGAGCGGATTGTCCGACACTAATGACCCTATGGCTATTGTTTCCGATGACGAGATCGCACCAGAGCCAGAGATCTTTACATCCGATACTGAGAGCGACCCAGACATGATATCTGACGACGAGGATGACTTCCAGCCGTTCGCGTTGCCTGATTTTGGAGATGACTTACCGCTTGCTGATGGTATTCCAGACGAGGATCCTTTTGTTGTTCCCATCCCAGTCCATGATCATCTTATCATTGGGCATCCCGACAGTGAGCATATTTTGGCACCGATCCTCGCTCCTGTTCCTCTAGTTGTCATCCCTCCTGAGGATTGGCCTTTTGATGATCTGTTTGATGATGACTTTGATCTGTTTGTTGATGGTCCTCCTGCTGACGCCCATAGTGATGGAGAGCTAGTCGAGGATGTTGTTGCTGCCCCACTTCCTGAGATCCCTGTTATCAAGTTATCCTCTGATACTAGTTTGCACTCTGTCTTAGATTCCTTTGAGTCTGTGACATCTTCAGCTTTGCAGGCAGTTGGATTACAATGCTATGCCACTGATTCTGATGATGATACGGCCATGTCAGCTGCACCATCTCCTCCACACGACCTCGAGCCTGGTCTTGAGCCAGATTTTGTTCCTGCTGATCAGCCTAATGTTGCACCTGCTGATCCTGAGCCCATGCCTAATCATGACCCAATTCCTTTTGGCTTACCTGACATTGCACCCCTCATACCTGATGTTGCTCCTTTTCATCCTGTGGAGTCTGATGTCCATCGTGTTGATTTACCTATCGTTTTCTTGCAGGACATACCCGCACCCCGTCTAGGGGAAGGTACTTCAGGCCAGCAGCCTAGTCATGATCCTTATGTTTCAGTAGCTTTTCCGCAGATCCCCCAGTCTGCACATTTTGCTGCTTTTACTTCTTCACCACTCGATGAGCCATTCCGATGGTTCCCACCGTACACCATGCCGATTTCAGATCCCTACCATCCCTCTCATTTTGTTGGTTATACACAGGATGAGTTACTTTTATCACTTCAGCTTCAGTTTAAGGTTATGAGCCGCAGGATTTTGGAGCTTGAGCTGACTCCACGTCCCCTACCGTGTCCTTGCCAGCCTGCTTTTGTTCCCCCTCATTCGTCACCGTCTCCATTTTCACACCCACCTGCTCCTCTTACTCCTTTTCCAGAGTTTGATGCTCGATTTCTCACCGTCGAGCAGCAGATCACTTATCTGCTGCGTCATGTATATGAGCTTGAGGGGGAGCTTGCGCATGTGCGCAACTTGCTTTTCTTTCCTCCACCTCCTCCTCCACCACCACCATCAGCATAGTTGGTTTTTCGTCTTATGTAGGTTGCATTACTTTTTATGAGAGCACCACTATTGAGCTGAGCTTGTGAAGCCTTTTGGGGATCGCCTTTTGATTGTATGACTTTTGTAGATTGGTAGACTTATTGGACAAGGGTGGTGTGACCCTGTGTTCCTTTTGATATGATACACTTTGTAAGGCATGTAACAAATACTTTGTGGTCGATGATTAATGAAAGCTTAATCGTCGTGTTCTCATTAAACATATAGTGGATTACTTGTTTATGCTATAATTGTGTTGATTACCTGATTGCTTGCTATAATAAATGCTATTATATATACGTACTATCTATTATACAAATAAGACCTGACCTATACAATCTTCTTCTTAGAAGATGCCTCCTCGAAGGAACACTCAGTTGCCCACAACCGAGGCAGAATTACAAGAACGAATTTCCCAGGCAATCGCACAACATGAAGCCCTACGCTTCGAACACAGCGGAGGCACCTCAGGGAATAACCCACTTAACGGTAATGTTTAAGTCACTTAAGACACATTACAATACGTTTGGACATTTCCATGTGCGTTTGCTAATACCTTCTGTGAATGATGTTGCTTGTACAGGCTGTACTTACAAGCAGTTTCTGGACTGCAAGCCTCTGAACTTTGACGGCACTGGAGGTGCCGTAGCTTTTATGAGATGGGCTGAGAAGACAAATTATGTGTTGCGAATGAGTAAGTGTGCGCCAGAGCATCAAGTCACCTACATTTCTGGACTATTCCTCGATGGAGCTCTGTCATGGTGGAACCTTTAGGTTCAGACTCTAGGTGAGGCAGCAGCGTATGCTATGACTTGGGATGAGTTAAAAGAGCTGATGAGAAAGAAGTATTGTTCGAGGGCTGAAATTCAGAAGTTGGAAACCGAGTTTTGGAATCTGAAAATGGATGGTCCTAAGATAGCTGAGTACGTGCAAAGATTCCATGATTTGTCTTGCGTTGTCCCTACATGGTAGAACCAGAGTTCAAGCGAGTTGAACGTTTCATTTGGGGATTGGCGCCCTAAATTCTGAGCATGGTAACGACATCCAAGCCTACAACGATCACTGAAGCCATCGACCAGAGTGTGGCACTGACAGAGGAAGCCATTAGATTAGGCAAGTTTTCGATTTCTGAGGGAAAGAAGAAAGAAACTCATGTCGAGTCGTCTGGAGAGAACAAAAGGAAGTTCTCAAATTTCAAGAAGGGTACTCAAGGAAACAATAACAGTGCTAACAAGCGTAGAGATGCTAACCCACCAGCCGAGGTCAGGACTGGTGCGGTAAGTTCTGAGAACAAAGGGAAGGGATACATGGGCACCCTGCCCAAATGTGATGTATGTCAGTTTCATCATACTAGACGATGCAGAATTGGAAAATGTGAAACTTGTGGAAAAATTGGTCATTTGAAGGATACATGCTGGAATGGTACTGGTCGTGGGAATGGTAGTCAGAGAGGAAATGAAAATGGCAATGGCAATGGTAACCGTGGTGGAAACGGTAATGGGAATAGAAATAATCAGGGAGGTAATGGAAACCGGAATGGAAACGGGAATCAGGCGGGAAATGGAAATCGCGGATGGAGTAATAACAACAATCAAGGTGGAAATGGGAATGGTCGCGGCCAAGGTTGTTATGGCTGCGGTGATGTAGGGCACTTCAAGCGGGATTTCCCAAAGAACAACCAAGCCTAGGGAAGAGTCTTCAACATTCGAGCTTGGGAAGCTCGCCAGGATCCGAACGTAGTCACTGGTACGTTCCCTATTAATCAACATTTTGCATCTGTGCTATTTGATACCGGTGCCGACTATAGTTTCGTATCCCCAGAGTTTAAGAATATACTTGGTTTAGTTGCAAGTAAGTTAGATATTCCGTACTCGATAGAACTAGCTAATGGGAAGCTAGTAGAAGCTAGTGAGGTGATTAGAGGCTGTGTGATAGAGCTTGGAGAGCGGGAGTTTTCGATAGATCTCCTGCCAGTTTAATTGGGAAGCTTCGACGTAGTAGTTGGGATGGACTGGTTGTCAAGTAATCGAGCTGAGATCGTATGCCATGAGAAGATTATCCGTATCCCGTTTGCGAATGAAGAGACAATCGTGATTCATGAGGAGAAGCAGAATACGCCTCTACGGATTATCAGTTGTTTGAAGGCACGAAAGTTTTTGCGCAAAGGGTGTGTTGCCTTCTTGGCTCACGTTGTTGATTAAGAAGCTGAAGAACCGAAACTCGAAGATATCCCTGTGGTAAGGGAATATCCTGAAGTCTTTCCCGAAGACTTGCCAGGATTACCTCCACAACGACAAGTCGAATTCCGTATTGACTTAGTTCCAGGCGTCGCGCCTGTAGCCAAATCACCTTATCGACTTGCGCCTTCAGAGATGCAAGAGTTGTCGATGCAGCTTCAGGAGCTTCTAGACAAGGGATTCATTAGACCAAGCTTCTCGCCTTGGGGAGCTCCAGTTCTGTTTGTCAAGAAGAAGGACAGTAGTTTTCGTATGTGCATCGACTACCGAGAGCTGAACAAGTTGACCATCAAGACTCGGTATCCCTTACCGAGGATTGATGATTTGTTCGACCAACTTCAGGGTTCGAGTTACTAATCCAAGATCGATCTTCGATCAGGTTATCACCAGTTGCAAATACAAGAAGAAAGTATACCGAAGACAACCTTCAGAACCCGTTATGGACATTACGAGTTTCTAGTGATGCCGTTTGGGTTGACGAATGCACCGGCAATGTTTATGGATTTGATGAATCGGGTTTACAAGCCATATCTCGATAAATTCGTGATCGTATTTATCGATGATATTTTGATCTATTCGCGGACAAAAGAAGACCATGAGCAACACCTTAGAGCCATCTTAGAGCTGCTAAAGAAGGAGAAGCTCTACGCTAAGTTCTCGAAGTGAGAGTTTTGGTTACGTGAGGTACAGTTCCTCGGTCACGTGGTAAATGAGGATGGAATTCATGTGGATCCCACCAAGATCCAGGCGATTAAGAATTGGGAAACTCCGAAGACGCCAACCGAGATCCGATAGTTTCTGGGTTTAGAAGGGTATTATCGCAGATTCATTAAAGATTTCTCCAAGATCGCTCAACCGCTGACCTCCCTTACTCAAAAGGATAAGAAGTATGAATGGGGAGATAAACAAGAAGAGGCTTTTCAGCTGCTTAAGAATAAGCTTTGCGATGCACCTATTTTATCCCTACCCGAAGGCACCGACGATTTCGTGGTATACTGTGATGCCTCGCGTCAGGGATTGGGCTGTGTGCTAATGTAGTGACAAAAGGTTATCGCTTATGCTTCACGCCAATTAAAGGTTCATGAGAAGAACTACACCACGCATGATTTGGAGTTAGGCGCAGTGGTGTTTGCTTTGAAGATTTGGCGGCATTATTTGTATGGTACCCGGTGTACGATTTTCACGGATCACAAGAGCCTTCAGCACATATTCGATTAGAAAGAGCTTAACATGAGACAGCGACGTTGGGTAGAGCTGTTAAATGATTATGATTGCGAAATCAAATATCATCCAGGAAAGGCGAATGTGGTGGCAGACGCCTTGACTCGAAAAGAGAGGATTAAGCCCATAAGGTTAGGGCCTTAGAGATATTATTTTTGATGAAGCTCATAAATCAAGGTACTCGATCCATCCCGGATCTGACGAGATGTACAAAGATTTGAAGGATTACTACTGGTGGCCAAGACTTAAGGGTGATGTTGCTACTTACGTTGGAAAGTGTTTGACTTGCGCCAAGGTGAAGGCCAAGTATCAGAAGCCTTCAGGTCTCCTACAGCAGCCAGAAATACCCATGTGGAAATGGGAGCAGATTTCTATGGATTTCATAACGAAGTTGCCCAAGAATCCCAGTGGTCATGATATGATTTGGGTAATCGTGGACCCTTTGACAAAGTCTGCGCATTTCTTGCCAATCAGGGAAAAGGATAACACTAGTAAGCTAGCTGAGCTGCACCTAAGAGAGATAGTCGCACGTCATGGAGTGACTATCTCGATTATATCAGATAGAGATGGAAGATTTGTGTAAGGATTTGGCAATCCTTTCAAGAAGCTTTTGGTTCTCAGTTGAATCTGAGTACTGCTTTTCAACCGCAAATGGACGGTCAAAGCGAGAGAACGATTTAGACGCTTGAAGATATGCTACGTGCTTGTGTAATGGATTTAGGTGGCAGTTGGGATACTCACCTGCCTTTGGTTGAGTTTTCCTATAACAACAGCTACCATACAAGCATTCAAGCTGCACCGTTCGAGGCTCTCTACGGACGCAAGTGTCGATCGCCGTTATGCTAGGCAGATGCAGGCGATAGACAGCTGGTTGGTCCCGAACTGGTCCAAGAGACAACTGATAAGATCATACAGATCCAAGAGCACATCAAGGCGGCTCGTGATCAACAGAAGAGTTATGTGGACCAGAGGCGTAAACCCTTGGAATTTGAAGTGGGTGATATGGTTCTGTTAAAAGTCTCACCTTGGAAAGGTGTGGCACGCTTTGGGAAGCGTGGTAAGTTAAACCCATGTTATATCGGACCGTTCAGAATTTTGGAAAGGGTTGATTCTGTAGCATACAAGTTGGAGTTACCAGCAGAACTCAATGGTGTTCATGATACATTTCATGTATCTAATTTGAAGAAAAGTCCAACTCAAGAGACAGTGGTTATCCCTGCTGATGAAGTTCACATTGACGACACACTCCACTTTACCGAAGAACCCGTTGAGGTTACAGATTGGAAGGTTAAGAAGACTCGGAGGAGTAGTGTTAAACACGTCAAGGTTCGATGGAATGCACGTCACGGCCCAGAGTTTACTTGGAAGCGTGGAGACCGCTTGAAAGCAAAATACCCGCATTTGTTCCCCAACTCCCCTGCAGCTAGTAGCAGAGCTTAAAATTTCGGGATGAATTTTCTTAACAGGGAGAGAATGTGACTAGGGCTGTAAACGAACCGAACGTTCAGCGAACAGTTCGTGAACCGTTCGGCGGGAAGTTCGTTTATGTTCGTTCGATAAGCTTAATGAACGAACACGAACAAAAAATTTCGTTCGATAAGCTTAACGAACGAACACGAACAAAGGTCTCGTTCGTTCGACTGCGTTCGTGAACGTTCGGTAATATGTTCGTTTATGTTCGTTCGTGTTCGGTTTTTTATGTTTATTTTTCTAAAAGCTTTTAATGTTTTATTAATTTTTTACTTTCCCCCATATGTATTATTTCCCTCTCTCTGGCCCTCTCCCTCTTTTGATATCACGCTCCTTCATTCAGCTTATCTCCAATCGATTGAACCCAATATTATCCATCCCTTCAATCTTTAAATGGTTATATTTAACTACTTTCGTTGTGTACAAAGTTTAAGATTAACGATGCCTTTTTTTATTTTCAAAATTAAAGTTCATTTGTGTTCATTTGCGTTCGTGGTTTGTGTTCACGAACTGTTCGCAAACAACCAAAATTCCTTAACGAACGAACATGAACACAAAATTCGGTTCGTAATGTGTTCGCGAACAGTTCACGAACATCCAAATTTCCTTAATGAACGAACACGAACATAGCCTTGTTCGTGTTCGTTCGGTTCGTTTACAGCCCTAAATGTGACAACTGTCAAAATTTCAGGTATCCGTACAATTATTAAATAATGATTAGTACTTAATGACTGTGCTGAATTACAATTAATTGCTTGAACTGCTTTCTGATTATTGCCATATACCTACATGTGCATCATATATTGCTTAATGTCATATCATTATTGCATGGAAACATTGTTGATTCAAATGATACACGAAACACAGTTAGTACAGTTATCAGATAAATCAGAAATATGCTGACGGAATTCCGTACATAGACAAACATGGCATTGAGACACAGAATAAGCTAGAAACCAAGTATTACACTAGTATAGTGTGTAGGAAAGTAAGGATCACCAAACTGCCTTCCTATAGATAGTTTAAGTGCCGGAAAGTGCCTGAAACTCACTTAAAGTGCTGAATTCAGCAAAAATCAGCAATAATCAGCATTTAAACACTCTAATATCATCCAGAAATATGGCTAAATAGCCCAGAATACTTTCCTAAGTATCGGGAATCAAAACTGTCACAAAAAGGTAACATAGAGCACACTAAACTGCATTGTTTAGCACCTTAACGAACCAGTAACCAACCGAACAACCGGACACTACCCGAAACACCAAATTTTCACTAGAAGCATTGTTTTAACATTACCAAGCTAGTTATGGTCCCCGAACCTCATAACACACTATATAATCACAAAACAACTTATAAAACTAAACATACACTTGAAATCTAACTAGTTTCCTTAACTATCCATTAAAATAAAATTAAAATCCCCCCCCCCCCAAACTTATGGTTACATGTGGGCCCCCACATGTAGATTTTATTTGATTATTTAATAAGATTGTGTCTCTTCTTTATAAAACATAATAACCATTAGATTTTTAAGTGTTAGAAGTTTATAAGAACAACCAAGGGATCATAATCCATCACTTTCTCATTCTACACAACACACACACTTCTCTCCTTCTTGCTTACGGCCGAGAACAACAACAACAATATCACCATCATCAATCAATCTTCATTTAATTCCAAGCAATCACAAGGTTGTAAGAAGGTGTATAAGGAAGCTTGGAGCTTGTGGAAGTTGAAGGACCTTTCTCTTGTGCTTTTATCCACTCCATTTCATCTAGTGATCATCCCTAGCCTAGAGCTAGGAGTAAGAACACCATACTCTTCATTTTACATCTTATCTTAGTGGTTAAAAGAAGATACAAATTGTTGATCATGATGAACACTAAGAATCTTGAACTTGAAACTTGAACATAAGCTTAAAATCATAAGAAATCATGATGTTTATGTGTTGTTATGCTTGTTGAATGTTGTCTGCTCATGCTTTATGATGTTGATCATCATATGATCTTTCTAGATAATGATTAAAAACATAATCTAGCAAGATGAGAGGATGAAAATGTTAAAGATCAATAGATCATCCTCATGTGAATCATGAACTTGAAAGTATAAGTTGTTTTTCTTGTTAAGTGATGATCAAAGTAAGGTATAAGTCTTATAAATCTATGATTATAAGAATGATTTTCCAAGAAATCAAGTCAAAAATACAAACTTTACTTAATCTTGGTTCTTAAATAAATAAACCACATTTTTAATGGTTAATCAAGTGTAGGATCATGTATTTAACAAGAAAAATTCAAGAAGAAACATTTTTAGAAAAATTAATTACAAGTTGTAAAGAACTAATTCTTTCAAAAATAAAGTTTTTAAATAAACAACCACACTTTAAAGGGTAACTAGACTTACTAAATACACTAGTAAGTTACTACACATTTTTATAAATTTCAAGTTCATGAGGTAGTAGTTTATGCTTGATTTTGGCAAAATTGGTAAGTGTAGATTGATTTGTTATTGATTGTGTTGATTTACAAAAGAAAATGATATGCCTTGAAGGCATGGAAATCTCCATTTTTAGGAGAAACTATGGCCAAATTTTTCTAAAAATTAAACACTTAGAAAAATATTTCTAAACAAATATTTACAAGTGTATTTTAAACCATGAATTTTCACATAAAGTTTGCCATAAATTTTGTTACAAAATTATAAATATTGGAGGTTGGTTTTTATAAATAAAAGTGACTAAATATGTATTTAGGAAAATATGTATTTAGAAGTCACCATGTGTGTGATTATTTGTATATTATCTGTATTAGTTATATTATTTTAGGACTTGAAATAATATAATTCATCAAAATACCAAAAAATTACAATCCAAAATATTACCAAAATTTAAGAGAATGAACATATAAATTATACCCAAAATATTGGAGAAACCGAACAAAGAATATAACTCACAAAAATATTCCAGAAATTTTATTCATAAGTATATTTTGGAAAAGGGTATTTTGGACACCAAGAGAACAAAAATATAATTTTTTTAAATTATTACAAAATTATATCATATTTTTTACCATAAGAAAATATATTATTTTTGGGTGAATAAAATATATATATTTTCTTGAAATTATTAGAAGATATTTTATTTTTGGGGAGAAAATATATATTTTCTTGAATACACATGGAATACATTATTTTTGGGTGAAAATAAGTTTATATATATTTTCTAGGTTAGACTTGGAAATATACTATTTTTGAGACTTGTATGAGATTTATAAATATTTTGCCAAGGAAAAATTATAAGTAATAATATTTCTTAAAATATATATATATATTGAAAATATATATTGATGTATTTTTATTAGAAATATTATTCCAGAAAAGTTAAGTATAAAATACTTAATAATTACAAGAAAATACGTATTCTCGTACGTATAAATACACACCGGAAACACCACCGATACTTGGCAAAAATATACAAGTATAAGAATATGAATACAAATACACCCATCCTTGGGAAGGATATACACGTATAAATACATAAAAAGTAACAAGTTAAAATAAATTATTTTAACTATTATTCCAAAATTTAATAAATATAATTTAAGTTAAAATATATATTATTTTAACAAATAATTATATAAAATTGGAATAATATTGAAGACACAATGAAACTGATGCGTGCGAAGTGTCGTATATTTTAGGTGTATATTTTAAGCCCTTTTTAACACTTATTTTAGCCAAGTTTTAAATTTATAAAACACGATATTTCACTAACACTAAACACACATATGGGCAAGTGCACCCATCGTTGAGTGTAGTATAGCGTTGGTAAGATACCGAGGTCGTCCAAGGACACAAGAGCTTTTAATACCGGTTTATCCTCAACGTCTAACCAAAATAAAAGTTTAGAAAAATGTTTTAAACTAAGAAAAATAAAAACTAACTAAAATGCTGAAAATAAAAATAAAATAAAAACAGATAGACAAGATGAATCACTTGGTTCCGACTCGTATCTAGTATAACCTTTGATTATTTCCGCACTTTTGCACATAATTAAGAGATTATCTTAGTTATTGTAGTAGGCCCCTCTTTTGAAGGTGACGTTACCCTCACCCCAGTAGTTTGAGTCAGCAGGGATACAATCCTAAAGGGGTGGATTATTGGAAGATAATGAATTAAGTTATTAATGCAGTATTGTGGTAGGCCCCGCTTTTGGCGGTGACGTTACCCTCGACTAAGTAGTCTGAGTCAGCAGGGATACAGTCCTAAATAGCCGGGTTATAGTATTAATAGTAGTTAACTTATGAGGGGATCAAAGAGTTTGGACCCCCGCCATCCAATACCGCGAAGTATTGAAGGAGGTCCTACTAAATTTGACCCAGGTCCATTGCAGGACCTCTAAACGCTGAACAATGGCAAGACCTTTACCAAACCGTTCCCTTAACCCCCTACCAGGTAGCCAACATACCTCCATATAGACCGTGGAGATATGAATGGTGAAAATCCTTTATTTTATATAGACAGTAAAATAATGCCAAGACACCACGGACAAACGATAAGGAAAGATCACCTTCAACATAAGTAACTAGTTATTAAAGTCATTAATACAAAACCAAATAAAAAGTGCAAAAGATTAGAAATAAAAAGTATTATACTAGACACTTTGTCTTCACCAAGTGATGTAAGAGACTTAGGCAAACATGGCCTTGATTGTCAAGAACTCTTACGATCAATCTTGGATCCCGAGACGACTCACACACTCTATGATGGACAATGGATGATGGTGGTGGATGATGGTGTTGTGATGGTGGTGGGTGGTGGATGAAGTGTGAGAGAGGTGGTGTGCCAAGGGATGAGTTGCAATGAAACCAAGCACTCCTATTTATAGGCTGAACAGAAGCCTGGGCACGGCCCCGTGTTCGCTGGGCACGGCCCCGTGCCCGTCTGACACTCTCTCTCTTCATTAATTGTAATTCGTAATTACAATTAATGCGCCTGCAGTACTTTCGGCACGCCCCCCGTGTCCGCTGAGCACGGCCCGTGGTGGGCAATAGAAGCTTCTATAGGTTTGTCTTTTCTGCTGCTTCTTGGGCACGGCCCCGTGCTGGCTGAGCACGGGGCGTGTTCAGCCTTCTGTTTTCTCTATTTTGCTTTGGAAGGTGCCGTTGAGGGTTCGGGCAATCCACTAATGTTCCTTTTCTTGTATTTATGTTGGATTTAGCTGTCTTTTTGCTTCTTTTGCGTTTTTGAGCTCATTTAATCCTGAAAATACAAAAGGAAGACAAAAACACTCTTTTTCCAATATTAGTACTAAAAAAGGGTTAGTTTTATGCCTTAATTGATGTAATTTATATGTTGCATTTTACACACATCAAATACCCCCACACTTGAACTTTTGCTTGTCCTTAAGCAAAACTCTTTAATATGTGGCTTACACTCCCAAATGGAATAGGTAGAAGAGAAGGTTTTGGGCTTGTCATAGAGTGTCGGTATTTCCAAGATCTTTTTGGGTTTTATTTTTATTTATTTACACTCCTATTCGTAATGATTTATTTAGAACTGTTCATAAAAGAAATTACTTATTTGGGCATAACATGCCTTTTTAAAATTCTATTTATATACAAGTTCACATACCTCGCGGGGAAATCACTCACACTCGGCCGAAGGTGTATTTTTAGTGAATCACTCGAGAGCGGCACGGAACTTATTCCTACCATAGGCTTGCCAAGAAATCAATCATCCTCCTTTTTAACTTTCATACCTTTGTAGATATCAAGAGGACTTTGTGGGTTAAGGGTTGGCTAGGGTTAAAGGTAGGTGGTTGGGTTAGTGATTAGTAGAAAAAGGGCTAAAAGCGTAACAAGTGTCGGTTTTCGTATTTTTGCAACTTTTTTTTTTTTTAATGAAGCTTTTATTCAAACAAAGTTATTTTTGATTACTTTGTTTGTTTATTCTCTTTTTGCTTCATTTTTTTTTTTTTTTTTTTTTTTTTTTTTTTTTACGAAGAACCGAACTTGTTACTAAAAAAATAAAAAATGAAAAAGGTTTTGGTGGGTGAAAAGGGTTTTTTTTTTTTGTTTGGGTGATGAAACGAAAAGGTTTAGGCTCAAAGGGGCTAACTAGGGGGATTTTTGGGTAGGTGGTAAAAGAAAAAGAAAAATAATGGTGTAGAAAAAAAATGTTAGTCCTAATGCCTCCATCATTTACTTACTCGGGTTTAAGTTGATAAGGACCGGGAATGTATTGTTATGGCAAGTTCTAGAGTCGTAAGAACCAAGCGGCTATTCACACAAGAAACGAAAAATGAGCATTTAGTCAAATGATATGGAATTGTGTGCTCAATAAAGGCTCAAAACTCACTTTTGTGGGAATGGGTTTTTATGTGATCAAGTATATATAATCAAATTTTAAATAAGTTTGTCATGCCTTTTCATAATTTTCTTATGTTGGTTCTTTTTATCACTACGCTATCGGTTGTAAATTTGTAAAAATATAACCTTTTTGAGAGCTTGAATTTCCCGAGTTAAACCTAGACAAGTAAAAAAAAATTGAAATTTTTGAAAAAATTCGGGGTGATTAGCGGTTCCAATAGAGTTTTGTGTAAGGCTTGTATTTAGGACTTGCAAAATTCAAGGTTTTAGCATCCCCCCCACACTTAAATTACACATTGTCCTCAATGTGTCCCAAAAATAAATTTTTAGGTTGATTAGATGTGTAAAATAGTGTTTAGAAAGCAAAAATTTGTGTTACTGGGCACTGAACACGGCCCCGTGTTATCCGGGCACGGCCCCGTGTTCAAGTGCCAGTAACAAAATTGAAATAAGAGAAACAGAAGTCTGGACACGGGGGCGTGTTGGGTGAACACGGCCCGTGTCCAGTTACCTGTACTGGGCGTTTTCTGCAGGTGGTTCAACACGGGGCCGTGTTGGTTGGGCACGGCCCGTGTTGAACCTTCTGAAAGGGAGAAAATTGTCGGGTTGCCTCGTTCTTGTGCATGGGATCATTTTTCTCGTTCCCCTTTTCATCCTTTACCACCATGAGTGTGTTTTATTCCTGAAAATTAAACTAACTAGAAAACATAAAGACTAATCTAAATTAAACTAAGGATAGTTCCGTGGAATGCCTCCATGGTGCGCCACGTTTATAAGGGTCCTTGGCTAGACCCAATGCCTGGTCATATGTTACCCAAGTGGGATGTGTTGCGTCCCATGTTACACCGTCGGAGAGCGTCATCCAAGCTTGAGTCTATGACCTTCATGTAGTTGACCGGATCTTCTTCCTCTACTCTCTTTCCACATTCAAATTTCACTTCCTCATCCCCAAACTTCAATGTTAGAGTTCCGTCATTCATATCCACCACTGCTTGAGCGGTGGCTAAGAATGGTCTCCCGAGGATGAGGGGGACCTCGGTGTCTTCCTCCATGTCTAGGATAACAAAGTCGGTTGGAAAAACGAATTTGTCGACCTTGACTAGCAAATTTTCGACGACCCCATGTGGGAACTTGACGGACCTGTCGGCGAGTTGTATGCTCATCTTTGTAGGGCTTGTTGCTCCTAGGCCGAGTCGCTTGAACATTGAGGTGGGCATGAGGTTGATGCTAGCCCCAAGATCGGCTAAAGCATTTCGGACGGGGGACTTCCCAATCGAACAAGGGATTGTGAAGCTCCCGGGGTCGATTTTCTTTTGTGGAAGTTTGTTGAGTACTAGAGCTGAGCATTCTTCGCCTAGGTTAACTAATTGCAACGATTCAATTTTCTTTTTGTGAGTGAGGAAATCCCTCATGAATTTTGCATATTTAGGCATTTGGGTTAGGACCTCAATAAAAGGAATATTAACATGCAATTGTTTTAGTAAACTTTCGAACTTTGCGAATTGCTCATCGGTCTTTTGACGATTTAACCTACCGGGGTACGGGATTGGAGGATTCTTGGTGGGCTCTTGATTTGGTGTAGAAGCCTTTTCTGGCGCAGGAGGAGTCACAGGCTGGCCAGAATGACTTCTTCCATTTGGCGGCAATGGAGCATCCTCGGGACCCACGGTTCGATTTCGTAATGTGATGAGATGGACTTGTGCCTTTGGGTTTGGTTCGGTATTACTGGGTAATGCGCCTTGTGGTCTCTCGGAGAAATTTTGAGCTAGTTGATTTAATTGTTTTTCAACGTTTTGAATACTAGCTTGTTGGTTTCTGAAATTCGATTCCATTTGTTGAAATCGATCCGAGTTCTTCTTTTCAGTGTCAGAGATGAGGCGAGATATGGTATCCTCAAGCCTTTCTCTTCCACCTTGTTGTTGAGGAAAATTTTGTGGTTGTTGAAAATTAGTTCGTTGGTTTTGTTGGTTACTACTATTTCCGAGATCTCTCCAACCAAGATTTGGGTGGTTACGCCATCCTTGGTTGTAGGTACCCGTTGGAGGACCCGACGGCCTAGGTCTATTATCCATGTAGTTTACCGTTTCAGTTTGTTCATCTAAATCTTTCATACAACTCCAATTTTCATGTGACCCACCACACCCTTCACAAGCCATAACCGAGGCCGTTTTTGTCATTTCTAGCCTTTTGATTTTTGAAGAGAGGGCCTCGATTTGGGCTTGTAAAGAGGTGCTTTCATCAACCTTATGGGCGCCCGGGGCAATAGATTTATTACCTCGGGGAGTGTGCCATTGAAAATTGGTTTGGGCAATTTCCTCAATTTGGTTATATATTTCATTTGGGCGACGATTACCTAAGAGTCCCCCGGAGCTTGAATCAAGTGTTTGTCTTATGTGTGGCAACAATCCATTATAGAAAGTGGATACTTGTTGCCATATCGCTAGACCATGGTGAGGACACTTTCTTAGAAGCTCCTTGAACCTTTCCCAAGTTTCATATAAGGATTCCCCATCCTCTTGTGAGTATGTATTAATTTCTGTCATTAATTTAGCCGTTTTAGCAGGAGGGAAATACTTATATAAAAACTTTTGGGCGAGTTCATCCCAGGTGGTTACCGACCCAGCTGGGAGGGTATTAAGCCAAGCCTTAGCTCGGTCTTTTAATGAAAAAGGAAACATTCGAAGGCGGATGGCGTCATTTGATGCTCCATTGATCCGGAAGGTATCACATATTTCTAAGAAGTTAGTAATATGTAGATGGGGATCCTCGTCCGCAAGCCCGTGGAAGGTTGCGGAGTTTTGGAGCATTTGTATCAAATGCGGCCGAAGTTCGAAGTTGTTGGCCTCGACATTCGGGGCATTGATAGCGGCGCCAAGATTGCCTACGGTAGGCCGTAGGTAATCCATGAGGGTACGTTGGTCCGCCATTGGAAGTGGGTCCCCCGAAACTTTCTCTTGATCTTTTAGCTTTTAGCCTTTTTCTGAGAAAGCGCTCGGGTTCTTCTAGGGGTTCTTTTATGTCTCTACTAGAACTGGAGCTCATGCACTACGTAGGAGGTTCAAATGTGGCGCCTGGGTTCCAAATCCTGCAATAAAAACAGAAAAGAACGCTGGTCAGAATGTTCACCACGGCCCCGTGCTCAATGAACACGGCCCGTGTTCAGAGTTGCAGTAATTGATTTCTGGATCCCTGTTACTGGGAGTTGGACACGACCCCGTGTTGCACCGACACGACCCCGTGTTCAGCTCTCTGTAACTCAGAAAACAAAAATTGCCAGTGATGGTTGCTGGGCACGGCCCGTGTCTGACCGGGCACGGCCCGTGCTGAGCGCTGCAGAGCTGAAAAACTAAGAAAATCCTAAAAAAAATAAAAAAGAAAAATAAAAGATGATTAGGCCGTTGATTCCTAACTTTCTTAAAATCCTTGTGTCCCCGGCAACGGCGCCAAAAA
This sequence comes from Helianthus tuberosus, assembly GCA_030545235.1. Taxonomy (NCBI): domain Eukaryota; kingdom Viridiplantae; phylum Streptophyta; class Magnoliopsida; order Asterales; family Asteraceae; genus Helianthus; species Helianthus tuberosus. Next base: position 65,991,146 of record CM060363.1, read on the forward strand.
CTTGATGCGTGCGAAGTGTCGTATATTTTAGGTGTATATTTTAAGCCCTTTTTAACACTTATTTTAGCCAAGTTTTAAATTTATAAAACACGATATTTCACTAACACTAAACACACATATGGGCAAGTGCACCCATTGTTGAGTGTAGTATAGCGTTGGTAAGATACCGAGGTCGTCCAAGGACACAAGAGCTTTTAATACCGGTTTATCCTCAACGTCTAACCAAAATAAAAGTTTAGAAAAATGTTTTAAACTAAGAAAAATAAAAACTAACTAAAATGCTGAAAATAAAAATAAAATAAAAACAGATAGACAAGATGAATCACTTGGTTCCGACTCGTATCTAGTATAACCTTTGATTATTTCCGCATTTTTGCACATAATTAAGAGATTATCTTAGTTATTGTAGTAGGCCCCTCTTTTGAAGGTGACGTTACCCTCACCCCAGTAGTTTGAGTCAGGAGGGATACAATCCTAAAGGGGTGGATTATTGGAAGATAATGAATTAAGTTATTAATGCAGTATTGTGGTAGGCCCCGCTTTTGGCGGTGACGTTACCCTCGACTAAGTAGTCTGAGTCAGCAGGGATACAGTCCTAAATAGCCGGGTTATAGTATTAATAGTAGTTAACTTATGAGGGGATCAAAGAGTTTGGACCCCCGCCATCCAATACCGCGAAGTATTGAAGGAGGTCCTACTAAATTTGACCCAGGTCCATTGCAGGACCTCTAAACGCTGAACAATGGCAAGACCTTTACCAAACCGTTCCCTTAACCCCCTACCAGGTAGCCAACATACCTCCATATAGACCGTGGAGATATGAATGGTGAAAATCCTTTATTTTATATAGACAGTAAAATAATGCCAAGACACCACGGACAAACGATAAGGAAAGATCACCTTCAACATAAGTAACTAGTTATTAAAGTCATTAATACAAAACCAAATAAAAAGTGCAAAAGATTAGAAATAAAAAGTATTATACTAGACACTTTGTCTTCACCAAGTGATGTAAGAGACTTAGGCAAACATGGCCTTGATTGTCAAGAACTCTTACGATCAATCTTGGATCCCGAGACGACTCACACACTCTATGATGGACAATGGATGATGGTGGTGGATGATGGTGTTGTGATGGTGGTGGGTGGTGGATGAAGTGTGAGAGAGGTGGTGTGCCAAGGGATGAGTTGCAATGAAACCAAGCACTCCTATTTATAGGCTGAACAGAAGCCTGGGCACGGCCCCGTGTTCGCTGGGCACGGCCCCGTGCCCGTCTGACACTCTCTCTCTTCATTAATTGTAATTCGCAATTACAATTAATGCGCCTGCAGTACTTTCTGCTGCTTCTTGGGCACGGCCCCGTGCTGGCTGAGCACGGGGCGTGTTCAGCCTTCTGTTTTCTCTATTTTGCTTTGGAAGGTGCCGTTGAGGGTTCGGGCAATCCACTAATGTTCCTTTTCTTGTATTTATGTTGGATTTAGCTGTCTTTTTGCTTCTTTTGCGTTTTTGAGCTCATTTAATCCTGAAAATACAAAAGGAAGACAAAAACACTCTTTTTCCAATATTAGTACTAAAAAAGGGTTAGTTTTATGCCTTAATTGATGTAATTTATATGTTGCATTTTATACACATCAGAAACGTAACTCAAAGACACTAATTAATACTAAGTCAAGGCACGACCCGCTCGTCTAATAGACCGTAGTACGTTGTAGGTAGTCGTGTACACCAAAAAAGGCTTTGAGTTACAGTCGGATTCGAAGAACGCAAAACTGTGAGTTCATGTCCCCCTTTTCTTTTAACAGTTTTTGTTTTATAACTTCGGGGGTGAAGTACATGTTACAAATGTTTACAACAATTACAATTGGTATGGTTAGCTAAGGAATGTACTGTAGATCATGTGAATGGGTAGGCGCACTCTTAAGACCATTAATCCTCGTGTTAGGACCGAGGGGCGTGAGTGATAGATCTATTTGGGTGTAGCGAGCCCACACCCATGTGGACCGGGGTTTGGCCCATGAGGTGACTATGTCTTACAGCCGGAGGCCCGGTACAAAATCTGCTATGTTTGAGCCTTGCTACGCCGTTGCACACATGTTAATGGCCTTGCAAACCATTGATTGATCTGTTTCCTTGTTTGCTTTCATACCGGGTTTACAAAGCATACATATTTACAATGATTATAAAGGTTTATTCGTGCACACATACAAAACACATAAACTCGCTCAACTTTTGTTGATGTTTTCAAACTACATGTATTTCAGGGAATTAAATGTGGATCTGGCGGGCGTTTGGATGTTTCAAATAATGTTGGAAATAAAAGATGTCATCCGGAGTCTAAGGGTTTGGATTGTGAGTCTTATCCTGGATAAGATACATGATTCAAAGCCTGGTTTTTATTAATGTCTTTTGTTGAGTCCTTATGGAACTCTAAAACAATTTGCATGGTTTGTATTTGGATTTGAAGTCTGTGTTGGATTTCTAAACAATGTTGTTGTTATGTTTTAAAACTTAATTAATGGATGAACATCTTTAGTTTTATCATATAGATGTTTGTTATGGTTGAATGCAATGATATTAAGCAAGTCACACATAATCACTCTTCCGCAAAAGTCAGGGTGTGACATTATACCTGCAAAATTAGCATGTCTGATCTCATTTGTTAAATTACTGGCCTGATCATTATCTTGAGACTTCCCTGCAAGTTGAGTATGTTGCAAGAACTGAATTAACTGCTCACACTGCTCTGTTGTAAGAGTAGTTCCAAAACTCATCACATGTGCATGAGAGTCTTTTACTTGATTATCAACATCAGTCTTGTAAACGTTGGCAGCTACATGCTTTGATTTAGTGAACTTGAACTCTTTAGGAAAACCAATTAAACGAAAACACTTGTTTGCTGAATGACCTGGTTTTTTACAGTGAGCACAAACAGGTTTTCTAGAGTCTCTTTGAGTCCTAACATTCATTGATGAAATGTCAGGAAATGCTTATGCAGTAGGATGAATTTCTTTTTGTTTCTCTTCTTGAAGCAAAAGAGAATAAACTTTGCTAATGGTTGGTAAGGGTTGCATCATAAGAATAGTTCCCCTAATGTTCTCATAACTAGGGTTTAGTCCCATAAAAAAATGAATTAGCCTTTGTTCTTATCTCTCTTCATCATTTCCATATGAGCACCACAAGAACAAGGTGAAACAGTAGATAGAGAACTAATCTCATCCCAAACACTCTTGATTTTAGTGAAATATGATGCTATATTACTGCTTCCTTGAGAAATTTCACAAAGAGTTTTCTGCAACTGATAGTGTTTTGCACCATTAGATTGACCATACCGTTCATTCAATTCTTTCCACAATTGTTCAGCAGTTTGAACATATAGAACACTATCACTTATGTATCTAGATAAAGTGTTAATGATCCAAGAAATTACCATTCATTACAACGATTCCATAGGCTAGGGTTTGCAGTTATTGTAACAGAACCATCAATGAATCCGAACTTGTTTTTAGCTGATAAAGCAATCGTCATTGCTCTCTTCCAAGATCTAAATCCAGTTCCATCAAATTGCTTGGCAACGAGAATCATACCAGGATGATCTGAGGGATGAAGACACAGCGGATTTGAGGAATCAATTGAAGACGAAGATGTTTGAGAACTTTGAGTGTCTGACATGATTTAAGTAGAAAAATGATGAAACAAAAGAAGAAATCGATGAATTGATTGAACGAATTTGAGATTGATGAAGACGATTGAATGATTTGAGATGAATCAGAGATCAAATCGAGAGCAGATTCGAAGAACACTGCTCTGATACCATGTGATTTTAAATGAAACAATTTGGGGGAAAAGTTGTTATCTCATTAACTAACTGGGTATTTAAACTAAGTGGAGAGTTCAAATGAGAAGAATTTTTTTGTAAGAAGAAAAAAGAAGAAGTTTCAACCAATAAGAATGCTTTATTTTACTTCATTTAATATTTGTATTTAATTTTAATATTATGGTATATTGGTAAACTTACATAAATCATTAATGTGTATTCTTCACCTTTAATAACTAGCTAAATTAAATTAGTAACTCCTTTTCAAAATATATATTTTTTCAAATTAAAAAAAAAACAAGTTAATTTAACATGTAGAATAAATTACTAGTTGTGTAGCATAAATCACGAGTTGTGTAGGATATATTTCGAGGTGTGTAGGATAAATTTCGACTGTGTAGGATAAAATTCTATAATATGTAGGGTATATGTAGAAAAATTTTGATATGTGTAAGTTTTGTAAATTATATGTAGAATAATTAATAATTAGTTGACTAATTAATTAAATAGCATTTTACTAATATGCTCTTTCTTCTTTTTCTTCTCATGTTAAATTTCTTCTCAAATGAACCTTCCCCTTTAAAGTAATTCCACTTTTTATCTTTGGCTACAACTCACTATTTATTATTATTAGTAAATGGGTCACTAATGTAAAATAGTTAAAAGTCATGTTTGTGTGTATTATGTACTATTGTAAAGTCAAAGGTCCAATGTACTTGTCTAAGGTCGATAGTCCTCGTTAGCTTTCTCATTAGTTTATACTTTATATACTCTTTATTTAGTATATTCTATCAAGTTGCATAAGTCGATGATTTATAATAATATATCTGTACATTAATTATGTTACTAAAATTGTAATGAAATTTAATACATGAAAGTTGACTTTGAGTAAGGAAAGGGATACACTAACACCGATCTAAGAAACACAGAAGATAGGGTTTGAAATAATAACGAGATGTTTAAACTTTCATCATCTCTAATTCCTTCCATTTTGTGCTACAGCCCCAACTACAGAATTACTACTCTTGTTTGTTCCATACCCAATCATGGGTTGTTTATTAATATCCAGAAAATGCAAGATCATCACTGTAGCTACCGCGCCAACAAACATAGGAATCGGGCCGAAAATCCACAGAAGCAAAGTGGTAGCGAAATAGAGCGCGCGCAATCCAACAGCCCAGAAATTGCTTCCTCGGATCACCGCCTTTTGGATGCACTCAACAGGAACATCACCGGTGGGCATGCTTATAAGGAAACCAGCATGCACAAAGTGTCTTGTTGTTTGTACAAAACAAGCAAAGGCCAGTAGAAAGCAAGATAGAATCATTATGTATTTAATGGCGCTGGTGGATTTACTTGTGTCCCCTAAGATAAATCTGTCTGTAAGATAGTTATCAGATGAGTTACCTAGTACAGCACCAATAAGAGAACATAGGACTAAACAGATTGAGCTTAAGGAAGTTGAGGCTGATAATTGACCACTAAGAACACCTAGAGCAAACCCTCTATCTTTGGGTTCAATCTGCATCAATTCAAGAAAACAGAATAATCGTTAAAATCTACAAACTAGATCGAAAAGTTTTTGTCATATTTGTCGGAAAACTGTCTCTAAAGGCAGTTTTCGATGAATATTGTCACCGTGTAAACCACCCAGTTTTTCTACTAGTAAAGAAGAAGAAGAAGAAGAAGTAGTTAAGTGGTTGAATTAAGTTATACCAGAAGTATTTTTCTGACCCAACCGTTCTTGTTATTATTCTCGAATCCGATTGCTGTGAGTTGGGGATGTTTGAGGTATCTGTAGAGAAGAAAGAGATGATAAGTGCACATGATCCAGAGACCTAATGGAACCAAGAGTAAATCCAGGTGTTCTTCCTTCCATGTCCACCCCATCTTTCTTTTACTTTTGGTTATCTGCAACTGTGTTTTAAGTTCTTTCTTGGTTATGATCTACTTATAACAGGTGGGGTTGACTTTGTGAAAATAGCTTTGCTAGTAAATTACTTCAATTGGTGGCATGATGCATTAATTCACATGGAATAGTATTTACAACTTGCATATGTTAATTCTTCCTCCAGGCTACATTGATGAACATATTAAGTTGACCAATTTAATTCTCTATCTATATACACACATATATACACGTGTATATATATATATATATAGGATGGTTTAAATGAGAACGTTAAATATCGCGAGAACCGTCAGAACGAATGAAAAACCGCAAAAACTTAGTCAAAAACATTTCAAATTCAAAATTTCTTTTTACACTTAACATTATTATTCGAATACAATGTTAGAAATTTAATTAACACGTTTAAATTTACATGTATTCGTAAATATTGAAAATTTACACATGTGTAAGTTTTCTCATTTACACATGTGTAAATTTGTTGTATTTAACAAATTTACACATGTGTAAAAAATCTAATAAGAGTGATTCTGAGAGAATAAATGAATTATTTAATTTTGTAAATTCTTTTTTTAATGTTGTATCTTAATTACAATAAGGTTTGTATTAAAAAAATTGGTTTTGATTGTTTTCTCATTCGTTCTCACGGTTCTCGGAATATTTAGGGTTCTCAAGATAACCCTCCCCTATATATATATACACACATATTGTTTAATAAACTAAAAAGGTAGGAAAAGGAGAAGTATTCTTCTGTGGTTTAGGATGTATATAATACACATACTGTTTAATAAACTAAAAGGCAGGAGAACAAGAAGTGTTCTTTGGTGGTTTAGGAGATTTAAGTGTTTCTAGGTAGTCCGCTAATTCAGGGAGCGGACATAGGGTTTATGTGACACCCGACTATTCTGAGCTGACATTGTACTGGTATGACACGTGTTATGATTATATATAGGCACTAAATTGTTTAATAGGACATTAAATTGAGGTATTTGAAAGTTTGACAAACTCAAACTTTGCTAAAAATTAAGTTGGCAATAATAAGTTAAACGCTTTTCGCGTAACGAACGAAATGCGAAACGAACGTCGGTGACTGTCCGGATAACGTTAAAATCCGAAAAATATTCCGTTATGATTAAAACCCTATTTTTAATCATATTCGTGAAGAAAATTAGTTAGAACGCTTAAAAATCTTGTTTTTCGAATTTAAGCGCGTACTGCGTGATACAGTGCGTATACTGCGAAACGCGGACGACGCAACCAGTCTAGGTGAACGAAATATTATTTAGTAATATTTTGATGAGATTATTTTTTATAGAATACTGAAAATAATTTTAAACGCCTTAAAACGTTGATAAAACGCGAAATAAAATACCCATTAATCAGTTAATTACCTGTATTATGCATATATGTGTGTATATCTTGTATGTAAGAGAGAGAGAGGGTGTGTGTAATGGGTGTAGGTGGCGGCTATATGAGCCCACCAACACACACCCTTGTGCCATGTGTTGCAAGATTAGCAAACCTAATCATTTCATATCTTCCAACACTTCACTTAAACAACAAATCCAAGATTTCACTTTTCAAAATCATCATCTTATTCCCCATACCCACTCACGGCCGAAACTCCTCAAGAACACCCATATTTCATTTTTTCAAACTTATTTCTTGAAGACATGGCCATTTCAAGCTAGTTTCGGGTTGGTTTGAAGATCCAAAGTTGATTTCAAGGTGATTTCAAAGAGGAACAAGCTTGTTTTCATCAAGATTCTCATCATAAAAACCCACTTTGTTCTTAGAAGGTATAAAGTTTTATTTCTTTTAAAACATTCTTAATGATGATGACGATGAGCATGATTCTTGGTTATTTGGATTTTCACTATTCTTGAAATCAAACCAAACAAAAGATTTTTATAAAAATAAAAATGTGAGGTTGTGTATTTGTGATGTTGGCCGAAAGTTGTATGTATGTATAAGTGTTTGTATTTTGAATTTTATTTGCTAAAATTCTTGTAAGATTATTTCTTGAATAAACAAGGTTATGTGCAAATGTGTTAGAAGTTTAAAGGATGAATGAAACTTGATTTTTGATTTAAAATAATGTGAGTATGTTAGTATACATATGGCCGAAAATTTCATAATTTGTTTGTGAGTTTACAAGTTGTTGCATGTTCTTGAATGTTAGATCAAAATGCATGTATTGATTCTTGTATGGTGGATTAATAATTGATCAAGAATGTGTTATAAATGTCTCAAATGTTATAATAAATGACGGAAATAGGATTTAATAATCTTGATTATGATTGTGAAGTAAACGTGCTTAAAATACTTGTACATAGACTTGTAGGATGGTTTAATGATCATCATCAAATGTGTCGCAAGCCCCGACCCCTGCCCGGGAGCGGGTGCCGCGAGCCATTGAGATGGTATCGGTGTTTATTAATTTGGCAGCGGAAAACTTTCATCAGGGCCGTAGTTAGGAAATATTTTATCAGAGTTGAAACACCAAACTTTGTATAATAAACAAATGGGATAAAACCCACGTTTTCATTATAATATCTTTATAGGGATAAACCCTAGTTTATCAAAGATAAAACTCCTTTTTATTTAGGTAACTTTTATAGCCACTTTTCCAAGCCTTCAGTGCTCTACAGCTGGCTTCTATTAGCTTTCACATTTTGTTACCTGGAACGCGTTTTAAAACATTTTATCAGCAAGAAATACTGGCAAGTACATTCCAATTTGTAAAACATCAGCTGTTACACATTACAGTATTAAGGGCGATTACAATGTTTATATCTACACAATTACTCATTCAGTATTGTCAACACCTGACTTATGGGTCATGTTACTCATTGGCTATCTCATTGTCCAATGGTAACGTCTTTCACATTTTGTATACAAAACCCTAACATACCGGCAACAATTGTAGAATTACAAAGACATAATCACTGTAATTGTATTTGAAAACGTTTGAGATTTTGGTAAAACAATTTTGGTCGAAAATGACTCGCAAAAAGGTTAGAAAAAGAGAATGAACTCACATTGTTGACTTAGGTGATACTACTATAGCTTCCTGGTGATTTTCCTGATTAGTGTCTATTAAAATTAAACAATGCACACGTGTTAGTAAAATAACCCAAATTACTTTAATCGTCACCTCAAGACAGAAATCCAATGACTGAGTCAGGCAAAGCCTTGACATGCATTACGGAGTCCTAGATCAATCGGGTGTAACACGAGACAGAACTCCAACGACTGAGTCAGGAAGAGCCTTGACATGCGTTACAGAGCCCTAGATCGATCGTGTAGGGTAACTAATAGGGTTGAATACTTGCAACGAGACAGAGCTTCGCTTTATAGGGGTATTATTTCCCGAGAGTTTAGACTATCAGAGAGTTTGAGAGAGAAAAGAAAAATGAACGATGACTGAATGAGGCCTAAACCTCTATTTATAGGCTTGTCTGACATCGAGTCGCGGCCCGCGAAGCCTTTCTCTAACCCTCTCACGGCCCTCGAGATAACACGTGTCGTTTATTGCTTCGTTGAGTCAAGGGGTAGGGTCACCGAGTCACTAGACACATGGCACAATGCCTTGTCCATCAAACAAAGCCAGTCGCGCCCCGGGGGGGACCCATAGGATTGGGTCGCGGCCCGCAAGTGACTCCTGATCCTTGTTTTCTTTGTTTTTTTGTAAATATAAGGGTTTTAGGGTCACGTTAAGGGTTCTAGGAGGGTTGTTATATCCTCCCCACCTTGTTTTAGATCTCGTCCTCGAGGTCTACTGGAATAGGTGTGGGTATATCTTCTGTATATCTGACTTGAGCTCCCAAGTGTATTCTGGTCCTCTGTTGGAATCCCATTTCACTTTGACCAGAACTAGTCTCTTGTGTTTGAGATTCTTGATCTTTCTATCTTCAATTTGAATGGGTTTTTCTACAAACTTAAGTTTCTCGTTTACCTCAATGTCCTTAAGAGGTATCAGTAATGATTCGTCTGCTAAGCACTTTTTGAGATTACATACATGAAACACATCATGTATTCCTGCCATTTCCTCTTCCTGCCATTTCCTCTGGCAGTTGTAGCTGATAAGCTACAGGTCCTATCCTTCTAATAATCTCAAAAGGTCCAACATATATGGGGCTTAGCTTTCCTCTTTTAACGAATCTGACTACTCCTTTCCATGGAGAAGCTTTTAACAATACCTTATCTCCTACTTGAAATTCTAAAGGTTTTCGTATGTTATCAGCATAACTCTTTTGACGATCTCGTGCTGCTTTTAGTCTTTCCTTGACTTGAATAATCTTGTCCGTTGTTTCTTGCACTATCTCAGGTCCAGATAGTTGCTTTTCTCAAATTTCTGCCCAATAGACTGGAGTTCAGCACTTTCGTCCATAAAATGCTTCAAAAGGTGCAGCATTAATGCTTGTATGATAGCTGTTATTGTAGGAAAATTCTATTAATGGTAAATGGTCGTCCCAATTTCCTCCGAAATTAATTACACAGGCTCTAAGCATATCTTCCATTGTCTGTATTGTCCTTTCACTTTGTCCGTCCGTCTGTGGATGATAAGTTGTGCTTAGATTTAACATGGTTCCCATTGCTTTTTGGAAACTTGTCCAAAAATGAGAAGTAAAACGGCTATCTCTATCAGATACAATAGATAAAGGAATTCCATGTAATGAAACTATTTCATTTACATATAACTTGGCTAACTGTTCCATACTGAAAGTTTCTTTCATTGGTAAGAAATGAGCAGATTTAGTCAATCTGTCAACAATCACCCAGATTGTATCATTTCCTTTTTGAGTCTTGGGTAATTTGGTAACAAAGTCCATTGTTATCAATTCTCATTTCCATATTGGCATTTCTAGTTGCTGTAATAACCCTGAAGGTTTCTGATGTTCAGCATTAACTTGTGAACATGTCAGACATTTAGCAACATAGTTTGCTATATCCTTTTTCATTCCTATCCACCAGAAATTCTTTCTTAAATCTTGATACATTTTATCACATCCAGGATGTATCGTATACTTAGACTTATGAGCTTCTTCTAGAATTCTGTGGCGTAGGTTTCCTTGTTTAGGTATCCACGTTCTTTTCTTATGGAACTTCCAAATTCCATCTGATCCTTGTTTTAATTCCTTAATCATTCCTTTTAAACCTTCAACATTATCCTTGAATGTTATTTCCTGTATCTCTCTAATTTGCACATTTAAATCTATCTGCATATTTAATTTAAGAGAGCGTACTCGCTTTGGCTTTTCATGATACTTTCCATTTAAAGCATCAGCTACTACGTTAGCTTTCCAGCATGATACTGGATATCACAATCATAATCACTAAGAATTTCCATCCAACATCTCTGTCTCATATTTAATTCTTTTTGCCCAAAAATATATCTTAAACTCTTATGATCGGTGAAGACAACAAATTTATTTCCATATAAATAGTGTCTCCAAATCTTAAGGGCAAAAACTATGGCTCCTAATTCTAAATCATGGGTTGTGTAATTCTCTTCATGTTTCCTAAGTTGTCTAGAGGCATAAGCTATAACCTTTTGACGTTGCATCAACACACATCCATATCCTAACTTAGACGCATCACAATATACTATAAAGTCTTCAGTTCCTTCTGGTAATGCGAGTATGGGTTCGTTAGTCAACCTTTGCTTAAGAATCTTAAAGGCTTCTTCCTGTTTCGGTCCCCATTCAAACTTAACTGATTTACAAGTCAGTTTGGTTAATGGAATGGCTATCCTAGAGAAATCTTGGATAAACCGTCTATAATATCCTGCCAGTCCAAGAAAACTTCTCACATCAGTTGGTGATTCAGGGACTTTCCATTTGGTAATCCCCTCGATTTTTGTGTTATCTACATGAATTCCTTCATGATTAACTAAATGTCCAATGAATTGCACTTCTTGTATCCAGAATTCACATTTTGACAATTTAGCATAAAGCTTCTCTTTTTTCAATAATGTCAGAAGTGTATGTAGATGCGCTAGACGTTCCTCTTTACTCTTAGAGTAAACTAGAATATCATCTATAAAGACAATTATGAATTTGTCCAGGTATGGTTTACATATCCTATTCATCATGTCCATAAATGCGGCTGGGGCATTGGTTAAACCAAATGGCATGACTGTAAATTCATAATGACCGTACCTTGTTCTGAAAGCAGTTTTAGGAATGTCCTCTTCCTGTACTTTCAATTGATGATATCCTGAGCCTAAATCGATCTTAGAAAAGAATCGAGCTCCTTGAAGTTGATCGAACAGATCATCGATTCTCGGTAGTGGGTACCGATTCTTAATCGTAACCTTGTTCAATTCTCGGTAGTCAATGCACATATGCATCGATCCGTCCTTCTTCTTGACAAACAAAACCGGCGCTCCCCACGGCGATGAACTAGGTTGTATAAAACGTTTGTCAAGAAGTTTGTCCAATTGTTCCTTCAGTTCCTGCATCTCCGTTGGTGCTAATCGATATGGTGCTTTGGCAATCGGTGCAGTCCCTGGTATTAGGTGAATTCTAAATTCAACCTCTCTATCAGGCGGTAATCCAGGTAACTTTTCTGGAAAAACATCTGAGAATTTAGATACTATAGGAATATCTTTTAATTCTTTTCCTTTAGTATTAATGATTATAGAAACCATATATACTATTCCTCCTTTCCTTTCATAACTTGCAGCTTTCATCACAGAGATGAATTTTGTCGACCTAATTGGCTTATCTCCTTTAATTATGATCTTTTTACTACTTGGTGTACTTACTTGTACTGACTTTTGATCACGTAAAATATTGGCACGATTGGCTACCAACCAATCCATTCCTAATACAACATCGAATCCGGCTAGATTCGTTGGGTAAAGGTTAGCAAAGAAATGATGGTTCAGGATTTCTATTCTTGCTCCCTGCAAGATTTCACTAATCTTGATGGATTCTCCATTTGCCGTTTCTAACAGACAATCTTGTCGAAGTTTGGTTAAGGGTTGGTCGAGAAGTTGGTAAAAAGAAGTATTGATAAAACTTTGGTTTGCACCAGAGTCAAATAATACCTTGGCAAAAATGTCGTTAACAAAAAACGTACCGGCAATCACATCTGGAATCGCCTTGGCTTCCTCAGTTGTCAGAACAAATGCTCTGGCATTCTTCTTGGGTCCTTCAGTTGTCTTAGCTTTGTTGGTTGCTGCTAGAGCTAGTTTCGGACAGTTTGGTCTAATGTGCCCAATTTCTCCACAATTAAAACATATCCTATTGCTAGGTTTCTTCCTACAGTTTTCTTCCTTGTGTCCAGACATTTTGCAAAAGTTGCAATATAGGGAGCATCTTCTAGAGTGCTTCCTTTTACAATACTTACAGTAGGGTGTAGAGGAAGAACATGTACCTTTTCTACGGTACTGAAATTCTTGGGTAAGTTTCTGAGCTAGGTTCTTTCTCTGGTTTTCTTCTTGGGTGCATACCAATTCATCAGTCAGGGTATTGGCTAATTCTACTGTTTCTTCTATGGTTTGAGGTCTAGCTGCCTTGACTACATGTCTAATCTCACTAATTAATCCCCAAACGTAACGGAAGATTAATACTAGCTCAGGTGAGGCTAAGGTTGGCACTATCCTAGTATATTCGAAGAATATGGCAGTGTAACCTTTGTAGTCTATTCCAGTCATTTTATGATTTAGGAACTTATTGGCGATTTCTTCCTTCTCATGAGGAGGACAGAATTTTCTTTCAACTATTTCTTTAAAATTAGTCCATTCCATTCTATAAACTCTGCCACTACCCCTAGACTGGAGAATAGTATTCCACCATTCTAAGGTTGTATTTTTGAAAAGATTAGAAGCAAACATAATCTTATCTTCATCTGCACATTTACTTATTTTTATGACTGCTTCTGTCTTTTCTATCCAGCATAAGGCTGAAATGGCTCCTTCATTGCCTGAGAATTCTATCGGTTTGCAGGCCAAGAATTCTTTATAAGAACAGCCGTAAGAGACAGTTCTTCTTTTCTTAGGAAATGGAGCTTGGATTAAACGTCTGTTATTATCGTTCACACTGTGACTTGGCTCAGTGTGTTGACGTTTACTTCCATTTGCAAATTTTATTATATTCTGCTTCTTTAACAGTCTTAGTAATATAAGGCATAGCATCTATAATTCCTTGTGCTACTATGTGTTAGATGACACTGTTATCTAATTGGTCTCCGTTATTCTCATTATCCTAATTTACTTCGTTTGACATCTGAATTGTAAACATTTATCAGGTATTAATTATCACAGAATAAAATTTAATACAAATATTTATACACATCACACAAACAGATTGATCAAAAACGTCGTACATTGCGACTTTTACTCTTTTCATATATACGCGTCGATTACAAACTACAACTGTAAAATTAAACACACTAATAGTTATGCATCGATATCTATTTTAGTCTATCTATACATATATATATATATATACACATATATATCTATCAAAATACAAAATTACACATATATCTAGGTATTATTCTAGGTATCATGTATCCAATACTTCATCTCATTCTCATCATATTTCCAAACTAGCTTCTCTCCTATCTGTCGAATTCTATTCCCTTCGTCCACTAAGTTTTCACCGTACTGACGGAGTTCCTGCACACATTTTCGACTCATGGGTGGGTCTAACGGTGGTTCTGGCATTGGTTCTTTGGGAGTATATAGTGCGGAATACGACCTATTGTCGTCTAACCATGGATCATATTCTGAAGAGATTAGGGTTAGGATTCTAGGAAATTCATTAGGATCGAATGCAGGTATCGGAAACTAGTTTTCCTGGTTTGGTTCTAGCATTTGTTGGTCCGGGAATAAGGGTAACAGTTGTGGTTCGGCTATTTGGTTTAGGTTAGAGTATACTACTGTAGTGGCTAGCATATGGAAATCTGCCAACAGTCTATCTAGTTCTTCTTCCCACGGTGGCCTATGGACTGTTTCCCGAGTTTGTGCATTTACTTCCCTATTGGCTCTTACTATCGCTCTTTGTTGTTGTAACTTCTTCATCCTCTTTATTCTCTCATGTGCTTCTCTACTAAACCATCCTCTCTTTTTAGAATTAAAAGGTTCCTCAGACTGTGCCTAAAAAATAAATATTCCTTCCTCAGTATCGGCTGAATATCCTAAGGGGTTTGGCTGAGATGAGGTTCCTTCTTCTTTTGGTGAACTATCTATATGACGATAAGCGTCTGACGTACCTTGCTCACTCATACTGTAAACTAACAAATAGTCAAATAACACAAAACAAATATACATATTTACACAAAATTATTTCCTAACACAAAATTAAGTATCAGCAGAACACTTGATTGGCTTAAACCAGTGCCAGTAGCTCTGATACCACCTTCTGTCGCAACCCACGACCCCTGCCCGGAAGCGGGTGTTGCGAGCCATTTAGATGGTATCGGTGTTTATTAATTTGGCAGCGGAAAAGTTTCACCAGTACCGTAGTTAGGAAATATTTTATCAGAGTTGAAACACCAAACTTTGTATAATCAACAAATGGGATAAAACCCAAGTTTTCATTATAACATCTTTATAGGGATAAAACCTAGTTTACCAAAAGATAAAACTCCTTTTTATTTAGATAACTTTTATAACAACTTTTCCAAGGCTTCAGTGCTCTACAGCTGGCTTCTATTGGCTTTCACGTTTTGTTACCTGAAACGCGTTTTAAAACATTTTATCTGCAAGAAATACTGGCGAGTACATTCCAATTTGTAAAACATCAGTTGTTACACATTACAGTATTAAGGGTGATTACAATGTCAATATCAACACAAATAAAAAATTTTGTTTTAATCAGTAGATAACATGTATTATGTTAAAATATCAAGTCATTATGATTTGGGATGGTTACGGTAAAGTTCGGTATGAAACTATGCGTTAAAAACGGTAAAAATCGGCTTTTTAAGTAATTTTTATAAAACTGTTTCAAATCTGATATTAAACTGATGTCATATGACACATATAAGTATTTTAACTTATATTAAATAATTTTGGTGTTTGGTAGGTTATACGTGACTTCCGACGCCAAAAACGGTATCGAAACGGTAAAATACACATATTTCAACGTACGCGAAAATGAGATGTTCAAAAGGTGAACTTTGTGTATTTTAGTTGATATGTGAATATGAGTATATGTAATGTGATTTACTAAGTGAATTCATGATGAAATGAAATAATGATAAGTTTACACGTTTGCGGTAGAAACGGTAAACTATATCAGAAATCGCATTATGTGAGAAATTTTAAGATTAACATGAGAAATATGTTTAAAATGATTTGATGAGTTATTTGATATATATTAAGTGTTTAAACATTATATATATGTGTAAAATAACGTGATATGTGAATTTCGATGAATATATATATATATATACATATATATATATAGTGAAAGTGTAAATACAATATTCCTTAACGTACAATACGTACGATATAGTGAAATCTCATGTTATAAAATAGCATGGATGAAATCGCATGTGATAATTTTGATGAAATAGCATGTTGGTTTTTTGTAACAATTTCGCATGTGATAATTTTGATGAAATCGCATGTTGGTTTTTTGTAACAATTTCGCATGTGGTAATTTTGATGAAATCGCATGTTAAAAAACCAACATGCGAAATTGTTACAAAAAACCAACATGCGATTTCATTGTGGGATGAAGATCTGACGGCTGAGATGAGCGCGTACATATTGTACGATAAGGGATATTGTACATTAACCTAACCTTATATATATATATATACCGAATATGTCCATACTTATGTATATATGTTACGAAGCAAAACTCGTAGACATATATTGTGAATAACTAGATATGATAAAGAGTCACCAACAAAATCGTTCGAATCGCGAAAATCTTAATATGTGTATGTATACGTATATGGAAATATATATATATATATATATATATATATATATATATATAAATGCCAACATAATTAAAAATAAAGACTTTTCTTAAAAACCTCAAAGATATGTGAAAATCCTAAGTGACAGAGAAACTTGATTGTTTTAGAACAATTAGTTAATAGATTATTTCTATTTAAATTAGGATGTGTGGATTTGATCCAAGAGATTCCGATATTTAAAACGCAGCCAAAGGTGAGTGTCACAGAACCCCACTTTTTACTGTTGTATTAACTGTTTTTGGGTAAAAACACGTCTTTAAAAAGAATGAATATATGTTTTCATATAAAACATGATTTCAATTAAATGTATTTTAGTAAGAATTCACTAAAATGTCATTTTACCGTCTTATATAATGTTTTCAGAGGAAAACATGTTATTAAAAGCAAAATATATGTTTTCATATAAAATGTGCTTTTAAATAATATAAAAATGTATTTTCATCGAGAGTTCCAATTTTAGAGTATCATAATATGTTTATGAACTCAAAAAGATGTATAACTTAAACTGTTTTCGAGAAAAATGAGTTTAAAAATGTATTATACTGGTTTCGGGGAGGAAACTGGGAAAATAAAGGACGTTAGGGGTATAACGATCATAAAAGGAACTTAAATTTTGTTGGAACAAGTTCGACCCAGTCTCCTAGAGATAACCGAAACTTGGAAAACCTACGATATTAAATTGTTATTCCGTAGGTTATATATAATTGTGAATTGAGGACAGGCATTGGATGCATCATAGCCGTTTTAATCTCTTAAGTAAATTACGTGTGGAATCGTTGATAGATCTATCGGGTTGACTACCCCGACGTCATTGGTCGCTCCAATCTAAATAGCGGCGAATTTGAATTACCTTAATAGTCTAGCGTGGATTAATCCCTCGTTCTTTTTATGTAGCTCGTAATGTCTTGCAAACTTATGAAACCCAAGAAATAACTAAATTTAATATAACTTAAAAATCATAGGTAAAAGTGTTCATCAGATATAGGGCGAGATTATTTCAGATGAATTCTTCCATGACCTCTTTCTATGAAATAGGTTACATGCCGATTTCATTAACATTATAACGACATTATTTTAAATGTCATATTTTTAAACAAGTGAACATGTTTTTAAAAAGGTAAATGTTTATAGACCATTAAAGGTCAAATAAGGAAGTTTTCCTTAAATAAAATGTTACGGAAATTATATGTGAACTCACCCTCCATTGTGTTGACACTTGATTTTAACGTGTTCCACAGGTACATGAGTTCGGCTTCGGAGAATTTTGGCTAGCGTTGTCATGTGGTAGTGTGATGCTTGTGTAATAAAACTATGTTTGACACTTTTTAAACTATGGGATCATGTTTGTAATAAGACCCCTAAGACTCAAACTACTATGACTTGCTTATGATGATGTGGTAATCTTAAAAACTATATTTTTAAAATAACAAAATGTCCAAATTAACTAAAGCATCGACCATTATGACTTATATGGATACCAACCTCCGTCACCACCACATTTGTATTTTCGCTGCGACGTTTTTGGGGTGTGACAGTTTAGGAGAGTCTAAGTGTTTCTTGATAGTCTGCTAATTCAAAGAGCAGACTTGTTAAAGTCCGTTGACCGGGGAGCGACTTGGTAAACTCCACTTTGTGAAGGAGCAGACTTTTTAAGGTTCGCTTTGTGGAGGTGCGGACATTCAGTTGATAGATTGTATTTTATTTATTATTCAACAATTCATTTAAGATATAATTTGTTTTTATTAATTAATTTGTAATATTTATTTTTTAAATATATTTATTTTTGACATTCTAATACAAATATTGGAGTTCTAATTAAAAAAAATATTCTTTTTAAATTTACGAGATAAAAATACCTTATTTCAAAAAACCCTGCTTTTAAAAATTGTATATCGTAGTGTCGAAAAAAAACAAAATTGTGCTTGTAGACTTTTCTATGAAATAAAAATATTACAAGTTATTAGAGAAAAAATAAAGTATATTACTGAATTATTGAATACCAAAACAAATATACAATAATCAATATTGAATAAAAATTCCAATCCTTCAACAAGCGGACTACATGTCCGCTACTCCAGCTTGAGGACTATTTGTAACACTTAAATCTCCAAAACCACCAAAAAACACTTTTCCTTTTCCTAAAACCATCTATAATTGCATAAGTCATTAGGTGCTCCCAGGTCGCTTGACTAGGGAGTTGCACGTTCTCGACCTAGACGAACAATAGTTGCACATAATAAATCATAAAAAAATTGAGAAATTCTATATAAGTCATATTAGATAATGAACACTTTATATCTTATATTGTCTATTCTTGTATTCCTACTGTACCTAAGTGTAACATTTATCTCTATATATTTGTAGTTGTATTATGTAGTAGTCAATAAAATTGATAGTCATTTACTTTATCATGGTATCAGCCTAAACCCTTTGGTGGTTGAGTTTTTCTTCCTTGTTCTCCCTCTCTCCATCCCTTCTCATTCCCACCTGCTTTCTCTTCCCCTTCCCTTTGTTTTCTTCCCAGCCCTGTTCCTCTCATGGCTTCGTCATCCACAGTTAACATCCCCATGAATGGATTGGCTCCTATGATAGCCATTAAACTATCTTCATCCAACTTTATATACTGGCGTACTCAGATGCTTCCCATCCTTACCATTCATCATCTTGTCCCATATATTGATGGCTCTCAAACTCCACCGCTACTGAGAATCAAGAACAACAAAAAAGAAGTTGATAATCCAGAATTCCTTACATGGATTTAAGAAGAACAGCAAAGTATTATCATTCTGAATGCATCTTAACCGAAGAGGCGCTCTCGGTCACTGTTAGATTACCATCTGCCCGGGAAATTTGGCTTGCCCAAGAGGCGGCATTTTGTAATACTTCTATTAAACGGGTTCAAAATTTACGGGACAATCTCCGTGCCTTGAAGAAAGGCGATAAAACTGTAGCGGAATTTGGTGGTGCTTTTAAAACCATATGTGACCAACTACATGCCATTGGTCATCCTCTTGACTCAATGGACCAACTACACTGGTTCTTGTGCAGCCTTGGAGTTGCCTTCGAAAGTTTCTCAACCAATGTTCGATCTGTCAGCCTATACCCAGCTTTGCTGATCTCATAGCTAGTGCTGAAAGCCATGAGTTGTTCGTTAAAAATCTAAGGGATGATCATCAGGTTCCTGCTATTCAAACTGTTGCCTTTACGGCCCAGTCATCAAAGCCAAATAATTTCAACTCCAAATCTGGTTCTCCTTCCTTTTGGCCCAGAACTTCATTGGCCCGCTTTCGGCCCAACCGAAGTCAACAGTCCTTCCCTCGTGCAAACATGCCCATGTATGGAGGTACAAATCGCTCCTCTCGGCCTCCAACCTGTCAACTCTGCCGAAAAACTGGCCACTATGCATCACAATGCTACCACCTTGCTTCGTTTGTCGCTTTGTTTACTCCATCTGATGATCAATTAGCACAGGCCTTTCATGCACAATGTCAACTAAACCCTAATGTCCCTGACTGGACTTCCGACACATGTGCGACTTCTCACATGCTCCCAAATAATACTAATCTATCGACTTCTACACCTACTCAAGGCAATAAACATGTATATTTCGGGAATGGGGAGTCGTTACGCATTACACATGGCGACAATACTACACTTTTTGGTAAACTTGCTCTCAACGATGTTCTGGTAAAATTCTATCAATTGGTAAACTTACTGAGGACAACCATGTTGATGTCATTTTTTCTCACCCTAATTTTTATACCCAGGATCGCAAGACCAAGCAAACGCTAGCCAGGGGATGCCGTGAAGATGGTCTTTATGTTCTTCGAAATAATGATGAAGCTTTAGTATCTACTCACTCATGTCCAAAAGCTTCATTCGAACTATGGCATTCCGACTTGGGCATGACAATTTTGATGTCATCCACTTACTTAAAAATAATGGTTTCTTGTTATTCACTTTGGTTTTGCCCAAACCGGGACTTTGTTCCCCATGTGAACTTGCTAAATCCAAACGACAACCTTTTGATATAAATAAGAAGCGTGCTTCATCACCCCTAGATCTTGTCCATTGTGACTTATGGGGGCCATCCCCGATTAAATCGGTTGAAAACTTCTCATATTATACTGCGTTTATTGATGATTATTCACACTTTACTTGGTTATATCCATTGCGAGCAAAATCAGATTTTTTTTGAGGCACTATCTATATTTGTTTCTTTTGTTCAAACGCAATTACTATCTATTAATTTACAAAATGAATGAACAGTGTTCATATCCAGGCCTTTCACATGGGTCACCCACGTGTGGCCATAGATACTTCAACTTTTTACCCATGTCACCGCCTTCCTCTGAAAAACCAGTGCCGGTGACCAGTCACCATCACCAGGCTGCCCCGCCAATCGTAGAGAGAAAGAGAAGAGACGGTCAAAGAGACACAAAAAAACCCCAGCCAACCCTCCATCTCAGTCCTTCTTCGTGGTTTGTGGTGGCTATCGACAACGATGGCCAGGGTTCCGGCGCACAGCGGTGGTCTTTTCCGATACAACAGATGACCTGGGTTTTCTTTCATCGACAAGATGGTTGGAATCGATTCCCGTAGGTACCCAACTTCGATTTGCTTAGGAAATCTATAGATCGTTTACATGCAACATCTTTTTTTTGTAGGCCAACTCAGATCTGGATTTCAACCCACCGTCAACTCATGATATGGATTCCTAGCTTAAAACCACCGCCATTTATCTAGCCTTCAATCACCACCACCATAACAGTCTAGCAGGAGGTTCTGATCCTGATTTGATAATAATCTAATATTCATTTAGTATCTTTATTGTTATTCGGAATGAGTTTTGGACCATTAGAATCTTAAACAGTCTTGAACTTAGCTTGAGTTTGTCTGTTTATTTGTTTTGTTGTTTCTTTTGTTAGCAATTTCAGTATAGGCCTTGCTTAGTTTAATTAAAATTGAGAGGGAAAGGTATTTTTTGCTAGATACGTGGTTTCATTGTTAATTTGTTTGTTGTATGCTATTTTAATTTGAATTTGATCATAAGAGTTGATTGTGTGTTTGCAGGATAGAAAATGACAGAAACACTTACTCTATGGAACTCTTCATGCATGATTCTTTCGTTGTTGGATGTAGCATGGTTTGTTATAACCATGTTTTTGCTGTCGGTATTTGCCTTGAGAGTATTCACAACTGTCCAATTATTGTTATTTTTAGGACATGGGGTGATGGGGAGCAAGAGTGACAGTGGCGTGAATGTGTTGTCAATTACAAATATTTGTGAGGTTTAAATTTATAGTTTTGTGTAAAATTAAGTGTTCACTGAATTGTTTGGTGACTGAGATGGTTGGTGTGCATTGCTTTTTATAGGTTCATTGATTGTTTCATGTGGTTTTTGTTTATTTTCCAAAACACAATAGCAAACGCCTTGTAAGTTTCCTTATTAAATCTCACTGACATTAGTTTCAAAGATGTAACTCACTGGATTTGACATTTCAAATTTAGAAATTAGAATTTGTGGTTTTTATTTTGAGTGTTCTTTATTGTTACTTTCTTTTTAAGTGCAGGTGTTCAAGTATATCATACAGGTATGTTCCTTAAACTCCTGCTCTATCGGTTTTCTATGCCAATTTCCAAAATCCTAGGTCTCGCAAACAATGACAAGTTTCAGCGGCGATGGATGTTCAGACTTCATAACTAGGTGTGATTCATTAGGTTAAAGGCGATGGCAGTAGAGCCAACTCCTGCGGCGCGATTAATATTTTGCCGCGAACACTAACAACGATGGTGGTGGCGTTTACACAAGCTTGAACAGTGGCGGCGACCACCACAACGGTTAGATCCAACACTCGCTGAATAAAACTGGTCCATTGAGAATTTCGGCGGCGTGGTTATGCATGCAAGCCCGTTCTAACATGGGTCAAAATACATTATGTTTGAGGGCTTAAGGTAGTTTTAATGCAGCCTGGTTATTTCTCCCAAGGTTAGGATATTTTTAAAACAATTGCTTTATTCATTTAATGATGTTGTTCACTATTAATTTAATTAATTGACTCCTATCTTTGAAGTTTGTAACGGTTGTAATGGGTGGATTTTTGTTTCTACAACATTAGGCCATGTGTAGTCATAACCCCCCTTTGTGGGCGTTATGCGACACATGGCGCGCCACGTGTGCGGGTGGGCGTTATGGGGCGTTATGCATTTAAGCCCGTAGTCATAAAGCCCCCGCCTAATCATTACCTATTTAATAATTTTCAATTTTATTAATTAATATAAAAAAGATTGCTTGATTGTGATTGGTGGAAACTTTGAATGGGGGCATGCACATGGCGCTATGGATATCGCGCTGCCCCAAGTTTTTTGCCTCATAACCCCCCCCCCCCTGTAATGGTGTTGAGGGCTTTATGGGGGCTTTATGAGGGGAGATGGCGCCCCACTACACATACCCTTATGAATGGATGGTTTCAGACGTTTTCTTTAATGCTGCATGGCTGCTTCGATTGATTTAATTGTGCTGCTGTAAAAAATAACTTAATTAATTTTCCTCTATGTTTAAATTTTGTAATGGTTGTAATGGGTGGATTTTTGTTTATATACATAATGAAAGGATGCTTTCAGGCATTTCTCTACTGTCGCACGGTTGTTTAAATTGATTGAATTCTTCTTCTCTTGGCAAGATAAGCTGGAAGGACTAAATTCAAGCATATAACTGGAAGTTTTTAAGGTAATACCATATTTTGAATTGGGCTTCTTGACATTATTAGATCAGTCTAATGATAATTGTGACAACGATAAATCCGTACCGGTTAAAAATATCTCCTATATGAATTATCTTTTTTTCACCAAAATTTAGATTTGTGATTTTTCATATTTAGAGTTAGATTTCCAAGATGATTAATGATGGTTTTTTTTTTAATTTTGATTTGAGGGAGAGACTCAGTTATTTGCTTGAAAATGAGATGGTTCCGTAGGGCAATAGAAAAGTCGTATAGTGTAAAAATTGGCATTTGAATTCTGGATATAGAGTTAAACAAAAATGTTCTAGAAAATCGGATATGGTTAATATGTGTGACACCTGCTATAGATCTTGATCATGAATGTTTTAACCATAAGAAGATAAGTTTTCGCGGACATTCTTACATGAATTCATATATGAACAACGATGCAATCTGATGTCCTTTTTTCTGGTCATCTTCTTTTCTTTATATATACTGTTATGGTTGCAATCTTTGGGTACATGCAGGATGTAACGAAATTTTTCAACAATTGCTTCTAGGTGATGTTATATGTTGGCACAGAACACTAACCTCACACACAAATAATTACGTGAAAAGACAAAGTTCATTCAACCAACTCAAACATAATGTAGACACTTACATAAAAAGGAACCAATAAAAGAAACTGACACCCACGTACTCAACTACACCACTACTAGAAACATGACCCATTATCTAAAGGAAAATACTGAAATAATAAAAACAAAGAAACTGAAAAGTAACTGACAAAGTTGACTTGACCCACGACTTATGAAACTTCATGCATACGTCCAAATTAAAATCCACGTGCTATTAGTGAATTACTTCCAATACCTCCCCATAATTCACATAATAGTAACTCCAAGCTTAGCTCTCAGATAACTAAATTGCTCCAGCCCAAGTGCCTTCGTAAAAATGTCTGCAACCTGCTCGTGAGAATCACACGCCTCCAGCTCAATTTGGTTTCCTTCCACCAGACTACGGATGTAGTGATACTTGATATTGATGTGCTTAGTTCGGCTGTGAAAAGCTTGATTTTTCGTGAGAAAGATTGCTGACCTGTTATCACAGCATATAGGTGTTGCTTCCATTTGCTCATGCTTGAGTTCTTTTAACATCTTTCTCAACCAGACCGCTTGACAAGCTCCTGCAGCTGCAGCTACGTATTCAGCCTCCGTAGTCGAGAGAGCCACCACATCTTGTTTCTTCGACATCCAGGAAATGGCTCCAGTTCCAGTGGAGAAAGTGTAAGTTGACAAGCTTCGCATGTCTTCCGACGAACCTGCCCAATCGCTGTCAGTGTACCCCACAAGACCAATTTCTTTAGTTTTCCCATACCACATACCATAGTCCACTGTACCAGCCAAATACCTTAACACTCTCTTTGCTGCACTAAAATGAAAGGTTGATGGCTTCTGCATGAATCGAGATACAATACCCACAGCAAACACTATATCCGGTCTTGTGTGTGTAACATAGATCAACCCACCAATTAACCTCCTATAGATGTATGCATCAACCTGTTCACCGCCATCTACTACTTGAAACTTGTCATTAGAATTCATTGGAGTAGTAACAGACTTACAATGCTCCATCCTAAATCTTTTTAACAAATCCATTATGTACTTCTTTTGTGATAAAAATATACCATCTTTTGTCTGCATCACCTCTAACCCAAGAAAATACTTCAGCTCCCCTATATCCGTCATTTCGAACTCTCGAATCATGTTAGCTTTGAACTCATCAATTAATTCCATGCACGAGCTTGTATAAATTATATCATCCACATATAAGCATATAATAATGAAACCAGTTGTTTTACCTTGTTTCACGTACATGGTGGGTTCGTTTTGACTTCGTTCATACCCATTCCTTGCAAGATACCCATCAATCCGGCTGTACCAGGCTCGCGGAGCCTGCTTCAGTCCATACAAGGCCTTGTGCAAACGATATACTTTCCTTTCTTCACCTTTTACTTCGAATCCAGGGGGTTGCGTAACATACACCTCTTCTGATAACACTCCGTTTAGGAATGCCGATTTCACATCAAACTGATAAACGGGCCATCCATTCTGCGCGGCAAGTGAAAGCACCAATCTGATAGTCTCGAAGCGGGCAACCGGAGAAAACGTCTCCTCATAGTCAATCCCGGACTGTTGCACGTACCCTTTAGCCACCAAGCGCGCTTTATGCTTCTGGATCTTCCCATTCTCATCTATCTTTAACTTGAAAACCCATTTCAGCCCAATAGGTTTCTTCCCATCTGGTAAGTTGACTAAAGACCATGTATTATGATGTTCAAGTGACTCCAACTCATTTTGCATAGCTTTTAACCACTCTTTGCTTGTTGCTGCTTCTTCATATGTGGAAGGCTCAAAAGAAGACAATGCAAATTGACATGCAGAGTCGAAATCAAGTATAGGTACAGTGTTGTCATAGATGTCATCCAAGCCCCTTAGTTTTACGGGTGAAGTGGATCCACTGCTTGCAAGACTTGTACTTCCTGTGCTTTGGCTGCTTGTACTACTAGAGTTTCCTTGCCCAATCACATCACCTTCACTTCCTGTATTGTTGCTTTCATTATCTTGCATGTGGCTAGTTGTACTATTATTGGGACTCCCACTACTTTCACCAACACCAACTTCATACTCAATGTCTCCAACCAAGTTTACATCGACATGAACAACTTCTTTTGGCATCCCTGTGCTATCATTTTCACTTTTCTTCCATTTTGACAATTCATCAAAGATCACATCCCGAGACACCACTATCTTCATTGTATCTACATCAAGGAGCCGATAGGCTTTTGACTTTGGACAATAGCCCACAAACACATACTTCTTTGACCTTGCCTCCAGTTTCTTTCTGCGATGCTTCGGTTTTAACCCATATGCTGGACACCTAAACACTTTTAAGTGATCTACCGATGGCTTCCTTCCATACCACACTTCATACGGAGTCTGACCCGCTACAGCCTTTGTGGGTGAAAAACGCAAAAGATACACTGCTGTTGCCACTGCCTCGCCCCAAAAACAACCGCTCAAGTTCTTTTCTTGCATCATGCTTTGAGCCATTTCTACTACCGTACGGTTCTTGCGTTCCGCCACACCATTTTGCTCCGGTGTATACGGTGCAGTAAGATGCCTTTTTATTCCATGTTCATCACAAAAGGAGTTGAATTCAGTTGAGCAAAACTCACCTCCTCTGTCGCTCCTTAATGTTCCTATCTTCTGTCCAGACTCCTTCTCCACTTTAATCTTGAAAATCTTGAATCGTTCAAAGGCTTCAGCTTTTTTGTGTAGACAATACACCCATGACATCCTACTGTAATCATCTGTGAGCAAAAGAAAATGCTTACTCCCACCTAACGACCTCACCGGCATCGTGCACAAATCTGCATGCACAAGTTCTAATACCCGTGTAGAACGCCATGCATGTTTTGGAAATGAATTCCTAGTCTGCTTCCCATATACACACCCTTCACAAATCATCGGCCAAGTACCTATCTCTGGTAACCCATACACCATGTTGTTATCACTCAACTGTTTAAGACCTTGTTCATGCAAGTGCCCGTATCTAAGATGCCACAACCTTGATTCTTTTTCTTGAACAACAGCTAAAGAAACCTTTTGATTGTTAATATCAAGTGGGAAGGTGTTGTTGCTTGACATAGGGATAGTACACATAATCTTCCGCGTTCTTTTGTGAGTAATGACACACTTATCATCTTCAAACAACAGAGAATAACCTATTCTCATAAGTTGTCCAACACTCATTAAGTTATATCCCAAGTCAGGAGCAAACTGCACATCATCAAGAATTCTATGCTTCCCTACATCAACTTCAAGCTTTATTCTTCCCTTACTTTCTACTTGGAGACACCTGCCATTTCCCATTCTCACCTGCACTTTCTTAGACTTGTCTAAGTCTTGAAACAAGCCTCTTTTTCCCGTCATGTGGTTAGAACATCCACTATCAATAAACCAAACATTCTTTTCTGGCTTCTCTTCACATCCTACAGCCATGAACAACTTACACTCTTCCTCCTCGTCATCATCTTCAACCGCCGCTTGTGCTTGAGGCTCGTTCCAACATTCAGCCCTCACATGGCCAAACCTGTTACAATTGTAACACTGTATTGCTCCTCTTCCTCTACCACCAAACCGGCCACGTCCTCGACCACGGCCCCGTGAAACACCTCTTCCTCGTCCTCTAAAGGACCCCATTCGATTATCCTCACCTCCTGACATTGTCTGAAACACTTTCTCTTCTTCACTTATCTCCATTCCTCGGTTAACTCTTGCTTCATGAGCTTGCAACGAGCCCATCAACTGGTCGAAGGACAGGGTTGAAAGGTCCTTCGATTCTTCTATAGCAGTCACAACGTGATCCCAACGTGGAGTAAGGCTTCGAAGGACTTTCTCGACAACACTTTGATCTGTAACCGCCTCGACATACGCTCGTTTCTGGTTTACGATCTTCATTACTCGTGATAAGAAATCGGCAACCGCTTCCGCATCCTTCATCTGAAGAGTCTCAAATTCCCTCCTGAGACTTTGTAACTTCACGGTCTTTACTTTTGAATCACCCTGATATTCCGTTTGCAAGAGGGTCCAGGCTTGCCTAGCCGTTGTCGCCGCAGTGATTCTAGAGAATACCTCATCATGGACTGCCTGCTGAATAAGTGACAATGCTCTAGAATCCTTCCTTTTGTTTTCTTTCAACCTTCCTTGATCACCATCGTTTGGGTTGTATCCCGTTTCCACAAAATCCCAAAGATCATGCGACATGAGAAGAGTTCTCATTCGAATGCTCCAGAATTCATAGCCTTCACCTTTGAAAATGGGAAGCGGAAGTTGACCCGTACCTGGTGCACTGCTATTTGCCATGAACTTCAGACTCTCCGTTTACAACTCAGCTCTGATACCAGATTGTTGGCACAGAACACTAACCTCACACACAAATAATTATGTGAAAAGACAAAGTTCATTCAACCAACTCAAACATAATGTAGACACTTACATAAAAAGGAACCAATAAAAGACTGACACCCACGTACTCAACTACACCACTACTAGAAACATGACCCATTATCTAAAGGAAAATACTGAAATAATAAAAACAAAGAAACTGAAAAGTAACTGACAAAGTTGACTTGACCCACGACTTATGAAACTTCATGCATACGTCCAAATTAAAATCCACGTGCTATTAGTGAATTACTTCCAATAATGTTATATTTACGAACAATTTTATTGATAAAAACTTTTAACAATTTAACTCAATTGATTATGTTCATTTTAAGGATCTAGAACACAATCAATATTACTACCCAGAATGCTAGGGTCAGTCTTCGCTTGACCAATAGCTGTAGACGAGCAATACCAGAGTAAAATTCACGATAAAATAAATATCGTCTGTATGGACGTGGAAGGAGTTTACTATTGAAATACTCATATGTAAGATCACCTTTTTCCGGTTTTAAAATTTTAATCTAGTGTGTTCATTGTTTGAGTATTGCCTAATTGCCTCAGATTTTTATATTTTTATATCAGCCTTGTAGTGTAAGGGGCTGTTTGGTAGCCTCTTAATGACCATTCAGATGCTACCCCTTAATGGTCTAAAACCTCTGAATGAATAAGAGGTAACCTCAAGTCTGAATGGTTAAGAGGTAACCTCTGAATGGTAAATAATCACATGTCACATTCTTCTATCTTCTCATTGGTAAAATTCTTAATGGTTCCATTAAGAGGTAGCCTCTTAATGACCATTCAGAGGCTACCAAACAGCCCCTAAGTGTCGTTCATGCGGGAACATAGGCAAATCCCACCTAAATGGGATTAACATATTGGTTCCAAAGCAAAAAAAAAAAAAGTGAAAAAGTCACCATTAATATGAAAGATTCGATGTTACTACTCAAAAATTGGTTTATCCCTCTTGATTTCATCTACTTTGAATAAAGTATGTTATATATGTTATTACTATTTTGAGTAAATTGTCATTTTAGTCCCTGAGATTTAACCAAAATTGCCACTTTCATCAAAATAGTTTTTTTCTTGCCATTTTAGTCCAAATAGTTTTGTTTTCTGGCATTTTAGTCCCTGACTTTTGTAATTTTTTTGTCATTTTCATCAACCATCATCGTAAAACCAACAACCACCGCCATCATCTTCACTGTAAACCGGCACAACACCATCCCCATACCATCGCACCTGCAAAAAAAGAAAGAAAAATGTGGTTTGACCAAAATTCACCTAAGTTAACTAAATTTTTTAATGGAGTTAGTGGGTTGGATGAAAAGGGCAAAAAATGACAAAAGTTAGGGACTAAAATGGTAGAAAACAAAACTATTTGGACTAAAATGGCAAGAAAAAACTATTTGGACTAAAGTGACAATTTTGATCAAACCTTAGGGACTAAAATGGCAATTTACTCTACTGTTTTTAACAAGTAGTTGTAGATTATAAAACTAATTATATTTGGGCTGCTTTGACTCAATTATGAACTACTGTTTTCAGACCGGTAATGGATCGCTATTGCAACAAATCAAAACCGATGCGAACCGGATTCCCACCGACACCGCATATCTAGGTTATCTTCCCCAGCGCCAAATCTTGGTTCACTAGGCTTACCACCGTACTACCACTAAAGCCGGAGCTTTCAGAAATTACCATTAGTATGCTATATTGAAACTTGTAATGCAGTAACACAATTTATGTCTTGCAACAAAAAGTACGATTGTAACAAAAGCAGTCGCGAATCCGCATTGTCTAACAAGGTTTATAGAATCTGGTTTAGCATGACGCAACGCGCGTGGAGTTAAAACCTAGTTTTCATAAAAAAATAAAGTTTTTCAAAGTGATGGTGGCACGGAATTCACTAATCATTGTGTCCGCAAATTGTTTGAACAAAATGGAACATTTCATCGGATGTCATATCCATACACACCGCAACAAAATGGTCGAGTTGAACGAAAACATAGACACATTGTTGAAACGTGATTGGCCATGCTATTTCATGCTAAATTACCAGCACAATATTGGGTAAATGCTTTTTCGTCCGTTGTTTTCATCATTAACCGATTACCCACAACCTTACTAAATGGGAAGTCACCTTTTGAACTTCTATATCATCAAAAACCGAACTACTCATCTTTTCGGTCCTTTGGTTGTCGTGTGTTTCCATTTCTTTGTGACTATGCTAAAAAAAACTATCCCCATGAAGTATTCCGTGCATTTTTATTGGTTATTCCTCTAAATACAAGGGATACATGTGTCTTGACCCATCTACCTCACGCATTTACATTACACGTCATGCTTGCTTTGACAAGTTGTATTTTCCGCTTGACCATCCACAAATGCCTCACCTATTAACACTCTTCAAATATCTACCTTTCTAGATACTACACCAGAAGCTGTGACACCTAATCCCTCTCCGAATAAAAATCAGAAAGCCACTGCCTTCAGCCCAGACTTACAAACTTCTGATGAAACTACCATCTTCACTGTTCCCACATTTAAAACTCAATACTCAGACCCACATTTGCAAAATATTATTGGCCCCACTACCTCCACTTATACCTCACTGCCCCCCACTTCAACTTCTCCAACCGGCCCAACTCCTGCGACCACTAGCCCAAACCAAACAACTTCTTCACCCACCTCAATTCCTCCAATCGGCCCATACACTTCACCAGGCCCAACAACCCCACCATGTATCTCTCATTTACAACATGCATTCAATCCTCTAAACCCTTGCTCGCACCATTCTGACCCACCTTCGTCTACGTCTACGCCTCCATCAACTCCACCTGAAACTCCACCATAGGGCTGGCATATCGGGTCAACACGATCTGTTAAGACACGAACACGATAAGGCACGAACACGAAACCTGTAAACACGAACACGACACGAAATCTTATCGTGTCAGATTTTCCAAACACGAACACGAACCTGTTAATAAACGGGTTACACGAAATGACCTGTTAAGACACGAAAATGTTGCCAACATATCATATGACCTGTTTAAGACACAAACACGACCTGTTAAGACCCGAACATGACATGTTAAGACACAGTAAGTTCTAATGACCTTCTATTAATTATTAAAGAAGTAAATGCAAGTAAAATTACAATATGTGTGATATATGCAAGTTCTAATGACCTTCTATTAAAGAAGTAAATGCAAGTTCTATGAAACAACAAGCTACCACATCACATTTTACAACCACAATCAATCACAGGTTTAAGGCAATAACTTCTATTGACCTTCTATTTCACTTCATTAAAAAACACAATCTAACAAACAGCAACTATATCAAAAAACACAGAATCTAAGAAACAACAACTATATCATATCTATGTTTCTTACATGGTAGAACTTGAGAAAGTGGTACCGGAACTACTTGAGCGATGTCGATTGTAGCGGCGATTGAAGCGGCGGCCGGCGATTGAAGAAACACAGATGATGTAGATGTAGAAGTGATGTCGTATGGCCGGCGATTGAAGAAACACAGATGATGTAGAAGTGATGTCGTATGGATCGGCGATTGAAGCAGCAGCCGGCAATTGAAGCGGCGGCCGGAGATTGAAAGGCGACCGGCGATTAAAGAGAAATTAGGGTTTGGTTATTGGGAGTTAGAGTATGGTCTTATGGAATTGGAGCGTGAACTAGAAAAGGTGAATTTCAAAATATTAGTGAATTAGAAGTTCTGACTCCAAATGACCCCACCCTTGATATATTTTTTAATTTAAAATTATAAACAGGTCACTAACGGGTCTTAACAGGTTAACGTGTTTTAACCTGTTTAGACACGAAATTTAAACAGGTCTTATCGTGTCGACCTGTTTAGACACGAAACCTGTTAAGGTCAAACACGAAACCTGTTAACTTCGTGTAGGTTCGTGTCATGTTATCGTATTCGTGTCAAAATTGCCAGCCCTACTCCACCATCTACACCAGGTTCACCTACAAACACCACCCCTATACCTGCTCTACCCCCACTTCCTACTCATCCCATGATAACTAGGGCAAAATCAAGAATTTTCAAATCTCGCCATCATGCTGATTTGGCACATAGGGTTGACATCCCTTTACATCGTGCTTTATTCGCTAATGACGACCCTCGAACATATGCCACTGCCTCAAAAGATTCAAAATAGGTTAAGGCGATGGAAGAAGAAGTTCATGCTCTTCACAAAAATAAAACTCGGTCGCTTGTTCCACGTCCTCTGCATGCTAATGTGGTTGGCTCAAAGTGGCTCTACAGAACTAAATTCAAATATGATGGATCAATTGAGCAGTATAAAGCCCAAATTGTTGCTCAGGGATTCACACAGGTTCCAGGCCTTGACTACTCACACACTTTCAGCCCGATTATGAAAGCTGCCACTGTACGTACCGTTCTTACTCTCGCTGTTATAAACGGTTGGAACCTTCATCAATTAGATGTCAATAATGTGTTCTTGCATGGACATCTGAATGAAGACATGTTTATTGAACAACCCAAGGGCCTTATTGATCCCCTCTTTCCTGCTCATGTTTGTAAATTGAATAAAGCCTTATATGGTTTGAAGCAGGCACACAGGGCATGGTTCCATCGTTTAAGCGTATTTCTTACAACCAATGGTTCTCTTGTAGTCGTGCGGATCCTTCGTTGTTCATCTTTAAACGTGAATCATGCATAATGTACCTTCTAGTCTATGTTGATGATCTAATCCTAACTGGGAATCACTATTCCATAATAACATCCTTTATATCTTCTCTCAACAAAGAATTTGCCATTAAGGATCTTAGGAAACTCAACTACTTCTTGGGTCTGGAGGTTACCTACACACATAATGGCCTTTTCTTAAATCAATCTAAATACACTGTTGATATTTTACATCGTGCTAAGATGTTGGATGCAAAACCTGCACCAACTCCCTTAAGCACCAATGTTTCTTTTGTGTCTACAGGTGACCCTTTTCTGGATGCTACTCATTACCGGTCTATTGTAGGAGCTCTCCAATATCTGACGATCACGAGACCTGACATTTCATATGCTGTAAATCAAGTAAGTCAGTTTCTGCATGCCCCAACTATTGCTCACTTCCAGGAGGTGAAACGTATACTGCGCTATCTTAAAGGAACGATTGCCTTTGGTCTACATTTCAGTCGTCCCACTCACACAGCTCTTCTTGGATACTTTGATGCTGATTGGGCCCGATGTTTGGAAACTAGGCGTTCTACTTATGGTTACTCTATATTCTTGGGCGGTAACCTTATTTCCTGGAGTGCCAAAAAGCAACCAACTGTTGCTCGCTCGAGTTGCGAGTCTGAATACAGGGCTATGGCCAACACTGTTGCGGAAATTGTATGGATCACAAATCTCCTTAAGGAACTTCATGCCTTACCGATGAAACGACCAACCATTCTTTGTCACAATCAGAGTGCCATCTTTCTTACTCAGAATCATGTGTCCCATAAACATGCCAAACATACTGATCTTGACTATCACTTTCTACGTGAATTAGTGGCTGCAGGGAAACTAGTTACAAAATTTGTTCCGATCAAGCTTCAGGTGGCTGACATTTTCACTAAGAGTCCTCCAGCTTCTCAATTCAGTATCTTTCGGGATATGCTTCACATTGGCTCTTCACCTTGTGCTTGCGAGGGGATATTAGATAATGAACACTTTATATCTTATATTGTCTATTCTTGTATTCCTATTGTACCTAAGTGTAACATTTATCTCTATATATTTGTACTTGTATTATGCAGTAGTCAATGAAATTGATAGCCATTTACTTTATCATGTCAAATATATTAATTTTACTAATATTTATAACAAAATACGTGCATATGGATATAAATAAAAGAATACATGTTCGAATACTAAATTAATTCAAAAATTAATATTCATTCATTAATATAATATGCATAGAAATTATGTTTTTTTAATTTTTATTTTTATGTTATACTCGTCCCGGGTTAAACGACTAATACGATTCTAGCCAAGGTTGACCTTCTTTGATCGATTCCAAGTAACTAAGCGAAGGTGAAAGAAGTTGCATCATGACGGTACCTTAGGGGGGAGGGGGTGGTGATCACTCATCACTCACAACATCCAATCAAGTTTCGCCATGTCATTAATCATTATTTCATCACTCACAACCTTTTTAAGTGGAAATGGTCATCACTCACCACACACCCATCTCCATTTAAAAATAACTCGCGAGTCAATATAAATAACGCGTGATATATTTAACGAGTGATAAAATCCACGAGTGATACTTATGAGTGACGTTGGTATTTTGTTTACCATCACCCGTGAAAAAGGTTCATCACGTGCTAAAAGCATTCCACCCCGCCTGCCCATATAGACTTGATTGCGGCTCATTTGTCAGCTTGAAATTTTGAATGCCTTATAATATAGAGAGTTAATTGCCCGGATGGTCCCTGTGGTTTCATGTTTTTTCACGTTTAGTCCTCACCTTTTGAAAATAGCAGGTATGCTCCCTATGGTTTGTTATTTTGTTACTCGGATAGTCCCCTGAGTAGATGTAGTTAGTTTGGAAATAACATGTATGCTCCCTATGGTTTGACATTTTGTTACTCGGATAGTCCCCTGAGTAAATGTCAGGGGACTATCCGAGTAACAAAATAACAAACCATAGGGAGCATACCTGCTATTTCTAAAAGGTGGGGACTAAACGTGAAAAAACGTGAAACCACAGGGACCATCCGTGCAATTAACTCTAATATAGAGTATGAACTACAGAAAAGTTTAATATTTTCAATGCATGCGGGTAACATCCTGGATAGAGTATGAACTACAGAAAAGTTTAATATTTTCAATGCATGCGGGTAACATCCTGGAGTTTTAGCTATTAAAATATATCAGTTGATAGATGTTATAATGGGTTTATACAACTATGCAAGTAACTATATTTTGACAAATTTAAAGTACGTCAAAATTCATATAACATCCAAGACCATAATGTGATAGAAAATGATGGTTCAGGAACCTTCATCTATTTATAAGTATCTAAGTATAAGGCGACCCGGGGCGGTTGTGTGTGTGCGTGATAAGCCCCCATAACGAGTGATGGAATTTCAAACACTGCCGCCGGCCTCATGTATAACGCGTGGATCTTATCATGCGTTATTTTTTTCACGCGTTATTCATGTTTGAGTGGTGAGTTATTTTAATGGAGATGAGTGTGTGGTAAGTGATGGGAATTTCCACTAAAATCCATCACTAGTTATGAAAAAATGCTTGATGACATGGCGGAACTTGATTGGAAGTTGTGAATGAGTGATGACCACCCCTACCCCCTAATATATATACAGCTTGGCTGAAGGGGGGAAACAAAAAATACATCAAAATACTTTTCCCAGCATAAAATAGGTAACGTTTAATTAACAGATAATCACATTAACGGTTGCTGTATGAATGTTTAAAGACTTCTTCATTCAGAAATGAGAAAACAGTGAAGATCATATCTGTAATACGTAAAACCTACATACCAGGAGGATCGTTAACATGTTATTAACTTTGTTAATCAATCAATTAATTAGAAGAAATAAACTAGATGTGACAACCCGAACTCTTAAGGTTAGTCTGATAATTCTGATTCTCATTGATTCTCTTTTACATCTTAGCTGCGATAAATTTATTAAGCGTAAACGTGGTGGATTATATTCGAGCATGTATTTGGGCCACCCGTAGTGTCACAAGTTATTGTGTCGGGTCTACACGTAACATATGTTTCCTCTGCCCATTTCACGAAACCAAACCTGAGCACACACACCCACACTTATTATTGTCATGATAAGTACACATGGTTAATCAAAGCCCAAATTGAAACATGGAATTTGGGCCGGCCATTGTTGAGATAATATAAACACGCACACACATAAGTTAATTGTACGTGATTCTCAAGTTAACATTCACAATCATCAACAAACCCTAAAACACCCTCCTGCGTGCATTAAAGTCGACGGCAGCTCTCACTTCTTTTTCGAAGCTTATACGTTCCTTGAAACTGGTCTCGTGTCTAACAACATCTGGTATTCGGTTAGTATAATCTCGCTATGAATCAAATCCTCTCATGCGTAGTTGTTTTGATACATGATTGTTATTTGTGCTCGTACATGTTGATATGTGAATTAGTATATGTATTCGGCATGATGTAACATGATTTGATTTAGCATGAATTAGAACTAATATGAAGTAATAAGAGATCACGTGAATTCATTGTCAGATCCACTAGTTGAAGGCCTAACAATCTTTTAAATGTAATAATAACTATCGACGACCATTAATAATCGAAAACTGGTGTTATCAAAAGGTGTCACGTGAATAAATTGTCAAGCCCAAGATTCGGTTGTAATCAACATATAGTTTAGTGGCCCAATAGATTGTCAGCCTACTATAAAAATCGGTCCAATCATAACAATATTCTGAATGCTTTATCAAGTTGTTGGCCATTTATATTGAAATTTCATTAATCTAGAATTGGAGTCACTCATACACATGGCTCGAATTGGAATTGGTCCAATGAAGGTCTAGTAGTGTCAGATTATTCATGTGACTATATCAATAGCATCAGCCATGTATAGAATGATGTGTTTGATAGGATTTAGTTTAGCTTAACTTGATGGAATATTTACAATTTTGACATAATTATTAGAAAAGATCATGGAGCTCATTGATAAACAATAAGGTTGCATGATTTATTTGTTCCTTAGATTGCATGATCTATTTATTATTTGATCACTGTTGTGAACATCGAACTCATGATCTGAGATTTCTGATTTGTTAATGGGCCAGCCACAAGGGTTGGGTAAGAGGCCCAAGACTTCGATATATATATATATATATAATTGAACTTAAACAGATGCATTGTAGATAGACTAGTGAATTAAATGGTCATCGGTTACTCAATTTTAGAAACATAACACATTGCATGATTTCAATTAGGCACAGGATGATGTTGTTTTATTAATGAATCTGTGTTATGAACCGCTACGTGCACTGAGTGATTAAGTGATATATCATGTCTGTTGTTGAATGTATACTACGTGTGTAAATGTGAGCAGCGTATAAGTAAACTTGAAACTGATTGATACTGGTACTCATGTTAGGACTTGATTGATCAACTTGAATACGTGAATAAACATACCGAGCAAACCAAAGGTGAGTTCATACTTTCCACAAGGCATGGGATTCCCAAGGTTTGGGAATGGGTAAAGGATTTAAACTGAAACTGCGTGATCTCCTGGTTTGGAACACGTACACACCCTCTTTATTGAAGGGTGACAACACGTACTAAAAACTTAATCGGAACCTGCGTAGTCTCCTGGTTTGGGGATTACGTACACACCCTCTTATTTGAAGGGTGACAACACAGATACTAGACCAAAACTCTCTATCATGAAGTCCCACCTTTTATATCGACTTAATCGCCGGGCCAATGGCGAGCGGGTCATTAGTTAGATAGCGCTATTTAGGTTTGACAATGCTCACACCGTGCCGCAGAGGACGGGCGTGAACTAATGGATCTGGGCACTAGTTAATGATGATAGACATTGACGTCAGGGCACCAACTTATTTTAGTCAGTGGTCGATATGGTAAACAGGTCTAGTGGTTTACATAGGGAAGCCCCCACCGACTATGGATATGTTTGGGAAACAGGGTAAACTGATTAACTTACAACTTACAAATGAATTCCTGGTTTTTGAAACAACTTAAC
This sequence comes from Helianthus tuberosus, assembly GCA_030545235.1. Taxonomy (NCBI): domain Eukaryota; kingdom Viridiplantae; phylum Streptophyta; class Magnoliopsida; order Asterales; family Asteraceae; genus Helianthus; species Helianthus tuberosus. Next base: position 66,029,320 of record CM060363.1, read on the forward strand.
AATGAACACCAACTGTGAACTCGCTCAACTTTGTTGTTGACTCATTGTTACATCCCTTGCAGGTCGTTAGGTACTTATGTAGCTTGCACGAGGAGGCGTGGTCGTTGTGGGACATGGACAACTGTGTGCCATGTTAAACATTTAAACATTTGAACTTATATTTGGTTTTGGATTTAATCATTATGCTTCCGCTTGCAACTTAAACTATGATTTGTTTGGACACCAATTGTATTGGTTGGATTTTCTAATTACTTACATGCTTGTTCAATATGATTGGTGGCTGGATCCTGGTCAGTCACGCCTCCAGCCGGTGATACTCCGCGTGTGGATTTTGGGGGTGTGACACTATAGACTTATGATACTATCATTTCTGAAGTCTACGATGACATGTTTGGTGAAAGAGTAAACACATGTACACCAAATATTTTAACTAAGTGTTCTAATGCACCGAATTTGACATGATACATTGCAAACTCATGTACAAAGGCAATATTACAGTTTTGTATGAAGATTACATCAAGAAACGACCTCGGAGTATAAATGGCAAAAGAACATGTGGCGAAGGGAAGGTTACAATCGTTTTTCGTAGGCATAAGTGCATAACCTTACTACCTTGTTTTGCACAAGTGACCCTTGAAAAATGTCCAAGGACCAAAATATCTCCTTTTCAAATTTCAAAATTCATGTTCTAGACTTCTAGCATTCCAGAAAAGATGACTAGAGACTATATGTAAGGTGAGTATCACTTTGTGTAATATTCTTTCTCATTTCAATATTACATAAAGGCTAAATTACTTTTTGAGTCCATGTGTTTTGAGAGTTTTAACCATTTGAGTCCAAAATCAAAATGTTTAACGCCCTGAGTCCCTATAACCAATTTTCTTAACCATTTGAGTCCAAATTTCTAACACTGTTAGAATTATTCTGTTAACTTTTGTTAAATGACCAAATTAGCCTTTTACTTAAAAAAACCATTTTATTATTAAATATATACATACATCCATATATATATATAGTGGAGAGTTCAAATGAGAATAATTTTTTTGTAAGAATAAAAAAGAAGAAATTTCAGCCAATAAGAATCCTTCATTTTACTTCATTTAATTTTTGTATTTAATATTAGTGTAAGGGTATATTGGTAAACTTAGATGGATCATTAATTGGTAGTCTTCCTTTTGAATAGCTAACTACATTAAATTTGCAACTTATTTTCAAAAAAACATATTTTTTCAAAAAAAGAAAAAATATATAATTTAATGTGTAGCATAAATTACGAGGTGTGTAGGATGAATTACGAGCTGTGTGAGATATATTTCAATATGTATAGGATAAATTTCAAAACGTGTAGGATAAATTTTGGTGTGTGTAAGCAAAAATTTAAGTGTGGAGGATAATAGTGTTTATAACTAATTAATTAGTCAAAGATAATTATAAATGAGTTGAGAGAAAAACTATTTAATGTTTTACATTTTTACCCTTTGTTCTTTTTCTTCTTAATTTAATTTTATTCTCAAATAAACATTCCCCTATATATATATATATATATATATATATATATATATATATATATGGTGGGGTTCTAGAGTAAACACTCGTGTATTTGCGAACTGAGTGAACAAATCATGGCCATTGATCTACACACGTGTATGGCCAGGATCTCATCATCAACTCGGAAAGTACACTAGTGTATTTCAACATCAAATCCTGGCCATTGATCTACACACGTGTATGGCCAGGATTAGTTCACTCAGTTCGCAAGCTACACTAGTGTTCACTCTTGAACCTAATCCTATATATATATATATATATAGGATAAGGATCATGTGAGAAGTAGTAGGCTAAATGAGAAACTTGAGAAGCATTCTGGACCACACATTTTCCCTAAGCAAAAAAATGCAAAAAAAAAGGTGAAAAAATGCAAATTTTTTTTTTTTTTTTTTTTGAAAAATCGCTGCTTTTTCTTTAAGAATTAAATTTTTTTTTTTTTTTAAAAAAAAATTTTGTTTTGGATTTATACACATGTGTATATTGTTAATCTTTTAACTATACATATATGTATATTATCAATTATACATATATGTATATACATGTTTAAAATTGAAAAATAAGTGTTATTTAGGGTTTAGCATTAGTATTTAGGGTTTAGCATTAGGGTTTAGGGTTTAGCTTTATGGTTTAGGGTTTAGCTTTAGGGTTTAACATTAGGGTTTAGTATTAGGGTTTAGCAATAGTATTTAGGGTTTAGCTTTTGGGTTTAGCATTAGGGTTTAGCTTTTGGGTTTAGCTTTAACTTTTGGGTTTAGCTTTATCTTTAGGGTTTGTATTAGGGTTTAGCATTAAGGGTTTAGCTTTAGTGTTTAGTTTTAGCTTTTAGGTTTAGCATTAGGGTTTAGCTTTAGGGTTTAGAATTAGGGTTTAGCTTTAGGGTTTAGCTTTAGGGTTTAGCTTTAGGGTTTAGAGTTTAGGGTTTAGCTTTAAGGTTTAGCTTTAGTGTTTATGGTTTAAGATTAACAATATACACATTTTTTCAATTTTAAACATGTATATACATATATGTATAATTGATAATATACATATATGTATAGTTAAAAGATTAACAATATACACATGTGTATAAATCCAAAAAAAAAAAAATTTTAAATTTTTTTTTTTTTAATACTTAAAGAAAAAGCAGCGATTTTTCAAAAAAAAAAAAAATATTTTTGCATTTTTTTCACCTTTTTTTGCATTTTTTGCTTAGGTAAAATGTGTGGTCCAGATTGCTTCTCAAGTTTCTCAAATAGGGTGGACTTCTCTTAGGATCCCTACCCTGTATATATATATATATATATATATATATATATATATATATATTCTACAGATTCACACTCTATTGACCAAATCACTTTCTCGAGAACTTTCTCTCTCTCTTATCTTTCTTTTTCTCTCTCTTTCTAAACCTAAACCACCTCCATCCCACCACCACACCTCCACCATCAACATCACCATCGCCACCATCAACACCACCGTCGCCACTGCACCTCCACCGTCACCACCACCAATACACTATCACTGTCACCCCCACAACACCCACCACCGCTGCACCTCCACCGTCACCACCACCACCACATCGTCACCACCACAACACCACAATACCCACTACCGCTACGCCCCCACCATCAACACCACCGTCTCCACTGCACCTCCACTGTCACCTCCACCACCACACCATCACCACCGCTACGCCTACGCCTCCACCATCAACACCGCCACTACATAGTGCATATGTAATCAAATAGATGATTCGGATGTTTTCGGAAGCTGTTATGGCGGGTTGTAACTGTTTAGGGCTGAATGTTTTAAGATAATGTGTTTGGGTTTGGATTTGTGATACGAGTTTTTTTTATTCATTTGAGGTGGATATTAGTGGAGTTTGTTTTGCTAAGGTTTCGGGTTCGGAAGATGTTTGTGCAGAGGTTTCGGTTATTGTCTCGGAGTTGTCAGTTACTGATCGGAAATTACTAACCACATCATCGTCGACAGTCTCTTTGTTTGAAAGGTAGTGATACGCAAAGTTGTTTTCTTATTCCATTTGATTTGTTAAGTGAAGAATTTGGAGAGATATACCTCCCTAATGAGCTAGCATTCTGTGATAAAATGGAGTTAAATTTATTCAACTTTTGTGATTCTCTTGCTGTGCTTCGGGAGTGGATAATGGACGATATGATTCAAGTATGGAGGATGGAGAATTAGGGTTTTGTTTGATCAATTGGTTTCTGATTTTGGGTTTAATTGAATTGGGCCAAGTTTGAGATGATGGGTATTTGTTGATGTGGGTTTTTTTACAGGTCGTGTTCAGAGGAAGAATTGAGTTTGGGTAGTGTTTGTTGTCTGTTGGGGTTGGGTCTTTGTAGGGTGTTTATTCTTTTCTTGTCTGATTTTTTGGGTGTGTATCGGTTCTGTTATGTTATTTGTGGCTGGGGCAGTTGTTGGTGGTTGAGGGAGGGGGTTGGGATGGTTGTTGGTGGTGGCTGGAGAAAGGTAGAGAGAGAGAGACGGTGATGGTGGTGGCTGGAAAAAGGTAGGTAATTTATTTTTATATATATTATATATTAAAAGTTAATGCATCGGGTAAATTACACTTTTCGTCCTTTATGTTTGTAGTGGGTTGCAATGGATAGCCTTTAACTTCAATAATTATAGTCACAATCCTTTATTTGGAAAACGCATTACACCTTTCGTCCTTTAGCACTAACCAAGTTAAAATTTTCAGTTAAGTCTATTTACTTAAGGGCATTATGGTCATTACACGCCTTTTTTATAATCTTTCTTAAAAATTAAACAAAAAAGTTAACATATATCTTCTCCATTTCCTTAACCCTAAAACACCATCATCCTACACCACCCCACCACCAATTCCTAAATTCCAGTAGCAATGAAGACCCCACGACCAACAGCTAATATTCAACCTAAACCAAAATCAGTAAATCACACACTACACATTCAAATTGAGTTGGATCTGAATCAGAAGCGAACCAGGACGGTTGACCAAGTTCGGTGTCTCTAATATGTAAGGATTGGTACAACGCTGAGCAGTGGAGCAGGTGTCATATGTTTATCGGAAATTGTTACTCGGTATCGCCTGAGATTGTTGTAGGAAGGTTCCGAAGATTCGTAGCATGACGTTGAAGGGGAAACCTCGGTTTTCAGATTTCAATTTGGTACCGGAGGATTGGGGAGCTGATGTTGATCCATCGCTGAGTGTTCTCGCGAAGGCGTATTCATTTCTCGAGGAGCTTCGGTTGAAGAGGATGGCTGTCACACCCCAACCGATGGCGGAATCATCGGGGCGTGGCACTAAGCGAAACAGATTGTCCAGAAGTTTCCATAACAACTATCATTACCATTCAAATTAAATGATGCGTCCCATACCGTATCTTAAATAGTCAAACAAGTTATTACAGATAACATCAGAACAAATATTCAGTTCCGACAACTCAGATTTAAATAAGTAGCAATTGTTTATCTGCTTCTAGAGACCCCTAATAAGTTATCTACAGACAACTATTTGTTGGGCTCTAAAGCTTTATTCTAGCTTCCATTTCCTACCACATATGCGTCCTAAGCACCTGTCACATACGTTAAAATAAAGTCAATACATAAAATGTAAAGGTGAGCATACAAGTTTGATAGTAGCATATAGAGTTCGAATTCGTTTACGCATAACCAGCACGTACACATAGTAAGATGAAGCACGTTAGTTATCGATATAGATCCATCGATACCAATGGCTGCGGGTTGACTGCCCGAGGCAGTTCGCAATACATGATTACCACTGTAATCCATGCAAGTAAAAGATCCTTAACAACCCCCGTGTGAACGGGTGCTGAGTCCAAACTATAGTACTATCGTTGCTAAGGCAGGTAGACAGCATTCCATGTGTAAACATAACAAACAAGCATTCATAAGCCACGTATAACATGCATAAATGGTTTAGCATTAAAATAGCTTGAGTAGTGTGATTGTTGTAGTTTGAATATTCGTAACGTATGTAACACCCAAAAGTGCTAAAGCAAAAAGGGTTCGAGTATACTCACAGCGATTATGGATTGAAGGGAGCGCTTTTCAGCGAGTACGGTTAGCCTGAATAGATTCGATAACGTAACGATAAGTGGCGCGTAAAACAGTACAAAGCGAGAGTGGGTAGGATAACTGATCGTGCGGATTAGCTATCCGTGAGAGGAAGTCATCCGTGCGCATGAACTATCCGTGCGGATGGTGATCCATCCGGATAAGCTATCCGTGCGTGCGAGCTGTCCGTGCGGATGGTAATCCGTGCGGATTAGTTGTGCGTGCGGATGGCTTATCCGTGCGGACAAGTTATTTGTGCGGATAAACGTTCAAGTGGATTGTTTCTTCCTAAGTTAAGGATGTGTTTGTGTATGATGGCTTGTGCTTTGGAGTTTTCGTTGTAGCATTTAGAAAGCACATAAGTGTTTCTATCTTTCAAGCCGGTCGCGCGGACAACGATCCGTCCGGTTGGTAGTCCGTGCGGACAATGGTAATCCGTGCGGACAGCCTGTGCGCGCGGGCAGAGACAATCCGTCCGGATACCCTGTCCGTGCGTACGACTTGGCCGTGCGGATGACCACTTGTTTGAATTTACTTTGAGGCCTTAGTATCTCATGATCCGAAGAGTAATCCATTCAGAGGTTGTCCGCCCGGATTGCTCATTCGTCGATACTCAAACCTTGTTTGGAAAGTGGGTCCCAAGGGTAGCTCGTCCGGGTGCCAATCCGTCCGGAGGACCTGTGCGTGCGGACAGCTAGTCCGTGCGCACGGCTTGTCCGTGCGGACAGCTTGTCCGTGCGGACAACTGGTCCATGCGGACAGTCTCTGGTCTGATTGTTCCGTTCGTCTACTCTTGGTTTCTGTTGTCGTTTATCGAGACGTTCTGATTACGTGGCAACCACTTGGAGTTGTATTCTCACCCGCACGACTAGACCGGTCAGGAACCACCCTAACTTGGCCTGTCGGCGACTCAGAACGGTCGTTCCGGTTGACCCTGAAATCAGGTGACTGATGGGTAAAATCCAGATCTAGGACTGGTGCATCACTATTGACGAGTAGAACACTAGAACCGATCAGATTCGTACCGACTTTAAGGGTAAAAGAAGGAGAAAACTTAGGTTTATTTCTTTCAATTCTTTTATCCTTAGAAAAGTCTAGATTTAGATGATGTTGTTGTGAAATCTTGTGGAAACCGTTTAGATCTGGGTTATTCTTGGTGGAATGAAGTCAAGCTTGATGTTCATAAGAACTCCATGATGACGTCACTCAAGAATACCTCAAATCCGGATGATTTCATGGTTAAAAGTGGAGATTTGAAAGATGGAAAGGTGTAGAATTGTGTGGTGATCAAGAATGTACAAGAATTAGTGCAAGATCTTACCTGGATTGAGAGAAATCTGAGAAAAAGTGAAGAATGCGTGCGGTTCGGACGTCACTTGCCAAAAGTGGAAAAGTTGGAGAGTGACCCGTGTATTTATAGGATGCCAAAAAGGGAAAGGGCGAGCCGTGCGGATGGCACGTACCCGGAGAGGCTATCCGCGCGGATTGGTCATCCGTGCAGATTGGCAATCCGTGCGGATTGGCAATCCGTGCGGATTAACCATCCGTGCGGATGCCGCCTGCTTTGGTGCGTTCGGTGCGATGTTGCTTCGGTTTCGATTTGCGAGCGATTCGATAGGGTTTCCTAGTCAAATTACTTTTAGTCCCAACTACTTTTATATGGCTCGACTCGGAATTCGGGTTCGGGTTCGTTTACGTTCGAGTTAGACTTCGAGTTCGATTGAGTTCGCTTGATTATCATAACATAACATAACATAAAATAAACATGCACAGGTAACACGTAAGGCACGCACACACGTATAAACAACAAGTAAAATACACAGTTCGAGTTACGGTTCGATGTCGATTTGATCAGCATAGCTTGACTAACTTTATCGCATTGTTACTTCCTATCATTCACAGTCGTAGGTCGATTGAAATACGGTTAGCATGATTCGATTATTGTAATGAACGACATTTACTCCACATAATATAAATAATATAAAAACATTTCTACGAGTCAAGTCGCGCGAAATCGGTCGTTGACTTTGACCCTGACTTTGACTTTCACTCGTGAAAACACGGGGTGTTACAGCCTCCCCTTGTTTAGGGAATTTCGTCCCGAAATTAAGCTGAAAGCTGTAACTAGGTCGTGAATCACGTGTGAGAGTTCTTCGTTTGGACCACTGAAAGTCGTCCAATTAATCGGGTTTTGCGGTTAGAATTGCTGATTTTTGGATTGTTATGCGAAATTGCCTGATCTAAAAACCTACAAATTTTCATACTTAACTCCAAGCCATTTGTGAGAAATCCGATTCGTCTCCGATTCGATTGCGTAACAACACGTTCGTCGTGCGGAATCCGCGAACGTATGTGAATTGTGTAGTTTCCGGTTTTGACTCGTGTAACGTGTGGAATCTGTGCATAATCAAAACCGATCACTCGAATAGTAATAACGACGTGATTCTTTGATAAATCTGATAACGTACAAGAACCTTGAATCACCTTTTGCCTTTCTCTCTCTAAGCACCAAGCTCCAACTCTCTAAAATGGCAAAAGTCTCTAAAACTAACCCTAAGGGTTCTATTTATAGGCCAAGGATATAAGGAGACTTTCTTTATTTACAATTATGCCACCTTGCCCTTCTTAACCAGACATTACTCACTCGTTAAACAACTGTGGATACTTTGTCTTCATGTCGCTTTCGAGTTCCCAAGTGAACTCCGCGCCTCTTTTGCCTTCCCATCGGACTTTCACAATAGGAATGCGTGAGCGCCTGAGTTCTTTGGTTTGGCGATCCATGATTTCAACAGGCTTCTCCACGAAGTGTAATGTTTTGTTCACTTGTAGATCATCTAGAGGAACATGTAAGTCGTGGTCGGCGATGCACTTTCGGAGGTTTGACACGTGGAAAGTCGGGTGGACATTGCTAAGTTCCTCCGGTAATTCGAGTCTGTAGGCGACTTTTCCGATCCTTTCCAGAATCTTAAAAGGTCCAACATATCGAGGCGCGAGTTTCCCCTTCTTGCCGAATCGGACTACACCCTTCCAAGGTGATACCTTTAGGAGTACGTAGTCACCAACGCCATATTCACGGGGCTTGCGCTTTTTATCGGCGTAAACTTTCTGTCGATCCCGAGCTTTCGCTAGGTTGTCTCGAATTTGGAAAATTTTGTCTGTCGTTTCTTCCGATCTCGTGCCACACAATAGGCGATCGACATCTTCTTCCGTACAAGGCCTCGAAAGGTGCCATCTGGATGCTAGCCTGGTAGCTGTTGTTATACGAAAATTCGACTAACGGAAGGTGTCTATCCCAATTACCACCGAAGTCTAGAACACACGAACGGAGCATGTCTTCAAGTGTACGAATCGTTCTTTCAGTCTAACCGTCGGTTTGTGGGTGGAACGCAGTACTTAGATTAAGCGTTGTACCGAGTGCCGTTTGGAATGTTTCCCACAATCGTGAAGTAAACCGAGCATCACGATCAGAGATGATGTCACGAGGCGTCCATGTCGACAAATGATCTCGTCGGTGTAGATTCGGGCTAATCGTTCTACCTTGTAGTCTTCTCGTATTGGCAGAAAGTGAGCTGATTTAGTCAAACGGTCAATAACAACCCAAATGCTGTCGTGACCTGATGACGTGGTTGGGAGCTTGGTTACGAAATCCATAGCTATGCTCTCCCACTTCCACATGGGAATTGGTGGTTGTTCGAGCAAGCTAGAGGGTCTTTGATGTTCAGCCTTGATTCTAGCACAGGTTAGGCATTTTCCGACGTAAAGTGCGATATCCCGTTTCATACCCGGCCACCAGTACCTATAGCGAAGATCATGGTACATTTTGTCAGCACCGGGATGGATAGAGTATCGGGATTTGTGGGCTTCATCCATGATAATCTTTCGCAGGTTGGTTCGCTTGGGAATCCAGATTCGGTCTAAAAAGTGGAATATCCCATTTGATTTGCTCACAAGTTGGGCTCCATCGTGATAGATTCTTTCTTTCTTCAAGGTGAGTTCGTTGAAACATGCATGTTGGGCGTCGCGAATGAGAGCTTCGAGATTGTGTTGGGCTTGAACATTACGAGTGCTAAGCAGATAGCTCCGTCTGCTAAGTGCGTCGGCAACAACATTTGCCTTGCCTGGGTGATAACGGATCTCACAGTCGTAATCGTTGAGAAGCTCTACCCATCGGCGTTGACGCATATTTAGTTCCCTCTGATTAAAGATGTGTTGTAGGCTCTTATGATCGGTGAAGATCGTACACCTTGTACCATACAGGTAGTGTCGCCAAATCTTTAATGCAAAAACAACTGCGCCTAGCTCGAGATCATGGGTTGTATAGTTCTTCTCGTGGACTTTGAGCTGACGAGATGCATAAGCTATGACCTTGTCTCGTTGCATAAGGACACAACCGAGACCAAGGTTGGAAGCATCACAGTAGACAATGAAATTATCGTTTCCGTCGGGTAGTGTGAGAACATGAGCATTGCAAAGCATGTGTTTGAGGGTTCGAAAGGCAGACTCTTGTTTGGTTCCCCAGACAAAAGGCTGGTCCTTATGAGTAAGAGAGGTAAGTGGTACAGCAATTTTCGAGAACCCTTCGATAAATCGTCGATAATAGCCCGCTAGCCCGAGAAAGGAGCGGACTTCAGACGGGTTCTTAGGTGTAACCCAGCTCTTAACAGCTTCAATCTTCGCAGGATCGACGTGAATACCCTGATTATTTATGATGTGACCCAGAAACTGAACCTCCCCCAACCAAAACTCGCACTTGGAAAATTTGGCGTAGAGTTGGTTCCCCTGGAGTAACACGAGAACCAAACGTAGATGTTGCGCGTGTTCGGCTCTCGTTTTGGAATAGATCAAGACATCGTCGATGAACACGATGACGAAACGGTCGAGATATGGTTTACACACTCGATTCATCAGATCCATGAAAACTGCTGGTGCGTTTGTTAGGCCAAAAGGCATGACAACGAATTCGTAATGGCCGTAACGAGTGCGAAACGCGGTTTTGGGTATATCCTCCTCTTGTATACGCAGCTGATGATATCCTGAACGTAGATCGATCTTCGAGAAACACGTAGCGCCTTGTAGTTGGTCAAACAAATCGTCGATTCGAGGCAGAGGATAGCGGTTCTTGATAGTCAACTTATTCAATTCCCGATAGTCGATGCACATTCGGAACGACCCGTCCTTCTTTTTGACAAAAAGAACTGGTGCGCCCCAAGGAGAGGTGCTCGGGCGAATAATGCCTTTTTCAAGCAATTCCTGGAGTTGGGTTGAGAGTTCGCGCATTTCGGACGGTGCGAGTCGATAAGGAGCTCTGGCGATAGGATTAGCTCCAGGAATGAGATCAATGCGAAAATCAATATCGCGCTTTGGAGGTAGTCCGGGAAGATCCTCTGGAAAAACATTAGGAAATTCTCGAACTACGGGTACGTCTTTCACTTCCTTCTTCTCTTTCTTTTCCTTCTCCGCTGCTACGACGTTGGCCAAGAAGGCCCTGTATTCCTTGCGGAGATACTTGCTAGCTTGGAGGCATGACATAAGCTTGAGACCCTTCGAAGTAGTATCACCATAAACGCACAATGAATCACCGTTTGCGAGCGAAAAACGAATCATTTTGTCGAAGCACACAACTTCGGCATGGTTTTCTCGAAGAAAGTCCATGCCTACTATGATGTCGAAACTTCCGAGTTGCATCGGAATGAGATCAATTGAGAAGATGTGATTGTTGAGCTCGAGAGTGCAATCACGAATAACAGAGTTTACAGCGACGGTTCTTCCGGTAGCGACTTCAACATCGAATGCAGAGGGGAGTCGAGAACGTTTACGACTAAGGAGTTTCTCGAATTCGAGTGACACAAAGCAATTATCGGCTCCAGTATCAAACAAACATGAAGCATAAATACCATTCACAAGGAACGTACCATTCACCACGTTGTTGTCGGCCTGGGCTTGACGCACATTGAGATTGAAAGTTCTGGCGCGTGCGGCCTGTTGTTGCTGCTGCTGTTGTTGCTGCTGTGGTTGCTGCTATTGCGGTTCTTGTTTCACTACCCTGTTCGGGCACATGTTGGCGAAATGATTCGGGTCGCCACACGTGAAGCATGCTCTGGCTTTGACTGCGGGTGCCGGAGGAGCTTGTTGACCCTGTGGGGCAGCGAGTAGAGCTTGATTGGCAGGAGCTTGGCGAATACGGCAGTTAGCAGTAAAGTGGCCGTAGACATTGCAGTGAGCACAGAAGCGGCATTGAATAGCAGTCGGGTGATGATAGGTGCAAGTAGGGCAGAGCGGGTGTGGTCCAGTATATGCACGCTTTGCAGGCGGTGCATTGGCCACAGGCGCCACTACTTGACGCTGTTGGGTAGGTACAGCTTGAATCGGTGCAGCAGTAATCGCAAAGTTCTTGTTGGTGGAGCTGTTCTTTCTCTTGTTCTTTCTCTTGTTGCTTGACGAGGTGGTTTCGGCAGTTGGTGCAGCAGTAGTGACTTGATGCAAATGCTTGGAGGTCTTATCCCACACCCCAGCCTTAACCCTTTTGTCATTGATTTCAGCGGCCAGCAGATAGGTTTCCTCGATCGTGGTAGTCTTAGCCGCTTGCACGAAATCAGCAACGCAGTCGGGCAAAGCTCGGATGTACTTCTTGATGGTCATATCAGGAGTCTTGACCTGGTTGGGACAGATAATGCTGAGCTGTTTGAAGCGAGCAGTGAGACCAGCATTGTCTCCATCCTTCTGATGTATGTGCCAAAATTCATCTTCAAGCTTTTGACGCTCGTGAGGAGGGCAGAATTCCTCCAGCATGACTTCCTTGAGCTCATCCCACGACAAACCGTAAGCTGCATCATTCCCTCTCTTGTTCCTCTCGGCCGTCCACCAGTCCAAAGCACGGGACTGAAAGACGCCGGTAGCGTTCAGAGTTCGAAGGTCATCAGGGCAACCACTTTGTCGCAGAGTAACCTCGATAGAGTCAAACCAGTGGAACAGTGCAGTCGGACCTCCTTCGCCTGTGAATTCTTTCGGCCCATATGACTTGAATTGTTTGAAACTGAAAGGTCTCGTGACAGCTTTAGGACCTTCAGTCCTCGATTCCTCGGATGATTTGCTGGCGTTCTCGTAGACATCGCTCACAGCTTTTGCCACGCTTTTCGCGATAATAGAGGCAAGACGTCTGTCCCTCTTTTCCTGAGGAGAGAGCGCATGACAAGATCCAGACGACATTGTCTGCAATAGACATCTCCACGGAACTCAACACATGTATTCGAATCTCACCTCACACGTCTACTACTACTAAAGCTCAGTAACACGTACCATGTAAACACATACAGTCACAAAATCACAGAATTACAAAATCACATAACACATAGTGCACATAATCACAACACTCCTAAACACGTAAGCACAATAGCAAGAACACATGTATCTTAGTCACTAGAGGTAGTCAGAAAACAGAAACCTAGTATTCGGAGTTTGCGAGTGTTCGAAAGCAGTGTAGTGCGAGTGATTTGTTAATGATGTGTCGTGTGAGTTTTGTATTTTAGCAGAAGCAATAGTGTTGGGTTGAAAACATTAGTACCTCAAAACGTTAACAAATAAACAGAAAATGCATAAAATCTTCATAAAGATCGGTAATTCAAAGGTAGATTGTCTGCGGCTAATAGACTTCGACTAACCAAAGTGGCTCGACTATTTGCAAGGATCCTGTGTGCACAATTACCTCCAGGACTATGCCTTTTCCTCGATTCTTGGGCGTTGGCGCAATTCCCATTGGTTATATTGTGTCTTTAGATCGTTGGAGTCCATCGAAACTTTGGTGAGAGTTTTGTATAAAAGCAGGACGAGTCGTCAAGGTTAGGGTTTCACCCCTATCTTGCAACTTCCGTCCTTGTTTTTGATAAAAAAATTGAGGAGATTATTCATCAAAATATGGATTTCACTCCTAATTTGGTATGATTCTCCTCGTTTGTAGCTAAAACGCAAGCTGATTAGGCAACTTTAGTCGAGAGTTTGCGGTTTTCACACCTATTCTCGGCCTCATTACCTGTTCACAACTTGAAAATTCGAGTGTAGTGATAGAAAAGAGTGAGTGATAGTGGCGAGTTTACCATATGCGTGAGTTGGTCTGTTGGTTCTTAACTATAGACTAGGTCTCTAAGACTTCGACCCGGACTAGGTCGAGTCTTACCTAATTCCCTATAGTTATGGCTCTGATACCAATCTGTCACACCCCAACCGATGGCGGAATCATCGGGGCGTGGCACTAAGCGAAACAGATTGTCCAGAAGTTTCCATAATAACTATCATTACCATTCAAATTAAATGATGCGTCCCATACCGTATCTTAAATAGTCAAACAAGTTATTACAGATAACATCAGAACAAATATTCTGTTCCGACAACTCAGATTTAAATAAGTAGCAATTGTTTATCTGCTTCTAGAGACCCCTAATAAGTTATCTACAGACAACTATTTGTTGGGCTCTAAAGCTTTATTCTAGCTTCCATTTCCTACCACATATGCGTCCTAAGCACCTGTCACATACGTTAAAATAAAGTCAATACATAAAATGTAAAGGTGAGCATACAAGTTTGATAGTAGCATATAGAGTTCGAATTCGTTTACGCATAACCAGCACGTACACATAGTAAGATGAAGCACGTTAGTTATCGACATAGATCCATTGATACCAATGACTGCGGGTTGACTGCCCGAGGCAGTTCGCAATACATGATTACCACTGTAATCCATGCAAGTAAAAGATCCTTAACAACCCCCGTGTGAACGGGTGCTGAGTCCAAACTATAGTACTATCGTTGCTAAGGCAGGTAGACAACATTCCATGTGTAAACATAACAAACAAGCATTCATAAGCCACGTATAACATGCATAAATGGTTTAGCGTTAAAATAGCGTGAGTAGTGTGATTGTTGTAGTTTGAATATTCGTAACGTATGTAACACCCAAAAGTGCTAAAGCAAAAAGGGTTCGAGTATACTCACAGCGATTATGGATTGAAGGGAGCGCTTTTCAGCGAGTACGGTTAGCCTGAATAGATTCGATAACGTAACGATAAGTGGCGCGTAAAACAGTACAAAGCGAGAGTGGGTAGGATAACTGATCGTGCGGATCAGCTATCCGTGAGAGGAAGTCATCCGTGCGCATGAACTATCCGTGCGGATGGTGATCCATCCGGATAAGCTATCCGTGCGTGCGAGCTGTCCGTGCGGATGGTAATCCGTGCGGATTAGTTGTGCGTGCAGATGGCTTATCCGTGCGGACAAGTTGTTTGTGCGGATAAACGTTCAAGTGGATTGTTTCTTCCTAAGTTAAGGATGTGTTTGTGTATGATGGCTTGTGCTTTGGAGTTTTCGTTGTAGCATTTAGAAAGCACATAAGTGTTTCTATCTTTCAAGCCGGTCGCGCGGACAACGATCCGTCCGGTTGGTAGTCCGTGCGGACAATGGTAATCCGTGCGGACAGCCTGTGCGCGCGGGCAGAGACAATCCGTCCGGATACCCTGTCCGTGCGTACGACTTGGCCGTGCGGATGACCACTTGTTTGAATTTACTTTAAGGCCTTAGTATCTCATGAT
This sequence comes from Helianthus tuberosus, assembly GCA_030545235.1. Lineage (NCBI taxonomy): Eukaryota > Viridiplantae > Streptophyta > Magnoliopsida > Asterales > Asteraceae > Helianthus > Helianthus tuberosus. Next base: position 66,044,508 of record CM060363.1, read on the forward strand.
CCGAAGAGTAATCCATTCAGAGGTCATCCGCCCGGATTGCTCATTCGTCGATACTCAAACCTTGTTTGGAAAGTGGGTCCCAAGGGTAGCTCGTCCGGGTGCCAATCCGTCCGGAGGACCTGTGCGTGCGGACAGCTAGTCCGTGCGCACGGCTTGTCCGTGCGGACAGCTTGTCCGTGCGGACAGTCTCTGGTTTGATTGTTCCGTTCGTCTACTCTTGGTTTCTGTTGTCGTTTATCGAGACGTTCTGATTACGTGGCCACCACTTGGAGTTGTATTCTCACCCGCACGACTAGACCGGTCAGGAACCACCCTAACTTGGCCTGTCGGCGACTCAGAACGGTCGCTCCGTTTGACCCCGAAATCAGGTGTCTGATGGGTAAACTCCAGATCTAGGACTGGTGCATCACTATTGACGAGTAGAACACTAGAACCGATCAGATTCGTACCGACTTTAAGGGTAAAAGAAGGAGAAAACTTAGGTTTATTTCTTTCAATTATTTTATCATTAGAAAAGTCTAGATTTAGATGATGTTGTTGTGAAATCTTGTGGAAATCGTTTAGATCTGGGTTATTCTTGGTGGAATGAAGTCAAGCTTGAAGTTCATAAGAACTTCATGATGACGTCACTCAAGAATACCTCAAATCCGGATGATTTCATGGTTAAAAGTGGAGATTTGAAATATGGAAAGGTGTAGAATTGTGTGGTGATCAAGAATGTACAAGAATTAGTGCAAGATCTTACCTGGATTGAGAGAAATCTGAGAAAAAGTGAAGAATGCGTGCGGTTCGGACGTCACTTGCCAAAAGTGGAAAAGTTGGAGAGTGACCCGTGTATTTATAGGATGCCAAAAAGGGAAAGGGTGAGCCGTGCGGATGGCACGTACCCGGATAGGCTATCCGCGCGGATTGGTCATCCGTGCGGATTGGCAATCCGTGCGGATGCCGCCTGCTTTGGTGCGTTCGGTGCGATGTTGCTTCGGTTTCGATTTGCGAGCGATTCGATAGGGTTTCCTAGTCAAATTACTTTCAGTCCCAACTACTTTTATATGGCTAGACTCGGAATTCGGGTTCGTTTACGTTCGAGTTAGACTTCGAGTTCGATTGAGTTCGCTTGATTATCACAACATAACATAAAATAAAATAAACATGCACAGGTAACACGTAAGGCACGCACACACGTATAAACAACAAGTAAAATACACAGTTCGAGTTACGGTTCGATGTCGATTTGATCAGCATAGCTTGACTAACTTTATCGCATTGTTACTTCCTATCATTCACAGTCGTAGGTCGATTGAAATACGGTTAGCATGATTCGATTATTGTAATGAACGACTTTTACTCCACATAATATAAATAAGATAAAAACATTTCTACGAGTCAAGTCGCGCGAAATCGGTCGTTGACTTTGACCCTGACTTTGACTTTCACTCGTGAAAACACGGGGTGTTACAATGGCGGTTACTGACGACTGGCAATGAATTTTCCGGAGTTTAAAGCTTTGTCGCTTTTGAGTTATGATGGATTAGTACGGATGGATTGAAAGCCCTTGCCACTCATTGCAGGTGAGATTTTCTCAGTTTCTTCATCCAAATTCACAATTTGGGTTACAGTTGGTCAATATTGAAATTAATTGCATGGTTTATATATGTAATATTTCCAGAGACATGGTGGAGACGGTTGTTGTTAGTGGCGGTGTCTGGCGATAATGAGTGGTGGCACTGTGGGAGTTGTGGTGGTAGAGTTGGTTGGAGAGAGATGAAGAGGAGAGATCCTAGCGTTAGGGTTGAGAAATTGGGGAAGATGAGGTTTATTTATTAATGAATATTTTAAATAAAAACATGAAATGACCAGAATATCCTTAAGTGGATAGACATATCTGAAAATTTTAACTTGATTAGTGCTAAAGGACAAAAGGTGTAATGATTTTTTTTTTCCAAATAAAGGATTGTGATTGTAATTATTGAAGTAAAAGGCTATCCACTGCAACCCGCTACAAACATAAAGGACGAAAAGTGTAATTTACCCTAATGCATTAAAGACTTATTCCTTGTACTCATGTGCATATAAGACTTGTACTTTATGAGTAAATGACCAAATTACACTCATAGTTAATAGACTTGGTGGATGATGTTAGAAATTTGGACTCAAATGGTTAAGAAAAGTGGTTATAGGGACTCAGGGCGTTAAACATTTTGATTTTGGACTCAAGTGGTTAAAACCTATAAAACACAGGGACTGAAAAGTAATTCACCCTTACACAAATGAATACATAGTCTTTATATAGACACACATAGTGGCGGAGCTAGCCCATTAATTTAGATGTATCCCGGAAATTTTTTTTACCGCGCACTCGTACAATAATATAAAAATGATAATAAATAAAGTAAAACAAACACCTAATAGATTTGTCCTTCTCTTTTTTTCTCATAGCTTGAAGTCGTTCCATCACATTGTCGTCTTTTACTTTATCTATAGTTTCTTTTTCTACAGCACAAACCATAGAATTGTTAACAAAACGCAGGGACGCTGATCATCGATTTCAGCATCAACAAAATGCAGGCCAGTAGGGACGATTTCAGCAGGTGCGAGTTCAGGCATTTAGGTTCAACAGGGATGATGTTCAGGTATTCTGTTCAAATCGCTGGCTTATGTTTTGTATAATCTACAATTGATTTTCATTGCCACCCGTAATCACAAATCAAAATGGGCCTCTTTCAATTATAATATTGTTTTGGGTCTTTGGCAAACTTTATCAATTATATTTAGGGTCTCCTTTCAATTCTATTATTGTTAATTTAGGCTTATTTTTTATTCGGGCTTAATTAATTTTCGAGTTGTAAAATGTTTGTGCTTATAAAAAAATGGGATTTTAGTAATTTCAAGTATCCTATTTATTGGTTAGGGGTAGTCTCGTATTTTTTAGAGATATCCTTTGTATAGAAACTAAAAAAACACTATGAATACGGGGTTGAACGGTAGCCGTGTTACGGTTCTTAATACTATAGTTCCGCCCCTGCACACACATACTAAGCACCTCACTAACTAACTCTATAACTGACAAACCATACTATAACAAACTCTATACATGTGCAATATATACAAATACACTCTAATATACCCCCTCAAATTGAACGTGCATCTACATGAAGCTTGGACCACAGACTGTCAAAACGAGCACCAGACAATCCTTTGGTCAAAAGATCTGTAAACTGAAGCATAATGGAAACATATCGAACACACAAAATACCCGCCAAAACCATGTCACGAATAAAATATAAGTCAATCTCCAACTGTTTTCGTACGCTGATGAAACACTGGGTTGAGTGCAAGATATGTAGCACCAATGTTGTCACACCAAAGAGATGGTGGACAAGTCATCGTGATATGTAACTCATGTAATATAGATGTAATCTATTGTAACTCAGCAGCTGTATGAGCAAGCGCTTGGTATTCAGCCTCCGTACTCGACCTAGCAACCGTATGCTGTTTCTTGGAACTCCAATTGATAAGGTTGGGCCCAAGAAAGACACAATAACCTATGGTAGAACGTTGATCATCAGGACATTCAGCCCAGTTAGCATCACTATAAGCATGTAAATCAACATAAGTAGACCGACGTATACATAACCCATGAGAAATCCCTCAAGATACCGCAAAATTCGCTTGACAACGACCCAATGTCAATCAGTAGGTGTCTGAAGGAACTGTGACACCTTACTGACCGCATAAGCAATCTCTGGCCGTGTCAACACAAGATACTGTAATGCACCAACAATGCTCAGATACATAATAGGGTCAGATAAAGGATCACCAGTATGTCGAGAAAGTTGTCTACCGAAAGAAACAGGAGTAGATAATGGTCGACAATCAACAAGACCAGTACGCTGTAGTAAATCAAGTAAGTAGCGATGTTGAGATAAGTGTAAAACATCCTTAGAATATGTGTCATCAATACCTAAAAAATAAGACTACTATCCAAATCCTTTAGCGCAAACTGAAAATGTAAGCGCCCAATCAAGCCACTAACAAAATCAGAAGAGCTCACAGTAATAATGATGTCATCAACATAGATCAAGACATTACAGAGTATCGAATCCCGACTCTAAACAAAGGGAGATGCATCTGAAAGACACCAGGTAAAACCACCAACAACCAGAGCGGTGGATATCTTACAAAACCAAGCTCTAGGGGTATGATTTAGGCCATAAAGAGCCTTCTACAAATGACAAACATAATGTGGTCTAGATGAGTCAACAAAGCCTGGGGGCTGGGTCATATATACTGCCTCACAAAGATCCCCATGTAAGAACGCATTGCTGACATCAACCTGACGAATAACCCATTTGATGTGCATAAAGTACAACATATAAATTATATCAAATACGGCGTAAAATCAACCATTTTTCAGTACTAATGTTGGAAAAAGCTTGTTTTTCTGTTCCTTTTTAATTTACAGGGTCAAAAGAGCTTAAATGTGCAAAAGGAGTAAAATAATAGCAAAAACCAACATAAATACAAAGAAGGAGGAATTGACACAACTTTCCAAGCCCCAATCCACATCCAAACCACAAGAATAACAAGATCAGAAGACCTGACACGGGGCCGCGTCCACAAGACACGAGCCGTGTCCGAAACTGGACGCTGTGCAGAAGAAAAGATAACAGCAAAGGACAAAACTGACAGCCAACACGAGGTCGTGCTAAGCCAACACGAGGAGTGGTTAACTCAAAGATTTTCAGAATCTGCGATAGTACAGCAGGTATTTTGGCCACGTGCCGTTGACACACGGGGCTGTGTTAGTACATGACCTGACACAACATTAAAGTTAATGAGGAAGAGAGAGAGAGAAATGACCACAGGGTCGTGCCAGGCGAGCACGGGCCATGGTGAAGCTCCTGATTTCAGCTATAAATAGATGTACTTGGTTCCATTCCAAAGTATTCCTTGGCAAACCACTTCTCTCTCACTTGCCACCACTCCACCACCACTACAACACCATCATCCACCACCATCATCCATCTTCCATCATTTAGAGTGTGTAGTAGTCTCATGATCCAAGATCGATAGTAAGAGTCTTTGTCAAACAAATGCCATGCTTGGCTAAACTCTTACATCACTTGATGAAGAAAAATATTTTATGTATTTCTTCTTTGATTTCCAATCTTTGGCAACTTTTTAATTGGGTATGTATTAATGACTTGAATTACTAGTTTTTTATAATGAAGGCAAATTTATCTAATCATTCTTCATATGTTGTTGATTCATATATTCGTGTCTTTACGGTCTATATAAAGCGCGTTAACTTCCTGTAAGAGGGTTAGAAGGGTGGTTGGGTAAATTTTATGTCTCGTTCAGTGTATAGATCCTGCGAGAACCTGGTGTCACACCCTGACCACGTAGAACATACAAAACGTGGCGGAAACATCGGGGAGTGTTGTAACAGAATTAATGTTTCACAACCATGGAAATTAAAGTTTCGTTTTATTGATTATAAGTGTTACAATGTCTTAACAAACAAAGAAATACAACATAATTAACTAGTCATGCATCTTTTATTGTCACTAAAGCCCAAGTCTGCCTATGTGTATCTTGATCATCTTATGCAACAGCTCCTGAAAAACACATGTGAAAATAGGTACGTCAGCATAAAAATGTCTGTGAGATACATAGGTTTTGTGAAAATAGGTTTCATGACTTATGTTTGAGAAAATGTTTAGTCATGAACCTTGTAATTTGCTTTGTTTTGTAAATCATTTGAAAAACAATAAGTTCAGATGATACGTATAAATAAGAGAATAATGCATGGTTAAATGAGTAACCATGTAAAATGAGTTTGTATAAGTTAAGTTGTTTGTAAAACAATGTATTGTGAAAAGTATGTTATTTGTATAAAATGTTATATGTATCAAAATGAAATGATTCAAATAACGCTACGATATGTAATACCATACAAACACTTATATATAGGAAGTACCAACGGCGTATCCACCATGCTTGTATCGTATTACACATGCATCGTTACTTAATCACTTAATCAAACCAAACCAAACAATGTAAGATGTCTATGTTTAAACCAATAGTCAAAAGTCCTTGTATAAACCATGTCAAATGTTTATAATCCAAAAGTAGTCAAGTAATGTATAATCAAAATGATATGTATGGTAAGTAAAATTTAGGCTACTTAAACCATAAGTAAAAATGTACAAAACAAAGTATTGAAGTAAAACTTGGTTTAAATCAAAGTTATGTTTTGTAAAATATATGCATGCTATACTAAATATGAACATTTATGCGGTATTGTGAAAATTCATACATCCAAGCCTTGAGACAGACGGATAACTATGTAAAAGTGAGTTATCAAGAGAATATGTATTCGGATTCGGTCATTCCTTACGTCCAAACAAACCCGAGATTTCAGGAATGGGATTTGTCAAGTCCTATGGTACCACTACCTACTACCGAGCGGCATGATCGGTGTTAATGAATGTACATTGTATCATTTAAACAAACCAAATGTCATACCAAAATGTAAGCATGTGATGAAGATAATGTACCTAGTATGCTAGAGTAAACATACAAGGTAGAGCTGTAAAACAATGTGTCCATATGTTACTGGAACATATGCAACAGAGATGCAATGTAAAATGATGTACTAAGTATGCTAAGTTAACATACAAAGTAGAAAAGTCATGTAAATCAATGTGCTAGCATGCTATCAGTCAACATACATAGCAGAAATGTAATGTAAATCATGTACTAATAGTGTACTACTGAACATAACAAGTATATGATGTGAAAACAGGAAAGCAGGAAAGTAACAAGTAGGCACATGTGTTTCACCCCAAAACAGTTTGGAAAACAGTAAAAGAGGGGTCTATGTTCTCACTTGAGATTGCTCAGAAGTCCTAAGATAACCACCAAGCAATGTTAGAGATCGCGGAATATCAAACGGCACCTAATATAGGTAACTATGTTAATAAACCGGACCTAAATCGGAAGATCGGATAGAATGAGGTTTCGTAAACCAAACGAGTATAGAGACTCGTGTCATATGGTTTAACAAAGCCTACATACTAAATGAAACCTAACCTAATAGCTTACGACCCATTACGACCCGTTTAGGTAGCTTATGCTACTTTAACGCGTCGTTCGCGTGAAGCGCGTTCGGACCGCCTAACTAGTCCTATGACAAGTGTTATATGCCTAAATATGTTACATAATCAGTTATGTGACAAAAGTTTAGGTTACATATGCTTAATTACCAATTATACATGAAAAGGGTATTCTGGTAATTTACCTAAGGCATATAAACTACATATCATACAACTACTCAAACGATGTGACCATAGGGTATAACCTCGGAAGGTTATTCCCTATATACTATGGTCACGTAATGTATTTGGTCGGATCCTAATGATCGACCAAACTGGGTCGGGTTCAAGGGTATAGGCGATTTATTAGATCGCCTACCCTACGACCCTAGACAACATGGTAATCAGTAGGCATAGTCCCAAGGGACTATAACCAACGTGATTACACTCACGTTGCGAAGTTCAAACGAACTTCGCATTGACCATTACTGGTCAACGCTGAAAGTCAAACAAAGTTTGACTTTCTGACTCGAAAAGCAATAAAATAAGGAAAAGAACGAAAGAACACTTACGAAGGGTCCCCGAATGCTAATCCCGATCTAAGAACTCAGGTATGAAACAATGGTTTCAACTTAGAGCTCTCAAATCAGGATTCTAGTGATTTTAGCTATGGAATGGGTTGGGTATTTATAGGAATACCCGAACCGTTAGGATCGTTTCATGGAAAACGTGCCATGATCCAAGGCGTACACTTGTCGGAACCTTATGGTGGTTAAAAGTGATCCTTATCAGCTGACTAAGCGAATGAGAATGTGTGGTTGTGAACGAAATAGCTAGAACCTGCTGTTAAATGCAGTGAATCTGGTCTGCTCCCAGGCTAGCGCACCGTTACATTAAAAGTGTAGCGCACCGCTAGGCCATAGTTTGGCAGATTTACACTTTTGGTCCCTGCAGTGCAATAAGCCCATTTCTGACACGTTTAAGGCCCGTTAACCCCATTTCAAAGCTCTAAAATGAAGTTAAAGTATAGGGTACTTAAAATGTGCTCAAAAATATCTCGGATGTCGGTTCGTTTAGCCGTACGAACGCGATGTTCACTTAATTACGACGGAATGCGCACAAGCGCGAAAAACGAACCAAATGACGCGACGAATGGATTTTTCTTTTGGCGAACACTAAAATAAAATATTTTAGTGCTTACATAAATTTTTGGATGTCCGGATGTATTCAGAACGTAAGTTATGCGCGAAAATGCAAACTTGTGCACTTTTTGACACTTTTAGTCCCTGAATGACCCAAAAGTTTATTTTAGCACACCAAACCCCTCAAAGCCTATTTCTAAGCTATGTAAAGGATATTTATGGTGTGTTTAACTTATGGTCATGTTCCGGAATGTCTGTTACAGTTCAAATTGGCATACTTTCGCAGTTTGTCAACTTTAGTCCCTGTAAGCGATTTAACTTTGATTTCACCACACCAAACCTTCCAAAACTTATATCTAAGTTATGTAAAGGTTATTTAAGGTATGTTAAGCCTATTTCACTATTCCGGAGTGTTCGTTGCATTAAACTGGTTATATTTACGCATCAGTGCGCGTATAACCTTCCAGAAAGCGATTTAAAGCTTGAAATCGAACAAGAAATGATATGTGCAAACGATACACATATTTTTACAAATCCCAAGTATAAAATACAATATTTCATTGGTTTGGAATTTTTTTGATGGTCGCAGTGACACAGGTGTCACAGTCTCCCCTACTTTAGGAAATTTCGTCCCGAAATTTAGTTTTAGAGGAAACTTGTGGAGACAGCTGTGACGGTTTTGCCTTTAGAAAAATCCATTGAGCCCTTAAGTAAAACTCTGGGCCATGTTAGGATTCTTAGCAAAGATGTCAACCCTCAAAGTGAAGTCCTTGTAGTAACAAAACATGGAGTTTTGAACTACGGACAGAAGAACGTTTCTTATGAAGACTTATCATAGGAAACTGTGTGTGTGATTGAGATCAGAATTGGGTAGTGTGAGAATAAATGACATTGGTCGAAGTCCAAGACTTCTCCCGTATCATTACTCTTGCCACTGATGGTCTTAACACATGACAAAACTTCCTGTGGTTTCTATGCACTGAATTCCATAATTATGTAGGCCTCCATAATTACGTAGTTCCTTGCACAGTCCGCACAGTTCGTTTCATAACATCTCTTGATTTAGACCACCCGAGGGCCTATTTAACTACATAAACACATGATATATTTAACTAGATTGTCGAACCAATCTATTTAACTTAGATCGACGTAGGATCTCTTTAACTAACTACCTACGGGGAATATTTAACTACACCGACGTAGGATGTATTTAACTTTAGATCGACGTAGGATCTCTTTAACTCAACTATCTAAGAGAAACATTTAACTACACCGACGTAGGATGTATTTAACTTTAGATCGACGGAGGATCTATTTAACTTTAGATCGACGTAGGATCTATTTAACTCAACTACCTAAGAGAAACATTTAACTACACCGACGTAGGATGTATTTAACTTTAGATCGACGTAGGATCTCTTTAACTCAACTATCTAAGAGAAACATTTAACTACACCGACGTAGGATGTATTTAACTTTAGATCGACGGAGGATCTATTTAACTTTAGATCGTCGTAGGATCTATTTAACTCAACTACCTAAGAGAAACATTTAACTACACCGACGTAGGATGTATTTAACTTTATATCGATGGAGGATCTATTTAACTTTAGATCGACGTAGGATCTATTTAACTCAACTACCTAAGAGAAACATTTAACTACACCGACGTAGGATGTATTTAACTTATCAACACATGTTGCCCTTAAACTTTGGAATAGTACTTTATAATCCAAGGGACTTAACTACAACGTGGAAGTCCATTAAGGATTTAAGATAGTACCTTTTTGAATATCCTACTACGAATCCTTCATATGAAGGTAAGAAAGATTCTATGAGGATTTGGATAACGAATATCTAGAGTATACAAAAACACAAAAATGCATAAACACATAGTCACATAACCACAAAATTGTTTATCTAGATCTTTAATTTGTAAGTTTTGTTTTGTTAATTATGTACATGTATTTAAAGCACACTAGGAATCCATTTCATGGATTTCATTTGGTACTTTAAACATTAGCAAGAATCTAACTATGAAGATAGAAAGATCTTAATAAGAATTCGGCTTTGTCCTTATTGAATCGTAATGTACGTATTAAGGCATACGAATAATTCAATTAAGGGCTCCGATTTGAGTGATATTTATCCACAAGGATCTAATTATGAGGATAGAAAGATCCTACATGGATTTTTGGAGTTTGTGTAACGAGAGTGTTCCGACACCTTGCACTAGGCGTGCTTAAGTCGATACACAAGGTAGAAAGTTTATGAGGTTGAGGCGCTAGATATGCCAAGGCGACATATGAAGCAGAACTTGAAGGTTAAGCAGCAACAGGGTTTGTAACTGCTTTGCTTTGAACAGCAAAGCAACACATGTTAACCAAATGTCTCCATCGTACACCGTGGGTACATTTGTAACAGGGTATTTGATTTGGATGATGACGGTTGCATTGATTTCTCCAAGGAGCGGTTCCCTTGCACGGCTTCATCCCTGAGATGAGTCATGGTGATAGCTAAATCAACGGTCTTCTGGAGTACGATGCCTATTTGTTGGGCAATTGTAGCACCTGGTCCGGACACTCGAGTCTTGTTGCGATGAAGAGGCATAATGAAGAAAATGGAAGACATAGAAGGAAACAAGCAAAAGATAGTCAAAAGAGAATAACAACACATGAAGATTGTGACCATTTGTTTGTTACCAAAGGCAAACAAATGAGATGGTGACTAATCAAAGTAAATGGGTCAATATAATGTATCGCGAAGACATGCTCGCCTATAAGTGAACACTCATCCCAAGAATTCCCAGGTAAGCACAACTGGTCTCGCGTCTGATGAGATGTATACGAAGTGCTTGCCTAGACAGAAAACCCAGAATACAGGCATTCACCCTTCCAGTTTGCACGTGTTCACATTATTTAAACCCCAAAACCTTGACGAGATTTTAAAAACTCAAAGGGGTTCAAAACCATATAACAGAGGGTTCAAAACCTAGTAATCAATCATCCTAGAACAGATGATTAGTTTTCAAAGCGGTTTTGAAATTTATGTTCTTGTTGTGGTCGTCGCCTAAGGATAGGTGACGGTATTGTTTTATGACTAAACGCAAGTAAACTCGCGTTAGGGTCCTAAGAAGGTTATAGACTAGGTCAAAGCATTACTAATAACCTAATTCCCTATAACCATTGGCTCTGATACCATCTTTTCTGTCACACCCCGACCACGTAGAACATACAAAATGTGGCGGAAACATCGGGGAGTGTTGTAACAGAATTAATGTTTCACAACCATGGAAATTAAAGTTTCGTTTTATTGATTATAAGTGTTACAATGTCTTAACAAACAAAGAAATACAACATAATTAACTAGTCATGCATCTTTTATTGTCACTAAAGCCCAAGTCTGCCTATGTGTATCTTGATCATCTTATGCAACAGCTCCTGAAAAACACATGTGAAAATAGGTACGTCAGCATAAAAATGCCTGTGAGATACATAGGTTTTGTGAAAATAGGTTTCATGACTTATGTTTGAGAAAATGTTTAGTCATGAACCTTGTAATTTGCTTTGTTTTGTAAATCATTTGAAAAACAATAAGTTCAGATGATACGTATAAATAAGAGAATAATGCATGGTTAAATGAGTAACCATGTAAAATGAGTTTGTATAAGTTAAGTTGTTTGTAAAACAATGTATTGTGAAAAGTATGTTATTTGTATAAAATGTTATATGTATCAAAATGAAATGATTCAAATAACGCTACGATATGTAATACCATACAAACACTTATATATAGGAAGTACCAACGGCGTATCCACCATGCTTGTATCGTATTACACATGCATCGTTACTTAATCACTTAATCAAACCAAACCAAACAATGTAAGATGTCTATGTTTAAACCAATAGTCAAAAGTCCTTGTATAAACCATGTCAAATGTTTATAATCCAAAAGTAGTCAAGTAATGTATAATCAAAATGATATGTATGGTAAGTAAAATTTAGACTACTTAAACCATAAGTAAAAATGTACAAAACAAAGTATTGAAGTAAAACTTGGTTTAAATCAAAGTTATGTTTTGTAAAATATATGCATGCTATACTAAATATGAACATTTATGCGGTATTGTGAAAATTCATACATCCAAGCCTTGAGACAGACGGATAACTATGTAAAAGTGAGTTATCAAGAGAATATGTATTCGGATTCGGTCATTCCTTACGTCCAAACAAACCCGAGATTTCAGGAATGGGATTTGTCAAGTCCTATGGTACCACTACCTACTACCGAGCGGCATGATCGGTGTTAATGAATGTACATTGTATCATTTAAACAAACCAAATGTCATACCAAAATGTAAGAATGTGATGAAGATAATGTACCTAGTATGCTAGAGTAAACATACAAGGTAGAGCTGTAAAACAATGTGTCCATATGTTACTGGAACATATGCAACAGAGATGCAATGTAAAATGATGTACTAAGTATGCTAAGTTAACATACAAAGTAGAAAAGTCATGTAAATCAATGTGCTAGCATGCTATCAGTCAACATACATAGCAGAAATGTAATGTAAATCATGTACTAATAGTGTACTACTGAACATAACAAGTATATGATGTGAAAACAGGAAAGCAGGAAAGTAACAAGTAGGCACATGTGTTTCACCCCAAAACAGTTTGGAAAACAGTAAAAGAGGGGTCTATGTACTCACTTGAGATTGCTCAGAAGTCCTAAGATAACCACCAAGCAATGTTAGAGATCGCGGAATATCAAACGGCACCTAATATAGGTAACTATGTTAATAAACCGGACCTAAATCAGAAGATCGGATAGAATGAGGTTTCGTAAACCAAACGAGTATAGAGACTCGTGTCATATGGTTTAACAAAGCCTACATACTAAATGAAACCTAACCTAATAGCTTACGACCCATTACGACCCGTTTAGGTAGCTTATGCTACTTTAACGCGTCGTTCGCGTGAAGCGCGTTCGGACCGCCTAACTAGTCCTATGACAAGTGTTATATGCCTAAATATGTTACATAATCAGTTATGTGACAAAAGTTTAGGTTACATATGCTTAATTACCAATTATACATGAAAAGGGTATTCTGGTAATTTACCTAAGGCATATAAACTACATATCATACAACTACTCAAACGATGTGACCATAGGGTATAACCTCGGAAGGTTATTCCCTATATACTATGGTCACCTAATGTATTTGGTCGGATCCTAATGATCGACCAAACTGGGTCGGGTTCAAGGGTATATGCGATTTATTAGATCGCCTACCCTACGACCCTAGACAACATGGTAATCAGTAGGCATAGTCCCAAGGGACTATAACCAACGTGATTACACTCACGTTGCGAAGTTCAAACGAACTTCGCATTGACCATTACTGGTCAACGCTGAAAGTCAAACAAAGTTTGACTCGCTGAAAGTCAAACAAAGTTTGACTTTCTGACTCGAAAAGCAATAAAATAAGGAAAAGAACGAAAGAATACTTACGAAGGGTCCCCGAATGCTAATCCCGATCCAAGAACTCAGGTATGAAACAATGGTTTCAACTTAGAGCTCTCAAATCAGGATTCTAGTGATTTTAGCTATGGAATGGGTTGGGTATTTATAGGAATACCCGAACCGTTAGGATCGTTTCATGGAAAACGTGCCATGATCCAAGGCGTACACTTGTCGGAACCTTATGGTGGTTAAAAGTGATCCTTATCAGCTGACTAAGCGAATGAGAATGTGTGGTTGTGAACGAAATAGCTGGAACCTGCTGTTAAATGCAGTGAATCTGGTCTGCTCCCAGGCTAGTGCACCGTTACATTAAAAGTGTAGCGCACCGCTAGGCCATAGTTTGGCAAATTTACACTTTTGGTCCCTGCAGTGCAATAAGCCCATTTCTGACACGTTTAAGGCCCGTTAACCCCATTTCAAAGCTCTAAAATGAAGTTAAAGTATAGGGTACTTAAAATGTGCTCAAAAATATCTCGGATGTCGGTTCGTTTAGCCGTACGAACGCGATGTTCGCTTAATTACGACGGAATGCGCACAAGCGCGAAAAACGAACCAAATGACGCGACGAATGGATTTTTCTTATGGCGAACACTAAAATAAAATATTTTAGTGCTTACATAAATTTTTGGATGTCCGGATGTATTCAGAACGTAAGTTATGCGCGAAAATGCAAACTTGTGCACTTTTTGACACTTTTAGTCCCTGAATGACCCAAAAGTTTATTTTAGCACACCAAACCCCTCAAAGACTATTTCTAAGCTATGTAAAGGATATTTATGGTGTTTTTAATTTATGGTCATGTTCCGGAATGTCTGTTACAGTTCAAATTGGCATACTTTCGCAGTTTGTCAACTTTAGTCCCTGTAAGCGATTTAACTTTGATTTCACCACACCAAACCTTCCAAAACTTATATCTAAGTTATGTAAAGGTTATTTAAGGTATGTTAAGCCTATTTCACTATTCCGGAGTGTTCGTTGCATTAAACTGGTTATATTTACGCATCAGTGCGCGTATAACCTTCCAGAAAGCGATTTAAAGCTTGAAATCGAACAAGAAATGATATGTGCAAACGATACACATATTTTTACAAATCCCAAGTATAAAATACAATATTTCATTGGTTTGGAATTTGTTTGATGGTCGCAGTGACACAGGTGTCACACCTGGTTCAAGCTTAGTAACACTTCACGAGTCAGAAAGGATCTACCTACCGCCGGGAGAAGTGCAAAATGCTTGAATCCCTTATCTATAAACTACTATTAAAACTTCAAACCAACCCAGCGAGGACTGTATCCCTGCTGACTCAGACCAAAGGGTTGAGGGTGATCGTTGCCTAGAAGGGGGCCCACCACATTTCGCATTAATAAGTTACTTAATTATCTTTCAATAATCCAACCTAGTGGGACTGTATCCCTGCTGACTCGGAGCACTAGGTTGAGGGTAACATCGCCTTCATAAGAAGGGCCTACTACTATAACTAAGATAATCTCTTAAAATGCCCAAAGTGCGGAAGACATCAAAAGGATACATGAAAGATGAGTCGGAACCAAGTGATTCCTTCTTGTCTATCTAATTTTCCTTATATTTTATTTTTGCTTTTTAGTTTATCTTTTTATAGCTTTAAAATATTTTCTTCAAAGTTTTGTTCAATTAGACGTTAACGATAAGCCGATATTAAAAGCTCTTGTGTCCTTGGACGACCTCGATATCTTTCCCTAGCGTGTGTGTAGAGTGATAGTAGAATACCGTGTTTTATAAATTTAAAATTTGAAATTGGCGAGTAAAAAGGGCTAAGATATAACTAAAAATATAGACACCCGCACGCACGTCAAGTTTTTGGCGCCGTTGCCGGGGACACAAGAATTTTAAGAAAGCTTAAAATTGACGGCCTAATCCTTTTTTCTTTTTAGGTTTTTCTTCTTTTTCTTTTAATTTTTCACTTTCTGCAGAATTAACACGGGGCCGTGTTATTCTAACACGGGGCCGTGTCAACTCTCCAGTATCATTAAATTTATTTTCTGCCAGATACAGACTGCAGCACGGGCCGTGTTACCCTAACACGGGGCCGTGTCAAACTAACAGTTTGCAGGAAAATAGTGATCGCCTGATCCCGACGATTAAAAACTTTCTAGAAAAACATGGATTTCTTTGATTAATTTTACCCCCGCCACTCTTACGGTGCATGATGCGATTATTGTGGGCAGGAGCATGAAGAATCGGAATGTGGCGTTCTAAACTTCACTCCCCACTATTTAGCCCCATCGTTTTCCTGTAATGAACACCTTAAGATGGGCGGGAGTAAAAATGATAATGAACTCCATCCACCTGAACTCCATCAACCCTATCACCTAGATGACTTAGAAGATAACTCAAATAGAAAAGAGGATTCTCCTAAAAATCAAATAAATAAAACCCTTGATGAAGGCGCGATGTTCATCGAGGATCCCACCCGAAGCAGAATCGATTGAAGAAAAATCAGGTACAAACGACAACACCGAGGTCAACCAACCCTCTACCATGGACGCTTGCGAAGATGAGAGCGATAGTCTTCCCTGTTTCGATTTCACGATGATGGTTCCCTTTATAGAGTTTGAATTTCACACTAACGGTTTGGACAAGAGCGAATCGACTCATACCTTCTTTAACAAGATCCCGGATAAGGTAAATAATGGATGGTTCCGTTTTCCCATTTTAAAATAGGCTTCTAACTTTCTAACAACCTCTTGCGTTTTCGTACCTCTCGCCGGAGTCTAAGGTATATCCGGAAATACGGTGTTGTTCCAACCAGTAAGGAACTACCCGATAACGGATAATTCCTTAAAACCCTAGACTAACTTCATAAATTCCCTGAACGCGGGGCCGTGCCCAAAGATTCAAGTGTGGGGGTATTTGATGTGCATAAAATACAACATATAAATTATATCAAATACGCCGTAAAATCAACTCTTTTTCAGTACTAATGTTGGAAAAAACTTGTTTTTCTCTTCCTTTTTAATTTACAGGGTCAAAAGAGCTTAAATATGCAAACGAAGCAAAATAACAACAAAACAACAAAAACCAACATAAATACAAAGAAGGAGGAATTGACACAACTCGCCAAGCCCCAGTCCACATCCAAACCACAAGAATAGCAAGATCAGAAGACCTGACATGGGGTCGTGTCCACGAGACATGGGTCGTGTCCGAGACTGGATGCTGTGTAGAAGAAAAGATAACATCAAAGGACAAAACTGACAACCAACACGGAACCGTGCTAAGCCAACACGGGGCGTGGTCAACTCAAAGATTTTCAGAATCTGCGATAGTACAACAAGTACATTAGCCACGGGCCGTGCCGTTAACACACGGGGCCGTGTTAGTACAAGACCTAACACAACAGTTAATGAGGAAGAGAGAGAGAAATGACCACGGGGCTGTGCCAGGCGGGAACGGGCCGTGGTGAGGCCCCTGTTTTCAGCTATAAATAGATGTGCTTGGTTCCATTCTAAACCATCTATTGGCAAACCACTTCTCTCTCACTTGCCACCACTACAACATCATCATACAGTACCATCATCCATCTTCCATTATTTAGAGTGTGTAATAGTCTCGGGATCCAAGATCGATAGTAAGAGTCTTTGTCAAACAAAGGTCATGCCTGGCTAAACTCTTACATCACTTGGTGAAAACAAATCTTTTATGTATTTCTTTTTTTTATTTCCAATCTTTGGCAACTTTTTAATTGGGTATATGTTAATGACTTTAATAACTAGTTTTTTTATATTGAAGGAAAATTTATTAATCATTCCTCATATGTTGTTGATTCACATATTCGTGTCTTTACGGTCTATATAAAGCGCGTTAATTGCTTGGAAGGGGGTTAGAAGGGTGGTTGGGTAAATTTTATTTCTCGTTCAGTGTGTAGATCCTACGAGAACCTTGTTCAAGCTTAGTAACAATTCACGAGTCGGAAAGGCTCTACCTACCGCCGTGAGAAGTGCAAAAAGCTTGAATCCCTTATCTATAAACTACTATTAAAACATTAAACCAACCCCGCCAGGACTGTATCCCTGCTGACTCAGACCAAAGGGTTGAGGGTGATCGGTACCTGGAAGGGGGCCCATCACTTTTCGCATTAATAATTTACTTAATTATCTTTCAATAATCCGACCTAGTGGGACTGTATCCCTGCTGACTCAGAGCACTAGGTTGAGGGTAACATCGCCTTCACAAGAGGGGCCTACTACTATAACTAAGATAATCTCTTAAAATGCCCAAAGTGCGGAAGCCATCAAAAGGATACATGAAAGATGAGTTGGAACCAAGTGATTCCTTCTTGTCTATCTATTTTTCCTTATATTTTATTTTTGCTTTTTAGTTTATCTTTTTATTGCTTTAAAATATTTTCTTCAAAGTTTGGTCCGAGTAGACGTTAACGATAAGCCGGTATTAAAAGCTCTTGTGTCCTTGGACGACATCGGTATATTGCCATCACTATACTACGTCCACGATGGGTATACTTGACCTAGCGTATATGTAGAGTGATAATAGAATATTATGTTTTATAAATTTAAAACTTGAAATCGGCGAGTGAAAATGGCTAAAATATAACTAAAAATATAGACACCTGCACGCACGTCACCATTCTTGAGAGAAAGCAACTGAAAGAACTAGACAAATAGTAGTATGTTTGTCCACAAGATTGAAAGTCTCAGTGTAGTCAATACCCTTAGTTTGATGAAAGCCCTTGGCAATAACCCGAGCTTTATACGACTCACCAATCCATCAGGGTTATCTTCTATCCCGTGAACCCACTTACAACCAACAATGTTGGCATTGGTGGGAGCCTGAACCAGACACCAAGTCTGGTTGGCATGAAGAGCATAAACCTCAGCACGCATCGCATCTCAACAAACAGAGTTCTTCTATGCCTGTGGAAATGTGGAAGGCTCAGTGGTGGGATTAGTAGAGACATGTAAAAGAGCATGATCAATAAACTAACACGGCTGCTGTGTAATGTCAAAAATCAAGATGACGGGAAGTAAACTAACATGGAAGTAGAACTCCCTGTAATGTCAAAAATGGACTCATGAAATCGAACATGACGAGAAGGATACGTACGAGACGTATGAGGATCATAACAGAGATAACCAAGATGAGATAGAGCATAGCCAACAAAGATACAAGGAGTAGACTTGGGTGAAAGTTTATCCGCGCGAGTATCACCTAGAAACAGATAGCATAAACACCCAAAGTTACGAGGAAGAGAGTAATCAGGACGAGATCCAAATAGGACCTCATAAGGAGATGAGCGATTAAGAACCGGTGATAGTAACCGGTTAATTTGGAAGGTCGTAGTGACATATGCATCATACCAGAATTTCTTTGGTAACCGAGGATGAAACAATAAAGTTCGAGCTACCTCAGAAAGATGACAGTTTTTCCGCTAAGCAACCCCTATCTATTGGGGAGTATAGGGACATGAAATGTGATAAGCAATGCCATAATCTGAAAGAAAACGAGCCATAGAACCACGAATGAGCTCAGGAGCACCATCACACTGAAGATTTTGATGGTACAAGAGAAGAGATTCTCAACAAGTGATTTGAAGTGCGGAAAGCAATCAACCGTTTAAGAATGACAAATCAAAGGATACACCCATGTAAATTGACTGAAATCATCAATGGAAATAATGAAATATCGGTATCCATCTCTAGACATAACAAGTGAGGCACCCCAAATGTCACAATGTATAATATATATAAAGGTAAAGTAGAACGGGATACAATTGATGTAAAAGGCAATCTATTCGATTTTGAAACACTACAAGCAGTACGATGTGTATGTGTGTGTTGGGTTTTATTTGTCAGATGTAAAAATGAACATCTAGACAAAACATCATCAGATAGATGATCCAATCTAGAATGCCAAGTCTCACGAGAAATAGAAGTGAAATGAGCAAGTGAATATAGTTGATGTAGACAACCATGCGCGTGATGGAGGAGTTGTCCATCAAGAGTCTGAATGGACAAACCAAAATATGAGAACAACAACTATATGATGATCAATCACTAACTGTGTGATCGATAAAACGTTCTTAGCTAAGCTAGGAACCACAAGAACATGTCTAAGAGTAGAGTACGATCAGACAAATGAAGCAAGGCGGTGCCAATGTGAGAAATTGTAAGAGACATACCATTAGCTAAAACGAACCGCTTAGATCCGGTATAAGGAGAAACACAAAAAATGGATGGGCCGGCACTCATATGAGCAGTAGCACTAGAATCAGCTGTTATGAATCCTCTTTCTCATAAATGCTTGATAAATCTTCACTCAATCCATAATGAGGGGTACTAGCATGATTGGCCCACTATGAAAAATGAGGATGCCCAAAGCCCATTGGATCAAATGGCCCACTAGAAGATCCATGAGAAGCAAACTGTTAAGATCCATTTTGATTAAAATCGTGAATTGTAACGGTTCTACATAGTGGTGAACAAATCGGGTTTTTTTTTTTAAACCGGTTCCGGGTATGGAACCGGGTTCGGGTAGGATCGGGTTTCACAAAATCGGGTTTTTTTAAAAACCGGGTCGGGTCCGGGTTTTCTACCAAAAATGTATACCCCATATACCCGGGTTCGGGTTGGGTTTTATAAAACCCGAGTATTATAATACCCTATTTCCGGGTTCGGGTCCTGTTCGGGTATTCATCGGGTAGGGTTCGGGTATGCATCGGGTTGGGAAAAAACCCGCACCGGGTATTAAAAAAACCTGACCGGGTATTAATGCTTCTTGCACATTCAAAGAAGGGACCCGCATCAGCATTGTTGGACGGACAGGGAGCGGAAAATCAACATTAATAACTGCATTTTTTCGTCTTGTAGAACCTGATAGTGGAACAATTCATATAGACGGTTTGGACATTTGCTCTATAGGACTAAAGGACCTCAGAATGAAACTAAGTATCATCCCTCAAGAACTAACACTTTTCAAGGGTAGTATAAGAACAAACTTGGACCCATTAGAACTTCACTCTGATGATGAAATATGGAAGGTAAGAGAAACAATATTAAAAAAGTAACTATTACTTTTATTTTTTTTATCGGAAGTTATTACTTTGTAAAATCGGTTCTTAAAGCGATCATGAGTTCTAACTTCTAATATTAAACAAGATTACATCAAAGTGCATACATAATTTTGTTAAATCATAAGAACTAGAAGTCTTAATGCTTGAAAACATAGATAAACTAACATAGATAAAAAAAACATAGATAGGACTTGAATAGTCTTCGCTTCTTGATCTTCTTCTTTTTGGTCGTCTTCGTTTTTTGATCGTCTTCGTTTAGTCTTCTTCTAGTGGGCTTGACATTCCCATTTCGACCTCTTCCTCGTGTATATCCATTTCAACGCCATTTTCATCTTCAAGTGACTCCACATGTTGAATCCGCTCCGCCGCATCCAAATAGTCCTTCAAGCAAATACACATTTCAACCGACTCGGGACTAAGCTTCGTCCTCCTTAATGAAATGACTCGGCCACTAAAAGAAAAGGCGGACTCCGAAGCTACCGTGGAAGCTTTGACACTTAGTAGATCACGGGCCATTGCGGCTAGAACCGGAAATTGGTGTATAGTAACAATTGTCACATCCAAGTGCAGGCCCCCAAGGGGAGTAGGGGACAAAAAAATTCAATATGAACCGGGTTCGGGTATAAACCAGGTATAAAAAACTGGTTCCGGGTATTTATAAAAACTGGGTTTTATAAAAACCGGTTCCGGGTATTTATAAAAACCGGGTTTCGGGTATAAACCAGGTATAAAAAAACCCGGTTCCGGGTTCGGGTTTTAGATCAAATATGAATACCAGGGTCGGGTTCAGTTTCGGGTATAGAAAATCCGGTTTTTATAATACCCGGTTCCGAGTTTTTTTCCGGGTCCGGGTTCGGGTTTTTTGTGCACCGCTAGTTGTACATGGGACCAAAATACCTTCATGACCATTTTTGCCCAATACTTGAGATCCATTTTACTATTTTAGGATTAAAAAAGAGCACGTGACTACTTAGAATCAATATGATCAAAATTTTAGAAACAAAATGCATAACTTCCCCTAAATGGAGAAACACTAATCTGATCAAATTCAACAAGTTTAGCAAAATAAGAGCGTTGACCATCATGACTCTGCCATTGACCAGTACAGAAACGACCTCTGCCACCCTTCCATCTTCCATCGTTACCTTAACCACCACCGAAAAAGGTGTTCTGTTGATAGAACGATGCCTCAATTCTTTGCCAGAGTTTAGAAGATAAATTATTGCCTCTTGCAAGATGAATCATTGAAGATGATAATTTTTCATTTATGAATGCTGAAACATATGCATCAGATTGATTCCAATCCCTTCTAGCATTTGAATCTGCAGGTGGAGGTTCAATTTCAGGATTTATAATTAAAGAAGCCCTAAAGTTTTCAAAATTGTCAGTATTTGATGTTGCCAGTTTAAAAAGTTGATGTTCTCAAGTTTGATAGGCATCAGCTTTGTAATGTTTGGACAGTCCGTGACCTTTTGTTGTGGGGTCGTATCATTGACACACCATGGCTTATTAAATCGACACCCTCAATACGTATCGTATAGGCCTATACGATGCGTATTGAGGTGGTTAATTAATTCTGTGTCAGTCAAAGGCTGACACTGTCTCACGGGGGTTAAAGTAATACGCATCGTATAGGCCTATACGATGCGTATTACTTTTTTGAGTAAATTACACAGATTGTCCTTTAATTACACCCTAAATTGCAGTCCCTGTCCTTTCCTTTTAATTTGTGCATTCCATGTCCTTTAAATAACAAATTTGCACACTCCTTGTCCTTTGCTCCAAACCCCATCCAACAACCCAGTTAAATACACCCATGTGCCTCTCACATGATGGGTAAAATTGTAATTAACCTTCCACCTACCCTTAAAAACCCCAGAGTCTTCTTCCTCCCATCTCGTTCCCTCCCAACTTTTGTTGTCTGCAACTTATAAACAAACAATACACACACAAACTCCTCTGTACATTCATCTCCTTCAAACACACACAAATATTCACAAGCAGCTCTCTCTCTCCTCTCGATCTAAAACCTGCAAACCCACACAAGCTCATAACCTGCTCTCTCACCCTCTCGACGTTCCTCACCGCCCCCGGAGAACCGGTGAGACCCCCCCCCCCCCCCAAAACACCTCAACCTCTCCTAAACCCCTTTTTTCGATCGACAAAACGCACCACCGCCACCACCGTCTGGTGGTGGAGCGGCGACGGAGATAAGGAGAGAGAGAAAGACGGGCAAAGGAGATGGCGGCAGCACCGCCATACGGGACGGCGCCGTTTTCCGGCACGACCCGCCAACGGCGGCGGAGCCGCGACGGCAGTGGTGGTGTTTATTGTTGTGTTCAGCTTCGGATGTTTCGGGTCTCGTATGGTTCAAACCTCGGGTCAGATTTCAGTTTTACTTCGGCTCATGTTATGTTTGGTCCAGTCAAGACGGTCAACGGTCAGAATTTCGATCCGACTCGGGCCAGCTATGGTGATGTCAGTTCAACGTAGTCCCAGTTCGAGTTTGGTTCTTTTCGGTAAGGATTTCGAGCGTTATTTGTTTAAATTTCAGTTTTGTTTCAAAAATCAGTTTCCGTTTTTGATTTGTTTCGGTCAGTTCGATTACAGTGGGCTCGGTTTACAATCGTTTGATTAGGGTTTCTATGGTATTGGGTTGATCGTGTGGAGTGAAGGGTTTGGAGAGTGTGTTCTGGGAGGAAGAAGACTCTGGGGTTTTTAAGGGTAGGTGGAAGGTTAATTACAATTTTACCCATCATGTGAGAGGCACATGGGTGCATTTAACTGGGTTGTTGGATGGGGTTTGGAGCAAAGGACAAGGAGTGTGCAAATTTGTTATTTAAAGGACATGGAATGCACAAATTAAAGGGAAAGGACAGGGACTGCAATTTAGGGTGTAATTAAAGGACAATCTTTGTAATTTACTCTACTTTTTTAGAAAGTACGATCAGCTTTCTGTCACTGTTGAGTGACGTAAAGCGATTGACGTATGCCCTATACGCATCGTATAGGGCTATACGACTCGTATTGTATTCTGAATTCGAATTCTTCTTCCCCTATTTAAATGACGAAGAAGACGATATATATATCGTCTTCGATATATATTCTCATTCACTAACAAACATGTCTTGGTACAACTATGTTTTCAGTGAGCCGTCTGAGGCGGACACGAGCATGTTTATTTCGGATAGCAGTGTGGTATATCATTTTTTTAACTTATTTTGTTTTTTTTTTTGGTTTATGAAATACTTAGCACACCGTTTGTATTAGGCGAGGTCTAATGTCCCTGATTCTTACGATTGGGGTGGAAATGATGATCACGCGCACGAGGTCGTGTCCGGCTATCGTCCCCGTCATAATGAATCGTCATTGCCAGACCTCAACGAGGTAAGTATATATATTTACTTTTTTCTATTCAGCGTTAAACTTACCATTACCTTTTACCCGTTGGTTTTTTTAGTCTGCTATGCCCCGCCAACCGTTGCTACCAGATTTGAACGCGTGTAGCCATGATCAAAGTTATAGGTCTCCGTATTATGAACCCGGTTACGTTCCCTCGTACGGACAGGAAGAATATGGCAATAACTTTTTCGTTAGTGGTCCCTCGGGAGTACAAGAAGACGTTGGTCAGCCTTCTTACGTGCAAGAGTCATTGGGTGACGATCCACCCGTGCAAGAGTCATTGGGTGACGAGACACCCGCTTACCCTGAAGTTTCGTACAAAACTGATCAGGTACGAACGATATATATTTTTGTTAAATGTTATATTTTTTTCTGTTAAAAAATTATTATACAATTGTTAATACAAAATATATTAAAATTGTTATATTTTTCAAATAGGATAAAAATTAATTAATAAATGTTATATGAAATATTTTCTTAAATATTAACTAAATATTCGTTGAAGAGTTGAAGACACTCGTATTATACAAACGAGATGATTTCACCAAAATAGGCGTGAAACCCATAATTTGGTGAATGACTCTCAATCCGCTTATTCAATTTTGCACGAAATTACGCCATCAAGTTAGGAGTGAGATCCACATCTTGACGGTAAGTTTCCAATTCAAACCCTAGTGGACCCTCGTCAAAGTGTCGGAATTAACTTTCTTGACCCGACGAATACCAACCACACTTATGGTACGAAATCTTCAAGTTAGGGGTGAAACCCGCATCTTGTCGACTAGTCCCGTTCCTCGATTTTCAATCCCGCCAAAGTTTCGATTTTTCAATCGATTAGGAACGTGTAGTAACTGGAAGGGTAAAGTACCGTTAATCGCTTCTCGATGAGAGTATTTTACCTATAGGCCAAAGCACGTTTCCCTAATTTGAAAGGACTTTCGATTCACTTTGGAATAGTCGAAGTTTCTAAACCCGAAACAATCCGATGTTTTATCAAGCCTCTCTTTTACTTTATCTCAATTTCTATGTGTTTTAATACTTGTTACCTCGTTCATTTCAAAGCCGATGCATAATTCGCACGTTCCTCGCAATAAAAACAATAATAATTTGCAAAATAATAAAAAATTGTAAAGAAAAAATACATCTTGCGCGAGAGTGGGGTTGTTGGAATGGATGGGGATTATGACATGGCTCTGGGGGAGTTGCATAGACACCTCCCGGATTTGGATATTGGCGGTTTCGCTAACAGGGACACCGCCCCACCGAAGACCCAGAAGACTTTGGCGAGTGCTCTGTTTTGTCGTATCCCTCAGAATATTGGATCAGATTTCTGTACGACCCCTCGTCAGAACGCCGTCCTAGAATGCTTGCGGGGCCCCCACGCCCAAGATTTTCTATCGGTCATCCCCATCGAGGGCTTAGGCCAAAAGATGTCAGCCGTTGAATACCGTGCTATCTTAAAATATCGGCTCATGATTCCTATGTTCCCTGATGATGAGCAATGCCCGATTTGCCGGAAAGCTTGCTTAGACCAATTTGGGGAGCATGCTCTGCACTGTAAAGAACTGCCAGGTTTTAAGTATAGACACGACTGGGTGCGGGATGTCTTGGCGGACATCCTCAAACGGGCGGGGATCTCGGTGAAGAAAGAAGCCCCCGTAAACTTTTTGACAGATCTGAGGGAAGGAAGATCCACATTGCGCCCCGCGGACGTTTTAGTTTTCGGGTGGGATGCAGGTAAACACGCTTGTGTTGATCTTACCGGGGTCTC
Source organism: Helianthus tuberosus (assembly GCA_030545235.1). Taxonomy (NCBI): domain Eukaryota; kingdom Viridiplantae; phylum Streptophyta; class Magnoliopsida; order Asterales; family Asteraceae; genus Helianthus; species Helianthus tuberosus. Next base: position 66,070,516 of record CM060363.1, read on the forward strand.
CCCCCTTGTAGGCTTTCAGGATACAGGTTTTGTCCCTAGTCAGGCGATTGCAAGGGCGGCAGCGAAGAAAATGGACAAACATGCAAAAGCCTGCGAGGATAATCAACATTCCTTTATCCCTTTTGCCTTTGATACCTTTGGCTCGCTAGCCCCAGAAGCTATCAGATTTCTTGAACGGGTCCAACGGGTTGTTCACAGCAACATTTCGTCTCCTAGAGATCGGGGTTTCGTTTTTACTAGGTTAGGTTTCGCTATTCAAAAGGGGGTAGCGGCGCAGCTTGTTGCCCGCTTACCGGCTATCTTGGTGTAATTTGTTTGGCCTTATATATAAAAGTATTTATTGTTATTCAAAATTGTTATATTTTGTAAATAGGATAAAAAATTAATTAAAATGTTATATTTTTATAAAATTAATTAAAAAAGTACTTTCAAAATTGTTATATTTTTCTTAAATTACTTGTTATATTTTTAGGATTTTTTTATCCCGCGATGATTTGGAAAGTTGGGTAAATCGAAGGGGTTTAGCCAACGGATACATAATTGTTACCAGACGGTCCAAGGATAACCGGGTGTGGCTCCATTGTTGTCATAGCGGCGAGCATGAGAGTAAGGCCACGGTTAGGAAAACCGGCAGCAAAAAATGCATGTGCCCTTTTATGGTGATAGGTCGTCTCGATCAAATTCGTCGGGCTTGGCGGATAGATTATCTGAACAAAAATTTTAACGAGGTGCACAACCGCGGACCTGCATCTGGAGGGTTACGCGTATGCCAGGAGGCTTACTCCTAATGAGTTTAGGCTGGTTCAAGAGCTGACAGATCAAGACATACACCTCCATACAATCTGGAAGGCCGTAACCGAACAGAACCCTGAGAACAAATGTGTTCCGAAAGACATATACAACGCTCGCTAAAATATTAGGGCTGCGCAGTTCGAGAAAAAATCGTATCCCATGCAGCGACTAGAACAAATCCTCCAGGAAAAAAAGATGACCTATTACATACAAGCGGAACATTCCACCAACGTCGTTCAACATGTATTTTCCTGTCACGATAAGTCCTTTGAAATGTGGAGGGCATTCCCGCATGTGCTTATGGTCGACGCTACCTACAAGACTAACATGTACAATCTTCCATTTTTGCAAGTTGTGGGTATGACGTCGACAAACCACACCTTCTGTGTTGCGCATGCATTTCTTTCAAACGAGCAGGAGGCAACGTACGTCTGGGTCATGGAGAGGGTCAGGTCTATGCTGCACGAGTGCATGGAGCCGCGTGTAATTCTAACGGACAGGTACTAGGCACTGATAAACGTGTGTAGAAAAATATTCCCTGGCGCACACAGATATCTCTGCAGGTTCCACATCTTAAAAAATATTGTGAAGCACTGCAAGAATTCGTTTAATGCGAAAGATTGGGATGCCTTTATTTCTCAGTGGAAAACAGTGTGTAATTCCGTTACCGAAGAGTTATACAAATATAACGTCCTCAACCTTCAGAGACAACTTGTCAATCAACAACGTACATGTATGTTCTCTCTAAGTAAATACATTAATACAAATTGATATATAATTTGAATATGTTTATTTTTTTTCAGATGTTTTTGATAACCTATGGAATAACTGGTTAAGCACCTCCAGACAATTGTTCGTATCTGCATGGACCAATTAAACCCTGACATTCTTCCAAACTACAACAAACAGAGCTGAAGGCGCACATGCTGCATTAAAGAAATAGCTTACTACTCCGAGATGCAGTCTGGAAACGATGGTGAAAAAGGTGGACACCTTGGTACTAAAGCAATATGCGCAAATAAAGAAATCCTTGGAAGAAAGCCGCACCAAGCGAATGAACAACCACCTTCAGATTCCTATGTTTTGCAACCTACTTCTTAAAGTTTCCATCCATGCTCTTAACCTATTGGAAAACGAGCTAACACGGAGAATAGACACGTTGCAGTCATTCGGATCAACATGTGGCTGCCAGCTGTACTCGGGTGTCGGGTTGTTATGTGCCTGTCTCCTGGAGAGATTGTCTAATGCTCTTTTTTTATGTTTTGCAGACTGCGTCAAAAAACGACTCGTATACGCGTCGAACGGACGAAAACACGGAAAACCAAATTTTCAAACTATGGCATATACGATCGTATAGGCCAAAGTTGTATCGTATTACCCTTAAAAACGAATCGTATAGATCTATACGATACGTATTATCCCTGGATTTATTTAAAAAACAGGGGTATATTGGTAATTTACTAACCATCGTATAGATCTATACGATTCTTATAGAATGAGAAAACGATATAACCCCTTAAAACACAGGGGGTTGATACGATCCAAAAACAAACAAAACTCAAAATACACCCAAATACACACACATACGGTGGTATACATACGGTCCTCATACGGTCAAGATTTCAAGATCGAAGACTAGTACGGTATTCATCTCCAAACACTCATCATTTTAACGTTTTCAATTTTGCATTTTAGCCTTAGGTTTAGTGTGATTTTTGGGTTGAAAACCGGGGTTTTTTGGGGTTTTTCAAGAACTTTTGAATCGATACGATGCGTATCGGCCTATACGAATCGTATCCGTTCAAAATTTCAAATTTTTTTCAAGAACACATGGTTTGATACGATGCGTATCGGCCTATACGCATCGTATCGATTCAAAATTTCAGTGTTTTTTCAAGAACCTTTGAACTGATACGATACGTATGAGCCTATACGATCGTATTGATTCTATATTCTTGTTTTTTTTTCCTTTTATGTTTTATAAAGTTATAATATACCGTTCGGGTCGTCCGTAACGCGATTAGGTCCATTTCGAGCGTCGAAACCTAAGACGTCGTAAATATATAGTTTTTTTTATTTTTTTAGTCGAAACGTCCGTATCGCGCGTAGGTCCGTAACGAGCCTCGAAACCTAATACGTCGTAGATAGATAATAATAATTATAATATACCGTTCGGGTCGTCCGAAACACGATTAGGTCCATTTCGAGCGTCGAAACCTAAGACGTCGTAAATATATATATTTTTTTATTTTTTTAGTCAAAACGTCTGTATCGCGCGTAGGTCCGTAACGAGCCTCGAAACCTAATACGTTGTAGATAGATAATAGTTATAATATACCGTTCGGGTCATCCGTAACGCGATTAGGTCCATTTCGAGCGTCGAAACCTAAGACGTCGTAAATATATAGTTTTTTTTTATTTTTTTAGTCGAAACGTCCGTATCACGCGTAGGTTCGTAATGAGCCTCGAAACCTAATACGTCGTAGATAGATAATAATTATAATATACCGTTCGGGTCGTCCGTAACGCGATTAGGTCCATTTCGAGCGTCGAAACCTAAGACGTCGTAAATATATAGTTTTTTTATTTTTTTAGTCGAAACGTCCGTATCGCGCGTAGGTCCGTAACGAGCCTCGAAACCTAATACGTCGTAGATAGATAATAGTTATAATATACCGTTCGGGTCGTCCGTAACGCGATTAGGTCCATTTCGAGCGTCGAAACCTAAGACGTCGTAAATATATAGTTTTTTTTGTTTTTTTAGTCGAAACGTCCGTATCGCGCGTAGATCCGTAACGAGCCTCGAAACCTAATACGTCGTAGAAAGATAATAATTATAATACACCGTCCGGGTCGTCCGTAACACGATTAGGTCCATTTCGAGGGTCGAAACCTAAGACGTCGTAAATATATAGTTTTTTTTATTTTTTTAGTCGAAACGTCTGTATCGTGCGTAGGTCCGTAACGAGACTCGAAACCTAAAAGTCGTATATAGATAATAGTTATAATATACGTTCGGGTCGTCCGTAACGCGATTAGGTCCATTTCGAGCGTCGAAACCTAAGACGTCGTAAATATATAGTTTTTTTTTATTTTTTTAGTCGAAACGTCCTATCGCGCGTAGGTCCGTAATGAGCCTCGAAACCTAATACGTCCTAGATAGATAATAATTATAATATACCGTTCGGGTCGTTCGTAACGCGATTAGGTCCATTTCGAGCGTCGAAACCTAAGACGTCGTAAATATATAGTTTTTTTTTTATTTTTTAGTCCAAACGTCCGTATCGCGCGTAGGTCTGTAACGAGCCTCGAAACCTAATACGTCGTAGATAGATAATAATTATAATATACCGTTCGGGTTGTCCGTAACGCGATTAGGTCCATTTCGAGCGTCGAAACCTAAGACGTCGTAAATATATAGTTTTTTTATTTTTTTAGTCGAAATGTCCATATCGCGTGTAGGTCCGTAACGAGCCTCGAAACCTAATACGTTGTAGATAGATAATAGTTATAATATATAGTCGGGGTCGTCCGGGGAGGTGGCGGTGTTATAGTTATTTTTAAAATTAAATAAAAATTGTTATATTTTGAAAAAAAATTGATTAAAATTGTTTAATCGTGCATATATGGAAGTCGCTATTGGTAGAGGGAGAGGACGGGGAGGTGGCGGTCGAGCTGGCAGTGGTGGTCGAGGTGGCGGTCTAGGTGGCGGTGGCTGTGGAGGTGGACGTGGTCGCGCACATGGAGCGGCGGGGGCGTTGATCGCGATGGCGGTGCTTGGTGGGCGTGGCCGTGGACGCGACCGTGGGCGCGGGCGTGGCGCTGGACGTGGGCGCGGCGTGGCGCTGACCCTGGAGAGGATCCCCTGTTGGAGAATGATTATCTGAGGTTCGAGGAGGGGAGCGAGGCTTACCACAGATGTGAAAAGTTTCGTCGTATAGAGATCGGCGGCCACGAAGCCCTCGATTGGGGAGCTCTAGAAAAGGTCGAGGAGGCCGCGAGAGCCCGACAGTTCATCGGACACGATACTCCATGGTCGAGGTATACTATTTGTTACTGTTTTTTATTTGTTTTGTATATGACATGCATACTAACCACACTGTGTGACAGGTTGTTCGATATTGCATACACGCCGTCTTACAGGGTCATGGCGTGCGAGTTTTTGTCGAGTTTCGAATTCGCGCCCAGGCCTGCAGACCGTCCAGAGGAGGATGACGACCCAGACGACCCATGGATAGAGGTCAGCTTTCGTCTAGCGGGGCAGTGGCATTTGATGTCACTCAGACGGTTTTCCGAGCACTACGGCCTTTACAGGGTGGAGGAGTTAGACACCCCAATCTACACCGACGGCATATGGATGGCCCCCCGTACGACTCTGATGAGGTTCTGGCAGGTGATCAGCATGCGTCGCTTCGGCAAGTCGTCGAAGTAGAGGGCTTCCTTTATCACTGATCCCCTCTACCGCTACCTGCACAAGCTTTTTGCCACATCTACAGCACCACGCGAGCAGAGTCGTGAGTGGTGCACTCAGGGGGGTCTCTTTTACCTTAACTGCCTTATATGTGGGGACAGGTGCGCCCTCCATCGCTGCCTAGCCCAGTGGTTCGCGACGGCATTCCACAGGCAGGACAGGTCTGCGCTGTACGGGGGGGCGTACATCACACGTATCGCCATCTCCTTGGGCCCTGTTCCCCAGCAGGACCTATTATTCTTAGAGGGGGGCGTGGTGGAGCCGAGCTTTTTGACCCGTGCTACCCTGATTGGCATGCACATCACGCGTGACTTCCCTGGGCTCGGTCTGCGACTTATAGGAGGGAACGGGCAGGTGTTCGCCCCCGCCGCTCTCCCAGACGAGCTAGAAGAGTTGCTTCTGGAGCCGTCACAGGGTGAGGGTCAGCCGGTAGATGGTGATGCCGCAGAGGGCGACGACGACCACCACCCCGATGACGACGATGGTGACCACGTTGAGCCACCACCATCTCCGTCGCCGCCTCCATTTCCGATTGGTGCTCCTGCACAGCAGTCGCAGCCACATGGGGTGCCTCAGTACCCCCAGCACGTATTCAACGACGAGCTCGATCCAGCTGTGGCACGTGCATTACATGAGTTGGAGGACCGGATGCAAGAGCGGATGGACGCCGCTCACGGCCGTATGGAGCGTCTTCTCATGGAGGCGATCCAGGCATTCCGACGTGGTGAGCAGTCCGGTTCGGATCAGGGGGCGGGGACCTCAGGCACTGCGGGGGCGGGGCCCTCAGGCACCACTCAGGATCCATAGGTATAGGATCGTTGTACTTTTGTTGTATTTTGACGGTTTATTTATTTTGAACAATTGCCTGTGTATGTATAAACTTATTATGTAATTAAATTTGCAGTTTCAGTTTATTTGTATTTGTGATTGTTTATTTTAACTATTTAGATTGGTATGCTTGGTTACGTACAATCGATAATACGATATTAAGTTAAAAGTGTGATACGGTACGATATAAAAATAATACGATACTTAACGATATAAAAATAGTAAAGATTTTAAAACTTATTAAAATAAAAATAACTAATAATAAACACCAATAACAAACCCAAAACACCAAAATCCCAACACAACACACAAAAAATAAACTTCAAAAATTCAGGGTGTCAATACGCATCGTATAGGCCTATACGATGCGTATGATGCCAGCCGCCAGACAACACCTGCACTTGTCAGTCTGCAATGTTTTTAACTTTTTCAATACGCATTGTATAGAAATATACGATGAATATTGAAAATCCAGGGTGTGCAAATAGATAATGAGGTGTGGGGATAGAATTCCCCTTTGTTGTGTGTATTGACAGTCAGTGACCTTCCTAGCATGGGTCAGGATATACTAGGAAACTTATTTTGGTTAGGAGGTAATCTTCACTATCAATTGATAATCAAGGCCTTGAATTAAATGGGTATAATTGATAAAAAAAAAAGTAGGCGCGTGAGTCAGTGTAGGGGTATTCTAGTCCATACAAAGCAATAGTTTCTCTCTCCTCCAATCCCTCCCTCCCCTTTTTTTTGAACGTTAATAACTATTTTATACGACATTATTTTTTTATACAAATTTCAAGAAAAGACGAGCTTCTTTTATCTTTAAAACGAGTATACTATTGCTATATTTTTGAAGAAAAAAATCGAAAACACAGATGCGTAAAACGCAATGGACAAAAAGCATAAAAATGACTTTTTTCTAAAACGCAATTGACAAAAACAAAAAGAAATGCCTTGTTTCTAAAATGCAAAAGACAAAAAACACAAAAGAAATGTGTTCTAAAATGCAATGGCTGAAAAAGACAAATAGATGTCTTTTTTTTTTTGTAAAACGCAATGGAGAAAAAAACACAATGAAATGTCTTTTTTCTAAAACGCAATGACCTAAAAAAAAGAAATATATTATTTTCCAAAACGCAATAGCCAGAAAACACATATAAATGTCTTTTTTTTTTTCTAAAACGCAATGGCATAAAAACATAAAAAATGTCTTTTTTTCTAAAACGCATTTTAGGTTTTTTAAGTATTTTTGGTTGTGTTTACATTGGTTCTCGTGGTTCTCGCAATAAAGGTGGTTCTCGCATGAACCTTACCCTATATATATATATATATATATATATATGTTATATGGTCAGGATTTAGAGAGAACGGTGAAAAATGTGAGAACGGTGAGAACGATTTTGGAGGTGGCATGTGGCATTGATGCTAAATTACAATAAGGGGTAATATTGTCAAAAAAACTCACACACGTGAACCGGGTGTTCTAATTAAACACCATAAAAACACCAAATTCAGAAAAAACGCCATGAAAATACCCAGTTAAAACGCCATAAAACACTCAGTTCAGAAAAACGCCATGAAAAACTCAGTTTAAAACGCCATAAAACACTCAATTCAGAAAAACGCCATGAAAAAATCTAGTTAAAACGCCATAAAAACACATAGTTCAGAAAAACGCCATAAAAATAACTAGTCTAAAACGCCATAAAACACACAGTTCAGAAAAACGCCATAAACCCCATTTCATTTTTCTTCGAAAAGTATATCAATAGTATACTCGTTGGAAAGATAAAAAAAACACTGAGTTTTATGGTGTAATTTTTTTAGAAAAATAATCACGTATAAAAAAGTTATTGGCGTTTAAATATGATGTTGGAAAAAGGCATGTGATTAGCATGTGCACCATTGTTTGGATCTTCCAATTTTACCCCTCCTGGTACCATTATTTACAAAAATGCCACTGCATCATCTTACCCACAAATCACAAAGATCCTATGGCTGAAAATCGTTCTCACTGTTCTCACACTTCAAATCGTTCTCTTATGATCTTGTTCCTATATATATATATATATATATATAGGGTCAGGATCTAGAGAAAACGGTAGAAAGTGTGAGAACGGTGAGAACGCATATGGATCGTCCGATCAAAACAATCTATGGAGTAGATTGGCACGGTGGCATTTTCGTAAATAACATCAATTTTATTACGTGGACGCGCCTCATTAAGGGTAAAAAGGTCTTTACACCTCTATACCAAAACGCCATACTGATGAATAAAATGTCATTACGGACCAAAACACATCGCTATATAAACAAAAACATCCCAGACATAAAAACACACCCCCAGAACCTGAAACGCCATATTTTCTACTATATACCATTCATCTTACAAACGCCAAAATCCCCAAAACATCAAACACAAGTACTAAAAAAAACTCCATATTTTCTACTATATACCATTCATATTAGAAAACGCCAAAACACTCAAACATCAAAGATTCCAAAAAAATCGACGGTTCTTTCAGATACACTATTTCATCAGTAAAACGCCAAAAATGCCAAATATCGTTTCTTGTATATTCAAATATTGTTCTATGACAAATTTCGGATAATGCATTCTTCCCTGAGGTGCTGTGACTCAAATAACATTTTGCTGTATGAGATGGACAAATCATAAACAAAAACATGCTGGGGGCAGACTTATGCCATTTTCTGTGTTTTGTTCTTGATGATTATTTTAATGGCATGAAAAGACGAATGACACTGATGAGTTGTTTGAAGATACATATTCAAACAAAAAACTTATGTCATTTTGTCTTTCCAAACGGCCACAAAAACACAAGCATGGCTAAGCCAAACCACCAACGAACATGATTCAAAAGAAGAAAGAGACTGATGACAGTAAGATTTGGAAGATGAATTGTTTTTATTTTTATTTTTTTAATTTTCTTATTCTGTTTTTTGTTATGTATTTTTCAACATAGAATAAAAAAAACATTATGTTAATAAAACGCCAAACAGTCATAATGCATTTGAAACGCCATAAATGGAGTAAAAACGCCATAAATGGAGTAAAAACGCCATAAATGGAGGAAAAACGCCAAAACTCCCAAACTATAATGAAAGTAGTTTGCAGAAGTATTAATTAATAAAAGCTAAAAATAGAAAAACGCCAAAAACTACTTAAACACATTCAAAAACGCCAAACTTGGGAGATGGAAAGTCTATGACCCTAAAAACTCATAAAAAGCCGAACAAAAACAGTAAAATACACAGTAACTGAAAAGACGGCTACTTTATTAATATCATTTATTATAAATAAAATCCCGCCTAAACTACGCCCCAAAAACATCCTATAAGATAGACGTCTCTGCACAATCAACTGATCACAAAACCAGAAACAAACGCCATATTTCCTAGAAACCATTCACTTTAAAAACGCCAAAAATAATAGTTAAAAAAGCCACAGATGCAGAACCTCGATTCTGCTATATTGAGTATTGATCTGAATGAAGTTTCACTGAATGGATTCTTCTCTGAGTTGGGTATCTCTATAATCTCTTGCTGAATGAGATGGACACACATTGAAGATAAAGAGGCTGATGACACTGATATAACATCATGTCACTTTGTTCTTGATGGATATATTGATGGCATGAAGGGATCAATACATTAGAGCAGGCGTTGGTCTTCAACATGTCATCAAACAAGTATATATCAAACCACAATAACGGATGCCAAAACAATAAGCATCTTCTAAAGACGGGAGGTATATAGGAAAATAAGGATCTACATAAGGTATTCAAAACGGCAAAAAGGTTAAAGTAGAAGAGGCTGATGACAGTGAAGATTTCGATGAGAAATGAGATTATAATTTTTATTTCATTTTTTCATTTTCTATTGTTTGTTATGTAATTCTCTGTTGTTTATCATCTAATTCTCTACTATTTTAAAAAAATTGAGTATAAAACGCCAAAAACTACAAACAACAAAAATGCCTGATAGTTTGAAAAACTGTGAGAACGAATGCTAGCAAAACATGATGTTGCTATATAAAACGCCAAAAACGCAAACAAAGTATTACTGGAAAAATCAACACTAATTGACAGATGAAAATTGAAAGAAACAGTAAAATAAAGAGACGGTATCATTATTGCCAAACATTATTGTTATATTAATACCACTAAATGGAAAATTGAAATTTATTTATCTTTTCAAAACGCCATAATTGCCTGTTACACTATAGGCCTGTATCCTAAATGGCAAAACACTTGATATTATAAAATCAAGAAAATTACTGATGGTTTTTACATTAAACGCCTGGATCCTGATCTAAAAAACAATAAAAACGCCAAAACAACACTTAAAACGCCAAAATGTTTACTATGATTCTGATCTAAAAACAATAAAAACGATGCGTATTTATTAAACGCCAAAAAAATGAAAAGATGAAGTGACACGCGTTAGAAAAAGAAATATGAAAGGACAAAAAAGCCCCTCCGCCCTTCTCTAAGCGGCGTGACATGTGTTAGGCCAGGAAGCGTTCTCAACCTTCTCAGACTTTTGAGCATTTTCTCCTGATCCCGTTTCTATATATATATATATATATGTGTGGTGAAAATTATTTTAGAACCCTAAATATTTACAGAACTTCTAATAAATAATCTTTTTATTTGTATATTTTTATATTTAGGATAATTTTATCATTTATTATATGTATATTTATCATTACATACATGTTAAGAGCAACTTTATTATTTTTTATATGTAATTTTTTGATTACACATATGTAAACTTGTTTTTTTATATATATGTAATTAGTTATTAGGGGTAGGGTAAGGATAAAATGAAAACCTACTTTAGTTGAGAAAACTCAAAAAGTCTTTGTAAAAACCCTATGTAACATTTTTTTTTCTTCTAAAAAAATAGGAAATGTAATATACATATATTTGAACATTTTTATAAAAGAAAAACAAAAAAGTGCCTAGTAATTTATTTTTTTTAAATGTTAAAATTTCATGTTACATAATATATACGTGCAAAAAAATGTAACATACAAATTTTGAACATTAAAAAAAACAAGTAGGCACATTTTACATTTTTTTTTTATAAAAATGTCCAAATACATTTATGTTACATACACTGTTTTTTTAGAGAAAAAAATAAAAATGTTACATAGGTTTTTCATAAGTTTTCTGAGCTTAAGTGGGTTTTCGTTTTATCTTTCGCCTTAGTTATTATCATGGTTGTAAAAATCCCGACTAGGTGCCGATTAATCACCGATTAATCTCAATTAATTTTCGATTAATTACAATAATCGCGATTATATCCGACTAATCCCCGGTTAATCCCAATTAATCGCTAGTCCCCACCCCACCGGCCGACTAGCGTCTAGCGATTTCTACAACCATGGTTATTATACATATATATATAATTTGGCTTAACATGTATGTAATCATAAACATACATATAATAAATGAAAAAAATACCCTAAATATATATAAAAATATGTGTTTATATATATATATATAGTAATTGTTTATTTGAAGTTCTGAAAGTTCTACATTTATTTAGAGTTATGAATGTAAGAATAAAAAAGAAGAAATTTGAACCAATAAGAATGCTTTACTTTACTTCATTTATTTTTTGTATTTAATATTAGTGTAAGGGTATATTGGTAAACTTAAATGGATCATTAATTGGTAGTCTTCATTTTTAATAGCTAACTACATTAAATTTGTAACTTATTTAAAAAAAACATATTTTTTTCAAAAAAAGTAAAAATATATAATTTAAAGTGTAGTATGAATTACGAGATGTGTATGATGAATTACGAACTGTTTAGGATAAATTTCAATATTTGTAGGATAAAATTCAAAACGTGTAGGATAAATTTTGACGTATGTAAGCAAAAATTTAAGTATGGAGGATGATAATGTTTATGACTAATTAATTAGTCAAAGACAATAATAACTGAGTTGAGAGAAAAATTAATTAATATTTTACATTTGTACTCTTTATTCTTTTTTTTTTCATAATTTAGTTTTTCTTCTCAAATGAACCCTCCCATATATATATATATATATATAGAAACGGGATTAGGAAAAAACGCCCTAAAGTGTGAGAACGCATCCTGATGGGTGATGTGCTAAAAGTAGTTTAATTAAAATAACTTGAATTACCCTAAGTCTAGACTCAAAGTAATACTCTAGACTCTATAAAACTCGACTAAACTACTAACCGGCAAGTGAACCGATCGACTCCAGTAAAGCTAAGTAAGTTCGGATATCGAATCCACGAGACTCGATTAAATTACGCTAAGACTCTATCTAGACTAAGACCGACACGAAATTACTAATTGTTTATTTGATTGGGGGGGTTTACTGAAACAAAATCCTAAAATTGCATTAAAATTAAACTAATTAACTAAATTAACTAGACGCGAATTCGGACGACGGTTTTAACTCAGAGGTGATGAAGACTACCTAGGTTTAGAATCCCTCTTGTTATCGAAAGGCTATTTGTCGGATACTAATGTTATTTGGAACCGGGATCTTTAGATGCTAAACCCTAAGAGAAACTGAACAGGACCCCCGACCCATCTCAGGAAGACACCTATGGACCTCTACAAGGCTGTTAAGACTACCGGTTTACTAAACTCACTCTCGGTTATCTAGGTTCTAAGAAAGTGCCCTAAAGTGACTAATTACCTCTCGGCGAAAAGTCTAAGGCGACTATTAGGTTCAATTTGGTTTAATAAACAAGTATTACCAAGGGAACTAAAATGGGTTTTTCTCATAACCTAATCCTAGCAATTTACCAAACTTGACCTATTAATAACCTAATAATTATCAGATTTTAAGTTAGTAGAATAAATATGCCTAATTAATTCTTGAGTACCGTTTTTATGGTTTATTGGCCAATTCACCACAAGATTACCCGAAACCCGCTAAGACCCGCATAATCAACACAAGTTTATTATTTGAAAGACATTCAACAAAACTCATGTAAAACGAATAAACAATCAAGAATCAAGCATAGAGACGCAAACACACCAAATTGAATAATCAAAGTCGTTTACTTTCTTAAAACAATACAAATAAACATTAATATTGATAAAAATCCAATCTTTAACGTAAGTTCATCATAAACCTAGGTAGTTTTAGGCGTTTAGCCGAAAATCATAAAGAATAAGGTCTCAATAAACATGTTTAAAACTGAATTCATTAAGCAAGAATCAAAAACAAAGGAAACAAGAGAAAGAACGGGAAAATAGAACCCGGATTCTTCACTTCCGTCAATGCTCCTACCAGATGATTCCCAAGCCTTTAAGAACTCCAAAACCTTGCAAACAACCTCTGAATTGCGCCCAAGATCTCCGAATTTCACAAATCATGCGGCTGTGAATGTTAGAATGATTATATAGTTTTTGAAAACCTCTAGCCGTTGCTGATTATGGAAGTTGGTGTGCAATTTCACGCTCTCGCGCCCCGCGAGAACTATAGACATGTGAGTCGCGGGCCGCGACCGAGTTGTAATCTGAAAACCCCTTTAAACCTCTCTCACACCCCGCGAGAGAGATGGGACTGTGGATCGCGCCCCGCCAGAAGGTATAAACTGCAGAATTCTGTTTCCGTTTCGACTTTTGACTTTCCGATTTCGTCCCGGTGCTTGGTATCTTCACATTTTAGCTCGTTTCCTGCACTTTTCAGCTACTTTATCAACCAAGCCCTGCAAAACATGAATCTAATCAAAGTATGCACATTCTATAGAAAATCGACATTAAAACTAACAAAAACTGTACAAACTTTACAAGATAATTCTATGTATTTTACAATACATCAAATATCCCCACACTTGCTCTTTTTTCGTACTCGAAAAAGAATTATGCAAAAAATAATCATAGACGGATAAATATTCAGGCCAAAAACTAAATTACTTATTAAAATCGAAACTTGTGTTAGCCGCGATTGCAAGTATTCGTATCCTCTTAAACCTAAACCCGGTTCTAAGCCCTTATCAGCAATTTAGGTTCAAGGGCGGTCAATCTGCCTAAGGTCTCACGCTAGGAATCGTAGGTCCACCTAATCCCCCCTCAAGCTTATAGGACAAAAGGAACGAATCATTTGACCCAATTCCTAACCGTTTTATACCAAAATCTAGAGAATTTAAAATCAAACTTTTCATCCCTTCTTTCTTTTTTCTTTTGAGCTTTTAGACTATGCATACCTTTTCCCAGAGGCTGTCTCAATCAGAGTCACAATCCCCAAGAGCGACAACAATAGGCATCAATATTTTTGCATTTTGTTTAACAATCCCAGAGGCAATCTAGGTCAGAGTCACTGTCCCCAACGGAGATTACGTAGGCCTTGTCATTGTTTTTTAGTCTAGCTCTTTTATTATTATTTTTTTCTTCTTTTTTTATTTGATAAAAAATTCTAAAATCTTTTGCTTATAATGGCATCCCTTATACTATTATTGGCGGTTTCAATTTCCCCACTTTCCCTAGATGAGAACCCGCTAGTAGACCGACAATTAGGTATATTAAGATCAAAGGAACCTTGAACCGAATCGGGCCTACCCACACATCCCAAACTAGACACAAGCTCAACTATATTATCTCATATTATTATTATTTGAAACCCGAACAAAAATCCGACTTTTCTATCATTTTCCGCTTTTTAGTTTGCAAACTTCTTATTTCAAAAGACATTTTCTAATTTTAATTTTTTTAAATTTTTGGATTTTGAATTTTTGAATTTTTTTGTATTTTTTTGACTTTTTATGACTCAAACTAACTAGACTAATGACTATAACCCAAGTGTCCCATCCCCACACTTAAAATGTTGCATCGTCCCTAATGCAAGGATGAAAACACGACTCTAACTACCTAAAATACTAAAGGAAATAACAACTAAAAATAAAAACTATACAAAATATACAAGTGGAACGACTTAGCTGAATATGTGAGACTGTTAATTTGCCAGTCTGTTCCACATATGCCCTCCACTCCGAACACGCTCAGCAAACTGTAACTAATCTCTCACACGCGAACGGAAGTGGCATCACAACATCAACCTATCAACCAATCAGAAACATACCAAATAGAATATATATAAAATAAAGTGCGTCAGTTCACAAACCATCAACCAAAATATCAACCAACCCATCCCAGCCACCTGTCAAAGTATTTAGAATATCATACAGACCAAAATAGATGAAAACAACATAAAAAGAAAACAAAAGATATCAATCTCAAACTCCTGCTGTATCATCATCCTACTCTTCCTCCTCGTCAGATCCTTGCCCACGATACTGCTGAATCCCCTCCATAGCACTGGGTCCAGCCTACTATTGTGGCTGCCAAGAAGACGGGACTCCTAAACAAAAACCCTCCATAATGACCTGCATGCCATCCTCGATACGTCCCATACCCTGCTCATGTGACACTCGACTATCCTCCATCAGTTGCCTCATACCCACAAACTGCTCGTCCACGTACCCATGTAAATTTTCTACCTTATCGTATAAAGACTCCAAAGTCAATGGGTATAGGCGAGGCTCTCTAAGCGGATACTGGCGTCCTGGTAAATCATAGCGAGTAAGCGGCACCTGATAGCGAGGTGGTATCGCAGCCTGCATAGTGGCAGCTACATCAGACCCTGCCGATGGTGGCACCTGCGGACCCTGTCTCATCTCTGACCAAACAGGCGGTTGATCATAAGTAATGATGCCCGCAGACTGAAGATCCCTCAAACTCATCAAGCACGGAACCGGGCCCTCTCTCATCCTCTCTCGCGAGTAAGTAGTAAACACCCCGAGGCTCTCCGCTAGCCATGTAACATATGGCCCGCAATACATTCGGGACCCCGGCCATCCTCTCCATGGCCTAGTCATGAACCAAGCAAACACACTCGCCAGATTTGCTGGCCGCCCCTCTACCATACACATCAAACAAAACAAACTCTGCTGATTAACATTATTATCCCCCCTGATGTCTGCCCACTAGTGTTACCGCCAAGATCTTAGGTATGAATCAGTAAATCGGATCGGTAATATCGGAGGCCACCATGTTATTCGAATACGGAACCGTGGGAATCATGCTCCAAAACCTCACTAAATCATCTTTCATCACACTATGCTCACGCCTTTCTTAACCACACCCCTCAGCAAAGTGACAAACCTGGGTGCCTGTGCTTCCTCCTTAGTGTAAAACCTAGTCGCCACTGCAAACTGGGGAATCATCATATTAAACACTTTCCTACCCAACGAGAACGAAACGGTATCCTTTTCCTTAAAACCCCCCTGATATCTGTATTCAAATGTCGAATGAAACTCTAAGACAAGCTCCTTGTATTGAGGAGCGTCACAATCTAAAACCAACCTAAACTTCTCCCTGAGCAACTGCTCAATCCTCTCCTACTGGCCCAGACGGCCTATCAAATCTCAATCTGTTGGGATTGAACCCTACCAGAGGAACCGATGATGTAAAGCCAAAACCAGGTCACAACAGTGGATTCATAATAAACAGTAGTTTGCACTAGACTTTCCCCTTGAAAGTGATTTGAAACATCTGATGACCTCCAATCCACTGATTTGTACAACTGCTGACTTACAACTGCTGATCACACTAAAGTCTGATGAAGTACAAAGCCCTGCTAATCTACTGCTATGGGTCAAGCACTGCTGGGTTAAAACAAGTACTGCTGGGTTCACATCAGTGGAAGGTTTCAGCAGCTGTTTAAACTTCTTTTATGTTATATATTGTAGTCAGTGGTTAGCATAAGCAGTGTCTGTATTAGATCAGTTGTTAGAGTTTGTTAGTTTGTTAAACGTCACTTTCATGGTGACGTCAGCAAAGATGCTTCAGTGGTTTGACTGTGCCTATAAATGGAACAGTACCCTGTACTGTTTCATTTGATTGTCCGGGAGATTCCATCTCCTCCAATCCTTTCATCCTGTGCAATCAACCTTAGGGCATCTTGCTGAGGGGGAGTTTTAGTATGTAAGCAGTGTTGTAATTATTCTTGTACTTTAATCATTCAGCTCAATGAAAAGCATGTGCTTACTAAAACTATTTTCCTTTTGATTGTGTTTACAAAGTTTGTTTATTATTTCCGCTGCACCTTACATTGATTAATATCCATTCATTTGTTCAAATTATAACAAACAAACACAATCATGAGACCCTCCGATCCTAACAATTGGTATCAGAGCATGGACAGTCAAATTCGATCTAACAATCAATTTGACATAATAGTTCAGCTCAAAATTCATTGATGCTAAGGTTGATCGCAGTTGTTGAAAAACAGAGTAACGAGTAATCACGTTTAAAGTGGTTTATTCAAAAACTCTGTAATACAACCAGGATGTCATAAGACACACAAAATTCACGTAACGACAAAATCATGTATAAATCACCAATAGTTCCAGATTTGAAAAAATTCATCTGTTGACTTTGGTTGGATTATCCATATTACAAAATTGATTTCAAAAGTTACTATGAAGTTTGTGATGTTCTCATCATAACTGTTGCTAAGGTGTTCACCTCATGATTAACAAAGGCCTATGATCAGATAAAACATTAGTGTCTTTGTTAATACTAAAAGAGGGAAATCAAAATTTTAGCTATCAGATCTTATGTATTGAAAAAACAGGTTGAGAATCCTCAAAAAGGACCAAATCAATTGTGTTAAAAATACATTAAGAAAAATCAACAGTCAAAATTATTCAGATCATATGTAATGTGAAATTTGGCATAACCATTTGCAAAAATGACCAAGTTTCTTAAAACGTTGCTGTAAAATGATTTTGGAATCAAAGTTTTCCTTCCTTAGAACCTTCCAGTAAGTATTTAAAACTTATCAATGGAAAGGACAAAAAGGGAAGAAGAAAAAATCACAAAACCTCTTAAGTGTGTTTATTTCAAAAACTTTTGAAGTCAAAAGAAGTGAATATAAATACAAAACACTGAAGAGTTCAAAATTTGGGTTAAAAATGGTCATCAAGCAACCGTGTGTACTCATTGATTCAGGGAAATTCAGGTAACATAAGTAGCACTGGTGATTAACCTTACAAGAGGACTGGACAAAATTTTTCAAAATCATCACATGATAATAAGGTCTATAAAAGGGCTTTCAAAACTTATGTGAACATGTCTCCTCATTGTTGCAATCAACTGATAAGGAAATGGTCTCGAAGCAGAGGTGATTAAAATGTATTTCAAACCACTGACCATACTCCTAAACTTGAGAATTATGTGATAATTATATATCAAGTTTTATATCACCAGATCTTGTTGTTGCTGTTTTCAGAAAACCTTTATTGTTTTTGCAAAGGTTTTTCTTCAAATAATACAGGATATATTATTCTTGATTTCTTTTAGAGAATGATATAGTTTGTACTTTTACTTGTTTTAGATAGTAAAAGTCTCAAACTCCTGTCAGGAAGTAGAACCCTTATTTTTACTTAGGGTGATACTTTCCTTGAAAAAATAGCTCAAAAGGTAATGGTGAAATAGATAAGGTCATTTCAAACTCAAGTTGTCATCACAGATAAAAGTTTGACTGCTAACTAACCTTAAAATGCTTGATTACTCATGGTCTATTCAAAAGATTAAAACACAAAATGAGTGGTCAATATAAAAGGTTTTTATCACCAGGGATATTAAACCACTGTTTATAATCCTGAATGTAAATCTCTGAGAGATCTGCTGATATGTTAATCTTGACAATATGCATCTAAAATGTGTTTTGCAAAGGATGTCATTTTACAGATACTTCAAAACAGCGGGTGTACAAAACAGCTGTTAAAGATATATCAACAATTGCAGACCAATCTAGCCTCAAAATATATATCACTACTGATAAATGTCCATAAAAAATGGATAAAAATCAAAACAGTATTTTAATTTCATGATTCATGCCCATAACCACTGATCTGTTTCAAACATCTGTTCAGAAAATATTGTCCACTGCTGAAAGTCAACCCCTGTTCTCTTGTTTCCTTGAAAATCACTTGTTCAAAATCAGTGTTTTCAACCACTGATATGCTATCCACTGATAGTGAAAGTCACCCACTGTGAGCCCATATGTCCTTTGAGCAACCACTGATACTTGTACCATCAGTGGTTTCTTAAACAACTGTGTTCCACTATTCATCTTTTGTCAGAAGTTGGCACGTGGTCAATACTTATCCGTCAGATCTTTGTAACTGCCGCCACGTCAGCACTCACTTTTTCACTTTATAAAACCCTGCCCTAACACCCAAACAGGGTTTTCACTGTCGAATCGAATTCATAAAAATTCCTTTCTCAAAGCAGTTTTTCATCTCATTTCCACAAATTCCTTCACAACTTTCTTCGAGCGTCTTCTCCAAAATGACTAAATCGAAGTCCTTCGCAAAATCCACTTCAAAATCATCTTCCAAAGAGGTCTCTCAAAAGGATAAACGTATCGAAATCCCACACAAACCTTCTCACAACCTTCTGGGTCTTCTCACAAAACCCGGCACCACTGATACTTTCGACTCCATCATTGATATCATGTCTGCATCAAAGTATAAAACTTTGTTAATAGCAGATGCACCAATTTACTTGGCGACCCAAAGAGAGTTCTGGAAAAATGTAACCCTTGACAAACAAGGTGAGACTGTCATAGCTATTGACTTTTCTCTAAAGGGTAAAGCTGTCAAAATTACACCACAATCCATCTCGGAGGTCTTTTAGCTCAATGATCAGCAAGGTAAAAATTCCTTTCCTAAAAACGAGTTAAAAATTGACTTTATTGAAAGAGGGTATGCATAAACAATGATGAAGAGGGATACCTTACAAAAAGGTTTCTTCCCTCCTGCAACAAGGTTTTTATTTCATACCCTCCTAATGTGTGTTTCAAACAAAACCACTGCTTTTAATGAAATACCATTGAAGATTCAAAACCTGGGATATGTTATTCTTCAAGAAGAAAATTTTAATTATTCTCAGGAAATCTTTAATGATCTGGTTAAAAATGTTGAAACAAAGGCATTCTTACTGTTTCCAAGATTTCTAAGTTATTATTTCGAAAAGAAACTTGGTAAGAATGATGCTTCTGCAATAAAACAAGGTGAATCTTTTCAAATGCACAGCTTAACTGCTGAAACTTTCACAAGAATGTCAACACCTTGCAAAACACAAGCAGAGGTGCCTGAGCAGAATTTAGCAGCTACCACTGCTCCTTAGGTATCTGCTGCTGAGCCCACTGCTCAAGGTGATCAAAGCAGCAAAACAACTGCTTTGAAACCCACACCTAAAATTACCAAAAAGCCAAAACAGAAGAAAAATCAAAAACCCCCAAAACATACCAAAAAGGCAACTCTGGAGGATGAGATACCAGAGCAAATGCCAGTGACAGCACAAAAGTCACAAGAAACCACTGCTGCTACTTCCTCACAGCAGTTGGTAGAAATATCTCAACCTATGACTGAAACTCCTCCTGTTTCTTCTCAAAAAGAACAGGTTATACATATAGGGACACCACAATATGATGCTCTGGAATCACTTGCTTCCATCATCCACGGCCCAATGCCCGGGGCCAATTCTCTTTCCACACCCAACCTCACATCCACAATTCCCCCACCAACTAAATTATTGTTGGATGCTATTGATTTGAACAAGGCACAAACCAGTTCTTCTCACTCACCTATCAATGAGAATATACTTCAACAAACGACTGGGTCTGATGTATCAATCATAGCTAACCCACCAACAAGACCTGAGGAGGTTACACCCCTTGAGTTACAAGTAACTCTTGGTGGTAATCCAAGTGAAGCAGCCACTACAAGTGCTGAACCCAGTGGTTTGCATTTGGACAGTGGTTACATCAATAAGACTTCCTTGGATGCAATTTCTTCTATGGGAACATTTGTGTATCCAGTTTTCACTAGTTCACTAAAAAGTCTCTCTTTCTGAAGGAAGAAGTCCCCAGTACCGAGAAAAAGGGGCATCAGTGGATGATTTTTGGAATACAATTCCTCAATCAACCACTGTTACAACCACTGATAGTGGGAAATCAGATGATCCCATTAAGTTGGGTGATGATTTATTGTACCAAGAATTGACGGCCAGAGTTGACAAACTAGACACATCTGTTGCAGAAATCAAAGGCATGCTGCAACAGGTGTTGAAATATCAAAAGGTACCATCCACTGCTGCATCAACTTCAACAGCTAAGTCAACATACACTCTCATTGCAAGTGAGTTGTGGAATTTATTTCAACCATTGTTCAACCATCAAAAACAACTAGCTGATCAGCAACATGAGATTCAGGTTCAAAAGATCAGGAATGTTATGGACGCAAGGTTTAAAGACACTCAAGCTGATATCAAGGCAATTAAGGCCCACATATTAAGCACCTCTGGCACTGTTCCTCCCTCTATCATAATTATAGATAACCCAAAACCAGTTGATGCCAAAAAGGGGGAGAAAGTGGAACCAGATGGCTCTAAAAAGATTGATGAAACCACTAAGATCCTTGTTGATGAAAAAGCAAAGGTAAAAAGTGATTTGGAAGCAAAGGAAAAAAGCAAAGTTTGAACAGGAGAAGAAAGCTTTCATGGAACTGAATGTGCAGGGTACTTCTGAGCCGAAGGATGATGAAAATCCCAAGGATGAAAAGAAGAGGCCCGCTAGACAAGTGAGGCAACCCAAATCCATACCATCCAGATCCAGAAAACACACTCCCAAACTTCCTAAAAGCTCCACACATCAATCTTCCACCCAAACAGCTGTTGCAACACCTGCTGTCTCAACAACAGTTGATACTTCAGTGGTTTCAGCAGTTGTTAAACCAACAACCACCACCTCAGTTACAACAACTACTCTCACTCAAATCCCACCAGAAACACCATCATCTCCTAAAACCATCTCACCACCATCACCTCCTGCTAAAAAGCAGAAGACATCAGATGTTACAACATCTTTTGTAATGACAACAGTGGTTGAAACACCGGTTGTCTCAACACCTGTCAGTCCGAGCACCCTTACTTCACTACAAGCCATCTTCACTCCAATCAACAAATCACCCAAAAGCACTCCTTCACTGGAGAAAACTTACACCAGAAAAAGAAAAACAACTCAGGCAGATGATGACAAATATGGTCCTATTGCTGCAAAATATCCACTGGAACTGGAAGCTGTAAAAAATGAGATGAGACAATTCTACACTGAGGATGATCCTTCAAAAAGAAGATTTCCTTCTCTCATAGGCTTCAGAAACCCAGAAAATATGGATGAATATCTCAAAGCTCAAAGCAAGGCAGGCTAAGATAAGAGCCAAACTTGAATGTGAAGATCAAGGTGACAAAGCCATTTCTGAAAGAATGGATTTTTTGCTCACTAAAGTCAAACAGATGGAAGACTATGCAAGAGATCTGAGCAAAGAAATGTCAAATTTACCACCCAAAGCAGATCTACGAAAAGAAATGAGAAAAGAATATCTTGCATACATCATGAAAGAAAAATTCTATCCTGCTGAAGAAAAACAATTCGAAGAATGACCAATAGTTGCATTAAAGCATGAAGCAAACAGAATTGAAAGAATAAAAAATGATCCAAGCAAGAAGAGGACAGCTCCAAATTGGAGCAAATACAAAAAACTCATTGCTGATCTTACATCTGAGTACAAAAGGAAGAAGCAAGAGCTGGTGGATGCAAAGGTTGGACCTGCAAATGTCATAGCAAAATGGACTAGGCAATATACAGATGAGGCCTATGAGAGGCTAAAGAAAAGGAAGATGACAGATTCAAACACACCAAAGAAGCCTGATCACATAAAGCCAGAACAGCAGATCAAAACTTCTGAACCACTGCTCATATCAACAGACATCTCAGACATTGAGTTAGATCAAAGAAAGAGACAAGAACTGATTGATAAAGAGACAGCGGAAGATATAGTTGCAGCAAATGAGATCATTAACAAGCCTTTCAAACAAATGGCAGCTGAAAATCCTGAACAGATAAAAGCTCAGGATACTGCTCAACAAATCTTCACAAGGCCACAATCACCAGACTCATCAGTCAATAAACCTCTCCCAAGAAACCCATTGGGTTAAAAAATACTAAAATGGACGTCTGATCAAAAGACCCATGTATTGACTATGATCAGATCCAATGGTGAAGTGAAGTACATATCAAGGATGTTGGTACACTACATCTGTCGACTTCGTCTTGTATCGAGTCTTAGACTAATTAGAATAGATCAGGGCACGTAGAACGAGAGAATGAGAGAGAGTTAGCAAGATTTCGCTTGAAGGAATGTGTATGTAAAGGATTTCGCTTGAAGCAGCTCAAGCGAAATCAACATGTTAAGATTTCGCTTGAGTCATGCTGAAGCGAAATCTCAATCTCTATATATAGGAGGTCAAGGTCAAGCGAAATCAGTAGTAACATTTGAGTGATTCCATACCGAAGTGCTGCCGGTGTGAGAACTGATTGTATTTGTGTTCAAATATCAATATAATCAGTGTTAAAGTGAAGATTCAGCTGTTTTATAGTCAAATACTTGTTTTCCGCACCTGTATTTGATAGAATTCCTCTGAACCGACTCGTTTAGGTCGCTATCCGATCCTACAATTGGTATCAGAGCCAGTTGAGGAGTTCTGCAGGATTTCAGCTGAAATTGACATCGTTCTCTTATTTCTACACCTTCTTTTCTCAGTTCAGAAAGATTTTACGGTCAAAACCTGTACAATTTCTCACAGATTGTGTAAAAGTACAAGATAACAAACCCTTGAAAGTTTCATTGCAAAATTCGACGTAAAACTATCAGAAACAAATCTCCGTATGGATTTCGCTTGAACAAATCAGTTTTCTTTAGAGGATTTCGCTTGAAATTTCAAGCGACATCTAGATTTCGCTTCAAATAGCATTCTATTTCGCTTCAGGGCTGTCGCTTCAACGATTTCGCTTCAGAAATTGTTACTTGACAATTTCGCTTGAACAATTTCGCTTCAAAGAGTTGATAGTTTCGCTTCAAGGCTTGACAGAATATTTCGCTTGAAACTACTTGATTAACTGTTTCGCTTGAAGATAGTTCTGTGACTATTTCGCTTGAAAGTGACTGAAACATGGATGAAGATTTTTACAACGCGTTTGCTACCCCGACTACTCCAATTTCTCTTGCACAAAATACGAAGTTGGAAAACGAGACCGGCACGATGCAAAAGCCTCCCAAACTCATGAACATCGAGGAATACAAAGGTTGGGAAGGGCGTTTCGAGAATTGGGTGCAAGCAAACTATCTTGATGCATGGGAATGTGTTGAGACAAAATATGTTCGACCGATGAATGATGATGAAGAAGTGGTTCCGATTAAAGATCTGACTGCTAATGCTAGAAAGAAGTATAAAGATGAGAAAATGATGCTGAGTTTATTGCAACAAGCTGTGAAAGAAGATATTTTGGTTCTATTGCAACATAATGGAACTTCATATTCGATTTGGAAAGCTTTACGGTCTAAGTTTCGTGGTAGTGAAGAAATGATCAAAAGCAAGAAATCGCTTCTAAAGAAAGAATTTGATCTATTTCGAATATTAAAGAATGAAAGTACTAGAGAGATGATCGAAAGATATTGCAATTTGCTTGCTAATATGAAGAGATTGAGTATTGAGAAAACCAATGAAGAGTTGATCGAAAAACTTGCTGATGCTTTGCCATATGAGACTTGGGGAACATATCTTATGATGCTTAAAAACAAGAAAGGTTTTAGCAATTTGACACTTAGCAAGTTCATTGAGAAGTTGGAAGCTCAAGAGATGGAGCAACGAAAGATTATTCGAATGAAAGATTTCGATGGTGAACAGGATATTGGGTTGTATTACAAAGCAGGGGTGAATGAGAAGTCTACAAATTTATCTCCAAAAATAGAAACTGCTTACAATGCCAAGAACTCTCCTGGAAGTTCATCATCAGGATCAAACAGCAAAACAAATTTCACATCATTTCCGTCTTTCGATCCAAACATTACAGCAACAAAAAATGGGAGAAAATTTCAGTGCAATATTGTTTTAAATCTTGATAATGATCAAGAGTATTCTGATGAAGTTGCTAAAAACCACATGTCTTTATTAGGAATGGTTTTAGAATCTTATAGTTGTTTTGTTGCAGGTCGTATCGGGAATCCAATGCTAACAAAGGAAGATTACGACCAGATAGATGCTGAAGAAATGGAACTGATGGACATAAAATGGTGCTTGGCCAGTGTATTGAGAAGAGCTGAGAAATTCAAGCAAATCACTGGAAGAGATGATCTTCGTGAGGCTGGTAATTCTACTTTAGGTTTTGATAAATCTAAAGTCACTTGTTTTCGTTGCAGGGAGAAAGGTCACTTCAAGAGGGAGTGCACCAATCGCAAAGCAAGTGAAGCTCAGAATCCTTTCAACAACAACAATGATTATTATCGAAAAGCCATCTATCATCAAGTTGCTCAACAACCATCTCAACAACATCAACATCAAAATCAAGCACAAACTGCACATGGAATGCACATTATTGAAGATTCTGGAAAGAGAGCTTGTGCAGTGAATCAAAATTCTTCAAAGAGAACTGATGGTAGTGCATTGATAATAGATCAAGATGATGAAAAACTACCAGAGGGTTTTAGCTGGGAGAATTTCAATTGGGATAACTATATTCCTGATCAAAACAAAGCTTATACAGCTTTTGTTGCCAAAGTTGAAGAAGATAGTGATGATGATCGTGAGTATTGGGCGAGAAAATTCAAAGCTGATATGAAACTACTTGCTGAAAGTGATAGTGAAGATGAAAAGATTAAACAGAAGAAGAAAAAGATCAAGACTCCAGTAAGTAGTGATGATGAAGAAATTCCAGTGATCAAAAGGCAAGTAAAAGTTGAAGTTGCAAAATTCAAAGTTGAAGATGAAGTTGATGCAAAGAAGATTCCAGTGAAGTGTGAAAACTGTGAAGCTGTGAAGAAGCAGAACAGTACATTGATTTATAACTTGAATAGTTTGAAGGAATCTTATGATGTACTGAACAAAGCAATGAACCAATACAATTTAACTAGTGAAGAACAAGCAACAGCGATGAAAACACTTCAAGGAGCTTTTATGACGAAGCAAAAAGTGGTGAACAACTATATTGAGAAGTGTGCTGTGCTAGAACAAAAGTTGGAATTGCAAAGAATTGAGACTGAACGAGTAAATCGTTTGTTGAAAAGTTACTCATGTACTTCTTATGTCATTGACAGGATTTATCCAACTGTTGAAGGCATGAAGGCATTTGAAGAAGATGAAGTAACTGAAGAAAAGAAGGATGATGGAAAAGAGACTGAAGAAAAGACTCCAGAAAAGAAGAACAAGAAGAAGAATGATACAAAGAAAAAGATTGACAAGAAGGATTCTGGTAAGAAACAAGATGTCAGTTATAACAAATGTCCACCCCCGTTAGAAAATGGATATTTGCCCAGGAATCCAAATCAGGAAAGAGTCGAAAAAGAAACAAATTTACAGTGGGAGTCGGAGTCGTCAGTCAATTTGCCAGAAAATATTGATGTCGTGTTTACATCATCTGACACTGATCATGAGTCCGAGTTAATTAAGAAAGTCGTCGATCAGGTGTTGGATAAAGATGAAACTGAGGAGTCAAAGTCAGAGTCAGAGTCAAAGTCTGGTTCTGAAAGCTCGAGTTCGACGGTCAACAGTCAAAATTCTTCAGTTAAAAGGGTTTACAACAAAGAATTCCTGTTATCAAAATCTAATTTGAGTGACGAAACATTCAAAGTTGCATATACATTGAATGATTCCGACAAATTATATTCTGATGAGGAATTTCCACTAAGAGGTGTCAAAACTGAGATGATCAAAAAGGTTTTCAAACTAACAGAAATCAATATTTCTGAATTAAAAGATGTAAATCTTATTGATAAACCTAAAAAATACACCTCAAGAGTACAACAAAGATTAAACAAGAAAAAAGGTTACAGTTCTGGTTCTGGTTTTCATAAGAAATCAAACCCTAACCGTAATTTCAAAAGGAAAGGTCTTGGTTTTACTCCAACAGAAAAACAGAAAAATGAAACATATGTTCGTGATTTTAAAGCAAAGTTGACATTTGTTTCAGGTACATCAAGAGATGAGGAAGAAAAGGAAAGGTTTTGGAGGCAGTCAAATAGTAAATTCCTTGCAAAGAAGCAAGAAGAGATGAAAGAGATGAGAACCTGTTTCCAATGCAACACTGTTGGACACATTGCCAGAGATTGTTCTAAGGCAATATCATCAAAACAGGGAGTTTTTCGTAAACTAAAAGAGAAAGTTGTTAAGTTTGAACCGCCAATTGACCGAACCAAATTATTCAAAAATTCTATTTTTGAAATTGGTGAAAGTTCAAACAGATTTTACAAGAAGAAAGCAAATCTTGACACTCAGAAATGGGTTGTTAAGAAATCGGTTGATAGTTCTGGCGATGAATCTGATTCCATAAAATCAGAGGAGCCACAGGTTGATTTAAAATTGAAAACTTCAATCCCTCAAATGGATGATGTTCATTTTCCATCATTGAAGGATGAAAATTTTAAGAAGAAAATTGGTAAAGTTGAAATATCAAACCAATTTTATGATGATAACAAGGTTTTTGATGTTGAAAAAGCCTTTAACCCCACTGTGAAACATATTTTTGGTAAAATGATTGATCGAAAAGTCAAAGGGGTTAAAGAATTTTATGAGAAGAAGATGCAGAAGGAGAAAATTGAACCATCCCTAGTTCGTGACTGGGATGGTTCATACTACGAACAGTAAGTCTGTGGACTTGCCGGAGATCCCAAGTTGGTAATCGTGGATCAGGAATCGGCATTATTCTTTGTATTTGATTGTGTTTTTAGAACAAGTGGTAAATCAGGGACATTAATTTGTACTTGATTTTCTACAAGTGGTTGAAGACAAAATGATGAACCACATCTTCAACTTTACAAGTGGTAAAAACAAACTTATTTTCCGGAAAAATCATTTTGATTAAAACAAACTTAAGTGTTTTGAAATCTAAATGAGAAAATGGTTTGTTGAAAGGGGGAGTTCTGATTGTTTATGCCAAGTGAATGGCGAATTGAAGCAATTCGATATTGGTTGTCATTTTATTGTATAGTTTGTTTTCAAATTTTCCTAAAATGTGTTTGCATTTTAGGGGGAGTAAAAATTTTTAGAAAATCCAAAAACATTTGAAAATTTGAAAAAGTCAAAAACATGATAAAATTCAAAAAAGAGTTTTGTTGTATAAAAGAGGAAATGATAGTACATCAGTGAACGATCACAACATACTAAAGAATTGGAAAGTAAAAATGTGATAAACGGTCTCACTGATGATGTGTCAGTAGGTTTTTGCACATTTAGTAGATTGTGACGAGATATAAACCTAAATTTCAAACTTGCTTGTTCTGTGGGTTAACACAAACTTGGATATATAGGTAACCCCTGAAATCTTGTTTGAAAGGTCCCTTATTCTGAGATACTAGGTCTTTATGCTCAGTGATATCTGGGGTATTATCCCGGGACTTCTGCTGAAAGAAATTTCTGACCTAGTCCCCGGATAATGCTTTCTGCAAATGCTTGAAACATAGCATCGCCCTCAGCAAGCTGATGAAACAATAAAATTGATAGTCGCTGCTGTTGTAATGCAAAAGATCCTCTAAAGGGGACACACCAAAAGTCGAAGCCGTCATCTCTCTGCGTATCGAAAGATCGACCTGAGCTCTCACGGCCCTCGTACTATAATTTATTCCCCAGACAGATATCATCTGTGGTATACTCACCTGTAAGACTGAATATTGGGATCTGGATACGGGAGTATATTCAAGTAGTGGGACACACGGATAAGTTCAAGTCTTTTAAAACATTAACATCATATCTCGGATCAATTGAACTTTGTGTGAAAATTTAAGTGGACAAATATACTGACAATCTAGGTGAATTGCTTAGATCTTAAAATGAAATGAAGCTTAATGGTGTTGGTGACTTGTCTCAGAAACTGATATGATCCTCTTACACAAACTCACAAAAATATTGTCTGTAAATATTTCTTTACTGCATTTCATTCTATTAAAAAATCCAAAAAGATTTTTAGTGTGTTTTAGCATAAAATTTTGAAAAATACAAAAAGATTTTCGACAACTGGTATTGAAAAGCTGATTTTCAAAGTTCCGAGTGCTAAACATGATGAGTATGATTTGAGGGGGAGTTTGTGTTTAGAACTGATTATTTTTGTTAAATCTTCAAGTAGTTCATCAGATTGAAAGATTATTTTGATTAGGTTTTTAGAGAAGAGTCTGAGTTAGTGAAAGTTTATATGTTTGAAATGTGTAAATTGTAAAATTTATGGTGAAGTAGAGTTTATGCAGGTTTAAAGTTTGAGAAGTGATGATCCTGAAAAGTCAAAGTTGTGAAAGTCAGACAACGATCCTGAAGCAGTTGATGCTGAAGAACTAAAGGAATGCCAGCACATTGCAAGGGGGAGTCTGTTGATGCTGATAGAAAGAGTAAAGCCCAGAGACTGATCAAGACTGAAGATATGAAGACACAGCATTGTTGTGACTCGATAGTCGACTCGTCAACATCTGAGGGGGAGTCTGTTGGTACACTACATCTGTCGACTTCGTCTTGTATCGAGTCTTAGACTAATTAGAATAGATCAGGGCACGTAGAACGAGAGAATGAGAGAGAGTTAGCAAGATTTCGCTTGAAGGAATGTGTATGTAAAGGATTTCGCTTGAAGCAGCTCAAGCGAAATCAACATGTTAAGATTTCGCTTGAGTCATGCTGAAGCGAAATCTCAATCTCTATATATAGGAGGTCAAGGTCAAGCGAAATCAGTAGTAACATTTGAGTGATTCCATACCGAAGTGCTGCCGGTGTGAGAACTGATTGTATTTGTGTTCAAATATCAATATAATCAGTGTTAAAGTGAAGATTCAGCTGTTTTATAGTCAAATACTTGTTTTCCGCACCTGTATTTGATAGAATTCCTCTGAACCGACTCGTTTAGGTCGCTATCCGATCCTACAAAGGAAACAAGCACTAGGCCTTGGTGTTGAAGATCTACAAGATCTCCTTGAACTTACACTGTGCAGGGATGAGGATGACTCAAGTTCCAAGGACTTTGAAGTGGAATTTAAAAGACAAGCTAAGGAACTTCTGATGAGAAAATAAAGATCCAGAATAATGAAAGGTTTTGGCATCATCTGTTCCAGGGGGAGATTGTTGGGATTGAACCCTACCAGAGGAACATATGATATAAAGCCAAAACCAGGTCACAACAGTGGATTCATAATAAATAGTAGTTTGCACTAGACTTTCCCCTTGAAAGTGATTTGAAACATCTGATGACCTCCAATCCACTGATTTGTACAACTGCTGACTTACAACTGCTGATCACACTAAAGTCTGATGAAGTACAAATCCCTGCTGCTCAATCTACTGCTATGGGTCAAGCACTGCTGGGTTAAAACAAGTACTGCTGGGTTCACATCAGTGGAAGGTTTCAGCAGCTGTTTAAACTTCTTTTATGTTATATATTGTAGTCAGCGGTTAGCATAAGCAATGTCTGTATTAGATCAGTTGTTAGAGTTTGTTAGTTTGTTAAACGTCACTTTCATGGTGACGTCAGCAAAGATGCTTCAGTGGTTTGACTGTGCCTATAAATGGAACAGTACCCTGTACTGTTTCATTTGATTGTCCGGGAGATTCCATCTCCTCCAATCCTTTCATCCTGTGCAATCAACCTTAGGGCATCTTGCTGAGGGGGAGTTTTAGTATGTAAGCAGTGCTGTAATTATTCTTGTACTTTAATCATTCAGCTCAATGAAAAGCATGTGGTTACTAAAACTATTTTTCTTTTGATTGTGTTTACAAAGTTTGTTTATTATTTCCGCTGCACCTTACATTGATTAATATCCATTCATTTATTCAAATTATAACAAACAAACACAATCATGAGACCCTCCGATCCTAACACAATCAATCCTACGGTACGGTAGCAGACCTACCGAAATCACCCCCTGTAACCTAGCATACTCATTCGACCCCACAGCAAACTGTAATAACGGGCTGTCTTGTATCTGTGTGCTCTACCCATGCGGAACACCCTCCGACCTATACTATATCTGTCGTGTGTCGGAATCGGGTGGCGGCTGCTGTGCCTTACTAGTACCCCTCGACCGTGTATGCGGTCCTCTTTTCCTACCTTGCACCAGCTAACGAACCTTCACCTGACATCCTGTAAAAATAGTTCAATAAAGCACAAAACAAGGAAGATCGTTAGTAATCACAAACAATTTTTGTTATTTTTGGGTTTTTTAATTTTTTTTTTATTTTTAAGAATTTTTCTGATTTTTTTATCATTTTTTTAGAAATAAAAAATATATGGAAACAGCCGTATATCATTTCATTCGCTACCGAAATTCATAAACAAAGTGAACTTGAGCGACGTTTGCAAAACATTGTTAATTTAAACCGAACCTCGCCCGAATGGAGATCGAGTACGGGTGAGTGGTTATTAATTTTAAATAAGCAAAATGAAGCATAAAGACACTAATGTGACTCAAAAACGACTCAAAAGACACTACGGACAATATACTAGACACGAACTAGACTCGAGCTAAACTAGTCTCAGTATACAAAACTTAGTAACGCTACCTCCTCCCGGCACTTTAGTTGCCCTCAATTAAATCCAAGTGCCGTAAATAAACCAAAGTTTAGTGTCAAACCATACCAAGTTCAAATCTTTAGTGTGAAAGTAACGGAAACGGGTCAAAATTCGATTGAAAATCATATTTTCATAGTAAAAACTTTCAACTCGTATCCCCACACTAGACATCGAACCATACCCGAACCAATTCAGCCGCAAAACATAAGTAATGACACCCATAAAGCCCCTTATAACCTGTACACAGCCTAAACAAACCAAACTATGGAATCCGAGCTTCATAATATAAAACTTTAGGTGTCAAAAGTATAATTCAGCTCAAAAAGTTTGTTTCTTTATTCACATGGTTGTGGCAGAAACTAAATTCAGCTTTTAAAATTCCAATTTTAAGACAGTAGCCAACCAACCCTACGTACTAACCTTCTGTTAGACTAAATCAAACACTAACCCAAAACCAATCTTAAAAATTTCCTTTAAAACACCAACCCAAGCCACTGAACATAAGCAAACAAATTCAATAGAGCCTTTCGAAACCTATATTCAACTTCACTATCCAAACCATCCCAGCCATAAACATCAGCAATCACAGAATCATGAAAATTACAGCCCAGCCCAACCCAGCCTGTAGGAAGCAAATGCACACTAACCCGAGCCTCCCGCAACCAAGAACCATCCTAAAACGACTAACACACTGGATATAAACCTGACCCGTGACGGAAGCAAGTAACTTAACCAACAAAACTGAAATAACAGACTCAATATACAGAGTAGATTGCAGTAAAACATACCTGGCAGTCGACTTAGGCAGAAAATCTAGAAGAAATCGGCTATAAACTTGAAACCCACTTCGACTCTTGTGTGAAATCGTATGAGAAGTGAACTTTTTGGGGTGGATTGATGATAATTATGGTGAGGGGTGAAGATTTTAGGAAGATGATGGTGAATGATGGTGGGAATCGGTGGTTAACAGTGAGGTATGATGGTGGTTAGTGGTTTTTAGTGGTCGCCGTCGAGAGAGAAGAAGAAGACTTAGGTCAAAGTTGTGAAGAGTTTGGGGATTAAATGCTGCTAACTCGTCTCGTAGCCCTCTCGCGGGCCGCGAATAGGAACCATGTATGGTTCGCGCCCCACGACCGAGTAAGGTGATCAGATTATTAATAATTCCTGGCAGGCCGCGAAAGATAATAGATGGTGGGTCGCACCCCGCCAGAACGTAACGTTAACAGAAAGATTTGATGTCGGCAGCTGTAGAAACCTTGGAAGAATTTTTGTTTTGTTTCAAATCTTTACCAAACCTTTTTCCAAACTTTTCGAACTCGAAAACGTACCTGAAACGCTATTTCTTTGTCGATGTTTCCTGCGTGAAGGTGATGTTTTCCTACAAAAACTTACGACACAAAAAACACAAGACGCAAGCTACGAAAATAAACACTAGCGACTCTAAAGACACGACACGATAACCACTATTAAATATACAAACTCTACACTTGATTTTTCACTCAAGAACCTAAACGGTGGTGAAAGGGGGAACTTCGAGCGGAGTTACTGCCGTCTCGGTTAGATCAATGGGCCCTCCTAGGTAGTGTTTCAATCTATTGTTGTTTACCTTCCATGTGCCTCCGTCGGCTTCATCTAACAACTCTACCGTACCATATGGAAATACCTCTTTAACCACATAAGGTCCCGTCCACTTCGACTTCAACTTCCCACCGTACAACTTCAACCTCGAATTGTGCAATAATACCTTATCACCGGCCCGAAACTCCTTCAATCCCTTCAACTTTCGATCGTGTAATGCCTTCGTTTTCTCTTTAATGCTCCAAGAACGTTCATACGTGGCGTCCCTAAGGGCCTCTAACTCATGGATTTGGAAATATCGCCTCCTAGCCGCTTCGGTCATGTCTAAATTCATGGTTTTAAGAGCCCAAAGCTCTCGATGCTCTAACTCAACCGGAAGATGGCAAACCTTGCCATAGCCGATCATAAAAGGCATGGTCCCTAGAGGTGTTTTATAAGTAGTTCGAAACGCCCACAATGCATCGTCAAGCTTGTCGGACCAATCTTTTCTACCACTCCCAACCGTTTTCTCTAATATTCTCTTCACTCCCCGATTTGCATTCTCAACTTGACCACTAGTTTGGGGGTGGTAGGCGGTGGAAAAATGATGAGTGACTCCATAGCGTGCTAATGCCTTCTCCATGACGGCATTACAAAAATGAGCGCCACAGTCACTTATAATAGCTCGAGGAGTACCGAATCGCGTGAATAGCTTCTTTAAGGATCTCACTACCACTCGGGCATCATTAGTGGGCAAAGCTTGAGCCTTAACCCACTTTGAAACATAGTCGATCGCCACAAGGATGTACCTATCCCCGCTAGACACCAGGAAAGGCCCCATGAAGTCGATGCCCCACACATCGAAGATTTCAAGAATTTGGATTGGATTTTGGGGCATCTCGTCCTTGGATGAGATATTGCCAGTACGTTGGCAACGATCACAAGTCCTAACAAACTCTAACGCGTCCTTAACTACCGACGACCAATAATAACCACAATCGAAAACTTTTTGAGCGGTCACGTGTGGACCGTTGTGACCTCCCGTCAAGCCCTCATGAACATGCCTAATAATATTCAACCCCTCCTCTCTACTCACACACCTCCTAAGAATCATATCGGCTCCTACCCTAAAGAGAAACGGGTCATCCCAAATAAACTTCCTAGCATCTCGGAGCAACTTCTTCTTCTCTTGAGTGGTTATACCCTTCAACACCACTCCATGCTCAACGTAGTTTGCCAAATCCGTAAACCATGGCATACCCTCTTTCTCCACCGCAACTAACACAACTGATTCATGAGGGAATCTATCACCTATCGCCTCCTCACGAATCTCCCCTCTCTCCGGATACTCTAATCATGAGAGATGATCGACTGCTACGTTCTCTGCCCCCTTTTATCCTTAATTTCTATATCGAATTCGGAGAGCAAAAGAATCCATCGAATGAGACAGGGCTTAGCGTCTTTCTTTTGGAAGAGATAACGCAAAGCCGCATGATTGGTAAAAACAATGGTTTTAGAGAGCACGAGATGTGAACGGAATTTATCGAAGGCGAACACTACGGCTAAAAGCTCCTTTTCTGTGGTGGTATAATTCTCTTGGGCGTCATTAAGTGTTTTGCTCGCATGATAGATCGGATGGAAGTGATTCTAACGTCGTTGCCCTAAAACCGCCCCTACCGCGTAATTGCTCGCATCACACATGAGCTCAAAGGGTAAGCTCCAATCGGGCGAGACAAGAATGGGGGCACTCATAAGCTTCTATTTCAAAAACTCGAACGCTTTAAGACATTCCTCGTCGAAGACGAATGGAATGTCCTTCTCAAGAAGACGGGTCATGGGTCGGGTAATTTTGGAAAAATCTTTTATAAAGCTCCTATAGAAACCCGTTTGACCTAGGAAACTACGGATGGATTGCACACTCGTCGGTGGAGGTAACCTACTAATAGTGTCTATCTTAGCTCGATCTACCTCAATACCCTCTTTAGAAATCTTATGTCCTAACACAATCCCCTCTGTAACCATGAAGTGACACTTTTCCCAATTAAGCATCAACTTCGTCTCAATACACCTCTTCATCATCTACCCAAGATTCACTAAGCACTGATCAAACGAGTCGCCGTAAACCGAAAAATCATCCATAAACACCTCCATGAAGCTCTCAATCATATCCTGGAAAATAGCGACCATGCATCGCTGAAAAGTCACTGGGGCGTTACATAATCCAAACGGCATGCGTCGGTACGCGTACGTGCCATATAGACATGTAAAGGTCGTCTTCTCTTGATCCTTTGGTGCGATGGGAATCTGGAAGTAACCAGAAAACCCGTCGAGGAAGCAATAGAATTGTTGTCCTGCGAGACGCTTTAGCATTTGATCGATGAACGAGAGTGGGAAATGATCTTTTCGGGTGGCATCGTTTAGACGTCGGTAATCGATACACTGTCGCAACCCCCGCCCCCTTATCTGTCCCGAGAACGGGCGGCCGCGAACTTAGTGTTGGTGGTATCGATGTTTATCATTTTGGCAGCGGAATTTACATCAGGACCGTAGTTAGGAAATGTTTTATCAGAGTAAACACCACACTTTTATAATATTAAACATATTGGGATAAAAACCAAGTTTTCATTACAAACTGATTTATAGAGATAAACTCTATTTTATTTAATAAAACATCTTCTTTTATTTAGGTAACTTTTATAGCCACATTTTTTTTCTCAAACAAAATATTTATGTGATATCATTCCACACGAAAAAGGGCAATTACAAAGCAATGGCAGGTAGTCGGGCAACAAGTTGCGCCGCCACCCCCTTTTGAATAGAAAAACCAATTCTACTAAATACAAAGTTTGAAACCTTTAGCGACGAAGAATTACTATTAACGACTTTTTGAACCCGATTCAAAAGTCGCACAGCGTCAGGAGCGAGACCACCAAAGGTATCAAACGCAAACGGGACAAACACATGTTGATTTTCCAGGCAGGCTTTCTCATGTTTTGCCACTTTGCTCGCCTCTGCCTTGAGCACCGCTTGCCCTACGACAAAGCCCTTGTCCTTGAGCCCGACAAAGGGGAGACTCCAGTTAGATCTACACAGGCGTGTTTCCCCCCTCCCATCCAAACACAAGGATGTCCGCCGGGCGTAAAGTGGACCTCCCCTCTAAGGGGTCAGTCAGGAAATTTACTGGAGCCTCCTTTTTGGCAGAGATCCCGGCCCGCTTAAGAACATCACCCAATCATGCCGATATTTAAACCCTGGTAGCTCTTTACAGTGGATCGCATGCTCGCCGAAAGAATCCAAACACGCTTTGCGGCATACTGGACATGGCTCGTCAACTGGGAACAAAGGAATCATCAGTCGGTATCTAAGGATAGCACGGTATTCCACAGCCGACATGTGTTGCCCCAAGCCTTCAATAGGTGCGACAGACAAAAAATCCTAAGCATGTGGGGCACGTAGACATTCAAACACAGCTCTTTGCCGAGGGAATAAAACAAACTTCTCTTCAAACCTCTTGAAAATTCTCCATATAAGGCATTCGCCAGAATTTTCTGGGATTTAGGAGGGGCAGTGTCTTTATTGTAGAAACTGCCAATATCAAGGTCGGGAAGAGAACTATGCAAAAGGTCCAACGCACTCCTGTAATCAGAGTCTAAAACATCCCCACCACATTCTCAGAGTATGTGGTCTTGTAAACCCCAAGATTGGGCCCTGGAAGCCACGAAAGCATATGAAGAGGTATCCTAGGCTGTACAAATCCCTAAGCCTCCAAACCGAGTCGGGAGCGAAGCCAACCTCCACTGGAGATCTCCAAAAAAAGGCACATTATCCAAGCCTTCAGTGCTGTCCAGTTGGCTTCTAGTTGGCTCTCACATTTTGTTACCTGAAACGCGTTTAAAAACTTTTTATCAGTGGGAAATACTGGTGAGTGAATCCCAGTTTAATCAAGAAGATTTTTATCAATTAACACAGTATTGAGAGCGATTACAATGTTTATATCTACACAATTACTCATTCAGTACTTGTCACTCGACCGTATCTGTGGCTATGGTCATATCACACATTGGCTAACATGTTGTCCAATTGTGAAGGTTATCAAGTAATCTATACAAAACCCCATAATACTGGCAGTAATTGAAGAATTACAAAGACTCAATCACTGCTTAATCGCATTGTAAAATATTTAAGGTTTTGTAAAAACAGTTTACAAAAAGGAGATTACTCACATTGCTGTTTTAGATTTCTTCTAAGGTTTCTTGGTGATTATCTGTAATTTACACAAATGCACACGTGTTAGTATAATAACCCATTATTTATATTAACGATACCCTCCCCGAGACGGCATTCCAACGAATACGTCGGGCAGAACCACGACAGCCGTTACGGAACCCTGGATCAATCGGGCAGCGTATCTAATACGTAACCGGGGTTATAATACTTACAACGGAGCAGAACTTCGTTATTTAGGGGGATATTATACCCGAGAATTATGCCTACTATAAGAAATTCGAGAGAGAAAGTCGAGAAATGAACGATTTGACTAAAGGCCAGATGCCTGCTATTTATAGGGCTGTAATTCGAGTTTCTCGCGGCCCGCGTAAGGTGAGACCAGGGTCTACGCGGCCCGCCTAGTAGGGGT
The DNA here is from genome assembly GCA_030545235.1 of Helianthus tuberosus. Taxonomy (NCBI): domain Eukaryota; kingdom Viridiplantae; phylum Streptophyta; class Magnoliopsida; order Asterales; family Asteraceae; genus Helianthus; species Helianthus tuberosus. Next base: position 66,108,482 of record CM060363.1, read on the forward strand.
CTACGGCTTAGCTTTGACTGGTCATCACAACTAGCTCCGACACGATCGTGACACATGGCACGCTAGGGTTTCGCCCTGACTCATTGCTGTCGCGGCCCTCGTAAGCAGTAGCCAAAGGCTACGCGGTCCGCGAGCGACATAAAAACTTTGTTTTTAATTAATTTTTAATAAAATAGAGGTTTTCGGGGTCCGTTTTCGCATACGGGGTGTATTTTAGGACATATTGGGGTATTTTAAAATATATTAGGGTGTCAAAAAATATTTTGGAGGGTTGTTATATACACACTCGCCAACCCGTGACCGTACGCGATGGGATGCGTCCATTCTTCTCATTCATGACAACTGTCATCCCTCCTTTCTTAGGGACAACCTGAGTAGGACTCACCCTTGAGGAATCAGAAATCAGGTATATCAACCCGGCATCCAGCAACTTCAACACCTCCTTTTTCACTACTTCTTGCATGTTCGGGTTGAGGCGTGTTTGAGGTTGCACTACCGGCTTGTAGACATCCTCCATAAGAATGTGTTGAGTGCAAAATGTGGGGCTTATCCCCTTTATGTCAGACAACCTCCATGCAATGGCCTCTTTGTGTTCTTTCAACACATCTATCAACCTCTCCTTCTCCTCCTCCTCCTCCGTCAATTTAGATGAAAAAATGATGGGCAAACTCGAACCCTCTCCTAGAAACGCGTACTCTAGATGGGAAGGAAGGACCTTAAGCTCTAACTCGAATGGAGTATCTACGGGTCGACTCTCACTCTCCTCCCTAACCTCGCAAAGCTCTAATATCTCGGGAACCCACAGTGGGTCCTCCTCTTCAACTACCTCTTCGGCTTCAACCTCAACCTCCTCCTCAACTACACATTCGCTCACTAGATCGACACCACTAATGTACTCTAGACACTGATCAACGCACGAGATGAATGAATCTAGAAAGTAAACCGAATGACAAGGACCGCTATCCTCATCTCTACCACTAGGATGTCGCATAGATCTATCAGTCTCGAATGTGACATTCTCATCACCCGCACGAAGAGTAATCTTACCGTCAAAGACATCGATGATGGCCTTTGCGGTATGTAGCAATGGACAACCAAAAATGATGGGCACTCTCTCGTTAGCCTCCATGTCAAGAATAACGAAATCAATAGGGAACACAAACCTATCAACCTTCACTAAGAGATTCTCTACGACTCCACGAGGATACTTGACCGAATGGTCGGCCAAGGACAATGACATATGTGTGGGAGTGAGCTCTCCTAAACCTAACCTCTCGTAAAGTGAAAACGGCATCAGACTGATGTTAGCACCCAAATCAGCAAGTACGTAAGCGGGAGCAACAACACCCCCAAAGAGACATGGAATGGTGAAGACACCAGGGTCGGTGAGTTTTTCTGGTAGTTTATTCAAGACAACCGCATAACACACCCCCCTGGTCAGTGGAATTTTTGAGATCTCCCCTAGCTTGTCCTCTCGTTTAAGAAGATCTTTCAAAAACTTGGCATATTTAGGCATCTGCTAGAGAGCCTCAATGAATGGAATATTGATTTTAAGCTGTGTGAACATGTCAAGGAAATTCCCGTATTCCTTAGCATACTTTTGTTGCTTAAGGCGGGCAGGATAGGGTATGCATGAATGATCGATAAGTGGAGATGGCCTAACCTCTTCCGGTCTCTTTTCTATCCTACTCTCAACCTAAGGCTCCTGGTTTGGTTGGTACTTGCTAGGCCTAGCCTATTTTGCACCCTCACCGGAGCCTCCATCTCTATCTCCTTATCTACCTCCTCATCATCCTCGACCCTAACTCTCTCTCACTACCTCTCCTAACGATCTACCACTCCTAGTAGTGATAACCTTCATTTGGCCATTCGGGTTTTGGTGGGTATTAGCTGAGAATTGACCGGAAGGCCTTTCTTGCAATTGACGATTGATGTCACCAACTTGCCTTTGAAGGTCCAAGAAGTTCGAGTGATTGTTCTTAAGGAATGTGGCATGCTCCTCTAGGGTTCTTTGGGTTTCCTGGTCCTTAACTAGAATTTGGGACAACATAGCTTTAATCTCATCTAGACCACTACCCAAGTCTTGGTTGTTTGAACCTTGACTGTTTGACCCCCCACTATTGAACTGACCTCCTGAACCTGAACCTGAACTACCAAACTGACCCTGCTGTTTCGAACCCCCACTAGAATAATAACCCTGCCCCCTGTTTTAATTTGAACCTGATTGGAAACCATGGGGGTTACCGGAAGAACGGAAATTATTATTATTTCGCCAATTAGGATTATAATTATTATTATTATTATTAAACGCATTGGGGCCTCGGGTCTGACCTGAGATAAACTCGACCTACTCAAGGGTGAGCGTGGGACAATCTATAGTATCGTGACCTCCCCTACATACCTCATATCTTTCTAACTTTGCCTTCAACTCACTCATCTCCTTGGTGAACTTTCTGTCAAGATTTTTGACTGCAGCAACTACCGTAGTATCCATGCTAACATGGTGTACTCCTCGACCGGCCGAGGAAGTACTAGACACAGGAATGGAAGTCCTGGTGGTAGCGCGATGGTCAATATCAGTATGCGCGAAACTCTCGAAAAGATCATTGCATTCAGTCACTGATTTCTTTCCCATAACGTGGCCTCCTAATGAAGTGTCAAATCGGGCTCGACCCTCGGGAGTAAGGCCGTTGTAGAATTTCTATACAAATGCCCAATCTGACAGATCGTGCTGAGAACAACATGAGAGTAGGGTTTGGAATCTCTCCCAGACTAGGTGGTAGGGCTCATCAGGCTCCATTCGGAACGAATGGATCTGATCGCGAAGTCGAGATGCTTTGGCAGGTGGGAAGTACTTAGCTAGGAAAGCAACTTGAAGGCCCGCCATGGTAGTATAAGTGCCTGCTAGCTGCGAATCAAGCCAGGTGGCTGCGCGGCCCGCAAGCGAGAACGGGAAGACCTGAAGGTATCGAGCAACAAGGTTAACACCTTCGATGGAGAAGGTGCTGCATAGGCGAGTAAGGCGGTTTATGTGAGCGGGCACGTCCTCATTATCACGACCATGGAATTGACATGAATTGGTAATGGCGGTCATGATGTAGGATGGGATTTGCCAGGACCTATCATTAGCTATTTCGGGAAGGGTGATGGGCGAAGTCGCACCGGTGAAACCGGCGGTGGAGCGCTGGTGAACAATCTGATTTGCATCCATTTAGACTGCGGGTGGCAGACTCGGAGGACGGGTGGGTGGTGGGGAATTATGGAGTGATGACTTTGGAATGAAGTCGGAGGCTGGTGGTTTAGATTGGAGAGTAGAGTCAGAAGGGGCGAGGTATGAAGAATAAGAACTAACCTGTGACGAAGAAGACGAGAATGAAGACTTGATCGTAAGCGGATTAGGCGGAGGTCCCTGCGAACGCGTATGGGGCATCCACTGCAACACCGAAAGCAAACAAGTGAGAAGACTCTAATAAACGACTCGAAAAAATATAAAAGACACTAAAATATATTTTCTGATTTTTTTTATTTTTTTATTAGACTCCTACGACTCAAACAAACGAAAAAATAGCACGTATGATGTCAAACAAGTCCAAACAAAGTAATTAACGCAAACGGCACCAAAACTTGATGTGCTAAAAGTAGTTTAATTAAAATAACTAAAATTACCCTAAATCTAGACTCAAAGTAATACTCTAGACTCTCTAAAACTCGACTAAACTACTAACTGGCAAGTGAACCGATCGACTCCAGTAAAGCTCAGTAAGTCCGGATATCGAACCCATGAGACTCGATTAAATTATGCTAAGACTCTATCTAGACTAAGACCGACACGAAATTAACTAATTGTTTATTTGATTGGGGGGGGGGGGTTACTGAAAACAAAATCCTAAAATTGCACTTAAAATTAAACTAATTAACTAAATTAACTAGACGCGAATTCGGACGACGGTTTTAACTCAGTGGTGATTAAGACTACCTAGGTTTAGAATCCCTCTTGTTATCGAAAGGCTTTCTATCAGATACTAATGTGATTTGGAACCGGGATCTTTAAGAGAAACCGAACAGGACCCCCGACCCTTCTCAGGAAAACACCTATGGACCTCTACAAGGCTGTTAAGACTACCAGTTTACTAAAATCCCTCTCGGTTATCTAGGTTCTAAGAAAGTGCCCTAAAGTGACTAACTACCTCTCGGCGGAAAGTCTAAGGCGACTATTGGGTTCAATTTGGTTTAATAAACAAGTATTGGCAAGGGAACTAAAATGCGTTTTTCTCAAAACCCAATCCTAGAAATTTACCAAACTCGACCTATTAATAACCTAATACTTCTCAGATTTTAAGTTAGTAGAATAAATATGCCTAATTAATTCCTGAATACCGTTTTTATGGTTTATTGGCCAATTCACCACAAGATTACCCGAAACCCGCTAAGACCCGCATAATCAACACAAGTTTATTATTTGAAAGATATTTAACAAAACTCATGTAAAACGAATAAACAATCAAGAATCAAGCATAGATACGCACACACACCAAATTGAATAATCAAAGTTGTTTAGGCTCCCGGAGTGGGATCACTCAGGCGGTTGTGCACCATCCCCCCTACTTTCTTAAAACAATCCAAGTAAACATTAATATCGATAAAAATCCAATGTTTAACATAAGTTCATCATAAACCTAGGTAGTTTTAGGCGTTTAGCCGAAAATTATAACGAATAAAGTCTCAATAAACATGTTTAAAACTGAATTCATTAAGCAAGAATCAAAAACAAAGGAAACAAGAGAAAGAACGTGAAGATAGAACCCGGATTCTTCACTTGCAACGCTTCAATACACCTACCGGATGATTCCAAAGCCTTTAAGAACTCCAAAACCTTGCAAACAACCTCTGAATTGCGCCTAAGATCTCCAAATTTCGTGAATCATGCGGCTGTGAATGTTAGAATGATTATATAGTTTTTGAAAACCTCTAGCCGTTGCTGATTATGGAAGTCGGTGTGCAATTTTACGCTTTCGCGTCCCGCGAGAACTATAGACATGTGAGTCGCAGGCCGCGACCGAGTTGTAATTCGAAAACCCCTTTAAACCTCTCTCGCACCCCGCGAGAGAGATGGGACTGTGGGTCGTGCCCCGCCAGAAGGTATAAACTGCAGAATTTTGTTTTCGTTTCGACTTTTGACTTTCCGATTTCATCCCGGTGCTTGGTATCTTCATATTTTAGCTCTTTTCCTGCACTTTTCAGCTACTTTATTAACCAAGACCTGCAAAACATGAATCTAATCAAAGTATGCACATTCTATGGAAAATCAACATTAAAACTAACAAAATCTGTACAAACTTTACAAGATAATTCTATGTATTTTGCAATACATCAATGGGACACATGGCGCGCGATATTATCAAGGTGGAGGGTTTTTTTTTGGTCTTTTTATCTTCCCGTTTTTCATTTTTCGTGTGTCACAATAGAGCTTTTTTTAGCGTATAAGATTTGTTTGGCGTTTATTTATATTCAATAACTATCTGCCGTTTTACTGGTCTTTCTTAGATATGTCTCGTTCAATTAATTGTTCTTGTGTCACATAGATAACAATTTGTCATTTATGGCTTTCCCAAATTCAATAAAATAAATTTAATTATTCTAACATCTTTGGCGTCCATGGTGTTACCAAAATCATTATATACATTTAATAATTCAAATTATACATTTTTTTGGCGTTTTTTAGATTTTACCAGTTGAAATAATCCCATATATCTGATAAATGTAATTTTTTTGGCGTTCATGGTGTTCTTAATAATTCATTAATAATTCTAAAGATTACAATAAGACCACATCAAAACAAACTAATAGCCTTCTGTGTATGGGATTACATCAGAGATGTACCCATCGTTTTGTTCATCGCTTTCTTCAGATTCATCATCATATTTTGCATTGGCATATAACGCCATTATGTCGTCTCGTCTTTTCTACAGCCTATACTTAAATATCATAACAACCCTGGATCTTGCATCGTTGGAAGGTGCTAAATCACAGAGTTGTTCAAGAAGATGTAGTCTCTTGGTCTTCAGCATTTCTTCCATCGGCAATGAATATTCAAACCTGTGTTGATAAGACACTTTAACCGTTCTTTTTTTTTCATCCAAACTCCAACTGCTAACTGTTGGTAGAGGAGTATCGTCAATATCATCATTATCATCATCATCTTCTGCAGGAATTTTTCTCTCCAATCTTCTTATTACCTTTCGAGTTCTTTCACAATCGTTGGCCATTGGAACCCCAAGGGCCAGAATATCCCTCTGAACCCCTTCCTCCATGTTAAGTACGACCTTGATTGTCTTGATTTTCACCCTTCTCCTATCAGAGAACTTTTGGACGAAACGTTTCTCCGACCCATCAAACCTCCATGCAATATGCAATAACTGGAGCCATTTTTTTTAGTTTTTTTTGGAATTTTAGTCAAGATGTGGCGTGTTAGAGAATATGTGGAGTGTTAAATTTTGTTTACCTGTTCTACTTATATAATGATTTTTTTTTGCCGCCATGTAGAATGCAGTCCTATAAAGTCAGGTAATTATGGCATTTTTGAAAAGAAAAATAAATTCAAGTACCAATGTAGTGGGTTTTAATTATAATGTTAGTAATAAATTTTCTGTCGCTTCAGTTTACTGTTCGTTTCAGCTTCATCTGTTTTATGGCTGTAACACGTCCCAAAAAAAAATGCTTGTAAAACCTCAAGATGCCACAAATTTCTTTTAAAATTGTAGAGTTTGGCGTATGTGGCATCTTGGCGTTTTACAGGTTATTTTTTAGAGAAACAATGTATTCTTTTTATTGTAAAATTAGAAAACAAACCACAGAAAGAAAAAAATAGAAGCGAAAAAAATAAATTTAAAATCCTAATCGAATTTCTATTCCAAATCTTCATTGTCACCAGTCTCTTTCTTCTTTGAAACTACAAGAACCATCACAAATATATGGCGTTATTTTTTGGAACACAAAATGACATGAGTTTTTTGTTTGGACTTCATCTTTATCTTCATCCCACTCTTCAGGGCCATCCGTCTCTTCATGCCATTCAAATATTCATCAAGAACAAAGCACAGAAAATGACATATATCTGTCATCAGTCTCTTTTTCTTGAAGATTTGCCCATCTCATACAGCAAAATGTTATTGAGTTACACCCCTCAGCTAACAATCCATTCGGTGAAACTTCACGTAGAACAATATTGATTATCCAAGAAACGATGTTTGCCATTTTTTAATTTTTAACTTTTTGGTGTTTTACAGTGAGTGGTTTTGGGGGAACCATGGCATTTGTTTTTTGGTTTAATGAATGGAAGATGCTGACACTTTCCTGTTTATAGGAAGTCTTTAGCGTGTAGTTTAGGCGAGATATTATTAATAAGTGCAATTAATAAAATATCCGTCATTTTTCGGTTACTGTTTGTATTTCCTATTTTGCTCAACTTTATCTGTTAAGTCTGTAACACGTCCCATTTTTAATGGCGTTCATATTTGATGGCTTTTTATTTAGATGGCGTTTTGTATTTAGTTGGCGTTTTATATTTAATGGCGTTTTATGGGAGAAATGATGTTTTACCCTTTTCACCCTTAATGAAGCACGTTCCAAGTAATAAAATTGATGTTATTTACGAAAACGCCACCACGCCAATCTTGTCCATAGATTGTTTTGATCTGACGATCCATAATCGTTCTCACTGTTCTCACACTTTTCACCGTTTTCCCTAAATCCTGACCATATATATATAGAGTGGGAGTTGGCTACAAAGTCCATTTTTCCTACAAAGTGTAAAAAGTAATAAAACACCATCATGTCAACCATAAAACACACTCAAACCCACAAATAACAAAGTCAAGATTGTTAAAACCCCATATTTGTGGGTTTTGTGTTGTGTTTTGGATGCTAAGGCTTTGATTAGCGAATGACTAGCATTAGTGTGTTTTATGTTGATTGATGTGTGCAAAATGTAACATATAAATTACATCAAATGAGACATAAAATTAATCTTTTTTTAGTACTAATGTTGGAAAAAGTGTGTTTTTGTCTTCCTTTTGAATATACAGGACTAAATGAGCTTAAACGGACAAAAGGAACAAATATACAGCCAAAACCAACATACATACAAAGAAAAGGAATAAACATGACATGGTCGACCCCTCGGCAGCATCCCCAAAGCAAAAGCAAAAACAAAGAAACAGAAGATTGACCACAGGGCGGTGCCTAGCCGAGCACGAGGGCGTGGTCAGGAGCCTGCAGAAAAGACAAACCTGTAGAAGCTTCTATGCCCACCACGGGGGCGTGCCCAGCTCAGCACGGGGCGTGGTCAACGCGAAGATATGCAGAATCTTGCAAAATCTTAATAGTACAGATACGATGTTGACCACGGGGTCATGCCCACTGGACACGGGTTCGTGTGGGACCCTCTGTTGATACTTGCATTTAATGAAGGAAGAGAAAAGGCTGGCCACGGGGGTGTGCCCGTTGAACACGGGGCCGTGGCCAGAGCTCTGTGCAGGCTATAAATAGGGGTGCTTGGCTCACTTCAAAGGCATCCCTTGGCAAACCACTACTCTCCCACTTTGCCACCACTCCACCACCACCACTACAACACCAACACCCACCACCATCATCCATCATCCATCTTTAGAGTGTGTAGTAGTCTCGGGATCCAAGGTTGATCATAAGGGTTCTTGCCAATCAATGGCCATGTTTGGTTAAGCCTCTTACATCACAACTTGTGAAGACAAGTCTTTTATGTATTACTTTTGATTTTTAATCTTTCGGCACTTTTTATTTGGTTTTTTATTAATGACTTTAATAAATAGTTTCTTATGTTGAAGGTGAATTCTTCCTATCATTTTTTCGTGATGTCTTGGCGTTACTTTATTGTCTATATAAATAAAAGATTGCATCATTCATGTTTTTACAGTCTATATAAAAGCATGTTGACTACCTGGTCGGGGGTTAGGGGAATGGTTTGGTAAGGTTCTTGCCTTGTTCAGTGTAAAGATCCTGCAAGGACATGGTTCAAGCTTACTAGGACCTCCTTCAATACCCACTGGTATTGGATGGCGGGGGTGCGAATAGCTTGAACCCCTCATATGTAAACTACTATTAAAACATTAAACCGGCTTCCTGGGATTGTATCCTTGCTGACTCAAACCACTTAGCCGAGGGTAACGTCACCTTCAAAAGAGAGGCGTACCACTTTTCGCATTAATAACTTAATTAATTATCTTTCAATATTCCGACCCTTTGGGATTGTATCCCTGCTGACTCAAACCACTGGGTTGACGGTAACGCCACCTTCAAAAGAGGGGCCCACCACTATAACTAAGATAATCTCTTAAAAAGTCCGAAAGTATGAAAATCATCAAAGGATACATTAAAGGCGAGTCGGATCCAAGTGATTCATCTTGTCCATCTATTTTTATTTTATTTATTTCTGCATTTTTAGTTTTTATTTTTTTATGTTTCAAAACTTTTCTAAAAAAAAATTAGATTGATTAGACATTGAGGATAAACCGGTACTAAAAGCTCTTGTGTCCTTGGACGACCTCGGTATCTAACCAACGCTATACAACGCTATCGATGGGTGCACTTGCCCAAGTGTGTGTTTAATGTTAGTAGAATATCGTGTTTTATAAATTTAAAACTTGATTAATGCGTAAAATGGGCTCAAAATTTCAATAAAATCATATCACGCTTCACACACGCCAAGTTTTTGGCACCACTGCTGGGGACACAAGGATTTTAAGAAAGTTTAAAATCAACGGCCTAATTATTTTTACTTATTTTTCTGTTTTTTAAAGGATTTTTCTTAAATTTTTCAGTTTCTGCAGACTTCAGCATGGGTCGTGCTTAGCTAAACACGGGGCCGTGTCCATCTATTTTTACTTATTTTTCTGTTTTTTAAAGGATTTTTCTTAAATTTTTCAGTTTCTGCAGACTTCAGCATGGGCCGTGCTCAGCTAAACACGGGGCAGTGTCCATCTTTGTTACTTGCAATCCTGTTTTAAGTCAGACAGTAGCTGACCACGGGGCCGTGCCCACTGAACACGCCCCCGTGTCCAACCTCCAGCTGCTGAAAACAGAACCGTAAGATTCCGACGGTTGGTAATTTCTGACAAAAATATGAGTGATATTGATTATTTTTACTTTCGCTCCTCTTACGGTGAGTCGTGTCAAATATGTGGTGGATTCCATAAGGATTTAGAATGTTACTTTCTAAATTTCACTACCCACTATTTAGACCCATCGTTTTCCTGTAACCTTAAGATGGGCGAAAGTAAAAACGATCACTATCTCTCGCCCGAATGCCCTCAACCATCTCTTTTAGATGACATAACTCCTGAAGAATTATGTCAACTCGAAGAAATAATTCCTCTAAAATTAAAAGAATTAGAGCTTGAGATGGAAACAAGTTATTCATCACAAGACAACGGTCAAGGAGACTTATTGGGGTTCACATTCGGATTCTACCAACATCGACGATACCGAAAGCACCTCAAACTCTTGTGAAAATTTGAGCGATAGTCGTCCCTGTGTCGATTGTACCGTGAAGGACTCTCCATCGGTCCCCACCGATGCGCTCATAGACCTGAGCGATTCGACATACACCTTCTTTAACAAGATCCCGGATAAGGGGAATAAAGGTTGGTTTCGCCCACTGGTATTTCGTTTAGGTTTTACCCTTTCCGATAATCTCTTGCGTTCTTATCTAAATCAAAAGCAATTAAGGTACCTTAGGCACTTCGGTGTTGTTCCCTCCAGTAAGGAACTGTCCGATCCAAATAAAATCCTTAAAATAAGACGAAACTTCATAAAACACTCTAGCCACGGGGCCGTGTCCAGGTCAACACGCCCCGTGCCCACCTCAAAATTGACCATGGGGTCATGCCCAGGCCAACACGCCCCGTGTTCAGAATACGGACAAAATGTGTCAGAGTCTTGTCCGACCACGGGGCCGTGTCCAGCCGACACGGGGCCATGGTTAGCGTGCTGTCGTTTTCTATAAAGTCAACATTATTCCTATATATTTGGACCCATTCCAAAGACCAAGATTTGCTGGGATCTTCAAACATACCTTAAAAGGTATATTCCAAAGAAGGTTTCTCAACAACCATTTTGTCTTTGCCACTTTCATCTCTTACCTTCTTCTCTAAAACTCCTCAACCTCCACTAAAGCTTGAAACTTCCATGGCTTCAAGCTTTATTGTGATATTTGCTAGGTTTTTAACCAAGAAATTTTATTAAAAATAAGTTTTACAACACTGTTTTAAGTTATTTTTGCTCAAAAATGTCTCAAAATTCAGGAAAATAATTTAAAACAATGAGATTCCTTGATTCAAAAATCTGCAGAATGGTGACCACGGGGCCGTGCCCAGCGGGCACGGGGCCGTAGCCGGAGTTACAGTTTAATTTTAAAATTTTCGACTTGTTTTCTTAGAATGTCGAGCCAAAATAACGAAACATCTTCCGCTCACTCAAGAAACAGTCGCAGGGAGAGAAGGCCATCGATAGAAGCTACCCTTGTCCGGTACGTGTGCGCGCTAAGGGAAGCACTCGATGAGATGATATCAGTGGAAGAGGTTCTCATTGACCGTATCAACTATTTAACGGTGGGGCTGGAGAATAGCTTTCAAGAGATCAACCTTTTGCACCTAAGGTTGAACATTCTTGCAATGCCACCTATGGAACCAATATTCCCACAAGAAGATTGGTACTTGGCGCAAGAAGTTGTCAATCCAACCGGATTGAATGACATTCCCCCGGAACCTCCTCAAGACGCATTACATGAGGTTCCGGTAGATGTCGCACCTCCCCCACATGAGGTTGTGGACAATGAGCCCGTCTTCCTTCTCCCTCGGGAGATAGAGGAGTGGCTCAATGATGTGTAAAGAACACCCTCCGGGAAGAAGTTCTAAGAGCCTTATTCAACCGGAAAAATCATTTTTCGGGTTTTTGTTATTTTTATCATGAAAACATCTAGTTTAGAACTTCTTTATGGTTTAAAATTTCTTGCATTCTAGGACCTACTTATTTATCTTAATTTCTAGTTTGTACTTTTTAGGAACTACATATCTCGCACTTTTAAGTGAATGATGGTTTAAATTATCAAATGGTGATTGGATGATGTTATAATAGTTTAATAAACAAGGAAAAATGGAGGTTACCAAGGGAACATTAAAACCACACCCCATGCATGAAAACAGAGCTTCCCGACAACTTTTCCAGCCTTACAGCAAGTTCATCACGGGGTCGTGCTCAGCCCAACACGCCCCGTGCCCAGGCTCTACAGAAAGTTGTCCAGTTCAGGTAACTGGCCACGGGGCCGTGCTCACTGAACACGCCCCTTGGCCAGCCTTCTATTTAAATCTGTTACTGGCAATCTGACCACAGGGTCGTGCCCGGACCAACACGAGGTCGTGGCCAGACGCCGAGTAACATAAAAAAAATTTCGACACCTTTTTACACATTCAATCAACCTAAAAACTTATTTTTGGGACACATTGAGAACAATATGTAATTTAAGTGTGGGGGGATGCTAAAATCTTGAATCTCGCAAGTCCTAATAACAAGCCTTACACAAAACTCTATTGGAACCGCTAATCACCCCAAACTTTTTCAAACTTTTTCATTTTTTTACTTGTCTTGGTTTAATTTGGGAATAACAAGTTCTAAAAAGGTTATATTTTTACAAATTTACAACTGATAGTGTCGTGATAAAAAGAACCAAATAAGAAAATTATGAAAAGGAATGACAAATCTAATTAAAATTTGATTATATATACTTAATCACATTATAAACTCATTCCCACAACAAGTGAGTTTTGAGCCTTCATTGAGCATACAAGCATATATCTTTAAACTAAATGTTCATTTTTCGTTTCTTGTGTGAATAGCCGCTTGGTTCTTACGACTCTAGAACTTGCCACGATGATACTTTCCCGGTCCTTACCAACTTGAACCCAAGTAAGTAAATGATAGAGGCATTAGGATTAACCCATTTTCCTTTCAACACCATTATTTTTCATTTTTTTCATCTACCCAAAATCCCCCTAGTTAACCCCTTTGAGACTAAACCTTTTCATTTCAAAAACCCACAAAACAAACACCCTTTACCCACCAAAACCTTTTTCCTTTTCAATCCCTTTGTTTTAATAAAAAGCTCGGTTATCGCGTGACGTATCCTATCAAAAAAAAAAGTGAAAGTCTTCCAATAAACAAACAAGTTCCTCAAAGAAACTTTGTTTGAATACGTTTAGTGTGAATAAAAGTCACAAAAACAAAAAGTTTTACGACGACCGACGCTTTTTACGCTTTTCGCCATTTTCACTAACCACAAACCAAAACCACATACCCTTAGCCCAAGCCTAACCCTTCTCCAAGTCCTCTTGATATTTACAAAGGTTTTTAGTTAAAAAGGATGAGGATTGATCGCTTGGCAAGCATATGGTAGAAGTAAGTTCCACGCCGGTCTCGAGTATTTCACAAAAATACATCTTCGGTTGAGTGTTGCGTGATCTCCCGTGAGGTATGTGAACTTGTATATAAATGGAATTTTAAAGAGGCATGTTATGCCCAAATAAGTAATTTCTCTTATAAAATGTTCTTAATAAATCATGACAAATAGGATTGTAAATAAAATAAAAATAAAAGATCTTGGATTCCCGACACTCAAGATGAGCCCAAAACTTCTCCTCTACCTCTTTCTGTTTGGGTGTGTAAGCCACATATAAAAGAGTTTTGCTTGAGGACAAGCAAAGATTCAAGTGTGAGGGTATTTGATGTGTGCAAAATGTAACATATAAATTACATCAAATGAGGCATAAAACTAACCCTTTTTGGTACTAATGTTGGAAAAAGTGTGTTTTTGTCTTCCTTTTGAATTTACAGGACCAAATGAGCTTAAACGAACAAAAGGAACAAATATACAGCCAAAACCAACATACATACAAAGAAAAGGAATAAACGTGACATGCCCGACCCCTCGGCAGCATCCCGAAAGCAAAAACAAAGAAACAGAAGACTGACCATGGGGTCGTGCCTAGCCGAGCACGAGGGTGTGGTCAGGAGCCTGCAGAAAAGACAAACCTGTAGAAGCTTCTATGCCCACCATGGGGGCGTGCCCAGCTCAGCACGGGGCGTGGTCAACGCAAATATATGCAGAATCTTGCAAAATCTTTATAGTACAGATACGATGCTGACCACGGGGCCGTGCCCACTGCAGACGGGGTCGTGTGGGACCCTCTACTGACACTTGCATTTAATGAAGGAAGAGAAAAGGCTGGCCACAGGGGCGTGCCCGCTGAACACGGGGCCATGGCCAGCGCTCTGTGCAGGCTATAAATAGGGGTGCTTGGCTCACTTCAAAGGCATCCCTTGGAAAACAACTACTCTCCCACTTTGCCACCACTACAACACCAACACCCACCACCATCATCGATCATCCATCTTTAGAGTGTGTTGTAGTCTCGGGATCCAAGATTGATCGTAAGGGTTCTTGCCAATCAAAGGCCATGTTTGGTTAAGGCTCTTACATCACTTGGTGAAGACAAGTCTTTTATGTATTACTTTTTATTTTTAATCTTTCAGCACTTTTTATTTGGTTTTGTATTAATGACTTTAATAACTAGTTTCTTTTGTTGAAGGTGAATTCTTCTTATCATATTTCCGTGGTGTCTTAGCGTTACTTTATTGTCTATATCACGTAAAAGATTGCATCATTCATGTTTTTACGGTCTACATAAAAGCATGTTGACTACCTGGTCGGGGGTTAGGGGAATGGTTTGGTAAGGTTCTTGCCTTGTTCAGTGTATAGATCCTGCAAGGACCTGGTTCAAGCTTACTAGGACCTCCTTCAATACCCACTGGTATTGGATGGCGGGGGTGCGGTCAGCTTGAACCCCTCATATGTAAACTACTATAATACATTAAACCGGCTTCTTGGGATTGTATCCTTGCTGACTCAAACTACTTAGCCGAGGATAACATCACCTTCAAAAGAGGGGCCTACCACTTTTCGCATTAATAACTAAATTAATTATCTTTCAATAATCCGACCCTTTGAGATTGTATCCCTGCTGACTCGACCACTGGGTTGAGGGTAACGTCACCTACAAAAGAGAGGCCTACTACTATAACTAAGATTATCTCTTAAAAAGTCCGAAAGTACGAAAATCATCAAAGGGTACATTAAAGGCGAGTCGGATCCAAGTGATTCATCTTGTCTATCTGTTTTTATTTTATTTATATCTGCATTTTTTGTTTTTATTTTTTTATGTTTCAAAACTTTTCTCAAAAAAAAATTAGATTGATTAGACGTTGAGGATAAACTGGTACTAAAAGCTCGTGTGTCCTTGGACGACCTCGGTATCTTACCAACGCTATACTACACTCACGATGGGTGCACTTGCCCAAGTGTGTGTTTAGTGTTAGTAGAGTATCGTGTTTTATTAACTTAAAACTTGATTAATGCGTAAAATGGGCTCAAAATATCAATAAAATCATATCACGCTTCGCACACACCATTGATTATCTTG
Source organism: Helianthus tuberosus (assembly GCA_030545235.1). Taxonomy (NCBI): domain Eukaryota; kingdom Viridiplantae; phylum Streptophyta; class Magnoliopsida; order Asterales; family Asteraceae; genus Helianthus; species Helianthus tuberosus. The sequence continues at coordinate 66,124,048 of CM060363.1, forward strand.
TTGTGTTTTATATTCATAGTTCTACAATGGAGTGTTTGAAGTTTTTATGGACTGTTAGAGTTTGGATATTGTGTTTTGGTGATCTTCACTCTGTTATTTATGGGTGTTGAGTGTGTTTTATGACTGAAATTGTGATGTTTTATGACTTTGTGAGAACCGAAAGAACAACTTTACAACCATTAGATCTTCAACATGGATGGATGAGATTAAAAGTAGTTAAAATTAATATTAAATACTTTTTGTCTTATTTTAATATTTTAATACAAAAGGGCAGTTTAGTAAATTTACTCTTTTTTGTCTTTTTGTATTATTATTTTTTATTACTTTTTTGTATTGTTATATTAGTTGTTTTTTTAAACAGAATTTTTTTTATTAAAAGCCATTTTAAATTCAGATTTTTTAACAAAACAATTTTATTTTTCGCGCCGTCTTTGCGCGCCAATTTTGCACGCCGTTTTTACGCCCCGTTTACGCCCAATTTTTTTACGCCTCGTTTTTTACGCGCCGTTTTTTACGTGCCGTATTTTACGACCCGTTTTTTTTACAAAAAATTTTTTTACGGTTTACGGGATAAAATTATTTACCTCAAATTTTTACATTTTACGTTTTGCCGGATTAATTTTTTTACATAAAAGTTTACGTTTTACGTTAAAAAGTTTTACGTTTTACGTTTTACAGTTTACATAAAAAAAGTTTTACGTTTTACATGAAAATGTTTTACGTTTTGCGGAATTAATATTTTTTACGTATAAGTTTACGTTTTATGTTATACGTTGTACGTTTAAAATTTATATAAAAAAAGTTTTACGTTTTACGTTTTAAAGGAAAATGTTTTACGTTTTACAATTTACGTAAAGTTTTACGTTTTATAATTTACGTAAAGTTTTACGTTTTACGAGATAAAAATTTTTACGTAAAATTTTACGTTTTACGTTTTAAGTTTTACATTTTACGTTTTACGTTAAATTTTTAAAGTTTCGCGTTTTATGTTTTACATTAAAATTTTTACGTAAAGTTTTACGATTTACAATTTACATAAAAAAGTTTTACGATTTACTTTTTTTTACATTCAAATTTACTTTTTTACAATTTACATCATCACTGCCCAAGCCAACAGATCAAAACCCACATAATTGTAGTTATCACAAAAATACCACAAAATCAAGAACACAAATCAACAGAATCAAAGAAAGCTAATCAACCCCCAACATACCAAAATACCAACAGAATCGAAGAACCCCAAACCCACATAATCGCCGTCAAACAGAATCAAAGAACCCCAAACCCAATCAACCCCTAACATACCAAAATACCTACAGAATTAAAGAACCTCAATCAACCCCCAACATACCAAAAAACCAATAGAATTAAATACCAACATAATCAAAGAACCTCCGACATCGACGACACCACCACTCACACAGCCACCACCTCCAACACTACAGCCGCCAACACCGTCGGGCCACCCCTAAAACTGCCACCACCTCTACCCACCACCCAATCACCGGCACTACCGACATCAACGACACAACACCTTCAATCATCGGCACCACCGTCATCGACGACACCACCGGAAAATCAGATGATGAAGAGAGAGAACCGCGGTGGTTTTATATATATGTGTGTGTGTGTGTGTAGATCAATGACCAGGATTTGATGATGAAATACACTAGTGTATTTTACGATTTGATGATGAAATCCTAGCCATTCACGTGGGTAAATCAATAGCCAAGATTTGTTCACTCAGTTCACAAATACACTACTATTCACTCTAGAACCCCACCCTATATATATATATATATGGGACCGCTAAAATGAGAACCACCTCCAGTTGTAAGAACCGTGAGAACTTTTTGATCCGGGGCGAGTTGGACCAAATTTTTTTTTCCTAAACGTAGATGCATGTATTATAAACACATTTGTAAAAAAAAAATTCAAAAAAAAATGTCGTGTGTGTAGTTTTGAACACCACAAGTTTGTGTTTACGGGTACCGTAAATTTTAAATAAAATTTACGGGTCCCGTAAACGCAAACTTTGGGTGCTCAAAACTACACACCCGACATTTTTTTTTACAAATGTGTTTATAATACATGCATCTACGTTTATGAAAAAAAAATTTGGTCCACCTCGCCCCGTACGGTGTAGTTCTCAAGGTTCTTACAACTGGAGGTGGTTCTCATTTTAGCGGTCCCATATATATATATATATATATATATATATATATATATATATATATATAGGGGATGGTTCAAATGAAAACCACTTTTATTGTGAAAACTCGAAAACTAACTAAAAAAAGGCTAAAAAACACACAAATTTTTTTTTTCAATTTTTTTTATAAAAATCGCTGGTTTTTATATATAAAAAAAACTTTTTTTCAAAAAAAAAAAAAAAATTTTTGTAGTACACATGTGTAATAATATACATCTGTAGTACACATACACATATGTAGTATTACACATGTGCACTACACAAAAATTATTATTATTTTTTTTTTGAAAATTTTTTTATATAGAAAAAGCTGCGAAAATTGAGTTGCAAAAAAAAAAAATTTGGTATGTTTTTTTGGCTTTTTTTAATTAGTTTTCGAGTTTTCACAATAACTAGTGGTTTTCATTTGAACCTTCCCCTATATATATATATAGATTGTTTTTAAAGTTTAAAACCTATATGTTTTCTAAGAGTAAAATGCACGGATAGTCCCTGTGGTTTTGTAAAATAACACCTATAGTCCACAACTTTTGGAAATTACATTGGTGCTCCCTATGGTTTGACAGTATGTTACTCGGATAGTCCTTGGAATGGATATCCGTTAGTTTTCTCCGTTAAATCTATGTAAAATGACCAACATGCCCTTAGTAGTATTGAATTAAAATACTAAAATAGATGTATTAAAATGAAAGGTGGGACCCTCTACCCCTTTTTTCTTTGCAAAGCAACCCCGAAAACGAACCTTCCTTGCAAACAGACCCGATGATAATTTGAAAGTGCTTACGTTTATAATAAATAACATATTACTTCATGTGGATTGATGAAATACTTAAATAATACATACCTGCATACGTTTATCAATCGGAATAACGCCGAAGATTTGAGTCTTTTCAGGTTCCGACAATCGATCGTTAGCGGTGGTTTCATCTAATTGCCATCTGAACGACAGGGTGAACGACATCTGAATCGACGACAGTTGCAGATTCCTTTGAAGCATTTGTTAGGCCCTAAAGTGTGAGACTGACGCATCAAATTAATACAACGAGCTATAGTTACGAACTGGGCTTTACCGAGTTAGTTTATGTTAGGTTTTGGACCTTTATAGGTCACTTGGGCCAAGCTTTAGGCCATGTGGGCCAAGCAGGCCCAAGGGGAGCCCATGTAGGGAATTGGGCTTGAGTAAGTATAAAAACAAGTTTCTAACTTGTTTTTAGGTTGGAACTTCATAGTTACAAAATTCCTCTAGAGTTAGAGAGAGAGGCGATTGGTTGTGAGCTTGTACCAGACGATTTTGCTATTTCATAGTAATAGAATCGTGTGCAAGTTTAAAGGTTATTTCGGTGTTCTTGTTCCTTTTGTTTTGATTTCTTGAATCACCCATTGTTTGGATTCCGCACAATCAATTGGGTTGTTTGATATCATTGAAAGATCCGGTATACAGGACTTACAAGTGGTATCAGAGCCAAAGAACTTGTTTCTAGGCTCGGTGTGATATCAAAGATTCAAGATTTTTGAAGAAATTTTTGAAAATCATCAAGAACATTCATCGTGTTCTTCGCGTTCTTCACTGTGTTCATCCGGTTTTGATTAGAAAATATCCATTTTTGGTTATTTGATCTGTTTTGCAAACTGTTAATTGATAAACGATATTTTCGAAATTTTTGAAGGATTCACTAAAATCTTTCCAAAAGTCTTCTAAATCCCAAAATTTTCGTGAGTTATTGTTTGACTTTTAAAAGGTTGTGTTTTGAAAACAATTATTATAATTTTCAAATTTTTAAATCCAACACAGTAACTTCACGGTTTCGAATTATCTGTTTCCATCTTCATCTAACTGGTTTCGAGTCATCACTCATCACGGTTTCGACTTGTCTGTCCACGGTTTCGAGTTGTCATCCAGCTTTCTCGGTTTCGAGTCCCATCATTTCTGAGGTCTCGAGTTATCATCTCAGCTGATTTCGACATCATCTCTTGAGGTTTTGAGTCACCACATACACACGTTTCCGATCCGACTCGCAACCATCATCAGTTTCGGCTCATCCTGTTTGGTTTCGACTCGCAACCATCATCAGTCTCGACTCAATTAATATCCGGTCTCGAGTCATCAATTCCTGACGGTCTCGACTCATCACCTCACGGTCTCGACTCTTCACCTCAAGGTCTCGACTCATCAACTTTCACAGTCTCGAGTCGCAACCACGGTTCCGAGTCGCAACCGAGATCTCGAGTCATCTCGTTTTGTTTTCGAGTCGCAATCATCAAAGGTCTCGAGTCACTGTTCTCGTGTCGCAACAACCTCGGTTTCGAGTCGACACACCATTCCTATCTCCGGTCATCTTCTTCATCATCTCCGTTCATCTTCATCGGACATCATCATCATCATCGGCCATTATCTACACCACCACCTCCGTTCACCATCGTCATCACGTGTTCTCCGTTCAACATCTCCGTTCACCCTTAGCATCTCCGATCACCTTCTCCGTTTGTCTCCACCTGCAACTTTCTGCTACACATCACAACCATTAACAACCACTGCAGTCACGATCATCGTCTACACCATACTTCCGATCACCATTCACTATCTCCGTTAACATCATCATCATCGTTCATCATCTCATCGTCATCGATCATCATCATCCCCGGCGACGGTGTTGTTAGAAAAGAGTTGACGGCTGAACATTTGGTAGGGTTCGGTGTGTTGTTTGAACGAAGAAGACGACAGACGTTATATATTTGTCGTTTAGGTTTTTATTATAATAATAATTATCATTTTGTAATCATTACATAATCATAATAATTAATTATAATATATTAATATATTAATAATAATAATAAGTATAACTTAATAAAAAAAAACAAAAAAAAAAAAATTTGTTTTGGCTTGTGATAAAATTTGACAGGTTTTTGAGGTGCGGTTTAAAAAGCGGGTTCATTCGACTGCTGAGTGTTTGAGTTAGCAAGTGCACGGGTTCTCGTTTGGTTTGTGTTTTGAGGAAAAGAACAAAAGTATCAACCACCCACTGAAATTATGGCATTTGTGTTTCACAAACCTGTGGCTCAAGAAATTACTCGTGAAGAGATACTTTCTGTTTTCTGCACTCCTGAGTGTAGAGAAAGGGTTGAAGCTTATAGAATACACAACGCTGAGCTAATTCAAGATTATCAAGATATAAAAAATAAAAACTTTACTTTATCAAAGAACGAAAAACTTTATAAAGAAAAGATTGAAGTTCAGCGAAAAGACATCGTCAAACTCAAGGATGATGTAAGTGTGAAATCATCTCAACTCTTATATGTTCAGGAGAAACTGATGTATGTAAAATGCAACATATAAATTACATCAAATGAGGCATAAAACTAACCCTTTTTAAGTACTAATATTGGAAAAAGAGTGTTTTTGTCTTCCTTTTGTATTTTCAGGATTAAATGAGCTCAAAAACGCAAAAGAAGCAAAAAGACAGCTAAATCCAACATAAATACAAGAAAAGGAATATTAGTGGACTGCCCGACCCCTCAACGGCACCTTCCAAAGCAAAGTAGAGAAATCAGAAGACTGAACACGCCCCGTGCTCAGCCAGCACGGGGCCGTGCCCAAGAAGCAGCAGAAAAGACAAACCTATAGAAGCTTCTATTGCCCACCACGGGCCGTGCTCAGCGGACACGGGGGCGTGTCGAAAGTACAGCAGGCGCATTTATTGTAATTGAGAATTACAATTAATGAGGAGAGAGATTGTCAGACGGACACGGGGCCGTGCCCAGCGGACACGGGGCCGTGCCCAGCTCTCTGTTCAGCCTATAAATAGGAGTGCTTGGATTCATTTCATCTCATCCCTTGGCACACCACCTCTCTCACACTTCATCCACCACCCACCACCATCACAACACCATCATCCACCACCATCATCCATTGTCCATCGTAGAGTGTGTGAGTCGTCTCGGGATCCAAGATTGATCGTAAGAGTTCTTTACAATCAAGGCCATGTTTGCCTAAGTCTCTTACATCACTTGGTGAAGACAAAGTGTCTAGTATAATACTTTTTATTTCTAATCTTTTGCACTTTTTATTTGGTTTTGTATTAATGACTTTAATAACTAGTTACTTATGTTGAAGGTGATCTTTCCTTATCGTTTGTCCGTGGTGTCTTGGCATTATTTTACTGTCTATATAAAATAAAGGATTTTCACCATTCATATCTCCACGGTCTATATGGAGATATGTTGGCTACCTGGTCGGGGGTTAAGGGAACGGTTTGGTAAAGGTCTTGCCATTGTTCAGCGTTTAGAGGTCCTGCAATGGACCTGGGTCAAATTTAGTAGGACCTCCTTCAATACTTCACGGTATTGGATGGCGGGGGTCCAAACTCTTTGATCCCCTCATAAGTTAACTACTATTAATACTATAACCCGGCTATTTAGGACTGTATCCCTGCTGACTCAGACTACTTAGCCGAGGGTAACGTCACCGCCAAAAGCGGGGCCTACCACAATACTGCATTAATAACTTAATTCATTATCTTCCAATAATCCACCCTTTTAGGATTGTATCCCTGCTGACTCAAACTACTGGGGTGAGGGTAACGTCACCTTCAAAAGAGGGGCCTACTACAATAACTAAGATAATCTCTTAATTATGTGCAAAAGTGCGGAAATAATCAAAGGTTATACTAGATACGAGTCGGAACCAAGTGATTCATCTTGTCTATCTGTTTTTTCTTTTATTTTTATTTTCAGCATTTTAGTTAGTTTTTAATTTTTTTTAGTTTAAAACATTTTTTCTAAACTTTTATTTTGGTTAGACGTTGAGGATAAACCGGTACTAAAAGCTCTTGTGTCCTTGGACGACCTCGGTATCTTACCAACGCTATACTACACTCAACGATGGGTGCACTTGCCCATATGTGTGTTTAGTGTTAGTGAAATATCGTGTTTTATAAATTTAAAACTTGGCTAAAATAAGTGTTAAAAAGGGCTTAAAATATACACCTAAAATAAGTAACACTTCGCACGCATCAAGTTTTTGGCGCCGTTGCCGGGGACACAAGGATTTTAAGAAAGTTAGGAATCAACGGCCTAATCATTTTTATTTTTTTTTAGGTTTTTTCTTAGTTTTTCAGCTTCTGCAGAGCTCAACACGGGCCGTGCGCGCTGAACACGCCCCCGTGCTCAATCATTGGAACTGGCAATCCTGTTTTACATCAGACAGTAAGCTGAACACGGGGCCGTGCCCATTCAACACGCCCCCGTGCCCAAGTTTCAGTTACTGAAAACAGAACCGTTAGATCCCAGCGGTTGGTAATTTCTGACATAAACATGAGTGATAGTAATTATTTTTACTTTCGGCACTCTTATGGTACGTGGTGTCAATTATGTGGTGGCGAACATGAAGAAGTAAAATGCTACTTCCTAAATTATAGGCCCCACTACATGGACCCACCAACTTCTCACAACCTTAAGAGGGGCGAAAGTAAAAATAAGCACTATTTCTCCCTCGAATGCGCCCAGCCAGATATTCTAGGGGAAATGCTCCTTGACGAGTTATTTCAACTAGAAAAGCTAATTCTGAAATGGTTAGAAGAGCTTGGGAAGGATTTTATTGATCCACCCCAAGACGATACCCATGAAGAAATGTTGGAACCGCATTCCGACAACCTCGTTGCTCCCGAAAATACCTTCGTACCTAGCAAAGACTTGGACGATAGTCGTCCCTGTGTCGATTGTGCCGTGAAGGACTCTCCATCGACTTCGTTCGGTGCATACATAGACCTGAGCGATTCGGCATACACCTTCTTTAACAAGAGCCCGGGAAAGGGTTGGACTTGTCCACCTAGAATGAAAATAGGAATTACCCTCACCGACAACCTCTTGCGTTCTCGCCTTAGTCTAGGACAATTAAGGTATCTTAGGCACTTTGGGGTTGTTCCAACCAGTCAGGAGCCACCCGATACTAACAAGTGCCTTAAAAAACTAGACAACTTCATAAAACAGTCCCTAGACACGGGGCCGTGCCCAGCCAACACGCCCCCGTGTCCATCGAAAGATTCCATTCTGATCAGTACGTCAGAATACGGACAAACTGTGTCAGAACTCCACCTGCACACGGGGCCGTGTCCACTGAACACGGGGCCGTGTCCAGGATGCTGTCGTTTTCTATAAATGCAGCCAAGAATTCTGCACATTTGGACCAACTTGGGACAGAGATTTGCAGGAATCTTCTCTTAAACTATCCTAGGTAAGTCTAAAAGAAGGTTCCAACAACCCATCTTGTCCTTTCCTCTTTTAGCCATTTCCTTCTTCTCCATCTTTCTCCAAGAGCTACCATTGAAAGTTTGGAATTCCTCCAACTCTATGGTAGGGATAAATGAGTTTTGTTCAAAGAATCTTGGTAAAAACATGTTATGAAACATTGTTTTAAGTTATTAGTAGCTAAAAAGGCCCCACAAGTTCAGAAAATAACTTAAAAATCCAAGTTTCCTTGTTCCGAAACTCTGCAGAAAGATGAACACGGGGCCGTGCTCAGTGAGCACGGGGCCGTGTCCGGTCACTGTTTCATTAAATAAACTATTTTTAGTTTATTTTTCGTAGGATGTCGAGTGAAAACAGCGAAACATCTTCTGTGCATTCGTCAAACAGCCGAAGAGGAAGAAGACCCTCCATTGAAGCTACACTTGTGCACTATGTGATAGCATTAAGGGAGGCTCTCGACGAAATGACTTCAGTAGAGGAGGTCCTAATCGACCGTATTAACGATCTTACGATGGGACTTGAAAGCAGCTTCCAAGAAATTAACCTCTTGCACCAGAGGTTAAATATTCTTGTAGCACCTCCAGTGGAACCAGTCCTTCCTCAACAGGATTGGAACCTGGCACTCGGAATCAACAACCCTACCGGGTGGGAAGACTTTCCGGCGGAACCTCCCGTGGAACACCAACAAGAGATCCCGGTGGAAGTTGAAACTCCTCAAACTAATGCCAATGAGCCTTCTTTTCTCCTTCCAAGGGAGGTGGAAGAATGGCTCGCCGACATTTGAGGAGAACCGCACGCGGAAGAAGGAGTTCAAAAAGGCCTTGGTTAACCAAGATTAATTACTTCTTGGAAATTTTGCTAATTAAAATAAAGTAAAGGCTAGGACTCCATGGTTTGTTATTTCTTTGTTTTATCTAGTTTAATTTAGGACTATGTAAGTTCTCTCTATGATGAAATGAAATGATGGTTTTAAGGTTTGGATGGTTTGTAATGAATAAAACACACTCATGGTGGTAAAGGATGAAAAGGGGAACGAGAAAAATGAACCCATGCACAAGAACAAGGCAACCCGACAATTTCAGAAGGTTCAACACGGGCCGTGCCCAACCAACACGGCCCCGTGCTGAGCACCCTGCAGAAAACGCCCAGTTCAGGTAACTGGACACGGGCCGTGTTCACCCAACACGCCCCCGTGTCCAGGCTTCTGTTTCTCTTGTTTTAATTCTGTTACTGGCACTTGAACACGGGGCCGTGCCCGGACAACACGGGGCCGTGTTCAGTGCCCAGTAACACAAATTTTTGCTTTTTAAACACTATTTTACACATCTAATCAACCTAAAAATTTATTTTTGGGACACATTGAGGACAATGTGTAATTTAAGTGTGGGGGGGATGCTAAAACCTTGAATTTTGCAAGTCCTAAATACAAGCCTTACACAAAACTCTATTGGAACCGCTAATCACCCCAAATTTTTTTCAAAAATTTCATTTTTTTTACTTGTCTAGGTTTAACTCGGAAAATTCAAGTTCTCAAAAAGGTTATATTTTTACAAATTTACAACCGATAGCGTAGTGATAAAAAGAACCAACATAAGAAAATTATGAAAAGGCATAGCAAACTTATTTAAAATTTGATTATATATACTTGATCACATAAAAACCCATTCCCACAAAAGTGAGTTTTGAGCCTTTATTGAGCACACAATTACATATCATTTGACTAAATGCTCATTTTTCGTTTCTTGTGTGAATAGCCGCTTGGTTCTTACGACTTTAGAACTTGCCATGACAATACATTCCCGGTCCTTATCAACTTAAACCCGAGTAAGTAAATGATAGAGGCATTAGGACTAACCTTTTTTATTTCTACACCATTATTTTTCTTTTTCTTTTACCACCTACCCAAAAATCCCCCTAGTTAGCCCCTTTGAGCCTAAACCTTTTCGTTTCATCACCCAAACAAAAACCCCTTTTACCCACCAAAACCTTTTTCATTTTTAACCCTTTATTTTAGTAACAAGTTCGGTTCTTCGTAAAAAAAAAAAAAAAGTGTGATAATGATGAAGCAAAAAGAAAATAAACAAACAAGTTAATCAAAAATAACTTAGTTTGAATAAAAGCTTCATCAAAATAAAAAGTTGCAAAAATACGAAAACTGACACTTGTTACGCTTTTAGCCCTTTTTTCTACTAACCACTAACCCAACCACCTACCTTTAACCCCAGCCTAACCCTTAACCCATAAAGTCCTCTTGATATCTACAAAGGTATAAAAGTTAAAAAGGAGGAGGATTGATTTCTTGGCAAGCCTATGGTAGGAATAAGTTCCATGCCGCTCTCGAGTGATTCACTAAAAATACACCTTCGGCCGAGTGTGAGTGATTTCCCCGTGAGGTATGTGAACTTGTATATAAATAGAATTTTAAAAAGGCATGTTATGCCCAAATAAGTAATTTCTTTTATGAAAAGTTCTAAATAAATCATTACGAATAGGAGTGTAAATAAATAAAAATAAAACCCAAAAAGATCTTGGAAATCCCGACACTCTACGACAAGCCCAAAACCTTCTCTTCTACCTATTCCATTTGGGAGTGTAAGCCACATATTAAAGAGTTTTGCTTGAGGACAAGCAAAAGTTCAAGTGTGGGGGTATTTGATGTATGTAAAATGCAACATATAAATTACATCAAATGAGGCATAAAACTAACCCTTTTTAAGTACTAATATTGGAAAAAGAGTGTTTTTGTCTTCCTTTTGTATTTTCAGGATTAAATGAGCTCAAAAACGCAAAAGAAGCAAAAAGACAGCTAAATCCAACATAAATACAAGAAAAGGAATATTAGTGGACTGCCCGACCCCTCAACGGCACCTTCCAAAGCAAAGTAGAGAAATCAGAAGACTGAACACGCCCCGTGCTCAGCCAGCACGGGGCCGTGCCCAAGAAGCAGCAGAAAAGACAAACCTATAGAAGCTTCTATTGCCCACCACGGGCCGTGCTCAGCGGACACGGGGGCGTGTCGAAAGTACAGCAGGCGCATTTATTGTAATTGAGAATTACAATTAATGAGGAGAGAGATTGTCAGACGGACACGGGGCCGTGCCCAGCGGACACGGGGCCGTGCCCAGCTCTCTGTTCAGCCTATAAATAGGAGTGCTTGGATTCATTTCATCTCATCCCTTGGCACACCACCTCTCTCACACTTCATCCACCACCCACCACCATCACAACACCATCATCCACCACCATCATCCATTGTCCATCGTAGAGTGTGTGAGTCGTCTCGGGATCCAAGATTGATCGTAAGAGTTCTTTACAATCAAGGCCATGTTTGCCTAAGTCTCTTACATCACTTGGTGAAGACAAAGTGTCTAGTATAATACTTTTTATTTCTAATCTTTTGCACTTTTTATTTGGTTTTGTATTAATGACTTTAATAACTAGTTACTTATGTTGAAGGTGATCTTTCCTTATCGTTTGTCCGTGGTGTCTTGGCATTATTTTACTGTCTATATAAAATAAAGGATTTTCACCATTCATATCTCCACGGTCTATATGGAGATATGTTGGCTACCTGGTCGGGGGTTAAGGGAACGGTTTGGTAAAGGTCTTGCCATTGTTCAGCGTTTAGAGGTCCTGCAATGGACCTGGGTCAAATTTAGTAGGACCTCCTTCAATACTTCACGGTATTGGATGGCGGGGGTCCAAACTCTTTGATCCCCTCATAAGTTAACTACTATTAATACTATAACCCGGCTATTTAGGACTGTATCCCTGCTGACTCAGACTACTTAGCCGAGGGTAACGTCACCGCCAAAAGCGGGGCCTACCACAATACTGCATTAATAACTTAATTCATTATCTTCCAATAATCCACCCTTTTAGGATTGTATCCCTGCTGACTCAAACTACTGGGGTGAGGGTAACGTCACCTTCAAAAGAGGGGCCTACTACAATAACTAAGATAATCTCTTAATTATGTGCAAAAGTGCGGAAATAATCAAAGGTTATACTAGATACGAGTCGGAACCAAGTGATTCATCTTGTCTATCTGTTTTTTCTTTTATTTTTATTTTCAGCATTTTAGTTAGTTTTTAATTTTTTTTAGTTTAAAACATTTTTTCTAAACTTTTATTTTGGTTAGACGTTGAGGATAAACCGGTACTAAAAGCTCTTGTGTCCTTGGACGACCTCGGTATCTTACCAACGCTATACTACACTCAACGATGGGTGCACTTGCCCATATGTGTGTTTAGTGTTAGTGAAATATCGTGTTTTATAAATTTAAAACTTGGCTAAAATAAGTGTTAAAAAGGGCTTAAAATATACACCTAAAATAAGTAACACTTCGCACTGTAACACCTCAGAAATTCGTGTTAAATAAATTAACGACACGTGTCATGTATGACAACAAGCGTTGTAAACCCGGACTTAATAACAATATTTTGGTAGGATTTAAAGATGGCGTTATGTTAATTTTACCTCTGAACGACCTCATATAAATCCCAAGACCAAATACTTATTATCGACATTTGATATAATCCGGTAAATGCCCACAATAATAGAATTCATGCACAAGAATGGAATTGATAATGCATGATGTGACTCCAATAATGAATTGAATGATAAACCGATGTTTTCGGATCTTGTATATGCAATCAAGTGAAATAATGGATGATGGTAGGGTATGTTACAGTATTAGACACTTATTGGAGGTCCCTTGTTGCCAAAACAAAGTCCCAAAGTCGTGCAAGTTGATGCCCTTTCAAAACTTCAACAAACAAACAAGTTGTGAGCCTGATGTCAGGCTTACGGACCGTAAGCTTGGGGACCTTACGGTCCGTAAGGCAACCCCCAGCAACAGAAAACAGGCAGCAGCCTGTTGTGCGCGAATATGACCCTCTAATCCGGTTTTTCTTGCATGTGCATGGCCCCTAGACATCCCTACACACTACTTACAAGTGTTGATCAATTGTGGATGGCCCTAGACTTGGTTGTCACTCTCTTGTGGTGCTTGATTCTTGTATATAAAGAAACCATTCATTCACAAACTTTTCACACATCATATTCAAGCATTCTGATTATTTGGGGAGCCTGCAAACTGATCAAGAGCCTTTCTATTCATTCATTAACCATCTAGTAAGTTGCCTAACCTTTCTAAATTAATTCTAGCTTAGTAATTAGCTTAAAAGTCAAACCGACGTAACTACGGTTTGACTTCGCGATTAATTAACGATAGCTCAGTCGTGTGTCGAATTAAAAGTACCGTTAGATAGGTAATTATATGGGTATTAAACCCTTATAAGGGCAAGTACCAAATCCAGACCTAACTAGGTCGTTTGTCGGGTCAAACGTTGACCGAAAAAGTCAACAGAATTACAAAATGCGATTTAATGCACGACTAGCAATCCGCGAGGCATGCAACCTGTTTTAAACTTAATATAACTTGGTAATAAGTATAAAAACTTGTCTACGCTTGCCCGACTCGACAAATTTCTGTTTAAACCCGGTTCGGAACCGAAAGGCGCAAAACTTTGACTTTTGCGTTGACTTCGGTTCTGACCCGTTTTAGTTGGAATTAGACATGCCTTAAAGTCTCATTAGGATTGGGTTACATGCTAGTATAAGTCTCTGTACTTGTTTCATTGATTATCCGATGCATGCACACGTTTCCGTTAATCGCTTAAATTGGACCATAACGCCCTTACGACCATACATCGAGAATTTTGAAAATGTGAAAGTACAATAATCTTAGTTACTGATTATTAAACATGTACGTAAATTTTCACGTCAATCGGAGGTCTAGATTAGGAGATATGCGCATTAGCGTAAATAATAAGCTTTTTATTAATTAAACGGCGCGATTAGCGCATAGCCTATCTAAACCCGATTTTCGGTACCAAAACTTTTACCCGCTGATGTTAAATAATATTTTAGGATTTTTGAAGATTTTTAATTATTTTTAGGCTGGTCTTAAGCTAGGCTTATCGCATTGATTCGGTTAATACCGAATATGCCCTTTTAAGCCATAAAACGAGTTTTACGAATCCGATTGATACCAATCCAATTGCCACTGATTTAAAATAATAAATATAGTATTTTGAACCTGTTTTGCTGATTAGAAAACTCAGATTGGTATTTAACCCGTACGTCGCTTAAAACGGCTTTATACGCGTATTAAACGCGTAGTTTAGTATTAAAACCATTTTGCCACGTAAGACTTAATACCATTAGACATAACCTGTTAAGTTAAGATGTTTTTCTGAGTTAATCAGACCCGTATCCCAGAAGTACTATAAATCCCTTTTATGGTCGTTAAAATGACCAAAATACCCCTACGGGGCATAATTAGGGAATAAACTCGTTATGGGCATTATGGAAGATATCATGATGATATCACAACATATTTAAAGCGTATTAACTTAGGAAACCTGTTCGCGACCCTTTCGGTTACCCGTTATGCATTATACGCGTTCGGTTCGGTTTATGTAACTAGTTTGCATAAACTAGCCGAAACGGGTCAAACGATATCATTTTTATCTCAAAATACAGAATGTGAATAGTAAACCCATATTAAACAAGTCCTCAAACTTGTCGGGTCTAAATCACATTCTATCCGGTCTTCGCTTAATCGTGCGTACGAACCGTATCATTAAAACTGACCGGTCTAAGCTTAAGCTTAATTAAAGGCCCGTTAGTATTCTAATAGGTTATATTAAACCTTCGTTCCAGATTAGAAGAACCAGTAAAAGCTATCTGCAATTTATTCGATAAAGGATTTATACTTGCAAAGGTAAATACTTTTAACTTATTTTCCCTATACGGGCTTGGGTTACGGTACATAGCGTACCGCTTGATCGAGCATCAAATCTTCCACGCTTAGTGGTTAATTGAATAATTTGATTGGCTCGTTTTAAACAGATGTGTTTACTTTACAGCCTTTGGGGGGTTAATGACCATGTCCCGGATATCCTCGGCATTATCTTACGAGATAGCCACGACCTGAGCACGGGGTGTAGGCGTACTCCCGTGTATAACTCACATAAGTGGTGTGTCTATTGATCTTTAACCCGGATACGTTCCGGGCTACTGAACGCATAAGTAACATGTAATTCGTTCACAAGATTATAATATTAAATAATTCTCCCAAGTTAAAAAGATTAATCTTGCCTCTGTGCATTTTAATCAAATTATAAAACATTTATGCCATGTGCATCCAAACCAATTTTTAAATCATTTTCCAAAATGAGTCAGTTGATTGTATTTACCAGTGTAAACTGACGTATTTTCCCAAAAAGACTAAATGCAGGTACTAAACGTAATTGGCTGGATTGTCTCCTTAGCATCAATAAAGAGTCTCGCAAGCTTAAGATGCCTGAAGTCTGTTGAACTATTGTTTCCATTTTATGTTCGATCCTTCTGTGGATAAACTTCCGAATATTGTGACAATTGATATTACAATATTAATTCGGTTGTATTATATATTTTCAATTGCTTCCGCTGTGCATATTAATATTGTGTTGTTTGACTATTATGTTGCCAACCATGACGTCACGATACTCCCCACCGGGCCCACCGGTGACACATGGAAATTCGGGGTGTGACAGGTTGGTATCAGAGCCAACACTGAGTGAATTAAACACTAGCCTTTTGTGTTTAATCTCAGTTACACAATTGCACAATCTAAACTTCTGAGTCTAGACTTAACATTGGAATAATCTTAATCCTAATATGGAAATTTTTGCTTCCAATTTTATTATTGTTGGATACGTCGCCAAGCGAGGAAGCTGAACGAGGGATTCTCCACACCCGGAGCCTTGAAATGCTGAGCTTCGTACAGCGACCAAGATGAGACGTGCAACCTAGGAGAGAGCATTCAGGAATTGAATGAAGAAGAAACTCCTTTGCTGAAAATCGTTTCCTCAATAGTCCTTATAAGGACATATTTATCTTTTAGTCCCTTCGCGGACAACACTATTCCTTTCAAGTCTCGCTTAGGGCAACTTTATACTTTTATTTTTATATAGTGGAATGATTAAGTTTAAACTTTCATTCTAAACAAGAATATTAAATAAATGGAAAATAACATTTCCTTTTACAAGATCTACCATTATAATAAAATGGCAAAAATCTAAAAAGGACAAGACCTAGCTTCGGGTCATATTAAGACCGGCCAAGATGGCAGTTCCTCAATTTAGATTCAGATCCTTATTAACATTTCAATTTAAAAATTGTTCTGCGTTAATTATAAATTAAGAATCTTAAGTGTGAAACCTAGCCTTCGGGTCAATTATAAGACCGGGCCAAGATGGTAAGACCTGTTAAAAAGATTCAAATCATTAATAAAGAATCTTAAGAGTGAAACCTAGCCTGAGTGTCATTATAAAGACCTGGCCAAGATGGTAAGACATGTTTAAAAGATTCGTATCCCAGTTAACATCTGAAAACATGTTAACACTCCCGGCAGATGTGATTCGTTAGAAATCACACACGTTATTAAGGATTCTTCAAAAGATTCCTAACCCAGTTTAATGATCTCTGAATCCTGGGTTTACATCATCAATTAAGATGATCATATTTTAACCATACGTGGTAATATAGTGCCTACGGGCCTTGCTCATTTCCACATGAGCCAAAATACAGTGGTAGCTATGACTCCCTGTCAGAAAAAGGTAATGAACTAGGTTCAAACCTCAAATGCTTTGATTCTCTGAAATCATAGCATATAAATTTATAAATGTCCTTGTGACTAAGCCTGTTGTGCTAATATATTTAAGGGCCTTGATTCTCTAAAATCATGGCTTATGGTTTAAAAAAAAAAATATTTTGTCCATGTGACCAGGCCATTGGGTGCCACTAATAAAACTGTTAATGTTTTATAATTAGGATAAATTATAATAGAAATCCTAAATAAATATGATTAATAAATTAACCAAATGTGGTCACTGCTTACCATGGTTAATGAATTCCCCTAAGGGGCAATTCCGTAATAAACATCCCTTAGAAGGGAAGTGCCTACGGGCTATAGTTGATGTCCTCTGAGACTAAAGACAGTGGTAGCCTATAGCTCCCTATCAGGAAAAGGTAATGAACTTTCATTCAAACCTTAATGCTGCGATTCTCTGAAATCATGGTTTATAAATTTAAACTTGTCTACGCGACTAGGCCATTTGTGCTATTATTAACTCGTAAATTAGGATTTATAATAAAAATCCTGAATAAAAAAAAATATCCTTCCTTCCCTGTCTGTATGCATTTTAAAAAGAATCTTAAAGGTGAAAACCTAGCCTACGCGGCCAAGATGGTGAAACCTACTCAAGGGATTCAGATCCTTGTTAACATCTAAGAACGTGTTAGCACCCTCGACAAATGTGATTCGAGAAAATCACAACAGTCATCCTTATATTGGATTCTTCCAATTCCCATATCTAGCCTAGTGATTTAGGAATCATGGCTTATATCATTCTATAAGATGATCATATTATAAACATCCGTTAGTGATGAAGTGCCTACGGGCTAAACTTGTTGTCCGATAAGACAACGACAGTGGTGGTCTTTGACCTCCTGTCTAAAATGTTGGACTATGTCCAAACATAATAGTTTATATGATCAATGCGATCATGACTAATATCATCTAATACGATGATCACATTATTTAACATCCTTTAGTGATGCTTTGCCTACGGGCTATAATATATTGTCCATTTGGGACATTGACATTGTTATCTTTATGATTCCTTGTTTGAGGTGGTGAGCTATGCTCAAGCCAAATAGTCAATATGATTAATAAAATAATGACTTATATCATCTAATACGATGAACCTATTATAAACATCCATTAGTGATGTTTCGCCTACGGGCCATATTATATTGTTCATTGTGACACAAACATTGTGATCTCTATGATCCCCTATTTAAGGTAGCAAGCTATGCTCAAGCCTAATAGTCTATATGATCAATGCGATCATGACTAAAATCATCAGTACGATGATTAAAATTTTAAACATCCCCAATGATGTTTTGCCTAAGGGCTATATTATACTGTTAAATTAAGACAAGGCAATTGTAATCTTTTGTGATTCTTTGCCCAAGGGGGTGAGCTACGCTCAAATCCCATAGTCCATGTGATCATTGCGATCCTGACTAGTATCATCAGTATGATGATCATAAATTCATAATATTGACATCCCTAGTGATGAAATGCCTACGGGCTATACTATACTCTATTTCCGATAAGACAAAACAGTGGTGATCTTTATGATCCCCTGTTCAAAATGGTGGGATTATACCCAAACCTAATAGTCAATATGATCGAGGTGATCATGACTAATATCATTAGATACTATAATTATATATAGACATACATTAGTGATGTTAATTGGTTTACCTTTCTGTTAAGTGAATCGCCTTTCAAGACGATGACAGTTGTAGTCTATGACTCCCTCTCCAAAGGTGAAGAACTATGTTCAAGCCTTAAAACTCCTGATCTAATAAGATTGCAGCCTATGAATTGATGTCATTGTGACAAATCCACAAGTTATATTTCAAGTCACCCATAACAAGCCTCCGTGCTATAATTCGTCGTTCGTGTCAAGTTAACATACTAAATGTTAACATCCCTGGTGACAGGCCTTAGTGCCATATCCTATAACGTCCTAGAGACAAGGCCGATTGTGCCGTATCTGAATGTCATTACGACAAGGCCTTCGTGCCATATGATTACTTATGTCCTTCATGACTAGACTTTATGCCATATCTTTCTATGTCCCTCGCGACAGGCTTCTACGCCATATATGTATATATATAACCAAAGTCATGTAAGGCTAGCCTTTGAGCTATTTATAATCCTCCTTGTGACAAAGACAATTGTGACATTATGGTCCCCTGTCAAGCAGGTATTGGACTCACTCCAAACCTTAAATGCCATTGATGGTCCTTTTGTGACCTAGGCTAAATATAATGGATATACATTCAAATAACATTCACTAGGAATGTTCAGAACAGAATAGCCCATACGGTTTATGAATGCCGTGGCTAATCTAAGTCGGGTCATCAGGATGATGACTAATAATTGTTAAATTTTGGTGTTTGGTACCAAGTTTCAAGTATGGAAAACTCGGATGAGGTAGACGACAGTTGCAATACTATTAAGGCGACGAAAGTTAATAAAGCTACAAACGTAAACCTCAATATTAATGGAGTTAATCTCCAAGCTGTGGTTGACACAGCAGTTGGAAGGACCAAAGCAGTGTGACATCTACAAAGGAACGGGTCATCATTTTCCCATGAATGTAGGGACACAAAGAATACAGTCTGTCACGGCTGTGGTGAGTAAGGCCGCATCAGAACTAGATACCATAAAGCTGTCAAAGAAGGTGCAGCTAAGCCTGGAAAGGCTAAGAAAGGAAAACGCCTGAACTCACCTGATGAATGCCAAGAGGCAGTTCACGATGTCATCAAGTACATTCCTTATCATTTACCAATGATAATTTCTGCTAAGTGTCCTGATTTAATACAGGCAATAATAAATCTTCATAAACCATAAGCTTAGCAAACTTTTATATTATCCGTAAGGTATAACTTACCAAGGAAACCATAGTAACCGATTCTTCTAAGTACCGGCAAGGGATCCTTCTGAAAAATCTAAGAGTACTCTTTCTTCGAATAGAGTACGACAATATATATTACTTTATTTTATTATTTTCTCTTTGTTTTCTATCGACTGCGAATGCCAAACTATGTTTGATAAAAGTGCCATATGAGGATTGGCGTATCCTAGTGTGTCCCATAGATTGCTTCCATGCCTGATCAGTATGGAGGTTTAATGCGTGGAACCCCTGAGATATCCCAATGGTCATATTGTACCAAAGTCGACTAGTAGTATTCAAAGAAGATATCCAGTATGGAAATTATCCAAGTAAATGTTTCCGATTAAGGAATTCGTGGACTAGTAACATAAGTGTGTCACTTAATTGACACAAGCAATGATGGATAAATTGGAGCCTGAGATTTGTAAAATCTCTGTAACCTCCTAGTACCTTAATTATCTTCTCCTAAGATTACCCTGTTTACCCTGAGGGGCATGTAGGGTTAAGGTTTATATCCCATTTAAGGCTGTATTATTATGAAATCTCCAAGACGGCTAGCACCATCATTGGAAGAATCGAAACCCTGATTAACTAAGTTTTAAAATAGAGGGTTCATATAGCCTAACTCAATATCCTGAGAATTCGGTATAGTTAATTATGAAAGACAATTCTTTTTGCTTATGCATTTTTACCGCAACCCTAATTAGGCAACAATTAAGAATTTGCCATCAACTGCCCTGGATCGTCGATTTGTTCGACTAGCTGTAAGGATTAACTATTCCTTAAAAATTGTTAAGCAGTGGTTGGGATAACCATCTCACCTTAAGATAAGCTTTCCTATAATAGTTGATATATAAGTATCAAGGCTACTCATTTGGAGACCTTGTATAAATGGAATGTTAAAACATCTATTGTTAGGACAATAGATTGGTAAGTCCAATTATCAGGATCTGAAAGTTGCATTGGAAACAACAAATAAGATCACGCAAATTCATAATCATCTGTAAGATGCCAGAATTCGGCAGAAAATCAAGGATGAATGAAAATAGCAAACCTCCTAAATTCTTGATTTAGGAATAAGGTTCAACAAGAGATATCACCCTGAAAGGGTGTGTCAAATCTGTTAAATTATCAGGCTAGTTAAGCTCTGAATATATATAGAATCATTCGAAGGAAATCGAATGTATCAAGATCAGGTAGCTTATAAGCTAAAACCTATTTAAGGAGCTTGGCGGAGCTCGCAATACATTACACACTAGTGACTGAAAGGTGTGTTTCGCCAATAAGTCAAGAAGCCCTATCACATAATGTTATTCAAATTTATGATGTGATGAGCATCCTGTATCGATTGAAGATCGACAGGTAAGGAAGCTTCGAAGAAAGCACATACCTTTTGTAAAGGTCAAATGGGATGCCCGAAGAGGTCCCGAGTATACGTGGGAGTTGGAATCCACCATGAAAGAAAAATACCCTTATTTGTTTCAGTAAATCTCGGGTCGAGATTTATTTTAAGGGGGTGAGGATGTAACACCTCAGAAATTCGTGTTAAATAAATTAACGACACGTGTCATGTATGACAACAAGCGTTGTAAACCCGGACTTAATAACAATATTTTGGTAGGATTTAAAGATGGCGTTATGTTAATTTTACCTCTGAACGACCTCATATAAATCCCAAGACCAAATACTTATTATCGACATTTGATATAATCCGGTAAATGCCCACAATAATAGAATTCATGCACAAGAATGGAATTGATAATGCATGATGTGACTCCAATAATGAATTGAATGATAAACCGATGTTTTCGGATCTTGTATATGCAATCAAGTGAAATAATGGATGATGGTAGGGTATGTTACAGTATTAGACACTTATTGGAGGTCCCTTGTTGCCAAAACAAAGTCCCAAAGTCGTGCAAGTTGATGCCCTTTCAAAACTTCAACAAACAAACAAGTTGTGAGCCTGATGTCAGGCTTACGGACCGTAAGCTTGGGGACCTTACGGTCCGTAAGGCAACCCCCAGCAACAGAAAACAGGCAGCAGCCTGTTGTGCGCGAATGTGACCCTCTAATCCGGTTTTTCTTGCATGTGCATGGCCCCTAGACATCCCTACACACTACTTACAAGTGTTGATCAATTGTGGATGGCCCTAGACTTGGTTGTCACTCTCTTGTGGTGCTTGATTCTTGTATATAACGAAACCATTCATTCACAAACTTTTCACACATCATATTCAAGCATTCTGATTATTTGGGGAGCTTGCAAACTGATCAAGAGCCTTTCTATTCATTCATTAACCATCTAGTAAGTTGCCTAACCTTTCTAAATTAATTCTAGCTTAGTAATTAGCTTAAAAGTCAAACCGACGTAACTACGGTTTGACTTCGCGATTAATTAACGATAGCTCAGTCGTGTGTCGAATTAAAAGTACCGTTAGATAGGTAATTATATGGGTATTAAACCCTTATAAGGGCAAGTACCAAATCCAGACCTAACTAGGTCGTTTGTCGGGTCAAACGTTGACCGAAAAAGTCAACAGAATTACAAAATGCGATTTAATGCACGACTAGCAATCCGCGAGGCGTGCAACCTGTTTTAAACTTAATATAACTTGGTAATAAGTATAAAAACTTGTCTACGCTTGCCCGACTCGACAAATTTCTGTTTAAACCCGGTTCGGAACCGAAAGGCGCAAAACTTTGACTTTTGCGTTGACTTCGGTTCTGACCCGTTTTAGTTGGAATTAGACATGCCTTAAAGTCTCATTAGGATTGGGTTACATGCTAGTATAAGTCTCTGTACTTGTTTCATTGATTATCCGATGCATGCACACGTTTCCGTTAATCGCTTAAATTGGACCATAACGCCCTTACGACCATACATCGAGAATTTTGAAAATGTGAAAGTACAATAATCTTAGTTACTGATTATTAAACATGTACGTAAATTTTCACGTCAATCGGAGGTCTAGATTAGGAGATATGCGCATTAGCGTAAATAATAAGCTTTTTATTAATTAAACGGCGCGATTAGCGCATAGCCTATCTAAACCCGATTTTCGGTACCAAAACTTTTACCCGCTGATGTTAAATAATATTTTAGGATTTTTGAAGATTTTTAATTATTTTTAGGCTGGTCTTAAGCTAGGCTTATCGCATTGATTCGGTTAATACCGAATATGCCCTTTTAAGCCATAAAACGAGTTTTACGAATCCGATTGATACCAATCCAATTGCCACTGATTTAAAATAATAAATATAGTATTTTGAACCTGTTTTGCTGATTAGAAAACTCAGATTGGTATTTTAACCCGTACGTCGCTTAAAACGGCTTTATACGCGTATTAAACGCGTAGTTTAGTATTAAAACCATTTTGCCACGTAAGACTTAATACCATTAGACATAACCTGTTAAGTTAAGATGTTTTTCTGAGTTAATCAGACCCGTATCCCAGAAGTACTATAAATCCCTTTTATGGTCGTTAAAATGACCAAAATACCCCTACGGGGCATAATTAGGGAATAAACTCGTTATGGGCATTATGGAAGATATCATGATGATATCACAACATATTTAAAGCGTATTAACTTAGGAAACCTGTTCGCGACCCTTTCGGTTACCCGTTATGCATTATACGCGTTCGGTTCGGTTTATGTAACTAGTTTGCATAAACTAGCCGAAACGGGTCAAACGATATCATTTTTATCTCAAAATCCAGAATGTGAATAGTAAACCCATATTAAACAAGTCCTCAAACTTGTCGGGTCTAAATCACATTCTATCCGGTCTTCGCTTAATCGTGCGTACGAACCGTATCATTAAAACTGACCGGTCTAAGCTTAAGCTTAATTAAAGGCCCGTTAGTATTCTAATAGGTTATATTAAACCATCGTTCCAGATTAGAAGAACCAGTAAAAGCTATCTGCAATTTATTTGATAAAGGATTTATACTTGCAAAGGTAAATACTTTTAACTTATTTTCCCTATACGGGCTTGGGTTACGGTACATAGCGTACCGCTTGATCGAGCATCAAATCTTCCATGCTTAGTGGTTAATTGAATAATTTGATCGGCTCGTTTTAAACAGATGTGTTTACTTTACAGCCTTTGGGGGGTTAATGACCATGTCCCGGATATCCTCGGCATTATCTTACGAGATAGCCACGACCTGAGCACGGGGTGTAGGCGTACTCCCGTGTATAACTCACATAAGTGGTGTGTCTATTGATCTTTAACCCGGATACGTTCCGGGCTACTGAACGCATAAGTAACATGTAATTCGTTCACAAGATTATAATATTAAATAATTCTCCCAAGTTAAAAAGATTAATCTTGCCTCTGTGCATTTTAATCAAATTATAAAACATTTATGCCATGTGCATCCAAACCAATTTTTAAATCATTTTCCAAAATGAGTCAGTTGATTGTATTTACCAGTGTAAACTGACGTATTTTCCCAAAAAGACTAAATGCAGGTACTAAACGTAATTGGCTGGATTGTCTCCTTAGCATCAATAAAGAGTCTCGCAAGCTTAAGATGCCTGAAGTCTGTTGAACTATTGTTTCCATTTTATGTTCGATCCTTCTGTGGATAAACTTCCGAATATTGTGACAATTGATATTACAATATTAATTCGGTTGTATTATATATTTTCAATTGCTTCCGCTGTGCATATTAATATTGTGTTGTTTGACTATTATGTTGCCAACCATGACGTCACGATACTCCCCACCGGGCCCACCGGTGACACGTGGAAATTCGGGGTGTGACACGCACGCATCAGAAACTGTGCGCTGTGACTAAGGAACTGGAAGATATCAGAGATAGATATCAAATAAATGAGCTGAATATTAAGAAATTTGATTCTTCTAGCAAGTTATTAAAAAAATTGTGTGATCAACAGCTCGCATACAAGGAAAATAAAGGGCGTGGTTTGGGTTTCAATCAAGTTCCTCCTCCATATAATGACAACTACACATATTTACCCATGACTGAGGAGGAATTGATGAATGAGGACAAGATGACTTATGGCCCAAAAACTGATAAGTCATCGATCAACAGTGAACATGTTGAGAGTCGAGCAACACAGTCGATCACGTTTGTTGCTAATTGTGCAAATGATACTAATGCTTCGTCTTCTTTTGCAGATGAAGTAACAGTTGAAAATGTAGTTAGGGATGAACAAGCATCAGAGTCTGGTTCTTATGAAAATTTAATAAATGAACTTAATCAAGACTCTATTTCGACGTGTGATATTTTTAACTCGGTTTTTTTCTCTGTGATTAATTTCAGGACTGACGGTTTGGGCGAAAACGTTGATGCTTGTGAAACAAAGACTGAAACGACAAATGAAACGAATGAGCCAGTTGAACCATCTGATTCCAAATGTGAATCATCTGAAGCAACTAATTCTGAGAAATTGGAATCAGTTGATTCTTGCGGATTCAGCTCAAAGGTGTCATGTGCAGAACCGTCTTGTGCTGAAAATTCGTCAAATGTTTCAGCTGAAGTTTCTGTTAAAGTTTCTGGTATTTCTTCCGACAAACCAGAACTCTCCGATTCTGTCAAAGCTGACGACATGAAGGAAGAAGTGAAGACTAACGTGAACAAGGCTCCAAGTGCGCAAACTGAACTGTCTGAACCTTCTGTCAGTGATGAAAAGGTTCAGATCAAGCAACAAGAGCCGAAACGAGCATGCAAAGGACGCGAAAAGAAGAAGCCTAAAAAGGCCCGTGATGTGAAAAATGCTTTTGTTAAGCCAGTCAGTAATGGCAAATGTGATAAATATGCATTTGACTGTGCTAACAAAGCTTTCGGAAAGACTGGTGAGATTTCTGAACAAGACTTGCAGTCTAAGCAAAGCAAGAAGAATCAAAAGAAATCTCCACCACAGAAGGCCCCTGTAAATGACAAGTACAGACATCCCAATTCATCTTCGTCTGCGGGAAATGTGCAACACAAACAAGCACAGAAAGGACCGGTTCGTCCTTCAGGGCCTGCAAGAGCAAATCCAGCTGATCAGAATACTTTCTACATGAAGAGACAAACATGCTTCAACTGCGGCATTGCTGGTCACATTGCTCGAAACTGCACACATCGTCCCTATATACCCTATCATGTGCAAAATCAGAGAGTTACACCAAAGGATAACTATCATTCTAAGCCAATGAAGGTATCATCACCTAAGGCAATGAAGAATGTGAATCCCAAGGTTAAACCTTCTGATGGGGATTGGAACGCTGCCAAAAACAAACGCAAAGCTTCTCAGGAACAAAAACGTTTTTCTAAAACTAACAAACCTGAAACAGGTAAAGTTGCTCAACCGAAGGCAACAAATGCGTTTGCTATACCTAAACAGATTTGGAAACCCAAATCCAAAGCAGCAATGTCTCCAATCTTTGAGTCAAAAGGGGACTTGTGTTTGAAAGAAGTGTCTTACTTTGATGCTTCAGGAAATCCCAGGACCACGATGGCATGGGTACCCATGTCTTACTAATCTCCTTACCTTTCAGGAACAACCAAGGAGGAGCTGTTGACAATCTATGGAATGTTGATAGCGGTTGTTCCAGAGATAAAAATGGGTAACATTTCATTGTTGCAAAAAGTTCAAATTTTTTTTACAGATGATATGTTTCCTTTGGAGGAGATTAGAGAAGTAAGATAAGATCAGCAAAAGGTACCGTTTAAATTCAGTACTTTGATTTGCATTTGATTAGTCTTCAATCTAATGACGGAACGGTTAAGCAAAAATATTTTTTTCTCTTTTCTTAGTTTATTATTTTGTATATAAAGTGTTCTTTCTCAAGTAAATGGTAAATTTGCGCAAAAATACAAGATTTATGCACAAATTTAGGGGGGGAGAGGAACATATAGATAGATGTAGAGTTTAGGGGGAGAAAACTCAGAAAATACAAAAAGAGTTTGCTGTAAATATGTATTGTTTAGGGGAGAAAATAAGAAAAATACAAAAACATTTAAAAAATAAAAAAAAGCCAAAAAGAAAAATTGCATGATATGGGAAGTGAAATAAATGTTCGTGTTAAAGGGTTTGACTAACACATGTAAGGTGCCAGAGCTGAAAAGACTAGGATCTACTGTGATATGTCGATAGGCTTGACGCTCAACATGATAAAAGATACTAAGTGATATAAACATAACGAACTATGTATCATGTGGGTAACATACCAACGGCGTATGATTTTATGGTCTTAAATCTTGCGTTGATAGATAGCCAACATCTGAAGTTTCGGGTCTTTATATTGTTGAATAATCCGGGGATATCTTGGCTGTCCTTCTGTTCAGAATTAAAATTTTACATGACCCCAGGAAAGAAAGTCACTTGGAATTAGCTCATTTCTATTTGAATGTCTGTATGTTGTCCCGATACACACAATTTTGATCTGATTCTGAAATCTTCTCTGAAAAACTCGTGTACCTCCTCTGCTGCATCCAGATATATGCTGACCTGGAGGTGCTAGGCAACGACAGCTTCTGCTGCATCCAGATACATGCTGACCTAGCTGTACGTTGTCGCGCTATAGATCTAATACACCCGAAAGAGGCCCTCAAGTGCCCAAAAGAAACCCAAGAAACCTATATCAAACTGAGAAAAACTCATTTGATCTGTATATTATACCATCTCTGCAAAAGATCTATTCTGTTCTCTTCTCAACCTATTCCCAGTTAAGATTTCAGAAATCTGGATTGGACTTGTGAAATATGTGGTAGGGAAGATACTTGCATGATAGAGTGTGCTGTTTATATTTCCAGGATTTGATTAGTATTTATTTGGGTGTTCATTGTTAATAAATCAAAACATGATAAAACAGATTATATGCAGACCTAGACACAGTCAGGATATCTTAAAGGATGACATCAGTATACTCACCTGCTACGATGAATCGTTGTGCTTACCTTGATCGCGGGGGTATGCCTTGGAATGGGACACACGGGTATAATAGTATAATATTACCTAAAGTATATCACGAAGTTGAAAAATTGAAAGTTGAGCGTTAAAGTTTAAGTTGTCACACCCTGATTTCCACGTGTCACCGGTGGGCCCGGTGGGGGAGTATCGTGACGTGGTTGGCAACGTAGTAGTCAAACAACACAATATAATAATGCACAGCGGAAGCAAATTTAAAATATAATACAATCGAATTTATTTATTGTAATCAAAGTCACAATATCCGGGGTTTATCCACAGTAGGATCGAAACAAAATAATATTAATGGTTCAACAGACTTCTGGCATCCTAAGCTTGCGAGAATTTTTATTGATGCTTAGGAGACAATCCAGCCAAATTTCGTTTAGTACCTGCATTCAGTCTTTTTGGGAAAATACGTCAGTTTACACTGGTAAATACATTCAACTGACTCATTTTGGAAAAATGATTGAAGATTGGTTTGGATGCACAGGGCATAAACATTTTTATTTAACTTGGGTGAATTATTTAATATTATAATCTTGTGAACGAATTACATGTTACTTATGCGTTCAGTAGCCCGGATCTAGTCCGGGTTAAAGATCAATAGACACACCACATCATTGAGTTATACACGGACGGTGTACGCCTACACGCCGTGCTCAGGTCGTGGCCATCTCGTGAGATGATGCCAAGGATATCCGGGACATGGTTATTAACCCCCCAAAGGCTGTAAAGTAAACAAGACTGTTTAAACGAGCCGATCAAATTATTCAACTACCCACTAAGCGTGGAGATTTGATGCCCGATCAAGCGGTACGCTATGTACCGTAACCCAAGCCCGTATAGGGAAAATAAGTTAAAAGTATTTACCTGAATAAGTATTTATCACAACAAGCAAAATGCACGTAGCTTTTACTGGTTCTCCTAATCTGGAACGAAGGTTTAATATAACCTATTAGAATCCTAACGGGTCTTTTATTAAGCTTAAGCTTAGACCGGCCAGTTTCAAGATACGGTTCGTACGCACGATTAAGCGAAGACCGAATAGAATGTGATTCAGACCCGACAAGTTTGAATACTTGTTTAATATGGGTTTATTATTCACATTCTGGATTTTGAGATAAAACCGTTAAGGTTTGACCCGTTTCGGCTAATTTATGTAAACTTGTTACATAAACCGAACCGTACGCGTAATAAGCGTGACGGGTAGTCATGAGAGCTATATACAGGTTTCCAAAGTTAATTATGTCTCAAATATGTTGTGACATCAGTAAGGTGTCTTTCGTTATGCCCGAAAGGTGTTTAAACACAAACTAGGCCGCGTAGGGGTAGTTTGGTCATTTAAAAGTTTATAAAAGAGTTTAAGTGACAACCTGAGTTACAGGTCTGATGTAATCAGCAAATATACTCAATTTGCTAAGTTACATCAGTAGGCTAAAGCATGTATGTGAAACTTATCATTTTTAACCAAACTAGGCCCCGTAGGGGTATTTTGGTAATTTCACATAAGCCGAAAAGCTCAAAACCGAAGTCTGTGTTTATCAACCTTTGCTTACTGTTAAAATATTGTAATTTTCCTTTTATATCAGTAGGTATCAACCCGGGTATGTCCAATATGATTTTAAAACATACTATGCGCTAAAAACGCTAAATAAGGCGATTAAAGGCCATTACCGGGTTTGATACTTAAATCTGATATTTTATAATTCCAGAAGGCTTAAAATAATTTATTTATCATAACCAATCAGTAGCAAAAGGTTTGGAGTCGTTTAGATGTGTAAAACTCATTTTATGGCCCGTAAGGGCAAAACCGACAATTACCGAATTAAGCCTACGACTATGAGTTATGCTCAGCCTAAAATTAATTAAAAATCTTTAAAAATCCCAAATTAATATATTACATCAGTGGGTAAAAGATTTGATACCAAAAAGTATGTTTAACTAGGCTATACGCTAATTACGCCATTTTATTAACATAAAGCATTAATTTTGCGATAATGAGCATAACTCTTATTCTACAAGTCAAACTGATGTCAAACTTTGCATACAAGTCTATATATCAGTAACAAAGGTTTCTACACTTTTACATTTTCATAAATCACGTTTTAAGGTAATAAGGGCATAACGGTCAACATATGAGCAATTAACGGGAACATGCATATTAATTGGATAACTAATGAACCAAGGTGTATAATCACAGAGGGTTGTTCTAACATGTAACCTAATCCAATTAAAGCTCTGAGGCATTTCTAAAACATGCCTAAAGGGGTCAGAACTGAAAGTCAAAGTGAAAGTCAAACTATGTGACTTTCGGTCCCGAACCGGGTCTAAACAGGAAATAGTCGGGTTGAACAGGTTTGGACATGTTCTTACACTAATTACTAAGTTATAACAATGATCAAACAGGTTATATCAGTTCTAGATAGCTATTTATGCATAAATGACATTTTAAGCATTATGTTAACTTTTTAATTAAAAGTTTGACCCGACATTAGACCTGGTTAGAGTGGTGATCAGGGGAAACCCTTTTGAGGTTTTATTACCCACATAAATACCAACTCATAACTACTTTTAATTCGAGATATGACTGAGCCATTATTGACTAATCTCTAAGTCAAACCGTAATTACGACGGTTTGACTTTTAGCTAATTAACCTAGCTAAACACAATTAGAGAAGGACAAGAATACTTACTGAAGTCCTATGCACGAGATATGATCACTAGGAAGCAAGCTTGAGCTCCAGAATCACTCAGAATGCAGAGAAATTGGTGTGAGAATGATTGTTGCACTTCTCTTCCTTTTATAGCAAAACCACACACCATAACATGTTGACAACCAACTCTAAGATCAACCACAACCATCCAACATGTGTCACTAGTGATCTAGTGCAGGTAGGGGTCGCCCACCATGTGAAAAATCCGGTTTAAAGTCGACTTTCCGCGTATTCAGGCGCATGTCTCAGTTTTCTGCATCTGGGGCTCGTACGCGGCCCGCCTCCCGATCACCATATCCGTACGCGGGCCGCCTGGCCAGCCGAAATCTGAATTTCGATTTCTTTTGTTTTGCAATTGACCTTTGGCTAATTTGAAAGGGTAATTGGGCTTTTAACTTGCATTTTGACCCCTTATACTATACCCACATAGGCTTTAGGACTTATACCCACTTTGCCAAGTCCCTGAACACTTCCGATTAACCCGAAAAGTCTTAACTTTCAACGTTTGCACTTTAACCCCTCACACACGAATTTGATCATAACTTTCTCATACGTTAACGAAACTTTACGAAATTTAAACCGTGTATTCTAGTGAGCATAATTTACCGTTACAAAGCTTCGGGTTTGTCAAAAGGTCACTCAGAGGTATAAATTAAACATGTTGACACATTTAGCCCCTGTAGTTTGTAATCTCTCACTTTTAGCTTCGTATGATCCATGATTTATTCGTTTGAAGGTATGAGCATCATGTAGGGTTAGTATACTTTATATTTATTCATAGTTGACACTTAGAATACGTATATTCACATACTTTCCATGTTTGTCAACTTTAGTCCTTCCATAATATTTCTTTCACACGTTTAAACTTTATGACACGTGTCAACATATTATAGGACGTGAATTTTCGAGGTGTTACATCCTCACCCCCTTAAAATAAATTTCGACCCGAGATTTACTGAAATAAGTAAGGGTACTTTTCTTTCATCGTGGATTCAACCTCCCACGTGTAATCGGGACCTCTACGGGCATCCCATTTGACCTTTACAAAAGGTATATGCTTCCTTCGAAGCTTCCTTACCTGTCGATCTTCAATCAACAAAGGTTTTTCAACAAATTTTAAGCTCGCGTCTATATGCACATCTGTATGTGGTATAACCAGTGATTCGTCAGCGAAACACTTCTTCAGATTGCAGATGTGGAACACATTGTGAATTCCACTGAGCTCTTCCGGTAAGTTCAACTTATAGGCAACTGACCCGACACGTTCGATAACCTCGAAAGGTCCTATGTATCTCGGGCTTAGCTCGCCTTTCTTACTAAATCACATCACCCCTTTCCAGGGTGACACTTTAAGTAGGACTTTGTCACCTACCTCGAAGTGAAAATCCTTGCGATTTGGATCAGCGTAACTCTTCTGCCTATCCCGGGCAGCTTTGAGGTTTTCACGAATCTGGACAATCTTGTCCGTCGTTTCGAATACGATTTCGGGTCCTGATAACTGGACTTCTCCGACTTCCGCCCAACAAACTGGCGATCTACACTTTCTACCGTATAATGCCTCAAAAGGCGCAGCCTTAATGCTGGTATGGTAGCTATTGTTGTAGGAGAATTCGATTAATGGTAGGTTCTTATCCCAACTACCCCCCAAATCGATCGCACATGCACGCAGCATGTCTTCCAACGTTTGAATAGTACGCTCACTCTGACCGTCTGTCTGAGGATGATAAGCCGTACTAAAATTCAAACGTGTGCCCAAAGATTGTTGGAAACTCTTCCAAAAATGTGACGTGTACCTAGTATCCCGGTCAGAGATAATAGCTACAGGTATGCCGTGTAGGGCTACAATCTTATCAACGTATAACTGGGCTAACATGTCGGAGCTATAAGTCTCCTTGATGGGTAGAAAATGAGTTGACTTAGTCAGTCTGTCAACTATAACCCATATTGTATCATTGCCTTTCCTTGTCTTGGGTAACTTGGTAATAAAATCAGCTCCAGTTTGCCTTCAAATCCTGGTACATCTTATCAGCTCCAGGATGAACGGAGTATTTGGAACTATGGGCTTCCTGGAGGATGACATCTCGAAGTCCTCCATGAATTGGAACCCATATTCGTCCGTTTAACCGTAAAATTCCGTCCTTGCTAAGAGTTAACTGCTCCTCAGTTACTCCTAACTTTTCATTAGGATAGTTAGCTTCCAACACAGCTTCTTTCTGTGCAGCTAACAACCTTTCCATCAAATTATTCTTTATCTCCATACGCTTGGCGTTAATTCGGATAGGCTTAACCCTTTCCTTCCGACTCAAGGCATCGGCGACTACATTCGCCTTGCCGGGATGGTATTTGATTTCACAATCATAATCATTCAACGTTTCCATCCAACGGCGTTGCCTCATGTTTAACTCCTTCTGATTAAACAAATGTTGGAGGCTCTTGTGATCAGAATAAATCACACATTTGACACCATAAAGATAGTGCCTCCAAAGCTTCAGTGCGAATACAATGGCACCCAACTCCAAGTCATGGGTGGTGTAATTCTTTTCATGCACTTTCAGTTGTCTTGATGCGTAGGCAATCACCTTGCCTTTCTGCATAAGCACACACCCCATGCCAGTGTGCGAAGCATCACAATAAACCACAAAGTCTTCAATTCCATCTGGCAGTGTCAGTACCGGGGCGTTGCTCAACTTTTGCTTCAGAATATCAAAGGATTCTTGCTGCTTAGGGCCCCAAACAAACTTAACCTTCTTCTTAGTTAAAGAGGTTAGGGGTGCAGCAATCCTTGAAAAATTTTCAATGAAACGCCTGTAATATCCTGCCAATCCTAGGAAGCTACGAATCTCCGTAGGCGTCTTTGGCTCTTGCCAATTCATAACAGCTTCAACTTTAGTGGGATCCACCTGGATACCACGCTCACTGACCACATGTCCAAGAAATTGGACTTCACGAAGCCAAAATTCACATTTAGAGAATTTGGCATAGAGCTTCTCCTGATGTAGAAGTTTGAGAATACAACGAAGGTGTTTCTCATGGTCAGCTTGATTCTTAGAATAAATAAGGATGTCATCGATGAAGACGATGACGAATTTATCTAAATATGGCTTGCAAACGCGATTCATGAGATCCATGAACGCGGCTGGTGCATTAGTGAGCCCAAAAGGCATCACTAGGAACTCGTAGTGACCATAACGAGTCCTAAATGCAGTCTTGTGAACGTCTTCCTCCTTAACCTTCAACTGATGGTAGCCTGACCTCAGATCAATCTTTGAGAAGTAACTTGCCTCTTGAAGCTGATCGAACAAATCGTCGATCCTGGGCAGTGGATATCTATTCTTGATCGTGACTTTATTAAGCTCGCGATAGTCGATGCACAGACGTATCGACCCATCCTTCTTCTTGACAAACAAGATTGGCGCTCCCCAAGGAGATGAACTAGGTCTAATGAAACCTTTAGCCAGCAATTCATCTAGCTGCGTCCGCAACTCCTTCATTTCTGTGGGTGCCAATCTGTATGGCGCTCTAGCAACTGGTGCGGCTCCGGGGATGATATCTATCCTGAATTCAACTTGTCTATCTGGTGGTAAACCAGGTAGATCTTCAGGAAACACTTCTGGGTATTCTGAAATGACAGGGATGTCTTCTATCTTCGGTTTAGGCTCATCAATAATCACTTGCGCCATGTAAATGACACACCCCTTCTTCAAACACTTGGAAGCCTTAAGCATAGTTACCTGCTCAGGCAGCCCATACTGGGTATCTCCCCGAATGGTAAGTGATTCACCAGACGGAGTCTTTATTACCACTTGTTTCTGGTTACAGACAATTTGGGCCTGGTTATGCGATAACCAGTCCATACCCAGAACTATGTCAAAACCAGCCAACTTAAAGGGAAGTAGAGACAGAGGAAAAGAATGGTTCTTAATGGATATAACACATCCATCTAACACAGTAGAGACGGTTTCTATGGTACCATCTGCTAACTCTACCTCATAGTTTGCGTTTAAGGTTTTGACAGGTAAATTCAACAATTTACAAAACTTATGATCTACGAAAGACTTATCTGCGCCTGAATCAAAAAGTATTCTTGCAAAGACATCATTTACAAGGAATGTACCTGTTATGACATTATCGTCTTGCACAGCTTCCTTCGCGTCCATTCTGAAGACTCTGGCATTAGTCTTCTTAGCCTCTTCAGGCTTCTTATTGTATTTTGGGCAGTTGGTCTTGATGTGCCCCTTCTCATTGCAACGGTAGCACGTTGCGTCTTTTATCTTTTTGCAATCCAGGGTTTTATGATCCGTGGACTTGCAAATTCCACAAGCAAAGGATTTTGACTGAGTCTGAGAGTTCGACTCCAGTCTGCACTTTCCATAGTGCTGCTTCTTGCAAATTTTACACTTGGGCTTCTCATCAGACTTATGCCCATCCTTCCTCGACTCAGATCCCTTCTTGTTATCACCGTTCCCACGGTGTTTCTTATTCGACCTTCGCGAACCATCATCTTTACGCTTCCTCTTCTCGGCCTCTTTATTCCTCAGCGATCTCTGTCTGACCGCATCAAGAGTGAGGGATAAGGAAAGGTCAGTTACAGACCTGAAGGTAACTGGCCGAGAAGCTTTTACACTGGCCTTGATCTCGGGTTCTAAACCACCAATAAAGCGAGCGATTCTTTTTGGCTCCGGGGTTACCAGGTAGGGAACCAACCGGGACAGCGTATTGAAGCTTGTCAGGTAAGCTTGACAGTCGAGGTTCTTCATCACCAACGATAGAAAGTCAGATTCTATCTTCTCCACCTCATGTTGAGGGCAGAAATTTTCCTTGATTAGGGCAATGAATTGATCCCACGACATATTATACAACGGGATCTTTCCGGAGGCCTCCATCAGAGATCTCCACCATGCCAACGCTTCACCCTTGAAGGACTGTGACACAAACTTAACTATATCCCTTTCAGCGCACCCGCTGATATCTACCACCGTGTCCATCTCGTCCAGCCAAGTCATACAGTCGACGGCTCCTTTTTCACCAGTAAAATCCCTGGGCTTACAAGACACGAAGTACTTATAGGAGCAACCCTTGTTACGGGGTTCTTGATGCAGTACTAATTGCCGAGATGGGACACTTTGATGGTTGGTGGACTGACGGTCATCACCATCTTTCTTGGGTCCATTCTTTTTGGGAGGAGGCTTGCTATGAGCCTCAGAATGTGTCCTGGGCTTTGAATGTGTGGCAGAGTGGGTCCTACTTCGAGTACTACTGTAATCTTCATACTGCCTTTCCAAAGCCTGAGTAACAGCGCCGTCTATGATCGCTTTTAATTCGGCACCCGTTAACGTAATCTGGGCGTTCACATTTGGCTCCACTGGATGGCTATTGATTTCACTTGAGTTAGCCATTTGAATTGAACTGTTGCAGAAAACAAGGACAATATTTTATTTGGGAGTTTATTATGGAATTACCCCTTAGGGTAACTCGTTAACCATGGTAAACAGAGACCATTTTTGGTTAACTTATTAATCGTATTAATTTAGGATTTCAATTAAAATTTATCCTAAACATAAACAATAACAATATATATTAGCACATAAGGCTTAGCCACATGGACAATTTAAATTATAAGCTATGATTTCAGAGAATCAAGACTTTTAAGGTTTGAACCTAGTTTATTACCTTTATCAGAGAGGGAGTCATAGCTACCACTGTCTTTTGGCTCATATGGGAGTGAGCTGGGCCCGTAGGCATCGTATTACCACGTATGTTAAAATATGATCATCTTAATTGATGATCTTAACCCATGATTCAGAGATCATATAACTGGGTTTGGAATCTACTAAAGAATCCTTATACATATAGGAATGACATGTGATTTTAACGAATCACTTCTGCCAGGAGTGTTAACATGTTTTAAGATGTTAACAGGGATTTGAATCTTTTAACTAGGTCTTACCATCTTGGCCCGGTCTTATATTTGACACGAGGCTAGGTTTCACACTTTAAGATTTGATAATTACATAGGCAGATTAATTTAAAAGGAATGATTTTTAATTTATTTATTTCATTTATAAATTATTTATGCACAAAATGGCGAACATGAAATTCATAAAAACAACATTCCATTTGTTTATTCAAAGTGTTACATATTGCCCTAAACGGGTCTTTTCAATTAACAGAATACCCACGCAGGGGTTAAACAAGTGCTTACCCTCGCAGGGGCTTAATAACACACATGCCCACGCAGGGGCTAAATATCACACATGTCCACGTAGGGACTACATAATATAATAGTCCACGCAGGGACTCACACTAACAATACACCCACGTAGGGGTTAAAACAAACAAGCATGCCCACGCAGGGGCTTAAAGCAAACATACCAAATACACCCACGCAGGGGCTCAACAGTAAATACAGGAGAAAATAACTATGGAAGGATTCAACGATCCTTCTTGTTCTTCCCCTTGATCAAGCTAGCCAATCCTTGGAAGAACGTCTGTCTTTCCCTACGTTCTTCGTGAGCTTCCCGTTCAACTTGCTCCAACCTCTGTAAAATTTCCTCCCTTTCTGGGGGAGAAAACCGTGGTGGCTGCGATTGCGACCTGATAATGGGTCTAGGAGGTATCGGGTATCCCTGAGTCGGGTAACTCACCCCCCATGGATCCCCATAGGGTCCTTGGGTGTTATAGTTCGTTGCTACCATGTACGGATCAGCCTCCCCGTAACCATAGTTGTGATGCGTTGGGGGTTCAAACGGGTTGTATCCCATGCCACTCGTATACGCCGGGATTGGGTTATCAAATCCCATCGGCGGTGGTTGTAGTACAGCAGGGTTGGAGGGTCCACCCATTTGCGGGTCCTCCTGGTGTGGCGGGTAGTGACTAGCACTCGACTGACGTGGGGAGCTAAAATGAAAGTCCCCTGGTCGCACCGACATGCGGGCACCGGTTCTCCTACGCCTTGGCGGTTGAGGAGGTGCCGGCTGAACTGGTGGCGGTGGAGGTGGTGGCGTAACTGCCACAAATCGGTGATCCTCAGATGAATCTTGATGATGCGGCTGCGGCTGTGGCTGCTGCTGCTGAGACTGCTACTGCTGTTGCTGCCCATGAGACGACGAGTGGTGAGAAGGTGTATAGTACCACTCGTGCTGATTAAACAGGGCTTGGAAACTGTCTGGACCACCATAGGGTGATCCGTGAAAAGACGATCCGTCGGAGATCTCAATCGGATGGTTTGGAGTGCCACTAGCAGGCATGACGGGGTCCGTATCCTCGTCCATGTCATCAGCGTGATCGCCAGAAAAGTGATCGTCTGGCCCTAGTGGGTTGAAACCCACGGGTTCTGGTATGAATCCTACCGGGTTAAACTGTCCCCGAAAAACAGGTGTAGGGTCTCCATAGGAATGATGGGACAAAGATCTCTGCAGCGGTATGTAGGAAGGCAGAGGGTTGTTGGGCTCGTCTTCCGAATGTGGTCCGTGTGAATTGTGGACCGGAGGTGTAGAGCTGTGCGAAACAGATCGTCTCGCCGGTTTGAACAGGTTTCTCCTGTTCCGATGTGGATTTTCGCTCTCCGTAGCAGTTGGAGCACGTACATTGGACGGTCCAGCTTCATGGTCATTGGGGGCGGTGACTGGCCCCTTGCCTCGTCCTCGTCTCCGGAAAAATCTTGGAGGCATTTTGATATTCCTGTCAATAAAGCATAAGATAACAATAACAAAATATAAAGTTTTTAAAGGACAAACAAAAACCGAATAAGGTGGAATTTGTCCTATGTTATAAGTCTAGACTCGAAGGTTTAGAATGTGCAATTGTGTAACTGAGATTAAACACAAAAGGCTAGTGTTTAATTCACTCAGAGTTGGCTCTGATACCAACCTGTCACACCCTGATTTCCACGTGTCACCGGTGGGCCCGGTGGGGGAGTATCGTGACGTGGTTGGCAACGTAGTAGTCAAACAACACAATATAATAATGCACAGCGGAAGCAAATTTAAAATATAATACAACCGAATTTATTTATTGTAATCAAAGTCACAATATCCGGGGTTTATCCACAGTAGGATCGAAACAAAATAATATTAATGGTTCAACAGACTTCTGGCATCCTAAGCTTGCGAGACTTTTTATTGATGCTTAGGAGACAATCCAGCCAAATTTCGTTTAGTACCTGCATTCAGTCTTTTTGGGAAAATACGTCAGTTTACACTGGTAAATACATTCAACTGACTCATTTTGGAAAAATGATTGAAGATTGGTTTGGATGCACAGGGCATAAACATTTTTATTTAACTTGGGAGAATTATTTAATATTATAATCTTGTGAACGAATTACATGTTACTTATGCGTTCAGTAGCCCGGATCTAGTCCGGGTTAAAGATCAATAGACACACCACATCATTGAGTTATACACGGACGGTGTACGCCTACACGCCGTGCTCAGGTCGTGGCCATCTCGTGAGATGATGCCAAGGATATCCGGGACATGGTTATTAACCCCCCAAAGGCTGTAAAGTAAACAAGACTGTTTAAATGGGCCGATCAAATTATTCAACTACCCACTAAGCGTGGAGATTTGATGCCCGATCAAGCGGTACGCTATGTACCGTAACCCAAGCCCGTATAGGGAAAATAAGTTAAAAGTATTTACCTGAATAAGTATTTATCACAACAAGCAAAATGCACGTAGCTTTTACTGGTTCTCCTAATCTGGAACGAAGGTTTAATATAACCTATTAGAATCCTAACGGGTCTTTTATTAAGCTTAAGCTTAGACCGGCTAGTTTCAAGATACGGTTCGTACGCACGATTAAGCGAAGACCGGATAGAATGTGATTCAGACCCGACAAGTTTGAAGACTTGTTTAATATGGGTTTATTATTCACATTCTGGATTTTGAGATAAAACCGTTAAGGTTTGACCCGTTTCGGCTAATTTATGTAAACTTGTTACATAAACCGAACCGTACGCGTAATAAGCGTGACGGGTAGTCATGAGAGCTATATACAGGTTTCCTAAGTTAATTATGTCTCAAATATGTTATGACATCAGTAAGGTGTCTTTCGTTATGCCCGAAACGTGTTTAAACACAAACTAGGCCCCGTAGGGGTAGTTTGGTCATTTAAAAGTTTATAAAAGAGTTTAAGTGACAACCTGAGTTACATGTCTGATGTAATCAGCAAATATACTCAATTTGCTAAGTTACATCATTAGGCTAAAGCATGTATGTGAAACTTATCATTTTTAACCAAACTAGGCCCCGTAGGGGTATTTTGGTAATTTCACATAAGCCGAAAAGCTCAAAACCGAAGTCTGAGTTTATCAACCTTTGCTTACTGTTAAAATATTGTAATTTTCCTCTTATATCAGTAGGTATCAACCCGGGTATGTCCAATATGATTTTAAAACGTACTATGCGCTAAAAACGCTAAATAAGGCGATTAAAGGCCATTACCGGGTTCGATACTTAAATCTGATATTTTTATATTTCCAGAAGGCTTAAAATAATTTATTTATCATAACCAATCAGTAGCAAAAGGTTTGGAGTCGTTTTGATGTGTAAAACTCATTTTATGGCCCGTAAGGGCAAAACCGACAATTACCGAATTAAGCCTACGACTATGAGTTATGCTCAGCCTAAAATTAATTAAAAATCTTTAAAAATCCCAAATTAATATATTACATCAGTGGGTAAAATATTTGATACCAAAAAGTATGTTTAACTAGGCTATACGCTAATTACGCCATTTTATTAACATAAAGCATTAATTTTGCGATAATGAGCATAACTCTTAATCTACAACTCAAACTGATGTCAAACTTTGCATACAAGTCTATATATCAGTAACAAAGGTTTCTACACTTTTACATTTTCATAAATCACGTTTTAAGGTAATAAGGGCATAACGGTCAACATATGAGCAATTAACGGGAACATGCATATTAATTGGATAACTAATGAACCAAGGTGTATATTCACAGAGGGTTGTTCTAACATGTAACCTAATCCAATTAAAGCTCTGAGGCATTTCTAAAACATGCCTAAACGGGTCAGAACTGAAAGTCAAAGTGAAAGTCAAACTATGTGGCTTTCGGTTCCGAACCGGGTCTAAACAGGAAATAGTCGGGTTGAACAGGTTTGGACATGTTCTTACACTAATTACTAAGTTATAACAATGATCAAACAGGTTATATCAGTTCTAGATAGCTATTTATGCATAAATGACATTTTAAGCATTATGTTGACTTTTTAATTAAAAGTTTGACCCGACATTAGACCTGGTTAGAGTGGTGATCAGGGGAAACCCTTTTGAGGTTTTATTACCCACATAAATACCAACTCATAACTACTTTTAATTCGAGATATGACTGAGCCATTATTGACTAATCTCGAAGTCAAACCGTAATTACGACAGTTTGACTTTTAGCTAATTAACCTAGCTAAACACAATTAGAGAAGGACAAGAATACTTACTGAAGTCCTATGCACGAGATATGATCACTAGGAAGCAAGCTTGAGCTCCAGAATCACTCAGAATGCAGAGAAATTGGTGTGAGAATGATTGTTGCACTTCTCTTCCTTTTATAGCAAAACCACACACCATAACATGTTGACAACCAACTCTAGGATCAACCACAACCATCCAACATGTGTCACTAGTGATCTAGTGCAGGTAGGGGTCGCCCACCATGTGAAAAATCCGGTTTAAAGTCGACTTTCCGCGTATTCAGGCGCCTGTCTCAGTTTTCTGCATCTGGGGCTCGTACGCGGCCCGCCTCCCGATCACCATATCCGTACGCGGGCCGCCTGGCCAGCCGAAATCTGAATTTTGATTTCTTTTGTTTTGCAGTTGACCTTTGGCTAATTTGAAAGGGTAATTGGGCTTTTAACTTGCATTTTGACCCCTTATACTATACCCACATAGGCTTTAGGACTTATACCCACTTTGCCAAGTCCCTGAACACTTCCGATTAACCCGAAAAGTCTTAACTTTTAACGTTTGCACTTTAACCCCTCACACACGAATTTGATCATAACTTTCTCATACGTTAACGAAACTTTACGAAATTTAAACCGTGTATTCTAGTGAGCATAATTTACCGTTACAAAGCTTCGGGTTTGTCAAAAGGTCACTCAGAGGTATAAATTAAACATGTTGACACATTTAGCCCCTGTAGTTTGTAATCTCTCACTTTTAGCTTCGTATGATCCATGATTTATTCGTTTGAAGGTATGAGCATCATGTAGGGTTAGTATACTTTATATTTATTCATAGTTGACACTTAGAATACATATATTCACATACTTTCCATGTTTGTCAACTTTAGTCCTTCCATAATATTTCTTTCACACGTTTAAACTTTATGACACGTGTCAACATATTATAGGACGTGAATTTTCGAGGTGTTTAAGTGGACAAACATATTGGCAATCGCATAGACCAGTTTGATTAGGCTCGTACTGAAAAGTGTTCCTTAGTCTGCCTGAGAACGAATTTTGATCCCATTGCAATTGTAATTGTATTTTATGGTAGTTTTTTATATTTTGAGTTTTTATTTGTTTTTAGTTCTTTTAAAAATTAAAAAAATCAAAAATACAAAAATAGTGTGTTTATTTGTTTTTCTTAAAATTAAAAATCTAACCGTTCTTGAAGATTTGACTGATCATCAAAAGTTAAAAGAATTTAAATTGTGAAATTTCATGTATCTAGTGTTCATGTGGTACTCTCCCTGTTGCATAAGAAATGTTTGCTTATGAGTTTGTGAGCATGTGCAGAACTTGTTTATAATCAAGAACAGGGATTGATGAATATTAAGATGTTGTTCGTTGCTGAAGAAGCCTGAAGCAGCACAACAACAAGATGTACCTGAGTCAGAAGAACCGGATACGAGACACCGTCTGACAGTGAAAGTGCATTTGAAGAAGTACCGTGAACCTGCTTGAAAGAAAAAGATTAAAGAAGAAAAGAGTTGTTGAGAATCCTCCTCTCACATTCTTTTTAACAAGATTTTCAAGCAAAGCTGATCGAGATCCTGATATGAAGCTAACCACAAGAGCTGAAGAAAGAAACCCAGTGCTGAGAGTTCAGAAGTCAAGAACTTCCACAACATCTGCAGCATAGCGACACCATAGACTTCGTTGAAGACGTTGCTCAATTCATGTTATGAAGACGATTTGATGGCATCAGTCTAGGGGGAGATTGTTAGGCCCTAAAGTGTGAGACTGACGCATCAAATTAATACAACGAGCTATAGTTACGAACTGGGCTTTACCGGGTTAGTTTATGTTAGGTTTTGGACCTTTATAGGTCACTTGGGCCAAGCTTTAGGCCATGTGGGCCAAGCAGGCCCAAGGGGAGCCCATGTAGGGAATTGGGCTTGAGTAAGTATAAAAACAAGTTTCTAACTTGTTTTTAGGTTGGAACTTCATAGTTACAAAATTCCTCTAGAGTTAGAGAGAGAGGCGATTGGTTGTGAGCTTGTACCAGACGATTTTGCTATTTCATAGTAATAGAATCGTGTGCAAGTTTAAAGGTTATTTCGGTGTTCTTGTTCCTTTTGTTTTGATTTCTTGAATCACCCATTGTTTGGATTCCGCACAATCAATTGGGTTGTTTGATATCATTGAAAGATCCGGTATACGGGACTTACAGCATTGTATTCAACGTCTGAATCGGTATTCATAAAGTGAAAAGGACTTTGAACAAACACTTGGTGTGTATCGAACCAAGAAACTCAAGAACAACATTCAAAGTCAAAACCGATTCAAAGTTCCAGTCAACTGTAACCATCAGTATCCGTTTTCGGCTTCTATTGCAGTTCTGAAGCGTAACAAGCATCGATTTTAGGGGTTCGTTGAGGCGTTTAGGGATGAGTAATAAGGATTTGTTTAGATCGCCTCTTGAAACGATTTTCCGACGATGCAGTTGTGGTCACAGGTGGTTCTTAAAAGGGTTTTAAATTGTGGGGTTGTTTAGTGGCGGAGAAGATGAAGTGGTGGACCCCACTTTAATTCTTAAATATTATTTATATTTCTTTTACCTTTTTAATTATTATATATTTTAATAGTAAGGGTATTTTTGTCATTTCATCCCACTTAACTGAGAAAGCTAACTGTCATCTAGTGTAGGGACTATCCGAGTAACAATTTTTCAAACCACAGGAAGCAAAAGTGTAATTTTAGAAAGTTGAGTATTAAATCTGAAATTTTGACAAACCACAGGGACTATCCGGACATTTTACTCGTTTTATAATAAAATAGACGTTGAGTAAAAATATGTGTTTGGATAGTTCTTCGATAAGATAAGAGTATGAACTAAAGACAACATTCTAAAACTTTAATTCCTATTATTATATATACTAGGTTATAACCCCGTGTATTACACGGGTTGAGTAAATAAATTTATATACTAAATAATAAAACATTATATATTTAAAAACTTCCTTTATTGCACGGGTTGAAAAAATATAATTTTATATATTAAATAAAAAAAAGTTATATATATAAGACCATATTGTACGGGTTGAATTAATGTAATTTTATATACCAAATGAAAAATTATATCTTTAAAACCACATGTATTACACGGGTTGAATAAATGTAATATTGTTTACCAAATAATAAGATAATACATCTTTAAAAAACCTCATTTATTACACGAGTTAAATAAATGTAATTTTATATACCAAATAATAAAAAAGTTAGTAAAATGTAATTTTGTATAGTCAAAATAAAAATATTTAATATATTAATACAAAGTTTGGTTTTCGTGATAAATAATTTGTTTTATTTAAAATGTTTTAAATGAACAATTTATAATTTGGATAATATTTTATTAGAAAAATAGAAGAATGGTATTCGAAATTTAAAGTAGGATAAAATTTAATATTAGCTCATTATTCATTTATTTATTTACTTAATATAAGATAAGTTTGG
Source organism: Helianthus tuberosus (assembly GCA_030545235.1). Classification (NCBI taxonomy): domain Eukaryota; kingdom Viridiplantae; phylum Streptophyta; class Magnoliopsida; order Asterales; family Asteraceae; genus Helianthus; species Helianthus tuberosus. The sequence continues at coordinate 66,168,662 of CM060363.1, forward strand.
AAGTGATGCGAGAAAATCATAAAATAAATACCTACAATAAACGACATGTGTCACACATTAATGTTTTATTATATAGTAGAGTATAGATAAAAATTTAGATTGATATAAATAGATTACTTTGTTGTAGCAAAATTTGTTAATTAAGTCTCAATAAATTTAACCTATTATTTAAAACTCCGTAAATGTATAAATGATAAATAATATTAGTTGAAGTAAATTACGATTTTGACCCCTGTGGTTATATCACTTTTACCCTTTTAGCCCAAAAGGGAATTTTTTAACAACTGAGCCCCCAACGTCTTTTTTTCTAACCCTTTTGCCCCTAACACTAACCACATCCATTAAATGTTAGGGCCAAAAATGTTAGAAAAAAGACATTAGGGGCCAAAAAGATTAGAAAAAAAAAACGTTAGGGGTTCAGATGTTAAAAATTCTTTTTAGGCTAAAAGAGTAAAAGTGATATAACCACAGGGGCCAAAATCGTAATTTACTCTATTAGTTAAATAAATAATATTATAAATGAGGAGGAGATTAAACTAAATAATAATTATCCGTAAGAAATTAACCTAAATAATATTTAGTAGGATGATTATCTATAATTAATTAGAAAAGATTAAACTAAAATAATACTTATCTATAAAACATGGCCTAATATAATGACAAGTGTCCCAAATATGGTTTCTTTTATTATATAAGTATAGATTGGTCTAATAAATAAATATAATGGCTTTATACAACTATACAAGTAATTGTATTTTGACAAATTTAAATAAGTGAGAGTCGATATAGCGTCAAAGGTAGGACTATATGATGTGATAGAAAATGATGCTTCAAGAACTTTGAAAAAAAATATTGAGGTTAAGTTATTAGAGAAAAATTAAATTAAAATCAATATTATTTAAAAAAGAAATCAAATTGACCTAATCGCATTGCTCCGTCTTCATGCACTATGGCCGTGGCGGCAAGGGAGGAGCTTAGTGGGAACCGGGGGTGCACCCGCCTCTCCCACTGTTTTGGTTAAAAGTGTAAATTTCTGATTTTTCATCCGAAAAGTTTAAAATTATATAGGATCGCCTCCAATTATTTTGCCTAAATATTTATAAATATATAAAATATAAATTGAGTCCTTTGACTTTCCACTCCTCCAAAACTTTTGGTGAAACTCCGCCACTGCGTTGCGGTGTTCCCCACCACCCTTCGACACCACATTGTACACCGCTAGCTTGGAGGAATATACACTAGACGGCCTTATGTGATTATATCAGAGTTCTTGAAGCATCATTTTCTATCACATCATATAGTCCTACCTTTGACGCTATATCGACTTTCACTTATTTAAATTTGTCAAAATACAATTACTTGTATAGTTGTATAAAGCCATGATATTTATTTATTAGACCAATCTATACTATATAATAAAAGAAACCAATTTTGGGACACTTGTCATCATATTAGGCCATATGTTATGGATAATTATTATTTAGTTTAATTAATCTCTTCTAATTAATTATAGATAACTCTCCTATTAAATATTATTTAGTTTAATCTTTTATAGATAATTATTATTTAGTTTAATTTTAATTTAATCTCTTCTAGAAAAAAATTCATAATTATTTATTAACCAAACATATTTTTTTAATAAATTATCTAACCATAAATTTTAAAATTCGTTTGATGAAAAGGGAACACACTCAAATATCTTATTTATTTATTATGGGGATTTTAATTATTGTCTATTAGTTTATTTTAAGAAATTTATACATAGTTAGGTTCAATATTTGTTTTGTCATATTATTATTATTAAATTAAATATATAACTTGATTGTTCGTACTTAGGTCTTAATTTGTTTGTCATATTAGTATAACTAAATATATAACTTGATTGTTATTACTAACCACCTATAGTGTTCGTTTATTTTTGAAAAATTAGAGATTAAATTCAAAATTTTGATAAATCACATGGATCATCCATATACTTTACTCAACATATTATTTTCATAATTTATTACTATCTAACTTTAAATATATATATAAAACAAAATGTTGCAATACGTCGCTAAAATCAAGCTAAAAATCTAATAATTATGTAAATATTTTTTGAATTCAAATTATTTTCGGTAATGTGCGAATTATAATCGTAACCTTTTATTTCTCATTAAATATAATGTAATACGTAAATACAATAATAAGTATTATATAATATAATTTATTTATTTTTGTATCATTTTCAAAGATTACATGTTTCTTTGTGAGTTTTATAATAGTAACATACATCATCTTTATATTAACTCATTTATGTCAATTTGGTATATAAACATCTCCATCTTTGGTTTGCATTTACAAGAAATATTTATTATATAGTTTAGATTGTTCAACCCGTGTAACACACGGGAAATTAACCTAGTATATATAATAATAGGAATTAAAGTTTTAGAATGTTATCTTTAGTTCATACTCTTATCTTATCGAAGAACTATCCAAACACATATTTTTACTCAACGTCTATTTTATTAGAAAACGAGTAAAATGCCCGGATAGTCCCTGTGGTTTGTCAAAATTTCACATTTAATCCTCAACTTTCTAAAATTACACTTTTGCTTCCTGTGGTTTGAAAAGTTGTTACTCGGATAGTCCCTACACTAGATGATAGTTAGCTTTCTCAGTTAAGTGGGATGAAATGACAAAAATACCCTTACTATTAAAATATATAATAATTAAAAAGGTAAAAGAAATATAAATAATATTTAGAGTTAATTACTGTTTCCGTCCCTGTGGTTTGGCAAAAATCACCATTTCAGTCCATTAGTTTAAAAATTACGATTTCAGTCCCTATGGTTTCATTTTCATAACAATTTCAGTCCAGTCTCCTAACACCATTTGTTTTTTACTGTTAAGTAGGTCATGTGCTTGTCACGTGCAGGGCAAATTGGTCATTTCCAATTCATCAAAGGCCCCTGTTATACATTAAACCCCCCCCCCCCCAATACGCTATCACCCCTGAACCCTAAAAAACCCTTTCTCAAACCCTTTAAAAGAAACCCTTTCGTTTACTCCCTTGTTTTCTCAAATCCATTCCAATCAACGATTCAAGAACATCATCCACAACTGGTTTCGTAACAAATGCAATGTATCTTTGGTGGGAACGCTTACCAGGAGATGGTTTTGACCCAGAATCAGAATACAATAAGTTATAAACTTAGTTAAATTTTGAGTAAATTTTTGAATGCCTGTTTTATTGAGTATATTGCATGATTTTTGTCGACATTGTTGTTAAACAAAAGAGAGTGACCCCAATTTTGTATTTTGTTGACTATTAAATAGGGGGTCATCCAGGAACGTTTACCATGAAGTTCAATCACAGGGGTGTTTTTACAAAACCACCCGGCAGAAGCTATTCCAATGGTCAGGTGAGCTATTTTGACATGGTGGACGCATTCGAGTTTGGGTTCAATCAGGTGAATTGTATGTTAGGGACCCTAGGTTATGATGATGATGATGTACTGTTTGTCTATTATAAGTTACCTGAGCTGGATCTTGATAATGGTTTAGTTGGTTTAACAAATGATGATGATATAGAGGGTATGCTTAAGTATGTTGAGGACCATAAGGTGATTGAAATATATGTAGAACATGGTCAAAAGACAGTAGACAGTGGTGATGTTGTGAATGAGAGAAACAATGAAAATGAAGCACTAGTTAGTGGTACTAGAAGAAACACACAAGAAATTATAGAAGCTAGTTGGTCTCCTGGTCATTGGGTAATTGAAAGTCAGTTTAGTCAAGTTACCTAGCTTAGTCTGGTAACTCAGGTTAATGAAGAAACAACTGCTGATCCTTCTGATTCAGAAGATTCTGAATTCATAGACAAGAATAATATCATTGAAGAGCCAGAAGTTGACATGGAAGAGGTTACAGCTACAAGACCAAATTATGTTGAAGAGCATAATACTTTAGAGGATGATGAGCAACATGCTGAAGATGATCATGATAATTCTGAAGATGACCAGAATGATTCTGATTCTGATGACCCTGATTTCATAGTAGACTTAGGAAATATGGTTGATGAAGATGAAGTTGACATGGAAGACTTCAAAGCTGCAGTTGACAATGATGTGTTGGAGGAACCAGTTGACAACCTTAGTGAAGATGAGAGTGAATTTGAACTTGATGACTTTGACAGTCTAAGTGATGAGGAGAAAGATCCACCTTTAGACAGGGCTTTGAAAAAGTTAAGGAAGAAGAACAGGCTATCCAGAGATTCTGTTATGGAACCATTTTATGTTGGACAACAGTTTTCAAGAAGAGCTGAGATTAAGACACTTGTGAAGAAGCTTGCAGTCGATAGTAAAAGGCTGCTTGAAATTGTTAGGAATGATAAAGCCAGGTTTCGTGTAGTATGTGGTGGTTTAAATCCAAGCAGTATAGCATAGTCAAGTTTTAGTGTGTCCAAGGGCAGTGGTTCAAAAACTAAGGGGTCAATAGGCAGTAGTTCAAAGGCTGAAGGGTCAAAAGGTAGTGGTTCAAAGGCTGGGGAGTCAAAGGGCAGAGGCTCAAAGGCTGGGGAGTCAAAGGGCAGTGGTTCAAAGGCTCATGGGAAGAAAAAACAAGGTGGGTCCCAGGAGAAGAAAAAGATTCCCAGGAAAAAGAAACCTGTCCCCACTTGTCCTTTTATTCTACATGTTTCCAACCACAATAAAGAATGTAGTTGGGTGGTGAAAACATTTAATAATGTTCATAGTTGCCTTCAAACTAGGAATGTTAATTTGTGCACAGTTTCTTATCTAGCCAAAGAAATCCAGAATGAAATCTCTCTGAATCCAACTGTTCCACTTAATGCACTACAAGAACAGGTCCAGCACAAGTATCAGGTAAGTTTGTCTAGGATGAAGGTGTTTAGGGCTAAACAGATAGCTACTAGAAGGATTGAAGGAGACTTCAAGGCTCAGTATGCATTACTCAGGGACTACTGTAATGAGGTGGTGAGAGCTAATCCTTTAGCTCTGGAACATCTATTAAGATTGAAGTTGAAAGAGAGCCCAACCCTAACAGTTCCACCAGACAGTTTAAAAGGATCTATATCTGTTTAGGGCCATTGAAAGAGGGTTTTAAAGCATGTGGCAGGAGGATATTGGGTTTGGATGGATGCTTCATGAAGGGCCCTTATCCAGGACATATTTTGACTTCAGTAGGTATTGATTCAAATAATGGCATTTATCCTTTAGCATATGCATTGGTTGAGTCTGAGAACACATCCTCTTGGACCTGGTTCTTGAAGTGCTTGGTGATGACTTAGATTTGGAAGTCAACTCAAACTTCACTTTTATAAGTGATAGACAAAAGGTAATACTTTTCCTATTGCATTTTGTTGTTTGTTATGTTACTTATCATATTGCATTTTGTTGTTTGTTATGTTACTTATCATATTGCATCTTGTTGTTTGTTATGTGATATGTCCAGGGAATTATACTTGCATTAAAGAAAGTATACCCTAGGGCTGAACACAGATTCTGCTTGAGACACATCCATGAGAATATGAAGGCGTGGAAGGGAGCATTGTATAAGAATCTGCTTTGGGAATGTGCTGCCTCAACAACTATTCTAGAGTTTGAGAAAAACAAGAGACTGGTTAGGGATACAGATCCTGCATTACATGATTGGTTGAAAGAAATCCCCCCAAAACATTGGTCCAGAGCATTCTTCAGTGGTATGATTGGTATTAATCTTTCAGTTATTTTTGTTTATATTTCAACATGTTAACAGATACCTTTGCAGGAATAGCAACCAATGATGTGCTATTGAACAACCTTTGTGAGGTGTTCAATAGACAACTAGTTGGTGGAAGGGACAAGCCAATTATAACTTGTCTGAAATACATGATGGAGTATTGTATGAAGAGAATTGTAGTGGTGCTAAAGCAGATTGCAAAGGCAGAAGGTCACTTGACCCCCAAAGCTAGCATCTTGTTGGAAGAGATAAAAAATGAAGCTTCAAATTACTCAGTTATGTGGAATGGGACCAGCAAATACCAAGTCAAAGAGAGAGGTGGTAGAGATAAGTGTGTAATTGATGTGGATAAGTGGGAATGTTCTTGCAGGAGGTGGGAGTTGATAGGCATGCCATGTAAGCATGCGGTGGCAGTCAATTGGACAATGGCTCAGTATGGCATGCAACCAGGCCTTCCAAAGACTTGGGTTTCAAAAGTTTACTGGATGGACACTTGGAAGAAGGTTTATAAGCATACAATTAACCCAATCAATGGGGTGAATCTTTGGACACCTTCACAAGTCCCAACAACTCTCTTACCTCCTAAGCATCACATACAGATTGGAAGGCCATCCAAGAAGAGAAAGAAAAGTGCTAATGAGGAGGAAACTATCCCAGTGAAAGAAGGTAAAATGAGCAGGAGGGGAAACACTGTTACTTGTGCAAAGTGCAAGGCCAAGGGTCACAACCAAAGGTCCTGTAAGGAGGTTGTGACATCAGGGGAGCAGCATGGTTAAGTGCCACAACCACAGCCTTGATTTGCTGTAGCTATCGTCTTTTGAACTATTTTAAGTATTTTGGTATTGTAATTTGAACTACTTTAGTAGTCTTTTGAATGTCTCTAAACAATGGATGTTTGAACTACTTTAGCTATCTTTTGAATGTTTGGGTATGTTAGTAAAATGGTCTAGTTTAATGTTTGTGCAGATTTAGTTATGGTCAATGTGCAGTTGGTATTTTTGGTCGAAATATGGTCCAGTTTAATGTTTGTGCAGATTTAGTTTGCTGTATTTTTTGACCCATTTGAACAAAATATGCAGTTGGTTTATGCAGTTGGTCGAAATGTGCAGTTTGACCCATTTGAACAAAAATGTGCAGTTTGACCCATTTGAACAAAATGTGCAGTTGGCATTTGGTCGAAATATGCTTGTTTGGTTTATGAATTTTGGTTATGGTCAATGTGCAGTTGGTATTTTTGTTATGCAAATGGTCAAAAATGTGCACTTTACTTTTGGTCAATTGACACTTGCATGTAGTTTAGACAGTATAACACTTTCTCATTTGGTGAAGTCATTATAAAACTTGCTTGCATTTGCTCATTGCTCATAATCTAAAGCACCAATTTCATTAAACAAAAGTGAGATCTTAGTGCATTCATTACAAGTTACAACATAGATAGAAGCATTACAAAAGTCAAGCTGATTCAACAAGCTAGTACGTTCATTTAGCTATAACATACAACACAAAAAAAATCCAACTAGCAACAATTATAACTTTAAGCCTTCGAATTTTGATTACATTTCTTCTTGCAATAGCTTCATGGTTGTTAATCGATCTCAGCAGCCCTGGTATGATCATTGTAGATCTGCGACACATTGGAGGGTAAACCCAGCAAACAAAACCACAATTGGGTTGCTGCAAGAAGTTATAACTTTAGATTCAAAGGTAAAAAGTTCAACATTACACTTTTCAAACACTTACAATTCTTGTACAACGTTGAAATCGCCTGCCTGGGTTTGAATCTGTCCATGATGTGCAAATCTCAGTGCTCGCTCCACATGTACAGATAACCGATTGAAAATTCTTCATGCTCAATCGATCTATCAGGGATTCGTTGTTTGGAGATTAATTTGGGAACTAGGGTTCTAAGGTTGATAGCGTATTAGGGGGGTTAATATATAACAGGGTCCTTTGATGAATTGGAAATGACCAATTTGCCCTGCACGTGACAAGCACATGACCTACTTAACAGTAAAAAACAAATGGTGTTAGGAGACTGGACTGAAATTGTTATGAAAATGAAACCATAGGGACTGAAATCGTAATTTTTAAACTAATGGACTGAAATGGTGATTTTTGCCAAACCACAGGGACGAAAACAGTAATTAACTCTAAATATTATTTATATTTCTTTTACCTTTTTAATTATTATATATTTTAATAGTAAGGGTATTTTTGTCATTTCATCCCACTTAACTGAGAAAGCTAACTGTCATCTAGTGTAGTGACTATCCGAGTAACAACTTTTCAAACCACAGGAAGCAAAAGTGTAATTTTAGAAAGTTGAGGATTAAATGTGAAATTTTGACAAACCACAGGGACTATCCGGGCATTTTACTCGTTTTCTAATAAAATAGACGTTGAGTAAAAATATGTGTTTGGATAGTTCTTCGATAAGATAAGAGTATGAACTAAAGACAACATTCTAAAACTTTAATTCCTATTATTATATATATTGGTCTAATAAATAAATATAATGGCTTTATACAACTACACAAGTAATTGTATTTTGACAAATTTAAATAAGTGAAAGTCGATATAGCGTCAAAGGTAGGACTATATGATGTGATAGAAAATGATGCTTCAAGAACTCTGATATAATCACATAAGGCCGTCTAGTGTATATTCCTCCAAGCTAGCGGTGTACAATGTGGTGTCGAAGGGTGGTGGGGAACACCGCAACGCAGTGGCGGAGTATCACCAAAAGTTTTGGAGGGGTGGAAAGTCAAGGGACTCAATTTATATTTTATATATTGTATAAATATTTAGGCAAAATAATTGGAGGCGATCCTATATAATTTTAAAATTTTCGGATGAAAAATCAGAAATTTACACTTTTAACCAAAACAGTGGGAGAGGCGGGTGCACCCCCGGTTCCCACTAAACTCCTCCCTTGCCGCCACGGCCATAGTGCATGAAGACGGAGCAATTCGATTAGGTCAATTTGATTTCTTTTTTAAATAATATTTATTTTAATTTAATTTTTCTCTAATAACTTAACCTCAATATTTTTTTTCAAAAATTTAATTATTTTTTTTTTGAAATATTTTGATATAAACTAGAGTTGTATACAAATTATAACATTTTTTTGTTTCATAAACGACTTTATCATGTTCTTGGATTGGTAATTTTGTTTTTTGAACGGGAGCATATTATTAAAAAAGCCAAACGTCTAGCAAGTAACTAGACGTAGCAAAAGAAAAACAAAATTACATAGGTTCCTCATCCACTCGATCCAACTACAAGCACATTTTTTTTTATTCTTATCCGAGTACCAATACAAAAAGAAATGAAGAACCTCTTCATATAAAAAAAAGTGGACCAATTATGATCACCATTGAAAAGCCACTGGTTTCGATATTGCCAAATAACCCACCAAGCAACAAACACAATTATCCCCAATGTATATAAAAATGATTACGAACACTTCGTGGACGCATTGATGTATGGGAGAGAATATCCGTCCATGGAAGAGGCGTTGGCGGCAATGAATTCAAAAGAGTTAAAGAAGAGATTACATGTGCAAGACGATATATGGAATGGGTTGTATGCAGTGGCGGATCTTGCCAGTTGAATGTCCTGGGGCCGAAAGCCACGGCCACAAAAAAATTAATTTTGGCGCGATTTTACAGGTCGTTCCGATAGGCAATTCGCCTCGGGTCAGCGGGTCGGGTCGGGTCAGATTCTCGGGTCAGCGGTTCGGGTCGCCTCGGGTCAGCGGGTCGGGTCGCCTCGGGTCAGCGGGTCGGGTCGGGTCAGATTCTCGTTTAATAATTCAAATTGTCATTTTCAAACATAACAACGGTTTTTTATAACAAAAGACCTAAAATGTTTTCAAACATAACAACGGTTTTTTATAACAAAAGACCTACAATGTTTATAAAGATGCAAAAGAAAACATGAGTACCTGAAATAGAAATTACAATTCAGCTCGACGACCTTTAAGCTCTTTAAACTCATCAATTACGGATTTTATTTGCAAGTATACTAAGAATTTTAAGCTCTTCGGATTTGCAAGTATACTAAGAATTTGTTTCTGAATATCTCCACACACATACTTTGCATTATATGGGGCATTCTCTAATATAACATTTGCAAGATCATCATTATAAGTGGCCAAAAGTTGCAATAGTTCAAGAAAATTACCTTGATTTTTAGAACTTGAACTTTCATTATGTCCTCTCAATGCACAAGCTTGGTATGTCAACCAACGAACCACATCAATTGAAGCTTTCAACCTTAAACGGTTATTCATTATTTCATCATCATTAAACTTCAAGATCTTTTCTTTAATGTGTTGTTTTTGGTTCAACAAGTTCTCTGTAAATGCCACAGCATTTTTATGATGGTTACTAGCAACATGTTGACGAAATGCACAATGTTTCCCATTAACTCTATTCCAGCAATCAAACCATTTAACGGTAAATGCATCTTGCCCGTTGTTCAAACTTGACTTATCGTTAAATAAAAAACAATAAAAACAGTAACACTTATGTTCTGTTGGAGAATATTCTAACCAACCAGGGAAAACACCAAACCAAGCGAATTGAAACTTACGCTTATGCTTCGCCGAACCTTTACTTGGATAATTTGTAAGACGTATTTGGTAAGCTCCTAAATTGAGATAAGCTAGTCTTACTTGTTCCCTCAAATTGACAAGATAATCCAAAAGTTGTTTCCGTTTGGCCGGATCTCTTTCTAGTTTGCTAGGTTCCACATCGTTGCTAGTTTGTGGTAGTGGAGATTCAGAAAAAAACCGGTTCTTGTTGATTACTCGCTTCCTCTACTTGGCTAGGACCTGTCTCAGGACCTGTATCAGGACCTGTATCAGGACCTGTCTCTTTCTGACGCTTACTCGATTCCTCTTCATTTGCATTACTCTTTCTTTTGAAAAAAGAATCTATTGTCTTTGGATTTCCCATGGTAATTTACAACACCACAGCTAACAAACTGAATCAATGAAGCAAAAACCCAAAATCAAATTCAAGCAATGAAGCAAAAACCCAAATCAAATTAAAGCAATGAAGCAAAAACACAAATCAAATTGAATCAATGAAACAATTCAGATTCTATTTCTATCTAATTCTATCAAATTCTATCAAATTGAAGCAATATTATAAATTTATAATTTACAAACCTGAAACCTCTGATGTTCGAGTTCGAGCAGGCTGCAGCTGCAGGTGTCTTCTGTCTTCAACTTCAAATCGCTGCAGCTGATGTTCGAGTTCGAGTTCCCTGGCCCGGGTCGCTAGTCGCTGGCTCGCTGCAAAGAATCAAACGAAGGTTGGAATGCAACCCTAATTCCTAATCGGCTGTTCTTTGAGCGTGGGAGGGGCTATTTTTTTTTGGGCTTATGGAGTTATGGAGTTTGGGCTATTGTTACTTTCAAATGGGTTGGGCTATAAAAATAAAAAAACCAGTTAACAGTTCACCCAAAATAACATGCCAGGGCCAAACATAGGTGGTATAAAAAATTTCGAACGAACCGCGGAAAATTAGCACTTCTGGGCGAAAAACGTGGCAGGGCTGCGGCCGCGGCCCCGGGAACCACCTTCTAGAAACCGCCCCTGGTTGTATGTTAGAGGAAGACCTGAAGTTTCAAGTCAAAGAAACCATCAAGGTCAAAGTCATGGAAAGGTTGGTGAAGGGAATTCTTCTAAGAGTCATGGAAATTATACATCAGATATGTCACCAGATGGATATGAAAGTGCGGAAGTCTTAGTAGTATCCAAAGATAGGTTAAACAATGAAGGGTTATGGACTCGGGTGTAACACCCCAAAAATACAGATTATATATAAAATTAAAAGTCGGTTATAACCAAAGAAAAAATAACTAGGAATAATTAACCTAGTTAGTTATGTGTTCTTGAAATAACAAGGAAACTTGATTTCAAAACCCTTTTTAAAAGCCTTTGAAATTATAGGGACTAAAAGGGGCATTTATGAAAGAAGTATAATTAAAATAAAACAAAAACCCAAAACACACACACAAGTGTGTGTTCGGGTCGACACTTTCACAAGCCAGGAAGGGGGTTCTTCTTTTGAAACCTAAAATAATAAAATTCAACCAAATTCAAGAAGGAAATCGAGTATAAATCAAAACCAAGCTGAAATTAGTGATCACTCAAGTTAGAGGATCACAAGGTATGTCAAATTTCATCTTTTGGTGATGTCTTGAATTCTTGGTGAACTCTTATAATGGAAATTATTGTTTGAATGTTGAATGTATGAGTGATGTTATGATTGAATCCATGCCTAGGAACAAACCCTAGTCGAAAATTTGATGATTTAAGATTGAAAAATACAAATTTGATAATCACCCATATATGTGTTAAGTAGGTATTGTAACTACGAGATGAACACATAAATTTCAATGTTGAATAGTGTAAAATTGATGTTATGATGCAAGTCTTGATATTGTTTGATAATGCTATGCATAAGGGCTTGATTGTTATGATTTAAACTTGGTTAAAAGTTAATTATGAACTAGATAGAAGAAGTATAAAAATCATGCCTGCAAGGTGTTTGTTAAAATGCCTAAACAAATGCTAATATATCGAAAATTTCGAATGCAACGTATAATTTAATAATGTGGCGAATTACGTGTAATATGAAATGATATGAGTTCTAAACACGTTGTTGGTTGAACTCTATAGGCAAGGTGGTTGAATCTTCAAGCGGTCAAGTCAGAGCGGACGCGCGCTTAAAGGATAAGCTTTGAAAGGTACGCAACTTGTTGTTTCGTTACATTGTATAGATAAGCTAGTCGTAATTATGTTAATGTTGTTATAGCGAAATGTATGAGTTTGGTATGTCATTGAAGTGATGAAACTCACTTGACAACTAAACGAGTCAAAATAATAGTTAGAACATGTTTCGTATGTCATTGAAGTGATGGATTTCACTCGACAACCAAATGGGTCAAATAGATAGTTAAAACAATAGTGATTTAAAGTGACTCAAATGTCACGCAACAAATCGGTAAGCCGAGAAACGAACACGCCAAAATTTGATTTAGTGAACCCTTGGATTTGGGTCAAAACATAGACAACTTAATTTCATTGAATATTGATAAAAAGGTGTATGCTTGATTTGTAGATAACAAGCATGACGTAAATGCCTGTGCAAACCATGTTATGGGAGCGAAAATGATAATGTTTGACAAGTCCGGGATGGGTAAAATGATAAGAAATGACCATTGTTATATAATATGTAGTGTGATGTTAAAATGAACGGGTCGAATAATCACACAAAGGATTTATAAGCTAGTAGCTTATAAATCAGATTTTATTGCGAACTGAAGTGATAAGCGTAACCGTAATTGTATTACGGACGCATAGAAACAAAAATCGTGTAAAACGGATATGTATAATGAAAGTTATGCCAATTTAAAGTTTGATGTTGGAAATAACATAGCTGGGCATGTGTAGCTCAACAAAAAAAGAAACCTTCTGTCAAAGTTGGGTTCTCGCGTCGCGTGACAGGTGGGGGGTATCCCCGTCGCGGCACACGACACCTGTCGCGGCGCGCGACAGAAAAACACACAACCCGTCGCGGCACGCGATGGGTGTTGAACCTGCTGATTTTTGTTATTTTGTTTGTTTGACTCATAGGTCATGTTGTAACTTGTTATAAAACTATCAAAACTAACTTTTATGTTGGCTTTGATTCTAGGTGAATGTTATAGGCCTCCGGATGAAGATCAAGCGATAAACAAGAACCGAACACATGACTAAATGAAGCTTCCGCATTTGATCTTGTTTTGTGTTATTAAAAGTGAACTATGTAAACACTTATAACATGGTTTTTGAATGTTTTAAACATGTCTGAATATTTTGATGTAAAAGTTTTTGTTAAGTGACATTTTGATATAAAATGCTTACTTTAATAGTATAAAATGTTAATTTAGAATGGGTCTTACATCGGGGTGCTTATTTCATATGACATCCAACAAGGAGTTCTTTAAAAAAATTGAAATGTGAAGACCTTCGTGTAAGATTACATATATTATAATATGGTATTTAATCTTATAGCCATATAATCATTATAATGTCTAGATTAAAATATATTAAACATATTATATAATTAGTTGGTAATTGTTGATGGACCTTATTATCATTATTAACTAATTAGGTTTCATCTTGGGTGTATATATAAGGAGATCATTAGAGAGGTTAAGAGTTAGACACAATTATTATCATCATCATAACATCAAAATTGGTTCCCTCTACATCTCTCTCTCCATATGAACTCAAACCCTAGAGTTCGTTACTACCATAAAAAACTTACACCCTAAGGAGGAACCAGATCATCCTGAAAACTATGTCGAACTCCATGGTTGCGTGTCTGACTGGATTCTCTACTAGCCTGTGTGCTGTTACATGTATTTCTACAATGTTTATACAGAACTGATCAACACTTGGAAGTGTAAAGCCCGGAGATGATAGACCATGCAAGATACTAGGGTGTAGAATAGTTAGATTCAACCTAGATAGTGGTTCTGAAATTGAGTTACATGATGTAAGGTGCATTTCAGATTTGAAAAAGAATTTAGTTTCCTTCGATACATTTGAGAAACCAGGGTATCATGTTAGTCTAAGGAATGGAAAAGCCAAGGTGATAAAGGGCTCTATGGTTATGTTATTTGGTTCAAGATGTGACAATAACATATATCTCCTAGATGGAGAAGTAATCATGAATGTGGCTGCATCTATTGAAGCAGTAAAGACTACCAATACGTATGAGTTGTAGCATTGGAGGCTTAGGCACATTAGTAATCATGGGTTGGAAGAACTAAGAAACAACAGTTGATTGAAGAATTGACCAATTGTAATGTAGAGGGTTGTGAATGTTGTGTTATGGGGAAGGCTCTTAGGGTAAAGTTTGGAAAGGGAAAACATACATCCAAAGGTGTGTTGGAGTATATACAATCAAATCTTTGGAGTTGCAAGGTACTTTATGTTGTTAATTGATGATTACTCTAGGATGGTTTGGGTATACATACATACTAAAACATAAGGATTAAGCTTTTAGTAAGTTCATTGAATGGAAGTCTTTGGTAGAAAAACAAACAGAAAGAAAGGTACAGAATCTCAGGACAGATAATGGTCTTGAATTTTGTAATGCAAATTTTTATCGGTTTTGTAAACAACATGGTATTTCTAGGCATTTAACAGTGCCTTGTACACCTCAACAAAATGGCCTAGCAGGAAGAATGAATAGAACACTTTTAGAAAAATTAAGGTGTCTATTTACTAGTTCTGGGTTCCCTAAATAGTTTTGGGCTGAAGTGGTAACTACAACTGCTTATTTAGTGAATTTATCACCTTCTTCTGCTATAATCTTTTAAATTCCTATGGAGATGTGGTTAGGACACAAACCTGATTATAGTGACTTAAAGGTGTTTGGATCTTTATCCTAACACATGTTAATCAAGGGAATCTATAGCCAAGAGCGGTTAAACGTGTGGTTTTAGGTTACCCCAGTGGTGTTAAGGGATATAGGCTTTGGAAAATAGATCAAGGTACTCCCAAAGTATTTGTAAGCAGAGATGTAGTTAAGTTTAGGGAAGATATGATGTATAAAGACTTACAAGGGAACAAAATCTTTGAAAGTACGAATAATCTAAGTGTGAGCCAGGGAGTACAAATTGAGGTGGAGCAACCTTGTGATATTGAAAGAGATAATTCAAGAGGGTCTAAAAGTTCAAGGGAAACAACCAGTGATTATAATTTGGAAAGTAATAGGCCAAGGAGAGAAAATGTCCAGCGTCCCACAAGATATGGAGGTGTCGATGGTCTTTCAGCCTATGTGTTTGTTGCTGCAGAGGAAGAAAATTTGTATGAGCCATTGTCCTATAATGAAGCAGTTAATTTAGAAGACATATATATATAGAGGCCGGTTAACGTACAATACCTCTTATCCTACATTATGTACACGATGCCCTCAGTCGTACGATCTTCAATCGATCAAACGCGGGCGAAACTAATTTAAATGATTAAATTAATCATTTTAATATATCTAAATCATACCAGGAAGGTTAAAAACGTCATTGCGAGGTCATAAATCTCTGTAATTGACCGATGATAGTTCAAAATCAAACCCTAAATCAAATTCAAAACCTGAAAATCTTCTTCCCCAACCTCCCTTCGTTCCTTTTAGTGCGATATCGATAATAAGAACTACTAATTTGGGAGTTGTAAGGGTCAAACGGAAGAAGACTGACAATGATCGACCAACAATCGAAGAAGATGAACAGTAACACACACACAGATTTTTCACATGCGATATTCAATTTTCCACATGCGATTCTACACACCCCATGCCATTTTTCACATTACCCCATGCTAGCAATTTTTTCACATGCGATATTCAATTTTCCACATGCGATTCTACACACCCCATGCCATTTTTCACATTACCCCATGCCATTTTTTCACATGCGATATTCAATTTTCCACATGCGATTCTACACACCCCATGCCATTTTTCACATTACCCCATGCCATTTTTTCACATGCGATATTCAATTTTCCACATGCGATTCTACACACCCCATGCTATTTTTCACATTACCCCATGCTAGCCATTTTTTCAAATGCGATATTCAATCTTCCACATGCGATTCTACACACCCCATGCCATTTTTCACATTACCCCATGCCATTTTTTCACATGCGATATTCAAATCTTCCACATGCGATTTTGTCCATCTACACACCCCATGCCATTTTTCACACTACCCCATGCTAACCATTTTTTCACATGCGATATGTATTGAATTCGCACCAGATCTATTAAGGAAAATGCTCAAACTTAGGATCTAAATTATTTAGTCAATTGTATAGCTTTAATTGTACCATAATCTTCTCCTGTAATTATGCTTTTGCTCTATCTTGTAAAGGTATAAAGGCATGTTCTGTATCAATGGAAACACAACCTTTTCTACCAAAGCTTTATATCACATATGGTATCAGAGCCCTAACAAAGGCTCCTCCGAGTTGTCTCTGATCCACACCTCCTAACTTCCGATTAGCAATGGCCACTTCCGTGACTACCCTTTCTACCCATACCCACTTTCCAATCCAACTCACCTCCGACAATTTTACGGCCTGGCGAAAGCAGGTCCTGTCAACCCTTACCGGCCTCGAACTGGAACAGTTAGTAGACGGCCGAACCGAACCTCCACCGAAAACCCTTGACGGAAAAACCAATCCCACCTACCGGCTATGGTTCCGGCAAGACCAGATTCTTCTGGGAGCTCTGCTCGGCAGTTGCTCAGCCACCATTTTACCCATCGTATCCTCTGCTGACACCTCGCTCGAGCTATTCAAACGTCTCACCGAAAGCTTCGCCGGAGTGTCTCGATCCCGTATTATTTCACTTCGTTCCAAACTCGCAACAACCACCAAAGGAAGCAAACCTGTTGCAGATTATCTTCGTGAAATGAAAGTAATCGCTGACGAGCTAGCCCTTGCACAGAAACCTGTTGATGAAGATGACCTAATCGTTCACATCATAACCCATCTGGGAGATGACTACAAGCAGGTAACAGCCGCGGTGAAGATGAGAGACAGCCCGATCTCCTTCTCTGACTTGTTCGAAAAGCTAGTAGACCATGAACGAACCATGCTTGAGGAGAAACCACCTGCCCTGATTTCCACTGTGAATCAGACTCATAGACAACAGGGAAGGGCATCTTATAATAGGTCAAATTACCTTGCTCGGGATGGACCCACTGAAGCCCGCAATTCCTTTCGGCCTAACTCATTTGGGCCCAGACCCAATCGCTACCAACATCACAACAGCAACAATTCATCTCACAGAACTAACAGAAACAATTATTTTTGTCATTTTTGTAACATTACAGGTCATGAGACTAAAGATTGTAGGAAACTCACCCGGTTCTTACAGGACCACAACATCTCTGCCTCGGCGCAATCAAATGCCAACCCGACAATCAACTCCTCAATGGCAAGCTCGTCGCGTTCAATGTTTGACAGTGGGGCGTCAAATCATGCTTCATATGACCGGTCATTTTTACGAACCCTCTCAGAATATGGCGGGCCTGACGAAATTGTGTTAGGAAACGGTAATACTCTCTCTATCTCCCATGTCGGACACACATCCATTCCCACTAATACCCGTCCGTTAACACTTCAAGATGTTTTACTTGTTCCTCATCTATGTAATAATCTTGTTTCCGTTGCCAAGCTATGCAAAACTAACAATGTTTCGGTTGAATTTTTTCCTTTCCATTTTTTTGTTAAGGATCTTCGCACGGGGGCTCGTCTAATGCGGGGAGTGAACATCAATGACGTGTACTACGCTCCTAACTTCGTTCCTCACAATCCCAAGCAAATCAATTCAAGTATCAAACAACCCGAGTCGCTTCTTTCCTGGCATCACAAGTTGGGCCACCCCTCAATCAAAGTTCTAAAACGCTTACTCAATTATTTAGGACTTGATTGTAATAAAATGTCAAATGCTCCTTTTCATTGTGTTTCTTGTTCTCTAAATAAAAGCCATAAAATGCCCTTTGGTGCAAACTCGTTCAAAGTCTCTAAACCTTTAGAACTAGTTTATTCCGACGTTTGGGGCCCGGTTCAACAATCAAATGATGGTTACAAATACTATATAATATTCGTTGATTATTTTTCAAAATATACATGGTTGTACCCAATGAAACAAAAATCGGACGTTTCCACGCTTTTCCCACAATTTAAAACATTGGTTGAAAAGTTTTTTCGCACTCCTCTTATTTCACTCTTTTCGGATAATGGAGGCGAATACATAGGTCTTATTCCATACCTTCAAGAAAATGGAATCTCACACTTCACCACCCCTCCACACACTCCTGAGCAAAATGGTGTTGCCGAACGACGCCATCGTCACATTGTTGAAACCGGTTTATCCCTTCTCCATCATGCCAATCTACCTCTCCCCTTTTGGACGCATGCTTTTCAAACCGCCTTCTACCTCATCAATCGACTTCCCACACCAATCCTTGATCATCAATCTCCCTTTGATCAACTCTACAACACCCCTCCCACTTACACAAAATTAAAACCATTCGGTTGTCTATGCTTTCCGTGGCTACGACCCTATGCCTCTTCCAAACTTCATCCTCGATCCATCAATTGCATTTTTCTCGGTTACTCCGCCTCAAAATCCGCTTATAAATGCTATGATCCCGTGTCTCATCGTCTTTATCACTCTCGACATGTGGAATTTGTTGAACATGTTTTCCCCTTTAAGCAACCATCCATGACCATAACCACCCTTCCCTCAGTCACAGCGTTTCTCTCAACATCCTCTCCTAACCTTCCCAATATCTCCTCTCCACATATCCAACCAACACCTTCTAACTTGCCTACTCCAATCACTCCACCACCTTCTCACCCTCCCCATGTGCCCTCCACCACAAACCAATCACCAATTCCTTCTAGCCGATCCCCCTCTCATGACTCCACCACTCAATCTACTCCCATACCACAATCCACTGATAACACCGCTCCTTCTTCTCCCACCACCTCCCCAACCGTACCAACTTCATCACCCACACCAGCCTCCTCCTCAATTCCTTCCTCGACCCAATCTAGCTCGCATCCCGCCACCGTACCTACCACCACTCGCCCACAAAGAAACCGCAAACCCAACTCCAAGTACTTCAATCCAAATGTTGTCAACTCCACCACTATCCACCCATTACCACCAACTCTTGAACCTACCTCTCACACCCAAACTCTCAAGGATCAAAAGTGGCGAGCGGCCATGGATAGTGAATTTAATGCACTCATTCACAACGGGACATGGGAACTCGTTCCAAATACATCTCAAAACCCGATCGGTTGCAAATGGGTCTTTCGAATCAAAAGGAATCCCGATGGCTCTATTGACAAATACAAAGCTCGCTTAGTTGCCAAAGGGTTCCATCAACAATACGGGAAAGACTACTTTGAAACATTTAGCCCCGTCACGAAACCTGTCACCATTCGCACCATCCTTTCGATTGCCTTATCGAAAAATTGGCCACTACGCCAACTAGATGTCAACAACGCCTTCCTACATGGCACTCTTCATGAGGAGGTCTTTATGTCTCAACCACCAGGTTATGTTCATCCTCAATTCCCCAACCATGTTTGCAAAATCAAAAAATCTCTCTACGGTCTAAAACAAGCCCCGCAAGCTTGGTACAACGAGCTTACAAACTTCCTTCTTCATCTTGGATTTCAAAAGTCCTTATCTGATGCATGTTTATTTATCTACAATCACCATGGTACTATTTGCTATTTCATGGTCTATGTAGATGACATTGTGCTCACGGGAAATCAACCCAAGTTTCTTGATCAATTCGTCCGATCCTTGAGCAACAAATTTTCGGTGAAAGACCTTGGGATGCTCCACCATTTCTTAGGTGTAGAAGTCATTCCCACTCCTAAAGGGCTCTTTCTATCTCAACACCGATACATTCAGGACATCTTGCATCAATTCCACATGGATGGCGCAAAAGATGTCACAACTCCTCTTAGTACATCCGACCCTTTGTGCGCAAATGATCCATCTCCGTCGGTTGATGCTACTCCGTATCGCAAGCTCGTTGGTTCTCTCCAATATTTAGCCTTCACCCGTCCCGACATCTCTTTTGCAATTAACAAGTTATCTCAATTCATGCACAACCCACGCCAAGCCCATTGGCAAGCCCTCAAACGTGTCCTTCGCTATCTCAAAGGCACCATTCATCATGGCCTTTTTCTCAACCGTGATTCTCCTCTCACACTCTCGGCTTTCTCAGATTCTGATTGGGGGGGTACAAATGACGCAGGTCGCTCCACCACAACTTATCTTCTATACCTCGGCACTAATATTGTCTCATGGAGGTCCACCCGACAAAAGACGGTATCTAGGTCATCCACCGAGGCTGAGTACAAGGCGCTAGCCAATGCTGCTGCTGAACTTACCTGGCTCAAACACCTACTGAAGGAACTTGGCATAACCATCACTGAAACACCGACTCTGTTTTGCGACAACACAGGTGCCACGTATCTTTGTGCAAACCCAGTTTATCACTCACGAATGAAGCATGTTGCTCTTGACTATCATTTTGTTCGGGAACAAGTTACAAATGGCCATCTCCGTGTCCTTCACATCAATTCCAAAGATCAACTTGCTGATATGTTAACCAAGCCTTTATCACGGTCCCCGTTTCTGCACAATCGCTCCAAGATTGGAGTATCCGATGGATCCTCCATCTTGCGGGGGCGTATTAAGGAAAATGCTCAAACTTAGGATCTAAATTATTTAGTCAATTGTATAGCTTTAATTGTACCATAATCTTCTCCTGTAATTATGCTTTTGCTCTACCTTGTAAAGGCCTATATAAAGGCATGTTCTGTATCAATGGAAACACAACCTTTTCTACCAAAGCTTTATATCACATAAGATCTGCACCTGATCGAACGACTGGGATGATCGCGTACGTATCGTACGATAAGCGCATTTGTATTTTACTCTTTACCTATATATATATATGTATATGGATAATGGCTATGTAGGAAGAGATGAAATCATTGTATCAAAATGAAACATGGGAACTGGTTGATCAGCTTCAGTGTTATGGGTTAGTAGATTGTAAGTGGGTATACAAACTGAAAGAGGGAATTCCATGGATTAAAAAGCCTAGGTATAAAACCAGATTGGTGGCTAAGGGATTTACACATAAGGCAGGGGTAGACTATAATGATATTTACTCACCAGTGGTAAAACATGCTTCTATCAGAGTAATACTGGCTTTGACAGCTTATGAAGACTATGAATTGAAGCAATTGGATGTTAAAACATCATTTCTTCATGGCAGTTTAGAAGAAGTCATCTATATGTAACAACTAGTTGGATTTGAAGTGGAGAGTAATGAACATAAGGTATATCTACTTAAAAAATCGTTAAATGGTTTAAAACAATCCCCTAGGCAATGGTATAAACGTTTTGATGAACTTATGGTAAGTCATGGTTTTGATAGAAGCTCGTATGATAGTTGTGCTTACTTTAAGGAATATTTTGTGGGTCAGTTTGTATATTTGCTTCTCTATGTTAATGATATGCTTGTGGCCTGTAAAGACAAGAAAAAACAGAGACAACCAAAAATCTTTTGATGTTGAAACTTAATATGAAAGATTTAGGGTAGGCAAAGAGGATTCTTGGCATGAAAATTGAGTGAGATAGAGGTCAAAGGAGAATTAATTTGAATAGAATTTTGGCAATTTTTTCTATGATTTAAAGTAAAATTATGAGTACTTCCTTGGGTCAGCATTTCAAGCTACCATGTATGGATTCTCCTCAGACAGAAAATGAGGTTGCAACAATGTCAAAGGTACCATATGCTAGTTCTGTAGGTAGCCTCATGTATCTTATGGTTTGTACACGTCCAGATAGGCAGATATTGGGTATACTATGAGTTTAGTAAGCAGATACTTAGCTAATCCAGGTAAACTATATTGGGAGGCGGTTAAGTGGATTTTAAGAAATCTGAATGGTACAAGAGAGATGGGTTTAACTTTTGGGGGTTTCAATGATTTAGTGGATAATGTGGTTGAATGGTATGTTGACTCTGATTATGCTAAAGATTAAGATAAAGGGAGGTCAATCACGTGATATATTTTCAAAGTGCTTGGGAGTGTGGTGAGCTGGAAAGCAACACTAAAAGGTGGTTGTTTTATCCACTAAAGAGGCTGAATATATAGCCCTTACAGAGGCAGTAAAGAAGGCTATATCGTTGAAAGGTTTTGTAGCCGAGCTAGGGATTAAACTGGAAAATGATGTGATTCATTGTGATAGCCAAAGGGCTATACAGTTGTCTAAAAATCAAGTCGGCCATGAACGGACCAAGCATATAAATGTCGGTCTACACTTCATCGGAGGCTATATCGTTGAAAGGTTTTATAGCCAAGCTAGGGATTAAACTGGAAAATGATGTGATTCATTGTGATAGCCAAAGGGCTATACAATTGTCTAAAAATCAAGTTGACCATGAACGGACCAAGCATATAAATGTCGGGCTACACTTCATCAGAGATATAATTAGTTCTTGTGTAGTTAAACTAGAAGATATTAATATTCTAAACTAAACAATAGATATGTTGACAAGGTTTCTTGTAAAAATACACACTATCAAGAAGAAAGAAGCAGTTTATTAACAAGTCAGTAGGCACAGATTTCTCCGACAAGCTACAAGAATCAATCTACACAGATTGTAGACAAGAAACAAAACACAACTCTTAACCTATGCAGATCATCAACGTGATGATCTACTCTAAAATATTAATCAGAAAGATCAATCTTACACACGAACTCACAAAAGTTAAAGAAACCCTAGATCTTAGATGTCACACCCCGATATTTCCACGTTTGACCGGTGGGCCCGGTGGGGGAGTATCGTGACGTGGTTGGCAACAATACAGTCAAACAACACAATATTTAAAATGCACAGCGGAAGCAAATGAAAGATATATCTCAACCGAATAAAATATTGTAATATCAAGTATCACAACAGTCGAAAGTTTATCCACAGGTGGATCAAAATAAATGGAAAATTAGTTCAACAGACTTTAGGCATCTTAAGCTTGCGAGACTCTTATTGATGCTAAGGAGAAATCCAGCCTATTACGAGTAGTACCTGCATTTAATCTTTTTGGGAAAATACGTCAGTTTACACTGGTAAATACAATTAACCGACTCATTTGGAAAAGTTTAATAAAATTGATTTGAATGCACGTGGCACAAACTTTTTATAACTTGGGATAATTATTTAAACATATAAACTTGTAAAAGAATTACATGTTACTTATGCGTTCAGTAGCCCGGTTCATGCCGGGTTAAAGATCAATAGACACACCACATTATTTATTTTGGCACTGACGAGTGTATGCCTACACCCCGCGCTTAGGTCGTGGCCATTTCGTAAAATGATGCCAAGGATATCCGGGACATGGTCATTAACCTCCCAAAGGCTTTAAGCAAACAAAACAATTTAAACGGGCCGATCAATATCAATTAACCACCATACGATGGAAGATTTAATGCCCGACCAAGCGGTATTTTATATACCGTACCCCAAGCCCGTATAGGGAAAACAAGTTAAAAGTATTTACCTTTGCAAGTATAATTCACAATTAGCAAATGCGGGTAGCTTTTACCAGTTCTCCTATTCTGGAACAAAGGTTTATAATAACCTATTAGAATCCTAACGGTCTTTAGTTAAGCTTAAGCTTAGACCGATTAGTTTTAAAGAACTATACAGTTCAAACGCATGATTAAGCGAAGACCGGAATAGAATGTGATTTAGACCCGACAAGTTTGAAGACTTGTTTAATATGGGTAATCTAGCCACATTCTGGATTTTGGGACAAAACCGATAAGGTTTGACCCGTTTCGGCAAATTTATGTAAATTAGTTACATAAGCCGAACCGAACGCGCAAGAGGTGTAACGGGTATCCATAAAAGTCATATACAGGTTTTCTAACTTAATATGCCTCAAATATGTTGTGACATCAGTAAGATATCTTTTATTATGCCCGAAACGAATTTAAACTCAAACTATGCCCCGTAGGGGTATTTTGGTCATTTATAAGGTTATAAAAGAGTTCAAGTATTAACCTGAGTTACAGGTCTGATATAATCAGCAAAAATACTTAATTTGATAAGTTATAACAGTAGGGTAGTGCATATATGTGAAATTTATCAATTATAACCAAACTATGCACCGTAGGGGCATTTTGGTAATTTCACATAAGCCGGAAAGCTCAAAACTGAAGTCTGAGTTAAACAACTTTTGTTTACTTTCAAAATATTATAATTTACCTAAAATATCAGTAGGTATCAACACTTGTATGTTTAAAATAGTTTTATTACATACTATGCGTTAAAAACGCTTAAAAAGGCGATTAGAAGCCGTTTCCGGGTTCTATGTAGAAAGCTGATATTTTTATTATTCCAGAAGGTTTAAAATAATTTATTTATCATATAAATTCAGTAGCAAAAGGTTTGGGGTCAAAAAGATATGTAAAACTCATTTTATAGCCCGAAAGGGCAAAACCGACAATTACCGACTCAAGCTTATAACTCTAAGTTATGCTCAACCTAAAATTAATTAAAAATCTTCAAAAATCCCAAAATATTATATTACATCAGTGGGTAAAAAGTTTGATATCAAAAAGTAGGTTAAAATAGGCTATATGCTAATTATGCCGTTAAATCGCTAAAAAGCTTTCTAATTACGCTAATGAGCATAACTCTCAATCTACACCTCAATCTGATGTCAAATTTTGGGTACAAGTTTATATATCAGTTACTAAGGTTTATACTCTTTTACATTTTCAAAAATCACGTTTTATGGTGAAAAGGGCATAATGGTCAACATATGAGCAATTAACGGAATCATGCATATTAATTGGATAACTAATGAACCAAGGTGTATAATCACAGAGGGTTATACTAGCATGTAACCTAGTCCAATTAAAGCTCTAAGGCATTTCTAAAACATGCTTAATCGGATCAGAACTGAAAGTCAAAGCAAAAGTCAAATTATGCGACTTTCGGTTCCGAATCGGGTCTCTACTGAAAATTGTCGGGTTGAACATGTTTAGACATGTTCTTACACTAATTACCAAGTTATATTAATGATCAAATAGGTTTTATGGGTTCTACATTGCTAATTATGCATAAATTGGAAAATGTGCATTCTGTTGACTTTTTAATAACAAGTTTGACCCGACATTTGACCTAGTTAGAGTGGGAATCAGAGGGTGCCCTTTTATGGGTTTATTGCCCACATAATTACCAACTTATAACTACTTTCAATTCGACTAATCACTGGACCATTAGTGATTAATCGTGAAGTCAACCGTTAATTATGACGGTTTGACTTTTAAGCTAAAACTAAGAAAAAACTCAACTAAGAAAGGTTAAGCATGCTTACTGAAGTCCTATGCACGATTAGGAAGGCTTAGGGTCTGCTCTTAAGCTCCAGGAAGCTCCAGAATTGTAGAAGAAGGTGTGATCACAATGTTGCAACATTGTGGCCTTTTATAGTGTTCTTGATCCTCAAAGATGGTGACAATTAAGTCTATGGGGTGATCCAGATCAACAACAAGTGCTCCTAGGGTCTAAAAGTAATGTAGGGGTCATCCAAATATGAGGAAAATCGATTTTAAGTCGATATACAGCTCAAAACAGTCAACAGTCAAATATATCGTCGCTGGGCAACCCTTACGGACCGTAAGGGTGTGGCTTACGGTCCGTAAGCCTTCTGCAGAAGCCAAAAATTGTTGTTCTTTTGGGGTTTGAAGGGGCAACTTGTGTGTTTCGAATTTGGGGCATGATTTAACACTATGGGGCCTCTTATTATGGGTCTTGAACAGTTATGTACCCTACCATTTTGCCATGTTTCCTTGAATCCTTTTGAAAGTGCCGTTAATGAAGGTTTACCGTGCATTTCTTCGTAGGAGTCCACCCTTGCAATTATGAATCAGTTATTGCTAGAAATCACCGGATTTGAATATATATACCAGATGTTTATTTTTCTTGGGATTCATAATGAGGTCGTTCAGAGGTGCAAAATTAACATGACGACACTTTTAAATCCTGTCATACATCTTTAATTATATCCGGGTTTATAATACTTTTTGTCTTACATGACACGTGTTGTTATTTCATTGAACATGAATTTTCGAGGTGTTACATCCTCACCGCCTTAAAAGAAATCTCGACCTCGAGATTTACTGAAACAAATGAGGGTACTTTTCTTTCATTGTGGAGTCCACCTCCCACGTATACTCGGGACCTCTACGGGCATCCCATTTTACCTTTACAATAGGCACATGCTTCCTTCGAAGCTTCTTAACCTGTCGATCTTCAATCGACAATGGTTTTTCCACAAATTTCAAGCTCTCATCTATATGCACATCCGTATGTGGTATGACTAGTGATTCGTCAGCTAGGCATTTCTTCAGATTGCAGACGTGGAATACGTTATGAATACCACTGAGCTCTTCAGGTAAGTTTAACTTGTGAGCCAGTGACCCAACACATTCGATAATCTCGAATGGTCCTATATACCTCGGGCTTAACTTACCTTTCTTACCAAACCGCATCACTCCCTTCCAGGGTGATACTTTAAGTAAAACTTTATCACCAACTTCAAACTTTAGAGGTTTACGTTTCGGATCTGCGTAGCTTTTCTGTCTATCTCTGGCAGCTTTCAGGCGATCGCGAATCTGGACAATCTTGTCCGTCGTTTCAAAGACTATTTCCGGTCCCGTCAGTTGGACATCTCCAACTTCCGCCCAACAAACGGGCGTTCTACACTTTCTACCGTATAAGGCCTCGAAAGGCGCAACCTTGATGCTGGTATGGTAGCTATTGTTATATGAGAACTCGATCAATGGCAGGTGGTTATCCCAACTACCACCTAAATCAATCACACATGCACGAAGCATGTCTTCCAAGGTTTGGATTGTACGCTCACTCTGACCGTCACTCTGAGGGTGGTAAGCCGTACTGAAATTTAAGCGCGAAGATTGTTGGAAACTTTTCCAAAAATGTGACGTGTATCTAGTATCTCTGTCAGAGATAATAGACACAGGTATGCCATGTAAAGCTACAATCTTATCCACGTACAATTGGGCTAACATGTCGGAGCTATAGGTCTCCTTAATGGGTAGGAAATGTGCTGACTTAGTCAGTCTATCCACTATCACCCATATCGTATCATTCCCTTTCCTTGTCTTTGGCAACTTGGTGATGAAATCCATCGTCACCATTTCCCACTTCCACGTGGGAAGTTCAGGCTGTTGTAGCAAACCTGACGGCTTCTGATGTTTTGCCTTGACTTGCGCACACGTCAAACATTTAGCTACATAAGCGGCTACAGACTTTTTCAAGCCTATCCACCAATAATTCGCCTTATGATCCTGGTACATCTTATCAGCTCCAGGATGAATGAAATATTTGGAACTATGGGCTTCCTGGAGGATAATATCCCGAAGTCCTCCATAAACTGGAACCCATATTCGTCCATTCAATCTCAGAATTCCGTCATTGCCTTGAGATAACTGTTCTTCAGTTACTCCTAGCTTTTCGTTAGGATAGTTAGCTTCCAGCACAACTTCCTTCTGTGCAGCTAACAACCTTTCATTCAAACTGTTCTTTATCTCAATGCTCTTGGCATTGATTCGGATGGGTTTCACCCTTTCTTTTCGACTCAAGGCATCGGCGACTACATTCGCCTTGCCTGGATGGTATCTGATTTCACAATCATAATCATTCAACGTCTCCATCCATCGGCGTTGCCTCATGTTCAAATCCTTTTGGTTAAACAGGTGCTGGAGGCTCTTGTGATCAGAATAGATCACACATTTGATTCCATATAAATAGTGCCTCCATAGCTTTAGTGCAAATACAACGGCACCCAACTCCAAGTCATGGGTGGTGTAATTCTTTTCATGCACCTTTAACTGTCGTGAAGCATAGGAAATAACCTTGCCTTTTTGCATAAGCACACATCCCATGCCAGTGTGTGATGCGTCGCAGTAAACCACAAAATCTTCTATTCCATCAGGCAATGTCAATACAGGAGCGTTGCTCAACTTTTGCTTTAGGATATCAAAGGATTCTTGCTGCTTAGGGCCCCAAACAAGCTTAACCTTCTTCCTAGTCAAGGAAGTTAGGGGTGCAGCAATCCTTGAAAAATTTTCAATGAAACGCCTGTAATATCCTGCCAATCCCAGGAAGCTACGAATTTCTGTAGGCGTCTTTGGCTCTTGCCAATTCATGACAGCTTCTACCTTAGCGGGGTCCACTTGGATTCCGCGTTCGCTAACCACATGTCCAAGAAATTGGACTTCACGAAGCCAGAATTCACATTTAGAGAATTTGGCATAAAGCTTCTCCTGTTGAAGTAGTGAAAGAATACATCGAAGATGCTTCTCCTGATCGGCCTTGTTTTTCGAGTAGATGAGGATGTCGCCAATGAAGACGATGATAAATTTTTCCAAGTAGGGCTTGCAGACGCGATTCATGAGATCCATGAATGCGGCAGGTGCATTAGTGAGCCCAAAAGGCATCACTAGGAACTCGTAATGACCATAACGAGTCCTAAATGCAGTCTTATGTACATCTTCATCTTTAACCTTCAATTGATGATAGCCTGACCTCAGATCGATCTTAGAGAAGTAACTTGCCCCTTGAAGCTGATCGAACAGATCGTCGATTCTGGGCAATGGGTACCTATTCTTGATCGTGACCTTATTAAGCTCACGGTAATCGATGCACAGACGCATCGATCCATCCTTCTTCTTGACAAATAAGATTGGTGCTCCCCAAGGAGACGGACTAGGTCTAATGAAACCTTTGGCTAGCAATTCATCTAGTTGCGTTCTTAATTCCTTCATCTCCGTTGGTGCCAACCTGTAAGGTGCTCTAGCAACAGGTGCTACCCCAGGGATGATGTCAATTCTGAATTCGACTTGTCTATCTGGTGGTAAACCAGGTAGTTCTTCAGGAAAAAATTCAGGGTATTCAGAAATGACGGGGATATCCTCAATCTTAGACTTCGGTTCATCGATAGTCACTTGTGCCATGTAGATGACACAACCCTTCTTTAAATACTTAGAGGCCTTGAGCATAGTCACTTGCTCAGGCAGTCCATACTGGGTATCTCCCCGAATGGTAAGTGATTCGCCAGACGGAGTCTTGATCACCACTTGCTTCTTATTGCAGACAATCTGGGCCTGGTTATGAGATAACCAGTCCATACCCAAAACTATGTCAAAACCGGCTAACTTAAAGGGAAGTAGGGATAGAGGAAAAGAGTGGTTCTTAATGGATATAACACATCCATCTAACATAGTTGAGACGGTTTCTATGGTGCCATCTGCTAACTCCACCTCATACTTCACGCTTAAGGTTTTAACAGGTAAATTCAGTAATTTGCAAAACTTATTATCTACAAACGATTTATCAGCGCCTGAATCAAAAAGTACTCTTGCATAGATATCATTTATGAGGAAAGTACCTGTGATCACGTTATCATCCTGCACAGCTTCTTTCGGATCCATCCTGAAGACTCTAGCATTGGTCTTCTTTCCTTCATCGGCTTTCTTTGCATATTTTGGGCAGTTGGTCTTAATGTGCCCCTTTTCATTGCAACTGTAGCACGTTGCGTCTTTCAGCTTCTTGCAATCCAAGGTCTTGTGCTCCTTGGACTTGCATATTCCACATGCAAAAGTTCTCGACTGAGTCTGCGAGTTCGATTCATATCTGCACTTCCCGAAGTGCTGTCTCTTGCAGATCTTACACTTGGGCTTATCACCAGACTGATGCCCATCCTTCTTAGACTCAGACCCTTTCTTGTGGTCATTGTTTCCTCGGTGCTTCTTGTTTGATCTTCGTGAATTTTCATCTTCACGTTTCCTTTTCTCTGCATCCGTGTTCCTCAGCGATCTCTGTCGGTCCGCGTCCAGTGTGAGGGACAAGGATATATCAGTTACCGATCTGAAAGTAGTTGGCCGAGAGGCCTTCACGCTTGCCTTTATTTCTGGGGCTAAACCCCCAATGAAACGAGCTATTCTTTTGGGTTCCGGGGTCACCAGATACGAAACCAATCTTGATAATGTGTTGAAGCTCGTGAGGTAAGCTTGGCAGTCAAGGTTCTTCATAACCAATGATAGGAAGTCAGACTCAATCTTTTCAACCTCATGTTGAGGACAGTAGTTCTCCCTGATGAGGGCAACAAATTGCTCCCATGTCTTGTTGTACAATGGGATCTTCCCGGTAGCTTGAATCAACGATCTCCACCAGGCTAAGGCCTCACCTTTAAACGATTGAGACACAAACTTTACCACATCCTTCTCAGCACATCCGCTGATATCAACTACAGTATCCATCTCATCCAGCCATGTCATACAGTCTATGGCCCCTTTTTCCCTAGTGAAATCCTTGGGTTTACATGAAACAAAGTATTTGTAGGAGCAACCCTTATCACGGGGTCCTTGATTCAGTATTATCTTCTGAGATGGATCACTTCGATGATTTGAAGAGTGACGATCGTCATCTTCCTTCCTGGGTTCATCCTTCTTGGAGGGTGGCTTTGAATGCGGTGTAGATAGGGTCCTACTTCAAGTCCCACTATATTCTTCATATTGCCGCTCTAAGGCTTTTGTAACAGCGTCGTCTACCAATGCTTTAAGTTCAGCACCCGTTATATTGATTCGGGCGTTATCATTATTCTCCCTTGGGTGACTATTAATTTCATCCGAGTCAGCCATTTTAATTTGAACTGTTACATAAGAAAATGACAATGGTTTACTTGTGAGTTTATTATGGAATTGTCTTTTATGGGAATTCATTAACCATGGTATACATAGACCATATTTGGTTAATTTATAAATCACATTTATTTAGGATTTTTATTATAATTTATCCTAATTATAAAAACAATAACAGTTTTATTAGTGGCACAACAAGGCCTAGTCACAAGGATATTTTTAAATCATAAGCTATGATTTCAGAGAATCACGGCTTTTAGGGTTTGAACATAGTTCTTTACCTTTTTCGGACAGGGAGTCATAGCTACCACTGTCTTTTGGCTCATGTAGAAATGAGCATGGCCCGTAGGCACTATATTACCAATGTATGGTCAAAATATGATCATCTAAATTGATGACCTGAACCCATGATTCATAGATCATTAAGTTGGGTTAGGAATCTTTTGAAGAATCCTTATTAAAGAATGACGTGTGTGATTTTAACGAATCACGTCTGCCAGGAGCGTTAACATGTTTTCAGATGTTAACTGGGATCCGAATCTTTTTAAACAGGTTTTACCATATTGGCTAAGTCTTTATAATGACCTACAAGCTAGGTTTTACCTTTTTAAGATTCTTATTAATATTTAAAATAGGCAAATAAATTTTTAAAATGAATGATTCTGATTTATTTATTTCATGTAATATATTTATGCATATAATAGCAAAATGAAATTTATAAACTTAACACTCCAATAATCATAAAAATACACACTGCCCTAAACGGGTCTTTTTAACAGAACACTTACCCACACAGGGGTCAAACTGAAATACTAGTCCACACAGGGACTTAAACAACAACATACCCTCGTAGGGGTTAACAGAAAGATAGGCCCACGCAGGGGCTCAAAAGACAACCATACCCACGCAGGGGTCAAAACAGCAAGACAGGCCCACGCAGGGGCTCAACTGAAACAAGGGAACTACAATCAATAATTGAAGGATTCAATGGTCCTTCTTGCTCTTCCTTTTTATTAGACTTGTCAATCCCTGGAAGAAACTTTGTCGCTCCCTGCGATCTCTGTGAAAGTCTCGCTCGACTTGGTCCAATCTTTGAAGAATTTCTTCCCATTCGGGTGGGGAAAACCATGGCGGCTGCGATTTTTACCGAATTATAGGTCTAGCAGGTATTTGGTACCCATGGGTTGGGTACCCTACTCCCCAAGGAGCTCCATACGGTCCTTCCAGGTGAAGGGCGTTGTAATTGGCCGCTACCAAGTATGGGTTGGCTTCAGCGTAATTATAGTTGGTGTGAGCCGGCGGCTCAAACGGGTTGTACGCCATTGAACCTGTATATGCAGGAATTGGGTTATCAAAACCCATCGGTGGTGGCTGCGGTGCAACTGTGTTTGAAGGTCCACCCATTTGCGGGTCTTCCTGCAGTGGTGGATAATGACTGCCACTTGTGTGTCGAGGGGTGCTAAAGTGGAAATCCCCTGCTCGCGCAGACATACGTGCGCCGGTTCTCCTACGCCTTGGCAGTTCTAGAGGTGCTTGATGAACTGGCGGCGGAGGAGGCGGTGGCGTGACAGCCACGAAACGTGAATCCCCAGAGGGATCCTGCTGCTGCTGCTGGTGAGGCGACGAATGATGCGAGGGTGTAAAATACCACTCGAACTGGTTAAACCGTGCCTGGTAACTGTCTGGACCACGGTAGGGTGATCCATGAAAAGACGAACCATTTGAGACCTCGATAGGATGGTTGGGGGTCCCGGTTGCAGGCTCGACGGGATCCGTGTCCTCGTCCATGTCTTCTGCATGATCGCTGGAGAAATGATCCTCTAGCCCAAATGGGTTAAAACCCACTGGTTCTTGTATGTAGTTTGCTGGGTTAAACCGGCCTTGAAAGACGGGAGTGGGATCTCCAAAGGAATGGTGTGATAGGGATCGTTATAGAGGTATATAAGAAGGTTGTGGGTTATTGGGCTCGTTTTCCGACTGTGGGCCATAGGAGTTATGAAAGGGAGGCGTTGAACTATGTGAAACAGACTGTCTAGCGGGCTCCACATTGGTCCTCCAGTTCTCTCGAGGATCAGCACTCGTAGTGACAGAAGGAGCTCGCCTGTGCGAAGGCCCGGCTTCGTGATCATTGGGGGCGGTGATTGGCCCCTTACCTCGTCCTCTTCGTCTGAAAAATCTTGGCGGCATATTTAGGCCTGTCGATATAACATAAGATAACAACAAGAATATATAAAATAAAAGACAAAAGTTAAAATAAATTGAAACAAATTTGGATTGTTCCTATGTTCTTTGTCTAGACTCGAAAATTTTGGAATGTGCAATTGTGTAACTGAGATTAAACACAAAAGGATAGTGTTTAATTCACTCAGCGTTGGCTCTGATACCAACCTGTCACACCCCGATATTTCCACGTTTGACCGGTGGGCCCGGTGGGGGAGTATCGTGACGTGGTTGGCAACATTACAGTCAGACAACACAATATTTAAAATGCACAGCGGAAGCAAATGAAAGATATATCTCAACCGAATAAAATATTGTAATATCAAGTATCACAACAGTCGAAAGTTTATCCACAGGTGGATCAAAATAAATGGAAACAGTAGTTCAACAGACTTTAGGTATCTTAAGCTTGCGAGACTCTTATTGATGCTAAGGAGAAATCCAGCCTATTACGAGTAGTACCTGCATTTAATCTTTTTGGGAAAATACATCAGTTTACACTGGTAAATACAATTAACCGACTCATTTGGAAAAGTTTAATAAAATTGATTTGAATACACGTGGCACAAACTTTTTATAACTTGGGATAATTATTTAAACATATAAACTTGTAAAAGAATTACATGTTACTTATGCGTTCAGTAGCCCGGTTCGTGCTGGGTTAAAGATCAATAGACACACTACATTATTTATTTTGGCACTGACGAGTGTACGCCTACACCCCGCGCTTAGGTCGTGGCCATTTTGTAAAATGATGCCAAGGATATCCGGGACATGGTCATTAACCTCCCAAAGGCTTTAAGCAAATAAAACAATTTAAACAAGCCGATCAATATCAATTAACCACCATACGATGGAAGATTTAATGCCCGACCAAGCGGTATTTTATATACCGTACCCCAAGCCCGTATAGGGAAAATAAGTTAAAAGTATTTACCTTTGCAAGTATAATTCACAATTAGCAAATGCGGGTAGCTTTTACCAGTTCTCCTATTCTGGAACAAATGTTTATAATAACCTATTAGAATCCTAACGGTCTTTAGTTAAGCTTAAGCTTAGACCGATTAGTTTTAAAGAACGATACGGTTCAAACGCATGATTAAGCGAAGACCGGAATAGAATGTGATTTAGACCCGACAAGTTTGAAGACTTGTTTAATATGGGTAATCTAGCCACATTCTGGATTTTGGGACAAAACCGATAAGGTTTGACCCGTTTCGGCTAATTTATGTAAATTAGTTACATAAGACGAACCGAACGCGCAAGAGGCGTAACGGGTATCCATAAAAGTCATATACAGGTTTCCTAAGTTAATATGCCTCAAATATGTTGTGACATCAGTAAGATATCTTTTATTATGCCCGAAACGAATTTAAACTCAAACTATGCCCCGTAGGGGTATTTTGGTCATTTATAAGGTTATAAAAGAGTTCAAGTATTAACCTGAGTTACAGGTCTGATATAATCAGCAAAAATTCTTAATTTGATAAGTTATAACAGTAGGGTATTGCATATATGTGAAATTTATCAATTATAACCAAACTATGCACCGTAGGGGCATTTTGGTAATTTCACATAAGCCAGAAAGCTCAAAACTGAAGTCCGAGTTAAACAACTTTTGTTTACTGTCAAAATATTATAATTTACCTAAAATATCAGTAGGTATCAACACTTGTATGTTTAAAATAGTTTTATTACATACTATGCGTTAAAAACGCTTAAAAAGGAGATTAGAAGCCGTTTCCGGGTTCTATATAGAAAGCTGATATTTTTATTATTCCAGAAGGTTTAAAATAATTTATTTATCATATAAATTCAGTAGCAAAAGGTTTGGGGTCAAAAAGATATGTAAAACTCATTTTATAGCCCGAAAGGGCAAAACCGACAATTACCGACTCAAGCTTATAACTCTAAGTTATGCTCAGCCTAAAATTAATTAAAAATCTTCAAAAATCCCAAAATATTATATTACATCAGTGGGTAAAAAGTTTGATATCAAAAAGTAGGTTAAAATAGGCTATATGCTAATTATGCCGTTAAATCGCTAAAAAGCTTTCTAATTACGCTAATGAGCATAACTCTCAATCTACACCTCAAACTGATGTAAAATTATGGGTACAAGTTTATACATCAGTAACTAAGGTTTCTACTCTTTTACATTTTAAAAAATCACGTTTTATGGTGAAAAGGGCATAATGGTCAACATATGAGCAATTAACGGAATCATGCATATTAATTGGATAACTAATGAACCAAGGTGTATAATCACAGAGAGTTATACTAGCATGTAACCTAGTCCAATTAAAGCTCTAAGGCATTTCTAAAACATGCTTAAACGGGTCAGAACTGAAAGTGAAAGCAAAAGTTAAATTATGCGACTTTCGGTTCCGAACCGGGTCTCTACTGAAAATTGTCGGGTTGAACATGTTTAGACATGTTCTTACACTAATTACCAAGTTATATTAATGATCAAACATGTTGTATAGGTTCTACTTTGCTAATTATGCATAAATTGGAAAATGAGCATTCTGTTGACTTTTTAATAACAAGTTTGACCCGACATTTGACCTAGTTAGAGTGGGAATCAGAGGGTGCCTTTTTAAGGGTTTATTGCCCACATAATTACCAACTTATAACTACTTTCAATTCGACTAATCACTGGACCATTAGTGATTAATCATGAAGTCAATCGTTAATTACGACGGTTTGACTTTTAAGCTAAACCTAAGCAAAAACTCAACTAAGAAAGGTTAAGCATACTTACTGAAGTCCTATGCACGATTAGGAAGGCTTAGGGTCTGCTCTTAAGCTCCAGGAAGCTCCAGAATTGCAGAAGAAAGGTGTGATCACAATGTTGCAACATTGTGGCCTTTTATAGTGTTCTTGATCCTCAAAGATGGTGACAACTAAGTCTATGGGGTGATCCAGATCAACAAAAAGTGCTCCTAGGGTCTAAAAGTAATGTAGGAGTCGTCCAAATATGAGGAAAATCGATTTTAAGTCGGTTTACAGCTCAAAACAGTCAACAGTCAAATATATCGTCGCTGGGCAACCCTTACGGACCGTAAGGGTGTGGCTTACGGTCCGTAAGCCTTCTGTAGAAGCAAAAAATTGTTGTTCTTTCGGGGTTTGAAGGGGCAACTTGTGTGTTTCGAATTTGGGGCATGATTTAACAGTATGGGGCCTCTTATTATGGGTCTTGAACAGTTATGTACCCTACCATTTTGCCATGTTTCCTTGAATCCTTTTGAAAGTGCCGTTAATGAAGGTTTACCGTGCATTTCTTTGTAGGAGTCCACCCTTGCAATTATGAATCAGTTATTGCTAGAAATCACCGGATTTGAATATATACCAGATGTTTATTTGTCTTGGGATTCATAATGAGGTCGTTCAGAGGTGCAAAATTAACATGACGACACTTTTAAATCCTGTCATACATCTTTAATTATATCCGGGTTTATAATACTTTTTGTCTTACATGACACGTGTCGTTATTTCATTGAACATGAATTTTCGAGGTGTTACATTAGATGATTCTAGAGAGAGAGAGAGAGAGAGAGAGAATGCGTAAAGTGTAAGCTGGAGAAGAGATTGTGAATGATCTCAAAATATCTCTCCAACTCCTTTAAAAGGACATGGACCTTGGACCTTCTGACTAACCAGCAATGGCTACAAGCCCATCAGCAACAAGCCTACCAGCCATCCTTTAAGCATCTTGAGCCCATTAGTCAGAAAGAGAAGCCCAAACATGCAAAAATAAAACCATGTATTAAAACAATACTTTCATAAGACTATATAATATAAAACACATTTATAAAAAATATTGAATTGATAAGAAATATAACACCTTATATTTCAACACCCTCCCACAATTCAATATTTAAAAAAAATAAAATATATGAAGGAGTTGACAAACCTTTTCATGAGGACCAACAGACAAACCTTTTGTAAAGATATCAGCAACTTGATCCTCTGACTTAACACCAAAAGTCTGAACAACACCTTTAGCAATCTTTTCTCTTAGGAAGAAAAGATCTATTTCAAAATGTTCGGTACGTTCATGAAAGACAGGGTTGGCTGCTATAGAAATAGCAGCCTTATTATCACAAAATAACTGAGCTGGAAGTTTAACATCAATTTTTAACTCCTTTAGAAGGTTCGAAATACAAATAACTTCACATGTAGCAGCACACATTGAATGGTATTCTGCCTTAGCAAAACACCTTGAGATTGTGGGCTGCTTTTTACTTTTCCACGAAACAAGATTATTTCCCAAAAACACACAAAAACTAGTAACAGATTTTCGTGAACTTAAGAATTTAGCCTAATCAGAATCAGCATAGGCTTTGATATGTAAAGTTTCTCCCTTTTAAACAAAATATCTTTTCTAGGAGAACCTTTTAAATACCTTAAAAGTCTCAATGCAAGTTTAAAACGAGCCTAAGTAGGTGAATGCATAAACTGACTAAGATAGTGCACAGAATATGCAATATCTGGTAGAATATGAGAAAGATAAATCAACTTACCAACAAGTTTATGATAAACAGTCATATTGGTTAAAAGTTGATTGTCTTTTTCACATAAATGAGACAAAACATGATTTGCGTCTATAGGACAACTAACTGGTTTACAACTAACCATGCCAAATTCAGCAAGCAAATCCAAACAATATTTTCTCTAAGTTAAACACAAACCATTTGCATTTCTTATAACTTCAAGACCCAAAAAATATTGTAACTTACCCAAATCTTTTATTAAAAACTTTGACTTGAGTAATAATTTGATTTCATTAACGTGTTTTAAATAACTACCAGTGATAAAAATATCATCCACATAGACAAGAAGAACAATAAACACAGATTCTTTTGTCATAACAAACATGGAATGATCACACTTACTTTGCTCAAAACCAAGATCAAGAAGGACAGAAACAATCTTTTCATTCCACATCCTAGAAGCTTGTTTTAGACACTAAAGAGACTTTTTTAGTCTACAAACTTTAGACCCAATAGAATGACCATAACCATCAGGTAAACACATATATACTTCTTCATTAAGATCACCATAAAGAAAAACATTATTAATGTCAAGCTGAAATATTTCCCAGTTAAAATGGACAGCCATAGACAATACAAATCTAACAGTAACCATTTTCACAACAGGAGAAAAGGTATCAAAAAAATATCAATGCCTTATTTTTTACTAAACCCTTTAGCAACAAGTCTAGCTTTATACCTTTCTATTTCACCATTTGACTAGTACTTTATTTTATATACCTACTTACACCCAATAGCTTTCCTATTAGGAGGTAAGTCAACAATTTCCCAAGTTTTATTTCTTTGTAAAGCTTCAAGCTCCAAATTCAGAGCATCAACCCAATTATTATCATTTTTTGCTTCAAAATAATTCTTTGGTTCACAACTTTTATTTAACACAGAAGCAAAACATAAAATTTCAGGAGACAAATTAGCATAGTTTAAGACCTTTTCTAGACCATATTTAACTTTTCCATCAACCACAAAATCATCAAGTTTAGAAGGAAATTTAATATTTCTAGAAGACCTCCTTAGAACAGTGCTAGTTTGTTCCTCATTACCTCCTTCAGAATTATTATTATCTTCATGTTCAGCATCATGCTTAGCCCTATCTGAACTTGACTCAACATTGCTTGGTTGCTGATTACCAGCCACTTCTAAAGCAATGTCTGAGTCAATTTCAGACTGCTCAGACCATAACCTAATGAAGTACTTGTTTGTATGTCTTCATCATTGGGAGTAGAGTCAACTTCAGGTCCTGATTGAAATTTAAACCAGATAAATCAAAAAAATTCAAGGTATTAACTTCAAAAGGAGTATCAAGATCAGATGACATTTTCTTTTCTTTAAAAGGAAATACAGTTTCATAAAACCTAACTTCCCTAGAATTAAACATCATTCTACGATCTAAACTCCAAAGTTTATACCCCTTCTTTTCATTTGAATATCCAACTAAAACACATTTTTCAGCATGTATGTTAAACTATCAAAGTTGTTTAACACAATGCTGAAATAAAGGCACCCTATAACCCTAAGTTGACTCAACACAGGTGTTTTGGTCAAAAATCAAGCAATGATAATGCAACCAAACTTTCTTTTGTGAGGTATGATGCTTGAATCAATGAACAACACTAAGGATCACTCAGAAATGAAATGAATAAGTGACACAAAGATTTATACGAGGAAAAAGCCCTTGATCAATGAATGATCTCCGGCATAAAAAACCTCGGGTGATGGAAACTACCGATCACCAACTCAGATTAAACAAGAAATGTATTACA
Organism: Helianthus tuberosus; assembly: GCA_030545235.1. Classification (NCBI taxonomy): domain Eukaryota; kingdom Viridiplantae; phylum Streptophyta; class Magnoliopsida; order Asterales; family Asteraceae; genus Helianthus; species Helianthus tuberosus. The sequence continues at coordinate 66,208,281 of CM060363.1, forward strand.
ACTTCGGATGATAGTGAGCTAATTACAAGGATCACTATATTGTAATGTGCAAAAAAGTGTGTAATCGCCAAGTGAATTGTCAAGAGCTGGTGAGAGCAGTTGCGAGTGTGTATGTTAAGCTAAAAATAGCCAAGTGTTTTCTATTTAGCTCGCTATCCCTTTTAAAAATGGAAAATATCTAAGCTAACAAACATTCCGCATTTGGTGCAAGTCTTCCACGACCTCCATAACGTCCATTTCAGCCATGCACATGCGGAATAAATATGGAATATGCTCCAGGAATATCGCCAAGACCAAGTCCAAGCTCGTACTCCTGCAAAACAACATCATATTCAAAGCAGACAATCGTTAGTATAAGGATCCTTACGATGATCCGTGATCCTGATCCTGCAATACTTCTGAGGATCACTAATTCAAACAGAAGTGAGGATCACTAAACCCAACACTAATTGAGGATCACTGATCATTCAAAAATCCTCCCCTAACAATTGCCCCCAAAATATAAGGAGTAATTTGTAAATAAACGAGTTATATTTTCTCGTTCTTATCCGTAACCAACTAACGGATATATAGCCGTTGAATCCTGACTAGCCGTTGCTAACATGACGTCATTGAGGTGACTATCCTGCAAAATCATCATTATAAATTGAAGTTAGAGATAAGGGTTAGAGAGCATTTAAATTCGTGCTTTCCTTCTTTAAATCTTCATTCGAAGACTTGATCAGGTATTTCTCTTTCCTTTCTCTCTTCATCTTCTCACTCTGTTTCTCTTCTTCACCACCGTCATAATCGAGATGATGCTAAGATCCTCACCGGCTAAGGATCACAAGAAGGACAGCCCCTTGAAAAGCCAAGGGATCATAAAAGATTCTGCAAAAGAACAATGCTGCTTCACTGATCCACAGATAGACAGAATCTGCCATTGTTTTCCGGCAAACACCGATTTCAAACCATTTGATCCCACCGTTCTAAGTGACTACGTTTCTGAAACCTGGGTAGCTTTTCCGGTCACACCATTCATAATAGGATACTCATATCCTTTTCCAGATTTCACCCAATCCTTCTTCTCTCTCACCGGAATCTCCTACATTCAAGCGATGCCAATGATCTGGAGGGTCTTATATACCCTTGAAAGGATCATTGAACATGAAGGAATCGATCTGGGAATGTCGGAGTTTGCAGAGATGTATGACCTCGTTAGCCATGGATCTCACCGATATCTACTCAAACATAAACTTGGTGAAGAACATCCCATCTTCAAAGCCACTAAGAATGACACCAACTGGAAACGGCGATTCTTCTTTGTAAGAAGGGATTCCATCCCTGATGGAAAGGATCTGCCTAGAAAATGGACCACCCATGGTAGGATAGAGGATCCTGAAAAGGATCACGGTATAACCTTGTCTTTGCTAAGGATCACTAACATCCTTCTGTTTCTATTTCGCAGCTATTACTGTCGCACACCTCATCACAACACCTGCAACAAAAGAAAGGCTTGCCGCTTTCCGGAGACTTGATCCTGCAAGAAGATCATTTAAAACAAACACCCAGGATTCTCAAGAAGTATCCTCAGGTTCTGTCACTATGTCGAGTAAGTATCCATGTTTATATGTAATTAAATGCCTAAATTGAAATGAAAATCTTCAAGATCTGCCTCCAAATTCAGTGTCACTGACCTTGACACTGTCCGATCCTCAAAGAAGAAGCTTGCTGCCAGCCCAGCTGTCACGATCCCCAAAGCAACCACTTCAAAGGGAAGAGGTGGAAAGAAAAGGAAGACCTCTGAAGCTGACAATCTAGAAGGCTTGCCTCTGATCCGCCATCAGTTCCTCGAGTACTTTGCTGAGGTAAGGATCATTGACTTAGCTTAATTATCCTGCCCACTTGAGGATCATGTGATCCTGAACTTTGCACTGTCTTCTTTGCAGAAATTTGCTGAAATCGAGGACTATGTTGGGAACGTCGAAGAGATTGAGGAGAAATACTCTGACCTCCAAAAAGTGGCGGTGCTCAAGAATCACAAGATTGCCTCCCTCGAAAAGGACCTCAATGATGCCAAAACTCAGGCGGTTGCAGCTCAGATCAATGTTGACTATGAGAAGCACGAGATCATGGAGGATGCTAAAGTCTCCGCTGCCATTGCCATGTACAAGACCAAGTTGCAGATGGCCCAAGATGCTCAGGATCCTAATTTTGACAGGAGCAACTGGGACATGGAGGGCTGGAAGGTTAGGCTGGCTGAGTTGGAGGATGAAGAAGAGGCTGATGAGGTTCTGGCAATCGAGCCTGGTGGCAGTGGCAAGGATCAGGGTGGAGAAGCAGGTGGAGCTGGTGAAGGTGATGCAGCGAAGGTGTAAGCTGCATGAATGGGAGATGATGGACACTTCTAGACATAGCCGGAGCCCATTTTTTAAGTTTGGTTGTTTGGTTATGATGTTTTTGTTGAACAATGATGGGTTGTAATAACTTTAGACAATAGTTTCTAAGGTAAAGGATCATGGATCCTTGAACAATAGGCAGGATAATGGGTGGTGGATGGATCCTCTGTTTGGGGGATGAAGCCACTCGTTATCCTTCCTCCTTTTATTTCCTGCACTACAAAGACCCGTAAACAATGGACACCCTTTGCCAACCCATGTGGACGGGTCACGTTTTGCTGGTAGAAACGTGGGTTGGCAATTTTGACAACCTTAAAGGGTTTAACGTTTTGTGAATAAAATAACTCTAACTTTTTGGCTATCTCCCGTGTTGCTATCCTTGTTAGTACTTTACTTTTCAATTGTTGTGATATACATTTTGTCTAAACTTATCAAGTAAAGAAAAAACTTAATAAATATCCTCAAAAAGTTTAGGATATGATCAAGGATCACATATCCTATAGTCGACAAGTTCCGAAAAGTAGTATATTTTAAGGATCATAAGTTCAGTTGTCAAAGGATAAGGGTTACTCAAATGAATAATGAATAAAATCAAAATAGTTAAGGATCATACCTGAGAATCCAAGTTAGGATCCTAACCTTTAACACTTATAATCAGGATAACCCAAAAGACAAACCTTAGTAGAAGGTAAGGAATAAGGATCCTTGGTCGTTTGTCTCCAAAAACCTGAAATAGGATACAACTTGGGACTAAGCCAATATAAGATAAGAGTTAGTAACTAGGGACAAGCCCAACAATTCTGGGGACAAGCCAAATATACTGGGGACAAGCCCAAAGGATAACTGGGGACAAGCCCAAAGGATCGTATGTATACTGGAGTATGGCCCTCACTGGCGACTATCCAAACTTAGTGACATGAAAATGCCAAAACCTTAGCTAACGTGAAAACGTTAGAAACCTTAGGAACGGATGTATGGTACGTCTACCATTATACGTAGGATCCCGGACACAGCCAGTACAATGAAATTGTCAGCCCCTAAAGCGAGTACTGGTCCCATTGCCATGAACTGTACCAGGATCATCGTGCGCTACTGGCGAAACTGGGGACAGGCCCAAACTGGGGTCAAGCCCAAATAACTGGGGTCAAGCCCAAATAACTGGGGTCAAGCCCAAATAACTGGGGTCAAGCCCAAATAACTGGATACTTCTGTGGATAATCAGTCCTTTATTAAGGATACCTGAACCTTTAAAACTCAGAATCAAGTGAAAGGAGGATAAAGGATACAGGATCCTTACCCTTATATAGGATAATTAAAAAATGAAATAGTTTTGGATTAGATCATTACCAAAATGAGAATCGTCTGTCTTGTATTTCAGGATCCTCAATGCCCTGCCCCTAGTGTGGTTTCCACAATCTCCTTCATGGAAATCCTTTAGGACTTCTTGGATTTCAGGATCCTCAATGCATCTTAGATATGGTCCTGCAAGAGATCGTTTATACAACATATTATTCAATATTGTAAATTGAGATACCTTAATTTTGAAAGCCCTAGGGTTTTCTCCTATAGGAATCTCTCCATGTTGTATGTATCTCATGATTGGGAGGATCCATGATTCTGAATGAGATTGAGTATCATCACTAGGGATGATTGCAGAATCCTCTCCTATCTCCATAGCTACATGATCCTCGATAGCAGGGGTCAGGATATGGATAATAGGAATCCTTATATCCTCCGGGATCTTCAAGGATGATCCTAGATTAGCCAATGCACCAGCCTCTGCATTCTCTTCCCTTGGTACCTGTGTCAAACTAAAGGAAACAAAAGAGAGTGCCAATTCTTTGAATATCTCTAAATATTTGATTAGCTTTTCACCTTTAACAGCATAGGATCCATTAAAGTGATTAGTGATTAATAATGAATCTACATGTACCTCAAGATACCTGATCCTCATATGCTTAGCAATTTGCAAACCAGTTATCAAGGCTTCATACTCAGCCTCATTGTTGGTAGTTTGAAATTCACAAGCTATGGAGTGGGGTATTATGTCCCCCTGTGGCGATTTTAGTAGTATTCCCAGCCCTGTTCCTTTTACATTGGAGGCTCCATCAGTGAATAGTGTTTTGGTAAAAAATCAAGCAATGATAATGCAACCAAACTTTCTGTTGTGAGGTATGATGCTTGAATCAATGAACAACACTAAGGATCACTCTGAAATGTAATGAACAAGTGACACAAAGATTTATACGAGGAAAAAGCCCTTGATCAATGAATGATCTCCGGCATAAAAAACCTCGGGTGATGGAAACTACCGATCACCAACTCAAATTAAACAAGAAATGTGTTACAACTTCGGATGATAGCGAGCTAATTACAAGGATCACTATAGTGTAACGTGCAAAAGGTGTATGAAAAGTGTATGAAATTGCTAAGCGAATTGCCGATAGCTGGTGAGAGCAGTTGCAAGTGTGTGTGTAGCCAAAAATAGCCAAGTTTTTTCTATTTAGCTCTCTACCCCTTTTAAAAATGGAAAATATATAAGCAAAAAACATTCCGCATTTGGTGCAAGTCCTCCACGACTCCCACAACATCCATTTCAGCCATGCACGTGCAGAATAAATATGGAATATTCTCCAGGAATATCGTCAAGACCAAGTCCAAGCTCGTACTCCTGCAAAACAACATCATATTCAAAGCAGACAATCGTTAGTATAAGGATCCTTACGATGATCCATGATCCTGATCCTGCAATACTTCTGAGGATCACTAATTCAAACAGAAGTAAGGATCACTAAGCCCAACAGTAGTTGAGGATCACTGACCATTGGAAAATCCTCCCCTAACAATTGCCCCCAAAATATAAGGAGTAAAAATGTAAATAACGAGTTGTATTTTTGTTCTTATCCGTAACAAATTAACGGATAACTAGCCGTTGGAGTCGGACTAGCCGTTACGGGCATGACGTCATTGAGGTGACTATCCTGCAAAACCATCATTATAAATTGAAGTTATGGATAAGGATCAATTCCCATTTAAATTCAAGAGAAACTCCCTTTAAATCCACATTCGAAGATCAAGCAGGTATCTCTCTTCCTCTTCTTCCTTTACGTTTTCTTTCTCTGTTCATCTTCTTCTCTACCCTCATGACCAAGATGATGCTAAGATCCTCTCCGGCTAAGGATCACACAAAAGACAGTCCTCTTAAGAGCCAGGGGATCATCAAAGATTCAACGAAAGAAAGATGCTGCTTCACTGATCCACAAATAGACAGGATCCGACATTGCTTTCCGGCGAACACCGATTTCAAACCATTTGATCCCACCGTTCTAAGTGATTACGTTTCTGAAACTTGGGTAGCTTTCCTGGTCACTCCTCTCACAATAGGATACTCGTATCCTTTCCCTGAATTCACCCAATCTTTCTTCTCCCTCACCGGCATCTCCTACATTCAAGCTATGCCAATGATCTGGAGGGTCTTATATACCCTTGAAAGGATCATTGAGCAAGAAGGAATTGCTCTGGGAATGTCAGAGTTAGCAGAGAAGTATGACCTCGTAACATTTGGATCCCACCGATATTTACTCAAGCATAAACCCGGTGAAGAACACCCCATCTTCAAAGCCACGAAGAATGATACCAACTGGAAACGGCGATTCTTCTTTGTCAGAATGGATTCTATCCCTGATGGAAAGGATCTGCCAAGGAAGTGGAGCACCCATGGTAGGATAGAGGATCCTAAAAAGGATCACCAGATGACCTTGTTTTTGTTTAAGGATCACTAACGTCCTTTTGTTTCTATCTTGCAGCTATTACTGTCGCACACCTCATCACAACACCTGCAACAAAGGAAAGGCTTGCCGCTTTCTGGAGACTTGATCCTGCAAGAAGATCATTTAAAACAAACACCCAGGATTCTCAGGAAGTATCCTTAGGTTCTGTCACTATGTCGAGTAAGTATCCTGTTTTTTGTATAGTTAAATGTTTAAATAAATAGTTGAATAGAAATAGGATATGGATACTTATCTGTTTTGGGTGTGTAGGCGCTGGAAAACCTTCAAGATCTGCCTCCAAATTCAGCGTCACTGATCTTGACACTGTCCGATCCTCAAAGAAAAAGTCTGCTGCTAGCCCTTCCGTCACAATCCCCAAGGCAACCACTTCAAAGGGAAGAGGTGGAAAGAAAAGGAAGACCTCTGAAGCTGACAACCTACAAGGCTTGCCTCTGATCCACCATCAGTTCCTCGAGTACTTTACTGATGTAAGGATCACTGACTTAGCTTAGTTATCCTGCTCATTTAAGGATCACATGATCCTGAACTTTGCATTGTCTTGTTTGCAGAAATTTGCTGAAATCGAGGACTATGTTGGGAACGTCGAAGAGCTTGAGGAGAAATACTCCGATCTCCAAAAAGTGGCGGTGCTCAAGGATCACAAGATTGCCTCCCTTGAAAAGGATCTCAATGATGCCAAAACTCAGATAGTTGCAGCCCAGATCAATGCCGACTACGAGAAGCACGAGATCACGGAGGATGCTAAAGTCTCCGCTGCCATTGCCATGTACAAGACCAAGCTGCAGATGGCCCAAGAAGCTCAGGATCCTGCATTTGACAGGAGCAACTGGGACATTGAAGGCTGGAAGGCTAGGCTGGCTGAGTTGGAGGATGAGGAAGAGGTTGAAGAGGTTCTGGCAATCGAGGCTGGTCATAGTGGTAAGGATCAGGTGAAGGATAGGGGAGTTGGAGGAGATGGTGATGCAGCGAAGGCGTAGGCTGCATGAATGGGCGATGAAGGACATTTCTAGACGTAGCCGGAGCCCATTTTTTTAGAATTTGGTAGTTTATTTTGCTTATGGTGTTTTTGGTGAACAATGATGGGTTGTATCTTGAACAATAGTAATTAGGGTTAAGGATCATGGATCCTTTGAACAATAGGTAGGATTACAAATGGTGGAGGGATCCTCTGTTTGGGGGATGAAGCCATTGTGATCCTGCCGTCTTTTGATTCCTGCACTTTCTAGACCTATGAACAATGGACACCCTTTGCCAACCCATGTGGACGGGCCACGTTTTGCTGGTAGAAATGTGGGTTGGCAATTTTGGCAACCTTAAAGGGTTTAATGTTTTGTGAATAAAATAACTTTAACTTTTTGGCTATCTCCCGTGTTGCTATCCTTGTTAGTACTTTACGTTTCAATTATTGTGATGTTTATTTTGTTTAAATTTATCAAATAAAGAAATATTTAACAAATATCCTCAAAAATTTTAGGATATGATCAAGGATCACATATCCTACAGTCGACAAGTTCGAAAAAGTAACACATTTTAAGGATCATAAGTTCAGTTGTCAAAGGGTAAGGGTTACTCAAATGAATAATGAATAAAATCAAAATAGTTAAGGATCATACCTGAGAATCCAAGTTAGGATCCTAACCTTTAACACTTATAATCAGGATAACCCAAAACACAAACCTTAGTAGAAAGTAAGTATCAAGGATCCTTGGTCGTTTATTTCCAAAAACCTGAAATAGGATACAACTTGGGACTAAGCCAATATAAGATAAGAGTTAGTAGGGACAAGCCCAACAATTCTGGGGTCAAGCCCAATATACTGGGGACAAGCCCAAAGGATAACTGGGGACAAGCCCAAAGGATAACTGGGGACAAGCCCAAAGAATAACTGGGGACAAGCCCAAAGGATCGTGTGTAAACTGGAGTATGGCCCTCACTGGCGACTATCCAAACTTAGTGACATGAAAATGCCAAAGCCTTAGCTAACGTGAAAACGTTAGAAACCTTAGGAACGGATGTATGGTACGTCTACCATTATACGTAGGATCCTGAATATAGCCAGTACAATGAAATTGTCAGCCCCTAAAGCGAGTACTGGTCCCATTACCATGAACTATACCAGGATCATCGTGCGCTACTGGCGAAACTGGGGACATGCCCAAACTGGGGACTAGCCCAAGTAACTGGGGTCAAGCCCAAATAACTGGGGTCAAGCCCAAATAACTAGATACTTCTGTGGATACTCAATCCTTAGTTAAGGATACCTGAACCTTCAAAACTCAGAATCATGTAAAAGGAGGAAAAAGGATGCAAGATCCTTACCCTTATATAAGATAATTAAAGAATAAAATAGTTAGAGATCAGAATATTACCAGAAAGAGGATCATCTGTCTTATAAGGATCCTTTAAGGATACTTGTCATGTTAGGATCATGGATCCTTATCACATGAAATATTTCTTCAAATGGACAGCATTCCAAGCTCTTGGTAGCAAATCACCTTCCATTGTTAGCAATCGATATGCCCCCTTTCCTGCCTCAACTTCAATCAAATAGTGGCCTTCCCATTTTGGTGCCAACTTTCCATCAGCAGGATTGGTAGTATTCTGAAATGCTTTCCTTAATACCATATCACCAACTTGAAATTTCCTGATCCTGACATTTTTGTTGTAGGCTCCAGCCATCCTTTGTTGATAACTAGCCATCCTTATCCTTGCCAAATCCCTGATTTCTTCTATAGTATCCAATTCTTGAACCAAGTTTTTAGCATTTTCTTCAGGATCACGAATGCTTGTTCTTGCAGTTGGAACCACCATCTTTGTAGGGATCACTGATTCTGCCCCAAAAACCAAAGAAAATGGAGTTTGGCCAGTAGCATTCTTGGGAGTTGTCCTATCAGCCCAAAGCACATAAGGTAGTTCTTCTGCCCATTTTCCTTTTTTGGATCCAAGCTTCTTCTTCAAATTGTTGATGATGATCTTGTTGGATGATTCTGCCTGACCATTAGCTTGTGGGTGGACTGGTGTTGATTGTTAGGGGAGGATTTTCTAACAATTAGTGATCCTTATTTGTTATCCTAATTAATGATCCTTACTTCTGTGACAGATAGTGATCCTCAGAAGAGCTTCAGGATCAGGATCATGGATCACCTTAAGGATCCTCATACTAACGATTGTTTGTTTATGTTTCGTATTATTTTGCAGGAGTAACAAGCTTGACTTGGTCTTGGCAACGTTACTATGGAATATTCCACGGGTATTTCGCACACGTTTGACTGGAAATGGACGTTGTGGAGAACGTGGGAGCTTGGCACAAAAGTCGGATAGTTTGTTAGCGTAGTTAACTTCTATTTTTAAAGGGGTGACGAGCTAGAATTTAGAACACTTAGCCATTTTCAGCTACACACACTCTCGTACAATTGCACTCTTGAAGCTTTCGACAAACACTCAACAGTTTCATTCGCTTTTACACATTTCACCGTAGTGATCCTTGTACCTAGCTCGTTACTATCCGAAGTTCTAAACATTTATTGATTTATTTAAGATTGGTGATCGGTAGTTTCCATTACCCGGGGTTTTTTGTGCCGGAGATCAACTCTTGATCAAGGGCTTTTTCCCCGTATAAATCCTTGTGTCATTTGTGCAATTTACATTGAAGTGATCCTTATCATTGTTCTACATTCAAAGCATCATTCCCCATAACAAAGAGTTTGGTTGCATTATCCTCATCAGATTTTTTGACCAAAACAGTTTGGCGCCCACCGTGGGGCAATTGGTGCTTCATTCCTAAGAAGTGTTTCTGTTGGTGATCATTCCGGTTCATTCCATACAAATACATGGCTTCATCATTGAAGAATACCTCTACTGCAATGTCTGCGGTCAATTCATCTCAGGGCATTCCACCTTTGCCTCTACCACCATCTGGACCTCAGAAAAATGCCGAGAAGAAACCAACTCCCATTTTCTCCAAACCTCCAACTTCTTCTGCTTCTTACACTCCCACTACTAGTGACATGTTTACTTTGATTTTGCAGATGAAGGATCATATACAGCAACAGGATAAGACCAATGAAAGGATTCTCAGAGAAATCGGAGATCTCAAGAAACAAAAAAAAAAACGGCAGAGGATCATTCCCCACTGGTGCCCAAATCTTTGAATTTTGATACTCCGGTGATTACTTCTCAGCCATCAGTGGTTCCAGATGTTCAATATGTGGGTGGACCGAAAGGAGTGCACTATGGAACAACAACAGTGACCCAGGCATCAGGTTCATATTTCCAGCCAGCAGGATCCTATCCTCAGCATATGGGATCCCTCATGAATTCAGGAGGATACCCAGGAGCGCAGCAGATTCAAGGATCTTCCTTTATTCCAGGATCATTCCAGGTTCAAGGATCCTCCTTTGTTCCAGGATCATCCCAGGTTCAAGGATCCTCCTTTGTTCCAGGATCATCCCAGGTTCAAGGATCCTCCTTTGTTCCAGGATCATCCCAGGTTCAAGGATCCTCCTTTGTCCCAGGATCATCCCAGGTTCAAGGATCCTCCATTGTTCCAGGATCATCCCAGGTTCAAGGATCCTCCTTTGTTCCAGGATCGTCCCAGTTTCAGGGATCCTTCCAGATGCCAGGATCCTTGAGGAGTTTGCAAACAGGAAGTTCAGATGTCCATCAGGGAGATTTTATTCCAATGCAGACCAATGCTTCTACTGGTCCTTCGATCATTCCAGATTCCCAACAATATGGATTAACATCCATTCTTCCCAATTTGAATCCAATGGGAGGTAACACTTTTAATAATTCTTACACTACTAACCATGGTCTTATGCAGGATCCAGGTATCAATCATGCCATGGCCAGAGAATTGCAAAAGTTAAAGGATATGAAATCAAGTGTTCCAAGAGTGGTCAAACCTATCCCAGAGATTGCAGATGGAAGCTGTTTTGGTCAAAAAATCTGATGAGGATAATGCAACCAAACTCTCTGTTACAGGGTATGATGCTTAAAATGTAGAACAATGACAAGGATCACTTCAATGTAAATTGCACAAATGACACAAGGATTTATACGGGGAAAAAGCCCTTGATCAAGAGTTGATCTCCGGCACAAAAAACCCCGGGTGATGGAAACTACCGATCACCAAGCTCAAATAAATCAATAAATGTTTACAACTTCGGATAGTAACGAGCTAGGTACAAGGATCACTATGGTGAAATGTGTAAAAATGAGTGAAAACTAATAAGTGTTCGTCGAGAGCTTCAAGAGTGCGTTTGTATGAGAGTGTGTGTCGCTGAAAATGGCTAAGTGTTCTAATTCTAGCTCATCACCCCTTTAAAAATAGAAGTTAACTACAATAACAAACTATCCGACTTTTGTGCCAAGCTCCCACGTTCTCCACAACGTCCATTTCCAGTCAAACGTGTGCGAAATACCCGTGGGATATTCCATAGTAACGTTGCCAAGACCAAGTCAAGCTTGTTACTCATGCGAAGTAATACAAAACACAAACAAACAATCGTCAGTATGAGGATCCTTAAGGTGATCCATGATCCGATCCTGAAGCTCTTCTGAGGATCACTATCTGTCACAAAAGTAAGGATCATTAATTAGGATAACAAGTAAGGATCACTAATTGTTAGAAAATCCTCCCCTAACAATTGCCCCCAAAATATAAGGAGTGATATGTTAAAATGAGCGAGTTATGTTTTCTTGATCTTATCCGCAACTAACTATCGTAAATATAGCCGTTATTGTGGAACTATCCGTTGCAATCGTGACGTCACAGAAGTGACAACCCTGCATAATCATGATTATAAATAGGAGATAAAGATAGGATCGGTATGCATTTAAATTCAAAGAAACTCCCTTTAAATTCTTGGTCGAAGATCTATCAGGTATCTCTTCTCTTATCTCCCCTTCTCTTACTCTGTTTTTCTTTCTTTCTATCATCTATTCAAGAATGATGCTCCGGTCCTCCCCCGCCAAGGATCACCAGAAGGATAGTCCCTTGAAGAGTCAAGGGATCATCAAAGACTCGATACATGAGAGGTGTTGTTTTAACGATGCTCAAATAGACAAGATTCATCACTGCTTTCCGGCGAGTGCCTTTTTCAAGACCTTCGATCTTACTATTCTGAGCGACTATGCTTCAGAAACATGGGTTGCCTTTCCAGTTACTCCATTCGCTATAGGGTACACCTATCCTTTCCCAGAATTTACACAATCCTTCTTTTCCCTTACCGGCATCTCTTACATCCAAGCCATGCCGATGGTTTGGAGGGTTTTGTATACCCTAGAGAGGATCATCGAGCAGGAAGGCATTGATTTAGGAATGTCAGAGCTGACACAAATGTATGATCTTACTACCTTTGGTTCTCATCGTTATTTGTTCAAACGAAAACCCGGCGGAGAACATCCCCTTCTTAAAGTCACCAAGAATGACACAAATTGGAAACGTCGCTTCTTCTTTGTCAGGAGGGATACCATTCCAAACGGAAAGGATCTACCAAGGACATGGTCCACCCATGGTAGGCCAGAGGATCCTGAGAAGGATCACCAGGTAGTCTTGTTTTTGTATAAGGATCACTAACCCCTTTTTGTCTTGTGTTATGCAGCTATTTCTGTTTCACACATCATCACAACACCCGCAACCAAGGATAGGCTGGCTGCTTTTTGGAAGCTTGATCCTGAAATAAGGACATTCAAGATAGACACCCAAGACTCTCAAGAAGTATCCTCAGGTTCCATCAACATGTCAAGTAAGTATCCTGCTTGATTTATAGTTTGAATATCAAAATAAATAATTAAATTGAAATAGGATTAGGACACTTATCTTGTTTTGAATGTGTAGGTGCCGGAAAATCTGCCAAGCCTGTATCCCAGTTCAACACGGCTGACCTTGATGTTGTTCGATCCAGGAAGAAGAGGGCCACTACCAGTCCTAGCATCTCCATTCCCAAGGCACCCACTAAAGGAAAGGGTGGCAAGAAGAGGAAAACTTCTGACACTGAGGACCTTCAAGGCCTACCACTGATCCGCCACCAGTTCCTTGAATACTTCAATGATGTAAGGATCACCAATTCTGCCTAGGTATCCTACTCGTATGAGGATCACCTGATCTTGAACTGCTTTGTCCTTTTCTTTGCAGAAATTTGCTGAGATTGAAGATTACGTGGGGAGTGTTGAGGAGCTGGATAAGAAGATTGCTGACCTCCAACGGCTAAACTTCTGATTGACCTTGACTATGAAAAGCATGACCTCATAGAAGGTGCAAAGGTCTCTGCTGCCATCACAATGTATCAGACAAAACTGAAGATGGCCCAGGAAGCTCAAGATCCTAACTTTGACAAAAGCAGCTGGGATGTTGAGGGCTGGAAAGCAAGGTTAGCTGATCTTGAAGATGATGAGGAGGCTGAGGATGTTTTGGCGATCGAGGCTGGAGGTAGTGGGAAGGATCTGGTGAAGGATACCGCTGCTGGAGGGGAAGAGGATGCAACAAAGGTGTAGGCTGCACAATTGGGCGATGATGGACATTCCTAGACGCAGCCGGAGCCCAATTTTTAAATTTGGTAGTAGTTTTTTGTGGTTGTGATGTTGAACAATTTAATGGTTTGTACTGAACAATAGTTTTTAGGATTAAGGATCATGTATGATCCTTTGGACAATAGGTAGGATCGCAATTGGTGGAGGGATCCTCTGTTTGGGGGATGAAGCCATTGTGATCCTGCCGCCTTTATATTCCTGCACTACTTTTGAACCTATTATCATGGACACCCTTTACCAACCCCAGCAGACGGGCCACGTTTTGCTGGTAGATGCTCGGGGTAGGTAATTTTGACAACCTTTAAAGGGTTAGTCTTTTGTTAATAAATAAAATCTTAACCTTTTGTCGCTTATCTTGTGTTGTTATCCTTTTGTTTCTTTAATTCTCCTTTGTTTTGATGCACACTTATTGAATAAACAATTTTGAATAAGTCATATTGAAAATATTTAGGACATGATCCAAGATCATGTATCCTAAAGTTAAAGAATCCCAAAAAGTAAAATATTTTAAGGATCACAAGTTTAGTTGTCAAACTTTTAGGGTTATTCAAATAAATAATGAATAGAATTAAGAATAGTTAAGGATCATACCTGAGGATCCAAGTTAGGATCCTAACCATAATAAGGATAACTATAAGATAAACCTTAGAGAGAAGTAAGGATCAAGGATCCCTAGTTGCTTATCTTCAAGGACCTGAAATAGATCATAACTTGGGACTAAGCCAATATAAGATAAGAGTTAGCAACTGGGGACAAGCCCAAGGATAACTGGGGACAAGCCCAAGGATCGTATGTAAACTGGAGTATGGCCCTAACTGGCGACTATCCAAACTTAGTGACATGAAAATGCCAAAACCTTAGCTAACGTGAAAACGTTAGAAACCTTAGGAACGGATGTATGGTACGTCTACCATTATACGTAGGATCCTAGGTATAGCCAGTACAATGGAATTATCAGCCCCTAAAGCGAGTACTGGTCCCACTGCCTTGAACTATACCAGGATCATCATGCGCTACAGGCGGAACTGGGGCAAGCCCAAATAACTGGGGTTAAACCCAAGGAACGGATTGCTTCTGCAGATAACCAATGTTATGCTAAGGATACCTGAACTTTCAAAACTTAAAATCACGTGAGAGATGGATAAAGGATACATGACCCTTATCCTTATATGAGAAAATAAAGAAATGAAATAGTTTAAGATTAGGATATTACCAGAGTAAGGATCACTGATACTTTAAGGATCCTTTAAGGATATCCCCAACGTAAGGATCATCTGTGCCATGAGGATCCTGCTCACATGAAATATTTCTTCAAATGGACAGCATTCCAAGCTCTTGGTAGCAAATCACCTTCCATGGTTAGCAATCTATATGCCCCCTTTCCTGCTTCAGCTTCAATCAAATAAGGGCCTTCCCATTTTGGAGCCAATTTTCCATCAGCAGGATTGGTGGTATTCTGAAATGCTTTCCTTAATACCATATCTCCAACTTGAAACTTCCTGATCCTGACATTTTTGTTGTAAGCACCAACCATTCTTTGTTGATAACTGGCCATCCTTATCCTAGCCATATCCCTGATTTCTTCAATAGTATCTGTAACGACTCTCATCAAAAGTCATAATTATTAAACTAATTTGACCAATAGGAAACCCTAATTGAGACACGCAAGTGATTCTTCACAAACCCTAAAATTTTCAGAACAAACAGAATCAGGATCAGGGCCCCTAAAACTAAGGGGGGGTATTTCCTAGTTACGATTATCCACTTAAAACGTAGGCAGAAAGGAATTTACGAAAACCGTCGACTCAGCTGAGCTAGTCCCACACGTGGCAACCCTATGCACGAAAATAGTTCTTACGCGGGCCGCCTCAAGTTAGCTTAATTCTGACGCGGGCCGCCTAAGGGTCAAAATTTGGCTATAAATAGATGAGTTTGGGACTTGATTCTGGGAGTTGAAACGACGAAGAAATTCCAATTCTACACGGAGTTATGCTCTGTATACTCCAATTAACACACACGATTCACTAATCGACGCCGCAATCAGGGTATTAGCACAATCGCTGCTACGATTCATTTTCCGACGATCAATATATCCAATGAATGTTTAAGTGCCGCCCACATTAGGGTTATACTTTATCGTTCGTCATTAATTTGACGGATCATCGTTAATTCGATGGATAAAGTATTATACTTTGTCGTTCGTCATTAATTTGACGGGTCATCGTTAAATCGATGGATGAAGTATTGCACTTTGTCGTTCGTTGTGAAAATTTGATCTCGTGAGTTATTGTAATTGCTGGATTGATTACTAACCCCCGAATTGTGTGCTTGTTATTTAGGATAAAAAGCTAAATCAGTAGGCCAAACTCTGCCCGTATAAATCTGCAAAGTGAGTCATTCTCCTATTCTCACAGTTTGTGAGTCATTCTCCTTTTCTCACAGTTTGTGAGTCATTCTCTTTTTATCAAATATTTTACAATACCTCAAATT
Source organism: Helianthus tuberosus (assembly GCA_030545235.1). NCBI lineage: Eukaryota > Viridiplantae > Streptophyta > Magnoliopsida > Asterales > Asteraceae > Helianthus > Helianthus tuberosus. The sequence goes on from CM060363.1 coordinate 66,224,473, forward strand.
ATTTTCAAGGTTATAATTACAGGGACTAAGTCGTGGATATCTTGAATTACTGGTTAGTGGGGTATTGTGCACATTACTAATTTTCTCCCAGTTAGGTTCATTGACCTACTCGGGATGATCACTGTTAGGTTCATTGACCTACAGGGATAATCATCACTATTTAGGTTCATTGATCTAAATAGTGGTATGACCATCGTCACCATTGTGACATGTCACCATTGTGACAGAATGCCAGATAGAAATAAGATAGAAGCCATTGTAATCGCTCTTATGCTGTAATTGATAACTATGCATCATTATGCAAAATAGAATGATTCACTCAGTATTTCCCGCTGACAAAACCTTTTTCAAACATGTTTCAGGTGATCTGTTATGAATCAGGAAAAGTGCCATATAGCACTACAAGCTCAAAGAAGTGGCTCAGTATAAAATAAAGAAACATGTTTTGTAAAATAAAAGATTTCTTCGTGAAATCAAACTATTGTAAATTACCGGGTTTTATCCCGAATTGTGAAATAAAATAATCGGGAAATATTTACATTTTAAAAGATCCTGATGAAAACTTCCGCTGTCAAACTCAATTAATTAAATACCACAGGATTTCTGTCCCGCGGCTCCTGAAACGGGTCAAACCGGGTCGGGGGCCGTGACAGAAAAAGGTGGTATCAGAGCCACTTATCGAGCCACTGATTTAAGCCAATTAAGTATTTAGAAAATATTTAATTTATATTAATTGCTATTTTGTGATTATATGTTTTATTATCTGACTAATTTTGAACAGTATGGGCAGATTTTTATATGTTAGCTACTGTAGTAGTAAATATAAATCTTTAAATAATTTGACTCAAAGTTTTAGCACTTTTATTATCTACAGTCTATAAACTTTATTCAGAAACCTAGTATGTTTTCATATTCGGTTGTTTCATAGTTACCCAATATGAAATAATATTTAAAAGTTTTCTATGAAATTTAATATAATTTTTAAACTTAGTAATTGTGTGTATCTTGCATAAACAGTATGAGTGATCTGTCGGAAGCCCTTCAGAATTTAAATCTCTATCCAGTAAGAATCGAAGTTTCCAGAGATTTCAATAGATATATTCCAGACATAGAAGAACCTATAGAATTCAACGCTGTACCTTTCGAGAAACCCAAGTCTAAGAGAATGGAAATTGAGGAAAGCTCTAGGCAAATTGAGGGGTTACCATCTCAGGAAGAGTTGGATTTTATAATGGCAAATGATAATACTATTGAACCTGTTAATGAAAATGATTTTATTCATCCTTTTGAAACACACCTACCAATGAATTTAGAACCAGCTATTCCAACCCTTTCAATCCACTCGCAAATAGATGAATGGGTGACTCGTGAAATACTGTTACAAAACCATCCCTATAAGCTTTTTCCTAAGTTCAAACCAGAACCTTTACCAAATTCACCAATGAGTAACGAGAATATGACTGAACTTCGTCATTTTGACAAAATGGATGCTGGAAATAGGATCCAAGAGATTTTGGGACAGATCTCCTGGAAATACGATGAGAAGGAACGCCGTTACTAGAACATCACCTGACAAAGGATAGGGGATTATGAAACTATGATTGTGTAATAGTAAAATCAGTTTGTGTAAAGTAAATAATAAAACTGTTGTATATAGAAGTATGATATAATCTTTACAACAAATGAAATATTAGAAAAGTTACAATTTTGTTTGTATATTCGTTTACGTGATTATGTGCAAATAATTGTAACATTGGATTATTTCTTTTATACTAATTATTTATCTATAAATTAGATATCAGATGGAAAACACTAATAATGAACCAGTTAATGAGGTTAATCAACCTGAGCAACAACCGGGGGATCAATTTATGACTAGACAGGATATAGAAAACATCGTTGCTCAAGGGATAGCTAATGCTATTCCAGGAATAGTTGCTCAAGGGATAGCCAATGCTATTCCAGCAATCATTGCTGCTGTTAAAAATCCAATCGAACCGCAACAAGTTGTTCCAAGTAAACGCATTTCTGAAGATAATTTCAGTAATAGCGTAAATGGAGGCGGTAATCATGTTAATCATGATAATGAACCACGGCAAGCTCCGCTCCCTAAGAAAAGGAAAGTTGCAACACCTGGTTGCACTTACAAAGAATTTCTTGCTTGTAAACCCACTGAGTTTGCAGGCAATGAAGGAGCGACTGCGGCATTGCGTTGGTTAGAAAAAACCGAGGCAGTAATTGCCATAAGTAAATGTGCTCAGGATGATCAGGTCATGTACGCGTCAAAACTTTTCAAAGAAGTGGCGCTAGAATGGTGAAATACGGTGTTACAAGCAAAATGAAGAAGGATGGCATATGCTATGGACTGGGAAGAATTTAAGAGCTTTGTAGAAAGAAAATTCTGTCCTTAATATGAAAAAGATCAAATGGCAAATAAGTTTCTAACCCATCGGATGGTGGATGTAGATTGTCGAGGGTATACTACGACATTCTTCGAATATGCTTGAGTGGTACCAACCCTGGCTTCGCCAGAGCCGGTACTTATTTCTCGTTATATTTGGGGATTGATTTCCGAAATCCGTAATATCGTTAAGGCTGCGAAACCTCGCACGATTGATGATGCGGTGGATTTAGCCAATACTCTGACTGATGAACTAGTAAGGATAAGAGAAGAAAACATAAGGAAAGAAGTAGCCCAAAAGATTACCCAAGAATTTCGTCCGGGTAACCATAACAATTTCAATAGAAAAGGAAATGGGCAATCTACTACTCCATTTTGCAAATCTTGCAAAAGGAAGCATTTTGGAAGATGCAAAGGATATTGCAATTTTTGCAAAATTCCAGGGCATCAAGAAGAAGACTGCAGGAGGAAGAAATTTTCAGTCTGCTACAACTGTGGAGAAACTGGACATCTTAGGCCAGATTGTCCAAAACTGAATAAACCATTTGACAATCAAGTCAAACCAGCAGAAGGAGCAAAAAGGAATGTAAGAGCCTTCCAGCTGACTACTCAAGAAGCCGAGATGATTCCAGATGTGATAGCCGGTAGGTTCTTAGCTTACAACGTTTACACAAAAAGTATTATTTGACTCTGGTGCAAACCAAAGTTTTAGAAATACTTCATTCTGTCAAGCTCTTAATTTACTTTTAACCAGTATTAGGCAGATTTCTACAGTAGAAACGACAGATGGAAATTCAGTTAAAATAAATAAGTTTCTGCAAAACGTAGAAATAGAACTTTTAAGTCATAAATTTTCTGCAATCCTATTATCTATGAAATTAGCGAAATCAAGATTGTGCTAAGAATTGATTGATTAGTAAAACAATTATGCTCGAATTATCTGTGATAAGAATTCTATAGAAGTTTGAGCAGTCATTGGAGAAGTAATAATGATTACAGGAGATAAGTCATAAAGTTCATATCAGTAATAAAGGTTGCTAATTATGAACGAAAGCAAGGAATAGTATATATGATTTCAGAAATCATTAATACTAAAGATAAAGAATTTAAGGAAATTTTTGTAATTTCAGAATACCCAGATGTATTTCCAGAAGATTTACCTGGATTATCACCAGATAGGGAGATAAAATTTAGGATTCATCTAATACCAGGAATTATACCAATAGCCAAGGTTAACACAGTGTTGATTGTTAAGAAAAAGGATATTTCGATGAGAATGTGTATTGATTATAGGGAATTGAATAAAGGTTACAATTAAGAATCAATACCCATTATCTAGGATTGATGATCTATTCGATCAACTTCAAAGAGATAGATATTTTTCTAAGATCAACTTACATTTCGGATATTATCAATTGAAAGTACAAGAAGAAGACATACCTAAAACTATTTTCAGAACTAGGTATGGTCATTACGAATTTACAGTCATGCCCTTCAGGTTAACGAATGCACCTTCAGCATTCATGGACATGATGAATAGAATCTGTAAACTATATTTGGATAAATTTGTAATTATCTTCATAGACGATATACTTATTTATTCCAAAAGTCAGAAAGAACATTATCAGCACTTGCATGTACTCTTAACTTTGTTAAGAAAAGAAAAGCTTTACGCCAAATTTTTGAAGAATGAATTTTGGCTGCTAGAAGTGCAATTTTAGGTCATATGATGAATCCAGAAGGTATTCACGTAAATCCTGATAAGATATTACCAAATGAAAGGTTCCTTAATTCGCAATGAAAATTTGAAGTTTAGTCGGATACTACAGACGATTTATTAAGGATTTTTCCAAAATAGCTGTATTATTAACTAAGTTAACCTGTAAACTAGCTAAGTTTGAATGAGGATCTTAAAGCAGAAATTAACCAAATACTCAGATATTAGCCTTATGAACTAAAGATTTTGAAGTATAAGGTAATGCTTCAAAGTTAGGATTGGAATGCGTGTTAATGCAATGCAAAAAGGTAATTGCGTATGCATCAAGGTAATTGAAAAAGAACGAAGGAACTATACCACTCATGAGTTAGAATTAGGAACCATAATTTTTGCCTTAAGATTTGGAGACATTATCTGTATGGAAGTAAGGGTACTATCTATACGGATTATAAGAATTTAAGATATATATATTTGGGCAAAAAGAATTAAACACGAGGAAAAAGGAGATGGATGAAAATCCTAAGTGACTACGACTGAGATATTTAGTATCACGAAGGAAAGGTTGAAGACGGCTAAGGATAGCTAGTAGAATTATACAGATAATAGATAAAAGCTGTTGGAGTTCGAGTTGGAGACAAAATGTAATTGAAAGTATCTCCTTGGAAAAGAGTAAGAAATGAAAGCTAAGTCCAAGGTACGTACGACCATTTCCAGTAAACCAACATATAGGACTAGTTGCTTACCAGGAAGAGTTAGCTGGAGTACATGATATATTTTATATATCAAATCTCAAGAGATGCCTATTAAACGAATCTTTGGTAGTACCTTTCCAAGATATAAAGGTAAACAAATAGTGTTAGTTTAAGTAAAGTGGGATTAAAAGATAGGACTGTTGATGCAGATTTTGTGTCCAATGCTTGTCGAATAGATTAGTTTTATTTTACGCTGAATTTGTAATAGTTAGTGAAACGGTCTATCGAACGTGTATAGACCCGCTCGTTTGAAGTGGTCAAACGAGAGGGTTATTCGGTTGACCGTGTGTGTTTGCAAGACAAGGGGTGTGACTATAAATAGAAAACCCTTGCCATTTGCAACACTTGGAGATTTTAGGAGGTTTGAGACCTCACCGGGAGAGATCACCACTTGGTCTCTCCCCGGATGTGTACTCCTTTGGTATTAGTTCGGTTATCTTGTAATCGGGCCGATTTGTAATTTTATACTACCGGATTAATACAAAGAAGTTGTTTGTTTATATCTAATCTCTCCCGTCTTGAACCGATCTCACACGAATCACGGTTTCGGTCACGAAACTCGGTCCTACAATTGGTATCAGAGCCAGGTTAGTCTTTCTCAAATATGAAACAAGTTGGAAGCTTCAGCAGTTTTTGAACATATTAGTCTTGAGCCGGAAGCGTTCACCGATCTCCCTGAATCCTCAACTGTTCAACAGTATCATCCAGTCACGGGTGAACTATTAGAAGAGGGAGAACATGTTACTGAGATGTCTGATGAATGTGTGTTAGCTCTAACAGCAATGGATGAAGTTGATGTGACCACGATCGATGCTACTCCGTTGGTTCCGGACGAAACCGATTTCTCTACGATTGAAGAAATCTTCATCGGTTCGGATCCGGAACGTCCCGTTTATGTTAGTCAAGATAATGTGGAGCTTAATTCGCTTGATGATGATTTTGTGGAAGCAAAGACAGCAGAATCTTCTAATCCTTCTTCAGATTCCCCTTCAGTTCAAGAAAACCGTGAAAAGACCGTGAACGAATGGCGAGCGGATTTCCTAGCTAGGAATCCTCCTCCGCTCCCTCCGTTGGATCAGGCCAACTACATGATTCTGGAAAGAAATCAGGCTAGGGGCTGTATTATCAGCTGGATGTTCATCAAAGAGCTTCATTGCATGGTTGTGAAGCGAGAATGCGGCCTTCAGTACTTCAGGTCTCTTCTCAGCATTCTTTCACTTCCCTATTATGATGTTGCGGTTTTGGCTCAGCTGGAGGTTATTAATCGAGTCAAAGACAAGATGGTGGATTTGTTCGCGAAGAAGATTAGATTGGAACGAAGAAAAGGTTGGAAGGACCCTCTATACAAGCCACAGTTTCCTCGATACGAGCCAATCAGGTTCACGCTAGATCCAGAGACAAATACTGCTCGTTATCGATTGGTTTATGATCCTCCAAAGTTGATGAAGAAGATACCTTTGTTGAAAATGAAGACAGACTTTCTGGGAAACTTTCGTTGCTGGGTTTATGATGCAGATACTGGAGAAGCCGTGATCTTATTCCGAGATAGTCAGGAGAACTTTCGAATGATAGATCCGATGTGGATTACTAACATGTCCAGGTCGGATATTATTGTTCTTAAGGATCACGAGATCAATTACTTGGTTAGAGATCGTGAACAAGCAATGAAGTTTCAGAAGATGGCCCGGTATTGCTTCAACCTACTGGTGAATGCGGGAAGTGCATGGTCTACGCATCACTTAACGGTTGAAAGGACGTCAGAGACTTGAAGACACAAAGATCGAGACAAAGCTACAGCCAAGGGGGAGTTTGTTGGTGCACTTGTGTCTGTACTTTGTCTGTATTTTGTAATGATATAAAACGATGTCTTTTGTAGTCGTGTTACGTCTTAGATGTGTTTATGTGTGTGCTTAATGTAAGTTTGACCAGTCAACCATCCTCCTGGTTTGACTTGGTCAAACAGTTAGAAAAAGGTTTGTAAGTTGTGTGGGTCGAAGGATGAGTCATCGAAGGATTGTTTATATCCTTCGATGAGCTCGAAAGATAACCTTCGATGGATATAGATGGACCTCGAAGGATGCCAATCCTTCGAGGTATATGTGGATCCTTCGATAGGCTGTATCTCGATAGATGATCTTTCGATCAGTCTAATTGATCCTTCGACCAGACGAGCTGTGAAGGTTATATATACTGTTGTAATGTGTTCACTTCAGTGTGTGAGTGAACTTAGTCTTGTAGAGAGCGTATTTTCAGTTTGGTCAAGGGCTGTAACCGTGTCCACTGAAATACAAGAGAAAACGTTGATATCTTGTGTGTCTACCTTTCTCTTTGTAGCTTGTGTTCTCATATAAACTACCGGTTTGCATTCTAGCTTGGATTCCGCACTTGCTAGTATGTTAAACATAACAAGGATAAGGTTTAACCTCAACCTCCGAGGGACCTACAATTGGTATCAGAGCCATGGTGCCCGATTTAGTAAATCTAACCGTTTACTAAGTCACATGTGCTCTAGATCTGTGATTTTTGTGCTTTTTGTTCAAGATGTAAAGTTGGGTGAAAATGAGAAAAACTCAGATCTGGACCCGAATATTCAGATCTGTGCTGAAACAAGTGTTCGGTTTTATGTTTTTCACCTATATAATCAAGTTATCATCATCAAAAATCAAAAATACAATGTTTTCGTCAAATCTGCAAAATTGAACAGAAGCTGTGTTCTTGATGTTCTTGGCGGCTGCTTGAAGATTCGAAGGATATCTTTCGACCACCGAAGGATATCACCGAAGGATAGCTTTCGACCACCGAAGGATATCACCGAAGGATAACTGGGGTTTCTTTACCGAAGGATATCACCGAAGGAGGGGTTTCAAAGATCTGCATAAGAACAACTTCGAAAGATGATCCTCGAAGGATATCTTTCCATCCTTCGACCTGATATCTTTCAACCTGCTGTTTGTTCATCGAAGGATATCTTTCCATCTTTCGACCTGCTGTTTGTTCATCGAAAAGATGATCCTCGAAGGATATCTTTCCATCTTTCGACCTGATATCTTTCGACCTGCTGCTGATTGTTTATCGAAGAAGGAGAAGAAGAGGTCTGTTGATTGAAGGGAAGTTTTCGGGGGTTTGATGTTGGTTGTTCTTCTCGGCTGATGTTTGGTTGGTGGAATCGAACAGATGAAGAAGGGTTTGGATTTGGGATTTGATTGAGGAAATAGGAATGAGATTTGGTGTTGTTGGGTAATCGATGAAGAAGAAGGAGTTTAGGGGTGTTGTTGAGATTGTTCATCGAAGATGACTGCTGAGTTGCTGCTGATTGTTGATTTGTTCGGCTGCAATTTTGTTTGTGGTTTAGATGGAAGCAACAATGGTGTTGATGTATCGTAGGAGAGAGAAAGGAGAGTAGATGGCTTCACAAATTAATTTTTGGGGATTGGCTGGATGTTTGGTGGCTGGTATCGAAGTGAAAGAGACAAAGTGGATGGGATAAAAGTCACAAGCTAGGTTTTGGATTATAAAATTAAATGGGCCGATGACATCTCTGATTACAATTTGAATTGAATTTAGTTTGCAACTTTGGTGGGCCTTGAATGCATGTTGGAAATTTTTTTTGGGGCCACTAATTTATGAAATTATGTTGTAGGCTACATCTGTCATATTTAAATGTGATGCAATTTGGCCCCCTTGAAAGTTTGGTCTTGATCAACAAATTTTTCTACAAGACTATTTTAGTGGGTCAAGAATCTCAAGTGTTGAGTACGAGGTCGGGTGTTTGCGAAGTTTATTTGAACCGTGCCTCTAAATGTCAACGTCAAATACGTACGGGTTTTGGGAGCGCGCGAAATGACGAAGATGATGAAAACTTGATTGTTGAAAAATGTGGGGTAGTCACGGTTACCGATGCAAATGTCAAAAATGGTGACGCGACTATTATGGGCCAAAAACAAAACGGTATGTTCACTTCCGCACGTCAATGTTTATGATTGTTATCGGTTATTCGAAAATGTTCGAAAGCATTTTGTTTATTGTCATATTCTCGCATTTGAAGACGAACGTATGAACCTAGAACGTCCATACCGGTCCTAACGAGTTCACAAAGTCTTTGGAGGGATACAAGTCGGATCCTACGGGGTACTAGGCGAAATTTCTTTATCAACTAGAATATGCAACGAAGAAATCTTTTTGTTTATTGTCATATTCTCGCATTTGGTAACGAATGAATGAACCTAGAATGTCAATACCGGTCCTAACGAGTTCACAAAGTCTTTGGAGGGATACAAGTCGGATCCAACGGGGTACTAGGGGACGTTCTTATTCAACTAGCATATGCAAAGAAGAAATTCGCTTTTGTGATTTTTCGAAAAACCAAGAACATTCAACGAAGATTGATGACAGTTCCGCTCAGTGGAGGGAATTGGTGAACATTTGACGACAGTTTCTTTGAAGTGGAAAGAATCTGTTAAGGTTTAGAGATTGTACCAAAGAAATGGGGGGATAAAAATTTTTCGTATGTTGAATTTCTTCGGTAAATTTCTAAACGCAATCACAGGTGGTAGAGTTTGTGATTTTCTGGTGATACCAACGGTTCGGCGTGGAATGTTTTGCACATACACATATTTGAGGATTTTAATTAATTCTCCAGCCAGCGTGAAGGGTTTTGCACGGAAAAATACAGGTTTCTAAAGTCTACAGTAGTTACAAAAGCGCTGTTCACTGAAGACCTGGGGAATCTTTCTGAAAGCTGATAGTTCAAGACTGAAGACCTGCAGGATTCGGTTTTGGGTTTGATGTTTCTTTGGGATTTTACAGGGATCTGGGGGTAACTCAATTCGTTGAGTTTGCAAACGATGTACTTGGTCTAGCTGACTTCCTGAGTACTGATGCTGAAGATCCGTAGTGCATTACGTGGTCAACTTCACAAAGGCGACACAATGAGATCTGGATGTAGTTCAACTAAGCATGCTGGTTGAGCTTGCAAGGGATACACTTGGTCTAGCTGACTTTCCTGAGTGTTGATGCTGAAGATTAAAGTGCATTACTTGGTCGATTCCACAAAGACGGTTTACAGAAGACAGTTCACCAGAAATCTCTATCAATGTAGTATGCTTGAATGAAATGAAGTTCTTATGACAGATCAAGACTTGATGCAGTTCTTAAAGAATGGAACCCTTATCAAATGCCGATTGGAGTATTGGAAGATCAGCGGAAGATCGGTCAATTAAGCCTTGTGAGGAAATTGCACAACACCCAACACGGATATGCGTACTTTAAGGGGGAAATATTATACAAGGAGCATCAAGATACTACTTACCTGGATCATCGGTCAAGGGGGAATTTGTTAACACAGAGAAGATGAATACTTGACTGAAGATCGATTGCAGTTGCATTTTCAGCATTCGACAGCAACGGACAAGGGGGAATTTGTTGATGCAGATTTTGTGTCCAATGCTTGTCGAATAGATTAGTTTTATTTTACACTGAATTTGTAATAGTTAGTGAAACGGTCTATCGAACGTGTATAGACCCGCTCGTTTGAAGTGGTCAAACGAGAGGGTTATTCGGTTGACCGTGTGTGTTTGCAAGACAAGGGGTGTGACTATAAATAGAAAACCCTTGCCATTTGCAACACTTGGAGATTTTAGGAGGTTTGAGACCTCACCGGGAGAGATCACCACTTGGTCTCTCCCCGGATGTGTACTCCTTTGGTATTAGTTCGGTTATCTTGTAATCGGGCCGATTTGTAATGTTATACTACCGGATTAATACAAAGAAGTTGTTTGTTTATATCTAATCTCTCCCGTCTTGAACCGATCTCACACGAATCACGGTTTCGGTCACGAAACTCGGTCCTACAAGGACCCTATTATACTTAGGAACTGGAAACCGAAATGAAGAGAAAGTATTCTCAATTATTAATCTCGAGGACGAGATTTTTATTAAGGTAGGGAGAATGTAACGACTCTCATCAAAAGTCATAATTATTAAATTAATTTGACCAATAGGAAACCCTAATTGAGACACCCAAGTGATTCTGCGCAAACCCTAAAATTTTCAGAACAAACAGAATCAGGATCAGGGCCCCTAAAACTAAGGGGGGGGTATTTCCTAGTTACGATTATCCACTTAAAACGTAGGCAGAAAGGAATTTACGAAAACCGTCGACTCAGCTGAGCTAGTCCCACACGTGGCAACCTTATGCACGAAAATAGTTCTTACGCGGGCCGCCTCAAGTTAGCTTAATTCTCACGCGGGCCGCCTAAGGGTCAAAATTTGGCTATAAATAGATGAGTTTGGGACTTGATTCTGGGAGTTGAAACGACGAAGAAATTCCAATTCTACACGGAGTTATGCTCTGTATACTCCAATTAACACACACGATTCACTAATCGACGCCGCAATCAGGGTATTAGCACAATCGCTGCTACGATTCATTTTCCGACGATCAATATATCCAATGAATGTTTAAGTGCCGCCCACATTAGGGTTATACTTTATCGTTCGTCATTAATTTGACGGATCATCGTTAATTCGATGGATAAAGTATTATACTTTGTCGTTCGTCATTAATTTGACGGATCATCGTTAAATCGATGGATGAAGTATTGCACTTTGTCGTTCGTTGTGAAAATTTGATCTCGTGAGTTATCGTAATTGCTGGATTGATTACTAACCCCCGAATTGTGTGCTTGTTATTTAGGATAAAAGGCTAAATCAGTAGGCCAAACTCTGCCTGTATAAATCTGCAAAGTGAGTCATTCTCCTTTTCTCACAGTTTGTGAGTCATTCTCCTTTTCTCACAGTTTGTGAGTCATTCTTTTTTTATCAAATATTTTACAATACCTCAAATTATTTTCAAGGTTATAATTACAGGGACTAAGTCGTGGATATCTTGAATTACTGGTTAGTGGGGTATTGTGCACATTACTAATTTTCTCCCAGTTAGGTTCATTGACCTACTCGGGATGATCACTGTTAGGTTCATTGACCTACAGGGATAATCATCACTATTTAGGTTCATTGATCTAAATAGTGGTATGACCATCGTCACCATTGTGACATGTCACCATTGTGACAGAATGCCAGATAGAAATAAGATAGAAGCCATTGTAATCGCTCTTATGCTGTAATTGATAACTATGCATCATTATGCAAAATAGAATGATTCACTCAGTATTTCCCACTGACAAAACCTTTTTCAAACATGTTTCAGGTGATCTGTTATGAATCAGGAAAAGTGCCATATAGCACTACAAGCTCAAAGAAGTGGCTCAGTATAAAATAAAGAAACATGTTTTGTAAAATAAAAGATTTCTTCGTGAAATCAAACTATTGTAAATTACCGGGTTTTATCCCGAATTGTGAAATAAAATAATCGGGAAATATTTACATTTTAAAAGATCCTGATGAAAACTTCCGCTGTCAAACTCAATTAATTAAATACCGCAAGATTTCTGTCCCGCGGCTCCTGAAACGGGTCAAACCGGGTCGGGGGCCGTGACAGTATCCAGGTCTTGAGCCAAGTTCTCATCATTTTCCTCAGGATCACGGGTACTTGTTCTAGCAGTTGGAACCACCATTTCTGTTGGGATCACTGATTCTGCCCCAAATACCAAAGAGAATGGTGTTTGACCAGTAGCATTCTTAGGGGTTGTCCTATCAGCCCAAAGCACATAAGGTAGTTCTTTTGCCCATTTCCCTTTCTTGGATCCAAGCTTCTTCTTCAAATTGTTGATGATGATCTTGTTGGATGATTCTGCTTGACCATTAGCTTGTGGGTGGACTGGTGTTGATGTTATCATCTTAATCCCCCAGCTTTCACAAAAGTTAGTGGTTCTGCCCCCAATGAACTGGGAACCATTATCACATATAATTTCAGAAGGAATTCCAAATCTAGTTATAATATTTCTTTTAATGAAGGATATAACTTCCTTTTCTCTGACTTGGGCAAAACCTTCAGCCTCTATCCACTTGGAGAAGTAATCAGTCATAGCAAGCATGAATACTTTTCCACCAGGTGCCTTAGGGAGCTTACCAACTATATCCATACCCCATCTCATAAATGGCCAAGAGGAGGATATAGGTTGCAAAAATTCAGCTGGTTGATGAAGGATATTGCTGTGTCTTTGACAAGGATCACATCTCTTAGCATACTCCATAGCATCTCTTTTCATGGTTGGCCAGTAGTATCCTGTCCTCAGGATCCTTGAGAATAATGCACTGCCCCCAGTGTGGTTTCCACAATCTCCTTCATGGAAGTCTTTTAAAACTTCTTGGATTTCAGGATCCTCAATGCATCTCAAGTATGGTCCTGCAAGAGATCGTCTATACAACATATTATTTAAAATTGTGAATTGAGATACCTTAATTTTGAAAGCCCTAGGGTTTTCTTCTGTAGGAATCTCTCCTTGTTGTAAGTATCTCATGATTGGTGAGATCCATGATCCTGATCCTGAATGGGATTGAGTATCCTCACTAGGGATAATTGCAGAATCATTTCCTATCTCCATAGCCGCATGATCCTCGATAGCCGGGGTCAGGATATGGATAATAGGGATTTTGATATCCTCCGGGATCTTTAAGGATGATCCTAAGTTAGCCAATGCATCAGCTTCTGTATTTTCTTCCCTTGGTACCTGCGTCAAACTAAAGGAAACAAAAGAGAGTGCCAAATTTTTTACTATCTCTAAATATTTGGTTAGCTTTTCACCTTTAACAGCATAGGATCCATTAAAGTGGTTTGTAATTAACAATGAATCTACATGTACCTCAAGATACCTGATCCCCATATGCTTTGCAATTTGCAAACCACAAATTAAGGCTTCATATTCAGCCTCATTGTTAGTGGTTTGGAACTCACAAGCTATAGAGTGGGGTATTATGTCCCCCTGTGGCGATTTTAGTAGTATTCCAGGCCCTGTGCCTTTGACATTTGAGGATCCATCAGTATAGAGTATCCAAGGATCCTTGGTCTCCTCTAGCTGCTGGACTTCTAACTCAGCTTCCTTTTGTAAATCACTACTGAAATCAGCCACAAAGTCGGCTAATGGTTGGGATTTGATGGCTGTCCTAGGCTCATATCTTATATCATATGCACTTAGCTTCACTGCCCACTTAGCCATCCTTCCTGACATCTCTGGTTTCCTAAGGACATTCTTAATTGGGAAATTAGTTTTAACAACAATAACATGAGTTTCAAAATAATGTCTCAACTTAGTGGATGCCATAATTAATGCAAGAATAAGCTTTTCAAGGTGTGAATACCTGGATTCAGCATCAAGTAAACTTTTACTTACATAATAGACAGGATGTTGTGTACCTTCGTGATCCTTAACAAGGACCGCACTTACTGCTTTTGAGGATACTGCAAGATATAAGGATAGCACATCGCCTTTTTCTGGTTTCATCAAGGCCGGGGCTGAGGATAGGTAATCTTTGAGGGCTCTTAAAGCATTTTCATGCTTCTCAGTGCACTCAAATTTCTTGTTCTTCCTTAGGATATCATAGAATTCTTTGCACTTCTCTGAGGATTTGGATATGAATTTGTTCAAAGCTGCTATCCTGCCTGTTAGCCTTTGAACATCCTTAGCATTGGCCGGAGATTTGATGTTCACTATAGCTTTGATTTGTTCTGGGCTAGCTTCAATGCCTCTCTTTGTCACCATATATCCTAAGAATTTACCTGCTTTAACACCAAAGTGACATTTTGAAGGATTAAGTTTCATGTTATATTTGTCAAGGATATCGAATGCTTCCTCCAAGTCCCTTAGGTGATCCTCAGCTTTTATGGATTTTACCACCATATCGTCTATGTAAACCTCCATAGTATGTCCAATCTGATCCTTGAACATCATATTCACTAGCCTTTGATAAGTTGCACCTGCATTTCTTAGTCCGAACGGCATAGCAATATAACAATATATACCGGTAGGAGTCATGAAGGTTGTATCCTCTAGATCGGATGGTTCCATTTGGATTTATTGAAATCCAGATGAAGCATCCATAAAAGTTAACAGTTCATGACCCGCAGTTGCATCCACCATGGAGTCAATGTGGGGTAATGGGAAAGGATCCTTGGGACATGTTTTGGTCAAAAAAATCTGTTGAGGATATTGCAACCAAACTCTATGTTATGGGGGTATGATGCTGATTATGTAATAGCGATGAGGATCACTTCAATTTAGATTTGCACAAACAACACAAGGATTTATACGGGGAAAAAGCCCTTGATCAAGAGTTGATCTCCGGCACAAAAAACCTCGGGTGATGGAAACTACCGATCACCAAGCTCTAATAAATGATTAAATGTTTACAACTTCGGATAGTAACGAGCTAGGTACAAGAATCACTATCGTGAAATGTGTATAAGTGAGTAAAAATGAATGTGTGTTCGACGAAAGCTTCAAGTGTGCGAGTATACGAGTGTGTGTAACTGAAAAATGACTAAGTGTCTTTTTACTAGCTCGTTACCCCTTTAAAAATAGAAATCTAACTACCAAACTAACTATCCGACTTTCGTGCCATGCCTCCACGTTCTCCACAACGTCTATTTTTGGTCAAGCACGTGCAGAATAGTTTGGGAATATTCTCCAGGAATGTCGCCAAGACTTGGTCAAGCTTGTTATACCTGCGAGATGCTACAAAACATAAGTAAACAATCGTCAGTACGAGGATCCTTAAAGTGATCCATGATCCTGATCCTAAAGCCCTTCTAAGGATCACCACCTGTCACAGAAGTAAGGATCACTAATTAGGATAACGAATAAGGATCACTAATTGTTAGAAAATCCTCCCCTAACAATTGCCCCCAAAATATAAGGAGTAATTTGTAAAATTGGCGAGTTATATTTTCTTGATCTTATCCGCAACTAACTAACGGATATATAGCCGTTAAAATAGAACTAGCCGTTGCGATGATGATGTCACGGAAGTGACAATCCTGCAGAATCATAATTATAAATAGAGATATAGATAGGATCATTATGCATTCAAATTCGAAAGAAACTCCCTTTAAATTCTCAGTCGACGATCGATCAGGTATTTCCTTCTCCTCTTTCTTCCTCTCTTACTCTGTTTTTCTTTCTTTATCTCCATCACTTCGAAAATGTTGCTCCGAAGTTCTCCGGCCAAGGATCACAAAAAGGATAGCCCTTTGAAGAGTCAAAAGATCATCAAAGACTCAGTGAACGAGAGGTGTTGCTTTAACGATGCACAAGTAGATAACATCCGTCATCGTTTTCCGGCGAATGTCTTTTTCAGACCTTTCGATCCAACTGCCCTAAGCGACTATGTTTCAGAAACATGGGTTGCCTTTCCAGTTACTCCATTTGCCAAAGGATATACTTATCCCTTCCCTGAATTTACACAATCCTTCTCTTCTCTTACCGGCATCTCTTACATCCAAGCCATGCCGATGATTTGGAGGGTTTTGTATACCCTGGAGAGGATCATCGAGCAAGAGGGTATTGATTTAGGCATGTCGGAGCTGACACAATTGTATGATGTTACCACCTTTGGATCCCACCGTTATCTGTTCAAACGAAAACCCAGTGCAGAACATCCCCTTCTTAAAGTCACCAAGAACGACAAAGACTGGAAACGTCGCTCCTTCTTTGTGAGAAGGGATACCATCCCAGATGGAAAGCATTTACCAAGGGAGTGGTCCACCAATGGTAGGACAGAGGATCCTGAAAAGGATCACCAGGTAGACTTGTTTTCGTAATAGGATCACTAACCCCTTTTGTCTTGTATCATGCAGCTATTTCTGTCTCACACATCATCACATCACCTGAAACCAAGGATAGGCTCGCTGCTTTCTGGAAGCTTGATCCTGAAACAAGGACATTCAAGATAGACACCCAAGACTCACAAGAAGTATCCTCAGGTTCCATTACCATGTCAAGTAAGTATCCTGCCTTTTACATAGTTTGAATATTAGAATAAATAAATAAATTGAAATAGGATAAGGATACTCATCTTGCTATGAATGTGTAGGCGCTGGAAAATCTGCTAAGCCTGTATCCCAGTTCAACACGGCTGACCTTGATGTCGTACGATCCAGGAAGAAAAGATCCACTACCAGTCCTAGCATCTCCATTCCAAAGGCACCCACTAAAGGAAAGGGTGTCAAGAAGAGGAAAACTTCTGATGCTGAGGATCTTCATGGCCTACCACTGATCCGCCACCAGTTCCTTGAATACTTCAATGATGTAAGGATCCTTAATTCTGCCTAGGTATCCTACTCGTATGAGGATCACTTGATCTTGAACTGCTTTATCCTCTTCTTTGCAGAAATTTGCCGAGATCGAGGATTACGTGGGGAATGTTGAGGAGCAGGACAAGAAAATTGCTGATCTCCAACAGGTTGCCGTGCTCAAAGACCTTGCACTTGCTGATCTTCGGAAGGAACTCCAAGATGAGAAGACCAAGACGGCCAAACTTCTGATTGACCTTGACTACGAGAAGCATGATCTCATAGAAAATGCTAAGGTCTCTGCCGCCATCACGATGTATCAGAAAAAATTGAAGATGGCCCAGGAAGCTCAGGATCCTAGTTTTGACAAAAGCAGCTGGGATGTTGAGGGCTGGAAGGCAAGGCTGGCTGATCTTGAGGATGATGAGGAGGAGGCAACTGAGGTCTTGGCAATTGAGGCAAGTGGCAGTGGAAAGGATCTGATAAAGGATTCCGCAGCTGGAGGGGAAGAGGATGCAGCGAAGGCATAGGCTGCATGGATGGGCGATGAAGGACATTTCTAGACGTAGCCGGAGCCCATTTTTTAAGTTTAATAGCTTGTTTTGGTTATGGTGTTTTTGCTGAACAATGATGGCTTGTACTTGAACAATAGGTTTTAGGATTAAGGATCATGTATGATCCTCTGGACAATAGGCAGGATTGCATATGGTGGAGGGATCCTCTGTTTGGGGGATGAAGCCATTGTGATCCTGCCGCCTTTATATCCCTTCACTAACTTTGAACTTATTATCATGGACACCCTTTACCTACCCCAGCGGACGGGCCACGTTTTGCTGGTAGATGCTCGGGTAGGTAATTTTGACAACCTTTCAAGGGTTAGTCTTTTGTTAATAAATAAAATCTTAATCTTTTGTCGCTTATCTTGTGTTGTTATCCTGGTGTTTCCTTGATTTCCCTTTATTTTGATGCATATCTATTGAACGAATAATTTTGAATTGAAAATACTTAGGATATGATCCACAATCAGATATCCTTTAGTTAAAGAATCTCAGAAAGCAATATGTTTTAAGGATCATAAGTCTAGTTGTCAAACTTCAAGGGTTATTTAAATAAATAATGAATAGAATTAAAAATAGTTAAGGATCATACCTGAGGATCCAAGTTAGGATCCTAACCATAATAAGGATAACTACAAGATAAACCTTAGAATAAAGTAAGGATCAAGGATCCCTAGTTGCCTATCTTCAAGAACCTGAAATAGAGCATCACTTGGGACTAAGCCAATATAAGATAAGAATTAGCAACTGGGGACAAGCCCAAGGATAACTGGGGACAAGCCCAAGGATAACTGGGGACAAGCCCAAGGATAACTGGGGACAAGCCCAAGGATCGTACGTAAACTGGAGTATGGCCCTAACTGGCGACTATCCAAACTTAGTGACATGAAAATGCCAAAACCTTAGCTAACGTGAAGACGTTAGAAAACCTTAGCTAACGTGAAAACGTTAGAACCTTATGAACGGATGTATGGTACGTCTACCATTATACGTAGGATCCTAAGCATAGCCAGAACAATGGAATTATCAGCCCCTAAAACGAGTACTGGTCCCAATGCCTTGAACTATACCAGGATCATCGTGCGCTACTGGCGAAACTGGGGTCAAGGCAAAATAACTGGGGTTAAACCCAAGGAACGGATTGCTTCAGCAGATAACCAATGTTATGCTAAGGATACCTGAACTTTCAAAACTCAAATTCACGTGAGAGATGGATAAAGGATACATGATCCTTATCCTTATATGAGAAAATAAAGAAATGAATTAGTTCAAGTTTTAGGATATTACCTAAGTAAGGATCACCGATGCTTTGAGGATCCTTTAAGGATATCCCAACGGATTGCTTCAGTAGATAACCAATGTTATGCTAAGGATACCTGAACTTTCAAAACTCAAATTCACGTGAGAGATGGATAAAGGATACATGATCCTTATCCTTATATGAGAAAATAAAGAAATGAATTAGTTCAAGTTTTAGGATATTACCTAAGTAAGGATCACCGATGCTTTGAGGATCCTTTAAGGATATCCCTATTGTGAGGATTATCTGTGCCACTAGGATCCTGCTTACATGAAATATTTCTTCAAGTGGGCAGCATTCCAGGCTCTTGGTAGCAAATCACCTTCCATGGTTAACAATCTATATGCCCCCTTTCCAGCTTCAGCTTCAATCAAATAAGGACCTTCCCATTTTGGGGCCAACTTCCCATCAGCAGGATTGGTGGTATTTTGGAATGCTTTCCTTAATACCATATCTCCAACTTGAAACCTCCTGATCCTGACATTCTTGTTGTAAGCACCAGCCATCCTTTGCTGATAACTGGCCATCCTTATCCTAGCCATATCCCTGATTTCTTCAATAGTATCCAGGTCTTGAGCCAAGTTCTCATCATTCTCCTCAGGATCACGGGTACTTGTTCTAGCAGTTGGAACCACCATTTCTGTTGGGATCACTGATTCTGCCCCAAATACCAAAGAGAATGGCGTTTGACCAGTAGCATTCTTAGGGGTTGTCCTATCAGCCCAGAGCACATAGGGTAGTTCTTCTGCCCATTTCCCTTTCTTGGATCCAAGCTTCTTCTTCAAATTGTTGATGATGATCTTGTTAGATGATTCTGCCTGACCATTAGCTTGTGGGTGGACTGGTGTTGATGTTATCATCCAAATCCCCCAGCTGTCACAAAAGTTAGTGGTTCTGCCCCCAATAAATTGGGAACCATTATCACATATAATCTCAGAAGGAATACCAAATCTAGTTATAATATTTCTTTTAATGAAGGATATAACTTCCTTTTCTCTGACTTGGGCAAAAGCTTCAGCCTCTATCCACTTGGAGAAGTAATCAGTCATAGCAAGCATGAATACTTTTCCACCAGGTGCCTTAGGGAGCTTACCAACTATATCCATACCCCATCTCATAAATGGCCAAGAGGAGGATATAGGATGCAATAATTCAGCTGGTTGATGAAGGATATTGCTGTGTCTCTGGCAAGGATCACATCTTCTGGCATACTCCACAGCATCTTTCTTCATGGTTGGCCAGTAGTATCCTGTCCTCAGGATCCTTGAGAATAATGCCCTGCCCCCAGTGTGGTTTCCACAATCTCCTTCATGGAAGTCTTTTAAAACTTCTTGAACTTCAGGATCCTCAATGCATCTCAAGTATGGTCCTGCAAGAGATCGTTTATACAACATATTATTCATAATTGTGAATTGAGATACCTTGGATTTGAAAGCCCTAGGGTTTTCTCCTGTAGGAATCTCTCCACGTTGTAAGTATCTCATAATTGGTGAGATCCATGATCCTGATCCTGAATGGGATTGAGTACCCTCACAAGGGATAATTGCAGGATCATTTCCTATCTCCATAGCCTCGTGATCCTCGATAGCCGGGGTTAGGATATGGATAATAGGAATCTTGATATCCTCCGGGATCTTCAAGGATGATCCTAAGTTAGCCAATGCATCAGCTTCTGTATTTTCTTCCCTTGGTACCTGTGACAAACTAAAGGAAACAAAAGAGAGTGCCAAACTTTTGACTATCTCCAAATACTTGGTTAGTTTTTCACCTTTAACAGAATATGATCCATTGAAGTGGTTTGTAATCAACAAAGAATCTACGTGTACCTCAAGATACCTGATCCCCATATGCTTTGCAATTTGTAAACCAGCAATTAGGGCTTCATATTCAGCCTCATTGTTAGTGGTTTGGAATTCACAAGCTATAGAATGGGGTATTATGTCCCCCTGTGGCGATTTTAGTAGTATTCCAAGTCCTGTGCCTTTGATATTTGAGGATCCATCAGTATAAAGTATCCAAGGATCCTTGGTCTCTTCTAGCTGCTGGACTTCTAGCTCAGCTTCTTCTTGTAAATCACTACTAAAATCAGCCACAAAGTCAACTAATGCTTGGGATTTGATGGCTGTCCTAGGCTCATATCTTATATCATATGCACTCAATTTCACTGCCCACTTAGCCATCCTTCCTGACATCTCTGGTTTCCTGAGGACATTCTTAATTGGAAAATTAGTTTTAACAATGATAACATGAGTTTCAAAATAATGTCTTAACTTGGTAGATGCCATAATTAATGCAAGAATAAGCTTTTCAAGGTGTGAGTACCTGGATTCGGCATCAAGTAAACTTTTACTTACATAATAGACAGGATGTTGTGTACCTTGATGATCCTTAACAAGGACCGCACTTACTGCTTTTGAGGATACTGCAAGATACAAGGATAACACATCACCTTTTTCTGGTTTCATCAAAGCCGGGGCCGAGGATAGGTAATCTTTGAGGGCTTTTAAAGCATTTTCATGCTTCTCCGTCCACTCAAATTTCTTGTTCTACCTTAGGATATCATAGAATTCTTTACACTTCTCGGAGGACTTGGATATAAATCTGTTCAAGGCTGCTATCCTTCCTGTTAGCCTTTGAACATCCTTAGCATTGGCCGGAGATTTGATGTTCACTATTGCTTTGATTTGTTCCGGGCTAGCTTCAATGCCTCTCTTTGTCACCATATATCCTAAGAATTTACCTGCTTTAACACCAAAGTGACATTTTGAAGGATTAAGTTTCATGTTATATTTGTCAAGGATATCGAATGCTTCCTCCAAGTCTCTTAGGTGATCCTCAGCTTTTAAGGATTTTACCACCATATCATCTATGTAAACCTCCATAGTTTGTCCAATCTGATCCTTGAACATCATATTCACCAGCCTTTGATATGTTGCACCTGCGTTTCTTAATCCGAACGGCATAGCAATATAGCAGTATATACCAGTTGGAGTCATGAAGGCTGTATCCTCTTGGTCGGATGGTTCCATTTGGATTTGTTGGAATCCAGATGAAGCATCCATAAAAGTTAACAGTTCATGACCCGCAGTTGCATCCACCATGGAGTCAATGTGGGGTAAAGGGAAAGGATCCTTGGGACATGCCTTATTTAAATCTGTAAAGTCGACACATACCCTCCACTTTCCGTTTTTCTTTTGAACAACAACCACATTGGCCAACCATCTTGGATACTTGAACTCTCTAATCATACCTGCCCGGAGCAATTTCTCTACCTCTTCTTGGATAATGGCATTCCTTTCCGGTGCAAACTTTCTTCTCCTTTGATGGATTGGTTTGAAGGATCTGTCAATGCCGAGTTTATGGGTGATAACATCTTTGGATATACCAGTCATGTCTTCGTGTTTCCATGCAAAGGTAGTCTTTCTCCTTTTGAGGAAGGATACGAGGTCTTCTTTCATTTCGCCAAGGATCCCTGATCCGATATAGATTTTGGATTCAGGATCATCGGGATCCATGAGGATTTCTACCACATCCTGCTCTCTGGCCTCCAAGACATTCCTTGGAGGATACCTTGATTGCTATTGCTCCCTTGACTTGAAGGCTGGTTTCATCGATGAAGTGTAGCAATTCTTAGCCTCCTGCTGATCACTATCAATCTTTACTATTCCCCAAGGACTAGGGAGCTTCACACATTGATGGTAAGTAGATGGGACTGCTTTCATATCGTGTATCCAGGGCCTGCCAAGGATAACATTACAACAAGATAAACAGTCAATAACACAAAATTTTTTATAAGAGTGTAAGCCTTCAATATATATTGGGAGTTTAATGTCCCCCAGGGTGTTCTTAGTTTCGCCACTAAATCCCACGAGCACGGAGGATCTTGGTATGATCTCTGATTCAGGGATACCCATCTTCTTTAGAACATCAAGCTGGATAATGTTCACTGAACTTCCTCCCTCTATAAGGATCCTGCGGACAAAATGGTTAGATATAAAAAGAGTAATAACTAAACCGTCGTGATGAGGATCCTGGATATCAACACGATCCTCTTCATCAAAGGTTATGACTTTTCCTTCGGAGACACTTGATGTTCGAACTGGTCTTTCTCCATTATCCATTTTAGTTTCCTTTGCATGCCTTTTAGCTGCTGAGAAGGATGTGCCACAAATGTCGGATCCTCCAGAAATAAAGTTTATTACTTGTGCATCTGCTGGAGGGGCTGGAGCCTTCTCAGGGATCCTTTCAGGATCCTAAGTTCTTGACTTTTTTCTTCCCAACAATTCTTTTAGATGCCCCTTGCTCAACAAGTATCCAATTTCCTTTCTTAATGCAATGCATTCTTCTGTGAGGTGCCCAAAATCTTCATGATATGCACACCATTTTGATTTATCCTTAGTTGCAGCTGGCCTATCATTTTTTCTGGGCCATCTAGCTTTATCACCTAGACTCTGCATCGCAAGGATTAGTTCATTGTTATCAACACTAAAACAATATTCAGAAATTGGAGGATAATCCTCATCATCCTCTTCTTGATCAATAGAATGCACGTTCTGATTATCAGATCTGTTGTAGGATCTGAACTTGTTGTTCCTGAATGAGGATCCTTGCTTATCCTGCTTTGAGGATCCTGTTAACCTCTCCTGGATCCTCTTGTCATCCTCTAGCCGGATGAACCTGAGGGCCCGGGTTCTTACCTCATCTAGGTTCCTGCATGGTGTCATAACAAGATCATCATAAAATAACGAATCCCTAAGCAATCCCATTTTGAAGGCCTCAACAGCCGTGGCTATATCTAAGTTGGGAATGTCTAAGGATTCTTTACTGAATTTGGTAATGTAATCCCTTAATGATTCATTATGACCCTGGGTTATCCTATATAAATCACTAGTTAATCGTTCAAATTTTCTACTACAAGAAAACTGATTATTAAACAAGTTAACTAGGTTGGCAAATGAGGTAATAGAATAAGGAGGAAGACTTAGCAGCCATTTGAGAGCTGATCCAGTAAGAGTGGATCCGAATCCCTTGCACAGGCATGCTTCTTTTAACCTTTCTGGAATTGGATTGATTTCCATCCTTTCCCTATATTGTGCTATGTGTTCTTCAGGATCAGTCGAACCATCATACAGCTTCATTGTAGGCACATGGAACCTCTTGGGTATCTCAGCATCACAGATTGGTGGTGCAAAACGAGATATCTTGTGGCTCCCATCTGCAATCTCTGGGATAGGTTTGACCACTCCCGGAACACTTGATATCATATCCTTTAGCTTTTGCATTTCTCTGGCCATGGCATGATTGATACCTGGATCTTGCATAAGACCATGGTTAGTAGTATGAGAATTATTAAAAGTGTTACCTCCCATTGGATTCGAGTTAGGAAGAATAGATGTTAATCCGTATTGTTGAGGCTCTGGAATGATCGAGGGACCAGTAGAGGCATTGGTCTGCATTGGAATAAAATCTCCCTGATGGACATCTGAACTTCCTGTTTGCAAACTCCTCAAGGATCCTGGCATCTGGAAGGATCCCTGAAACTGAGACGATCCTGGAACGAAGGAGGATCCTTGAACCTGGGATGATCCTGGAACAAAGGAGGATCCTTGAACCTGGGATGATCCTGGAACAAAGGAGGATCCTTGAACCTGGGATGATCCTGGAACGAAGGAGGATCCTTGAACCTGGGATGATCCTGGAACGAAGGAGGATCCTTGAACCTGGGTTGATCCTGGAACGAAGGAGGATCCTTGAACCTGGGATGATCCTGGAACGAAGGAGGATCCTTGAACCTGGGATGATCCTGGAACGAAGGAGGATCCTTGAACCTGGGATGATCCTGGAACGAAGGAGGATCCTTGAAACTGCTGCATTCCTGAATATCCTCCTGAACTTGTGAGGGATCCCATATGCTGAGGATAGGATCCCGCTGGCTGGAAATATGAACCTGATGCCTGGGTCGTTGTCGTTGTTCCGTAGTGCACTCCTTTTGGTCCACCCACATATTGAATGTCTAGAACCACTGATGGCTGAGAAGTAATCACCGGAGTATCAAAATTCAAAGATCTGGGCATCAGTGGGGAACGATCCTCTGCCGTTTTCTTCTGTTTCTAAATTTCGTCAATCTCCCGGAGGATCCTTTCGTTGGTCTTATCCTGCTCTTATGCATAATTCCTCATCTGCAAAATCAAGGCATAGAGATCATTAGTAGTAGGATTAGTTGAAACAGAAGAAGTAGGTGGTTTCAAGAAAATGGGAGTTGGTTTCTTCGCGGCATTCTCAGTATTCTTCTGGGATCCAGAAGGTGGTGGAGGCAAAGGAGGGACGCCTTGTGAAGAAGTGGATGATGGCATCAAGTTTGAAGCACTCTTCGCTGAGGAAGCCATTTGCTTGGTTGTAGTGAACCGGAATGAGCACAGAAATACGAATTCTTCTAAGGACAAAGCACCAATTGCCCCACGGTGGGCGCCAAACTGTTTTGGTCAAAAAAATCTGTTGAGGATATTGCAACCAAACTCTATGTTATGGGGGTATGATGCTGATTATGTAATAGCGATGAGGATCACTTCAATGTAGATTTGCACAAACAACACAAGGATTTATACGGGGAAAAAGCCCTTGATCAAGAGTTGATCTCCGGCACAAAAAACCCCGGGTGATGGAAACTACCGATCACCAAGCTCTAATAAATGATTAAATGTTTACAACTTCGGATAGTAACGAGCTAGGTACAAGAATCACTATCGTGAAATGTGTATAAGTGAGTAAAAATGAATGTGTGTTCGACGAGAGCTTCAAGTGTGCGAGTATACGAGTGTGTGTAACTGAAAAATGACTAAGTGTCTTTTTACTAGCTCGTTACCCCTTTAAAAATAGAAATCTAACTACCAGACTAACTATCCGACTTTCGTGCCATGCCTCCACGTTCTCCACAACGTCTATTTTTGGTCAAGCACGTGCAGAATAGTTTGGGAATATTCTCCAGGAATTTCGCCAAGACTTGGTCAAGCTTGTTATACCTGCGAGATGCTACAAAACATAAGTAAACAATCGTCAGTACGAGGATCCTTAAAGTGATCCATGATCCTGATCCTAAAGCCCTTCTGAGGATCACCACATGTCACAGAAGTAAGGATCACTAATTAGGATAACGAATAAGGATCACTAATTGTTAGAAAATCCTCCCCTAACAGGACATGCCTTATTTAAATCGGTAAAATCGACACATACCCTCCACTTTCCGTTTTTCTTTTGAACAACAACCACATTGGCCAACCATCTTGGATACTTGACCTCTCTAATCATACCTGCCCGGAGCAATTTCTCTACCTCTTCTTGGATAATGGCATTTCTTTCCGGTGCAAACTTTCTTCTCCTTTGATGGATTGGTTTGAAGGACCTATCAATGCCAAGTTTGTGAGTGATTACATCTTTAGATATACCAGTCATGTCTTCGTGTTTCCATGCAAAGGTAGTCTTTCTCCTTTTGAGGAAGGATATGAGGTCTTCCTTCATACCGCCAAGGATCCCTGATCCGATATAGATTTTGGATTCAGGATCATCAGGATCCATGAGGACTTCTACCACATCCTGCTCTCTTGCCTCCAAGACATCCCTTGGAGGATACTTTGATTGCTATTGCTCCCTTGACTTCGAGGCTGGTTTCATCGATGAAGTAAAGCAATTCTTAGCCTCCTGCTGATCACTATCAATCTTCACTATTCCCCAAGGACTAGGGAGCTTCACACATTGATGGTAGGTAGATGGGACTGCCTTCATATCGTGTATCCAGGGCCTGCCAAGGATAACATTACAACAAGATAAACAGTCAATAACACAAAATTTTTTATATGAGTGTAGGCCTTCGATGTATATTGGGAGTTTAATGTCCCCCAGGGTATTCTTAGTTTAGCCACTAAATCCCACGAGCACGGAGGATCTTGGTATGATATCTGATTCAGGGATACCCATCTTCTTTAGAACATCAAGCTGGATAATGTTCACTGAGCTTCCTCCGTCTATAAGGATCCTGCGGACAAAATGGTTAGAAATGAAAAGAGTAATAACTAAACCATCGTGATGAGGATCCTGGATATCAACACGATCATCCTCATCAAAGGTTATGACTTTTCCCTCGGAGACACTCGATGTTCGAACGGGTCTTTCTCCATTATCCAATTTAGTTTCCTTTGCATGCCTTTTAGCTGCTGAGAAGGATGTGCCACAAATGTCTGATCCTCCAGAAATAAAGTTTATTACTTGTGCATCTGCTGGAGGGGCTGGAGCCTTCTCAGGGATCCTTTCAGGATCCTGAGTCCTTGACTTTTTTCTTCCCAACAATTCTTTTAGATGCCCCTTGCTCAACAAGTATCCAATTTCCTTTCTTAG
Source organism: Helianthus tuberosus (assembly GCA_030545235.1). Classification (NCBI taxonomy): domain Eukaryota; kingdom Viridiplantae; phylum Streptophyta; class Magnoliopsida; order Asterales; family Asteraceae; genus Helianthus; species Helianthus tuberosus. The sequence goes on from CM060363.1 coordinate 66,251,775, forward strand.
TGCAATGCATTCTTCTGTGAGAGGCCCAAAATCTTCATGGTATGCACACCACTTTGATTTATCCTTAGTTGCAGCTGGCCTATCATTCTTTCTGGGCCATCTAGCTTTATCACCTAGATTCTGCATCGCAAGGATTAGTTCATTGTTATCAACAGAAAAACAATATTCAGAAATTGGAGGATAATCCTCATCATCCTCTTCTTGATCAACAACATGCACGTTCTGGTTATCAGATCTGTTGTAGGATCTGAACTTGTTGTTCCTGAATGAGGATCCTTGCTTATCTTGCTTTGAGGATCCTGCTAACCTCTCCTGGATCCTCTTGTCATCCTCTAGCCGAATGAACCTAAGTGCTCGGGTTCTTACCTCATCTAAGTTCCTGCATGGTGTCATAACAAGATCATCATAGAACGACGAATCCCTAAGCAATCCCATTTTAAAGGCCTCAACAGCCGTGGCTATATCTTAGTTAGGAATGTCTAAGGATTCTTTACTGAATTTGGTAATGTAATCCCTTAATGATTCATTATGACCCTGGGTTATCCTATATAGATCACTAGTTAATCGTTCAAATTTTCTACTACAAGAAAACTGATTATTAAACAGGTTAACTAGATTAGCAAATGAGGTAATAGAGTAGGGGGGAAGACTTAGCAGCCATTTGAGAGCTGATCCAGTAAGAGTGGATCCGAATCCCTTGCATAGGCATGCTTCCTTTAACCTTTCTAGGATTGGATTGATCTCCATCCTCTCCCTGTATTGTGCTATGTGTTCCTCAGGATCCGTCGAACCATCATACAGCTTCATTGTTGGCACATGGAACCTCTTGGGTATCTCAGCATCACAGATTGGTGGTGCAAAATGAGATATCTTGTGGCTCCCATCTGCAATCTCTGGAATAGGTTTGACCACTCCTGGAACACTTGATATCATATCCTTTAGCTTTTGCAATTCTCTGGCCATGGCATGATTGATACCTGGATCCTGCATAAGACCATGGTTAGTAGTAGAAGAATTATTAAAAGTGTTACCTCCCTTTGGATTCAAATTAGGAAGAATGGAGGTGAATTCGTATTGTTGGGGCTCTGGAATGATCGAGGGACCAGTAGAAGCATTAGTCTGCATTGGAATAAAATCTCCCTGATGGACATCTGAACTTCCTGTTTGCAAACTCCTTAAGGATCCTGGCATCTGGAAGGATCCCTGAAACTGGGACGATCCTGGAACAATGGAGGATCCTTGAACCTGGGATGATCCTGGAACAAAGGAGGATCCCTTGAACCTGGGATGATCCTGGGACAAAGGAGGATCCTTGAACCTGGGATGATCCTGGAACAAAGGAGGATCCCTGAACCTGGGATGATCCTGGAACAAAGGAGGATCCTTGAACCTGTGGTGATCCTGGAACAATGGAAGATCCTTGAATCTGCTGCGCTCCTGAGTACCCTCCTGAATTCACGAAGGATCCCTTATGCTGAGGATAGGATCCTGCTGGCTGGAAGTATGGACCTAATGCCTGGGTCACTGTTGTTGTTCCGTAGTGCACTCCTTTTGGTCCACCCACATATTGAACATCTGGAACCACTGATGGCTGAGAAGTAATCACCGGAGTATCAAAATTCAAAGATCTGGGCATCAGAGGACAATGATCCTCTGCCGTTTTCTTTTGTTTCTTTAGATCTCCGATTTCTTTGAGAATCCTTTCATTGGTCTTATCCTGTTGCTATATATGATCCTTCATCTGCAAAATCAAAGTAAACATGTCACTAGTAGTGGGAGTGTAAGAAGCAGAAGAAGTCGGAGGTTTTGAGAAAATGGGAGTTGGTTTCTTCACAGCATTCTCAGCATTCTTCTGGGATCCAGAAGGTGGTGGAGGCAAAGGGGGAACGCCTTGTGAAGAAGTGAATGAGGGCATCAAATTTGAAGCATTCTTCGCTGAAGAAGCCATTTGCTTGGTTGTAGTGAACTGAAATGAGCACAGAAATACGAATTTTTCTAAGAGTGAAGCACCAATTGCCCCACGGTGGGCGCCAAACTGTTTTGGTCAAAAAATCTGATGAGGATAATGCAACCAAACTCTCTGTTACAGGGTATGATGCTTAAAATGTAGAACAATGACAAGGATCACTTCAATGTAAATTGCACAAATGACACAAGGATTTATACGGGGAAAAAGCCCTTGATCAAGAGTTGATCTCCGGCACAAAAAACCCCGGGTGATGGAAACTACCGATCACCAAGCTCAAATAAATCAATAAATGTTTACAACTTCGGATAGTAACGAGCTAGGTACAAGGATCACTATGGTGAAATGTGTAAAACTGAGTGAAAACTAATAAGTGTTCGTCGAGAGCTTCAAGAGTGCGTTTGTATGAGAGTGTGTGTCGCTGAAAATGGCTAAGTGTTCTAATTCTAGCTCGTCACCCCTTTAAAAATAGAAGTTAACTACAATAACAAACTATCCGACTTTTGTGCCAAGCTCCCACGTTCTCCACAACGTCCATTTCCAGTCAAACGTGTGCGAAATACCCGTGGAATATTCCATAGTAACGTTGCCAAGACCAAGTCAAGCTTGTTACTCATGCAAAGTAATACAAAACACAAACAAACAATCGTCAGTATGAGGATCCTTAAGGTGATCCATGATCTTGATCTTGAAGCTCTTCTGAGGATCACTATCTGTCACAGAAGTAAGGATCATTAATTAGGATAACAAGTAAGGATCACTAATTGTTAGAAAATCCTCCCCTAACAGAAGCCATAAGATATCTCGTTTTGCACCACCAATTTGTGATGCTGATATACCCAAGAGGTTCCATGTCCCAACTATGAAGCTGTATGATGGTTCGACGGATCCTGAAGAATACATAGCACAATACAGGGAGAGGATGGAGATCAATCCAATCCCAGAATGGTTAAAGGAAGCATGCCTGTGCAAGGGATTCGGATCCACTCTTACTGGATCAGCTCTCAAATGGCTGCTAAGTCTTCCCCCTACTCTATTACCTCATTTGCCAATCTAGTTAACCTATTTAATAATCAGTTTTCTTGTAGTAGAAAATTTGAACGATTAACTAGTGATCTATATAGGATAACCTAGGGTCATAATGAATCATTAAGGGATTACATTACCAAATTCAGTAAAGAATCCTTAGACATTCCCAACTTGGATATAGCCACGGCTGTTGAGGCCTTCAAAATGGGATTGCTTAGGGATTCATTGTTCTATGATGATCTTGTTATGACACCATGCAGGAACCTAGATGAGGTAAGAACCCGGGCACTTAGGTTCATCCGGCTAGAGGATGACAAAAGGATCCAGGAGAGGTTAGCAGGATCCTCAAAGCAAGAGAAGCAAGGATCCTCATTCAGGAACAACAAGTTCCGATCCTATAACAGATCTGATAACCAGAACGTGCATGCTGTTGATCAAGAAGAGGATGATGAGGATTATCCTCCAATCTCTGAGTATTGTTTCTCTGTTGATAACAATGAACTAATCCTTGCGATGCAGAATCTAGGTGATAAAGCCAGATGGCCCAGAAAAAATGACAGACCAGCTGCAACCAAAGATAAATCAAAGTGGTGTGCATACCATGAAGATTTTGGGCATCTCACAGAAGAATGCATTGCACTAAGAAAGGAAATTGGATACTTGTTGAGAAAGGGGCATCTAAAAGAATTGTTGGGTAGAAAAAAGTCAAGGACTCAGGATCCTGAAAGGATCCCTGAGAAAGCTCCGGCCCCACCAGCGGATGCACAAGTAATAAACTTTTTTTCTGGAGGATCAGACATTTGTGGCACATCCTTCTCAGCAGCTAAAAGGCATGCGAAGGAAACTAAGATGGATAGTGGAGAAAGACCCGTTCGAACATCTAAGAGACTTGGAGGAAGCATTCGATATCCTTGACAAATATAACATGAAACTTAATCCTTCAAAATGTCACTTTGGTGTTAAAGCAGGTAAATTCTTAGGATATATGGTGACAAAGAGAGGCATTGAAGCTAGCCCGGAACAAATCAAAGCAATAGTGAACATCAAATCTCCGGCCAATGCTAAGGATGTCCAAAGGCTAACAGGCAGGATAGCGGCTTTGAACAGATTCATATCCAAATCCTCAGAGAAGTGCAAAGAATTCTATGATATCCTAAGGAAGAACAAGAAATTTGAGTGGACTGAGAAGCATGAAAATGCTTTAAGAGCTCTCAAAGATTACCTATCCTCAGCCCCGGCCTTGATGAAACCAGAAAAAGGCGATGTGCTATCCTTGTATCTTGCAGTATCCTCAAAAGCAGTAAGTGCGGTCCTTGTTAAGGATCATGAAGGTACACAACATCCTGTCTATTATGTAAGTAAAAGTTTACTTGATGCTGAATCCAGGTATTCACACCTTGAAAAGCTTATTCTTGCATTAATTATGGCATCTACTAAGTTGAGACATTATTTTGAAACTCATGTTATTGTTGTTAAAACTAATTTTCCAATTAAGAATGTCCTCAGGAAACCAGAGATGTCAGGAAGGATGGCTAAGTGGGCAGTGAAGCTTAGTGCCTATGACATAAGATATGAGCCTAGGACAGCCATCAAATCCCAAGCATTAGCTGACTTTGTGGCTGATTTCAGTAGTGATTTACAAAAAGAAGCTGAGTTAGAAGTCCAGCAGCTAGAGGAGACCAAGGATCCTTGGATACTCTATACTGATAGATCCTCAAATGTCAAAGGCACAGGGCTTGGAATACTACTAAAATCGCCACAGGGGGACATAATACCCCACTCTATAGCTTGTGAGTTCCAAACCACTAACAATGAGGCTGAATATGAAGCCTTAATTGCTGGTTTGCAAATTGCTAAGCATATGGGGATCAGGTATCTTGAGGTACATGTAGATTCATTGTTAATTACAAACCACTTTAATGGATCTTATGCTGTTAAAGGTGAAAAACTAACCAAATATTTAGAGATAGTCAAAGAATTGGCACTCTCCTTTGTTTCCTTTAGTTTGACACAGGTACCAAGGGAAGAAAATACAGAAGCTGATGAATTGGCTAACTTAGGATCATCTTTGAAGATCCCGGAGGATATCAAGATCCCTATTATCCATATCCTGACCCCGACTATCGAGGATCATGTGGCTATGGAGATAGGAAAAAATTCTGCAACTATCCCTAGTGAGGATACTCAATCCCATTCAGGATCAGGATCATGGATCTCACCAATCATGAGATACTTACAACATGGAGAGATTCCTACAGGAGAAAACCCTAGGGCTTTCAAAATTAAGGTATCTCAATTCACAATTTTACATAATATGTTGTATAGACGATCTCTTGCAGGACCATACTTGAGATGCATTGAGGATCCTGAAATCCAAGAAGTTTTAAAAGACTTCCATGAAGGAGATTGTGGAAACCACACTGGGGGCAGGGCATTATTCTCAAGGATCCTGAGGACAGGATACTACTGGCCAACCATGAAAAGAGATGCTGTGGAGTATGCTAAGAGATGTGATCCTTGTCAGAGACACAGCAATATCCTTCATCAACCAGCTGAATTATTGCATCCTATATCCTCCTCTTGGCCATTTATGAGATGGGGTATGGATATAGTTGGTAAGCTCCCTAAGGCACCTGGTGGAAAAGTGTTCATGCTAGCTATGACTGATTACTTCTCCAAGTGGATAGAGGCTGAAGCTTTTGCCCAAGTCAGAGAAAAGGAAGTTATATCCTTCATTAAAAGAAATATTATAACCAGATTTGGAATTCCTTCTGAAATTATATGTGATAATGGTTCCCAATTTATTGGGGGCAGAACCACTAACTTTTGTGACAGCTGGGGGATTAAGATGATAACATCAACACCAGTCCACCCGCAAACTAATGGTCAAGCAGAATCATCCAACAAGATCATCATCTACAATTTGAAGAAGAAGCTTGGATCCAAGAAAGGGAAATGGGCAGAAGAACTACCTTATGTGCTTTGGGCTGATAGGACAACCCCTAAGAATGCTACTGGTCAAACGCCATTCTCTTTGGTATTTGGGGCAGAATCAGTGATCCCAACAGAAATGGTGGTTCCAACTGCTAGAACAAGTACCCGTGATCCTGAGGAAAATGATGAGAACTTGGCTCAAGACCTGGATACTATTGAAGAAATCAGGGATCTGGCTAGGATAAGGATGGCCAGTTATCAACAAAGAATGGCTGGTGCTTACAACAAAAATGTCAGGATCAGGAAATTTCAAGTTGGAGATATGGTATTAAGGAAAGCATTTCAGAATACCACCAATCCTGCTGATGGAAAATTGGCTCCAAAATGGAAGGCCCTTATTTGATTGAAGCTGAAGCAGGAAAGGGGGCATATAGATTGCTAACCACGGAAGGTGATTTGCTACCAAGAGCTTGGAATGCATGGCACATATGATCCTTACGTTAGGGGTATCCTTGAAGGATCCTTAAAGTATCGGTGATCCTTACTTTGGTAATATCCTAATCTTGAACTATTTCATTTCTTTATTTTCTCATATAAGGATAAGGATCATGTGTCCTTTATCCATCTCTCACGTGATTTTAAGTTTTGAAAGTTCAGGTATCCTTAGCATAATATTGGTTATCTGCAGAAGCAATCCGTACCTTGGGTTTAACCCCAGTTATTTGGGCTTGCCCCAGTTCCGCCTGTAGCGCATGATGATCCTGGTATAGTTCAAGGCAGTGGGACCAGTACTCGCTTTAGGGGTTGATAATTCCATTGTACTGGCTATACCTAGGATCCTACGTATAATGGTAGACGTACCATACATCCGTTCCTAAGGTTTCTAACGTTTTCACGTTAGCTAAGGTTTTGGCATTTTCATGTCACTAAGTTTGGATAGTCGCCAGTTAGGGCCATACTCCAGTTCACATACGATCCTTGGGCTTGTCCCCAGTTATCCTTGGGCTTGTCCCCAGTTATCTTTGGGCTTGTCCCCAGTTATCCTTGGGCTTGTCCCCAGTTGCTAACTCTTATCTTATATTGGATTAGTCCCAAGTTATGCTCTATTTTCAGGTCCTTGAAGATAAGCAACTAGGGATCCTTGATCCTTACTTCTCTCTAAGGTTTATCTTATAGTTATCCTGATTAGGGTTAGGATCCTAACTTGGATCCTCAGGTATGATCCTTAACTATTTTCAATTCTATTCATTGTTTATTTGAATAACCCTTAAAATTTGACAACTAAACTTGTGATCCTTAAAATATATTACTTTTTGGGATTCTTTAACTATAGGATATTTGATCATGGATCATGTCCTAAATATTTTCAATCCGACTTATTCAAAATTGTTTATTCAATAAATGTACATCAAAACAATTGAGAATTAAAGAGACAAAAAGGATAACAATACAAGATAAGCGACAAAAGATTAAGATTTTATTTATTAACAAAAGACTAGCCCTTAAAAGGTTGTCAAAATTACCTACCCCGAGCATCTACCAGCAATACGTGGCCCGTCCGCTGGGGTAGGTAAAGGGTGTCCATGATAATAGGTTCAAAAGTAGTGCAGGAATATAAAGGCGACAGGATCACAATGGCTTCATCCCCCAAACAGAGGATCCCTCCACCATTTGCAATCCTGCCTATTGTCCAAAGGATCTTACATGATCCTTAATCCTAAAAACTATTGTTCAGTACAAACCATCAAATTGTTCAACAAAACAACCATCAAACTAAAAAAAATTGGGCTCCGGCTATGTCTAGAAGTTTCCATCATCGCCCAATCATGCATCCTAAACCTTCCCTGCATCACCACCTCCAGCTCCACTTGTTTCACCACCTTCACCCTTGCCTCCAGCCTCAATCGCCAAAACTTCCTCAGTCTCTTCATCATCTTCAAGATCAGCCAACCTTGCTTTCCAGCCCTCAACATCCCAGCTGCTTCTGTCGAAGTTAGGATCTTGAGCTTCCTGGGCCATCTTCAGTTTTGTCTGATACATTGTGATGGCAGTAGAGACCTTTGCACCTTCTATGAGATCATGCTTTTCATAGTCAAGGTCGATCAGAAGTTTAGCCGTCTTAGTCTTGGCATCTTGGAGTTCCTTCTGAAGATCAGCAATTTTGAGGTCCTTAAGCACTGCAACTTGTTGGAGGTCAGCAATCTTCTTATCCTGCTCCTCGACGCTTCCCACATAGTCCTCAATCTCAGCGAATTTCTGCAAAGGGGATAAAAGATAAGGTCAGGACCAAGTGATCCTCAAATCAGCAGGATATACAAGCAGATACAGTGATCCTTACATCATTGAAGTACTCGAGGAATTGGTGACGGATCAGTGGCAAACCCTGCAGATCCTCAGCCTCAGAGGCCTTTCTCTTCTTGCCACCCCTTCCTTTAGTGGGTGCCTTGGGAATGGAGATGCTAGGACTGGTGGTGGACCTCTTCTTCCTGGGTCTAACAGTATCAAGGTCAGCCGTGTTGAATTGAGAAGCAGGCTTGGTGGATTTTCCAGCACCTACACAACCAAAACAAGATAAGTATCTTTACTTCACTCATATTTCACTATTTATTTAAGTTTTTAAACAAAGATACTTACTTGACATCGTGACAGAGCCTGAGGATACCTCCTGAGAGTCTTGGGTTGTTGTCTTGAAAGTTCTTGTTTCAGGATCAAGTTTCTTGAAAGCGATGAGTCTCTCTTTGGCAGCAGGAGACAGTCTGAGGTGTGAGACGGTGATAGCTGCATAACAAGAAAGCAAAAATATATAAGTGATCCTTATATCAAAGGAAAGTTCTCTGGTGATCCTTCTCAGGATCCTCCACCCTACCATGGGTAGCCCATTTCTTGGGTAGCCCATTTCTTGGGTAGATCCTTTCCGTCATCAATAGAATCTCTCCTGACGAAAAAGAAACGCCGCTTCCAGTTAGCATCATTCTTGGTAGCTTTGAAGATCGGGTGTTCCTCACCAGGTTTACGTTTAAACAAATAACGATGAGAACCAAAGGTAGTAAGATCATACAGCTCTCCTAGCTCTGACATTCCTAGGTGAAATCCCTTCCTGCTCGATGATCCTTTCAAGGGTGTACAAAACCCTCCATATCATCGGCATGGCTTGGATATAAGAGATGCCGGTTAGGGAAAAGAAAGATTGGGTGAAGGCTGGAAAAGGATATGTATAGCCTATGGTGAACGGAGTGACAGGAAAAGCAACCCATTTGTCGGAGATATGATCACTCAGGGCATTGGGATCAAAAGGTCTAAACTCGGTGTTCGCCGGGAAGCAGTGGCGGATCCTATCAATCTGTGCATCGTTGAAACAGCATCGTTCTTTTATGGAATCTTAGATGATCCCCTGTCTTTTCGGTGGGCTGTTCTTAGGGTGATCCTTAGCAGGGGAGTTCCGGAGCAACATCTTTGATAGAATGATGGGAAGAAACGGAAAACAGAGCAAAAGAAGGAAGAAGATGAAGAGAGAATACCTGTTTATCTTCGGATGCAGTTATAAAGGGAGTATCTCTGAAATTTAAATGCAAACGATCATATCTCTATCTCCTATTTATAATCATGATTATGCAGGGTTGTCACTTCTGTGACGTCATGGTTGCAACGGATAGTTCTACAATAACGGCTATATTTCCGATAGTTAGTTGCGGATAAGATCAAGAAAATATAATTCGCTCATTTTACATATCACTCCTTATATTTTGGGGGAAATTGTTAGGGGAGGATTTTCTAACAATTAGTGATCCTTATTTGTTATCCTAATTAATGATCCTTACTTCTGTGACAGATAGTGATCCTCATAAGAGCTTCAGGATCAGGGATCACCTTAAGGATCCTCATACTAACGATTGTTTGTTTATGTTTCGTATTATTTTGCAGGAGTAACAAGCTTGACTTGGTCTTGGCAACGTTACTATGGAATATTCCACGGGTATTTCGTACACGTTTGACTGGAAATGGACGTTGTGGAGAACGTGGGAGCTTGGCACAAAAGTCGGATAGCTTGTTAGCGTAGTTAACTTCTATTTTTAAAGGGGTGACGAGCTAGAATTTAGAACACTTAGCCATTTTCAGCTACACACACTCTCGTACAATTGCACTCTTGAAGCTTTCGACAAACACTCAACAGTTTCATTCGCTTTTACACATTTCACCGTAGTGATCCTTGTACCTAGCTCGTTACTATCCGAAGTTGTAAACATTTATTGATTTATTTAAGATTGGTGATCGGTAGTTTCCATCACCCGGGGTTTTTTGTGCCAGAGATCAACTCTTGATCAAGGGCTTTTTCCCCGTATAAATCCTTGTGTTATTTGTGCAATTTACATTGAAGTGATCCTTATCATTGTTCTACATTCAAAGCATCATTCCCCGTAACAAAGAGTTTGGTTGCATTATCCTCATCAGATTTTTTGACCAAAACATTGATGTTATCATCTTGATCCCCCAGCTGTCACAAAAGTTAGTGGTTCTATTCCCAATAAATTGGGATCCATTATCACAAACAATTTCAGAAGGGATACCAAATCTAGTAATAATGTTTCTTTTAATAAAGGATATAACTTCCTTTTCTCTGACTTGAGCAAAGGCTTCAGCCTCTATCCACTTGGAGAAGTAATCAGTCATAGCAAACATGAATACTTTTCCACCAGGTGCCTTAGGAAGCTTACCAACTATATCCATTCCCCATCTCATAAATGGCCAAGAAGAGGATATAGGATGCAAAAGCTCTGCTGGTTGGTGAAGGATATTACTATGCCTCTGACAAGGATCACACTTCTTGGCATACTCCACAGCATCCTTCTTCATAGTGGGCCAATAGTATCCTGTCCTCAGGATCCTTGAGAATAATGCCCTGCCCCCAATGTGGTTTCCACAATCTCCCTCATGGAAATCCTTTAGGACTTCTTGGATTTCAGGATCCTCAATGCATCTTAGATATGGTCCTGCAAGAGATCGTTTATACAACATATTATTCAATATTGTAAATTGAGATACCTTAATCTTGAAAGCCCTAGGGTTTTCTCCTGTAGAAATCTCTCCATGTTGTATGTATCTCATGATTGGGAGGGTCCATGATCCTGAATGAGATTGGGTATCATCACTAGGGATGATTTGCAGAATCTTCTCCTATCTCCATAGCTACATGGTCCTCGATAGCAGGGGTCAGGATATGGATAATAGGGATCCTTATATCCTCAGGGATCTTCAAAGATGATCCTAGATTGGCTAATGCATCAGCCTCTGCATTCTCTTCCCTTGGTACCTGTGTCAAACTAAAGGAAACAAAAGAGAGTGCCAATTCTTTGACCATCTCCAAATATTTGATTAGCTTTTAACTTTTAACAGCATAGGATCCATTAAAGTGATTAGTGATTAATAACGAATCTACATGTACCTCAAGATACCTGATCCTCATATGCTTAGCAATTTGCAAACCAGCTATTAAGGCTTCATACTCAGCCTCATTGTTGGTAGTTTGAAATTCACAAGCTATGGAGTGGGATATTATGTCCCCCTGTGGCGATTTTAGTAGTATTCCAAGCCCTGTTCCTTTTACATTAGAGGCTCCATCAGTGAAGAGTATCCAAGGATCCTTAGTTTCTTCGAGCTGTTGGACTTCTAACTCAGCTTCCTTTTGCACATCACTACTAAAATCTGCCACAAAGTCAGCTAAGGCTTGGGATTTGATGGCAGTCCTTGGTTCATATCTTATATCATATGCACTCAGCTTCACTGCCCACTTAGCCATCCTTCCTGACATTTCAGGTTTCCTGAGAACATTCTTAATTGGAAAATTAGTCTTAACAATAATGGTATGAGTCTCAAAATAATGTCTTAATTTAGTAGATGCCATAATTAATGCAAGGGTAAGTTTCTCTAAGTGTGAATACCTGGATTCAGCATCAAGTAAACTCTTACTTACATAATAAACAGGATGTTGTGTACCTTGGTGATCCTTAACACGGACCGCACTTACTGCTTTTGAGGATACTGCTAAATATAAGGATAATATATCCCCTTTTTCTGGTTTCATCAAGGCCGGGGCTGAGGATAGGTAATCCTTAAGAGCTTTGAGGGCACTTTCATGCTTCTCAGTCCATTCAAATTTCTTGTTCTTCCTCAGGATGTCGTAGAATTCCTTGCACTTTTCTGAGGATTTGGATATGAATCTGTTCAAGGCTGCGATCCTGCCTGTCAATCTTTGCACATCCTTAGCATTGGCAGGAGATTTGATATTCACAATAGCCTTGATTTGCTCTGGACTTGCTTCAATGCCCCTCTTTATCACCATATAGCCTAAGAATTTACCTGCCTTAACACCAAAATGACACTTGGAAGGATTTAGTTTCATATTAAATTTATCAAGGATATTGAATGCTTCCTCCAAGTCTTTGAGGTGATCCTCAGCTTTCTTGGACTTAACCACCATGTAATCAATATAGACTTCCATAGTGTGTCCAATTTGTTCCTTTAACATCATATTGACTAGTCTTTGATAAGTAGCACCTGCCCGAAGTAGTTTATCTACCTCTTCCTGGATAATAGCATTCCTTTCAGGTGCAAACTTCCTCCTCTTTTGATGAATCGGCTTGAATGACTTGTCAATGCCAAGTTTATGAGTAATTATATCTTTAGATATACCTGTCATATCCTCATGTTTCCAGGCAAAGGTAGTTTTTCTTCTTTTAAGGAAGGATACTAGCTACTGTTCAATGTCGCTAAGGATCCCTGATCCTATGAAGATCTTGGATTCAGGATCATCAGGATCCATGAGGATTTCTTTCAAATCCTGTTCTCTCACCTCCAAGACATCTCTTGAAGGATACTTTAATTGCTATTGCTCCCTTGGTCTTGAGGCTGGCTTCATTGATGACGTATAGCAATTCTTAGCTTCTTGTTGATCACTATCAATTTTCACCACTCTCCAAGGACTTGGAAGCTTTACACATTGATGATAGGTGGATGGAACTGCCTTCATATCATGTATCCATGGCCTGCCAAGGATAACATTGCAACATGATAAGCAATCTATAACACAAAATTTTTGATAAGAATGCAATCCTTCAATATAGATTGGGAGTTTGATGTCCCCTAATGTATTCTTAGTTTCTCCAATGAATCCCACAAGTACTGAGGATCTTGGGATGATATCAGACTCTGGGATATTCATCTTCTTGAGGACATCAAGCTGAATGATGTTCACAGAGCTTCCTCCATCTATAAGGATCCTGCGAAAAAAGTGGTTAGAAATAAACAATGTAATTACAAGACCATCATGATGAGGATCCTGGACATCAACACGATCATCCTCATCAAAGGTTATGACTTTATCCTGGGTGACAACGGAGGTCCGGACGGGTCTGTCTCCATTATCCATCTTGGTTTCCTTAGCATGTCTTTTTGCTGCTGAAAAGGAGGTACCACAAATGTCTGATCCACCGGATATGAAGTTTATGACTTGTGCATCTGTTGGAGGAGCAGGAGCCCTTTCCGGGATCCTTTCAGGATCCTAGATCCTTGACTTCTTTCGTCCCAAAAGCTCTTTCAAATGCCCCTTTCTCAACAAGTAACCAATTTCCTTTCTCAGTGCAATACATTCTTCAGTGAGATGCCCGAAATCCTCATGATATGCACACCACTTGGACTTATCCTTTATAGCAGCTGGTTTATCATTTTTCCTTGGCCACCTAGCTTTCTCACCTAGATTCTGCATTGCAAGGATTAGTTCATTGTTATCAACAGAAAAACAGTATTCAGAAATAGGAGGATAATCCTTATCATCTTCTACTTGTTCCACTGCATGCACATTCTGGTTATCAGATCTGTTGTAGGACTTTGATTTGTTGTTCCTGAGGTAGGATCCTTGTTTATCCTGTTTTGAGGATCCTGTCAACCTATCCTGGATCCTTTTGTCATCCTCTAGGCGGATGAACCTAAGGGCCCTGGTTCTTACTTCATCAAGATTCCTGCAAGGTGTCATAACAAGATCATCATAGAATAATGAATCCCTAAGCAATCCCATTTTAAAGGCTTCTACAGCCGTAGCAATATCCAAATTAGGAATATCTAAGGATTATTTACTAAACTTAGTGATATAGTCTCTAAGTGATTCATTTTGACCTTGTGTTACCCTATATAGATCACTAGTTAATCGTTCAAATTTTCTACTACAAGAGAATTGACTATTAAACAAATTAACTAGATTAGCAAATGAAGTAATAGAGTAAGGGGGAAGACTTAGCAGCCATTTAAGAGCAGATCCTGTAAGTGTGGATCCAAATCCCTAGCATAGACATGCTTCTTTTAAACTTTCAGGAATTGGATTGATCTCCATCCTCTCCCTGTATTGAGCTACATGCTCCTCCGGATCCGTCGAACCATCATACAGATTCATAGATGGTATCTGGAACCTTTTAGGTATCTCAGCATCACATAAGGGTGGTGCAAAACGAGATATCCTATGGCTACCATCTGCAATTTCAGGAATGGGTTTAACCACTCCTGGTACACTGGATATCATATCCTTAAGCTTCTGTAGCTCCCTAGCCATAGCCTGATTGATACCTGTATCCTGCATTAAGCCATGGTTAGTGTTATATGAATTATTAAAAGTGTTACCTCCCACAGGATTCGTGTTTGGAATTGCGGATGTGAATCCATATTAACGAGACTCTGGCATGATTAAAGGACCAGAGGAAGCAATAGTCTGCATTGGTATGAAGTCTCCTTGATGAACGTCCTAGCTCTGAGGCTGCATACTTCTCAAGAATCCTTGATCCTGAAAGACGTTGGATCCTTGAGGCTGAGAGGATCCTTAAACCTGAAAGGATCCTGGGACAATAGAGAATCCTTGGACCTGGGAGGATCCTTGGACCTGGGAGGATCCTTGGACCTGGGAGGATCCTTGGACCGTGTGCATTCCCAAATATCCTCCTGAGCTGAAGGATCCTTGATGCTGAATAGAGGATCCCGATGGCTGAAAATAGGATCCCTGAGGCTGGAAGTGAGAGCCAAGTGCCTGACTCATAGTTGCTGTTCCATAACGCCTTCCTGGTAATTCACCCAAGTATTGCACGTCCGGAGCTGCTGAGTGCTGGGAAGTTATGACTGGAGTGTCGAAGTTCAGTGACCTTGGCATCAGAGGAGAGTGATCCTCCACTGATTTCTTCTGTTTCTTGATCTCAGCGATCTCCCGGAGGATCCTTTCGTTGGTTTTATCCTGATCTTGTGCGTGATTCCTCATCTGCAAAATCAGAGCGTAAAGATCATTAGTAGTAGGATTAGTGGAAACAAAAGAAGTTGGTGGTTTTGTGAAAATGGGGGTTTGTTTCTTCGCAGCATTCTCAGCATTCTTCTGGGATCCAGAAGGTGGTGGAGGCAAAGGAGGAACGCCTTGTGAAGATCTGAATGACGACATTAAGTTTGAAGTGTTCTTCGCTGAAGAAGCCATTTGCCTGGTTGTTATGAACCGAAATGACCACAAAGGTATGAATCTTCTTAGGAATGAAGCACCAACTCAAATTAAACAAGAAATGTGTTACAACTTCGGATGATAGCGAGCTAATTACAAGGATCACTATAGTGTAACGTGCAAAAGGTGTATGAAAAGTGTATGAAATTGCTAAGCGAATTGCCGAGAGCTGGTGAGAGCAGTTGCTAGTGTGTGTGTAGCCAAAAATAGCCAAGTGTTTTCTATTTACCTCGCTACCCCTTTTAAAAATGGAAAATATCTAAGCTAACAAACATTCCGCATTTGGTGCAAGTCCTCCACGACTCCCACAACGTCCATTTCAGCCATGCACGTGCGGAATAAATATGGAATATTCTCCAGGAATATCGCCAAGACCAAGTCCAAGCTCGTACTCCTGCAAAACAACATCATATTCAAAGCAGACAATCGTTAGTATAAGGATCCTTACGATGATCCATGATCCTGATCCTGCAATACTTCTGAGGATCACTAATTCAAACAGAAGTAAGGATCACTAAGCCCAACAGTAGTTGAGGATCACTGACCATTGGAAAATCCTCCCCTAACAAATAGTATCCAAGGATCCTTAGATTCTTCAAGCTGTTGGACTTCTAACTCAGCCTCCTTTTGCAAATCACTACTAAAATCTGCCACAAAGTCCGCTAAGGCTTGGGATTTGATGGCAGTCCTTGGTTCATATCTTATATCATATGCACTAAGCTTCACTGCCCGCTTAGCCATCCTTCCTGACATTTTAGGTTTCCTGAGAACATTCTTGGTGATCCTTAACAAGGACTGCACTTACTGCTTTTGAGGATACTGCTAAGTATAAGGATAATATATCCCCTTTTTCTGGTTTCATTAGGGCTGGGGCTGAGGATAGGTAATCCTTAAGAGCTTTTAGGGCACTTTCATGCTTCTCAGTCCATTCAAATTTCTTGTTTTTCCTCAGGATGTCATAGAATTCCTTGCACTTTTCTGAGGATTTGGATATGAACCTGTTCAAGGCTGCGATCCTTCCTGTCAATCTTTGCACATCCTTAGCATTGGCTGGAGATTTGATATTCACAATAGCCTTGATTTTCTCTGGACTTGCTTTAATGCCCCTCTTTGTCACCATATAGCCTAAGAATTTACCTGCCTTAACACCAAAATGACACTTGGAAGGATTTAGTTTCATATTAAATTTATCAAGGATATTGAATGCTTCCTCCAAGTCTTTAAGGTGATCCTCAGTTTTCTTGGACTTAACCACCATGTCATCAATATAGACTTCCATAGTGTGTCCAATTTGTTCCTTGAACATCATATTGACTAGCCTTTGATAAGTAGCACCTGCATTCCTTAGTCCAAATGGCATAGCAATATAACAATATATACCAGTTGGGGTCATAAAGGCTGTATCCTCTTGATCAGATGGTTCCATCTGAATTTGTTGAAATCCAGATGAAGCATCCATAAAAGTCAACAACTCATGACCCGCGGTAGCATCCACCATGGAGTCAATGTGGGGTAATGGGAAAGGATCCTTGGGACATGCCTTGTTTAAATCAGTAAAATCGACACATACCCTCCACTTTCCATTTTTCTTTTGAACAACAACCACATTGGCTAACCATCTTGGTTACACAACCTCTCTTATCATACCTGCCCGAAGTAGTTTATCTACCTCTTCCTGGATAATAGCATTCCTTTCAGGTGCAAACTTCCTCCTCTTTTGATGAATTGGCTTGAATGACCTGTCAATTCCAAGTTTATGAGTAATTATATCTTTAGATATACCTGTCATATCCTCATGTTTCCAGGCAAAGGTAGTTTTTCTTCTTTTAAGGAAGGATATTAGCTCCTGTTCAATGTCGCTAAGGATCCCTGATCCAAAAAAGATCTTGGATTCAGGATCATCAGGATCCATGAGAATTTCTTTCAAATCATGTTCTCTTGCCTCCAAGACATCTCTTGAAGGATACGTTAATTGCTATTGCTCCCTTGGTCTTGAGGCTGGCTTCATTGATGATGTATAACAATTCTTAGCCTCTTGCTGATCACTCTCAATTTTCACCACTCCCCGTGGACTTGGAAGCTTTACACACTGATGATAGGTAGATGGGACTGCCTTCATGTCATGTATCCATGGCCTGCCAAGGATAACGTTACAACAAGATAAGCAATCTATAACACAAAATTTCTGATAAGAATGGAGTCCTTCAATATAAATAGGGAGTTTGATGTCCCCCAATGTGTTTTTGGTTTCCCCACTGAATCCCACAAGGACTGAGGATCTTGGGACAATATCAGACTCCGGGATATTCATTTTCTTGAGGACATCAAGCTGAATGATGTTCACAGAGCTTCCTCCATCGATTAGGATCCTGCGAACAAAGTGGTTAGAAATAAACAATGTAATTACAAGACCATCATGATGAGGATCCTGGACATCAACACGATCATCCTCATCAAAAGGTATGATTTTATCCTTGGTGACGGTGGAGGTCCGGATGGGTCTGTCCCCATTATCCATCTTGGTTTCCTTAGCATGTCTCTTGGCTGCTGAAAAGGAAGTACCACAAATGTCTGAACCACCGGATATGAAGTTTATAACTTGTGCATCTGCTGGAGGAGCAGGAGCCCTTTCCAAAGGATCCTGGATCCTTGACTTCTTTCGTCCCAAAAGTTCCTTCAAATGCCCCTTGCTCAACAAGTAACCAATTTCCTTTCTTAGTGCAATACACTCTTCAGTGAGATGCCCGAAATCCTCATGATATGCACACCACTTGGACTTATCCTTTGTAGCAGCTGGTTTATCACTTTTTCTCGGCCATCTAGCTTTCTCACCTAGATTCTGCATTGCAAGGATTAGTTCATTGTTATCAACAGAAAAACAGTATTCAGAAATAGGAGGATAATCTTCATCATCCTCTTCTTGTTCCACCGCATGCACGTTCTGGTTATCAGACTTGTGGTAGGACTTGGATTTGTTATTCCTGAAGTAGGATCCTTGTTTCTCCTGTTTTGAGGATCCTGTCAATCTATCCTGGATCCTTTTGTCATCCTCTAGGCGGATGAACCTAAGGGCCCTGGTTCTTACTTCATCAAGATTCCTGCAAGGTGTCATAACAAGATCATCATAGAATAATGAATCCCTAAGCAATCCCATTTTAAAGGCTTCTACAGCCGTAGCAATATCCAAATTAGGAATATCTAAGGATTCTTTACTAAACTTAGTGATATAGTCTCTAAGTGATTCATTTTGACCTTGTGTTACCCTATATAGATCACTAGTTAATAGTTCAAATTTTCTACTACAAGAGAATTGACTATTAAACAAATTAACTAGATTAGCAAATGAAGTAATAGAGTAAGGGGGAAGACTTAGCAGCCATTTAAGAGCAGATCCTGTGAGTGTGGATCCAAATCCCTTGCATAGACATGCTTCCTTTAACCTCTCAGGAATTGGATTGATCTCCATCCTCTCCCTATACTGAGCTACATGCTCTTCTGGATCTGTTGAACCATCATACAGCTTCATAGATGGTATCTGGAACCTTTTGGGTATCTCAGCATCATATAAGGGTGGTGCAAAACGAGATATCCTATGGCTACCATCTGCAATTTTAGGAATGGGTTTAACCAC
This sequence comes from Helianthus tuberosus, assembly GCA_030545235.1. NCBI lineage: Eukaryota > Viridiplantae > Streptophyta > Magnoliopsida > Asterales > Asteraceae > Helianthus > Helianthus tuberosus. Next base: position 66,270,852 of record CM060363.1, read on the forward strand.
TCCTGGTACACGGGATATCATATCCTTGAGTTTTTGTAATTCCCTAGCCATAGCCTGATTGATACCTGTATCCTGCATTGAGCCATGGTTAGTGTTATATGAATTATTAAAAGTGTTACCTCCCGGAGGATTCATGTTTGGAATTGCGGATGTGAATCCATATTGACGGGATTCTGGTATGATCGAAGGACCAGATGAAGCAATGGTCTGCATTGGTATGAAGTCTCCTTGATGAACATCGGTGCTCGGGGGTTGCATACTTCTTAAGAATCCCTGATCCTGAAAGATGTTGGATCCTTGAAGCTGATATAATCCTTGAACCTGAAAGGATCCTTGTGGCATAGAGGATCCTAGAAACTGGGAGGATCCTGGAATCATCGAGGATCCTTGAAGCTGGAAGGATCCTTGAGCAATGGAGGATCCTTGGGCCTGGGAGGATCCTGGAGCCGTAGAGGATCCTTGAACCTGGAAGGATCCTTGACCCTGGGAGGATCCTTGAACTGCATGCATTCCCAAATATCCTCCTGACGTGAAGTATCCTTGATGCTGAAAAGAGGATCCCGATGGTTGAGAAGATGATCCTTGAGGCTGGAAGTGAGAGCCAAATGCCTGACTCATAGTTGCTGTTCCATAATGCTTTTCTGATGGACCACTTTGATACTGGATGCCCGGATCTGCCAATTGTAAGGTAGTTACAACCGGAGTGTCAAAATTCAAGTACCTTGGCATCAGAGGAGAGTGATCCTCCACTGATTTCTTCTGTTTCTTAATATCACCAATCTCTTGGAGGATCCTTTCATTGGTTTTGTCCTGCTCTTGCATGCGATCTCTCATCTGCAAAATCAGAGTAAAAAGGTCATTAGTGGTAGGATTAGAGGAAACAGAAGAAGTTGGTGGTTTTGTGAAAATGGGGGTTTGTCTCTTCGCGTCATTCTCAGCATTCTTCTGGGATCCAGAAGGTGGTGGAGGCAAAGGTGGAATGCCTTGTGAAGAACTAATTGTCGGCATAGAACTTGATGTATTCTTTGTTGAGGAAGCCATCTGCTTGGTTGTAATGAACCGAAATGACCACAAAAGTATGAATCTTCTTAGGAATGAAGCACCAATTGCCCCACGGTGGGCGCCAAACTGCTTTGGAAAAAAATCAACCAATGATAATGCAACCAAACTTTCTCTTGTGAGGTATGATGCTTGAATCAATGAACAACACTAAGGATCACTCAGAAATGAAATGAATAAGTGACACAAAGATTTATACGAGGAAAAAGCCCTTGATCAATGAATGATCTCCGGCATAAAAAACCTCGGGTGATGGAAACTACCGATCACCAACTCAGATTAAACAAGAAATGTATTACAACTTCGGATGATAGCGAGCTAATTTCAAGGATCACTATATTGTAATGTGCAAAAAAGTGTGTAATCGCCAAGTGAATTGTCAAGAGCTGGTGAGAGCAGTTGCGAGTGTGTGTGTTAAGCTAAAAATAGCCAAGTGTTTTCTATTTAGCTCGCTATCCCTTTTAAAAATGGAAAATATCTAAGCTAACAAACATTCCGCATTTGGTGCAAGTCCTCCACGACCTCCATAACGTCCATTTCAGCCATGCACATGCGGAATAAATATGGAATATGCTCCAGGAATATCGCCAAGACCAAGTCCAAGCTCGTACTCCTGCAAAACAACATCATATTCAAAGCAGACAATCGTTAGTATAAGGATCCTTACGATGATCCGTGATCCTGATCCTGCAATACTTCTGAGGATCACTAATTCAAACAGAAGTGAGGATCACTAAACCCAACAGTAATTGAGGATCACTGATCATTCAAAAATCCTCCCCTAACAACAGGAGCAAAACCGAACACTAGATCATCTAGAGACTTCCCATTCAAAACAGACGAAGGAGTCCTGTTAATTAAATAAGTGGCAGTTAGAACACAATCAAACCAAAACATAAGTGGAAAACCACCTTGAAAAAGTAATGCCCTAGCCATATTCAACAAATGCCTATGTTTTCTTTCAACCACCCCATTTTGCTGTGGAGTATGAATACATGAAGTTTGATGAATAGTTTAATTGTCATAACAAAAACCACTCATTTGTTTATTTGTAAATTCAGTACCATTGTCACTCCTGAAAATTTTAACTGATTTACTGAACTAAGTTTTAAGCATAATATGAAATCCTTTAACATTGTAAAAAACTTCATCTTTTGACTTCATGAGATACACCCACACAACCCTAGTAAAATCGTCAAAAACAGTAAGGAAGTATCTAAAACCATCCATACTTTGAACATCATATGTAACAAGTCACAAAGATACCCAAAACCGCTCCGTAAGTGGGAAAACGAACCCTTATAACTTTACTTTTTATAAAAATCTAAGAAAAAACAAAAATTTCAATCTGTCGCGGGCCGCGACAGATTTGATTAAGGTGTTCATTGGGCGCGAGAGCCCCAGGGTGACCGGATAACAATGTGGGGCATGCGTCGTCCATATGTCAAGGCTAGGGTGTGACACGGAAGCCCTAGCCGTAGTTAGGGTGTCCCTCGCGGGCCGCGAAGGACTCCTCTAGGCGAGTCGCGAGCCACGAGAATGTTACGAAAATGCTATAAATTGAACCCTTCAGTGACATTTCAAAGTTACTCGAGAACTTCTTTCTGTCTCTAATATTTTGCATAGATATTATACCCGCAGTACCAACACTCTGCTACGATAACGGGGTAATAACTCGATCACTGCTACGGTACTGTATCCGATCGATTAAAACCGATCCGATGGATGTTTAAGTGCTGCCTATATTTGGCTATACTTTTTCATTCGTCGTGAGGGTTTCGATCTCGCGATTATCGTAAATGTTGTATTAAGTTACTAACCTAGTTTTGTATGCATTGTATATTTAATTAGGTTTACCAGCTTAACTAGTAGGCAAGCTTTGACCGTTTAAATCTACAATGTGAGTCATTCTATTTTACTAAATTGTTTTCAAAACCCTACTTGTTTTCAAAGTTGTAGTTGTAGTTACAGTGATTAAGTCTTTGTAATCTACAATTACTACCGGTATGTGGGGTTTTGTATACATTACTTGATAATCTTCACCATTAGACAACGGGTTGGCCAATGTGTGATATGACCGTAGTCACAGATCCGGTCGAGTGACAAATACCGATTTGGGGTAATTGGTTGATATAAACATTGTAATAGCTCTGAATACTGTATATTATAACAATGTGTCTTTTGTACAAATTGAATGCACTCGCCAGTATTTTTCGCTGATCAAATCTTTTTAAAACATGTTTCAGGTGATTTACTGTGAGGAAAGGAAAAGTGACACGTAGCACTTCAGCTTAAATAAAGTGGCTCAGTAAATAGAAATAAACATGTTTTTCTGTAATCAAAGGATTTACCAGTGAAATTCCTTTTCTGTAAAAACGGGGGTTACCCCACGGTTATGAAATAAATAATGTGGTGTTTTTCTTAAACTCTGATATTATTTTTCTAACACCCGGTTTCAATAAAGTATCCGCTGCAATTTAATAAACACCAATACCATGGGTTTTCTGTCTCGCGGCTTCCGAACCGGGTGAACGGGTCGGGGGCCATGACAGAAAAGTGGATCAGAGCCACTGGTTTAAGCAAATTAAGTATTTAAAAAAATACTTAAATTAAAAATAGTCAGAGAGTTGGTGCTTCTGTGAAATTTATCTGCAAATAATTAATATTTAATTTGGAATTTTGTGTTTCATTATTTGTGACTAACAGTATGAATGAGTTATCGGAGGCTCTTCAAAACTTCTCGATACATTCCATCGACATGGAAACCACTGAGAACCAGACCGGGTATCAAGCTGAGCCAGATGAACCGGTAATGTTCCAAGCACAAGAGAAACTCAAGCCAAAGAAAAGAAGGAGGATTCTGGACTGGAAGAGGGGAAAGAGGAAGAAACCCGCAGCCCAAAATGTTTAGAAAACCGTCGAACCAAAGGGAAAGGAGGTGTTGGGAGAAAGCTCTAGTCAGGATCCGGTTTTACCACCGTGGGAGGAATTAGACTGAAAATTAGCAAACTGTGATCTATTCAGCCCAGCTGATGAAAACCTCGTGAATATTCCTGTCCAAGCTGAACTACCCATGAACCTTGAACCTGCTATTCCTATTCCTATCGTTAACCCCCAACCACTTCCAGATCAGATTGAGGAATGGTGGACAAATGATTGGCACTTCCAGAGTCTCATGAATAATCCAAACCCATACTACCTACAATTTGAACCTGCTCCGGCCACTTTTCCACCTATGAACCCAGAAAATGTTGCTGACCTGCGCCACTATGGCGAAGAGTTGGTGTACGCGGGAAACATAATTTGATCAGTGGGTGAGAGAATTTCCTGGAAGTACGATGAACGGGAATTCCACTTTTGAAGCCGGTTAACTATAGTTTAGGCGTTTGTAAAATATTAATACTGTCACACCCCTAAAAAATACGACTTGCGGAAACACCGCGGGACGTGTGACGTACCAGGACCTAGCCACCAATCACATTGAACTCATAACCATATTTAAATAAAAACTTTCATTCAATTATTCATAAAGTATTACAAAACGTTAAATGTAATTTCAGCGTAAACAGCGGAAGCATAAATCATTTGTTAAGTGTTTCGTAAACTACATGTACAAAACCATTAGACTTGTCTTGCGATTTCATGTATCTCGACCCATGACCACTCCAGCATCCCAGACAGCAAGTTCCAAATGATATAAACCTATAGACCTGCAAGCATGCAAACAAGTGTGTCAGACGATGCTGGTGAGTTCAAAGTTTTATTAACGTGTTTAGATACCAGTTACCAGATTAAAACGTTTCACAGATTCGATGTTGTTAATCACACGCTTACCGCAGATGGCTCCAGATGTTTTGCCCTAAACCCCAATGCCTCTATCAAAGCAATGGTCATGATGGGGGTCATTAGTTCATCACCGACCTCCCCGCTGTGATGTGAGGGTGTCAAACCTAAGTAGCGCTACTAACTAATACCCCGTTGCCTCCCCGGCAACAATCGGTAGGAGGGACTTGAGTGATAGATATAGACGTGTATTAACCAACAACCCAGGTTTAACATTCCAGTCAAACCCAATTACCCAGCATTCCTAGAACGTTTACCAGATGTCCCTCCCCGGGACGCATGCTTGGAAAAAGAGCAGTGAACTCACCTTAGATTTGCTCGGTATTTAATAAGTTCCTTCACCCGTTCCAGTTAATCAACCAACCCTACCGTGGTTAACAATGTTATCAGTTTCGTAACAGACACATTCACGTATTTCTTGCAGTCAGTATTCATCACCATGTTTACTATATAACATGCATAACATGCATCAGGTTCCCAGTTTGTATACATAGCAACACATAACAGTTGGGTCTACTATTACTATGAATGAAATCAGGTTCTCATCACCAGCTACAGTTACTTCTAATGCACCTTGACATCTACCAACATGTATATCATACTGATTCACACAAAGAGTATCACATATAAGAGGTATCTAGTTCTCATGCTAATCAACATGTCCCTGAGAATGATACACGAGTCATAACAGTTTCCTCATCCTTACCCAACACCATCATGCACTTAAATAATATGCACAGCATTAATATACATTATCATCATTCAGCAAACAGAGTTATTCAACAAATAATATGCGAAACATCCATGAATACTCTACGGCGAAACATCCAGGAACGCTCTACGGCGAAACACCCCAGTGACGAAACTCCCACTGTTTCATCGAAGTCAACTTGTGACGAAACACCAGTGTTTCGTCGTGACTGGTTTGTGATGAGATCCCACTTTTCGTCGTAGAGACTTAGCCTACAAACCCTACTGTTTCTTCGCATCATCATCAACACCACCATCCATCATATGCTACTCGACAAGATAGAAGCACCTATCATACTTTTTGGTTTCACAAAATCCCTACAACTATTATAGCATTATTTAATACTCAATATTCCCTAGACCATCAATGACAACCTTATTAGAATACCCATAAAGTTTGATTAGATCAAGACACACACATGGCCGCCACTTTCATTCAAAGTTATCAAGTTTGTCAGACCACTTATCCTCACATATATTGGACCACTAAAGGCTACTAATATATCATAATCCGTTTGCTTAACAAAAGACATACATCAAAATCAACCAACACACATAGAATAAGATCAAAATATAAGATAGTCACGTGCTATTATGGTGCGGCCCAATCAGATCTATGTGAGTGGTCCTTAGTCATACATTGAATGCATCAATTTGAATGGCCCATGTGATACTAAACTGTTGATGGCAACAATACACCCAAATCGTGTGAAATATTAATCATTGAATCTAGCAAACCCTAAGTCATACCTATTATCCCATATACACACAAATCGAACAACATCAACAATAGTTATTTAACATCATGCAAGTCTGAATTACTTATCCATTTATCAACAATATCATCGATCCATGCATACAATCAAACACAATCCCACAGAATTAAAGCGAATGATAATAATACTAACCAAAGAGTGAAGAGAGGTGTACGAGCACAACAAGCTTCGAAGGGGGCTGTTCGTCGACAAGATGCACTAGGGTTTTTCTTTTGTAACCCTAACTCACTAATCTATAAATATGAAAACTCATAACATGGTGTGGGCTCATGAGTTGTGGACCAAACCTAACTGTGGGCCGTGAACAGTTCTGGGCCGAAGGACATCTTCGGCGAAAGACATAACTTTCGTCGCGAACTATGAATGACGAAAGATGTATTTCGTCGTGAACCTTTGATGCCAAAGGACAAGTCGACAAAAGACCTTAATTAGGAGGTTACCAACATAAATAAATTCTACATTACATACCAAACAAGTCTATATCAATATAGTTCAGTCATTCATCAATACACAAGTTACAACACAAAAAATTATGAAAAGATAATCGTGAAACAAGTACCGCGTCCAGGAAAGACCTTGAAAACTCGGGTTATCACATCATCCCCAACTTGAAAGAAATTTCGTCCCGAAATTTGGCAAGTAAACCAAAACGACAAGATGTTAACTCAGGATGACTGTGGATTTTCCGCGGGTACCACATCATCCCCAACTTGAAAGGGAATTCCGTCCCGAAATTCACTGGTTGCAACAGATTTAGATTGGTTGGTTGGGAATGAGTGAGGGTACTTGAGCTTCATCTGCCCTCGTGTTCTCACGTGAATTCCGGTCCACGTCTAAAGTTCCAACGAACCCTCATAATTGGAATCCAACTATGCTTACGGACCTTAACTTTCTGATCCACGATTTCGATGGGTTCTCCGACAATTGCACTCGTCAAATAAAGGTATCACAAGTGTTTCATCAACCACTGCCTTAGATTCGAGACATGAATGACATTGTGCACGTTACCCAATTCATCGGGTAACTCAAGTTTGTAGGCCACGTGACCGATTCTTTCCAGAATTTTAAATGACTCGACATAAATTAAGCTTGCCACGCTTCCCAAGCGTACCACACCCTCCCAGGGTGACACTTCCAATATGACACGTTCGCCTGCAGCGAACTCCCAGTGTTTCCTAGGTTATCAGGTTTCCTGGCGATCACGCGTTGTTGCCACACAATTTCCAATTTCGAGTGCAAGTCCTGGACCCATGATTAGGTTGTCATCCACCTCAGTCCAACAAGGAGGTTGGCATTATCATCCATGCAATGCCTCAAACAGAGCTGTATGCCTACCAAAACGGTAACGGCTGCAGTAGAACTCACTCAAAGATAAGTGTCCTTCCAAATGTTTACTTGAGTCAATTACGCACCTGCTCGCGACATGTCTTCAAGTGTCAGGATGGCTCGTATACTCTAACCGCTTGTCCTACGGTGATAAGCAATGCTCATGTCTAGACGTGAGTCGAGGGAATTGTGTAGTGCCAGTCATAAATCAGGTATGGATCAAACTCAAAGGTAACAGGAGTTGGCACCTCGTCCTAAAACCGCCTCTCTTAGGGGAACAGACACTGCTTGTTATGACTCGTCAGTTTCCTTGATCGCAAGGAAGTGTGCTGGTTACGTGAGACAATCAACGATCACCCAGGTGGTATTGTCTCCGTTTCGGGTTGCAAGTAGACTAGTGACGTAACCCATGGCAGCCTGTTATCATTTCCACATGGGTGTTGCTGGTTGTTGATACTCCACCTTAACATTCCCATAAGTTAAACATCGTTTACATACTTTGCTATGCGGACCTTCACGTTTGGTCTCCAGTACAAGATTCATAAATCTTAATATCCCCCGCCAAAACACAGACGACTAGAATATTGAGGCAGGTGTGCTTTGCTCCACTCAAGTTTCCTACGGTTGCGGTATAATGGGAAAATATATGCGTTCTCTGAAGTAGTGAATATCGTCCCATCTGCCAAAAGTTGCTCTTCCATGCCCCGCATGGACCCAACTTGAAATTCCTTTTCCTTTAATGCTTCGGTTAGAACAAGGCGAATCTGATCGGGTAGGCTAGAGTCGATAGTGAGCTACGTGCTCATACGTGTTTGGGTTCCATATTCGTAATCGCTCGAGGGTTCCATCCGGTAATGTCATCACATGCCTAACTCTTTCAAAACCAGGGTACACGGGAGGCCCTTGTGATCGGTCTAAGTAGCGCATTTGGTACCGTCCAAGTAATGCTTCCAACGTAAATCCAAAGACCATGGTTTCCACCGCAGGTTGTGAATCATGCACTCCCATTCGTAACTCCACTACGTAAGTCATCACCTTCTCGTATTGCATCGGCGTGTAACTGGGACTCTGATTCAAACCATCATGGTATACCCTTAAACCACCCGTACCCTTAGGTAAAGACGATGCTCAGTGCATTGGGGAGTTGGGTTTCAAAAGCTAGAAAGAGGTCCTCCTGTTTTGTTTCCCATGTATACACAGCACCCTGCTGTGCTGAAGAGATTTAAGCGGTGCGATCTTCAAAAATCCCGTGATGAACCTGCATTAGTATCTAGAGAAACCAAGGAATTGCTGTATCCTAGAAGGGATCCTTGGTGTCGAGCAGTTTCTAACAAAATGGATCTTAGCGAGATCCACGTGTTTTCCCCACTTCGTTGTTTATATGGCCAATATTTGTACCTCTCGAATCCAGAAGTTACCTTTGACAAGACTTCACTCAGGATGGCTCCTCCCTCAGGAGCTCTAAAATAAGATACAGATGCCGTCCACGATGTTCCTTTCTCCTGGAAATAATTCAACATGTCGTCAATAAGCATAGCCGATTCATGTGATCCATACAGCTGCTGATGTGATGATTAGCCCAAAGGTCTTGGAATACAACGCCGAAATGGCCACACTGCGTTTGATATGCCGTTGCAGGAACATTCTTATCTTAGACTTCCTTCCGACAATAGTTCGTTCGTTAATCAGTCCTCGAATGGGAGCCTGACTCTCACTACCGGTCAACAGACTGGCAATACATGGTCAAGGCAAGCGGTCTTTAACCGTCACCTTGTTAAGTTCTCGATAATCAATACACATACAAAAGGCTTATCTTTACGGATATAACTGGGCTTCCCAAAGCGAAAAGCTAGGTTCAACAAAACTCCGGTTCAACGGTTCCCGTAGTTGATTAGACAGCTCTTGCAACCCTCCTGGTGCAAGATGGTAAAAGTACGAGTAATCAGCTCTGCCTCAGACATGATACCGATCTAGTATTCCACCTGACGATATGAAGGTAAACCTGATAGTTCTTCTGGTAGCACATAGGGAGAAATCACGAGCAATGGGTGGATCCTCAATCCTCTTTTCCTTAGCCCTAACATCAGTAACGAGTACTAACTGTTATGGGTCATATTTCTGAGCGTATATATCTTGACTAATATCCTGCTTTTAATTGTTTATTTGTGACCAGGATACTAGACGGGGATATTGCTAACATCCTGAGCGATATCCTGAGGTTGATTGAATTAACCACGTGCAGGTTAAAGGCTGGGGGTTACTAACGGTCAGATAGACTTCCTCTCCTCAAGACTCGGGCGTATTTGTTATGGGAGAGACGTTGAACCCGAAAGACTAGGTCTACAACGTTCGAGTGGGGAATATTCACCGGATCCCGGTCAATTAGGATAGTTTGTTACACTTCTTTTACTATAAATAGATGGGGGCGGATCAGATTAAGGCACGCAACTTCCGCACTTTCAAACACTTTTGCTCTAGCTCACTGCAAACACTACACACAACACTTGTATTCGAATTACATTGTAACACATAGTTGATCCGCACCACATCCTGCACTGTATCCTGATATTTAAAGCAATAGAAGAACAAGGCAGCTGCGATTGTCAGCTCCCGAGGTTTTGTGCCGGCGATCTAGATTGATCAAGGGCTTTCCTCGTACATCACGTGTCAACTTTTACCTTTTTGCTCATTGTTTGATCACAGATACAGCTCTATACCTGAGCCGTATCCTGAAACTGTTTTTATAATCAACTTGGTTAATATATTTTTCATACATATTTCTAGCACACTACCTCACTTAACTAATTTGATCACTAAATTGCTTCGGTAATTTTTGACCAAAACAATTTGGCTCCCACCGTGGGGAAAGTGGTGATATTTTTGCTAAAAACTTTAGTAAAATCATTACTCGGTTTTCTATTATCAAAACTTTTTTCTAAATTGTTTTCAATGGCCTCGAGATCAAACATGAGCTCTTCCACCGTGTCTGCTACAACCTCTGCAACAATTGGTTCGGTGCTTCCGCCTCCTCCTCCGAGAATGCAAGCTTCATCACACGGAGCTGAAAGTCATGTAGTTCGGGATGTGATCCCTGCTCCCAGTACCCAGGGATCCGGTCCTATTTTGGCATCTAATGATGAAATTATGAATTTGTTTGGTAGTTTACAGGAACAGATGAGGCAGCAGCAGGAAACCAATCGGATGCTGATGAGAGAAATACAACTCTTGAAATTTGGCCCAAGTAGACCTGCTGAAGAAACTGTCACTCCTATACAGCCTAGGGCTTTGAACTTCAGTTCCGCAATTTACACTGAGGATAACAGGGGGAATATCGTCCCAAGCCATTCTCAGAATCATACCCCTGAGATACCCTCCTCGGTCAGGATGTCAACTGTGAGGAGTTCAGGATATGCTTCAGGATATGGCCAGAATCCTCAGACCGGTAATGTGTCAAATAATAATATTCTTGCTACTAACAATAATGGGTCTTTGCAGGATGCAGGTATGACATCAACATTTACCAGGGAGCTCCAGAAATTGAAGGACATGATATCCAGTGTACCTGGAGTGGTCCAGCCAATTCCGGAAGTATCTCAAGACAGCCACAGGATATCCCGCTTTGCATATCCTATCTGTGATGCTGAAATACCAAAAAGATTTCAGACCCCAACATGAAACTGTATGATGGGACTACGGATCCTGAAGAGCATATTGCCCAGTATAGGGAAAGAATGGAAATCAATCCTATCCCTCCAGATCTCAAGGAAGCATCCTTATGCAAGGATTTCGGTTCTACCTTGACAGGATCAGCCTTAAAATGGCTGTTGAATGTTCCTCCTCACTCAATTACTTCGTTTGCTCATTTGGTTAATTTATTTAATAGTCAATTTTCTTGTAGTCGGAGTTTTGAGAAACTAACCAGTGACCTTTATAGGATAACTCAAGGACCTCAGGAATCCTTGAGGGATTATGTGAACAAGTTCAGTCGAGAATCCTTGGATATCGCACATCTTGATGTTGCAACAGCTGTGCAAGCTTTTAAGATGGGGTTACAAAAGGATTCTCAGTTTTATTAGGATCTTGTAATGGATTCCTGCAGGAATCTCGACGAAGCTCGTAACAGGGCTTTGAGATATATCCGCTTGGAAGATGACAAAAAGATGCAAGAGAGGATGAATTCTACCTCAACCTACGAATCGACCAACGGGAAATCAGAATCCTCGTATAAACCATATCGCTCCAAGCCATATGGTAGAAATGATAACAAGAAAGTGAATGTTGTTGAAGACGAGGATCCTGAAGAATATCCTGAATTATCTGAATACTGCTTTTCTGTTAATATACCTGAGTTAATGTATGCTATGCAGGGTTTAGGAGACAAAGCTAGGTGGCCTCGAAAGAACCAGCAGAAAGCTGATTGGAAGGATAAATCCAAGTGGTGTGCCTTCCATGAAGATTTCGGACATGTGACCGAGGATTGCATTGCTCTAATGAACGAAATAAGTTACTTGTTAAGCAAGGGATACCTGAAGGATTTGCTGGGAAGAAAAAAGAATAAAGGGCAGGATCCTGAGAAGGATCCTGAAAGAGCAGCATCACCCCCAGCAGATGCCAAAATAATTAACTTTATTTCGGGGGGATCCGACATTTGTGGGACTTCGTATTCTGCGGCCAAGAGACATGCAAAGGAAGCAAAGACTGAAAGGGGAGACAAACCGGCCAGGATGACTACCCTTACAACCGATAAAGTGATCACTTTCGATAGTGATGACAGGGATACTGTTCAGGATCCTCATCATGATGCTCTCGTAGTTGCTAATCATTTTGTACGCAGGATAATAGTGGATAATGGTAGCTCCGTCAACATAATTCAGCTGGAAACATTGAAGAGGATGAATGTATCTCCGATGGACATTACTTCGAAGTCCACTGTGCTCGTTGGTTTCAGTGGAAAAGCTAGGAATACCGTAGGGGAGATAAAGTTACCAGTATATGTTGTAGGGGTCAACTCGATACAACGTTTCTGTGTGATGGACTCCCTGTCCTGCTATAACATCATACTAGGCAGGCCATGGATCCATGATATGAAGGCTGTACCATCGACTTATCATCAGTACATCAAGATCCCTACCCCTTGGGGGTTGTCAAGGTTGATAGTGATCAGCAGGAGGCGAAGGAATGCCACTCATCCTCAATGCAATCCTCAACCAAGCCCAATCCAGCATAGCAATTAAAGATGCGGGCCCGGGATATCGTGGAGGCTTCAGATCAGGATATGAAGAAAGTTATCCTGGATCAGGATAATCCTGATATCTCGGTGCTCGTAGGAACCAATATCCCTCAGGATATTGAAGAACAATTAACTAACTTTTTGAAGTGCAGGATGTCGACATTTGCATGGAAGCATGAGGATATGACAGGCATATCCAAAGACGTTATTACTCACAAGCTTGGAATTGACAGGTCGTTCAACCCTGTTCAGCAAAAAAGAAGGAAGTTTGCTCCTGAACGAAATATAATCATCCAAGAGGAAGTTGAAAGATTGTTAAAGTCCAAAATGATCAGAGAAGTCAAGTTTCCGAGATGGCTGGCAAATGTGGTCGTAGTACAGAAGAAAAATGGGAAATGGAGGGTCTGTGTAGATTACACAGACTTGAATAAGGCTTGTCCTAAAGACCCATTCCCTCTTCCTCATATCGATGCAATGGTGGATGCTACTGCTGGGCATGAGATGTTAACGTTCATGGACGCATCCTCAGGATTTCAGCAGATTCAAATGGAACCTTCGGACCAGGAAGATACTGCCTTCATGACACCAACAGGTATTTATTGCTATACTGCTATGCCTTTCGGTTTGAAAAATGCAGGTGCAACATAACAGAGATTGGTGAATATGATGTTCAAAGATAAGCTGGGGGACACCATGGAGGTATATATTGACGATATGGGGGTGAAATCTAGAAAGGCTGAGGATCACCTCCAGGATATCAAGGGAGCATTTGATATCCTGGATGAATACAACATGAAGCTAAATCCTGCTAAGTGCCATTTCGGAGTGGGGGCAGGAAAGTTTCTAGGATATATGGTGACTAAAAGAGGAATAGAGGCAAGCCCGGAGCAGAATAAAGCCATCCTGGATATCAAATCACCTTCAAATATGAAGGATGTTCAACGACTAACAGGCCGAGTAGCAGCGTTGAACAGATTTATTTCAAGATCCTCGGAAAAATGCAAGGAATTTTATGATATCCTCAAAAAGAACAAGAAGTTCGAATGGGGAGCAAAGCATGAAGCATCCTTGCAGGATTTGAAGCGATATCTCTCAACTGCACCTCTATTGATGAAGCCTGAAAATGGTGAACCACTATCCCTATACCTCGCTGTATCAGGGAATGCTGTAAGTGTCGTTCTTATAAAGGACCATGAAGGTCAGCAATATCCTGTCTATTATGTTAGTAAAAGTCTATTAGATGCTGAAACTAGATATTCTCATTTAGAAAAGTTGATACTAGCATTAGTTATGGCATCAACGAAGCTTAGACATTACTTTGAGACACATAGGATTCATGTTAAAACCAATTATCCTGTTAAAAACGTGCTTAGGAAACCAGAGATGTAAGGTAGGATGGCCAAGTGGTCAGTGAAATTGAGTGCTTATGACTTAGTATATGAACCTAGAAATGCCATAAAGTCTCAGGCTTTAGCTGACTTTGTGGCTGATTTCAGTAGTGACATTCAAAACGAAGTAGATTTAGAAGTACAGCAGCTAGGAGAAAACTTAGAATGCTGGACATTATATACTGATGGTGCATCTAACGTAAGAGGTGTAGGTTTAGGTATACTACTAAAATCACCACAAGGGGACATATTACCCCAGGCTATTAGGTGTGAATTTCCTGCTACTAATAATGAGGCAGAATATGAGGCTTTAATTGCAGGATTAGAGTTGGCTAAAAATATGAATATTAAAAATTTGCAAGTATATGTTGACTCCTTGTTAATCACTAATCATTTTAATGGATCCTATGCAGTTAAGGGAGAGAAGTTAATTGAGTATCTCGAAATTCTCAAAAAATTAGCAGGATATTTCGATATATTTACACTTGAACAGGTACCAAGAGAAGATAATGCTGAAGCTGATGCCTTGGCAAATCTGGGATCATCGGTCAGGATACCGGAAGGAACCCGGATACCAATATTACATATCCTATATCCTGCGACGAATCCTCTGGATAAGGAAGTAATAAGTATTCAGGATCCTGATGATGACTATCTTGAAGAGGATCCTAAGTCCTGGACAGCTCCAATCATGAGATATCTAAAGGAAGGATACATCCCAAAGAATGAGAATCCTAAAGCCTTTAGGATGAAGGTATCACGATTCACTATTATAAATGATGTTTTGTATAAGAAGTATCTTGCAGGACCATATCTGAGGTGCTTGGAGGATCCTGAAACCAAAGAAGTACTTCAGGATATACACGAAGGGGGTTGTGGTAACCATACTGGGGGCAGGTCATTATTCTCAAAAGTATTAAGGATAGGATATTATTGGCCGACAATGAGGAGAGATGCCACAGAATATGTTCGAAGATGTGACGCCTGTCAAAGACATAGTAACATACTACATAAGCCTGCTGAACCATTGTATCCTATTGTTTCCCCTTGGCCATTTATGAAGTGGGGTATGGATATAGTGGGAAAGCTTCCAAAGGCTCCAGTAGGAAAGGTTTTTATGTTGGCAATGATGGATTATTTCTCCAAATGGGTTGAAGCAGAAGCATTTGTTCAAGTTAGAGATCAGGAAGTGGTATCCTTCATAAAAAGGAATATCCTGACTAGGTTTGGAATACCAGCTAAGATAATTTGTGACAACGGATCTCAATTTATAAGTAAAAGGACTACTGACTTCTGCAAGAGTTGGGGAATCAAAATGATTACATCCACCCCGGTACATCCTCAAGCAAACGGACAAGCTGAATCCTCAAACAAGATAATTGTCAACAACTTGAAGAAAAGATTAGGGGCCAAGAAAGGAAGATGGGCAGAAGAATTACCCTTTGTTTTGTGGGCTAATAGAACGACGGTAAAAAATGCAACTGGTCAAACCCCGTTTTCCTTAGTATTTGGAGCAGAAGCAGTGATCCCGACAGAAATGGTGATACCTACAGCAAGATCCAGCCTCAGGAATCCTGAACAGAATCCTGAAGTCCTATGCCAGGAGTTGGATACTATCGATGAGACAAGAGATGCAGCAAAGTTAAGGATGGCAGCGTATCAACAAAGGATATCCAGAGCATATAACAAGAATATAAGGACCAGAAGGTTCAAAGTTGGTGACTGGGTGTTAAGAAAGGCTTTTCAAAATACTACTAATCCTGCTGATGGAAAGCTGGCTCCAAAATGGGAAGGACCATATGAGGTTGAATCAAAATCAGGAAAAGGTGCACACCGACTCAAGAATATGGAGGGGGATATGCTGCCGAGATCTTGGAATGCTATACACCTTAAGCTTTATTTCAAGTGAGTTTAGAATTTAATTTACAACTCAGGATGGTATGAATTCTATCTCTTTTAAATATGTTTGGTTTAATTTACTCTTTGAAACCCAATACTGACTTAAGCATCGGAGGGGTGTTAGCCAAGCTAACACCCACCTTAGTTTGAAGATGTTTTGCAGTATATGCTTCGGGATATAGCACCAGGATATACACTCAAGATACTTCGGGAGATTAGAGGATTGGCCCCCTCTCTCACGTCTAAGGGATACTGATCCCTTCACAGGTTTAAAGGTATTTACCTTTCATCCGAATTGGGTTTAAACACCCCGCCTGGAGCGCAAGTTATTCGGGAATAGTTCAAGGTGGCGGGACCAGTCCATGTAAAAGTGGCTGACAATTTCGTTACTGTTGGCGATATCCTGAATCCTAAAGGTATATGAGGATTGATCACCCTCTCTCACGAAAGGGTATTTTCATACTCTCTAAGGTTTAAAGGTTTTCACCTTTCTAAGTCTTGGAGTTTATACACTCCCGCCTGCAGCGCACGAAAATTTGGGGTTTCCCCAAGAATACAAGGGATTTATCTCCAGTACATTCTTGGGTTTTACCCCTATAACATGAAAAATTGTCTATACAATTGGAACTGATATCCAGAAGATTTCTATGTATTTGAAGACATTGTACACAAGGGACATTCCTACTGAGGCAATGGTGTAAAGCTCAAAGGATAAGGCTCGGACCTAATACACTAAGTGTCTCAGACAGGGGACATCTTAGTAGGAGAAGTCGCAAAAGGAAATGGAGTTTAATACTAGGGTTAGACTCAGTTCCTGGTATGATCTTTCCTTTATAAACCTTACATAAATCTTATAACTGAGGTTAGGATGTAAGCATTCTGAAAAGGATATATCTTCAAAATGTGTTTTTGGGATGCGTTTCGGGATATTTGACTGAAGTATTTGGAAGTGATACTTGGTTAAAACTAAAACTCTTGTCAAACAAGGATTGTCAAAACAGGTTTTAAAAAATGGACTATCTTTTATTCTTTAGAAATTTTCTCTAAAGTTGATTGAATTTTTAGAAATTCTATTTAATAAAAGTTTTCATAATATATCACTGAGTATATTGATCAGGATATTTTCAAAAGATAGTAGTACAAAATTTTGCAAAGCTAAAATTTACACTAAGTAACGCATGACAAAAATCTAAAAGGCGATAACAAATAAGTCAAGAGGTAGTTATATTATTAACAAGTCAAAAGTTGTGCTTTTGGTTTCACCTCAAACCGAGGCCCATCCGCCAAAAGCACGATTAGTTTTTACCATACCTACATAACGGTTGAAGGTTTTATCTCAAAACGAAACATGTCCACCTTCAACCGTTACGACATTCAAAACAGGTTATACTAACCGATGACCAAGGGCTTCATCCTGAAACCCAGGACCCATCCACCTTTGGTCATCATATTGTTCTAATGCAGGAAATATAAATTGTTCAAAGACAGGAAATGTAAATTGTTTTACAGACCATAACCATGAAATTTTAAAAAAAGTGGGCTCCGGCCTCAGCACATATATCCATCATCGCCCACATCGCTGCATTTAAGGGTCAGCTCCCTCCTTCATCGTGACATCTCCACCAGTATCCTCTCCAACATTCTTCTCAGCATCATCAGCAGCATCCTCTCCATCAGCATTTTCTCCAGAATCACCACCAGCATCCTTTGAAGCACCAGCATCATCCACCTTCTCAGTTACCTTGGAGGGCTCCTCTACGACAGGTTTTGAAGGGAGCTCCACAGGATTGCCGCCGAGATCCTTCAATTTCATCTCCCAGGCTTTGATGTTCCATGAGGGGCATTCGACGCCCAAAGCCCTAGCCTCGTAAGCCATTTTCAGTCTGGCCTGGAGGATGGAGATGATGACTGAATTCTTAAGGCTCTCTCGGTATGAAGCCATATCTTGTTCATGCTGAACCTAGACCGCGTCAGACTTAGCTTGAGCCTCTTGGGTGATCTTCTGGATGGCAGCCTGGTGATCTCGAGCCATGGCCTTATACTTAGCTTCGTAGTGTTCAGATTTGGCGGTGGCGATTGCTGCTTGGTCCGTGATGGTAGCTTCAGCCTTCTTTAGTTTGCTTTCTAGCATGACGTTTAAGCCACATGCGTCCTCATAAAGGAATACCAGGCGTTCAAGGCCCTACAAGGTAAAGAAACAGGCATCATTCTAAATGAACATTTCTACTTAGCATATGGTGCAGGATACAGGTCAGGATACTAACCTAGTTAAGGAAGCCGGTCATAAATTTGCTGGATTCCGTAAACCCGTGGTTCTCAAATGGGAACACATGAGGTGTAGCGGGAGGTTCAACTTCTTTTCTCTTTCGGGAACTAGAGGCCCGGGTCCGGGATGCCGGAGGAGCTTTGGGAGCGGTGGTAGTCTTCGAACTGGTAGGCTTCGGTGTGACGGATGACTTTGGATTGGATTCTTGCTTGGTAGGTGCGAGGCTAGAGTAGCTGTCCAACTCGTCGAGTTGGAAGCCTTCGAGGTTAATAACTGGCACTGCACAAGGGAAGATGTTTTAGACTTATTATACCTCTAAACAATAAAAATAAAAAATAATAATCGATTTAATATATAAAGATAATTGCTGAAAATATGCTTGCCAGACATGTTGGAACTTGATCTTTGACTTGAGCTTGTGAGTAGCAGGTTAAAGGTTCTTTCACCTTCTAGAAGCTTGTAGATTTCTTTTATTCTTCCTTCCGATTCAGCACTAGGGGGAGCTAATTCCTTGAAGTTTGCTGCAAGAAAGGAAATAAACACATCAGGATATTGGTTCAGGATGGAGGTTCGGGATATGATTGGGGATATTCCTAAAACCCTAAATCCTACCAGAAGTCAACCATCTCTTAGGAAGGTCAAAACCCTTATCAATGGAGTCTCTTTTCACAAAGAAGAATTTTCTTGTCCACTTATCCTCGTTCTTGGTAGCTTTAAGGATGAGAGGATCTTTGGAAATAGAGAATAGAAGGAATCGGCTGGAACCATGAGATCTTAAACGATAAGCCATCGGCAAATCCTCGATGCACAGGTCGGGCATGTGACGAGCCTTAATCCCTTCCAAGGTGACTAGTACGCGCCAAACCATGGGCATGATTTGGGCAAAGCTAAGGCCAGTAAGCTCGAAGAAACGAGAAATGAAAGGAGAAAACGGGTATTAAAGTCCTATGGAGAAAGTGTCACACCCCCAAAATCCACCTGCGGAGTACTACCGCTTGGAGGCGTGACTGACCAGGATCCAGCCACCAATCATATTGAACAAGCATATAAGTAGTTATAAAAATCCACCCAATACAATTGGTGTTCAAACAAAACATAGTTAAGTTGCAAGCGGAAGCATAAGTCTTAAAGTCAAAACATAAGTTTAATAGTTTCAAAGTTTAACATGGCACACAGCCGTCCATGTCCCACAACGATCCTCCTCCATGCAAGCTCCAGTTAAGAAACCTAAGGACCTGCAAAGCATGTAGTAACGAGTCAACAACAAGTTGAGTGAGTTCACGGTTGGGTGTTCGTTTTAAGTTATTTCGAAAACAGTTTCCTTTAGCTGGCATCCTGCCGTGGGGGTTACCCCATAGTTAAAAACGTGGCTTGTTTATTCCCGGTTACTCTGGCTATCCAGCCGTGGGGGCTACCCCGTGTTAGTTATCTGGCATTTCGGCCGTGGGGTATACACTAGACTCGTTACCATATCGACTGCTGACTGTAGTCATGTTTATGTGCCCTGAAACTGTCAATGTCTATCATCATTGACGTGCCCCAGATCCATTAGTTCACGCCCGTCCTCTGCGGCACGGTGTGAGGTTTGTCAGACCTAAATAGCGCTATCTAACTAATGACCCGCTCGCCATTGGCCCGGCGATTAAGTCGATATAAAAATGAGGGACTTCGTGATAGAGTTTTGGTCTAGTACGAGTTATCTGTCCGTGAGGACGAGGAATTACATTCCTGAACCTTTGCTGTCCTACCCAAGGAGGACGAGGAACCCAGTTCCTTAACCCCAATTCCCGACCCCTGGGAATCCCATGCTTTGTAGAGGGTGTGAACTCACCTTGGTTTGCTCGGTAGAAGCACAGAAAGTCAAACAAGCAATGTTGTGGCTACTCACGTCCTATCATAGTTGTATCATACAATCAGGTTCGTATTCAAGTAGTACACGTATGTTCTACACGTATGCTAGCACGTTGCATGCTGTTCATCCATAGCAGCCCAAATAATCATTCAAAATTAACAGTACGTATGAGGTCCGTGTAGTAGGCCCAAAGGTCTGGCCCAATCAATTAAGTCCGAACTGAGGTGCAAGCCCAAACAGCGTATATCTGCGTATTGTCTCGAGTCGCAACTAGGCGTTTGCGACTCGCAACCTGAGTCGCAATCGTGGTTTCGGTTCGTGCTGTTTTGGTTACGAGTCGCAACTGGACTCGCAACCGTGGTTTCGAGTCACAAGGTTGGTGTGCTGATCAGGTGTGGTTTCGAGTCGCAACCGGGTGTTTGCGACTCGCAATCTGTGTCGCAACCGGGGGTCTCGACTCGTCATGCAATGGTTTCGAGTCGCAATTGGCGGTTTCGGTTGGACAGGAGCTGATTCGGGACAGTGTACTATCCACTAACATTCTGATTTCATGTAACAGTTTGTACTATCCAACCAAAATCCTTAAACATGTTTCTTGTCTAGCAAATTACTAAAAATGGATCAAACACATCAGATTTCAAATATTCAACATGTTCATATGATATTCAACAAGTTCTTCATGTGTTCATCATGTTCATCTTGTTCTTCAATATTCAAGTGGTTCATCTTCATTCCTATGAACCTAGGTCTAACAAGAATCATGAACAACTTATCAACAAATCACCCTAATAGCAAGCTTTCGGTTCTTAACACAAGAGTACACAATCCGATTTATATGAACATCAACAACTAGTGTTTTAGACTACATTTAAACACAAAACATCATGAGTTCATTATGCTACATATCCGAAATCAAGCATGTTCCGATTATCAATATTACTCACAAATCGATTCACAAAGCATCATCAATCATACCACTACACTAGTTAAATTACATCATTCGTAACATCAACATCATAAACATATAATCATCATCAACCGAATGTAAACTCCTAACATGCATCATCAACATACGAAATATATAACAAGAATCATTAACCAACAAGTATCATGAACACTAACCAACAAGCATTCAAACATCAAGCACACATCATTCTTAAATCATGAAAATACATGTGTTTGCACTAGAATTACTAACCGGTTCAAGTATGGGTTCAAAAGTGTGAGTGAATTCTTCCAAACGGGTGTGTGTGAGAGACGATCCGAGAGTTCCTTACGGTTATCGATTGGATCCGAGAATGAAGGAGAGACAATGTATGATGTTGTAGCTTAGGGTTTTAGTGAAGAGGATGGAGTGTGTGTATAGGTGAGTGTGTTGTCCAAGGAAATGGCACCTATGGTTATCCACTTAGTTTATATACTAGTCCACATTGGTGCACCCTAGTGGGCTTCGGGTGAGGTGCACGGCCCAACCGGCCCGTAAGTTATACTAGTTCACTCGAGACCACATGGTCTCGAGTCGGGTTCGTGTTGTCTCGGTTCATATACATAGTCGAATACATACACACATAACACATAATCACATAAAGGTTCATTTGTCATTAATCACATAAGTTTAACTAGTCACGCGTTTAAGCATACAATGAAAGGTTCTAAATTTCGAGTTGTCACATCATCCCCAAGTTGAAAGAAATTTCGTCCCGAAATTTGGTAGGCACTCACTGAGGATGCTAGTTAAGTTGTATGGTTTTCCTGGTTTTCCTGGGGTGTCACATCCACCCCCCGTTGATCTGGAATTTCGTCCTGAAATTCCGTAGCTTCGGCCTCAGTAGTGGGTGTACTGTTTGCGAACAGTCGGGGATGCTTTTGTTTCATCAGATCTTCGCGCTCCCAGGTGAACTCTGGGCCGCGACGTGAGTTCCAACGAACTCGAACGAGAGGTATTCTAGTGCTCTTGAGGACCTTAACATCCCGGTCCGTGATCTCGACTGGTTCCTCGACGAATCGTAACTGCTCGTCGATCGTGAGTTCCTTCAAAGGAACTACGTGGGTCTCATCTGACGGACACTTCTTCAGATTCGACACGTGAAAAACGTTGTGAACTGCACCGAGTTCCGCTGGTAAGTTTAGTCTGTAGGCCACCCTGCCTATTTTCTCAATGACCTCGAAAGGTCCAACGTATCGTGGGTTAAGTTTACCGCGTTTACCAAAACGAACCACACCCCTCCAGGGTGAAACTTTGAGTAGTACCCGCTCCCCAACCTGGAGCTCAAGTGGTTTCCTGCCCATGTCGGCGTAAATCTTCTGACGTTCGCGAGCGGCCGTCATGCGTTTTCGTATCTGAGCGATTTGCTCGGTTGTATCCACCACATATTCTGGACCAGTAATCTGACTATCTCCCACCTCTGCCCAGCAAAGAGGAGACCGGCATTTACGTCCGTACAATGCCTCAAACGGAGCAGCTCCAATGCTGGTGTGGTAGCTGTTATTGTACGAGAATTCCACAAGTGGCAGATGTTTTTCCCAGCGGTTGCCAAAGTCGATTACACATGCACGAAGCATGTCTTCTAAGGTTTGAATAGTGCGCTCGGACTGCCCGTCCGTCTGAGGATGGTACGCTGTGCTCATATCTAATCGTGAGCCAAAGGATTTGTGCATCGCTTGCCACAGCTCTGAAGTAAATCGTGCATCTCGATCCGAGATGATAGAGGTGGGCACCCCGTGCCTCGAAACTATTTCCTTGATGTATATTTCTGCAAGAGTGGAGAACTTATCCGTCTCCTTGATAGCCAAGAAGTGTGCAGACTTTGTGAGTCGATCCACGATCACCCAAATAGTATCGTTCCCGCGCTGGGATCTAGGTAGGCCAGTAACAAAATCCATGGAAATTTGCTCCCATTTCCACTGAGGTATCTCTGGTTGTTGGAGCAGGCCTGAGGGTTTCTGGTATTCGGACTTGACTCTCGCACAAGTCAAACACTTGCTGACGTAAGTTGCTATGTGGGCCTTCATGCTAGGCCACCAGTACGTAGTTTTGATGTCGTGATACATCTTATCCGATCCAGGATGTACCGAGTAGCGAGACTTGTGTGCTTCATCCATCACAAGCTCTCGTAGGTTGCCATAAAGTGGGACCCAAACGCGTCCCGTTACGTAGTAAGCACCGTCTCCCTTCTGTTCTAAGCGTTGCCTCGATCCGCGTAGGGCTTCAGCCCTGATGTTTTCTGGTTTCAGTGCTTCTATCTGGGCAGCTCGTATTTGGGAGGGAAGACTAGAATGGATCGTGAGTTGTAAAGCTCGCACGCGCTTAGGCGCAGTGTCCTTCCGACTGAGGGCGTCAGCCACAACATTGGCTTTGCCCGGGTGGTATCTGATTGCGCACTCGTAGTCATTCAGAAGTTCGACCCACCGTCGTTGTCGCATATTCAGTTCCTTCTGCTTGAAGATATGCTCGAGGCTCCTGTGGTCGGTGTAGATCGCGCACTTGGTACCATACAGGTAATGCCGCCATAACTTAAGCGCAAAAAAAACAGCTCCCAGCTCTAAATCGTGCGTAGTGTAGTTCTTCTCGTGGACTTTGAGTTGGCGTGAGACGTAGGCTATAACTTTATCTCGTTGCATCAACACGCAACCAAGACCTTGAATTGATGCGTCGCAGTAAACCACAAAGTCGTCTGTGCCCTCCGGCAATGAAAGGATAGGTGCGCTACAAAGTCTATCCTTTAGGTGCTGAAATGCCAACTCCTGTGCGTTTCCCCAGCGATAAACAACGCCCTTCTGCGTTAGTGAGGTGAGAGGCTGTGCAATCTTAGAAAAATCCTTTATGAATCTCCGGTAGTATCCCGCCAAACCCAAGAATTGGCGAATTTCCTTTGGTGTACGAGGTGCAGGCCAGTTCTTAATCGAGTCTATCTTGGATGGATCAACATGAATCCCATCCTTGTTCACCACGTGGCCTAGGAAATGGACTTCTCGAAGCCAGAAGTCGCATTTCGAGAACTTTGCATAAAGCTGTTCTGTTCGAAGGAGTTCCAGAATAAGTCGCAGATGCTGCTCATGTTCCTCCCGACTCTTGGAATAGATCAGGATGTCGTCGATGAAGACTATAACGAACTTGTCCAGGTAAGGCTTGCACACTCGGTTCATCAAGTCCATGAAAACCGCAGGTGCATTTGTCATCCCAAAAGGCATGACCAAAAACTCATAGTGCCCGTATCGAGTTCTGAAAGCTGTTTTAGAGACGTCCTCTTCCCGAACTCTCAGCTGGTGATAACCCGATCTCAGATCGATCTTCGAATAGTAGCTCGATCCCTGCAGCTGGTCGAACAAGTCGTCAATACGCGGTAGAGGATAACGATTCTTCACCGTCACCTTGTTGAGTTCTCGGTAGTCGATGCACATTCTGAAAGTACCGTCTTTCTTCTTCACAAATAACACTGGAGCTCCCCAGGGCGATGAGCTAAGACGAATAAAACCCTTATCCAGGAGCTCTTGTAGTTGCGTAGAGAGTTCTTTCAACTCTGATGGGGCTAAACGATAAGGTGCACGAGCGATGGGTGCAGCTCCAGGAGCTAGTTCGATCTGAAACTCGACTTGGCGATGAGGCGGAAGACCAGGTAATTCCTCAGGAAACACCTCTGGGTAGTCGCGTACAACTGGAAAATCTTCTATCTTCTTCTCTTTTTCTGAAGTGTCAGTAACGAGAGCCAAAATGGCAGTGTGGCCCTTTCGCAAACACTTTTGGGCCTTAAGGAGAGAAATGACGTTCTCAACAGCACTCCTCTTGTCGCCATGAATCATGAGAGGTTCACCACCGGGACCTGGAATACGGACAACCTTCTCGTTGCAAAGAATCTCTGCGCGGTGTTGGGATAACCAATCCATCCCAATGACAACGTCGAAACTACCCAAGACAATAGGAATGAGGTCGATAGAGAAGGTCTGATCAGCGAGAATAAGTTTATAACCCTTGACTACGTGTGTGGCTTCTAAACTCTTACCGTTTGCTAGCTCTACGGTGTGCTTGTTGTTCAAAGGGGTTGGAATACGCTTAAGCATTCGACTAACTTCTAGTGACACGTAGCTAGTATCGGCACCCGAATCAAATAAAACTGAAACATAAAAGTCTTCGAGAAGGAACTTACCCGCCACAACATTGGGGTCATTCCTTGCTTCACCTTGGCCGATCACAAACATCCGCCCCCTGGCGCCATTGTTGTTGTTGTTCCCATTGTTACCATTCCCCTGATTGTTGTTATTATTGTTGTTGTTGTTCTGGTTCCTTTCAGTTGGGGACAGTCTCTCTTGAAGTGGCCCTCAGCTCCACACTGAAAGCACCCTTTGTTATCACCTTGCTGTTGCTGTTGGCGCTGATTCTGTTGAGCTTGCTGACGATTCTGATTGGCGGGGTATAAGCTCCTGCAATCCTTTGCAGCGTGACCAGGCTTGTTGCACCGATGACAGTTGCCCCTGGTGCATGGCCCGCTGTGGTGCAGGCTGCAGCGATTGCATTTGGGATGATTTCCTTTGTATCCACCACCAGACGATTGCTGATTAGGGCTCTTGTAGTCCTCAGTCTTTCTCTGCTGAGACTGGGACTGAACAGAAGTCGAACCCTTACTTGAAGTTCCATCCCACTTCCGTTTGTTGTCACTAGAGGTACCAGTAGTAGTTGCAGCGCCAATGCATTTCGGTAACTTGTTCTGCTCCACCGCTTGATCCGTGAGACGGTGAGCCAACTGAACGGTTTGCTGGTAGGTGGCGAGGTTCGCTGAAGTCACATGACTTTGGATTTCTGGCACTAAGCCCTGAAGAAATAGTTCGATGCGTTTGATGGGAGGATCCACCATAGTAGGGCACAGAATTGCCAGTTCGTTCGACCTTTTCACATAAGCTTCAATTTCCGACCCCGTCATCTTGAGGTTGAAGAACTCCACTTCCAGTTTGTGAATCTCATCACGACTGCAGTATTCCTCTTTGATCATTTCCTTAAAAGTTTCCCATGGGGTGGCGTTGGCAGCAACCAACCCTAGCATTTGAACTTGAGCGTTCCACCATGTGAGGGCTAAACCCTCGAGAGTACCAGTAGCATACTTCACCCTGCGCGCCTCAGGGCATTCGCACATTTCGAACACAGATTCTAGCTTCTCAAACCAGTGTAGGAGACCTACTGCTCCTTCAGTGCCGCTAAAAGTGGTTGGTCGGCAGTCCATGAAAGTCTTAAAAGTGCACACGGGTGGCTGAACATGCTGACCTATCGTAGGCGAAAGAAAAGACAGAGTTTAACACAAAGGTTGGTTCACGAGAGTAGGATCCTAAAGATCCTAGAATGAGTTCGGACTGCAGGATATACCTCCTGCGTGTGCAGCTGCAAGTGCTGCGGCAACTCGTTCGTTGATCAAAGCCGTCAACTGGGCTTGTGTCATGTTGACGCGTCCAGACATGATCTTCACATCAAGAAGAATGTGAGTGAGAGGGGTTCGCGAAAGTACGATGTCAGAAGTGAGTAAGTGCACACGTGTTCAAGCAACAATAGTTATACTAACCAAGCATACCATGAGCAATGTATTATGTAACTAACAAGTAGGCAATATCTACACAGATCGTATCACCTAGAATGTCGAGCCTTGCATGTGGAGTGAAGCATCGTTGTGGACCGTTGAGCACTGTACAGGTTATAGTCTGATTTTAATAAAACTTTTCCCTTATTAAAACCAAGTTCTCTATAACCAATGGCTCTGATACCAATCTGTCACACCCCCAAAATCCACCTGCGGAGTACTACCGCTTGGAGGCGTGACTGACCAGGATCCAGCCACCAATCATATTGAACAAGCATATAAGTAGTTATAAAAATCCACCCAATACAATTGGTGTTCAAACAAAACATAGTTAAGTTGCAAGCGGAAGCATAAGTCTTAAAGTCAAAACATAAGTTTAATAGTTTCAAAGTTTAACATGGCACACAGCCGTCCATGTCCCACAACGATCCTCCTCTATGCAAGCTCCAGTTAAGAAACCTAAGGACCTGCAAAGCATGTAGTAACGAGTCAACAACAAGTTGAGTGAGTTCACGGTTGGGTGTTCGTTTTAAGTTATTTCGAAAACAGTTTCCTTTAGCTGGCATCCTGCCGTGGGGGTTACCCCATAGTTAAAAACGTGGCTTGTTTATTCCCGGTTACTCTGGCTATCCAGCCGTGGGGGCTACCCCGTGTTAGTTATCTGGCATTTCGGCCGTGGGGTATACACTAGACTCGTTACCATATCGACTGCTGACTGTAGTCATGTTTATGTGCCCTGAAACTGTCAATGTCTATCATCATTGACGTGCCCCAGATCCATTAGTTCACGCCCGTCCTCTGCGGCACGGTGTGAGGTTTGTCAGACCTAAATAGCGCTATCTAACTAATGACCCGCTCGCCATTGGCCCGGCGATTAAGTCGATATAAAAATGAGGGACTTCGTGATAGAGTTTTGGTCTAGTACGAGTTATCTGTCCGTGAGGACGAGGAATTACATTCCTGAACCTTTGCTGTCCTACCCAAGGAGGACGAGGAACCCAGTTCCTTAACCCCAATTCCCGACCCCTGGGAATCCCATGCTTTGTAGAGGGTGTGAACTCACCTTGGTTTGCTCGGTAGAAGCACAGAAAGTCAAACAAGCAATGTTGTGGCTACTCACGTCCTATCATAGTTGTATCATACAATCAGGTTCGTATTCAAGTAGTACACGTATGTTCTACACGTATGCTAGCACGTTGCATGCTGTTCATCCATAGCAGCCCAAATAATCATTCAAAATTAACAGTACGTATGAGGTCCGTGTAGTAGGCCCAAAGGTCTGGCCCAATCAATTAAGTCCGAACTGAGGTGCAAGCCCAAACAGCGTATATCTGCGTATTGTCTCGAGTCGCAACTAGGCGTTTGCGACTCGCAACCTGAGTCGCAATCGTGGTTTCGGTTCGTGCTGTTTTGGTTACGAGTCGCAACTGGACTCGCAACCGTGGTTTCGAGTCACAAGGTTGGTGTGCTGATCAGGTGTGGTTTCGAGTCGCAACCGGGTGTTTGCGACTCGCAATCTGTGTCGCAACCGGGGGTCTCGACTCGTCATGCAATGGTTTCGAGTCGCAATTGGCGGTTTCGGTTGGACAGGAGCTGATTCGGGACAGTGTACTATCCACTAACATTCTGATTTCATGTAACAGTTTGTACTATCCAACCAAAATCCTTAAACATGTTTCTTGTCTAGCAAATTACTAAAAATGGATCAAACACATCAGATTTCAAATATTCAACATGTTCATATGATATTCAACAAGTTCTTCATGTGTTCATCATGTTCATCTTGTTCTTCAATATTCAAGTGGTTCATCTTCATTCCTATGAACCTAGGTCTAACAAGAATCATGAACAACTTATCAACAAATCACCCTAATAGCAAGCTTTCGGTTCTTAACACAAGAGTACACAATCCGATTTATATGAACATCAACAACTAGTGTTTTAGACTACATTTAAACACAAAACATCATGAGTTCATTATGCTACATATCCGAAATCAAGCATGTTCCGATTATCAATATTACTCACAAATCGATTCACAAAGCATCATCAATCATACCACTACACTAGTTAAATTACATCATTCGTAACATCAACATCATAAACATATAATCATCATCAACCGAATGTAAACTCCTAACATGCATCATCAACATACGAAATATATAACAAGAATCATTAACCAACAAGTATCATGAACACTAACCAACAAGCATTCAAACATCAAGCACACATCATTCTTAAATCATGAAAATACATGTGTTTGCACTAGAATTACTAACCGGTTCAAGTATGGGTTCAAAAGTGTGAGTGAATTCTTCCAAACGGGTGTGTGTGAGAGACGATCCGAGAGTTCCTTACGGTTATCGATTGGATCCGAGAATGAAGGAGAGACAATGTATGATGTTGTAGCTTAGGGTTTTAGTGAAGAGGATGGAGTGTGTGTATAGGTGAGTGTGTTGTCCAAGGAAATGGCACCTATGGTTATCCACTTAGTTTATATACTAGTCCACATTGGTGCACCCTAGTGGGCTTCGGGTGAGGTGCACGGCCCAACCGGCCCGTAAGTTATACTAGTTCACTCGAGACCACATGGTCTCGAGTCGGGTTCGTGTTGTCTCGGTTCATATACATACTCGAATACATACACACATAACACATAATCACATAAAGGTTCATTTGTCATTAATCACATAAGTTTAACTAGTCACGCGTTTAAGCATACAATGAAAGGTTCTAAATTTCGAGTTGTCACAGAAAGGGTAGGCAAAAAAGCAAACCCATTCGTCGGAACAAAAATCCGATCGGACCTCTCGGTCGAATGGACGGAAGATTGTCCCGGCGGAAAAGGCACCGGAAGCTCGTAGGGCCGTAATATCGGCATTATCGAAAGAACACGCCTCTTTTGAGGGTTCCTTAAGCAAGTTTTGTTTATGAAAGGGGGAAACAGAATCCGCCATTTGCGATCTAGTGCGGGTCGCCATGAAGGATCACAATCGGAGAACAAAAGATTTAAACAAGGAAAATAGAGAAGAGAGGGAGAAAAGTACCTGAAATTTGGTTGAAGATAAAGATAACCATAATGAGAAGTCCCTCAGTTAATAT
The DNA here is from genome assembly GCA_030545235.1 of Helianthus tuberosus. NCBI lineage: Eukaryota > Viridiplantae > Streptophyta > Magnoliopsida > Asterales > Asteraceae > Helianthus > Helianthus tuberosus. The sequence continues at coordinate 66,300,906 of CM060363.1, forward strand.
AGGCTGAATGTAGGGGGGTAAAGAGTAAATATTGCGTTGAAAATGGCACAAGGTCACCTCAGCCGTCGTTTCATCTTAATTGCCTCGGTCTACGAGTTAGAACTTTTAAAATATATCCGTTGGATTGGTATACCAACAGATATATTTGGGGACAATTGTTATGGGTCATTTTCTGAGCGTATATATCTTGACTAATATCCTGCTTTTTATTGTTTATTTGTGACCAGGATACTGGACGGGGGTATTGCTAACATCCTGAGCGATATCCTGAGGTTGATTGAATTAACCACGTGCAGGTTAAAGGCTAGGGGTTACTAACGGTCAGATAGACTTCTTCTCCTCAAGACTCGGGCGTATTTGTTATGGGAGAGACGTTGAACCCGAAAGACCAGGTCTACAACGTTCGAGTGGGGAATATTCACCGGATCCCGGTGAATTAGGATAGTTTGTTACACTTCTTTTACTATAAATAGATGGCGGCGGATCAGATTAAGGCACGCAACTTTCACACTTTCAAACACTTTTGCTCTAGCTCACTGCAAACACTACACATAACACTTGTATTCGAATTACATTGTAACACATAGTTGATCCGCACCACATCCTGCACTGTATCCTGATATTTAAAGCAATAGAAGAACAAGGCAGCTGTGATTGTCAGCTCCCGATGTTTTGTGCCGGCGATCTAGATTGATCAAGGGCTTTCCTCGTACATCACGTGTCAACTTTTACCTTTTTGCTCATTGTTTGATCACAGATACAGTTCTATATCCTGAGCCGTATCCTGAAACTGTTTTTATAATCAACTTGGTTAATATATTTTTCATACATATTTCTAGCACACTACCTCACTTAACTAATTTGATCACTAAATTGCTTCGGTAATTTTTGACCAAAACACTAACATAGCGGGGTAATCCTTCCATGGATACTTCTGGCCTTCATTGCTGAATTGGTGCTAACCTCTGCACCACCCGGATACTTTATGATAGACGACAACTTCCTCCTCACAGGGTATATCTGCGTGATATCTGGATAACCAATCCATACCGACTACTGCATCAATACCATCAAGGATAGTAGTAGGAAGGTTGATATCGAACACTTGTCCCACGAGGTCGAGTTTACATCCCAACAAACATATGAAGTTCCACTTGTCTTGTCATCAGCCGATTCCACAACAGGTTCGGTTTCAAGAAACATCAGGGTTACACAGAACCTAGACGGAGCGATTAGCTACCCATACAGGCTACCATGCCGCCACCATCCTGGCATCGCCCACGCCAATCCTAAATGCCCCTCCATGAGCATCATTTCCAGCGTTGTTGTCCTGACTTATCAACGGCTAATCGATGTCGTAGGCACCTTCATTTCCATACTGTAGGCTACGATTTCAAGTACCTTGATGTTGCCGCGACTGTTGCTTCTAATGTCGTTGCTTGAAACGGTGCGCTACGATCTTTCACCAACAGAGTCCATCTTTGTAACACCCACCCTATAACCCGGTGATTGTGCACAATTGATACACTTACAGCGGAAACAAACTAAACTTTCATTAAAACTTATAATAGTTTGAGTACAACACTTTATTTATTTACAAACTTTTGGCAACTAAGAACTCCTTGATCTTCTAAAACTCCAAAACTGTCAAGTAGTTCTTATAGCTTTCCTCATGACTCACCTGAGATAAGTATACTCAAAACGACGTCAGATATATACTGGTGAGCTCATACTATACAATTTTTATAAAGACAGACCACAGTTTACATTATATGCATACGCAATATGGGCATATAACCACATTATAGTCAGGTTGGGCCTCATTGAACCTTATAGGTCACATTTGACTTGTCACAAACAACCGTACAAGAGACATACTGGTCCTCTAGCTGTGTCCCCCTACGGCCGTCACATAGGTATGAGTGTGTGTCGCTGGACCTTATAAGCATGAAGCGCCTGTGGGTACAACACCTTATTACCCTTCCCAGAGTGACACACCTCATTAAGCATAATAGGATCCCATATACCCCTACTGACACATGCATACTGCAGCATTCTCATTATTACCAGTTATGGACGAGTATACTATCACAGTTTAAAAGACAAGTATGATGACTCACCAGATTAGCAATTGCTTAACAGCCGCTAGTACGACTGGGTTATGTCTCAAGGTCCTGACACAATTACATAATCCTAGGTTAGGTAATGGTACACCTAACTAGTCATTATCATGGTTGGATATTGGTTAGTGCTGCCTTGTTTAAGCATGGTTGATCAGTCTATGCTTAACTAAGGCTAGGCTACCCAATACCCGCCTCTGACAATAACCCTAGTACCTAAAAATAATACTAACATTACCACTACTATTAATAATAATATTACTACTACTAATAATACTCCTATTAACTACTAAAATTGAATAATAAATAACTAAACATAAATGTAAACGAGAGCATACCTTAAAACTATCTACGGCATGTTGATGTAGAGTTTCCCTACTCCTGCTCCTACTCGCGCTCCAAAAGCGACTATTAACAACACCCAACGGGGTATCGTATACTCGGGATTCTCTATACTAGAGCGTTTCCATTAAAGAAACTGGTACCTAAACAAACTACTGAGACTCTTATTTAAAGGAGGCAAGCAGGCACCTCAAATTATTTCTGAGGCGATATGGGATCAAGTGACGTGCCTACCTGCCTGCTTGACCTGCTAGCTTGCTTGCTTGCTTATATATATTAATTCAGCTGCTTCACTCGTTTTTCTCGTATAACTTTTAAAATATGACGTTTTATAAAACGACGAATATGTCATTAGAACGAGCATATTTTTATCTACGTTTTAACCTAAGTTTCATTAAAAACGGAGTAAGGTAAAAAATAATATATTTAATTATTAATATTAAACGGTCTCCTATATTAGCCCAGGCTTGTTAAGATATTTCACCTTTCACACCATCATCTTACTCGTTTAACAATATATGAAATATAAATTACATATTACATACGTTTATAACCAGTACATTAAGGTTCGGGGTATTACATCCTTCCCTCCTTACAAAAATTTCGTCCTTGAAATTTGTCATCACTTAAAAAGATGAGGGTACTTATCTTTCATTATGTTTTCTAATTCCCATGTAAGGTTGGGTCCATGACGTGCGTTCCACTTGACTTTGACTAACGGGATTTCCTTCTTGCGTAACTTTTTAACCTTCCTATCTTCGATTTGTAGTGGTTCTTCAATGAAGCTGAGTTTGTCGTCAACCTGTACATCTTCCAAGGGTATTTGTTGGGCTTCGTCCACTAAGCACTTCCTTAAATTTGATACATGAAAAGTATTATGTATTCATGCCAGCTGTTCAGGAAGTTTTAGCCGATAAGCCACTGGTCCTACTTTGCTTGTTACTTTAAACGGCCCAATGTATCGGGGTTTCAACTTTCCCTTCTTTCCAAACCGAATCACTCCTTTCAGAGGTGATACTTTAAGCATTACTTTATCCCCTATTTGGAACTCTAGGGGTTTACGCCACTGATCTGCATAACTCTTTTGTCGATCTTGAGCACTTTTCATCCTTTCTTTTATTTGCTGGATCTTTTCTGTGGTCTCCACAATGATTTCTGGTCCTGATAGTTGACTTTCCCCTACTTCCGTCCAACAGATAGGAGTTCGGCACCTTCTTCCGTATAAAGCTTCATAAGGTGCAGCTTTGATGCTGGCATGATAGCTATTATTGTAGGCGAATTCGATGAGTGGTAGATGAGTGTCCCAACTTCCACCAAAATCAATTACACAAGCCCGAAGCTTATCTTCTAATGTCTGAATAGTCCGTTCACTCTGCCCATCCGTATGAGGATGATATGCAGTGCTTAGATTAAGCTTGGTTCCCAACTCTTGTTAGAAACTTTGCCAGAATTTAGATGTGAAACGACTATCTCTGTCTGATATGATCGATATAGGCACCCCATGTCGTGAGACTATTTCTTTGAGGTAAATTTGAGCTAGCTTGTTCATCTTATAGTCCTCACGAATTGGCACGAAGTGTGCAGACTTGGTCAGTCTGTCCACTATTACCCAAATAGTATCATAACCGTGACTTGACCTTGGGAGCTTCGTGATAAAATCCATGGTGATTTTCTCCCATTTCCATTCTGGAATCTCTGGTTGTTGCAAGTATCCATAGGGTTTTTGATGTTCTGCCTTCACCTTAAGGCATGTAAGGCACTTTTCCACATAATGGGCAATAGATCGCTTTATTCCTGGCCACCAATAATCTCTCCTTAAATCCTTATACATCTTGTCACTGCCAGGGTGAATGGAATACTTAGACTTAAGAGCTTCCTCTAAGATTGTATCCTACAGTCCTCCGAAATTAGGAACCCATATCCTATTGTTGAACCTAAGGATATTATCATTTCCCATTGTCAGTAGCTTCAGTCTCCCAATCATTCTTTCTTTTACAATATGATTCTCTTTTAAGGCTTCCTGTTGTATATTCTTAACTTGATCTAAGAGACTAGTTTTAACCTCTATTCTGGTTGCACGAATTCTTATTGGTTGAGGTTTCTCTTTTCTACTTAGAGCATCTGCTATTATGTTTGCCTTATCTGGATGGTATTGGATCTCACAGTCGTAATCACTTAATAACTCTATCCATCGTCTCTGACGCATATTGAGCTCCTTCTGCTCAAATATATGTTTTAAACTTTTAAGGTCACTATAGATAATGCACTTTGTACCGTAAAGATAGTGCCTCCAAATTTTCAATGCGAACACTATGGCACCAAGTTCCAAATCATGGGTTGTGTAGTTCCGTTCATGAATCTTCAACTGTCTAGAGGCGTAGGCAATCACTTTGCCTCTTTGCATGAGTACACATCCCATACCACAGTGAGATGCATCACAGTAGACGGCAAAATCTTTTATTCCCTCAGGAAGTGACAGTATTGGGGCGCTACATAACTTATGCTTTAACGTGTTAAAGGCTTCTTCTTGTTTAGGTCCCCAATTAAACTTAGAGGCTTTCTGGGTTAGTGTGGTTAATGGTGTTGCAATCTTTGAGAAGTCTTGAATAAACCTTCTATAGTATCCTGCTAACCCCAGAAATCTTCTGATTTCAGTGGGATTCTTCGGTACTTCCCATTTCTTGATGGCCTCGATATTTGCAGGGTCAACTTGTATTCCACATTCATTTATCACGTGGCCTAGGAATTGCACCTCACGTATCCAAAATTCACACTTAGAGAACTTTGCATAGAGTTTTTCTTTCTTGAGCAATTCAAGGACTGCTCTCAGGTGTTGTTCATGTTCTGCCTCATTCTTAGAGTAGATAAGGATATCGTCAATAAAAACAATCACAAACTTATCGAGGTAAGGTTTACAAACCCTGTTTATGAGGTCCATGAACACTGCAGGTGCGTTGGTTAATCCAAATGGCATTACCAAAAATTCATAATGACCATACCTAGTCCTGAAGGCAGTCTTAGGTATGTCTTCTAGTGCAACTTTCACTTAGTGGTATCCAGACCTCAAGTCTATTTTAGAGAAATAGCTTGCCCCTTGTAATTGATCAAACAAGTCGTCGATCCTGGGCAAAGGGTATTTATTCTTTATAGTGGCTTTATTCAAGTCTCTATAATCGATGCACATGCGCATCGTCCCATCTTTCTTCTTGACAAACAAGATGGGTGCTCCCCATGGCGACGAACTAGGTTGGATAAACCCCTTGTCAAGCAACTCTTGTAGTTGCTTCTTGAGTTCTTGCATTTCTGTCGGGGCTAGTCTGTACGGCGACTTAGCAATCGGTGATGTACCGGGAACTAGGTCAATGCGAAACTCAACCTGTCTATCCGATGGTAGTCCCGGGAGCTCATCGGGAAACACTTCGGGTATTCTCGTACTACTGGCACGTCCTCGACCTTCTGCTTTTCTGTAGTGTTTACGACATATGCTAAAAAGGCAACATACCCTTTCCTTAGGCATTTATGTGCTTGTGCTATCATGATGAGGTTCTTAGTCTTATCAGTGCGGTCTCCCGATACAGTTAGCTGTTTGCCGTTGGGTAATCGGAGTCGGACGATCCTTTTGTCACATATAACTTCCGCATGATATGGTGTCAACCAGTCCATTCCTATGACTATGTCGAATTCTCCAAGTTCCATAGGCATTAGGTCTATAGGGATAACATGGTTGTTTAAGCTTATTTTAAAATTCTTAACTATATCAACTATCTCTTTTTGACTTCCATCAGCCATTTCTACTGTAAAGGCATGATCTAAGTTTTGGGACGCCTGGTTCAAGTAAGGTCTAAAGGTAGTCGACACTAGACTTCTATTTGCACCGGTATCAAATAACACACGTGCATATACATCATTTACGAGATACGTACCCATGATAACGTCTGTATTAGTCTTGGCTTCTTCCGTGGTGAGTACAAATGCCCGCCGTTTTGGCTGATTTGGTTGTGTCCTATCATTTCTTTTGAGTTTAGGACATTCAGATCTCATGTGGTTAGGGTCTCCACATTTGAAACCCTTCTTCTTTTCCTTACATTCTTGAAGAGCATGACCCGTCTTTTTACAATTTGGACAAGGAAAACGACATTCCCCCGTATGAAAGCGTTTGCAATTTTGACATTGAGGAAAGGTTTTAGGCCTTTTAAAGTTGTTATTCCGGGTGTCCCCCTTTCTTTCTTCCCACTTCCTTTTTGGTGTGGGAGATTCAGCCTGCCGCAGAATCATCTCGGCAGCCATGACGGCGCCAGCCTCAACAGTTTCTGCAAAAGTCTTGGGGGATTTGGATTTGATAAACACCCTCATTTTAGAGGGTAGACCCCAAATAAACCTATTGATCAGTTGTTCCTCGGTCAATGCTAAATAAGAAACCAGTCGAGATATGTCGTTGAAACGAGAAACATACTCTCGATAGGTTTTATTTCCCATTTTTAACTGAAAGAATTCCACTTCCAGTTGCTCAGTCTCACTGGGAGGACAATACTTAGCAAGAAACTTATGAATAAACTCCTCCCACTTCATCTCCTTAACCTTTTCTTTTCCCTCAGTTCGGACCACAATGTTCCACCAGTGAAGGGCTTCAGCTTCAAACATATGTACGGCGAACCGTACTTTATTGCGGTCATCACACTCACATATGTCTAATACTAACTCCATTCTGTTGAGCCAGTCTTGAGCTTCTAGTGCTCCCTTTCTTCCGTCAAAGGACTGAGGTTTACAGGACATGAAGTGCTTATAAGTACATTCCTTTGATTTGGAATATTCGCCTTTTCCTTCTAGTGGCATGGTTGCAATAGTGTTTTTCCTTTCGCCCATTCCTTCCCTTTGTACTGGCGTGGAGGCTGCTGAGCTTTCTTCATGTCGTTCTCCAGATTGGTTAACATTACCGGTTTGTGCATTCTTCATTACCTTAGCCACTTCCACAACTATATTGTGGATATCCTCAGTATTTAGACGCATGCTTGTACTAGACCGGGATCTGACACTGTGAGAGGGAGTTCGAGTCCTATAAGAACTTTCCTCTCCCCTTCTGTTATTCTGATTATTTCTAGACCCTTGTTCATCTCTATGTTCAGACATTATCTCCTTCCTATAGGAATATGAGTATAAAGAGTTACTGGTATGTATGATACATCATTATAATATAACAACTATATACGTCACATAGAGATATATATATATATATACATATATATAGCACATAAAAAGGCACAACATAGTTTACTTCTTCTAGCGTCACTCAATTGACTATGCAAGTACTTTTCCTGAGAACATGTTATTTGGCCTAGTCTGAGTGTGCTATTAATCTTTAGAGAACTACTGGTTAAAGCTTAGGCATTCCTGCAATAACTAATTCGCTAAAACCTTGGGCTCTGATACCAACTGTAACACCCACCCCGTAACCCGGGTGATTCTGCACAATTGATACACTTACAGCGGAAACAAACTAAACTTTCATTAAAACTTATAATAGTTTGAGTACAACACTTTATTTATTTACAAACTTTTGGAAACTAAGAACTCCCTGATCTTCTAAAACTCCACAACTGTCAAGTAGTTCCTATAGCTTTCCTCATGACTCACCTGAGATAAGTATACTCAAAACGACGTCAGATATATACTGGTGAGCTCATACTATACAATTTTTATAAAGACAGACCACAGTTTACATTATATGCATACGCAATATGGGCATGTGACCACATTATAGTCAGGTTGGGCCTCATTGAACCTTATAGGTCACATTTGACTTGTCACAAACCACCGTACAAGAGACATACTGGTCCTCCAGCTGTGTCCCCCTACGGCCGTTACATAGGTATGAGTGTGTGTCGCTGGACCTTATAAGGACGAAGTGCTTGTGGGTACAACACCTTATTACCCTTCCCAGAGTGACACACCTCATTAAGCATAATAGGATCCCATATACCCCTACTGACACATGCATACTGCAGCATTCTCATTATTACCAGTTATGGACGAGTATACTATCACAGTTTAAAAGACAAGTGTGATGACTCACCTGATTAGCAATTGCTTAACAGCAGCTAGTACGACTGGGTTATGTCTCAAGGTCCTGACACAATTACATAATCCTAGGTTAGGTAATGGTACACCTAACTAGTCATTATCATGGTTGGATATTGGTTAGTGCTGCCTTGTTTAAGCATGGTTTATCAGTCTATGCTTAGCTAAGGCTAGGCTACCCAATACCCGCCCCTGACAATAACCCTAGTACCTAAAAATAATACTAACATTACCACTACTACTAATAATAATATTACAACTACTAATAATACTCCTATTAACTACTAAAATTGAATAATAAATAACTAAACATAAACGTAAACGAGAGCATACCTTAAAACTATCTACGACACGTTGATGTAGAGTTTCCCTACTCCTGCTCCTACTCGCGCTCCAAAAGCGACTATTAACAACACCCAACGGGGTATCGTATACTTGGGATTCTCTATACTAGAGCGTTTCCATTAAAGAAACTGGTACCTAAACAAACTACTGAGACTCTTATTTAAAGGAAGCAAGTAGGCACCTCAAATTATTTCTGAGGCGATGTGGGATCAAGTGACGTGCCTACCTGCCTGCTTGACCTGCTAGCTTACTTGCTTATATATATTAATTCAGCTGCTTCAATCGTTTTTCTCGTATAACTTTTAAAATATGACGTTTTATAAAACGACGAATATGTCATTAGAACGAGCATATTTTTATCTACGTTTTAACCTAAGTTTCATTAAAAACGGAGTAAGGTCAAAAATAATATATTTTAGTATTAATATTAAACGGTCTCCTATATTAACCCAGGCTTGTCAAGATATTTCACCTTTCACACCATCATCTTACTCGTTTAACAATATATGAAATATAAATTAAATATTACATACGTTTATAACCAGTACATTAAGGTTCGGGGTATTACAATCTTTTCACATTCCGTGCCACGTCCTAAAGCGCTACTCATTGTGCTGACAGTTACACATTCCACCCTATAGTCGATTGTCTTTGTTTATGTCCCAATTGATGCGTAAGAGTTTACTCTCATAAGTCGCTTAGGATTCGATCGAAGTCAAATTGCTGATGTTCGTTGCCAGTAATCAGAGTCGTTCTAATACTGAGGTTGGGGAGGCTCTACGCTCATCCTTTTGTCCATCGTTCTTGCAAGTTAACTGGGTAACGCACGGTATGTTTCCAGAGTGTTGCAGAAGTGATCGCACTTCGGGGTCTAAAACATTAGTACATTGAGTTCCAACAACAAAGAGGAGTGGGGGGGTATAAACCAATCATTGACGCTGCAACATCCCCTCAGGGACGTTCGTACAAGCACCTAGCATTCTACACAGTTTGCTAAGCGTTCAGATGGGTGTTCAGGTAATACTCAAAAGTATCGAGATTCGCAGGGATCCAGAGAGAAGTGAAAAGGTCACATTCGAGTAGGAGACAATCACTGCTATGACTCCTATAGACTTGCTACGTTTCACATTGTTCAAACAACGGAACAGAACCCCTTTTTCACTTGTTAGGCCTCACTGGGACTCACATGCACCCCACATTATTATTATGTGTGCACCCACAATAATATTGTGATTTGCATGCTCATCTTGGCTCCTCCTAACTCATGTCAAATGGTTCCTCAAACTTAGGTGCCAAACAAAGAATATCACAAAACAAGGGTCACAAATTTCTAGGGTAACATCACACTATCAATCACTTAACACATGCAAGTAGTACGTGAATTCATATTATCATGCTAAACGTGCAATCACATGCAATATCGTATGTAAGTGTTCACTAGTTATACTGTGCAAAGAGTAAACGAGAGACGAACCTTGCAATCTGGAGCTGAGTGTCATGGTCGCATTTCGTGTTCAGAACTGTTCGGTTATAGTCTGGTTTTTATAAAAACATTTTTAAAACCAAATTCACTATAACCAGTGGCTCTGATACCAAACTGTCACACCCCCAAAAATACCACTTGCGGAAACACCGCGGGACTTGTGACGTACCAGGACCTAGCCACCAATCACATTAAACTCATAACTATATTTAAATAAAAACTTTCATTCATTCATTCATAAAGTATTACAAAACATTAAATGTAATTTCAGCGTAAACAGCGGAAGCATAAATCATTTGTTAAGTGTTTCGTAAACTACATGTACAAAACCATTAGACTTGTTTTGCGATTTCATGTATCTTGACCCATGACCACTCCAGCATCCCAGACAGCAAGTTCCAAATGATATAAACCTATAGACCTGCAAGCATGCAAACAAGTGTGTCAGACGACGCTGGTGAGTTCAAAGTTTTGTTAACGTGTTTAGATACCAGTTACCAGATTAAAACATTTCACAGATTCGATGTTGTTAATCACACGTTTACCGCAGATGGCTCCAGATGTTTTGCCCTAAACCCCAATGCCTCTATCAAAGCAATGGTCATGATGGGGGTCATTAGTTCATCACCGACCTCCCCGGTGCGGTGTGAGGGTGCCAAACCTAAGTAGCGCTACTAACTGATACCCCGTTGCCTCCCCGGCAACAATCGGTAGGAGGGACTTGAGTGATAGATATAGACGTGTATTAACCAACAACCCAGGTTTAACATTCTAATCAAACCCAATTACCCAGTATTCCTCCCCGGAACGTTTACCAGATGTCCCTCCCCGGGACGCATGCTTGGAAAAAGAGCAGTGAACTCACCTTAGATTTGCTCGGTATTTAACAAGTTACTTCACCCGTTCCAGTTAATCAACCAACCCTATCGCGGTTAACAATGTTATTAGTTTCGTAACAGACACATTCACGTATTTCTCGCAGTCAGTATTCATCACCATGTTTACTATATAACATGCATCAAGTTCCCAGTTTGTATACACAACAACACATAACAGTTGGGTCTACTATTACTATGAATGAAATCAGGTTCTCATCACTAGCTACAGTTACTTCTAATGCACCTTGACATCTACCAACATGTATATCATACTGATTCACACAAAGAGTATCACATATAAGAGGTATCTAGTTCTCATGCTAATCAACAAGTCCCTGAGAATGATACACGAGTCATTTACCCAACACTATCATGCACTTAAATAATATGCACAACATTAATATACATTATCATCATTCAGCAAACAGAGTTATTCAACAAATAATATGCGAAACATCCCTAAATGCTCTACGGAGAAACATCCAGGAACGCCCTATGGCGAAACATCCCTGTGACGAAACTCCCACTGTTTCGTCGAAGTCAACTTGTGACGAAACACCAGTGTTTCGTCATGACTGGTTTGTGATGAGATCCCACTTTTCGTTGTAGAGACTTAGCCTGCAAACCCTACTGTTTCTTCGCATCATCATCAATACCACCATCCATCCTATGCTACTCGACAAGACAGAAGCACCTATCATACTTTTTGGTTTCACAAAATCCATACAACTATCATAGCATTATTTAATACTCAATATTCCCTAGACCATCAATGACAACCTTATTAGAATACCCATAAAGTTTGATTAGATCAAGACACACACATGGCCGCCACTTTCATTCAAAGTTATCGAGTTTGTCAGACCACTTATCCTCACATGTATTGGACCACTAAATGCTACTAATATATCATAATCGGTTTGCTTAACAAAAGACATACATCAAAATTAACCAACACACATAGAATAAGATCAAAAGATAAGACAGTCACATACTATTATGGTGCAGTCCAATCAGATCTATGTGAGTGGTCTTTAGTCAAACATTGAATGCATCAATTTGAATGGCCCATGAGGTACTAAACTGCTGACGGCAACAATACACCCAAATCATGTGAAATATTAATCATTGAATCTAGCAAACCCTAAGCCATACCTATTATCCCATATACACACAAATCAAACAACAATACTAATAGTTATTTAACATCATGCAAGTCTGAATCACTTATCAATTTATCAACAATATCATCGATCCATGCATACAATCAAACACAATCCCACAGAATTAAAGCGAATGATAATAATACTAACCGAAGAGTGAAGAGAGGTGTACGAGCACAACAAGCTTCGAAGGGGGCTGATCGTCGACAAGATGCACTAGGGTTTTTCTTTTGTAACCCTAACTCTCTAATCTATAAATATGCAAACTCATAACATGGTGTGGGCTCATGAGTTGCGGACCAAACCTAACTGTGGGTCGTGAACAGTTTTGGCCTTCGAAGGCCATCTTCGGCGAAAGACATATCTTTCATCGCGAACTATGAATGACGAAAGATGTATTTCGTCGTGAAGCTTTGATGCCAAAGGACAAGTAGACGAAAGACCTTAATTAGGAGGTTACCAACATAAATAAATTCTACATTACATACCAAACAACTCTATATCAATATAGTTCAATCATTCATCAATACGCAAGTTACAACACAAACAATTATGAAAAGATAATCGTGAAACAAGTAACGCGTCCAGGAAAGACCTTGAAAACTCTGGTTGTCACAAATATGTTGAAAAAAATAAATAATAGTAATAATATATAAAATAGTAAAATAAACTAATAATAATTATAATAATAAAATAATATAAATATTACCTAAATAAAACATCTGTAAATATTTGGTTTGTACGGATGCGTAATATATATAAAAATCTAACGTCGCAATGATCGACAATTTTGGCTATACGTGCTGATTCAGTTTGTGTTTGTGATTGCAATACTTGTTTATTTGCTATTTATTTTGTGATATTAATTGAGGTATTATTTCTACAATTCAGATGGCAAACACAGTTAACCAATCAGGAAATGAAGTTAATCAATCAGAACCAAACAACCAGGAAAATTCCCTAAATAGAGAAGATATTGAAAACATAGTTGCTCAAGGTATAGCCAACGCTATCCCAGCAATCGTAGCGGCTATTAAAAACCCCAGTTGAACCTTCCATAGTTAATAATAGCAAACACACTCGTGATGATAATTTTAGTTATAGCGTGAATGGAGGCAATGAAAATATAATCCAAGCCCCATTACTTAAAAAGATGAAAGTTGTGACAACTGGTTGTACTTATAAGGAATTCCTAGCCTGTATGCCAAACGAATTCTCAGGCAGTGAAGGAGCAACTGCTGCACTACGATGGCTAGAAAAGACAGCAGCTGTTATTAAAATAAGTAAGCGCACAGAAGAAGACAGGGTGATGTATACTTCCAACCTCTTCAAGGAGGAAGCATTAGAATGGTGGAATACGGTTCTACAAGCCAAAGGAAGCGACATGGCTTATGCCATGAGTTGGGAAGAATTCAAGGAACTGATAGAAAGGAAATTATGTCCTTCCTATGAAAAGGAACAAATGGAAAATCAGTTCCTGAACCACCGAATGGTGGATGTTAAGTGCCGTGAGTATACGTCGAAATTCTTCAAGTATGCAAGAATAGTACCGACTCTGGCCTCGCCAGAACCTTTACTTATTTCTTGCTATATTTGGGGATTGATTAGTGAAATCCGCGATATAGTCAAGGCTGCTAGACCTCGAACTATCGACGACGTTGTTGAATTGGCTAATACCTTGACTGACGGATTAGTGCGTACAAGGGATGAGAATAGGAAGAAGGAGTTGGCCCAGAAGATTACCCAAGGTTTTCGTTCGAGTAATAATAATTATAAGAAAAAGAGAGTCGGGTAGTCTTCCGCACCGCCATTTTGCAGAAAATGTAAAAGGAAGCATTTTGGAAAATGTAAGGAATACTGCAATTTCTGCAAGATACCGGGACACCGAGAGGAAGATTGTAGGAAGAATCTACGATTTGCTACAACTGCGGGGCGGCAGGGCATTTTAAGCCAAATTGCCCTAAATTAGTCAAGACACCTAGCAACAAAGCTAAAGCGGCCGATGGAGCCAGCAAAAAGAACTTAATAGCTTTTCAGCTAACAACGCAAAAGGTAGATATGATCCCCCGACATGATAGCCGGTACGTTCCTTATCCATGACGTTTACGCAAAAGTATTATTTGACTCTGGTGCAAACCAAAGTTTTATAAATACTGCATTCTGTCAAGCTCTTAATTAACCTTTAACCAAACTTAGTCAAACTTGTGCGGTAGAAACGGCCAAAGGAAACTCCATCGGTATACGTAGTACTTCAAGAAGGAAAAATAGAACTATTAGGATATAAGTTCTCTGCAAACCTTCTACCTATGAATTTAGCAAGATTCGATGTAGTGTTAGGAATGGATTGGTTAGTAGCCAACCATGCTCGAATCCTATATGACCAAAATTCTGTAGAGGTTCGTACACCAACAGGAGAGATGATTCTGATCAAAGGAGATAAGCCAAGCAAGCCAATGAAATTCATCTCAGTGATGAAAACTACTAGTTACATACGGAAGCAAGATGTGGTGTATATGATTTCAGTAGTCATTAACACTAAGGGCAAGGAAATTAAGGAAATTCCAATAGTATCAGAATACCCCGATGTATTCCCAGAAGATCTACCCGGATTACCACCAGATAGGGAAGTAGAATTTAGAATTCATCTAATACCTGAAACTGCTCCAATACCTAAAACACCATACCGTTTAGCACCAACGAAGATGTTAGAACTAAAACATCAATTAGATGAATTGTTAGGAAAATGATTCATACAACCCAGTTCATCCCCTTAGGGAGCACCTGTGTTGTTCGTGAAAAAGAAAGATAAGTCAATGCGAATGTGTATCGATTATAAAGAGTTAAATAAGGTTACCATTAAGAATCGATACCCATTACCTAGAATTGATGATCTTTTTTATCAACTTCAGGGAGCTAGGTATTTTTCTAAGATTGATTTGCACTCCGGATACCATCAACTGAAAGTACAGGAAGAAGACATTCCTAAAACTGCTTTCAGAACCAGGTATGGTCATTACGAGTTTACAGTCATGCCATTTGGGTTAACAAATGCTCCTGCAACATTTATGCACATGATGAATAGGATTTGTAAACCGTGTTTGGATAAATTTGTAATTGTCTTTATTGATGATATACTTATTTATTCCAAAAGCAAGGATGAACACTGTGAACACTTGCATGCACTCTTAACCCTGTTAAGGAAAGAAAGCTTTACGCTAAATTTTCTAAATGTGAATTTTGGTTACAAGAAGTGCAATTCCTAGGACACTTGGTCAATCATGAAGGAATTCACGTAGATTCTTCGAAGATAGAAGCCATCACGAATTGGATAGTCCCGAAATCAGCTACAGAAGTCAGAAGTTTTCTAGGATTAGCTGGATACTACAGACATTTCATCCAGGACTTCTCAAAGATAGTTGTTCCATTAACTAAGTTAACATGTAAATCGGTTATGTTTGAGTGGGGACCTAATCAGGAAGAAGCCTTTAGAATCCTTAAGCTAAGATTGACAAATGGACCAATTCTTGCATTACAAGAAGGAACAGAAGATTTTGTAGTTTACTGTGATGATTCTAAGCTAGGATTAGGATGCGTGTTAATGCAACGTACGAAGGTGATTGCTTACGCATCAAGGCAATTGAAAAAGCATGAGGAAAATTACACAACTCATGACCTAGAATTAGGAGCAATAATTTTTGCCCTTAAGATTTGGAGACATTATCTGTATGGTAGTAAGTTTACCGTTTTTACAGATCATAAGAGTTTAAGGTATATTTTTGGGCAAAAAGAATTGAATATGAGGCAAAAAAGATGTATGGAAATTCTGAGTGATTATGATTGTGATATTCAATATCACGAGGGAAAGGCAAATGCAGTAGCAGACGCCTTAAGTCGAAAGTATCATAAAAAGCAAAGACGAGTAAGCGCTCTTAGGTTAAATCTGCAACTAGATTTAATGAAACAACTGAAGAATATCCAAGAAACAACATTCAAGGATGATGCTAAAGGAATGAAAGGAAGGATAACGGAATTAAAACAAGGAACTGATGGAATTTGGAGATTCCATAAGAAAAGAATTTGGGTACCTAGACAAGGAAATCTATGAGATAAAATATTAGAGGAAGCCCATAAATCTAGGTATATGATGCATCCTGGTAACAACAAGATGTATCAAGACTTAAGGAATAATTTTTGTGGATAGGAATGAAAAAGGACATAGCTAATTACGATTCTAAGTGTTTAACTTGTTCACAAGTTAAACCAGAACATCAGAAACCTTCAGGTTTACTTCAACAATTAGAAATGCCAGTATGGAAATGGGAATTTATAACAATGGATTTTGTTACTAAGCTACCAAAAACAAGAAAAGGTAACGATGCAATATGGGTGATTGCAGATCGATTAACCAAATCAGCTCATTTCCTACCAATGAAGGAAACCTTTAGCACGGAAAGACTAGCTAAGTTATATGTGGATGAGGTAGTATCGTTACATGGAGTTCCACTCTCCATTGTATCTGATAGAGATAGTCGTTTCACTTCACATTTCTGGAAAAGTTTCCAACAAGCAACGATGACACGATTAAACTTAAGTACAACATACCATCCCCAGACAAATGGACAAAGTGAAAGTACAATCCAAACCTTAGAAGACATGCTAAGGGCATGTGTTATAGATTTCGGTGGAAATTGGGACGACCATTTGCCACTAATAGAATTCTTCTATAACAATAGTTATCATACAAGCATCAATGCTGCCCCATTCGAACCACTTTATGGACGAAAATGCCGAACTCCGGTATGTTGGGCAGAATTAGGAGAAAGTCAGCTATCAGGTCCCGAGCTTGTGCAAAAAACCACCGACAAGTTAACTCAAATCAAGGAAAGATTGCCGACCATCGTAGAAAGTCGTTAGAATTTCAAGTTGATGACAGAGTATTATTAAAAGTTTCTCCTTGGAAAGGAGTAGTTCAATTCGGTAAGAAAGGAAAGTTGAGCCCAAGATATGTCAGACATTTTGAAGTCATCCAACGGATAGGACCAGTTGCCTATCAATTACAACTACTAGAGGAATTAGCAGGTGTACATGATGTATTTCATGTATGTAATCTTAATAAATGCTTATCTGATAAATCACTGGTAGCAGTGTTGTAAAAGTCGCTAGGCGGTCTCTAGTCGGCCGATTGGGGAGTTGGGAGTAATCGGAGTACTCGGAGAGTAATCGGGGAGTACGCGGACATGGTAACTATAAAGAAAATTAATTGTTATATATTATACATATGTTAAAATAAGCATAATTCATGTCAACTGAGTATAATTTAAAATGAAAAATGTTTAAAGTTCAAATATTCTGAATACAAGTCCGAGTAGTCCTAGCCTGTATGCCAAACGAATTCTCAGGCAGTGAAGGAGCAACTGCTGCACTACGATGGCTAGAAAAGACAGCAGCTGTTATTAAAATAAGTAAGCGCACAGAAGAAGACAGGGTGATGTATACTTCCAACCTCTTCAAGGAGGAAGCATTAGAATGGTGGAATACGGTTCTACAAGCCAAAGGAAGCGACATGGCTTATGCCATGAGTTGGGAAGAATTCAAGGAACTGATAGAAAGGAAATTATGTCCTTCCTATGAAAAGGAACAAATGGAAAATCAGTTCCTGAACCACCGAATGGTGGATGTTAAGTGCCGTGAGTATACGTCGAAATTCTTCAAGTATGCAAGAATAGTACCGACTCTGGCCTCGCCAGAACCTTTACTTATTTCTTGCTATATTTGGGGATTGATTAGTGAAATCCGCGATATAGTCAAGGCTGCTAGACCTCGAACTATCGACGACGTTGTTGAATTGGCTAATACCTTGACTGACGGATTAGTGCGTACAAGGGATGAGAATAGGAAGAAGGAGTTGGCCCAGAAGATTACCCAAGGTTTTCGTTCGAGTAATAATAATTATAAGAAAAAGAGAGTCGGGTAGTCTTCCGCACCGCCATTTTGCAGAAAATGTAAAAGGAAGCATTTTGGAAAATGTAAGGAATACTGCAATTTCTGCAAGATACCGGGACACCGAGAGGAAGATTGTAGGAAGAATCTACGATTTGCTACAACTGCGGGGCGGCAGGGCATTTTAAGCCAAATTGCCCTAAATTAGTCAAGACACCTAGCAACAAAGCTAAAGCGGCCGACGGAGCCAGCAAAAAGAACTTAATAGCTTTTCAGCTAACAACGCAAAAGGTAGATATGATCCCCCGACATGATAGCCGGTACGTTCCTTATCCATGACGTTTACGCAAAAGTATTATTTGACTCTGGTGCAAACCAAAGTTTTATAAATACTGCATTCTGTCAAGCTCTTAATTAACCTTTAACCAAACTTAGTCAAACTTGTGCGGTAGAAACGGCCAAATGAAACTCCATCGGTATACGTAGTACTTCAAGAAGGAAAAATAGAACTATTAGGATATAAGTTCTCTGCAAACCTTCTACCTATGAATTTAGCAGGATTCGATGTAGTGTTAGGAATGGATTGGTTAGTAGCCAACCATGCTCGAATCCTATATGACCAAAATTCTGTAGAGGTTCGTACACCAACAGGAGAGATGATTCTGATCAAAGGAGATAAGCCAAGCAAGCCAATGAAATTCATCTCAGTGATGAAAACTACTAGTTACATACGGAAGCAAGATGTGGTGTATATGATTTCAGTAGTCATTAACACTAAGGGCAAGGAAATTAAGGAAATTCCAATAGTATCAGAATACCCCGATGTATTCCCAGAAGATCTACCCGGATTACCACCAGATAGGGAAGTAGAATTTAGAATTCATCTAATACCTGAAACTGCTCCAATAGCTAAAACACCATACCGTTTAGCACCAACGAAGATGTTAGAACTAAAACATCAATTAGATGAATTGTTAGGAAAATGATTCATACAACCCAGTTCATCCCCTTAGGGAGCACCTGTGTTGTTCGTGAAAAAGAAAGATGAGTCAATGCGAATGTGTATCGATTATAAAGAGTTAAATAAGGTTACCATTAAGAATCGATACCCATTACCTAGAATTGATGATCTTTTTTATCAACTTTAGGGAGCTAGGTATTTTTCTAAGATTGATTTGCACTCCGGATACCATCAACTGAAAGTACAGGAAGAAGACATTCCTAAAACTGCTTTCAGAACCAGGTATGGTCATTACGAGTTTATAGTCATGCCATTTGGGTTAACAAATGCTCCTGCAACATTTATGCACATGATGAATAGGATTTGTAAACCGTGTTTGGATAAATTTGTAATTGCCTTTATTGATGATATACTTATTTATTCCAAAAGCAAGGATGAACACTGTGAACACTTGCATGCACTCTTAACCCTGTTAAGGAAAGAAAGCTTTACGCTAAATTTTCTAAATGTGAATTTTGGTTACAAGAAGTGCAATTCCTAGGACACTTGGTCAATCATGAAGGAATTCACGTAGATTCTTCGAAGATAGAAGCCATCACGAATTGGATAGTCCCGAAATCAGCTACAGAAGTCAGAAGTTTTCTAGGATTAGCTGGATACTACAGACATTTCATCCAGGACTTCTCAAAGATAGTTGTTCCATTAACTAAGTTAACATGTAAATCGGTTATGTTTGAGTGGGGACCTAATCAGGAAGAAGCCTTTAGAATCCTTAAGCTAAGATTGACAAATGGACCAATTCTTGCATTACAAGAAGGAACAGAAGATTTTGTAGTTTACTGTGATGATTCTAAGCTAGGATTAGGATGCGTGTTAATGCAACGTACGAAGGTGATTGCTTACGCATCAAGGCAATTGAAAAAGCATGAGGAAAATTACACAACTCATGACCTAGAATTAGGAGCAATAATTTTTGCCCTTAAGATTTGGAGACATTATCTGTATGGTAGTAAGTTTACCGTTTTTACAGATCATAAGAGTTTAAGGTATATTTTTAGGCAAAAAGAATTGAATATGAGGCAAAAAAGATGTATGGAAATTCTGAGTGATTATGATTGTGATATTCAATATCACGAGGGAAAGGCAAATGCAGTAGCAGACGCCTTAAGTCGAAAGTATCATGAAAAGCAAAGACGAGTACGCGCTCTTAGGTTAAATCTGCAACTAGATTTAATGAAACAACTGAAGAATATCCAAGAAACAACATTCAAGGATGATGCTAAAGGAATGAAAGGAATGATAACGGAATTAAAACAAGGAACTGATGGAATTTGGAGATTCCATAAGAAAAGAATTTGGGTACCTAGACAAGGAAATCTATGAGATAAAATATTAGAGGAAGCCCATAAATCTAGGTATATGATGCATCCTGGTAACAACAAGATGTATCAAGACTTAAGGAATAATTTTTGTGGATAGGAATGAAAAAGGACATAGCTAATTACGATTCTAAGTGTTTAACTTGTTCACAAGTTAAACCAGAACATCAGAAACCTTCAGGTTTACTTCAACAATTAGAAATGCCAGTATGGAAATGGGAATTTATAACAATGGATTTTGTTACTAAGCTACCAAAAACAAGAAAAGGTAACGATGCAATATGGGTGATTGCAGATCGATTAACCAAATCAGCTCATTTCCTACCAATGAAGGAAACCTTTAGCACGGAAAGACTAGCTAAGTTATATGTGGATGAGGTAGTATCGTTACATGGAGTTCCACTCTCCATTGTATCTGATAGAGATAGTCGTTTCACTTCACATTTTTTGAAAAGTTTCCAACAAGCAACGAGGACACGATTAAACTTAAGTACAACATACCATCCCCAGACAAATGGACAAAGTGAAAGTACAATCCAAACCTTAGAAGACATGCTAAGGGCATGTGTTATAGATTTCGGTGGAAATTGGGACGACCATTTGCCACTAATAGAATTCTTCTATAACAATAGTTATCATACAAGCATCAATGCTGCCCCATTCGAACCACTTTATGGACGAAAATGCCGAACTCCGGTATGTTGGGCAGAATTAGGAGAAAGTCAGCTATCAGGTCCCGAGCTTGTGCAAAAAACCACCGACAAGTTAACTCAAATCAAGGAAAGATTGCCGACCATCGTAGAAAGTCGTTAGAATTTCAAGTTGATGACAGAGTATTATTAAAAGTTTCTCCTTGGAAAGGAGTAGTTCAATTCGGTAAGAAAGGAAAGTTGAGCCCAAGATATGTCAGACATTTTGAAGTCATCCAACGGATAGGACCAGTTGCCTATCAATTACAACTACTAGAGGAATTAGCAGGTGTACATGATGTATTTCATGTATGTAATCTTAATAAATGCTTATCTGATAAATCACTGGTAGCAGTGTTGTAAAAGTCGCTAGGCGGTCTCTAGTCGGCCGATTGGGGAGTTGGGAGTAATCGGAGTACTCGGAGAGTAATCGGGGAGTACGCGGACATGGTAACTATAAAGAAAATTAATTGTTATATATTATACATATGTTAAAATAATCATAATTCATGTCAACTGAGTATAATTTAAAATGAAAAATGTTTAAAGTTCAAATATTCTGAATACAAGTCCGAGTAGTCCGAGTAGGCCGATTTTGACCGATTTTGACTAATTAAAAGTCAACAAACCACGTTGACCGCCTAGACCGACTAGGCCGACTCTTTCCGACTACGTCCGACTAGGCGCCGACTAGGCCGACTAGGCGCCAAGTTTGACCGAGGCCGACTAATTGAGTCCGCCTAGGATGAAGTCGCCTCGGAGGGGTTCTGAGGACCGAGTACTCGCCGAGTACTCGGCCTTGGAATCCGACTTTTACAACACTGACTGGTAGTACCTCTTCAGGATATAGAGGTAAATGAAAAGTTAAAGTTTGTTGAGAAACCTCTTCAAATAGAAGACAGAAAAGTCAAGAATCTCAAACACAAGAGATTAATTCTGGTCAAAGTAAAATGAGATTCAAAAAGAGGACCCGAATACATGTGGGAGCTAGAATCAGAGATGAAAAGAAAATATCCTTACTTGTTCCAATAAATCTCGAGAACGAGATTTTAAACAAGGTGGGAATAATGTAACAACTCACAAAGATACCCTAAACCGCTCCGTAAGTGAAAAACCGAACCCTTATAACTTTACTTTTTATAAAAATCTAAGAAAAACAAAAATTTCCATCTGTCGCGGGCCGCGACAAATTTGATTAAGGTGTTCGTGGGGCGCGAGAGCCCCAGGGTGACCGGATAACGATGTGGGACACGTGTCGTCCACGTGTCAAGCCTAGGGTGTGAAACGGAAGCCCTAGCCGTAGCTAGGGTGTCCCTCGCGGGCCGCGAAGGACTCCTCTAAGCAAGTCGCGGGCCGCGAGAATGTTAGGAAAATGCTATAAATTGAACCCTTTAGTGACATTTCAAAGTTACTCGAGAACTTCTTTCTGTCTATAATATTTTGCATAGATATTATACCCCGCAGTACCAACACTCTGCTACGATAACGGGGTAATAACTCGATCACTGCTACGATATTGTATCCAATCGATTGAAACCGATCCGATGGATTTTTAAGTGCTGCCTATAATTGGCTATACTTTGTCATTCGTCGTGAGGGTTTCGATCTCGCGATTATCATAAATGTTTTATTAAGTTACTAACTTAGTTTCGTATGCATTGTATATTTAATTAGGTTTACCAGCTTAACCAGTAGGCAAGCTTTGACCGTTTAAATCTGCAATGTGATTAATTCTATTTTACTAAATTGTTTTCAAAACCCTACTTGTTTTCAAAGTTGTAGTTACAGTGATTAAGTCTTTGTAATCTACAATTACTGCCGGTATGTGGGGTTTTGTATACATTACTTGATAATCTTCACCATTGGACAACGGGTTAGCCAATGTGTGATATGACCATAGTCACAGATCCGGTCGAGTGACAAATACCGATTTGTGGTAATTGGTTGATATAAACATTCTAATAGCTCTTAATACTGTATATTATAACAATGTGTCTTTTGTACAAATTGAATGCACTCGCCAGTATTTTTCGCTGATCAAATCTTTTTAAAACATGTTTCATGTGATTTACTGTGAGGAAAGGAAAAGTGGCGCGTAGCACTCCAGCTTAAATAAAGTGGCATAGTAAATAGAAATAAACATGTTTTTCTGTAATCAAAGGATTTCCTAGTGAAATTCCTTTTCTGTAAAAACGGGGGTTACCCCACTGTTATGAAATAAATAATGTGGTGTTTTTCTTAAACTCTGATATTATTTTTCTAACACCCCGTTTCAATAAAGTTTTCGCTGCAATTTAATAAACACCAATACCACGGGTTTTCTGTCTCGCGGCTTCCAAACCGAGGGTACGGGTCGGGGGCCGTGACACCATAGGGACCCCAAACATCACGATAAATTAAATCTCCTAACACTTTAGATTTATGAACACTTAAAGGAAAAGGTTCCCTATGTACAAGAATCAATCTACACAGATTGTAAGACAAGAAACAAAACAAAACTCTCAACCTATGCAGATAATCAACGTGATGATCTGCTCTAAAAGATTAATCAGAAAGATCAATCTTACACACGAACTCACAAAAGTTGCAGAAACCCTAGATCTCAAATGATTTGAGAAAGAGAGAGAGAGAATGCGTAAAGTGCAAGTATGAGAAGAGATTGTGAATGATCTCAAAATATCTCTCCAACTCCGTTAAAATGACATGGACATTGGACCTTTTGACTAACCAACAACGGCTACAAGCCCATCAGCAACAAGCCCACCAGCCATCCTTTAAGCATCTTGAGCCCATTAGCCAGAAAGAGAAGCCCAAACATGCAAACATAAAACCAAGTATTAAAACAATACTTTCATAATACTACATATATAAAACACATTTATAAAAAAAAAATATTGTATTGATAAGAATATAACACCGTATATTTCAACACTTCTTGCTGGTTCAAAGTTTGAAAATTGTTTAAGAAGGTCAAACATTGACTAATTTGTTTCTAGTACTAATTAAGGTGGAGATTTGTTAATAATAGTGTGCTAAAACATATGGAAGTCAAAGTCAACGGGTGTCGTTTGTAATAAGTCTAAATGAGCATCAGTATTTTGGTCATAATTATGCTTTGGTTTGTTAGATAACAAGTTAATCGTTTGATTAGGAGCTTTAAATAGAGAGTTTGGTCACAAAATTGGGGATAGCTTTCATTGTTCATTTTTCTTCTGTACTTGATTTCTTTGTAATCTCAATCAGTGAAGTTGAGTATTGAATATTAGATCGAAATCATTTGCTGCGTATTTTTGATGTTTTCATCTGAATTCTTTGGTGTTTCATAAATCATAATAGTAAGTTTGAACATCAACCAATTGTATTATTTATTTCAATTTGTACACAGGGTGACGTATGCTTGCATGGCCTTATGAATTAATATGTACATGCTATGGATTCAATTATTTTTTAGCTATAATGGATAGAAAATGTAAGTTGCCAAGAATTATATATAGTTTGACTTCAATGATTTCGATAGTTATCCTATTTTTTTCAAAGTTTGATTATCAAAAGGGTAGGTTGTTGATGGCTATTAAGACTACTTTTTCAATTGATCAAGCTACCTTTTTTTATTGTGTAAAACCTTATCAATTTGGGGGCCTTGGATTTTCAAACATACCTGAAGTTAGATCTTCATAAAAATTCTTCTGGTGGTTTTTTTATTACAAAACTTATTTATATTCTAATATACATCAATAATTCTATTTACTCATTTTTCTAGATCTTAATTTAGGACCTCCCTCTAAAAATTATGTACCTTAACCAAATGCTGACCTTACATTTACAAAATTCTTCTGATGGACATCTTGCTTGAACGTTCTTGGAATATGCCATTTGAATATCATAATTTTGTTTTAGTTGGTTTGATATAAATATATAATTATTATATGTTTACATAACCATTGGCCATTATATATATATATATATATATATATATATATATATATATATTTTCCCATAAAACATCTGAATATTATCCAAGAGACAATTATTGGTAAATGGAATCTAATCTTGGAGTTTTTCGTGATGAAATGAAAGTGGTTCTTTGCTGTTCAAAAACAAAAAATAATTACCATTGGGATATGGTGGTTCATTGGGAAAGACAAAACTTTTAAACAACTTGTGATAGGGAGCTCTTGGGTTCAAGTCACACAGACGACATGAAAAAAAGATATTTGCCGTTAAAAAAAAACAAAACAAAAAATAATTGAAAAGAAATAAAAAATATAATATAATCAACAACTATTTTTCAATAGAATCAAATAATTACATTAATTAAATTTATATACAAACATAGAAAAAAGTAAATAATTCTTTTCATCCTTATACAGTTATATGATTCCATACTCTCAAGCTTGGGAAAAAAAAAAAACTCTACAAATCTATAATTGTATGGTTCCATGGTCATTGGCCATTATACATTTATTTTCCCATAAAACATATGTATGTCACCTTGTTAACGTAAGACTAGCCTACTTGGTAGAGGCTTATGCCTTTAAAAAGAAGGTCTTGATTTCAATTCAAAAAATTTAAGATTTATTTAATGTAATTTAAGATTGTCATTAGGCTAGAGGGTATGGTGATGGTCATCCAAGGGAGGATAATCTGTCACGTAGGCGTCACGTCATAGTCATCCCAAGGATGGTCCATCTCACAAAACTAGAGGGTATGGAGGATGGTCCTAGATGATCCTACCCCACCACTTTTATATTTTTTTTTTTAATCTTCTACTTTTTTTTTAATATTTAACAAATAAACTAACAAAAATATTTTCATTAATAGTTAAAGACATTACATAAACATAAAAAAAACATAAACTTAATAAAAAAAACATAGACTTAAACTCAATCGCCTGTTGCTACCTAATCATTTTGACTTTAACTCTTCAGTATCTCCACTTTCACACACATTCTCCATCAACTGATTCCACTCATCAAACAGCAACCGGCAAGATCTCGACGTTGAGGACGGGGGGGGGGGGGGGGGGGCGGCACGGTGTGACGGCCGTCGCCGTTCCTCGACGGGGTGGGCCCCCCGGCACGGTCCCCGGCACGGTGTGACGGCTGTCGCCATTCCTCGACGGGGTTGGGACGAACCCCATACCCCCTAGCCTTAAAAAAAAATTGTACATCATCCAAGACACAATTATTGGTAAACAGAATCTAATCTTGGATTCAAATTGCCACTAAATAATTGAAAAGAAAATAAGAATATAAAATAGTTAAATTCATATACATAGAAAAGAAAAGTAAATTATTCTTTTCATCCTCGTAGTTCGTCAAAAATCTCGGTTTCAGTTCCGAAACTTCTTTAGAAAAATAGATTTACGACAAACCACATGAACGAAAACAATAACTTACGCTACAAAAATTAACCATCCTCAGTAAAAACCAGATTTCTTATCAAGATCTTTCTCTATTGCCTTCGATCGTGTTCAAAAACTTCAACCAACTCATGCTCAATCTTCTTAAACAATCCACCACCAATACCATTCTTACTATGCCCATACTGAATCATCGGAGCTTTATTAATATCCAGGAAATACAAAATCATCACTGTAGCTACTGAACCAACAAACATCGGAATCGGACCAAATATCCACAGAAGCAAAGTGGTCGCAAAGTAGAGTGCTCTCAATCCGATAGCCCAGAAGTTACTACCTCTCAACACAGCCTTTTGGATGCATTCTACCGGGACATCATCAGTGGGCATGCTTATGAGGAAAGACCCATGAACAAAGTGTCTTGTGGTTTGTACAAAACAAGCAAAGGCCAGTAAAAAGCAAGATAAGATGGCTATGTACTTGATGGTGCTGGTGGATCGACTAGAGTCCCCTAAGATGAAGCTGCTTGTGAGAAAGTTAGATGAGTTTCCGAGTAAAGCTCCGATTAGAGAACATAGGACTAGAGAGATTGAGCTTAGGGAAGTTGAGGCTGATAAATGGCCGTTGAGAACAGCTACAGCAAATCCTCTATCTTTGCTATCAAGCTGCATCAATTCAAGAACACCAATTATTGATCAACAATATCATTAAAAAGGTGATGTTAAAGATACACCACACACTGCACACCAGGTTGTCACATCATATGGCTGTATGATAGGACGAAAAAACGTTTTACGGGCCAGGTCATTCAGTCAGTCATTTTTGTGTCGGTCAATATAATATGAGTCGTATGATTTTGCTCTCATACGACCTAAACGACTATTTTTCGCTCTATCATATGGCCTGGCCCGTATGAGTGTATGACCATTTTTCGCCCTATCGTACAGTCCATGTGACATGTCAGTGGATAACATGTTAGTGGTGTTTGTATAACCTCGTCCTGTTACAATTGAATTAAAAAAAAAAAAGAACACACAAACAAACTTGGTTAAAGATTTACCAGAAGCATTTTTTCGACCCAGGCCTTCTTGTTATGATTCTCATAGCCGATCGCAGTGAGATGGGGACACTTGAGGTATCTGTAGAGAAGGAAGAGATGATAGATGCACATGATCAAGAACCCTAATGGCACCAGGATCAGATCCAGGTATTCTTCCTTCCATTGCCACCCCATTTTTTTCTTTTTCTTTTTATGTTGTTTTCAACTGTGTTTTTTTCTTGGTGTGGATGGAGAGTGGGAAGTTGGTTTAATGTAGCTTGATTAAGGTCTTTAAACGGGGCTGGTAAATTAAAGTGGTTCTGACTTATTCAACGGATGTTTGGTAGGAAATTGCTTGTTGGCTGATGCAGTCTGGCACATGGATCAATCGTTTTCACAACTTGCAAATGTTTATTCTTTCTCCGACTAAACTTTTCTCAACTGAATAAAATATTAGTTTTTCTTCAATAAAGAGAACTTTTTAACTGCTCCATTGGTAAATTTAGACGGTCAAAATACAACAAATCATCTATGGATAGCCCTTGTTAATAGAAAATTTAGCCACATAGTTGATCAACAAACATTAACCCCCCCCCCCCCCTCCCCCCGCCCCGTCCCGCAGTTGAGCCCATGATGTAATCGTGATATCAAACTTTCGGTCAACTAAGTGTATAAGTTGAGGGTCCATCGCCACTTACGATCAAACGGAGATAATATGTGTATGGCATGACACAAACGACGTCTCTTAGGGCAGTGGGGGTGGATCGTTAATCCACCGTGATAGCCAAAGTCCACGCGTGATAAAAACAAAACTTCCACCGCCACCGAAAATGTCCACGCGTGATAGCCAAGTTCCGTTATTTTCTTCACGCGTTGAAAAGTGCAAATTAGCAACTTTGATGAACCGTTGTTTTGTTGTTTTATGTTGAATTAATAGCAACTTTGATGAAAAGTGCAAATTAGCCCCTCAACTTTTGTTAGCTATTTTTAAATATCTTTCCTTTAATTGCAATTCAGGTCACTCATCTTTATATAAATTTTAATTGCCCATCTCGACGAACAGTTTAAGTCGGTTGTAATGCAACAAAAGCGCGAGATTTGCGAAAGGTGGGGTTGGGAGATGCCACCCGTTATAATTTTAGTGTTTTATTGTTAATTTCAAATTTAAAATTAAAAATTAAAAAAATTTGTGAATGATGGAATTATATCACTAGTGATGACCACCGCCACTACAAAATGCTTGTGAGTGATAGAATAGTGGCTGATGACATGAGAGGAGTTGATTGAATATTGTGAGTGATAGAATTCTATCACTAGTGACCACCTCCACTCCCCTTACTAGTTACTAGCCGATGAAAAATGTAGTCCTTTTGTCCAAGTTGACCGACGTGTTTCGGGTTTATGTTGGTTAGGTAAGGTTTGGTTAAAAGATGGTAGCAGCCTCTCATTAGACTTGAATTGTATAAAGTTTTAACTATGGTATGGACCAACGAAAAGGTAATTTTCTTTGATGAATACAAGTCATCAAGGGTGGCCTTGTTCATACTTTAATGTAGTGGGTGTGGTATGGTTATTCATTGTTATTAAATTGCCATTAATTGAGTTTAGGTGATATGTTGAATGTTTTAATCAAAGAAGATAATATTTAATTACAAGGGTAGAACTGTATTATTACTGTTTGATGTAATATAATATTTATGTATCTCATCTAGTACGATTTAAATAGATCAAAATTTGTTATAGGCTTAACACCATTTAGAGCATCAATGTCTACGTACTCCAAAGCAAAAAAAAGTATATCCAAACATTGACGTTATAAGCTCCACACGAGATTTCAAACTCTCCCACCTCTCAAACCTAAATTTCCAATTGATGGTGGCAGTATTGACTGAGAGCTGGTGCAAGGCGACGGTGGTTTTGTAGATAGTGGTGAAGCTTTAGATTTCTGACCGAGGAGTCGAAAACGTATCCTTAGGTACGGCTTTGATATATGCAATCAATCTAACATACATGCAAAAAATTGGCTTTGCTAAGTGAGTTCTAATAGTTAAGTTTGAAAGTTCAAAACAACATTATCAAATCATTATTTTCTGAAAAAACTCTAGCCTGTCACCAGATACATTGTTCCCTTACTTATAACTCGCTTGTCCTCCATGCATACATGTAACATCACATGTCGTTCCACGATTACGGTTGGCACCCTCCGTCCCAAGACACTCAAGTCTATATCATAACATGTAGAAACAAATTAACTTCACAAGGATATGACGTGCTTCGATAGTAACAAATAAATTGAACACAAAACACAGATGGTCTTTAAGGTAAAAAAACAAATAACTACTAACTACACACATAACAAGCAAGTGTACCTATCGAAATACAGTATAGTTCAAATAAGTTACCGAGTATCAATTCTAAGACACAAAATCTACTGGTATTAAACTTATCACTTAATATGCAATCTATGAATAACTGAAACTTGAACTATAACTTACTAAAACTTTGATTAACTTAGAAAGATTACTAAATGTTAAGAAAATTAACCATCCTAGACTTGAATCAAAGAAGATTGACTAGATTGATGACATACGAAACTTATTAAACTATTTCAAGACTTAATTGGATAATAGCGTATGAAGTGGTAAAATGAACTAATACTGATTAAAGTTATTTCTATCAAACTGTGGTTAAGGCTATATACACACCTTTATACCTAAATTAAGGTTTTAAGCCCTAAATTAATGGACGTAAATATAACGTAGAGAAAAAAGATGATAATTCTGATATGCATAACTTCATAGAAAGATCAACACAACCACATAATCAACATTATAACCAATACTTAACATATACTCACATGCAGCATAAGAATTATCCATACTATACTACTACAACCATACTAACAAGCAATCCATCATCAATCATAAATCAAATCAATGAATCTCATCCAAACAACTATAAAAGAGTTTAGCCGAACGTGATAAACAAATACAAAGCATAAATCAAATTCAACATCAAGTAGAAAAGTTTAAAGAAGAAAAAAATGTAAAAATTAACCCGACGAATCAAAGCTTGCTTCCTTGGACGTTAGATGTTCAATCCTCTCGTCTTTTCTCTTCTGAATCCTTCAAAATCATTTTCATCAGCCTTTTTCTCGCGGTCAGGAACCCGTATCACCGAGCTCTATATTCCCATATCACTGCTTTTAAGGAATCCGTATCACCGAGCTCTATCATGTTTAAAACTGATTTCAACTACTCCCAAGAAATTTTTAATGATTTGGTCAAAAATGTGAAAAATATTAAAGAAAAGAAGCCACAAGCTTCTTATTGTTTCCAGGATTTTTGAGTTATTATTTGCAACATAAAATCCAAAAAGAAAATGCACAAGTACTTGTATAAGATGCACCTTTTCAAATAAACAGCTTGTCTGCTGAAACTTTTACTCGCCTCATGGCCAAAGAGTCAAAAAGGTCTAAAACACAAGCAGGGGAGTCTAAGCAAATTTTGGATGAGTCCACATCTGCTCATCCGACTTCAGCTGCTGAGCCCACTGCTCTTGGTGAACACAACGGCACAACCACTGTTGTGCAACCCCCACCAAAAAGACCAAAAAGAAATCCACCAAGCCCACCAAACCCACCAAAAAGGGTCTTCTGGAAGATGAGATCCCAGAAGTTAACCCAGTGACAACACAAATGTCACTAACAACCACTGTTGCTACTTCCTCACAATAGTTGGAAAGATGTCCACCTAAAGCCTCAACTCCTCATGCTTCCTCACAAAAGGAACATGTTGTAAGCACAGGGACACCACCATATGAAGCATTACCCTCATTTGAGAGTATGCTTAACAGTCCTCCTCCCGGGGCTAATTCTCTTTCAACACCACTCCCTTCATCTCAAATTTCACCATCCATCATACCCCTGTTTGATGCCATTGAGATTCAGACTCAAAGCAGCCCCTCTCACAACCACATTAAAGAGAGTACAACTTCAACAATGGCTGTGTCTGAATCACCTTAATTGGTTATCCCACAAACAGCAGAGTAGGTTACAACACAAGAATTTATTGAACTTCCTGTTGGTATTTCAAGTGGAGCAACTACTACAGATGTTGGATCCACTGATCTACATCTGGATTGTAGTTTCATTAGTAAGACTCCCTTGAAGGCAATTTCTTCTATGGGAACCAAGGTATCCACTGGTATGTTCAAGCTAACCACTGGTGAGATTTCCAAGGTAACCACTGCTGAAGAAAGAAGTCCCCAGTACCAAGAAAAAGTGGCATCAGTTGATGAAACTCTGGAGACTCCTCCTGGTTCAAAAGCTGATATAACCACCACTGGTGGGAAATCAGATGATCCCATTCATTTGGGTGATGGTTTAAAATACCAAGATTTGACGGAGAGGTTATCTTCCACTGAAACCACTGTTCTTACCATGAATCAGTCTATACAAACTCTGGTAGAAGCTTCCAAAAGTCAACCAACACATTAAAAATTATCCCAAGAGCTCTGGAACTCAGACCAGCCCATTCTTACTACTCAAAGGGAACTTGGAGAAATTCAACATAATACACACATGGCACTGATCAGAAAAATGGTGGAAGCAAGGTATAAAGATACTCAGGCTGAAATTAAGGCTATCAAAGAAGCCTTGACAAAGTTGACTGGCACTACCCCTGCACCTATCTTTGAAGATGACGATAATCAAGATGATGCTAAAAATGGGGAGAAACATGACATGAAAAAGTTTGGCAGGCCTACTCCAAGACAAAAGCCAACACAAAAGCCATAGCCTGAAAAGAAGTCTTCTGCAACCTCTGCTGAAACATCTGTCAAAGAAAAGGAAAAGGGAGTTGATGAAACCCTGAACATTCAAGCAGATGAAGAGGCTGTAAACAAAAAGACTATTCAAAATCAAAATGCAACAAAGGAAAGGATTTGAAAGAAGGAACAAAAGGAATTAAAAGATTGGGAAATCAAAACAAAGGATCTTTGGCACTTCCAACAGGAAGAAATCATTCAAACATAATAAACCACCACTTGCCACATTTTCAAAACCACAACCACAAAAACAAACACCTGAAAAGCAAACCACTGTTGGTCTCAAAACCACTGCTGGTTTAGAAAAGAAAACCATCCTCACCAATACCATCCAACACTGCACAAATGTTGATACTTCAACAGTTGTTATGACAACAGCGGTTGAGACACGAGTTGTTTCAACAGCTGTTAGTCAACCAACCGATACTTTCCAATTTCCTTCCCAAGCAATTTTCATTCCTATTTCCAACTCTCCAACAAAAACTCCTTCTCCTAAATTTGTTTATGCAAGGAAAAGAAAATTCCAGGTGAATGATGATGATATACTTGCACCTACTCCCATATCATCTTCACCATTCAATCAAACCAACCCTGAACCATCTATTCCTCCACCATCACCAACATCCAATCCACTTGTTCAACCACAAACACTCGAAGGTCATGACCCTTCAAGAACCATACCATTGGTAGTAAATTATCCTCTGGAATTGCATGCATTGAAAGCTGAAATGAGGCAATTCTATACAAAGGATGATCCATCCAAAAGAACCTTCCCATCTCTTCATGGCTTCAGAACTCCAAAGAACATGGATGAATATCTTGCTAAGCAAGAGAGCAAAGGGAAAGGTGACACCAACTTGTCAAGTCGAATGCAGCATGGGTTAAGTAAAGTCAGGAAACTGGAAGACTATGCAAGAGACTTGAGCAAGGAGATGTCAAATCTGCCACAAAATGCTGAGCTTCAGAAAAAGCTAAGGAAAGACCTCTTAAAGCTTATCATGAGTGACAAACCATACCCTGCTAAGGAACACCAATTCAAAGATTGGCCTCTAACAGCTCTAAAAGAAGAAGCCAATAGAATTGAAAGAATGAAAAATAATCCTCAGATGAAGAAGTCTGCACCAAACTGGAACAGGTTCAAGAAATCCAGTGCAGAGCTTACTTTAGAATACAAGAGGAAGAAAGTTGAGTTGGTTGCAGCTAAGTGTGGGTCTGCAAAGACCATTTCAAGATGGTCCAGGCAGTATGTTGATCAAATCTATGACAAGCTGGAAAATTTATGAGAAACTGATCCAACAGCTCCAAAGAAGCCAGTATACAAAGACAAAACCACTGATAAGCTAGAACAGCACGCCTTCTCTCTGAAAACACTGTTTACATCCTCTGACTTATCCACCCATGTCTTAGATCAAAGAAAAAGTCAAAAGCATATGGATGAGGAAGATGCAAAGAGAGAAGCTGATATCATGAAAGAGTCTATCAAGAACCAGATCATGTATGGCCTAGATGATGCCTCATTAAAGCTTCAAGCTCAACTTGATGTAACAGTTCAAAGGCTGACAAGCAGACCTCCTTCACCAAACTCATCACAAATAAAGTCTCTCCCTAAAAACCCATTGGACTCAAAAATACTAAAGTGGAAGTCTAATAGAAAGACCCATGTATTGACTTTGCTCAAGTCCAATAGTAGAGTTGAACACATTTCAAGGGAGGATGCATTAGGCCTGGATGCAGCTGATCTCCTAGATCTTTTAGAACTTCAACTTCACAGGGATGAGGATGATGAAGACTCCATGAACTTTGAATCACAATTCAAAGGGCAAATCAGGGAGAAATTGATGAGAGAATAAAGATCATGAATAAGGAAGTGTTTTGGCATCATCTGTCTAGGGGGTGATTGTTGGCTCATGTAATCAAACCTAGAAGAACAGATGATACTGAAAGCCAAAACTGGTTCTCAACAGTTGATCATCAATAAGCAATGCATGTCCTAAGTTCCCTTCAATGGCAGTGCTTCTATCAACTGATGACTCTAAGTACTGATCCCCTCAACAACGGCTCAACAACAACTACCTATCATAAAGACTGAAGACCTAACAACTGCTGAATGTCAAAGGCCTGATCAACTATTGAAGAAAGCACTGATATGCAACATCAGTGCTTAGGCAACAATAGTGGAAAGCAACATCAGTGTTTTATGTATCAGTTGTTTAATGTAACATTGCTTTGTATAGATCATTGTTTAGAGGTTGTTAGTCTGTTAGATGTCACTGTCTAGGTGATGTCAGCATTAGATGCATAGTGGTTAGGATTGTACTATAAATAGAACAGTACCTATACTGTTCTATTAGCTCTTTTGCACACACTCATCTTGTACGAACTAACTATGAGCTCAGGATGGGGGGAGTTTAGTATTGCATGCATGCATAGTTGCATCTTGTAATTCATACAATCATTCGATTAATGAAATCATGTTTGCTGAAAACTATTCTCCTGTGATTGTGTTCAAAAGTTTGATTTCTATTTCCGCTGCAATACATCTCTGTTTTTACCTTCTTACATTAATCATTTAATTAAACATAATCAAAGAAACTCAGATCCTAACATAAAATTTCTTGCATATTAGGACTTATCCATCGAATCGTAGGACTTTATAATTTTTAATTTTTAGGACTATCTTCGGACCGTTTGTACCTCGCACTCTAATATTTGATGATTTAAGTTATTGTTGTGGTGTTTAGATTGTTTTATGGCCTAAACAAACGAGAAAAGATGAAAACTGCCAAAGGGACGTTAAAACCGCACCCCATGCACGTAAACAGTGCCTCCCGACAACTTTTCCAACTTTCCAGCATGTGCAGCACAGGGTCGTGCCCAACCCAACATGCCCCGTGCCCAGAATCTACAGAAAACAGCATCTAGTTAGGTAACTGACCACAGGTCGTGCCCAGTGGACACGCCCCGTGGTCAGCCTTCTGTATATTTTGTTGTATAGTAAATATCATAAGTAAATTTGTGATGTTTTTTCAATTTTTTTAATGTGAAGGATTGTGTATCTAGCATTTTTGGGATGTGCAAAGAGGCCGAATCTTTGAAATGTAAGTTGTATGGGGCGATAAACCAACTTACGACACGTTATCCAAATAGCGAAGTTATATTCCCAATACTTGAACGCTATAAACTTAGTTTCAACAAATGTGTTTTTGTTGAGAAGGGCACGTCAGAAGGTTTAAAAAGTAGGGATGGACAGAAGAAACGAATATTATATTATGTTTGAATTTGACAGAAATATAAATTTGTAATTTGTATCGACATATATATTATAACATATAAAGGATTTACAATGCTTGGTATTTAACCCACTTTTTGGCTCGTAATTTTTTTTGTGTAGATGTGAATTCAAATGTTAGTACGAAGAGTGATGGCGTAGTCGGACATTGTTCAAGACGTAATATCTGGTGCCTATGATACACAAAAAACAGATGATTTACCATCATTCAAACTAGGTATCACACAAGAATTTCAGAGTACACAAGAGTTAGAGCAACGAAAAAATAGAACACATACAAAAGGTGGAAGATGGTGGCGAAGCTGTTGGGAAAGGAAAAAAGAGAAATCAAAATATGGATAATCTCCTTTTTTTTATAAGGGCCGTTAACACTAATAGTTGGAAGAGTAAAAAAGAAAACAATATTTGGAAATACTTGTCCAATAGTGCAAAAGAAAAGCAGTATGTTTTTTTGTATAATATTGTATTTGTTATTCGTATGATGTGTGTTTTAAATGGCTGATTATAAATGTTGTTGTGCAGAATTGCTATACCGAAGAAAAAACGGTCAAAAAGATCTTACGAAGGATGGCATGTATATATTGGATGACGTCTAATATTTTTAAACTTGGTTCACCTATTAGTTGAACACCTAAATATTTTGTAGGTTGTTAATGGCCAAGGATAGGAAGGCTATTCTTTTAAAGCAGCGGGATTAAAATGAACAACAAGAAGTTGCAACAACAAATGTGTAAGAAACTTTAAATATGTATCGTGTTTGTTTGTTGGTTTCAATTTTGTTATGTTACCGATTACAGTACATATAAACTTACTATATTTACAAACATCATAGTGTTTGTATAGGTGTATTGAACAATTGTACACCAATGTACAGGCACGCACAGGTATTCAGTACACATATGAACTTTTGTTTATTAGAATCCTATACTCAAGGATAGAGGTTATATTTTCACTATACCATGTAGGTTTAGTGCATTGTGTATTAAATCTTGTACACCGGTTGTCACACCCCCAAAATCCACAAGCGGTGTATCACCGCAGGGAGCGTGACTGACCAGGATCCAGCCACCAATCATATTGAACAATATAAGTAATTAAATGAAATCCAAACCAAACAATATAATTGGTGTCAAAACAATTTAACAAAGTCTAAGTTATCAGCGGAAGCATTAAGTTCAAAACCAAAAGATAAGCTTAAAGTTCATAATTTTATCATGAACACACAACGGTCCATGTTCCACACCGACTCCTCCTGTGCAAGCTCCTGCTAAGTACCTAACGACCTGCAAGGCATGTAACAACGAATCAACAACAATGTTGAGCGAGTTCACAGTTGGTTGTCCATTTTAATGTTGTTCCAAAAACCATAAGTTATTTCGAAAACCATGAGTTACCCAGTTCCTTGTTTCCCAAACCATATATTGTGGGTGTTTTGGTCAAAAATCAAGCAATGATAATGCAACCAAACTTTCTGTTGTGAGGTATGATGCTTGAATCTATGAACAACACTAAGGATCACTCAGAAATGAAATGAATAAGTGACACAAAGATTTATACGAGGAAAAAGCCCTTGATCAATGAATGATCTTCGGCATAAAAAACCTCGGGTGATGGAAACTACCAATCACCAACTCAGATTAAACAAGAAATGTATTACAACTTCGGATGATAGCGAGCGAATTACAAGGATCACTATAGTGTAATGTGCAAAAAAGAGTGTAATCGCCAAGTAAATTGTCAAGAGCTGGTGAGAGTAGTTCCGAGTGTGTGTGTTAAGGTAAAAATAGCCAAGTGTTTTCTATTTAGCTCGCTATCCCTTTTAAAAATGGAAAATATCTAAGCTAACAAACATTCTGCATTTGGTGCAAGTCCTCCACGACCTCCATAACGTCCATTTCAGCCATGCACGTGCGGAATAAATATGGAATATGCTCCAGGAATATCGCCAAGACCAAGTCCAAACTCGTACTCCTGCAAAACAACATCATATTCAAAGTAGACAATCGTTAGTATAAGGATCCTTACGATGATCCATGATCCTGATCCTGGAATACTTCTGAGGATCACTAATTCAAACAGAAGTGAGGATCACTAAGCCCAACAGTAATTGAGGATCACTGATCATTGGAAAATCCTCCCCTAACAATTGCCCCCAAAATATAAGGAGTAATAATGTAGATAACGAGTTATATTTTCTGTTCTTATCCGCAACGAATCAACAGATAACTAGCCGTTGTAGTCGGACTAGCCGTTACCATCCTGACGTCACTGAAGTGACTACCCTGCAAGATCATCATTATAAATTGAAGTTAGAGATAAGGGCTAGAGAGCATTTAAATTCATGCGTTTCCTCTTTAAATCCTCATTCGAAGACTTGATCAGGTATTTCTCTTTCCTTTCTCTCTTCATCTTCTCACTCTGTTTCTTCTTCTTCACCACCGTCATAATCGAGATGATGCTAAGATCCTCACCGGCTAAGGATCATAAGAAGGACAACCCCCTGAAAAGCCAAGGGATCATAAAAGATTCTGCAAAAGAACGATGCTGCTTCACTGATCCACAGATTGACAGAATCCGCCATTGTTTTCCGGCAAACACCGATTTCAAACCATTTGATCCCACCGTTCTAAGTGATTATTTTTCTGAAACCTGGGTAGCCTTTCCGGTCACACCATTTACAATAGGGTACTCGTATCCTTTTCCAGATGTCACCCAATCCTTCTTCTCTCTCACCGGCATCTCCTACATTCAAGCAATGCCAATGATCTGGAGGGTCTTATATACCCTTGAAAGGATCATTGAACATGAAGGAATTGATCTGGGAATGTCGGAGTTTGCAGAGATGTATGACCTCGTTAGCCATGGATCTCATCGGTATCTTCTCAAACATAAACCTGGTGAAGAACACCCCATCTTCAAAGCAACTAAGAATGACACCAACTGGAAACGGCGATTCTTCTTTGTCAGAAGGGATTCTATCCCTGATGGAAATGATCTGCCAAGGAAGTGGACCACCCATGGTAGGGTAGAGGATCCTTAGAAGGATCACCGAATAAGCTTGTTTCTATTTAAGGATCACTAACGTCCTTTTGTTTCTATTTTGCAGCTATTACTGTCGCACACCTCATCACAACACCTGCAACACAGGAAAGGCTTGCCGCTTTCCGGAGACTTGATCCTGCAAGAAGATCATTTAAAACAAATACCCAGGATTCCCAAGAAGTATCCTCAGGTTCTGTCACTATGTCGAGTAAGTATCCTGTTTTTTGCATAATTAAATGTTTAAATAAATAGTTAAATAGGAATGGGATAAGGATACTTATCTATTTTGGATGTGTAGGTGCTGGAAAATCTTCAAGATCTGCCTCCAAATTCAGTGTCACTGACCTTGACACTGTCCGATCCTCAAAGAAGAAGCTTGCTGCCAGCCCAGCTGTCACGATCCCCAAGGCAACCACTTCAAAGGGAAGAGGTGGAAAGATAAGGAAGACCTCTGAGGCTGACAATCTAGAAGGCTTGCCTCTGATCCGTCATCAGTTCCTTGAGTACTTTGCTGAGGTAAGGATCACTGACTTAGCTTAATTATCCTGCCCACTTGAGGATCGCGTGATCCTGAGCTTTGCATTGTCTTCTTTGCAGAAATTTGCTGAAATCGAGGACTATGTTGGGAACGTCGAAGAGATTGAGGAGAAATACTCTGACCTCCAAAAAGTGGCGGTGCTCAAGGATCACAAGATTGCCTCCCTCGAAAAGGACCTCAATGATGCCAAAACTCAGGCGGTTGCAGCTCAGATCAATGCTGACTATGAGAAGCACGAGATCATGGAGGATGCTAAAGTCTCCGCTGCCATTGCCATGTACAAGACCAAGTTGCAGATGGCCCAAGAAGCTCAGGATCCTAATTTTGACAGGAGCAACTGGGACATGGAGGGCTGGAAGGCTAGGCTGGCCGAGTTGGAGGACGAAGAAGAGGCTGATGAGGTTCTGGCGATCGAGGCTGGTGGCAGTGGCAAGAATCAGGGTGGAGAAGCAGGTGGAGCTGGTGAAGGTGATGCAGCGAAGGTGTAAGCTGCATGAATGGGCGATGATGGACAATTTCTAGACGTAGCCAGAGCCCATTTTTTAAGTTTGGTTGTTTGGTTATGATGTTTTTGTTGAACAATGATGGGTTGTAATAACTTTAGACAATAGTTTCTAGGGTGAAGGATCATGGATCCTTGAACAATAGGCAGGATAATGGGTGGTGGATGGATCCTCTGTTTGGGGGATGAAGCCACTCGTTATCCTTCCGTCTTTTATTTCATGCACTACAAAGACCCGTAAACAATGGACACCCTTTGCCAACCCATGTGGACGGGCCACGTTTTGCTGGTAGAAACGTGGGTTGGCAATTTTGACAACCTTAAAGGGTTTAACGTTTTGTGAATAAAATAACTTTAACTTTTTGGCTATCTCCCGTGTTGCTATCCTTGTTAGTACTTTACTTTTCGATTGTTGTAATATACATTTTGTCTAAACTTATCAAATAAAGAAAAATTTAATAAATATCCTTAAAAAGTTTAGGATATGATCAAGGATCAGATATCCTATAGTCGACAAGTTCTGAAAAGTAGTATATTTTCAGGATCATAAATTCAGTTGTCAAAGGATAAGGGTTACTCAAATGAATAATGAATAAAATCAAAATAGTTAAGGATCATACCTGAGAATCCAAGTTAGGATCCTAACCTTTAACACTTATAATCAGGATAACCAAAAGACAAACCTTAGTAGAAGGTAAGGATCAAGGATCCTTGGTCGTTTGTCTCCAAAAACCTGAAATGGGATACAACTTGGGACTAAGCCAATATAAGATAAGAGTTAGTAACTGGGGACAAGCCCAACAATTCTGGGGACAAGCCCAAAGGATAACTGGGGACAAGCCCAAAGGATAACTGGGGACAAGCCCAAAGGATCGTGTGTAAACTGGAGTATGGCCCTCACTGGCGACAATCCAAACTTAGTGACATGAAAATGTCAAAACCTTAGCTAACATGAAAACGTTAGAAACCTTAGGAACGGATGTATGGTACGTCTACCATTATACGTAGGATCCTGAATATAGCCAGTACAATGAAATTGTCAGCCCCTAAAGCGAGTACTGGTCCCATTGCCATGAACTATACCAGAATCATCGTGCGCTACTGGCGAAACTGGGGACAGGCCCAAACTGGGGTCAAGCCCAAATAGCTGGGGTCAAGCCCAAATAACTAGATACTTCTGTGGATACTCAATCCTTAGTTAAGGATACCTGAACCTTCAAAACTCAGAATCAAGTGAAAGGAGGATAAAGGATGCAGGATCCTTATCCTTATATAAGAGAATAAAAGAATGAAATAGTTTGGGATTAGATCATTACCAAAATGAGAATCATCTGTCTTGTAAGGATCCTTCAAGGATACTTGTCATGTAAGGATCATGGATCCTTGTCACATGAAATATTTCTTCAAATGTACAGCATTCCAAGCTCTTGGTAGCAAATCACCATCCATTGTTAGCAATCGATATGCCCCCTTTCCTGCTTCAGCTTCAATCAAATAAGGGCCTTCCCATTTTGGTGCCAACTTTCCATCAGCAGGATTGGTGGTATTCTGAAATGCTTTCCTTAATACCATATCACCAACTTGGAATTTCCTGATCCTGACATTTTTGTTGTAGGCTCCAGCGATCCTCTGTTGATAACTAGCCATCCTTATCCTTGCCAAATCCCTGATTTCTTCTATAGTATCCAAGTCTTAAACCAAGTTTTCAGCATTTTCTTCAGGATCACGAATACTTGTTCTTGCAGTTGGAACCACCATCCCTGTAGGGATCACTGATTCTGCCCCAAATACCAAAGAAAATGGAGTTTGGCCAGTAGCATTCTTGGGAGTTGTCCTATCGGCCCAAAGCACATAAGGTAGTTCTTCTGCCCATTTTCCTTTCTTGGATCCAAGCTTCTTCTTCAAATTGTTGATGATGATCTTGTTGGATGATTCTGCCTGACCATTAGCTTGTGGGTGGACTGGTGTTGATGTTATCATCTTAATCCCCCAGCTGTCACAAAAGTTAGTAGTTCTATTCCCAATAAATTGGGATCCATTATCACAAACAATTTCAGAAGGGATACCAAATCTAGTAACAATGTTTCTTTTAATAAAGGATATAACTTCCTTTTCTCTGACTTGAGCAAAGGCTTCAGCCTCTATCCACTTGGAGAAGTAATCAGTCATAGCAAGCATGAATACTTTTCCACCAGGTGCCTTAGGAAGTTTACCAACTATATCCATTCCCCATCTCATAAATGGCCAAGAAGAGGATATAGGATGCAAAAGTTCTGCTGGTTGGTGAAGGATATTACTATGTCTCTGACAAGGATCACACTTCTTGGCATATTCCACAGCATCCTTCTTCATAGTTGGCCAATAGTATCCTGTCCTCAGGATCCTTGAGAATACTGCCCTGCCCCCAGTGTTGTTTCCACAATCTCCTTCATGGAAATCCTTCAGGACTTCTTGGATTTCAGGATCCTCAATGCATCTTAGATATGGTCTTGCAAGAGATCGTTTATACAACATATTATTCAATATTGTAAATTGAGATACCTTAATTTTGAAAGCCCTAGGGTTTTCTCCTGTAGGAATCTCTCCATATTGTATGTATCTCATGATTGGGAGGATCCATGATCCTGAATGAGATTGAGTATCATCACTGTTAGGGGAGG
Source organism: Helianthus tuberosus (assembly GCA_030545235.1). NCBI lineage: Eukaryota > Viridiplantae > Streptophyta > Magnoliopsida > Asterales > Asteraceae > Helianthus > Helianthus tuberosus. The sequence continues at coordinate 66,343,540 of CM060363.1, forward strand.
ATTTTCTAACAATTAGTGATCCTTATTCGTTATCCTAATTAGTGATCCTTACTTCTGTGACAGGTGGTGATCCTCAGAAGGGCTTTAGGATCAGGATCATGGATCACTTTAAGGATCCTCGTACTGACGATTGTTTACTTATGTTTTGTAGCATCTCGCAGGTATAACAAGCTTGACCAAGTCTTGGCGACATTCCTGGAGAATATTCCCAAACTATTCTGCACGTGCTTGACCAAAAATAGACGTTGTGGAGAACGTGGAGGCATGGCACGAAAGTCGGATAGTTAGTTTGGTAGTTAGATTTCTATTTTTAAAGGGGTAACGAGCTAGTAGAAAAACACTTAGTCATTTTTCAGTTACACACACTCGTATACTCGCACACTTGAAGCTCTCGTCGAACACACATTCATTTTTACTCACTTATACACATTTCACGATAGTGATTCTTGTACCTAGCTCGTTACTATCCGAAGTTGTAAACATTTAATCATTTATTAGAGCTTGGTGATCGGTAGTTTCCATCACCCGGGGTTTTTTGTGCCGGAGATCAACTCTTGATCAAGGGCTTTTTCCCCGTATAAATCCTTATGTTGTTTGTGCAAATCTACATTGAAGTGATCCTCATCGCTATTACATAATCAGCATCATACCCCCATAACATAGAGTTTGGTTGCAATATCCTCAACAGATTTTTTGACCAAAACAGTTTGGCGCCCACCGTGGGGCAATTGGTGCTTTGTCCTTAGAAGAATTCGCATTTCTGTGCTCATTCCGGTTCACTACAACCAAGCAAATGGCTTCCTCAGCGAAGAGTGCTTCAAACTTGATGCCATCATCCACTTCTTCACAGGGCGTCCCTCCTTTGCCTCCACCACCTTCTGGATCCCAGAAGAATACTGAGAATGCCGCGAAGAAACCAACTCCCATTTTCTCGAAACCACCTACTTCTTCTGTTTCAACTAATCCTACTACTAATGATCTCTATGCCTTGATTTTGCAGATGAGGAATCAGGCACAAGAGCAGGATAAGACCAACGAAAGGATCCTCCGGGAGATTGACGAAATTAAGAAACAGAAGAAAACGGCAGAGGATCGTTCCCCACTGATGCCCAGATCTTTGAATTTTGATACTCCGGTGATTACTTCTCAGCCATCAGTGGTTCCAGACATTCAATATGTGGGTGGACCAAAAGGAGTGCACTACGGAACAACGACAACGACCCAGGCATCAGGTTCATATTTCCAGCCAGCGGGATCCTATCCTCAGCATATGGGATCCCTCACAAGTTCAGGAGGATATTCAGGAATGCAGCAGTTTCAAGGATCCTCCTTCGTTCCAGGATCATCCCAGGTTCAAGGATCCTCCTTCGTTCCAGGATCATCCCAGGTTCAAGGATCCTCCTTCGTTCCAGGATCATCCCAGGTTCAAGGATCCTCCTTCGTTCCAGGATCATCCCAGGTTCAAGGATCCTCCTTCGTTCCAGGATCATCCCAGGTTCAAGGATCCTCCTTCGTTCCAGGATCATCCCAGGTTCAAGGATCCTCCTTCGTTCCAGGATCATCCCAGGTTCAAGGATCCTCCTTCGTTCCAGGATCATCCCAGGTTCAAGGATCCTCCTTCGTTCCAGGATCGTCTCAGTTTCAGGGATCCTTCCAGATGCCAGGATCCTTGAGGAGTTTGCAAACAGGAAGTTCAGATGTCCATCAGGGAGATTTTATTCCAATGCAGACCAATGCCTCTACTGGTCCCTCGATCATTCCAGAGCCTCAACAATACGGATTAACATCTATTCTTCCTAACTCGAATCCAATGGGAGGTAACACTTTTAATAATTCTCATACTACTAACCATGGTCTTATGCAGGATCCAGGTATCAATCATGCCATGGCCAGAGAATTGCAAAAGCTAAAGGATATGATATCAAGTGTTCCGGGAGTGGTCAAACCTATCCCAGAAATTGCAGATGGGAGCCACAAGATATCTCGTTTTGCACCACCAATCTGTGATGCTGAGATACCCAAGAGGTTCCATGTGCCTACAATGAAGCTGTATGATGGTTCGACTGATCCTGAGGAACACATAGCACAATATAGGGAAAGGATGGAAATCAATCCAATTCCAGAAAGGTTAAAAGAAGCATGCCTATGCAAGGGATTCGGATCCACTCTTACTGGATCAGCTCTCAAATGGCTGCTAAGTCTTCCTCCTTATTCTATTACCTCATTTGCCAACCTAGTTAACTTGTTTAATAATCAGTTTTCTTGTAGTAGAAAATTTGAACGATTAACTAGTGATTTATATAGGATAACCCAGGGTCATAATGAATCATTAAGGGATTACATTACCAAATTCAGTAAAGAATCCTTAGACATTCCCAACTTAGATATAGCCACGGCTGTTGAGGCCTTCAAAATGGGATTGCTTAGGGATTCGTTATTTTATGATGATCTTGTTATGACACCATGCAGGAACCTAGATGAGGTAAGAACCCGGGCCCTCAGGTTCATCCGGCTAGAGGATGACAAGAGGATCCAGGAGAGGTTAACAGGATCCTCAAAGCAGGATAAGCAAGGATCCTCATTCAGGAACAACAAGTTCAGATCCTACAACAGATCTGATAATCAGAACGTGCATTCTATTGATCAAGAAGAGGATGATGAGGATTATCCTCCAATTTCTGAATATTGTTTTAGTGTTGATAACAATGAACTAATCCTTGCGATGCAGAGTCTAGGTGATAAAGCTAGATGGCCCAGAAAAAATGATAGGCCAGCTGCAACTAAGGATAAATCAAAATGGTGTGCATATCATGAAGATTTTGGGCACCTCACAGAAGAATGCATTGCATTAAGAAAGGAAATTGGATACTTGTTGAGCAAGGGGCATCTAAAAGAATTGTTGGGAAGAAAAAAGTCAAGAACTCAGGATCCTGAAAGGATCCCTGAGAAGGCTCCAGCCCCTCCAGCAGATGCACAAGTAATAAACTTTATTTCTGGAGGATCCGACATTTGTGGCACATCCTTCTCAGCAGCTAAAAGGCATGCAAAGGAAACTAAAATGGATAATGGAGAAAGACCAGTTCGAACATCAAGTGTCTCCGAAGGAAAAGTCATAACCTTTGATGAAGAGGATCGTGTTGATATCCAGGATCCTCATCACGACGGTTTAGTTATTACTCTTTTTATATCTAACCATTTTATCCGCAGGATCCTTATAGACGGAGGAAGTTCAGTGAACATTATCCAGCTTGATGTTCTAAAGAAGATGGGTATCCCTGAATCAGAGATCATACCAAGATCCTCCGTGCTCGTGGGATTTAGTGGCGAAACTAAGAACACCCTGGGGGACATTAAACTCCCAATATATATTGAAGGCTTACACTCTTATCAAAAATTTTGTGTTATTGACTGTTTATCTTGTTGTAATGTTATCCTTGGCAGGCCCTGGATACACGATATGAAAGCAGTCCCATCTACTTACCATCAATGTGTGAAGCTCCCTAGTCCTTGGGGAATAGTAAAGATTGATAGTGATCAGCAGGAGGCTAAGAATTGCTACACTTCATCGATGAAACCAGCCTCGAAGTCAAGGGAGCAATAGCAATCAAGGTATCCTCCAAGGAATGTCTTGGAGGCCAGAGAGCAGGATGTGGTAGAAATCCTCATGGATCCCGATGATCCTGAATCCAAAATCTATATCGGATCAGGGATCCTTGGCGAAATGAAAGAAGACCTCGTATCCTTCCTCAAAAGGAGAAAGACTACCTTTGCATGGAAACACGAAGACATGACTGGTATATCCAGAGATGTTATCACCCATAAACTCGGCATTGACAGATCCTTCAAACCAATCCATCAAAGGAGAAGAAAGTTTGCACCGGAAAGGAATGCCATTATCCAAGAAGAGGTAGAGAAATTGCTCCGGGCAGGTATGATTAGAGAGGTCAAGTATCCAAGATGGTTGGCCAATGTGGTTGTTGTTCAAAAGAAAAACGGAAAGTGGAGGGTATGTGTCGACTTTACAGATTTAAATAAGGCATGTCCCAAGGATCCTTTCCCTTTACCCCACATTGACTCCATGGTGGATGCAACTGCGGGTCATGAACTGTTAACTTTTATGGATGCTTCATCTGGATTCCAACAAATCCAAATGGAACCATCCGACCAAGAGGATACAGCCTTCATGACTCCAACTGGTATATACTGCTATATTGCTATGCCGTTCGGATTAAGAAATGCAGGTGCAACATATCAAAGGCTGGTGAATATGATGTTCAAGGATCAGATTGGACAAACTATGGAGGTTTACATAGATGATATGGTGGTAAAATCCTTAAAAGCTGAGGATCACCTAAGAGACTTGGAGGAAGCATTCGATATCCTTGACAAATATAACATGAAACTTAATCCTTCAAAATGTCACTTTGGTGTTAAAGCAGGTAAATTCTTAGGATATATGGTGACAAAGAGAGGCATTGAAGCTAGCCCGGAACAAATCAAAGCAATAGTGAACATCAAATCTCCGGCCAATGCTAAGGATGTTCAAAGGCTAACAGGAAGGATAGCAGCCTTGAACAGATTTATATCCAAGTCCTCCGAGAAGTGTAAAGAATTCTATGATATCCTAAGGAAGAACAAGAAATTTGAGTGGACGGAGAAGCATGAAAATGCTTTAAAAGCCCTCAAAGATTACCTATCCTCGGCCCCGGCTTTGATGAAACCAGAAAAAGGTGATGTGTTATCCTTGTATCTTGCAGTATCCTCAAAAGCAGTAAGTGCGGTCCTTGTTAAGGATCATCAAGGTACACAACATCCTGTCTATTATGTAAGTAAAAGTTTACTTGATGCCGAATCCAGGTACTCACACCTTGAAAAGCTTATTCTTGCATTAATTATGGCATCTACCAAGTTAAGACATTATTTTGAAACTCATGTTATCATTGTTAAAACTAATTTTCCAATTAAGAATGTCCTCAGGAAACCAGAGATGTCAGGAAGGATGGCTAAGTGGGCAGTGAAATTGAGTGCATATGATATAAGATATGAGCCTAGGACAGCCATCAAATCCCAAGCATTAGCTGACTTTGTGGCTGATTTCAGTAGTGATTTACAAGAAGAAGCTGAGCTAGAAGTCCAGCAGCTAGAAGAGACCAAGGATCCTTGGATACTTTATACTGATGGATCCTCAAATATCAAAGGCACAGGACTTGGAATACTACTAAAATCACCACAGGGGGACATAATACCCCATTCTATAGCTTGTGAATTCCAAACCACTAACAATGAGGCTGAATATGAAGCCCTAATTGCTGGTTTACAAATTGCAAAGCATATGGGGATCAGGTATCTTGAGGTACACGTAGATTCTTTGTTGATTACAAACCACTTTAATGGATCATATTCTGTTAAAGGTGAAAAACTAACCAAGTATTTGGAGATAGTCAAAAGTTTGGCACTCTCTTTTGTTTCCTTTAGTTTGTCACAGGTACCAAGGGAAGAAAATACAGGAGCTGATGCATTGGCTAACTTAGGATCATCCTTGAAGATCCCGGAGGATATCAAGATTCCTATTATCCATATCCTAACCCCGGCTATCGAGGATCACGAGGCTATGGAGATAGGAAATGATCCTGCAATTATCCCTTGTGAGGGTACTCAATCCCATTCAGGATCAGGATCATGGATCTCACCAATTATGAGATACTTACAACGTGGAGAGATTCCTACATGAGAAAACCCTAGGGCTTTCAAATCCAAGGTATCTCAATTCACAATTATGAATAATATGTTGTATAAACGATCTCTTGCAGGACCATACTTGAGATGCATTGAGGATCCTGAAGTTCAAGAAGTTTTAAAAGACTTCCATGAAGGAGATTGTGGAAACCACACTGGGGGCAGGGCATTATTCTCAAGGATCCTGAGGACAGGATACTACTGGCCAACCATGAAGAAAGATGCTGTGCAGTATGCCAGAAGATGTGATCCTTGCCAGAGACACAGCAATATCCTTCATCAACCAGCTGAATTATTGCATCCTATATCCTCCTCTTGGCCATTTATGAGATGGGGTATGGATATAGTTGGTAAGCTCCCTAAGGCACCTGGTGGAAAAGTATTCATGCTTGCTATGACTGATTACTTCTCCAAGTGGATAGAGGCTGAAGCTTTTGCCCAAGTCAGAGAAAAGGAAGTTATATCCTTCATTAAAAGAAATATTATAACTAGATTTGGTATTCCTTCTGAGATTATATGTGATAATGGTTCCCAATTTATTGGGGGCATAACCACTAACTTTTGTGACAGCTGGGGGATTAGGATGATAACATCAACACCAGTCCACCCACAAGCTAATGGTCAGGCAGAATCATCTAACAAGATCATCATCAACAATTTGAAGAAGAAGCTTGGATCCAAGAAAGGGAAATGGGCAGAAGAACTACCCTATGTGCTCTGGGCTGATAGGACAACCCCTAAGAATGCTACTGGTCAAACGCCATTCTCTTTGGTATTTGGGGCAGAATCAGTGATCCCAACAGAAATGGTGGTTCCAACTGCTAGAACAAGTACCCGTGATCCTGAGGAGAATGATGAGAACTTGGCTCAAGACCTGGATACTATTGAAGAAATCAGGGATATGGCTAGGATAAGGATGGCCAGTTATCAGCAAAGGATGGCTGGTGCTTACAACAAGAATGTCAGGATCAGGAGGTTTCAAGTTGGAGATATGGTATTAAGGAAAGCATTCCAAAATACCACCAATCCTGCTGATGGGAAGTTGGCCCCAAAATGGGAAGGTCCTTATTTGATTGAAGCTGAAGCAGGAAAGGGGGCATATAGATTGTTAACCATGGAAGGTGATTTGCTACCAAGAGCCTGGAATGCTGTCCACTTGAAGAAATATTTCATGTAAGCAGGATCCTAGTGGCACAGATAATCCTCACAATAGGGATATCCTTAAAGGATCCTCAAAGCATCGGTGATCCTTACTTAGGTAATATCCTAAAACTTGAAATAATTCATTTCTTTATTTTCTCATATAAGGATAAGGATCATGTATCCTTTATCCATCTCTCACGTGAATTTGAGTTTTGAAAGTTCAGGTATCCTTAGCATAACATTGGTTATCTGCTGAAGCAATCCGTTCCTTGGGTTTAACCCCAGTTATTTGGGCTTGACCCCAGTTTCGCCAGTAGCGCACGATGATCCTGGTATAGTTCAAGGCATTGGGACCAGTACTCGTTTTAGGGGCTGATAATTCCATTGTTCTGGCTATGCTTAGGATCCTACGTATAATGGTAGACGTACCATACATCCGTTCATAAGGTTCTAACGTTTTCACGTTAGCTAAGGTTTTCTAACGTCTTCACGTTAGCTAAGGTTTTGGCATTTTCATGTCACTAAGTTTGGATAGTCGCCAGTTAGGGCCATACTCCAGTTTACGTACGATCCTTGGGCTTGTCCCCAGTTATCCTTGGGCTTGTCCCCAGTTATCCTTGGGCTTGTCCCCAGTTATTCTTGGGCTTGTCCCCAGTTGCTAATTCTTATCTTATATTGGCTTAGTCCCAAGTGATGCTCTATTTCAGGTTCTTGAAGATAGGCAACTAGGGATCCTTGATCCTTACTTTATTCTAAGGTTTATCTTGTAGTTATCCTTATTATGGTTAGGATCCTAACTTGGATCCTCAGGTATGATCCTTAACTATTTTTAATTCTATTCATTATTTATTTAAATAACCCTTGAAGTTTGACAACTAGACTTATGATCCTTAAAACATATTGCTTTCTGAGATTCTTTAACTAAAGGATATCTGATTGTGGATCATATCCTAAGTATTTTCAATTCAAAATTATTCGTTCAATAAATATGCATCAAAATAAAGGGAAATCAAAGAAACACAAGGATAACAACACAAGATAAGCGACAAAAGATTAAGATTTTATTTATTAACAAAAGACTAACCCTTGAAAGGTTGTCAAAATTACCTACCCGAGCATCTACCAGCAAAACGTGGCCCGTCCGCTGGGGTAGGTAAAGGGTGTCAATGATAATAAGTTCAAAGTTAGTGCAGGAATATAAAGGCGGCAGGATCACAATGGCTTCATCCCCCAAACAGAGGATCCCTCCACCATATGCAATCCTGCCTATTGTCCAGAGGATCATACATGATCCTTAATCCTAAAACCTATTGTTCAAGTACAAGCCATCATTGTTCAGCAAAAACACCATAACCAAAACAAGCTATTAAACTTAAAAAATGGGCTCCGGCTAGAAATGTCCTTCATCGCCCATCCATGCAGCCTATGCCTTCGCTGCATCCTCTTCCCCTCCAGCTGCGGAATCCTTTATCGGATCCTTTCCACTGCCACTTGCCTCAATTGCCAAGACCTCAGTTGCCTCCTCCTCATCATCCTCAAGATCAGCCAGCCTTGCCTTCCAGCCCTCAACATCCCAGCTGCTTTTGTCAAAACTAGGATCCTGAGCTTCCTGGGCCATCTTCAATTTTGTCTGATACATCGTGATGGCGGCAGAGACCTTAGCATTTTCTATGAGATCATGCTTCTCGTAGTCAAGGTCAATCAGAAGTTTGGCCGTCTTGGTCTTCTCATCTTGGAGTTCCTTCCGAAGATCAGCAAGTGCAAGGTCTTTGAGCACGGCAACCTGTTGGAGATCAGCAATTTTCTTGTCCTGCTCCTCAACATTCCCCACGTAATCCTCGATCTCGGCAAATTTCTGCAAAGAAGAGGATAAAGCAGTTCAAGATCAAGTGATCCTCATACGAGTAGGATACCTAGGCAGAATTAAGGATCCTTACATCATTGAAGTATTCAAGGAACTGGTGGCGGATCAGTGGTAGGCCTTGAAGATCCTCAGCATCAGAAGTTTTCCTCTTCTTGACACCCTTTCCTTTAGTGGGTGCCTTTGGAATGGAGATGCTAGGACTGGTAGTGGATCTTTTCTTCCTGGATCGTACGACATCAAGGTCAGCCGTGTTGAACTGGGATACAGGCTTGGCAGATTTTCCAGCGCCTACACATTCATAGCAAGATGAGTATCCTTATCCTATTTCAATTTATTTATTTATTCAAATATTCAAACTATGTAAAAGGCAGGATACTTACTTGACATGGTAATGGAACCTGAGGATACTTCTTGTGAGTCTGGGGTGTCTATCTTGAATGTCCTTGTTTCAGGATCAAGCTTCCAGAAAGCAGCGAGCCTATCCTTGGTTTCAGGTGATGTGATGATGTGTGAGACAGAAATAGCTGCATGATACAAGACAAAAGGGGTTAGTGATCCTATTACGAAAACAAGTCTACCTGGTGATCCTTTTCCGGATCCTCTGTCCTACCATTGGTGGACCACTCCCTTGGTAAATGCTTTCCATCTGGGATGGTATCCCTTCTCACAAAGAAGAAGCGACGTTTCCAGTCTTTGTCGTTCTTGGTGACTTTAAGAAGGGGATGTTCTGCACTGGGTTTTCGTTTGAACAGATAACGGTGGGATCCAAAGGTGGTAACATCATACAATTGTGTCAGCTCCGACATGCCTAAATCAATACCCTCTTGCTCGATGATCCTCTCCAGGGTATACAAAACCCTCCAAATCATCGGCATGGCTTGGATGTAAGAGATACCGGTAAGAGAAAAGAAGGATTGTGTAAATTCAGGGAAGGGATAGGTATATCCTATGGCAAATGGAGTAACTGGAAAGGCAACCCATGTTTCTGAAACATAGTCGCTTAGGGCAGTTGGATCGAAAGGTCTGAAAAAGACATTCGCCGGAAAACGATGACGGATGTTATCTACTTGTGCATCGTTAAAGCAACACCTCTCGTTCACTGAGTCTTTGATGATCTTTTGACTCTTCAAAGGGCTATCCTTTTTGTGATCCTTGGCCGGAGAACTTCGGAGCAACATTTTCGAAGTGATGGAGATAAAGAAAGAAAAACAGAGTAAGAGAGGAAGAAAGAGGAGAAGGAAATACCTGATCGATCGTCGACTGAGAATTTAAAGGGAGTTTCTTTCGAATTTGAATGCATAATGATCCTATCTATATCTCTATTTATAATTATGATTCTGCAGGATTGTCACTTCCGTGACATCATCATCGCAACGGCTAGTTCTATTTTAACGGCTATATATCTGTTTTGGTCAGAAAATCTGCTAATGATAATGCAACCAAACTCTTTGTATAGGGGAATGATGCTTAAAATGTGTAACAACAATGAGGATCACTTCAATGTGGAATGCACAAACAACACAAGGATTTATACGGGGAAAAAGCCCTTGATCAAGAGTTGATCTCCGGCACAAAAAACCCCGGGTGATGGAAACTACCGATCACCAAGCTCAAATAAATGAATAAACGTTTACAACTTCGGATAGTAACAAGCCAGGTACAAGGATCACTACGGTGAAATGTGTAAAAAGTGTAAGTAATCGCTAAGTGTTTGAACGAGAGCTTGTATGAGAGTGTTTGCGAGTGTGTGTAACTGCCAAAAATGATTAAGTGTCACTAACTAGCTCGTTACCCCTTTAAAATAAGAAAAATATCTAGTTAACAAACTCTCCGACTTTCGGGCCAAGCCTCCACGTTCTCCATAACGTCTAGTTTTGATCTAACACGTGCAGAATACTTCGGGAATATTCTCCAAGAATGCCGCTAAGACCTGGTCAAGCTTGTTATTCCTGCGAGATGTTATGAAACATGAGCAAACAATCGTCAGTATGAGGATCCTTGAAGTGATCCATGATCCTGATCCTAAAACCCTTCTGAGGATCACCACCTGTCACAGAAGTAAGGATCACTAATTAGGATAACAAATAAGGATCACTAATTGTTAGAAAATCCTCCCCTAACAATTGCCCCCAAAATATAAGGAGTGAAATTGTAAAATTAGCGAATTATGTTTTCTTGATCTTATCCGTAACAAACTAACGGATATATAGCCGTTAATTTTGAACTAGCCGTTGCGATGATGATGTCACGGAAGTGACAATCCTGCAGAATCATAATTATAAATAGAGATATAGATAGGATCATTATGCATTTAAATTCGAAAGAAACTCCCTTTATAATCTCAGTTGAAGATCGATCAGGTATCTCTTTCTCCTCTCTCTTCCTTTCTTACTCTGTTCTTCTTTCTTTACCTTAATCACTTCAAGAATGTTGCTCCGAAATTCCCCGGCTAAGGATCACAAAAAGGATATCCCTCTGAAGAGTCAGAAGATCGTCAAGGACTCGGTGAACGAGAGGTGTTGCTTTACCGACGCACAGATTGATAGCATCCGTCACCGTTTTCCGGCGAATGTCTTTTTCAAACCCTTCGATTCAACTGTTCTGAGCGACTACGTTTCCGATACATGGGTCGCCTTCCCAGTCACTCCATTTGCTATAGGGTACACCTATCCTTTCCCGGAGTTCACACAATCCTTCTTTTCCCTTACCGGCATATCTTATATTCAAGCCATGCCGATGATCTGGAGGGTTTTATACACCCTAGAGAGGATCATCGAGCAGGAGAGTCTTGATTTAGGAATGTCAGAACTAGCGGAGTTGTATGATCTTACTACCTTCGGATCCCACCGTTACTTGTTTAAACGGAAACCCGGTGCAGATCACCCTCTTCTCAAAGTCACCAAAAACGACAAAGATTGGAAGCGTCGCTTCTTCTTTGTAAGGAGGGATACCATTTCAGATGGAGAGCACTTGCCAAGAACATGGTCCACCCATGGTAGGCTGGAGGATCCTGGGAAGGATCACCAGATGGTCATGTTTTTGTAATAGGATCACTAACCCCTTCTTTGTCTTGTGTCATGCAGCCATCTCCTTTTCACGTCTCATCACAACACCCGCAACCAGGGAAAGACTTGCTACTTTCTGGGGACTGGACCCTGAAACTAGAACTTTTAAGACAACAACCCAAGACTCACAGGAGGTATCCTCAGGCTCTGTCACAATGTCGAGTAAGTATCCTTGTTTATAATTTAAATAAATAATTAAATGTATATTAAGAAAAGATACTTATCTTATTTTGGTTGTGTAGGCGCTGGAAAATCTGCCAAATCTGCTTCAAGGTTCAGTGTCACCGATCTCACCACTGTTAAATCCTCCAAAAGAAAGGTTCCTACTAGCCCGACTGTCTCAATCCCCAAGGCACCCCTCAAAGGGAAGGGAATCAAGAAGAGAAAGACTTCCGAGGCTGAGGATTTGCAGGGCCTGCCCTTAATTCGCCACCAGTTCCTCGAGTACTTCAATGATGTAAGGATCACTATCTCTGCTTGCATATCCTGTTGATCTAAGGATCACTTGCTCTTGAACCGCTTTATCCTTCTCTTTTGCAGAAATTTGCTGAGATCGAGGATTACGTCGGTCATGTTGAGGATCAAGATCAGAAGATTGCCGATCTCCAGCAGGTTGCTGTACTCAAGGATCTTGCAATTGCTGATCTTCAGAAGGAACTCAAGGATACCAAGCAGAAGATGGCCAAGGTGCTGGTTAACTTTGATTATGAAAGGCAGGAGATCATGGATGATGCTAAAGTTTCTGCCGCCATAGCAATGTACAAAACCAAACTCCAAATGGCCTTGGAAGCTCAGGATCCTGCCTTCGACAAAGGCAACTGGGAGATTGAAGAATGGAAGGCAAGGCTGGCTGAATTGGGTGATGAAGAGGAGGCTGAGGAGATTCTGGCAATTGAGGCTAGTGGCAGCGGGTTGAAGGATAAAGCTGAGGATGCAGCGGCTGGTGGTGATGATGCAGTGAAGGCGTAGGCTGCACAATTGGGCGATGATGGATATATGTGCTAAGGCCGGAGCCCAATTTTTAGTTTGGTGGTTGTTTTTGTGGTTGTGATGTTTAAGACAATTTCATGGGTTGTACTTTGAACAATAGGTTTTTAGGATTAAGGATCATGTATGATCCTTTGGACAATAGGCAGGATTGCAATTGGTGGAGGGATCCTCTGTTTGGGGGATGAAGCCATTGTGATCCTGCTGCCTTTATATTCCTGCACTACTTTTGAACTCATTATCATGGACACCCTTTACCTACCCCAGCGGACGGGCCACGTTTTGCTGGTAGATGCTCGGGTAGGTAATTTTGACAACCTTTAAAGGGTTAGCCTTTTGTTAATAAATAAAAACTTAACCTTTTGTCGCTTATCTTGTGTTGTTACCCTTTTTAGTATGTTACTTTTCAACTGTTATAATGTTCATCCTGTTTATATTTATCAAACCTCAGAAAATTAGAAAATATATCCATAAAGTTTAGGATATAATCAAGGATCACATATCCCATAACCGATAAGTTCTAAAAAGTGATATAGTTTATGAAACACAGGTTCAGTTGTCAAGTATAAGGGTTCATCAAAAGAATAACGAATAAAATCAAAAGAGTTAAGGATCATACCTGAGGATCCAAATTAGAATCCTAACCATAATAAGGATAACTATAAGATAAACCTTAGAGTGAAATAAGGATCAAGGATCCCTAGCTGCCTACCTTCAAGGACCTGAAATAGAGCATAACTTGGGACTAAGCCAATATAAGAAAAGAGTTAGCAACTGGGGACAAGCCCAAGGATAACTGGGGACAAGCCCAAGGATAACTGGGGACAAGCCCAAGGATAACTGGGGACAAGCCCAAGGATCGTGTGTAAACTGGAGTATGGCCCTAACTGGCGACTATCCAAACTTAGTGACATGAAGATGTCAAAACCTTAGCTAACGTGAAAACGTTAGAAACCTTATGAACGGATGTATGGTACGTCTACCATTATACGTAGGATCCTAAGCATAGCCAGAACAATGGAATTATCAGCCCCTATAATGAGTACTGGTCCCAAAGCCTTGAACTATACCAGGATCATCGTGCGCTGCAGGCGGAATCTGGGGACAAGCCCAAATAACTGGGGTTAAACCCAAAAGACGGATTGCTTTTGTGGATAACCAACGTTGTGCTAAAGATACCTGAACTTTCAAAACTTGAACTCACGTGAGAGATGGATAAAGGATACATGATCCTTATCCTTATATGAGAAAATAAAGAAATGAAATAGTTTAAGATTAGGATATTACCTGAGTAAGGATCACCGATATTTTGAGGATCCTATAAGGATATCCCTATCGTGAGGATCGCTTATGCCATAAGGATCCTGCTTACATGAAATACTTCTTCAGGTGGACAGCATTCCAAGCTCTTGGTAGCAAATCACCTTCCATGGTTAGCAATCTATATGCCCCCTTTCCTGCTTCAGCTTCAATCAAATAAGGGCCTTCCCATTTTGGAGCCAATTTTCCATCAGCAGGATTGGTGGTATTCTGAAATGCTTTCCTTAACACCATATCTCCAACTTGAAACCTCCTGATCCTGACATTTTTATTGTAAGCATCAGCCATTCTTTGTTGATAACTGGCCATCCTGATCCTAGCCATGTCCCTGATTTCTTCAATAGTATCCAGGTCTTGAGCCAAGTTTTCATCATTTTCCTCAGGATCACGGGTACTTATTCTAGCAGTAGGAACCACCATTTCTGTTGGGATCACTGATTCTGCCCCAAACACCAAAGAGAATGGTGTTTGACCAGTAGCATTCTTAGGGGTTGTCCTGTCAGCCCAGAGCACATAGGGTAGCTCTTCTGCCCATTTTCCTTTCTTGGATCCAAGCTTCTTCTTCAAGTTGTTGATGATGATCTTGTTGGATGATTCTGCTTGACCATTAGCTTGTGGGTGGACTGGTGTTGATGTTATCATCTTAATCCCCCAGCTGTCACAAAAGTTAGTGGTTCTGCCCCCAATAAATTGGGAACCATTATCACATATAATCTCGGAAGGAATTCCAAATCTAGTTATAATATTTCTTTTAATGAAGGATATAACTTCCTTTTCTCTAACTTGGGCAAAAGCTTCAGCCTCTATCCACTTGGAGAAGTAATCAGTCATAGCTAACATGAATACTTTCCCACCAGGTGCCTTAGGGAGCTTGCCAACTATATCCATACCCCATCTCATAAATGGCCAAGAGGAGGATATAGGATGCAATAGTTCGGCTGGTTGATGAAGGATATTGCTGTGTCTCTGGCAAGGATCACATCTTCTGGCATACTCCACAGCATCTTTCTTCATGGTTGGCCAGTAGTATCCTGTCCTCAGGATCCTTGAGAATAAAGCCCTGCCCCCAGTGTGATTTCCACAATCTCCTTCATGGAAGTCTTTTAAAACTTCTTGAACTTCAGGATCCTCAATGCATCTCAAGTATGGTCCTGCAAGAGATCGCCTATACAACATATTATTCATAATTGTGAATTGAGATACCTTAGATTTGAAAGCCCTAGGGTTTTCTCCTGTAGGAATCTCTCCATGTTGTAAGTATCTCATAATTGGTGAGATCCATGATCCGGATCCTGAATAGGATTGAGTATCCTCACTAGGGATCATTGCAGAATTATTCCCTATCTCCATGGCCACATGATCCTCAATAGCTGGGGTCAGGATGTGGATAATAGGGATCTTGATATCCTCTGGGATCTTCAAAGATGATCCTAAGTTAGCCAATGCATCAGCTTCTGTATTTTCTTCCCTTGGTACCTGTGACAAACTAAAAGAGACAAAAGAGAGTGCCAAACTCTTGACTATCTCCAAATATTTGGTTAGCTTTTCACCTTTAACAGCGTATGATCCATTAAAGTGATTTGTAATTAACAAAGAATCTACGTGTACCTCAAGATACCTGATCCCCATATGCTTTGCGATTTGCAAACCAGCAATTAAGGCTTCATATTCAGCCTCATTATTAGTGGTTTGGAACTCACAAGCTATAGAATGGGGTATTATGTCCCCCTGTGGCGATTTTAGTAGTATTCCAAGCCCTGTGCCTTTGACATTTGAGGATCCATCAGTGTGAAGTATCCAAGGATCCTTGGTCTCCTCTAGCTGCTGGACTTCTAACTCAGCTTCTTCTTGTAAATCACTACTGAAATCAGCCACAAAGTCAGCTAATGCTTGGGATTTGATAGCTGTCCTAGGCTCATATCTTATATCATATGCACTCAATTTCACTGCCCACTTAGCCATCCTTCCTGACATCTCTGGTTTCCTGAGGACATTCTTAATTGGAAAATTAGTTTTAACAATGATAACATGAGTTTCAAAATAATGTCTTAACTTGGTAGATGCCATTATTAATGCAAGGATAAGCTTTTCAAGGTGTGAGTACCTGGATTCGGCATCAAGTAAACTTTTACTTACATAATAGACAGGATGTTGTGTACCTTGATGATCCTTAACAAGGACCGCACTTACTGCTTTTGAGGATACTGCGAGATACAAGGATAACACTTCACCTTTTTCTGGTTTCATTAAAGCCGGGGCCGAGGATAGGTAATCTTTGAGGGCTTTTAGAGCATTTTCATGCTTCTCCGTCCACTCAAATTTCTTGTTCTTCCTTAGGATATCATAGAATTCTTTACACTTCTCGGAGGACTTGGATATGAATCTGTTCAAGGCTGCTATCCTTCCTGTTAGCCTTTGAACATCCTTAGCATTGGCCGGGGATTTGATGTTCACTATTGCTTTGATTTGTTCCGGGCTAGCTTCGATGCCTCTCTTAGTCACCATGTATCCTAAGAATTTTCCTGCTTTAACACCAAAATGACATTTTGAAGGATTAAGCTTCATGTTATATTTGTCAAGAATATCGAATGCTTCCTCCAAGTCTCTTAGGTGATCCTCAGCTTTTAAGGATTTTACCACCATATCATCTATGTAAACCTCCATAGTTTGTCCAATCTGATCCTTGAACATCATATTCACCAGCCTTTGGTACGTTGCACCTGCATTTCTCAATCCAAACGGCATAGCAATATAGCAATATATACCAGTTGGAGTCATGAAGGCTGTATCCTCTTGGTCGGATGGTTCCATTTGGATTTGTTGAAATCCAGATGAAGCATCCATAAAAGTTAACAGTTCATGACCCGCAGTTGCATCCACCATGGAGTCAATGTGGGGTAAAGGGAAAGGATCCTTGGGACATGCCTTATTTAAATCGGTAAAATCGACACATACCCTCCACTTTCCGTTTTTCTTTTGAACAACAACCACATTGGCCAACCATCTTGGATACTTGACCTCTCTAATCATACCTGCCCGGAGCAATTTTTCTACCTCTTCCTGGATAATGGCATTCCTTTCTGGTGCAAACTTCCTTCTTCTCTGATGTATTGGTTTGAAGGATCTGTCGATGCCGAGTTTATGGGTGATAACATCTTTGGATATACCAGTCATGTCTTCATGTTTCCATGCAAAGGTAGTCTTTCTCCTTTTGAGGAAGGATATGAGGTCTTCTTTCATTTCGCCAAGGATCCCTGACCCGATATAGATTTTGGATTCAGGATCATCAGGATCCATGAGGATTTCTACCACATCCTGCTCTCTGGCCTCCAAGACATTTCTTGGAGGATACCTTGATTGCTATTGCTCCCTTCACTTCGAAGCTGGTTTCATCGATGAAGTGTAGCAATTCTTAGCTTCCTGCTGATCACTATCGATCTTTACTATTCCCCAAGGACTAGGGAGCTTCACACATTGATGGTAAGTGGACGGGACTGCTTTCATATCGTGTATCCAGGGCCTGCCAAGGATAACATTACAACAAGATAAACAGTCAATAACACAAAATTTTTGATAAGAGTGTAAGCCTTCAATATATATTGGGAGTTTAATGTCCCCCAGGGTGTTCTTAGTTTCGCCACTAAATCCCACGAGCACGGAGGATCTTGGTATGATCTCTGATTCAGGAATACCCATCTTCTTTAGAACGTCAAGCTGGATAATGTTCACTGAACTTCCTCCGTCTATTAGGATCCTGCGGACAAAACAGTTAGATATAAAAAGAGTAATAACTAAACCATCGTGATGAGGATCCTGGATATCAGTACGATCCTCTTCATCAAAGGTTATGACTTTTCCTTCGGAGACACTCGATGTTCGAACTGGCCTTTCTCCGTTATCCATTTTAGTTTCCTTCGCATGCCTCTTAGCTGCTGAGAAGGATGTGCCACAAATGTCGGATCCCCCAGAGATAAAGTTTATCACTTGTGCGTCTGCTGGAGGGGCTGGAGCCTTCTCAGGGATCCTTTCAGGATCCTGAGTCCTTGACTTTTTCCTACCCAACAACTCTTTTAGATGCCCTTTGCTCAACAAGTACCCAATCTCCTTTCTTAATGCAATGCATTCTTCTGTGAGGTGCCCAAAATCTTCATGATATGCACACCACTTTGATTTATCCTTTGTTACAGCTGGCCTTTCATTCTTTCTTGGCCATCTAGCTTTATCACCTAGGTTCTGCAAGTTCATTGTTATCAACACTAAAGCAATATTCAGAGATTGGAGGATAATCCTCATCGTCCTCTTCTTGATCAATAGAATGCACGTTCTGATTATCAGATTTGTTGTAGGATCTGAACTTGTTGCTTCTGAATGAGGATCCTTGCTTATCCTGCTTTGAGGATCCTGTTATCCTCTCCTGAATCCTCTTGTCATCCTCTAGCCGGATGAACCTGAGGGCCCGGGTTCTTACCTCATCTAGGTTCCTGCACGGTGTCATAACAAGATCATCATAAAATAAGGAATCCCTAAGTAATCCCATTTTGAAGGCCTCAACAGCTGTGGCTATATCTAAGTTGGGAATGTCTAAGGATTCTTTACTAAATTTGGTAATGTAATCCCTTAATGATTCATTATGACCCTGGGTTATCCTATATAAATCACTAGTTAGTCGTTCAAATTTTCTACTACAGGAAAACTGAGTATTAAACAAGTTAACTAGGTTTGCAAATGAGGTAATAGAATAGGGAGGAAGACTTAGCAGCCACTTGAGAGCTGATCCAGTGAGAGTGGATCCGAATCCTTTGCATAAGCATGCTTCCTTTAACTTTTCTGGGATTGGATTGATCTCCATCCTCTCCCTGTATTGTGCTATGTGTTCTTCAGGATCCGTCGAACCATCGTATAATTTCATTGTAGGCACATGGAACCTCTTGGGTATCTCAGCATCACAGATTGGTGGTGCAAAGCGAGATATCTTGTGGCTCCCATCTGCAATCTCTGGAATAGGTTTGACTACTCCCGGAACACTCGAGATCATATCCTTTAGCTTTTGCAATTCTCTGGCCATGGCATGATTGATACCTGGATCCTGCATAAAACCATGGTTAATAGTATGAGAATTATTAAAAGTGTTACCTCCCATTGGATTCAAGTTAGGAAATATGGAGGTTAATCCATATTGTTGAGATTCTGGAATGATCGAGGGGCCAGCAGAGGCATTGGTCTGCATTGGAATAAAATCTCCTTGATGGACATCTGAACTCCCTGTTTGCAAACTCCTCAAGGATCCTGGCATCTGGAAGGATCCCTGAAACTGGGATGATCCTGGAACAAAGGAGGATCCTTGAACCTGGGATGATCCTGGAACGAAGGAGGATCCTTGAACCTGGGATGATCCTGGAACGAAGGAGGATCCTTGAACCTGGGATGATCCTGGAACGAAGGAGGATCCTTGAACCTGGGATGATCCTGGAACGAAGGAGGATCCTTGAACCTGCTGCATTCCTGAATATCCTCCTGTACTCGTGAGGGATCCCATATGCTGGGGATAGGATCCTGCTGGCTGGAAATATGAACCTAGTGCCTGGGTCATAGTTGTTGTTCCGTAGTGCACTCCCTTTGGTCCACCCGCATATTGAATGTTTGGAACCACTGACGGCTGAGAAGTAACCACCGGAGTGTCAAAATTCAAAGATCTGGGCATCAGTGGAGAATGATCCTCTGCCGTTTTCTTCTGTTTCTTAATTTCATCAATCTCCCGGAGGATCCTTTCGTTGGTCTTATCCTGCTCTTGTGCATGATTCCTCATCTGCAAAATCAAGGTATAGAGATCATTAGTAGTAGGATTAGTTGAAACAGAAGAAGTAGGTGGTTTTGAGAAAATGGGAGTCGGTTTCTTCGCAGCATTTTCTGCATTCTTCTGGGATCCAGAAGGTGGTGGAGGCAAAGGAGGAACGCCTTGTGATGAAGTGAATGAGGGCATCAAGTTTGAAGCATTCTTCGCTGAGGAGGCCATTTGCTTGGTGGTAATGAACCGGAATGAGCACAGAAATGTGAATTCTTCTAAGGACAAAGCACCAATTGCCCCACGGTGGGCGCCAAACTGTTTTGGTCAGAAAATCTGCTAATGATAATGCAACCAAACTCTTTGTATAGGGGAATGATGCTTAAAATGTGTAACAACAATGAGGATCACTTCAATGTGGAATGCACAAACAACACAAGGATTTATACGGGGAAAAAGCCCTTGATCAAGAGTTGATCTCCGGCACAAAAAACCCCGGGTGATGGAAACTACCGATCACCAAGCTCAAATAAATGAATAAACGTTTACAACTTCGGATAGTAACGAGCCAGGTACAAGGATCACTACGGTGAAATGTGTAAAAAGTGTAAGTAATCGCTAAGTGTTTGAACGAGAGCTTGTATGAGAGTGTTTGCGAGTGTGTGTAACTGCCAAAAATGATTAAGTGTCACTAACTAGCTCGTTACCCCTTTAAAATAAGAAAAATATCTAGTTAACAAACTCTCCGACTTTCGGGCCAAGCCTCCACGTTCTCCATAACGTCTAGTTTTGATCTAACACGTGCAGAATACTTCGGGAATATTCTCCAAGAATGCCGCTAAGACCTGGTCAAGCTTGTTATTCCTGCGAGATGTTATGAAACATGAGCAAACAATCGTCAGTATGAGGATCCTTGAAGTGATCCATGATCCTGATCCTAAAACCCTTCTGAGGATCACCACCTGTCACAGAAGTAAGGATCACTAATTAGGATAACAAATAAGGATCACTAATTGTTAGAAAATCCTCCCCTAACAATATCCGTTAGTTAGTTGCGGATAAGATCAAGAAAATATAACTCGCCAATTTTACAAATTACTCCTTATATTTTGGGGGCAATTGTTAGGGGAGGATTTTCTAACAATTAGTGATCCTTATTCGTTATCCTAATTAGTGATCCTTACTTCTGTGACAGGTGGTGATCCTCAGAAGGGCTTTAGGATCAGGATCATGGATCACTTTAAGGATCCTCGTACTGACGATTGTTTACTTATGTTTTGTAGCATCTCGCAGGTATAACAAGCTTGACCAAGTCTTGGCGACATTCCTGGAGAATATTCCCAAACTATTCTGCACGTGCTTGACCAAAAATAGACGTTGTGGAGAACGTGGAGGCATGGCACGAAAGTCGGATAGTTAGTTTGGTAGTTAGATTTCTATTTTTAAAGGGGTAACGAGCTAGTAGAAAAACACTTAGTCATTTTTCAGTTACACACACTCGTATACTCGCACACTTGAAGCTCTCGTCGAACAAACATTCATTTTTACTCACTTATACACATTTCACGATAGTGATTCTTGTACCTAGCTCGTTACTATCCGAAGTTGTAAACATTTAATCATTTATTAGAGCTTGGTGATCGGTAGTTTCCATCACCCGGGGTTTTTTGTGCCGGAGATCAACTCTTGATCAAGGGCTTTTTCCCCGTATAAATCCTTGTGTTGTTTGTGCAAATCTACATTGAAGTGATCCTCATCGCTATTACATAATCAGCATCATACCCCCATAACATAGAGTTTGGTTGCAATATCCTCAACAGATTTTTTGACCAAAACAATCACTAGGGATGATTGCGGAATCTTCTCCGATCTCCATAGCTACATGATCCTCGATAGCAGGGGTCAGGATATGGATAATAGGGATCCTTATGTCCTCCGGGATCTTCAAGGATGATCCTAGATTGGCTAATGCATCAGCCTCTGCATTCTCTTCCCTTGGTACCTGTGTCAAACTAAAGGAAACAAAAGAGAGTGCCAATTCTTTGACTATCTCTAAATATTTGATTAGCTTTTCACCTTTAACAGCATAGGATCCATTAAAGTGATTAGTGATCAATAAAGAATCTACATGTACCTCAAGATACCTGATCCTCATATGCTTGGCAATTTGCAAACCAGCTATCAAGGCTTCATATTCAGCCTCATTGTTGGTAGTTTGAAAGTCACAAGCTATAGAATGGGGTATTATGTCCCCCTGTGGAGATTTTAGTAGTATTCCAAGTCCTGTTCCTTTCACATTAGAGGCTCCATCAGTGAAGAGTATCCAAGGATCCTTAGTTTCTTCAAGCTGTTGGACTTCTAACTCAGCTTCCTTTTGCAAGTCACTACTAAAATCTGCCACAAAGTCAGCTAAGGCTTGGGATTTGATGGCAGTCCTTGGTTCATATCTTATATCATATGCACTCAGCTTCACTGCCCACTTAGCCATCCTTCCTGACATTTCAGGTTTCCTGAGAACATTCTTAATTGGAAAATTAGTCTTAACAATAATGGCATGAGTCTCAAAATAATGTCTTAATTTAGTAGATGCCATTACTAATGCAAGGATAAGTTTCTCTAAGTGTGAATACCTGGATTCAGCATCAAGTAAACTCTTACTTACATAATAAACAGGATGTTGTGTACCTTGGTTATCCTTAACAAGGACCGCACTTACTGCTTTTGAGGATACCGCTAAGTATAAGGATAATATATCCCCTTTTTCTGGTTTCATCAGGGCCGGGGCTGAGGATAGGTAATCCTTAAGAGCTTTGAGGGCACTTTCATGCTTCTCAGTCCATTCAAATTTCTTGTTCTTCCTCAGGATGTCATAGAATTCCTTGCACTTTTCTGAGGATTTGGATATGAATCTGTTCAAGGCTGCGATCCTGCCTGTCAATCTTTGCACATCCTTAGCATTGGCAGGAGAATTGATATTCACAATAGCCTTGATTTGCTCTGGACTTGCTTCAATGCCCCTCTTTGTCACCATATAGCCTAGGAATTTCCCTGCTTTAACACCAAAATGACACTTGGAAGGATTTAGTTTCATATTAAATTTATCAAGGATATTGAATGCTTCCTCCAAGTCTTTAAAGTGATCCTCAGCTTTCTTGGACTTAACCACCATGTCATCAATATAGACTTCCATAATGTGTCCAATTTGTTCTTTGAACATCATATTGACTAGCCTTTGATAAGTAGCACCTGCATTCCTTAGTCCAAATGGCATAGCAATATAACAATATATACCAGTTGGGGTCATAAAGGCTGTATCCTCTTGATCAGATGGTTCCATCTGAATTTGTTGAAATCTAGATGAAGCATCCATAAAAGTCAACAACTCATGACCCGCGGTAGCATCCACCATGGAGTCAATGTGGGGTAATGGGAAAGGATCCTTGGGACATGCCTTGTTTAAATCAGTAAAATCGACACATACCCTCCACTTTCCATTTTTCTTTTGAACAACAACCACATTGGCTAACCATCTTGGATACTTAACCTCTCTTATCATACGTGCCCGAAGTAGTTTATCTACCTCTTCCTGGATAATGGAATTCCTCTCGGGTGCAAACTTCCTCCTCTTTGGATGAATTGGCTTGAATGACCTGTCAATGCCAAGTTTATGAGTAATTATATCTTTAGATATACCTGTCATATCCTCATGTTTCCAGGCAAAGGTAGTTTTCCTTCTTTTAAGGAAGGATATTAGCTCATGTTCAATATCGCTAAGGATCCCTGATCCTATGAAGATCTTGGATTCAGGATCATCAGGATCCATGAGGATTTCTTTCAAATCCTGTTCTCTTGCCTCCAAGACATCTCTTGAAGGATACTTTAATTGCTATTGCTCCCTTGGTCTTGAGGCTGGCTTCATTGATGATGTATAACAATTCTTAGCCTCTTGTTGATCACTCTCAATTTTCACCACTCCCCATGGACTTGGAAGCTTTACACACTGATGATAGGTGGATGGGACTGCCTTCATATCATGTATCCATGGCCTGCCAAGGATAACATTACAACAAGATAAGCAATCTATAATACAAAATTTCTGATAAGAATGGAGTCCTTCAATATAAATAGGGAGTTTGATGTCCCCCAATGTGTTTTTGGTTTCCCCACTAAATCCCACAAGGATTGAGGATCTTGGGACAATATCAGACTCCGGGATATTCATTTTCTTGAGGACATCAAGCTGAATGATGTTCGCAGAGCTTCCTCCATCGATTAGGATCCTGCGAACAAAGTGGTTAGAAATAAACAATGTAATTACAAGACCATCATGATGAGGATCCTGGACATCAACACGATCATCCTCATCAAAAGTTATGATCTTATCCTTGGTGACGGTGGAGGTCCGGATGGGTCTGTCCCCATTATCCATCTTGGTTTCCTTAGCATGTCTCTTGGCTGCTGAAAAGGAAGTACCATAAATGTCTGATCCACCGGATATGAAGTTTATAACTTGTGCATCTGCTGGAGGAGTAGGAGCCCTTTCCGGGATCCTTTCAGGATCCTGAATCCTTGACTTCTTCCGTCCCAAAAGTTCCTTCAAATGCCCCTTGCTCAACAAGTAACCAATTTCCTTTCTTAGTGCAATACACTCTTCAGTGAGATGCCCGAAATCCTCATGATATGCACACCATTTGGACTTATCCTTTGTAGCAGCTGGTTTATCACTTTTTTTCGGCCACCTAGCTTTCTCACCTAGATTCTGCATTGCAAGGATTATTTCATTGTTATCAACAGAAAAACAGTATTCAGAAATAGGAGGATAATCCTCATCATCCTCTTCTTGTTCCACTGCATGCACGTTCTGGTTATCAGATCTGTTATAGGACTTTGATTTGTTGTTCCTGAACTAGGATCCTTGTTTCTCCTGTTTTGAGGATCCTGTCAATCTATCCTGGATCCTTTTGTCATCCTCTAGGCGGATGAACCTAAGGGCCCTGGTTCTTACTTCATCAAGATTCCTGCAAGGTGTCATAACAAGATCATCATAGAATAATGAATCCCTAAGCAATCCTATTTTAAACGCTTCTACAGCCGTGGCAATATCCAAATTAGGAATATCTAAGGATTCTTTACTAAACTTAGTGATGTAATCTCTAAGTGATTCATTTTGACCTTGTGTTACCCTATATAGATCACTAGTTAATCGTTCAAATTTTCTACTACAAGAGAATTGACTATTAAACAAATTAACTAGATTAGCAAATGAAGTAATAGAGTAAGGGGGAAGACTTAGCAGCCATTTAAGAGCAGATCCTGTGAGTGTGGATCCAAATCCCTTGCATAGACATGCTTCTTTTAACCTCTCAGGAATTGGATTGATCTCCATCCTCTCCCTGTATTGAGCAACAATGCTCCTCTGGATCCGTTGAACCATCGTAGAGCTTCATGGATGGTATCTGGAATCTTTTGGGTATCTCAGCATCACATAAGGGTGGTGCAAAACGAGATATCATATGGCTACCATCTGCAATCTCAGGAATGGGTTTAACCACTCCTGGTACACTGGATATCATATCCTTAAGCTTCTGTAGTTCCCTAGCCATAGCTTGATTGATTCCTGTATCCTGCATGGAGCCATGGTTAGTGTTATAAGAATTATTAAAAGTATTACCTCCCAGAGGATTCATGTTTGGAATTCCAGATGTGAATCCATATTGATGGGATTCCGGTATGATCGAAGGACCAGATGAAGCAATGGTCTGCATTGGTATGAAGTCTCCTTGATGAACATCCGAACTTGGTGGCTGCATACTCCTTGAGGATCCTCAATCCTGAACGATGTTGGATCCTTGAACCTGAAAGGATCCTGGAACCAGAGAGGATCCTTGGACCTGGGAGGATCCTTGAGGCTGGGAGGATCCTTGAGGCTGAGAGGATCCTTGAGGCTGAGAGGAGGATCCTTGAACCATGGAGGATCCTTGAATCGAGTGCATTCCCAAATATCCTCCTGAGCTGACGAAGGATACCTGATGCTGGACAGAGGCTCCGGAAGGTTGAAGGTAAGATCCTGGAGCCTGAGTCATTGTTGTTGTTCCATAACGTCTTCCTGGTAATTCACCCAAGTATTGAACGCCCGGAGCTGCTGATTGCTGGGAAGTTATGACTGGAGTGTTGAAGTTCAGCGACCTGGGCATCAATGGGGAATGATCCTCCACCGATTTCTTCTGTTTCTTGATATCACCTATCTCCCTGAGGATCATTTCGTTGGTTTTATCCTGCTCTTGCATACGATCCCTCATCTACAAAATCAGATTAAAAAGATCATTAGTAGTAGGATTAGTGGAAACAAAAGAAGTTGGTGGTTTTTGGAAAATGGGGGTTTGTCTCTTCGCAGCGTTATCAGCATTCTTCTGGGATCCAGAAGGTGGCGTAGGCAAAGGAGGAACGCCTTGTGAAGAACTGAATGATGGCATTAAACTTGAAGTGTTCTTCACTGAGGAAGCCATCTGCTTGGTTGTAGCGAACCGAAATGACCACGAAAATACGAATCTTCTTAGGAATGAAGCACCAATTGCCCCACGGTGGGCGCCAAACTGTTTTGGTCAAAAATCAAGCAATGATAATGCAACCAAACTTTCTGTTGTGAGGTATGATGCTTGAATCTATGAACAACACTAAGGATCACTCAGAAATGAAATGAATAAGTGACACAAAGATTTATACGAGGAAAAAGCCCTTGATCAATGAATGATCTCCGGCATAAAAAACCTCGGGTGATGGAAACTACCGATCACCAACTCAGATTAAACAAGAAATGTATTACAACTTCGGATGATAGCGAGCTAATTACAAGGATCACTATAGTGTAATGTGCAAAAAAGAGTGTAATCGCCAAGTAAATTGTCAAGAGCTGGTGAGAGTAGTTGCGAGTGTGTGTGTTAAGGTAAAAATAGCCAAGTGTTTTCTATTTAGCTCGCTATCCCTTTTAAAAATGGAAAATATCTAAGCTAACAAACATTCCGCATTTGGTGCAAGTCCTCCACGACCTCCATAACGTCCATTTCAGCCATGCACGTGCGGAATAAATATGGAATATGCTCCAGGAATATCGCCAAGACCAAGTCCAAGCTTGTACTCCTGCAAAACAACATCATATTCAAAGTAGACAATCGTTAGTATAAGGATCCTTACGATGATCCATGATCCTGATCCTGCAATACTTCTGAGGATCACTAATTCAAACAGAAGTGAGGATCACTAAGCCCAACAGTAATTGAGGATCACTGGTCATTGGAAAATCCTCCCCTAACAGTGGGGGCTACCCCATGTTATAAACCACTAGACCCGTTACCATATCGACTACTGACTGGAGTCATGTTTAAGTGCCCTGCGTCAATGTCTATCATCATTGACTAAGTGCCCAAGTACATTAGTCCACTCCCGTCTGTTGGTGCATACGTCTGTCGACTTCATCTTCGTTCGAGTCTTGTACTAGAAATGATAGATTAGGACACATTGTACGAGAAAATAGGTTTTTAGGTGAAACTGGTGATTTCGCCCGAAATGAGAAAGGTCATTTCGCACGAAATGAACATTGTTCATTTCGCACGAAATGACTCATGCCCATTTCGTACAAAATCAAGTGCCTATATATACCTGTGATGTCATTTCGTTTGTATGCTTCTTGTTTCCGACGCCGAAGTGCTGTCGAAGTGTCTCTAGCCTGTAAACTGTTAACAGATCAATAAACAAGACAGATTAATGATGTTCTAGTGTAATACAAGCTGAACGAAGACTGAATCAATGAATTCCGCCTCTGATTATGTCTAAGAACTCTTCTGAACGACTCGTTAAGGTCGTACGACGATCCTACAAGTGGTATCAGAGCTCAGGAGGAAGAGTTCTTACCAATTCAGCTCGATTGCACCGATAATTCTGACTTCTACACTTTCTTTTCAAAATTAAACAAGTTTTCACGGTTAAAATGGGCTAATCTTCACACATTATAAGCGAAACATTGTTTTAACAAAGCCTTGAAAGAATTGGACCAAAATTCGAACTAAAACCTGATCAAATTGACAAAAATATGGCCGACATGATGACATCAGCAACATTTCGCATGGAATAGATCCTTCATTTCGCACGAAATCACCTTTGTGATTCATTTTGCAGGAAATAGTTCGTTCATTTCGTACGAAATCAGTATTTCGTCTGAAATTTTGGCTGATTTCGCACGAAACCAGTATTTCGTGTGAAGCTATTTCGTACGAAATCACTATTTCGTACCAAAGAGACTCATTTCGTGTGAAAATCAGTCCATTTCGAGCGAAACCATCATTTCGTTTGAATTTAAATTGATTTCGTACGAAATCATAGTGTCACTTGGTCATTTCGCAAGAAATCATTCATTTCGTGTGAAATTTCTTATTTTGTGTGAATCATTTCGTTTGAAGTCATTTTGCAGGTCATTTCGCACCAGTTGTTCATTTCGCTTGAGGGATTTCATTTGAAAGTGTTGATTTCGCTTGAAAGTGTGAATTTGTGAAAACTATTAAATCGAAACATGGAGTCTGAAGAGGAAATTGCGTATTATTACTACGAATCCCAACAGGAATTTCCGATAAAGATCGAAGAAGAATCAATTTCAGAAGAATTAGTTTCAAAATAACTAGTTTCAATAAAAAAGGACTCAGAAGTTGTTTTAGAGAAAGCTGAAAAGGCTTTAGAAGTTGATTCAGAAAATATTGAAAAGGTTTCAGAAGTTGTTTCAGAAAAGCTCCAGTTTTCGATCACCGATCAAGACTGAAGAGTTGACATGCTGAAGACACGTACCGAAGACTTCGTCAACATCCGAGGGGGAGTCTATTGGTGCATACGTCTGTCGACTTCGTCTTCATTCGAGTCTTGTACTAGAAATGATAGATCAGGACACGTTGTACGAGAAAATAGGTTTTTAGGTGAAACTGGTGATTTCGCACGAAATGAGAAAGGTCATTTCGCACGAAATGAACATTGTTCATTTCGCACGAAATGACTCATGCCCATTTCGTACGAAATCAAGTGCCTATATATACCTGTAATGTCATTTCGTTTGTATGCTTCTTGTTTCCGACGCCGAGGTGCTGTCGAAGTGTCTCTAGCCTGTAAACTGTTAACAGATCAATAGACAAGACAGATTAATGATGTTCTAGTGTAATACAAGCTGAACGAAGACTGAATCAATGAATTCCGCCTCTGATTCTGTCTAAGAACTCTTCTGAACGACTCGTTAAGGTCGTACGACGATCCTACACCATCCTCTGCAGCACGGTGTGAGGCTTGTCAGATCTAATAGCGCTATTTAACTAATGACTCGTTCGCCAATGGCCCGACGATTAAGTCGATATAAAAATGAGGGACTTCATGATAGAGTTTTGTATAGTAAGTTTTATGTTGTCATCCATCCTATGGAGGATGGAGGTATGTATTCTAACCAAGTAGAATGCGCAGGATTTTAATGTTGTCATCCTTCCCATGAAGGATGGAGGTACGTACCCTACCCAGGGAGAATACGCAGGATTTTAGTACCATTCCTTAACCCATTCCCAAACCACCGGGAATCCCATGCCTTGTAGAAAGTGTGACCTCACCTTAGATTAGCTCGGCAGATTAAGTTATGGAAAGAAATACGTGAGGTGGAACCGGTTAATCACGTCCTAACATGCTTACCGTTTAAGGGTTAGTGGGTGTGCTTACGCGGAAACACGAATCCTACACGTATCTAGCACATAGTACATTTTATCATACAATACCAATATCATGCATGCATTTATCACGAGATAGCTTAGCGACAACACAAGTGTCACGAAAGACTTAAAACACTCTTCAATAAAAATTCAGCCATATAGTGCATTTTCGGACAGTTTTCGGAGTGTTATCCGGAATAGTTCGTGTACAGCAAAGTTCCCAAAATTTTACAAAATATTCTAAACGGTCCACATCACATTATGTAAAAATCTTGGGTCTCAATTCATTACCAATTGTTTTATAAAAATTATTTACCGGGATGCAGTCAGATTCGTCACTTTCTGACTAAAGTCCACAGAAAAATTCATTTAAAATTCCTCGTAAGTCCGATTAATGAAATTCCAGTTGCAGAATTATGGAGACACCCGTGGCCATCTACTATACGAATTTAATGACCTAACTCTATACATATTTCAAGTTATGACTAAAAACATATCATACATTTTCTGCAGAAAAAACGCAGCTTTTGCTGCTGTACTAAACGGACCTTTAAAAATAGCAAACGACCTCAAAAAATATGATTCCAGTGCCATTTGAATTGTTTTTCTAAATTGAACGTTATAGAGTCAAGAAAATCCAATTCTCGTTAAGTTATGACCTGGTTACAGCCAACCGAAATTGGCTGTAACTTCCTGGATAGAAGTTGTTTTCACATATACTTTAATAAAACGAGTATCCTGGTTTCTCTATCTCATTTTACCATTATATTAACATCTTTACAATATCCATTGCAGGTATTAGGTTTTTTATATTAGGTTTATCATGCCAAAGTATAAATACCATCAAGAATATAAACCCTATCCCATATATATCCATCCATACATACATCATCAACAATACCAAGTACCACCCTTGATTCCCATGAAACCCAACTATCAGTTAATCTCATAAACCAAGAAATCATGCTATAAATATCCAAAACACAGCCAAGTTACAAGCAGTTATGACTGAATACGTATATGAATCCAAAGAACTAATAATAAAAGCATAAGACGTGGATACCTAGTGAAGTCCAGAGTTCGATCTAGCGTAGAACCGGCAACTTGGAGTCTTGGACGCTCCTTTTTCTTGCCAACAAAAATCGAGAGGGAGAGATGGAGAGCAAAAAAAAATCGCAGGTTAGAAGGGTGGGTGGTTTAGGGTTTGTTGGTGCACTAAATGTCTGTTGATTACATCATTATCAAGTCTTGTGTCTAGGATTGTTTGAATGATTACACATTAGGGTTTAAATTAGGGTTTTTATGTTGTAAAGATGAGATTTCGCTTGAAAGGGTATTGTTATGCTTGAAGTGAAATCAACATCACATGATTTCGCTTCAGACTTCCTCAAGCGAAATCTTATGCTCTATATATAGGTGTGTGGTCATTTGAAGCGATATCAGAGATGTCATTGTATGTGTGACGAAGTGCTGACGGATTTGTATCAGAAAACCTTGTACAAGCACTCAAATTAATCAGAAAAGAAAGATTAAAAGGATTAAAGCTGTTATGAATTTGTTTACTTTGATTCCGCCTTCGTATGCAAAGATGAACTACTTTTACTGACGGTTTAAGGTCGTACAACGGTCCAACAAGTGGTATCAGAGCTCAGGACGAGGAGTTCATACCATAGCAGCGGATTATCTTCTTTTTACATTTTTCAGATCTGAACAAGTTCCAACGGTCGAAATGGTCTAATTTTCGAGTATAACGTGTAAAACGTAGTTTTAACAAAGCCTACAAAGTTTTGGACTTAAATTCAGATTAAAACTCATTAAAAATGACCTAAAACTAGGTTTCGCTTGAAAGTGTTCGAAGATAACAGGTTGATTTCGCTTCAGATCTGACTATTTGAACTGGTTCGCTTGAAACTCTGAAGCGAAACAGATACTTCCTAAAGCGAAATAGTGGTTTTCGCTTGAGACTTGTTGAAGCGAAACTGTTGAAGCGAAATTGTTTTGTCAGATTTCGCTTAAAGACATCCTGAAGCGAAATAGAGGATTTCGCTTGAAACTAATTGGTTTGAAACTTGTTCTTTTGAAGCGAAATAAAGGATTTCGCTTGAATCAGTTTTGCTAACTGATTTCGCTTGAACAGTTTATTAAACTGTTTTCGCTTGAATTTGTTGATTTCTCAAAAAACCTAAAAAATTTTCTAAGTGTTTGACTGATTTTTCTTTTCAGGTACGTTCATGATGGATGATATTTTCTTGAACCCGTTTGGTGATATGTACGCATTCGCAGGAAACTCGGGAGATGATACTTCTACAAACAACAACAATACGAATGAGAACGAGAATACACCGAAAGAAAGAAAGAAGGAAGCTTGGGAGTCCGAAAGCGCATTTGGAACATTTAACAAACCTCCTAAGCTGATGGCTATAGAAGATTATAGCAGGTGGGCAACAAAGTTCGAAGATTGGTTGATGGCATTTGCTTTTCCTTGCTGGAAAAGTATGAAAAATGGTTTTGCCCAAGGAAAGAAAAATGGTGAAGCATTAAGATCAGTTGAAGAGATTGATAATTTTGTGGCTGAGCAAAAATGTGTGGCACTATTGTTTCAATCGGTGCGTGAAGACATCATTTCGTTGATAGATTACTCCAATTCTAAAGACTTATGGGAAAAACTCGAAAAGAAGTGTCTTGGAAGCAAAGAGATTATAAAAAATAAAAAGAAACTTCTTAGGAAAGAGTTTGATATGTTTAGTTGTATGAAAAATGAATCGGTGTGTAAAATGATTGAAAGGTTCGGTCATCTGAAGCTGGAATTAGCAAGACATGATATCAGATATTCAGATGATGAGCAAGTAGACAAGTTGTTCGATTCATTGCCAGACGAGATGGAGTGGAGATATTATGCTCTCATGCTTAAAAACACTATTCCTTCTGAATTGTTGACTCCAGATGTGTTGATTGAAAGATTGGAAAGTCATGAGCTAGAGCTGAAGAAAACGTTTAAAGTCAATAATTCATCTTATCAGCAGAATCTGGATTTATACTATCCAAAGAGTATGATGCAGAAAGCTACTTCTCCAAAGACTGCATTTTCTGCTGAGAACGTTTCTTCAGCAAACAAAGAAAGTCAAAGCAACTCAAGCAGTGGAAGTCATAGTGGTTATCACAGTGGATCTACATCTTCTGCAAATCATTCTGATGCAAAGTTTTCTTGCAATATCGCGATAGATTTGAAGAATGCACAGAATTTTGATGCGGAGTCGGCCAAGCAACAAATGGTCTTTCTGGCATCTGTTTTGGAATCCTACGAAGGATTGGTGGCTGGAAAAATCGGGAATACAAATCTGACGAAAGAAGACTACGATCAGATAGACCCTGAAGAAATGGAGCTGATAGACATTCGTTGGGCAATGGCAAGTGCAGTTCGACGTGCACAAAGATTCATGGAGATTACAGGGAGAAAAACGATTGGTGGTCCGTCTACAAAACTGGGGTTCGATAAGTCAAAAGTAACATGTTTCAAATGTAAGCAGAAGGGTCACTTCAAACGAGAATGCCGAAACGCTTATGCTGATGAGTCAGAGAACCCTTTCAGAGATGATTATTACAAAAAGGCAATCTACCATCAGAATAAATCTGAGCCGCCTAGATTGAAGCAAGTTGAAGACAACAGAGACAAATCAAGGGCTCTTGCTGTGATTTATGATGATGAGGGGTATGATTGGAGTAAGGAAGTTCTACCGGAAGAAGATGCGGTGGGTTACGCATTCATGGCAAGCAATGATGAACCTAAGCCATGGAAAGATGATCGTACTGAAGAACAGAAATATCACTATCGGAAGATGACTGCTGAAACCAAGATTATCAGACTTTCTGGTATCTTTCTGGAAGCTAGAAGAGCAAACAGATGGGATCCAGATAGAGAGTGCTATCTTGATAGATATGGCAACATTGCGATTGATGACAAAACGTTAGATATCGAAGCTATTATCAAGGAGTACAAAGAAGAAGATGAATATTGGCAACACAAATGGTGGGGAACTCCAACTTCGAAAATGATAGAAGAAGAGAAAGAGAAAGAGAGAAAAGAGAAAGAGGAAAAAGAGAAGAAAGAAAAGCAAGTTGATACAGGCATAATTGATACTACGCAAGAGTTGACAGCTGAGAACCTAGGAGTGATGGCTGACAAAGTGCTAGCTGCAAAAGCACTTGAGGTGGATTCTAATTCGATTACTGAGTCAAAGGGGTCGGTCAGTCAAAATGCGTCAGGTAACAAAAATGCGTCAGGTAACAAAAATGAGTCAGGTAAAAAGATTGATGGAAATGCTGACTGCAAAAATTGCACCAAACAATGCAATTTTTGTAGCACTGTCACGTATCTTAACAATGAGAAAATCAAGAATCTGACAACAAAGGTTAGAAATGTTGAAAATCAGATTCTCGATCGTGACAAAACTGTAAGAGCTTCAACTGAACGGATTAAAGAATTAACGGCTCAAATTGAAAATGATAAAACTGAACGTGAGAAAATTAAATCTGAAAATGAAAAGTTAATTCTTGAAAACCGTCAAATTTCTGAAAAGTTTGAGAAATTGAAAAGCATTGTTAAAGATAGTGATGATCGTAATGGCAAAACATTTAAAGAAAATGAACATCTAAGAGCTGTTTTGAGGATAAAAGAAGAATCGATTAATGAACAACTGGATCAAATTGCTAAATTGAAACTTAAAGTTCAAGAAGCTGAAATTGAGAATGAACGAATCCAGTTGAAGCTTAACAGCTATAAATCAGCAAGCTTTGTTTTGCAGCATATTGTTCCTAAACCTATAGGGAAAAACAAAGATGGCGAGGATGTGTTTTCTGACGGAACGGGTATAGGTTTTCACAAAGTTCCACCGCCAATTTTAGACAACTATACGAAAAAGCAATCTAGTTTGTTGGAAATTGAGGAAGAAAGTGAAGTTAAACTTCCTGAAAACATTGATGTCATGTTCACATCTTCCAATGACGAGGGTGTCCAAAGTGATGTGGTGAAAAGTGTGGTAGACAAAGTGCTTAAACCGGATTGTGACACTTCTGAGGAGGATGGGTGTTTCTTTGATAAATACATTCAGAAACCAAAGTCCAAAAACAACTTAAGTGATGAACCGGGTCTTGTGATGTACAAGATGGCTGGATCTGATAAGTTGTATTCGGATTCTGAGTTTCCCATTGAGAATGTTAATGTGAAAAAGTTGACAAATGTTTTCAAGTTAGTTGAAGTTGAGTTGTCAGAAGTGAACAGTTTGAAACAAACAAAAAGGCAAATGAATTTTGAGAAAGATAAAGCTTATTACAAAAAGCCTATTGTTCCACCACGTTTTTATAATAACAATAGAAACAATTGGTCGGGTGGTTATCAGGGTGGTAAGAGTTATCAGCAAAGAAGGTTTCAAAACAAAAGGTTTGCTGAAAAGAAGGTGTTTGTAAATGGTTCAAGTTCACTTTCTGATGAGGAAAATGAAATTTTTTCAAAATCAAATGAAGAGTTTTTTGAGAAAAGAGCTTCACATTATCAGTCTGAAGGCACAAGTCGAGTTGTTGATACTCGTACATGTTTTAGATGTAATCAAGTTGGTCATATTGCACGAATGTGTACCAATGTGAAACCTAAGACTGAAAATGTGAAGTATCAACAGAAGAAAGTTGATGTGAAGTGTAAAGCACAAATTGTTGTTGAGAAAAAGAATGTGAAAAATGACAACATCAAATTGAAAAATGAACCCGTAAAGAAAGTGGTAACTAAAAATGACAAATTTTACAAGAGGGTTGCATTATCTCAACAAGTTTGGAAACCAAAAACTGAAATGAAAATTTCAACTTCTGAAGTGAAAAAGGCTGAAGAATCAATTTCGGTTGATTATAATGCAAGTTTTCCACCTTTGAAGTCTAAAAATTTCAAAATTCAAGTTGCTAGAGTCAAGGTTACACCTAAGGCTGATGAGGCCTGGGTGGACACCATGTTCGAATAAGCAGTTTGAATTGCCGGAGCTTCCTGGATCGCGAAGCATGAATCGGCATCTTTCTTGAAGTTGTTTAAGTCGTAGTTTGTTTTGTGCAGGATCTTCCACAATTGGTATCCAGATGGATTATGGATAGTGGTGCATCTCGACATATGACAGGAAAAACTGCATTGCTGTATGATGTGAGAAACATTAATGGTGGTTATGTGGGATTTGCTGGTCATGAAGGTGGTCGAATTGTTGGTGAAGGAACGTTATCCAATGGGATTGTGACGTTTGAGAGAGTTAACTACATCACTGAGCTGGAGAACAATCTGCTTAGTATCTCGCAGATTTGTGACAATCAGTATACTACTCACTTCACTGATAAAGAATGTTTGATCTTGAAACCTGGTTTTGTTATCCCTGAAGAATGGATTATCATGAGGGCACCTAGAGTGAACGATTTATATGTGTTAGATATGTCTGTAGCAACTACAATTACTGGTCAAGCACATTGTTTCGTGTCTAGAGCAACTGAGAAAGAATCAAGATTGTGGCACAGAAAGATGGGGCATATACATCTTAGAAAAATGAATCATTTGGTGCACAATGATTTGGTATTGGGTGTTAATATCAAAGGTTTTCATCTGGAAGGGGAGTGCATTAGCTGTGTCAAAGGCAAGCAGAAGAAAAAGTCACACCCTACAAAGCAAGTCAATTCAGTTTCGAGACCTCTGGAGAGACTTCACATGGATTTATTTGGTCCGGTGAATGTCAAAAGTATTACAGGAGATTATTATTGTTTGGTCGTTACTGATGATTATTCCAGATTTTCATGGGTATCTTTCTTGAAGACGAAAGATGAAACATTTGACAGTTTGATGGGTCTGTTCAGAAAGATTGAGAATTTGTACCAAAGGTGTATCAAGAGAATTCGAAGTGATAACGGTACTGAATTCAAGAACAGCAAGATGGAAGAATTTTGTGATGAAAGAGGTATTTTGCATGAGTTTAGTGCTCCGTACACTCCGCAGCAGAATGGAGTCGCAGAACGCAAAAACCGGACACTAATTGAGACGGCTAGAACTATGCTCGCAGATTCAAAGTTACCGATAAATTTTTGGGCTGAAGCTGTTTCTGCCGCATGCTATACGCTCAACAGGGTTCTTACTGTCAAGAAGTTCAACAAAACATGCTTTGAGCTTATCAATAATCGCAAACCGAATTTGAAGTATCTAGAACCGTTCGGGTCACCTTGTACGGTTATAGAACCTTTTGGAAAGTTTGGTCCGAAGTGCATTGAGGGAATATTTGTTGGTTATTCAAATCCATTGCGACGTGTCTTCGTTCCAAGTGAAAAGCGGATTATTGAAGTTGCAAATGTTGAATGTCAAGGTTATACTATGCCGCCGCAGAATCCTGGTGATTCATGGCGTTATCATTATGACAAACTTTGGGATTCGTTTGACATGAGAGAAGAATCAGAGGATGATGAAGATTTCTTTGATGAGTTGGATATTTTGCGTGAATATGAGTCGCAGTTAAGATTCCCAGCTGAGTATTCAAGAAGACCACGGGAAACTTCAAACGATGATGAAGCAGGTCCAAGTAATGCTGGTGAACATGATGATGTCCAACAAAATGAAGTTGCTCAGGATAATCAGTCGGTTCAGAATGATAATCTAGAAGCTGAAAACATGCCAGTATTTGATCATGGTGATTCCGATTCAAATTCTGAGGGGGAGCAAATTCAGATTTCAAGTCAAACAAACCAAGTTGGTGAACAAGATGCAGAGCAGAATGTTACTAATCTGGAGGGAAATGTAGAGGTTCCGAGTGAAGTGATGCCGCGAACTTTTTCATATCATCCAGAGGAGTTGATCATAGGAGAATTACAAGCTGGAGTTCGCACTCGAAATCAGATTGATAAAGGGCTTACATGTTTTTATACGAAAGTTGCTTCTTTGCAAACTGAATTCTCATTAAGTTGTTTTATATCGCAGGTTGAGCCAAGAACTTACAAAGAGGCGCTTACTAAAGACTCTTGGGTCAATGCTATGCAGGAGGAACTTAGTCAATTCGAAAAATTAGGAGTGTGGAAGTTAGTTGATTTGCCGGATGGTCATAGGAAAATTAACACTAAGTGGGTGTTTAAGTGTAAGAGGGACGATAGAGGAGTTGTCGTAAGAAACAAAGCTCGACTCGTTGTTCAGGGATTTAGTCAACAGGAGGGAATTGATTTTACCGAAGTCTGTGCTCCTGTAGCACGACTAGAAGCTATCAGAATTTTCCTAGCATTTGCGTCTTGGAAGAACTTTAAAGTTTATCAGTTGGATGTTAAATCGGCGTTTCTTTATGGGAAGGTTAAAGAGGAGGTTTATGTCGGTCAGCCACCGGGCTTTACCGATCCAATCCACAAAAACAAGGTCTACTTATTGGACAAAGCGCTGTATGGTTTACACCAGGCCCCGAGAGCCTGGTACGAGACTTTGTCTCAACACCTACTAGCCAACAAGTTCATTCGTGGAAAAGTGGATGCCACTCTCTTCACTAAAGTCGTTGATGATCATCTTCTGATAGTTCAGATTTATGTGGACGATATAATCTTTGGGTCAACAAATGAAAATCTATGCAAAGATTTTGAATCAGTGATGAAGCAGAAGTTTGAAATGTCATCAATGGGGGAGATGAAATTCTTTCTGGGATTACAAGTTGAACAACTTCCTGAGGGAATTTTCATTCATCAGTCAAAGTACGTTCATGATATTCTAGAGAAATTTGGAATGTCAAGTTCTACTCTAGCTGCTACCCCACTTGCAACAAATCATGGGATTCATCCAGATCTCACCGGAGACAGGACTGATGAAACTTTTTATCGATCCATGATAGGTTCTTTAATGTACCTAACTGCTTCACGTCCTGATATTATGTACCCAACGTGCCTCGCAGCAAGATTTCAGTCTAACCCGAGAGCATCGCACATGATCATTGTGAAGAGGATATTACGCTACCTGAAAGGAACTTCTTCATTGGGGTTGTGGTATCCTAGAAAAGGCGATTTTACGCTCGAAGGGTATTCCGATTCGGATTTCGGATGCTGCAAAGTTAATTCAAAATCAACAACTGCAGGATGCCAGTTCTTTGGTCCTAGATTGGTTACCTGGCAGTGTAAGAAACAAACGTCTGTGGCGTTATCTACTTCTGAAGCGGAGTACGTATCTGCTAGCAGTTGCTGCTCTCAGATCTTGTGGATACAGCAACAGATGCGCGACTACGGTTTGCAGTTTCTTAACACACCTCTTTTTGTTGATAATGAGGCCGCGATAAATATAACTAAAAATCCAGTACATCACGCTAAAACTAAACACATAGAAATTCGTCATCACTTTATTCGTGATTGCTTTGAGAAAAAGTTGATACGAATTGAGAAAATCCACACTGACGAACAGAAAGCTGATTTACATACCAAAGCTTTTGATAAAAATCGGTTTACATATTTGTTAAAACTGAATGGTATGAAGCTTCTGTCGGTGTCGGGTGGCATAATTGGCGTTGATGAGAGTACTGTTGCGGATGAAGACGAGAAACAATCTGCAATGGTTTGTCGAATTTTTACTTGTTTTGGTATTTAGGGGGAGTAGATTGTTTGTACATAGTTTATTTTCAGAAAATACAAAAACAGTAAAAAATGCAAAAATACAAAAACATGATAAAATGAAAAAGAGCTTGTGTATATAGGGAAAATGATAGTACATCAGCTAGATGATCACAGTATGCTAAAGATTTGGAAAGTATAAAAAGAGTTAAACAATCTTACTGATGATGTGTCGATAGGTTTTCGTACATTTAGTAGATTTATTTGGGATATAAACCTAAATTCAAACTTGTGAATTCGTGGGGAACACTACTTGGATATATAGGTAACCCCTGAAATCTCGTTTGAAAGGTCTCGTAATCTGATATACTAGGTCTTTATACTCTATGATGTCTGGGGTATTATTCCGGGACTTCTGCTGAACGGTAGTTCTGACCTAGTCCCTGGCTAATACTTGCTTAAATGCTTGAAACACAGCATTAAACCCTCAGCATGCTGAAACAATAAAATTGATATATGCTGCTGTTGTAAGCAAAAAGATCCTCTAAAGGGGACACACCGAAAAGTCGAAGCTGATATCTCTCTGCGTATACGGAAGTATCGATCTGAGATCCCTCGGCCCTCGCATACCTAAATTATATACAGATATCATTGTAGTATTCTCACCTGTAAGACTGATTATTGGGATTCTGGATACGGGAGTATATTCAAGAGGTGGGACACATGAATGATCTGAGTTCTTAATTCATCTAAATCGTATCCTGAATAAGTTGAACTTTATATGAGAATTTAAGATGGATCAGTATATCGACAATCGAGGTAAATTGTTTAAATCTAAATATGAAATGTAGCTTAACGGTACTTGTGATTTGTCTGAAAAGCTGATATGATTCCCTGACACGCTCACAAAAATATGTTTGTAAATAGTTTATTTTGTTTACTTTCTGCAATTTAAGTTTTCTGTATTTCATTTTTTAGTTTAGAATATTTTGTTAAAATCCAAAAAGATTTTATTTCTGCTTTATTTTAGACAAACCAAAGTGGAAAGTTGATTGTTGGATTCTAAGATGTTTGAAGCAGATGCAGGAAATTCTGGACTGAAGAATGAGGAGAGCTTACTTTGAAAAAGTTTGATTTGTTTGTAAAGTCAAAAACAAGTTCATTAAATTGATACTTGTTATTTTCAGAAAATGTTTGAAAATGTTGTTTTAAAATCAGTATTGATTCGTCAAAAGATCAACCAAGGTCATTAATTTGGACTTGGTAGATTAATTGAGTAATCAGGGTCATTAACTTGGACCTGAATACTTGAGTGGATTATTAAAGCTGATTGAGTTTGTGTTTTATTATTGAAAGGATAGAATGGTTATGTTTGTTGGTTGAGTAACAGGTTTGATCTTCATTGTTCCCAATGGAAGCTAAATGTTAAAGCTTGAACCAGAATTTCTCAGATTCTAGCATATCGAGAGGGGGAGTCTGTGAAAGGGGGAGTCTGGATCAACGGTCAAAGGGAAGATTGAAGACAAAGATTGATGAGAGTTTTTACAATGTTTGAAGATTGTTAAAGACAAAGACTTGAAGCCAAAGACTTCATCAACATCCAAGGGGGAGTCTGTTGGTGCACTAAATGTCTGTTGATTACATCATTATCAAGTCTTGTGTCTAGGATTGTTTGAATGATTACACATTAGGGTTTAAATTAGGGTTTTTATGTTGTAAAGATGAGATTTCGCTTGAAAGGGTATTGTTATGCTTGAAGCGAAATCAACATCACATGATTTCGCTTCAGACTTCCTCAAGCGAAATCTTATGCTCTATATATAGGTGTGTGGTCATTTGAAGCGATATCAGAGATGTCATTGTATGTGTGACGAAGTGCTGACGGATTTGTATCAGAAAACCTTGTACAAGCACTCAAATTAATCAGAAAAGAAAGATTAAAAGGATTAAAGCTGTTATGACTTTGTTTACTTTGATTCCGCCTTCGTATGCAAAGATGAACTACTTTTACTGACGGTTTAAGGTCGTACAACGGTCCAACAGGGTTTGATTTTGGGGAGTTATCATAGGAATCATGCAGTTTACGTATATTAATATGTATTAATAGAGGGTGGGCGGTGTGGGGTATCAAGTGGGCTGAAGACCACCAAAAAGAAAAGAAATTGAGTTAGGTTTGGGCTGTAAATGGATGGAGCAAGGGATTGACTTTTGCAAAAACTTTTGTATATGTTGTTCATATTTTAAAATTGTGATACTAGCATATTAATGCAAGCACTACTAGTTTCACCAAATATTAAAAATAAAGATATTATTATACTGATTTGTGATGGGGAACAAAAGTGGGGCTTCAACTTGTTGTTTTAAGATTGTTATTATTATTATATATATATATATATATATATATATATTTAAATAAAGCCAACTAATACAATTGCATATGATTTACACCCTGGTTCGGACCTTATGAGTTTGGAGTATGCGAGTGGGTTGGATCAACAAGTGAGACATGTGCTTTGGTTCAAATGGTTCGGGTCGGTACGCGATATGGATAAAATATAATTTGTTAAGAATATAATTAATCCATCAAATAAAATAAGTATATGATTTAATTTATAAAAGCGAAACAAACGGGTTTTTATCTCGAAGTTACGGGTTGTCACATCATCCCCAAGTTGAAAGAAATTTCGTCCCGAAATATAGTACACAGTCACTGGAGAAGCTAGTTGTGTTGTGCGTTTTTCCTGGGGTATCACATCCTCCCCCCGTGGTTTGGAATTTCGACCCGAAATTCTGAAGTAGCTTTAGTATTGGACTCACCTTTCTTAACAATTGAGGGTATATGCGTTTTATCTGGTTCTCCCGTTCCCAAGCGAACATCTGGGCCACGACGGGAGTTCCAACGAGCTCGAACAATAGGTATCTTGGTTCGTTTGGGAGTCTTGATTCCTCGGTCCATAATTTCTACCGGTTCCTCGACGAAGCGCAACTGGTCGTCGATATTGAGTTCCTTGAAAGGAACGATGATGGTCTCATCTGACAGACACTTCTTCAGATTCGACACGTGAAAGTCGTTGTGAACACCACTGAGCTCTTCGGACAGATTCAATCTGTACTTCCCCTTGCCGATTTTCCCAGTGACTTCGAAAGGTCCGACATACCGCGGATTAAGATTGCCCCATTTGCCAAAGCGAACCACACCTTTCCAAGGTGAGACTTTAAGTAGCACTCGATCCCCAACCTGGAACTCGAGCGGTCTCCTATGTTTATCAGCGTAGCTTTTCTAACGATCACGAACTGCCGTCATTCGTGGTCGGATTTGGGCAATCATTTCCGTTGCGTCGATAACAAGTTCCGGGCCAGTGATTTGGCTGTCTCCCACTTCTGCCTAGCATAGAGGTGATCGGCATTTCCGCCCGTACAAAGTCTCGAATGGAGCAACCTTGACGCTGGGGTGGTAGCTATCATTGTATGAGAACTCTACCTAAGGTAGGTGTCTTTCCCAGCAGTTTCCAAAATCGGTAACACATGCTCGAAGCATGTTTTCTAGTGTCTGGATGGTGCGTTCAGTCTGCCCATCTGTCTGAGGGTGATACGCTGTGCTCATGTCTAGACGTGAGCTGAAAGATTTGTGCATCGCCCGCCACAACTCAGATGTAAAGCGTGAGTCTCGATCAGATATAATAGAAGTTGGCACTCCGTGCCTAGAGACTACTTCATTCAGACAGATGTCTGTGAGCGTAGAAAACTTTTTAGTTTCCTTGATTTCCAGAAAGTGTGCAGGCTTAGTTAGTCGATCCACGACCACCCAGATGGTGTCGTTTCCCCGCCAAGATCTAGGCGAGTCAGTGACGAAATCCATGGAAATTTGCTCCCATTTCCATGT
The DNA here is from genome assembly GCA_030545235.1 of Helianthus tuberosus. Classification (NCBI taxonomy): domain Eukaryota; kingdom Viridiplantae; phylum Streptophyta; class Magnoliopsida; order Asterales; family Asteraceae; genus Helianthus; species Helianthus tuberosus. The sequence continues at coordinate 66,386,618 of CM060363.1, forward strand.
TGGGATCTCTGGGGGGTTGGAGTAGTCCTGATAGCTTCGGGCCACCAGTACAGAGTCTTGTGATCTTGGTACCTCTTGTCAAAACTAGGATGCACTGAGTAACCAGACTTGTGTGCATCTTCCATCACACGCTCTCGTAGGTTTCCGTAAGATGGAATCCATCCACGTTCCATGAGTTAATAAGTGTCGTCTTCCTTGCATTCTAGTTTCTTCTCCATATCCCGTAGGGATCCTGCTTGAGGTTCTCTTCCTTTAATGCTTCAATCTGAGCGTCAGGAATCTGGGTAGGAAATCTAGAGTGGATAGTAAGCTGTAAAGCATGTACACGCTTACTTTTAGTTTTCTTACGACTGAGGGCGGCAGCCACAACGTTGGCTTTGCCCAGATGATACTTGACTGCGTGTTCGTAATCGTAAGGAGTTCGACTCATCGATGTTATTGCCTGTTCAACTCTTTCTGATTCGAAGATATGCTAGAGACGCTTGTGATCGGTGTACATGGTGCACTTGGTATGGTACAAGTAATGTCTCCATATCTTGAGTGCAGTCACTACTGCTCCCAACTCCAAATCGTGGGTAGTGTAGTTCTTTTTGTGAGCCTTGAGTTGGCATGATGCGTATGCAATGTCTTTCACACATTGCTTCAACACACAACTAACTCCTTGGATGGACGCGTCACAATAACTATGAAGTCGTCTATGCCTTTAGGTAATGAACGAGTGGGGGTACTACAGAGTTTCGCCTTCAACGTTGAAACGCGGATCCCTGAGCAATCTTTCCAGTTAGAGTTGCGAGGGTTTTTGCATACGATCAAGAAAAGCGGGCTTCATCACGTCAAAAGTCGCACGTTGGAAACTTAATATAAGGTTGTTTGTGCTGTAGGGGCTCCATGGTAAGGTGTAGGTATCATTTGAATTTCGTACTAGTTCTTGGAGTAGTCTTAGATATCGTCGAAGAGAACAAGTGGCATATCCGTCAAGGTAGGCTAAATTCCAATGTCGTGGCTGGGAACCTATCTCGGTCGTATCGAGTTCTAAGGACAGTTCTCGTGATATCATCATATCTATGACATCCATTGCCCATCGCTCCTCGAGCAACGTTCGTGAAGAGTAACTCTCTTCCAAGCGAGAATTCGCAGAGAAAGTTGTTAGGATGAGGATCATAGGATTCGAGAAGTTTATCGCGACTGGTTGTGGAAACATGCAAGAAGGGTAGTCGCAATCGACGTGTAGACGTTTAAGGATCCGTAGTGGGGGTTTACCTGTCGTCGAGGGTATAGCTAGTCGTACACAAGTTGCATAAGGTTAAAATGAAGAACGCCGTTTGTCGAATAGAGGTGCCACACTGGTATTTTAAGCATAACAAGAATTAATTAGAGAAGAATGGTTGTCACACAAGTTTGAAGTGTTAAGGTTTGCTGAAACTTCTGTCAAAGTTGTTGGGCTCGCCCACATGCGAAGGAGGAATAATTCGCCTTGATCCACGAACTTAGATGAGTTTGCGATTTATCGAGTCGATAAGAAATCAAGTTCGGAGGAGTTTCCTTAGGTTGTGTGAATGAATCTGAAATATGCCTGTGTAGTCAAGAGGTTTCAAAGAAAGGACGCGAAATCATGTTCAAGAGGGTATGAACGTCTCAACCACACATCACCATCCTCAGGTTCTAAAATGTGATCACCAATGATTAAGGGTCGAGCCTTGCAAATTCTCTAAACTAGAGTGAGTTCATCTTAATGTCTCTACATGGAGAAGCGAGGGCGTAGTGTCACTGTGGTAAAGGAATGATGGATTGGTCTAAGCCAATAGTAGAAATTTGGCATTGAATCAACCAACAAACACAGGTTGGTACAAAGGCTAGCGAAAATGTTTCACATAATTAAGATAACTATCGTAGAGTCAAAATGCGACCCTTGTAGTGTAAGTGTTGGGATTGAACCCTACCAGAGGAACAGATAATGTAAAGCCAAAACCAGGTCACAACAGTGGATTCATAATAAGCAGCAGTTTACATTAAGCTTTCCCCTTGAAAGTGATTTATAACAACTGATGATCTTTATCCGCTATTCAGATACAACTACTGCTGGTCCTTCAACTGCTGATCAAAACCCTGAAGTATCCAACACTGCTGGTCCTATCTACTGATGATAAAGCACTGCCCAGTCAAGGACTGATCAACCTTGAGTAAAGCACTGACATAAAGGGAGAGCAGCTGTTTAGTGAATTGTTTTATTTATGTATAGTCAGTGGTTAGGATAGCAGTGTTTGTGTAAGGACAGTAGATACAGGTTGTTAGGCTGTTAGACGTCGCTTTCATGGTGACGTCAGCTGAGATACCTCAGTGGTTTGGTTTGCCTATAAATGTAACAGTACCCTGTACTGTTACATTTGATTGACTGAGCGGGTTCTTCTCCTCATGTCTAATCCTTTCATCTTGTGTGCAACCAACCTTGGGGCATCAGGCTGAGGGGGAGTTTAGTTTGTAAGCATATCTGTAATCTTTTGCTTAGATTTATAAATCCTTTGACTCTATGTGAAGCAATTGTTTATCAAACTATTTTCTCCTTTGATTGTGTTTACAAAGTTTGTTTTCATTTCCGCTGCATTTTACATGTTTCATATTCACAAATTGTTCAAAATATACAAACAAACACAATCTCAAGAGCCTCCGATCCTAACAATTGGTATCAGAGCTTGGACAGTCAAATTCGATCTAACAATCAATTTGACATACCAGTTCGGCTCAAAATTCATTGATACTAAGGTTGGTTGTATTTTGTTGAAAAACAGAGTATCGATTAAATCATGTTCAAAATGGTTATTCAAAAGCTCTGTAAATCAACCAAGATGTCATATGACACACAAAATTCACACAACAAGTGATTTCATGCACAAGACACTCATGGTTTCTAGTTCTGAAAACATATTTGTTAAACTATGGGATTATTTCATGTTTTTAAAATTGATCTCAATTGTTGATGTAAAATTTGTGATGTTTTCATTAAATACTAAAGTATGAACCTCAGATTAACAAAACCTATGTTGATAAAACATTGATGTCTTGTCAACTTAAAAAGAGGGGAATTAAAACTTTAGTCATTCAAATCTTATGTGTTGAAAACAGGTTGAGTTCCTCAAAAGGACAAAATCAACTATGTTAAAATACATTGAGGAAATTCACAAAAACTCAGAAGTGTGTCTATCTCAAAACTTTTGAAGTCAGAAGAAAAGAGTATAAACATAAAACACTTATGAGTCAAAGTTTAGGGTAATAATGGTCATTAAGCAACTATGTGCATTCATCTGTTCAGGAAAAGGTTTTGATTCCAGTGAATGAACTCCAAAGAGGACTAGGCAAATGTTCAAAAATTTATCCATGTGTCCTCATGTTTGCAATCAACCGACAAAGAAAATGGTATCAAACAGTGGTCAAAATGTATCCAAAAGTTTCCTACCACTGTTGTCTAACCACTGACCATTTTCAAAAACTTGTGAATGATATGATTTTATACTCTATTGAAATTATACCAGATCCTTTTTGTACTATTCTCAGAAAATCCTTTAACTATTTTTGTTGTTGTTCAAAGGATTTTCTCAAATAACCAGGATATATTATTCTTTTTTTTTTTGAAATAATATATTTGGAACTGTTGCTTGTTTTTGTTGGCAACAGTTTCAGCTCCTGTCAGGATGTAATACCTTATTTTTGGTGGTATTATTGTCCTCATAAATGGGTCAAAATGAAATGGTACATATGCCAAGATCATGTCATACTCAGTTTTGCCCCAAAATTTTTTAATCAAAGGTTGATTGCAAACTATGCTAGAATAACTAGGGTACTCATGTTTTAATTGAATATTAAACGAAAATGAGTTGCCTTAGCAAAAAGTTTTCATCATCTGGGGTACTAAACCACTGTCTTTCAAAATTGACATGTGGCAAGACCTTGAATGAAAATCTTCAAAACTGTTGCTGAAACACCTGTCCTTCAGATTTGTACCATTTACCCTAACCACTGTTTTGTTCCAACATCTGATCTCTAAACACTGTCCACTGCTGAAAGTTAACCACTGATCCCTCATTTTCTTGAAAAGCACTGATGTTCAAAATCAGTGTCTTATCCACTGATAAGCTATCCACTAATAGTAAAAATCATCCACTGCCCACAATTTTTTTTACCGTTGTAACCACTGATACTTGATACGTCAGTGGCTCTTAAAACAACTGTTCTCCCTACTTCATCCGTTTCATCAGTGTTTGACACGTGGTCAGTTTTTAGCCCTCAGATCGTAATAACCGCTGCCACATCAGCGATCATTTTTTTTCTTCCTAAATAAAACCCTGCCCTAAACCCAAACAGGGTTTTACACTGTCGAATTGAATTCCAAAATTCTCTTCTCATAGCAGTTTCCAACCCTTCTTCTCAAAATCTCCAAAATCCTTCTTCGTTCTTCTCCGCAAAAATGACAAAATCAAAGTCAAAATCAAAATCAAAATCTAAATCACCATCACCTTCCAAAGAGGTCGATCAAACGACCGAAGAACCCATCGAGATACCATACAAAAAATCTCACAACTATTTGGGTTTACTCACAAAACCCACAAACAACCATACCTTTGATTCCATTCTCGACACCATATCTTCATCAAAGTATAAAACTTTGTTGACAATAGACGCCCCCATATATCTGCAAACCCATAGAGAGTTCTGGAAAAATGCTACGCTTGAAAAACAAGATGATAAAGTAGTAGCCATTAACTCCTCGATACAGGGTACGGCGATTCAAATCACTCCGCAATCACTATCAGAAATCTTCAAACTCGATGATCAAAAGGGTAAAGCTTCCTTTGACAAAAACGAGTTAAAAGCTGATTTTCTGAAAAGGGGCTATGCAGAACAGTCAAAAGGTAGATACCCTACAAAAGGGTTATTTTCCATCTGCACCCATATTTTTATTTCACACACTTCTGATGTGTGCTTCGAATAAAACAACATCTTTTAACGAAATACCATTAAAAATTCAATGCCTGGGTTACGCTATTTTGAATAATAAGGACTACAACTACTCCCAGGAGATTTTCAATGACATGGTGAAAAACGTTGAAAGTAATGCATTTTTGTTGTTTCCAAGATTTTTGAGTTATTATTTTTTACAAAAATTTGATAAGAAAAATGAAAATTTGCTTAAACAAGGTGTCTATTTTCAAATAAAAAGCTTGACACCTGAAACATTCTCTAGAATGTTGGCACCAATAAAAACAAAAGCAGGGGTATCTGAGCAGATTTTAGCGGTTACAACTGCTCCTCAGGTATCAGCTGTTGAGCCCACTGCTCCTCAGGTATCAGCTGTTGAGCCCACTGCTCCTCAAAGAAGTGTTCTGTTAACACTGAAATTATAATTATGTGTTAGGAAATGAATTATGTGGATTATGTGTTATTTGACTATTTGTTAGTTTATAGTATGAGTGATCAAGAAACAACGGACGCTTATCGTCATTTAGATAGTTCACAGAAAAATGAGGGAATATCATCCCAGCCTGATCCCTCATGATATTCCGCCGATACCGAAGAAGGAATATTTATTTTTAAGGCACAATCGGAGGAACCTTTTTCTACTAAGAAAAGAGTTTGGTTTAATTGAGGAGCCCATGAAAGGAGAAAAAGAATGAAAAAGTTACAGCAACAGAGAGCAATAGCCAGGGCCAATAGGGAGGCGGATGCCACAGATCCCGGAAGTAACCAGTAGACCACCTTGGAAGAAGAATTAGATAGACAGTTGGCTAATTTTCACATGTTAGCCACTACAACCGTAGATAATAACCAAAACCAAAAAGCTGACCGCCAATGTTACCTTTATTCTCAGACCAAGAGATGCAAGAGCCTGACCAAGAAGATCCATTTCTTGATGTAGACCCTTATGAGATTCTAGGATTCCCCACCAAACCCCATAGCTCAGTACACTGACCTTAATCCTTTAGACCCCTTTTTGAGTAGCGAATGGTGGACATAGAGTGTGATAAGAAACCCATACCCTAACGGTCAACCTATCCCTCGATACCCTGATCCTGTACCAACACCCATGCCACCTATGAGCCAGGAAAATTTGGAAGAACTTCGCTCATTAGGTGATGAATTGGTAGAAGGAGATAGAATACGAATAATAGGAGAGAAACTTATGTGGAAACAGGTCGTGCGTGACATACATGACTGGATACATAACTAGATATACATGTAATTTTGTACTATAATATATATATATATATATATATATATATATATATATATATATATATGGTAAGGTTCATGCGAGAACCACATTTATTGCGAGAACCGCGAGAACCAATGTGAACACAACCTAAAATAGCTAAAAAAACCTAACCCCCACCCTCCCCCCCAAAAAACCTAACCCCCCCCCCCCCCGGCAAGCTAAATGCTAAAAACTAAACCCCCCCAAAAAACCTAACCCCACCCTCCACCCCTCAGCTAAAATGCTAAAAACTAAACCCCAAAAAAACCTAAAAAAATCTATAAAAAATCTAAAAAAATAATCTAAAAATTTTTTTTTAATATTTTTTATATTAAAATCGCTACTTTTAGTAGCAAAAAAAAAATTTTTTTTTTTTGCTACTAAAAGTAGCGATTTTAACATAAAAAATATTAAAAAAAATTTGTGTGTTTTTTAGCTATTTTTAGGCATTTTTGGTTGTGTTCACATTGGTTCTCGCGGTTCTCGCAATAAGGGGTGGTTCCTAACGGATCTTTGTCATATATATATATATATATATATATATATATAGCGGAGGGTTCTATGCAGAACACTAAATATTGCGAGAACACGCAAAACACAACGAATCACCCATTTTTCTATCCTAAAAAACCTAAAAAGTAAATGAAAGTGTTACAAATATAAGATTTATTGTTTCTTACACTAGAATTCAAAACAAAAAATGGAAAATTTTAACCTTTTGTATAACCTACACATACGTAGGTTATGTGTATGTTAAATTACCAACATGTATGTAGACTATGTGTAGGTTAAAATCTTTGGTTTTTTATGTACATATAATATAGATATGAATGTAAGAAACATAAAATTAAAAAAATATGTACTTTAAATCCCAACATTTAGTGTTTTAGAGTTGTTCTTTTTGTTCTCGCAGTAATTAGTGTTCTGTAATGATCCTCATCCTATATATATAAAATAAATATATACATATACATGAAAAATACTATGCATTCCTACTTATATATATGTATATATTTATTTTTTATATATATATATATATATACATACATATATATATAGGGGAAGGTTCAAATGAAAACCACTAGTTAACGCGAAAACTCGAAAACTAACTAAAAAAAGCCTAAAAAACACACAAATTTTTTTTTTTTTTTTTGCAAACCAAATTTCGCAGGTTTTTTTATATAAAAAAAATTTCAAAAAAAATAAATAAATAAATTTTTTTGTGTAGTGCACATGTGTATCTGTACTACACATGTGTATTATTACACATGTGCACTACACAAAAAAAAAAAAAAAATTTTGATAATTTTTTTTATGTATAAAAACCAGCGATTTTTATTAAAAGAATTGAAAAAAAAAATTGTGTGTTTTTTAGGCTTTTTTTAGTTAGTTTTCGAGTTTTCGCGTTAAAAGTGGTTTTCATTTGAACCATCCCCTATATATATATATATATATATATATATATATAGGGATGGTTCAAATGAAAACCATATTTATTGTGAAAACTCGAAAACTAACTAAAAAAAGCCTAAAAAACACACAAAAAAAAAAATTTTTCAATTTTTTTTTTATAAAAATCACAGCTTTTTATGTATAAAAATTTTTTTTTTGTGTAGTACACATACACACATGTGTAGTATTACACATGTGCACTACACAAATTTTTTTTTTTTTTTTTGAAATTTTTTTTTATATAATAAAACCTGCGAAAATTGGTTTGCAAAAAAAAAATAAATAAAAATTTATGTTTTTTTGGCTTTTTTTAATTAGTTTTCGAGTTTTCACAATAACTAGTGGTTTTCATTTGAACATTCCCCTATATATATATATATATATATAGGGAGGAGTTCATGCGAGAACCACCCTTATTGCGAGAACCGCGAGAACCAATGTGAACACAACCTAAAATAGCTAAAAAAACCTACAAAAAAACCTAACCCCCACCCCCCTCCCCCACCCCCCACCCCCCAAAAACCTAACCCCCCCCCCCCCCCACCCCAAGCTAAAATGCTTAAAACTAAACCCCAAAAAAACTAAAAAAATAAAAAAAAAATCTAAAATTTTTTTTTAATATTTTTTATACTCAAATCGCTACTTTTAGTGGCCAAAAAAAAAATATTTTTTTTTGGCTTTGAAAAGTAGCGATTTTTATATAAAAATTATTAAAAAAAATTTGTGTGATTTTTAGCTATTTTTAGGCATTTTTGGTTGTGTTCACATTGGTTCTCGCAATAAGAGGTGGTTCTCGCATGATCTTCTCCCTATATATATATATGAAAAAGAGTAAAAGTCGCAATGATCCACGTTTTTTACCAACTTGTTCGTGTGATTGTGTATAAATAATTGTATTCAATTCCATTCTATGATAATTAATATCTGGTAAATGTTTACAATTCAAATGGACAACGAAGTAAATCAAGAAAACCAGAATAATGAGAATAACGGAAACCAAATAGATAACAGTGCCATTCAACATATAGTGGCACAAGGAATTATAGACGCCATGCCTTATATTATCAAGACTGTTAAAGAAGCAGATAAATCTGCAAATGGCAGTAAACGTCAGCACACTGAACCTAGTCACAGTGTGAATAATGATAATGGACCTATTATCCAAGCTCCAATCCCTAAAATAAGAAGAACCGCTCCATATGGTTGTTCTTTTAAAGAATTCTTGGCCTGCAAACCTATAGAATTCTCAGGCAATGAAGGAGCCATTGCAACCTTACGGTGGATAGAAAAGACGAAATAGACTGCAAAAGTTACGCTACCATATTTTAAAAAATGCAGCCTTAGATTGGTGGAATACTATTCTCCAGTCCAATGGAAGTGACAGAGTTTATAATATGGAATGGATCAACTTTAAGGAAATGGTTGAAAGAAAATTATGTCCTCCTAATGAGAATGAATAAATAGCCAATAAGTTCCTAAATCTCAGAATGACTGGAACAGACTGCAACAGTTACACTACCATATTCTTCGAATATGCTAGGATAGTACCATCCTTAGCCTCACCCGAACCAGTATTAATCTCCCGTTATATTTGGGGATTAATTGGTGAAATAGACATGTAGTCAAGGAAGCTAGACCGCAAACCATAGAAGAAGCAGTAGAATTAGCCAATACCTTGACTGACAAACTGATACGCACACAAGAAGAAAACCAGAGGAAGAACCTAGCTCAAAAGCTTACGCATGAATTCCATTCTAGTAATTCCTACCGTGGGAAGGGAACAGGTTCTTCTGCACCCTACTGTAAGAATTGCAAAAGAAAGCATTTTGGAAAATGCTCCACATATTGCAACTTTTACAAAATCTCTGGACACAAGGAAGAAGACTGTAGGAAGAAACCCGGTAATGGGATATGCTTTAATTGTGGAGAAAAAGGACACATTAGACCAAACTGTCCGAAACCAGCTCTAGCCATGCCCAACAAAGCTAAAACGGCAGAAGCTCCCAAGAAGAATGCAAGGGCCTTTGTTCTGACAGCTGAGGAAGCCAAGATGATTCCGGATGTGATCGCCGGTACGTTTTTTAGTTAATGACATATTTGCCAAAATATTATTTGACTCTGGTGCAAACCAAAGTTTTATCAATACTTCTTTCAACCAATTTCTTGACCAACCCTTAGTCAAACTTCAACAAGACTGTCTGGTAGAAACGGCCAATGGAGAATCTATTAAGATAAGTGAAATCTTACAGGGAGTAAGAATAGAAATCCTAAACCATCGTTTCTTTGCTAACCTTTACCCCATTGAATCTGGCTGGTTTCGATATTGTATTAGGAATGGATTGGTTGGTAGCCAATCGTGCTAATATTTTATGTGATCAAAAGTTAGTGCAAGTAAGTACACCAAGTGGTGAAAAGATCACAATTAAAGGAGATAAGCCAACTAGATCAACGAAATTCATCTCTGTGATTAAAGCTGCAAGTTATGAAAGGAAAGGAGCAATAATATATATGATTTATGTAAATCATTAATACTAAAGGAAAATAATTAAAAGATATTCCTGTAATATCTAAATTCGCAGACGTTTTTCCAGAAGAGTTACCTAGATTACCGCCTGATAGAGAGGTTGAATTTAGAATTCACCTAATACCAGGAACGGTGCCGATGGCCAAAGCACCATATCGATTAGCACCAACGGAAATGCAAGAACTGAAGAAACAGTTGGACGAACTTCTTAACAAAGGTTTTATACAACCAAGTTCATCCCCTTGGGGAGTACCAGTGTTGTTTGTATAACAACCCTCTTAAAAATATTTTCGACACTCCTAATATAATTATAACACCCCAATACGCCCTAAAATACACCCTGTATGTGAAAATCGGTTCCGAATACCTTTAATTTTACAAAAATAAAATAAAAACAAAATCTGAAGGGGGCTCGCGGGGCTCGAAGCCCTTGGCTAACCTAGTCGCGGGCCACGACAGCTCAAGACCAGGGCGCACCCGGTGCCGCCACGTGGCAATAACGTGTTGGGTCTAGTGGTTGAGTCTGCCAAGCTAGGGCTACCTTAGTTGGCCTCGCGGGCCGTGAAGCCCATTGTTGATTCTTTCGCGGGGCGCGACAAAGTGTTGTATCAGCACTATAAATAGGCTCCATCGGCATCAGTTGCAAACCGTTCAAATTTCGATATTCTCTCTAAATTTCTGATAGTATAATTAATTCCCGGGCGTTATACCAACAAAAATAACGAAGTTCTGCCTCGATGTAAGTATCATAACCCCCGGTTACGTATTAGATACGCTGCCTGATTGATCTAGTACTCCGTAACGACTGTCGAGGCTCTGCCCGACGTAGTCGTTGGAGTTCTGTCTCGGGGAGGGTATGACTAATGTAAATTTAGGTTATTATACCAACGCGTGTGCATTGTTTAATTAATAGATTATAACCAGGAAAAACACAAAGGAAAACCCTAAAGTAGCAATGTGAGTAATCTCTTTTTTGTGAACCTTTTTGCAAGCGGTTTTTACAAAACCATAAAATTTTACAATGTGATTAGCAGTGATTGAGTCTTTGTAATTATTCAATTACTGCCAGTATGTTGGGGTTTTGTATACAAAATGTGTAACATGTTACCATTGGACAACGAGATAGCCAATGTGTAATATGACCCACCAGTCAGGATCGACAGTACTGAATGAGTAATTGTGTAGATATAAACATTGTAATCGCTCTCAATACTGTAAATTGATAAAACTCTTCTTGATTAAATTTGGATTCACTCACCAGTATCTCCCACTGACAAAATGTTTTTAAACGCGTTTCAGGTAACAAAATGTGAAAGCCAATTAGAAGCCAGCTGGACAGCACTGAAGGCTTGGAAAAGTGGCTATAAAAGTTACCTAAATAAAGAAGATGTTTTTATTTTATTAAAATAGGGTTTGTCCCTATGAAAAATATTTGTAATGGAAACCTGGGAATTTCCCATGTGTTTAATATTATAAAAATGTGGTATTTTACTCTGATAACATATTTCCTAACTACGGTCCTGATGTAAATTCCGCTGCCAAATTGATAAACACCGATACCACTAAATCGGAGTTCGCGGCCACCCGCTCCCTGGTAATTAGGGGACGGGGGTTGCGACAGAAGGTGGTATCAGAGCTACAGCCACTGATTTCAGCCACAGAAGTGTTCTGCTGACACCAAAATTTTATTCATTATGTTAGGAAATAATCTACGTAATTACGTGCGTATCTGTATATTATTGTTTTGTGTTATTTGACAATTTCTTAGTTTACAGTATGAGTGATCAAGGACCATCTGACGCATATCGTCAATTGTCCAGCTCTCCTAGGGATGAAGGAACTTCTTCCTAGCCTAACCCCTCGGGGTATTCGACTGACACCGAAGAAGTGATTTTCGTATTCAAAGCACAATCTGAAGAGCCATTCCCTCCCAAGAAGAGATGATGGTTCAGCAGAGGAGCTCACGAGCGTAGAAAAAGGATGAGAAAACTTCAGCAGCAGCGAGCTTTAGCAGGTGCGAATAGAGAAATGAACGCTCAAACTCAGGATATAATTAATAGACGACTAGCAAACTTCCACATACTAGCTACCACAGCCGCTGACCCGAACCTAGAACAAATTATAGCACCACAACCATTACCCTTATTCCCAACACAACCTATGGAAATCGAACGCAACCCAGGAAACCAAATTCCAGCACCTGCTTTTGACCCAGCTGGAATCCCTAGAGTACCAGCACCCCATCCCCCAGACTATGACCCATGGTTTGACGACCATAGGTCTTACCCAAAACTACAACCACAAGACGAACCCATGTAAAACCCAGTAGCACCCTACCCAGACCTTGACCCTCTAGATCCCTACTGGGACAATGACCAATATATCAGGGAGATCCTAGAGAACCCGTACCCTTATGAAGAACCAACGCCACAATACCCTGACCCGATACCAGCACCTGCACCACCCATGTGCACAGAGAATGTGCAAGAACTCCGCACCTTTGGTGAGGAGATATTAGAAGGAAGTGAAAGAATGAGACAGATAGGGGAGAGACTCGTCTGGAAATACGACGAGCGTAACATGCAACATTGGATGAACCCTATTAGTAACAGTAATATATATATATATATATATATATATATATATATATATATATATATATATAATCAACTAAAATAGATAATCCAATAGCTACTGATGCATACTAGTATTGTATTTTAAATTCCAGTTGTGGTTGTAATAGATATAGATGCATATATATAAAATAGAGTAAAGGTCGCAATGACGACGATTTTGGATCAATGTGTTGTATGATTATTCGCATTAAATATTGTTTCGTGATATTAATACCTGGTAAATGTTTATAATCCAAATGGACAACGAAGTAAATCAAGAAAACCAGAATAACGATAATAACGGAAACCAATTAGATAAAAGTGTCGTCCAACACATAGTGGCACAAGGGATTATATACGCAATGCCATAGATTATCAAAACGGTTAAGAAAGCGGAAAATAATAAAAGTAATAGTGGAAGTAAACGACCACCTACTGAACCTAGTCACAGCGTAAACAATGGACCAATACTTTAAGTGCCCATCCAAAAAGAAGAAGAACCATGTCTTATGGTTGTTCTTACAAAGAATTCTGGTCTTGTAAACCAATAGAATTCTCGGGCAATGAAGGAGCCATTGCAGCTCTCCACTGGATAGAAAAGACTGAGGCAGTCTTAAAAATAAGCAAGTGCGCATAAGAGGATAAGATAATGTTTGCTTCCAATCTGTTTAAGAATTCAGCTTTAGAATGGTGGAACACTATCCTCCAGTCTAGGGGAAGTGACAGAATCTATAATATGGAATGGACCGAGTTTAAGAATATGGTGGAAAGGAAATTATGCCCTCCCAATAAAAAAGAACAGATAGCTAATAAGTTCTTAAACTTGAGAATGACTGGAGTAGACAGTAAGGGTTACACTACTACATTCTTCGAATATGCTAGAATAGTACCAACCCTTGCATCACCAGAACCAGTATTAATCTCCCGTTACATCTGGGGATTAATCAGTGAGATTAGGCATGTAGTCGAGGCAGCTAGACCACAAACTATAGAAGAAGCTGTAGAACTAGCCAACACCTTGAATGATGAATTAGTACGTACGCAAGAAGAAAACCAGAGGAAGAACCTAGCTCAAAAGCTTACCAAAGAATTTCGCTATGGAAATTCCAACCGTGGGAAAAATGTAGGTTCTACTTCTGCACCCTACTGCAAGTATTGCAAAAGGAAGCATTCTGGAAGATGCTCTATATACTGTAATTTTTGCCAAATATCTAGACACAAGGAAGAAGACTAAAGGAAGAAACCTAACAATAGGATATGCTACAATTGTGGAGAACAAGGTCATATTAAGCCGAACTGTCCGAAACTAGCTCCAGCCATGAACAACAAGACTACTAAAAATGCTAGAGCATTTGTCTAGACTGCAGAAGAAGCCAAGATGATCCCAGATGTGGCTGCCGGTACGTTTTTAGTTAATGATGTTTTTGATAAAGTATTATTTGACTCTGGTGTGAACCAAAGTTTTATTAATACTTCATTTTGCAAACTTCTCAATCAACAATTAACTAAGCTCCAACAAGAATGTCTAGTATAGACAACAAATGGGGAAACCATTAAGATTACTAAAATCTTGCAGGAAGCAAGAATAGAATTTTTAAATCGAAAGTTTATTGCAAATCTTTATCCAATGAATCTGGCAGGATTTGATGTTGTCTTAGGAATGGATTGGTTAGTAGCCAATAAAGTCAGTATTCTATGTGATCAAAAGTCAATCCAAGTAAATTCACCAAAAGGTGAAAAGATCACAATTAAAGGAGATAAGCTGTCTAGATCCACAAAATTCATCTCTGTGATAAAGACATCCAGTTATGCAAGAAAAGGATCATTAGTTTATATGATTTCCTTAATCATTAACACTAAAGGAAAGGGATTGAAGGATATTCCGGTAGTATCTCAGTTTCCAGATGTGTTTCAAGAGGAGCTACCAGGACTACCGTCGGACAGGGAAGTTGAATTTAGAATTCACCTACTACCAGGGACAGCCCCAATCGCCAAAGCACCCTACCGTTTGGCACCAGTAGAAATGCAAGAGTTAAAGAAACAACTGGACGAACTTTTGGAGAAAGAATTTATACATCCAAGTTCATCGCCATGAGGAGCACCAATCTTATTTGTCAAAAAGAAAGACGGGTCAATGCATATGTGCATTGATTACCGAGAATTGAACAAGGGCACGATTAAAAATCGGTACCCATTACCGAGAATCGATGATCTGTTTGATCAATTGCAAGGAGCTTGATTCTTTTCTAAGATCGACTTACGCTCAGGATATCATCAATTAAAGGTACAGGAAGAGGACATTCCTAAGACCGCTTTCAGAACAAGTTATGGCCATTATGAATTTACTGTCATGCCATTTGGTTTGACCAATGCCCCAGCCGCATTTATGGATATGATGAACCGAATATGTAAGCCATATTTGGATAAATTCATAATTATCTTTATAGATGATATTCTCTTTTACTCTAAGAGTAAAGGGGAACATGCAGCGCATCTGCATGCACTTCTAAATTTGTTGAGAAAAGAAAAGCTTTATGCTAAATTTTCAAAATGCGAATTTTGGTTAGAAGAGGTACAATTTCTTGGACATCTAGTTAATCATGAAGGAATTCATGTAGATCCCACAAAGATTGAGGCAATTACTAAATGGAAAACCCCTGAGTCACCAACTTAGGTTAGAAGTTAACTAGGATTGGCCGGTTATTATAGGCGATTTATCCGAGATTTTTCTAGAATAGCCATTCCCTTAACCAAGTTAACCTGTAAGTCTGTTAAGTTTGAATGGGGACCAAAACAGGAAGAAGCCTTTAGAATTCTTAAGCAAAGGTTAACCAACGCACCCATACAAGCGTTACCAGAAGGAACTGAAGACTTTGTAGTTTATTGTGACGCTTCTAAGTTAGGATATGGATGTGTGTTGATGCAACGCCAAAAGGTTATAGCTTATGCATCTAGACAACTTAAGAATCATGAAGAGAATTATTTAACCCATGATTTAGAGTTAGGAGCTATAATTTTTGCCCTTAAGATTTGGAGACATTACCTTTACGGTAGTAAGTTTACCATTTTCACCGATCATAAGAGTTTAAGATATGTTTTCGGGCAAAAGGAGTTAAACATGAGACAAAGACGCTAGATGGAAATTGTCAGTGATTATGATTGTAATATCCAATATCATGCAGGTAAGGCTAATGTAGTAGCCGATGCTCTAAGTCGACAGTGTCATAAAAAGCCAAGAAGAGTACGTTCTCTTAAATTAAATCTGCAGATAGATTTAAATGAACAAATTAGAGAAGTACAGGAATCAGTAATCAAGGATGATACTGAGAAATTGAAAGGAATGATTAAAGAACTAGAACAAGGAACGTTGTAACAGCCCAGCGTAACCGCACCATGATATTGTCTGCTTTGGCAGCTAGCACGCTCTCAGTGTTTGCCCCTCACGGTTTTAAAAACGCGTCATGATGGTGAAGGTATCCAGCCCCTTATAAGGAAGCCTTAGTTCCCCTTCACAACCGACGTGGGATATCACAGTCCACCCCCTTAAGGGGTCCAGCGTCCTCGCGGGACCTGGCACCATCGGTCCGGCCCTGGCTCTGATACCATCTGTAACAGCCCAACGTAACCGCACCATGATATTGTCCGCTTTGGCAGCCAGCACGCTCTCAGCGTCTGCCCTTCACGGTTTTAAAAATGCGTCATGATGGTGAAGGTATCCAGCCCCTTATAAGGAAGCCTTAGTTCCCCTTCACAACCAATGTTGGATATCACAAACGGATCGAATTTGGAGATTCCATAAGAAAAGGATTTGGATACCTAAACTAGGAAACCTACGCCACCGAATATTAGAAGAAGCCCATAAGTCTAAATATACGATACATCCTGGGAGTGATAAGATGTATCAAGACTTAAGAAAGATTTTTTGGTGGATAGGATTGAAAAAGGATATAGCAGCTTATGTTTCTAAGTGTCTAACTTGTTCACAAGTTAAAGCTGAACATCAGAAACCCTCAGGTTTATTGCAGCAATTAGAAATGCCGGTATGGAAATGGGAATTGATAACAATGGATTTTGTTACCAAATTACCCAAGACAAGAAAAGGTAATGATACAATCTGGGTGATTGTAGCAGATTAACCAAGTCAGCTCATTTCTTACCACTGAAGGAAACTTTCAGTATGGAACAGTTAGCTAAGTAGTATGTAAATGAAATAGTTTCATTACATGGAATTCCTTTATCAATTGTTTCTGATACAGATAGCCGTTTTACTTCTCATTTTTGGACTAGTTTCCAAAAAGCAATGGGAACCAAGTTAAATCTAAGCACCGCTTATCATCCTTAAACGGACGGACAAAGTGAAAGGACAATTCAGACAATGGAAGATATGCTTAGAGCTTGTGTAATTGATTTTGGAGGAAGTTGGGACGATCACTTACCATTAATAGAATTTTCCTATAATAACAGCTATCATACCAGTATCAATGTTGCACCATTCGAATCACTTTATGGACGAAAGTGCCGAACTCCAGTCTGTTGGGCAGAAATTGGAGAAAAGCAACTATCTGGACCCGAGATAGTACAAGAAACAACAGGCAAGATTATTTAAGTCAAAGAACGATTAAAAGCAGCACGCGATCGACAGAAGAGTTATGCTGATAATAGACGAAAACCGTTGGAATTTCAGGTAGGAGATAAGGTCTTATTAAAGGTTTCTCCTTGGAAAGGATTGGTGAGATCCATCAAAAGAGGAAAGCTAAGCCCCAGGTATGTTGGACCCTTTAAAATTATTAGAAGAATAGGACCCGTAGTGTATCAGCTACAACTGCCAGAGGAAATGGCAGGGATACATGATGTATTTCATGTATGTAATCTCAAAATGTGCTTAGCCGATGAATCATTAGTGGTACCTCTTAAGGATATAGAGGTAAATGAAAAGCTTAAGTTTGTAGAGAAGCCTCTACAAATTGAAGACAGGAAGGTCAAGAATCTCAAACACAAGAGATTAATTCTAGTCAAAGTAAAATGGGATTCCAAGAGAGGACCAGAATACACTTGGGAGCTTGAATCTCAGATGCAGAGAAAATATCCACACCTGTTCCAGTAGACCTCGAGGACGAGTTCTAAACCAAGGCGGGGAGGATATAACAACCCTCTTAAAAATATTTCCGACACTCCTAATATAATTATAACACTATAATACGCCCTAAAATACACACCGTATGTGAAAATCGGTCCCGAATAGCTTTAATTTTACGAAAATAAAATAAAAACAAAATCTGAAGGGCGCTCGCGGGGCGCGAAGCTCTTGGCTAACCTAGTCGCGGGCCGCGACAGCTCAAGACCAGGGCGCACCCGGTGCCACCACGAGGCAATAAAGTGTTGTGTCTAGTGGTTAAGTCCGCCAAGCTAGTGCCTACCCTAGTTGGCCTCGCGGGCCGCGAAGCCCTTTGTTGATTCTTTCACGGGGCGCGACAAAGTGCTGTATCAGCACTATAAATAGGCTCGATCGGCATCAGTTGCAAACCGTTCAAATTTCGATAATATCTCTAAATTTCTGATAGTATAAATAATTCCCGGGAGTTATACCCACTAAAATAATGAAGTTCTGCCTCGATGTAAGTATCATAACCCCCGGTTACGTATAAGATACGCTGCCCAATTGATCTAGTACTCCGTAACGGCTGTCGAGGCTCTTCCCGACGTAGTCGTTGGAGTTCTGTCTCGGGGAGGGTATGACTAATGTAAATTTGGGTTATTATACTAACGCGTGTGCATTGTTTAATTAATATATTATAACCAGGAAAAACACAAAGGAAACCCCTAAAGTAGCAATGTGAGTAATCTCCTTTTTGTAAACCTTTTTGCAAGCTGTTTTTACAAAACCTTCAATATTCTACAATGTGATTAGAAGTGATTGAGTCTTTGTAATTCTTCAATTACTTCCGGTATGTTGGGGTTTTGTATACAAAATGTGGAACACGTTACCATTGGACAACGAGATAGCCAATGTGTAATATGACCCACCAGTCAGGACTGACAGTACTGAATGAGTAATTGTGTAGATATAAACATTGTAATCGCTCTCAATACTGCAAATTGATAAAACTCTTCTTGATTAAATTGGGATTCACTCACCAGTATCTCCCACTGACAAAATGTTTTTAAACGCGTTTCAGGTAACAAAATGTGAAAGCCAATTAGAAGTCAGCTGGACAGCACTGAAGGCTTGGAAAAGTGGCTATAAAAGTTACCTAAATAAAGAAGATGTTTTTATTTCAATAAAATAGGGTTTGTCCCTATGAAAAATATTTGTAATGGAAACCTGGGAATTTCCCATGTGTTTAATATTATAAAAATGTGGTATTTTACTCTGATAACCTATTTCCTAACTACGGTCCTGATGTAAAGTCCGCTGCCAAATTAATAAACACCGATATCACTAAATCTGAGTTCGCGGCCACCCGCTCCCTAGTAATTAGGGGACGGGGGTTGCGACAGTTTGTAAAGAAGAAAGATGGATCGATGCGTATGAGCATTGACTATCGAGAATTGAACAAAGTCACGATTAAAAATCGGTACCCACTACCGAGAATCTTTTCTAAGATCGATTTACGCTCTGGATATCATCAACTAAAAGTACATGAAGAGCATATTCCTAAAACTGCTTTCAGAACAAGATACGGTCATTATGAATTTACCGTCATGCCATTTGGTTTAACCAATGCCCCAGCCGCATTTAAGGACATGATGAACAGGATATGTAAACCATACCTGGATAAATTCATAATTGTTTTTATAGATGATATTCTCGTTTACTCTAAGAGTAAAGAGGACCATGCAGCCCATCTGCATACGCTCCTCACATTATTGAGAAAAAAGAAGCTTTATGCTAAATTCTCAAAATGTGAATTTTGGTTACAGGAAGTACAATTCCTTGGACATCTAGTTAATCATGAAGGAATTCATGTGGATCCCACAAAAATCGAGGCGATTACTAAATGGAAAGTCCCTGAATCACCAACGGAAGTACGAAGTTTTCTTGGACTGGCAGGATATTATAGACGGTTTATCCATGATTTCTCTAGAATAGCTATTCCATTAACTAAACTGACCTACAAATCAGTTAAGTTTGAATGGGGACCAAAACAGGAAGAAGCTTTTAAGATTCTTAAGCAAAGGTTAACCAACGCACCGATACTTGCATTACTAGAAGGAACTGAAGACTTTATAGTCTATTGTGATGAATCTAAGCTAGGATATGGATGTGTTGATGCAATGTCAAAAGGTTATAGCCTATGCCTCTAGACAACTTAAGAAACATGAAGAGAATTACACAACCCATGACTTAGAATTAGGAGCCATAGTTTTTGCCCTTAAGATTTGGAGACACTATTTAAATGGAAATAAATTTGTTGTCTTCACCGATCATAGGAGTTTAAGGTATATTTTCGGGAAAAAAGAATTAAATATGAGATAGAGACGTTGAATAGAAGTTCTTAGTTATTATGATTGTGATATCCAGTATCACGCTGGAAAAGCCAATGTAGTAGCTGATGCTTTAAGTCGAAAGTATCATGAAAAACCAAGGCGAGTACGTTCTCTCAGATTAAACCTACAAGTAGATTTGAATGAACAAATCAGAGAAGTACAGGAATCAGCAATCAAGGACGATGCTGAAAAATTGAAAGGAATGATTAAAGAATTAGGACAAGGAACAGATGGAATTTGGAAGTTCCATAAGAAAAGAGTATGGATACCTAAACAAGGAAACCTACGTCATAGAATTCTAGTAGAAGCTCATAAATCTAAGTATACGATACATCCTGGAAGTGATAAGATGTATCAGGATCTAAGAAAGAATTTCTGGTGGATAGGAATGAAAAAGGATCTCGCTAATTATGTTGCTAAATGTCTAACTTGTTCTCGAGTTAAAGCTGAGCATCAAAAACCATCAGGGTTATTACAACAGCTAGAAATGGCCATACGGAAATGGGAATTGATAACAATGAATTTTGTTATCAAATTACCCAAAACAAGAAAAGGAAATGATACAATTTGGGTGATTGTAGATAGATTAACTAAATCTGCTCATTTCTTACCCATGAAGGAAACTTTCAGTATGGAACAGTTAACCAAGCTATATGTATTACATGGAATTCCTTTATCTATCGTATCCGATAGAGATAGCCGTTTTACTTCTCATTTTTTGACAAGTTTCCAACAAGCAATGGGAACCAAGTTGAATCTAAGCACAGCTTACCATCCACAGACGGACGGACAAAGCGAAAGGACAATCCAGACTATGGAAGATATGCTTAAAGCTTGTGTAATTGATTTCGGAGGAAATTGGGATGACCATTTACCATTAATAGAATTTTCCTACAATAACAGCTATCATACTAGCATAAATGCTGCACCATTTGAAGCACTTTATGGACGAAAGTGTAGAACTCCAGTCTGCTGGGCAGAGATTGGAGAAAAACAATTATCTGGACCAGAAATAGTGCAAGAAACAACAGATAAGATAATTCAAGTCAAGGAAAGACTAATAGAAGCACGAGATCGTCAAAAGAGTTATGCTGATAACAGACGAAAACCATTGGAATTTCAAGTAGGAGATAAAGTATTGTTAAATGTTTCTCCATGGAAAGGGGTAGTCAGATTCCTTAAGAGATGGAAGCTAAGAACTAGGTATGTTGGACCTTTTGAGATTATTAGAAGAATAGGACCTGTAGCTTATCAGTTACAACTGCTAGAGGAAATGGCAGGAATACATGATGTATTTCATGTATGTAATCTCAAAAAGTGCTTAGCAGACGAATCTCTAGTAATACCTCTTAAGGACATAGAGGTGAATCAGAAACTCAAGTTTATCAAGAAACCCGTATAGATTGAACATAGAAAGATCAAGAATCTCAAACACAAGAGGATCGGAATACACTTGGGAACTCGAATCTGAGATGCAAAGGAAATACCCACAAATGTTCCAGTAGATCTCGAGGACGAGATCCAAAACAAGGTGGGGAGGATATAACAAACCTCCCAAAAATATTTAGGACACTCCTAAATGTCCTTAAATATACCCTGTACGTGAAAACCGGACCCGTTATAACTCTATACTTGTAAAAATCAACAAAAAACAAAATTTGGCAGTCGCTCGCAGGCCGCAACGGAGACCCTTTGGTCTGTCGCAGGGCGTGACTACCTGGTTCTTAGCCGGACACGTGGCGTGCCACGTGGCACCTGACTCAGCAAGGGTACATGCTGACTCGACAAGGCTATGGCCGCCTTTCAGGCACTCGCGGGCCACGAAGGCCTAAGCCTTGGCTGTCGCAGGGCGCGACGAACCCCTCGAACAGCCTATATAAGGGGGGCCAGGGCTCATTTGTTCAGTCGTTCATTTCCGAATTCTCTCTCAACTTTCTAAATAATAGAAATTCTCCCCAAGTATAATACCCACTATTTAGCGAAGCTTTGTGTAACAACCCTCAAAAATGACCCTAAATGCTCCTTGATACACCCCGTATATGAGAACGGACACGAATAAACTTCATATTAATAAAACTCCAAGAAAAACAATTTTTTTCACACGGTCGCGGGGCGCGACGTATTTAGCAAAGGTCTTCGCGTGGCGCGACAGACCTATGGTTTCCGGATAAGCATGAGAGACATGTGTCGTTACACGTGTCAAGACCACACCATGACTCAGCAAACCCAAAGCTGCCCTATGCTTCCTCGCGGGCAGCGAAGCCCTGCCTTAACTCTCTCGCGGGGCGCGAGAGCCCCATTTCCAGCCCTATAATTGAGGTGTTCGAGCTTCAGTTGAAATCGTTCAATTCTTTTCTTTCTCTTAGCTTCTATTATAGCAAAATAGTAGCTCAGGTATTATACCCCCTAAACCCCGAAACTCTGCCCGTTACTAGGGTAATAACTCTAATCACTGGTACGATACTTTATCCGATCGATTGAAACCAATCCAATGGATGTTTAAGTGCTGCCAATACCTGGCTATACTTTGTCACTCGTTGTGGGTTTCGATCTCGTGATTATCGTTAAAGTTGAATCGAGTTAATACACTAATACGAGTTCCATTGTATCTAGGAATTAGAACTCATAACCAGGAAGCTGTTAACCTAGAATACTTAGCGATTAAGTAAACTTAGTAGTTAAGTAAACTTAGTGGCTAAGAAAACTTAATAGCAAAGTAAACTGAGTAATTAAGAAAACTTAATGGTTAAGTAAACTTTGTTAATTAAGTAAACTTAATGGGTATGTAAAACTTAGCAATTAAGAAAACTTAGCAGTTAAGAAAACTTAATAGCTAAGGAAACTTAACAGGAAAGGAAACTTAGTAGTTAAGCAAGCTGAGTAAGTTAATTAATCAAGTTAATTAATTAATCGGCTAATTAAATTACTTAACTAAACAGTTAAGGTAGATTAATCAGATAAACAACTACGTAAGATAATCAGTTAAAAAGCTAAGTAAACTTGACAGCTAAAACAATTAAGTAAACTTAATAGGTAAGAAAACTTAATCAGTAAGAAAAATCTAATAAATAAATGAAACTTAATAACTAAGAAAACTTCATAGCTAAGAAAGGAATCTTCCTTACCTATAAATAGGCAGCTTAGGATTCATTTTTCTTTGCTCATTCCTTCTATTCTTCTCTCTATACGTTGGTGTTATAACCAATAATCACCGATAGATATTCTGTTCGATCGATTCAGGAACCAACTAACGAATGCCAAAGTGCTGTCTAAATAAGACTATACTTCGTGAATTTCGCTAAGGTTCTGATCTCGTGACCATCGTTTGGTTTGATATGGTTTTACACTAATACGTATTCCACTCTATTAAACTAAACTCTGGTCCATAAACCTACTATCAAACAAGATGTTTAACCATCAGGAGATTCAGAACTATAAAGTAGATGCTTAGAATCAAGAAGCTTGTTTAATCAAGACTATATGCTAACAAGGTGAGTCATTCTCTTTTTACCAAATTGTTTCCAAAACCCTATTTGTTTTCAAAGTTATAATTACAGGGATTAAGTCTTTGTAATCTTCAATTACTGCCGGTATGTGGGGTTTTGTATACATTACTTGATAACCGTCACCATTGGACAACGGGTTAGCCAAGGGGTGATATGACCATAGTCACAGATACGGTCGAGTGACAAAAATACCGATTTGGGGTAATTGGTTGATATATAAACATTGTAATTGCTCTTAATACTGTGAATTGTAACAAATGTGTTTTTGTACAAAATGAATGAACTCACCAGTATTTCCTGCTGACCAAATGTTTCTAAAACGCGTTTCAGGTGATTACAATAGATCGGAATAAGAGTTGTGATACGGCACCGAAAGGTTTAAAGAAGTGGCTTATTTTATCAATAAACTAAATCAAGAAATGTTGTTAGGGGTTATCCCATACTAAAGCTACCTTTGTAAAACATGGGTTTATTCCCATCTGTTTAATAAATAAAATCCGGTGTCTCTAAACTCTGGTATTTTCCTAACTCACGGTCTTAATGAAATTTTCCGCTGCAATATTTTCAAATTAACCACCGGTACCACTTGACTGCTCATGGGTCCCGTCCAGGGTGTGGTCGGGGGTCGTGACAGAGGTGGTATCAGAGCCACTGGTTTAAGCAAATCAGGTGTTGTAATAATACCTAAGCTTAAACGAAAGAGTTAGGAAATTGTTATTTGGTAGCAACAAGGATAGTATTTAGACTTGAACTTAAGAAAGATACTTTATTATTAGCTTCGAAATACGCTTGCATAAATGAAGTGTGATGGTATTGGTATGCCTTGAGGATGATGACTAGAACGTTGCAAGTACGGTAAATAAGCAATAACACTTGGCCACTGTTATTTCTTATTTATTGGTACTACTTGGTTCTGGAATACGATCCGTTATGTGAATACTAATTTCCTTGTTCTTTGATGAAAGCCCTAATAAATGATTCATTTTTTTAAATCATGAATTGAGAAAATTCTATGGGAAATACAATGATAAATTACCTTTCCGGCAAGACTGGGTATGGTGTGGCAGACTCTCCAGCTTGTCCGGGTAAGATGGGGTTACCTCTCCGGCGAGAACCGGGTAAGATGGGGTATAGGATATGTCAAACAAGTGACAGAATTCCCTAAATAGTATCATGACCTGATGTCTGACTTGTTTTTGAAAACATGAATCTGTTAAATACATTGACCTTATGAATGGTATGTATATTACAGTATGTGAAAAATATGATTATATAGATATGTATATCTATAAGGAAATCCAAAAAAACCATAAGGATTGACAATTTAGAATAAATCACGAGCATGTGTGTCGATAATAATTCCAGATTTCTTTATCAGGAATCTCTTGTATACATCTATAATTCCGATATCAAAAACTATTTCATTTGGTCATCTGTCTCGTAACTCGTGCGACAAGATAAACGATGTAAACCCTTTATGTTGGGATGCCATCAAAAGTATAAGAATTCCCTTTGCGTTACCTTAGATTATTAACGCAGTAGGAAACCTATAACTAAAAGTCGTGCTAGGCACAAAAAGTCTAAAAACTTACACTAATAATAGTAATTCTACTTTCTTTAAGAACTCTCGCAAAGATAAAAGTAACCACGACTAGATGCACTTACAAAGACTCTCTTCACCTATAATCCTACTAATATTACCAGTAATAAAGAAGTTGTTACGATAATACATGGGCTGCAAAGGACGAAAGTTGCCCAAACCATTAGTATATGTGTTAAGAAGAATGAAGTAATGTATGCTTCAAAATTTAGACATTAAGATAGTGAGACCCGACCTTTGAAACACATGATCACGACGTATGCCATGAAATGGAAAGAATGAAAAGAACTGACAGAAAGGAAATTCTGTCTGCTTCATAAAAAGGAACAAATGGCAACGATGATTCCTGAGGTAATTGCTGAATTAGGTTGAGATTTGCAAGCCAACCGGAGAAGTGATCACAAGGAGACAAGACAGACCAGACGACAAAGTTCGTCTCTGTGATGAAAGCTTCGAGTTATGCACGAAAGTAAGACATAGCATATATGGTCTCGGAGTTCATTAACAATAGAGGCATGGAACTGAAAGAAATTCCGGTAATATCGGAATACTCTGATGTTTTCCCAGGGGATCTACTTAGACTATCACCCGAGCGTAAGTAGAAACTCAGAATTCATCTGAGACTAGAAACAACACCGATTGTTATATCACAAAGTTAAGACTAATGTAGTAATTAATGCTTTAAGTCATAAGTTTCATAAGACGCCGAAACAAGTACGTGCTCTTAGAATAAATTGCGGATAGATTTAATAAAAAAATTAAAGAGTACCCAAGAAACAAAAATCAAGGATGATGCTGAAGGATTATAAAGGAATAATGAAGGAATCAGAAAAAGAACTGGTGGAATTTAGAAATTCCATAGGAAAAGAATTTGGATACCTATCCAAGGAAACATACCTAATTCTTAAGAAAGCTCATAAGACTAAGTATATGATGCATCATTAACAGGGATATCAACGTTTGAATAAGAATTAAGGATAGATAGGAATGAAGAATGATGTAACAAGTTACAAGTATTTAGTTTATTAGCAAGTTAAAACTAAATAATAGAACCCTTTAAGTTTACCTCAACGATAGAGATATCAGTATAGAAATGAGATTGATAACAATGGATTTTGTTACCAAATTACCTAAAATAAGAAAATGTAACGACACAATCTGGGAGATTGTGGATCGAATAACCAAGTCAGTTAAATCTCTACCAAATAAAGGAAACCCTTTAGTATAAAACACTTAGTTAAGTTGTGTGGGGACGAAATAGTCTCAATACATAGAATCCCGTTACCTATTGTACTAAATCGAGATAGTCATTTCACTTCTCATTTCTAGGAAAATTTTAACCTGACTTATTTTGAGCAGAATGAGGAACACTACAAACATAGAAAAACATGCTAAATACATGTGCGATAAATGAAAGTAGGACTATCATCTATCACTCATAATATTTTTCAAAATAATTGGCCTGAAAGTATTAGTGTTACCCGTTTAAAGCACTTTATGGATGAAGGTACCATCTAGTATGAGAAAAGCAACTATCAGACCATAAGATGGGCAAACTATTAGAATTTCAAATCAAGAATAAGAATGATACTAAAAGTCTCTCCGTGAAAAGGGAATAGTCCGATGCGGCAAGAAAGAAAAGTTAAGTCTAAAATTTGCTGAACCATTTGGATCAGTAGCTTATCAGCTAGAGTTACCAAAAGAAATGACAGGAATACATGATGTGTTTCATGTATGCCACTTAAGGAATGCCTAGCTAATAAATCTTTGGTTGTACCTCTTCAAGATATAGAGGTAAATAAAAATTCAAGTCCATTGAAAGATCTTACAAGTCATAGATAAGAATCTCAAAGCATGGGAAATGGTTCTGGTCAAAGTAAAGTGGAAATCAAAGCAAGCACCAGAGTATACTTGGAAACTAGGATTAGTGTCAAAGTAAGAGTATTCCTCCAAATTTTCGTAAATCTCGAGGACGAGATTTAAAACTAGGTGGGGAGGATGTAACAACCCTCAAAAACGACCCTAAACGCTCCTTAATACACCCTGTATATGAGAACGGACACGAATAATCTTCATATTAATAAAACTCCAAGAAAAACAATTTTTTTCACTCGGTCGCGGGGCGCGACAGATTTAGCAAAGGTCTTCGCGGGGCGCGACAGACCTATGGTTTCTGGATAAGCATGAGAGACATGTGTCGTTACACGTGTCAAGACCACACCATGACTCAGCAAACCCAAAGCCGCCCTATGCTTCCGCGCGGGCCGCGAAGACCTGCCTTAACTCTCTCGCGGGGCGCGAGAGCCCCATTTCCAGCCCTATAAACGAGGTGTTCGAGCTTCAGTTGAAATCGTTCAATTCTTTTCTTTCTCTTAGCTTCTATTATTGCAAAATAGTAGCTCAGGTATTATACCCCCTACACCCCGAAACTCTGCCCGTTACTAGGGTAATAACTCTAATCACTGGTACGATACTTTATCCGATCGATTGAAACCAATCCAATGGATGTTTAAGTGCTGCCAATACCTGGCTATACTTTATCACTCCTTGTGGGTTTCGATCTCGTGATTATCGTTAAAGTTGAATCGAGTTAATACACTAATACGAGTTCCATTGTATCTAAGAATTAGAACTCATAACCAGGAAGCTGTTAAACTAGAATACTTAGCGATTAAGTAAACTTAGTAGTTAAGTAAACTTAGTGGATAAGAAAACTTAATAGCTAAGTAAACTTAGTAATTCAGATAACTTAATGGTTAAGTAAACTTTGTTAATTAAGTAAACTTAATGGTTATGTAAAACTTAGCAATTAACAAAACTTAGCAGTTAAGAAAACTTAAGCTAAGGAAACTTAACAGGAAAGGAAACTTAGCAGTTAAGCAAGCTGAGTAAGTTAATTAATCAAGTTAATTAATTAATCGGCTAAGTAAATTACTTAACTAAACAGTTAAGGTAGATTAATCAGATAAACAATTACGTAAGATAATCAGTTAAAAAGCTAAGTAAACTTGACAGCTAAAACAATTAAGTAAACTTAATAGGTAAGAAAACTTAATCAGTAAGAAAAATCTAATAAATAAAGGAAACTTAATAACTAAGAAAACCTCAAAGCTAAGAAAAGAATCTTCCTTACCTATAAATAGGCAGCTTAGGATTCATTTTTCTTTGCTCATTCCTTCTATTCTTCTCTCTATACGTTGGTGTTATAACCAATAATCACCGATACGATACGATATTCTATTCGATCGATTCTGGAACCAACTAACGAATGCCAAAGTGCTTTCTAAATAAGACTATACTTTGTGAATTTCGCTAAGGTTCTAATCTCATGACCATCGTTAGGTTTGATGTAGTTTTACACTAATACGTATTCCACCCTATTAAACAAAACTCCGGTCCATAAACCTACTATCAAACAAGATGTTTAACCATCAGGAGATTCAGAACTATAACGTAGATGCTTAGAATCAAGAAGCTTGTTTAATCAAGACTATATGCTAACATGGTGAGTCATTCTCTTTTTACCAAATTGTTTCCAAAACCCAATTTGTTTTCAAAGTTATAACTACAGGGATTAAGTCTTTGTAATCTTCAATTACTGCCGGTATGTGGGGTTTTGTATACATTACTTAATAACCGTAACCATTGGACAACAGGTTAGCCAAGGGGTGATATGACCATAGTCACAGATACGGTCGAGTGACAAATACCGATTTGGGGTAATTGGTTGATATATAAACATTGTAATCGCTCTTAATACTGTGAATTATAACAAATGTGTTTTTGTACAAAATGAATGAACTCACCAGTATTTCCTGCTGACCAAATGTTACTAAAACGCGTTTCAGGTGATTACAATAGATCGGAATAAGAGTTGTGATACGGCACCGAAAGGCTTAAAGAAGTGGCTTATTTTATCAATAAACTAAATCAAGAAATGTTGTTCGGGGTTATCCCATACTAAAGCTACCTTTGTAAAACATGGGTTTATTCCCATCTGTTTAATAAATAAAATCCGGTGTTTCTAAACTATGGTATTTTCCTAACTCACGGTCCTGATGAAATTTTTGGCTGCAATATTTTCAAAATAACCACCGGTATTTCTTGACTGCTCACGGGTCCCGTCCAGGGTGTGGTCGGGGGTCGTGACACTTTTCCCCATTGTAAGTACTATAACCCTGCTATTACCCTACACGATCGATTTAGAATTTCGTAATGCATGTCGGCTCCACCCGATTCAGTCATTGGAATTCTGTCTCATGTGTACAGCCGATTGATTTAGAATTTCCGTAATGCATGTCGGCTCTGCCCGACTCAGTCATTGGAATTTCTGTCTCGAGTTGTACGGTTAAATTGAATTGGGTTATTTTACTAACACGTGTGCATTATTTGATTTAATAGATAATAACCAGGAGATTCTCAGGAGGCCTTAGTATTATCTTAACTTGCAATGTGAGTTCATCTACTTTTTGTAAATTGTTTTTTTATAAAAACCTCAATTGTTTAAATTATACTTAAACAGTAATTGAGTATTTGTAAGTCTACAATTACTGGGTATGTTACGGTTTGTATACAAAAATTGTGAGACGTTACCATTGGACAAAGAGTTAGCCAATGAGTAATATGACCCACAAGTCGGGTTGACAGTACCAATTGGGTAAATGATTAGATCAAGCAAATGCAATTGCGGGTTGCCCTCAATTCTGTTAAAGTGTTAAAACCATTTTGATTAAATTGGGATGCACTCACCAGTATTTCTTGCTGACAAAATGTTTTTAAAACGTGTTTCGGTTAAAATAATGTGAAAGCCCAATAGAAGCCATTTGGAGAGAACTGAAAGCTTGGAATAGTGGCTATAAAAGTTACCTAAAATAAACAAGACATTTTGTTTTCAATAATTAGGGTTTATCCCTATCAATGTATTGTCAAATGAACTTGGGTTTTATTCCCATGAATTATTCTTATCAAAGTTTGGTGTTTTACTCTGATAAAAATATTTCCTAACTACGGTCCTGATGTATTCCACTGCTAAATTAATAAACACCGATACCACCCTCTCTAAGGCTCGCGGCCGCCCACTCCCGGGCAGGGGTCGGGGGTTGCGACAGATTTGTCATGTAACACTGGGTATGGAGATTCTGAGCGTCTGGAAAAGTTCAGAAGTGCGATGTTTTTTTCGATCGAAAAAAATATCTCTTATGAGTTTGAAGGATGATTGTTTAATATGTTTCCCGATTCTTAAATATAATCACTTTTATTTGGTTTGCTTTGTTATGGAAAATGTGGCTATAACTGTCATCGACAATATGGATATAATGGAGAGTCCTATCAAGCAAGAGAATGATGAAGATTTCTGGAAGACAATTGCAACACCCCAGCCCGATATAGTTAACGTGTCACACAATATAGTAATCAGAGACATTTGAAACTTTAACTCATAACACTAGATATATATTTTAGTATTTTCTTATAAACCAAAAAAATAACCATTGTTATATATATTCGTTTTGAGAAATTTTAATAAAGTAAATGGATTCATACGTGTATTTGTATATACACACATGACGCATGTATGTGGCTCGGAACTCTTGTTATGTAACATGGGTATATGCATATTATAGTTTTGAAAGAAAAACAACGAATCCATATATACAAGTGCTCTATCGAATTTAAAATATACTAAGTAAATTGCAAATGGAAGTTAGTTAAAGTGTGACAATAGTAGACATACTAAAAGATTATTCATTAGTTAAACAACATTACTAAATAACAAGTCTTAACTATAAAATATTTTGAATATGTAGGCTTGTGTGTTGGTGTTGATTAAGGACGGTGTTGAGTTTTGTGCTATTATCGTATAAGCTAAGGTACGTATTTTATGGTCTTTTTCTCATATCGTTCTTGTACTCGTAGTGTTTAGTTCACCGAAACGTTATCGTTGTTTTCTATTAGTTATAGTATCAAGTATTAAATTAAATTGTTTTCATTAATTCACATGCGATAGATTAATTTCCTTAAGCTCATTATCGCATATTCCCATTAATCATTGATTATTGGCATAATAGTATATTATTGTACTAGTTGTTTTGACTTAAGTATACCATTTTATTGACCTCAATACCTGAGCACATCCACCTCTCTATCGAATTTAAAATATACTAAGTAAATTGCAAATGGAAGTTAGTTAAAGTGTGACAATAGTAGACATACTAAAAGATTATTCATTAGTTAAACAACATTACTAAATAACAAGTCTTAACTATAAAATATTTTGAATATGTAGGCTTGTGTGTTGGTGTTGATTAAGGACGGTGTTGAGTTTTGTGCTATTATCGTATAAGCTAAGGTACGTATTTTATGGTCTTTTTCTCATATTGTTCTTGTACTCGTAGTGTTTAGTTCACCGAAACGTTATCGTTGTTTTCTATTAGTTATAGTATCAAGTATTAAATTAAATTGTTTTCATTAATTCACATGCGATAGATTAATTTCCTTAAGCTCATTATCGCATATTCCCATTAATCATTGATTATTGGCATAATAGTATATTATTGTACTAGTTGTTTTGACTTAAGTATACCATTTTATTGACCTCAATACCTGAGCACATCCACCTCTCTATCGAATTTAAAATATACTAAGTAAATTGCAAATGGAAGTTAGTTAAAGTGTGACAATAGTAGACATACTAAAAGATTATTCATTAGCTAAACAACATTACTAAATAACAAGTCTTAACTATAAAATATTTTGAATATGTAGGCTTGTGTGTTGGTGTTGATTAAGGACGGTGTTGAGTTTTGTGCTATTATCGTATAAGCTAAGGTACGTATTTTATGGTCTTTTTCTCATATCGTTCTTGTACTCGTAGTGTTTAGTTCACAGAAACGTTATCGTTGTTTTCTATTAGTTATAGTATCAAGTATTAAATTAAATTAAATTGTTTTCATTAATTCACATACGATAGATTAATTTCCTTAAGCTCATTATCGCATATTCCCATTAATCATTGATTATTGGCATAATAGTATATTATTGTACTAGTTGTTTTGACTTAAGTATACCATTTTATTGACCTCAATACCTGAGCACATCCACCTATGGGGACAAAGGGCATCATATCGGCACCACCGATGACGTGCATCATCCGTGACAGTACGATTAGCTCACGGGGTCTCTACATTAGCATTTATTAGTTTATTGATTATTGAGAGGCGTATGGATCGATCCTAGGATATTATTGTTTCTTATTTGTATTGGGATATAAAGATGTGTGTGCCCACATCCCTTCTACATATTGGTACATTAGAACTGCAACTAATGTACATAATGTTTATTGTTTATGGTCATTGGGTCACATGGGTTTTTCAACATAGATTGTTATCGTATTGATTGATCATTGTATAGTATTGGCCATATCGTTACATTGTTATTGACATAGTATTGTTCACCAATGATTGAACAACGTATTGAATGTTCTTATCGAATTACCGTTATTGCTAATGTTTTTCTATTACTGTTGTTTCTTTTGGTTGTTTTCTCTTATTACTTAAACAGGGATTCAAGGGAACAGGGGGAAAAGTGTGAAGAGAGAAAACTAAATGGCTAGAGTTGGTTTAGACACTTTCATTCCCGTTAAGACCATTGTGTGGTTCTAGATTTTTAAACTTTGGAAATAATGTTTTATTTGAGTTAAATTTTAAAATGTCTCTGAATACTGTATTGTGTGACACGTCAGCCATATTTGGTTGGGGTGTTACAATAACACTGTTTAAAGTGGTAACTATCTATTTAAAACATAAATATGGTTTCTGTAAATTTCGCAACTTAGTTCAGTTTGATATATCTGTAGAAAGACATTGTCACAAAGTACTTGAATTCAGTTGATGATCCGAAAGGTTGGGAATTTGAATTAGCAATGCCGCATAGGTTGGTAATTAAATGGGCGATGGTTGGAAATTTGGTTGATTGTGGGGTGTTCGCAATGCGACATATGGAAACTTGGTTTGGAGCAACAAAGGAGAAATGAGATAGTGTCTTTCCTTTTACACATAAGGAAAAGAAGGCGTGTTTGACACGACTACGGAAAAAGTAGGTTGTGAAGTTAGTGTGTTCAAATGCTAACAAGCATCGTGATCGAATAATGGCTAAAGAGGTTGCATATGAGAAAGCGAATAAGACTTATGTTAGTGCTTTTTATGGTAGACAATAATATGTATATGTGACTGGTTTTATGACACAATGATGGTTACTTCTTATAAAATTTGTTAGACGTTAGTTAATGTTGGTACTTTGGTTTTTTTTTTTTTTTTTGAGGAATTAAAAATGTTTTTTGAATTTAGTTTTTTATGGTGTGTTGCACATTGTGGAGCCTGTGTATGATGTTTAACCGCGGAACGATACCTCTGATATTCGATCGTCTATAGTATTATGTGTTTACACAATTTATAGGTACGTCTATTGATAATATAAATTAGTGTATTGATAAATATACGCTAGTGTTTTGATAAATATACACCGGTGTACTTAAATAAATACATTGGTGTATAGAGATCAAAATCACTGACTAATAAATTTGGAATATATGTGTACACATCCTAAAGGTAGGTGTATTAATAAAATATGCATAAGTGTATTGAAGCTAATACATCAATTCGTTGTTTCTAAACATCGGTGTAGTACCATGCAGTAAATAGGAAATACATGCATACTTGTCTAGTACATAAAATTATATTAACTGACGTTATATCTAGTACGTAAATACAAAATAAAATCCAGGTAGGAGTTTTAAAACAAAAAAAAAACATTAGACGTAAAATAATGTATGTTTTCAATGATATTCTATATTTTTCGTCCATTGTCCTCACTTCTGTAACACCTCGTAAATTTATGTCCAATAATGTATCGACACGTGTCATGAGCTTTAAACGTGTAAAAGATCTGCGTATGAGGGACTAAAGTTGACAAACAAGGAAAGTATGTGAATAAAAGGGTTCAAAGTGTCAACAATGGATAAATATACTTCACAATAGCCCTACATGATGTTTATACCCTTAAACGAATAAATTATGGATCATACGAAGCTAAATGTGAAAGAAAGTGAGAAATTACAAACTACAGGGGTTAAATGTGTCAACATGTTGGAAGTATACCTCTGAGTGACATTTAGCGAACCTGAAGCTTTGTAACGATAAATTATGCTCACTAGAATGCGTGATAAAAATTTCACAAAGTTTCGTTATCGTATGAGAAAGTTATGGCAATATTCGTATACGAGGGGTTAAAAGCGTCAACGTTGAAATTTATGACTTTTCGGGTAATCACAAAGTTAACCAAGGACTTTACAATGTTTAAATATGTCTTGGAGCCCTTAAAAGAGTTAGAGGGCCAAAAGTGCAAGAAATAAAGGTAAAACCACGTTTGGAAGGACCAAGGACCTAAAGTGCAATTAACGAAACTTGTTTGGCTGGTTCTGGAAAGCCACACGGGCCGCGTAAGGTATCAGGGGACCCTTACGCGGGCCGCCTGAACACCTCAGTGACAGAATTCACCTGCAGGTGCCAGTTCAGGTCTGTTAACCGACTTTGGAAGCTTGTTTTGCATACTAGGGACTCCTCCAATGGTATTACATGCAATAGGGGCACTTGTACTGATCTCATAACTCTTGTAGACTTCCTTGGCATGATCCTAAGTGATCAAAATGCATATATAAGGACACCCAAGTTTGTAACATTGTGCCACTCACTTGCAAACCTTCACAAGCTTATTTCTGGAGCTCTCTGATCAGCAACCAAGTTTTCTTAGGCTTCCTAGTCATGCTTAGGACCTTTGTAAGTGTCCTTAACTTTCCTTAATTCAGTTTAGCTTAGTTAATTAGCTTAAAGTCAAACCATCGTAATTAGAGTTTGACTTTGTGATTAATTATAATTTTTCCAGTCAAATTTCAAATTGAAAGTACCTATGAGTTGGTAATTATGTGGGCAATAAACCCTTAAAAGGGCACCCTTTGATTCCCATTCTAACTATGTCAATTGTCGAGTCAAAGCTAACCTTAAAAAGTCAACAGAAAGCTTATTTTCAAATTAATGCATAATTAGCAATGTAGGAGCCATGCAACATGTTTTATCATTAATATAAATTGGTAATTAATGTAAGAACATGTCTAAACATGTTCAACCCGACAATTTTCAGTTTAGGCTCGGTTCGGAGCCGAAAGTCGCATAATTTGACTTTTGCTTTGACTTTCAGTTCTGACCCATTGTAGCATGTTTTAGAAATGCCTTAGAGCCTTATTTGGACCAGGTTACATGTTGGTATAACCCTCTGAGATTATACAACTTGGTTCATTAGTTATCCGATTCATATGCATGTTTCTGTTAAATGCTTAAATATTGACTATTATGCCCACATGACCTTAAAACGTGATTTTTGAAAATGTAAAAGAATAGAAACCTTAGTTACTGATTTATAAAGTTTTCCCTAAAATTGGACATCAGTTTGAAGTCTAGATTAGGAGTTATGCTCATTAGCGTAAATGAAAAGCTTTTTATTAATTAAATGGCGTAATTAGCTTATAGCCTATCTAAACCCAATTTTTGATATCAAACTTTTTACCCGCTGATGTAATATAATATTTTGGGATTTTGAAGATTTTTATTTATTTTTAGGCTGAGCATAACATAGAGTTCTAAGCTTGATTCGGTAATTGTCGGTTTTGCCATTTTAGGCTATAAAATGAGTTTTACAAATCCTTTTGATACCAAACCTTTTTCTACTGATCTAATATGATAAATAATATATTTTGAGCCTTCTTGAATAATAAAAATATCAGCTTTCCTTTAACAACCCGGAAATAGCTCAAAATCGCCTTTTTAAGCGTTTTTAACGCATAGAATGTATTAAAACTATTTTAAACATATAAGGTTTGATACCTACTGATATTTTTAGTAAATTTTTATACTTTAACAGTAAGCAGAAGTTTTAAACTCAGATTTCCAGTTTTGACCTTTTAAGCCTATGTGAAATTACCAAAAAGCCCCTAAGGTGCATAATTGGGTTATAAATGATAAAATTCACATATTTTCAATACCTACTGTTATGACTTATAAAAATAAGTATTTTTATTGATTATATCAGACTTGTAACTCAGATTAGTATTTAAACTTTTTTATAACCTTTTAAATGACCAAAATACCCCTACGGGGCATAGTTTGAGTTTAAATCCGTTTTGGGCATAATAGAAGATATCTTACAGATGTCACAACATATTTAAGGCATATTAACATAGGAAACCTGTATACAACTCTTGTGGTTACACGTTACGCCTCTTTCGCGTTCGGTTCGGTTTATGTAACTAGTTTGCATAAATTGACCGAAACGGGTCAAGCCTTATCGTCTCTGTCTCAAAATCTAGAATGTGTTTAGTTTAGCCATATTATACAAGTCTTCAAACTTTTCGGGTCTAAATCACATTCTATTCCGGTCTTCGCTTAATCGTGCGTTTGAACCGTATCTTCTTTTAAAACTAACCGGTCTAAGTTTAGGCTTAATTAAAGACCAGTTAGGAATCTAATAGGTTATTATAAACCTTCGTTCCAGAATAGGAGACCCAGTAAAAGCTACGTGCACTTGCTGTTTGTTATTATTACTTGCAAAGGTAAATACTTTTAACTTATTTTCCCTTATACGGGCTTAGGGTACGGTCTATAAAATACCGCTTGGTCGGGCATTGAATTTTTAATCGTATGAAGGTTAATTTATTGATATGACCCGTTTAAATTGTTTTGTTTACTTAAAGCCTTTGGGGGGTTAATGACCATGTCCCGGATATCCTTGGCATCATTCATAGAAATGGCCACGACCATAGCACACGGGTGTAGGCGCACACTCTCCAGTGCATTTATAAATAAAGAGATATAACTGCCGGTTTCGAGAATAACTCGTCGTGGGACTATATCATGTGGTGTGTCAATTAATCTTTAACCCGGTGTTCAACCCGGGCTACTGAACGTATAAGAAACATGTAATTCTTTTACAAGACTATATATGTAAATAATTATCCCAAGTTAAAAAAAAAATTGTGCCAAGAGCATTCAAATCAATTTTCTAAAACATTTTCAAAATGAGTCAGTTAATTGTATTTACCAGTGTAAACTGACGTATTTTCCCAAAAAGGTTAAATGCAGGTACTACTCGAAATAGGCTGGCTTCTACTAGCATCCATAATAAGTCTCGCAAGCCTGGATGTCATAAAACTGTTGAACAATGTTTCCTTTTTATTTGATCCGCCTGTGGATCCATTACAGTCCGTTGTGATACTTTAATATTACTATTTATTCGGTTTGTAATGTGATTCATCTTTTGCTTCCGCTGTGCATTTAAAATTGTGTTGTTTGACTATGATGATATTAACTACGTCACAATACTCCCCACCGGGCCCACCGGTAATACGTAGAAATATCGGGGTGTGACAGGTTGGTATCAGAGCCAACACTGAGTGAATTAAACACTAGCCTTTTGTGTTTAATCTCAGTTACACAGTTGCACATTCCTCAATTTTCGAGTCTAGACAAAGAACATAGGACAAATCCTGATTTGTTTTATTTTTGTCTTTTATATTTTCTTGTTATTATCTTTGTTTATGTTGACAGGTTCAATCATGCCACCAAGATTCTTTAGGGGAAGAGGAAAGGCACCAATCGCAGGCCAGGCCATCACACAGGCGAACCCCACCCATCACCATGAGTACAAGTCCCCATGGAGACTGGAGGACGCATCTGCAGCCAGCGAGGCAGTCCGTCTCGTTAAGTTCGTCACCATCCTATCTCCACTCTTTCGGACCCCAATCTGAAAATGAGCCCGATAACCCACAACCTTCTTTTATCCCTCTCCAGAGATCCAACTCTCGCCATTCTTTCGATAACCCGACACTTGTCTTCCGAAGCCGGTTCAACCCGGCAAACTACATTGAAGAACCAGTGGGACCTGAAGATCACTTTTCTGGCGACCATGCGATGGACATGGACGAGGACACCGACCCTGTCGAGCCACCGAACGGTACCCCCACACATCCCATCGAAATTTCTGATGGGTCATCTTTCCATGGATCACCCTACCATGGTCCTGACACCTACCAAGCGAGACTCAATCAGTATGAATGGTATTTTACACCCTCTCACCATTCATCGCCTCACCAGCAGCAGCAACAGCAACAGGATCCTTCTGAGGATTCACGCTTTGTGGCAGTTACCCCGCCACCACCACCACCAGTTCAGCAACAGCCTCCTGAGCCACCAAGGCGAAGGAGATCGAACGCACGGATGTCCGTGCGAGGAGGAGTGCATATCAGCACCCCACAACCATCGAGTGGTAGCCACTACCTGCCACTCCAAGAAGACCAGCAGATGGGGGGACCTTCAAACCCCGTCCCGGAAGTAAACTCCGCGCCTGTCGCACCACCACCGTTGGGTTTTGGTAACCCAATTCCTACATACGCTGGCTCAGTGGCGTATAATCCCTTTGAGCAGCCGGCTCACACCAGCTACAATTATGCTGAGGTCGACCCATACCAGACAGCGTGGAACTACAATGCTCTCAACCCCGAGGGGCCTTACGGAGCTCCCTGGGGAGTTGGATACCCAGCTTATGGGTACCAACAACCGCCACCTCTTCGACCTCCACATCAGCAACAGCCACAGCCGCAGCTGCCATGGTTTTCCCCGCCAGAACAGGAAGAAATACTCCAAAGATTAAGTCGAGTGGAAAGGGAAGTCCGTGAGGACCAAAGAAGCAACCGGGGATTCTTTAAAGGGTTAGCGAGCTTAATTAAAGGGTAAAGCAAAAAGGATCATAAAATCCTTTATTTGTTTGTTGTATTTCTTTATTTTCAATCAAGTCCCTGCATGGACATTTGTTCCTGTATTCAGCCCCTGCGTGGGCATGTCTTTTTGTATTCCGCCCCTGCGTGGGCATATTTTTTTGTTAAACCCCTGCATGGGTATGTAGGCTTGTTTAGCCCCTGTGTGGGTGTGTTATTTCTTTAGAAGTCCCGTTTAGGGCAAAATTGTACTTGTTTAAATTTTTAGTGGAATGGTTATTTTAAATTTTCATTTTATTAATTATATGCATAAACACAAAATGTGAAAATAAATAAAATAACATACCGATTATAAGATCTACCATTATAATAAAATGGCAAAATCTAAAAAGGACAAGACCTAGCCATGTGTCACCTTAAGACAGGGCCAAAATGATGGTTCCACAATTAGATTCAGATCCATATTAACATCTCACATTAGGGTTGTTCTGCGTTTAAATAGTAAAAAGAAACGTAAAGGTAAAACCTAGTCTATATGTCGTTGCAGACATGGCCAAGATGGTAAAACCTATCCAAAGATTCCAATCCTTGTTAACATCTGAAAGCATGTTAGCATTTTTGACAAAATGTGATTCGATAAAATCGCATAAGTCATCCTTATTGGATTCTTCCTAATCCTTTTAATTAATTAAAACATCCATTAGGGATATAATGCCTACGGGCTATACTCATTGTCATATAAGACAAAAGACAGTCGTGGTCTTCGACCCCCTGTTAAGAAGAGGTAATAAACTATGATTAAAAATTTAAAACTGTCCATATGATTCGGCCTTTTATGCCATTAATATATTTTAATTATAACTAAGGATTAATATAATGAAAAATCCTGAATGTATATATATGTGCTTAGCAAATTAATCGAAGTGGTTCTTAAATACCATGATTAATAAATCATCTAGAATGATAAAACTGTTGTAGACCTCTGAATGAATTAAAATCATTATTTTATGTAGCAAATCAAGCTACATGCCTGGGTCAGACGAGGTCAACGGTCACCCCAGAGATAATCATGACACCTCCAGAGTCAACGTAGTAGGAGCAGAATTACAGGCATTGATAGATAATGCCGTTACGTGAGCTCTTGACAGGCAGTTAAATGAATCCAGTGGTACCCATGAAAGGACCCAGTCAGTATCACATACAAAGCCAACCTCAAGAACTCATACTGCTCGCAATAGCAATTCCCATCACTCGTCAAACCAGAGGAGTGTTCCATCTAAAAGGATTGTGCTAAACCAGGAACCTCGTGATAAGGGTTGCTCCTATAAGTATTTTGTTTCATGCAAACCCAGGGATTTCACTGGGGAAAAAGAGGCTATTAACTGCATGACATGGTTAGACGAGATGGACACCGTGGTTGATATCAGTGGTTGCGCTGATAAGGATGTGGTAAAGTTTGTATCTCAGTCATTCAAAGGTGAAGCACTAGCTTGGTGGAGGTCTTTGATCCAAGCTACAGGAAAGATCCTATTGTATAACCTGACATGGGAACAGTTTGTGACGTTGATTAAGGAGAATTACTGCCCTCAGTATGAGGTTGAAAAGATTGAAGCTGATTTCTTGTCATTGGTTATGAAAAACCTGGATTGTCAAGCTTACCTTACGAGCTTCAACACTATGTCAAGATTGGTTCCGTATCTGGTGACTCTGGAACCCAAGAGAATAGCTCGTTTCATTGGGGGTTTAGCCCCAGAGATCAAGTCGAGTGTGAAGGCCTCTCGACCAGCTACTTTCAGATCTGCAGCTAATATATCTTTGTCCCTAACTTTAGACACGGTCAGTCAGAGATCGCTGAGAAACACAGATGCTGAGAAGAGGAAGCGTGAGGATGACAACTCACGACGTTCAGACAAGAAGCATAAGAGAAATAATGACCACAAAAAGAATTCTGGAACTAAAAAGGATGGTCAACAGTCGGGTGATAAGCCCAAGTGTAAAGTTTGTAAGAAGCACCATTTCGGAAGGTGCAGATTCGAGTCGAAATTCCAATCACAACCAAGAGCTTGTGGGATTTGTAAGTCTTCTGAGCACAAGACCTTAGACTGTAAGAAAATCAAGGATGCTACGTGCTATAACTGC
Organism: Helianthus tuberosus; assembly: GCA_030545235.1. Taxonomy (NCBI): domain Eukaryota; kingdom Viridiplantae; phylum Streptophyta; class Magnoliopsida; order Asterales; family Asteraceae; genus Helianthus; species Helianthus tuberosus. The sequence goes on from CM060363.1 coordinate 66,428,002, forward strand.
AATGAAAAAGGGCATATCAAGTCCAACTGCCCAAAATTTGCTAAGAAAGCTGAGGAAGGGAAAAAGACCAATGCTAGGGTTTTCCAGATGAATGCTCAGGAGGCTATCCAGAATGATAATGTCATAACAGGTACATTCCTTATTAATGATGTTTATGCAAGAGTGTTATTTGATTCTGGAGCTGATAAGTCGTTTCTCGATGATAAGTTTTGTAAGTTGTTAAACCTACCTGTTAGAACCCTAAGCATAAAATATGAGGTTGAATTAGCCGATGGCACCATAGAAACCGCATCAACCGTGTCAAAGCAAACCTTAAAAAGTTAATAGAAAGCTTATTCTCAAATTAATGCATAATTAGCAATGTAGGAGCCATGCAACATGTTTTATCATTAATATAACTTGGTAATTAATGTAAGAACATGTCTAAACATGTTCAACCCGACAATTTTCAGTTTAGGCTCGGTTCGGAGCCGAAAGTCGCATAATTTGACTTTTGCTTTGACTTTCAGTTCTGACCCATTGTAGCATGTTTTAGAAATGCCTTAGAGCCTTATTTGGACCAGGTTACATGTTGGTATAACCCTCTGAGATTATACAACTTGGTTCATTAGTTATCCGATTCATATGCATGTTTCCGTTAAATGCTTAAATATTGACTATTATGCCCACATGACCTTAAAACGTGATTTTTGAAAATATAAAAGAATAGAAACCTTAGTTACTAATTTATAAAGTTGTCCCTAAAATTGGACATCAGTTTGAAGTCTAGATTAGGAGTTATGCTCATTAGCGTAAATGAAAAGTTTTTTATTAATTAAATGGCGTAATTAGCTTATAGCCTATCTAAACCCAATTTTTTATATCAAAATTTTTACCCACTGATGTAATATAATATTTTGGGATTTTGAAGATTTTTATTTATTTTTAGGCTGAGCATAACATAGAGTTCTAAGCTTGATTTGGTAATTGTCGGTTTTGCCCTTTTAGGCTATAAAATGAGTTTTACAAATCCTTTTGATACCAAACCTTTTTCTACTGATCTAATATGATAAATAATATATTTTTAGCCTTCTAGAATAATAAAAATATCAGCTTTCCTTTAAAAACACGAAAATAGCTCAAAATCGCCTTTTTAAGCGTTTTTAACGTATAGTATGTATTAAAACTATTTTAAACATATAAGGTTTGATACCCACTGATATTTTTAGTAAATTTTTATACTTTAACAGTAAGCAGAAGTTTTAAACTCAGATTTCCAGTTTTGACCTTTTAAGCCTATGTGAAATTACCAAAAATCCCCTAAGGTGCATAATTGGGTTATAAATGATAAAATTCACATATTTTCAATACCTACTATTATGACTTATAAAAATAAGTATTTTTATTGATTATATCAGACTTGTAACTCAGATTAGTATTTAAACTCTTTTATAACCTTTTAAATGACCAAAATACCCCTACGGGGCATAGTTTGAGTTTAAATCCCTTTTGGGCATAATAGAAGATATCTTACTGATGTCACAACATATTTAAGGCATATTAACTTAGGAAACATGTATACGACTCTTATGGTTACCCGTTACGCCTCTTTCGCGTTCGGTTCGGTTTATGTAACTAGTTTGCATAAATTGACCGAAACGGGTCAAACCTTATCGTCTCTGTCTCAAAATCCAGAATGTGTTTAGTTTACCCATATTATACAAGTATTCAAACTTGTCGGGTCTAAATCACATTCTATTCCGGTCTTCGCTTAATAGTGCGTTTGAACCGTATCTTCTTTTAAAACTAACCGGTCTAAGTTTAGGCATAATTAAAGACCAGTTAGGAATCTAATAGGTTATTATAAACCTTCGTTCCAGAATAGGAGACCCGGTAAAAGCTACGTGCACTTGCTGTTTGTGATTATTACTTGCAAAGGTAAATACTTTTAACTTATTTTCCCTTATACGGGCTTGGGGTACGGTATATAAAATACCGCTTGGTCGGGCATTGAATTTTTAATCGTATGAAGGTTAATTTATTGATATGACCCGTTTAAATTGTTTTGTTTACTTAAAGCCTTTGGGGGGTTAATGATCATGTCCCGGATATCCTTGGCATCATTCATAGAAATGGCCACGACCATAGCACGCGAGTGTAGGCGCACACCCTCCAGTGCATTTATAAATAAAGAGATATAACCGCCGGTTTCGAGAATAACTCGCCGCGTGACTATATCATCCGGTGTGTCAATTAATCTTTAACCCGGTGTTCAACCCGGGCTACTGAACGTATAAGAAACATGTAATTCTTTTACAAGACTATATATGTAAATAATTATCCCAAGTTATAAAAAGTTTTGTGCCAAGAGCATTCAAATCAATTTTCTAAAACATTTTCAAAATTTGCCAGTTAATTGTATTTACCAGTGTAAACTGACGTATTTTCCCAAAAAGGTTAAGTGCAGGTACTACTCGAAATAGACTGGCTTCTCCAAGCATCCATAATAAGTATCGCAAGCTTGGATGTCATAAAACTGTTGAACAATGTTTCCTTTTTATTTGATCCTCCTGTGGATCCATTACAGTCCGTTGTGATACTTTGATATTACTATTTATTCGGTTTGTAATGGGATTCATCTTTTGCTTCCCCTGTGCATTTAAAATTGTGTTGTTTGACTATGATGATATCAACTACGTCACGATATTCCCCACCGGGCCCACCGGTAATACGTAGAAATATCGGGGTGTGACAACTTCCCAATTCTTCAGTTCCGGACAGTGTTTCTTCCTAATCATCTTCTTCCTCGGTCGACAAATCGTCCGAGTTGGCTTTCATTTTTAACATACAATTCCTTTTATTATGCCCCATACCCTTTTGCCAAAGAAATTGCATATGCTTCTAGGCTTCTTGCTTTCCTTTTTTGCTTTTTCACCTGGGCCAATTGGTCTTTTAGCTTGCCACAAATTTTGTTATGTATTTTCTTTGGTGTCGTACATGAGACCACGTCTGGTTCGTTGTGGGCATGAATTTCGTGTATGACTACTCTTTTTTATTGACTACCGAATCTTATGGAATTTCAGCAAAAAGCCTGTCTTTAAGTGCCTGAACTTGAACATCGAGGTCTTCTAATTATCAATTTTTCCCCTAACTCGATCTCTACACATGTCCATGTTATCTATCTGATATTCTACGACATAGCATTACACTCCTACTTTAATCTACAAATAACATCTTTTCCATGCTATGCATGCTACTCGGAATAGCATCACTCTTCCATCTCGGGTGAATGTATTTTGATGGGATCTCCTGAATGTTATGAGCCCTGAATACGCGAAACACATGATGGCACAGATATCCGTCTCAGGTGAAACCCATGCACACACAAGAAACAGATAGATTTTCCTTGTCGAAAGTCACCTAAAAAATAGAAAAAAAAATGATCAGAGTTGCTAGAAATACACTACGTACACGTGTGTACAAGTACGGAAAAAATGTAGTTATTTTTGTAAATCTAATAAAAGCATGAAATATAAAAACAATAGTATTCTTATAGTTACAACCAATAAAAACATTAGTATGCTTATAATAACCGCTAATGTACCCATGTATTTTAATTTAGGTATGATAGTGAAAAACTGGATACATACACGTAACAATGTTTTCAAAAAAAAAAAAAAAAAACCCAAAATGGGTAGTACACATGTGTATAAACAATAAACACAAAAACAACGTATCTTAAAAAGTCAAAATTTAGATTAACTACTAATATTGGCGCTAACCTTGAACTCATTTACAACTTCAGAGGTGTGATCTTGAATCTTGATGAGCAACCATGAAGCAATAAACTCTGTCTACCACAGATCGTTTTGCAATATAGCTATTTTCTTACCCTTGTATATTTCCTTTTGAACCTCGTAGAAAATTTTCCTTGTGTTAATATCGTTTGCGTGACGTTCAATCCTATAGTTTGTTTTGAAATCTTGATTGGTGGTGTCAGTTTTATGACAGAGTTGTCGTTGCATGTGTCATAACCCATCAACGGATGTATCATAGCACAACATAAATTGAACCAATGTATTGTGTGGGCTGGAATATGGTTTAAACATATATGGTTTGCGCTTTCACATCTAGATGTAGTCTTCATTAAGGTACACATGGGAATTTCACGAAAGTAGCCTGCAATCAACTGCTCCCAAATAGAATAGATCTCAGTCAACTATGAATGGCCTTCTAACCCATATTCGGCAATCAGTAAGTGCCACATCTTCTAAAACGTTTCTAGTTTGATGTAAATGTTCTAAACAAGCTTGTGAAACTTCTGTTTAATTTATGTGTTCATCAAGTTGTTGCCCCTGATCTATATATAAAAAGCGTGATAATTTATTTTATATAGCAGCTTATACACATGTGTACACGAAAATTAATCGATACATGTACATGTGTGTATGATATTGATTCTAGGCAGTAATCTATTTATACACATATATACACTGTACCCATAGCATAATAAGACGTTAGAATAACATACCTTAGTAGGAAGCTTGTTGATAATGTGTCACATATGTCGTCTATGAATTGACTTATCAAATACATTGTTAACTAATTGTTTTATGGCACAATCTTGATCGATTAAGACCAAAAGAGGTTGTTTCCCATTATGAGCTTCAAGAAACTTTTGTAGAAGCCATGTAAATGACTTAATGGTCTCATTATGAAGCAAAACAGCCCCAAAAATCGTGCATTTTTGTGATGATAAACTCCAGTAAATGGGACGAAAATCATATCGTACCTATACAAAATTTATTTAGTTCTATGGTTTCCTTTAAAAAACTTAAAAGAAAAAAATAATAATGTGAATTTATATCTTACATATTGGTGTGGTAAGTTGCATCGAATGCCAAAACATCACCAAAGGCTCCGTAGTTCGAATTTAAAACACCATCACACCAAAACAACAACTGAAGTTCCATATCCACAATATGGGTATCAAATGTATAATTTTCTTTGTTTTCACTGCGCGCTTTAAGTTTATCAACTATCACTTGCGCGTCTCCGTCACCTTTAAAACCTCGAATATCTCAGATGTTATGGTGACCACCTTTTAAGACCACATGGACCTTGTGGGATTTGGTACGACCTAGACTAGCATTCTGACATGTTACTATATACTCTTGAGTAGAAAAGTCTAGTTTCCTTTTCTTACGTGATAAATCAAGATTCTCGGGAGAGGTAAAGCCATGGTTGTGTTGTTCAACAAAGTCATATATTTCAACCTTTGATGAATCTTTCAAACATTTAAATTTTACACACGTTTTACAATCTGTAACTTTTATGTTGGATCCACGTTTGGGTGAAATAGTATTAACAGCAGTAGATTGACCATCTTTACCTTTAGGTTTGTTGGCTTTAGAGCACAAAACATAGCACTGATTAATTATTTTTTGTCGCCAACTTTTTCTTTCTTTGAAGTACCCAAACGCATACAAAACCCTGCTAGTTGTGCATATTCCTCATACATTGCAATTGTTGATTCTACTGAACTAAATCTCGCCTTGATAACTGGTTTGAAACCGGGTGGCACAATTAAGGTCCAATACCTAGTCCCGTTGGGACTTTCGTATACGTTACTAGCAATCGACTCTGCACGTTTAGATGAAACAATAAATTAAATAACATGTCATATAAAAATATAAGTATGCTTATTATAACAACGAATATACGCATGTATTTTTAAATCTAGGTATGCTTGTGAAAAATCTGATATATACACTTAAAACAGTCTAGGTTCGATAAACGCAAATTGCAATGTACACTTGTGTATAAACAATATGCAAAAGAAAACTCCAATATCTATCCAAAACATACATGAGCTATACATATGTGTATACCCGAGGAAAACATAAAACCACAAATTTAAGATAAATGTTATCAATATACATCTGTGTATATAAATAAAACTTACTTAGAATATGAAAGCTTCATATAATAAATCCCAAATATATAAACATATTATCTATAAATCCACCCAGAAGCAGTTACTATTTGATATATCATCGACATCATCACACTGATAATCCTGAGACAAACATTAATCTATACACGAACAATATCATCATAACGAAAAACCAAACAACAGGATTAATCTATAAATCACAACATCTTCTCAATGTAGACCCGAAATCCAACTGAAATCAGCATTGACATGCACGCAATTGTTCACACGAATCCTATTGTTATGTGAAGTGAAAGAAAACGACACAAGATCAATAAAAGAAAATAATCAACATATAAAACATTTTGTTACAACAGAATATATAGATACCTGGACAATTCATTGTTGTAAAAAAACACATTATTGCTATCTGGACTATGTTGTTCGTTACTTTTTGAGTCGTTGCTATTTGAATCTTTCATAGAGGTACGTGAATATGAACTATAATAAGTTGCAGGAAAAAAGAAAGAAGAAGAAGAAACTGTTATGCGATTTGGTTAGGGAAAACTGTCGATCAACTTGTTATTGAATGGATTACGATTAGAATCTTGGTATAATCTTAAAGATATTTAAATTCACATAAAAATAGGAACATGTAACTAATTTGGATTAATAAAAATAATGAATTAATATTAATTTAAATTTAAATGTAAAATTACAATCTTATCCTTTTCAACTAAAAGATAAATAAAGGGCGAAGATTAGTTCACTAAGTTCACAATCAAAGGAGTTGTTTACTAATGAAGCTAACCCTATATATATGTGCGCGCGCGCACGCATATTTATGCAAGTTTCTTAATGCATTGTTTCTAAAATGAAGAAAAGTTATATGTTGTTTAATACACTTGGAATCTTGAATAGGGCTGTAAATGAACCGAAGGTTCAGCGAATAGTTCGTGAACCGTTCGGCGGAAAGTTCGTTTATGTTCGTTCGATTAGCTTAACGAACGATCACGAACAAAAAATTTCCGTTCGGTTAGCTTAGCGAACGAACACGAACACAGGTCTCGTTTGTTCGACTGCGTTTGTGAACGTTCGATAATATGTGTAAGTTAAAATTTGGATATTCTAAGACATTTTTGGGGGATAATTATGTGTAAGTTAGTTAAACGTGATTCATCGTTTAGTGGTGTAGTAAACTTCTTGTGTCTTGATTTATCATTTGACGGTTGTATTTAACTACTTATATCCAATGTTTAAGGATAACTATGTTTTTTTTTTAATTTTCTAGTTAAATGTTCATTTGCGTTCGTTTGTGTTCGAGACCAGTGTTCACGAACTGTTCGTGAACAACTGAATTTCCTTAATGAACGAACACGAATATAAACTTATGTTCGGTATGCGTTCGTAAACAGTTCACGAACATGTTAATTTACTTAACGAACGAACACGAACATTGCCTTGTTCGTGTTCGTTCGGTTCGTTTACAACACTAATCTTGAATGCTCCTTAAAATAGAGTATGAACAAAAGAAAAGTTTAATATTTTTTATGGATATTGACAACATCCTAAAACTTTAGTTATTAAAATTCCTGCTAATAAATATTGTTATATTAATATAATAATGAGTTTATACAACTATGCAAGTTATTGAATTTTGACAAATTTAATGTAGGTCAAAGTTGATATAACATCCAGTAGGATAATATGATGTGAATCATGTGATAGAAAATGCTTCAGGTCCTCATTGTTTTCCAACCAGTACACATTTAGTTCCTACAACTCACTGACATTAGAAAATAAAAGTTAAAAACAAAAGCCCATATGCAAATTTAAAACTCAACTAAACAATTGCAAAACAAAAGCTTATTTAGTTTTTACACATTTAAAGAATAAAACCTCTATATTTAGAGACTCGTTTGTTTACTCACACGGGCTCTGCCCGAATTCTCAGAACCAGAGCTGCATGTGCAAAAAAAATGAGTATATATGAGTTAAACTTAAAGATAGAGCAGGTATGGAGATATAAACTTCTTTTATTTAGTTTTTCATTTTATTAAAGCAATACATGTGTATGTTCTTATGCAAGTTTTTTAATCCATTGTTTCTAAAGTGTAGGAAAGTTATATGTTGTTTAATACACTTTAAATCTTCAATGCTTCATATTTCATAAGATAGAGTATGAACCAAAGAAAAGTTTTAATAATTTTTTAAGAATATCGGCAACATCCTACAACTTTAGTTATTAATATTCCTGTTAATAAATAATAAGTTTATACAACTATACAAGTAATTGAATTCTGACAAATTTAAAGTACGTCAAAGTTGATATAACAATATAACATCCGTAGTGATGTGATAGATAATGATCCTTCAGGAGCTCTGATGATACAATATAAGTATAATATTTAAAGATCTCATCTGAAAGGGAAAAAAGTAAATAAAATTTAACTGTTACATAACGTTAATTGAATTATGGTGTTTTGGTATATAAGTTTTACGAGTTTAATTCCTTTGTTTATTGTGCGGAGCCTGGGAAAGGCCTGAAAGGAGGGGAATAGGTTCGATTCTGACCAAGCTGCTGTCAAGCAGGGTACCACGTAAGTGGGAGCCCTCGGTACGAGCGGATACCACAATATATGACTTTCAACGAGAACGAGAACAACAACAACACCAAATACGAACTCAACAGCAGCGGAAGCAAATACGGACCAATAAATCAATTACGAACGAACCAAATTTCATAACGAAAACACACCATCAAAACTAAACCCATCAACTAAATTAATAACCAAACACATCATCATTAAAAACCAACCAATATGAGACACAAACAAAGCTATATTTTTTTTTCTTTTCTTGATTTAGGATGGCATCACCCAAATAATAAAGAAACTTCTTTCTTTTTGTGACCTACGAAAACACAGCAACCAATAACCAACAAAGTTTGTGATTAGCTGGTCAATAACTAGGTCAAAACCTAGTTAATTATAATATCCACACAAATATGCGACGGCGGCGACAGGATTTACGGCAGCTTGAGAACAAGTTATCAAAACATGAGGAATGTCCAGTTCTTAAATGGAATGCTAATCATATCAATAAACAACTCGGATGAATAACCTAGTTCGCCCAAAACAATCCGGATTAAGTATATCGTACACCAACAACTTCAGCGTGGAGTTCAATCGGCGAAATTGGTACTTGCTACAAATTCTTCGCTTTGATACCATGTTAATCAATATACATGTATTTAGGAAAAACAGCTAGGTTTTATTGATTAGGAAAACTTAAAGGTACAAACATAAAATTAAATGCGCACAGACACTCATCAACGTTAAATATTTACATACACACAAGAATTGGCTCAGGGACATCCTTCCAGTAAGTTTGTTTCTGGTGGACAGCTCCAATGTCATTGAATTTAAAACAGTAAGACAAATATGACACATTAGATTAGTAATTTAATACAAAACATATGAAACAAATTCATAATGTCGTGCCACCTTCTATCTAAAGTCATTGTTGATGTTCAAGATGTTCATGAAGTGTATGCATCGTAGCATTGAGGCATGTCCAGACACCAAAGAAGCGTGCTCAGAGATTGTTATAATATCAAAGGTCCATGTGATTGGTTAGTTTAGCAATGAAAGTGTATTTCGAATTTAACATCATTTGTGTTCTAGAGCTACAATATTTTAACAAATTATACAAGTTCTACGTAAGGAAAAATGAATCTGCAAAAAATAACGTAATTTTCAGTCTTTAACAAATCTCCACTTCACGATATCTTCTCTTTTTTCTCGGCCTTGGCTATTCACACACGCTTGTTGGTTTTTTACACACACCTATGCGCTGCGTTTTGGCCAAAGCGCCGCGTTTAGGTTGGTCTTTTTGTTTTTGGGTGGAAAAAAATGGGGTTTTGGTAGAAATAGTGGGGTGTTGGTTTGTTGTTTGGTTGTATTTGGTTGTGTTTTTTTGTTGAAAAGTTGTAGATATGTGTTTTATTTTTGTAAAACTTATATAATTTAAAGTTGATTTATAACGATCGTTTAACGTGATTGTACCGGTTATAGTTGATTTATAACAGTCGTTTATAAGATGCCATTGTTTTTATAAATGTTAACCGATTTTATTTTGTTAAATTACACGAACAAGTTTAATTAAAAAACCGTACAACTTGCGAAAGAGACGTATGAAATAAGCGCAAACAATCCAAATAAACATCGTGTAAATAAAAGATCAACTGCATAAATGGGTCTACATATTCACACACCCAAGTGCCTATTCACACACCCTCATATACGCCTCGTATAGGTCTATACGTCGTGTATAACATTTTTCAATTGCCAAGAGAATCTCGGATTATGTCATATTTTGTCTTATACGACCCGTATATGCCTTGTATAGGCCTATACGGGGCGTATAGACAAAAAAAAACCATTTTACCCCTGAGTTAGGGCTAGACTGGGGGGAAAATATGGATATAATGGTCTTTTGGACCACACTAGACGTCCAGTCTAGGCCTATACGAGGAGTACAAACAAAAAAGACCATTTTACCCATGAGTTAGGGCTGGATTGGGGCCAAAACAGGGCTATAATGGTCTTTTGGACCATACTAGACACCCAGTCTAGCCCTGTATGCGGCGTATATTTTTTTCCTCTTTTTAATATCGATAACACTAATATTAATTATAAAAAACTCATATTTATATCAATAACACTAATATTAATTATAAAAAAAACTCATATTAATTATAATAACACTAATATTAATTATATGATGACACTTATACTACACTATACTATACGATACAATACGATTAATATTGTATAAAATGTTTATATAAAAACTAATATTGTATAAAATGTTTGTAAAAAACTAATATTTTTATAAAAGTTTCTAAAACGATTAATATTGTATAAAATATTTGTAAAAAAAAAAAACCTTGTATACGCCCCATATTGGACTATACGTGGCATATATGGGGCATGAGTCATATATGTGACCTATACAAGGGGTCCTATTGTCACACCCCAACCGATGTCGGAAACATCGGGGCGCGAGCACTAAGCGTTCAGATTGCTCATGAGAATTCCATAACACTATTGTTTCAATAAAGATTAATTGATTTCATGCAAACGTCATCACAAGTATCACATTACAACCAAGTCATAAATTGTTCAAATTGTTCAAGGACTAATATTATCTAGGCGACGTTTCTAAGCATCTCCTAGCTGAATTCCATGCATTCCAAGCATCCTATCATCTTGCAACATGTATTAAAATATCAATACAAAAGTATTGGCAAGTATACAAGTTTGATAATGGAATAATAGATTAAAACAACTCATATCCACAGTGTAAACAATAAATAGTTTCAGCCGTGCTAGTGTCGCATTCCACGCAGTGATAGCCCAAGTATCCTGATGCTTTAGTGTTTACCCAAGACTCAAGGTAAACTAGAATCCTCCTAACAATACTCCCCGAAAATAATGGGAGAGGTGCATCTCCTATAGCTCTACTATTGTTAAGGCGGAACTACACACTCTGGATTAAACGTCACATAGCACAAAGAGTCAAGAATCAAGAATCATAAGTTTCATGTTCACATAGGATAGAGTATAAGTTTCGAAGATTTCAGTTTAAGTTTCATAGAATACATGTTACACCCCAAAAGTTTTAAGTAAAAGGGGATCGAGTATACTCACAGTGATTGCTTAACAATCGCAAATGTTATTGGATCAAAGGGAGCTCTTTTCAGACTTAGCCTGATTAGATTACAATAGGATAAGAGTCGAGCAGAGTAACAAGATTGAGTAAAGTGCCAAACCATGTCACTGGATCGGATGGTTGTCTGATCGGATGACTATCCGATCGGAGTGCCAGTCGGTCGGATGACATAGTTGCGAAAAGACAGATGGCTGCCCGATCGGATGGCCATCCGATCGGGTTGCCACTTGCGTGGAAAGCATAAGTGAAAGGGGGTGGTTGTCCAATCGGATGCTATCTGATCGGATAGCAGCTCGATCCGAGTGTAGGTATCCTGATTATCCAATCGGATGGCTGCTCGATCGGACGGCTGTCCGATCGGGTTGCCATGTGATCAGACTTCCAAGTTTTGTTTCAAAGTGTTGAAAGTTTCAAGACAGAAGGCAAGTGTCACCCGAGAGGGTGGCTGTCCGATCGGATTGCTGTCCGATCGGGTTGCCGTTCGATCGGGCGACCCTTGTTCTCGTTTATCAATTTGAAAAAACTCTAAGTTTCTAGCTTAATGGGGACGGCACGACACGTACTTTTGACGACAGTAACTCGTTAGCATAAGGCCGTCCTGATCGGGTGGGAAATCACCCTTGTCCAATGTCACGGCCCCAGCCCCGGTTTGACCCGGTCAGGAGCCGCGGGACAGGAACCCGTGGTATCTATGATGCGACAGCGGAAGAATTTTAAACATGATCTTTTAAAACTCAAAATGCCCAATTATTTTATTCCATTATTTAGGATAAAACCCCGTAATTTACAATAGAGGAATTTAACTAGGAAATTCCCTGATTTATTAAAAACATGTTTATTCATTTTAACTGAGCCACCTCTTCAAGCTTGTTAGTGCTCTGTAGCACGTTTCCTTGATTTACAGCAGGTCGCCTGAAACATGTTTTAAAAATATTTTATCAGCGGGGAAATGCTGGCAAGTCACTCAATTTAATAAAATAACACATAGTTATCAATTACAGCATAAGGGCGATTACAATGCCTTCTATCTTATTTTTATCTGGCGCCGTGTCACATTGCGTGACGATGGTCATACCACTATTGGGTCTTTCCCCAAGTAGTGACGATCACTGTTAGGATATATTAGCCTAACCAGTGAAAATAGTAATGTGCACAATACCCCACTAGCCAGTGATTAAGATAACCACGACTTACTCCCTGTAATTATAACATTCGAAAATAATTTGAGTTATTGTAAAATAGTTGATAAAAAGAGAATGACTCACATTGCAAGTTTAATTGGACAGAGCTTAGCCTACTGATTAGCCTTTTTGACCTAAATTAAATAACATGCACACGAACTGGGTTAGTAACTAATACAGCATTTACGATAACTCACGAGATTAAACCTTCACAACGAATGACAAAGTGCGATACTTAAACATCCATCGAATTCACGACGAATGACAAAGCATAACCCTAATGTGGGCAACACTTAAACATCCGTTGGATAGTTTCAATCGATCGGACATTGAATCGTAGCAGCGATCGAGTTAATACCCTATATCGTAGCAGCACCACACTAATTAAGGTTGTAATTTCGACTTCAGAGCAGTAGAAATTCGTTTTTGTGTTTGGATTTCGACACCAGTGGACTGTGCATGCAACAAGCTATTTATAGGTGAAATTTAGGGTTCACGCGGCCCGCGTAATCCTTGGCACGATCTTTACGCGGCCCGCCTAACCACCTATTCTACGCGTAGGCTTGATTGGTCACGAGTAGGTATGCCAGCTGGTCAACACGTGGATCCGGAACACTTATCCGGTCAACACATGTTTGACGCGACCCGCGTAAGCTTTCTTTAAGGCTTACGCGGCCCGCCTGAAACCCACAAATTCTGTTTTCTTGGTTTTTCATGTACAATAAGGTTTCAGGGGTCAGGGTTTTCATTTACGAGTATTATTGGGACATTTTTTAGAGTCCTTACATCCTCCCCACCTTATTTAAAATCTCTTCCTCGAGATTCATTGGAATAAGTGAGGATATTTTCGCTTCATTTCGGATTCCAGCTCCCAAGTGTATTCAGATCCTCTCTTTGAATCCCACTTGACTTTGACCAACACAAGTCGTTTGTGCTTCAGAAATTTAATCTTTCTATCTTCTATTTGTAATGGTTTCTCAACAAATTTTAACTTTTCATTTACCTCTATATCTTGAAGAGGTACTACCAGAGATTCGTCAGATAGACATTTCTTGAGATTGGATACATGAAATACATCATGTACTCCAGCTAATTCTTCTGGTAGTTGTAAACGATAGGCAACTGGTCCTATACGTTGGATCACTGGGAATGGTCCTACGTATCTTGGACTTAGCTTTCCTTTCTTACCGAACCGAACTACTCCTTTCCAAGGAGATACTTTCAAAAGTACTTTGTCTCCAACTTGAAACTCAAGTGGCTTACGTCGATTATCGGCATAACTTTTCTGGCGATCTCGAGTCGTCTTTAATCTTTCCTTGATTTAAGTAATCTTGTCGGTAGTTTCTTGCACAATCTCGGGACCTGATAATTGACTTTCTCCTATTTCTGCCCAACAAACTGGAGTTCTGCACTTACGTCCATATAGAGCTTCGAATGGGGCAGCTTCGATACTTGAAAGATAACTATTTTTATAGGAGAATTCAATTAAGGGTAAATGGTTGTCCCAATTTCCACCAAAATCTATCACACATTCTCTAAGCATGTCTTCCAAGGTTTGGATTGTTCTTTCCTTTTGTCCATCTGTTTGAGGATGATATGCAGTGCTTAATTTTAGTCGGGTTCCCATTGCTTCCTGGAAACTTTTCCAGAAATGAGAAGTGAAACGACTATCTCTATCCGATACAATGGAGAGTGGAACTCCATGTAAGGATACTACTTCGTCTACGTACAACTTGGCTAACCTTTCCGTGCTAAAGGTTTCCTTCATGGATAGAATGTGAGCTGATTTGGTTAATCGATCCACAATTACCCAAATTGCATCATTACCTTTTCTGGTTTTGGGTAACTTAGTAACAAAATCCATTGATATGAGTTCCCATTTCCAAACAGTCATTTCTAATTGTTGAAGTAACCCTGAAGGTTTCTGGTGTTCTGCCTTAACTTGTGAACAAGTAAGACACTTAGAAACGTATCTAGCTATGTCCTTTTTCATACCTATCCACCAGAAATTATTTCTTAAATCTTGGTACATTTTGTTGTTACCAGGATGCATGGTATACCTAGATTTATGGGCTTCCTCTAGAATTTGATTCCTTAATTCTCCCTGCTTAGGTACCCAAATTCGTTTCTTATGGAATCTCCAGATTCTATCACTACCTTGTTCTAAATCTTTAATTCGTCCTTTCATTCCTTCAGCATCGTCCTTGATTGCTGTTTCTTGAACATTTTTCAGTTGTTCCATTAAATCTAACTGTAGATTTAATCTAAGAGCATGAACCCGTCGTTGTTTCTTATGATACTTACGACTTAGGGCATCTGCAACTACATTTGCCTTTCCTTCGTGATATTGAATATCACAATCGTAGTCACTTAAGATTTTCATCCATCTTCTTTGCCTCATGTTTAATTCTTTTTGCCCAAAGATATATCTTAAACTTTTATGATCTGTATAGACAGTAAACTTACTTCCATACAGATAATGTCTCCAAATTTTAAGGGCAAAAATTATGGCTCCTAACTCTAAGTCATGAGTCGTATAGTTTTCCTCGTGCTTTTTCAATTGCCTTGATGCATACGCAATTACCTTCTTGCGTTGCATTAACACACATCCTAATCCTAGCTTTGAAGTATCACAATATACTTCAAAATCTTATGTTCCTTCTGGTAAGGCTAGAATTGGAGCATTTGTTAACTTTTGCTTCAAAATCCTAAAGGCTTCTTCTTGTTTAGTTCCCCATTCAAACTTAACTGATTTACAGGTTAGCTTAGTTAATGGTACGACTATCTTAGAAAAATCCTTAATAAACCGTCTATAATATCCAGCTAAACCTATAAAACTTCTAATTTCCATTGCTGATTGCGGAACCTTCCATTTGGTGATTGCTTCTATCTTAGCAGGATCTACGTGAATACCTTCGTGATTTACCATATGTCCTAAGAATTGCACTTCTTGTAGCCAAAATTCACACTTCGAGAATTTGGTGTACAACTTCTCCTTTCTTAACAAAGTTAAGAGTGCATGCAAATGCTGACAATGCTCGTCCTAACTTTTGGAATAAATAAGTATATCGTCAATAAAGACAATTACAAATTTATCCAAGTACGGTTTACAGATCCTATTCATCATGTCCATAAATGCTGCAGGTGCATTTGTTAATCCGAAGGGCATGACTGTAAACTCGTAATGACCATACCTAGTTCTGAAAGCAGTTTTAGGTATGTCTTCTTCTTGTACCTTCAATTGATGATATCCGGAGCGTAAATCTATCTTAGAAAAATATCTAGCTCCCTGGAGTTGATCAAAAAGATCATCAATCCTAGGTAATGGGTATCGATTCTTAATTGTAACCTTATTTAATTCTCTATAATCGATACACATTCGCATCGAACCATCATTTTTCTTTACAAACAACACTGGCGCTCCCCATGGGGATGAACTAGGTTGTATAAATCCTTTGCTTAGTAATTCATCTAATTGCTTTTTCAATTCTAGCATTTCAGTGGGTGCTAACCGATATGGTGCCTTGCCTATCGATGTAGTTCCTGGAATTAGATGAATTCTAAATTCTACCTCCCTATCAGGTGGTAATCCAGGTAGTTCTTCTGGGAATACTTCCGAGTATTCTGATACTACTAGAATGTCCTTAAGTTCTTTTCTTTTAGTGTTAATGATTACTGAAATCATATACACCATTTCTTGTTTTCTGGAATAACTAGCCACTTTCATTTCTGAAATGAACTTCATTGGCTTTCGCGGCTTATCTCCTGTAATCACTATTAATTCTCCGGTAGGTGTATGAATTTCTATGGAATTCTTATCACAAAGAATTCGAGCATGGTTGGTTACTAACCAATCCATTCCTAACACTACATCGAATCCGGCTAATTTCATAGGTAACAAGTTTGCAGAAAATTTATGACCTGAAAATTCTATCTTTCCTTCTTGCAAAACCTTATCTATGTTAACAGAATTCCCATCTGCCGTTTCGACTATAAAAATCTGCCTAAGGTTGGTTAATGGTAGTTTAAGGGCTTGGCATAATGAAGTATTTATAAAACTTTGGTTTGCACCAGAGTCAAATATTACTTTTGCATAGATGTTGTGAACTAGAAACGTACCAGCTATCACATCAGGAATCAATTCAGCTTCCTGAATCGTCAGTTGAAAGGCTCTTACATTCTTCTTGGTAGTTCCTTCTGCAGGTTTGGCTTTGTTATCAGCTGGTTTAACCAATTTAGGGCAATCTGGCTTAATATGTCCAGCTTCTCCACAGTTGTAGCAAACTGTGAATTTCTTCTTCCTGCAGTCTTCTTCTTGATGCCCTGGAATTTTGCAAAAATTGCAATATCCCTTGCATCTTCCAGAATGTTTCCTTTTGCAAGTATTGCAAAATGGACCAGTGGAAGATTGCCCAGTCCCCCTTCTTTTGAAATTGTTACGTTTACCCATACGGAATCCTTGGGAAATCTTTTGGGCTACTTCCTTTTTCCTGGTTTCTTCTCGTGTACGTACCAGTCCGTCAGTTAGGGTGTTAGCTAATTCCACAGCATCATCAATAGTGCGTGGTCTCGCAGCTTTGACAATGTCACGGATTTCGCCAATTAATCCCCAAATATAACGGGAAATAAGCACCGGCTCTGGCGAAGCCAGGGTAGGTACAACTCTCGCATATTCAAAGAATGTCGAAGTATACCCTCGACAGTCTATATTCACCATCTGATGGTTTAGGAATTTATTCGCCATTTGCTGTTTCTCATATTCGGGACAAAATTTTCTTTCCATAAGACTCTTAAATTCTTCCCAGTTCATGGCATAGGCCACATTTCTTCCTTTGGCTTGTAGTACTGTATTCCACCATTCTAGCGCCCCTTCTTTGAAAAGATGTGACGCGTACATGACTTTGTCGTCTTCGGCACATTTACTTATGGTAATCACTGCCTCGGTTTTCTCTAGCCAACGCAGTGCTGCAGTTGCCCATTCATTACCTGCAAACTCAGCTGGTTTACAGGCAAGAAAATCTTTGTAAGTGCAACCAGGTGTTGCAGATTTCATTTTCTTAAGGAGCGGAGCTTGTATCCCATCGTTGTTGTTATTAATATGATTGCCGCCTCCATTTACACTATTACTGAAATTATCTTCCCGAGTTCGTTTACTAGGAACAATTTGTTGAGGTTCGATTGGATTTCGAGCAGCAGCAAGAATTGCTGGAATAGCATTGGCTATTCCCTGAGCAACGATATTTTCTATAACTTGCCTATTTAGAAATTGATCCTCATTGTTGTGCTCGGATTGATTACCCTCGTTAACTTGTTCATTACCAGCGTTTGCCATCTGGTAATAAATTTTATATAATTAATTAGTATAAATAAGAAACAACCAAATATAATAATTTAATCGCACATAATCACATAAACAAATATACATCCAAAATTGTAAAGTTCTCAACTTCTATGTTTATATTTTATAATGTGCTTCCGTGCATACTGTTATCTTACAACCGTTTTATTGTTTACTTTACACATACTGGTTTTTATTATTATTATTATACAAACATAATTTCATAATCCCCTTTTTCCCTTGTCAGCTAGCATATTAAAAGCGATGATCCCTCTCATCATATTTCCAGGAGATTTGTCCTCCTATCTCCCGGATCCTATTCCCTGCATCCATCAAGTCTTCGCCGAAATGGCAGAGTTCAGCTAAATTCTCATTACTCATTGGTGGATTTGGTATAGGTTCTGGGTCAAACTGAGGGAAAAAAAGTATTGGGGCTGTTGAGGAGGTTTTGAAACTGCCAGTCGTTAGTCCACCACTCATCCATTTGTCCTAAAGGTTGGGTGTGGATCAGAGGTTCTGGAATGGCTGGTTCTAAGTTTATTGGGATTTGAGTTTCAGCAGGATAAGGGTAAAGGTTGTTATTAATAGGCCTAATGGTATCACAGCTTGCTAGTATGAAATCTAACTCTTCCAGCAACGTCATTTCCTTGGTTGGCTTAGAGCTTTCTCCAATTTCTTGTTTAGAACTTTCCCCAATTTCCATCCCTGCTTGCCTTGAATCTTCCTCAATCTCTATCCCTTTTCCTTTATCCATGGGATTCTCTATCTTAGGAATTCTCCTAGTTGCTGGTTTCCTTCTGCGTACACGCCTCCAACCCACAAATCTTCTTCTTTTCTTAGGTTTTGCTTTCTCCAAAGGTGGAGCTTGAAATTCTATATGTTTTTCCACCTCAGCAAAGTAACCAGTAAATTCTTTAGAAACTTCTATGTTCACAGGGTAGAGGTTGAGATTCTCTAGGGCTCCAGATAACTCATTCATGCTGTTTAACATATATTTAGAATATTGAGGTAAAATTTTACAACAAAATTTTGCAGATAACCTTTAAGTATTATTGCATACCGTGTGACTAATTTAATACAAAGGACAACTGACAATTAAAACATACTAGGGTTTATTGTAATTTATTTATTTACTGGGTAAAGTTTCTGGTTTGTAGATATTAAGGGTTGCTAGAACTGAATTAGGATATTTAAAGATTTGTATTTACTGCTACAGTGGCTAGCATATAAAGATCCGCCCATTTTTCATCTAATTTATCTTCCCATGGTGGGTTATTGCCTGGTTCCTGGGTTTCTTGATTAACCCTCATTTCTTTTGGTTGTGACTTCTTTCTTTTCTCCTGACTTTTTCTAATAATAAGACTTCTTTTCTTAGGAGAAAGTGGTTCCTCATATTGTGCTTTTCGAACAAATATTCCTTCCTCAGGATCTACTGAGTATCTTGAGGAATTTGATAGGGATGAACTTCCCTTTTCTTTTGATGAAGTATCTAATTTATTGTAGATATCCGAAAGTCTTTTCTTACCCATACTGTAAATAAATATTCAAATAATAAAACATATAATCACAAAATCACGGATTTGGTAATCAGGAAAATTAAGTATTTTGAAATACTTAATAGGCTTAAATCAGTGGCTCGTTCAGTAGCTCTGATACCACCTTTTCCTGTCACGGCCCCAGCCCCGGTTTGACCCGGTCAGGAGCCGCGGGACAGGAACCCGTGGTATCTATGATGCGACAGCGGAAGAATTTTAAACATCATCTTTTAAAACTCAAAATGCCCAATTATTTTATTCCATTATTTACGAAAAAACCCTATAATTTACAATAGAGGAATTTAACTAGGAAATTCCCTGATTTGTTAAAAACATGTTTATTCATTTTAACTGAGCCACCTCTTCAAGCTTGTTAGTGCTCTGTAGCACGTTTCCTTGATTTACAGCAGGTCGCCTGAAACATGTTTTAAAAATATTTTATCAGCGGGGAAATGCTGGCAAGTCACTCAATTTAATAAAATGACACATAGTTATCAATTACAGCATAAGGGCGATTACAATGGCTTCTATCTTATTTTTATCTGGCGCCGTGTCACATTGCGTGACGATGGTCATACCACTATTGGGTCTTTCCCCAAGTAGTGACGATCACTGTTAGGATATATTAGCCTAACCAGTGAAAATAGTAATGTGCACAATACCCCACTAGCCAGTGATTAAGATAACCACGACTTACTCCCTGTAATTATAACATTCTAAAATAATTTGAGGTATTGTAAAATAGTTGATAAAAAGAGAATGACTCACATTGCAAGTTTAATTGGACAGAGCTTAGCCTACTGATTAGCCTTTTTGACCTAAACTAAATAACATGCACACGAACTGGGTTAGTAACTAATACAAGATTTACGATAACTCACGAGATTAAACCTTCACAACGAATGACAAAGTGCGATACTTAAACATCCATCGAATTCACGACGAATGACAAAGCATAACCCTAATGTGGGCAGCACTTAAACATCCGTTGGATAGTTTCAATCGATCGGACATTGAATCGTAGCAGCGATCGAGTTAATACCCTATATCGTAGCAGCACCCCACTAATTAAGGTTGTAATTTCGACTTCAGAGCAGTAGAAATTCGTTTTTGTGTTTGGATTTCGACACCAGTGGACTGTGCATGCAACAAGCCATATATAGGTGAAATTTACGGTTCACGCGGCCCGCGTAAACCTTGGCACGATCTTTACGCGGCCCGCCTAACCACCTATTCTACGCGTAGGCTTGATTGGTCACGAGTAGGTATGCCAGCTGGTCAACACGTGGATCCGGAACACTTATCCAGTCAACACATGTTTGACGCGCTCCACGTAAGCTTTCTTTAAGGCTTACGTGGCCCGCCTGAAACCCACAAATTCTGTTTTCTTGGTTTTTCATGTACAGTAAGATTTCAGGGGTCAGGGTTTTCATTTACGAGTATTATTGGGACATTTTTGAGAGTCCTTACATCCAGTCAGTCGCCTGTCCTTAACGAAATTATGTCGGGGTCCGTCTCATGCTCGTCTTCTCCGGTATGACTCAGATCCAAGCCGACTTTGGACTATGCATCAAGTCCACAGCCTGTTTAGATCCGGTTTCTACCAAAATAAGGCAAAAGTTGATGAAAAATAACCCAAGTTTTATATGAAAAGTATAGATTTAGCTTAGATTTAGTGTAAAAATGCATGAATCATCTTAGATCTGAGCTAGATCTTGCTTAGAAAGACGTCACATGTCAGTTTGTACAAACCTACCTGATGACATCACCCTCGAGAACTCAGATCCGAGAGATTTCACGATGAGAAGTGTGATTTCAAGTGGGTATCACGTAGAGAATGATGTGTAGAGCAAGAAGGTACAAGAATCTAGTCTAAAACGTACCGAAATCAGCAAGAATAGGAAGGAAATGAAGAGTGTGTGTGCCTGGTCGAACAGAGTTGTCACATCACTCAAAATGGTGATGTGACAGGTCTATTTATAGTAAGGATGGAAGCTAAGGTGGTGTAAGACGAATAGGGTGGTCACTCATTCTGGTGGTCATCCGATCGGACGGTCATCCGATCGGGTGGTCATCCGATCGGGTGGTCATCCGATCGGTCGGTCATCCGATCGGACGGCCACTCTGGCCAATCCATCTTTTCCGCGTTCCCGATTTTGATTCGTTTTACGCATTAGGTTAGGCATTGCGTTGCATATAGTTTATGTAAAGTATTTAGATTACATTACAACCCAAAAGTTTCCAAGTTTCATAGATTCCGTCAGTGACAAGGCTCCAGTCTCTCGTTCAACCAAATATCAAGTTCCACGAGTCTAAGGAGTCAAGCACCAATTTAAGTCTCAAGGGTCAAGAATCATTGTTTCTCAAGCAACAAGAATCACGAGTCCAAGTATCAAGTATCAAGAATCATGTGAATCAAGTATCTAGTTTAATCATCGAGAGTCAAGTATCTAGATTTAGTTTCAAGTCTCATAGTTCAAGTGTCAAGAATCAAGCATTTAGAATAAAGAGTCAAGCATCATAGTGTCAAGCATCAAGTATCAACAAGATTCATACCAGAAATGTCAAACATCAACTCCATAAAACTACAGGGACCAAAACTGACAACTAATTAGAAGTTCAGGGTCTGTTCTTGCCAAGTGTCTAAAGTTTAGGGACGCTGGGCGTCACAGTCTCCCCTCCTTTAGGAGATTTCATCCCCGAAATCTTAGAAGAAGACTGTTTGAAGAGATGCGGGTACTTGGCCTTCATATCACTTTTCAATTCCCAAGTGAATTCGGCGCCACGCTTTCCTTCCCATCGAACCTTAAGAATGGAAATTTTGTTGCGGCTCAGACGCTTGACAGTTTGATCCATGATTTCGACCGGTTTCTCCACAAATTCAACAGCCTCATTTATTTGCAAGTCTTCGAAAGGAACTTGCAGTCCTTCTTCGGCTAGGCATTACCGTAAGTTGGAGACGTGGAACACTGGATGCACGTTGTTATTTTCTTGTGGCAAGTCGAGGTTGTATGCTACCTTGCCAATTCTTTCAAGTATCACAAAAGGGCCTACATAGCGAGGAGCAAGCTTTCCCTTCTTTCCAAAACGAACTACTCCCTTCTAGGGAGATACCTTGAGAAGAACTCGGTCACCAACAGCAAATTCCAAAGGCTTCCTCCTATTATCAGCATAACTCTTTTGTCTGCTCCTAGCCTTGATCAAGTTATCACGGATTTGAAGAATCTTATCTGTTGTTTCTTGAACAATCTCAGGGCCAGTGAACTGCTTTTCCCCAACCTCATGCCAGCTGAGAGGAGATCGGCACTTTCGCCCATATAAAGCTTCAAAAGGAGCCATCTGAATACTGGAATGGTAGCTATTGTTGTACGAGAACTCAATCAATGGTAAATGTACATCCCAGTTACCACCAAAGTCGATGACACAAGAACGGAGCATGTCCTCTAGGGTTTGAATAGTACGCTCGGTCTGCCCATCCGTCTGAGGATGGAAGGCCGTGCTAAGATTCAAGTGCGAACCCATAGCAGACTGAAACGTTTGCCAAAGACGCGAAGTAAAACGACCATCACGGTCCGAGATTATGTCAAGAGGTATGCCATGACGGCAAATAATCTCATTAGTATAGACTCGAGCAAGTTTCTCCACCTTGTAATCCTCCGTAATGGGAAGGAAGTGAGCGGATTTGGTCAAACGATCAATAATCACCCAGATACTATTGTGACCATTAGAGGTACGGGGTAGCTTAGTAATAAAGTCCATGGCAATGCTATCCCATTTCCAGGCAGGGATTTTAGGTTGTTCCAAGAGTCCAGAAGGACGCTGGTGTTCAGCTTTTACCTTCGAGTAAGTAATGCACTCAGACACATACACCGCAATGTCCCTCTTCATGACAGGCCACCAATAAGTCGTACGCAAATCCTGATACATCTTATCGGTACCTGGATGGATGGAGTAACGGGATTTGTGAGCCTCAGTCGTAATGAGCTCACAAAGATTATCGCGATCTGGCACCCAGATACGATTTAGATAATACTACAGGCCATCAGATTTAGTTTCGAGATGGTCCATCCTAGCACCGTGAACTTCTCTTTCTAGACTCCCTTCATTCACTGATGAATATTGAGCTTCACGAATACAAGCGTGCAGATCGCTAGAGATACGAATAGCCTTGAAATGGGTCTTACGACTAAGGGCGTCGGCTACTACATTCGCCTTGCCTGGATGATAGCGAATTTCGCAGTCGTAGTCGTTAAGCAATTCTACCCAACGTCTCTGTCGCATGTTCAACTCTTCTTGGTAAAAAAATGTGTTGAAGGCTCCTATGGTCGGTGAAGACCACACACTTAGTACCATAAAGGTAGTGTCGCCAGATCTTTAACACAAAAATAACTGCACCAAGCTCCGGATCGTGAGTAGTATAGTTTCTCTCATGTATTTTGAGTTGACGAGAGGCATAAGCGATGACCTTATCCCGCTGCATGAGCACACAGCCCAATCCACTGTTCGAGGCATCACAGTATACCACAAAATCATCATTGCCATCGGGTAGGGTTAACACAGGGGCATTACATAAAAGGTTCTTAAGAGTTTGAAAGGATTCCTCTTGTTCGGGACCCCAAACAAAAGGTTTCTCCTTTTAAGTTAGAGTAGTAAGAGGAACAGCAATCTTAGAAAAATCCGTGATGAACCGATGGTAATAGCCTGCCAATCCTAGAAAAGAACGAATCTCGGATACAGATTTAGGCGTACACCAATTCTTCACTGCCTCAATCTTAGAAGGGTTAACATGAATGCCCTAACTACTAACAATATGACCAAGAAATTGCACTTCATCAATCCAAAACTCACACTTAGAAAATTTAGCATACAGACGTTCACCACGTAAAAGTTCAAGTATAAGGTGTAAATGGCGAGCATGATTGGCTTTAGTCTTAGAATAAATAAGGTTTACAAACACGGTTCATAAGGTCCATGAACACTGCAGGTGCGTTGGTCAAGCCAAAAGGCATGACTACGAACTCGTAGTGCCCATATCAAGTACGAAACGCCGTTTTAGGAATATCATCTTCGAGGACACGTAACTGATGGTATCCAGAACGTAGGTCAATTTTAAAGAAGCAGGACGCGCCTTGTAGTTGGTCAAATAGGTCATCAATATGGGGAAGCGGATAACGATTCTTCACAGTAAGCTTATTAAGTTCACGATAGTCGATACACATATGGTAGGAACCATCCTTCTTCTTGACGAATAAAACGGGAGCACCTCACGGGGAGGTACTTGGACGATAAAACCCTTATCGAGTAATTCCTGTAGCTGACTAGATAACTCTTGCAACTCGGAAGGTGCAAGACGGTAAGGAGCCCTGTCGACAGGAGTCGCACCAGGTACGAGATCAATACGAAAGTCGACGGATCTGGGAGGAGGAAGACCAGGAAGATCTTCAAGGAAGACATCAGTGAAGTCACACACAACTGGAACGTTGCTTATGTTCTTCCCTTTGCCTTTTAGTTCCACCACGTGAGCCAAGAAGGCAGGGTTCTGTTTACGTAAGCTTCGGCTCGCTTGTGTGCATGATATCAACCTCAGCCATTTTGAAGGTCGGTCTCCATAGACGATCAAAGTATCACCAGAGGGAAGAGGAAGACGAACAAGTTTCTCGTGACACACAATTTTGGCATGGTTCTTACGCAACCAATCCATGCCGATGATAACATCAAAACTACCCAATCGCATGGGTATAAAATCAATAGAGAAGACGTGATCGTTAAGAGTCAAAGAACAATTACGCACGATCGAATTCACCAGAGTCGACTTACCATTAGCGACCTCAACAGAGAATGACTCAGGTAACTTGGAGCGTGTACAATTTATCAAAGACTCAAATTCCACGGACACAAAGCTTTTATCGGCACCAGTATCAAATAGTATCGAAGCATAAAGGTTATTAACGAGGAACATACCGTTGACAACGTCATTGTCATTGCGAGCCTGATTCGCATTAAGGTTGAACGCTCGTCCACAAGCGGCTGGCTGCTGGTCCTGGTTCAGCTGAGGACACTGGTTACGGAGGTGGGTAGTATCTCCACACTTGTAGCATGCACGAACAGCGTTGATTGGTCTTGGGTTTTGAAGAGGTGCTGGAAGTGCAGGTAGAGCTGCCTAAGCTGGGGCGTTTGCTGAGCTTGCGGGCCGGGTTAGCTTGACGACAGTAAGGAGTCGTGTGACCATAACGATTACAGTTGGTGCATAGACGACATGCAGAAGCAGCAGGATGATGGTAGTTGCAAGTTGTACACTTGGGATGAGACCCAGTGTATTGCTTTTTAGCTTCAGGAGCAGCAGGGTTAGCAGCAGCAGTAGCAGGAGCAGGTTTAGCAGCAGGGTTTGCAGCAGGAGTAATAGCATTACATCCAGAACCCTGGGATTTCCGTTTCTTGTTCTTGCTGCCGCTTGTCTGCTGAGTAACTTGATTCGCAGACTTGGAGGGAGCAGGAGTAGCAAACTGCTTATCACGCACACGGTTGTTGTTCAAACTCGCTGGCAGACGATAGACTTCTTCAATAGTTTCCAGTTGAGCTGCTTCGTGTCACGGCCCCCGGCCCGGTTTTACCCGGTCCAGGAGCCGCGGGACAGAAACCCCGTGGTATTTATTTAATTTGGCAGCGGAATTATTAACAGGATCGTTTTAAAAACAGGAAAATACCCGATTATTTTATTTTATAATTAGGGATGAACCCCATAATTTATAGTAAAGGTGATTTCTCAAGGAAATCCCCTATTTTACAAAAAAAACATGTTTATTCGTTTTCTTGAGCCACATCCTCAAGCTTGTAGTGTTACACGGCACTTTTCCCAGGATCACATCAGATCACCTGAAACATGTTTTAAAAAGGTTTTATCAGCGGGGAAATACTGGCGAGTCACTCAACTTGCACAAAATGAAACATTGTTATAATATACAGTATTAAGGGTGATTACATTGTTTTTATCAACCAATTACCCCAAATCGGTATTTGTCACTCGACTGTATCTGTGACTATGGTCAGATCACCCATTTGCTAACCCGTTGTCCAATGGTGACGTGAAACAAGTAATGTATACAAAACCCCACATACCGGCAGTAATTGAAGATTACAAAGCATTTATGGTTTTATAAAGCATTTTGATAAAAAGAGAATGACTCACATTGCAGATTTAAACGGGCAGAGTTTAGCCTGCTGATTAGCCTTGTAACCTAATTTAAATAACAATGCACACGAACTAGGTCAGTAACTAATACAGCATTTACGATAACTCACGAGATTAAAATCCTCACAACGAATGACAAAGTGCAATACTTAAACATCCATCGAATTCACGACGAATGACAAAGTATAGCCCTAATGTGGGCAGCACTTAAACATCCATTGGATTGATTTCAATCGATCGGACATTGAATCATAGCAGCGGTCGAGTTAATACCTTGTATCGTAGCAGCGCCTCCCTAATGGAAATTATGATTTTGAGCAGTGGAACTTCGTTTTTGAGAAAAGTTTTCGACTTAGATGAACTCCTCACGATCTGATCAATTTATAGCTGAAAAATGAGGTTTACGCGGCCCGCGTAAACCTCCTCTTGATCTTACGCGGCCCGCGAGGGCCACTTAGTCGTAGACTAGGGCTAGCGTGTCACACCTAGGGCTGCCACGTGTGCGACACGTGGCCTGTTCGTTGTTCCGAAGATTTGTTGAGCTGTCGCGGCCCGCGTAAGCCTAGGCTTACTCTTACGCGGCCCGCGTGAAACCCAAAAATCTTGTTTTCTTAGTTTTTCATGCACGTTAGGGTTTCAGGGGTTCGGGTTTTTACTTACGGGTTGTTTTGGGACATTTTTGAAGGTCCTTACATCCTCCCCACCTTATTTAAAATCTCGTCCTCGAGATTTATTGAAATAAGTGAGGATATTTTCGCTTCATCTCCGACTCCAGCTCCCAGGTGTATTCGGGTCCTCTTTTAGAATCACACTTGACCTTAACCAGTACTAGTCTTTTGTGTTTGAGAAACTTGATCTTTCTGTCTTTTATTTGAAGTGGTTTCTCCACGAACTTCAACTTTTCATTGACCTCTATGTCTTGAAGAGGGACTACCAAGGATTCGTCAGATAAACATTTCTTGAGGTTGGATACATGAAATACGTCATGTACCCCAGCTAGTTCTTCTGGTAGTTGTAAGCGATATGCAACTGGTCCTATGCGTTGGATTACTGGAAAGGGTCCTATGTATCTTGGACTCGGCTTTCCCTTCTTCCAGAACCGAACTATTCCTTTCTAAGGAGAAACTTTCAAGAGTACCTTGTCTCCAACTTGAAATTCTAATGGCTTGCGTCGATTGTCTGCATAGCTTTTCTGGCGATCTCGAGCCGTCTTCAATCTTTCCTTGATTTGACTGATCTTGTCAGTGGTTTCTTGTACTATTTCAGGACCGGATAATTGACTTTCTCCAATTTCTGCCCAACAAACTGGAGTTCTACACTTTCGTCCATATAATGCTTCGAATGGGGCAGCTTCAATGCTTGCATGATTACTATTGTTACAGGAGAATTTAATTAAGGGTAGGTGGTCATCCCAGTTTCCACCAAAATCTATCACACATGCCCTGAGCATGTCTTCCAGGGTTTGAATCATCCTTTCACTTTGTCCGTCTGTTTGAGGATGGTATGCAGTGCTTAAATTTAGTCGGGTTCCCATTGCTTCCTGGAAACTTGTCCAGAAGTGGGAAGTGAAACGACTATCCCTATCCGATACAATGGAGAGTGGGACTCCATGTAAGGATACTACTTCATTTACGTATAATTTGGCTAACATTTCCATGCTAAAGGTTTCTTTCATGGGTAGGAAATGAGCTGATTTGGTTAACTGATCCACAATTACCCAAATTACGTCATTACCCTTTCGGGTTTTGGGTAACTTAGTAACAAAGTCCATTGTTATGAGTTCCCATTTCCATACAGGCATTTCTAATGGTTGTAGTAGACCTGAAGGTTTCTGGTGTTCTGCCTTAACTTGTGAACCAGTAAGACACTTAGATACATATCTAGCTATGTCCTTTTTCATTCCTATCCACCAGAAATTATTCCTTAAATCTTGGTACATCTTATTATTACCAGGATGCATGGTATACTTAGATTTATGGGCTTCCTCCAAAATCTTATTTCTTAACTCTCCTTGCTTAGGTACCCAAATTCTTTTCTTATGGAATCTCCAAATTCCATCGCTTCCTTGCTCTAATTCCTTTATTCTTCCCTTCATTTCTTCAGCATCATCCTTGATTGCTGTTTCTTGAATGTTTTTCAGTTGTTCCATTAAATCTAACTGTAGATTTAATCTAAGAGCACGAACTCGCTTTTGCTTTTCATGATATTTACGACTTAAGGCATCTGCAACCACGTTTGCTTTTCCTTCGTGATATTGAATATCACAGTCGTAGTCACTTAGAATTTCCATCAATCTTCTTTGCCTCATGTTCAATTCTTTTTGCCCAAATAAGTATCTTAAGCTCTTATGATCTGTATAGACAGTAAACTTACTTCCATACAGATAGTGTCTCCAAATCTTAAGGGCAAAAATTATCGACCCTAATTCTAAGTCATGAGTCGTATAATTTTCTTCATGCTTCTTCAATTGCCTTGAGGCATACGCAATTACCTTTTTTGCGTTGCATTAGCACACATCCTAATCCTAGCTTAGAAGCATCACAATAAACTTCAAAATCTTCTGTCCCTTCTGGTAAGGCAAGAATTGGGGTGTTTGTTAATCTTTGCTTTAAAATCCTAAAAGCCTCTTCTTGCTTAGGTCCCCATTCAAACTTAACTGTTTTACAGGTTAGTTTAGTTAATGGCACAGCTATCTTAGAAAAATCCTTAATAAAGTGCCTATAGTACCCAGCTAATCGTAGAAAACTTCTAACTTCCGTGGCAGATTGCGGTACCTTCCATTTGGTGATCGCTTCTATCTTAGCAGGATCTACGTGAATACCTTCATGATTCACCATGTGACCTAAGAATTGCACCTCCTGTAGCCAAAATTCACACTTCGATAATTTGGCATAAAGCTTTTCTTTTCTTAACAAAGTTAAGAGTGCATGCAGGTGCTTACAATGTCCGTCCTGACTTTTGGAATAAATGAGTATATCATCGATGAAGACAATTACAAATTTATCCAAGTACGGTTTACAGATCCTATTCATCATGTCCATAAATGTTGCAGGAGCATTTGTTAGTCCAAAGGGCATGACTGTAAACTTGTAATGACCATACCTAGTTCTGAAAGCAGTTTTAGGTATGTCTTCTTCTTGCACCTTCAATTGATGATATCCGGAACGTAAGTCTATCTTAGAAAAATATCTAGCTCCTTGGAGTTGATCAAAGAGATCATCAATTCTAGGTAATGGGTATCGATTCTTAATTGTAACCTTATTTAGTTCCCTATAATCGATACACATTCGCATCGAACCATCCTTTTTCTTTACGAAGAACACCGGTGCTCCCCAAGGGGATGAACTAGGTTGTATGAATCCTTTACTGAGCAATTCATCTAATTGCTTTTTCAGTTCTAACATCTCGGTGGGTGCTAGCCGATAGGGTGCTTTTGCTACGAGTGTAGTTCCAGGAATAAAATGAATTCTAAATTCTACCTCCCTATCCGGTGGTAATCCTGGTAACTCTTCTGGGAATACATATGGGTATTCTGAGACTATAGGAATTTCCCTAAGTTCCTTACCCTTAGTGCTAATGATTACCGAAATCATATACACTATTCCTTGCTTCCGTTCATAATTAGCAATTTTCATTACTGAAATGAACTTCATGGGTTTTCGCGGCTTATCTCCTGTAACCATGATTACTTCTCCGGTGGGGGCACGAATTTCTATGGAGTTCTTATCACAAAGGATTCTAGCATGGTTGGCTACTAACCAATCCATTCCTAACACGACATCGAATCCAGCTAAATTCATGGGTAATAGGTTTGCAGAAAATTTATGGCCTAAGAGTTCTATAATTTCTTTTTGCAAAACCGTGTCTATGTTAACAGAGTTTCCGTCTGCCGTTTCTACTATAAAAACTTGCCTAAGTTTTGTTAAAGGTAACTTAAGAGCTTGGCAGAATGAAGTATTTATAAAACTTTGGTTTGCACCAGAGTCAAATAATACTCTCGCATAAACGTTGTGAACTAGTAACATACCAGCTATTACGTCAGGAATCAATTCAGCTTCCAGCGTAGTCAATTGGAAGGCTCTTACATTTTTCTTGGTAGTTCCTTCTGCAGGTTTAGCCTTGTTATCCGCTGGTTTGACCAACTTAGGGCATTCTGGTTTGAAATGCCCAGCTTCTCCACAGTTATAGCAGACCCTTGTTTTATTTCTGCAATCTTCTTCACGATGTCCTATAGCTTTGCAGAAGTTGCAGGGTTCATTACATTTTCCAAAATGTTTCTTTTTACAGTTCCTGCAGAACGGCGGAGTGGAAGATTGCCCAGTTCCTCTTTTCTTGAAATTGCTATTATTACCCACACGAAATCCTTGGGTAATTTTCTGAGTCAATTCCTTCTTCCTATTTTCTTCTCGCGTACGCACCAGTCCGTCAGTTAAAGTGTTAGCTAATTCCACCGCATCATCGATTGTGCGAGGCCTCGCATCTTTAAAAAAATCACGGATCTCGCTAATTAAACCCCATATGTAGCGAGAAATGAGTACCGGTTCTGGCGAAGCCAGAGTAGGCACAATTCTGGCATACTCGAAAAATTTCGAAGTATACCCTCGGCAATCAACATTCACCATTCGGTGGCTCAGAAATTTGTTCGCCATTTGTTCTTTTTCATATTCTGGGCAGAATTTTCTTTCCACCAGACGCTTAAACTCTTCCCAACTCATGGCATAGGCCATGTCGCTTCCTTTGGCTTGCAACACCGTATTCCACCATTCTAATGCTTTTTCCTTGAAAAGTTGAGAAGCATACATGGCTTTATCCTCCTCGACAAATTTACTTATTTTAATTACTGCCTCGGTTTTCTCCAACCAACGCAGTGCTGCAGTCGCCCCTTCATTGCCTGCGAATTCGACGGGTTTACAGGCAAGAAACTCCTTGTAAGTGCAACCAGGCGTTGCAGCTTTCATTCTTTTGAGAATTGGGGCTTGTAGTACATCATTATCATTATTATTAATGTTATCGCCTCCATTTATGCTATTACTAAAGTTGTCTTCATGAGTACGTTTGCTAGGAATAATTTGTTGAGGTTCAACTGGATTTCGGGCAGCAGCAAGGATTGCTGGAATAGCATTGGCTATCCCTTGAGCCACGATGTTCTCTATATCTTGCCTATTGAGGAAGTGATCTTCATGGTTTTGTGCGGACTGGTTACCCTCGTTAACTTGTTCATTACCAGCGTGTTCCATCTGGTAATATATATATAAGTTATTAGCACCAACTTAATTAATAACCAAGCATAATAAAACAATTGCACATAATCACATCAACATATTTAGCCAAAATTGTTGATTTTTCGACTTCCGTTTTTATATATTATAGTTTGCTTCCGTACACACCCGTTATCTTACAAAAGTTTTATTTTTAGTTATTTTACAGGATTATATTTTATTATTATTAAACACGCATTCCCACAACCACATATGATCCCATCAGCTGGCACTTTAAAAACGACGTTCCCTCTCGTCGTACTTCCAGGATATCCTCTACCCTACTTCCCGGATTCTGTTTCCTGCGTCCGCCAACTCCTCGCCATAGTGGCGGAGTTCTGCCAAGTTTTCGGAGCTCATAGGTGGGTGTAGTGGAGGCTCCGGGTCAAACTGGGGGAAAAGGTATTAGGGTTATTGTAACACCCCGAAAAATGCAAATCATTTATTTAAATATAAAGTTGATAAATAAACTAGTTAACTAACTAGGATTTTAAATAACCCAATTAGGTGAAAGCCTTGTAGTAACCTACAAATGGGTTAAAATGCTAAATTAGAACCAAAGGAAAGTCTAGGGACCAATTGTGTTCAAAATGAAACTAATATTGATATAATCAAAATAAATAAAACACAAACATTTGTCTGTGTTCTTGGTGGAGATCGACCAGGAGCGACCCCAAGCTCCATCAAACCCTAGTCAGCATAAAAACTCTAAATTGAAGGATCAAACTCAGTCCAAATCAAAATCCAAACATAGATTATTGATCCTCATCACAAGAGGATCACAAGGTATGTAAAATTTTGATAAATCTCTCAACTTGAAATTCTCATGAATTGGGAAAAATCTGAAATTAGGGTTGCATGTGTATGTTATGATGATTAAGGAACAACTATAGTGTCTAGGGACAAACCCTAGACCAATACAAGTTGAAATCATATGAAATTTTAGTGAAACCTATGAACACCATTGTAGGTGATTAGTGGGTTATGTGTAATTTGATGAACACTAGGAAATAGATTGTTAATCTAGTGTAAAATGACAATTTTGAAGTGATTCCAGAAAATTAGAAGTTATCAATCGTGTAAAAAGGTTGAATGATGTGAAATTAGGGCTAAATGGTAAACTAGAGATTTGATGTTTAATCTTGTAAAAATCTGCCCATGAAGTGTTTGTTGAAATGCCTCTATGAAGGCTTAAAACTGAAATTCCAAGTTTAAACGCATAATGATGATGTTTCAGTATATTATGCGAATTATGATTTAAAGAGAGTTCTAAACATATCGTAAATGAACTCTATAGGAACGGGCGCAGGAGCGTCAAGCGGACAAGCGGGTGGCGAACCACGTTTGAAAGGCTTACTTTGAAGGTATGTAACTTGACCCGTTACATTAAGTAAATTTGATGATTATAATATACGTAGTTGAATTTTAGAATAAGAGTTGCGTTGTATTAAAGCGGAGATGTCGCTATATTGAATAATTGGTCAAAATTTAGTTGGAACTCGTTGGTAGTCGTCATAAAGGAGGATTCCTTAGACGAGCCAAACGGGTCGAATAATCAAATAAAGCATGGATATTGCTTCATAATATGATCAATTGGTCTATTGTTATCAATCAAATATTAACATATTAAAACACGAGAGTTTAATATGTTGGTTTGTTAGAATAAGGATTTGAGAAAATTGTGTGGGCAAAACAAATAAAAAGCCAAACTATATATGTGCAGGGGCTACCGTAAGTTACGGTGACATCGTAACTTACGGTAGAGGCCAGGAGAGTTACGGTGGGTTTCTACTGGTTTACGGTAGACCCTTTTTGTAAACCGACTACCGTAACTTACGGTGGAACCGTAAGTTACGGTAGAGCCCAA
The DNA here is from genome assembly GCA_030545235.1 of Helianthus tuberosus. Classification (NCBI taxonomy): domain Eukaryota; kingdom Viridiplantae; phylum Streptophyta; class Magnoliopsida; order Asterales; family Asteraceae; genus Helianthus; species Helianthus tuberosus. The sequence continues at coordinate 66,462,020 of CM060363.1, forward strand.
TTTTTTTTAAAGAATTTTGTATAATTGTAACTATTCAAATCCACTTCGATTGTAGTTCGATTAAGTATTATTTCTAAGCATTCTAATACAAATGTTTTATGTAAACATTTCAGTTTTAGGTACTCACGGATTACGGGTGATGATCAAGCAAGCTTATCAAGAACCGAACACATACTTTTGAAGCTTCTGCATAAATTAACTCGGTTTAAACAATGTTATGATGTAAATTGTTTGCTAAACAACTTTTGGATGTTTAAATTAGTCACTTTAATACTTAAGTTTTTGGATCTTATGCTATAAAATGATCATATTTATATATATATATATATATATATATATAGTATATTTACATTAAAACAAAGATGGATGTTACAGTTATTTAGGAGATTCTGAAACTGCCAGTCGGTGGTCCACCACTCTTCTAGCTCTGCTGGTAAAGGTTAGGTATGGATAATAGGATCTGGGATATCAGGCTCTAAATCAACTGGAAGTTGTGCTTCTGCTGGGTAATTAAAGAGGTTTACATCGGAAGGTCCGATGAGGTCACTAAGTGCCAGTTTATGGTCCAACTCCTCCCAAGATGGCATTTCTTGGTCTTGCCTGGAACTTTCTCCGATCTCTATTCCCTTGCCTTTATCTTTGGGATCCTCCATCTTTATAACTTTCTGTGTCACTGGTTTCTTCCGGCGCACATGCCTCCAGCCCACGAATCTTCTTTTCTCGGTTTTGGTTTCTCTGGAGGTTGGGCTTGAAATTCCATAGGTTCATCAGTGTCGGCACAATAACCGGTAAAGTCTCTGGAAACTTCCACATTCACAGAATATAGATTGAGATTCTGAAGAGCTTCAGACAATTCATTCATGTTGTTTAGCATATATGAAGAAAACACACAAAATTCTAGGTTAAAATTTTGGAAATTAAATTTCACAGGCTAATATTTAGTACAACCATTCAAGTATCATTGTTTAAACAGAAAATGGCAAACATTGCGACCTTTCTATATATATGTTTACTACAAATTACAACTGAAATTCAATATATACTAGGGGTTGTGCATTCAGAATTTATTATGTTCAACATGCCTTTATATAAGGTTTATTCTATCTTCTCTTACTAAGTTGTTTATTTAATGGGAAAAGTTTCTTTAAAGTTTCTGGCTTATAAATGATATGGGTGCTAGTACTGGGTCAGGGTGTTGGCAGTTTAACTTAATTAAAAGTTAACATTTACTGCTGTAGTGGCTAACATATAGAGATTTGGCCATTGTTCATCTACTTCATTTTCCCATGGTGGTTTATTGCCTATTTCCTGAGTTTCCTTATTAACCATCACTCCTTTTGGTTGTGACTTCTTTATTTTCTCTTGACTTTTTCTAATAATCCAACTTCTTTTCTTAGTGGTAAGTGGTTTCTCAAACTGTGCCTTACGAACAAATATTCCTTCCTCAGTATCCGCTGAGTATCTTGAGGAATTTGATTGAATTGAAGTTTCCTTATCTTTTGAGGAATTATCTAATTGATGATAGATATCCGAAATTCTTTGCTTACCCATACTGTAAACTAACAAATAGTCAAATAACACAAAAACACATAAGCACAGGATGGCAATAAAAAAAATTAAGTATTTCTAAATACTTAATTGGCTTAAATCAGTGGCTCTGATACCACATTTTTCTGTCACGGCCCCCGGCCCGGTTTTACCCGGTCCAGGAGCCGCGGGACAGAAACCCCGTGGTATTTATTTAATTTGGCAGCTGAATTATTAACAGGATCGTTTTAAAAACGGGAAAATACCCGATTATTTTATTTCATAATTAGGGATAAACCCCATAATTTACAGTAAAGGTGATTCCTCAAGGAAATCCCCTATTTTACAAAAACATGTTTATTCATTTTCTTGAGCCACATCCTCAAGCTTGTAGTGCTACATGGCACTTTTCCCTGGATCACAGCAGATCACCTGAAACATGTTTTAAAAAGGTTTTATCAGCGGGGAAATACTGGCGAGTCACTCAAGTTGCACAAAACGACACATTGTTATAATATACAGTATTAAGGGTGATTACATTGTTTTTATCAACCAATTACCCCAAATCGGTATTTGTCACTCGACTGTATCTGTGACTTTGGTCAGATCACCCATTGGCTAACCCGTTGTCCAATGGTGACGGGAAACAAGTAATGTATACAAAACCCCACATACCGGCATTAATTGAAGATTACAAAGACTTAATCCCTGTAATTATAACCTTGAAAACATTTAGGGTTTTATAAAGCATTTTGATAAAAAGAGAATGACTCACATTGCAGATTTAAACGGGCAGAGTTTAGCCTACTGATTAGCCTTGTAACCTAATTTAAATAACAATGCACACGAACTAGGTCAGTAACTAATACAGCATTTACGATAACTCACGAGATTAAAATCCTCACAACGAATGACAAAGTGCAATACTTAAACATCCATCGAATTCACGACGAATGACAAATTATAGCCCTAATGTGGGCAGCACTTAAACATCCATTGGATTGATTTCAATCGATCGGACATTGAATCGTAACAGCGATCGAGTTAATACCCTGTATCGTAGCAGCGCCTCCCTAATGGAAATTATGATTTTGAGCAGTGGAACTTCGTTTTTGAGAAAAAAAATTCGACACAGATGAACTGCTCATGATCGGATCAATTTATAGCTGAAAAATGAGGTTTACGCGGCCCGCGTAAACTTCCTCTTGATCTTACGCGGCCCGCGAGGGCCACCTAGTCGTAGACTAGGGCTAGCGTGTCACACCTAGGGCTGCCACGTGTGCGACACGTGGCCTGTTCGCTGTTCCGGAGATTTGTTGAGCTGTCGCAGCCCGCGTGAAACCCAAAAATCTTGTTTTCTTAGTTTTTCATGCACGTTAGGGTTTCAGGGGTCCGGGTTTTTACTTACGGGTCATTTTGGGACATTTTTAAAGGTCCTTACACTTCGATAGAATCACGCATAGCAGGAGGTAGGCCATTGATATACTTGGTTATCATTCGCTTAGGGGTCGAAACCAAGTGAGGAACGGTGAGGCTTAGCTGCTTAAAATGGGTAGTATAAGCCAGGTTATCATCACCAACCTGCTTCAGATGCCAAAACTCTTCTTCAAGCTTCAGTTGTTCATGAGGAGGGCAGAACTCAAGCATCATTAGTTCTCGCACCTCAGCCCATGGAAGCGTATAGGCTTCTTCATTCGAACGAATGTTCCTCTCGTTCGCCCACCACTCCAACGCTCTGCCTTGAAACATTCCAGTTGCACTCCTAGTCTTTAAGTGGTATGGGCACTCGCTGTTAATGAAGGTAACCTCGATGCTGTCAAACCACTCGAGCATAGCAGTCACCCCATCACTGCCCGTGAAGGTCTTAGGGTTGCAAGAGATGAAATGCTTATAGTTGAACTTAGTAGGCCTTTTCTCCTCAGCCTTGGAGTCCGCAGAGGATGGAGGCGTGTTTGATCCTTGGAGCTCAGTGACGATCTTTGGCACGACTCGAGCAATCTGGTCGGCCATGAATGACATCATCTTTTTCTGAGATTTCTCCCTGGATTTCCTGAGAGAGTCGGATAGGTTTCGAGAAGACATCCTAAAGATCCAATAAGAGGATCGTGTAAGTCTAAATTAACACATGTCAACATAGTTTCACGCACGGTAGACTAAGACTTAAGATTCACAAGATTCTCATAAATTCCGCAAACCCACGACCTTCGCATGGCGCGTTGTACGGAGTTTGGCAATAAGTCAGAAGCGCTTATATATAGGAAGTACCAGCGGCGTATCCACCACGCTTCAGGCACATTGCTTCCACTCCGCACTTGGCGTCATGTTACGTGTCGCAATTGCCAAACAATACACCCATCATTATCACAACACACATAGCCTAAACCATTAGATCCCAATAGATTACATACTGCAACCACTACCCTCACATGGCATGTTGTATGAAGCTTGGCAGTATTTCGGAAGCGCTTATATATAGGAAGTACCAGCGGCGTATCCACCACGCTTCGGACACAACACTTCCACCTCGTACTCGATGTCATTATACATACTTCTCATAGATTAATGTAAACGGATCAAATAGTCTTAAGTAGATTCCAATAGATTCAATAGTTTCACGTGGATTCAATAGACTCGATAGACTCCAATAGATTCGATAGACTCAGTAGATTCAATAAACTCATTAGTTTCACATAGACTCATGCTAACAATCCACAACCAAGAAACCCCGTATGGCACCTGTTACGAAATTTCAACAGCATGACGGAAACACTTATATATAGGAAGTACCAGCGGCATATCCACCATGCTTCAATCATGCCACGTCCGTCTCGTCGTCGGTGTCATGCCTCGTTAACTACCGCTTTTGATTTCACCACTACTCAAACATAGATTAACCAGATAGATTCAATCGCATAGATTAATAAGGTAGATTCAATCACTCAACCCGAGTCTACAAAACTACGAGTTTCCCTTAGCGCGTGGTACGAAGGTTTGGTAGCGTGCCAGAAACGCTTATCTATAGGAAGTACCAGCGGCGTATCCACCACGCTTCGGACATGCCACTTTCCCCTCGTCTCCGGCGCTAGGCTACATTTCGTATTTTGTTCCTCCTTCAAACATACGTAGTTTACACATAGATTTCACTAGAGTACAAGATAGATTTCACATACGTTTCCCATAGAATACACAAATAGTCCTTCCATAGCTTTAGAATCCTTTACCAGACACTAAATTTCGCATGGCACTTGGTACGAAAGTTGGTAACATGCCAGAAACACTTATATATAGGAAGTACCAACGGCGTATCCACCATGTTACGGACACGTCACTTTCCCTTCGTATTCCAAGCCATGTTACATCCAGTGTCTTACAATCACGTCATTACTTAGATTACACATAGAATAAAGCCTCATAAATTTAGTTCGATCTGAGATTAGAGCTTTATGTTTTAGATTGCGAACAACGTGTGATTCATGCAAAAGCATACCAAATGATCGAAGAATCAAGTTAAAACCATATTCATAAAATCGAGATAACACAAAAGCAAGATAGGCTCATAAAACATAGGATTGTTCCGGGTAGAGGAACGGCGACTAACCAAAGTGATTCGAACCCCTTTCGAATTGAGGTAGCGTGTCTTGACTTACTTAGACAAATACGTCATCGATGTTAGGCCTACGATATTCGTCCTTTTGGTCATTTCACGTACTTAATTGATCAGAAGTTACGAGACTTTGGCGAGACATGAAACCAAGGAGTGGGACTAGTTATCAAGGTCTGAGTTTCACCTATAACTTGACAACATCGTACCCCAAATACGTTGGTACTCATCCGCAGATAAGACCTACTAGAATATTATGGAGACTTTCCATCAAGGTTTGGATGTCACTCATGTCTTGATGGCAGATCTCGTGCAAAATACAACACCGGTGTACAGTGTTTTCAAAGCATCGAGTGTATATTATATTAGCCTTAGGAAAGGCATGTAAGTTTAACAGAAGTAAGTGTTGCTAGGAATTAGATACGGTAGAATACATAAGTCTTAAATGGCACATAAGAGTCAAGATTCCTAGAACTATAGACTAGGGAAAGTATTCCTACTCATCCTAATTCCCAATAGTTATGGCTCTGATACCAATCTGTCATACCCCAACCGATGGCGGAAACATCGGGGCGCGAGCACTAAGCGTTCAGATTGCTCATGAGAATTCCATAACACTATTGTTTCAATAAAGATTAATTGATTTCATGCAAACGTCATCACAAGTATCACATTACAACCAACTCATAAATTGTTCAAATTGTTCAAGGACTAATATTATCTAGGCGACGTTTCTAAGCATCTCCTAGCTGAATTCCATGCATTCCAAGCATCCTATCATCCTGCAACATGTATTAAAATATCAATACAAAAGTATTGGCGAGTATACAAGTTTGATAATGGAATAATAGATTAAAACAACTCATATCCACAGTGTAAACAATAAATAGTTTCAGCCGTGCTAGTGTCGCAGTCCACGCAGTGATAGCCCAAGTATCCTGATGCTTTAGTGTTTACCCAAGACTCAAGGTAAACTAGAATCCTCCTAACAATACCCCCCGAAAATAATGGGAGAGGTGCATCTCCTATAGTGCTACTATTGTTAAGGCGGAACTACACACTCTAGATTAAACGTCACATAGCACAAAGAGTCAAGAATCAAGAATCACAAGTTTCATGTTCACATAGGATAGAGTATAAGTTTCGAAGATTTCAGTGTAAGTTTCATAGAATACATGTTACACCCCAAAAGTTTTAAGTAAAAGGGGATCGAGTATACTCACAGTGATTGCTTAACAGTCGCAAATGTTATTGGATCAAAGGGATCTCTTTTTAGACTTAGCCTGATTAGATTACAATAGGATAAGAGTCGAGCAGAGTAACGAGATTGAGTAAAGTGCCAAACCATGTCACTGGATCGGATGGCTGTCTGATCGGATGACTATCCGATCGGAGTGCCAGTCGGTCGGATGACGTAGTTGCGAAAAGACAGATGGCTGCCAGATCGGATGGCCATCCGATCGGGTTGCCAATTGCGTGGAAAGCATAAGTGAAAGGGGGTGGTTGTCCGATCGGATAGCAGCTCGATCCGAGTGTAGGTATCCTGATTATCCAATCGGATGGCTGCTCGATCGGACGACTGTCCGATCGGGTTGCCATGCGATCAGACTTCCAAGTTTTGTTTGTTTACAACGTGTTGAAAGTTTCAAGACAGAAGGCAAGTGTCACCCGAGAGGGTGGCTGTCCGATCGGATTGTTGTCCGATCGGGTTGCCGTTCGATCAGGCGACCCTTGTTCTCGTTTATCAATTTGAAAAATCTCTAAGTTTCTAGCTTAATGGTGACGGCACGACACGTACTTTTGACGACAGTAACTCGTTAGCATAAGGTCGTCCTGATCGGGTGGGAAATCACCCCTATCCAATCAGTCGCCTGTCCTTAACGAAATTATGTCGGGATCCGTCTCATGCTCGTCTTCTCCGGTATGACTCAGATCTAAGCCGACTTTGGACTATGCATCAAGTCCACAGCCTGTTTAGATCCAGTTTCTACCAAAATAAGGCAAAAGTTGATGAAAAATAACCCAAGTTTTATATGAAAAGTATAGATTTAGCTTAGATTTAGTGTAAAAACGCATGAATCATCTTAGATCTGAGCTAGATCTTGCTTAGAATGACGTCACATGTCAGTTTGTACAAACCTACCTGATGACATCACCCTTGAGAACTCAGATCCGAGAGATTTCACGGTGAGAAGTGTGATTTCAAGTGGGTATCACGTAGAGAATGATGTGTAGAGCAAGAAGGTACAAGAATCTAATCTAAAACGTACCGAAATCAGCAAGAATAGGAAGGAAATGAAGAGTGCGTGTGCCTGGTCGAGCAGAGTTGTCACATCACTCAAAATGGTGATGTGACAGGTCTATTTATAGTGAGGAAGGGAGCTAAGGCGGTGTAAGACGAATAGGGTGGTCACTCGTTCGGGTGGTCATCCGATCGGACGGTCATCCGATCGGGTGGTCATCCGATCGGTCGGTCATCCGATCGGACGACCACTCTGGCCAATCCATCTTTTCCGCGTTCCTGATTTTGATTCGTTTTACACATTAGGTTAGGCGTTGCGTTGCATATAGTTTATGTAAAGTATTTAGATTACATTACAACCCAAAAGTTTCCAAGTTTCATAGATTCCGTCAGTGACAAGGCTCCAGTCTCTCGTTCAACCAAGAATCAAGTTCTACGAGTCTAAGGAGTCAAGCACCAATTTAAGTCTCAAGGGTCAAGAATCATTGTTTCTCAAGCAACAAGAATCACGAGTCCAAGTATCAAGTATCAAGAATCAAGAATCAAGAATCATGTGAATCAAGTATCTAGTTTAATCATCGAGAGTCAAGTATCTAGATTTAGTGTCAAGTCTCATAGTTCAAGTGTCAAGAATTAAGCATTTAGAATAAAGAGTCAAGCATCATAGTGTCAAGCATAAAGTATCAACAAGATTCATACCAGAAATGTCAAACATCAACTCCATAAAACTACAGGGACCAAAACTGACAACTAATTAGAAGTTCAGGGTCTGTTCTTGCCAAGTGTCTAAAGTTTAGGGACGCTGGGCGTCACACCTATACGCCACGTATAGGCCTGTACGCGGCGTATAGGAGCAGCCAAACTAGAACTGACATAAGTCAGGCACAGGCACTGAGTTTGATGTAACCATATACACCCTGTATAGGTCTATACGAGGCAGAGGGTGTGCAAATAGGCAGATTGGGTGTGTGGATAGTTTGAGCCGCATAAATATATATAAAATCAGCTTGTACATACAAAATAAAGTTAAACTGAATGTCTAAAACAAAAGTACAACTGAATATCTAATACAAAATAAAAGCTAAAGCTACTAATCCTCTAACGGTGGGGACGGTGGCAGTGGATGGGGCGGCAATCCCGCGTGAGCCCGGAGCTCTATGAGCGTCTCAATGATCCACATCTGGTATCGTTCAGAACGTCGGAGGCACCGATCGAAGTCTCGAGCCACCGCCTGCGCAACAGTAGGCAGGTCTGCATAGACGTTCTGTGGGTACTGTGGCGGGTGCGGAGGTGGCTGCAACGACAGTGCCGGGATCTCGTCGTCAATGGCGTGATCAGCCGAAGGCGAATGCGGAGGTGGAGGCTAAGGCTGAGCCAGACCCAAAGCCTCAAGCTGAGCCTGCCAAGCCGCAGCCTAAACAGCCGCATGCGCTAGTACTTCGTCCCTAAGCTCAATAACAACTGGGATCACTTCCGGCAACCCCTCGGGCTGAAAAATCTAGTAATCTTGCGTCCAAAACCGCACACCAATCCCGTCAAACGTGTGCTTCAAACGCATGCTTGATAATGACCCCGGCCTAATGTAGTCGATGGAATGACCGGGGACAGTTACAATTGTCAGGACTAAAAAGCCACCTCGATCAGTACTACATAAGAGTGGAATAGCTACAACGAATGACAGTTTCAAGTTCATAATTGTGCTTTGATAATTGTCATTTGCTTTTAACTATTGATTCCATATATTAAATCCATAGTAGCTAACAACAATTCCATTACTAAACATGCACAGCAGGTCAAAATTGGTAACAAGCTAAACAAATAACAAATATGCATTCAAGAAGATGCTAAAGATACTATCAATCTACATCCGTCAGGTGAATGATTTATAACAAAAATTAGGTTCTATATACTTTTGATCTTGCAATATATATATTTTTTCTTAAAGGCAGTTATGATGTGGTGAGTATTATTGCAAAGTATGATGAAGCTCCTGGTGGAGAATCGCCAGATTTACTTCCATTTTTGTTTCAGGGTAGTCAGAGTCAACAAGAAGATCATAAGAGAGGTGCTTTGTCTCTTATTACAAATTTCAGTATACCATTATTGTTGTTAATACCGTTACACACCACTTTTAATGCTCTTAGTTTTCTGTAATGTGTGTATTTATGTGTACACAACACAAATATATGTACTACACTATTACAAGAATCATACTAAACATTCACATTTTTGTAGAAGACATATGCTAACCCAACTAGAGTACTATCTTTTGCTTTAGTTGCCTTTTTTCACTCTCCTTTGCGTCATATATTTAAATATAATAATAATTGTATCCGTTTTATGACACTAGATGGCATGTTCAGCACCTCGATAACATCTAATTACAGGTGGGGTAGAATCTTCCAAGATTGGGAAGACCGATCACCTAATTGCGCCCCCCATGTTACAAAGCGGACCACGAAACTTGGGTGTCCCTGAAGTCCTGAACTAAAAGACTCCACGCTAGAGGACTAGGTCCTTCCCACTCGCGGCTCCTTGGGGAGTAGTGCCCTCAAGATAAATACATTTTTGTGCACTATGAAACTCGCTGGGCTCAACTTTTTTTTTTTCATATTTCTAAGATTTTATAAAATATTGAATCTTTATTATGATTACAAATTGCGGGAACCCCTTTGACCCGTTCCCTATTTACCTAAATCTTTTTATTTGACCCAATTGAGATAACAACCTGAATTCATATGTAAGGAAAACACTGATTTTGAATTTTCAAATTTTCAAGTATATATTTAAATATCAAAAAAAAAAAAGTTGAACCGGTCTCCGATGTGGGTGAATACCATAATGACACGAATGTTGTAAGTTGCGAAAACACTATGGTGTTTTCATCCCTTTCGTTGGCCATATATAATGCCATGCTTTTTTCAACGTTTGATTATCAAAAGGGTTAACTGTTATGGTAAAGGATCAAATAAAAACAAAATAAACGTACGAAACGTACGAATTGAAGGAAAAAGCAAAAAGTGGCGGTGTTATTTTGGTAATTATCAGCAACTTCAATATTACTGGGAAAAAAGCAAAAAGTGTCTTGTAGAGTAATTTTGAGCATCTGTAGAGTAATTTTGAGCATCTATAGAGTAATTTTGGGAAATGTAGGGTAATTATCAAATTACTCTAGTAGAGTAATTTTGACTTCTGTAGAGTAATTTTGGAAAATGTCTTGTAGAGTAATTTTGTTAGCATTTAGTTATAGGGTTTAGCTTCATGGTTTAGTTTTTAGCTTTTAGTTGGGGGGGGGGGGGGGGGGGGGGGGTGTTTAGGTTTTTGGGGGGTGGTTTAGGTTTTTTTAGGGGTGGGGGGAGGGTTAGTGTAATTTTGATAATTACCCTACAATTTTGATAATTACCCTACACGACCAAAATTACTCAACATGAACATTTACAAAATTACTCTACAGAAGCTCAAAATTACTCTACTAGAGTAATTTGTAGAGTAATTTTGAACTTGCTGATAATTACCAAAATGTCACCGCCACTTTTTTTGACTTTCTTTCAATTCGTACGTTTCGTACGTTTATTTTATTTTTACGTGAACTTAACTCTAATTGTTATAAGACTACTTTTTCTATCGATCTAGCTGCCTTTCCTTATTGTGCAAAACCTCATCAATTTGGGGCCTTGGATTATCAATTATATACTAGTGGGTTTACCCGCGCGTTGCAGCGGGATCCAAAAAAACATGCAATAGATTAACTTTCATTATAACCTTCTCTACAATTATATATCTGGACTCACGACTTGGCCAACGCTTTTTATCCTATCGGGCTATCGGCTCCATCTTATGCTAGTGCCCATTACTCTCACTTTCACTGTTTGTTTTGTTCTATTTGATTATTTATGTAATTTATACATATAACCATGACAGTTATGTAACCATAAAATCTTGTTGTAAAAAACATAATTAAACCATTACTTTCTCTATTAGTTTAGTTAGGTTATCTTAGTTATAATTCGACTCACCAGTATTGTAATTCAACATTTTAAGGATTACACTTCTATAGGCTGATAAAAATTAAGTATAAACACTAAAATATCAAAAAATATTTAAAAATGTAGATGGTGTTCATTTTTAGAATGTTTTTATAAACCATATATTATATCCTACACTTTGTACAACTTGTCCCAAGAACAAACAAATTACAAAAATTTATATGAACATTTTAATCTAAAAATGGACATTGACTATCAACCGATATGTATACAAAAAAATCCGATTTAAAAAATTGGAGTCGGAAACATAAGCCTTCCTTCCTGTAAAGAACACTAATAAATGCATTTATGAGAAATTGATAGAAAGATAAATGAGGTGAAGTTTGACTTTTGACATCAAAGAAAGTACTAACCAACTTAAATCAGTATGATGGTTTTTAGATTATAAAGTAATTTGATGAGTACATCATCGCTTCACGTCTGCATGGAGTCAACTTAGATGATCATTGTCCTTGTGTCATTACATGGGTTGTGTACCTAATTCAAATTAAAAAGAGAAAATTAAGCGCATGAGGCATGGTTCGAACTCGTTATCACCTGCTTGTCAATCCAACATTCTAAAAATAATATAGGTGAGATAGATATTGTGCTTACAAATATATTTTGAGAATATGAAAAGCAAACCTGCCTCACTTGAATTTTACCGTCTCCCTCCAACATGTCAGGCTTGAAAGATTAAGCAAATATTCATATTTTCTTTTCCTTGTCTTCTCCATCCACTCTCTTCTCTAATAATACACTTTAATACAATCTTTTTTTTATATATTTCAATTTCCCTAAAGAAATGAAGTTTATATTCCATCATATTATCAGAAGACGAAAATGTAGAGACGAATACATTTTTTTCTATAATACAGTTTCTCTAGAGAGATGAAGGTATACTCCATCATAATATCAGAAGATGAAATGTAGAAACAAAGATGTAAAGTCAAGGATTTAAAGGATGAGTAGAAGTTCATTTACAACTCAAGACATTATGCCTATTACTACTCGGTCTTGGTCCTTAGATTGTAAACCTGCTAACTGAAACCAGGTCCGACAAAGCCAGACTACAAATTTTAGGGTCGGTCCTCCATTCCATTTTGCAACCCATTCTTGGGTTCGGGTCTCTGTTGGTGCAGTTCGGTTTGTCATTCATGCTTAGCGCTGCATTACCAATGTTTACTCCAATCCAAAAACATAATTCAAGCAACACAAGATGTTTAACGTTTCTGGTTATCGAGTTAATTGTTTGGGATTTACCTTGAATCGCGATTGATGACCAAAACGACGGGGATGTTGGTATTTTGCGGTGGCTGACCAGAGTGTACGAACGAACAACATACCGGTATGACACCAGCTTCTAGTATCTCAGGCGACAACGGTGGTAACTTCACAAACTACGATCGACGAACTTCTCTAGAAAGAAAATATGTGAGGTGATGGAGGATGTTTTATTAAGATCGAACATATAGGCAATGAGGGAGTCATGAAATTTTGAGACGTGATATATATACACTTCGAATTGCTTATCATGTCTATTCAATGGTAACATTATGTGTTTAATTTTTGTATGATTGCCATAAATTTGATCGGTTATTAGACCTATCAATTCTTCCGTTTCATATTTTAAGTCATTGAATTGAAATGTGATGAATCATAATGATAACTCATTTGTTATGAGGTTTATGAAAAGGTGGTAGTTGGTTACCGAAACCAAAGCATTTACAAGCATATAAAATTCATTTATATATAATATTAACTCATTGATTTACATTAATTTCATTTAATACTATATAATCTCTCATTAACTTATTATGGTGCAAAGAAGAAGACAAATTTACCCTAAAGATAATTAATACATGCATTTTGTATTGTATTCAAAGTATTTCTACTTGTACCTCTTAAGGTTTTAAGAAGTCCCTAATGAAATGCTTATAATATAGTAATAGATATAATTTTTTTTTAATTATAAAGCCACTGTGTTTCATTCCACACGAAAAAAGGTAATTACAAAGCAATGGCATGTAGTCGGGCAACAAGTTGCGCCGCCACCCCCTTGCATAGGTAGTCGGGTTTAGGTTTTTGTTTTTTTTTTTTTTTTTTTTTTTTTTTTTGGGGGGGGGGGGGGGGGGGGGGGTGGTGGTTTAGGTTTTTTGGGGGTGGTTTAGGTTTTTTTAGGCTTTTGGGGGGGTGGGGGGGAGGGTTAGTGTAATTTTGATAATTACCCTACAATTTTGATAATTACCCTACACGACCAAAATTACTCTACATGAACATTTACAAAATTAATCTACAGAAGCTCAAAATTACTCTACTAGAGTAATTTTGAAGTTGCTGATAATTACCAAAATGTCACCGCCACTTTTTTTGACTTTCTTTCAATTCGTATGTTTCGTACGTTTATTTTATTTTTACGTGAACTTAACTCTAATTGTTATAAGACTACTTTTTCTATCGATCTAGCTGCCTTTCCTTATTGTGCAAAACCTCATCAATTGGGGCCTTGGATTATCAATTATATATATCTTTTTTTTAATTATAAAGCCACTGTGTTTCATTCCACGCGAAAAAAGGGCAATTACAAAGCAATGACAGGTAGTCGGGCAACAAGTTGCGCCGCCACACCCCTTTCAATTATATATGAAATTTTATCTTCATAAAATTCTTCTCCGGTAATTCTTGCTTGAACGATCTTGGATATCATTTATTTTGGTCTTGATTGTTGTGATACGAATCCAAAATAATAATATGCTTAAAAAACCAAGCTACTTTATAGTTTAATGATATCAGGATGTATAAAAAGATGCTCTCTTTTAGTGGATAAAGATTCTATAAGGATTCTATTCCATGATGGAGTGTAGATTTAAAATAGAATTAACCGGCGGTTTGATATAGCTATTTAATAATAACTAGAACTAAGCACCCGGCGTTGTTGCGGGGGCCTAAAACTATGCCAAATAACATCAATGTCACACTGCTGGTAGCGACCACCAACAGTGAAATAACTAAAACATATAACATAAGAAATAACTATGTCCGATTTAGGACACACGCGTTGCGACGAACTTGTTAAATGAAAAAAAATAGACGTAAAACATGGAACTACACACGCACGTTGCGCCTTGTTAACTCGCAAAATAACGTCGAAAAGAATAACTAAGTCAATGTAGGATTCGCCCGTTGCGACGAACTTGCCAAATGGATGGGGAAAATAGACACGTTGCGGACATACCTGTCAAATGTGAAAAAATAGACGAAAAACGTTGAACCACACACACACGTTGCGACGTATTAACTCGCAAAATTTAGAACGAAACGTAAGACAAAAAATTGCGAAAGATAAAAAGTATAGGGGACCAAAGTTGTAAATAAAAAGGTTTTTTGGGTTAAATTACAAAAGATGAAAAGTTTTGGTTTTTAAAAGTAAACAAACTAAAAGTGTTAAAATAAAAAAGATGAAAATATTTGGGTTAAAAGTGAAAATTCACAAATTGTTTTTGAAAAAACCTCTATGCTTGGGGTACAACAACACAATACAAAAATGTGTTGCTAATTTATATAATAATAATAATAATAATAATAATAATAATAATAATAATAATAATAATTTACATCACTATATGGTTATTGTTAAGGGTGTTCATGAGCCGATCCGATCCGAGTGAGAGTCTGCTTGTGCTCGGATTGAATTACAACCGATCTGATCCAATCGGATCAAATTTGCAAAACCGAGCACAAAAGTGATGCTCGTGCTCAGATTGAATTTGAATCGACGGCTCGTTTTCGGCTCGGTTTTTCTCGGCACCGAAATTAAAACATGTGTAGCAACAAAAAAAAAACTGAAATCAAGACTATTACAAGGCTGCATTCAACAAAAACAAATCCTAAACTTAATTAAAACATGTCCAACACCTTACTAACAAAAAACAATACATAACTAAAATCATTATCCTAAAAATGTTCTTAACAATATTAAGAAGCACAAAATAAAGTTCGAAATACAAATTGTCATTTAGCTCAAAAGCCATAAACTCTTCTTTAAGCTTGATTAATTAGGGGTGTTCATGAGCCGATCTGATCCGAGCGAGGGTCTGCTTGTGCTCGGATTGAATTACAACCGATCTGGTCCGATCGGATCAAATTTGCAAAACCGAGCACAAAAGTGATGCTCGTGCTCGGATTGAATTTGAATCGAGCGGCTCGTTTTCGCTCGGTTTTTTCTCAACACCGAAATTAAAACATGTATAGCAACAAAAAAAATTTGAAATCAAGACTATTACAAGGCTGCATCAACAAAAACAAATCCTAACTTAATTAAAACATGTCCAACACCTTACTAACAAAAGCAATACATAACTAAAATCATGATCCTAAAAATGTTCTTAACCATATCAAGAAGCACAAAATAAAGTTCGAAATACAAATTGTCATTTAGCTCAAAAGCCATAAACTTCTTCTTTAGGCTTGATCATTTCCACCCACAAAATTCAACTTCAAATAAACATATATAACCTATAAACACAAGCATTAAACAAAACCATTAAGTTCTACACTTTACATAACAACTTTTATGGTTTGTTAATTATAAAAATACCTTCATTTATTATCAGACACGTCTGGAGTCAACACATCAATTTCCTATTTTTCTTCATCTCTTGCAGCTTGCTACACATTAAAAAAACAAAATACAAATATTAATGCATAAACTACAAAAGTATAAGTAGATTATAAATGTTATAAAACCTTACTACAAAAGTATGAGTTAAACTTTAGTAGCAGGGAGGTATGGAGCAAACCGTGAAATTGGATCCCCAACAATCGAACTTGAACTTGAGCAGCAGCGGCGAACTTGAACTTGAGCAGTACCGTATCCGTATGAGTTGAACACTTGAACTTGAGCAGCAGCGACGAGGTATGTAGTAGACTAGTAGGAGGTATGTAGCAGGAGATTAGGTGCTGATGAATTTTTAGGAATTAGGGGTTAGGTTGTGGTATTGAGTTGGGCTAGTATGTTTTCTTAGGCTTTTAATTTTTCTTGAGCTACTTATCTATATATATATATATATATATATATATATAGGTAAAGGGTAGGTACAAATCTCCTTATCGTACATTACGTACGCGACTATAGGATCAAAACACGTGTCCCTGATTTAGTTTTCATAGCTAAGGGCAAAACAGACAATTCATTCAATGTAACTCTCTCCTCACCAGTGAACTCGCCATGATCACTGGCGAATTCAACATATTCAAAATCAACATCTGGGTTTCATCCGATGCTGCTCTGTAGATCCATAGAAAACAACAATCTATTAAAACTCTAATCGCAAAAAATGACAACCGCAAATGTATACTTTTAAAATTTACGCATATTATGAAAGTCATACTATTTGATTTTAATGGTTGTGATGATTTTTAATTATATATGTGAGGCCACATATTAATTTCGCAAACAGACAAATGGCCACATGGTATTAACATTCACAAACAGACAAATCACATTTCGCACATATTATAACATGCATGTTTGTATGATTTGCATGTGCATGGGATGTGAATTTTTTGAATGGACAAACAAACAGACAAATGGCCACATAGTATGATTCGCATGTGCAATGCATTAATTTCACATGGATGCATTAATTTCGCATGGATATATAGCATGTGCATGGGAATTTAATTTTGCATGTGAATGGACATACAAACTAGTATGTGGATGGCACTAATTTCGCATGTGGACAAAAATGCATGGCATTAACTCGCATGTGGATGGCCTAATTTCGCATGTGGATGGCACTAATTTTGCATGGCATTATTTTTTGACAGGGACATAAAATATACCCATGTTGACAAAAATTGCATGCTGTGGAATGTTCCAAAAAAATGGGAATCGCATGTGTTGCAAAAAAATAATGTTCGAATGTTATTTTTAATACCAAAATCCCATGCTGTAAAAAAAAATACCAACATCGCATGTTGTAAACCAATTTCCCATGTTTGATATTGAATTTGCAGAAGAGTCGGTTGGAGAAGAAGAAGGTATCGAACGAAATTGCCGGGATTTTGATAGAGAAATTATCGATTTTATCCTTCGCGGTTAGTTTTATGTATATTAATTTGATTAATTTAATGATATAAATTAGTTTTGCCCGCGTTTAATCGATTGAAGATCGTACGGCTGTGGGCATCGCGTACATAATGTAGGATAAGAGGTATTGTACGTTAACCGGCCTATATATATATATATATATATATATATATATATATATATATATATATATATATAAAAAATGAGAACCACCTCCAGTTGTAAGAATCGTGAGAACTTTTTGATCCAGGGCGAGTTGGACCAAAAAAAATTTTCATAAACGTAGATGCTTGTATTATAAACACATTTGTAAAGAAAATTCAAAAAAAAATGTCGTGTGTGTAGTTTTGAACACCACAAGTTTGTGTTTACGGGTACCGTAAATTTTAAATAAAATTTACGGGTCCCGTAAACGCAAACTTTTGGTGCTCAAAACTACACACCCGATATTTTTTTTTGAATTTTTTTTACAAATGTGTTTATAATACATGCATCTACGTTTATGAAAAAAAATTGGTCCACCTCGCCCCGAACGGTGTAGTATTCACGGTTCTTACAACTGGAGGTGGTTCTCATTTTAGCGGTCCCCTGGTTCTCATTTTAGCGGTCCCCTATATATATAGGGAGAAGATCATGCGAGAACCACCTCTTATTGCGAGAACCGCGAGAACCAATGTGAACACAACCAAAAATGTCTAAAAATAGCTAAAAATCACACAAATTTTTTTTTAATATTTTTTATATAAAAATCGCTACTTTTCGAAGCCAAAAAAAAATTAAAAAAAAAATTTTTGGCCACTAAAGGTAGCGATTTGAGCATAAAAAATATTAAAAAAAAAATTTAGATTTTTTTAGATTTTTTTTAGATTTTTTTAGGTTTTTTGGGGGTTTAGTTTTTAGCATTTTAGCTTGGGGGGGTTAGGTTTTTTTAGGTTTTTTGAGGGTTTTAGTTTTTAGCATTTAGCTTGGGGGGGGGGGGTTAGGTTTTTTTAGCTATTTTAGGTTGTGTTCACATTGGTTCTCGCGGTTCTCGCAATAAGGGTGGTTCTCGCATGAACTCCTCCCTATATATATATAGGGTAAGAATATATAGAAAACCACTTTTATTGAGAAAACCCGGGAAACTCAAAGCTCCCGACTTTTTTTTTTAAATTACCACACGTAATATACATGTTTTTAAGAGTTTTGGGTAAAAAAAAATCGAAAAAGCGCCGAGTAGATATTTTAAAAAAAATAAACAAGTTTTGGTGTAACATATGTTCAGCGAATGTAACATATGTTACACCAAAACTTGTTTATTTTTTTTTTAAATATCTACTCGGCGCTTTTTCGATTTTTTTTTGCCCAAAACTCTTAAAAACATGTATATTACGTGTGGTAATTTTTTCAAAAAAAAAAAGTCGGGAGCTTTGATTTTCCCAGGTTTTCTCAATAAAAGTGGTTTTCTTTTTATCTTTAGCATATATATATATAGGATTAGGCTCAAACGTGAACAAATTTTCTAGCGTGAACTGATCTGAACCATTGATTTCATATCATTTTGACAAGGGTAAGATTGTAACTTCTTATAATATAAATGTTGAATTTTAATTATTATCTTATTAATTTCTAAATCTTATCAACATCAGTTACAAACTATTCGAAAATATAGAATCAAATCTTAACATATTTTCTATTGTTCAAAATTATATTTCATAATCTTTTCAACAAACATCAATATCTTCATGGTTTTTGATCCACAATTCACGCTTATAATCAACGTCTGCAATTCACGTCGATCAACCGTGCTCGCCGGACTGCAACTTTTCAAAAACCTGAAAATATCGCCGGACTTCAACTTTCAAAAACCTGAAAATCTCGACGGACATTTGTTTTTTGCTGATTAAGTCGTCTGTATATTTGCCCCTATTCGCCGGACATCAACAGTCATCTGTAAGTCGTCTGTATCTTTGACCCCTTATCGCCGGACATCAACCGTCATCTTCATTGTTTCCGTCACCGCAGGTGCTACTGTATTTCATTCATGGCCGACCCAGAAAACGACAATCACAATTCTGACCAAAACATTGGCGATAATGTATTTGTTACAACAATGGATCATCCAGGTAGTGTGATCGTATAACCATTGATTTCCATATATTTTAACGAACATGTAATATTGTCATTGTTTTTGGTCTTAGTAGCATGATTCGAATCATATTTTTAGTCTTTTGTTGGTTAAACTACAGTTTTCAGGCACCTTTTTATTTGTGTATAACTTTAGCTACGTAGTACACATGTGTACTGGTATGTTTTATTCAATCCATAACGATAGTACACATGTGTATAATACAGGGTTTTTAGATGTCAATACTGTATTATACACGTGAGTAGACAAGTGTATAATACACGGTATAGTACACATGTGACCCATAGCATTGTTGTCTTTTGTTTTTTTTTTAATGCTTTTTGTTTTTTCTGTAATTGTGCAGAGTCGGTTGCTAGCAACGTTTACGAAACGCCAAATGGGACTAGGTACTGGACACCAATTGTCCCCCCTGGATTCAAACCGTTTTTGAAAGCGAGATTTCCTACGATTGAACAAGCAATTGCAATGTACGAGGAGTACGCACAACTCGCAGGATTTGGAACCCGTTTGGGTACATCGAAAAAAGAAAAAATAGGCGACGAGTTAATTACGACTCGGCGATACGGTTTATGCTCTAGGGCGCCAGTGAACAAACATAAACATAAAGAATCTAACCCTGATGATATTGAATCAACTTCACCATCACGTCGTTCAAATGTAAAAGTTACAGATTGTAAGGCATGTGTGAAGTTTCGTCGTATAAAAAAGTCAGCTGAGTATGAAATCTATGATTTTGTTGAACAACACAACCATGGGTTTACATCTCCCGAGAATCTTGACTTATCTCTATAGCGAAGAAAGCTCGATTTTTCTACACAAGAGTTCATAGCAAAGTGCCGCAATGCTAATCTTGGCCCCACCAAATCCCACAAGGTACATGTTGCAATAAAAGGTGGCCACCATAATGTTCACGGTACCGTTGTGGACTACAAAAATTGTGGCCGTGACATTCGAGATTTCATTGGTGATAGAGACGCGCAAATGATAATTGACAAATTCAAAGCTCGCAGCGAAAATAAAGTTAATTACACTTTTGATACCCATATCGATGATATGGAACTTCAGTTAATTTTTTGGTGCGATGGCGTTTCTAAAGTAAACTACGAAGCGTTCGGTGATGTTTTGGCGTTCGATGCAACGTATCATACAAATATGTGAGTTTTTTAACATTTCACTTATAATATTGTTACATTTTTTGCTTATCAGTTACATTTGAAAACTTTTTTTCCGAACAAGTACGATATGATTTTCGTGCCTTTTACTGGAGTTGACCATCATAAAAAGTTCACAATATTTGGGGCTGGTTTGTTACATAATGAGACTATTGAATCATACACATGGCTTCTCGAAAAATTTCTTCAGGCGCACAATGGAAAACAGCCACTCTTGGTATTAACTGATCAGGATTGTGCTATGAAACAAGCTGTTGCCAACGTATTTGACAAGTCCATCCACCGACTATGTATGTGGCACATTATTCAAAAGTTGCCAGCAAAGGTATTTTTTACAAACATGTGTACATCATAATGGCATTACTTTGTACCATAGGTGTAAATATGGCATTTTAACTAAATGTACACATGTGTATTATTCGCATACATTTCTTATGTACACATGTGTACACCGGAGTAATACACATAGTGATAACTTTTTTTTTTTTATAGATCAAGGGTAACGACAAAAGGAACAAAGAAATCAAGAAAAAATTCCATAAACTTGTATGGAATGTTTACATCAAACCTGAAACATTTGAAAAGAGATGGCATTCACTTATTGCTGAGTACGGTTTGGAAGACCATTCCTGGTTGACAGAAATGTATGCGATTCGTGAACAGTGGATCCCAGGATATTTTCGCGAAATACCTATGTGTACGTTAATGAAGACCACTTTTAGGTGCGAAAGCGCTAACCATTTGTTCAAATCAAACTCTAGTCCACACAATACGTTGGTACAGTTTATGTTGTGCTACGAGACGTCCGTCGATGGGTTACGAAATGACCAACGTGAACTCTCTCATCAAACAGACACCACTAATCCAGAATACAAAACTAAATGGCCGATCGAACGTCATGCGAACGATATCTATACTAGAAAAATATTCTTGGACGTCCAAAAGGAAATTCTCAAGGGTAAAGAGAATAGCTACATTGCTGAACGATCACTCTCAGATGGAGTAAACTGTTTCGTGATTGCTCACCAAGATCAAACATCAGAAGTTTTAAATGAGTTCAAGGTTAGCAACTAACACTTACAATATACTTTTTCTTTAATGCATAATGTCCAGTAATTCACCCTTACATCACAGGTCACGTTTAACAAACAAGATCTATCAGTTTCCTGCAAGTGTATGGGATTCACCCGAAATGGATATCTATGTCGTCATGTGTTCTGCGTACTTGGACATCATAACGTACATAAGATTCCAACACAATATATTCACCCAAGATGGAGGAGAGATGCTATTCCTAGCAGCGTGTATAGCCTTGAGAACAGGTTATCTATTGATCAAAGCAGGAGTGGAAGATTATGGCGTAACATATTAGATAATTTGGAAATGTGTAGAGACAGAGTGAGAGGCAAGATTGATAAATTAGAGGAACTCGATGCTCAAGTACAGGCATTAAAGGATAAGATCTTTGCAGAAGTTCCATATGATCCGGATATTAATAAGAAGGATGTCGTCTACCAGGAAATTCTTTCGCATGCCATACCAGAGGAGGTCTCGTGTACTGCACCGAAGAAAATCCGTAATAAAGGCTGTGGGAAGCATAAACGACCGGTTGGCCCAAAGGAAATAGCAATAAAGAAATTCAAAAAAAAAGAGAAGAAAATGTAGTGTTTGTGGGAAACGGGTTAGGAAGCATGATAAAAGGAATTGTCCAACTAAAAAAGGTAAACCAACGAAGGATGATTCATCTACCGAAGAAGATGACGAGGAAGAAGAGGATGACCATTTAGAGTATGACGAAGGAAACGAAACCGGTACTGATGGCGAAGGAAACGAAACCGGTAGTGATGGCGAGGATAACGAAAGTGATAGCTAGATATTTTCTTGAATTTACAAACGTTTTGAAAACAATTTGTTGAACCTATTTTTTTTAAATTGTTTTGTGATTTTTTTTTCTCGTTTGATAATTGTATCTGCGAATCTTTGCTGCATAATTTTCATTGACTTTGTTTGATGCATAATACAACAAATAATCAATCACTTACAGTTAGATTTTTAATTTTTTCTTTAAAGGTATGGCATGTATTATATAGATGGATAAAAGGTCCACAAAGACATAAACAACATTCCTGTTTATTGAAAAAAATCTAAACATGAAAACCGTACATTAGTGTACCTGTCTGCTATTACCGTTGTACACAGGTGTACTGGGAGGTTTCCATTCACATGTACTCATGTGTACCTATTTTACTATGTAATAACTATGCTATTTTTTATGATAAGGGGAAACGTGAAATTACTTTTAACACACAACGCACAAATTACGTACATTAACAACCTGTAAAGTAGTTTGACAAACCAAAAAACCATATACTAATACACTTTTATTCCACTGTTTCAAAAAATAACAAAAAACCAAACCATCAAAAGCTTCCAGTATGGGAATCACCACGTGTGTTAAAAACTACATTCCAAAAATTCAAACCAAAGTACGTTAACTTTTGTCAAAAAATATAGACGTACTAAAAACGTCCAATTCCAAACACCTTTTCATGTTCCGCTGCTTCATCCAATACGCGCGTACGATGCTTATTGGCCTCTGAAGTAACTAGCTTTATGGCGTACTTTTTCCTCAAACGTGTCAACGTCGACTTCTTCTCCTTTTGGGTTAGTGGGAATCCACTATCCCACTTATCGGCAGTTACCCCGAACCACGTCTCCATATGCCTCATGACAAACACTCCGCAATCCACGGTGTTGTTCACAGTCTTCCATTCAAACTCCAACCTTACAACGTCCGCAATCTCAATTTCTGAACTTTTAGGATGATTCACCATCTTCAAATACTTACAAAAAATGTCTTTCTGAAAAAAGAAACATCATGTAATAACAAGTTAAAATGTGCTCACTAACAACTTAACTAGTTTATGTATTTTAATGATACATACCACTTTGTAAGGCGTAGTCTTTCGGAAGAAGTTGTTGTCGTTGATCAGGTGAATGGGGCTTTCACGTGCGTCCATGTTGTCAATTACCGTTATCGCGTTTCTTTCCATATCAAAGGACACCAAGTAAAAATGGGCATGCTCAAGGATCGGGAAGCATATGACGCAATACTCGGACAAACTCATTAACGATTCTTTTTGGTCAACAACTAAGAACAAGGCACTTTTGAATTTCTCAACACGCCCAACATCTCCGAGCTCCCCATTCCATAAAATATCCTCGGCCTGAACGCACAAATTACAACCAATTTACATTTTAATAACCGGCCACGCAAACTTTACCATAATCTTCACAATTATAATACAAAGTTTCACTTACAAAACAACTTGTATGGCCGAACAAACGCGGCTTTGTTCCTTTAACTTCATCAGCATGCCTGAACATATTTGTTCCGCTGATTCGATCCTTTTCCTCATAGTTTAGCATTGACGCAAAGCAATTTATTACTCCATCATTGATCCACCTACTTGGTTGTAAATCTATCATCTGAAAATGGTACAACCCAACGCCGCTTTCAGTTTCGAATACAAATTTTCTGCAAAAGAAACAGTATGATCAATAATGTGTTCAGTTATCCGTATGTCCGGCAAAGAACAAGAATACGAGTACACCTATGTAACAAAGCATATACACAGGTGTACACAGGTCTAATCATCAATACAACTCCCGAGTACACATCACAGTTGAACCTAACCCTAACGCTTACATTTGTGTACATTATATAAACTGTTGAGTTTTTCTAAAGTTACATAAAATGCACCAGGTCACATTAGTTTTACAGCCATTCACGGTGTACACATGTGTAATTATTGGTTGTGTTTTTTAGTACACATGTGTATAATGTACAAACTATATCGTACACAATTGTAAACCGTACTTCCAGACATGTTCTTCAACATAAACTGATTGTTAATATATATCGTGGAATATACCAACTTATATACGTGTGTACATTGAATAATCAAGCAGTATTCGAAAACGAAAATGATCCTTACGCATTCGTCCTCGCAACCTCGTTCAGCTCCGTTTCAACCGCAATTTTTTTTCCTGTCTTCTTCCCTGTCTTTTGCTTTGGTTGGGCGACCCTAACATACAGCAAATATTAAAAAAAATAACATAATATATGGAAAAAATAACTATAATTACAGATTACAAGTGTACTTACTCGGTGTCGCTCGCGCAACTTGACAAATATCTCCGTAAAACCTTCTCGTCTTGGTCCAACCAGGAGTCACTGTTCACGGATCTGTTCATGAACGGAGACTGCGCATATTTCGACATCCTTTTCTTCCGCTTTCCCTTCCCTTTAGCCTCCTCGACTTCCGCTTCCTTTTCGGTAATTGAAATTTTTTCAGTCACATCATTTTGCGGGCACGGGTCGTCCTGTGTGAAACCAAGACTGAACGATGGAATGTCATTCAGCTTCTGCGTATCGTACGCACCTTCCATAACGTCCTCCAAAACATCCACCGATTTCATCACAATCTGAGTGAACGTTGATGCTATATGAGGCGTCCCAAGACCAGCTACATCTTCATTCATGTCTACATCATTGCTTGATACATTCGCACCTAAACATTTATATTAAACTAACTTTATAACATTGACTTACACATATTAATTAACAAACCTAATAATATTAATTACCACTTTTTACACCGGTCGGGCTAACAAAGCCGTCTGATTCGCCTTTCTCACCAACTGCAGATCTGTTGAATATGCTTTTGTATCGCGCAAGAATAGTAATGACGGCATCACTATTCGGATAACCAGTAATAAACTGGTTTATCGCAACCTCCATCTTACCTTTAACATCTTCTGCATCCTCACACATTGCAAGAATGCTTGCAACATATCCCTTCACAAATAAACAAAATCTTAAAACTTTACGATAACAAGTGTACACTAATGTACGTTATGGAGTAAAAAACATTCACCCACGCCTAACTCATACCTCGACGGATCCTGGACCCTTTTCAACTTCATCCTTCGATAGGTCAACCGCTTCTTCTTCGACATGTACATCACCATCTACATGGAACTCTTGGAGTTCTCTAAGTTCACCCAAACCAAAACCACCGTTCCTTATCTCCTGGTCTTTCCGCAAAATCATCCTCTCCTTTGTCCAAAACTGTAGAGGAGAATCTTTGTGTGTATCTTCAAAACCGGGACAAGTTGTGGCCTCAAGATACAACAACTATATACAAAACATAGAAAAAAAATAACAAAGTTAGTTAAGTACATATGTGTATATTATAAAAAAAAATACACATGTGTACATTATCAAAAAAAAAAAATACATACCACCAAATAAGTGAGCGGTCCCCTAAAATACTCGTCCGGATCGCATCTGACCCAATCATCCTTACAAGACTTCACAACTACGTTATCCTTATCATCATCTTCTGCAACTATTTTCAAAAAAATATAAAAAATAAATTATACAATCACCCTAGCACAAAACCATACAAAATACAACAATTTATTTAAAGGCATTTACCTTTGTTTTCTTCATCCTTTTCTTCTTTATCATCCAAAGACGACCCCAACGACATTCCAATATGACCTTCCTTTCGCGAAGCTAAATAAGAAGATAATAAAAAATGTTATACAACATACAGTACACATGTGTACATTCACACTCAAAAGCATACCAATCGGTTTACTATCTACACTTGTCCGTTGCGTTCCTTGACTTTCTTTGATAACAACTGTACACAATCATAACAAACTCATTTAAATGCAATAACACTAGAACTATAGATGCTGATACTTTAAATTGAGATACAATTAATTTACCTTCTGGTACATCAGCAAGCAAACGGAACACGAACGGGTTTAATTTTTGGCTTTTTACCCTTTTTCATCGACATCCTTTTCGCTATCTGCCACCCATTTAAACTTTTCAATCTTCTTTGACTGTCGCCGGATGAATCTGCATTAACAACTACAGCGAGTTTGTATTACAATTTCTTCAAATTTTATCATACTACTTTGTAATTAAAGTCAGCGAATTTTTGTTACTTGCCTTTTCCATTAATCACCCCCGGTTCGCACGGATGTTCCCTCTTTTTCCCCGGCTTCTTTTCACCTATACCATCGACATTTTCTTCATGATGAACACCTTCGGACAACATTACATAAAACATATACTCACACATCCTTAATTTTAACCATTAAAAGATAACACACATTTTTTCACAATATTACCATCATCTTTCTTAAACCGTACGTCCACATCCTTGGAAGCAGCCATCGGTTTCTTACACTCCCTGGTTTCTTTTAACATCTTCGGAACTATTTTTTCAAAAAAAAAAATATTTTAATCATTATACAAAAGACTACAAAACACAGCTTAAAATCACAATTTAGATAACACATTTATATTTAATTTTAGACTATAAACTTTAAAACATTTTCACCTCTATTGTCCGTTTCTTCATCCTCAGAACATTCAATGGGGCAATCTATTGTGTTACTAAATCTACTCGCCAACTTACGCGCTATCCTCTCGCTTTTTCCACCTACAAAATTTAGATACATATGTTCCTAGTTAATTTATTACCACCTATATTCAATAAATTTAATCGTGAGATCTTTCATAAAAATTAAAACTTACGTCTTCTCATTGTTACGTTTCGAACCTACAAATGGAAACACAAATGAAATTATTCATACGCAAAACTTTATCCGTTGCAGTAACATTACGATATTGTACATAAATATAACATCATTACTAAAAGAAAAAAAAACACACTACGGAAGCAACGCACATAATAGGCTTAACAAATCACTTCTAAATTCATCCTATATTATACCTACACATATGTACACATTCACCTGACAATGACTTTTCATATAAAAACACAAATTTTGGCAACCAGTACACATGTAAACTTTATTAAAACCTGCAACTATATAAATCAACAAACAGACAAGCATAACATTTCTTCAACACATGAGACAAACCCCTTTTTATTATTAATCAATTTTTTTACTCAACATAACAAACAAACAAAACAGAAATAATCATGTTACCACTATGTACACCGGTGTACACCCAGAATTAAACAAGATACACATGTGTACTGATCGTATATATATATGTTTGAACAATCCGGACCCTGAAAAAACCAACATTCCTGCAATCTTTTAAAAAACAGAGCAACATCAAAACATTCAACACCTATTTCGAATGAACACATTCAACATTCAAGCCCTAATTCGAATTAACAGATTCAATGTAATCTTACTCATAATCACTTAATTCCTACTAACATTAATACCATTGTACATAATATTTTTAACTAAACAACTTTCAGAACAAAACATTCAAGCCCTAATACCGATTTGGTTTTCTTAGTTCATTAACAAAAGGAACGGAACATGCAAATACTTTCTGAAGCAATTAAATGATAGGAATTTCAATGTGTACCTTTTATTGTTGAAGAAGAAGATTTTTCCGGCGATTGACAAGCTTCCGACGCCGACACACCGTCTTTAATCTTGTCGCCGATGAGTTTAAAGAGAGAGAAGGTATATTTATTATGATTATAAAGGTGGATAGGTTTCAATAACCATATAATAGAAAATCTCGGTCATTATATTTTATTACGGAAATATATTTGCTTTCTATATTAACTGAATCATGAATCAAAATTACAATTTTAACCTTTTGCTTTTAATAAAACAAATAAAACTAACCTATTAATTACAATTATGCCACTATTTTAAATTAACAAGATCAAATAAATCAACGGTCCAGATATGTTCACGCAGTTCACGCCTGGGTACTTGTTCACGCTGGAACCTCACCCTATATATATATATATATATATATATATATATATATCTTTTAAATCTATAATATATAATAATTATTTAATAAAAATAATTAGAGCGAAAACGAGCAATCGACGAGCGAGCAGATCTATAACTATAATTACAGATTACAAGTGTACTTACTCGGTGTCGCTCGCGCAACTTGACAAATATCTCCATAAAACCTTCTCGTCTTGGTCCAACCAGGAGTCAATGTTCACGGATCTGTTCATGAACGGAGACTGCGCATATTTCGACATCCTTTTCTTCCGCTTTCCCTTCCCTTTAGCCTCCTCGACTTCCGCCTCCTTTTCGGTAATTGAAATTTTTTTCAGTCACATCATTTTGCGGGCTCGGGTCGTCCTGTGTGAAACCAAGACTGAACGATGGAATGTCATTCAGCTTCTGCGTATCGTACGCACCTTCCATAACGTCCTCCAAAACATCCACCGATTTCATCACAATCTGAGTGAACGTTGATGCTATATGAGGCGTCCCAAGACCAGCTACATCTTCATTCATGTCTACATCATTGCTTGATACATTCGCACCTAAACATTTATATTAAACTAACTTTATAACATTGACTTACACATATTAATTAACAAACCTAATAATATTAATTACCACTTTTTACACCGGTCGGGCTAACAAAGCCGTCTGATTCGCCTTTCTCACCAACTGCAGATCTGTTGAATATGCTTTTGTATCGCGCAAGAATAGTAATGACGGCATCACTATTCGGATAACCAGTAATAAACTGGTTTATCGCAACCTCCATCTTACCTTTAACATCTTCTGCATCCTCACACATTGCAAGAATGCTTGCAACATATCCCTTCACAAATAAACAAAATCTTAAAACTTTACGATAACAAGTGTACACTAATGTACGTTATGGAGTAAAAAACATTCACCCACGCCTAACTCATACCTCGACGGATCCTGGACCCTTTTCAACTTCATCCTTCGATAGGTCAACCGCTTCTTCTTCGACATGTACATCACCATCTACATGGAACTCTTGGAGTTCTCTAAGTTCACCCAAACCAAAACCACTGTTCCTTATCTCCTGGTCTTTCCGCAAAATCATCCTCTCCTTTGTCCAAAACTGTAGAGGAGACTCTTTGTGTGTATCTTCAAAACCGGGACAAGTTGTGGCCTCAAGATACAACAACTATATACAAAACATAGAAAAAAAATAACAAAGTTAGTTAAGTACATATGTGTATATTACAAAAAAAAATACACATGTGTACATTATCAAAAAAAAATACATACCACCAAATAAGTGAGCGGTCCCCTAAAATACTCGTCCGGATCGCATCTGACCCAATCATCCTTACAAGACTTCACAGCATCCATCATAAGCTGACACCAGTCATGATCTTTGAACTCCTTCTCCGGAGAAAACCAATCCAGCAAGTTATACATTACGCTCCCGTTTTTTGTACTAACAATCATAGTAGATAACATCAACATAATAAAGTCTATATTGAACATTGACCTATCCTCATAAGGATCTACACTAATCTTATCTACTATGTTCTTAAAACTTATCGGAAGCTTGGCAAACCTACGAGTCCACTTTTCTTTCAAAGGATGACCAGCTTCACCCTTCTTTTTCTTAGCCACCTTTGTCTCAGCAATTGGTAAACCTAATATTTTCCTCACGGATTCTTTGTCTACGCTAATAGACCTATCCCCAATTTGTATTTTCATACTCTCAGTGTCTAACATATCTACCACATAATGACCAAGGTTTGCAGTTACGTCGCTGACATTGAATCCTAAAAACTGTCCAAAACCCATTTCCTTGACGCTTTCACGTTGCCATTTATTCATAACACGAACCGCTTCATAAAGCTTATTAGGAGATGTCCTAGTCCGTATACCCGGTAGATCGTCCTCTGCTTTTACTTTTTTCCTCATCTTTTTTGGCGATTTTTTGTTTTTCCTTTTTTTCAAGTTGAACATCACACCAACTACGTTATCCTTATCATCATCTTCTGCAACTATTTTCAAAAAAATATAAAAAATAAATTATACAATCACCCTAGCACAAAACCATACAAAATACAACAATTTATTTAAAGGCATTTACCTTTGTTTTCTTCATCCTTTTCTTCTTTATCATCCAAAGACGACCCCAACGACATTCCAATATGACCTTCCTTTCGCGAAGCTAAATAAGAAGATAATAAAAAATGCTATACAACATACAGTACACATGTGTACATTCACACTCAAAAGCATACCAATCGGTTTACTATCTACACTTGTCCGTTGCGTTCCTTGACTTTCTTTGATAACAACTGTACACAATCATAACAAACTCATTTAAATGCAATAACACTAGAACTATAGATGCTGATACTTTAAATTGAGATACAATTAATTTACCTTCTGGTACATCAGCAAACGGAACACGAACGGGTTTAATTTTTGGTTTTTTACACTTTTTCATCGACATCCTTTTCGCTATCTGCCACCCATTTAAACTTTTCAATCTTCTCTGACTGTCGCCGGATGAATCTGCATTAACAACTACAGCGAGTTTGTATTACAATTTCTTCAAATTTTATCATACTACTTTGTAATTAAAGTCAGCGAATTTTTGTTACTTGCCTTTTCCATTAATCACCCCCGGTTCGCACGGATGTTCCCTCTTTTTCCCCGGCTTCTTTTCACCTATACCATCGACATTTTCTTCATGATGAACACCTTCGGACAACATTACATAAAACATATACTCACACATCCTTAATTTTAACCATTAAAAGATAACACACATTTTTTCACAATATTACCATCATCTTTCTTAAACCATATGTCCACATCCTTGGAAGCAGCCATCGGTTTCTTACACTCCCTGGTTTCTTTTAACATCTTCGGAACTATTTTTTCAAAAAAAAAATATTTTAATCATTATACAAAAGACTACAAAACACAGCTTAAAATCACAATTTAGATAACACATTTATATTTAATTTTAGACTATAAACTTTAAAACATTTTCACCTCTATTGTTCGTTTCTTCATCCTCAGAACATTCAATGGGGCAATCTATTGTGTTACTAAATCTACTCGCCAACTTACGCGCTATCCTCTCGCTTTTTCCACCTACAAAATTTAGATACATATGTTCCTAGTTAATTTATTACCACCTATATTCAATAAATTTAATCGTGAGATCTTTCATAAAAATTAAAACTTACGTCTTCTCATTGTTACGTTTCGAACCTACAAATGGAAACACAAATGAAATTATTCATACGCAAAACTTTATCCGTTGCAGTAACATTACGATATTGTACATAAATATAACATCATTACTAAAAGAAAAAAAAACACACTACGGAAGCAACGCACATAATAGGCTTAACAAATCACTTCTAAATTCATCCTATATTATACCTACACATATGTACACATTCACCTGACAATGACTTTTCATATAAAAACACAAATTTTGGCAACCAGTACACATGTAAACTTTATTAAAACCTGCAACTATATAAATCAACAAACAGACAAGCATAACATTTCTTCAACACATGAGACAAACCCCTTTTTATTATTAATCAATTTTTTTACTCAACATAACAAACAAACAAAACAGAAATAATCATGTTACCACTATGTACACCGGTGTACACCCAGAATTAAACAAGATACACATGTGTACTGATCGTATATATATATGTTTGAACAATCCGGACCCTGAAAAAACCAACATTCCTGCAATCTTTTAAAAAACAGAGCAACATCAAAACATTCAACACCTATTTCGAATGAACACATTCAACATTCAAGCCCTAATTCGAATTAACAGATTCAATGTAATCTTACTCATAATCACTTAATTCCTACTAACATTAATACCATTGTACATAATATTTTTAACTAAACAACTTTCAGAACAAAACATTCAAGCCCTAATACCGATTTGGTTTTCTTAGTTCATTAACAAAAGGAACGGAACATGCAAATACTTTCTGAAGCAATTAAATGATAGGAATTTCAATGTGTACCTTTTATTGTTGAAGAAGAAGATTTTTCCGGCGATTGACAAGCTTCCGACGCCGACACACCGTCTTTAATCTTGTCGCCGATGAGTTTAAAGAGAGAGAAGGTATATTTATTATGATTATAAAGGTGGATAGGTTTCAATAACCATATAATAGAAAATCTCGGTCATTATATTTTATTACGGAAATATATTTGCTTTCTATATTAACTGAATCATGAATCAAAATTACAATTTTAACCTTTTGCTTTTAATAAAACAAATAAAACTAACCTATTAATTACAATTATGCCACTATTTTAAATTAACAAGATCAAATAAATCAACGGTCCAGATATGTTCACGCAGTTCACGCCTGGGTACTTGTTCACGCTGGAACCTCACCCTATATATATATATATATATATATATATATATATCTTTTAAATCTATAATATATAATAATTATTTAATAAAAATAATTAGAGCGAAAACGAGCAATCGACGAGCGAGCAGACCTTTGCTCATGCTTGGCTCGTTTTCAAATCGAACCGAGCCGAGCGGCTCATTTACAAACTGAGCAGGAATCGAACGATCATTTTTCTGGCATTTTTCGAGCGATCGTCGAGCAGCTTGTACAGCGCTAGTTATTGTACCACAAAACATTTGTACATCATCCACTGACATAATTACTAGCAGGCGGAATAAGGTATGATCTTGGAACATGAAAATTGCCACTAAAACATATCTAAAAGAAAAGAAAAACATGAAGGTAAAACTGATCAATAAACATAGAAAATACAATTATTGGTCAATAACCTCGGTTTTGTTTCCAAACTTCTTTAGAAAAACACATGCAACAAAGCATAAATTTATGTTACAAAATTAACCTTCCTCTAAACTACTCAATTTCTAAAGAAGTACTGCATTCTGAATACCAATACTAGCATCAGTCCCAGAAGTAAGTACTCCATTCTGATCAATCGGCCTCCGGGAGCCAACACCATTACTTTTGGTATTATGTTCATACGTAATCTTTCCGGTTTCTTTATTAAAATCCAGATGATACAAAAGCACCACTGTAGCTACTGAACCAACAAACATTGGAATCGGACCAAATATCCACAGAAGCAAAGTGGTCGCAAAGTAGAGTGCTCGCAATCCAAAGGCCCAGAATATGTTGCCTCTTTTCACTGCCTTACGGAGGCATTTCACAACCTCACCGTCCTTATCGACGGGCATGCATAAGAGGAAACTCCCATGAACAAAGTGCCTTGAAGTCTGTACAAAACAAACAAATGCCAGTAAAAAGCAAGACAAAACCGCTATGTACTTGATGGTCCTGGTGGACCGACTGGCGTTCCCTAAGATGAAACTGTCTGTAAGGAAATTAGATGAGTTTCCGAGTAAGGCTCCGATCAGAGAACATAGAACCAGAGAGATTGAACTCAGGGTAGATGCGGCTGTCAAATGTCCGTTGAGAACACTCGCAGCAAACCCTCTCTCTGTATTACGAAGCTGCATGAATTCAACAACACCCAACTATCAATCAACAATCTTAAAAGTGTAGTGTTAAAGATACAACACCTCTAAAAGTGTACACCAAGTCATATGTCATATCATACGGGCCATATGAATCATTTCTTTGTCGCATCACGCATGAGTCGTATGATTTTGCTCTCCTACGACCCATATGACTAATATTTATCTCTTATCATACACACTAATAGGGGCAAACCCACTTTGAATGGGTCGCTTTCAATTCACAGGGAACCCATTAATTTTTTTTTTTTTTTTAAATAGAGGCGATATAGTAGTTTTTTTAAGTGACCCCATAACATTTTTAAAAGTGAACCCATAGTAAAAAGTTTGATGATGGTGTAGTTGTAAAACCATTGGTCCCTAATTCTACCCTACAAAATGGTTACGAATTCAATTCTATGCATCCATGGTTAATAGGGTTTTTTTTTCTCTTTTTAAAACCATTGCAAACACTTTTAGCGTTTAAATAAATAAAACGAACCCCTTGTGACCTCTGCCTCTTCGGTTCTTCTACTAACAAAACTAAAAAAAAAAACAAAACCCTAACTCGGCTAACACAACCCCTTTTTTCACTTTTCTGGCCTTGCCTCCGGCACTCGCCCCTTTTGTTCATGTATTAGTTATTATAATTTAGGGTACGTTTGGGAAAAGTAGCTGTTGGCTGATTGCTGGAAGCTGGTGGCTCGTAATTGGAAGATGGAAGCTATAGCTTTTTAGATATATTTAAGTGTTTTGCAGAGTAGCTGGAGCTTTTAATAAAATGTATAAAATGACCAAAATGGACATAACTAAAAAAACATAATAGTCATTTAGAGGCTAAAATAGTTATTTTTTCCGTAAAAGCTTGTAGCTCCTTCTAAACGCTACTAGTAGGAGCGTTCAACTAAAAGCTTCAAACCCCTAACCTAAAAGCTTCAAGCTCCTTCAATCAAACAAGGCTTTTTATTGAGTAGGAGTTTTTTCTTAAAAGATTAAAGTTAGAAGCTTCTAAAAGCTCCTAAAAGATTCATGCCAAACATACCTTTAGGCTATAGGGTGTAGTCATGACCCTCATAACCACCATGACCTCCATGTTAGTGTCATGTAACCCACCTCTAATCCACCATCCAAAACCACTATCCTAAGGGTGTGGTCATGACCCAAACCACTAGCCCTTTATTTATTTTAATTTATCTTTGTCTAAAGAAAAAGGAAATGATTTGTTGAAAAATTGAAAGGACCATGGTTGCCATGGTTTAATCCATGCAAACCATGGTGGATCAATCAAGGGGGTGGTGTAGTCTTCCATTCATGTTCCTAAGTGGCAAATCATGTCCCAACCATAACCCTCACACCCTATAGCTTAGTATTTTACTATGTATCTTTATCTGACCCACCCCACAAAATCTAATATTTGGTTGTGAAAAATCTTACTAAAAAAAAGTGAACATATAGAAAAAAAATATCGGGTCCGCCACTGGGCTTAATGGCAATAATATGGCTTGTATGAGCGCTTTTTGCCCCGAAAATGCGGCTTGTATGACATGTATGGATGACATGTCAGTGGTTTGTACAACACCCCGGTAAAAATGCATAAAAATATAAAATTAAAAAAGAGTTTTGGTTAAAGATTTACCTCAAGCATTTTTTCGGCCCAGGCCTCCTTGTTATCATTCTCGTAGCCGATTGCGGTGAGAGTGTGACGCTTATTGTACATGTGGAGAAGGAAAATATGATAGATGCACATGATCGAGAACCCAAATGGCACCAGGATCAAATCTAGGTGTTCTTCCTTCCATTGCCACCCCATTTTTTTCTTTTTTCTTTTTTGTTGTTTTCAACTGTGTGTTTTTCTTGGTGGGGAAGCTGGTTAATGTAGTATGCTTATGGTCTTTAATTATACCAGTCTAGAAAATGAAAGTTGGCTGGGGTATGACATGTTCAACGAGGTTTGGTGGCAAATTGTTTGTTGGCTGAATGCTGATGCAGCCTGGCTCATGGAATCCTTTTCACAACTTGCAAATGTTAATTCATCTTCACCGGATTTTCAACTTAAATAATATTAATTAATAGTTTACTTCAAAATAATTAGCATTATTGTAGGACACAATATTATAATCATTTAGTTAACTACATTATTAATCTTAGAACGGTATATTATAGTATCTAGAGTTCATTGAATTTTTATGTCGAAGCAAACACGAGATAATGTTGATTTACTAAAGTGACATTTTGAGTAGGACGTCATATATTAGTTGAAGGTATAGCTAAATAGTTATAGTTAGAATACATTGATTTTTTTTTTTTTAAGGGTGACTTTCTATGTACGTGACTCAGTGTCACCGGGTCTATGTACGTGACTCAGTGTCACCGGGTTCTTGTCAAAGACAATCCCCCGTCAGCTCCGCCCTCCGGACGCGATGTTCGATTGGGCCCCGGCCGTCTCGTAAGCTGACCTTCGCCCGGAAACCATACTGCCCCCACACGGGTAAAACCGCTGGGGTAACAGCTGGGTAAAACCGGGTTGCCCTCAAGACCGCACCATGCCTCGGTAGGAACGATCCATCATTGGGACGTCCTCCCCCCGAAATGCCGCAGCCGGGTTTCGAACTTGTGACCTCCCAAAAGAAAGACACAAGCCCACCACATGGGACCAACTGGGCTGGGGAGAGGATTTAGAATACATTGATTTGTCAAGCTTATGTTATACAGTGTGTGAAAAGTCACTTTATATAAATTTATGAACTGCAATTAAATTAGCCACCTGAGATAGAATTTGATTAACATGTATTTTCTAAGTTGTTCTCAATTGATGGGTGATATGTGCACTAATTGGCATTTGTCTCAATTGTTGGGTGTTATGTGCCTTATGTCCAAGGCTTGATACAAAACTACTATCGAGCCGAGGGTCTCACTAGAAGCAGTCTATTTATTCTTACAGGGTAGAGGTAAGGTTGTCTCCATCCTACACTCCTCAGACACTACCTTAGTTTTGTTATTTGTGAGATTTACTAAGTATGATGATGATGATGTATTTTCTAAGTTGGTCATCAGGTAAGCAGGGCCGACTCTTGGGCCGGCCAACCCGTGTCGTCGCTCGAGGCCCAAATTTTCAAATGGCCCGAAAAGTTTTTATAAGCATATATATATATATATATATATATATATAGTGTAAGTATATGGAGAAAACCAATTTTATTGAGAAAACTTAGCAAACTAGAATATGTGGACCACATTCATCCGCATCACCTCATCCAAACTAGGGGTGTTCAAAAAACTCGTGGCTCGCAGCTCGCTCGAAAAAAGTTCGAAAAGAGCTCGGCTCGAAATTGGCTCGGTTGTAAACGAGCCAGCTCGGCTCGGCTCGGTTTGTAAACGAGCCGAGCTCGAGCTTGGCCTGGCTCGGCTCGCGAGCTCGTGAGCCAGCTCGATAAGGTTTACATTATTCATTTTTTTGTCCCACATCGCTCACAAGACAAAAACTAAGGGAATATCTCCCATATAAAAGAAGGTAAAGAAAATGTATAAAGTGAGTTAACTATTTATACTTGCATATTTAGCCATTTGGTTAAATATAATTGCAATTATGGCCCTTAGTCTAAGAAAAGATTCATTTTAGGGCTTTTTAAGTAGTAAATTTTGCGGTTCTTTGTTAGTCCGAGCTAGATCGAGCCGAGCCGAGCTAGCTCGAATTTTAATCGAGTCGAGCTCGAGCCTCAAATCTCAACTCGATTTGAAATTCGATCTCGAGCCGAGCCAGCTCGAATTGAGTTCGAGCCGAGCTCGAGCCGGGTCGAGCTCGGCTCGTTTACAGCCCTAATCCAAACCCATGTTTTAAGGGTATTTTGGTCTTTTTGTTCTTTTCTTTGAAGATTGTGCTTTCTACTTTTCACCAACCAACACATTTCCCCACCATCCCCACTCGATTATACCCCAACCCATCATCCATCACATTTTTGTACTTCTTTATCTTCTTAGAAACTCCATTGTTCTTTCTTCAATTTTCTCTGCTTGAATGGGAGATCCACACCAAATAATGGAAGATCTTCCTGCATACTCTCCCACCAATGTTATCCCGAACCGCTTTATCCTTGATGAATCTTCGACTCACGGTGGTTCATCTTCTTCAGGTGTGTAGTGTGTGTTTTCTTTGTGTGTAATGTGTTTTAATGGTTTACTTAGTCTGTTTCTTTGTTTTGTTTCAAGCATCAACATGTATAAAAGTTTCCTTAGTTTGTTTCTTTTTTTTGTTCAAGCATAAACATGTTCAAGCATAGTCTGTTTTAATGGTTTACTTACTTGGTTTTTTTTTTCCATCGGTGTTTATATGGTTTCCTTAGTTTGTTTGTTTGTTATCTCCAAGCATAACAGTTACAATTTTTTGATCTTTTTCTCATTTGAACTTTATGTTTTGACTTTTTGAATAGGTTTTATGTTGATTTGTTTTTTAATATGTGTTTAGGGACACTATGTGTTTATATGATTTTGTTTTTGTTGTTTCTTTCACTGTTTATATGAATTTGTCCCCCCCCCCCCCCCTTGTTGAATTGTTGATTTGTTTGAACACGTGGTACCTCCCTAACTTTCATCTTATTATTTTTCTAATCATAACCAGGTGTTAGATCTGTAGGAGGTAAAAACATCCGATCAGACGTAGCTGCATCACCCACACACTTTCAGATCTATTCACCAACTGAAGAAGGTTCTACAGTCATCCATAAATGTTTGCTGATGTGTCATTTTTTTGTTTTTTTAACGAATGTTTGGAAAACTCTTTTTTTTGTAGATATGTGGAGTGGTGATGAGTCCGGTGAGGAGCCGCTGGGACCAGCATGCACTAATGACAGAGGAAAATCACCACTAATCATTCCTGACGCCCACGAAGGTAACAGTTGGCGTTTTAATTCTATCTGGTATGCAACGTTGTATATATTTCGTACTCAGGTCTATTTTTTCACAAGTTACACCACTCAGCTTTGTCTTCTACCTAACATAGTACCCTGACACTTGCAACATGTTATATCACATGAATTTATTTTTGGAAATTAAAAAAAAAGTTTAAAGAAACATCCATCTGTAACACGTGTTACAAATGGAATCTCATTTGTTCAACAATTAAGATTTTAAAAAAAAAAATTGCTAGCATAAAAAACATCCATTTTTGTACCACTGGCTATCGTCAGGCTTGTCACTTATTTGAAAGTTCTGTAAACAACCGTTGTAACACGTGTTACAACTTTTTACTCGGTCGTGCATTTTCTTTTTATAATCCCCCCCCCCCCCCTCAACATAAAGATACATCAAATGTAACACGTGTTACAACAGGTTTTTACCTACTTACACGTCTCTATTACGTTGATTAAAACAGTTTTTTAAAAACATCCACTTTGTAACACTTGTTTATTTGAAAGTTCTTAAAACAACCGTTGTAGCACGTGTTACAACTTTTTACTCAGCGGTGCATTTTCTTTTTTATAAATCCCATCCTCAACGTAAAGATACATCCAATGTAATATGTGTTAGATTTTTCACGTGTTACCAAAGGAAATTACCTAGTTACACGTCTCTGTTGCGTTGATTAAAACAGTTATTTAAAAACATCCACTTTTGCAACACTTGTTTATTTGAAAGTTCTTAAAACAACCGTTGTAACACGTGTTACAACTTTTTAAAGTTGTGCATTTTCCTTTTTATAATCCCATCTTCATCTTGAAGATACATCCAACGCAACACGTGTTAGATTTTTCACGTGTTACAAAAGGTTTTTACCTATCTCTACTATGCTCATTATAAAAAATTTAAAAAAAAAACATCCACCTTGTAACACTTGTAACTTATTTGAAAGTACTTAAAACAACCGTTGTAACACGTGTTATTTATGATGTTTTTAAAAAATTACTTATTTAAACCTACAGTGGTTTCTCAACCACTAGATCAGTTTTCAAAAAAATACTTATTTAAAAATTACTAGATCAGTGGTTATAAAGGTTTACGTGGTTACGGTTTACGTGTACAACGTAAAGGTTTACGTTTACCAGATGGCTACGTAGAGGTTTACAAAACGTTCATTTGTTACATGTATGCCCCTGTGTAACACATGCAACGCCTGAGTTGTGTACAGTGTTAGATAAAAATAAACTTTAAGAACATGCAGTAGTAACACGTGTTACAATGATGGATCAATATAAAAACAAACTTCATAACATACTAACTTTTTACTCAATAATGTTATCATGAGTTCACAAAAACAATTAATAAAGAAAATAATTATATATCCAATGTAACACGTGTTACACGTTAAACCATATGACCTAGTGGTGCCTTAAAGGTTCACTACCGGGGTTCAAAATTGTATACAATTTATGTAACACAATAATAAAGTAAAACATTAGGTTTCCAATTCAAAAAATAAGTAACAAAAGAATTTTAAAAACCACAGAGTTGTAACACGTGTTACAAAGGTTTAGGTAAACATACAATGTAAAGGTTTACGTGTTACAAGGTTTGTGTTTGTCACATATAGGCCCCGTGTTGCAAGGTTTTACCCCATTGAATTGTCTCCAATGCTAGATATGAACTTTTCAAAGAACAAACAGTTGCAACACGGGTTACAATGGTGGAAGTATAGCTATAACATAACACGTGTCCCATGTTTTTTCTTGTGCCGACTTGCACAATTTATGTAGCTCAGTAACAAAAAATATAAATTCAAAAAGCTAGTGGGTAACACATGTTTACATGGTGTCCGTATGTAACTTGCTTTTCTTCTTTTTATAGATGATCAACAGGGAACACTCCGTTACTACGTAACTCAGACCCCAGAAGGAACCAAATTCTGGACTCCTATTGTGGACAAGGAGTTCCTTCCTGTTCTTGGAAAATCATATGAGACTTTCGAAGAAGTAGTTGCAATGTATAAGGTGTACGGATATGAAGCTGGGTTATTGTTAAAAAGGCTCAAACAAAGGTTCATAACGGATGCCCCACGCACAAATACCTCAGGTGCTCGAAGGCTGCTAAACCGCAAAATAAAAGGATGTTTGACACTCTCTGTGAGTCTTCGGCCATGTGCAGCAGGAACAGTACATTTACACTCACTGATTGTAAGGCCCGGCTTCTTATTGTAGTAACTCAAGACCCTATACGCTTTGTTGTGCATAGCTGGAGTGATGTGCATAATCATCCGCTTATTGACACCTTCAACCGCGACTTATCAAAATTTTCAAGGAAACTCCCATTTGCAACCCAACAGTTTATTCACCAAATGAGCCTTAATCGCGTTGGTCCGGTGAAGACCCACCGTTTCCTGGTTAGCGTCAAAGGCGGCCATCACAACGTGCGTGGCACCCCCGATGACTTTAAAAACTGCAGCCAACAATTGAGGATTTTCATAGGCGACCGAGATGCTCAACTGTTCGTGGAACGTCTACGCGATCGAAGCGAGAATCTGGCAAACTTCTATTACGACTTTGTTGTATCCGAAGGGAAATTGAAAGCTGTGTTTTGGGCTGACGAGATTTCCAACCTAAACTATAAAGCGTTTGGCGATGTTCTAGCATTTGATGCCACCTATCAAACAAACAAGTTAGTAGATGTGTTACATACGTAACACCCGCACATAACATATGTAACAATATCTTTGTTAACCGGATTTTTTATATGTGTCTTGTTTAACTGTTTATAGGTACAACATGATTTTTGTACCTTTCACTGATGTCGACAACCACATGCATTATGTCACCTTTGGCGCGGGGTTGCTTTTAAATGAGACAGTTGAATCTTACAAATGGTTACTCCAAGCATTCATGAAGGGACATCAGACCGAACCCCGGTTGATCTTAAGCGATCAGGACCCGTCGATGAAACAAGCTATCCAACAAGTTTTCACCACTGCCCGCCACAGACTTTGTATGTGGCATATCATGAAAAAACTGCCAACCAAGGTATTATTCTGTATTTTTTTATTTGCTTACACTAACGTAAACCGTCTCATTTCTAAATTATGGCTATAACAGATAGCGGGCGATGTATTGCAAAACACGGACTTGAGGTCTTGCTTTCACCGACTCGTTTGGAATGTCTACATAAAGCCTTCTACCTTTGAAGAACGATGGGCAGCATTGCTGGAAAAATTTTCACTGCAGGACCACCAATGGCTCAATGAAATGTACGAAATCAGGGAACGTTGGGTTCTGGCATTCTTTAGGGACATCCCCATGTGCTGCTTGATGAAGACAACTTCACGATCTGAAAGCTCAAATGCATCTTTTAAAGTTAACTCCACCAGCGCAAATACACTTTTATACGGTACTGATTTGTTGATGTATGAATCGCTATCCAAAACACGGCGTGTGTAGTTTTCAGCACCGTTGTCAATCAATGTAATAGCTGGGTTTTTCAACTCAAAAGCAAGAAGATAGAAGTGTCCCGCCTCCAATACCGGAAACAACACGATATCGAAACTTCGCAGGTCAAACAACTTTTGGTTGCCATACACTCCCGCATGCCTATTCTTCCTAAACCGTTCCATACGTTTTTCATTTTGCATTTGTTGATCCATCAGCATCCACTCAAACTGAAGCATAATTCAATTACTAGTGATTAATCTTTACTTATGCTCCCACAAGGCATTCATGAATATAAATAAATAAGAAAACTTACAACCACCCTTGTTCCCATGAACAAACGGCTAAGCGACCCTGGTGCTTTGAACCGTTCTTCATAGTTCAACACCTCAGACCAGCAATCAATTATCTGATCAACCACGAGAGCCCCTGCCGACAAAGTCTTCAACTGCCTTCGAGTTGCCTCTACATAGGCACTGCTACGGTATAACAGCTCCCTATAACACAAAACACAGTTAGACCAACACGTGTTCTACTCATGTTACCATTTAAACTAACAAATTTATCTTACTCTGCTCTAGGGTTAGCTCTATATTCCTCGTTGGTAAACCCCTGAGCCCACGCCTGTCCTCGCTCTCTCCTATCACATAGCATTATCGCCTGTTACTCAACATAGAAAGGAAAACAAAAACTATTTACAATGGTATAGGGGCACTTACAGATTGACTTTCATTACTTCTCTTCTACTCGAATCACCATGCAGGTTATAATATGTGGTTTCATCGTTGCAGATGTACTCCCAAACACGCTTATCAACTTTACTTATTTCTTCATTAATGTCAATCCCCCTTCGGAAGTAAGGAGATCTGTTAACATATGATATCGTCTTATCTCTTGCTGGGTTTCGTCGCCCCGCTTCCAACTCTGCTAAAACCCTTTCCTTGTTTGCCATTATTGTCTCTTCTGTGTAAAATCCCAAATTCTCTACGAGACTCGTCCCATCAAAGATGCTAACGGGGTCTACCATCATTGGCTCGACAGACATATCCATGGTGCCTGACGTACCAGTCACTTTTTTGGGTATGGAACCTAACACGAAGAAATGACACATAGACCATCAATGTGTTACACATGTTACACGTGTTAGATATTCGGCGACACATGTTATGCCTCACCGACAACCATGTAAAACAACAATGCTTTATGACACCTACCAGATGGTTTTTCATTACTCGTGCCCCCATCCTGTGCTTTAGCCTGCTCATCACGGTTTGTACCAGCTGTCAAGGATAACATAAGTTACATTTTTGTTTTGAAAACTAACAGTGACAGTCATAGAGAACACGTACCTGTGCTATTGTTACCCCTATCATCTCCCACTTGGGTCAACTGGGTCAAACCAAGGCTCCAGTTAGGGCCATCATAAACAGCTATTTGCAAGATATCTTTTCCAACATCCTCATTCCCAACATCATTTTTTGAATCAATGGTCTCTTTGGTAGCCTTGTCTTCTTCAACATTATCCGGCAAAGGCGCCATATTTCCATGAGGTTCACAATCAGAACCTGTTCCCTCATCAAACATGCAGCAGAAAGCCGCATCTTTCACTATGGGTTTCGGGGCTATGAGAATCAACAAGTTACACAAATTAGCCCAACAGTTAATATTTCTTATTACGTACGTTATCTTTATTATGAAACGTTCAGTTTTCCTGAAACACACATACCAATATCACAGCTTCCCCTTACATGTGCAACCTGATCATCATTAGTTTCACCTGCTGCCAATTCCTGTCCGCTAGCTGAACATCCTACCTTCGGAAGTTCCTGGG
Organism: Helianthus tuberosus; assembly: GCA_030545235.1. Lineage (NCBI taxonomy): Eukaryota > Viridiplantae > Streptophyta > Magnoliopsida > Asterales > Asteraceae > Helianthus > Helianthus tuberosus. The sequence continues at coordinate 66,506,336 of CM060363.1, forward strand.
CAAGCACCATATTGATGTCATCCGTTGGCTTCTCATTTAGCCTTCTACCTCCTGACCAAAGAATAAAAACAATTTAGTTAATGTAAAATAATTCCCCCATACCAAATTATGTTAATACATTGATTTTCAGGCTGTTGTGGCTGTTACACGTGTTACTTTTACTATGTCTCTAAATCTTAATACACATACCAATATCCTTTTCGTTACAACTCGTTACAACACCCGCATCAGCATCAGCAGCCCTACTACGAACTTCTTCGTCTTGGGCGGCCTCAAAGTGTTCACTTTCTATTGCCACTACCTCATCACGCTCTACCACTGCATCACAAACCTCTACTGTGCCTCCTACAAAAAAAATTGAAAATTTGGGGGAAAAAACTTTCAAAACTCTACACTTTATCAGGTGGCAGTGTTGTTTCAAGATCATTTTATAGGCGACGGTGGCCATTACACATGTTACTTTTATCTATGTCCCTAGTTATAAATACACCTACCTATATCTTTGTCGTTTAAACTCGGTGAAACACCCCCAACAGCATCATCTTCCCTACTCCCAACTTCTTCGACTTTGCCGGCCTCACATCCATCTACTGTGCTATCTATTTTTAAAAGCCCCTCACGTATAGCATGATGCTCACCGCCATCAGAGACAGCCTCTTCGAATTCCACTGTTAGATTTCTCATCGTTTCCTCCACGTTCTGTATCATCTTCGGGGATTCAACATCTGCCATATCATTTCTCGCAACCTCGTTGCAACCTAGCGAAGGAACACCTTTTCAACTGTCAAAACAAATATCAACTATACCATATGTTACACATCTTTTCTTTTGTGTAAAAGGAATAGAGATTGTCCAGTTTTTTACCTTTCTGCGCTTCATTGGTTGGCTCCATTGAGGTCTCCATTGCGGTATCACTTAGGATGTCTTCGGTACCCTGCAAAGAGATGTTTTTACACATGTTAAAAGTTTTTGCTTCAAAAAACTATTTCTGTACTTAAATATAGGTTACTAATGGACATACCTCTCCACTTACTTGATTTGAATTAATCCTACTTTTAACCTTACATTTTGCTTTACTTTTCAACCTATCTTGCTTAACAAGCGTTTTCCGATACAGGCTTGCAACTACTGGACTTATAACAACAGGACTCGCAAGCTCCACAACTCTTTCATCTATTTGACTTATCAGACATTAGAAACGTTTTAAATTTAACAAACAATATGACATGTTAGTTTTCTATATTACCTTCACACGCAGAATCATTAACAGTCTCGTCAGCCATCGCCAATTCTGCTAAAACAGTATTAATCTCTTCCGTTACCTTTGCAGCCCCCTTTCTCTCATCTTCAAACCACGTTGCTTTTCGATCAAACAGGCTCTCATACCGAGCTTTTAACGTTTGCACTTCTACATCTTCTGGGCGCTTAGTACACATTTGGCCCAACATGTCTTCGATTCTTCGCTTTGTTCTCTCCACAACATTTGTTAAATTATCCACCAACTGTAGCGCCTCCTACATTTTCCACATAATGTATACACTGTTAATAAAACAAGCAATATCCACACAACGATATCTAACTAACGTTTAACTTTTATGGCCATTTACTTTTGCACATACCTGTACAGTTGTTTCATCATCATCCGAAATTTCTTTACAAACTGTCTGAGCTTTTAACTTTCCAGTCCCAAAAGCACCCTTTCTAATCTCCAACTTTTCCCTTTGCTTAAGCTTTTGCTTCGTCCAGAACGTAACGGGATAGATACTGTAATCTACATCCATACCCTGGCACCTCACTCTGTCCATGTACAGCAGCTGCAATTTTCACCCAGAACAGTTACATATGTTAGGAATTCAAATGAACGTATTACATACAAATACACTAGTACAAATGTACATCACACAAACACTTACAACTAGGATTGTCAACGCTCCGGTGAACGGCCTATTCGGGTCATTGCTTTTCCATCCATTCTTGCACTTCTTTAACTTCTCTAACACCAACTGGCACCAATCGACTTTTGAAAAGTCCATGTCACTCGTTATGTGGTCTAATATCCAGGGCCGAAGGCATCCTTGTTTGTGGCAATCAATCATCAAGGTAACAAAACACATCAGGAAGTCCATCCGGAAATTACAGCTGTCTTCCCCATCCGACGTCCCAATCATGTCGACCATTTTCGTGGGTGGAACATAGCGTCCTGAGAACCCGTCTCTCCACTTTGTAACTGCTTCATCCTTCGGCTCTACTTTAGGCAGAGAACTTAAATGCACACCACCACGTGGTATGCCAATTAACTTATGAATAGCCTTAGCGTCTACCTTGATCTTCCCACACGGCAAATTTATCTCCATATCTAAAGGTTTAAACCTCTCAACCACATAATTTGCCAGCTTCGCCGGAAGCCCATCTACCTTGAACTTAAGCAAACGTCCGAATCCCATCCTCTTGACTGCTATTCTTTGTTCTAACGACAGCACATTAATGCATCTCGCAAGTTATATTGGCGACGATCTGGTTCTAATGCCTGGCCAATTATCCTTCTTTGCCCTCTTCTTCACCCTACCAACCACATTTCCTGCACTTTCCTCATCTTCCTCATCCCATTCTTCGTCTGTTTCTTTATCGTTCTGCTTTCGCTTATTAGCTAGCCTACCCGTCACGGACCTGGTCATTCTCCTCACTCCTGCAAATACAACCGCCATAGTAAATACATAATAGCACAAGTAATATTTTCGGAGTTATTTAACACAACAAACAGGTACGAGGTAGGTAACACATGTTACCTGAAACTGCATTCTGCACCGAAACTACACAATCGTCAACACGTATCTTCTTTTCGTCAAGTAACGCCCTCGCTACAAAGTGTTATAAATCGTTTTAACACATGTTAGTATGACTGTTTTGGGTTTTTGTTGGTCCGACACGTCAAAATCATACGCATACCTCTTCGCTTTCGAGTCTTTACGCTTGTACTGCCCACTACAATTGCCTCTTTCACTATAAATAGAAAAAAAACCCAAACGTTACACACATTATAGCGAGCGAGCCTACTATATTCAATACAATAAAAAAAATACACACCATTCGGTGTTTTACGTTGGGTCCTTGTGCTGCTTAGATCGATTGGCACCATGCCTATATATAAATTAGAAAAGTTACACATGTTACTTTCTAAAAAAATATATATTATAAAAACAGCCACAACTAGTAAAAGGTCAAACCATTCTTCCACCTTTGAATTTCGGCGATTGGTGTGTCTGAATCCCAGTCATCCAAATCTGCAATATGCTCTTAATATATCAATCAAAATATAATAATTCCAAAGGTATAATCATTGGCATTTTACGAATCAAAACATAGCACTCGCCTACGGTTTGTGTGATCGCCCAAACCCCCTCCACCTCCTCTTCCGTTTTAGCATTTCCACCGGTGTCATCCAACACGATCACACTCTCTGATGCACTCAGGACACTGCATTTTTTCTGCACACATCTTTCCACCCTACGCCTTCACATTTTAACAAAGAATGCCCACATTCAGGTAATCCGACACTAAAAACCCAATCTCAATACTAAATCTAACAACATTACCAAACCAAACCGCTTAAACAGAGAAAAAATAACATTTGAACAGTCCTAAACAAACAATAATCACAAATTAAAGAAGACTGAAAAAAAACCAGAGAATCCAAACCAAATGACACCTAATAACTAATGTTCACGGTTATAAAAAAATAGATTTAAACTTCAGAAGATTCTGAAGCAAACAATAATCACAAAAAACTTTCCCCCAAAAAAACAAACAATCAAATTATCGGTGAAATTTAGGCAATATATAAACTGGACTTACTTTGAACTTGGTTTCTTCCCTTTCCGGCGACCTTTACCAGAGGATAGCAGCCGGAATGTTGCCCTCATAACTAGGTTTTTTTTCGAAACAGATGGTTGCCTACGTAAAATCTCTCCCCGATTATGATCGTACAGCCTACTTCCACCTTTGCTCACTTTCTCGCCGGCGTTTGCGAGTTCTCTGTTGGGGGTAGCTCTGCTTGTTCAGAGAGGGAAGGAACCAGATGTCTCTGTTTGTGTGAGTGCTTTAATGAAATTTGAAAAGGCTTACTGTGTTGATATCTTGGATAGCTTAACTTGATTTCCCTATGATTTGACGTGCCCTGAACATGCAGTCATTCCATCAAATCCAAACAATATTTTAATATATGGTTTGTACTTAGCTTGACTTGTTTTGGACAAATATACCCCTCTTTGCATTTACAATGGAATAAAAATAATGATTTAAGTCTTCTTTTTCCCCAACCATTAGATTACCTAGATCAATGGTGAAAAAGTTGGTTTCCTTAGTTTTCTCACTAATAAATGGTTTCCTATATATCCCTTCCCTATATATATATATATATATATATACATATATATATATATATATCTACTATATATAATAAATGAAAGTGATTTGGGCCACGTGTCATTTAATTAGGGAATCCTCAGTTCCCTTTTCCCTCCCAACAGTACCACACTTCCATCCATTTTATACTCACTCCGTCTCCTTTTTTCCTTTTCAAAACCCTAGATCTGAATCTTCTTCTCCTTCTCCTCCTCCTCTACTCTTCTCCCTTCTGAATCAAAGATCAAATTGAAGAACAGATAACTCGAAATCAGCCTTTGTAATTTTCATGTCTGATTATACCATGAAGAGGTAATATCTGGCTTTTGTAATTTTCATCCCGAGCTATAGTTGGGAAGATTCTTTCATCTTCTTCGTCGGCAAGGTTCTTCTATTTGAGGTTTGATTTGTATGTTTATAGATCTGTGTTGATTTCTTCTTATTTTGATACAAAGTTTCTAATTAAACCCTAATTTCTACTCCTAATCTCATCATATGGTTCCAGGGTTGTTGTCATCGATGGTCATCAAAGTTGAGATCCGCTTACCTGCGGCTAGATTTCCGCCATGAACTGGTATGTTTGAATATGTTTAGAAACTAAGGGTTTTTTTCTTAATGGTGATGATATGAGTACAACATCTGTTGATTATTGATATGTGAATATGTTCACCGATTATTCTTTTTGAAATTAGGGTTTCATTTGCTTGAGATTTGAATCTTCCGATTGTTGAAGCCTTTGAAGCCGATCCTTTTAAATTTCCAGTTCCCGAGGTATGATCTGTTTGTAACAGCAGTGGTTCAGCATCTACAGTGGATTCAACATCAGGTGTTTGGTTAATTTTTGGTCATGTTTCCTATTCAGTTTTGATGTTCACTTATCTAATTTTCATTTTATTTTTAGGCTTCTATATGATTTTGAGTTTGATTGATTGGTCACTTGCTATTGTTGTTTGATGTTCTTTGTTATTTCATATAATATAATGATTTGTTATACAACTACCTGATTTCATATTTCATTATGATTTGTATGCTTTTAGGGTTTGATTTTATATTGGTCATCACATTAATGGTGAGTACTCAAGAATATTGGATGGTTTAATTAGTTTTATTTTGGGTATTTTTGGATGATTTCATCCATTTGTTTAGATAGTTCATGATTGAAGATGCAGTTGAAGTTATCATTTGAGTGAAATGAATGTTGATTTATCAGAAGATGCAGTTGAAGGTATCTTAAATAAGGTAATAATTGCATTACATCCCTGTTGAAAAATAGAATTGATAAATTTAGGGAAAGTGAGGTTGAAAGATGATAACCCAACAGTGGAGATCTCAATCTACAGCTTTGATAAATTGAACGGTATTCTCATATAATTCTTCCTAGATGCTTCCAATGAAGCGGCACTTTGGACATCTGTTGTCTTCAAACATCTATTATCTATTATGTATTATCTATTCTATCTATTATATGTAATAAATGAAAGTTATTTGGGTCACGTGGACCAAATAACTTTCATTTATTATATATAATAGATAGAATAGATAATAGATGTTTGAAGAACAACAGATGTCCAAAGTGCTGATTCTTTGGAAGTCTCCAGGAACCATTATTTGAGAATACCCTTGAATTTATCGAATCTGTAAAATGAGATCCTCCACTATTGGGTTATCATCTTTCAAACTCACTTTCCCTAAATTTATCAATTCTATTTTTCAACAGAGATGTAATGCAATTATTCCTCTCAATTAAATAGACCGACCATTGCTTCCTCTCAAAGGGTTATGGAGTGGTTATAACAGCTGATCATGCTAAGGACTGTTATAACTAACCACTGCTCCTTATAAAGACTGATGGACTTAAAGACTGACGAGGCATATCCACTGTTGAAGACAAATCCCTGTTAAAGACAAGCACTTATGTATCTCATCTCTGATTATTTGTTTCTTTGTTCTTTGATTATTTGTTAGATGTACAGATTCTACGGAATGTAGTTAAGAGCGGCACATAAATCTGACCAGTTATGGTTTCGGTAAGTATCGGTAAATTGTCTTTGATTTGTTATTGTTTATTCAGATGCTTGCATTGGTGTACCATGTGATTACCAATAGATTGATTTCGATATGTTTGTAGTTTTTGTTTTTCACAATCTGTTTTGTTGTTTTATTCACCCATGTTTCATTCATAGATCTCTATAATCCATATTTATGGTTTCAAATCTGATTCCTAAGTTATTTACAGTTGTATCACACCAAATATTTGTTATTTGTATTGAGTTGGTATATTGGGATTAAATACTGAAATGATAGAATTACAGCAAGTCCAGGTTATGCTTCAAGCTGTCTCGATCTCTTTGGAGCTGGGTAGGCGTCTTTCGGAGGTCTGAAAAATAGAATGGATAAATTTAGTGAAAATGGGGTTGAAAGATCATAACCCAATAGTTGAGGATCTCATTCTACAGCTTTGATAAATTCAGGGTTATTTTCAAATAATGCTTCCTAGATGTTTGAAGACCGACAAATGTTCAAAGAAGCAGCCTTGTGGACATTTGTCTGTCTTTGTCGTTCTTCAAACATCTAGGAACCATTATCTGAGAATACCCCTGAATTTATCATAGTTGTAGAATGAGATCCTCCACTGTTGGGTTATCATCTTTCAAATCCATTTTCTCTAAATTTTTGGATTCTGTTTTTCAACAGGGATGTAATGCAATGACTCCTCTCAATGGAATAGACGGAATCTTGCTTCCTCTTAAAGGGTTATGGAGTGGGTATAATAGTTGTTCATGCTAAGGACTGTTATAATTAAACACTGCTCCTTATAAAGACTGATGGACTTAAAGACTGATAAGGCCTATCCACTGTTGAAGACAAATCCCTGTTAAAGACAAGCACTTATGTACCTAAAGCCTGATCAACGAAAGTCCTGTTGAAGACCAAACCACTGATGAAGACCAAAGTCCTATTGAAGACAAGCACTGATGAACCAAAGGCCCGATCAACAAAAGGTGAACCACTGTCCAACAACAACAGTGGTTCAGCATCAACATTAGTTATTCTACCTTTGTTTATGTTAACAGTGTTTATATGTAACATTGTTTTTCACATCAGTGTTTTATAGTTTGTTAGGTTGTTAGATGTCATCACCTCAGTGTTTATATGTATCATTTTTTATAACATCATTGTTTATATGTAACAGTGTTTATCACAACAGTGTTTATATGTAACAGTATTTATCACATCACTTCAGTGGTTTGATTTGCACTATAATGTGAACAGTTGTTTCATCTTTATATTAATAAATAAAAATCAAGTACACTTGGATGATTATTAAGCTCCTCATTTTAATTGTTTGGGTATTGTATTCTTGAAATTGGTCATTTTTTGCAAACAAATGTTTATTGGCAAAAATTTGTTTAAGCTCAAACATTTGTTTAAGGCCAAACATTTGTTTATGGCCAAACATCTGTTTATGGGCAAACATCTGTTTATGGGCAAACATCTGTTTAAGATCAAACTTCTATTTAAGTCCAGACAACTGATATATAAGGTGAAACATCTGTTTAAGCCCCAGCATCTGTTTAAAAGCCTGTTACAGCCACTGTGTTGGTTCAAACATTTGATTCTTAAAAGTTATCCACTGCTGAAATACAACCTCTGTTTCTTCAACTTCGTGTTGACCACTAACTGACCAAACATCAGTGTTTCAAAAACTGTTGGGTATCCCTATCCACTGATAGGAAAAAATAGCCACTGCTCACTTTTTTATTGTTGACATCCACTGATATTGACCATCAGTGGTTTTCCTAAAAAACAGCCACTGTTCACATTTTTATTATTGATGGTGTTAATTAGTGATAGATTGAAATTATCAAATAAAAACTAGAATTACAATTAAATGACCATTTTACCTAATCGTTACATTCCAATGAGATAAGAGTTCCTCCAACATTGTTTTCATGATAAAATTTAAAGTTAAATTAAAAAATAAATTAAATTCTTGATGACTATTTGTTGCAAATCAAATCAGTAATTAATGCTTATTTCTTGAGCTTTGGACATTTAAAATATGCAAAATGTGAATTTCAAACTGATGGTTATTAAAATCCAAACTACTGTCGATTCGCAATAAACATCAGTTCTCAATAAACATCAGTTCCCAATAAACAACAGTTCCCAATAAACATCAGTTCCCAATAAACATCTGCCCTCAACATTTTATAATCAAACATCAGTTCCTAATATATTTCAATATTCAAACAATATATTCTAAAATTCAAAATTCAAACCATATATTCTAATCATATAAATAAGATATAATTATCTGGTTTCACATTCAAATCTCGCTCGCTTATATATGTGAGTGTATCTCTCTCTCTCTCTCAAATGCATCTTTCTCGTGATTCAGCCGCTAATCTCCGATTACACTTCTTTGTTCGAATGTTTGTTGATTATGTTTACATGTTATCGTTCCAGTATCATTGTTCCAACATCGTCGTTTCAATGAAGCTTTCCATCACACATCAACCTTTCAATATCGATGTTGCAGTATCATTGTTGCAACATCGTGAAAAGTTGCATGTGCTACCTTCTTTGATGGGAGAGTTGCAACTTGAACGGACGATATGTATCTTCTATCGTGAAAAGTTGCATGTGCTATCTTCTTTGATGGGAGAGTTGCATTGTTCGATTTTCGTTAAATCGAAAGTCAGCTTTTCTTGCGTCAGGAAGATTTTCTCCTTTTATAGAAAGTATAGATTCGTGCAATATCGTGAAAAGTCAGATGTGCTACAACAGTTGAGAAGAGACCTTTGCATTTTAGGTTTGTTTCTTATTTTGATTAACTGTTGATGATGTTGAGAGTTTTTATTTACATTGACATTTTAGAATATGTTAAGATGCCTGTTTATATTATTAAAATGAACTACTACATAGAAAAATAGAAATTTAATGAAATATTTATAAAGTATTACATGCTAGAGTTAACACTTGCTAGGATTTCGTAGACTCTGGCCTTTCTCCATGTGATTTCATGCTCTCTTTTGAATTTCAGGTCAGTTAGCATGTGGCAGATTTTCTGATCCTGTTTTAGAAGTTGTGTCAGAAACTCTTCGGCATTCTTCTGGAACTCTGATGGAGGAGAGTGGAGGACTTCATCGAGCAATGCTATGCTGTTCCAGGTTTTGTTGTAATTAGTGTCATTGATGTTGTCGACTTTTCTGTTTAGTTCTTCGTCTATTCTTTGTTCTTTGAGTGACCACATTGAGAATTGTGTTTTAACATTGCTGGTGTCTAACCAGTGGTAGAAGCTGAAGTTTGCCATGTAGATTTTTTTTTGGTTTTGTGATTTGGAACAATTTTTGACAGAAAGTGATTTGTAGGACAATTTGTTGATGTTTTGAATCAAAAGTAATCATCGGTCTTTTATAGAGTTTAAAAACGCGTCTACTTGGTAAATGAAGAGGTTAATTGTAATTGTGATAATCTGCTTTTGTTCTTTGAACTTCGAAATTTTGTCCCTTGGGTTTCTTGGTATTTAATTTTACAGTTTTCCCATAAAAGTTGGGGTTTGAAAAGGTTTGTGCATTGAAGGACTGCTGTTTTGAAATATACATTAATATGTTTATATTAAATATACACGTTTTCACAATTACAAATTTCAGTATATAAACTCATAGTCACTTCGCCTGTTTTTCATCAAGTTTTCCTACGAAGATATCATACTTTCAGGAAAGTCGAGTAATATAGTTTATTCAAATGGCGTCATTCACAAATGCAAAATCAGATGATTTAAAGCAGCGTTTTGACAGGCAAATCAAGGAACAGGTGTATGAAGATAGGGCTACTCTTCAAGAGCTGAAGAGATGTTTTGATGGATTGCAAGTTGGCCTGTTCACTAGAAAGCAGGTTTCCAGAGATCTTATGTGGATGCCTTCAACTTCCGTTCGTGAGATTTGTGTTGTCAGTAATAGAGAGTGCGGTGATAGAGACGTGCAGTTCATGGCGATGCTGAAGGACATACATCGAGAGGTTCAGCAATCGATGGAGTTGAAACTAAAGTTTCTTAATTCTTGCTGTTATTCTTAGATTTGAACTTTAATGTTGTTTAGTATGTGATGTAATTATTGGACTTTTAGTTTTAAGGTCATGAATAAATGAATAAATTTTAATTTTATGAATCTATGTTGTGTTTTATTTTTACTTATTATTTAGTGTTTGAGTAAGATTTAGATTATGTTGATGTTGAATTGTGTCTGAACATTTGTTTGGTAAGTCAACAGAGGTTTAATAGTGTCATGGATTGGTTTGATGGTGAACAGATTATGTTGATGTTGAATTGTGTCTGAACATCTGTTTGGTAAGTCAACAGAGGTTTAATAGTATCAAAGGTTCGTTTGATGGTCAGTAGGAGAGTGCAAAGATAAAACAAATGTTTAGAATTTGATCATTGAGAGCAGTTTTTTGAAGAATCTGTGCTCCTGCAAATTACAGAGAGTCAACCTCTGTTTCTTCATTCTTCATGTTGACCACTGACTGACCAAACATTTGTGTTTCATTCACTGTTTGCTATCCACTGATAGTTAAAAAATAGTCACGGCTCACATTTTTATTGTTGACATCCACTGATATTGACAATCATTGGTTTTCCTAAAAAACATCCACTGCTCACATTTTTATTGTTGATGTGGTTAATTAATTATAGAATGAAATTATCAAATGAAAACTAGAATTACAATTTTATCTAATCGTTACATTCCAATGAGATAAGAGTTCCTCGAATATTGTTTTGGTGATAAAAATTAAAGTTAAAACAAAAAATTTAAAAAAATTGTTGTTCAAAATCAGTGTTTTAACCCACTGATGGCTATCCACTGCTAGCTTAAAGTCAGTCACTATTCTCATTTGTAACCGTTGCAAACCACTGATATTTTTCCATCAGTGGTTTCCTACCAACTGTCCTCCATTATCATCAAAGGTTGGCACGTGGACAGTACATAGCGGGCAGATCTTTTTGTAACCGCTGCCATGTCAGCATTCACTTTTCTCCCTATAAAACGCTGATCAAAACCCCCAAACAAGGTTTTTACTGTCGAATTGAATTCAAAATTCCTTTCTCAAAGCAGTTATCATCAATTTCTCTCAAAATCACTGGCAGATGTGCTAACAAAAGATCAGCTGGCAGATGTGCTAACAAAAGCATTAGAAACATCTACCTTTGAAAGCTTGATCTCTAGGATTGGCATGCTAAACATGGAATAACAAGCAAAATCCTGTTTTCTATGAATATAAACATTAAAATGTTTTCAGAAAATCAAAAATCCATCCTTAAAAATAGCTAAAAATGAAAAATTTTCATTAATCCTTAAAAGTCTACCATAACCACTGTTTTTGGTTCAAACACCTGTTTCTACTAAATGTTGTCCACTGCTGAAAGTCAACCTCTGTTCTCTTATTTCCTTGTTAAGCACTGTTGATCAAACATTAGTGTTTTAATCCACTGATAGGCTATCTACTGATAGTCAAAAAGCATCCACTATTTTCATTGTAACCGTTGCAAACCACTGATATTGTTCAATCAGTGGTTTCCTAACAACTGTCATCCATTATTCATCAGCGGTTGGCACGTGACAGTACTTAGCGGTCAGTTCTTTTGTAACCGCTGCCACGTCAGCATACACTTTTTCCACCTATAAAACCCTGATCAAAACCCCAAACAGGGTTTTCACTGTCGAATCAAATTCTAAATTTACCATCAATTTCTCTCAAATCATTTCTCCATTTCATTTCTCAATCACTCATCTTCTTCATTCACTCATAAAAATCCACGATTCATCATGGCTCTTCGATACAAAGCTCCTCGTAACTACTTGGGTTTACTCGAAAAACCAAGTCATACCACCACCTTCGATTCTGTCATAGACGCTCTTTCATCCTCAAAGTACAAAACTTTGTTGACCTATGATGCTCTGATCTACCTAGAAACCCAAAGAGAGTTTTGAAAAAATGCGAAACTTGAAACTAAGGATGAAACGCCCTTAGCCATTACTTCTACAATAAAGGGTATTTCAGTCACCATTACTCCACAAACCATCTCGGAGGTATTTGAACTCGATGATCTTCAAGGTAAAACTTCTTTTCCAAAAATTGAGTATCAAACTGATTTCATTGAAAGAGGGTATGCTGAACAAATGAAAAAAGAAACTTTACAAAAGGGGAGTTTTCCATCCGCCCCAAGGTTTTTATTTCATACCCTTCTAATGTGTGTGTCAAACAAAACCACTGCTTTCAATGAAATCCCATTGAAGATCCAATACCTGGGTTATGCTATAATGAATGAAGAAAACTTTAACTATTCCCAGGAGATTTTCAATGATCTTGTTAAAAATGTTAATAAAAATCATTTTTATTATTTCCAAGGTTTTTAAGTTACTATTTTAGAAAGAAATTTTCAAAAGATAATGCTCATGTCCTTATTCAAGGAGAGCCCTTTCGAATAAACAGCCTAACCTCTGAATCATTTACAAGGTTGTCAAAACCTTCCAAAACAAAAGCAGAGGTACCTGAGCAGACTTTAGTAGCAACCACTGCTCCTCAGGCACCTGCCGTTGAGCCCACTGCTCAAGGTGATCACAGCAGCACAACCACTGCTGTGAAACCCACACCTTAAACTACCAAAAAACCCAAAAAGAAAAAGATCCAGAACCCCCCAAACCCACAAAAAAGGTAACTCTGGAAGATGAGATCCCAGAGCAACTACATGTGACATCACAAAAGTCACCAGAAACCACTGCTGCTACTTCTTCACAGAAGATGGAACAAAGATCTCCACCTTTGCCTAAAACTCCTCCTGCATCCTCACAAAAGGATCAGGTTATAAGCACAGGGACACCACAATATGAAGCTCTGGATCCACTTGGTTCCATCTTCCATAGTCTAAATCCCATGGACATATCTCTTTCTACCCACATCCTTCATCAATAACATTACCACAATCCATGTTACCTCTATTGGATGCAGTTGATTTAGCCCAGACAAAAATAAGTTCTTCCCAATCACCTATCACTGAGAATATGCCACAACAAGTGACTGAGTCTGGTGTCTCAATCTCTGTTAACCCACCAATAGTTGAGGAGGCTACACTGCAGGAATTACAAGTAATTCCTGTTAGTAGTTCAAGTGGAGCAGCAACTACAGGAGTTGGATCCACTGGTCTACACCTGGCCAGTTGTTTCATCAATCAGACTCCCTTGAAGGCAATTTCCTCTCCAGCAACCCTGATATCCACTGGTGTATTTGTTTCAACCATTGGTGATCTTAAAAAGATATCAATTGCTGAGGAAAGAAGTCCCCAGTACCAAGAAAAAGGGGCATCAGTGGATGACTTTTGGGAAACTTTCCCTAAGTCAACTGCTGATACAACCACTGCTGGTGGGAAAGCAGATGATTCCATTAACTTGGGTGATGCTTTAAAATACAAAGAATTGACGGCAAGAGTGGATACAATTGAAACATCTGTTGCAGATATTAAAACTATACTGCAACAGTTGTTACAAGCACAAAAAGCAACACCCACTGCTGCACCAGCTCAAACATCTGTTCCATCATCTGCTCCTACTCCAAATGAGCTTTGGGAATTATTTCAACCTCTGCTTCACAAACAAAGAGAACATGCTGATCAGCAACATGAAATTCAAATTCAAAAGATCATAAATTTAATGGAAGCTAGGTTCATGGATACACAAGCAGACATCAAGGCAATCAAGGCCCATCTATTGCAAACCACTGGCACTGCTCCTTCTACAATAATCTTTGTTGATAACCCTCCACCAAATGATGCCAAAAAGGGGGAGAAAATGAACCAGTTAAAGAAAAGGGGATATGAAGATGGTATGTATGTTGCACCAGAGAAATCCAGTATGCTTGCAGACCTCCCTAGGCCAGATGGTTCCAAAAAGGTTGATGAATCCTTAAATGCCTTGGCTAATGAAAAGGCAAGGCTGAAAAAGGATATGAAGGCAAAACTAAAATCAAGGTTTGAAAAAGAGAAGAAAGTCTTTAATGAGAAGGAAGAGCAGGGTACTTCTAAGCCCAAGGATGAAGAAAAACCTAAGCCTAAAAGAAGACAGCCCACTAGACAAGTGAGGCAACCCAAATCCATACCTTCTAGATCCACAAAACATACTCGCAAACCTCCTAAAAGCTCCTCTCATCAGTCTTCCAAACCAACAGATGTTGGAACACCTGTTGTATCAACAGCTGTTGATACTTCAGTGGTTTCACATCTAACCCAACAACCACCACCAATACATCAACACACACTTCAACCACTGTCATCACTCAATCAACCACTGCTACAACAAAACCACCATCAAAATCACCACCTGCCAAAAAGCAGAAGACATCAGATGACACATCATCTGTTGTAATGACAACAGTGGTTGAAACACCAGTTGTTTCAACTGTTGTTAGTCAATCACCTATCTCTTCACAAGCCATTGTTCCTTTTGATCCAAAAACTCAAATAGAAACACCTTCTCCCAAAAAGTTGTATACAAGAAAAAGAAAATTTCAAGTGCATGATCATGATATACCAGCACCTGTTCCCATTTCATCTGCCCCTTGCAATATCACTAAACCTCAATCCTTTATTCCTTCAAAATTGTTCAACCCAATCAAAGATCCTATAGAACTCCAAGGATATGACCCTGCTGATGTTGTACCAGTAGCTGCCAGTTATCCACTGGAACTGCATGCTGTAAAGAATGAAATGAGGCAGTTTTACTTAGTGGATGATCCTTCAAAAAGGAAATTCCCTTCCCGGATTGGTTATAGAGATCCAGCCAACATAAATGAATATTTAAAACTCAAGTCCATGCAAGCTGATACCCGAGCTAGACTTGAATGCCAAGGGAAAAGTGACAATGAAGTCTCAACTTATACGCAGTTCTTGCTCACTAAAGTTAAACAGTTGGAAGATTATGCAAGAGACCTAAGCAAAGAAATGTCCAACCTGCCTCCAGAAGCTAACTTGCAGGAAAATTTGAAAGAAGACATCATCAAGATGATCTTGAGTGAAAAATTCTACCCTGCCACAGCTAAACAATTCCAAGACTGGCCGCTTGTTGCTCTCAAAACAGAACTGAATAGAATTGAAAGAATAAAGAGAGATCCAGGCATGAAAAGGTCAGCACCAAATTGGATCAAATACAAAAAGAAAATTGATGATCTTACATTGGAGTATAAAAGAAAGAAGCAGGAATTGGTTGATGCAAAAGTGGGAACTGCCAAAGCCATATCAAAATGGACAAGGCAGTACATTGATGAGGATTATGAAAGGTTAAGAAAAAGGAGAGAAACAGATCCTAAACTTCCAAAGAAGCCTGATTACAAAACCACTGCTAAAACAAAGCAGTAGGCTCACACTTCTGAACCACTGTTCACATCATCAGATACCTCTACCATTGTGGTAAATCAAAAAAAGAGGCAAAAACTGACTGATGAAGAAGAGAAAGAACAAGAAGCTGTGTATTTCAAAGAAGCTATCAAAACAATGGCACTAGAGGATGACAACTCAGCATAGCTTCAGAACATAGCCAAACAAGTTCTGAACATTGACTGACCAAACATCAGGTTTTCAATCACTGTTGGGGGAGAGTTTTTGCATGCATGCATTACTTTTGAGTATTGTAATCAAATACAATCATTCGACTCTATGTTAAACATGTTTGCTTAAAATTGTTCTCTCTTTGATTGTGTTGAAAGTTTATTCATCTATTTCTGCTGCAATTATTTCTGATTTATCTTCATTTTAGTTAAACAAACACAATCATATCAAACCCAGATCCTATCAGTTGTTGAATCCAAAGAAATGCTTGATGTAATGATGTTGTATTAATAACAAATAATAATTAATATAACTAAGTTTCCCGAGCTCGGGAAGCAATCCCGGGTAATAACCTAGTATATATATATATATATATATATATATATATATATATATATATATATATATATATATATATATAGGATAAGGATCATTACAGAACACTAATTATTGCGAGAACAAAAAGAACAACTCTAAATCACTAAATTTTCGGATTTAAGGTTCAAATTTATTAAATTTTATGTTTCTTACATTCATATGTGTATTATATATACATAAAAAATCATATAGTTTCCCTACACATAGTCTACATACATATATGTAATTTAGCCTACACATAACCTACATGTGTGTAGGTTATTTAAAAATTAAAGATTTTTCATATTTTGTTTTAAATTCTAGTGTGAGAAACAATAAATCTTACATTTATAACATTTTTATTTACTTTTTAGGTTTTTAGGATTGAAAAAATGAGTGATTCATTTTGTTCTGCGTGTTCTCGCAATATTTAGTGTTCTGCGTAGAAACGTCCCCTATATATATAGAGTGGGGATCCTACGGAAAGTGTGTTTTTCCTAGAAAGTGTAGGCAGCAATCTAGGCCATCAGATGAGTGTGTTTAATGGTTGAGATCATTTTGGTGGCATTTTGGTAATATATGTGTCTTTAAAATAGGCTAATTTAATTGATTGGGGGTAAATATGTCATTTAAGTTGTTTTAAATAAGGAAATAACTATCAATCATAAAACCACCTCTAAAAATGTCGCAATTTTTTTTCCTCTCTCTCTCTCTCTAATCCCTCACATTTGAAAACACCAAATCATACAAAAAATAACGATAAATCAGGTTTAGATGTGTTCATAGTAGTATGTTTTAGCGATAAAACACAATGTAACGAACTAGTGACTTACTGCTAAAACACAACATCAAGAATGCCAACTGATAAAACACAACGTGAACCAATAACTGATAAAACACAACATCAAGAATGCTAAAATCATATCAACCAGTAACTGATAAAACACATTGTGATGAAATAGTAACTGAAACCAGTAACTGATAAAACACATTGTGATGAAACCAATAACTGATTAAACACAACATCAAGAATGCCAAAATCACATCAACCAGTAACTGAAAAAACACATGGAAACGAGAAAGAGGTTTCGGGGACGAAACCTCCTGGTTTCGGGGACGAAACCTCCTTTAAGGGGGGTAGATTTGTAACATCCCAAAACGCGAATTTTAAAATTCGTTAGAATGGTACCATGTTTAATTAAATAAATATAATAACTAAGTTACTAAACTTGGTTAAATGTCTAAGAAAACAATCAAGGAAAGGAATTTACTTGCAATTGTGATCAAGTAACAACTAGAGTGGCCAAGATTGTCAAAAAGGGGAAAATTTATGTTTTAATTAAAATAAAAATAAAAACCCCCAAATACCCACACCTGGGCGTAGGGGCGATCGACCAGAGAAGAGCAAGAGGGGTGAAACCCTAATTCAACAACAAAACCTTCAAATTGGAGGATCAAACGAAGGCCAAATTCAGATTGGAATATATATAAACGATCACCAAGTCAAGAGGATCGTAAGGTATGTCGAATTTTTGACATTCATGAGGTTGTGAAAATTAGTTAACTTTGCATGATGCGATCTGTGTATGAATCGTAGAGGCTATGGCCGAATTAATGAAGTGTGATTGCTTAGGAACAAACCCTAACTAGAAATATGAAGTAAATTCAGATTTGTTGATGCTAAATTCATGTATGTGATGGTTTTAGGGTTTTGATTGCTAAAACTAGTGTTATGATGTCATGAACATGCTTAAATTGAAAGCTGAATTCAAACAGCTCCTGATCAAAATTTACAGCTGACTTGTATTGGCTGTAACCTGAACAAAACGTGACAAAAACATGTGTTTCTTGAGTCTAAAATGTAATTCTAGGAAATATCTTTAAAACCCCACTGGAATCGCATTTTTTCGACGAGAATTGAGCGTTTTATGAATTTTTCCGTATCAAATGTTCAAGCTGCGTTTTCTGGCAGAATTTGCAGCCCATTACGAATGTCATAACTCAATTTAGGAATTTAGTTATGAACTCAAATTTTTACTGTAGATACTTTTAAGCGATTAAAAGAATCTCCAATTGGAATTTCATCAATCGGATAAACGAGGAATTTTTAATGAATTTTTTCGTAAGCTGCAGTCAGAATTGACGAATCTGATTGCAGCTTAGTAAATGAATTTTTACGAATTTTTGGTAAAGAGTTAGATCTTAAAATTTTAACACAAGGCCTAACCCTCCGAGAGGTACGCCACATAAAAAAATCATAATTTTTGAAGACTTGTAAACAGGTTAAACAAGTCACCAAAACAGCCCATTTTTCAGTGATACGAAATGCCTAAATGAAATCGCGGTCTACTTGGTTGTGTTACTATGTGAGTATGAAATGTAAACTATGTCCGTAGTATAAACGACTATAAAGTTGTGGATGTGTGAAATTAGATCTCATTAAGTACATGCTTTATCAATATGTGCTATATGTGATGACATGAAGAATTATGTGGAATGAAAATATGTGACTCTAGTTGTACTTTGATATGTTGGAAATTGATGAGTAAAGTTAAAACGAAGCCGGATGTGAAATATAAATTGACATGATTATTCATATGTATAATTTTATATACTAACAAGAATGTGGATGCAACGCAATGAAAGTATAGGGATGATGTCAAGATGGATGGAAGCATAAAGGGCTAACGGGTCATGCGGACGTGAGGAAACGAGAGCGGATACGGATACGTAAGGTAAGTAACTTCCCGGACTTTCTCTTTAGTAGTAAATGAAAGTATTGGAATATTATTGAAAATTGTTAGTGGTTATGTTGAGATACGCTTTTAATGATGACATCAAGTAAGGGTATTAAGTAAGTGATTTCCGTAATCACTTCTTAGATGTTTACGTAAAGATATGTGTTAGTTAATTAAAGTAATGGTAGTCGAGGTCAAATAAGGATGGATTATATGAAATTGATGATTTTCGTTAAGTAGAAATAATGGGGCCTTGTAGTTATATCGAAATGAAAAGTAAGAATTGGCTACGGTTTATTAACCAGGTAACAAGGTTGGAATGCACATAGGTACGCTAATTGATAAACGGAAATGTGGATAAGTATTCGAAAGATTCGGTTGTGAATTGTGGTTAATGAGTAAACATTCTCGCGAATGAAATTTGGATTAATAAAGGTTGAAGTAGTATGATGGAATAAGATGAATGAACTAACGCACAACGGGTATCGGGTGCGTAAACCCCAACTAAGAAACTCCGGATAATGTAAAAGTATTATGGCTATAGTGTTCATGTAAGTTTTGGACTAAAACGAATGTGTTATCGGATGAAAACATAAACGGGTCGAGTAAATCGTAAATGAATAATAAGCCGATAACGCGTAAGTTAAGAATTTCTTTAATCCGGATATGGGATTGTAAGTTCACATGATAGAATGTCAAATTATGGTCATGTAGGAAGAAACGGGAGGTTAAACGGGTAAACGGGTCTAAAGTTATGCAAGTTTTAGCATTAACGGACGACAAAACGGAGCTGCAGAAAAACAACATTTAGAGGGGCCGTCACCGATGCCCTGATGGGCCGTCGCCGACGCCCTCCCCATGTCCAAAAAAACCTGAAATGTATTATTTAAGTTGATTTATGTATAGTAGGCTTCGGTATGATATCCGTGGACTACGGCGGGCCTCCCAAACATGATTTCGAGTGTTCCCTTGACGTTTATGAGTTGTAAACCCAAGTCTAAGCCTCATGTAATTAATATAAGAGTATGATAGATGTATGTAATGAAGTTGGACATGTATTACATGTAAATGGTATACAAAAATGCGTACGAAACACGTAGGTATGAATGCATGATTGTAGGTATGATTGAATGTATATAGGTATGTAGATGTGTAGGATTGTAAGTATGTATGTGTGCAAGTATGTGCGAATGCATGATTTAGATGCATTTGAGAATTAACGTTACTAACAATGCCCTTGAGTTTGGAATATAATGCAGGAATGAGAATGTCGGATTCTTATGAAGTTGAAGCCGAACTCGGAACAAGAGACTTCGAGAGAATAGTCGAATGAATCGAAGCTATATTGTCGAATGTTATACGAAAGTTAATTGTGTGAGAATAGTGTTGTATGAGGCTGGCAATGACTAATGATTAAGTTGTATGTGATGTTCACAGGTACCACACGGATTTCTTCTACTACTAACGAAGAGGAGCGGACGTAGATCGAGTCAAGAGCAAGGATTGTACGGGAAGGATCGGTCACATAGTTTAACAAATATTGGTCTGAAGTATTAATATAATGAAACGTGGTAAATTCTTTTTAATGAGTGTATGACATTTGGTATTCGAACCTTCCTGTAAGTATTATGTCTAATAAAAAAACGAAATTTTGGGTTCATATTTTCCGCTGTGTTGTATTTTTAAGTTATTACAAGTTAGTTTTACAGGGAATTGTTCATAATACGAACGGGTCATGCCCGATTTTTGTTAAATTATAGTATGATAATATCACATTTTGGAAGGTGAAATCTGGGCGTTACATAAACAGAGCCTACAACTGTTCGAACAAAGAACTGTAATCGAAGATTAACCGGCTCAATCATGATAGTTATGCATTTGAGTAAGAGAGATATGATCGCAAATATAAAGGAGAGAGATAAATTGAAATTTGAATGTGGAGCCAAATTCATATATGTTATTTATAGGGAGCCAGATTCATATGTAGTTTGAATTTTGAATTTGGAGCCAGGATTTTAAATTTTGAATATGGGCAGAGGTTTGAAGCGGTTTTATGAACAGCTGACCATTTGTAGATGTGGGCAGATGTTTAAAGTGATTTAAAAGTGATTTTCTAGATGTGGGCCAGACCTTTGAAAATTAAATTGACTTTATATATTAAGTATTATGATGCGATAATGACATAAGAAAAGCCTTGTTGGACAGCCTAAATGGCTGCCACCTCAGCTTTTCTTATGTCACTTGGTTTTCTTCTTTTATAGAAAGTATAGATAGATTATTTTAACTTGAACTACACACATCATTGAGCTTTTCTTAAGAATACAATAAAGGAGATGATAAGTTAAGTTATCACTTATTTACTTCAATCCTATTTTATAAAGTTTTTATTATAAATGTTCAATCAGCTGCTAACTATGAAACTTTACGAAAGCCAAACAATTAGTAATGATTTGGTTCGGTTATAGCTTTCAATGGTTTGTTTCATTTACAATGGTCAAAACTGTCACTAATGGTCTTGTTCACGATTTGACCTAAAGCCCATAAAAATCAGACCGTGGACACAACCCTATTAATGTTTTAGCTTTGTTTGGCTTTTTACTTTTAGTTTTTAACTAGAAGCGCAACCCGTCGCGATGCGGCGGGGGCTGGATTTATATTTCTAGTCAGCCGACATCAAGACAAGTAAACTGTTCATAAAATGCGTTAAAATGCTCATACGAATGACTCTTTGGCACCACTTTAAAATCTGGCTTATATGGTAAAGTTGCAACTTGGAATCCTCTCTCATGCCAGTTGAAAGATTAATAAAACAACAATAAATATACATTTAAATTGGAAGGAAAATAAAAATTATCAATTGTGGTCTAGTTAACCCGTCTGCCAAGCTCTTAAACCTCCATTCACCACCGTCCCTGTGCTTCCCACGTGGGCCCATTTTGTCAAACGTGAATAAAACATACCTAAAAACCCAAATCTCTTAATCCTTCTAGGTTTCAAATTAATTAGTAGACAAATATCCTAAAAATTAGGGCATATACACATAAAAAGTAACTATATATCGGTGTAATCTGATTGTGTTCAATCGATGTTGAGGTCGACGCCTGATGGAGGGGAAGCGGAAGCGGAGCGGTCGTGTGGAGGTTTCTTATCACCTGGCTCTCTCTCTCCTAAGGAACTCTCTCTTTCTAGAAGATGGGTGAGAGACTCTTAGGCATGTGGATGTGAAGAAAATGGTAAAGTAGTGTACCACTTTTTAAGCCAGGGTTTCAACCAAGAAAAGCAAATAACACAATTTATGCACAAGTTACAACAACAATAAGCACAAAGATGTTGAAAATTAGAGGTATATATAATAGGTTGGCATAGTTTACAATGGAAATACCGTTACTAACGTTAGAATTTTTTTATTTTTTTCAACAGCTTGATTTGATTTACAATTGTAAAAATCATTACTAGCAGTTTAGCTAATGATTTACCTAAAAACCCGTCTAAAATTGATCGTAGACACCCCAAGTTTTTTATAAGCAAAAAAATGTTTTTTAAGAAAAAAAATAAGATTATTAGTTGAATCAATTATAGGAAAATATTTTATCTTACACATTTCAAAATTTATCCTACATATATCTTACATTTACCGAAATTTACCCTACGCATATCTAAATTTGTCATACACATTTAAGAATGTATCCTACACATACTAAAATTTATCCTACACATGTCGAAAATTGTCCTTCAACCTAAATTATTTTATCTTGGAAGACTATATTTAAAAGTGAGTTACAAGTTTAATTAGTTAGCTAATTAATTACAATTAAAAATTTACATATATGCCCTTATTAATTACATTAAATACACATATTAAATGAAGTAAAACGGAGCATTTCTATTAGTTTAAAACTTATTCTTTTTATTTTTACAAAAAAATTTCTTTTCATTTTAACCTTCCACTTAATCTATATCTAGCCATATAAGAAAATTAACAAACATAATTATACATTTAATCATTTAATTTATATCCAGCCATATCTATAGTGTATAACGTGCCCACATTTATCTTAATCAAGACATTAGTTATGTATATATAATTTCTATCACACTAGGTTTTTTAATACATTATATA
The DNA here is from genome assembly GCA_030545235.1 of Helianthus tuberosus. NCBI lineage: Eukaryota > Viridiplantae > Streptophyta > Magnoliopsida > Asterales > Asteraceae > Helianthus > Helianthus tuberosus. The sequence goes on from CM060363.1 coordinate 66,529,551, forward strand.
TATATATAGGGTAAGGATAGTGTAAAAAGGGCTAAAGTGTGAGAAGTGTATTATAACACTATATATAATACTATATAACACCATATATACACCGTATAACAATATGTAACACCATATAATACCATATAACACTATGTAACACTATATATCATTATATAACAAATATAACACTATACATCTATCATAGACATGCTATCAGACAACCTGTAGTGTTATATTTGTTATATAATGATATATAGTGTTACATAGTGTTATATGGTATTATATGGTGTTACATATTGTTATACGGTGTTTATATGGTGTTATATAGTATTATATATAGTGTTATAATACACTTCTCACACTTTGAACACTTTTTACAGGATCCTCTACCTATACTTTTTTAGCCATATAGCTAAAAACGCCATACGCCACGCAAAAAAAAAACTTTTTTTTTAGCTATAATTTACAACAGCTCAAAAAACCATTTTTTGAGCCATATAGCTCCCAGTTAAAACGTTATAACAAAAAAAAACTATTTTTTTAGCTATAATTTATAACAGCTCAAAAAAAACAATTTTTTTGAGCCATCTAACTCAAAAAATCCATTTTTTTGAGCCATCTAGCTCAAAAAACGCCATACCAAAAAAACTATTTTTTTGATCTATAATTTACAACAACTCAAAAAAAAACATTTTTTTTTAGCCATATAGCTTAAAAACCATTTTTTTTTGTATCTAACCGTCTAAATTAATATTTTTTTAGCTCAGAAAAATCATAATTTATACTGTAAAAATGTCATAAAACACCTAGTTCAGAAAAACGCCATGAAAAACCTAGTTTGAAAACGCCATAAAACACTCAGTTCAGAAAAACGCCATGAAAATACCTAGTTAAAACGCTATAAAAACACCTAGTTCAGAAAAACGTCATGAAAATACCTAGTTTAAAATGCCATAGAACACCCGGTTCAGAAAAACGCCAAAAAACCCAGTTAATTTTTTTTCGAAAAATATATCAATAGTATACTCGTTGGAAAGATAAAAAAACGATGGGTTTTATAGTGTAATTTTTTTTCGAAAAATAATCACGTATAACAAAGTTATTGTCGTTTAAATATGATGGGGGAAAATGGCATGTGATTGGCATGTGCACCTTTGTTTGGATCTTCCTATTTTACCCCTCTTGGAAGTTCCAAGGCCCCTATTATTTACAAAAATGTCACCGCATCAATCTCAGCCACAAACCACTAAGATCTTGTGGCTGAGAATCGTTCTCACCGTTCTCACACTTTGAGGCATTCTCTCCTGATCCTGTTCGTATATATATAAATATAGGTAGAGGATCCTGTACAAAGTTCAACTTTTGTGAGAAGTGTGAGAAATAATTTGGGAATGACAAGTGTCCTTTATCTTAATTAATTCAAAAGGGTGTATTAGTAATTTTCCATTATTATCAATTAATTGATTTCCAAGATAACTGCAAAAAACTGGCGATCAGGCGATATATCAGGGATTGATTCGAATTGTTTTATACATTGAATTGTTTACGGTAAGTTCTTGTTTTAGTGTTTTATCATGAACAGAGGTATTTTTTTGATATTTAGACATATAGTGTCATATGGATGATCAATAGTGTTATATTCTGTACAGACATCTTAATTTCCTTTCATAGTGTTTTATACATTGAATTGTTTAGGGTAAGTTTTTGTTTTAGTGTTTTATCATTAACAGGGTTATTTTTTTTATATTTAGATGTATAGTGTTTTATCCCCAATCAATAGTGTTATATTATGTACAGACATCTTAATTTCCTTTCATAGTGTTTTATCCCCCATCAATAGTGTTTTATTCTGTACAGACATCTTAATTTTCTGGTTCATAGTGTTTTACAGTAAACAGATAGTGTTATATCTTCCTATAGTGTTTTATCATGTAATATACTGTTCTTAAACTGTATAGTAAACAGATAGTGTTATATCTTCCTATAGTGTTTTATCATGTAATATACTGTTCTTATAGTGTTATAAAAGTTGTTGTGAAGGAAATCGAAGAATTTAGCTTTTACGGGAAATTCGCTGGTTTTTAGGAGATTGATGGGGGTTTTGGTTGTGTAGGATACGGTTATCATATTTGAAACGTTGGAAAAGACACTATTGCCCTTCAATTTTACATAAGGTCCTTCTAATTAAAACACAATTTACATTTTTATACCCTATTGATCTCAACCATTAGATCAAATATCCAATGGTTTAAAACACTTCTTAGCCTTCTCACATTTTAGACACTTTTTACCATATTTCTACCCTATATATATATATAGGGTAAGGTTCATGCGAGAACCACCCTTATTGCGAGAACCGCGAGAACCAATGTGAACACAAAATAAAATCTAAAAAAAATCAAAAAAGCACTCAAAATTTTTTTTTATTTTTTTTAATATTTTTTAATAAAAAATCGCTATATTTCGTTACCATAAAAAAAAAAAAAAAAAAAAAAAAAAAAAAAAAAAAAACTTTTTTTTTCGAGTAACAGTTATCCATGCACATGTGCATATGTATCATTACTTCAACAAATTCGGTAATACGTTATCAGGAATAGACAATTGCACTTTAATTTACAATACCATTAGTAATACACTACTTTTTACATTACCAATATTCAAAATGCACATGTGCATAATTATGTATAACCATGATATAACGTGTTTTGATACAAAAAGTTTGTGATTTTAAATGGAGAAGTAGACCCATATACATGTTTTTTGGTTAGTTATATCTAGTGGTTGATGGTTTGGTTATAGTTGTCAATTTTTTATGTAATATGTTGATTGGATGGTATAAATGGTGTTTACATACATGTAATAAAGTGAAAATATTGTTAATGGTATTGTATTATGGATGGTAGGAGGTAATGGTATTGTATTATGGATGGTAGGAGGTAATGGTAGTGTATTATGGATGGTATAATAGATGAAAGGGAAAGTGTATTCAAAGTGGTGTACCAAAACACCTTAGTTCATGTTGATACATATAAATGCACATGTGCATTTCTAATATTGGTAATGTAAAAAGTAGTGTATTACATATGGTAGTGTAAATGAAAGTGCAATTGTCTAATATATGTAATGAATTACGGAATTTGTCAAAGAAATGACAAAAATGCACATGTGCATGCTTGTGTATTATGGATGGAATGATAGATGAAAGAGAAAGTTGTGTACCAAAACACCTTATTTCTTGTTGATACATATAGATGCACATGTGCATTTCTAACATTGTTAACGTAAAAAGTAGTGTATTACACGTGGTAGTGTAAATGAAAGTGCAATTGACTATTATTTGTAATGAATTACGGAATTTGACAAAGAAACGATACATATGCACATGTGCATGGATAACTGTTACTCGGAATTTTTTTTTTTTTTTTGAAATTTTTTTTTTATTTTTTTATTAACAAAATATTGCGAATTTTTCAAAAAAAATAGTAAAAAAATAAAAAAAAAAATTTTGGTGTTTTTTAGATTTTTTTAGGAATTAATGTTTGTGTTCACACTGGTTCTCGCGGTTCTCGCAATAAAGGGTGGTTCCTAACGGATCTTTGTCCTATATATATATATATATAGGGTAGGAGTGAACAATGATGTATTTGTGAACAAACATGAACTTATCATGACCATTGATTTTGTTGACCTAGATTTTTTTCTTTAGTGGCAAGATTGTAATTATCTTTTGTAACTTACATGTAATTTAATAGACATGAGGGTATAATTGTATTTTTCTCTCTTCATTTAATTAATTGATTTTTTTCTCTCTCCTGATTTCTCTTTCCAATTAAAAGAATATTTAATTGCATTCTCTATATTTTTTTCTCACACAAATTACCTATCTTACTATTTGATAATTTAAAAAAATACAAACATTATCAAATATTCTTCCATCTAGAACATGATTAAAAATATTTAATTACATTATCTATACATATATGTATTAGATCAATGTCTGATGAAAAGATGCATAGTGGACAATATGTAATAATACACAAGTGTATAAGTCTGGTATATACCGACTTGTATACACTATGCACTTGAATAATACACATGTGTATACGTCTGGTATATACTGACCTGTACATACATATATACTTGAATAATACACAGGTGTATAAATCTGGTATATACCGACCTATGGGAACAAGATGTAATAGTACGCAAGTCTATAAGTCTTGTATATACTGACACGTATACACATATGTTAAAAACATAATTTAATTAGGTTTAATATTTAATTTTAAAAAGAACATAAGAGTTTATTTAAAAGAAACATTAGCACTTCAATCTCTTATAATTAAAATAACGGAGAAATAATTAAAAATGAGAGAGAGAGAGAGTTAAGAGAGGAGAAAATTAAGGGATTTTAATTAAACATACTTGGCTAATGTCAATCTTACCCTTTTAATCTAAAAAATAATCAAGGGTCAAGATTAGTTCACACAGTTCACTCTAAAGAAGTTGTTCATTCTTGAACCTAATCCTATATATATATATATATGTATATATATATATGGTTCATTGGGGAACACTAAAAAAGTGGGGAACGGTGGAACACTCTTAAAAATTATACTTAACATGTTAAAAATTATTTTTTTCTAAATTTTTTCGGCGCTTTTTTCTTATAAATACAAGTAGAAACATTTTTAATAAAAAAATCAAAAACTAAAAATATAAAAAAAATGTTTAAAAAACTGTTATATCTTATAGAATTAACTTAACATGTTAAAAATTATTTTTTTTTTCAACGCTTTTCTTTGTAAAAAGGAGGAGAAACTAGTCGAATAAAAAAATATTTTTTCTAAAAAAAATTAGCCTTTTTTTAATTGTTTTTTTTAATATTTTTAGTTTTTGATTTTTTTATTAGAAATGTTTCTACAAGTATATATAAGGAGAAGCGCCGAAAAAGATGTTTAAAAAATTAATTTTTAACATGTTAAGTTAAACTTTTAAGAGTGTTCCCCGGTTCCCCACTTTTTTAGTGTTCCCCAATGAAACTCACACTATATATATATATATATATATATATGGGCAGAATTTAGGGAAAATGCCTAAAAGTGTGAAAATGGTGAGAACGCCCCTCATCCGTTGAATCAAAACAATCTATGGATTAGATTGGCGCGACGGAGTTTTCGTAAATAACATCAATTTTATTACGTGGACGAGATTCCTTAAGGGTAAAAGGGTCTTTATACTGCTATATACAAAACTCCAAACTCAAGAGTAAAACGCCATTAAAATCTCGCCTTAAACTACAGGCCATACACATCATCTTTATCTAAACACCATTCATATAAAACGCCAAACTTTGTGTTTAATAGATAAAGCAGAACAAACAGTAACTTAAACGACGGAAGCTTCATTACTAACATTTATTATAATAAATTCCCGCCAAAACTACGCGCCAAAAACATCTAATATAAACAACGTCTCAGGACCTTCCATTGATCACACCAAAAACAAACGACATATTTTACTAAATACCATTCAATTTATGCCAAAAAGTTCCAAAACCACAAATTGCAAACGTCGTTTTTGAAGATTCAGTTTTGTTCTCAATAAAGTTTCACTGAATGGAGTGGACAACATTGTTGGACAACATTCTTAAGTGAGGATTAACAGTAGTGTCCATCTCATTCAGCAAAATATTATTGAATTAATCATCACCTAATTAGAGGTTTAAGGTATTTTTATTTACTGAAAGGTATTCTTTTTTTTTTTTTTTTTTGCGTTTATGTGTGTGTCCGATTTTATGTTTGTTATGTAACTTCCAAATCAAATGTTATGCACAAGAAGTGGAATAATATGGAAAAAAATAAAAAAAAATGGTATAAACAATATAAAACATCACAAAAAATTTAAAAAAATGGTATAAAAATATAAAACACCAAATGCCAATATTATGTGTTCTGAAAAAAATACAAAAACATACAAAAAAGCCAAACTACTCTTCACTTGTTCTCGAAGACCGTGTCGATTTTCTTTTAATTACGGGCTTCCGGCTTGTCGATGCGTAGTGTCCGTAAGCTTTACAATTCTTACGTTGTCTTTCTTTCGCCTCGGACTTCCTTTTTAATTTTTGTTTTTCGATTGCTTCCTCCTGTTTGGATTTCAAATGCTTGCGAGATCCAGAACCTTTCGACTTATACCCAACAAGGACTCTTATAGGATTTTTGTTATTTTGATATTGGCCTGTTATCTCTACAAATATATCCCTAGTACTAGGAGGAGGAGCAACAATCTGCATATCTTGAACCTTCTTCATATAATATTGAACATGATCCTTGTATAAGGATAGATCCTCGTTATTACCAGATAAACGGTTCAAAGTATATTCCTGAAGGGGTATGGTCCCAAAAAACCTTACGCAGGCGCATTGGACCATACCACAACCTTATCCCAAAAACATCTTGAACGAAGACCGTGTGCGGTTGCGCAGTGGTCCTAAACTGGATTTGGGAAGAAACAGTTCAAAGACAAAGGAATACGCTCTAGGAAACCTCGCGCAAGATCACGAGGCCATACCATAGTCTTATTCCAAGACACCTTTAACAGAACCCTACGCGGTTGCGCAGCAGTTCTAAACAAAGATATAGAGGAAAACAAGCTTTGATAACCGCGCGCCAGAGAAAGGGTAAGGCTAACATTCAACTAACAACCTTGCGCGGGCTCGCGAAAGGGTACGGCTAGACTTGAAAATAAGATCATAAACATCTCCGCGCACCCGATACCAGGACTTAAATAAAAGTGTTCTTTCTGTTACAACAGAATGAACACGTGGCAAGGGTAAAAAGGATTACAGTTGTAGATCTTTTAGAAGGTTGTCAATGCTCATCGTGCACAGCCATTCAGTTACAACTAAAAGGTGACGTGGCCAGATCCTGGACACTCATCTAAATCACGATGATGGAATCAACTTGGAGAAAGGACTACCCAAATCCACTTTCCACGTGGCAACTCCCTAGCCGTCGATCATACTCATGATCCGTGTGAGTAAACGTGACGTGAATGATCGACGGAAAAGAAAATAACTGCTTACGGAAAATGCTTTCTGTTACTCTCTCCGTCACATCAGTTTCTCGCCCAAAAACGGTTATAAATAGAAGGCTGCAGGTATGATCTCACAAGTTACATTCACTTCACTCTTACTACTTCTTCTTCTTCTTCTTCATCGAGATCACTGTACTTATTCTCACGCCGGAGGGTGGTCACGGAGAGAACCCCCATTCTCCCCGTGGCGAGTCTAACGGCTTTCTGTTTTGCAGTGATCACCGGAGAAGGAACTCAGTCGAACCCCCGAATCAGTGAGAGGACTAACCCTTTTATGCAGAACTAAACCCCTGGTTCGATTGATCCCGGTCATTCGAACCACTGTTTCTTCATTGGCGCCCACCGATTCTTCAGCTTCTTTTTCATCTTCTCGTTTGATTCATTTCTTTTCATTCTCTATTTTTTATGGCAGAGGCTCCGACAAATTACCCACCAATCCTCGATCGGAAAGTAGGGACGTTCCGGTTCATACTTTTCGAGTCGGCGGAACCGTGGGGAAATCACGTAACAACAAAATTAATCATGAGGTACATAGCCCTATTACCTCAGGAGTTCAATGTGGAATTCAGATTAGTCCAGATCTACTTTCGGAAGAAACTCTAGTTTATTGGTTTACCAAATTCCAAAATACTATAAACGAAATTTTCGTGCAAAAATTTGCCACTCAGGTGCAGATCGTAGATACATCCAAAAAATCTCGTTATGACTCCTCAAACCTATCAATTAAAGTAACAGAGGTATTCCCTCAGACAAGCACCGAATCTGAAATTCTCCATCTCAGATCTGGTCATCAGGAATCTCAAGCAGAACACACGTCTCAGAAGAAATCTGATAATACAGTGTTGGGCCCACGTTCATTACAACAGTGGGACACCCAACTCAACGACGGAGGATATCTGAAGACATTCAGGTATATGAAACAAAATATGGAAGGCGACCACAACCCAAAAACTAGTACGGAGCAAACATACATGGTGCAAGGGGGAACCTCGCGTAAGCCGAACAAACGGAGTCATAGTCAGCATTGGCGAGAGAAACAGGTAGTCTTCCCCGTTGTACCAGGAGGTCCCCAGGAAGAGCGTCCGGTCATCATAACCGGTATCTTCAGTCATTATCGTACTGATTACATGTTCATTGATCCGGGTAGTTCCATAGATATAATTTATGAACAATGCTTTAAACAACTAGACCCAGTGGATAAGGCACGCTTGAAACCAGTCGATTTTCCTCTAACTAGTTTTTGCAATGAGGCCGTCTTCCCACTGGGTCAAATCGCCTTTCCCTTAACACTCTCGGATGGAGAGCACTCGCGCACCGTTACAGTCAATTTCATGGTTATGTCAGCTACATCATGCCACGATGTACTGCTAGGAAGACGTTCACAGAGGGAATTTAGCATGATTACCTCCATACCACATGCTGCTTGCGGTTTTCCAACAGAAACCAGAGAGGCAATCTTATATTCCAGCAAAGAAGTGATGTATGTAGACGACGAGCCACCAGTAAAGGTCGCAAAACCGTCATCATCTAATGAACCAGAAAAATGGGTCCTCAACAATGAATACCCTGAGCAAACCATTCTATAAGGGCACGCCATCTTACCAACAATCCGTGCAAGACTGAAAGAGCTATTATCGGAAGAGCAATTTGGCGAAACCTTTTTACGCCATCTATTCAAAATGTACTGTTTTGGAAATTCCCTAATATTCAAACTTCTCAAAACATAAAATATATGTCTACATAGCAAACCAAACTGCTCAAAACGCCTGTATGAGCAAGTGCTGGTGCAATCAGACTTACGGTACATTACCTGAAAAATGCCAAAAACAATGTATGTATATAACGCCATGCAAACAATGTTTGTATAAAACACCATCAAAACAACAAAAACAAAAACTCCATGCAAAAAAAAAAATGTTTAAAAATATAATAAACGCCATATTCAGAAAACACCAAAATAAACATATACAAAAAAACGTCATTGTTTGCGTCAAATAAGGATGTACAAGGCTGATGGAAATCATTTATGTAGAACTTAGCAAACCCATCGGGCTGATCTTCATAACGTTGATTTATGCAATCCCCAATTCCGATTAGCTCAGTTTGAACGTCGCAAAAAATATTTTTTGTGTATATATCAGCAGCTTGGCCCTCCAACACTTTATAATTACTTTTCAACTGAGGCGTTTGTATCGAGATTCAAGATCATTTTTCCGGTGCGTGTGACGCTGTGCTTCTATTGTAGTTTCATAATGAGTCATGAACTCAACAAGAGTAGATTTTGAATCGCACACTTGACCAAAAAATGATTATCACTCTCCTACCTTGATGTCGTACACATAAGGCCCGACAGTTCCTCTATTCTATAGTATGTAGGGATCCAAGATTCCCTAAGTGCAAAAATATCAGAAAGCCAGTCAATATCATCTAAATTGAACTCTCCAATAACCTCTTCTCATCCTGATTCAAACTCTTCGGGTGTAATAATATACGTCCATACAACACCACAAATATGTTCTTTGAAATTGGTGGAATTGCATAGCCTAACACCAACATGTATATAACATGAAAACGCCATGCAAATATATACATTAGAAACAACAAACTAACATGAAAAAACAGTTATGAAGGACAAAACGCCATATATCTTAAAACGCCAAACATAAAAATAAGAAAATCAACCTTCAAAGAAAGTTTATGCATCACGTGCCACATGCATAACTGATGCCTCATTTCAACGAATACAACAGAAATAGCCTTCTTCATTGCGGGATCTAAGTCAGTGACAACAACTTTTGGTTGAGAACCAACAGCTTTTAGAAAAACTTTCAACAACCATATATACGTATCAGCAGTTTCTGACGCCAATAATGCAGCACCAAATGTAACATTGCAGGGGTGATTGTGTATACCAGTGAACGGTACAAACACCAAAAAACAGGAAAAATAGAATTATAAATATTACTTGTTGGAACGATACATGGCGTCAAACGAAATTACATCACCAAACACGTGGTAGTTACGTCGCATAGATCATCACACCAAAAAAGTCCCTTCAAATGATTCTCTTCGTCTGTGAAATAATCGTACGAGAAATTAGGTTGGGACTGTTTTTTTTCATCCAAATGTCTCACAACCATCTCAGCGTCGTATTCCCCTATAAACAAGTTAATTTGCCTCTTGTAGTTCTTAAAATCAACTTTACTTGCACCCACGTCTTCAAAACCGCCAAAACAAGTCTTCATAAGATTAAACGCCTTAACCGGACCCAAATTCAACTTAGATATTCTATGTATAACATGCTTCTAGAGTTGAGTGAGGTGTCGTTCAGATGGAAGAAAATGCTTATAAGGATGTTCAACAAAATCATGGTTGTGCTCCTTAACAAACTTATAGACCTTCCATGATTCAGCCTCAAATATTACACATAAATGTGCTCCACAACCAGTCATATTTGAAAAGTTGGATTGCACAATCCGTTCCTTTTGATCCAGGTCCAACGTATCAACCTTCTTGTCCTTATATACCCTAGATCTCGTACACATGTAATACTTAATATGTTTTTCTCCTTTGGCGTTTATCTTTTCAGTCCTTTTCCAGACAGAAAAACCACAAGCCTTAGCATACCTAACATACATTGAATAACAATCATCGAGGCTTGGGAATATCATGTCCGTTTTGGGCTTTATCTCTTCACTAACGTCAGGAATGATAAACGGTAAACCAGATTTGGGGCAAGACCTTTCGTTCGAAGAAACACCCTCGTCTGAGAAAACACAATGAGAACAATTTAAGAAAACCGCCATTAAAATAGAAATTGTCTCCTTATAAAATTATCAATGAAAACGCCATTCATTGAATAATAAACATATAACTGAATACACCATAATGAAAACACCATTAGTTGATTAATTAACAATATTAAATAAAACGTGTTAATGAAAACGCCAGAAGTTTAATAATTAACAACTTGAATAATTAACAAATATAACGTGATAATGAAAACGCCATAATTAACAGAACTGATGTTTACAAATTAACAAATAGTAAGAACTTATTTTTACAAATATTAGTCAAAAAATTCAAAACTAATCAGGTGTAAAACACCATTGATCGTAAACAATAAACATATATTAGATCCCAACGACAATTAACATTTATATTGAAAACGCCAAATATCAGTTCTTACTATTTGTTAACAAATAATGAAAACGCCAAATATTGGATATATGAAGAACGCCATTGAAACACAAACGCATTGTCAAATATTATTTTGGAAAAAAACGATATTGAAACAAGCATAAAGAACAAAACGTCATATCTGTTGTATATGTGTTGCATGATTTGCTAGAACACATTGAAAACGTCATCAAAATATTACTTTGTAGAACGGAATCCACGTTAAACGCCATAGATCTCGAAAGTTTGGAAAGGAGGTAACTGCTAATACGAATTTTTTGGAGTTTTATTTGAAACAGAATTATAACGCGATTTATGGAGGGGAATGTGCACAATGACAATCGTACCCCTGCATATCATTTAGCGCCCTCTGCCACGTGTTCGACCAGGATCCGTTCTCACCGTTTTCACACTTCCAACTGTTTTCTCCTGATCTTGTTTCTGTATATATATATATATATATATATATATATATATATATATATATATATATATATATATATATAAGGCAAGGCTAGACAAAAAACCCTCATTTAGGTAGAAAACTCTGGAAACCCAAATCTCCCCCCATTTTTACCCAACTTCCCGACATTTTTTTTCTTTGAAAAAAATAACACATGTAATATACATGTTTTAGAGTGTCTTGGGCCAAAAAAAACAAAAAAGCGCCGAAGGGATATTTTAAAAAAAAATAAACAAATTTCAGCCATGTCCGGTTGCCTAACATGTGTTAGCCACAAAAGACAGAAATTGCTGAATTTTTTTTTTTTTTTTTAAAGATCCCTTCGGCGCTTTTTTGATTTTTTTGGCCCAAAACTCTTAAAAACATGTATATTACATGTGTTAATTTTTTCAAAAAAAAAATGTCGGGAGGTTGGGTTTTTTAGGGTTTTTCATATAGATAGGGTTTCCTATGTAGCCTTGCCCTATATATATATATATATATATATATATATATATATATAGAGAGAGAGAGAGAGAGAGAGGAGAAGGATCCGTTAGGAACCACCCTTTATTGTGAGAACCAATGTGAACACAACCAAAAAATACCTAAAAAAATCTAAAAAAACACCCAAAATTTTTATTATTTTTTTTTAATATTTTTTGGGGAAATCGCTATATTTCGTCAATAATGAAAAAAAAATAAAAAAAAATTCGAGTAACAGTTATCCATGCACATGTGCATTTGTATCGTTTCTTTGACAAATTCCGTAATTCATTACAAATATCAGACAGTTGCACTTTCATTTACACTACCATTCATAATACACTACTTTTTACATTAACAATAAAAGAAATGCACATATGCATCTATATGTATACACTTGTTATAACATTAACAACACTAGAAATGCACATGTGCATCTATATATATGAACATGTTATAACGTGTTTTAGTACACCACTTTGAATACACATTCCCTTTCATCTATCATACCATCCATACTACACTACCATTACCTCCTACCATCCGTAATACAATACCATTGCTTTTTACCATCCATAATACAATATTATTACCAATATTTCACTTTATTATATGTATATCAACACCATTTATACCATCCAAACAACATATTACATTATAAAGTGACAAATATAATCAAACCATCAACCACTAGATATAACTAACCAAAACACATGTATATGGGCGTACTTCATCATTTAAAATCACAAACTTTTTGTATCAAAACACCTTATTTCATGTTAATACATATAAATGCACATGTGCATTTCTAATATTGGTAATGTAAACAGTAGTGTATTACATATGGTAGTGTAAATGAAAGTGCATTTTTCTACTACTGGTAATATATTATGGAATTTGTCCAACAAATATACTCGAAAAAAAAACGTTTTTTTTTTGTAACAAAATATGGCGATTTGTATTAGAAAAATATTAAAAAAAATGTGGGTTTTTTTTTATTTTTTTAGGTATTTTTTTGTGTTGACATTGGTTCTCGCTGTTCTCGCAATAAGAGTGGTTCTCAAATGAACCTTACCCTATATATATATATATATATATATAGGGGGAGGTTTTAAATGAGAACGCTAACTATTGTGAGAACCGTAAGAACGAATAAAAAAATCACGAGAAGTTGGTTAAAAACAATTCAAATTCAAAAAAAAATTTACACTTATCATTATTATTATTCAACTAAAATGTTAGAAATTTATTTTACACATTTAAATTTACGTGAATTCGTAAAAAGAAAAAATCTACACATGTGTAAAGTTTGCCATTTACACATGTGTAAATTTGTTATATTTACACATGTGTAAAAAATTTAATAAGCGTGATTTTGAGAGGATAAATGAATTATTTGTTGTAAATTCTTTTTTTTTATATTGTATCTTAATTACAATGAGGTTTATATTAAAAAAAATTGGTTTTGATTGGTTTTTCCATTCGTTCTCATGGTTCTCGTAATATTTGGCGTTCTCAAGATAACTCTCCCATATATATATATATCATGATATTTATATTATGGTGTGTATGTATGAAAGTGTGTATAAGAGGTGTCAATGTGTGTGTGTATGTGAGGTGTACGTGTGTATGAAAGTGTGCAGGCGTGTAATGAAACCGTACGGGTTGATGGAGTTTATGGGGTGATTGGCCCCCCGCCACATCGCGAGGGCTCCCAACTATATGCCATCATGCACAATGTTTACTCAAAGAACTTAATCATGTTGTATTGTATGAATGTTAAAAACAAGATGAGTAGGGAAACCGTTGTAGAATAGTAGAAAATGCCTCACAAGTGACAAAACATCATCCATTATATTACTGGTAAGTTGTAACGTGGAAGTACCGAAGAAACAATAATTGCTCGAGAGGAAGGTGAAGGAGGGTCTTAAATATGTCAGTGTAGCACATGTGAGTTGTGACATTCGCAAGACAGTGGTCAAACATTGTGTTTTAAAATGTTTAAATGTGGATGGAAAATTACTAAGATAAACATTAATCTTCTTTTCCTTCACTCGTTTCATGTGTTGTGATTTTCTCAATGTCTTTTCAAAGATCGTCATGATGGTTTGCGATGGTACTTATGTCATGAAGCTTGTTTACGATGGTGCTCATTTGGTTTTGGGTGATGTTTTATATAGGAGATTGAGAATGTTGACACATTGTTGATAGATAATTAGATGAAGAAAGCAATTAGAAACTAAACAAAAGGAAAAACGTAGAAGAGGGGAGTATTGGTTTCTTCATGATTCGTTGTATTTTCGAGAGAGTTGCGTTCTCAAGTAAAAGTTTAGCAGTTTAGATATTTTAGTCAAAATGTTTAATTGGTAATGAGTTATACATTTACGAGAAAGTAGCCATTCAACTTGAACGAGTTATACATTTAGGCTCGTGGGATCAAATAGAAAGTTTATTTTGACTAGGAAAGATATGAAGCAATAGGATTATGACATGTGGCAAAATTTAAAATAAAGAGTAAGGGTATTTTAGTCAATCTTATCCTTTCTTTTTCTTCTTTTCCTCGGTAACTTCAAAACCCACCATTTTCAAACCCACCATCTTCAACCTTTTCTTTACTTACTATCTCAATAATCACTACATTATAGTGCAATTTTCGTCATCAATCAATGATTCAAACACCCGATCAACGTGTTTTTCAGCTTTTTTTTAAGAAAACCCAGTTTAATTTCATTCAAAATCTCGTTTTTTCCTGTGATTTTGAAGTTAATCACTCGATCCGTTCGATTCGATCGCTGATAAGTGTTTCTATCATTCAAATTTCGTCAATCGTTGAAGAAATCGGCTTCGATCTATGTAAGAAATTCTTTAATTTCATTTTTACGATCTGGGTTTTTGATTTAGTCATTGCGTTTTACGATCTTGGCCGGGGTCCGGGGGCAGCGCCCCTGGTAGCAGGGTCCAAGGGGCGGCAGCCCCTGGCTGGGGTCATCAGTTTTTTATCTTCTACTTCCTGGTTCAGACAATTTACAGACAAAACTATTGTCCTGATTCAATGCGTTTTAGAGATAACACTTTCTTTGGTGTTTTTAGGCCGTTGCGTTTTAGAACTAAGATTTTTTTATGTGTTTTTAGGCCATTGCGTTTTAGAAAAACACATTTGTGAAGTGTTTTTAGTCATTGCGTTTTAGAAAAACACATTTTTGATGTGTTTTTAGTCATTGTGTTTTAGGTAAAACACATTTTTAGGTGTTTTCAGTACATTGCGTTTTAGAGATAACACTTTCTTTTGTTTTTTTTAGGCAATTGCGTTTTAGAAAAGACATTTTTAAGTGTTTTCTGGCCATTGCTTTTTATAAATAAGACATTTCTTTGTATTTTTTGTGCATTGCGTTTTAGGTAAAACACTTTTTTATGTGTTTTCAGTCCATTACGTTTTAGAAAACATACATTTTAAGTGTTTTCTGGCCATTGCGTTTTAGGAATAAGACATTTGTTTGTGTTTTTGGTGCATTGCGTTTTAGGTAAAACATATTTTTATGTGTTTTCGGTCCATTGCGTTTTAGAAACTACACTTTCTTTTGTGTTTTTAGGCTATTGCGTTTTAGAAATAAGACACTTTTTGTATTTTTTTGGCCATTGCGTTTTACAAATAAGACATTTCTTTGTGTTTTTTGTGCATTGCGTTTTAGAAGAATGTCATTTTTTAGGTTTTCTTTTCCATTGCGTTTACGCAACTGGGTTTTTTCCATTGCGTTTTACGCAACTGGGTCTTCAAAAAAAATTTAAAAATATAGCAATAGTATACTCGTTTACAGATAAAAAACACTCGTTTTTTTTAATTTTTATAAAAAAATAATGTCGTATGAAAGAGTTATTAACGTTTAAAAAATGGGGGGGAATTGGAGAAGAGAGAAACTATTGCATTAGATTGACTAAAATGCCCCTAGACAAACCCACGCGCCTCTTTTTACTCCTTCAATTTCACTCATTTAATCTTAGCCATTGATTAAATAAATGGATGGTCAAGATTACTTTCTAGGCTTCCTACCTAAATAAACTTCTTATTATATCCTAACCCCGTGGCTATGATTTAAAACATTAAGACCTTTATTATGCTAACTCAGTGTCATCTAGACGCCACCTTATATGGAAGGCTTTGAAGCCTCTTCACATTCTTGCAATGGTTTAAAGACTCATAATTATTACCTAATTAATTTTTTATTTAAAGTTAAACATTATTTATTTTTGATATATTAATTTAAATTAAATAACACAAATAAAATATAAAACCCATAATTTAAATAAAAAATACAAGGTCACTTAAAAATGAATACAAACCTAAAAATGTTTAAAAGGTTAAACTAGTACAGAGACAATAACTCTAGCAGACATTGATGTAGACGACATTTTTGTCAAATTGGCCGAATTCCTGTTTAGGGTGTATGTTAATGATGTTGTTATGAGTTCTTGATAACTCAATTTCGGGAGAGAGTAATAGGTGGACGAATTTGTTATGTGATATTATTTATGAGAGTTTAACCCTTTATCTCCTTTATATACACCGGGAAACCCTTTATTAGTTAGTAAGGTAATTATGTTCATCAATAATAACAAATTAATCTAATTAATCTAAATTCTAATAAAGGACTCTAGTTAATGTCACATGTCAATCTCTCCTTCAACCTCAAATTATTTATATTTACATTTTATATTAATTATTATTTTTATATATTTTTAATTTTAATTTTTATTCATAATTAATACATGGATATTTCTTATCGTTATCTTAATCATAATCCTTATTCTAATAAATTATTTCAAATAGTGTCACATGTCATTATCGAATCTCTTCTCTCAATTTTAATATTATATGAATATAATAAATCTTTTTACTTAATTTTAATATTATATATGAATAAAAAATATGTTTATTTTAAGTTTTATTTAAGGATAAAATTGATATGAAATAACTAGATATAGAAATTGGCCTTAAACATACTATTTAATTTTGTTAGGTATGCCTGTCGGATATCAGGTATACTCATTCCGGATGTTGCGGGTTTTAGGTATACCCGTCATACTTGGGTATTTTTACCATCCCTAACGACTATATATGTTAACTGATTATTACATTATATTCTTTAACCCGTGTAATACACGTGTTTGTTCAACCCGTGCAATAAATAGGTTTTTAAGAATGTAGCTTTCTTATTACCTTGTATATAAAATTATATTTTTTTTTCAACCGGTGTAAAACATGGGGTTTTAACCTAGTATATAATAAGGTATAATTAATATTTTGATATATTTATTATATATAAATGATTGATGATGGCCATATAAATAAATTATATTACTTATATTTAATCTTAAAAAAATTAACTCTATCTATCTAAGAAACCAACTTTTGGACATATGTCATTCATTAAAGGTATCCTCAAATTTATACTTATTTTATATTAATTAAATAAATAATAAATTAGTATTAAATCTTATCATACTTTAATAAAATATTATCCTCAAATCTAAATTGTTAATTTAATATATTTTTAAAACAAATACCTCTCTTTCCTACTTATCTTATATTAAATATATAAATAATAAATTAATATTAAATGTTATCCAAATTTATTAAAAATATAACTTTTTTTATTATTTGGTATACAAAATTATATTTATTATTTTTTTATTATTTACTATACAAAGTTACATTTATATAACCCGTGTAATACACGAAGTTTTAAAGATATATTTTTTTACCATTTGTTATGTAAAATTAGATTTATTCAACACGTGTAATACACGGTGTTTTAAGGATATTTTTTTATTATTTGGTAGATTTTTCAACCCAACTATACATGAGTTTTTTTAAAGATACGACGTTTTTAGTATCTAATATACAAAATTACATTTATTTAATATGTGTAATACACATGGTTTTTAAAGATATAACTCTTTTTAGATCTATTTAACACGTGTAATATATGGGGTTTTTAAGGAAGTAATTTTTTTATTATTTGGTAGATTTATTCAACCCGATTATATACGGGTTTTTTAAAGATACGACGTTTTTAGTATTTATTATACAAAACTGAATTTATTTAATCTGTGTAATACACATGGTTTTTAAAGATATAACTTTTTTTATTATTTAATATAAAATTACATTTATTTAACCCGTACAATATACGGGGTTTATAAAGATCTAACTTTTTATTGTTTAATATATAAAATTACATTTATTCAACCGTGTAATACACGGGGTTCTAACCTAGTTTTTTATATAAAAAAACTTATTGAAATGATATTATAGTAATTAAAAAGGTAACACATTAATTGTTTGTAACAAAAAATATACACGATTAAAATTTGTGGATGGGTCCAATCTAACCAATACTATTTTGACCCATATAAAAACCTTACGGGTACACTATCCACCTTTTTGGGACTTCTGCTCAAATCTATCATTTGAACATACATAATATAATATGTTTCACAACGGACTATCATTTAAGTGACTAAATAGTTATCCGACTTTTGATTGAGGCTTTGATTCATTATGATATGTTGCGTCTTCGACTTTTTGCTCTACTTTGTAAAAGTATTGTTCCCACATGATATGTCGTTTCAATGAGTGGTCACTATAGCAATAACATTTTACCGATGAAGACGATAGGTCTTGATTTATATCGTATTTTTTAGGTTAGTTCATCATACATGCAGTCGTGGCCCGGCCCAGATTGTCTCCCTTGCGAGCCCAATATTTGTCTAGCGAGCCCAACCATGCAAATAAATTAATCATCAGGATCAAAAAGGCCACTAAACACTAAGGCCACAATTAAACCTATAGATGCTCCAACATCATACTAACATAGAAACCATTAACCACAAGAAGCTAAGCAACACCTTATTGATGACTTGTTTGTATATTGTATGGAATTAGAGGATTATGTTATCTATTCTAACAAAAAAATATAACATAATCCTCATTAACCGTCCTTAAAGCCACGTCTAGTTTCAAGGATAGACCAGCCGACTAAAACCTTCTGTACAACGGGATCATATCGAAACATTGTCTAGGATATCTAGTCAAAGTCTATAATCATCATTGAGTTATGAATTATTGATGTATATAAGTGCATGCGTGTGTGTGAGAGAGAGAAATATGGTATGAAAATAAGGATTGTGTAAAATACGGTATGAAAATGAGGATTGTGTAAAGAATCTTTTTTTATAAAATAAAAGAACAAAAAAGAATCCTTATTATTTTCAAAAAGAAAGAAAAAACATAAAGATGAAATTATGGAAAAGAAAAAAAGTAAGAAGATTATGAATAAAAGAAAATCAAATTTCAGAAAGTGGTGTCTTGTCCCCTCTTTACATGTATTGTGTTCTTTTGCGGATGTTGAACTTGACTTGATTTAAAAGGAACCATGCAAGTCTCATCCTTGCTCTTTTTCTTTTTACGTGCGTTTCATCTATTTCCATTCCCAACTCTCAGCCTACCCCTACCTATTTGCCCTTTCCTATATTCTTAACTACATATCTAACCTTAAATACCCTTTTAACAAAGAAAACACATCGGGAAGTATACTTCAAAAATCTATTTATCGTCTACTTTATCGAACTTGATTTGGTTTGTTAACTAGACGTCTAACGTTATTATTTCTCCATTGATGTATATTCTTTTAACAAAGAAAACACATCGGTAAGTATACTTCAAAAATCTATTTATTGTCTACTTTATAGGACTTGATTTGGCACTCCACTTTGATGGAGACAAGCACCCGGTGTCCATAGGCCAAGAGGCGATGAACAAACATTCCATAAAGTCTATTTTTAAAAGTCACTTAGTATCCACTTTATAAGACTTGAACACGCATCACTTTTGATGGAAAGAAACACATGGTGTCACCAAGACTAAAGGCAGGTGATATACACACCCACGATGGGCACCTGTTTTAGGCCTATAGGCCATCGGCTATTTCTCTATCCGTATGTGTTAAAAGCACACGCGATAGAGGCTAGTATTGGAGATGGTCTTACTTGGAGTAACGATTTTTAAACTTTTGTTTAATTATAATTTAATAAATTTGTGAAAAATGATTGGCAAATTTAAATGAGTAAGGCTGCTCGGTATGGTTCCCGTCTCCACCCCGGCGCCGCCACGTCACCACCGTCCTCCCACGCCGCCCCCCCCCCCCTCCGTCCCCCTCCGTCCCGTCCTCCCCGTCCGAGTTGTGCCGTTTGCGACGGACCAAACATGTGGGCCTCCCCCTCGGCGACGCCGTCCTCCCACGCCGCCCCCTCCGTCTTCATCCCGTCGCCGGCTTCCCTCCGTCACCACACCGAGCAGCCTAATAAAGCATAGACAAACACCAATTTCTAAGAAAAACAAGTACCAAGAATGACCAATCCCCTAGCCTAAAGGCGACCCTCCCACTGTGGCTAGCTACATATGTACTTGCATCAATCCATGCATCACATACTTGTACAATCCAATTGCTATATACATTGAGTGATTGTACCATACAACCACTAAATGCAACATATATGGTACATTTTATTATGCTAAACAAGTGTATCATGAATTTAAATTAAATTCCTAAACAATGTACAACATGGCCAAGCCCACCTTCTGCTCAGACTGTTTTACAGTACAACCTTGTCTTTTTTCTTTTCTTGTTTTTTTGAATTTTTGACTTCTTCAATAAAAATAGTTTAACACCCTATCCCAGCCGCGCCGACCCCAAATGAAGCTCGGCACAGCGGCTCCAGTTTCTTGTTCTTCCAAAAACAATTATCTGGCGCCAGCTTAGCCGCCGCCGTTTTCATCGGCTCCGACTTGCATCTCGTTAACACAAACGGCTCATACCCCACCGCATTCACCAGCTTCTGCTCTAGCATCTCCGCCATAGACGACGGCGCCGGTAACGAACATGATGACCGACCCGGCTGGACCGAAGCCGCAGCTGAAGCGGAAACCGAAGCCGGTACATGTTTATCACATTTAGATGCACTAGGAAGTGTAGCCGTGGTGGTGGTGGCTGCGGGGGCGGTGGGACTGACCGTTGACTGACCGGCGTTTGGTTTGACCGGCACCGATGGTGGTGCCGGCGGTTTTTTCCGGCTTGGCTGACGCCGGATAAAATCTTTACTTGATACCCATGTTTCCTTTGAAACCTCCATTGACAACTTGGGCTCATACATCATCAATAACAAACACTCCGGCAACTCTTCTCTCTCTAAAACACTCTCTCTCTCCTTTGACTCTGCAACCGTCGTCTCAGATCTCTCTGCAAACCATTTGACTTGCTCTACATTTTCCTCTGAGCCATCATTTTCTTGATCTTGATCCACCATTTCATCAAATAATGACCCAAAAAAGGTCAATTCATCATCTTTTTCATCATTGGTTTCTGGGATTTGTTCTTTTTCACCAATACATTCTTCCATAAACATTTCTTGATCAGCTACATTAGCTTTCTGTTCTTGATCATTAGGTTTAGATTGTTTCAAATAGCATGCTTCTTGTTGTATTTCATCCTCGTATTCTTCAACAACAAAGTCTTCATCTTGGTCATCACTTTGACCAACAGTTGACTCCCATAACCTATTAGCAAGTGCTTCCATCTTCAAAGGGTCAGATCTACATCTCATCAACAACAAAGCATTCTTTGGTGGTATACAAATGCTCACTCTTGGCTCATCTACACTTCCTTGAATCCTATTATTCACTATCTCCAAATCATCAAACACATGTCTTCTAGCAGCCCTAAACATCCTATCCTCTTCATCCTCATCCCCATCCTCATCCCTATCCCTATCCTCCACCACAAGTTCACCATCTCTCCGGCCACCTCTCCCACTGTCATCACCGTCGTGAAACGCCACCAACCACCGTGTAAACACTGCAGCACAAGAACCAGAAGGTCCAGAAGGACCAGAACCACCTTCTCTCTCTGAAGTCATCTTCCGTTCCCTCTCCCTCACCGGAGAAAAACAAGAACTCCGGCAAGGAAACAAACAACTAAACTCCGATCCAAACGCTCTTAAAGCTTCACAAATCGTCAAAGGAAGATGAACCCATCTCTGACTATTGTTATTACTATTATTCCTCTCATTGCTACTCCCAAAACTCCGACTAATATTCAAACTTTTCCGTTCAAGCTTTCTAAAACTCACATCTCCGGTGCTATGCCGGCGTGACAAACTCCTCAACCGGTGTTTCTTCTTGCTCTTAATCCGAACCTGACCGATGCAAGTAACTTTGGGCGAAGATGGTTCTGGGTTTTCAAACCCGGACCCCTTTTTCTTTCCGGTAGACGGAAACATGGCCGGAGAAGCAGCGCCTTTGATGCTGCGGTTGGTTCTGAGCCGGCGGCTGAGGGAGGTGGTTAGACCGGTTCGACCGGGTGACAAGATTGATGATTTGGATGGGAGTTTGATGGAGGAGGAGTGGTGGCGGGAGGTGAAGCAAATGAAGAGGTCGCTGGTGGTGGTAGGGCGGTGTGGTGGTGGTGGTGGACGGTCGGAATCCATAGATTGGGTTGTTATTGGGGCATGTTGTAAAAGCTGCTGCTGCTGCTGCTATCTTGGTGTATGAATATTATTATTTTTTTCTGGTGGATGAATGAATGGTGGGTTGCAGAGAGAGCAGAGTGTGAAGATGGTGGCAATAAATGAAGGTGACGACGCACTTAGCCAAGTGTAACGGTCATAGGCTTGTGAAATGGAGCCAGTGTTGATGTTAATTACGATGCTGCCCTTTCTGTTTTAACTGATTTTTACGTGTGGGTGTTCAGATGACAGCTGGATATTTTGGTATTCCATGTCACTAACCATATTAATCTTCTTGTAATTATATTAGTTGGTCAGATTTGTGTAAATACCCTCTATATATGTTGTAATTTCTTTGTCCTTTGCCCGTTTGGGTCAGGGATGATGTTGTTTGTTTGGCCTTTTGTCCGTTTGGGTCGAAGGTTGTTTTTATGAAGTTTAATTTTCAAAAAAAAAAAAATTGGGGTACTCCGCGATTCGCGGCGGAAAGTTGATTGGTACCGTTTCACTTCTTTAAGATACCGCCACTCAGTATAACAATCGAAAAAAACTCAAAGCTAGGGTATTTTTAAATCAAAAGATTAAAAAAATAAACAAATAAATCAAAAACACATTCTTATAACTAAATATAAACTTTTCCTAATAAAAATTTTCTAGATTTTTTTTTTAACGGCCAACAATATTAATCTCAAGCACTCCCGGGGCATCAACTGGACAAAACGGAGTACTCCGAGAGTAACCCAAGTCCACCATCAATTACGGGGAAAGCCCGGTAACCCACACCCCGTAGGCACAACGGTGAAATTATCGGTAAAACCTGATTGATTTAAGGATCGAACCCAAGTTTTCATGGGTCTCTTATCATTGCCCACCATTGCCTTGTTACACACCAAGTGAGAGTTGAACATGTATCTCCCAAAAAAATGCAAGTCTTCCACCACTTGATATAGAAATCATTGGCTTTATCTATATTTTAATAGAAAAAATATTAGTAACTTTGAGATTTAGATAAAATAAAATGTAGTACATCATCACTTATCATCAGTTCACTTCAGTTTGGTAAATATGAGACCAGAATAGTAATTAGGGCTGTAAACGAACCGAACGAACACGAAGAAGGCCTTGTTCGTGTTCGTTTGTTAAGGAAATTAACATGTTCGCGAACTGTTCACGAACGCTTACCGAACATAAGTTTATTTTCGTGTTCGTTCGTTAAGGAAATTCAGTTGTTCACGAACAGTCCGTAAACACTGGTCTCGGATACAAACAAACGCAAGCAAATAAAATTGAACGCAAACGAGCATTTAACTTGAAAACAAAAAATAAAAACAGTGTTATCCTTAAACATTGTATATAAGCGGTTAAATATAACCATCAAAAGATAAATCAAAACATAAGAAATCTACTACATCACCAAACGATGAATCAAGTTTAACTAACTTATATATAATCATCGCCAAAAATGTCTTAGAATGTCCAAATTTTAGCTATTTAGAAAAATAGGGTTTCAAGTTTTTAATATATTTAGATAAAAGGTTTATTATTTATTATTTTTTTAATATAATCAAACGAACGTAAACTAACGAACACGAACGAACGTAACCGAACATATTACCGAACGTTCACGAACGCAATCGAACGAACGAGACCTGTGTTCGTGTTCGTTCGCTAAGCTAACCGAACAAAAAATTTTGTTCGTGTTCGTTCGCTAAGCTAATCAAACGAACATAAATGAACTTCCCGCCGAACGGTTCACGAACTGTTCGCTGAACGTTCAGTTCTTTTACAGCACTAATTGTAATTAGCATTCAAGTATTGTCTAGTAGTTTTACTGTTTCTAAGAACCTTCAGCTTTTGTTATATTATAGAATATAGAATTATAGAATGTATAAACCTTGTATAAATAGATCATGATGTATTAGGTGATATAGTATATGTACTAAACATGTAATTTGTCTTCTGTAAATAGAACTATAATGTATTAATGTAACCTTAAATCACATACTAGACTTGGCAAAACGAGCGTGTTGGGTTGGGTTATGTCACGGGTGAAGGAAAGAATGTCCAATTGGTTCAAGTCAAAAGGTGTTTTCAAGTCGGTTCAGTTTTTTTAAGCCGATTCCAAATGGTTTCAACGAGGGGGTTTCTACACCAGCCTCAAACCTACAAATTCAATAGTTTTCAAACCAGTTCTACTCAAACCTATTTGATTTTTGGTTTCGGTTTGGGTATAACCCCATTCAGATTTCCAAACTAGTTTTTTTTCCCCACCTCTAGTTGAAACTTTATGTGGGATTTTTTTCAGAAATACATGATGCAAGGGTCCTAGACGTTCACTACAATTATATTAAGCGTTATTGGATTTTATCACCCCCAATTATCGGCCTTTTGTCGTTGCCACCCGCAACTAACACTTTGACACCCGGCACCCCCAACTTGACTTTTTGTTTGAGCTGGCACCACCCAGTTAAATCTTCACTAACTGGGTTTGTTTTTTATCCAACGTGGCACAGACTTGATTACGTGGACAGATTATGTGGCGAATATGTGGCATATCATGTCCATATAAAGTTATGTATCTGATATTTCCTATAACTACAATTTCCTGGCCGGGAATAGTACCCGCCTCCAAATGGTGGAGGTGGCCGGCTCCAACCTCCAATTGGTGGAGGAGGCCGGCTGAGTTTTAAATTTTTTTAATAGCCATCGTTTTCATGTCATGATATATAAATTAATTTTCAAATCCTTAAACAAATTGTAGTTTGGTATATCGGTTTGATGACACCTTGATTAAAGCTCGCTTCCGAGTTCGACTCTTCAGCCAAACAATTTTTTTCTTTTTTAGCTTTACATCTTTTCTTCTAGAGTTAATTACTGTTTTCGTCCCTGAGGTTTGTCAAAAATAACGGTTTCAGTCCATTAGTTTAAAAATTGTCATTTCAGTCCATTAGTTTCATTTTCGTAACCATTTCAGTCCACTAACTTAACTCCATCCATTTTTTTTGTTAACTTTGAGTTAACTAACTAATTCAGGGACGGTTTGCGTCAATTTTAGAAACACAGGAACTTAAGTGTAAACTCTAAAACATTAAAACAAAAAAAATAGTAAATTCCAAAAAATCAAAAAAATTTCCAAAAAACCAAACAAATTCCAAAAAATTCTAAAAAATTCTAAAAATCATAAAAATTCTAAAAAATTCTAAAAAATCCAAAAAATCCGTTTCGGCGCGAACTGTTTCGAACCCGAACCGTTTCGAGATGAACCGTCCGTACCGTTTCGACCCGAACCGTTTCGACCCGTACCGTTTCGAGACGAACCGTTTTGACCCGTACCGTTTCGAATCCAAACCGTTTCGAGCTGAACCGTTTCGAACCGAACCGTTTCGACCCGTACCGTTACGAAGCCGTACCGTTTCGAACCGAACCGTGCCGTTTCGAACCGAACCCTTTCGAGCTGAACCGTTTCGAACCGAACCGTGCCGTATCGAACCGTACCGGTTCGGCTTCGAAACGGTTCGCGTCGAAACGGTTCGGGTCGAAACGGTTCGGGTCCAAAGGGTTCGGTTCGAAACGGTTCGCATCGAAACGGTTCGGTTCGAAACGGTACAGCTCGAAACGGTTCGGTTCGATACGGCACGGTTCGGTTCGAAACGGTTCAGCTCGAAAGGGTTCGGTTCGAAACGGAACGGTTCGGTTCGAAACGGTACGGCTTGAAACGGTTCGGCTTCGAAACGGTACGGGTCGAAACGGTTCGGTTCGAAACGGTTCGGCTCGAAACGGTTCGGCTTCGAAACGGTACGGGTCGAAACGGTTCGGCTCGAAACGGTACGGGTCGAAACGGTTCGCATCGAAACGGTTCAGCTCGAAACGGTACGGACGGTTCAGCTCGAAACGGTTCGGGTCGAAACGGTACGGGTCGAAACGGTTCGCCTCGAAACGGTACGGACAGTTCAGCTCAAAACGGTTCGGGTTCGAAACAGTTCGCGCCGAAACGGATTTTTTGGATTTTTTAGAATTTTTTAGGATTTTTTAGAATTTTTATGATTTTTTAGAATTTTTATTATTTTTAGAATTTTTTGGAATTTGTTTGGTTTTTTTGAATTTTTTTGATTTTTTGGAATTTACTATTTTTTTTGTTTTAATGTTTTAGAGTTTACACTTAAGTCCCTGTGTTTCTAAAACTGACGCAAACCGTCCCTGAATTAGTTAGTTAACTCAAAGTTAACAAAAGAAATGGATGGAGTTAAGTTAGTGGACTGAAATGGTTACGAAAATGAAACTAATGGACTGAAATGGCAATTTTTAAACTAATGGACTGAAACCGTTATTTTTGACAAACCTCCGGGACGAAAACAGTAATTAACTCTTTCTTCTATTGTTATTGCTGTGTGATTTTTTTTTTTTGCTAAAAGCAAATGTCAATATATTATTGTATAGTAATTTTATATAGTTATTTTCTTTATATTGTTAATTATATACTATATTCTATATAATTAAAATCTGTCATAAATTTTAACTTTTTTTTTAGATTTTAATTTACTTATTACGATGTGTTATTACGATATCATGTTACGTCTCAGAATTAG
The DNA here is from genome assembly GCA_030545235.1 of Helianthus tuberosus. Taxonomy (NCBI): domain Eukaryota; kingdom Viridiplantae; phylum Streptophyta; class Magnoliopsida; order Asterales; family Asteraceae; genus Helianthus; species Helianthus tuberosus. Next base: position 66,556,881 of record CM060363.1, read on the forward strand.
CTTCTTTTCCTTATTTTTATCCACGTTTTAAAAAAAAAAAAAATTTGTTCTAAGTCGGGCGGGTGAAATATAAATTTTTTTTTTATTCTTTAGCACTATGAATTGAACGATATTGCGCAAACAACTATGGCAATCGTAATTTGGCTGAGAGGGAAAAAACCAATGGCCCCGTTTAAATTTACAGTTTTGCCATTAGTTTTTTTCCCTTTCAGCCAAATTACGATTTTACCCTTACTTCAAACTTACAGTTTTGCCATTGTTTTTGTTCTTTTTCCTAGCAAATTACGATTTTGCCCCAGTGAAAATTATAGCCATGGCATCGTTTTACTTTTTTTAGCTGTCTGGCACTTCCCCATTGTTCTGGCAAAATTACGATTTTGCCCGCTTTAAATTTACATTTTTACCATTGGTTTTGTTTTTTCCCTCCCAATCAAATTACGCTTTTACCCTTAGTTCAATTTACAGTTTTACCATAGTTTTTTTTCTCTGTCAAATTACGATTTTGCCCCAGTGTAAAATTATAGTCGTGTAATCGTTTTAGTTTTTTTTTTCAAAACTATGATAATGTTTTGTTTTAGTTAGTTAACTCGGTGTAATTTTTATTTGTGTCATGTGGCTGCCTGGCACACGCTTATTTGCGGCTGCCTGGCACACGCTTATTTGCGGCTGCCTGGCACACGCTTATTTTGCTCCGAGTTTAAAATTATAGTATTTTCATTGTTTGAGTTTTTTTAGTAAATGTATGGTAGTATTTTGTTTTAATTGGTTGTTTTCATGTAATTTTTTTTATTTTTTTTTGAGATCGTCTTATAAGTAGTATGTACAAGTAACCGAAACATATGCGAACACGTTATGAGAGATAAATATTAGGTTTTGTGCCCCGCAACGCGGGCGGGGCAAAACCTAGTTTCTTACAAAATACCTCCCACCGCACACCAACCCTTTCTCCATTGCCACCACCTTGCTACCACCGCCACCATCAGTCGACCCACCCTTTTCTCTCTTTACCACCGCCACTCTAAACCTCCATTGCCACCACCTTGCTACCACCGCCACCATCAGCCTCCACTGCCACCATCAGATTTGTCGAAATTTTGTTGAAATCGACTCAGATCTACTGGTTGTTGTTGAAATTTTGTTGAAATCGACGGCATCCCGTCGTTGGAAAGTCGTGTGGCGGCGGATCTAGGGGTGGTTGTTGAAATTTTGTTGAAATCAACTCACACACCACCGTCTACGGCGATGAAGACGACGATGTCATCGATGACGAAGAAGAGGACGATTCTACATCCTCCGGCGCCGGTGAAGTCGCCGTTGCAGGTATCGCCGGAGATTCCGGACTCTCCGGCGGTGTTTCCGCCGTTACCGCTACACCTACGGCGGAAGTTACTAGTACGATTACCGTTTCTATACACGCACTGATAGAACACAGGAGGGGTTGTTGAAACTTCAAATTAAGTGATATCAGTTTGCAGCAATTGCAATTACTGGTACGATTAAATTTTTCAAAACTTCAAATTAAGTGATAATTGGAGAGATTTTTGTTATGTCGTTGACGATGAATACAACTGGTTGATTGTTCATCGCCTGAGTGGTTCGAGTCGGTGAAGACGGTGCAGAAGTCTCGGTTGAGACGTTCGGAGAAGTCTCGGTTGAGACGTCCGGGGAGAGTTTTCTGCAGATCTCTGATTCTCTGAGCGAACGATGGTTGAGATGTATACAACTTAGCTTTGATCAAATTCTCGCCGAAGATGAGTATGTTTCTTTTATGTTTGCTGACGTGGATATAATTTTGCCTACATCATCGCCATGTAATCAACTTCAACTCATCAAATTTGTGCCACGTCGGATAAAAAACAAACCCAGTTAATGAAGATTTAACTGGGTGGTGCCAGCACAAACAAAAAGTCAAGTTGGGGGTGCCGGGTGTCAAAGTCTTAGTTGAAGGTGGCAACAACCAAAGGCCGATAGTTGAAGATGATAAAATCTAATAACCCTTATATTAATATCATATCTAATCATTTTAAACAAATTTAGCATTATAATAGAACTTCCATCAACATTAATGGTATTTGCACATTTAGTTATAAATAAAGTTAAATAAGTACCATCAAAACGTGTCCTTGTTTTTATGAATGATTGAACGCTTAATCCAGCAAGTTCTTTTTCAAAATTGTTTAATATAATATGTTAAACATCCAAAAGCAGGGTGGAGTTATTGTAAAAAAGACCAAAAGTGTGAGAAAAGTAAGAAAGAATCTCAACCATTAGATCTAAATTAAATGAAAAGGGTAAGATTGTAAATGCATTAACAAATTCAAATATGGAAATCCTTGATTTAAGGATTTGGAGAGAGAAAATCCTTGATTTAAGGAATATAACCGTCCAGGGTGTTTTAAAAAAATTCACAGTTCAAAATCATAGTGTTTTTCCGAAAAAATATAACACCATTCAGAAACAAAATAACACTATTCAGAAACAAAAAAACACCATTCAGTAAACAAAAAAAAAACACCATTCAGAAACAAAATAACACCATTCTGAAACAAAAAAAAACATCCAGCAAACAACAAAATAACACCATTCAGTAAACAAAATAACACCATTCAGTAAATAATATAACACCATTCAGTACAAGAATATTACACCATTCAGTAAATAAATATAACACCATTCAGAAAAAGAAAATAACACCATTCAGAAACAAAATAACACCATTTAGAAAAGAAAAAAACACCATTCAGAAAATAAAAAAACACCATTCAGTACACAAAATAACACCATTCAGAAAAAAAAACACTATTCAGTAAAGAATATAACACCTCTGTATCATCTTCTCCACTTCCGGCACCACCACTGCCGCACCACCATTGCCGATCCGCACCACCACTGCCGCTGCCGCCCGCCGCTGCCACTCGCCGCTCGACATGGATTCCGTCACACGCACACCTCCTCTCACCCCCACTATCTCGGTTCCGATTGGCTCCGATCGCAATCCTCTTCGTCTGAGGACGAGTCGGTGGCTTCCGGATCGGATCAGATGACTCAGACTTTATGTAGGTTGGTGCCGATGATGGCGGAGGAGTCGCCGGTGACGGTGGAGTTACGGAAGCGCTTGCTTACACGGAGATCTGCTGCCATGGTGGTTTGAAGATTGAAAACCTAGGTTTTGATATGGATATGATCTGGAGAGAGAGAGAGAGAGATTATAGGGATTTTGATTTACAAAATAAGATAAAAAGACTCAACTGCCCCTAGATATTTCAATTCAATCCAAATTAATAAAAATATTTTACATTTTGGTCCTTATTAATCTCAACCATTAGATCAAAGATCTAATGGCTGAGATTCTTTCTTATCTTTCTCACACTTTGGGCCTTTTTTACAGGATCCTCTACCTCCAAAAGCATATCCTAAATTCAGCAAATAACCTTTTTTTACCTATTAGTTATCTATTAATCTATACCAATGAGGTGGTAGTCAATTGACAAAGGGAAAACCTTTAAACATTTTGAAAATGAGAGTTTTTGAGTTCAAGTCCCACAGACAACAGGAGTAAAGAAGTTTACCGTTCAAAAAAGGTTATCTATTTATCTATAGTTGCACATGACCGTATGGTCTAGTGGCGTTGATTCACAAATGTGGTGTACGTTTAAATACTTGCAAGTAGATCTATAGATATAGTTGGAAGAAAAGTTGGTTGTTCAAAAAAAAAAAAAATTATCGATAGTTTGTTTTATTTGTTAAGAAATATGATATTTATTTGATAATCAAACTTTTGTCTTAAATCCAACATTGTTTAATATATCTCATATTTAGACAATTATTATCTTAATAAAAGAAAGGATGGGGGAGTTAAATTAAGAGGGATTAGTGATGTGCGCTGCGCTGTGATATATATTTAAGTATATTTTTAGCCCTTTTACACATTACTCAAGTTTTAAATTTATAAAACACGATATTTACTAACACCAAACACACATATGGGCAAGTGCACCCATCGTGAGAGTAGTATAGTGTTGGTAAGATACCGAGGTCGTCTAATGACACAAGAGCTTTTAGTACCGGTTTATCCTTAACGTCTAATCTAATCAAATCAAAAGTTTAGAAAAAAGTTTTTAAACAAGAAAATAAAACTAACTAAAAATGTTGAAAATAAAAATAAAATAAAAATGATAGACAAGATGAATCACTTGGATCCGACTCGTATTTAATGTAACCTTTAATTATTTCCCCTCTTTTAAAAGTGACGTTACCCTCAACCCAGTAGTTTGAGTCAGCAAAGATACAATCCTAAAGGGTTGGATTATTGAAAGATAATTAATTAAGTTATTAATGCATATTGTGGTAGGCCCCTCTTTTGAAGGTGACGTTACCCTCGGCTAAGTAGTTTGAGTCAGCAGGGATACAATCCTAAATTGCCGGGTTAAAGTTTTAATAGTAGTTTACATATGAGGGGATCAAGGAGTTCGGACCCCCGCCATCCAATACCAGTGGGTATTGAAGGAGGTCCTATGAAAGTTGACCCGGTTCCTTGCAGCATCTATACACTGAACAAGGCAAGACGCTTACCAAACCATTCCCTTAACCCCCGACCAGGTAGCCAACATATCTCCATATAGACCGTGGAGATATGAATGGTGAAAATCTTTTATTTTATATAGACAGTAAAATAATCCAAGACACCACGGACAAATGATAAAGAAGATTCACCTTCAACATAAGAAACTAGTTATTAAAGTCATTAATACATAACCAAATAAAAAGTGCGAAAAGATTAAAAATAAAAAGTATTACACTAAACACTTGTCTTCACCAAGTGATGTAAGAGACTTAGGCAAACATGGCCTTTGATTATCAAGAACTCTTACGATCAATCTTGGATCCCGAGACTACTCACACACTCTATGATGGATGATGGATGATGGATGATAGATGATGGTGGTGGATGTGGGTTGTGATGGTGGTGGTGGGTGGGTGAAGTGTGAGAGAGGTGGTTTGCCAATGGATGGTTTGCAAGTGAACCAAGCACCCCTATTTATAGCCTGCACAGAAGCCCGGACACGGCCCCGTGTCCATTGGGCACGACCCCGTGTCCACCCATCTTCTCTTTCTTCATTAATTGCAGTTTGTCTGCATTAGTTGACCACGCCCCCGTGTCCGCTGGGCACGACCCCGTGTGCAGAAACGTATCTGTACTATCAAGATTTGCCGAGATTCTGCGAATCTTTGCGTTGACCACGGCCCCGTGTCCGCTGGGCACGCCCCCGTGGTGGGTGATAGAAGCTTCTACAGCTTTGTCTTTTCTGCAGACACTTGGGTACGCCCCCGTGCTCAGTGAGCACGCGGCGTGTTCAGCCTTCAGTTATCTTGTTTTTGCTTGGGGAGATGCTGTCGAGGGGTCGGGCATGCCACGTTTATTTCTTTTCTTGTATTATTGTTAGATTTGACTGCATTTTTGCTTCTTTTGTTCATTTAAGCTCATTTAACCCTGAAAATACAAAAGGAAGACAAAAGCATACTTTTTCCAACATTAGTACTAAAAAATGGTTAGTTTTATGCCTCATTTGATGTAATTTATATGTTGCATTTTGTACACATCAAATACCCCCACACTTGAATATTTGCTTGTACTCAAGCAAAACTCTTTATTTTGTGGCTTACACACCCAAATGGAATGGGTAGAAGAGAAGGTTTTGGGCTTGTCATAGAGTGTCGGGATTCCAAGATTCTTTATTAGGTTTTATTTTTATTTTATTTACAATCCTATTCATTATGATTTATTCAAAACATTACATAAGAGAAATTATTTATTTGGGCATAACATGCCTCTTTAAAATTCCATTTATATACAAGTTCACATACCTCACGGGGTATCACTCAACACTCGGCCGAATATGTATTTTTGTGAAACACTCGAGAGCGGCATGAAACTTACTTCTACCATATGCTTGTCAAGCAATCAATCCTCCTCCTTTTTAACTATACACCTTTGTAAATATTAAGAGAACTTTGGGGAAGGGCTAGGCTTGGGTTAAAGGTAGGTGGTTGGGTTAGTGGTTAGTAGAAAAGGGCGAAAGACGTAAAAAGCGTCTGTTTTCGTAAAACATTTTGTTTTTGTGACTTTTTATTTTAATGAAGCATTTATTCAAACAAGCCTTCTTTTGATGAGCTTTGTTTGTTTATTGCTAACTTCATTTTTTTTAAGGATAAAAGATGTCACAAGAAAACCGAGCTTTGTTACTAAAATAAAGGGTTTAAAATGAAAAAAGGGTTTTGGTGGGTAAAAGGGTGTTTGTTTTGGGTTAAGAGATGAAAAGGTTTAGGCTCAAAATGGTTAATTAGGGGGATTTTGGGTAGGTGGTAAAAAAAAAGAAAAATAATGGTGTTGAAAGAAAAAGGGTTAGTTCTAATGTCTCCATCATTTACTTACTTGGGTTTAAGTTGGTAAGGACCCGGAATGTATCGTCGTGGCAAGTTCTAGAGTTGTAAGAAACCAAGCGGTTATTCACACAAGAAACGAAAAATGATCATTTAGTTTAAAGATGTGCATTTATATGCTCAATAAAGTCTCAAAACTCACTTTTTGTGGGAATTGGTTTTTATGTGATCAAGTATATATAATCAAATTTTAACTAGATTTGTTATGCCTTTTTATAATTTTCTTATGTTTGTTCTTTTTATCACGACGCTATCGGTTGTAAATTTATAAAGATAAAACATTTTTAGAACTTGTTATTCCCAATTTAAACCAAGACAAGTAAAAAAAACGAAAAGTTTCTGAAAGAAATTTGGGGTGTTTAGCGGTTCCAATAGAGTTTTGTGTAAGACTTGTAGTTAGGACTTGCAAAATTCAAGGTTTTAGCATCCCCCCCCCCCCCCCCACACACACTTAAATTACACATTGTCCTCAATGTGTCCCAAAAATAAGTTTTTAGGTTGATTGAATGTGTAAAAGTGTGTTTAAAAACAATTTTTTATGTTACTGGGCATCTGGACACGGCCCCGTGTTGGGTGAACATGACCCCGTGTACAGAGTGTCAGTAACGAGAACTTACAGAAGGTGGACACGAGGGCGTGTCGGGTGAACACGACCCCGTGTTTGGCGAAAGTCTGCATAAATAAACAAACAGCAGGTCTGGGGCAATGGGCACGGGGGCATGTTGGCTGAACACGACCCCGTGTGGACAAACTGCAAAGGTGCAAAACAGGTTTCTGGCTTCGGTTTTGCTGTCCCGGCTTTAGTAGCACTAATGTTTAGTGTTCTAAGCCTCGTATGTACCTGTTTAACTAATAAACACCACACCAATCATAACAAACATCCTAATTTACCAATGTTAATCATCCAAACCATAAAAAAAAAAAGAAATGCAGAAATAAAAAAGAGTTAAAAAAAGTAAATTGTTCAACAAGCGGCACGCAGGCCGGAAATTGTTCATGAGATAAGGGGGTTAACCTGTGGGCCTCCAACCGGCTGATCCTACCTCCACTCCTCCCGCTCAATCCATGTCCTCGTCTTCATCATCACCGTCTCCTCCGTGCCTCGCCATGTACTCCCGGATGTTTCTAATGTCATCCTGTATGTCGGAGATGTTTCTCTCTATTGCTTCGACCCGGGCGTACGTGTTGCTGGCCATGTTATAGGTGTTCCTGGTGCACATAAGGTTTTCCTGCAATAAATCATGTAAGCTTTGAAAGTTAGGAAAACCGCCTCCTTGTGAGGAGGATTGGTCCGGATCACCATGGGGCTGGTAGTGGTACTGAGGAGGAGGACGGATGTGTGGAGCGTTTAAGACGAGTGCTTCTTGCGGGTTCCATGCATGCTCTTGGACTCTTTGAAAACTGATCGTCCCGTCTTCTGCCTCATAAATCAAGTTCATGGGGCGGCAAATGACCATGTCTACCCTTCCTGACCATGGGATCTTTTGAAAAGACCTTGGCATCCTATCAACAAAGTGTTTGAAAAGGCGGTAAATCCACCCTCCAAAGAAGATAGGTGTCGGGGGAGTAGCAAGCTGGTTCAGGTGCATGTTTCGGAGTAGCAAGTATGGAACATCAAGGTTGACACGGTTGTGGATGCAATGGAGAACTACCAGATCTCGTAATCCTACAACACCGCTGCTGTCGTGTCTTTGGCTAAGAGAGTAGGTGAGGACCCTGTGAATGTAGCGGTAAAAAGGGTCTCTCAACTGTGTGCTCTTAGTCCGGCTCGGGTTGTAGTTGCCTTCCCCTAGTTGAGCCCAAACAGCTTGGCGTTGATTTTCTTGAATTTCACGTAGACCGCCGGTGTTCTCTTCATCTCCAGCATTGTTGGTGCATACGTCTGTCGACTTCGTCTTCGTTTGAGTCTTGTATTTAGTAATGACATGTTGTACGAGAAAATAGGTGTTTGGGTTGAACAGGGTATTTCGCACGAAATAGATTAGGCTATTTCGTACGAAATCAGCAGCCTATAAATACCTGTGATGCTATTTCGTTTGTATGATTCTTGTTTCCAACGCCGAAGTGCTGCCGAAGTGTCTCCAGCCTGTAAACGTTGTCATAATCAATAAACAAGACAGTTAATAGTGAATCTAGTGCAATACAAGCTGAATAAAGACTGAATCAATGAATTCCGCCTCTGATTCTGTCTGAGAACTCTTCTGAACGACTTGTTTGGTCGTGAAAACGATCCTACAAGTGGTATCAGAGCTCAGGAGGAAGAGTTCTTACCATTTAGCTTGTTTTCGCTGGAAAATTCTGATTTCTACACCTTCTTTTCAAAATTAATCAAGTTTTCACGGTTAAAATGAACTGATTTTTACACATAACAAGCGAAACAGTGTTTTAATCAATCCTTGAAAGAATCAGATCTAAAATCGACCTAGAACTTGATCAATTTGGACAAAAACCGTTCGAACAGGTGACATCAGAAGTATTTCGTACGAAATAGTCTATTTCGTGTGAATCAGATCTTCATTTCGCACGGAATAGCACTGATTTGGTTTCATTTCGCACGAAATAGCTCATTTCATGTGAAATTGCATTTCATTTCGCACGAAACCATTTAATTCGTACGAAATCACTTTATTTCGTACGAAATCACCCATTTCGTATGAAATCACCTTATTTCGTACGAAATCAAGTCATTTCGCATCAAAGGTCATTTCGTGTGAAGTTGTTATTTCGTACCAAAATCCGTTTCGTTTGAAAGTTTCATTTCGTGTGAAACTTGTCATTTCGCTTGAAAAGTATGGATAAAATGTTTGATGAAACGGAAAACCATGATCTTGAAAGGTTTAATAATTGGTATCGATGGTATTTGGATAGTAGTTATAGAGATGTGAAAAAGAATGGTTGGGTTAAAAGATTTGAATACTTTTTGTGTAAGAAAAATGAAAAGTTGGATGGGTTAGCAAAACGATATGGAATCTTAATTGACTATCTAAAGAATTACGAGATAAGAATGTCAGATGCTGAAAAGATATCAAAGTTTGCAGATGCATCACCTGCAGAATGGGATGAATTTTAGAAGAATTTTAAAAAGGATTCAAGTTTTTCAAAATTATCTCTAAATGAGTTCATCAGTAAACTTGAAACTCATGAGTATGAAAATGATAAGAAAAAGAAGGTTTTGATAAATGATATAGAAAAGAATTTAAAGAAAATAAGTTTGGATGTGATAGTTGAAATGAGAAAAAGAGTCTATGTGTGTCTTGCAGCAAAAAATGTCATGAAATATGACATTAAGAGGGGATGTTATATTGATGAAAATATGAATCCTCTTGATTTTGTTAAATTTTTTTATGCAAGTACATACAAGACAGAGACAAAGCAAATTCCAAAGAATGAAGAATCTGAGAAGCTTGAATCTTCGAATTCTGAACCAGTATCAAAGAAAGAGATTGCAGCAAATGCACCTATCTTTGATCATTCATCAGATGAAGAGAGTGATGATGAAAGTGTTCAAGTTGAGAAGAAACAGGTTGAAAAAATTCCAGCTTTGAAGGTTGAGAAGAAAGCTGATGATAAACAGATTCTTGAAATGCGCGTAAATTGTGAAAAATTGAAATCTGAAAATGTCAAACTCTTGAAGGATGTTGAGAGTTTGACATTAGAAAACAAAAGTTTGAAAGAAAACGAAAAAGAATTTCAAAACAAAATAAAAATTTTTGAAAATGAAAAGGTAAAAATTGAAAAAGATTTTCAAAGTCAAATAAAGATTTTAGAAGATGAAAAATCTATTTTTCAGTAAGCATAATATTGAAAAACAAATTGCAATAAATTCTCATCTTCAGAAAATTATTCGACTTGAAAATGAAGCTGAAAGTGCTCAGAATAAAATCAAGGAGTTAGAGAATAAATTGAAAGGTTTTGTGACTTCGTCATCAGTACCAGATTATATTTGTCCAAAACCGATCAATGCTATTCCAATAAGTGACAATGTCACAAATTATGACAAAGTCATAATTGAAGATTGTGATGAAAGATCTGATGATGAAAATGAAAGAAAAAAAACATTTCTGAAATTAAAAGAAAAATTTCAAGAAACTGTTACACAGTCTACTGAAAAAGGCGAATGCTCAACGCAAAAACCTTTGAAGAAGAATGTGGAACAAAAACAAAAAGTTAAAAAATCCTCAAAACAACAATAAAAGTTCACCAGTTCAATCATCCAATCGTGATAAAAAATCACAAAAATTTGAAAATCAAAACTCAAAAACAGTTGGTAATAAGTGGTGCAGGTTTGACAACAGTGCTCAATTGACAAATCCAGCTTACAAGAGGAGAAATGACTACCACAAGGCCAAGCAATGTCATGATCTTAGTGTTTGGTTTGAAAGTGGTGAATGGTACGATAACAGAGTGTGTTACAAATGTGGTTATCAAGGACACATTGCTGTTAACTGCCAAAGTCAGAGTTTTGAGACAAGAAGATGCTTTGAATGTCATATCAAATGTCACATTGCCAGAGATTGCCCAATGAGATCAAAGGGTAAATATTTCTTTATTGATTTCCATTTTATACAAAAATCCAAAAAGATTTTTGTGTATTTTAGCATAAAATTTAAAAAAAAAATACAAAAAGATTTTCGACAAATGGTGTTGGAAAGCTGATTTTCAAAATTCCAAGTGCTAAACATGATGAATTTTGGTTTGGGTTTGGGTTGTTTGTTTGAATAATTGATGTTTGAGTGGTTTCTACCAGTAAGTTTTTCTTATTGATTTAAGTAAAAACTTATGTTTTGAGTAGAACATTTGTGCAGGAAATGTGAAAAAGCTAGATTTCAATTCCTGATGATTAATTCCAGGTTTTCGATTCTAAGCTACAGCTAAAGAGTTCCAGACTGTGATCCCAGCTGAGTGAAAGGGGGAGTCTGAAGACAAATAAGCCAGGTTCCGGATCCTGTTGCTACGGAAAGCCAGGAGAAGTTCCTGAAGTTGAGAAGACCGATCAAGACAGAAGTCTCGACATGTTCAAGACTCGTACCGAAGACTTCGTCAACATCCGAGGGGGAGTCTGTTGGTGCATACGTCTGTCGACTTCGTCTTCGTTTGAGTCTTGTATTTAGTAATGACATGTTGTACGAGAAAATACGTGTTTAGGTTGAACAGGGTATTTCGCACGAAATAGATTAGGCTATTTCGTACGAAATCAGCAGCCTATAAATACCTGTGATGCTATTTCGTTTGTATGATTCTTGTTTCCGACGCCGAAGTGTTGTCGAAGTGTCTCTGGCCTGTAAACTGTTAACAGATCAATAAATAAGACAGATTAATGATATTCTAGTGTTATACAAGCTGAACGAAGACTGAATCAATGAATTCCGCCTCTGATTCTGTCTAAGAACTCTTCTGATCGACTCGTTTGGGTCTGAAAAACAATCCTACAAGCATCTTCTTCCACATACAACCCAACTATTGCCCCGAACTGGACGATCGAAACCGAGTACCTAGTTCCCCCACAACGGAACTCTACCCCATCGTTGTCGAATGGATCAGCTCTTGTCTTAAAGACGAACGTGCTGTAAAATTCCATGTTGTATTCATGCACGGAGCGTAGCCGAGTGCAAAGGGCAGCTCGTAGTGTGTCGGTGACAACGTTGTTGAAGCGGTCTACCTGGTTCACTGCTCCTAGAAGATCCATGCATGCTTGTCGTGGGTACTCCTCCGGCCTAGTTCTTAGCACGTCGTATCTTGCTTTAGCATCCAACTCATTTGCATTGAATCGGGTGAATTTCTTGTCCATCTGAAAGAAAACACCAAACAATTAGCACGAAACAGTGAAAATTTTGGAGAAAACCGAAAACAGTCGGCTGAACACGCCCCCGTGTCCAGGCGTCTTTTTCCCAAAAATCCCATTTTTCGACCCGGTCCCGAAAACTTGAAAACTTTTGGTCCAGTAGGGGCAGTTTTCCCCGAAAATGAAACCCCAAGTGCCGTTTTTCCCAAAACAAACCGTTTACCCTTTCAATTTTATCTTTTTCGGTTAAAAAACAAGGGTTTTGGAGGTTTTTGTGAGAAATCGGGCAAATCTACAAACAATACAAGTTGGTTTACTCTCTATAACATGAATCTAAACTAATGCTAACAGATTTATGCAAAAATTTGAGGTTCAATCTGGTTCAAGTTGGAGAACCCTAGATTTTTCCCCAAATTTTTGGTGTTTAAACTACATGCAAGTGCCTAATCTAACTACTATTGATGATAGAATCATACCTTAATGTTGTTAGAAGTAGGGGAGACGTCGAAATCTTGCAGAAAAATCGCCGGAACAAGAGAGCTTTTGGGGAAACGGGGCGTGTGGAATGAAGAAACTGAATGAAAATGGGAGTTTTATCCCGACAGTTGCGCGGACACGGCCCCGTGCTTGCTGAGCACGGCCCCGTGGGTGGGCAAGTTTGAATTTTTTTTTAAATGCTCGTGTGAGTGCCCTGTTTCCCAAAACTTGGTTTAGAGATCTTACCGATTTAGATGTTTTCCTGATTGTTCGTAACTTACCAGGTATGATGTTGATGCTTAAACCTTTGTTTCATTCTTCGACCGTTTAGAGCGAGATTTCTTCCTCCTCATCCTCAATGAATCCTTGATAAAGCTTCAGTCGTTGGCCATTAACTTTGAATGAAATTCCATTCCGAGATTTAATTTTGACTGCACCGTGTGGGAAAATAGGGGTGACGGAAAAAGGTCCTGACCACCTTGACTTTAATTTACCAGGAATCAATCGAAGTCATGAATTAAACAATAGAACCTGATCTCATACTCGAAATTCATTAGGTTTAATATGTCCATCATGCAAATTTTTCATTTTTTCCTTATAAATTTCGGAGTTAGAGTATGCGTAATTCCTTAATTCGTCTAATTCATTTAATTGGAAAAATCGATTTTTACCGGCAACTTCTAAGTCTATGTTTACATTTTTAATTGCCCAGCAGGCCTTGTGAGCTATTTTTACTGGCAAATGACAGCTTTTTCCATAGACGAGCTAATATGGGGTTGTACCTATTGTTGTTTTGTACGCTGTTCGAAAAGCCCATAAAGCATCATCTAATTTGTCGACCCATTCTTTTTTATTTAACCCTACGATTTTTTCGAGTATTCTTTTTAAACCTCTATTAGTCACTTCGGCTTGTCCGTTTGTTTGAGGGTGATATGCCGTTGAAACCCGGTGATAGACCCCATACCTTGTTAAGATTTTTCAAGTTGATGGTTACAAAAATGGGTACCTCTATCACTTATTAAAGCCTTTGGTGGGAAAGGTTTCAGAAATCTTACCACGACTCTTCCATCGTTCGTTGGAAGTGCCTCGGCCTCGGCCCATTTAGACAAGTAATCGACCGCCACAAGTATATATTTGTTTCCTTTTGATGGTGGGAAAGGTCCCATAAAGTCGAGTCCCCACACATAAAAAATTTCACAAACAAGAATGCCATTTTGTGGCATTTCAATTTTGGAAGAAATATTACCTGATCTTTAGCAAGCGTCACATGTCTTTATAAGACTTTGTGCGTCTTTGTAAATGGTTGGCCAGTAAAATCCTGAATCAAATACCTTTCGTGCGGTACTTGCGGCACCATGATGTCCTCCATATGGACCTTCATGACAATGGCGGAGAATTCTCCTTGCTTCACTACCATGTACGCATCGTCGGATGAGTTGGTCGGCACACATTTTGAAAAGATAAGGGTCTTCCCAAAAGTAATGCATTACATCAGTAAAGAATTTTTTTCTTTGATGATGTGGCCAACCTTTTGCGACTATACCGCTAGCTAGGTAGTTAGCATAGTCGGCGTACCATGGCTCTTCTCGGTATTCCACCATTTCCAGGGACTCCGTTGAAAATTTTTCGTTGATTTGCTCGTCCCTGGTTGCCTCCAAGGCTGGGTCTTCTAGGCGCGAAAGATGATCTGCTGCGGTGTTTTCTGCTCCTCTTTTGTCTTTGATTTCAATGTCAAATTCTTGGAGGAGTAGAATCCACCGAATCAAACGCGGCTTAGCATCCTGTTTCTTGAAAAGATATCGAATGGCTGCATGATCTGTATAGACTATTGTTTTAGAAAGAGTAAGATAAGAACGAAATTTATCAAAAGCAAATACCACGGCTAGTAATTCTTTTTCTGTTGTTGTGTAATTTTCTTGTGCATCGTTAAGTGTTTTACTAGCATAATAAATTGGGTGAAAATGCTTATCTTTTCTTTGTCCCAAGACTGCTTCAACTGCAAAGTCACTTGCATCACACATGATTTCGAAAGGTAATTTCCAATCAGGCGCTATCATGATAGGTGCATTGACTAGCATTTCCTTAAGGGTTAGATATGCTTAATTGCAATCCTTGTCAAAGATGAAAGGAGCATATTTTTCAAGTAATTTTGTTAGAGGCCTTGAGATTTTAGAAAAGTCTTTGATAAATTGTCTATAGAATCCGGCATGCCCTAGGAAACTTCTGATAGCTCTAATGGAGGATGGGGGTGGTAATCGAGAAATAGTGTCTATTTTGGCTCGATCTACCTCCATTCCTTCGCTCGAGATCTTGTGACCGAGTACTATTCCCTCCATTACCATGAAATGGCATTTTTCCCAGTTAAGGGTGAGGTTAGTTTCCTCACATCGGGTTAGCATTCGCTCAAGATTATCGAGGCATTGGTCATATGAATCTCCAAAGATAGAAAAGTCGTCCATGAATACTTCCATTGTCTTTTCTATCATGTCATTGAAGATGGCCACCATGCAACGTTGGAATGTTGCGGGGGCATTACATAGACCGAATGGCATTCGTCGATAAGCAAAAGTTCCGTAGGGACATGTAAATGTTGTTTTTTTCTTGGTCTTCGGGTGCTATCGGAATCTGAAAGTAACCTGAAAAACCATCTAAGAAACAGTAAAATTTGTGACCGGATAATCTTTCTAACATTTGATCAATAAAAGGCAAAGGAAAGTGATCTTTCCTTGTTGCCTTATTTAATCGACGATAATCTATACATACCCTCCATCCTGTGACGGTTCTCGTTGGTATTAATTCATTCTTTTCATTAGTTATTACCGTCATATCTCCTTTCTTTGGAACCACTTGGACGGGACTCACCCACGGACTATCGGAGATAGGGTAAATAAGTCCGGCGTCAAGTAATTTGATGACTTCGTTTTAACCACTTCTTGTACATTTGGATTTACTCTACGTTGTGGTTGTATTACCGATTTATAGTCATCATTCATTAAAATTTTGTGCGTGCACATGGAAGGACTTATACCTTTAATATCTACAAGCTTTCAAGCGATCTCATTTTTGTGTTTTTTCAAAAGTGAAATTAATTTTTCTTTTTCTACACTAGTTAATTTTGACGAGATAATTACAGGTGATTTACCAACTTTGTCGGGAAAAGCATATTCCAAACCTTTTGGGAGTTCTTTGAGCTCAAGAGGTGGGTCTTTAGGAGACTCCTTATTTGGTTGCTTATTTCGATCAAGAACCACAAAAGTTTGTTCTATGGCGACCTCTTCTTCAACAAAGTGGTCAATTTCTTCTCTTGTATCGGGTGGTTCATCTCCATCTTCAATTAGGGGGTCATTATTGCCGAATGGATATTTCATTGAACGCTCAAGATCGACACTCTTTTTAAATGCCCCTAATTGAATAGATAGATTGTTGTGCTTCCGGTTTTTTAAAGCTTCGTGGGTTTTTACAAAGGGTCGTCTCAACACTAAAGGAGCGTCATCAAGGATGACAAAGTCGGTTGGGATTACCATTTGATTTGTTTGAACCAAGACATCCTCAACTACACCGATTAATTTTACTACTTTCCGATTGGATAGAAAAATGGGTATTTGAAGTGGAGAAAAATCACTAATACTTAATTTTTCGAAAATATAGTTTGGCATTATATTAACACAAAGATCTTTATCGATTGTGATATTACTAATAAAGGAATTTTGAAAAAAACATGGAACCGGTGTAACGTTAATTTCAAATGAATCTTTTTTATTAGCGAAGTTTGATCATTAGTTAACTTAATGCTTACCGTTTCGTCAATTTTAGTGTTAGTGTTTAACTCTTTTAAAAACTTAGCATGAGTGGGAACTAAACAATGATTTTCGAAAGAAGGCGACCAGAGATTAATTTCTTCAAAAGTAGACTCTTCTTGGATTTTAACGTTATCGGGCTCACCTTTTTCGTTGTTTAACTCATGTGTCGGTTTTTCACTTATTTGTTCTTGCATTTTTACATTTTCAACTATCTCTTTTCTATTTAATTCTTCTCTTGCGCGGGACTCCTCTTCCCTTGCGCGAGATTTTTTTATGCATCGTTCGATATTTTTAATGTGTTCTATTATCCTATCGGCTATATCGGTGATAGAGTAAGGATCGGGATCCTCAAAGCTTGAATCCGGATGTTCGATCCTTTGTTCCTCATAATACTCATAAGAAGTAGATGGTTCACACCATTGTTCTTCATTGTAAGTATATGATGGATAAGGGTCGTAATTTTGTTCTTCATAATACTCATATGAGGTGGGTTGTTCACGCCATGGTTCCTCATAATAAGCATATGAAGGTGGTGGCTCATATCTTGCTTCCTCAAAGTATGAGTATGAAGGCTCATACCTTGGTTCTTTAAAATATGAGTATGAGGGAGGAGGTTCATACCTTTGGTCTTCATAGGATGTGTATGAAGTTGATGGCTCGTACCTGGGCTCCTCATAATAGGTGTATGAAGTGGATGGTGGAAATAAGTCACAATATTGTACCGAGTGCGGGTCACTACAAATGGTGCAATAGTCTTCCCTATAGTCATCCTCCTCATAGGTGTAGTTGTAACCTCCTGAGTATTGATCCATAAGAATCACTCAGCAGATCACAATAGAGTCTCGAGACCAGAAAACAAAAATAAAAACGGAAACAGAGGATGGACACGGCCCCGTGTTCAGCGAGCACGACTCGTGTTCAGGATTTGTATCTGGGCGTTTGAATAAAAGTTACTGGTTTTGTTGAGCACGGGGGCGTGTTCAGTCAGCACGACCCCGTGTTCAGACTCTGTATCTAGGTGTTTTGAAAAATTAAACAGCACGGCCCCGTGTTCAGTGAGCACGGCCCGTGTTCAACATACTGTAAATGCAAAACTAACTAAAATGCAGAAAAATGTGCGCGCGTTTTAAAAATGTTTTGAAAAACTTATTAGGCCGTCGATTTTAAGCTTTCTTAAAATCCTTGTGTCCCCGGCAACGGCCCCAAAAACTTGATGTTCGTGCGGTGTGATATATATTTAAGTATATTTTTAGCCCTTTTTACACATTAGTCAAGTTTTAAATTTATAAAACACGATATTTACTAACACCAAACACACATATGGGCAAGTGCACCCATCGTGAGCGTAGTATAGTGTTGGTAAGATACCGAGGTCGTCCAAGGACACAAGAGCTTTTAGTACCGGTTTATCCTCAACGTCTAATCAAATCAAAAGTTTAGAAAAATGTTTTTAAACAAGAAAATAAAACTAACTAAAAATGCTGAAAATAAAAATAAAATAAAAAACATAGACAAGATGAATCACTTGGATCCGACTCGTATTTAGTGTAACCTTTGATTATTTCCGCACTTTTGCACTTTTTAAGAGATTATCTTAGTTATAGTAGTAGGCCCCTCTTTTAAAGGTGACGTTACCCTCAACCCAGTAGTTTGAGTCAGCAAGGATACAATCCTAAAGGGTTTGATTATTGAAAGATAATTAATTGAGTTATTAATGCATATTGTGGTAGGCCCCTCTTTTGAAGGTGACGTTACCCTCGGCTAAGTAGTTTGAGTCAGCAGGGATACAATCCTAAATTGTCGGGTTAAAGTTTTAATAGTAGTTTACATATGAGGGGATCAATGAGTTCGGACCCCCGCCATCCAATACCAGTGGGTATTGAAGGAGGTCCTACTAAAGTTGACCCAGTTCCTTGCAGGATCTATACACTGAACAAGGCAAGATGCTTACCAAACCATTCCCTTAACCCCCGACAAGGTAGCCAACACATCTCCATATAGAACGTGGAGATATGAATGGTGAAAATCTTTTATTTTATATAGACAGTAAAATAATGCCAAGACACCATGGACAAATGATAAGGAAGAATCACCTTCAACATAAGAAACTAGTTATTAAAGTCATTAATACATAACCAAATAAAAAGTGCGAAAAGATTAAAAATAAAAAGTATTACACTAAACACTTGTCTTCACCAAGTGATGTAAGAGACTTAGGCAAACATGGCATTTGATTGTCAAGAACTCTTACGATCAATCTTGGATCTCGAGACTACTCACACACTCTATGATGGATGATGGATGATGGTGGTGGATGTGGGTTGTGATGGTGGTGGTGGGTGGGTGAAGTGTGAGAGAGGTGGTTTGCCAAGGGATGGTTTGCAAGTGAGCCAAGCACCCCTATTTATAGCCTGCACAGAAGCCCGGACACGGCCCCGTGTCCACCCATCTTCTCTTTCTTCATTAATTGCAGTTTGTCTGCATTAGTTGACCACGCCCCCGTGTCCGCTGGGCACAACCCCGTGTGCAGAAGCGTATCTGTATTATCAAGATTTGCCTAGATTCTGCGAATCTTTGCGTTGACCACGGCCCCGTGTCCGCTGGGCACGCCCCCGTGGTGGGTGATAGAAGCTTCTACAGCTTTGTCTTTTCTGCAGACACTTAGGTACGCCCCCGTGCTCAATGAGCACGGAGCGTGTTCAACCTTCTGTTCTCTTGTTTTTGCTTGGGGAGATGCTGTCGAGGGGTCGAGCATGCCACGTTTATTCCTTTTCTTGTATTATTGTTAGATTTGGCTGCATTTTTGCTTCTTTTGTTCATTTAAGCTCATTTAACCCTGAAAATACAAAAGTAAGACAAAAGCATACTTTTTCCAACATTAGTACTAAAAAAGGGTTAATTTTATGTATCATTTGATGTAATTTATATGTTGCATTTTGTACACATCAATTAGGCAGCAAATACTAGTGATAGTAAAAGTTGGTGCATATTAAAGAATACGGGAGGATGAACATTGAACGTGGACAGATGAGTAAGGGGCTGTTTGGTAGTCTCTGAATGGTCATTAAGAGGCTACCTCTTAATGGAACCATTAAGAATTTTACCAATAAGAAGGTAGAAGAATGTGACATGTGATGATTTACCATTCAGAGGTTACCTCTTAACCATTCAGACTTGAGGTTACCTCTTATTCATTCAGAGGTTTTAAACCATTAAGAGGTAGCATCTGAATGGTCATTAAGAGGCTACCAAACAGCCCCTAAGATGGTGTCAAATTGCAAATATTATCATAACTTACTAATGAAACTTTAGTTAGAACTTTAATTAGAGGTTGGTTTTCACGACAAGTATAGAGAGAGATAGGGAGAGAGTATTTGTACAAGGATACATCTCCTCTAGACCTTGATATGTACCAATCGGTTGATAGATAATCCGTTGAGTGGATCAAACTCAAAAGAAATTAGTAAGATGCAAGACTTGAGATAACCTCTAGAATTTCATTCATAATTTCATTAATGGAAAAACACTACTTAAATAGAATTACAAAATGCATGTTGCAGTACGTGGATATGGTTGATCATGGGAATATCTTTCCACCCACTATCTCCCTTAATTGAAGGAAACCACTAAACAATAAAAACATAAAAATAGGAAACTAACTAACAAATAAAAATAAGAAATAATATGCTTCTGTGAACTGTAAACGTGACTAGAGCACATATCATTCCACCCCCCTTAAATCATCCTTGTCCTCAAGGATGGAGCCGAGACATGCCTTGGCGATCCCCCACGGTGGACGCCATTCGGTTCTTCCCTTAACATTTGGAGTGGTAGTAACGAAACGCCACGGTGGATGCCATTCGAGTTCGCCGATTACATCCTCATTGGCTTGTTCTTTGTTTACAAGACCCCAACAAATGGATGTGGTGGTGAAGTTTTTACGTATGTGTTCCACGCTCATGGGTGTGGTACCTTGATTTCTTGGACACCACCTTTGAATTGAGTTTAAGTGGGATTTTGTTTTGAAGACATCACTGTACGATTGAATTAGTGGTGTTAGTATGAGAGGTTTAGATTTGGTAAGGACAGAAATGGATGTGTACAGTCCAGTTGAGGGAGGTCGTTTTGGCGGCGACGATCCTACTGAAGGGGCTTGTTTGGGTGGTAGTGAGGCAGGTGATGCGGAAACGGGTGGTGGAAGTGTAGGTACGGGAGCGGAAGTTGGTGGTGGTGATGCGGCAGCGGGGTAGAAAAAATGGGTGAAGTTGCCCATCTCTGGGACTCGTGTTTGAGAAGATCGATCATCTCAGCAATCGTTGATATGATTCGATCCAACGACTCGTTCCATTCGTGAGCGTCCATGAGGGGATCAAGACCGCTCTGATACCAAATGATATGTACCAATCGGTTGATAGATAATCCGTTGAGTGGATCAAACTCAAAAGAAATTCGTAAGATGCAAGACTTGAGATAACCTCTAGAATTTCATTAATGGAAAAACACTACTTAAATAGAATTACAAAATGCATGTTGCAGTACGTGGATATGGTTGATCATGGGAATATCTTTCCACCCACTATCTCCCTTAATTGAAGGAAACCACTAAACAATAAAAACATAAAAATAGGAAACTAACTAACAAATAAAAATAAGAAATAATATGCTTCTGTGAACTGTAAACGTGACTAGAGCACATATCAGACCTCAAGTGTTATTTGGTTCTTACATAGTGATAAGGGATAACTCGAATGGCTAACTTGTATCTGGATTGATGGGAGTGAGGATGAAAGTAAAGAAGTGGTCAATAACTCTTATAAAAATCATTAACAAAGATTTTTAGTATGTTAATTTTTTACTAGCTTTTTTATTTTATTTTTTATTTGTTTAACCATATTCATCGAAACTTTAATATTTCAATCATGTTCTATTCATTTAAAGCCAAAGCCGTAGTTAATATTTTGATAACTTTGACTAGACTTTATATTTCTTTAACTAGAACCGTATATTAATGTTTTCTTGTTATGTTTGGGACAACATTTTGATATATGCTAATATAATTCTCTTATTCAGGATTTTCCTAAATGTTTGTTAGAAACTGTTCAATTATTCGCTTCTACCTTCTATGATATATGACGCTTGTTACTTCCTACGTTAGGTTGTATCAAAGCTCGTTAGTACACTTATGACTATGTTAGAATAATCAGTCTCCGAGTTCTTATGGTGATTAACATGAAGTTGATGGTTTGCGTTGTGCAGTTAACAGTATCTCCATAATGGCCAACAAAATCGACACCATCCTTGAAGAATTGCTTGTCGTGATCATCGATGTTCGATGGTGGAAATATCTACAGAAATCAAGATGGTGGTTACTACAATGTTATTCAAGTTTTCGTTTCGAGCAAAGGAGACACCGGTAGCACTAGTTGTAGTTATCAACACGAAGAGTTCAGTCTGTTATATTGACTTTCGACTGATAATTACAAGAACAGAATCAATAAATCTCAAAATAAGAATGCATCGTATAAAGATATTAAGGAGATAAAAAAATAGTAAGGAACTCACAATTTATAATGTTAGAGGTAGCATGAGAAAACCATAAATTATAAAGCGATCAATTTGCATCAATCGTTGTCTTATGATAAACAGTATTAAAAAATTAATAATTTCTATAACAGATTAGAATATGAAACTAGAGGTGGTATTGAAGCCACCTTTAGATCGTAACAATTGATGATATGTTTGACTACAGGTGATAGGTCTCGACGTCTTGTAGGGTTATCTATTAAGTCCATGGTTCATCTGTATGTTAACATAAACAGATAATGTTTTGTTTCCTTCTTACAAAAATAATGAACTTGTTGATTATCACCATAATTTTAATATATAAATAAATGATTTGATTGAATCATGTAATGCATTATGACCTCCACCACAACTTAAGATTTGAGTTCAAAAAACTATTTATATTTTATTTTGTCTATTTCGATTCAAACCATACAAAAAGCTTTTGGATTTTAAGGTGATGAGGTGTAGTATAACATTTGAGGTGTTAATGGTGATATGACATGTTAAGTGGCATTGCAAACGATCCCCTTCTTATGTTAAGGGGTATTAAATGAGTTATTTGTTAACATGTTAACCGGATATTAAAATAGTTAATTAATTATTCTTTTCTTTTTGTAAACAAAATAACCACTAAAAATAGAGTTAGATGAAGTTAATGGAATTAAACCATTTCCTTGGAGTAAGGCATAGTGAAATAAGGGGAAAATAGGTGATGTGACACTTAGGTCATGGGGTGTACTCTAACATCTAGAGTGTTAACAATGACATGACATGTTAACTAACATTGCAAACCACTCCCTCCTTGTGTTAAAGTGCATTAAATGAGTTATGTGTTAACATGTTAACCCAATGTTAAAAGATTAAATTGATTATTATTTTCTTTTTTAGACAAAACCCAATGTTAAAATGCATTAAATGAGTATGTGTTAACATGTTAAACCATTTCCTTAGAGTGAGCCAAAGTGAAATGAGGAAAAAAAGTTGATGTGTCACTTAGGTGGAGTTAAATTGATTATTATTTTCTTTTTTAGACAAAACCCAATGTTAAAATGCATTAAATGAGTATGTGTTAACATGTTAAACCATTTTCTTAGAGTGAGCCAAAGTGAAATGAGGAAAAAAAGTTGATGTGTCACTTAGGTGGAGTTAAGTTAGGTTAAAGTATACCCAAAGGCCTTAAGTAAAGTTAAGGAGGATCAAAGTATACCCCAAAGCCTAAGATACTAAATTATGTTAACCTTAAATTAGTCAATATTTAGTTTTCTTTTCTCATAGCCTAAACAAACAGTATTCTAGTTAAAAGATTTATAATTTTATGATATTCAAAATTTTCTAACATCCATCATCATCATTGGTAAATCTCACCAATAGCAAAGTTACGGTAGGACCTGAAGAAGGTAAGATGTATACAATCTTATCTCTACCTCATGGGAGTAGAGAGGCTGCTTTCTGTGAGACCTCTGGCTCGATACTAGTTTTGTATCAAACCTTGGACATAAGACACGTAACACTAAAAAATCGGAACAAAGACTGATTAGTGGATGTACCCTTTTGTCTTTCGGCTATCAACGCCACCACATGATGCATAATTAACCGTCCGTCGCTTTTTAACGTTATTTTCATAAAATTAATAAAATAACGTTAAAATTAATGCAATTTCACTTTTAACTCTCAATAGCTCACACAAATTCTTTTCTCAAACCCTTAAAACACACTCTTATTATTATAATTTAATGAGTTAAATGCTTGGTTGGTCCCTGTGGTTTTCAAAAATTGCAGACTTGGTCCTACTGGTTTACTAATTACACTTGTGGTCCCAAAACTTATCAAAAATGAACTCGGTTGGTCCCCAGCCCTAACATCAGTTAAATTTTTCAGTTAAGTCCATGTTAAATGACCAAAATACCCTTGCTTATTAACAAAACCCACTGCATCATCTTCATTACCATCATCATCTTCATCACCATCATCATCTGCATCATCTAATTACCCGGCCGACTGAGTTGACTGGGTCGCGAGACTGAACCAAGCATACCCGGAGCTGACCCAAACACCAAAAAAAGAATGAACCAAGTTTTAACCACCACCACGTCTGTGTCGGCGCACTGCCGTAGTCGGCTGCCGAAAAAGAAACAAACAGTGACCTGAATCAAGCTTGAAACATAGTTGATCTAGTTCAAAACCCAAATTTTAGGCTAATAGCAACTTACCGGAGAGAGAGGAATAGAGTTTTCTGTTCTGCGGTTGTCGTGAACGGCCGCCGGCTGTCGCTTCTTGGTCATCGCCGGCGTCTCCGATCCATCATCATCATCGGTCATACATCATCATCGGCCGACATGAGCATCTTCCTTAATCAACAGAAATCGTCATCATCCTTATCACCAAAAGCAACACCGCTTGTGCCTCCACTGTCGTCGCCGTGAGCGACAGCGCTACCGCCGTTCCACCATCTTCTCCGATCTCTTCTCTCTCTTGTCGTCTCTCTCCTCTCTCTTCGCTTCTGATCTCCGTCGCCGGAAAAGAACGAGAGACAGAGATGGGGTGTGGGTTTGTGATGAAGATGATGATGATGATGATGATGATGATGATGAAGATGATGCAGAGGTGGTTGTGCTTCTTGTTTGAGAAGAGAGCATGCAAATATGGAAGAATAAGAATAATAAATGCACTTGACAGTCAATTGAAAACCCAAGGGTATTTTGGTCATTTAGCATGAACTAAACTGGAAAACTTAACAAATGTTAGTGCTGGGGACCAACCGAGTTCATTTTTGACAAGTTTTGAGACCACTCGTGTAATTAGTAAACCACTAGAACCAACTCTGTAATTTTTGCGAACCACATGGACCAACCAAGCATTTAACTCTAATTTAATTTTCAAAGGATATTTGGTATTGAAATAAAGTATATAAAATGCATAAATAAAAGGCAGTTGCATTTTGGTAATTAAAGGGATAGAACAAGGGCAATGGCTGTGGCTAATGCACATGGGTGGTCTCGATTAGCGGGAAGATGGAAACAGAAAGAATCGGGAAAAGACACGTGACTTCAGAAGTGGACACTCTAACGTTTTTCATCGGCGCGTGTTGCATCGCCCTTGAATTACTTAATTTTTTTAACCTATGTTGTGGCTTCTTATATATTTATCACAAGATATATTTTTATGAACAAAATTTAAAGTCAATTTTTGATAGAAACAAACAAAAGAGTTAAATAGATTTTTATACTAATATAATAGGAAGTCGTCTAATGGGGTTCCATCAACCTAGGGATGAAAAAACTGAGCCCATCCACAATAGGATGGATGGGTATTGGGGGCGTGTATTTGAGATTTGAACTAGTATTCGGATATGGTGTCAAGCGTTTTTAAAAAACTAATGAGCATTGAGTCTGGTTATTACTTGACGATTACCTAACGGATATTGAACCGGGTATTAGACATGGTCAGTAGCGGAGCTTGACCAAAAGTTTCGCAGAAGAGGAAAGTCATGGGACCCAAAATTTTTTTTTCCCTATCGCTATGTTTCGAGTTATATTTGGGTTGACTATTCGATTCGGGTCGGGTCGGGTCAAACAAGAATAACTCTAAATAAAACTAAATAATCTTCGTTCATTCAAATGACTTGTTCTTACATATAAAAAATAAATTTGAACCCTCAAGTTTCATTTATCTAACAACTAGTTTCAGACTTTATTTAAACTCACTTCAAGTTTAAAACACAATTATAAAAAAAAAATTAGTAATAGCCTCATTCTTCACATTTTTTTTAAACTCAACATGAAAATATGTATAATTTTTTTGGATAATAAACTTGGTAGGGGCAGGGAATTCTTAGGCAAAATAATTGGCGGGGACGGACCTATATAATTTTGAAAATTTCAAACGAAACATAGGAAAAAATACACTACTCATTGACGGTGACAAGTGCACCCCCTTGTCCCTTAAAGGCTCTGCCCCTGGACATGGTTTTACAATTGTGTATTAGACTGGGATTACCAATAATCATCTCATCCCTACATCAATTTGAGAGCACATCCCTTGGAGCCGACATATCATACGATGCGATCTTTATACAGTGAATTTAGAGTTCTCATGGATCACGGTCTTTCTTGTAGGTACATTTTCTATTCTAAGCAGATGAATTTAAGTCCTAGATTACGATTATGCCATGTGGATTTGTTTAAGCGTTTATACTTATGCTAGTACTCAAACTTGTATGCTCGCCAATACTTTTGTGTTGGCATTTATTTTAATATGTATTGCAGGAAATTGATGATGATGATGATGAACGAAATCTAGTATGATGACTAGAAACCTATTTAAATTTAGTATTGTTGTTGTAATTTGGTTGATATGCTTTTGATCTTAGTAATGAAATGAAATCTCGTTTATTAAATACTTGTCGTGAATAGTCGTTATGAAGTCTCTTACAATCTCGTTTTTGTCTCACTCTGATGTTTCCGTCATCAGTTGAGGTATGACAACGACTCAGAGCTTTTAATTTTTTATTTTAAACTTAACTGATTAAAACCACTACAATATAATAACTCAAAAAAGTAATTTTAATATTTTCATTTCTAATCTTGATAAATTGAAAAAGGTTTTTTTCCTTATAAAGCTACTACATGCCATTTATTTTTGGACATAAAAGTACATAAGCAGCATAGAAAGCCGCACGACATGAGCGCGTGACTAGTCAGTCATAAAGCTACATCGGTTGAATTCTCTTTATGGGGTTTGGAAGGATTGTTAAAACACATTAAAAATGTCATGTTATTAATAATTTTGGATTATAATATTAACTTCTCTAAATGATTATTTATGGTTAAAACACATTAAAAATGTCATGTTATTAGTAATTTTAGATTATAATATTAACTTCTCTAAATAATTATTTTTTAATTTAATCTTCTAAATATTTATAACAATTTATTTGGCAGAAAATATGTGTACTCACTAATTAACATAGTGTCGTATTTTAATGGTTTATTACTCAAATATATCCCAATTAAAATTACATTTCTGTGTAAAGGTTGGTCGTTGTCTCATCTGTTTGTAACGTGAATATAGATTCTCCTTTTGCTTCTTTATATCTAGGAACTTGTACCACACCGATTTTGTATGGTCGTATGGACAAAATCGTCCTTACATGTAATAATTAATATATGATAATAGGGAAGTTGAATGAACAATGACAAAGACCACCTGTTTCACTGTGAAGGCCTCATCAGCATATGAGACACGTGTTGTCTCGTCTGGAGGGAGGTGGTAGAAAACCACCAAACCCTTCAAACATTAATCTCTTCAGTATCATATTAGAGAAAGAGAGGGCCAAGAAAGAATGCAGAGTTAGAACCGTTTCCACGGTGGGTTGCAGCGGTGTTCCAAGGCGGTGGTTATGCCGCCGGTGATGGCGGTGGTTTGCGGAAGAAGAGGCGGTTCTGCAAGACAGAGAGAGATTAGAGAAGATATGCGATAGACAGAGAGACAGGGTAGGGTGCTTCCACGTCTCCGACGGCAGAGACGGTGGTTAAAACGTCGGAATGGGTGAGAAACCGGTGCTGAGTTCTCTGGCGGTGAGAGACCTGGGATTTCAAGGGTTCCGTCGAGATCCGGTGAGAACCCGGTGACCTGAACCAGGTATGCATGTATCCTTTATAGTTAGATCGGGTCATGGTTGTGGTTTACAACGGTGGTGGTGGTAGGGACGTGGTGGAAACCGGTCACGGATAGGGTAGAGAGACACGTCTGGAGAGGAGAGAAATAGAGTAGAGAGAGGCGACTGTTAGGGCAAGGGTTTCACTGTCGAAGAAGTAGGGCCATCTGACGGAGATCGCCGGTAGGAGCTGAAGTCGAAGGCGAAAGGAATGGTGAAGGTGTCGTTGTAGATTTAAGAGATAAAACATTCGCGGCGCAGAAGCCAGTGAAAACGATGGTGCTGAATCTATAGAGATTTACCAAATCAGATCCGTACATCGGCGGCCTTAAACGCTTCAACCGGCGGTGCAAACACCGTGAATCCTTTCCCCGTTGCTATCTGGTAAACTTTAAACACTCCTGTCTCAGTAATCAGCTTCACAAATGATATTTTTTTCATGTCAAGATTTTTCATATCCAGGTAAGGTTTATGTTTCTTTTGGCTAACGATCTGGCCTTATTCGTGAGCGCCACTGCCGTCAGAGGTCGTTGATAGGTATGTTTACTAATTGGTTTGAGATTTTCAACGATTGGTGAGTTTTGTGAATTGTGGTGAAGACCTACAAAATTAGGTTAGTGTGTATTGATGTTGCTGCTATTCTTTTGAATCCATTTGAAGTATGCCTTTTAATGGATTATTTATCACCCTCTTATTTTATACTTGCTTTGGGTTGTCTGGGATTTGATTCCTAATTCGTATTTGTTGTGTTGGTTATAATTTCATCTCAGATGAGTCAGGTTTGAGCAGATCTTGGCGTTATTTCAAGAGCAGAAGGGTATGGTTTCAACGTTTAACATTATTACATGTTTACACAAGATTAAACGATTTGCTAAATCTCAAAGGTGTGTTGGTTAATATTGGCTGTTGTTTCTTAATTTTTGATGACGGTGGGTCGGCAGTTTTTGAGATAATTTTAATAGAGCAATCGAAATGAATACTGGAACATATTCATTGGGCCAACTCTTCAGCCCACATGTTCAATTCCTGTTAAACCTTTTGCCACGCATGAAAACACCAGCCATAAACCCACCGCCCCTTCTGAATAAAAAAAATGACACGATTGCCATAGATATGGTGAAAGGAGAGAGCGCCAGGCACGACGGCGAGTCGCCAGGCTGTGGTGGAGCAACGGGGTGATACCGCTTTCCGTCGAGTGCTTGGTTGAGATTCACTAAACAGAAGACAAGGAGGAGGCTTATGGTAAATCGGTTCGGTCACACAAGCGGCTGTGATGGTCGTACTAATTATTCTTCATAATTTGTGTTTATGTCAGGTTAGGATTTTAGGCTGTGAAAGGATGATCGCATACTCAACTGGCTGGATATGCAAAAATGACTTGAGGTAAATATCTTTGGATTTTTCATCTCATATGATTGTGTTATGAGGTTGGGTCACTTTCAATGTTTAAATTGATATGACATAAACAAAGTAGTTTGTTATATTGCAGCTCACATTTTATTTGTAACGGGTCAAACTGCAAATGGTAAGGTAATATTATAGCTTGTAGATCAGCTTACAACTTTGATTGCAATAGTTTTTTATTTTGTAGATTGCAGCAAGCATCTCTGCATATGGTAGGGTGATTATGGGTTGTTGATCAGCTTGCATATGGGAAGCCATTGGGTTCCAATAAGATTATCACATATTTGAGTTTCAATATTATAAAATTCATTCCAGATGACTCATATAATTCGAGGTAATTGTCTATTTAATGCTCAAGGATATGCAAAGTTAAAAAATTTAGTTTTCTTAATTAATTCGGACATCTTTTTGGTTTTGTATTTGCAACATCATATAACCGTCGTTTGCAAATTTAATTGTCAATCGTAAAATTACTACACATACTGTATGTGCTTACATATTGTTTGTAGTTTTTATATTACTTAGCCATGTTTTTTGGCATTAAGATAAAATGGTGAAAAAGGTCCATATTTCAATTATGTTTGTGGTTGAAGTTTTGCTATATTCAACCCTAACTGGACTTCTTATGTGCAGGTATTAGGACGATACTCGGTCACAAAACTAACTTTGTTCAACAAGTATTTAAATTCTTTTTATATATGT
Source organism: Helianthus tuberosus (assembly GCA_030545235.1). Lineage (NCBI taxonomy): Eukaryota > Viridiplantae > Streptophyta > Magnoliopsida > Asterales > Asteraceae > Helianthus > Helianthus tuberosus. The sequence goes on from CM060363.1 coordinate 66,586,708, forward strand.
GTTATCACCAAACATAATCTGTCATTAGTCCAATCGCACCAAAATTCACCTACAAACTGGAATTCCTGCTGCAACAAGACTTCACCTTAAAACTGGTATTCCTGTCGCGACACACGTCCGGGTTTTAGTAAATAAAAAACATGTATTACGGATATTTCTCTTTGTTCGGTTATTTTTATCGTTGTAATGTGTTTATTTTTAGTTTTTGATATATTTTAGGTTTTTTTCTTTTGTTTGCTGTAGTGAGTTACTGAAACCGCGCCGCAACGCGCGCGATTGATTTCACTAGTATAACTAAATAATCAATTATTTGCTACAAATAACAGCCGATTTATTTAAATTCAAATATTGTCAATTGTTTAATTATGAAAAACATTATCGTCACTAAAATTATTTAATCATTACAAACATTATAGAGAACGTAAGTTCATCAACTCCATCTAGAGTTGCACATCTTAGTCTTAACATAATCAGTGGCGGACCCAGAAATTATTTGTTGAAGGTGTGGATGAGTGGTTTAAGCATCTTTTCAGGAGGTGCGGTCGGGTTATTTGCCTAAAAAATAAACTATTTTTTTTCAAAGGGTGCGTCCGTCCACCCTGGGCTTCACCGAGGTCCGCCCATGAACATGATTCATGAGTTTTTGACAATTATAGGTGTTTTAGTCGCAACAAATTAGAAATTTATTGTACTATGAAATGGTAACATGTCAAGTATTTTTCGTTAGTGCATGCTAAAACTGAGTCGATTAAAAGGTTAGAGATATTATTAGATTTATTTCCAAGTGAAGCATCCTTCCGTTTTAATAATCTCTAAATAGCTCTTATAGACTTTATTCAAATAACTACAGAATAGATAATAATATAAAAACTATAACAAATCAAAAAAAAATGTTACATTTTAATTAATATAAAATTCACATATACATAAATGATCACTTGTTACAATGTTGATCATATTTCATCGGTTCATTTCAAACTAGAGAATGAAAGTTTATTTTCTAAAAAAAAAAAAAAAAAATTCAAACTAGAGAATGCTATCAACAATGAATACCATATCATCATTGCATCATTGAATACTCATTTTTAATAACTAGAAGGGTGTCTCTTTTTTTTTTTTTTAAGGTAAACTTTATTAAAAACACAAGCTACCTCAAACTGAGGCAATCGAAAACAACATTACAAATTTATAAATTTATACCAATCTAACCAAGACGTAAAGACTCCTTTATTTCTAGTAGAATACCACAAAAAAACCAATCTTTTTAATTTCTCCAAAGATATAATTCAAGTTTACCTCTGAGTTTTTGAATCTTGACTCGTTTCTAGCTCTCCAAATCACCCAACAACCAATTCTAATGTTACCTTTAAGCGCTTCTTTCTTCTTCCCCTTCAAACCGGTGTGGTTATGGATCTCAATCAGGTCCCTAAAGGAGAAAATCACCATATTATGACATTTACACCAACTACTGATATACGTCCATAGCATAAATGCGACGAAACAGGACGTGAAAAGATGATCAACACTTTCCTCTCCATCTCCGCATAACCCACACAACGAGCTGCCAGCATCAATGTTACGTCTACCAAGTGCATCGACCGTTGCAATCCTATCCATCTTCGCCCTCCAAATGAATATATTACACTTCTTTGGAATCCATTTGCATCGCTCTGAGACATACGCATCTGTTAGTTTTTTGGTGTCTCTGTGATGCTGTGGAGGTGACACTTTGTATTGCTAAATTTGTTTCTGTTAGTTTTCTTATTCGTATAATATTTATGGTAGCATTATTGTGGTAGATACATGTCATAAATATTACACATGTCTAGTAATTATTAAATTTAGAATTTAAATTATCAAATACTTTAAGAAACCATTGATGCAATATAGTAACACACGAATAAGAAAAAATAAGTCTTAAACATAAATAAAAGTTATATAAATTAGCACACGAATAAGGAAATATAAGTCTTAAATATAAAAGTTGAAAACTAAAAGCTCAAGTGTCAAGTACTTTGCATCATGATGTGATCAATTTAGTAATCATACGGCTTAAACATCTCAAGGATGTCATCTATATTGTCACACCATCATTTGTCATCATTGAGATCAGCGTCCTCAAGAATTTCTTGTATCTCTTCTTGTTTGATTGTTACATCCTTCGGAGGATGAGTTTCTTCTCCGTTCTCCTCTTTAACTGATACATCAGTAGTAGCTGGAGCAATTTTGGGAACTGAAAAAAAAATGTTAAGTATTTTAGTTACATATTTTATCATGTTACCATTATATATAATATAGGATAAAAAACGACGTTCAAAGTTAAAGATAATACAAAAAAAAAAAAAAAACAAACAAAATATCATGTTTTAGAAACATACATATCCGTGTAAAGATCTGAAAGGATGAATATTGAAGCTCCAAAACCACTAAATAATAAATAAGATGAATGTTAAGTGTGACCGTAGAAGAATAAATCAAAGTTATACACAACAGAAATTGAAGCACCTGTAAACCAAGAATTCTAAAGAATAAGAAATTTCTTGAAATGAAAAAACTAATGAATTATACTATATATAGAACCTATAAACCAACGAATTGAATAACCTGTAGTTTTTTCAACTAACTAATATTATCTATAATAGTATTTTTGAACTTATAATCACTAAAAAATGCAACACAATCTAGTATTTAGTTTTTGAAGATGTATTATATTTAGATTTTGGAGTTTTTTTCCTAAAATTTGTTGGTGGAAAACTTATTTACCAAACTTCTAAAAAAATCTTTTTAAAGGTTTTATGAAAACGAAAATGCTTCTAAAATAGTTTTTATAAATTTTTTTTATGAGAACTAAAATTTCATTTTGTTGAATATGATATTATATAAAGTTTTTTAATATAACCAATTAGATAAAACAAATGAGCTTGTTTGTTGTCAATTTACTACCTGCTAACCCATGTAAATGTGTGCACACAACCAAGTAAATACACAAACATACAAAATAAGAACAAAGCTCATATTAAACCCGTATGTGCAAGTGTAAGTCCTGAAAACCGAGATCACAGTGATATCGCACAACTCGTAAGGTGGCTGAATCACACAAACAAGTTGTAAAGAAACAAAAGAGATGAAAGAAGGATGATTGTGTATTCAAAAGATTCAATCTTGCATACAATCTTGATTGTCTAATACAAGATTTGTCAAAAACCACCAACCATGCACCTATGACATAACATTCTATTTATAGTAAGTGATTAGGGAGAGTGCTCCCTAACCCTAGGCCCAATCTACCCAAAAAGCCCATTTACATTCATTAATCCCCACACTCCTACTAATCCACTAAGCTACTTATCCATAAACCTTCAAGGGCCTAACAGCAAGGTTTCGAAATTTAATCTGGTCGCCGGAACAAATTGGTGAACAATCTTAATCAAAAGAAAATTGGAGTGAAAAGAGTTGGAATATTATTAAATTGATAATAATGACAACAATGTAGATAGTCTTGAGCATTTGCAATGTGACAGGACACATTGCTTTAATCACTTGTACACTAATGCATCATCTACATGTACATTTTAATCCGCACAACAATACTGAACAAGACAACTATGGAAACGTCGATAAAATGAGTAGGTCATCACGGTACCTTTGGATTTTTTTAAAACATTATAGTTTATAAGATATTACAAGAATACGTAAAATAATTATAAGTTTGTTGTGGAAGAGGATAAGTGAGACTAATTAGCCATAATTTTGTTAAAATAAAGGGATTTAAGAGTAATAATGTGAGGAACTAAAATATAATTAGTGTTTAAAAGCTCATTTTTGGGGTGTTTTTATCTATACTATATTATAATTGTCACACCCCGATATTTCCATGTATTACCGGTGGGCCCGGTGGGGAGTATCGTGACGTAGTTGATATCATCATAGTCAAACAACACAATTTAAATGCACAGCGGAAGCAAAAGATAAAACTATTACAAACCGATACAAAGTAATATCAAAGTATTACAACGGAATGTAAAGGATCCACAGGCGGATCAATTAAAAGATAATTGTTCAACAGATTTTAACATCTAAGCTTGCGAGACTCTTTATTGATGCTAGGAGTAGCCAGCCTATTCCGATTAGTACCTGCACTTAGCCTTTTTGGGATATTACGTCAGTTTACACTGGTAAATACTATTAACTGACTCATTTTGAAAACATTTATGAAAATTGATTTGAATGCACGTGGCACAAAACTTTTTATAACTTGGGATAATTATTTGTATATAAACTTGTAAAAGAATTATATGTTTCTTATACGTTCAGTAGCCCGGATTGACACCGGGTTAAAGATTAATAGATACACCACATGATATAGTCCCGCGGCGAGTTATTCCCGTAACCGGCGGTTATACCTTATTATTTATTTATGCACTGTCGGGTGTACGCCTACACCCCATGCTTAGGTCGTGGCCATTTCGTAAAATGATGCCAAGGATATCCGGGACATGGTCATTAACCCCCCAAAGGCTTTAAGCAAACAAAACAATTTAAACGGGACATTTCAATAAATTAATCTTCATACAATTAAAAATTCAATGCCCGACCAAGCGGTATTTTATATACCGTACCCCAAGCCCGTATAGGGAAAATAAGTTAAAAGTATTTACCTGAGCTAAATATAAATTCAATCCCAGCCGTATACCACCAAGAAAGTACAGATAGCTTTTACTGGGCTCCTAAATCTAGAACGAAGGTTTTTAATAACCTATTAGATTCCTAACGGGTCTTAATTAAGCCTATGCTTAGACCGGTTAGTTTTAAAGGGGGATACGGTTCAAAACGCATGGTTAAGCGAGAACCGGATTAGAATGTGGTTTAGACCCGACAAGCTTGTATACTTGTTTAATAAGGGTAAACTAAACACATTCTGGATTTTGAGATAACAATGATAAGGTTTGACCCGTTTCGGCTAATTTGTGCAAAACTAGTTACATAAACCGATCCGAACGCGAAAAGTGCGTAACGGGTAACCATAAGAGTCATATACAAGTTTCCTAAGTTAATATGCCTTAAATATGTTATGATATCAGTAAAATATCTTCTATTATGCCCAAAACGAATTTTAACTCAAATTATGCCCCGTAGGGGTATTTTGGTCATTTAAAAGTTTAAAAAAGAGATTCAATATAAATTTGAGTTTCAGGTCTGATATAATTAGTATATATACTTAATTTAATAGGTTACATCAGCAGGGTATTACATATATGTGAAATTTACCATTTATAACCAAATTATGCACCGAAGGGGCATTTTGGTAATTTCACCTAAGATTTAAAGGTCAAATCTGGAAATCTGAGTTTAAAACTTTTGCTTACTACTAAATTATAATATTTTACTTAAAATATCAGTAGGTATCAAGTCTTATATATTTAAAATAGTTTTAATACATACTATGCGCTTAAAAAGCGTAAAAAGACGGTTTTAAGCGATTTCGGGGTTTTATATGAAAAGCTGATATTTTTATTATTCCAGAAGGCTTAAAATAGTTTATTTATCATATTAGATCAGTAGAAAAAGGTTTGGTGTCAAAAATATTTGTAAAACTCATTTTATAAGCCAAAAGGGCAAAACCGACAATTACCGAAACAAGCCTAGAACCCTATGTTATGCTCAGCCTAAAAATAAATAAAAATCTTCACAAATCCCAAAATATTATTTTATATTAGTAGGTAAAAAGTTTGGTATCAAAAATTGGGTTTAGATAGGCTTTATGCTAATTATGCCGTTTAATTAATAAAAAGCTTTTCATTTACGCTAATGAGCATAACTCCTAATCTAGACCTCAAACTGATGTCAAATTTTAGGGACAAGTTTATAATTCAGTAATAAAGATTATTGTCCTCTCATATTTTCAAAATTATCGTTTTAGGGTCAAAAGGGCATAATGGTCAACATTTAAGCATATAACGGAAACATGTAAATGAATAGGATAACTAAGGAACCAAGTTGTATAACCTCAGGGGGTTACACTAACCTATAACCTGGTCCTAAAGGAATCCTAAGGCATATCTAAACTAAGCTAAATTGGGTCAGAACTGAAAGTCAAAGCAAAAGTCAACTTTTGCGACTTTCGGTTCCGAACCGAGCCTATACTTAGAATTGTCGGGTTAAATCATGCTTAGGCATGTTCAACTAATAATTACCAAGTTATTAAAGTGAGAAAACTGATTTTATGGTTTCTTATATTAATAGTTATGAATTTATTTAAAACTAACCCGTTTGACTTTCATTTGACCCGACAATTTAACTAAGTAAACGTGGTAATTAGGAGGTGCCCTTATGAGGGTTAAACACCTACCTAATTACGGTCACGTAGTCATGTTCGTTGCGAACAATGGCTCAACCGTTTAAAAGTCAATGCGTTTATCGCAAACGCTTGACTTTTCGGCTATAAACGCTAAACAAAATAAACTAAGCACGAAAGGACACTTACAAAGGGTCCAAGCAAGGATGGAATTGATCTAGGATGTTCAGGTATGAAGCACAAAGGCTCCAACTTAGAACAATTCAGATCAAGGTGTGAAATGAGAGCAAGATCAAGGGGTATATATAGGATTTCAAGAACCATTAAGATCGTTCCTCGATAAACGAGCTTCGATCTGGTCCGTACAAGTGCACCCACTGATTTGTGAAACCATGGGCATCCCAAATAGCCCCTAGAAAGCTTAAAAACCATTTGCAACACCTGAAACAGCTGGAACAGGCTGTAAACTGATTTTTGCAACTTTGATGGACTCACACGGCCCGCGTAAGAGTCAAAGTGGGCTTACGCGGCCCGCCTGAGAGGTCTGATCAGCATATAAGTTTCAGAAATGGCAGTTTTGGTCCCTGTTTGCATATAAGGCCCTTTCAGATGCGTTTGAGGCCCGTTAAACCATTTTTAAGGCTCAATAATGATGCCTAAACATAGGGGATAAGAAACATGCTCAAAAACATGTCGGATGTCGGTTCGTTTGGCTGTATGGTCGCGTTGTTCGACTAATTACGACGAAACACGAACGGATGCGAAAAACGATCCAAACTACGCGACAAATGGGATTTTATCAAGACAAACACTAAAATAAAATATTTTAGTGCTTACATAAATTTTTGGGTGTCCGGATATATCCAGAATGTAAGATATGCGCGAAAATGCAAACTTGTGCACTTTTTGACACTTTTAGTCCCTGCATGACTTAAAAGTTTATTTTTGCGCACCAAACACTTCCAAGCCTATATCTAAGCTATATAAAGAATAAATGGGGTATGTTTAACTCATGGTTGTAACAACCCTCAAGAAAACCGACACCCTCGAATAACTTCCGACATCCTAAATATATTTTACAGACTCTAATATGTCTTATATTACACCCCGTATGTGAAAACCGAGCCCGATATATGTTATAGTTTATAAAAATAAAATAAAAACCTGAAATATAAGTTGAGGCGGGCCGCATAGACCCACCCCAACATCTTACGCGGGTCGTATGGGAGGGTTGACCGGATTCCGCTGAATCCTTTAGTTCAAGCGGGCCGCGTAAGACCTCGTCTAAGTTGACGCGGGCCGCGCGTGTTCCAAATGGTGGCACATCCCTGAGCCGACACGTGTCGACATCGTGTCGAGCCTACTAGGTGATCAGGCAAAGCTATAGGTTGACCGCATGTTGACGCGGGCCGCGTAAGTCTTAGCCTTACCTTACGCGGGCCGCCTGAAAGTCAGATTACACAACTATAAATAGCAGGCTTCGAATTTCATTTCAATTCGTTCATTCTTTCTTTCAATCTCGAAATTGTGTAGTAGAGACAAAATATTTTGGGTATTATACCCCTAATTAGCAAGGTTCTGCTCCGTTGTAAGTATTATAACCCCGGTTTCATAATAGATACGCTGCCCGATTGATTTAGGGTTCCGTAATAACTGTCGTGGTTCTGCCCGACGTAATTGTTGGAATACCGTCTCGGGGAGGGTATCATTTATATTCTTTAAAGGGTTATGATACTAACCAATGTACATTTGTATAAATTATAGATTATATCCAGGAAACCCTTACGAGAAGCCTAAGATAGCAATGTGACTAATCCTTCTTTTTATGAAACCTTTTTGTGAGTAATCTCCTTTTTGTGTCAACTGTTTTATAAAATCTCAATTGTTTATATCATATTACCAGTATGTGAGTCGTGTAATTCTTCAATTATCGCCGGTATTATGGGGTTTTGTATACATTACTTGATAACCTTCACAATTGGATGACGAGTAGCCAATGTGTGATATGACCATAGCCATAGATACGTCGAGTGGCAAGTACTGAATGGGTAATTGTGTAGATATAAACATTGTAATCGCTCTCAATACTGTGGTAATTGATAAAACTCGTTTTGATTAAATTGGGATTCACTCACCAGTATTTCCCGCTGACAAAATATTTTTAAAACATGTTTCAGGTAACACAATGTGAAAGCCAACTGGGAAAAAGCCAGCTCGAGAGCACTGACGGCTTGGAAAATAAGTGGCTATAAAAGTTATATAAGAAACAATGTTTTAAATTAAATAAAATAGGGTTTGTCCCTATAAAAGTATTGTAATAAGAAACTTGGGTTTTACCCATGTGTTTATTAATATTAAGTATGGTGGTTTTACTCTGATAAACATTTCCTAACTAAGGTCCTGATGTAAATTCCGCTGCGAGATTAAACAAACTGATACCACCAAACTCTGAGCTCACGTCCGCCCGTTCCCGGTACAGATAAGGGATCGGGGGTTGTGGCAGAAGGTGGTATCAGAGCCTAGCCACTGGTCTAAGCCAAAGAAGTGTTCTGCTGACACTTAAAGTTATATTTTGTGTTAGGAAATAAATTATGAAAGTATATGCATAACTGTATTTATTTGTTATGTGTTATTTGACTATTTGTTAGTTTAAAGTATGAGTAAGAAAAGAATTTCGGACATCTATCATAAATTAGATAGTTCACCGAAAGAAAAGGGAAGTTCATCTCAAACAAATTCCTCAAGATAGTCAGCAGATACTGAGGAGGGAATATTTGTCCGTAAAGCACAGTTTGAAAATCCACTTACCCCTAGTAAAAGAAGCTGGATTCTTAGAAAAAGTCAAAAGAACATGAAAAAGTCTCAGGAAACCCAAAAAATAGGCAGTAACCCACCTTGGGAAGATAAATTAGACGAAAAATGGGCAAATTTCTACATGTTAGCTACAATAGCAGTAAATGTTAACTTATAAGTTAAATCACAAAACCAGTTTTAGCACCTGCACACTTACAAGCCGGAAACGTTAAATAAACCGTTAGTATAAATTCGAAAGTTCAGTTGTAATCTAGCAATAGTTGTTTTAAATAAATTTTAGAAAATTTCTAAATTACCATTTTGTTATTTTGTGATTTACAAAATTTTAACTTAGAATGTTGTGTGTTTCTTCATAAAACTTAGGAGCCTATCCAGGTATGAATCCTTTAGATCCCTATTACTATGATGTATACCTTATGGAAAATTTTAGAAAATCCTTATCGATTTCAGGCACCTACACCCCATATCAGTAACCTGCACCCCAGATTCTGAACCCAGTACTAGAACTTGTACCCTAATGAGTGCAGAAAATGTACAAGAACTTAGGACATTTGGTAAGGAAATCCTAGAAGATAGTAAGAAAATGAGAAAGATGGGAGAGCAACTCGTATGAAAATTACGATGAGCGCAAATATGAATTTCTGAATAAATCCATATCTGTAGATGTGATGGCAGAAACGGTAATAGTAATAATAATAATAAAATAAAATAAATATGTGTACGGATGCCTATTATTATTTATTTCAGTCAGGTATTGTAAATTTTAATTTCAGTACTGGTATGTAATAGATGAATAAAGTAAAATCGTAATGATCGACGCTTTTGACTAGATTGCGTATCATGTGATTTGCTATAATAAATATTATTCTATGATATTAATATTTGGTAGATGTTTAAAAATTCAGATGGCCGACGAAGTAAATCAAGGAAATCTGAATAATGATAACCAGAGTAACATTAACTTGGTTAATGAAAATCCTAGCCTCAATAACAATGGAAAGCAAGTGGATAATAGTGCTATCCAACACATAGTGGCACAAGGAATTATAGATGCAATGCCATTTATTCTTCAAACTGTTAAGGATGCTGATAACAAGAGTAAACATAGCAGTAAGCGACCAATTGAACCAGAACACAGCATTAACAATGGACCTGTATTTCAAGCACCCATTCCCAAAAGAAGAAGAACCATGCCTTATGGTTGTTCTTACAAAGAATTCTGGTCCTGCAAACCAATGGAATTCTCGGGCAACGAAGAGGCCATTGCAACCCTACGCTGGATAGAAAAGACTGAGGCAGTCTTAAGAATAAGCAAGTGCGCAGAAGAAGATAAAATACTGTTTGCTTCCAATCTGTTTAAGAACTCAGCCTTAGAATGGTGGAACACTATCCTCCAAACTAAGGGAATTGATAAAACTTACAATATGGAATGGGAGGAGTTTAAGGATAAGGTGGAAAGGAAATTCTGCCCACCCAATGAAAAGGAACAGATAACAAACAAATTCCTAAACCTTAGGATGACTGGTGTAGATAGTAAGGGATACACTAAAATATTCTTCGAATATGCTAGGATAGTGCCAACTCTTGCTTCACCAGAACCAGTGTTAATCTCCCGTTATATCTGGGGACTAATTGGAGAAATAAGACATGTAGTCAAGGCAACTAGACCTCAAACCATAGAAGAAGCTGTAGAACTAGCAAATACCTTGACTGATGAGTTAGTCCGTACCCGAGAGGAGGATCAGAGAAGGAACCTAACCCAGAAGCTTACACAAGAATTTCACTCTGGAAATTCTAATCATGAAAAAATATAGGTTCTACCTCTGCACCCTACTGTAGGTATTGCAAAAGAAAGCATTCGGGAAAATGCTCTATATACTGTAACTTCTGCAAAAATATCGGGACACCAGGAAGAAGACTGCAGGAAGAAAAACAACAGGATATGCTACAACTGCGGAGAACAAGGTCACATTAAGCCAAACTGTCCAAAATTAGCTCCAGCTACAAACAACAAGAACACTAAAAATGCTAGAGCATTTGTTCTAACGGCAGAAGAAGCAAAGATGATCCCGGATGTGATCACTGGTATGTTTTAGTTAATGATATTTTTGCTACAGTATTATTTGACTCTGGTGCAAACTAAAGTTTTATTAATACTTCGTATTGCAAATTTCTAAATCAGTCATTAACTAAACTACCACAAGTATGTCTAGTAGAGAAAACCAATGGAGAAACCATTAAGATTTCTGAAATCTTGCAGGGAGCAAGAATAGAAATTCTAAACTATAAGTTTATTACACATCTTTACCCAATGAATCTGGTAGGATTTGATATTATTTTAAGAATAGATTGGTTAATAGCCAATAAAGCCATTACTTTATATGATCAAAAGTCAATTCAAGTAAATTCACCAAAAGGTCAAACGATCATTTACCTTTCATAAGAATTTTCTTATAATAGTCATCACACAAGTATCAATGCTGCACCATTCGAAGCACTTTATGGACAAAAGTGCCAAACCCTAGTCTGTTGGGCAGAAATTGGGGAAAAGCAACTATCTGGACCTGAGATAGTGCAGGAAATAACTGACAAGATCATTCAAGTCAAAAATCTCAAGCACAAGAGATTAGTTCTAGTCAAAGTGATGTGAGACTCCAAAATAGGACTTGAGTACACATGGGAGCTTGAATCTGAAATGAAAAAGAAAATATCCACACTTGTTCCAGTAGATCTCGAGGACGAGCTCTAAAACAAGGTGGGGAGAATGTAACAACCCTCAAGAAAACCGACACCCTCGAATAACTTCCGACATCCTAAATATATTTTACAGACTCTAATATGTCTTATATTACACCCCGTATGTGAAAACCGAGCCCGATATATGTTATAGTTTATAAAAATAAAATAAAAACCTAAAATATAAGTTGAGGCGGGCCGCATAGACCCACCCCAACATCTTACGCGGGCCGTATGGGAGGGTTGACCGGATTCCGCTGAATCCTTTAGTTCAAGCGGGCCGCGTAAGACCTCGTCTAAGTTGACGCGGGCCGCACGTGTTCCAAATGGTGGCACATCCCTGAGCCGACACGTGTCGACATCGTGTCGAGCCTACTAGGTGATCAGGCAAAGCTATAGGTTGACCGCATGTTGACGCGGGCCGCGTAAGTCTTAGCCTTACCTTACGCGGGCCGCCTGAAAGTCAGATTACACAACTATAAATAGCAGGCTTCGGATTTCATTTCAATTCGTTCATTCTTTCTTTCAATCTCGAAATTCTGTAGTAGAGACAAAATATTTCGGGTATTATACCCCTAATTAGCAAGGTTCTGCTCCGTTGTAAGTATTATATCCCCGGTTTCATAATAGATACGCTGCCCGATTGATTTAGGGTTTCGTAACAACTGTCGTGGTTCTGCCCGACGTAATTGTTGGAATACCGTCTCGGGGAGGGTATCATTTATATTCTTTAAAGGGTTATGATACTAACCAATGTACATTTGTATAAATTATAGATTATATCCAGGAAACCCTTACGAGAAGCCTAAGATAGCAATGCGAGTAATCCTTCTTTTTATGAAACCTTTTTGTGAGTAATCTCCTTTTTGTGTCAACTGTTTTATAAAATCTCAATTGTTTATATCATATTACCAGTATGTGAGTCATGTAATTCTTCAATTATCGCCGGTATTATGGGGTTTTGTATACATTACTTGATAACCTTCACAATTGGACGACGAGTAGCCAATGTGTGATATGACCATAGCCATAGATACGTCGAGTGGCAAGTACTGAATGGGTAATTGTGTAGATATAAACATTGTAATCGCTCTCAATACTGTGGTAATTGATAAAACTCGTTTTGATTAAATTGGGATTCACTCACCAGTATTTCCCGCTGACAAAATATTTTTAAAACGTGTTTCAGGTAACACAATGTGAAAGCCAACTGGGAAAAAGCCAGCTCGAGAGCACTGACGGCTTGGAAAATAAGTGGCTATAAAAGTTATCTAAGAAACAATGTTTTAAATTAAATAAAATAGGGTTTGTCCCTATAAAAGTATTTGTTGGGATTGAACCCTACCAGAGGAACAGATAATGTAAAGCCAAAACCAGGTCACAACAAAGGATTCACAATAAGCAGCAGTTTACACTTTGCTCTCCCCTTGAAAGTGATTTATAACAACTGATGGTCTCTATCCGCTGTTCATATTCAACTACTGCTGTCCTTTCAACTGCTGATGAAAACCCTGAAGTATCCAAAACTGCTGGTCCTATCTACTGATGATAAAGCACTGCCCAGTCAAGGACTGATCAACCTTGAGGAAAGCACTGACATAAAGAGAAAGCAGCTGTTTAGTGAATTATTTGTTTTATGTATAGTCAGTGGTTAGGTTAGCAGTGTTTGTGTAAGGACAATAGATACAGGTTGTTAGGCTGTTAGACGTCGCTTTCATGGTGACGTCAGCTGAGATACCTCAGTGGTTTGGTTTGCCTATAAATGTAACAGTACCCTGTACTGTTACATTTGATTGACTAAGCGGGTTCTTCTCCTCATGTCTAATCCTTTCATCTTGTGTGCAACCAACCTTGGGGCATTAGGCTGAGGGGGAGTTTAGTTTGTAAGCATCTGTAATCTTTTGCTTTGATTTGTAAATCTTTTGACTCTATGAGAAGCAATTGTTTATCAAACTATTTTCTCCATTTGATTGTGTTTACTAAGTTAGTAGTCATTTCCGCTGCACTTTACATGTTTTCATATATACAAATCGTTCCAAACATACAAACAAACACAATCATGAGAGCCTCCGATCCTAACAATTGGTATCAGAGCCTGGACAGTCAATTTCGATTTAACAGTCAAATTGACATAATAGTTCGGCTCAAAATTCGTTGATACTAAGGTTGGTTGTATTTTGTTGAAAAACAGAGTATCGAGTAAATCATGTTCAAAGTGGTTAATCAAAAACTCTGTAAATCAACCAAGATGTCATATGACACACAAATTTTACACAACAGGTGATATCATGCAAAAGTCACTCATAGTTTTCAGATCTGTAAACATATCTGTTAAATTATGGGATTGTTCTATATCTTTCGATATTGATTTCAACTGTTGTTTTGATATTTGTGATGGTTTCATTAAATGCTAAAGTATGAACCTCAGATTAACAAAACCTATGATTCATAAGACATTAGTGTGTTGTTCTTCTATAAAGAGGGAATTGAAACTTTAGTCATTCAGATCTTATGTGTTGAAAACAGGTTGAGTTCCTCAAAAGGACAAAATCAACTATGTTAAAATACATTAAGAAAATTCACAAAAACTCAGAAGTGTGTTTATCTCAAAACTTTTGATGTCAAAAGAAAAGAGTATAAACATAAAACACTTATGAGTCAAAGTTTAGGGTAATAATGGTAATTAAGCAACCATATGCATTCATCTGTTCAGGAAAAAGGTTTTGATTCCAGTGAATGAACTCCAAAGAGGACTAGACAAATGTTTAAAAATATATCCATGTGTCCTCAGGTTTGCAATCAACTGACAAAGAAAATGGTTCCAAACAGTGGTCAAAATGTATCCAAAAGTTTCCTACCACTATTGTCAAACCACTGACCATTTTCAAAAACTTGTGAATGATGTGATTATATACTCTATTGAAATTATACCAGATCCTTTTTGATACTATTCTCAGAAAATCCTTTAACTATTTTTTGTTGTTCAAAGGATTTTCTCAAATAACCAGGATATATTATTCATTTTTTAATAATATATTTGGAACTTATGCTTGTTTTTGTTGGCAATAGTTTCAGCTCCTGTCAGGATGTAATACCTTATTTTTTATGGTATTAATATCCTCATAAATGGGTCAAAAGGAAATGGTACATATGTCATGATCATGTCATACTCAGGTTTGCTCCTAAATTTCCATCAAAAAGTGATTGCAAACTGTGCTTGAATTACTTGGGTACTCATGTTTTAATTGAATATTAAACGAAAATGAGTTGCCTTAGCAAAAAGTTCTCATCATCTGGGGTACTAAACCACTGTCCTTCAAAATTGACATGTGGCAAAACCTTGAATGAAAATTCTAACAACTGTTGCTGGAATACTTGTTCTTCAGAATTGTACTATTTACCCTAACCACTGTTTTGTTCCAACGTCTGATCTCTAAATATTGTCCACTGCTGAAAGTTAACCACTGATCCCTCATTTTCTTGATAAGCACCGATGCTCAAAACCAGTGTCTTATCCACTGATATGCTATCCACTGATAGTAAAAATCATCCACTGCCCATAATTGTTACCGTTGTAACCACTGATGCTTGATACGTCAGTGGCCTTTAAAACAACTGTTCTCCATACTTCATCCACTTCATCAGTGTTTGACACGTGGTCAGTTTTTAGCCCTCAGATCTTAATAACCGCTGCCACATCAGCGATCATTTTTTAAATAAAACCCTGCCCTAAACCCCAAACAGGGTTTTACACTGTCGAATTGAATTCCAAAATTCTCTTCTCATAGCAGTTTCCAACCCTTCTTCTCAAAATCTCCAAAATCCTCTTTCGTTCTTCTCCGCAAAAATGACAAAATCAAAATCAAAACCTAAATCACCATCACCTTCCAAAGAGGTCGCTCAAACGGCCGAAGAACCCATCGAAATACCATTCAAACAATCTCACAACTATCTGGGTTTACTCACAAAACCTACTGATAATCACTCCTTTGACACCATCATTGATACATTATCTGCATCAAAGTACAAAACTTTGTTGACAGCAAATGCTCCCATCTATCTGCAAACCCAGAGAGAGTTTTGGAAAAAGGCGTCGCTTGAAAAACAAGACGGAAAGGTCATAGCCATTAACTCCTCGATATAGGGTAAAGAAGTTCAAATAACCCCACAGTCGATCTCCGAAGTCTTTAATCTCAACGATCAGGAAGGTAAACTCTCTTTTGAGAAAGCCGAGATGAAAACTGATTTCGTAAAAAGGGGGTATGCAGAACAATCAAAGGTTGATACCTTACAAAAAGGTTATTTTCCTTCTGCTCCAAGATTTTTATTTCACACACTTTTGATGTGTGTTTCAAATAAAACAACATCATTTAATGAAGTACCATTGAAGATTCAATGCCTGGGGTATGCCATTTTGAATAACAAAGATTACAACTATTCCCAGGAAATCTTCAATGACTTAGTGAAAAATGTTGACAATAAAGCATTTTTACTTTTTCCAAGATTTTTGAGTTATTACTTTAAACAAAAATTTGTAAAGGAAAATGAAAATTTGCCAAAACAAGGTGTTCATTGTCAAATAAAAAGCTTAACAAAAGAAACATTTTCAAGGATGATGACACCAATAAAAACAAAAGCAGGGGTACCTGAGCAGATTTCAGCGGTTACAACTGCTCCTCAGGTATCAGCTGCTGAGCCCACTGCTCCAGGTGATCATAGCAGCACAACCACTGCTTTGAAACCCACACCTGACATAACCAAAAAGACCAAAAGAAAAACATCCAGAAAACCCACCAAACCCAAAACAAAGGCAACTCTGGAAGATGAGATCCCAGAGGAAATGCCTGTGATAACACAAAAGTCACCACAAACCACTGCTGCTACTTCCTCACAGCAGTTGGAAGAAAGATCTCAACCCATGCCTAAAACTCCTCCTGCATCCTCACAAAAGGATCAGGTTGTAAGCACAGGGACACCACAATATGAAGCTCTGAATCCACTTGGATCCATCTTCCTCAGTCCTGATCCCAAGGACATGTCTCTTTCAACTCCCATCCCCTCACCAACAATAATGCCACAATCCATGCTACCTTTGTTGCATGCAGCTGCTATAGCTCAGACACATACCAGTTCCTCTCTATCACCTATCACTGAGAGTATACCCCTACAAGTGACTGGGTCTGATGCTACTACTCCTGCTATCCCAGCAACAATTGAGGAGGTTACACCCCCTGAGTTACAGGTAACTCTTGATGGTAGTTCAAGTGGAGTAGCAACTACAACTGGTGGATCAACAGATCCTCAGTTGGACAGTTGTTTCATAAGTAAGACTCCCTTGAAGGCAATTTCTTCCATGGCAACTTCGGTAACCACCAGTGAGTTGGATCTAACCACTGGTACCATCAAAGGTGTATCGAGTGCTGAAGAAAGAAGTCCCCAGTACCAAGAACAAGGGGCATCAATGGGTGATTTTTGGGACTCAGTTCCTAAGTCAAACATTGATATAACCACTACAAGTGGGGATTCAGATGATCCCAGTAAAATGGGTGATGATTCAAGATATCAGGAATTGACGGGCAGAGTGGAAAAACTTGAAGAATCAGTTTCTGAAATAAAAGATATGGTGCAAGAGATTTTAAAAGCTCAGAAAGCACAATCCAATGCTGTTCCTGCTCAAGCACCTGCTCCACAACAAGCACCTGCTGCAAATGAGCTTTGGAATATTTTCCAATCCATGCTTGAAAAACAGCAACAAATGGCTGATCAAAAGCATGCTATTCAAGTACAAATGCTGTCCAACATGATGGAATCAAGGTTCAAGGACACTCAAGCAGATATCAAGGCTATTAAGGCCAGTATCCAAACTGCCACTGGCAAGGCTCCTTCAACTTTACTATTCTTTGATGACCCCCTTGCAGATAATGCCAAAAAGGGGGAGATAATGAAGCAAATGAAGAAGAAGGGAATAGAACATGGCCTTCATATTGAACCTGAAAAAGAAAAAGAAAAAGAAAAGCAGGTCTCAAAACCTGTTAGCCAAACAGCTGATACAGCAGTAGTTACAAAAACTGCTGTCAGTAGCCAAACAGCTGCCATGTCATCAACACACACACTTTCAACACACACCACTACAACTACTGCTCCACCATCATCATCTAAAATCATACCATCACCACTGCCTCCTGTCATAAAACAGAAGACAACAGATGTTACAACATCTGTTGTAATGACAACAGCGATTGAAACACCAGTTGTTTCAACCACTGTCAGTCAAACACTGTCACAAACCACTGCTATCCAATCTACCACCACTGATCCACCCAAAACATCATCTGCTCCTTTTTCATTAAAAAGAAGAAGGAATCTCATATCAGATGATGATTCACCACCACCATCACCACCATCAAAAACTACCTCACCACTTCCATCCCCTGCTCAAAAGCAGAAGACAACAGATGTTGAGACACCAGTTGTTTCAACAGCTGTTAGTCAGTCATCCACCACTGCTCTCACCTCTCCTACTTCACAGCCAAAGCTCTTCAACAGAAAAAGAAAGCCAATACCTGCCGATGAGAGTACACATGATCCGAATGCTGCAAAACATCCACTGGAACTTGAAGCTATCAAAAATGAGATGAGGCAATTCTATATAGAAGAAGATCCTTCAAAAAGGAGATTCTCCTCACTCATAGGTTACATGCCACCAGAGGATATGGATGATTACCTCAAACTCAAGGCAAGGCAGGCTAAAGCAAGAGCTAAATTTGAAAGTGAACATGAACATCTAAGCGAAGAAGGCATTGCTAAAAGACTGGATTTTTTCCTTGAAAAGGTAAAGCAGATGGAAGAATTTGCACAGGAACTAATCAAAGAAAAGGATGAACAACGCAAAGAGCTAAGAAAAAATTATCTTGCCTACATTATGAAAGAAAAATTCTATCCTGCTGAAGAAAAACAGTTTGAAGAATGGCCAATAATCGCTCTAAAGCAAGAGGCTGAGAGGATTGACAGAATTAAGAATGATCCTACAAAGAAGAAAAATGCTCCAAACTGGAACAAATTCAAAAAGCTCATTGCTGACTTCACTGCTGAGTATAAAAGAAAGAAAAAGGAGCTGGTGGATGCAAAAATGGATACTGCTGAAGCCATATCAAAGTGGTCAAGACAGCAGACTGATGAAGCCTACAAAAGGCTGAAGAAAAGAAAGATAACTGTTTCAGGCACTTCTAAGAAGCAAGAACAAATGTTGAAGCTTGAACAGAAGATGGGAAACCTCGACACACTGTTCCGGTCTACTTTTGTAACAAATCCAGAAGAGGGAGAACAGCTGACTGAAGAAGAGGTAATAGAAAAGGAAGCAGAGTACTTCAAAGATACCATCACGAAAATGGGTCTAAAAGAAGAAACTTCAACAAAGCTTCAAAGCCTTTTTAAGGCATTAAACAAACCTGCGTTTCCAAACACTGCTAAAGACAAGACAGAAGCTGAAAGACAAGAACTTATTGAACAAGAAACTGCAGAAAATATAGCTGCAGCAGACAAAGTCATTGAAGAAGCTTTCAAAAGAATGTCTGAAAGTCTGCAGGTGTTTTCAAGGCCATCATCCCTCAACTCATCTTCAAATAAATCTCTCCCAAGAAATCCACTAGGTTCGAAAGTACTAAAGTGGATGTCTGACCAAAAGACCCATGTATTGACTATTGTCAGATCCAATGGAAACATGAAGTACATATCAAGGAAAGAAGCACTAGGCCTTAGTGTTCAAGATTTGCAAGATCTCCTTGAACTTTCATTGTGTAGGGATGAGGATGACCAGAGTGCAAAGGAATTTGAAGCTGAATTCAAAGAACAAGCTAAGGCACTCTTGATGAGTAATAAAGGTCCTGAATAATGAAGGGTTTTGGCATTATCTGTTCCAGGGGGAGATTGTTGGGATTGAACCCTACCAGAGGAACAGATAATGTAAAGCCAAAACCAGGTCACAACAAAGGATTCACAATAAGCAGCAGTTTACACTTTGCTCTCCCCTTGAAAGTGATTTATAACAACTGATGGTCTCTATCCGCTGTTCATATTCAACTACTGCTGTCCTTTCAACTGCTGATGAAAACCCTGAAGTATCCAACATTGCTGGTCCTATCTACTGATGATAAAGCACTGCCCAGTCAAGGACTGATCAACCTTGAGGAAAGCACTGACATAAAGGGAAAGCAGCTGTTTAGTGAATTATTTGTTTTATGTATAGTCAGTGGTTAGGTTAGCAGTGTTTGTGTAAGGACAATAGATACAGGTTGTTAGGCTGTTAGACGTCGCTTTTATGGTGACGTCAGCTGAGATACCTCAGTGGTTTGGTTTGCCTTTAAATGTAACAGTACCCTGTACTGTTACATTTGATTGACTGAGCGGGTTCTTCTCCTCATGTCTAATCCTTTCATCTTGTGTGCAACCAACCTTGGGGCATCAGGCTGAGGGGGAGTTTAGTTTGTAAGCATCTGTAATCTTTTACTTTGATTTGTAAATCTTTTGACTCTATGAGAAGCAATTGTTTATCAAACTATTTTCTCCACTTGATTGTGTTTACTAAGTTTGTAGTCATTTCCGTTGCACTTTACATGTTTTCATATATACAAATCGTTCCAAACATACAAACAAACACAATCATGAGAGCCTCCGATCCTAACAGTATTGTAATAAGAAACTTGGGTTTTACCCATGTGTTTATTAATATTAAATATGGTGGTTTTACTCTGATAAACATTTCCTAACTACGGTCCTGATGTAAATTCCGCTGCGAGATTAAACAAACTGATACCACCAAACTCTGAGCTCACGTCCGCCCGTTCCCGGGACAGATAAGGGATCGGGGGTTGTGACAATGGTCATATTCCAGAAGGTCTGTTACCATACGAATCGACATACTTTTGTAGTTTGACGCAAGTAGTCCTTTAATCGCACAAAGTGACGCGAAATGTCGTTTACTGACATCCAAGCCTTCCATGGCCCATAATGGGCATTCCCAAGCATATACTTAAATATTACTACACTCCCGTTCGCTTAAAAGGTCACCGAAAGGCGTAGATTCAAAAGTTGACACTTTAGGTCCCTCTATTGCGTAAACTTGCGCATCTCATCATTTAATAGCATTGAAGCCTCATCTAATCCATATTAGGCATTCTTGAAAGTATTATTAAACATCACGATGCTTCGGGTTTGCTAAAAGGTCATTCAGAAGTATAATTAAACATATTGACACTTTTAGTCCCTCTAACTTGCAAAGTTGCGCGTATCTTTACTTATAGGCATAAAAACTTTATACGGCCAATGTTTGGCCTTCCCGAGAGTATAATCGAATATCATGAAGCTCCCGGTTTGTTAAAAGGTCACTCAGAGGTAAGAATTAACATGTTGACGCTTTTAACCCTTCATTGCGCAAACTTTCAATTAATTACGCGAACGGCTACTCTCGATCAACAAACGGCTCATTTGTGAATATAATCATCTTAAGAGGTTATTTAGAAACTTATTTTAGGTATACTAACACTTCCAGTCCTTTCATAATCAAAGTTTTCGATTTTTCGAAAAATTAGTCCCTTAAATTCAATGTTTGACTTCATTAGGGTTTATTACATGTGTCAATACTTCATTGGACGTGATTTTACGAGGTGTTACAATAATACATGAGGCAAGGTCATTTTAAGATACCTAAAAAATAAGAACTTTTATAACACCCCCCCTAAAATACTTTCCGACACTCCTAAAATATTTATAACATCCCTATACGTCTTAAAATACACACCGTATACGAAAAACGGTCCCAAAATACCTTTATATATTTAAAAATAAAATAAAAACAATAAAATGAGTCTGTCGCGGGGCGCGACAGACTACCCCTGAGTCTTCGCGGGCCGCGAGCAAGAGAACAAGCGGCATCACCCGGAGCCGCCACATGTCTTATACGCGTCGAACCTATACGTATGATCGGACAAAGCTACGCCGTAGACCCCCTATGTTGCGGGCCGCGAAAGTCCGCCTTGTCTTCGTCGCGGGGCGCGAGAAAAGTGCCTAGCAGCCCTATATAAGGAGGCCATCGGCCTTCAGTCCTAACTCTTTCAAAACTTTACTTTCTCTCTCAATTTCTACGTAATAATTATAATACCCGAGCATTATACCCACTAAAATAGCGAAGCTCTACCTCGTTGTAAGTATCATAACCCCCAATTACATGTTGGATACGCTGCGCGATTGATCTAGTGCTCCGTAACGGCTGTCTAGGCTCTGCCCGACGTAGTCATTAGACTTCTGTCTCGGGGAGGGTATAACTAATATAAAATTTGGGTTATTATACTAACGCGTGTGCATTGTTTAATTTATTAGATTATAACCAGGAAACCATAGGAAAAAGTCTAAACTAGCAATGTGAGTGATTTCTCTTTTTGTAAATTGTTTTTACAAAACCTCAATTGTTTTAACTTAGATTTAACAGTGATTGAGTATTTGTAATTCTACAATTATTGTCGGTATGTTGGGGTTTTTGTATACAAAATTTGTTACTACACTGTGAGTAGTAACATGACCACAAGTCGGGTCGATATTACCGTGGGTGGTAATTAAGGTAGAATAATAAACAAATGTAATTGCTGATTGCCCTAAATGCTGTACAAGGATAAATTCTGTTTTGATTAAATTGGGATTCACTCACCAGTATTTCCCACTAACAAATATTTTTAAAACGCGTTAAGGTAACAAAATGTGAAAGCCAAAATAGAAGTCAGTTGGAGAGCACTGAAGGCTTGGAAAATGTGGCTATAAAAGTTACCTAAATAAAGAAAGATGTTTTATTCAATAAATTAGGGTTTATCCCTATAAACATGTTTGTAATAAAAACTTGGGGTTATCCCAAAATGTTTATCATAAAAAGGTGGTGTTTTACTCTGATAAAATATTTCCTAACTACGGTCCTGATGTAAATTCCGCTGCCAAATAATGATAAACACCGATACCACCATCTCTGAGTAGGCCGCGGCCGCCCGCCTCCCGAGGCAGGGGTCGGGGTTGCGACAGAAGGTGGTATCAGAGCTACAACCACTAATTTCAGCCAAAGAAGTGTTCTGCTGACATTGAAATTGTCAATTTGTTAGGAAATAATCAATGAGATTATGTGCATATGTGTAGATTATTATTTTGTGTTATTTGACAATTTGTTAGTTTACAGTATGAGTGATCAAGGACATTCGGACGCTTACCATCAACTATCTAGTTCACCTAAGGACGAAGGAACCTCCTCTCAGCCTACCCCCTCGGGGTATTCGGCTGATACCAAAGAAGGGATTTTCGTATTTAAAGCACAATCTGAGAAGTCATTCCCTCCCAAGAAGAGAGTGGATGGTTCAGCAGAGGAGCTCATGAACGTAGAAAAGGAAGAGAAAATTGTAACAACAGCGGGCCTTCGCAGCGGCCAATAGAGAAATGAATGCTCAAACCCAGGATATACTCAATAGGAGATTAGCAAATTTTCATATCTTAGCTACTACAGCTGCAGACCTGAATTGGAACAACTCATAGCACCCCAGCCGTTACCACTATTTCCCACACAACCTATGGAAATTGAGCCAAATCCAGTAGACCAAATTCCAGCACCTGCTTTTGACCCAGCTGAAATTCCTAGGGTACCAGCACCCCATCCCCCAGACTATGACCCATGGTTTGACGACCATAGGGATTACCAACAACTTTACCCAATAGAGGAACCCATGCAAAACCCAGTAGCACCTTACCCAAACTTGGATCCTCTAGACCCCTACTTTGATAATGACCAATATATTAGGGAGATTCTAGAAAACCCATACCCACGAGAGGAACCGATGCCCCAATACCCTAAACCAATACCAGCACCCCCCATGAGTACTGAGAATGTGCAAGAACTCCGCACCTTTGGTGAGGAGATATTAGAAGGAAGTGAGAGAATGAGACAGATAGGTGAGAGGCTCGTTTGGAAATATAACGAGCGTAACATGCAGTTTTGGATGGACCCCCATTAAGTAGTAATAAATATATATATATATATATATATATGTGTGTGTGTGTGTGTGTGACTTGAAAAAAAAAATAAAAAAAAATATAGATAATCCTATAGCTACTGATGCCTACTAGTATTGTATTTTAATTTTCCAGTTATGGTTTGTACTAGACGCATATATATAAAATAGAGTAAATGTCGCAATGTCCGACGATTTTGGGTCAATACGTTTGTTGTGTGATTGTTTGCATTTAATATTGTTTTGCGATATTAATACTTGGTAAATGTTTATAATCCAGATGGCCGACGCCGTAAATCAGGAAAACTAGAATAATGGTAATCAAATAAATAACAGTGAAATTCGACACATTGTAACCCAAGGAATTAGAGATGCTATGCCATATATCATCCAACATATTAAAGAAGCGGAAAATAATAATAGTAAGGGTAGAAGTAAGCGAACACATACTGAACTCAGTCACAGCGTGAACAATGGACCCTTTCTTCAAATGCCAATTCCAAAAAGAAGAAAAACCATGTCTTATGGTTGTTCTTACAAAGAATTCTGGTCCTGCAAACCAATAGAATTCTCTGGCAATGAAGGGGCCATTGCAGCTCTACGCTAGATAGAAAAGACTGAGGGAGTCTTAAAAATAAGCAAGTGCGCATAAGAAGATAAAATCATGTTTGCCTCCAATTTATTTAAGAATGCAGCTCTAGAATGGTGGAACACTATCCTCCAATCTAGGGGAAGTGACAAGGTCTATAATATGGAATGGAATGAATTTAAGAACATGGTGGAAAGGAAATTCTGTCCTCCCAATGAAAATGAACATATAGCTAATAAATTTCTTAAACCTTAGAATGACTGGAGTAGATAGTAAAGGTTACACTACTACATTCTTTGAATATGGTAGAATAGTGCCAACCCCAGCATCACCAGAACCAGTGTTAATCTCCCGTTACATCTGGGGATTAATCAGTGAAATTAGGCATGTAGTCAAGGCAGCTAGACCACCAACCATAGAAGAAGCTGTAGAACTAGCAAATACCTTGACTGATGAATTAGTGCGTACCCAAGAAGAAAACCAAAGAAAGAACCTAGCTCAAAAACTAACCCAGGAATTTCGCTACGGTAATTCCAACCTTGGGAAAAATATAGGTTCTACCTCTACACCTTACTGTAAAGCCTGTAAGAAGAAACACTCCGGAAGATGCTCCACCTACTATAATTACTGCAAGATACCGGGACATAAGGAGGAAGATTGTAGGAAGAAAGCCAGTAATGGAGTGTGTTTCAACTGTGGAGAAAAAGGGCATATCAAGCCAAACTGTCCGAAACTAGCTCCAGCCACGAACAACAAGACTACTAAGAATGCTAGAGCATTTGTTCTGACAGCCGAAGAAGCAAGGATGATTCTGGACGTCATTGCTGGTACGTTTTTAGTTAATGATGTTTTTGCCAAAGTATTACTTGACTCTGATGCGAACCAAAGTTTTATTAATACTTCATTTTGCAAACTTCTCAATCAACCATTAACTAAACTCCAACAAGAATGTCTAGTAGAAACAGCCAATGGAGAATCCATTAAGATTACTGAAATCTTGCAGGGAGAAAGAATATAATTTTTAAATCAAAAGTTTATTGGAAATATTTACCCAATGAATCTAGCAGGATTTGATATTGTATTAGGAATGTATTGGTTAATAGCCAATAAAGCCAGTATTTTATTTGATCAAAAGTCAGTACAAGTAAATTCACCAAAGGGTGAAAAGATCATAATTAGAGGAGATAAGCCAAGTAGATCCACAAAATTCATCTCTGTGATTAAAACAACAAGTTGTGCAAGAAAAGGGTCACTAGTGTATATGATTTCCATAATCATTCACACTAAAGGAAAAGAATTAAAAGACATTCCTGTAGTATCCCAATTTTCAGATGTATTTCCAGAAGAATTAGTCGGACTACCGCCAGATCGAGAAGTCGAATTCAGAATTCATCTGCTACCCGGAACAGCACCAATTGCTAAAGCACCTTACCGTTTGGCACCCGCAGAAATGCAAGAACTAAAGAAACAACTAGACGGACTTTTGGAAAAAGGATTCATACAGCCAAGTTCATCGCCATGGGGAGCACCGATCTTGCTAGTTAAAAAGAAAGACGGGTCAATGCGAATGTGCATTGATTACCGTGAATTGAATAAAGTCACGATTAAAAATCGGCACCCATTACCGAGAATCGATGATTTGTTTGATCAATTACAAGGAGCTCGATTCTTTTCAAAAATCGATTTACGCCGAGGATATCATCAATTAAAGGTACAGGAAGAGGACATTCCTAAAACCACTTTAAGAACAAGGTATGACCATTATGAATTTACTGTCATGCCATTTGGTTTGACCAATGCCCCAGCCGCATTTTTGGACATGATGAACCGAATATGTAAGCCATATTTGGATAAATTCATAATTGTCTTTATAGATGATATTCTCATTTACTCTAAAAGTAAAGAGGAACATGCAGCGCATCTGTATGCACTCCTAAATTTACTAAGAAAAGAAAAGCTTTACGCTAAATTTTCAAAATGTGAATTTTGGTTAGAAGAAGTGCAATTTCTTGGACATTTAGTTAATCATGAAGGAATCCATGTGGATCCCACAAAGATTGAGGCGATTACTAAATGGAAAACCCCTGAATCACCAACAGAGGTTAGAAGTTTCCTAGGACTGGCCGGTTATTATAGAAGATTTATCCGAGATTTTTCTAGAATAGCCATTCCTTTAATTAAGCTAACCTGTAAATCCGTTAAGTTTGAATGGGGACCAAAACAGGAAGAAGCCTTTAGAATTCTTACGCAAAGATTAACTAGTGCACCCATACTAGCGTTACCAGAAGGAACTGAAGACTTTGTAGTTTATTGTGACGTTTCTAAGTTAGGTTATGGATGTGTGTTGATGCAACGTTAGAAGGTTATAGCCTATGCCTCTAGACAACTTAAGAATCATGATGAGAATTATACAACCCATGATTTAGAATTAGGTGCCATAATTTTTGCCCTGAAAATTTGTAGTCATTATCTTTACGGTAGCAAGTTTACTATTTTCACCGATCATAAGAGTTTAAGATATGTTTTCGGGCAAAAGGAATTGAATATGAGACAAAGACGCTGGATGGAAATTCTTAGTGATTATGATTGTAGTATCCAGTATCATGCAGTAAAAGCTAATGTAATAGCCAATGCTTTAAGTCGAAAATATCACGAAAAGCAAAAAAGAGTACGTTCACTTAAATTAAATCTGCATATAGATTTAAATGAGCAAATTAGAAAAGCACAAGAATCGGTAATCAAGAATGATACTGAAAAATTGAAAGGAATGATTAAGGAATTAGAACAAGGAACAGATGGAATTTGGAGATTCCATAAGACAAGGATTTGGATACCTAAACTAGGAAACCTACGTCACAGAATATTAGAAGAATCCCATAAGTCTAAATATATGATACATCCTGGAAGCGATAAAATGTATCAAGACTTAAGACAGAATTTCTGGTGGATATGAATGAAAAAAGATATAGCAGCTTATGTTGCCAAGTGTCTAACTTGTTCACAGGTTAAAGCTGAACACCAGAAACCCTCAGCTTTGTTACAACAATTGGAAATGCCTGTATAGAAATGGGAATTAATAACAATGGACTTTGTTACTAAATTACCCAAAACAAGAAAAGGTAATGATACAATCTGGGTGATTGTAGATAGATTAACTAAATCTGCTCATTTCTTACCAATGAAGGAAACTTTCAGTATGGAACAACTAGCCAAGTTATATGTAAATGGAATAGTTTCATTACATGGAATTCCTTTATCTATTGTTTCTGATAGAGATAGCCGTTTTACTTCTCATTTTTGGACAAGTTTCCAAAAAGCAATGGGAACCAAGCTAAACATAAGCACCGCTTATCATTCTCAAACGGATGGACAAAGAGAAAGGACGATTCAGACAATGGAAGATATGCTTAGAGCTTGTGTAATTGATTTCTGAGGAAATTGGGTCGATCATCTACCATTAATAGAATTCTCCTACAACAACAGCTATCATACCAGTATCAATGCTGCACCATTCGAAGCACTTTATGGACGAAAGTGCCGAACCCCAGTCTGTTGGGCAGAAATTGGAGAAAAGTAATTATCTGGACCAGAGATAGTGCAAGAGACAACAGACAAGATTATTCAAATCAAGGAACGACTAAAAGCAGCACGCTATCGACAAAAGAGTTATGCTGATAACAGGCGAAAACCATTGGAGTTTCAAGTAGGAGACAAGGTATTATTAAAGGTTTCTCCATGGAAAGGAATGGTGAGATTCATCAAAAGAGGAAGTTAAGTCCCAGGTATGTTGGCCCCTTTGAGATTATTAAAAGAATAGGACCAGTAGCTTATCAGCTACAACTGCCAGAAGAAATGGCCAGAATACATGACGTATTTCATGTGTGTAATCTCAAAAAGCGTTTAGCCGATGAAACAATAGTGGTACCTCTTAAGGACATAGAGGTAAATGAGAAGCTCAAGTTCGTAGAAAAGCCTCTACAAATTGAAGACAGGAAAGTCAAGAATCTTAAACACAAGATATTAGTTCTAATCAAAGTAAAATGGGATTCAAAGAGAGGACCAGAGTACACATGGGAGCTTGAATCAGAGATGCAGAGGAAATATCCACACCTGTTCCAGTAGACCTCGAGGACGAGTTCTAAAACAAGGTGGGGAGGATATAACACCCCCCTAAAATACTTTTCGACACCCCTAAAATATTTATAACATCCATATACGTCTTAAAATACACACCGTATACGAAAACCGGTCCCAAAATACCTTTATATAATTAAAAAAAAAAAAAAAACAATAAAATGAATCTGTCGCGGGGCGCGACAGACTATCCTTGAGTCTTCGCGAGCCGCGAGCGAGAGAACAAGCGGCATCACCCGGAGCCGCCATGTGTCTTATACGGGTCGAACCTATACGTATGATCGGACAAAGCTACGCCGCGGCCGTGAAATCCCGCCTTGTCTTCTTCGCGGGGCGTGAGAAAAGGGCCGAGCAGCCCTATATAAGGAGGCCATCGGCCTTCAGTCCCAACTCGTTCAAAACTTTACTTTCTCTCTCAATTTCTACGTAGTAATTATAATACCCGGGCATTATGCCCACTAAAATAGCGAAACTCTGCCTCGTTGTAAGTATCATAACCCCCGGTTACGTATTAGATACGCTGCCCGATTGATCTAGTGCTCCGTAACGGCTGTCGAGGCTCTGCCTGACGTAGTCGTTGGAGTTCTATCTCGGGGAGGGTATAACTAATGTAAAATTTGGGTTATTATACTCATTTATTAGATTATAACCAAGAAACAACAGACAAGATTATTCAAGTCAAGGAACGACTAAAAGCAGAACGCGTTGGCAAAAGAATAATGCTGATAATAGGCGAAAACCATTGGAATTTCAAGTAGGAGACAAGGTATTATTAAAGGTTTCTCCATGGAAATGTGTGGTAAGATTCATCAAAAGAGGAAAGCTAAGCCCCAGGTATGTTGGACCATTTGAGATTATTAAAAGAATAGGACCAGTAGCTTATCAGCTACAACTGCCAGAGGAAATGGCCGGAATACATGATGTATTTCATGTATGTAATCTCAAAAAGTGTTTAGCCGATGAAACATTAGTGGTACCTCTTAAGGACATAGAGGTAAATGAAAAACTTAAGTTCGTAGAGAAGCCTCCACAAATTGAAGAGATGAAAGTCAAGAATCTTAAACACAAGAGATTAGTTCCAATCAAAGTAAAATGGGATTCCAAGAGAGGACCAGAGTACACATGGTAGCTTAAATCAGAGATGCAGAGGAAATATCCACACCTGTTCCAGTAGACCTCGAGGACAAGTTCTAAAACAAGGTGGGGAGGATATAACACCCCCCTTAAAATACTTTCCGACACCCCTAAAATATTTATACGTCTTAAAATACACACCGTATACGAAAACCGGTCCCAAAATACATTTATATAATTAAAAATAAAATAAAAACAATAAAATGAATCTGTCGCGGGGCGTGACAGACTACCCTTAAGTCTTCACGAGCCGCGAGCGAGAGAACAAGCGGCATCACCCGGAGCCGCCATGCGTCTTATACGCGTCGAACCTATACGTATGATCAGACAAAGCTACGCCGTAGACCCCCTATTTCGCCGGCTGCGAAATCCTGCCTTGTCTTCGTCTCGGGGCGTGAGAAAAGGGCCGAGCAGCCCTATATAAGGAGGCCATCGGCCTTCAGTCCCAACTCGTTCAAAACTTTACTTTCTCTCTCAATTTCTACGTAGTAATTATAATACCCGGGCATTATGCCCACTAAAATAGCGAAGCTCTGCCTCGTTGTAAGTATCATAACCCCCGGTT
The DNA here is from genome assembly GCA_030545235.1 of Helianthus tuberosus. Taxonomy (NCBI): domain Eukaryota; kingdom Viridiplantae; phylum Streptophyta; class Magnoliopsida; order Asterales; family Asteraceae; genus Helianthus; species Helianthus tuberosus. The sequence goes on from CM060363.1 coordinate 66,617,010, forward strand.
ACGTATTAGATACGCTGCCCGATTGATCTAGTGCTTCGTAACGGCTGTCGAGGCTCTGCCCGACGTAGTCGTTGGAGTTCTGTCTCGGGAAGGGTATAACTAATGTAAAATTTGGGTTATTATACTAATTTATTAGATTATAACCAAGAAACAACAGACAAGATTATTCAAGTCAAGGAACGACTAAAAGCAGTACGCGACTGGCAAAAGAATAATGCTGATAATAGGCGAAAACCATTGGAATTTCAAGTAGGAGACATGTAACAACTCTCATTAAAATTTCTATTTCTTATCTTATTATGTCCAATAGGAAACCCTAATTGAGACCCCCACGTGATACTACATAAACCCTAAAATTTTCAGAACAAACAGAATCAGGATCATGGCCCCTAAAACTCAGGGAGGGTATTCCCCATTAACGATTATCATCATAACTTGCTGTAAAATGCGAAATTCTTCGATCCGTCAACTCAGCTAAGCTAGTTAGGGACGTGGCTACCCTATGCTAAAAGGGGCGCCATCGCGCCACGCGACAGCGCCGTTTTCCAGATATAAATGGGGGAGCTTGGCACTTGATTTCTGGTGTTAGTTCGACGTAAAAATTCGTTTCCTACACTTAGTTATACACTGTTTCGTTCAAAACAATCAAAATCCCGACATTCTGCCGCGATAACAGGGTAATAACTCGATCACTATTACGATTTAATGTCCGATCGATAGAAACCAATCCAATGGATGTTTAAGTGCTGCTCAAACTTGGGTTATACTTTGTCATTCGTCGTGAATTCGATGGATGTTTAAGTATCACACTTTGTCATTCCTTGTGAAGGTTTTGATCTCGTGAGTTGTCGTAAAGGTTGGATTAAAGTTCATACCTAGTTTACGTGTGCATTTTTATTTAAAATAGGTTACAAAGCTAATCAGTAGACAAAACTCTGCCCATTTAAATCTGCAATGTGAGTCATTCTCTTTTTATTAAACTGCTTTATAAAACCCTAAATGTTTTCAAAGTTATAATTACAGGGATTAAGTCTTTGTAATCTTCAATTACTGCCAGTATGTGGGGTTTTGTATACATTACTTGTTTTCCGTCACCATTGGACAACGAGTTAGCCAATGGGTGATCTGACCATAGTCACAGATATAGTCGAGTGACAAATACCGATTTGGGGTAATTGGTTGATATAAACAATGTAATCACCCTTAATACTGTATATTATAACAATGTGTCGTTTTGTGCAACTTGAAAGACTCGCCTGTATTTCCCTGCTAATAAAACCTTTTTAAAACATGTTTCAGGTGATCTGCTGTGATCCAGGAAAAAGTACTGTGTAGCACTACACGCTTGAAGAAGTGGCTTGATTAAATAAAAAAAAACATGTTTTTGTAAAATAGGGGTTTCCCAGTGAAATCGCCTTTATTGTAAATTACAGGGTTTATCCCTAATTATGAAATAAATTAATCGGGCATTTTCAAATTTTTAAACGATCCTGTTAATAATTCCGCTGCCAACTTAAATAAATACCATGGGGTTTCTGTCCCGCGGCTCCTGAAACGGGTAAAACCGGGACGGGGGCCGTGATAGAAAAAGGTGGTATCAGAGCCACTGATTTAAGCCAATTAAGTATTTAGAAATACTTGATTTTTCTTATTGCCATCCTGTGCTTATGTGTTTTTGTGTTATTTGACTATTTGTTAGTTTACAGTATGGATAAGCAAAGAATTTCGGACATCTATCGTCAATTAGATAGTTCATCAAAAGATAAGGAAACTTCATTTCAATCAAATTCCTCAAGATACTCAGCAGATACTGAGGAAGGAATATTTGTTCGTAAGGCACAGTTTGAGAAACCACTTACCACTAAGAAAAGAAGTTGGATTATTAGAAAAGTCAAGAGAAAATAAAGAAGTCACAACCAAAAGGAGTGATGGTTAATAAGGAAACTCAGGAAATAGGCAATAACCCACCATGGAAAAATGAATTAGATGAACAATGGACAAATCTCTATATTTTAGCCACTACAGCAGTAAATGTTAACTTTTAATTAAGTTAAACTACCAACACCCTGACCCAGTACTAGCACCCATATCATCTATAAGCCAGAAACTTTAAATAAACTTTGCCCATTAGATAAACAACTTAGTAAGATAGAATAAACCTTATATAAAGGCATGTTGAACATAATAAATTATGAATGTACAACCCCTAATATATATTGAATTTCAGTTGTAATTTGTAATAAACATATATATATACAAAAGTCTCAATGTTTGCCATTTTTCTGTTTGAACAATGATACTTGAATGGTGGTACTAAATGTTAGCCTGTGAAAATTTAACTTACAAAATTTTAACCTAGAATTTTGTGTGTTTTCTTCATATATACTAAACAGCATGAATGAGTTGTCTGAAGCTCTTCAGAATCTCAATCTCTATTCTGTGAATGTGGAAGTTTCCAGAGACTTTACCGGTTATTTGACCGACGTGGATGAAACTATGGAATTCCAAGCCCAACCTCCGGAGAAACCCAGACCGAGAAAGAAAAGAAGATTCGTGGATTGGAGGCGTGTGCGCAGAAAGAAACCAGCGACACGGAAAGTTATAAAGACAGAGGATCCCAAAGATAAAGGTAAAGGAATAGAAATTGGGGAAAGTTCCAGGCAAGACCAGGAAATGCCATCTTGGGAAGAGATGGGTCATAAACTGGCATTTAGTGACCTCATCGGACCTGCCAATGCAAACCTCTTTAATTACCCAGCGGAAGCACAACTTCCAGTTGATTTAGAGCCTGATATCCCAGATCCTATTGTAACATCCCTATTTTTATATAAGAATTATAGGTTAGGTTAAATTTATTAACCACTAGTAACTAGTAACTAGTTATTTTTATTCAAACCAAATAGTTTTAAACACTATTTTATATAGTTGGTTAAAATATTTAATTGGCCTGTATATGGGTTGACATTTCTATTAAAATAAAAGTATCTAAAATCTTATATTATTAGACGGGTAGATTATGGGTAAGTTGAAAATTAGAAAAATGAAGTTCCTAGACGGGCCTAGGAACCGTATAATAATTAAATTATAAAAATACACTATATTTGAACCTACTCTATTTTTAAACTTGGTTCAAAATGTAGACAAAAATATACTCGTTCTAATGACATATTTATTATTTTCTAAAAACGCTATACTTTAAAAGTTGTAAACGCCAAATAAGTGAAGCAGTTTAAATTAATTATAATATATATATATATAACAAAATAATATTAAATTTAATGTTTAAGACTTTGTTTGAAATATGTGTTTGTGTCAGGCCATAAAAAGAATCAAAACAAATATAATAATAAAATAATAATAATAAAAAATAAAACTAACTAATTCTAGAAAATTTGGTCATGTCATACACAAAATACCTGACACCACTACGTGTGCCATTTAAACTTCAAACATATCTCTATGTGTACTATTATAAAAAGGAAAATAATATAATAACTAAATAATCAAAATATATGAAAAGGAAGTGGACATACGTGTCCAAATATAAATAAAGTAATAATATAAAGACTTTAATGTTTACGAATACGTGTTGTCCGCACAACCAACAAAATTTTTAATACTTGGAAGTTACGTTTAGAACTTGCCTATAAATAGGCAGTAGGCAAACTTTGCTCAGATTATTTTCTACTCTCTCTCTAAATATCGCCCACTCTCTCTCTCTTATATCTATATTTTCTTACCTTCTCATAATAAATAAAGCCCTGCTCGTTTTAAGTATTTTAACTTCCGATCACCGCTACCCTTTCTGATTGATCTGAGCCCATAACGCATGTCCGGGCTCTGCCCGACTAAGTTCGTTGGGGTTCTGTCTCGGGACATCGGGATAAGATTGAATCAGGGGTACTATACTTAAATTACAAATATATATTTTTATTTCTACCAAACACACACTAGCTCGAATTCTGCTACGATACAGGGTATTAACTTGATCGCTATTACGATTCATTTTCCGACTGATCAATATATCCAATGGATGTTTAAGTGCCGCCCACACTAGGGTTATACTTTATCGTTCGTCATTAATTTGACGGATCATCGTTAATTCGATGGATGAAGTATTATACTTTATCGTTCGTCATTAATTTGACGGATCATCGTTAATTCGATGGATGAAGTATTGCACTTTGTCGTTCATTGTGAGAATTTGATCTCGTGAGTTATCGTAATTATTGTATTAAGTTACCTACCTAGTTCGTATGCACTAGGTTACAAGGCAAAATCAATAGGCTAAGCTCTGCCTGTCTCAATCTACAATATATCAAGGATTATCTGTAGATTAAATTCTGCCCATATGAATCTGCATGATTATCTGTGAGTCATTCTCTTTTTCTCACAGTTTGTGAGTCATTCTCTCTTTTTATCAAATCTATTTACAAAAGTGTTTTATTTCAAAGTTATAATTACGGGGATTAAGTCTTTGTAATCACCAAATTACAGCCGGTATGTGGGGTATTGTGCACAGTATTACAGTTTTATCACTTTAGGTGGGCGAACCTAAATTTAGTGATATTCGTCATTCATTGGGGCAGCCAATGGTGATATGACCACAGTCACCGTAAAGATTCGAGTGACAAGTACTGTGGGTAATTGGCTTGATATCAGAAACATTGTAATCGCTCTTAATACTGTAAATTATAACAAACGTGTCGTTTTAACAAAATGAATGAACTCACTCAGTATTTCCCGCTGACAAAACCTTTTTAAAACACGTTTCAGGTAATTACAGTAGATTGAAGTAAGAGATGGATACGGCACTGAAAGGCATCAAGAAGTGGCTTATTTTATTAATTAAATCAAATTAAGAAATATTATTTTATGTAATCAAATTTATCTTTATTAAAGCTACCATTGTAAAACATGGGTTTATCCCATCTATTTAATAAATAAAATCCGGTGTTTTCTAAACTCTGATATTTTTCCTAACTCACGGTCCTGATGAAATTTCCGCTGCAACGTTTTCAAAATAAAAATAATCACCGGTACCGCGGGCTGTTCACGACTCTCGATTCCATCCAGGGTGGGTCGGGGGTCGTGACAGAAGGTGGTATCAGAGCCAACTCAAAGAGCCACTGCTTCAAGCCTTTACGTGTTGTAATAATAATACCTAAATAAAAGAGTTAGGAGATTGCTATTAACTGGTAGCACACATGATAGCATTTAGACTTGAACTTAAGAAAAGATGCCTTAGTATAAGCTTCGAGATAAGCTAAGTACTGGTGTAAATAAAGTATGATGGGTTTTGATATACCATAAGAATGGTAATTAGAATATTGCAAGATATGATAAATAAGAAAGAATTAATAATAATTATTGTTTATTGATATTACTTGGGCTAGAATAAGATATGTTACGAGAAATACAATTTTCTTTGGTTCTGGATAAAAGCCCTAATAAAAGAGTCACTTTTGAAAAGATACTATTTATGGGAAATAGAAAATTTTCTCCGGCAAGACTGGGTATGGTGTAGCAGACTCTCCAGTTTGTCCGGATATAATAAGATTACCGCTCCGGCGCGAATCGGATAAGACGGGGTATATAATATGTCAAACAAATGACAAAATTTCCCTAAATAGTATCTTGGCCAGATATTTGACTGGTTTTTGAAAATATGAATCTGTTAAATACATTGACTTTATGAAGGGTATGTGAAATATATGATTATATAGATAGTTATATCTATAAAGAATTCCAAAAGTCAAATAGGAATAAAGCACAAGTATCTGTGTCTAGATTTCTTTATCAAGAATTTATTTTCCGATACCAAACATTATTTCGTTTAATCATCTGTCTCGTAGCTCGTGTGATAAGATAAACAATGGAAACCCTTTAAGATAAAACGCCATCAAAAGAATTTCTAACACGTTACCATAAACTATTAACGCAAGTAAGAACCATGTAAAGTTGTGCTAGTGCACAAGAAAACACATGAAACTTAAATTTTACGTCCACAGACGTTAAAGTATGTCACACACGACTTCTAAAGGCAAGACCTTTGAAAAATATAATTGGGCACAATGGCAACAAGGCTAATCCCGTTAGTGGAAAAGCTACTAATAAAAAAGGAGCACTTTGCCACATGATCCTACAAAATGAATATCGCTGAGGTACTTTGAAACAATATTTCACAATCATCAGTGCACAGTCTAATCAAAGTCATAATTATTATCACTGCAAAAGGATTACATACTTTGCAAATTCCCTATTTCATTTTATTTGATATTCCTTGGTAATAGCACTTAATAACGATTATCATACAAAATTTTCAGATAAATTTTTTTTTCTGACTTCTGCATATAAAGAATTGACTTTCGTGTTTTTACTTTCCCTAAAGGTCGTCATACCATGAGGATTTCTTTCATGGTGACAAATATTGATCTATTTCATTTCTTGATAAATCCATACGTTACACATGCACTATTTGTTGCACATACGGTTCATTTGATTTATGAAACCAACTGGAGGACTTCATTCTAATTTGTTGTTTTATCCAAACTCAAATATCATTTCGCTATACTCGAATTTTTTTTTTTGGCACTATATACCGCAGTAATGCAAAACGATGACCCTTTGATATCGAGTCAATAAATTTCTTGAGAAATTCAATTTTCTTTGGCATACATGATTTTGTTGTAACCATGTCCGAACTTTCTTATTACATGAACTCGTTGTGATTAAACCAAGTTCAATTGCTTGAACTTGTTCGCATTACATATTCATTTCAAATTCCCATATGATGGATTAAAGCTATCATATTCAACATAATCCCAACAAACACTTCAATTCTCTAGAACTATAAAATGATTATTTGGTCTTCGACTTCACTAAATCATTTCTTTGATCACGATCACCTTGTACTAACGTTTTCATAAATTTAAAACTTGCACTAATCTCATTTATAGATATATCATATACGGATATTTATAAAAGTTATCTTAACATAAATCATGTATTAAGATAATGATATACAAATTCTTGTCATATTTTAAATGTATCTCTTAAATGATTTTTACAACATCAATCTAGCCTTTCGTGATAAATTATTATTTTAACATCTTCAATCGAAAAACATTATATAAAATTTATTTTATATATGGAAACTTACATAAGTGATTACCTAATAGTATTACTATATTCTTATTAGTCACCATAAGGAGGATAAGTAAATACTTAGTCAATATAAGTAGGTGACTTATAATAAGAAATACAGAATTTATTGTACATGTGCTTATATTTAACCAAAATGGAAATTTCACAAACTAGGCACCTAGCTCGGTTGGCTAGACGCGCGAAAGGGTGTAGCCTAGACCCGGGTTCGATCCTGGGGATGGCTGGTTTCACCATTTTTATTAGAAATTTTTTTTTTCCATTTAAATGTATGTTTAGTTATGTAATACTAATATCAGTTTTATTATTAGTAAGAAAATATTAAATAATAATAGTGTTAGTATTATTTTAAAATACCAGGGTTATTGTCAAGGGCAGATATTGGGTAACCTAGCCTTAGTTAGGCATGGACTGACCACCTATGCTTAAACAAGGCAGCACTAACCAATATCTAACCATGATAATAACTAGTTAATATATATAAATTAAGTCATCATACTTATTTAGTAAATTTTAATTATATATAAAAATATTTTACTTTGTACTGTAAGGAGAAGACATATTTTCATAAAACAATACAAGAATTAGAGGGACGAATAAAATTTTATAAATAATTATCTATTACATGTTTTGTGTACCATAACGCTTTGGAAAGAAAATAACCATATAAGAATAATATGGTAGTTATCAACTACGTTGGGTTATGAGAAACATTATAATATATAATAATAGTTTTTGTTTTCACTTATTTACAACATTTGTAAATACATTCACAACGTTATATGGTTTCAAAATAAAAAATAAATAATCACATAGAACTAACCCATTAAGTGTTATATATTTACAAATACTTTTATATAATAAATATTTTTACACCTTTATTTACAACTTTCATTTAGCGTTATAAATAATAGTGATTGCTTTTACAAAATAATAAATATTTTGTAATAACTTTATTGCGGTGTTTTATAGTAAATATAAGTTATTTTATATAAAAAAAAAAATATTTATTTAAAAGTGGTAACCATTACTACCAATCTCCACCTGGTTGGTAATCTTTGATCAGATCTATGTGTTTAAAAACCTCTCGTAGAGATCGAAACACTTTTCCAACAAACCTACTCATTTTCTGGCGACTCCTTTTTCGGGTTTCATTTTACTTCAGAAAAGTAATAAAGGAGTACTAATACATATTTGATTATGTACCAATATTAGAAAAAAATTGTTTTCTAAGTTTACTAAATAGGTAAAGCAATCAAAGAAAATTTGAAAACATGGTTCTTTCAGGTTTTAGTTGAAGAAAAGGAGTTGATAACTTAATATTTTATTATCAAGGAATTAGTCAAAATTTTGACTGACACACACAAGTTTATGTCATATGACCATTTATTATATTAAACTAATATAATATTTTATTGTTTTAGTATGTTGATTTAAAAGTTACTATGTATATGTATATGTATTATATATTACTCAGATTAAAAAAAATTTGTAGTTATGTTTACCTAATAATTGGTATACATCAACTATAATGCTTCTTTATAAATATTATCTTAGATACATTTTATATATATAAAATATATATATATATATATAGTTATTTTGGTCATATATTTAAATAATACTTTAAAATATTTTATAAATTTTTTCAATTTACTCATCTCAACACTTTGATTTTATAATATCATAAATATTTGACAAATCATTTTTCATGCTTTTATTTTGAACCTATCAATTCTAAGTCTTCCTCAGTTGCCAATCCAAGTAAGCCTTCTTTTGACAAAGAATTTTATTGATTTTAAAAGTCCATTACATTCATTTTAAATATATATATATCTTTTGGCTTGAACCTAGTCACTTTGGAAATATATCATTCCATTTCATTCATTTGTCATCGATTTCTTGAACTAATTCAGTTAAACCATTGAATCCTACTTAAGATACAACTCGTATTCACTAAAATGTGATATTTTAATTCTGTGTCATCTACCTAATATTGTTTTATTAACTAAAATATGACATAAGTCTAAAAGAAATATCGTAACCCAAATCTCGAGGACGAGATTTAAAACAAGGTGGGGAGAATGTAACATCCCTATTTTTATATAAGAATTATAGGTTAGGTTAAATTTATTAACCACTAGTAACTAGTAACTAGTTATTTTTATTCAAACCAAATAGTTTTAAACACTATTTTATATAGTTGGTTAAAATATTTAATTGGCCTGTATATGGGTTGACATTTCTATTAAAATAAAAGTATCTAAAATCTTATATTATTAGACGGGTAGATTATGGGTAAGTTGAAAATTAGAAAAATGAAGTTCCTAGACGGGCCTAGGAACCGTATAATAATTAAATTATAAAAATACACTATATTTGAACCTACTCTATTTTTAAACTTGGTTCAAAATGTAGACAAAAATATACTCGTTCTAATGACATATTTATTATTTTCTAAAAACGCTATACTTTAAAAGTTGTAAACGCCAAATAAGTGAAGCAGTTTAAATTAATTATAATATATATATATATAACAAAATAATATTAAATTTAATGTTTAAGACATTGTTTGAAATATGTGTTTGTGTCAGGCCATAAAAAGAATCAAAACAAATATAATAATAAAATAATAATAATAAAAAATAAAACTAACTAATTCTAGAAAATTTGGTCATGTCATACACAAAATACCTGACACCACTACGTGTGCCATTTAAACTTCAAACATATCTCTATGTGTACTATTATAAAAAGGAAAATAATATAATAACTAAATAATCAAAATATATGAAAAGGAAGTGGACATACGTGTCCAAATATAAATAAAGTAATAATATAAAGACTTTAATGTTTACGAATACGTGTTGTCCGCACAACCAACAAAATTTTTAATACTTGGAAGTTACGTTTAGAACTTGCCTATAAATAGGCAGTAGGCAAACTTTGCTCAGATTATTTTCTACTCTCTCTCTAAATATCGCCCACTCTCTCTCTCTTATATCTATATTTTCTTACCTTCTCATAATAAATAAAGCCCTGCTCGTTTTAAGTATTTTAACTCCCGATCACCGCTACCCTTTCTGATTGATCTGAGCCCATAACGCATGTCCGGGCTCTGCCCGACTAAGTTCGTTGGGGTTCTGTCTCGGGACATCGGGATAAGATTGAATCAGGGGTACTATACTTAAATTACAAATATATATTTTTATTTCTACCAAACACACACTAGCTCGAATTCTGCTACGATACAGGGTATTAACTTGATCGCTATTACGATTCATTTTCCGACTGATCAATATATCCAATGGATGTTTAAGTGCCGCCCACACTAGGGTTATACTTTATCGTTCGTCATTAATTTGACGGATCATCGTTAATTCGATGGATGAAGTATTATACTTTATCGTTCGTCATTAATTTGACGGATCATCGTTAATTCGATGGATGAAGTATTGCACTTTGTCGTTCATTGTGAGAATTTGATCTCGTGAGTTATCGTAATTATTGTATTAAGTTACCTACCTAGTTCGTATGCACTAGGTTACAAGGCAAAATCAATAGGCTAAGCTCTGCCTGTCTCAATCTACAATATATCAAGGATTATCTGTAGATTAAATTCTGCCCATATGAATCTGCATGATTATCTGTGAGTCATTCTCTTTTTCTCACAGTTTGTGAGTCATTCTCTCTTTTTATCAAATCTATTTACAAAAGTGTTTTATTTCAAAGTTATAATTACGGGGATTAAGTCTTTGTAATCACCAAATTACAGCCGGTATGTGGGGTATTGTGCACAGTATTACAGTTTTATCACTTTAGGTGGGCGAACCTAAATTTAGTGATATTCGTCATTCATTGGGGCAGCCAATGGTGATATGACCACAGTCACCGTAAAGATTCGAGTGACAAGTACTGTGGGTAATTGGCTTGATATCAGAAACATTGTAATCGCTCTTAATACTGTAAATTATAACAAACGTGTCGTTTTAACAAAATGAATGAACTCACTCAGTATTTCCCGCTGACAAAACCTTTTTAAAACACGTTTCAGGTAATTACAGTAGATTGAAGTAAGAGATGGATACGGCACTGAAAGGCATCAAGAAGTGGCTTATTTTATTAATTAAATCAAATTAAGAAATATTATTTTATGTAATCAAATTTATCTTTATTAAAGCTACCATTGTAAAACATGGGTTTATCCCATCTATTTAATAAATAAAATCCGGTGTTTTCTAAACTCTGATATTTTTCCTAACTCACGGTCCTGATGAAATTTCCGCTGCAACGTTTTCAAAATAAAAATAATCACCGGTACCGCGGGCTGTTCACGACTCTCGATTCCATCCAGGGTGGGTCGGGGGTCGTGACACCTATTATGCACTCCCAACCTCTACCAGCAGAGCTAGAAGAGTGGTGGACCACCGACTGGCAGTTTCAGAATCTCCTCAATAACCCTAATACCTTTTTCCCCCAGTTTGACCCGGAGCCTCCACTACACCCACCTCTGAGCTCAGAAAATTTGGCTGAACTCCGCCACTATGGCGAGGAGCTGGTGGACGCCGGGAATAGAATCCGAGAAGTAGGGGAAAGAATATCTTGGAAATACGAAGAGAATATCTTGGTTGTAGGAATATGTGTTTAATAATAATATAATAATAAAATATAATCATGTAAAATAACTAAAAATAAAACTTTTGTAAGATAACGGGTGTGTACGGAAGCATACTATAATATATAAAAACGGAAGTTGAAAAATCGACAATATTGGCTAAATGTGTTGATGTGATTATGTGCAATTGTTTTATTATACTTGGTTACTAATTAAGTTGGTACTAATAACTTATATATATTAATTACCAGATGGAAAACGCTGGTAATGAACAAGTTAACGAGGGTAATCAATCCGCACAAAACCATGAAGATCAATTTCTGAATAGACAAGATATAGAAAACATCATTGCTCAAGGAATAGCCAATGCTATTCCCGCAATTCTTGCTGCTGCCCGGAATCCAGTTGAACCTCAACAAATTATTCCTAGCAAACGTACTCATGAAGACAACTTCAGTAATAGTATAAATGGAGGCGGTAACATTAATAATAATGATAATGATGTACTGCAAGCCCCAATTCTCAAAAGAATGAAAGCTGCAACGCCTGGTTGCACTTACAAGGAATTCCTTGCCTGTAAACCTGTTGAATTTGTAGGCAATGAAGGGGCGACTGCTGCACTGCGTTGGTTGGAGAAAACCGAGGCAGTAATTAAAATAAGTAAATGTGCCGAGGAAGACAAAGTCATGTATGCTTCACACCTTTTTAAGGAAGAAGCATTAGAATGGTGGAATACGGTATTACAAGCCAAGGGAAGTGACATGGCCTATGCCATGAGTTGGGAGGAGTTTAAGCGTCTGGTGGAAAGAAAATTCTGCCCAGAATATGAAAAAGAGCAGATGGCGAACAAATTTATGAGCCACCGAATGGTGAATGTTGATTGCCGAGGGTATACTTCGAAGTTTTTCGAATATGCTCGAATTGTGCCTACTCTGGCTTCGCCAGAACTGGTACTTATTTCTCGCTACATCTGGGGTTTAATTAGCGAGATCCGTGATATTGTCAAAGCTGCGAGACCCCGCACGATTGATGATGCGGTGGAATTAGCCAACACTTTGACAGACGGACTGGTGCGTACGCGAGAAGAAAATAGGAAGAAGGAATTGGCTCAGAAAATTTCCCAAGGATTTCGTGTGGGTAATAATAGCAATTTCAAGAAAAGAGGTACTGGGCAATCTTCCACTCCGCCGTTCTGCAGAAACTGCAAAAAGAAACATTTTGGAAAATGTAATGAACCCTGCAATTTCTGCAAAGCTATAGGACATCGTGAAGAAGATTGCAGAAAGAAAACATGGGTCTGCTATAACTGTGGAGAAGCGGGGCATTTCAAACCAGAATGCCCTAAATTGGTCAAACCAGCAGATAACAAGGCCAAACCTACAGAAGGAACTACCAAGAAAAACATAAGAGCCTTCCAATTAACTACGCAGGAAGCTGAATTGATTCCTGACGTAATAGCTGGTACGTTCCTAGTTCACAACGTTTATGCGAGAGTATTATTTAACTCTGGTGCAAACCAAAGTTTTATTAATACTTCATTATGCCAAGCTCTTAAGCTACCCTTAACAAAACATAGGCAAGTTTTTATAGTAGAAACGGCAGACGGGAAATCTGTTAATATAGACACGATTTTGCAAAAAGAAAATATAGAACTTTCAGCTCATAAATTTTCTGCAAACCTATTACCCAGGAATTTAGCTGAATTCGATGTCGTATTAGGAATGGATTGGTTAGTAGCCAACCATGCTCGAATCCTTTGTGATAAGAACTCCATAGAAATTCGTGCACCCACCGGAGAAGTAATCATGGTTACAGGAGATAAGCCGCGAAAACCGATGAAGTTCATTTCAGTAATGAAAGTTGCTAGTTATGAACGAAAGCAAGGAGTAGTGTATATGATTTCGGTAATCAGTAGCACTAAGGGTAAGGAACTTAAGGAAATTCCTATAGTCTCAGAATATCCAGATGTATTCCCAGAAGTGCTACCAGGATTACCACCAGATAGAGAGGTAGAATTTAGAATTCATTTGATTCCTGGAACTACACCTGTAGCAAAGGCACCTTATCGTCTAGCACCCACTGAAATGTTAGAACTGAAAAAGCAATTAGATGAATTGCTCAGTAAAGGATTCATACAACCTAGTTCATCTCCATGGGGAGCACCAGTGTTGTTCGTAAAGAAGAAGGATGGTTAGATGCGAATGTGTATCGATTATAGAGAATTAAACAAAGTTACAATTAAGAATCGATACCCATTACCTAGGATTGATGATCTCTTTGATCAACTCCAAGGAGCTAGGTATTTTTCTAAGATAGATTTACGCTCCGGATATCATCAATTGAAGGTACAAGAAGAAGACATAACTAAAATTGCTTTCAGAACTAGGTATGGTCACTACGAGTTTACAGTCATGCCCTTGGGATTAACAAATGCTCCTGCAGCATTTATTGACATAATGAATAGGATCTGTAAACCGTACTTGGATAAATTTGTAATTGTCTTCATCGACGATATACTTATTTATTCCAAAAGCCAGGAAGAGCATTGTGAGCATCTGCATGCCCTCTTAACTTTGTTAAGAAAAGAAAAGCTTTATGCCAAATTCTCGAAATGTGAATTTTGGCTAAAGGAGGGGCAATTTCTAGGTCACATGGTGAATCATGAAGGTATTCACGTAGATCCTGCTAAGATAGAAGCAATTACCAAATGGAAGGTCCCGCAATCAGCTACAGAAGTTAGAAGTTTTCTAGGCCTAGCTGGATACTATAGGCTCTTTATTAAGGATTTCTCTAAGATAGCTGTGCTATTAACTAAGCTAACCTGTAAAACAATTAAGTTTGAATGGGGACCTAAGCAAGAAGAGGCTTTTAGAATTTTAAAACAAAGGTTAACAAATACCCCGATTCTTGCTTTACCAGAAGGAACAGAAGATTTTGAAGTCTATTGTGATGCTTCTAAGTTAGGATTAGGATGTGTGCTAATGCAACGCAAGAAGGTAATTGCGTATGCCTCAAGGCAATTGAAAAAGCACGAGGAAAATTATACGACGCATGACTTAGAATTAGGGTCGATAATTTTTGCCCTTAAGATTTGGAGGCACTATCTGTATGGAAGTAAGTTTACAGTTTATACAGATCATAAGAGCCTAAAATACATATTTGGGCAGAAAGAATTGAATATGAGGCAAAGAAGATGGATGGAAATTCTAAGTGACTACGGCTGTGATATTCAATATCACGAAGGAAAGGAAAATGTAGTTGCAGATGCCTTAAGTCGTAAATATCATGAGAAACAACGACGAGTTCGTGCTCTTAGATTAAGTTTACAATTAGACTTAATGGAACAACTGAAAAACATTCAGGAAACATCAATCAAGGATGATGCTGAAGGAATGAAAGGAAGAATAAAGGAATTAGAACAAGGAATTGATGAAATTTGGAGATTCCACAAAAGAAGAATTTGGGTACCTAAACAAGGAAATTTAAGAAATAAGATTTTAGAGGAAGCCCATAAATCTAGGTATACCATGCACCTAGGAAACAATAAGATGTACCAAGATTTAAGAAATAATTTCTGGTGGATATGAATGAAAAAGGACATAGCTAAATATGTATCTAAGTGTCTAACTTGCTCACAAGTTAAGGCAGAACACCAGAAACCTTCAGGGTTACTTCAACAATTAGAAATGCCTGTTTGGAAATGGGAACTCATAACAATGGATTTTGTTACTAAGTTTCCCAAAACCAGAAAAGGTAATGATGCGATTTGGGTAATTGTAGATCGATTAACCAAATCAGCTCATTTTCTACCCATAAAAGAAACCTTTAGCATGGAAAGGTTAGCAAAATTATACGTAGACGAAGTAGTATCCTTACATGGAGTTCCACTCTCTATTGTATCGGATAGAGATAGTCGTTTCACTTCGCATTTCTGGACAAGTTTCCAAGAAGCCATGGGGACTAAACTGAACTTGAGCACTGCATATCATCCTCAAACAGACGGACAAAGTGAAAGGACGATCCAAACCTTAGAAGACATGCTCAGGGCATGTGTGATAGATTTTGGTGGGAACTGGGATGACCACCTACCTTTAATTGAATTATCCTATAACAATAGTTATCATGCAAGCATTGAAGCTGCCCCCTTTGAAGCACTGTATGGACGAAAATGCAGAACTCCAGTTTGTTGGGCAGAAATAGGAGAAAGCCAATTATCAGGTCCCGAAATTGTACAAGAAACTACCGACAAGATTACTCAAATCAAGGAAAGATTAAAGACGGCTCGAGATCGCCAGAAGAGTTATGCAGATAATCGACGCAAGCCGCTAGAATTTCATATCGGAGATAAGGTACTCTTGAAAGTTTCTCCTTGGAAAGGAGTAGTTCGGTTCGGTAAAAAGGGAAAGTTAAGTCCAAGGTACGTAGGACCATTCCCAATAATCCAGGGAATAGGACCAGTCGCCTATCGTTTACAACTACCAGAAGAGCTACCGGGGTACATGACGTATTTCATGTATCCAATATTAAGAAATGTGTCACACCCCGACCACGTAGAACAACAATACGTGGCGGAAAACGTCGGGGAGTGTTGTAACAGAATCATTGTTTCATAACACATGGAAATTGAAATATTGTTTTATTGATTAAAGTAGTTACAATGTCATGACAATCAAAGAAACATAAAATAAATAACTAGTCTTGCATCTTTTATTGTCGCTAAGGCCCAAGTCCGCCTAAGTGTATCTTGATAAATCCTATGCATCATATCCTGAAACACATGTGAAAATAGGTACGTCAGCATAAAAATGCCTGTGAGATACATAGGTTTATGAAAATAGGATTCATGACTTATTGTTTAAGAAAATGTTTAGTCATGAACCTTGTAATTTGATTTGTCTTGTAAATCATTTGAAAAATGATAAGATCAGATGATATGTATAAATAAGATAATAATGTATGGTTAAATGAATAACCATATAAAAATGAGTTTGTATAATTTAAGTTGTTTGTAAAACAATGTATTGTGAAAAATAGGTTATTTGTATAAAATGTTATATGTCTCAATTTGAAATGGTTCATATAACGCTACGATATGTAATACCATACAATCACTTATATATAGGAAGTACCAGCGGCGTATCCACCATGCTTGTATCATATTACACACGCCTCGTTACTCGAATCACTTACCCAAACAAACCACCAATGTAAGATGTCTATGTTTAAACCAATTGCCAAACGTATTGAATAATATGTCAAAATGTCTATGTCAATATGTAAATCATGTAATGTGTAACCAATGTCAATAATGTTTATGTGTCAAATGTAAATCATGTAATGTGTAACCAAAATGATATGTATGGCTAGTGAAATATATCAACTAAACCATATGCACAAAAACAAAGTATTGAAGTAAAACACGGTTTAAATCAAAGCTATGTTTTGTGGAAATGCATGCTATACTGATACAAATATCTATGCGGTATTGTGAGAATGCATACATCCAAGCCTTGAGACTGTGGCGATAAACCCTTAAATAAATTAAAGGTTTATCTTGTTGTAACTGTATATCGAATTCGGTCATTCCTTTCATCCCCACCTACCCGGGATGTCCGGAACGGGAGTTGTCAATTCCTATGGTACCACTACCTACTAACGAATGGCGTGATCGGTGTTAATGAATGTATTGTTCCATTTATACAAACCAAATGTCATATCAAAATGTAAGCATGTGATGAAAACAAATGTACTAAGTATGCAATAGATGAACATACATAGCATGTGATGTGATGTGAAACGATGTACTAAGTATGAACTAAATGGACATACATAGCATGAAATGTAATGAAATCATGTACTAATGAACATAGCATGTATATGATGTGAAAGCATGAAAGTAACAAGTAGGCACATGTGTTTCACCCCAAAACAGTTTGAAAACGGTAAAAGAGGGGTCTATGTACTCACTTGAGATTGCTCAGAAGTCCTAAGATAACCACCAAGCAATGCTAGAGATCACGGATATCAAACGGCACCTAATATAGGTAACTACATTAATAAACCGGACCTAAATCGGAAGATCGGATAGAATGAGGGTTCGTAAACCAAATGAGTATGGGAACTCGTGTAATATGGTTTAACAACGCCTACATACTAAATGAATCCTAACATAAGTGCTTATGACCCATTACGACCCGTTTAGGTAGCTTATGCTACTTTAACGCGTCGCTCGCGTGAAACGCGTTCGGACCGCCTAACTAGTCCTATGACAAGTAACATATGCCTTAACATGTCTAATATTGTTGTCAAATCAGTTTAGATGTCAAAAGTTATGTTACATATGTTTAAAATGAATTTTGGCATCAAAGGGGTATTTTGGTAATTTACCTAAGGCATATAAACTACCTATCATACAACTACTTAAACGAAGCGACCATAAGGTATAACCTCGTAAGGTTATTCCCTATAAACTATGGTCACCTAAAGTGCTTGGTCGGATCCTAATGATCGACCAAACGGGTCGGGTTCGAAAGTATAAGCGATTGTTTAGATCGCTTACCTTACGACCCTAAAAAAGCACTAAATTAAAAGTGACGAGCTAAGCATGTTAAAACATGCTTAACTAAGTTTAGAAAACAGGTTTGGTATCAAAACAAATGGTCTTGATACCCACAAGTAGTTTGGTTACAAAATACGCAAGAATACGTATTCTGACCGAAACTACGGCTCGTCACTGAGCCTAGATAACGTGGTAATCAGTAGGTATAGTCACTAGGGACTATAACCATCGTGATCACGCTCACGTTATGAAGTTCAAACGAACTTCGCATCGACCATAAACTGGTCAATGCAGAAAGTCAAACAAAGTTCGACTTTCGGACTCGAAAAGCAATAAAAGAACGAAGGAACACTTACTAAGGGTCATCGAATGCTAATCTAGATCAAAATAGCTCAGGTATGAAACAAAGGTTTCAACTTAGAGCACAAATGATCAGATTCTAGTGAGAAATGAAGTTGGGGTATGTGGGTATTTATAGTAAATGGACAACCGTTAGGATCATTTCTTGGAAAAAGGGGGCACGATCTAAGCCGTACACTTGTTGGAAAGTTGTGGTAACTCATTTGCCATCCACCATAAGAGTTTGACACTTGGCACTTGGCCTTTGGAGAGTGTTAAGGGCTGTTAAAAGCTGAAAAAAGCGTTTTGCTGCATCTGGCCCCTGTTTACGGACCTAGTTTGGCAGATTTACAGTTTCAGTCCCTGCAACCTCAAAACTTGGTTTTCGATGCGTTTTTTTGACACGTTTAAGCCCCGTTAACCCCATTTCAAAGCTCTAAAATGAAGTTAAAGTATAGGGAACTTAAAATGTGTTCAAAAATATCTCGGGTGTCGGTTCGTTTAGCCGTACGGTTACGTTGTTCGGTTAATTACGACGGAATGCGCATAAGCGCGAAAAATGATCCAAATGGCGTGACGAATGGATTTTTCTTATGCCAAACACTAAAATAAAATATTTTAGTGCTTACATAAATTTTTGGATGTCCGGATGTATTCAGAACGTAAGTTATGCGCGAAAATGCAAACTTGTGCACTTTTTGACGCTTTTTGTCCCTGAATGACCCCAAAAGTTTATTTTAGCATACCGAACCCCTCAAAGACTATTTCTAAGATATGTAAAGGATATTTATGGTATGTTTAACTTATGGTCATGTTCCGGAATGTCTGTTACAGTTCAAATTGGCATACTTTCGCAGTTTGTCAAGTTTAGTCCCTGTAAGCGAATTAACTTGTTTTTGCCATACCAAAGCCTTCAAAACTTATTTCTAAGTTATGTAAAGGTTATTTAAGGTATGTTAAGCCTATGTCACTATTCCGGAGTGTTTGTTGCATTAAACTGGTTATATTTATGCATTGGTGCGCGTATAACCTTCCAGAAAGCGATTTAGAGTTTGGAATTGAACAAAAATTGATATGTGCAAATGATACACATATTTTTACAAATCCCAAGTATGAAATATAATATTTCATTGGTTCGGTATTTGTTTGATGGCCGTGGAGGCACAGGTGTTACAAAATGTCTATCTGACGAATCCCTGGTAGTACCTCTTCAAGATGTAGATGTAGTGGTAAATGAAAAGTTAAAATTTGTTGAGAAGCCACGGCATATAGAAGACAGAAAGGTCAAATTTCTCAAGCACAAAAAGACTTGTACTAGTCAAAGTCAAATGGGATTCAAAGAGAGGACCTGAGTACACTTGGGAACTGGAATCAAAGATGAAGCGAAAGTATCCCTACTTGTTCCAATGAATCTCGAGGACGAGATTTTTATTAAGGTGGGGAGGATGTAACAACTCTCATTAAAATTTCTATTTCTTATCTTATTATGTCCAATAGGAAACCCTAATTGAGACCCCCACGTGATACTACATAAACCCTAAAATTTTCAGAACAAACAGAATCAGGATCAGGGCCCCTAAAACTCGGGGGGGGGGGGGGTATTCCCCATTAACGATTATCATCATAATTTGCTGTAAAATGCGAAATTCTTCGACCCGTCAACTCAGCTAAGCTAGTTAGGGACGTGGCTACCCTATGCTAAAAGGGGCGTCGTCGCGCCACGCGACAGCGCCGTTTTCCATATATAAATAAGGGAGCTTTGCACTTGATTTCTGGCGTTAGTTCAACGTAAAAATTCGCTTCCTACACTTAGTTATACTCTGTTTCGTTCAAAACAATCAAAATCCCGACATTCTGCCGCGATAACAGGGTAATAACTCGACCACTATTACGATTTAATGTCCGATCGATAGAAACCAATCCAATGGATGTTTAAGTGCTGCTCAAACTTGGGTTATACTTTGTCATTCGTCGTGAATTCGCTGGATGTTTAAGTATCGCACTTTGTCATTCCTTGTGAAGGTTTTAATCTCGTGAGTTGTCGTAAAGGTTGGATTAAAGTTACTAACCTAGTTTACGTGTGCATTGTTATTTAAAATAGGTTACAAGGCTAATCAGTAGACAAAACTCTGCCCATTTAAATCTGCAATGTGAGTCATTCTCTTTTTATTAAAATGATTTACAAAACCCTAAATGTTTTCAAAGTTATAATTACATGGATTAAGTCTTTGTAATCTTCAATTACTGCCGGTATGTGGGGTTTTGTATACATTACTTGTTTCCCGTCACCATTGGACAACGAGTTAGCCAACGGGTGATCTGACCATCGTCACAGATATAGTCGAGTAACAAATACCGATTTGGGGTAATTGGTTGATATAAACAATGTAATCACCCTTAATACTGTATATTATAACAATGTGTCGTTTTGTGCAACTTGAATGACTCGCTAGTATTTCCCTGCTAATAAAACCTTTTTAAAACATGTTTCAGGTGATCTGCTATGATCCAGGAAAAAGTACTGTGTAGCACTACACGCTTGAAGAAGTGGCTTGATTAAATAAAAAAAACATGTTTTTGTAAAATAGGGGTTTCCCAGTGAAATCGCCTTTATTGTAAATTACAGGATTTATCCCTAATTATGAAATAAATTAATCGGGCATTTTCAAAGTTTTAAACGATCCTGTTAATAATTCCGCAACCAACTTAAATAAATACCGCGGGGTTTCTGTCCCGCGGCTCCTGAAACGGGTAAAACCGGGACGTGGGCCGTGACAAGACAAGGTATTATTAAAGGTTTCTCCATGGAAATGTGTGGTAAGATTCATCAAAAGAGGAAAGCTAAGCCTCATGTATGTTGGACCATTTGAGATTATTAAAAGAATAGGACCAGTAGCTTATCAGCTACAACTGCCAGAGGAAATGGCCGGAATACATGATGTATTTCATGTATGTAATCTCAAAAAGTGTTTAGCCGATGAAACATTAGTGGTACCTCTTAAGGACATAGAGGTAAAAGAAAAACTTAAGTTCATAGAGAAGCCTCTACAAATTGAAGACAGGAAAGTCAAGAATCTTAAACGCAAGATATTAGTTCCAGTCAAAGTAAAATGGGATTCCAAGAGAGGACCAGAGTACACATGGGAGCTTGAATCAGAGATGCAGAGTAAATATCCACACCTGTTCCAGTAGACTTTGAGGACGAGTTCTAAAACAAGGTGGGGAGGATATAACAACCCTCCTAAAATATTTCCGACAGCGCTAAAATAATTAGAACGTCCCTATATGTCATAAAATACACCCCGTATACGTAAAAATACCTTTATTTTTATAAAAATTAAATAAAATTCAATTTTTATAGTCTCTCGCGGGCGGCGAACACTTGTTCTTCATCTTACGCGGGTCGCGAGCGAGCGGACAAAAGGCGAGCCTCGGAGCCGCCACGTGGCACAACGTGGCGAGGCTATATCGGTGACCGGACCAAGCTAGGGCCTACCCTGCCTACATCGCGGGGCGCGTAAGCCCCTTGTGTGGCCTTCGCAGGGCGCGACAAAGTGCCGATCAGGCACTATAAATAGAGGATCACTGCTTCAGTTGGAAAATCGTTCAAAACTCGATCTCTCTCTCAAATTTCTGCATAACAAATATTATCTCGGGCATAATACCCCACTAAAATAGTGAGCTTTGCCTCGTTGTAAGTATTTTAACCCTCGGTTACGTATTAGATATGCTGCCCGATTGATCTAGCTCTCCGTAACTATCACACCCCGATATTTCCACATATTACCGGTGGGTCCGGCGGGGAGTATTGTGTCGTAGTTGATATCGTCATTGTCAATACACACAATATAATAGCACAGCGGAAGGCTTGGTGAATAAACTATTATAAACCATAATGTCTGAGTGTCCAAATGAAAGAATATACAGACTTGGTTGTAATAAAGATCCACAGGCGGATCATAAAATAAAATACAAGAAAACTGAAATAACAGACTCCAGGTATCTAAGGATTTGCAAGATCCGCTTATTCGACACCTAGTAGCTCCAGCCTATTTACGTGAGGTATCTGTCAATTAGTCTTTGGAAAATACGTCAGTTTACACTGGTAAATACAATTAACCGAAATAACAGACTCCAGGTATCTTGTATACTGATTTACATGTTTGTCATACATATGGGGTCGGTTTGGAAGCCGGTCATGATTAACCGACTCACCACTATAAAACCCATAAAGGAGTTATCCCCAACATGTGGGTTATATTAGCATTTTCATCTGTCAGGTGTGTGCCTACACCCCATGCATAGGTCGTGGCCATTTTTAAATGAAATGAGCCGAGGATATCCAGAACACGGTCGTATTATCCCCCAATGCTTATGTTATCAAAAAAACATATTAAAAGGGGTTATGTAAATTTATTAATAACAATCCGATTAAATGATTTCATACCCGACCAAGTGGTATTATTATAATACCATATCCCAAGCCCGTATAAGGGAAAATAAGTTAAAAGTATTTACCTGATCTAGAAGTGAAGAGGTAACTCAGCCGTATATTCCTAAGCCTTATGATAATACCTTCTACTGAAGTTACTCAATCTGTATAGAAGGTTTATTAACCTATTAGGATACTAACGGGTCTTTATTTAAGTCAAAGACTTAGACCGGTTAGCTTAAAAGATACTTAACGGTTCTAAACGCTAGATCAAGCGGAGACCGGAATAGAATGTGGTTTAGACCCGACAAGTTTGGACACTTGTATAATATGGGTAAACTACACACATTCTGGAATTTGAGGATTTAATGATAAGGTTAAACCCGTTTCGGCTATTTTACGTAAACTAGTCACATAAACCGATCCGAACGCTTAAACGCATAACGGGTAACCAAATGAATTATATACATGTCTCAATTGTTATTATGCTTATAATATGTTAAT
Source organism: Helianthus tuberosus (assembly GCA_030545235.1). NCBI lineage: Eukaryota > Viridiplantae > Streptophyta > Magnoliopsida > Asterales > Asteraceae > Helianthus > Helianthus tuberosus. The sequence continues at coordinate 66,640,623 of CM060363.1, forward strand.
ACATCAGTAGGATGTTAACATATATGCCCAAAAAGTATTTAAAACCAATTTAAGTCCCGTATGGGCATTTAGGTCATTTAATGATTATAAAAGAGATTTTATAATAAACTGAGGTTCTGGCCTATGGTAATCAGTAAAAATATTTATTTTATCACATTACATCAGTAAGATATTACATATATGTGAGGTTTACCATCTATAGCCAAACTATGCCCCGAAAGGGCATTTTGGTCATTTCACATATGCTTCTAAGGACCTTTATGGAAGTCTGAGTTCATGACTTATACTTACTGTAATAATATTGAAATTTGTTTAAAACTTCAGAAGGTAACAAGTCTTAGGTGTTAAATATGGTTTTAAACCATACTATGCACCTAATTAGTGTAAAACTCGCTAATTGACGATAATTAAGATGTTTATGTAAATCTGAGATTTTGTTCAGTTTTAAATGCTCAAAATAATTTATTTAATGTATGAAATCAGTAGGAAAAGGTTTGGCATTCAAATCATTTGTAAATCTCATTTTATGCATAAAAAGGGTATTATCGTCATTTACCGAATTACACAAGAACTCTATGATATGATCCGATTATAATCTGACCAAAAATCCTACAAATCCTTAAAAATAATATCTTAATAGTAGGTAATGAGTTTTGGGTCAAAATCCAAGTTTAAACATGTCTTATGTAAGATATCGCAATTTAATTAATAAAAAGCTTCTATTTACGATATCGAGCATAACTTCAGTTTGAGACCAAGAACTGATGTCAAATTTTCAGGACAAGCTTATGTATCCGTAACAAGGGTTTTTGTCCTCTCACATTTCTAAAAATCTCATTTATATGTCAAAAGGGCAATTATGGCATTTATAAGCATAATAACAAACAAGAGCATATAATTCAAACTAATAAGGACCAAGCAATATAACTCTAGGGGGTTATACTACTACATAAAGTGGTCCTAATGGAAGCTTAAAACATGGAAGAATTAAGTTCAATCGGGTCAGAACTGAAAGTCAAAGCAAAAGTCAAGCTTTTGCGACTTTCGGTTATGAACCGACCTTAAACTGATAATTGTCGGGTTAGACATGTTTAAACATGTTCTAATACTAATTACCAAGTTATAAGAATGTTAAAATATAATTTATAACCTCTGTTTTATTGGTTTAAATCATTATTTTAAATTCTGTCCAGTTTAACTTTTTGACTTAATAGTTTGACCCGACAATTAACTAGTCAAACGAAATAATTAGGAGGTGCCCTTTTAAGGGTTAATCACCTACTTTAATATGATCACATAATCACTTTTATTTTGGATAGTGGCTGGACCATTTGAGATAAAACCGAAAGTCAAAGTCTATTTATGATATTTTTGACTTTTCGGTTTTTAAGCTAATAAACTGAACTAAGAAAGGGTTAAGACACTTACATAAGGTCCTAGCTATCTTTTCTACACTTCTTGATCCTCTTCTAAGGCCAGCTATCTGCAGAAATGTCCAGAACTCAAGCTTAGAGTGTTGGTAGTGAAAATGAGTGAATGAGCACTTGAAATTCTGGACAAAAGGCTCTTTATATAGGGAATTCAGATTGATTCTGATGATTCCAGGTGTTTAGAAATGTTATCAGGGCTCTACATGTGTCTTGGTGGTTTCTAAAAACCATATACAAGTCCTTAGTATCGAATTATTTGTTTGGAGCTCAAGAAAAATACATAAACCTGCACCTGGTAACATCTGTCTGTCGAAACACTGTCGTCGCGCTGCGCAACGGCTGAGAGGCTCCAAGGTCGCGCCACGCGACCACCCAGGTTACCAGCCAAACAAGTTTTTAAGTTTACATGTTCAGCCCCTGCACCTTTTCAAGCCTTATATCTTTCATTTTAAGCACCTTTGGCCCTTGTAGTTAGTTTGTAGATGAACTAGGGAGTATAACCAAACTCCGTTAGGCCCGGTTTCGTTAGTTGATCATCGAAAACATAAGTTTCGCCTCGTTGACGCTTTAAACCCTAATTATTGGGAATTTGCGTAAACTACACATAACGATCTCGAAACCTCGTGAAATTTATATTACTTATTCTTGAGAGTATATTTGAATATTTCGAAGCCTCAGGTTCGTTAAAAGGTCACTCAGAGGTAAGAATTAACATGTTGACATGTTTAACCTTGTAGATTATAATCTTTCGATTATTTTCATAAACGGCTTCTTATATTCAATTAATCACTCGTTTAAGAATATATTCTTCATGTGTGGTCATTCAGAGGCACAAGTTTTGCATGTTGACACTTTTAGTCCTTTTGCATACATATTTTCATCGTTTGTCAACTTTAGTCCTTCAAACTCAATCTTTCACATATTTAGAGTTTAGGACACGTGTCTTTATATAATTTGACACGTTTTTACGTGGTTTTACATCCTCACCCCCTTAAAAGAAATCTCGACCCCGAGATTTACTGGAATAAGTGAGGGTACTTCTGTCGCATAGTGGACTCAACTTCCCACGTATATTCAGGGCCTCTACGGGCATCCCATTTAACCTTTACTATAGGCACGTGCTTCCTTCAGAGCTTGTTAACCTGATGATCCTCGATCGATATAGGTCTTTCAACAAACCTCAGGCTTTCATCAATCTGTACATCTTTATGAGACATTGCTAGCGACTCATCAGCCAGGCATTTCTTTAGGTTACAGATGTGGAACACATTATGAATTCCACTCAGCTCTTCAGGCAAGTTTAGCTTATAAGCTACACTGCCGACACATTCGATGATCTCGAATGGTCCAATATATCTAGGGCTTAGTTTGCCCTTCTTACCAAAATGCATCACACCTTTCCATGGTGATACTTTCTGTAAGACTTTGTCGCCCACCTCAAACTTTAGAGGTTTTCGCCTTTTATCAGCATAACTTTTTTGCTTATCCCTGGAAGCTTTCAGGCGATCACGAATTTGGACAATCTTGTTCGTCGTTTCAAGAACTATATCAGGTCCTGATAATTGAGCTTCTCCTACTTCTGCCCAACAAACAGGTGTTCTGCATTTTCTTCCATACAATGCCTCAAAAGGCGCAGCCTAAATGCTAGTATGGTAGCTATTGTTATAGGAGAACTCGATCAAAGGTAGATGGTCATCCCAACTACCTCCCAAATCCATAACACATGCTCGAAGCATGTCTTCCAAAGTTTGAATTGTACGCTCACTTTGTCCTTCTGTTTGAGGATGGTAAGCAGTACTAAAATTCAAACGAGTGCCTAAAGATTGTTGGAAACTTTTCCAAAAGTGAGAAGTGTATCTAGTATCTCTATCGGATATAATAGATACCGGCACTCCGTGGAGAGATACAATCTTATCCACGTACAACTGAGCTAGCTTGTCGGAGCTATGAGTCTCCTTGATGGGTAAGAAATGTGCTGACTTAGTCAGTCAATCAACTATAACCCATATAGTATCATTTCCATGCCTTATTTTAGGTAACTTGGTTATAAAATCCATGGTTACCATCTCCCACTTCCATGTGGGAAGTTCTGGCTGTTGTAGCAGACCCGATGACTTTTGATGTTCAGCTTTGATCTGAGCACAAGTCAGGCACTTAGCTACATGTGTGGCAATAGATTTCTTCAAACATATCCACCAATAATTAGCTTTCAAATCCTGATACATTTTGTCACTTCCAGGGTGAACTGAGTATTTGGAATTGTGAGCTTCCTAGAGGATTATATCTCGAAGTCCTCCATGAATAGGAACCCAGATTCTACCATTCATTCTGAGAATTTCGTCCTTGTCAGGTGCTAACTGTTCAGCAGTTACACCTAACTTCTCATTTGGAATGTTAGTGTAACACCCCGTGTTTCGAAAGTCAAAGTCAAGATTGAAGTCAAAGGGAGGCAAGATTGCTAATTGCGAACTGTCACTCCTTGCTGGGGTTCTGTTGATTCGCATGTTGACACACCGTCTCGATAAAACGACAAACCATTAAATCAACCAAGTGTAAGACGATCAGGCCGACCAGGACGGAATGCCGCCCGATCAGACTGCTGTCCGATCGGATTGTCACCCGATCGGGTTGCCACCCGATCGGCTTGCACCTTTGCCCCACGCTTAACTTTTATCTCAAACATTTGAAGTTGTGAACACTGAACGAACTACTGCCCGATCGGACTACCACCCAATCGGATTGTCACTCGGCTATGTAATGTTCTGACTTCAACACTTAGACAATTTCCAACATGTTTAATACAAACGGATTGCCACCCGATCGGACTACAATCCGATCGAGTGACAAGCTGATGTGAGCTTGTTCTCACTGAAGTGTACAACCGATCGGATTGTCGCTCGATCGAACAGTCGTTCGGTCGATCGACCTGAAAGGTAGAGATACTTCTCTGTTTTCAAAATGCTACAACAAAAACTTCAAAAGACAAGCCATCATACACAAACACATCTTTCCCAAATGAAGAAACAATACACTCGAAAGGTTACCCGATCGGATGACCATCCGAGCGGATTGTCACCCGATCGACCGTCTACCCGATCGACCGTCTACCCGATCGGATGGCTATCCGATCGAAGTACCGTCCGATCCTTTGACACGTCCCACCTATTTACGTATCACTTATCGTTATGCTATCGTTCTGATCAGGCTAACCTTACTCTCTAGCGCTCCCTTCAATCCATCAATCACTGTGAGTATACTCGATCCCTTTTTGCTTTACGCACTTTTGGGTGTTACATACATTACTTATTCTAAATCACATCGAACACACTACGCAATACTTTAACGCTAACCGTTACCGCATGTTATACGTGACTTAATGAATGCTTGTTTGTTTACACATGGAATGCTATCTACCTGCCTTAGCAACGATAGTACTATTTGTTTAGACTCAGCACCTGTTTACTCAGGGGTTGTTAAGGACAATTTGTTACATGGCTCACAGTGGTGAGTGTGTATTACGAACTGCCTTGGGCAGTCAACCCGCAGTCATTGGTATCGATAGGTTCATGTGGATAACTAAGATGCCTCATTTTACACTGTGTACGTGCTAGTTATGCGTAACAATTTCGAACTCTATTATATCTATTAAACTTGTATGCTCACCTTTGCACTATGTGTATTGACTTTTACTTTAACGTATGTGACAGGTGCTTAGGATGCTTATGTGCTTAGCTTGTTGTGAAATCGAGGCTAGGAAAGGTCTAGAAACAAATAAACAATTGTCTGTATTTGAAATCTGAGTTGTCGAAACAGAACAATTTGACTAGATCTTGCCTGTAATAATTATGTTATCTTTTATGACATGGTATGGGACATGTTGCTTTAAATAATTGGTAAATATAGTTGTTATGGAAACTTCTGGACAATCTGTTTCGCTCAATGCCATGCCCCGATGTTTCCGCCATCGGTTGGGGTGTGACAGATTGGTATCAGAACCGTAACTATAGGGAATTAGGCAAGACTTAACCTAGTCCGGGTCGATGTCTTAGAAACGACCTAGTCTATAGTTAGGCACCAACAGACCGACTTGTGCATATCCTGTAGGGATATGTACGAGCATATTTTCCATTTCTCGCTATTCTCACCCACGCTACACTATCACTGCACTTTAGTTTTCAAAAATGAATGAGTGATTAGGCCGAGATTAGGTGTGAAAACCGCAAACTCTCGACTAGATTTCTTGTTCGACCCGCATTTTATCTATAAACACGAGAATTTGCGTTGAATCAGGAATGAAAACCATACTTTGACGCATAATTCTCCTCTACTTTATCAAAACAGGAACGAAGTTGTTAAGTCAGGGGTGAAACCCGAACCTTGACGACTTGTTACGACCTTTACTTGTTTTTACAAAACTCTCACCAAAGTCTCGACGGACTCCAACGACTTGAAGTCACGATATGACTGAAAGGACGCGTGCCGATCGCACAGATTCGAGGCGAAAGCAAAGTCCCGAAAGTCAAAAGTGTGCTCAGACAGTCCTTGTGAATAGTTGGACCACTTTGGGTAGTCGATGTCTAAACAGCCGCAGACAATCCATCCTCGATTTTTATGTGTTTTGATTTTGAGCCGCAACTGCTGACTCTGATACTTGTCGATTTTATGTGTTTATGTGTGCATTTACCTACTTATATGTTTTGATTTTTGGTGATTTATTCGATTTTCGACATTCGCATTTCGATCAACACACACGACTCGCACTGCTCATCTACCTCAAAACGCTGACAAATCGCTAAATTATGGATGACCTTATGCTATGTTACACGCTTATACTACACTACTCGATATGTTAATCGCGATCGCTATTCTCGAACGCTCGAGGACCTTGAATAATAGGTTTTTGTATTCTGACTGCCTCTTATGATTACATGCGTATGTGTTTCTATGTTTCTGTGCCTTACATGCTTACATGCTTCTGTGCTTATGTGAATCTGTGATTATGTGCTTACGTGATTATACATGTTCCTGAGCTTTAGTAAGTGTTAGACGTGTGAGGTGAGATTCGATTATATTGAGTTTGAGCCCTATGGTGATGTCTGTTGCAGACAATGTCGTCATCTGGAACCCGTCACCCACGAGTTACTCGTCAAGAACAGAGAGACAAACGCCTTGCTGCTCTCATCGCTAAGCAAGTAGCAAAGGTAGTTCCTCAGATCGTGAGTGAAATATGAGAGAATGTGAGCAAATCGTCTGAAGAGTCCAGAACCAAAACTCCTAAAGCTACTCCCAAAGCTGCCTTTAGCTTCAAACAGTTTAAAGCATGCGGACCGAAAGAGTTCATTGGCGAAGATGGTCCTACGGCCTTGTTTCAATGGTTCGACTCGATCGAAGTCACTCTGCGTCAGAGTGGATGTCCTAACGATCTCCGCACTTTGAATGCTACCAGCGTCTTCCAGTCCCGCGCATTAGACTGGTGGACGGCCGAGAGGAACAAACGCCGAAACGACGCAGCTTATGGTCTGTCATGGGATGAGTTGAAGAACGTCATGCTCGAAGAGTTTTGCCCTCCCCATGAGCGCCAAAAGATGGAGGACGAATTCTGGCATCTGAAGCAGAAGGAAGGTGACAACGCTGCTTTAAGTGCTCGCTTCAAGCAGCTCAGTATCATCTGCCCCGATCAAGTCAAGACTACCGACATGACAATCAAGAAGTATATTCGAGCTCTACCAGACTGTGTTACTGATTTTGTGCATGTCGCAAAGCCAGCAACAATTGAAGAGACTTACTTGCTTGCCGCTGAAATCAACGACAAGCGAGTCAAAGCTGGTTTCTGGGATAAAGCTACCAAGAACTTGAATCAAGCTACCGCCGCACCATCCACTGAAACCGCCGCCGCCTAGTCATCGAAAGCCTCTCGCTGCAAGAAGAAGAACAACAACAGCAGCTCCAGCAACAAGAACTGTGCTGTTACTACCACTGCTGCTCCACTTCAAGCCGTACCGGCTCAGCAGCAATCTCAGCATCGATCAGCTCCAGTTATCTATGCACCACCTGCAAAGCGTGCATACACTGGTCCCCACCCTGCTTGCCCAACATGTACCTATCATCACCCGGTGGGTATCGCTTGCCGATTTTTCATGCACTACAATATGTACGGCCACTTCACTGCTAATTGCCGTACTGGTCCCCGACAAGCACCAGCTCAAGCCACTGCTCATCAAGCTCTACTTCCAGCTCCTCAAGGCCAGCAGGCAGCTCAGGCACCCGCGATCAACGCCAGAGTCTGCTTCGCGTGTGGTGATCCCAACCACTTCGTGAACATGTGCCCAAACAGGGTTGTGAAACAAGAGCCCCAGCAGCAGCAACAACCTCAACTACAGCAGCAGCAGCAGCAACAAGCCGCCCCCGGCAGAACTTTCAACATCAACGTGCACCAAGCCCAGGCTGACAACAACGTGGTCAATGGTACGTTCCTTGTGAATGGTATTTATGCTTCGTGTTTGTTTGATACTGGAGCCGATAACTGTTTTGTGTCGTTCGAATTCGAGAAACTCCTTACTCGCAATCGCTCCCATCTCCCCTCGACGTTCGATGTTGAAGTCACCACCGAAGAACCATAGCCGTTAATTCTATTCTTCGTGATTGTACTCTTGAGCTCAACAATCACATCTTCCCAATCGACCTTATTCCGATGCAACTCGGAAGTTTTGACGTCATAGTAGGCATGAACTTTCTTCGCGAAAACCATGCTGAAGTTGTGTGCTTCGATAAGATGATTCGATTCTCGCTCGCGAATGGTGATTTATTGTGTGTCTACGGTGAAACTGCTTCGAAAGGTCTCAAGCTCATGTCGTGTGTCCAAGCTAACAAGTATCTCCACAAGGAATACAGAGCTTTATTGGCTAACATTGTAGTAGCAGAGAAGGAAAAGAAAGGGAGTCCGGGTGTAATCGATGTCCCCGTTGTGTGTGAATTTCCGAATGTGTTTCCTGATGATCTTCCAAGTCTTCCGCCAAGTCGTGATATCGACTTTCGTATCGACCTCATTCCTGGAGCCAACCCTGTTGCCAAAGCTCCTTACCGACTTTCTCCATCTGAAATGCGCGAACTCTCGAGTCAACTTCAGGAATTACTTGATAAAGGCTTCATTCACCCGAGCACCTCTCCTTGGGGTGCACCAGTCCTCTTCTTCAAAAAGAAGGATGGATCGTTCAGGATGTGCATCGACTATCGGGAATTGAATAAGTTGACAATCAAGAATCGCTATCCTCTGCCTCGCATTGATGATTTGTTTGATCAGCTACAAGGTGCTACATGTTTCTCCAAGATCGATCTACACTCAGGCTATCACCAACTAAGCATTCAAGAGGAGGATATATCCAAAACCGCTTTCCGCACTCGATACGGCCATTATGAGTTCGTTGTTATGCCTTTGGTTTTAACCAACACACCCGCGGTTTTCATGGATCTGATGAATCGCGTGTATAAACCTTATCTCGACCGCTTCGTCATCGTGTTCATCGATGATGTCTTGATCTATTCCAAGTCGAAAGCTGAACACGCGCAACATCTACGTTTGGTTCTCGAGCTACTCCAAGGGAATCGACTCTATGCCAAGTTCTCCAAGTGCGAATTTTGGCTGGAGGAGGTTCAATTCCTCGGTCACATTGTCAATAGTCAAGGTATTCACGTCGATCCTGCGAAGATTGAAGCAGTTAAGAGTTGGATTACACCTAAGAACCCGTCTGAAGTCCGTTCTTTTCTCGGATTAGCGGGCTATTATCGAATATTTATCGAAGGATTCTCAAAAATCATTGTACCGCTTACCGCTCTCACTCATAAAGACAAGCCTTTTGTTTGGGGAACTGAACAAGAGTCTGCTTTCCAAACCCTCAAGCACATGCTCTGCAATGCTCCTGTTCTCACTTTACCCGACGGAAACGACGACTTTATCATCTATTGCGATGTCTCGAACCTTGGTCTTGGTTGTGTCCACATGCAACGGGACATGGTCATTGCTTACGCATCTCGTCAGCTCAAAATCCAAGAAAAAAACTATACAACGCATGACCTCGAGCTAGGCGCAGTTGTTTTTGCGTTAAAGATTTGGCGACACTACCTGTATGGTACCAAGTGTACGATCTTCACCGATCATAGGAGCCTACAACATATCTTTGACCAGAAGGAACTTAATATGCGTCAACACCGATGGGTAGAACTTCTCAACCATTACGACTGTGAGATCCGTTATCATCCTGGCAAAGCAAATGTCGTTGCCAACGCTCTCAGCAGACGGAGTTATTTGCTCAGCATTCGTAATACCCAAGCCCAATACGATCTCGAAACTCTCATCCGCGAAGCTCAACATGCCTGTTTTAATGAACGCACTTTGAAGAAGGAAAGAATCTATCACGATGGAGCCCAGCTTGTGAATAAATCGAATGGGATATTCCACTTTCAGGACCGAATTTGGATCCCTAAGCGGACCAACTGGCGACAGATTTTGATGGACGAAGCCCACAAATCCAGATATTCTATTCATCCCGGTGCCGATAAGATGTACCAGGACCTTCGCTACAGGTACTGGTGGTCGGGCATGAAGAGGGATATCGCTCTCTACGTTGGGAAGTGCCTGACTTGCTCAAAAGTCAAGGCTGAACACCAAAGACCCTCTGGCTTACTTGAACAACCCCCGACCCCTATGTGGAAGTGGGAAAGTATAGCTATGGATTTCATAACGAAACTTCCACGCACGCCATCAAGTCACGACAGCATCTGGGTTGTCGTTTTGACCGTTTGACCAAATCTGCTCACTTTTTTGCCAATACGAGAAGACTACAAGGTAGAAAGATTAGCCCGAATCTACACCGATGAGATCATTTTTCGACATGGGACGCCTCGCGACATCATCTCTGACCGTGATGCTCGGTTTACCTCGCGACTGTGGGAAACGTTTCAAGCGGCTCTCAGTACTACGCTTAACCTAAGTACCGCATTCCACCCTCAAACCGACGGTCAGACTGAGAGAACGATTCGTACTCTTAAAGACATGCTCCGTTCGTGTGTCATAGATTTCGGTGGTAATTGGGACGCTTACCTGCCGTTAGTCGAATTCTCGTACAATAACAGTTATCATTCCAGCATTCAAATGGCACCGTTTGAGGCTTTATACGGAAGAAAATGTCGATCGCCAATTGTATGGCACGAGATCCGGCTCTCGCAATTAACCGGTCCTGAGCTATTGCAAGAAACGACTGACAAAGTCCTTCAAATTCGAGACAATCTGTTGAAAGCTCGGAGTCGACAGATCAAAAGTTACGCCGATAGACGACGCAAGCCCCTTGAATTTGACGTTGGCGACTACGTAATCCTAAAGGTATCACCTTGGAAGGGTGTGGTCAGATTCGGCAAGAAAGGGAAACTAGCGCCTCGATATGTTGGACCTTTTAAGATTCTGGAAAGGATCGGAAAAGTCGCCTACAGACTCGAACTACCGGAGGAACTTAGTAACGTTCACCCGACTTTCCATGTTTCGAACCTCCGAAAGTGCCTAGCTGAGCATGATTTAATTGTACCTCTTGATGATCTTCAAATAAACGAAACACTACACTTCGTGGAAAAGCCTGTCAAAATCATGGATCGCCAAACCAAGCAGCTCAGACACTCGCGCATTCCTATTGTGAAAGTCCGATGGGAAGGTAAACGAGGCACAGAGTTCACTTGGGAACTCGAAAGCGACATGAAGGCAAAGTATCTGCAATTGTTTGTTACGGCTTCGGCCTAACTTCGGGACGAAATTCTCTCAACTAGGGGAGGCTGTAACACCCCGTGTTTCGAAAGTCAAAGTCAAAGTCAAGATTGAAGTCAAAGGGAGGCAAGATTGCTAATTGCGAACTGTCACTCCTTGCACAATTCCTGTCTTGACTTCTTTGACTTATAGTTAGTCTATTTTATGCTTTACGTTAGTTGTATTATGTGGAGTACTTATTAATAATCGAGGTTTATTCGATATTTATCGCATGTTTGATCGCTTAATCGCTATCGCAATTGCACTCGCAACTCGAATTACGCGTTTTGGATATTGTTCTATGTGTGTGTGTGCCTTATGTGTTACTTGTGCATGTTTATTTATGTTTATGATGTGGTGATTAATTGAAACGCAATCGAAACTCAATCGCAATCGAATCACAAACGCTAAACGAATATGAAATAAGGATGATTGTATGTTGATATAGTAGTTGGGATTAAAAGTAATTTGACTAGGAAACTCTATCGCATCTCAACGCTCGCAATCACAATCGAAACAGCAAAACTCATCGCTTCGTGCCCTCCAATCGAGTGGCCAGCCGATCGAGCTGCCACCCGATCGGGCTGCCACTCGATCGAGCTGCCACTCGATCGAGCAGTCACCCGATCGGGTTACCACCCGATCGACCAGCCTCTCCTCCCCCTTTCCTTTTATGTAAGCCTATAAATACCCCTGTCAACATCACAAACTTACCTTTTCTGCACCTCTCGTCCGACCAACGCTTCTTGCCCACTTTTCCCCAGATTTCTCGCGATTCTTGTAAGTATTCAACCTAAATCTTGTACTTTCTTAATCTACACGCACTCCTACACCTTTCTATCTTTTGAATCTTAACTTTTAACCATGAAATCACTAGATTTGAGGTGTTCTAGGATGATGTCATCATGGTGTTCTTATGAACTTCATGTTTAGGCTTCAATCCATCAAGAACATCTTAGATCTGAATGATTTCCACACAAATAAACAAAGATCTTGCATAGATCTGAACATATTCATGGTGAAAAAGGATTGAAAGATGGTTTCTAACTTTCTTTCAACTCTTTTACACTCAATGCACTCAAAACCGATAGGACCGGACCTTGCTCTAACCTTCTACACTTTCTTGGTGATATGTTGGTTCGAGATCTGAGTCCTACCAACGAGAAAACCGACTTCGGGTTAATCAAGAACAACCGTCTTGAACCGGTTAACTGGTTGAACTTGGGTGATTCCTGTTCGATCGGGTCACTTGGGTCAAGATAGTGGTTCTGTTGATTAACACGTTGACACACCGTCTCGATAAAACGAAAAACCATCAAATCAACCAAGTGTAAGATGATCAGGCTGACCAGGACGGAATGCCGCCCGATCGGACTGCTGTCCGATTGGATTGTCACCCGATCGGGTTGCCACCCGATCGGCTTGCACCTTGGCCCCACGCTTAACTTTTATCTCAAACATTTGAACTTGTGAACACTGAACGAACTACTGTCCGATCGGACTACCACCCAATCAGATTGTCACTTGGCTATGTAATGTTCTGACTTCAACAATTAGACAATTTCCAACATGTTCAATACAAACGGATTGCCACCCGATCGGACTACAATCCGATCGAGTGACAAGCTGCTGTGAGCTTGTTCTCAATGAAGTGTCCAACCGACCGGATGTTTCCGCCATCGGTTGGGGTGTGACAGTTAGCTTCTAAAACAGCTTCTTTCTAAGCAGCCAACAATCTTTCAATCAGATTATTCCTAAGCTCAATGCTCTTGGCATTTATTCATATAGGTTTGATCCTTTCCTTTCGGCTGAGAGCATCAGCGACTACATTCGCTTTGCCAGGATGGTAGCGAATTTCACAATCGTAGTCATTCAAAGTTTCCATCCAACGGCGTTGTCTCATATTAAGCTCTTTTTGATTGAATAAATGTTCGAGGCTTTTGTGATCCGAATAGATCACACATTTAGTTCCATATAAATAATGTCTCCATAACTTAAGTGCAAAGACAATGGCACCCAATTCTAAATCGTGGGTGGTGTAATTCTTTTCATGCACTTTTAACTGTCGTGATGCATAAGCAATCACTTTGCCCCTTTGCATTAGCACACAACCCATACCGGTGTGTGACGCATCACAGTATACGACAAACTCTTCTATATCTTCGGGTAATGTCAATACCGGAGCATTACTCAACTTCTGTTTAAGAATCTCAAAGGATTCTTGCTGTTTAGGACCCCAATCAAACTTCACATTCTTGCGGGTCAGAGAAGTCAATTGTGCAGCTATCCTTGAGAAGTTCTCAATGAATCTTCTGTAATAACCAGCTAATCCCAGAAAGCTGCGAATTTCTGTTGGTGTCTTTTTTGCCTCCCAGTTCATGACGGCTTCTATTTTGGCAGGATCTACTTGGATACCCTGCTCACTTACAACATGTCCAAGGAATTGGACTTCACGAAGCCAGAACTCACACTTGGAGAATTTAGCATACAGCTTCTCCTGTCGAAGCAATCCTAAGATACATCAAAGGTGCTTCTCGTGATCAACTTGGCTACGAGAATAGATAAGTATGTCATCTATAAAGACAATGATAAACTTATCTAAGTATGGCTTGCAGACTCTATTCATGAGGTCCATGAATGTTGCTGGTGCATTAGTGAGCCGGAAAGGCATCACTAAAAACTCGTAATGTCCATACCTTGTTTTGAACGCTGTCTTTGGTACATCTTCAGTTCTAACCTTGAGTTGATGATACCCAGATCTTAGATCAATCTTCGAGAAAAAGCTTGCCCCATGAAGTTGGTCGAATAAGTCGTCGATCCTGGGTAAAGGATAACGATTCTTGATCGTTACTTTGTTTAGCTCCCGGTAATCAATGCATAAGCGCATTGATCCATCCTTCTTCTTCACAAACAAAATAGGAGCTCCCCAAGGCGAAGAGCTGGGCTGAATGAAACCTTTTTCTAATAAATCGTCCAACTGAGTCCTGAGCTCTTTCATTTCAGTAGGCGCTAGACGGTAAGGAGCTCGTGCAATTGCCGCAGATCCTGGCAGAATGTATATCCTGAATTCAACTTGCCTCTCAGGAGGTAATCCAGGTAATTCATCAGGAAAGACGTCAGGATATTCGGAAATAATTGGAATATCCTCAATCTTGGGTTTCAGGTCATTTACTATCACTTGTGCCATGTAAATGACACATCCGTTCTTTAGACACTTCGAGACTTTGAGTATAGACACGTTGTCAGGCAACCCATATTGAGTATCTCCATGAATGGTGACTGATTCTCCAGAAGGGGTTTTGATGTTAACCAGCTTCTTATCGCAGGCTATTTGGGCTTGGTTATGTGATAACCAATCCATGCCTAATACTACATCAAATCCAGCCAATTTCATTGGCAAAAGGGATAGCGGGATAGAATGATTCTCAATGGATATAGCGCATCCATCGAGAAGAGTTGAAGCAGTTTCTAAGGTACCATCTGCTAATTCTACCTCATATTTTATGTCTAGAATTTTAATAGGCAGATTCAGTAACTTACTAAACTTATGGTCTACAAAAGACTTATCAGCACTTGAATCAAATAAAACTCTAGCATAAGTATCGTTAATGAGGAAGGTACCTGTTATAACGTTATTTTCGTTCACCGTCTCCCTGGCATTCATCTGAAAGACCCTTGCATTGGTCTTCTTTGCTTCTTTAGGTTTCTTATCATTTTTAGGGCAATTAGTCTTTATGTGCCCCTTCTCGTTGCAACCATAGCAGGTCGCGTCCTTGATGTTTCGGCACTCTACAGTCTTATGCCCTTTCTTCTTGCAAATCCCACAAGGTTTAGCTTGTGGGTCCTGATTGCACTTTCCAAAGTGACTCTTTTTACACGTCTTACATCTGGGCTTTTCATCCGATTGCCCCTTTTCGAAATCAGATTTTCCTTTCTTCTTTTTGTTTGAGTGATGGGACTGATCATCCTCCCTTTTTTCTCTTTCCCTCCTCGGTGGTTTTCTTTTCCCTACTCCTTACAACATCGAGAGTGAGGGACAAAGATAGATCAACGGCAGATCTATAGGTAGCAGGCGCAGAAGCCTTGACGTTTCCTTTAACCTCTGGGGCTAAACCACCTATAAAACGCGCAATTCATTTGGGTTCAGGGGTGACCAAATACGGTACAAGTCTCGACATGGAGTTGAAACTGGTCACATAAGACCTGCAATCCAAATCCTTCATCACCAGAGTGAGGAAGTCAGTCTCTATCCTTTCCACTTCATGTTGGGGACAGTAAGTGTCCTTCATGAGATCAACAAATTTGTTCCAGGAAAGGTTATACAGAGAAACCTTCCCAGTGGATTGCACCAAGGCTTTCCACCATGTTAGGGCGTCACCCTTGAAGGACTGAGATACAAACTTAACGATGTCCTCCTTTGCACATCCACTGATATCAATCACCATTTCCATTTCATCTAACCACTTCATACAATCTATCGCTCCCTTTTCTCCCGTGAAGTCTCTTGGCTTACACGCGACAAAGTATTTGTAGGTACAACCTTTGTTGTACTTGGGAGTCTGATTTAACACAACCTTCTGAGATTCAGATCTCTAGTTGGATGAATGCTGAGATTCACCCCTTTTTGATGCATGTGAATGCGATAAGGGTTTTGTATAAGTTTTGGACCGAACATGACTCGGCTCTTTGAATATTTTATCCACAGCTTGAGCAACTGCGGTGTCAATCATTGCTTGTAATTCAGCATTTGTAAGATTTATCCTTGCTTCATTATTGTTCTCTTCCCGCGGATGACTGTTTGCTTCGTCAGAGCCAGCCATGATTTGGGTACTAAAATTAAACAATAATGATTTATTTAAATTATATAATGAATCATCTTATTGATGATTAGATGGCCATGGTATCAATAAACCATATAGACCATTTTAAATAATCAAGTTAAAATATACTTGTTCAAGATTTTCCTAGGCTACAACTGAACCATTATAGGATACAATCCTGTTTATTCATCAGACAGGGAACATGAGTCACAACTGTCGATGTCATAGAGACATTTTCATATAGCACAAGGCTCGTCTCGAAGGACATTTAGATGGCACAAAGGCCTTGTCATAAAACAATCCAAGTATTATCAATGATCCCTTGGATCAGTGATTTTAAGGGTCGAACATTGTTCATCGCCTTCTTGACAAGAAGTTTATAAAATAAAACTATCATTGTCATGAATACACCTTCGCTCGTAGGCGTACACCTGATATAGATGTTTTGGTGTATACATCATATTTTATGTTTAATAGCCATGATCCAAAATAATCATATAGGCTATGAAGGTGGCTTGGATGAATCCAAATACCCTTGGAAATTAGTGTGATTTCTAAAGTTACACAGTTAAGAATGTTAACATGTTTTCAGATGTTAACATGAATTATTTTCTTAAAAAGGTTGTACCATCATAGTCATTAATATTGGCTAGGTTATACCTTTAAGAATTTCTTTTGGTATTGATTTGGCAGATCAATTTAAAAATTGAAATGATATTGATAAAATGATGTAATAAAGTACATATAAAATTTTCCAAAAGAAATTCCATTGAAAAACTAAACGATTACAAGATATGCCTAAACGGGTCTTGAAAATTACAAACTGTCCACATAGGGACTACAGAAAAGAAAAATAGGTCCACGCAGGGACCAATTACAGAAATAAAAATGTCCTCGCAGGGACTTGATTGAAAAGACAATACAAAATGAAATAAACAAACTTCTACTTCTTTTTGCCTTTTATGAGGTTCGCAAGGCCTTTCAGAAATTTGTTATGCTTTTTGTTTGTTTCCTCCACTTGGTGTTCAGCCCGGTCTAACCTATGCAGAAGGGGATTGATACCCATGCACTGGATACCCCGTTGGGTAAAACGGAGGAAAGGGTGAAGGGTAAAGTGCATTATATTATGCTGCCGTAAGATATGGATCTTGGGCAGGAGCTTGAAATCCATAATCTGTAGGATTTGGATATTCAAATGGGTTAAACCCATACGAACCTTGATAGGTCGGTATGGGGTTATCATAACCTACTGGCGGTGGCGGTGGTGCAAGTGTAACTGGCGGGGGATCATTTTCCGGCACCGCATGAGATGGTCCACCCATTTGTGGATCCTTAGGGATTGGAGGGTATGTGCTCGAAGCTTGAGGGGAACTGAACCTAGGTCCCCCTCGCACGGACATCCGTGCATTCCTCCTTCGCCTAGGAGGCTCGGGAGGTGGTTGAGGTGGTTGTTGAGGTGGTTCCTCAACGGGCAAAGGTGGTGGAGAAACTGCTTGGAGGTGTGGTTCATCCAATGAAAGATGTGGAGAATTGTGAAAAGAAGGTGTAAATTCCCATTCATACTTGTCCCACCATACAGCCCATGGGTCGGGGCCTTGGTATGGCGATCCCTGGTATGGAGAAACGCTGGAGATGCTAATAGGATGAGTTGGTGTTCCGGTTGGCGGTGCCGGGTCGGGGTCGTCATCCATTTCCATGTCTTGAGAGAAATGGTCCTCGGGTCCTAAAGGATTGTAACTGAGTGGTATGTTAAGATAATCGTTTGGGTTAAATTGACCTGGGGAATAGAGATCATGGGAACTAGAGTGGTGAAAGGAGTGAGAATGTAAGGAGTGGTGCGAATGATGCGATTGGTGGGAATGGTGCGAGTGTTGGGGCTCGTCCTGAATAGGTAGCCCAAAGTATGGAGGATATGAAGGTGAGGATCCAAGCGAAACGGAGTGTCTCGCCGGTTCAAAGGAATGTCTCCAATTGTCCCGAGAGTCGGAACTAGAAAAAGATGCAGACGGAGTGTGCCTATGGTAGGGTCCTGCATTGCTTGATGGTCCTCCTCGCATCAGACCTTTTCCCTTGCCTCGTACAAGCGGCGGCATTGTCAATTAGCCTGTCAAAACAATAAAACAACATATAAACGACAAAAGGAAAGTTAAGAATAAATCCTAGGTTATATGCCTAGACTCGGAAGTCTAGGGAATGTGCTATTGTGTCATTGAGATTAAACACAAAAGGTTAGTGTTTAATTCACTCAATGTTGGCTCTGATACCAACCTGTCACACCCCGATATTTCCACATATTACCGGTGGGCCCGGCGGGGAGTATCGTGACGTAGTTGATATCATCATTGTCAATACACACAATATAATAGCACAGCGGAAGGCTTGGTGAATAAACTATTACAAACCATAATGTCTGAGTGTCCAAATGAAAGAATAAACAGACTTGGTTGTAATAAAGATCCGCAGGCGGATCATAAAATAAAATACAAGAAAACTGAAATAACAGAGTCCAGGTATCTAGGGATTTGCAAGATCCGCTTATTCGACACCTAGTAGCTCCAGCCTATTTACGTGGGTACCTGTCAATTAGTCTTTGGAAAATACGTCAGTTTACACTGGTAAATACAATTAACCGACTCATTTAAAAAGAGTTTATAAAAATTGATTTTAGTGCACAAGGCACGTATCTTTTATACTTGGGACAATTATTTAAGATAATCTTGTATACTGATTTACATGTTTGTCATACATATGGGGCCGGTTTGGAAGCCGGTCATGATTAACCGACCCACCACTATAAAACCCACAAAGGAGTTATCCCCAACATGTGGGTTATATTAGCATTTGCATCTGTCAGGTGTATGCCTACACCCCATGCATAGGTAGTGGCCATTTTTAAATGAAATGAGCCGAGGATATCCAGGACACGGTCGTATTAACCCCCAATGCTTATGTTATCAAACAAAACAGATTAAAACGGGTTATGTAAATTTATTAATCACAATCCGATTAAATGATTTCATACCCGACCAAGTGGTATTATTATAATACCATATCCTAAGCCCGTATAAGGGAAAATAAGTTAAAAGTATTTACCTGAGCTAGAAGTGAAGATGTAACTCAGCCGTATATTCCTAAGCCTTATGATAATACTTTCTACTGAAGCTACTCAATCTGTATAGAAGGTTTATTAACCTATTAGGATACTAACGGGTCTTTATTTAAGTCAAGGACTTAGACCAGTTAGCTTGAAAGATACTTAACGGTTCTAAACGCTAGATTAAGCGGAGACCGGAATAGAATGTGGTTTAGACCCGACAAGTTTGGACACTTGTATAATATGGGTAAACTACACACATTCTGGAATTTGAGGATTTAATGATAAGGTTAAACCCGTTTCGGCTATTTTACATAAACTAGTCACATAAACCGATCCGAACGCTTAAACGCATAACGGGTAACCAAATGAATTATATACAGGTCTCAATTGTTATTATGCTTAGAATATGTTAATACATCAGTAGGATGTTAACATATATGCCCAAAAAGTATTTAAAACCAATTTAAGTCACGTAGGGGCATTTAGGTCATTTAATGATTATAAAAGAGATTTTATAATAAACTGAGGTTCTGGTCTTTGGTAATCAATAAAAATATTTATTTTATCACATTACATCAGTAAGATATTACATATATGTGAGGTTTACCATCTATGGCCAAACTATGCCCCGAAAGGGCATTTTGGTCATTTCACATATGCTTTTAAGGACCTTTTTGAAAGTCTGAGTTCATGACTTATACTTATTGTAATAATATTTAAATTTGTTTAAAACTTCAGTAGGTAACAAGTCTTAGGTGTTAAATATGGTTTTAAACCATACTGTGCACCTAATTAGTGTAAAACTCGCTAATTGACGATAATTATGATGTTTATGTAAATCTGAGATTTTGATCAGTTTTAAATGCTCAAAATAATTTATTTAATGTCTGAAATCAGTAGGAAAAGGTTTGGCATTCAAATCATTTGTAAATCTCATTTTATGCATAAAAAGGGTGTTACCATCATTTACCGAATTACACAAGAACTCTATGATATGATCAGATTATAATCTGACCAAAAATCCTACAAATCCTTAAAAATAATATCTTAACAGTAGGTAATGAGTTTTGGGTCAAAATCCAAGTTTAAACATGTCTTATGTAAGATATCGCAATTTAATTAATAAAAGGCATCTATTTACGATATCGAGCATAACTTCAGTTTGAGACCAAGAACTGATGTCAAACTTTCGGGACAAGCTTATATATCCGTAACAAGGTTTTTTGTCCTCTCACATTTCTAAAAATCTCATTTATATGTCAAAAGGGCAATTATGGCATTTATAAGCATAATAACAAACAAGAGCATATAATTCAAACTAGTAAGGACCAAGCAATATAACTCCAGGGGGTTATACTACTACATAAAGTGGTCCTAATGTAAGCTTAAAACATGGAAGAATTAAGCTCAATCGGGTCAGAACTGAAAGTCAAAGCAAAAGTCAAGCTTTTGCGACTTTCGGTTATGAACCGACCTTAAACAGATAATTGTCGGGTTAGACATGTTTAAACATGTTCTAATAATAATTACCAAGTTATAAGAATGTTAAAATATAATTTATAACCTCTGTTTTATTGGTTTAAATCATTATTTTAAATTTTGTCCAGTTTGACTTTTTGACTTAATAGTTTGACCCGACAATTAACTAGTCAAACGAAATAATTAGGAGGTGCCCTTTTAAGGGTTAATCACCTACTTTAATATGGTCACATAATCACTTTTATTTCGGACAGTGGCTGGACCATTTGAGATAAAACCGAAAGTTAAAGTCTATTTACGTTATCTTTGACTTTTCGGTTTTTAAACTAATAAACTGAACTAAGAAAGGGTTAAGACACTTACATAAGGTCCTAGCTATCTTTTCTGCACTTCTTGATCCTCTTCTAAGGCCAGCTATCTCCAGAAATGTCCAGAACTCAAGCTTAGAGTGTTGGTAGTGAAAATGAGTGAATGAGCACTTGAAATTCTGGACAAAAGGCTCTTTATATAGGGAATTCAGATTGGTTCTGATGATTCCAGGTGTTTAGAAATGTTATCAGGGCTCTACATGTGTCTTGGTGGTTTCTAAAAACCATCTACAAGTCCCTAGTATCGAATTATTTGTTTGGAGCTCAAGAAATACATAAACCTGCACCTAGCAACATCTGTCTGTCGAAACACTGTCGTCGCGCTGCGCGGCGGCTGAGAGGCTCCAAGGTCGCGCCACCCGACCACCCAGGTTACCAGCCAAACAGGTTTTAAAGTTTACATGTTCAGCCCCTGCACCTTTTCAAGCCTCATATCTTTCATTTTAAGCACCTTTGGCCCTTATAGTTAGTTTGTAGATGAACTAGGGAGTATAACCAAACTCTGTTAGGCCCGGTTTCGTAAGTTGATCATCGAAAACATAAGTTTCGCCTCGTTGACGCTTTAAACCCTAATTCTTGGGAATTTGCGTAAACTACACATAACGATCTCGAAACCTCGTGAAATGTATATTACTTATTCTTGAGAGTATATTTGAATATTTCGAAGCCTCGGGTTCGTTAAAAGGTCACTCAGAGGTAAGAATTAACATGTTGACACGTTTAACCCTTGTAGTTTATAATCTTTCGATTATTTTCATAAACGGATTCTTATATTCAATTAATCACTCGTTTAAGAATATATTCTTCATGTGTGGTCATTCAGAGGCATAAGTTTGGCATATTAACACTTTTAGTCCTTTCGCATACATATTTTCACTGTTTGTCAACTTTAGTCCTTCAAACTCAATCTTTCACATATTTAGAGTTTAGGACACGTGTCTTTATATAATTTGACATGTTTTTACGTGGTGTTACTGTAACGGCCGAGGTTCTGCCCGACGTAGTCGTTGGAGTTCTGTCTCGGGGAGGGTATAACTAATGTAAATATTGGGTTATTATACTAACGCGTGTGCATTGTTTAATTTATTAGATTATAACCAGAAAACCACAGGAAAAAGTCTAAACTAGCAATGTGAGTAATCCTCCTTTTTGCAAACTGTTTTTACAAAGCCTCAATTGTTTTACCTTATAATTAACAGTGATTGAGTATTTGTAATTCTACAATTATCGTCGGTATGTTGGGGTTTTGTATACAAAATTTGTTACTACACTGTGAGTAGTAACATGACCACAAGTCGGGTCGACAGTACCGTGGGTGGTAATTAAGGTAGAATAATAAACAAATGTAATTGCTGATTGCCCTCAATGCTGTACAAGGATAAAATCTGTTTTGATTAAATTGGGATTCACTCACCAATATTTCCCACTGACCAATGTTTTTAAAACGCGTTTCAGGTAACAAAATGTGAAAGCCAAAATAGAAGCCAGCTGGAGAGCACTGAAGGCTTGGAAAGTGTGGCTATAAAAGTTACCTAAATAAAGAAAGATGTTTTATTCAATAAATTAGGATTTATCCCTATAAACATGTTTGTAATAAAAACTTGGGTTTATCCCAATATGTTTATTATAAAAATGTGATGTTTTACTCTAATAAAATATTTCCTAACTACGGTCCTGATGTAAATTCCGCTGTCAAATAATGATAAACACCGATACCACCATCTCTGAGTAGGCCGCGGTCGCCCGCCTCCCGAGGCAGGGGTCGGGGGTTGCGACAACTTCCCCCCCCCCCCTTTATTTATAGAAAGACCCCTAAAATGAGGGTAGTTTGGCCTTTTAAACACCATTTATTTTAGCCCCTAAACTTATTACACTTAAATCCCTAAGTTATAACAAAATTACAGATAATTAGTTCCACTTTTCCCACTCCACAACAAACTTATAATTCTTTTATGTATTCTTCTTGTATCTTATAAACAATAAAGTTTAAAAGAAATCAAAAAGTACCGTGACGACCTACTCATTTTTGTCAACGTTTCGATAGTTGTCTTGGTTAATAATGACGTGTAAATTAAAAGGTACAAGTAGATGATGCCTTATTGTACAAGTAATTATCCCATAATGTTTAATAGTTACAGAATGTCAAGTGATTAAATACGGTCAATTTAATCATCTCATCTAGATTTTATTTTAATATCTAATCTTTAACAAAATTATAGATAATTAGTTAGTAGTTACACTTGTCCACTCATAAAAAACTAACCCCCCCCCCTGATTTTTAAACGGTCATAACAATTTGGTACGTTAATATTTTTTTTAAATAACCATATGAACGGGTATTTTATTTTCTTTAGTTTGAGTATAATATTGCTATAATTTTTTAATTAAAAATTGATATGTTACGTGATTAACAATGTCTAAGGGTGAGTAATAACTGAATTGTTAACTGAAACTGAACCGAAATCAACCCAAAACTGAATTAACTGAAAACTAATTAACCGAAACCCGAATTAACCAAAAACGGTTATCGATTTTTTGTAGCCTCTTTTAACCAAAAATAACTGAACCGAACCATTCATATTTTCATATATTTCTAGCTTTTATACCTCCAGTTCATATATTTCATATTTATACCCCTATTTTATGTGTTTACACATCCATTTCAAGTACCTATGCATCTATTTCATGTAATTATACCTAAATTTCATGTATTTCTAATTAAAAGTTTTAACCCAAGTTTGGTATTGGCTATTAACCGAAATTAAATAAATCAAACCAAAAACCGTTAATCTAACTAAATAAACCAAACTGATTAACTGAAAACAGATTGGTTAATAAAGTAGACTAATCGATGACCTCAATTTCGGTTGAGGATAATAATCTAATCAACCGAACAATGCACACCGTGGCAATGTCTGTGTCTCCCGCCGCATCGCGCGCGCACATATCGGTTAATAACCAAAACCGGTTATCGGTGAGCAATAACTAAATCGTTAACGTAAACCAAACTGAAAACAGACGAAACCAAACCGAAATCAACCAAAACCGCTTATCAAATTTTTTGTACTATCGTTTAGCCTAAATTAGCTGTACCGAACCGAATCATTCATATTTTCAAAAACTTCTAGCTTTTATACATCCAATTCATATTTTATATCTCCATTTCATATATTTATACTTTCATTTTATGTATTTATACCTCAATTTCATATATTTCTAAGCAAAAGTTTTAGCCAAAGTTTGGTTTTTGCAATTAACTAAAATTAAACGAACCAGACCAAAAACTGTCAATCTAACTGAATAAATAGAAGTGATTAACCGAAAACCAATTGGTTAATAAAGTAGACTAGCCGATGACTTTGGTTTCGGCTTCGGTTGAGGATAATAACAGAACCGACCGAACCATGCACATCACAATGAAATGGATTACCCGATTACTCGCTTTTGAAGATATCACGATGATGTTACAATAAATATTATATGAATAAGAAAACTACTAGAAATGAATACAACAATGTAAATTGTCACTCCCGCCGCATCGCGCGGGCACCCTGCTATTATAAATAAAGAGAGAAGAAGTTCTTATTTTTTTAGGTATCTTAAAATACTCATCTCTCATGCATTATAATATAGTATAAATAACGTTAATAAGTAACGTATGTTCAATATTAAACTAGTGAGCATCAAGAAATAAAATAAAAAATGAAACACCATGATTTCAATGCTAATGGTTGGCAACTGCTGAGGCATGGGTGACAATTGCTCTACAGATCAAGCCATAAAGTGCCTGACTGAGTTGCGGCATGTGGACTGCTTGACGAGTGATGCTTGCTCGATATATCAAGTGCTAAACTAAGTTTTTTCCTTCTGACAGCTTAGGTAGTGAGAGTGATCAGGATTTGTTGTCGATATGTGATTTCGAATGCATAGTTTATATAGTGATTAACTCTGGAGTTAAATGAATTAGAAATCTGATTAGATCAGTGTGCTGCTAGCTTATTAGAACTTAGAATAGAGTGTCAGTGTGCCACAAACAATCTTCTTTTGAACTTCAGGAGTTCAGGTTGTTCAAAATTGTTGGGCCATATATGAGTTTGGCCCAAAATATATACACTATCGATGAACTACGGCTATAAATTTTATAACAAAAAATACACTAAGTAATGACATTATTTGCAAGGATAAAAATACACTAAGGTGCTGTTTGTTTTTTCAGATGTAAAATGTCTGTAGTCTGCGGACCACATCTGCAGGCATCTGCAAGAGAAGATGTGGCCCAAATGTCTGCAGTCTGTAAGGAGAAGAGGGTTTGTTTTTTTTCCTTCAAAACCAACTTCACACAACACAACACACAGCCAGCCAAGAGTTCTCTCTCTGCTCTCTCTCTCTCTACAATCTCTCTCTCTCTCTACAACCACCACCACCACCGCACCACCACCGCCACCACCACCACCGCACCATCTCCGCCACCACCACCGCACCATCTCCGCCACCACCACGGTCTCTCTCTCACAGAACTCTCTCTCTCTACAACCGCCACCACCACCGCACCATCTCCGCCACCACCACCGCACCATCTCCGCCGCACCACCTCTCTCTCTCTCTACGACCTCTCTCTCTCTCACAGGTCTCTCTCTCTCACAGGTCTCTCTCTCTTACAGGTCTCTCTCTCTCAGATCTCTCTCTCTCTCTCAGATCTCTCTCTCTCTCACAGGTCTCTCTCTCTACGATCTCTCTCTCTCACAGATCTCTCTCTCTACGGGGAGGTTGTGGCGGGGAGATTGTGGCAGGTGGAGGTTGTGGCGGGGAGGTTGCGGCTGAGAGGTAGGAGGTGGTGGCGGGGAGGTTGTGGCAGGGGAGAAGAGGAAGAAAGGGTGGGTGGTTTGTGTGAAGATCTTATCTCATTTGTGAAGCTTTGATACATAGCTTTTTTTTTAAGATATTAAAAGCTATTTGAAGATCTTTTTTTTTTTTTTTAACAAACCGTCTTCAAGAGCTTATGTCTGCCCGCCCGCAGACATAAGCTCTTTTCAGCCAATATAAGCAAAAACAAACAGCACCTAAGTAATGACATTACTTTTACAAGGATGTCTAATTCAAATATCAAATTGATTTCAATTGTTTGAATGTAAACCAATTAAAAAAGTTATCACTTTTACCCGGTCACACTTTTTGTTTTCATATTTTATATTATCGTCTATTTTATATTTAAATAAATAAATAATTATTCTTAAAAAATTACACCATAAAAAACAGTTAAATTAGATTTTAATACTTAAAACTATGGGTAATTAGCCGATAATAATTCATACAATCAATTTGTTCAATGACACTCCCACTTTCATCATCGTTGCCAAGAGCAATCCCAATAAGATAATGATCATAGATTAATATTTGATTTCCTCTCGATTTCTCTCACAGTGATATTTCTAAACGAAATGGATAAACGTACATGCAAAATCTATTATAAATCAAGTGTGAATCTATGATGATTATGTTACGAATTTTCACCCCACTTGAGCATGAATAAGAATTGGAGTAAAAAAAAACTAAGAGTGCTTACTAAGCATGTTGAGTTCTTGCTATCAACCAGTTCAAGGTTTTTACATCCTCTTTTAGAAAGTTCCCACACAATTTCTCATGTTAGCTTCATTTCACATATACCTCTTTGAGCATTGATCTTTTATTCATTCTAGCTCTATTTTGAACAGTTATATAAACTCACACTTTTAAAATATTCTGAATAAATGTTATCAAAAGTTATAAAGAAAATTTAAAAAGTAAATTGCAATTTGCGTCCGTGTGGTATGGGACAAAATTCAACTTGATGCCATATTTTGCAAAAATGGATATCTATATCCATGTGGTTTCCAATTCACTTAAATTTGCATCCTTCTGTCAATTCCCCGTTAGTTTTACCCTTAGGTCAAAGAATATTTTGGTAATCTTTCATCCTTCACCAACTACCACCACAATCGCTACCTACTTCGACCACTACTTCAAACCACCATCCACCACCATATATGAAGACATCAAGTCGATTTCCAACAAACAAAACAACTAAAAATTTAGGCAAAATAACCATAGTATGAAATTCAGGGCCTAATTCATGATATCTGATTTACTTAGAAAACCTAGTCGATTTGAATTCGAGTACTTAGAAACACTTTGAAATTTCAACCACATGCACATATCAAGTCGATCACCACAATTTCAAACACCACTACCCAATTCGAACATATCAAGTTGGTCTCCATGAAGTTCAACCACCACTACCCAACCCCAATGTACTTAAAAACCCTAACTAATTTGAATTTCAGGGTCACTTTCAATCACCACCAACCACCACATATGAACACACCAAGTCGATCACCTATTAAAAAATCTTAGCCGCCAAGAAGCCCATGATCACCCATTGATGGTTGGAGATGAATCCTGTTTAGTATTGTGAGTCTGTGACTCACAAAATGAAGGTGTATCGGATGGACATCAAATGTGAATTTCTCTATGGGAAGATCAATTAGAGGATTATGTATGTCAGGCCCCTGGCTTTGAATATGCTCATTATCCCAATCATATCTATAAGCTTGATAAAGCTTTATATGGACTTAAGCAGGCACCAAGAACATGGTATGAAACATTCTCCTCATTTCTAACTACAAACAACTTTAAAAGAGGTACGATTGATAAAACCTTATTTTTAAAATGGCAAGGAAATGACCTGACTATTGCTCAGATTTATGTTGATGACATAATTTATGCCTCAACTAACTCAAACTTATGTGAAGCCTTTCAAAATCTCATGACTTCAAAATTTGAAAAGAGGCAATGGGTAAAATGCTATGTTTTTTTTAAAGGTAAACTTCATTAGAAACACAACCTACAAAACGAGGCGACAAAACAACGAAACACATTACATAATTACAAAGTTGCACCAGTCGGTCCAAGAAACTGACCTAGCTTTCGACCTACTTCTAAACCACAAAAACCCAACCGATCTAATTTCACTAAAAATGTGTTCCACACGGGCTTGATTATTAGAAAACTTGACACCATTCCTGGCACGCCATATGCTCCAACAGCTAATCAAAATAATTCCTTGAAAGATCTTTTTCGCCGTCCCCCGTAATCCGATGTAATCATGAAGCTCCAAAAGTTCCTTAACCGAGTTAACACGAAAAGGCGCAACTTTACACCATTTTGAAATATGATAGCAGATCCTGTTTGCCGCCATACAAGACGTAAAAAGATGGTTGCTTGATTCATTGTTGGATCCGCACAAGGGGCAAGACACATCTTCAATCTCTATGTTCCTACTTCTAAGCGCCATCCCAGTTGGGATTTTCTCCATCTCAACTTGAAAAAAGGAACTTTTATACAAAAAAAAAACAAATATGTAAAAACCCTTTTAAATAAATTTGATCTAGAAAATTGTAAAACATGCACCACACCCATGTGAACATCAAATCACTAGATTCTGATACAACAGGCAAACCAGTAGATCAAACGCTGTACAGATGTATGATAGGGTCTTTGATGTATTTCACATCATAAAGACCGGATATCATGTTTACTACATGTCTGTGTGCAAGGTATCAAACCTCTCCGAGGGAGTCACATTTAACTGTTGTGAAATGGATATTCGGATATCTAAAAGGATCTCCAACCCTAGGAATCTTGTATTCAGCTAATGACAATGTTGAGCTAGTTGGTTTTTCAGATAGTGATTTTGCAGGATGCCTTACAACAAGAAAGTCAACCTCAAAAGGATGCCAATACTTAGGAAATGCATTAATCTGTTAGCAAAGAAAAAAAAAAGCAAACTGTTATATCCAACTCACCTGCTGAAGCAGAATACATTGCAACAGCCAGGTGTACTACACAAATCCTCTGGTTACAAAATTAACTACTGGACTATGGTATCACTGCTCTAAAAGCACCTATCAAAATGGATACTGAAGCTGCACAGAACATAATAAAAAAAATCTCATCCAACATTCAAGAACCAAACACGTTGATATCATACATCACTTTGTAAGAGATTGTTATGAAAAATGTATAGTTTCAATACATCATGTGTCCTCTGCAAATGAAGTTGCATATGTTTTCACAAAACCACTTGACACATCTAATTTTTAGACTTATTTGTTTATGAATTATATATATATATATATATATATATATATATATATATATATATATATATATATATATATATATATATAGAGGATGAGGATCATTACAGAACACTAAATATTGCGAGAACAAAAAGAACAACTCTAAATCACTAGATTTTATGATTTAAAGTTTATATTTTTTAAATTTTATATTTCCTACATTTGTATGTATATTATATATGCTTGGAAAACCTTATATTTTTACCTATACTTAGCCTACATACATATAGGTAATTTAACCTACACAGAATGCACATATGTGTAGGTTATATAAAAAAATGAAAATTTTTCATATTTTGTTTTAAATTCTAGTATGAAAAACAATAAATCTTTCATTTGTAACATTTTCCTTTACTTTTTAGGTTTTTAGGATTGAAAAAATGGGTGATTCATTTTGTTCTGCGTGTTCTCGCAATATTTAGTGTTCTGCATAGAACCTTCACCTATATATATATATATATATATATATATATAATATCTTTTAAAATCTTCTTTTATTTACCCAAATTTTCAAAAAAAAAAAAAAAAAAAAAAAACCTTCTGGCTACAAACCAGATGTTTTGAAAAAAAAGAAAATAAACTTCTGGATTTATACCAGTAATTTTCTCAAAGTCTTCAAAACAACTGATTTTCAATCCAGCAATTGTATCTCTAAGGCATTTAGGTATAACCTCTATCCTTTCAAACTTGTCTTTCAATCTGAGCCCAGTGCTCTGTCTATCCTAAGGAAAATTGCCTTCCTAAGGTAACCTAAGACATAAATCTCTATAAACATGTTTGACACGTTACACTCATTTCATCAGTCCACTCACCTTCAAATAAAAAACAGTGATACTGATACACATACTCACTCAAACAAAAGACATGTCAAATATGAAGTTGCTAGAATGGGCTCAATGAGTCAATGGTGTTCTTTTGGGTTAATTTGAAAATCTAAGTTGTAATTGATCTTTGGTGTATGCCTTGTTGGGGCCGGGTTTATTCTTTGGTTTCTATCTCCTTGCTAGATCATTTTGGTTGATTTATAAAATTATTCTCGCTTTAAAAAAAAAAAAAAAAAAAAAAAAAAAAACTATCACGGTAACAATGGTGATAAATTAAAATCATGAATAGGACGTAACCCCAACAAACTCGTTTAATGGTGCATGCATGCATTGTATATCCATTTCAAAGTTGTAGCAAATATTATTAGTTGTTTGTTTTGACAATTTTAATAAACCGATATTGAGTAGCTATAATCATGGACGAAGCTTTTAAGGGGCGGGAGGGAGCGGCCGACCCCTCGAACTTTTCGCTTAGTGGTGGAGAGTATGTAGTTTTCGTATAGAAATTTTTAGGTATATAAGTTTTCGACCCCCAATTTTATAGAAATTTTTAGGTTCGGTGACTTCCGCCCCCACGGTCGAAAATTTCAAGCTTCGCCACTGTCTATAATTCACCAAACACATATCACCCTAACCTAAATAAATGAACTACATAAACACTAAGGGGCTGTTTGGTAACATCTGAATGGTTAAGTGCTGAACCAGTAAGATGTCTGAATCATTAAGTGCTGAACCAGTAAGAGGTCTGAGCCATTAAGAGCCTTTATAATGCTAACCGTTTAGAGGCAAATGTCTGACCAATTCAGATTAGAGGTCTTAACCATTCAGACTCTGTATAAATCTTAACCATTCAGAGGCAAATGTCTGAACCATTCAGACATCTGCTCGTGAAACAAACAGTCTGAACCATTAAGTGTTGAACCAGTAAGAGGTCTGAACCATTAAGAGCCTCATTAAGAGGTAAACAAATAGCCCCTAAATAATTTCAAACTTAAACTTTATCTTTATCTCCTCCATCTCTTAATTATTGGCTCCTTTGCTTTCGAATATTTTTTTATCTTCCTTCAGAAACGAATAGATATACTTTTTACAGAGAAAGAAGTTATATATCATCAAGTGGGTTCGTTAATCCTTATAGACTGCATTGACCATCATATTTATAAAATTATTATATTAGAATTAGATGGATAATAAATACATTTTTGTACACAAGTAGGAAAATGGCACGTGAACAATGACTAGGTTGTTGGTCCATGCATCTCATCTGGGTAATCTAGTTGGGTTTTGACTTTCGTCCTTTTGGGCTTAATGACCCAAATTCAGTGGAGGTGGTTGGGCTCCACGCTATCTATCGAGAATGCCAATGATTGTGATTAAAAAATTACACATCACATGGTCACAATGTGTTTGTCGTCCACCCATACCTACTACAAGCTCGTATTTATGGCCTACAATTATACCTTTGTGTAGGGGTGAGCCAGAACCGAACCACAACCGGAATAGCTATGTAATTTTCATTGACAATCTACCTAAGTTATAAACAACTAGTGTTTAACCTCCGCGTTGTGAGGCAGAGTTTGTAAAACCGTGCTAAATAATAAGCAAACGATGACCAAAACCGGAAAAAATTGTAAAACAAAAACGTCAATCTATACCGCCATGTGACGTAAATGTAGGCAAAAACAAACTCTAACTTATAGCGCGAGCTGACGTAAAATGTAGACAAACTCGAATTCATACCAAGAAAGCTTTAACTTAAAGACCCCATAAAACAAAAACGTCAAAACTTTAAAGTATAAATAGAACCATACAAACTTGAGGACTAAAAAAGTAAATAACCTTAATAAAAACACTAAAGGACAAAAAAACAATGTTTACAAGAAACTACCCTAGTTGTTATAGTAGCGATAAGCATGGTACCGGTACCGTACTGAACTAGTACCAAAATTCGTCATAACCAGGTACCTATATTGGTACAAGACCGGTACGATACCAATATTTGAAGATAAAATTCGGTATTTTACTGGTACCATACCGAACCGCTACCAATACCATCAGTGGCGGATCCAGAAATGTTTTCTACCGGGTTCCTTTTGGTAAATTTTCACTAATTCTCACATTTTTTTTTTTAAATCACATAAAATTTCCACTAATTTTTTCATTTTTTTCCAAACCGAGGGGGTTCCCGGGAACCCCCAAAACACCCCTGGATCCGCCACTGAATACCATATAAAATCGGTACGAAAAATTTGGTACCGGTACTCAATCATCCCCATTATATAGTAACCTCATAATATAATCATGTGACACCTCGTATGTTTAACAAGAAAATCTATTATTTCCATTTCGAATTTCTAGTAAATCATCCTCTTTTTGCATAATTTCAATTCCGAAAATTCAAATCTTTCGACGTGTATATATCAAAAACCTTCTCAAATTTAATAGTTCTTTCTAGCATGTCATAGGAGCAATTCAATCTAATCTAGTGCAAACATCAAGAGACAACAAAGCTTTCAAATATGTTGTTTTTTTAATCACTAGCGCACGTTTTAAACATTGCAAGCCTAGCTCACCCTTCGTATCCACATAGATAGAAAGAGAATGAGAATTCATTGATTTAAGAAGTGAAACTTACTATACTCGTATCTGATTTTTGGGATTATTTACGAAAAAAAGTCAGAATTATTTTGTTTACAATCCTAGTAATGGTTACGATCAGGGGCGGTTCTTAGAAGAGCCGTGGCAGGGCCACGGCCCGGGCAAGTTTTTCGGGCGTAGTGCTAATTTTCCGCATTTCGATAGAAATTTTTTATATATACTATGTTTGGCCCGGGCTTGTCCGGGCTTTTTTTAGTGACCGTGTCTTTCGGCCCTGGCATGTTCAACGGGCAAGATCCGCCACTGGTTACGATCATGACCGGATTTATAACTGCAAACAAACTTGTCGCATTAGGATCACTATGGTAACCCTACGCTATTTGCAGTGATAAATCGTTGAGAACAACAAACACAAGTGAAATCATGAAAAAAATCACACACAGAGAAAATGAATGCCGTTCTTATATCTAAAATGAAGATTAATTACATTGAGATCTCTCAATGGATGATAAAACCAAACAAGTGACTTCAACATCTAAAGGTTTGTGGTAAGACACAAACCGTAGTTGATTCCCTTCCACAATTGTCTCTACTAGATTTTTTTGAACGGTAAATTTGGATCACTGACGGATTGCTAGAATATCATTGTGCCATCAGCGGAACCACCCGATCATATCCATCTCCACTAGACAATAATGTCTATACACAAATTCATGAAGAAACCCAATAAATCTGAGAAAAACCCCCCATTATAGGAATCGAACCCAGAATCTAATGACCTTATATCACCCAAAAATACCATTAGGCTATAATGCCATGGGCAATTGTTTCTACTAGATAACCTCCTAAAAAATGGAGAATAATAACATATGAATCATAAACTTAAATAGTTAAAAAAAAAAAAGGCCGTTCACATAATCCAATCATAAATCATCACAAACTTCAATTTCTTATATTTAACAAATCAACTAATATTTGAAAAATCTAAGGTTCTTGGCCAAACATAGGGCTGTAAACGAGCCGAGTCGAGCCGAGCTAGACCCAGCTCGAGCTCGGCTCGAACTCGATTCGAGCTGGCTCGGCTCGAGCTCGAATTTCAAATCGAGCTGAGATTTGAGGCTCGAGCTCGACTCGATTAGAATTCGAGCTAGCTCGGCTCGGCTCGATCTAGCTCGAACTAACAAAAAACCACAAAATTTAGTACTTAAAAATGAATTTCTTCATAGACAAAGGGTCATAATTGTCATTTAATTTAACCATATGGCTAAATATGCAAGTATAAATAGTTAATTAACTTTGTACATTGTCTTTACCTTCTTTTATAGGGGAAATACTCCTTTAGTTTTTGTTTTCTAAGCGATGTGGGACAAAAAAATGAAGAATGTAAACCTTATTGAGCCAACTCTCGAGCTCACGAGCCGAGCCAGACCAAGCTCGAGCTCGACTCGTTTACAAACCGAGCCGAGCCGAGCTGGCTCGTTAACAACCGAGCCAATTTCGAGCCGAGCTTTCTTCGAGCTTTTTTCGAGCGAGTTTCGAGCGAGCTGCGAGCCACGAGTTTTTTGAACACCCCTAGCCAAACATCTTGTACATGATTCCCATGGATTAAACCATGGAAACCATGAGCCTACTTTCCATATTTAATATTTTATTTCCTTTTCACAAAAATAAATTAAAGTAAGATAATAGTGATTTGAGTCATAACCACACCCTTAGGGTAGTGGTTTTGGATGATGGATTAGAAGTAGGTGACATGACGCTGATATGGAGGGTCATGGTGATCATGAGGGTCATGACCACACCCTATAGCCTAAAATTCAATAAATCTAGTTGAACCTCCATGAGCCAACATACCAAATTTATGCATATTATAATTTATAAATGAGCTTAAGCAATAACAAATTATTACTCTAACCAAAATAACGCATACTTTAGAGAGATATAAATTGAATTTTGAAGTCCAATTTCAAGATTCAAAAATCATTTGAATTATGGTCCTATTTGAGATTTAACTTTAGACCTCTGAGGTGTATGGTTTTCTAGAAGAAAGAAAATCAAAGAATGGTACCAAATAAAAATGAACCACAACCTAATTGGCACCTAAATCATTGAATGGTTTTTTGTAAAGTGATTCATGATATCCGTTGATAGAAAAGTTAACTTTACTGTATATAGGGCTGTAAACGAACCGAACATTTAGCGAACAGTTCGTGAACCGTTCGGTGGGAAGTTCGTTTATGTTCGTTCGATTAGCTTAACGAACGAACACGAACAAAAAATTTTGTTCGGTGAGCTTAGCGAACGAACATGAACACAGGACTCGTTCGTTCGACTGCGTTCGTGAACGTTTGGTAATAGGTTCGTTTGATTATATTAAAAAATAGTAAATATTAAACCTTTTATCTAAACATATTGAAAACTTGAAACCCTATTTTTTCTAAGTTAGCTAAAATTTGGACATTCTAAGATATTTTTAGGGATAATTATGTCTAAGTTAGTTAAACTTTATTCATCGTTTGGTGGTGTGGTAGACTTCTTGTGTTTTAATTTATCATTTGATGGTTGTATTTAACTACTTATATCTAATGTTTAAGTATAACAATGTTTTCATTTTTTTATTTTCAAGTTAAATGTTCGTTTGCGTTAATTTTATTTGCTTGCGTTCGTTTGTGTTCGAGACCACTGTTCACGAACTGTTAGTGAACAATTGAATTTCCTTAACGAACGAACAGGAACATAAACTTATGTTCGGTATGCGTTCGTGAACAGTTCGCGAACATGTTAATTTCCTTAACAAACGAACATGAACATGCCCTTGTTCGTGTTCGTTCGGTTCGTTTACGGCCCTAACTGTATAACACACTAAATCCATTACATTACCTAATATCATATCACATTACATCAAATTACGTTACATTACAATATTTGTATATTACATTTACATTACAACTTTTGTTAGCTTACTATATGTTGTTATCACTAAAATCACTATAATTAGTTTTGAAATATTTATTCATGGATGGTTAAAAAGTCTAGCAACTTCATTTTTTTAAATAATCCTCACAACCATTATTATCATAACAATTTATATAATTAGCTCTAATTATAACAAGATTTATTTATATGTAGAAAGGTTATTCTACAAATGGTTTGTAACATACAAACTTGCTTAACGTGAGAAGTGAAAGAGATAATTTTTTTTCATCTTATTAAACACTTATTTAAATACTAGAATCTAAAAAATTATATATTTACACTAGTAGAGTAAAGTAATTACATAATTATTCTACTAGTGTAAAATTAAGATTTTTTTTTTTATAATTTACTATTAAACATCATACTTAAGCAGATATAAAAAATTAAAAAAAAAACTTCTTTCACTTCTCATATTAAAAAAGTCATTTTGTATGTTAAAGACCCATTTATATTTAGTGTTTAATAAATAAAACTATTTATCAAAATAATAATGCATTGTCATAGTTTTATTTCAAGCATATTCTTACAATACGATTTAAAGCATGTTTTATTTCAAGCATATTCTTAGAGCATTCTCATCCAGTCCATCAAAGTGACCCTTATCTTCAAAATATAAAAAAACTTTCTAAAAACCCACTCCAACCTATCCATTATATCTAAACCCTAACCTTAAATATTAAAAAAGAAAGCAACAGTAACTTTTTATACATAAAAAGCTACTGTAGCTCTCTATTTCCAACAACCACATCTCATTTCATCTTCTCCCGCCCCTCTCCTCCTACACATCGATTACCAGCAACAAATTCAACAAACTACTGCACTTGCAAGGTTCGGATTTGAGGGTTTCTATTTGAAAACACTCCCGATTTGTAAACACTGGCGATGATACGGCTTCGGTTGGAAAGTAGGGTTCCGATATGAAAATGATTTTGCTATCAGTGAAAGTGTCAACCGATTCATCCTTCAAATCTCCATCCCAATGCTTTCTGTAAGCTTCTTTTTATTCAATTTTTTTTTGGATTTTGAGTTTTTAGTCTTAATTCAGAAGTGTATAAAACTTAGGTTTTGGATCTCGAAGGGTTGCTGAAGAACTAAACAAGCAGGTATGATTCTTCCTCTGTTTTATGTTTGTGTATACAAAGATTGTAGATTTTGTGATGTGAATGCTGGGAAAAGTAGTTGTAGAGTTTGGGAGCAAGTCTGTTGGATTATTTGATGTTTCTGTATTACCATCATCTGGTTAGGACTTCAGGGACATTATTGCATCAAGTACTACCCATGGTGGAATTAGTTATTTTGATATTATGATCATTGCTCCCTATCATTGATGTGTATTACTTAAAAGAAAAAAAAAGACATACATACTTAGTCAGTTCACATTTTTTTGCTGACTTAGAAATAACTCAGGCAATAACCATTTGTGGCTTAGATGATTTTGCCAATGTTCTTTTGCTTTTACCATTGTAAAAGAATAACCATGCCGAGAACTACAAAATAGTCCCAGAATTTGTCTTGAAATAAGCTGAGCTCAGCTCGTTTAAAAAAAAAGTACGAGAATAGGGTTGTAATTGAGCTTAAAAAAGTAGATACGAGTCGCAACAAGCCGAACTCGGACTCTAGTAACTGAAATAAGCTGAGCTCAGCTCATTTACACCACTTGTTTATCTTTAATAGAATGCATTTGTCTTTTATTGTGTTTTACATTTTGTATTTATATCTTAGACTATGGGGTATGGGGCTTGGGTTGGGGCGTGGGTTGGGGGAAAACGCCCAAGCCACCACCCCGGGTGGGCTTGGGTTGGGGCGTGGCCCTTGGGGCTTGGGTTTGAAGCTGGGCGTGGGGCGGGCTAGGGATCCGATGTGGCGGCCTCCAATTCGCTTTGTATTTTTTTAATTTTTTTAAATTTTTTTTAAATAAACTGCCAAGCCACGCCCCAACCCAAGCCCCGCCATACCCCACGGACACGTCACTCACCGGTGGGGGGGCTCGAGCTCCACGTGTCAACTCATGCCCCCAACCCAAGCCCCACCATACCCCACGGTCTTAGGGATAAAGCGTTTCAGCCAATTGTATATTTTGTTTTCTTCATACAAATGAGGTAGTGGCTAACGAGCCATACTTCGTCCAAAGAAGAGATAATATCGGAAGACTCGGTTTATCTTCTATGCAAAAGATAACGGTGGCACTTAGAATGTTGGCCTATGGGGTTAGTGCTGATTTTATGGATGAATACATACGCATCGGTGAAAGCACTGCAATGGAGAGTCTTAAAAAATTCTGTGAGACGATAGTACGTATTTTTTCATCTGAATATCTACGGTCACCAAACACAAATGATATTACCCGATTACTTGCTGTTGCGGACCAACGAAGATTCCCCGGAATGCTCGGAAGCATCGACTGCATGCATTGGAAGTGGAAAAATTGTCCCACAGCCTGGAAAGGTATGTACTCTGGCCACATTCGTGAACATACTATTATTTTGGAGGCGGTTGCTTCATATGATCTTTGGATATGGCATGCATTTTTTGGTATGCTCGGTTCACATAACGACATTAATGTGTTAGAGAGATCTTTTGTTTTCACGGAACTTGCACAAGGGCGTGCTCCACCAGTCAATTACACAGTCAACGGCCACGACTATACTATGGGGTATTACCTTGCAGATGGTATTTATCCTAAGTGGCAAACTTTTGTAAAAACGATTCCATCACCAAGAGGGAACAAGAATAAACATTTTGCAAAAGCACAAGAATCTGCAAGAAAAGATGTCGAGCGAGCATTTGGTGTACTTCAACAACGATTTGCAATCATTCGAGGACCTTCACGAATGTTCAAATTGAAGGTACTAACAAATATAATGAAATCATGTGTTGTTCTTCATAACATGATCATTGAAGACGAACGCGATGATGGTGATAGTCTTAACATTGAGTATGATCAACTTGACGATGATCGAATTTTTTTTTGCAGAAATAGGTGTTTTGAACCAGAAAAGAGTGCCATTAGGTGGTCACCAATATTGTTTTCATATCTAGGTAAATCGCCCATTCAAACAGCGACCTTCAATGGTATATCTGCAAAAATTCAGATTGTTCTGCAAAAGTAACAGAACTTGCTGAAAGTCGCTGTTTCAATGTACTACCTTGCTGAAAGTCCCTGTTTCATGTGACTACCTTGCTGAAAGTCCCTGTTTCATGTGACTACCTTGCTGAAAGTCCCTGTTTCATGTCACTACCTTGCTGAAAGTTGCTGTTTCATGTCACTACCTTGCTGAAAGTTGTTGTTTCATGTCACAATGTTATAAAAGGTCGCCATTTCATATCACACTGTTATAAAAGGTCGCCAATTCATATAGCCATGTTATAAGAGATCGCCATTTGATCCAGCCATCTTAAATAAGGTTGCTGTTTGATACTGCAATTTTATAATTGTTCTAAATTGTTCAGTATGCATTTTATAACCCAAATGTGTTTGTTAAAATACAAAGAGATGCACAACAATTCGTTTGTAAGATAATGTGTTTATTAAAATAATATAATATTGATTTTACATGAAACAACGACTTTTATGAAGATTGTTACATGAAACAACGACTTTTATGAAGATTGTATTATGAAACAGCGACTTCAGCAAGGTTGTAGATTGAAACAGCGACTTTCAGCAAGGTTGTAAATTGAAACAGCGATCTTTCAGCAAGTTGTGCAGCTTTTGCGGAAAATCTGACTTTTTGCAGAAATACCATTGAAGGTCGCTGTTTGAATGGGCGATTTACCTAGATACGAAAACAATATTGGTGACCATCTAATGACACTCTTTTCTGGTTCAAAACACCTATTTCTGCAAAAAATTCAAGATGATCTCCCTGAATTGTTGCACACTCAAACAAATGAGTTTATGGACTTCATCCAACGTCGTCTTCTTATTAAAGATAGCTCGGCACATCATCAACTTCAAGAAGACCTAATTGAACATCAATGGCTACTCCATTCCCAACAATAAACAATGTCGCGCTATATTAGATTGTTTTGTAGCTTTGTCTAACCTCCTACTTATGCGTTTTTGGTGTTACGTGTAAATCCATTGTGTAGGCTGTTAAATAAGTCAAACTTGGCATGATTTGGTATTGATCTTAAACTGTTGTTCTTTTTATTTCCGTCTTTAACATAGTCCTTGTATGTATATCAGCAAACATGGTGTCTATGTGTCAACAATTTTTTCTTGTTGGTTTATGATGATATAATTAGTATTTAAATTAACATGACCCGAAAAACCCAAAAATAATAATTAGTAGTATAATTTCTATAAACAAAGTTATTTAGAATCAATTTTAGAAGAAAAAATAATAAGACAAAATAGATAGTAGTTAAAATTGTAAGTGGAAGAAAGAGAAGAAATAATAATAATAAAAGAATATAGAGATAGTTATGAGGAGTTGGATGTAGGAGGTTTTTTAAAATGTAAGATAAATTTTAAAAAGTTATGATTTTTAGTTAAATTATAGGGTTAAAGTTGATGGAGTGGATGAGAATGCTTTTACAATACAATTTAAAGCATGTGTTTATTTATTTACGATGGCACCCTCATGTAATAACTTGCAAAACAATGGCCTATACCTTCTCTGACGGTGACATAGAATGAGCGCAAATAAAAGTTGATCTTCAACCCAACAATTACAGGTAATAATATTTAATATTAATATAATATTTCTCTCTAAAATCCCTTCGAATATGCTCTCTTCAAACCTCCGATCAACCCTTTAGGGTACGCATTTCATCAACTTCTATCAATTTTCACCTTCAATTTCATATTAAATCTTTCAATTTCTAAACACAACCTTAATTTAATCTGTATTTCACATGTATGCGTCGTCTGATCGTCATTTGGTTGAGGAATTAGGGTT
The DNA here is from genome assembly GCA_030545235.1 of Helianthus tuberosus. Taxonomy (NCBI): domain Eukaryota; kingdom Viridiplantae; phylum Streptophyta; class Magnoliopsida; order Asterales; family Asteraceae; genus Helianthus; species Helianthus tuberosus. The sequence continues at coordinate 66,681,083 of CM060363.1, forward strand.
TTCCATCGGATTACTGTGTGCTGACGCTTGTTTTATTTATCAGGCGGTTTAATACTTAATTTAGGGATTTTGCGTTTCGAGGATTCGAATTTGTGGCTTGATTGAGCTCTGAAGGTTGTTGATGATCAAATTTGAAAAGGTATGGTTGATTTTTTGTTTTTTAGGTTGATTTTTGAGTTGTGAAGTTGATGTTTGTTGACTGTTTGGTGAAGAGTAGGTTAGGTTTTGTAAGGATATTTACTTATTTAGGTTAATTTTGCTTGTTTTGAAGTTTGGATGTAGGAGATTTATTAATTGAGGTGAGATTTGAAAATGAAATGATGAAGCAAAATCTGCGAAATGTACCTTCGATAAGTGTTGATTGTGTTGTTTAATTGGTTTGGTGTGTTTTTAATTTGTTTATTATGGTGTTTGATGTGTGAAAATTAGGGCAATGTTTGTTTTCACTTTTGAAGTTTGTAACGTTATACCATATATTCAAGTGTGTAGGGAATGAAAAAAAAAGCGTTTTGTGTCTTTTGAAAGAAGGAAAGGAACTCTTGACTTGGAACACAAGGCATACAAGCCTGTGATAGTTTAGTTACACTTATGAGTTAGATCCTAGTTGCATTTTCAGAATTATTCTTTGTCAGTTTATCAGGCGGTTTAATTTATGGCTTTTCCGGTTGGAGGAATCGAATATGTAGCTTGATTAAGCTCTGAAGCTTTTGATGTTAAAAGGTATGGTTGATATTTTAGGTTAGTTTTTGACTTGTGAAGTTGCTATTATTGTGAACATGATGTTTGTTGACTGTTTGGTGAAGAGTAGTTTAGTTTTTGGAAGGATATTTAGGTCAATTTTGCTTGTTTGGATGGGATTGTTGATTGTGAACTTTGAGCTAGGAGATTTATTTATCGAGGTAAGAAATCGAAAGAAGCTAAATCTGCGAAATGTACCTTTGATAAATGTAATTGTGTTATTCATTCGGTTATGTGTGTAACTTCCCTTTTCCTGTCTTCATAAATGAAATTATATACGTAGTATAACTTCCCTTTTCCTGTCTTCAGGAGTTATTTGCCGCCGACCATTAAACATCATGGGGCAACAAAATGTATTGTACACTTGTCCAATGCTTGATGTGGGACCACAACATCATCCCGAACCTTGTTTGGTATCTTATGGTGGGGTCACATGTTTTCCGCAGCCATATAATAGTCACACAATCTTACCACCTCCTGGACGAAGAACTACTTTTGACCCACCTTACCTACCTGAAAATCACGGGCAGCTTCCCTACATCATGATGCCCTCGCCTAGTGCCGGTGTTTTTTCAGTTCCAATGAATCATGATCATTTACCTTTCCCAAGCAATCATCAAATATATGAAAGGGCCAGAAGTCTGTATATGGATGGACCTAATTGTGTGTTTAAAAGATCAGGTTCTTCGGTTCCCGCTGATGTTATGGGGTTTGACTTTGACCCGGTGGTGGCTCATAACAGTAGCCATTTGGTTCATGGTGGTCAACTAGTACATGCGGTACCTACTCCTTGGTTGGACCCGCACAGTGCTACTGGCGTTTTTTCGTGGAATCGCGCTCATGGCGGGCCCTATTTGCAAGGTATCTGCTAATTCTATTTTCTTCGGGTTAATATTTCTTGAATTGATTATTCCACGTGTTGGTTTTGTTACTATATTTGTAACTATCGGTTACAAGTTCAAATTTTGTGTTATAGTGATTACATGAATAATGTAATAATATCAATGATAGGGCACATTGTGCAATGCGGCAATTGAAACATATGTTTATATTTGTTTAGTTTTCAAAAGAGTAAAATGTCATTTTCGTCCCTGAGGTTTGCTAGTTTTGCGACTTTCGTCCAAAGGTTTGTTTTTCCACATCTGGATCCAAAAGGTTTAAAATCTTGCCATTTTCATCCGGCTCGTTAACTCCTTCCATTTTTCTCTATTAAGTCAGGGCTATTTCCGTCTTTTTTGCTAACTTAAAGGGAAATTCGGTCTTTTTCAGGGGTATTCGGTCTTTTTACAAAAAGTGAAAAGGACCGAATTGCCCTTTAAGTTAGCAAAAAAGACGGGAATACCTCTGACATAACGGAGAAAAACGGATGGAGTTAACGAGCCGGATGAAAATGACAAGATTTCAAACCTTTTGGATCTAGATGCGGAAAAACAAACCTTTGACGGAAGTCGCAAAACTGGCCAAACCTCAGGGACGAAAATGATAGTTTACTCTTTTCAAAAATTGTGCGCTAAATCATAAATGGCATGTTTTAGGATGTAAGGGTTCTTCTTAAGTGAAAAGATGTGTTGAGAGAATATCATAAGCGTACGATTTTTTACAGATATGGCTCTTCATGGATATCAAGGTGCAGCCATGAGTAGAAACTCACCAGCTTTCATGCAACCTCCTCCTATGAGACCTCGTCACGGTCCCCACAACGTTTATCATCCACCACCGCCTATGGCGGCACTACAACCACAAAACATGGACATTCAGTTGCAACTACCATCAACTTCACATAGGCATACGACAAGCACCTCCTCCACATATCCTTTTCAAAACAATGCGGATCCCGGGCCTAGGTTTGTGAGTCCCACAATGCCACATGGCGTAATGGTATATGAGGCTCGTCGACAACCCTTGATGATCGATTCAATTTCAGCACATTATTTTCCCCATCTCAGATTTCTTCCCGTAGATGTATTATTCTCTCTCTCTCTCTCTCTATATATATATACATATATATGTGTGTGTGTGTGATGCAAATTTCTAGTTTCCCAACTACTATTTATTAAAAGAATGCTTGGCTTTTGAAACAATCATCATCATCATCACCAATAGCAAAGCTAAGGTAGGGTTTGAGGAGGGTAAGATGTAGACAACCTTACCTCTACCCCGTAGGAATAGAGAGGCTGCTTCCAGTGAGACCCCTGGCTCGATGGTAGTTTTGCATCAAGCCTTGGACTTAGGGTTTGAGGAGGGTAAGATGTAGACAACCTTACCTCTACCCCGTAGGAATAGAGAGGCTGCTTCCAGTGAGACCCCTGGCTCGATGGTAGTTTTGCATCAAGCCTTGGACTTAAGGCACATAACACTCGGCAATTAAGACAAAGGCCAATTGGTGCATGTACTCCCTTGTCTTTCGGCTATCAGCGCCACCACATGATGCATGATTAAAAAAAGTCAATGACTTATTATTGGGATTGCATTTTGGTTTATCAAGTATCATACATTCATGCTTTCACCAACTCATATTTTTGATGTATGTCTGTAGTTTAGTTAGTTTGAGTCGATTTGTTACTAGAATCTGGCCCCAGCTCGAGAAATATGTTAGAATGTCATTCACGGGCTCGGTTGAAAAAACAATAGGTTTGATGATAATATAGGTATTGGAATGAGAGTAATCACCCAACTTTTTATGGTTTCTTTACTTGCATACGCTAATAAAAAAGTCTATTAATCACATATTTAAGTTTTATTCTTTATCTCTGTACAAATATTGAGGCTTTTAACCCTATCAAACTTATTTCAAGTATATATTTGGTTTTGAATCGAGCTGAGTATCTTTCCAAATGTTTCTATATGCCTTTGAAGGTCATGTATTTATTTATTATATCTTATTTATTATTTTACTGTCTTCACATAATTAATTTCACTCACTCTTTTACGCAGGAGCAAGGTGGACAGTTTGGCAACCAGGATTTAGGTTTGTCGGATGATTTTATTTCAGATCATGGAAAAGTAAGAATCTTTACCTCATCCAAATCTTCACCTGCTGATGAAGAACCTAATTTCTGTGTAATTTGTCAGGTATTTATACATACCTTTACAAGTGACTGGTTACCTGTATATTCTTATTGGTTTGGTTATTTAAGCATATCATAATTTTGTGTCATCTTTCCAGATGGATTTTGAAAATCAAGAAAGAATCAGGGTGCTAGATTGTCGCCACGAGTACCATGTAGAATGCATCAGTAAGTGGTTCAATGTGAAGAGGAACTGCCCGATTTGCAAATCCATAGCACTTTATTAAACATAGGGTGCTTTCTCTCTCCCTCTCTCTTATAAGTTATGGTAATTATCAGACTAAAATGTCTATTGTCGTTTTGGAGGTGAAACTGTTAATAACCGCCTAAAAGTGGTCTTTTAGTTGGCTTAATCTTGTCCGGAACCTTTTTGTATAGACCTTTTAAAGTTGCCCGATTCACTCAAGTGGAGTGATTGATGTATTTAACCATATGGGGTTAGCATGTTTTTATGCCTTTTGGTACATATAAATTGAGGATGATTTGGATGCTGGTGATTTTGTATATATGGTTAGTTTAGATGAAGCCGTTTGCTTTGCTTGCCTTTCTTTATGTTGATCTGCTTATTTGTTTTGTTGCAAAAGTAATGATATATTTTAGAAACCATATTTAATATACTTAATAGTTAATAATGATATCAATGTTAAGGCTGGACGGGGTGCCTTCGGTGACCTCATGTGGTGAGTAAGTTGAGGAGACCACATTTGAATAAAACCAAATGTAGTGTTCAAATTGACAAGGAAGAGAGTTTGGATCCAACTATGTATGTTAGATGGATAGATACCGGACAGGTTTTTGGTTTCGAGAAAGGGAACCATCATAGGTCATATGGGCAAATGTGCAATTGGTTGAATCCCTCAAGTAGTATATGAACACTAGGAATGAGTCTGCTTACATTTTAAACAGTCAAAACAAACTTGAATATCTTAACGTTCGAGTTCAAAAGTGTTATGCTTATTTGGTAAGTAAACAGATGTTTAAATACAAGAAAGAAGAGATTATTAAGGATGAGGTAGTGGAACAAATTGAAGGTAATACATAGATTATTAAAGTGATATTACTCTTATATAACAATTTAGGTAGGATCTTGTGAACACTAGATTGATTGGACTAATTTTTTATGTTATTTACAATACTGCCATTGAAAATAATAATGAAATTCCATGCACATGTGTGCATATGAATAATTGCATGGACATGCCTGCAAGAATAGACTGAGTATATTTTCTTTTAACTCAATCAATATTTGGGCTTTAAAAAAAATGAAATTATTTCAATATTCAAGTCTAGACAAACAAATCTTCAAAACATACAGATGCATGGTTAGGTAACAGGTGTTATTCGATATTAAATGCTTCTTTAAAATGACAAAAGAAGTGAAATATAAAAAAGTAATGTTATGTTCTTACTTAGATTTTATGTAAGCGGATTTGATTTAATGTATTTGCGGAATTATGATTTAAAATTTAAATTATCATTTTTTGCATTTTCAAGATTTTTATTTAGTCATACGCAAGACACGAGACTTTAAATGAGTAATTGCCTAGACGCTCTATAACAACTATATGAATTTTGATTAGTAATATTAATCCTTAAAGACACTAAACCTTCAAAACTTCATACAGTTTTACGGACCCTGCCCCCGCAAAGCGGGGGTTAAATACTAGTTAGATTACATTGAACATACAATTAACAACTTTTGTTAACAGTGATTTATAATTTTACAAGCATAAAGTACAACTATGCTTCTAATTATATGATAAGAGTAATAATGAATTTTCTATTTTACTTCATAATTTCATTTACACCCTTTTAATATTAATAAGTTTATTATACAACCCCTCAATTTTAATAAAAATATATTTTCGTCTTTTAGCAAATTTATATTACAACCTCTAACCTTTAATAAAGTTATCGATAACCTTTGCACTTTAAGCTACAAAGTTATCAACACATCTAGGTTTCATTTTTCTTATACAAAGTTATGTGATAGGGTTTGATTCTGATTACTAACAATTCAACTGAAATTGAGAAAAGCACAATATATTGGAATTGAAATTGATACGAAGAAGATGATACAGACTCGATAACTAACACCGAAGTGTTCCCAGGGCTACGCCTTCTCTCTGTAAACAGAGCCTAACAAACTACGTATTTTCCTATCCTCCTCCCCAAGTAATTACTGACTCATACTTATACTATATTATTTGCACTTACCCTCCTCCTAAAATAGACAATTGACATTTAGACTAGAAACTAGAACATGATTCCTATCATTTTGTATGTTGCGCTATCTCTTTTTGTTGCTATATCGGGTGTTGGTACTGTATTGATACTGTAATTAAACGAAACAATGCAACCAGACTATCGCCACAACTCGCGAGGTTAAATTACTAATTCAACTACAAAAGAAAAGGTGGGAGAAGTAGGCTCGTTTGGTGGAAATGGAAAACTAAAGTTTTACTTTTGAGTGTGAACATGAATGACTATTATTAAAGGAATACTCCAAGTTGTAAGGTAATAATCATGGATGGTTTTGTAAGTGAAATAAAGATGTTAATTGACATTGATGTTGACTTGTTACACAATCAATTGATGCACATGCATGTTGGCATAACTTGCTTTATAAGGGGTGAGGTTGGTACATCAACTGTTATGAAGGCTAGTGCACAGAAATTTATTTGTGGGGTATTAATGAATTCTTTTACCATGCATCCTTCTGTTACCCAGGTGCACGGTAATAAAAAAGGGTGGAAATGCAACTGTCTTATATGGAGGGAGGAGTATTGTTATGTGTCAATTAGTCTAGGGACTTAATTGTACTTTTGATAAAGAGGGGGACTGAACTTGTAGTCATGTAATAGTTGTTAGCATCTGTTAGTTGAGTCATTGTATACATAAACTGTTAGTCGTTAATGAGAAGATTACCGATTAGTTGACAATTCATTCTTGGGTTCTCTCTAAAATTCTACATGTATCAGGTGCCAAACATGTTTTGGACATGCTAATCGGCTCACGCCAGATAGCCCCATGCCCAAACTCGCTCGGTGGCAAGGCGATGGAGGATGCCAACCCCAAGGATTGAACACTGGACTGTCTGTGTGGTAAGGGTGCAAATGACTCCACCCTTAAACCAACTGAACTACACGTCCGGAGGCCGGAGCCCGTGTTAAGATTTCTGTAGACAAAATATCATGCTCTAAATTCATCAAGATTTGAACACAACATAATTGAACACTTGAAATAAAACCCTTTTAAAGAGTTATTTTGTATTCGATTAATGGTTAACTATCAAATGCTTATGAATCGATGAAAATAATCAACTTAAAATAGTAATGAAAATGGGTTGTCAACAAAACACTAATTATTAAATCATGGTTTGATGATAGTAATAAAATAATAACCTAATTTCAATATTGTTCCAATAAATTTATTCATATTACTTTTTTTTAATATAGAAAGTACTCAAGATTCATTATTGTTTTAAGCTGAATGACCCAGATAACAAAAGTATAAAACATTACTTGTTATTTATTGATTCTTTTTCTTAACAATAACTACCTATTTCATATCAAACTTGAAAAAAAAAATTAAATCATAATCATGTTTCATATATGATATATGTACCATTCAGGCTACTTAATTTTTTTTAATTAACATTTGTAAAAGTTCACAACAAAGGAACAATATTAAAACTTGAGTAAAACTTGCAGTTAGAAAAAAAAGGTGTAAATGACTTTAGTGTACAATAAAGTAACTTGGTTACTAATGCCCCTAAGGGGATTTTTTTTAACAGCGTACGGTTAGGATGTCGCTAACTGGGTTAGTAGTTTGTCTTTGTGGTGTACTCGAGAACCAAAAGGCTAAGGGGCTGTTTGGCAACTTCTGAATGGTTAAGTGCTGAACCAGTAAGTGGTCTGAACCAGTAAGTGTTGAACCAGTAAGAGGTCTGAACCGTTAAAAGGCAGTATAATGCTTAATCGTTCAGAGGCAAATGTCTGCCCAATTCAGATTAGAGGTCTTAACCATTCAGACTTAGGGGTTGTTTGGCAACATTTAAATGCTTAAGTGCTGAACCAGTAAGAGAGGTCTGAACCATTAAAAGCCTGTATAATGCTTAACCGTTCAGAGACAAATGTCTGACCAATTCAGATTAGAGGTCTTAACCATTCAGACTCTGTATAAATCTTAACCATTCAGAGGCAAATGTCTGAACCATTCAGACATCTGCTCGTGAAACAAACAGTCTGAACCATTAAGTGTTGAACCAGTAAGAGGTCTGAACCATTAAGAGCCTCATTAAGAGGTAAACAAACAGCCCCTTAGTATAATGCTTAACCATTCAGAGGCAAATGTCTGAACCATTCAGACATCTGCTCGCAAAACAAGCAGTCTGATTATTAAGTGCTGAACCAGTAAAATGTTTGAACCATTAATAGCCTCATTAAGAGGTAAACAAACAACTACTATTATTGCACGCAGGGGCGGTTCTTAGAAGGGTTGTGGCAGGGCCACGGCCCGGGCAAGTTTTTCGGCCGTAGCGCTAATTTTCCGCATTTCGATCGAAATTTTTTATATATACTATGTTTGGCCCGGGCTTGCCCGGGCTTTTTTTAGTGCCCGTGTATTTCGGCTCTGGCACGTTCAACGGGCAAGATCCGCCACTGATTGCACGTGCAGTTTGTAATCTATCCTATAAAATCTAGAAATTATTATTAAAAAACACTAACTAAAAACTAATAAGTGTAGATTTCTAGATAAAAATAAGTTTATGTGCACTGCTTGCTAAGTGGAATTGTCAAGACAATAAACAAGTATGTAGAGCACTTGAAAGAGAAATCAAGAGATTTGGAAAGAAAAATATTATAGAAATCAAAACATGTCTCTTGAATATTATAGAAATCACATATGTTACTTAACAAAGTCTGAGACCCAACAAGATGATTCTCAGTTCAATCACTGTCTTGTCTTCAATAATCCAAAAGGCTAGAGTTCAAAACTGTCTCAATCCTTAAAAAACATCCTTAAGCAGAGCAGCAACCGACTTTCTTGACAGCAGAAACATCGTCCTTTGACCCCACGTTAATGGTCTGGCCTTTCGGCAAATCCGAAGGATCATTAGCTGCATCAAGTGCTTTTCGGCTAACCACATGATAAATCTGTGTAAGGACTTCTGTAAACGCGGTTTCAACATTCAAAGCCTCCAAAGCCGATGTCTCCATGAAATAAGTGTTCTCTTTTTCAGCAAATGTTTTTGCTTCCTCAGTGGGGACTGCACGCAAGTGGCGTAAGTCAGCTTTGTTTCCAACTAACATGATCACAATGTTTGAGTCCGTGTGGTCACGAAGCTCTTTTAGCCATCGCTCAACGTTCTCAAAGGTGACGTGGCGTGACGTGTCATACACAAGTAAAGCTCCAACAGCTCCTCTGTAGTATGCACTTGTAATTGCGCGGTACCTAAAGAACAACCAACCAGTGTAATTAGGGCTAAATTAGTTCTACAATTAACTGCAGCTACCAGGACTGAAACCTGTATCTTTAAAATCCAAAACAAAATCAAGATAATTTACAACACATTTACTCACATAAATGCGAAATGATTCTTGAATTTTGGAACAAAAAGCCAAATATTTGATCCCAAAATCCGATGCGTGATGCACGATGCATGAAGCACGTGCATCACATATGCGAGACGTTCGCTACTAAAATAATACTAAAAAATTATTCAAAGATAATATTTTAACTTGTTAACTATTAAACAATAAAATATAAGATATTCTCATCATCTCTAGTCAGATTTATTCAATCGATAGTCTAATTTATTCAAATACTCAGAAAACTCATTGATTAACTAATGGTCAGATTTGTTCAATCAGATTTTAAAACCTCGGACCCATTGCAATTGACGGTCTAACTTGTTCAAATACTGGTCAACCACATAAGACGCCGCAACATCATGCATAAGATCGCGTCAGACCGCATAATGCGCACATCACATGCGCGTCACAGAATCACATCGCGATATGCGAACTCATCACCGCATCATCTTACGCGCGCTCCCAATGCACCGCATGACGCGCGCATTACGCGCTCCGGATGCACGCATTTTAAAAAAACCAAGACATGTATATGATATAAACCCTAGAAACAAATCATACAATTGTCCCCCTAATTCTTCCAATCAAGACATAAACCTTGGAAACAGATCATAGATCTTTGAACCCAAAAAAAAATCATAACCCACAACTTCAATTACCATAACAAATTCAGATCCCAAAAACTAACAACAACAAAACACCAAATCTAACCACAATTTCAAACCATAACACACACACAACCACAACATAACAAGATATATAAAAAAATAAAAGATAATCAAACCTTTCTTGACCAGCAGTATCCCAAATCTGAGCCTTAACAATCTTATCATCAACACGAATACTTCTAGTGGCGAATTCAACGCCAATCGTTGACTTTGATTCGAGATTAAACTCGTTTTTAGCAAATCTAGAAAGTAAATTAGATTTACCGACACCAGAGTCTCCGATCAGGACTAGTTTGAAGAGGTAATCGTAGTCATCGTCAGCTCTGTATGCCGCCATTAACAGAGTGGAGAATGGGTTATGCAGGTTTAGGATTGTAGATTCGTTTAAAAGAGTTCGTTCGGAGATTTTCAGAATCTGATCGACAAGATTCACGAGAGGCGCGTACGCGTTTCGAAAATGAAGAAGATTCAATAGATATCAAGATTTTTCGACCGAAATGAAATAATAATAATAATAATAATAATAATAATAATAATAATAATATTAATAAAGTTAGTGGGTGTTTGGGATTCCTTATTTTCACCCACTTACTTATTGAATAGTGAAAAGGGACTTTTTAAGGTGTTTGGGGATTGCATGTATGTGAGTGTAGAAGTCAATAAGTTAGAAATTCTAACTTATTAAATTATTGAAGAGTGAAATAGAAGTGAAAAAGGAGTTTTGAGAAGGAATCCCAAACACCCCCTTAGTGGATTTTGATTTTCTTTGCTATTAAGGTTTTAATTTTTTTTTAACGACAAATTTTGATCACTGGCGGATCACTGAAGTATAATCGTGACATCAGGCACTAGGGATGAGCATGGTACCCGTTTGGTACCGAAAAACAGGGAAAAGTGGTACCGGTACCGAATACACCGGTTCGATACCGGTACCACCAGTATGAAATCCAATAAATCTGAGAAAAACCCCCCTTTATGGGAATCGAACTCGGAACCTAATGGTTCCTAAGCCTTATCTCACCTTTAAGATGTCACTAGACTATAATTTCATAGCCTATTAAGATTTTATTTTAAATTTAGTTTTCTTGTCTACATTATTCTTTGGTTTCATAAGTTCGATTATAACATTGGATGAAATTCAACATGGTTGTAATTTTTTAAGGTTTTTACTAAGTCCTAGAATATTTTAGGGGTTTTCTTTACTATGAACTATAAAGCTATAGATATAGGTTTTCTTTACTCCATTCCTACTCTATACCAATTTTCATAATCAAAATATCACCATGAACAAATCATCACCTTGAACAGCCGTGAAACATCGACTGCCCAACGCCGCCACCTCTGTTTGTCGAAAACTTAACCGCGCACACACCGTAAGCTACCACCAAGTAACACCGCCATAATCCATCGGGACGCTAGCCCTGTTATGAAACCACTGTACTGCCGCCGCTTGACTCTCGCCGGTTACTCACATACAACGTCAATTTGTTTTGTATAGACAATTCTTTGAGGTAAGCGGTCCGAATTCTTATCGATCCGTTCAAATGAAACTGGGTTGGATTTCCCTTCGGCAGAAAAAGTGTGCGTGGGTGTGATTCGTGTGTAGGTTGCTGCAACGCCTCACTTTTTAGAACTTCCCGTATTTAGAAAGCTCGCCTTGTATTCTATTTATGGAAACTTGTATTCTTTTGTAATCATATTCTGTTGTCAATCAGTACAAAACAACACTTTCATAGTAATAAAAACTTGGTCATTTTACTTAAATTATGCATTTATTATACGTACTCGTTTTATATTCAAAATACATACTTGTTTGGTATACGTTCATCTCACGCGCAAACACATACTTGTTTTACTAACAAACTATCGTAAATACGCGATTTTATACGCTCTATACATGCAAATACTTAATTTTCCATTTATCATACTTAATCCCTACTTTTATTCACGTTCTATACTTAATTATATGTGTTTATACCAAGAAATACCTTAAAATACACTCAAAACCAAACTGCAAGTGTTAAAAGTGTCAAAATCTGAAAGTTGTCCTGAGGCAGCTCAGGCGACACGCGGAAGATCCCTGGTTCCCTTCCGCGACCCTCCTAAGATACCAATCCGTATCCAGCTTGTTTTATGCACGGGATTGGTTCATTTTCACCTCCAACTTCCACCTAACTTCTTTTAAAACCTCATTAACTTTTAACCTAACTCTCCCACTATATAAACAACCTTCCTAACACTATTTTTCACTTTCCAAACACTTCTAAATCATCAAAACACTCTCAAATTCTCTGAAAATACAAGCTTTTGGCATATTACAAAGTGAGCTCAAACTCACTTTTCTTCAACTTTCTTCACCATTTCTTCTTCTACAAAGGTTGATACACCTCTAGGAATGTTTCCACAAGATTACCATGGTAATCTAAGGTGGAACAACACCATTTTGAGATCCAAACTTTTTTTTTTGAAAGAATACTTGTTAAACTTTTATAAAATTATGTTTTCTTGACTTTATCTTGTGCCTACTTGTTCTTGAACCTATCTAAGGTTATGAAACTTTTTGGAATAGATTCTTATGAGCTTAAGCGGTGCAAACACCTCTAAAGTTTCTGTTTTTGTTCAATGTTCATGTGCTTTTTGTTTCGTTGCTAAAACTTGGTGGAATCTTGTACCCACCAAGCTCACAACTTAGTCTATAGTTGTGGGTTTGTGTTGAGGTGATTTTCATCAAGTTATGAGTTCAGGAACTCTTTATTTTTAGTTCATACATATCATAATCCAAGTGTTGAAAGCAAGCATGATTCATCATCTTTCATATGATGAACTTGTGACTTGTGAAGTGTGAACCATGGGAGCTTGGGCTTTCCAGTCTAGTTCCACTACTTCACTTGTGAACTTGTGTATAAACACTCAAGTGACTTCCTAGTATCAAAGTAACATACCCCCGCCTAGCTTCTGACACTTAGGATTACCTTTCTATGTCGTGTTGGTTCACCTGGGTTAGGATTTACTTGGTCACTTGAGCATGCATTAGTTAGTTCTTAATTCTTGTTATTCATGACCCTCCGAATCATCCTTGTGATGATTTGTGTAGTGGTGAATCATACAATGAGGTTAAACCTCAATGCCTAACTTACATGATAATCTATGATATCTATTGTTTTGGTCAAAAATTACCTAAGCAATTAAGTGATCAAATTAGTTAAGTGAGGTAGTGTGCTAGAAATATGTGTAAAAAATGTGTTGACAAAATTAGATATGAAAACAGTTTCAGGATACGGCTCAGGATATAGAGCTGTATCTATGATCAAACAATGAGCGAAAATGTAAAGGTGGACACGTGATATACGAGGAAAGCCCTTGATCAATCTAGATCGCCGGCATAAAACCTCGGGAGCTGACAATCGCAGCTGCCTTGTTCTTCTATTGCTTCAAATATCAGGATACAGTGCAGGATGTGGTGCGGATCAACTATGTGTTACAATGTAATTCGAATACAAGTGTTTGAGTGTGGTGTTTGTAGTGAGTAAAAGTGTACGAGAGTGTAAGTGAAAGATTGTGTGCCTTAAACTGATCCGCCCTCATCTATTTATAGTAAAGATAATGTAACAAACTATCCTAAACTTCCGGGATCCACCGAATATTCCTTAATCGAACGTTGTAGACCTGGTCTTTCGGGTTCAACGTCTCTCCTTCAACAAACACGCCCGAGTCTTGAGGAGAAGAAGTCCTGATGACCGTTAGTAACTTGCAGCCATTAACCTGCACGTGTTTAATTCACTCAAGCTTAGGATATCGCCCAGGATGTTAGCAATATCCCCGTCCAATATCCTGGTCACAAATAAACAATTAGAAGCAGGATAATAGTCAGGATATGTATACTCAGAAAATGACCCATGATGTACTGTAAAGTACATATGTTTATAGTGTATATTTTGGTCAGTTTTCAGTCGTTTCGAGTCTGTTTTAGGTTAGAATTATGATACTGCTGACGTTAAGCTTTGATTTTAGGTCCCGTAGCTTAAAGTGTTGAAAAACGAGTCAAAACGAGCAGTTCGGAAGAAAAACGGGATTTGTACGCGCGTCGGAGAAGCTGGAAATCGGAAAATAATAAAAAAAATCAAGAAAATCACCTTTGGAGGCGCCGCGCGACGCGACACCCCCTAGGCGTCGCGCGAGGGTCTTGATTTCGAATTAATGTTATTTTCAGCTAGGGTTTGATGATTATTTTTCTAAGAAACCTGATTGGAACCCTAATTTACGAACTGGAGGACATTGGAGGAGATTTTGGAGCTATCTTGGAGCTGAATCGGAGATCGTGAAGCATTCGAATCACTGGATCAAGTTCAGGACGAAGAATCGAAGATTTCTCGGGTTTTCCATTCCCTTGTTTTGTCGATTTCTTTCTTGAAACTTGTTACCATGAATTCTAGTTTGATTATTTTTTATTTGTGTTCGTTTATAGACATGCTTGGCTAATTTTATAAACCACCTAGACTAGTTGAATGGATTGAATAAAGTTTTTACCGGTTTTGTTATTTGCATGATTGTTATGGGTGATTGTGTATAGTAAGAGGTTTGATTTAATGGTTTGATGTGTATGCGTACTTTGAATTGGTTTATTGTTATTATTTGCTTCATATGATTCTTAGTGACGGTCTATATCACAACATAGAGTCATATTAGGGTTTAGGGTTTCGGTGAGTGTCTATATCACGTTAGAAAACCTTCACTCTTTAGGGAGAATTGCGCAATAACCCCTAGAAGTAACTAGTAATAATTTGCTAAGTCTTAGTATTCTACTAGTCCTAATACCTGGGAAGTGAGGGACTATTGGTAGGTCTTACCCGGCGAATTGCTTTAGATAGGCCTTGGGAAAGGTTATGTCTTGGTTTACCTGTCGATCTTATTAGTCTATCAAGTCAAACTAATTACTTCAAATTACCCTAGATCTAGGATTGGGAAAGAATAGGTCAACATTAGGGTACTTACACAATAATTAGACAACTGGGAAGAAGTCTAATAACCGGTAGAATTAATGGCTTAGGTAGTGCCACAGGTTTCTCCTTGAGAAGGGTCGAGGGGCCTCGATGGTTCTTAATAGGTTTAGTATTATAAGATCCCGGTTCCATAACTCGTGCATTTAACTTAATCGGTAATCTCTTAAAAACAATCCAGGATTCTTGTCTAGGTGGTCTCATTCTCATATAAGAAAAGTCTTCAGTCCTCATTCGTTTTAGTCTAGTTTTAGTTAATTTAGTAGTCTAATATAGATTTCCTTCATTTTCAGTAACCCCCCCCCCCTCAAAACAATTAAACAAGTCTTAGTCGTGTCTGTCAGTGTCTAGTCAGAGTCTAGTCTACGTGATACATAGAGTCCTGTGGTTCGATATCCGGACTTCCTAGGTTATACTACATTGATCGGTACACTTGCCGATTGTGTGGTTTTAGGTTGAGTCTAGATTTAAAGCTTTGTAGTGTCTAGTTTAGAGAGTCTAATATAGTTGTTTTTAATAGTTTGTTTAGCACACATCAAGTTTTTGGCGCCGTTGCCGGGGACTCTTGGTAATTGCGTTCATTAGCTTTGATAGATTTACTTGACAAATACGTGCTACGTGTTTACTTTGTTTTGTGTCTTTTATTTTCGTCTTGAGTCGTAGTAACTATTGTTTGTTTTTCTTGTGTTCAGGTTTTTGCTTGTAGTGGATGCCACATCTGCGCTCGCACGGACCGCCACCACCAGTCAAGCCGTCATCATCTCAATCGGGCGAAGGCCCACAGGTTACTTCTACATCCTCTTCTCGTTTCCCCAATTTCGATTCCACCCCGTTACCCACCCCACCTCCTACACCACCACCTTCGCCTAACCATTCACCTAAAACCTCACCTAAGGTTTCCCCACCCGATAGCCCTACTTCTAGTACCTCTAGTAATCTAGAAAACTTAGAACACATGGCTAACCCTAGGCAAACCGTCCATCAACAAGCCACTCAGGATTTCACCGGCCTAGCTTCACCCATCACCGTCCCACCCATAGTTAATGACAATTCATGGCAGATTCCATCGTATGCCATGCAGGCTATCACCAATACCATCCAATTCCATGGCCGAGACGATGAGGACGCCCCAGCCCACATCAACCATTTCTCTCGTATGCTAGCTACCTTTAACCTTCATGGTGCACCCAACGATGCCACCTACCTACAGTTTTTCCCATTCTCCTTAGCCGGCCGTGCGGCTACTTGGTTGGACTCTCAACCAACCGGTACTTTTACCACTTGGGCGGGGCTTCGTCAAGCCTTTTTGAATAAGTACTTCCCGCCCGCAAAAGCTTCACGGCTTAGAGACCAAATCCACTCCTTTCGCATGGAGCCCGACGAGCCTTACTACCTTGCTTGGGAGTGTTTCCAAAACCTTTGTGCTCGTTGCTCCCAGCATGGTCTCTCTGATTGGGCTTTGTGTGAGAAATTCTATAACGGTCTTACCCAAGAGACTAGAGATAGGTTCGATACTAATGCGGGGGGGCATATGATGGGTATTCTTACAGTTGCAGAGTGTCTAGAGCGTTTTGAGGCATTTGCTCAGTCTCAGTCCCAATCACGATCCGATCAGAGGTATCAAAGTGGTAATTCAAATACCACTACTAGTGCACCCGCCCGAGGGGTGAACCATGTCACCATGGACCCTAGTTTAGCCTCTGTTTTGGAAAACATAACTCGAGAGCTTAAGGAGATTAGAGCTAAGGTTGATAAGTGTGAGTTTTGTCGAGGGGGTCATGATACGAGTGCATGTCCTTTACTAGTTGGTGAGGAGCAATGTGATTATTTAGGAGGAGGGTTTGGTAGAAGTCAGTCTAGCGGGTTTGGTAACAATAATCTTGGCTCGGGTTGGCGAAATAATAATACTAATTTTAATAATAATAACAATTTTCGCTCAAACGGACCTCCTGGTTTTCAAATAGCTCAAAATCCAAATAGAGGTCTAGGTTCACTCTTTAGTGGGAGTTCAAATGGGCAGGTTAAAGATGGGGGGTCGAGTAGTCAGGTTCAAACAGGTCAAGGTTCAAGTTTTGATTTAGGAGGTAGCATGGAAAGAATGGAGTCCATGATGAGTCAACTCATTGTTAGGGATCAGAACACCCAAAAGAAACTTAGTGAACATGATCTCATGCTTAAGAATCACCAAGCTGCGGTCCAAGACCTTTCTAGGGTTGTAAGTGATATGTCTAGGAAGTTAGATGAAAGATTACCCGGTCAGTTTGCAGCTAACACCCAACCTAACCCGAATGCTCATGTAAAAGCCATTACCACTCGTAGTGGCAGAACCGTAGGGAACCCGAGCGTAGAAGAGAGAGAGGTTGATGAGGATGGAGATATTATAGATGAAGTGATAGAGATGGAGGCTCCCGGCAAAGTGCAAAAGAGGCTAGTCCCAGCAAGTACCGCACAGCCCGGTGAGTCTCAGGGTGAGAAGAAAGTTGAGAAAAAGCCCATAGATGTTAGACCTTCACCCTATGTGAATCATGCGTATGTTCCGTTTCCCTCGCGTCTTAAGAA
The DNA here is from genome assembly GCA_030545235.1 of Helianthus tuberosus. Lineage (NCBI taxonomy): Eukaryota > Viridiplantae > Streptophyta > Magnoliopsida > Asterales > Asteraceae > Helianthus > Helianthus tuberosus. The sequence goes on from CM060363.1 coordinate 66,698,710, forward strand.
TAAAAAATATTCAAGGGAATACGGGCAATTCTTAGATATCTTCAAGCAATTGAAGATTAACCTTCCTTTCATTGAGGCACTCCAGTCCATGCCAAAATATGCAAAATTCTTGAAGGACCTTCTTAGGAACAAGGAGAAGTTAGGTGAGTTGTCTAATGTCCCGCTGCATGGAGGGTGTTCAGCTATTGTTTCAAATAAGCTTCCTGAAAAGCTTACCGATCCCGGTGTGTTTACTATTCCTTGTCTATTCGGTAGTAATACAAACACTAGAGCCTTAGCCGACCTAGGTGCTAGCATTAATCTGATGCCCTTTTCGCTTTACGAGAAGCTAGACTTAGGCGAGCTTTCACCTACTCGAATGACATTGTCCTTAGCTGATAGGTCCGTGAAACACCCGAGGGGAATAGTTGAGAATTTGCTTGTTAAGGTGGATAAGTTTGTTTTTCCGGCCGATTTCGTTATTCTAGACATGGAAGCCGATGAAAACATACCGCTAATTTTAGGTCGCCCATTCTTAAACACCGCTAAAGCTCTAATAGATGTCTCTTTAGGCACCATCACACTTAGAGCGGGCGAGGAATCAGTAGTTTTTGAGGTCATGAGTTCGAAAGGGCCTAGTGACAGAGTGCAGTCGGTTTCGTTAGTGGGGGGTTGTGAGAATGACGAGAGAGATGAGGAGAAGGATGCGAGTGATGCGAGTTTAGAGAAGGTGCTAGGATTTAAGTGTGGGGACCCACCGGATAGGAAATTATAGGAGTTAGAGGAGAGATTGGTGCGTTTAGAATCTAGGATAGAGACACTGAGCAAACCTCAGTGTGGGGATAAATTTAGATATGGAGAATTTAGATTCAAGACGCTAGATGAGGAGTTGAGAGGTTTTGAAAGAGATAAGGGTTTTCGGGTTGATTTGGGCGATACATATAGTGGTGCTACAGCCCGTGAGAGTATGTTTGGAGGTGAGCTGCATCTCCATGATCCTCCATAAGTATGTGAGAAGTTGCTACTCGTTTGTAGAGTTTGTATAGTTTGTATCTTCGTTTATTTTTCGTAATTTAGAGTAGTTAACGGTCGTTCTTGTTAGTTTTTCGGGTCTTTGTTTGTGGTTTGAGTCGGTTGCAGGATGCATCACCGAGGATTTACAGGCAAACGCGTGAAAAATAAGGTTCCGGGTAAGTTTCGTACTTAGAAGATTCATGGTTGAAGTTTAATGGGTTTAGAAAAGGTTTGAAAAATTTCTAAGGCATGAAAGGGCATTCTTCACGACACATTCTGTGAAAAACGACCCCTGGCGTGACGCCAAGGGCCGTCACGTCGCGCTAGGGGTAAAGGGCCAAAAACAATTAAATTCGATAGCGCCGCGTGACGCGAGGGGTAGCTTAGCGTCGCGCGAGGCCTTCTTGAACCGGTTCAAATTTGTTTTGGCCTTTATTTTGTATTTTGAGTCCTTTAGTTTGTATATTGAGTCTAAATTAGTGGTTTGGGTCGTTTTTAGAGTCGGTACTGCGTTGGGTTTTGTTTTGCTTTGATTGTGCAGGTTTGGATTGTACCACCCGTACCCAATTGCCATTCGGGTGATTTTGGACTTGCTATTTTGATAAACTCAAGCAGGATAGGCAACGATCGCGAATGGAATGCTATACGATCGTTCGTGGGATTCAAGACTCGTACGGCTGGCACTGACTTTTGTCCTAACCAGCTAAGTCTTTTCCCTTTTTGTTGTTGTTGTATATTTTATTTATTTCGTTTGCAGTTTTTTTTTTAGGTAGTTGTTGAGTCGTATTTTCGTTCTTGCATTAGGGACAATGCAATCTCTAAGTGTGGGGATGGGATACTTGTAAATATTTGAGTCGTTAAAAAAAAAATTTGAAAAAATCAGAAAATGTCTTTCGAATAAAAAAGAAATTTGCAAATTAAAACGGAAAATGATAGAAAAAATGAATTTTTGCTCGGGTTCGAATAATAATAATATGAGATTATAATAAATCGAGCTTGCGTCTAGTTTGGGATATGTGGATAGGCCCGGGTTTGGTTTTAAGTCCCTTTGAGTTAATATACCTTAATTGTCGGTCTGCTAGTGGGTTTTCGCCTGGGAAATATGGGAAACTAAAACTACCGATAATAGTATAAGGGGCACCGTTATAAGTTAAAACCGTTAGAGTTTGTGGTCATGCGGAAAAAAAATAGAATAAAAAGTGAGCTAGAAACTAAATGAAAGTAACACAGGCCTATGTAATCCGAGTTGGGGATAGCGACTCTACAGCCGGAATGCCTCTGGGATGTGTGAAATCGACTTGCCGAATAAAAGTACCGAAACCTAAGTAATCTGTGGTTGGGGATCGCGACTCTACAGCCGGAATACCTCTTGGTTAGGGAAAGCATCGTCTAGACTCACGAAAGAAAGAAAAGAAAAAAAAAAGCAAAAATAGAAGAAAAAATGAAAAAAAAGTTGATTGTAAACTCTCTTGGTTTTGATATAAGACGGTTAGGAATTGGTCCAGTGATCGTTCCTTTAGTCCTATAAGCTTGAGGTGGGAGTAGGTGGACCGTAGATTCTAGTGTGAGACCCTAGGTAGACTGACCGCACTTAAATTAAATTCACATGATAAGGGCTTAGGATTGGATTCGGGTTTAAGGGGATAAGTATATTCGCAAGCGCGGCTAACGCAAGTCTTGGTTTTAATTAATTATGCCTATGCTTTTGACCCGGGTGATTATTTGTTTCTGATTCCGTTGCATAATTCTTTTTCGAGGACGAAAAAAGAGTAAGTGTGGGGATGTTTGATGTACTGTAAAGTACATATGTTTGTAGTGTATATTTTGGTCAGTTTTCAGTCGTTTCGAGTCTGTTTTAGGTTAGAATTATGATACTGCTGACGTTAAGCTTTGATTTCAGGTCCCGTAGCTTAAAGTGTTGAAAAACGAGTCAAAACGAGCAGTTCAGAAGAAAAACGGGATTTGTACGCGCGTCGGAGAAGCTGGAAATCGGAAAATAATAGAAAAAATCAAGAAAATCACCTTTGGAGGCGCCGCGCGACGCGACACCCCCTAGGCGTCGCGCGAGGGTCTTGATTTCGAATTAATGTTATTTTCAGCTAGGTTTTGATGATTATTTTTCTAAGAAACCTGATTGGAACCCTAATTTACGAACTGGAGGACATTGGAGGCGATTTTGGAGCTATCTTGGAGCTGAATCGGAGATCGTGAAGCATTCGAATCACTGGATCAAGTTCAGGACGAAGAATCGAAGATTTCTCGGGTTTTCCATTCCCTTGTTTTGTCGATTTCTTTCTTGAAACTTGTTACCATGAATTCTAGTTTGATTATTTTTTATTTGTGTTCGTTTATAGACATGCTTGGCTAATTTTATAAACCACCTAGACTAGTTGAATGGATTGAATAAAGTTTTTACCGGTTTTGTTATTTGCATGATTGTTATGGGTGATTGTGTTTAGTAAGAGGTTTGATTTAATGGTTTGATGTGTATGCGTACTTTGAATTGGTTTATTGTTATTATTTGCTTCATATGATTCTTAGTGACGGTCTATATCACAACATAGAGTCATATTAGGGTTTAGGGTTTCGGTGAGTGTCTATATCACGTTAGAAAACCTTCACTCTTTAGGGAGAATTGCGCAATAACCCCTAGAAGTAACTAGTAATAATTTGCTAAGTCTTAGTATTCTACTAGTCCTAATACCTGGGAAGTGAGGGACTATTGGTAGGTCTTACCCGGCGAATTGCTTTAGATAGGCCTTGGGAAAGGTTATGTCTTGGTTTACCTGTCGGTCTTATTAGTCTATCAAGTCAAACTAATTACTTCAAATTACCCTAGATCTATAATTGGGAAAGAATAGGTCAACATTAGGGTACTTACACAATAATTAGACAACTGGGAAGAAGTCTAATAACCGGTAGAATTAACGGCTTAGGTAGTGCCACAGGTTTCTCCTTGAGAAGGGTCGAGGGGCCTCGATGGTTCTTAATAGGTTTAGTATTATAAGATCCCGGTTCCATAACTCGTGCATTTAAATTAATCGGTAATCTCTTAAAAACAATCCAGGATTCTTGTCTAGGTGGTCTCATTCTCATATAAGAAAAGTCTTCAGTCCTCATTCGTTTTAGTCTAGTTTTAGTTAATTTAGTAGTCTAATATAGATTTCCTTCATTTTCAGTAACCCCCCCCCCCCCTCAAAACAATTAAACAAGTCTTAGTCGTGTCTGTCAGTGTCTAGTCAGAGTCTAGTCTACGTGATACATAGAGTCCTGTGGTTCGATATCCGGACTTCCTAGGTTATACTACATTGATCGGTACACTTGCCGATTGTGTGGTTTTAGGTTGAGTCTAGATTTAAAGCTTTGTAGTGTCTAGTTTAGAGAGTCTAATATAGTTGTTTTTAATAGTCTGTTTAGCACACATCAACCCATAACAATTGTCCCCAAATATATCGGTTGGTATACCAATCCAACGGATATATTTCAAAAATCTTATCCCATAACTCAAGGCATTTAAAACGAAGCGACGGTCAAGATCACATCGTAACTTCCAACGCGCTTTTTGCTCAATGGAGATCCACAATGCCCCTATATCTTCTCTTTTCTTGTTTGAAAAGCAGATATCTTCAACAGAACCTTCAGGTAATTCTCCATTTCTGATTTACTTTCTATCAATTTACATCGCCTTACTCGCAATGGATGCCGAGACTTTCACCCAGCAGAATCTCCTTAAAAATCCCGAAAAGGAGATCTGTGCTTTTGATAACGCATACATTGCAGCTTTAAGAGCCTCCGGCGCTTTCCCTGAGAACACGGTCTTTAGACCATTCGATCGGTCAATCCGATCGGATGTTTCTTCCACCGAATGGGTTTGTTTTCCAGCATATCCTTTTTCGCTAGGTCTTCGATACCCTTTTCCTGAATTCATGATGCAATTCTTTCGAACCACCGGCATCTCTTTTGCTCAAACCATGCCCATGGTTTGGAGAGTACTAATTGTACTTAACCAAATCAAAAACCTCCATTGCTCCGACCTCCGCATCGAGGATTTGCCTATTGCTTATCGCCTCCGATCCCATGGCTCTAGCCGGTTCTTGCTCTTCTCGACCTCCAGTAAACCCCTGATTCTTAAAGCCACCAAAAACGAAGACGGATGGCAACGCAAATTTTTCTTTGTCAAACGAAACTCCATTGCTGAGGGTGCCAACCTTCCGGTGGAGTGGTTAACCACCGGTAGGGTCATAAATATTCTCATAGACCATTTGATTTTTATCTTCCATTGATATCCTTCTTTTTGATCTTTATGCAGTGAACTTCAAGGAAGTCGCTCCCCCTACCGCTGAGTCAGAAGAAAGAATCAATACTGTTTACCAGTTACCTGCAAAAGACAGGACTTTCACCACACACGTCCCGAGTTCCAGTCAATACTCATCATCTGAAATGTCTGGTAAGGATTACTTTCAAAATAATTAGTCAAAACAATATAATAATAAAATAAAGAGTAAAACTTTTTCCCTTTATGCAGCACCGGCCAAGATTCCTGAAGTCTTTGACCTCGACGAATTGGACAGTTATTCTGATCAGATCCAGGTCAAGAAAGAACCTAGCCCCAAGACCACAGCCACATCCAAACCTAGCAGTTCCAAAGCCATCATTATTCCCAAACCTTCACCGGCTACCAAGCCCCGGAGTTCAAGTTCCCGCAAAAGGAAAGAGCCTGATTCCCCTGTCATTTCTGACACATTTCCTTATGAGAAGCACGGGTTCATTGAAGCTAGCGGGTTTATGACTTCTTTTCTTAACCAGGTTAGTATTCTCATATCATATCCTGCGATTTACATTATTTTCAAAGATTTATCAATATTAATCCCTGTCCTCTTACCTTTGTAGGGTCTTGAGCGTTTGGTTCACTTATATCTAGAATCCTGCAAGCTTAACAAGACGCTTGAATCTAAGCTAAAGGAAGCTGAAATCACAATCTCCGATCAAGGCATGATTGCAGCCGCCAAATCTCGTCATTACGAGCAGAAATTTAAAGCTATGACTCAAGAACACCAAACTGCTCTCAACAAAGTTACTCTTCAAGCCCAGACCGATCTTGAAGCTGCCCACGTGCAATATGAACGGGATATGGTCAGCTACCGGGAAAGCCTCAAGAGTTCCGTCGTCATTTCTCTCCTCCAAGCCAGGTTGAAGATGGCCCATGAAGCCAAATCATTAGGCTTTGAATTCCCTTCTTGGGATGTTAGTGCCTTGGAGACCAAGCTAAAGAACCTCGGCGGCATTTCTTCCAAATCAGCTGTCGAAGAATCCTCCAAAGCAGTTGAGAAAGCAACCGATGCCGAGAAGGATACTGAGGCGGATCCCAAGACGGATGCTGCTGAAATTACCATGGGCGAAGAAGGCACTACCCCCTAAAGCTTATTTATCTTAAATCGTTTGAACAATTTTAGGTTTTTATGAACAATTTTTATTTCTGTATCGAAACAATTTGATAGCCGAAGGTGGATGGGTCCTGGGTTTCAGGATGAAACCTTCGGTTATCAACCAGTATTAATTGCTTCAAGAATAATTTCATCTTTTTATTTTTCTTGCCATCAGCTTCCGTTTTTCCTAAGTATAAGTCTTAGCTTTGAAAAAATTGTTATATCCTGACCAATATACTCAGCAAAAACTTTTTATTGGATAGGACTTCCAAACGTCCGTTCAACTTTGTAGAAAGCTTTTGAAAAACAATCAATTTTTCCAAAACCAGTTTTTGATAATACCTAAATGATCAAAGTTCCAAACTAATACTAGTTTCAAACACCTTAATCAAATATCCTGAAAAGGACTTTGAGAATATATCAGGATACTTAACCTTTTATAAAACATAGTGTTACTAAAAACTTAGACGATGTTTACAAAGGAAAGATCATACCCGGAGTAGTATATAACCCTTTTATCAAACCTCAATCTCCTTGCAACTTTTCCAATGAAGATGTCCCCTGTGTGAGATATTTAGCATACCAGTTCCGAGCTTTAGCCTTTGAGCTTTACATCACTGCCTTGGTAGGAATGTCCCCTGTGTACAATGTCTTCAAATACTTAGAAATCTTCTGAATGTCAGTTTCCATTGTATAGGCAATTTTTTATGTCCCAAGGGTAAAACCCAAGGATGTACTGGAGATGAATCCCTTGTATCCTGGGGAAAATCCCAAATTTTCATGCGCTACAGGCGGGAGTGTATAAACTCCAAGACTTAGAAAGGTGAAAACCTTTAAACCTTAGAGAGTATGAAAATACCCTTTCGTGAGAGAGGGTGATCAATCCTCATATACCTTTAGGATTCAGGATATAGCCAACAGTAACGAAATTGTCAGCCACTTTTACATGGACTGGTCCCGCCACCTTGAACTATCCCTGAATAACTTGCGCTCCAGGCGGGGTGTTTAAACCCAATTCGGAAGAAAGGTGAATACCTTTAAACCTGTGAAGGGATCAGGATCCCTTGTACGTGAGAGAGGGGGCCAATCCTCTAATCTTCCGAAATATCCTGAGTGAGCATCCTGGAGCTATATCCCGAAGCATATACTGCAAAACATCCTTACACTAAGGTGGGTGTTAGCTTGGCTAACACCCCTCCGATGCTTAAGTCAGTATTGGGTTACAAAGAACAAATTAAACCAAACATATTAAAAAAAGGTAGAATTCATACCATCCTGAGTTAGAAATTAAATTCTAAACTCACTTGAAATAGAGCTTAAGGTGTATAGCATTCCAAGACCTCGGTAGCATATCCCCCTCCATATTCTTGAGTCTGTATGCTCCTTTCCCTGCTTCTGATTCAACTTCATATGGTCCTTCCCATTTTGGAGCTAACTTGCCATCGGCAGTGTTTTGGTCAAAAATTACCTAAGCAATTAAGTGATCAAATTAGTTAAGTGAGGTAGTGTGCTAGAAATATGTGTGAAAAATGTGTTAACAAAATTAGATATGAAAACAGTTTCAGGATACGGCTCAGGATATAGAGCTGTATCTATGATCAAACAATGAGCAAAAATGTAAAGGTGGACACGTGATGTACGAGGAAAGCCCTTGATCAATCTAGATCGCCGGCATAAAACCTCGGGAGCTGACAATCGCAGCTGCCTTGTTCTTCTATTGCTTCAAATATCAGGATACAGTGCAGGATATGGCGCAGATCAATGCTAAGTGGTACAACGATTACAAGTATTGAGTGTTTGTGCGTGATAGAAAGAAAAAAGAAGTGTGAGTTCGAATGTGGAGAGTCAAGTGTGTGTTCCTATTGATCTGGCCTCCTATTTATAGTTACAAGTAACAAAACTAACTCTCCTATTATTCCGGGATGCTGGGAATATTCCATTCTGAACGTTGGGGGACTCTTTCTACTTGTTTTCCACGTGCTTATTGACTACAAAACCGGGTCTTCAGCTCATATAACCGTTACAATGTCAATAACATTAACCAACATCCGATATTCTCGCGGAATATGCCTTTCTGACCGTTACAAGACCCATTCTTCCACCATCAACGTCCATTTTTCAACCACCTTGAGCGAATCTTCAGGTAGATCAAGTCTTTCAACGTTGGTACCTTGCAACCAACGTTTTACAAGCCAATTGTTAGTAATAGTCAGGATACTACCTCAGGATATTACCAATATCCTGGCCCGGTATCCTGATACAGTATCCTGATCCGGTATCCTGATCTGGTATCCTGATCATATACAACTAATAAAAAATCAAGATACAAAATCAGGATATGGGCTCAGAATTTCACCCATAACAATTGTCCCCAAAAATATAACTGTTGGATATCCTAATTCCAACAGATATATTTTTCAGTCATTCCAATACGTCCGGTAAGTATATCTGTTTTGAACATTCCTGCATATGTTTGGTTAATCAGCACATAATATGATAAGATTGAAACTACTCCCTTTTCTGTAGACTTTGCTAAGGTCCCTGTTGTCTTCAATCTTGAGGAGCTTGACAGTTACCCCAAGTCTGTCCTGGTAAAAAAAGAACCATCTGTTGGCACCAGCTCTAAGCCCTCCGCTGTTGCTGCCGAAAGTTTCTGTTATGATGACCTTGGTTTCATGGAATCCATCGAGCCCATGAACTCCTTCCTTAATAAGGTAAATATCCAAATCCTGTATCCCGTACACATACACTGAACCTGTATCCTGGTTAGTTTGTCTTTAATGATACCTGTATTTTGCTTTGTAGGGTTTGAATCATCTGGTCGTCCTGTGCTTAGAACAATTTATATTTCCTGCACTTAAGACAATACGATGGCCAAAGGTGGATGGGTCCTGAGTTTCAGGATGAAGCCTTTGGTCATCAATCAGTATGGTTTATTTTGAACAATATAACAGTTGAAGGCAAATGGGTTCTCGTGTTTTCAGGACGAAGCCTTCAACTGTTTATGTAAATATACTTTAAAAACTTAATTGTGTTCTTGGTGGATGGGTCTCTTTTTTAGATGAAACCAAGAATACAATTAATAATAAACTAACCTTTTAACCTTACATGTTGTTATTTGTTATGCATTGCTTAGTCTGAATTCCAATGTTCCAAACTTAGTGCAATTATTACTTTTTATGAAAATATCTTGATCAATATACTCGCAAATATCCTATTAAGACTTCCGTCAAATAGGGTTTTTATAACTCAAGCAATTCAGATAAAGTTTTCAGAGAAAGAGGACAATTCATTTTTATTTTACAAAGTTGGTTTTGAGAACACTTGTTTGACTAGAACACAGTTTCAGTTTTCAATCCAAGTATCCTGAAGTATATCCTGAGAATACATCTTGAGAATATATCCCGACCAGGATACTCATAAGTGTTATAGTTTCAGAAATTTAGACAATCTAGATAAGGTTTTTTAAAGAACAAAAATAGGAAAGATCATACCGAAACAGAAGACATCTCAATCCTTTCATTCCAGTCCTTTCGCAACCATTCCAACGAAGGTGTCCCCAGTCCAGGATACTTGGCGAATTATGCCCAAACTTGATCCTTTGAGTTCCTCACAATGCCTTAGTGGGATATAGTGTTGGCATAGGTTTCCTTCTTGCTCCAGCATAAATGTCCCCAGTAGGATATAGTATCAGCATACATCATGTTCTATCACGGATGTCCCCTGTCTGTGCAGGACCAGTATGTTGTACCAGGATATGATCCTTTAGCAATTCTTCAACCAGTTGTTTAAACTTAGCAATCTTTTTTCAAAAATTTATGTAGACTTGTAAATGATTATGTTTTTTGAAAATATACTTTAGGATTATCCAAAAACTTTGTATTTTATTGGGACTAAACCCATTTTCCAGGCATTTAAGCCGGAGTATAAGAACCTCAAGACTTGAAAAGGTGAAAACCTTTAAGTCTTTGAGTTTTGCTGGGGATTTTACCCACGTTTCGTGCGCTACAGGCGAGGGTGTGGAAACCCCAAAACTTAGAAAGGTGAAAACCTTTAAACCTGGGGAAAATCCCAAATTTTCATGCGCTACAGGCGAGAGTGTATAAACTCCAAGACTTAGAAAGGTGATAACCTTTAAACCTTAGAGAGTATGAAAATACCCTTTCGTGAGAGAGGGTGATCAATCCTCATATACCTTAAGGATCCAGGGTATAGCCAACAGTAACGAAATTGTCAGCCACTTTTACATGAACTGGTCCCGCCACCTTGAACTATCCCTAGATAACTTGTGCTCCAGGCGGGGTGTTTAAACCCAATTCGTGAGAAAGGTGAATACCTTTAAACCTGTGAAGGGATCGGGATCCCTTATACGTGAGAGAGGGGGCCAATCCTCTAATCTTCTGAAGTATCTTGAGTGAGCATCCTGGAGCTATATCCTGGAGCATATACTGCAAAACATCCTTAAACTAAGGTGGGTGTTAGCTTGGCTAACACCCCTCCGATGCTTAAGTTAGTATTGGGTTTCAAAGAATAAATTAAACCAAACATATTTAAAAAAGATAGAATTCATACCATCCTGAGTTAGAAATTAAATTCTAAACTCACTTGAAATAAAGCTTAAGGTGTATAGCATTCCAAGATCTCGGTAGCATATCCCCTTCCATATTCTTGAGTCTATATGCTCCTTTCCCTGCTTCTGATTAAACTTCATATGGTCCTTCCCATTTTGGAGCTAGCTTGCCATCGGCAGGATTAGTAGTATTCTGAAAAGCCTTTCTTAACACCCAATCTCCAACCTTAAATCTTCTGGTCCTAATATTCTTGTTATATGCTCTGGATATTCTTTGTTGATATGTTGCCATCCTTAGCCTAGCTGCATCCCTTTTTTCATCTATAGTATCCAAATCCTGACTCAAGGCTTCAGGATTCTGTTCAGGATCCCGTAGGGTAGATCTTCGAGCATATTCTGCGGCGTCTTTTCTCATGGTCGGCCAGTAATATCCTGTCCTTAACACTTTTGAGAATAACGACCTGCCCCCAGCATGGTTACCAGAATCCCCTTCATGTATATCCTGAAGTACTTCTTTGGCTTCAGGATCCTCCAAGCATCTCAAATACGGTCCTGCAAGAGATTTCTTGTATAAAATATTATTTATAATAGTGAATCGTGATACCTTCATCCTAAATGCCTTAGGATTTTCATTTCCAGGGATGTGTCCTTCTTTGAGATATCTCATGATTGGAGCCGTCCAGGATTTAGGATCCTCTTCAGGATGTTCTACTCCAGGATCCTGAATACCAGCTACTTCTTTATCCTGAGGATTCGTTGCAGGATATAAGACATGTAATATTGGTATTTGCGTCCCTTCAGGTATCCTGATCGATGATCCCAAATTTGCTAAGGCGTCCGCTTCAGCATTATCCTCCCTTGGTACCTGTTCAAGTATAAAAACATCGAAATATCCTGCTAATTTTTTAACAATGTCAAGGTATTCAGCTAACTTTTCACCTTTTACTGCATAAGATCCATTGAAATGGTTAGTAATCAACATGGAATCGACATATACTTGTAAACATCTAATATTCATATTTCTAACCAATTCTAATCCTGCTATCAGAGCTTCATACTCAGCTTCATTAATGGTAGCAGAAAATTCACATTTAATAGCCTGGGGTAATATGTCCCCCTGTGGCGATTTTAGTAGTATTCCTAATCCTACTCCTCTTACATTAGATGCACCGTCAGTATATAATGTCCAGGATCCTGAGGATTCTCCTAACTGTTGAACTTCTAGGTCTACCTCGTCCTGAATGTCACTACTAAAGTCAGCCACAAAGTCAGCTAAAGCCTGAGATTTTATGGCATTTCTAGGTTCATATACTAAATCATAAGCACTTAACTTTACTGACCACTTGGCCATCCTGCCTGACATCTCTGGTTTCCTAAGCACATTTTTGACAGGATAATTTGTTTTAACATGTATCCTATGTGTCTCGAAATAATGCCTAAGTTTCGTTGATGCCATGACTAATGCTAGTATCAATTTTTCTAAATGAGAATACCTAGTTTCAGCATCTAGCAAACTTTTACTAACATAATAAACAGGATATTGCTGACCTTCATGATCCTTTATGAGAACGGCACTTACAGCATTCCCTGATACAGCAAGGTACAGGGATAGTGGTTCACCATTTTCAGGCTTCATCAATAGAGGTGCGGTTGATAGATATCGTTTCAAATCCTGCAATGCTGCTTCATGCTTCTCCCCCCATTCGAATCTTTTGTTCTTCTTTAGGATATCATAAAAGTCTTTGCATTTCTCTGAGGATCTCGAGATAAACCTGTTTAAAGCTGCTACTCGGCCTGTCAATCTTTGTACGTCCTTCATATTTGAGGGTGATTTTATATCCAGGATAGCTTTGATCTGCTCTGGGCTTGCTTCTATCCCCCTTTTTGTCACCATATATCCAAGAAACTTTCCTGCCCCCACTCCGAAATGGCATTTAGCAGGATTCAGCTTCATGTTGTATTGATCCAGGATATCAAATGCTCCCTTGATATCCTGGAGGTGATCCTCAGCCTTTTTAGATTTCACCACCATATCATCGATATATACCTCCATGGTGTCCCCCAGTTTGTCTTTGAACATCATGTTTACCAATCTTTGGTATGTTGCACCTGCATTTTTCAAACCAAAAGGCATAGCTGTATAACAATAAATACCTGTTGGTGTCATGAAGGCAGTATCCTCCTGGTCAGAAGCCTCCATTTGGATCTGTTGAAATCCTGAAGATGCGTCCATGAAGGTCAGCATTTCATGCCCGGCAGTGGCATCTACCATTGCATCAATGTGGGGAAGAGGAAATGGGTCTTTAGGACAGGCTTTGTTCAAGTCTGTGTAGTCTACACAAACTCTCCATTTCCCATTTTTCTTTTGTACTACAACCACGTTTGCTAGCCATCTTGGGAACTTAACCTCTCTGATCATTCTGGACTTTAATAGTCTTTCAACTTCCTCCTGGATAATAGTGTTCCGCTCGGGAGCAAACTTCCTTCTTTTTTGTTGCACAGGCTTGAATGATTTATCATTTCCAAGCTTGTGAGTGATAATATCTTTGGATATGCCTGTCATATCCTCATGCTTCCATGCAAACGTTGACATCCTGCATTTCAAAAAGTTAATTAATTGTTCTTCAATATCCTGAGGGATATTGGTCCCTACGAGAACCGAAATATCGGGATTATCCTGGTCCAGGATAATTTTCTTCACATCCTGCTCCGGATCCTCCACGATATCCTGGGCCCGCGTCTTTAATTGCTATGCTGCACTAGGTTTGGTTGAGGATTTCATCGAGGATGAGTAGCATTCTTTCGCCTCCTGCTGATCACTATCAACTTTGACCACTCCCCAAGGGTAGGTATCTTGATGCATTGGTGATATGTTGATGGCACGGCCTTCATATCGTGAATCCACGGTCTTCCCAGTATGATGTTATAGCAGGATAGAGAATCCATCACACAGAAACGTTGTATCGAGTTGACTCCTTCAACGTATACTGGCAACTTTATCTCTCCCACTGTATTTCTAGCCTCTCCACTGAATCCAACAAGCACGGTAGACTTCGAAGTGATATCCATTGGAGATACATTCATTCTCTTCAGAGTTTCTAGTTGGATTATGTTGACGGAGCTGCCATTATCAACCAGTATCCTGCGTACAAAATGGTTAGCCACATATAACGTTATTACCAGAGCATCATGGTGAGGATCCTGGACAGTATCCCTGTCATCAGCATCAAAAGTGATCACTTTGTCAGTTGTGAGGGTAGTCATTCTGACAGGTTTGTCTCCCCTTTCGGCCTTAGCTTCCTTTGCATGTCTCTTTGCTGCCGAATACGAAGTTCCACAAATGTCGGATCCTCACGAAATGAAGTTGATTATCTTGGCATCCGCGGGAGGTGATGCTGCTCGCTCAGGATCCTTCTCAGTATCCTGACCCTTATTCGTCTTTCTTCCTAAGAGATCTTTCAGATATCCCTTGCTTAGAAGATAGCTTATTTCTTTCCTTAGAGCAATGCAATCCTCAGTGACATGTCCGAAATCTTCGTGGAAAGCACACCATTTTGACTTATCTTTCCAGACAGCCTTTTGTTGATTCTTTCGAGGCCACCTAGCCTTGTCTCCTAGACCCTGCATAGCATACATCAATTCAGGAATATTAACAGAAAAGCAATATTCAGACAACTCAGGATACTCTTCAGGATCCTCATCTTCGACAGCATTCACTCTCTTGTTTTCATTTCTACCATATGGCTTAGAACGATATGTTTTGTATGAGGATTCTGACTTCCTGTTAGTTGGTTCATATGTTGAGGATGCATTCATCCTCTCTTGCATTTTCATATCATCTTCCAGCCTGATATATCTCAAGGCCCTATTTCGAGCTTCGTCCAAGTTCCTGCAAGGATTCATCACAAGATCCCGATAAAACTGGGAATCCTTTGGTAGTCCCATCTTGAATGCTTGGAATGCTGTAGCAACATCAAGGTGTGGGATATCCAAGGATTCCCTGCTGAATTTGTTCACATAATCCCTTAGGGATTCTTGAGACCCCTGTGTTATCCTGTAGAGGTCACTTGTTAGTTTTTCAAAGCTTCTACTACAAGAAAACTGACTATTAAACAAATTAACTAAATGAGCAAATGATGTAATTGAATAAGGCGGAACGTTTAGAAGCCATTTCAAGGTTGATCCTGTTAGAGTAGAGCCGAAGCCCTTGCACAAGCATGCTTCCTTAAGTTCTGGCGGGATAGGGTTAATCTCCATCCTCTCCCTATACTGGGCAATATGCTCCTCAGGATTCGTCGTCCCATCATACAGCTTCATGTTAGGAGTCTGGAATCTCTTTGGGATTTCCTTCAACTTTTGAAGCTCTCTGGTTATCACTGATGTCACACCTGCATCCTGCAATGATCCAAGATTATTAGTAACAGGGATACTGGTGTTAACAGACAAGTTACCAGGTTGGTGATTCTGGCTATATCCTGGGGCATATCCTGGAGCATATCCTGGATCCCTCACAGTCGACATCCTGGTCGAAGAGGGTATCTCAGGAATATGACTCCGAGAATGGCTAGGCACAATATTCCCCCTGTTATCCTCAGCATAAACTGCAGAATTGAAGTTTAAAGCTCTTGGCTGCAAGGGAGTGACAGTATCCTCAACGGGCCTGCTTGAGCTGGATTTCAAGAGTTGTATCTCTCTTATCAGCATTCGGTTGGTCTCCTGCTGCTGCCTCATTTGTTCCTGTACACTACCAAATAAAGTTAGAATTTCTTCATTAGAGGCCAAAATAGGACCAAATCCCTGAATATTCTGAGCGGGAATAACATCCCGAGCCACATGAATTTCGGTTCCTTGTGAAGAGGCTTGCGTTCTCGGAGGAGGTGGTGGAAGCATCGAACCAATTGTTGTAGAGGTTGTAGCAGACACGGTGGAGGAGCTCATGTTTGATCTTGAGTCCATTGTAAACAATGTGGCAAAAAGTTTTGAAAATAGAAAACCGATTAACGATTTTACAAAGATTTTTAGTAAAAGTAGCACCACTTGCCCCACGGTGGGCGCCAAATTGTTTTGGTCAAAAATTACCTAAGCAATTAAGTGATCAAATTAGTTAAGTGAGGTAGTGTGCTAGAAATATGTGTGAAAAATGTGTTAACAAAATTAGATATGAAAACAGTTTCAGGATACGGCTCAGGATATAGAGCTGTATCTATGATCAAACAATGAGCAAAAATGTAAAGGTGGACACGTGATGTACGAGGAAAGCCCTTGATCAATCTAGATCGCCGGCATAAAACCTCGGGAGCTGACAATCGCAGCTGCCTTGTTTTTCTATTGCTTCAAATATCAGGATACAGTGCAGGATATGGCGCAGATCAATGCTAAGTGGTACAACGATTACAAGTATTGAGTGTTTGTGCGTGATAGAAAGAAAAAAGAAGTGTGAGTTCGAATGTGGAGAGTCAAGTGTGTGTTCCTATTGATCTGGCCTCCTATTTATAGTTACAAGTAACAAACTAACTCTCCTATTATTCCGGGATGCTGGGAATATTCCATTCTGAACGTTGGGGGACTCTTTCTACTTGTTTTCCACGTGCTTATTGACTACAAAACCGGGTCTTCAGCTCATATAACCGTTACAATATCAATAACATTAACCAACATCCGATATTCTCGCGGAATATGCCTTTCTGACCGTTACAAGATCCATTCTTCCACCATCAACGTCCATTTTTCAACCACCTTGAGCGAATCTTCAGGTAGATCAAGTCTTTCAACGTTGGTACCTTGCAACCAACGTTTTACAAGCCAATTGTTAGTAATAGTCAGGATACTGCCTCAGGATATTACCAATATCCTGGCCCGGTATCCTGATACGGTATCCTGATCCGGTATCCTGATCTGGTATCCTGATCATATACAACTAATAAAAAATCAAGATACAAAATCAGGATATGGGCTCAGAATTTCACCCATAACAGGCAGGATTAGTAGTATTCTGAAAAGCCTTTCTTAACACCCAATCTCCAACCTTAAATCTTCTGGTCCTAATATTCTTGTTATATGCCCTGGATATTCTCTGTTGATATGCTGCCATCCTTAGCCTTGCCGCATCTCTCTTCTCATCTATAGTGTCTAAATCCTGACTCAAGGCTTCAGGATTCTGCTCAGGATCACTTAGGGTAGATCTTGCAGTAGGTATTGTCATTTCCGTTGGGACCATTGCTTCTGCTCTAAATACCAAGGAAAACGGGGTTTGGCCTGTTGCATTCTTTACCGTTGTCCTATCAGCCCACAAAACAAAGGGTAATTCTTCTGCCCATCTTCCTTTTTTGGCTCCAAGCCTTTTCTTTAAGTTATTGACAATTATCTTGTTTGAGGATTTTGCTTGTCCATTTTCTTGAGGATGTACCGGAGTAGATGTGATCATTTTGATCCCCCAACTCTTGCAAAAGTCAGTAGTTCTCTTGCTTATAAACTGAGAACCATTGTCACAGATTATCTCGGCTGGTACTCCAAACCTGATCAGGATATTCCTCTTTATGAAGGATACTACTTCTTGATCCCTAACTTGAACAAATGCTTCAGCTTCAACCCACTTAGAGAAATAATCCATCATTGCTAGCATAAAGACTTTTCCTCCCGGAGCTTTTGGTAGCTTTCCCACTATATCTATACCCCACTTCATAAATGGCCAAGGGGAAACAATAGGATATAATGGTTCAGCAGGTTGATGCAGTATGTTACTATGTCTTTGACATGCGTCACATCTTCGAGCATATTCTGCTGCATCTTTTCTCATTGTTGGCCAATAATATCCTGTCCTTAACACTTTTGAGAATAACGAGCTGCCCCCAGTATGATTACCACAATCCCCTTCATGTATATCTTGAAGTACTTCTTTGGCTTCAGGATCCTCCAAGCACCTCAAATATGGTCCTGCAAGAGATTTCTTGTATAAAATGTCATTTATAATAGTGAATCGCGATACCTTCATCCTAAATGCCTTAGGATTTTCATTTCCAGGGACGTGTCCTTCTTTGAGATATCTCACAATTGGAGCCGTCCAGGATTTAGGATCCTGTTCAGGATATTTCACTCCGGGATCCCGAATCCCCGCTACTTCTTTACCCTGAGGATTCGTTGCAGGATATAAGACGTGTAATATTGGTATTTGGGTCCCTTCAGGTATCCTAATCGATGATCCCAAATTTTCTAAGGCATCCGCTTCAGCATTATCCTCCCTTGGTACCTGTTCAAGTGTAAAAACATCGAAATATCCTGCTAATTTTTTGAGAATATCGAGGTATTCGATTAATTTCTCACCTTTAACTGCATAGGATCCATTAAAATGGTTAGTAATTAACAAAGAGTCAACATATACTTGTAAATTTTTTATACTCATGCTCTTAGCCAACTCTAATCCTGCAATTAAAGCCTCATACTCTGCTTCATTATTAGTAGCAGGAAATTCACATCTAATAGCCTGGGGTAATATGTCCCCCTGTGGCGATTTTAGTAGTATACCTAAACCTACTCCTCTTATATTAGATGCACCATCAGTATATAATGTCCAAGATCCTGAGGATTCTACTAACTGCTGAACTTCTAGGTCTGCCTCGTCCTGAATGTCACTACTGAAATCAGCCACAAAGTCAGCTAAAGCCTGAGACTTTATGGCATTTCTAGGTTCATATACTAAATCATAAGCACTCAACTTTACTGACCACTTGGCCATCCTGCCTGACATCTCTGGTTTCCTAAGCACATTTTTGACAGGATAGTTCGTTTTAACATGGATCCTATGTGTTTCAAAATAATGTCTAAGCTTTGTCGATGCCATAACTAGAGCTAAAATCAATTTTTCTAAATGAGAATACCTAGTTTCAGCATCTAACAAACTTTTACTAACATAATAAACAGGATATTGCTGACCTTCATGGTCTTTTATAAGAACGGCACTTACAGCATTCCCTGATACAGCGAGGTATAGGGATAGTGGTTCACCATTTTCAGGCTTCATTAATAGAGGTACGGTTGAGAGATATCGCTTCAAATCCTGCAAGGCTGCTTCATGCTTTGCTCCCCATTCAAATTTCTTATTCTTCTTGAGGATATCATAGAATTCCTTGCATTTTTCTGAGGATCTTGAAATAAATCTGTTCAAAGCTGCTACTCGGCCTGTCAACCTTTGTACGTCCTTCATATTTGAGGGTGATTTTATATCCAGGATAGCTTTGATCTGCTCTGGGCTTGCTTCTATCCCCCTTTTTGTCACCATATATCCAAGAAACTTTCCTGCCCCCACTCCGAAATGGCATTTAGCAGGATTCAGCTTCATGTTGTATCGATCCAGGATATCAAATGCTCCCTTGATATCCTGGAGGTGATCCTCAGCCTTTTTAGATTTCACCACCATATCGTCGATATATACCTCCATGGTGTCCCCCAGTTTATCCTTGAACATCATGTTTACCAATCTCTGGTATGTTGCACCTGCATTTTTCAAACCGAAAGGCATAGCAGTATAGCAATATATACCTGTTGGTGTCATGAAAGCAGTATCCTCCTGATCCGAAGGCTCCATTTGAATCTGCTGAAATCCTGAGGATGCGTCCATGAACGTTAACATCTCATGTCCAGCAGTAGCATCTACCATTGCATCGATATGAGGGAGAGGAAATGGGTCTTTAGGACAAGCCTTGTTCAAGTCCGTGTAGTCTACACAGACTCTCCATTTCCCGTTTTTCTTCTGTACCACAACTACGTTAGCTAGCCATCTTGGAAACTTGACTTCCCTGATCATCCTGGACTTCAACAACCTTTCAACTTCCTCTTGGATAATCGCATTCCGCTCAGGAGCAAATTTTCTTCTTTTTTGTTGAACAGGCTTGAATGATTTGTCAATTCCAAGCTTATGAGTGATAATGTCTTTGGATATGCCTGTCATATCTCCGTGCTTCCAGGCAAACGTTGACATCCTGCATTTCAAAAAGTTAGTTAACTGATTTTCAATATCCTGAGGGATATTGGCTCCAACGAGCACAGAGATATCTGGATTATCCTGATCCAGGATAATTTTCTTTACATCCTGCTCTGAATCCTCCACGATATCCTGGGCCCGCATCTTTAATTGCTATGTTGCATTAGGCTTGGTTGAGGATTTCATCGAGGATGAGTAACACTCCTTAGCTTCTTGCTGATCACTTTCAACCTTGACAACTCCCCAAGGGGTAGGGATCTTGATGCATTGGTGATATGTTGATGGCACAGCCTTCATATCGTGAATCCATGGTCTTCCCAGTATGATGTTATAGCAGGATAAGGAGTCCATCACACAGAAACGTTGTATTGAATTGACCCCTTCAACATATACTGGTAACTTTATTTCCCCTACGGTATTTCTAGCTTCTCCACTGAAACCAACAAGCACAGTGGACTTCGAAGTGATGTCCATCGAAGATACATTCATCCTCTTCAACGTTTCCAGCTGAATTATATTGACAGAACTACCGTTGTCTACCAGTATCCTGCGTACAAAATGGTTAGCCACATATAAAGTTATTACTAAAGCATCATGGTGAGGATCCTGAACAGTATCCCTGTCATCACTATCGAAAGTGATCACTTTATCAGTTGTGAGGGTAGTCATCCTGACTGGTTTGTCCCCTCTCTCACCCTTAGCTTCCTTTGCATGTCTTTTGGCCGCCGAATACGAAGTCCCACAAATGTCAGATCCTCCTGAAATAAAGTTAATTATCTTGGCATCTGCTGGGGGTGATGCTGCTTGTTCAGGATCCTTCTCGGGATCCTGCCCTTTATTCTTCTTTTTTCCCAGCAAGTCCTTAAGATACCCCTTGCTTAACAGGTAGCTTATTTCTTTCCTTAAAGCAATGCAATCCTCGATCATGTGTCCGAAGTCTTCGTGGAAGGCGCACCATTTGGACTTATCCTTCCAATCAGCTTTCTGCTGGTTCTTCCGAGGCCACCTAGCTTTGTCTCCTAAGCCCTGCATAGCATACATTAATTCAGGTATATTAACAGAAAAGCAGTATTCAGATAAGTCAGGATATTCTTCAGGATCCTCGTCTTCAACAGCATTCACTTTCTTGTTATCATTTCTGCCATATGGCCTGGAGCGATATGGCTTATACGAGGTCTCCGATTTCCTGTTAGTTGATTCATAGGTTGAGGTAGAGTTCATCCTCTCCTGCATCTTCTTGTCATCTTCCGGACGGATATACCTCAAAGCCCTGTTACGAGCTTCGTCGAGATTCCTGCAGGGATTCATTACAAGATCTTGATAAAACTGAGAATCCTTTTGTAACCCCATCTTAAAAGCTTGCACAGCTGTTGCAACATCAAGATGTGGGATATCCAAGGATTCTCGACTGAATTTGTTCACATAATCCCTCAAGGATTCCTGAGGCCCTTGAGTTATCCTGTAAAGATCACTGGTTAGTTTCTCAAAACTCCGACTACAAGAAAATTGACTATTAAATAAATTAACCAAATGGGCAAACGAAGTAATTGAGTGAGGAGGAACGTTAACAGCCATTTTAAGGCTGATCCTGTTAGAGTATAACCAAATCCCTTGCACAAGCATGCTTCCTTGAGCTCCGGAGGGATAGGGTTAATCTCCATTCTTTCCCTATACTGAGCAATATGCTCTTCAGGATCCGTAGTCCCATCATACAGCTTCATGTTGGGAGTCTGAAATCTTTTTGGGATTTCAGCATCACAGATGGGATATGCAAAGCGAGATATCCTGTGGCTGTCTTGGGATACTTCCAGAATTGGTTGGACCACTCCAGGCACACTGGATATCATGTCCTTCAATTTCTGGAGTTCCCTGGTAAATGTTGACGTCATACCTGCATCCTGTAAAGAGCCATTATTGTTAGTAGCAAGAATATTATTATTTGACACATTACCGTTCTGAGGATTTTGGCCATATCCTGAAGCATATCCTGAACTTCTCACAGTCGATATCCTGACCGAAGAGGGTATCTCATGGGTATGATTCTGAGAATGGCTCGGGACGATATTCCCCCTATTATCCTCAGTGTAAACTGCGGAACTGAAGTTCAAAGCCCTGGGCTGTATAGGAGTGACAATTTCTTCAGCGGGTCTACTCGAGCTAGCTTTTAAGAGTTGTATTTCTCTTAATAGCATTTGGTTAGTCTCCTGTTGCTGCCTCATTTGTTCCTGCACACTTCCAAATAAAGTCAAAATTTCGTCATTAGAGGCTAGAACAGGAGCAGATCCCTGAACACTCCGAGTAGGGATAACATCTTGAGGTTGTGAAGAAAACGGCATCCTTGGAGGAGGTGGTGGAAGCACCGAACCAGTGGTAGCAGAGGTTGTAGCAGACATAGTGGAAGAGCTCATGTTTGATCTTGAGGCCATTGTAAACAATGTGGCAAAAAGTTTAGAAAATAGAAAGCCGATTAATGATTTTGCAAAGATTTTTAGTAAAAGTAGCACCACTTGCCCCATGGTGGGCGCCAAATTGTTTTGGTAAAAAATTACCTAAGCAATTAAGTGATCAAATTAGTTAAGTGAGGTAGTGTGCTAGAAATATGTGTAAAAAATGTGTTGACAAAATTAGATATGAAAACAGTTTCAGGATACGGCTCAGGATATAGAGCTGTATCTATGATCAAACAATGAGCGAAAATGTAAAGGTGGACACGTGATATACGAGGAAAGCCCTTGATCAATCTAGATCGCCGGCATAAAACCTCGGGAGCTGACAATCGCAGCTGCCTTGTTCTTCTATTGCTTCAAATATCAGGATACAGTGCAGGATGTGGTGCGGATCAACTATGTGTTACAATGTAATTCGAATACAAGTGTTTGAGTGTGGTGTTTGCAGTGAGTAAAAGTGTACGAGAGTGTAAGTGAAAGATTGTGTGCCTTAAACTGATCCGCCCTCATCTATTTATAGTAAAGATAATGTAACAAACTATCCTAAACTTCCGGGATCCACCGAATATTCCTTAATCGAACGTTGTAGACCTGGTCTTTCGGGTTCAACGTCTCTCCTTCAACAAACACGCCCGAGTCTTGAGGAGAAGAAGTCCTGATGACCGTTAGTAACTTGCAGCCATTAACCTGCACGTGTTTAATTCACTCAAGCTTAGGATATCGCCCAGGATGTTAGCAATATCCCCGTCCAATATCCTGGTCACAAATAAACAATTAGAAGCAGGATAATAGTCAGGATATGTATACTCAGAAAATGACCCATAACATCTATGATGGACTTAGTTTTAGGATAATATTATAACTATATAAACATAACCATAACCGAATTCTTGATGTTAATCGGATCATGATTATACATCGAGAATATAAGTTATATTATCTTTGTTCTTTATTCCTCGTTTGTGATTCTAATGGGCACGTTAGGACCCATGAAAACACTTTAAAAACTTAGTGTCTAAACGAGTGTCTAGACGAGGTATACTTTTTCATACATATACTTTTATACTTAATTCCAAATACAAACATTCCATAAACCCCAAACACCGAACACATTCATTCTCATATTCTCATTAACTCGTTAATACACGGATAATCGGAAAGCTTTGCAATATTGTGAGTATACTTGGCCTTTTTTACGCTTTAATGCACTTTTGGGTGTAGCATGTTTCAACTATCAAAATTCACAATACACACAATCAAACATATCAATCACTCAATCCACCAAAGATGCTATTTGTTATGCTTAGGTTGTTTATGCTAGAATACTTTCATGCACTATATTTGTCATTAACTTAGCTAGCCCACCTTAACAATTATAGCGCTATAGGAGTAGCACACCACCCGACGGGGTTTTGTTAAGTTAACATTTACGGTCTCGATTACTTCGGTATCCAGGGATGCACATAACTCTTATTACAAAACGTAATAAATTATATAAAATAACACGATTAAACTATTTATCGTGAGTGTAAACCCGAGGGTAAGTTAGTTCGCGGTCGTCGAGGAATTCAACGAAAGATCTTCTAATTTAAATAAATTATATAATACTAATCTCGTAAATACGAGATTTAGGTTCACATTAGTTTTGAGGAAGGCTCAATTTGTGGATTTCTTTTGCTTGCTAAACTAAGGTATGGATCCTGTTTCTTTTTCATCATAGTATAAATTTCATTTCCTCTGGGTACAGATTCTTTGGTTTTCTTATCATTATATTATTTTTAGAGTTAATTACTGTTTTCGTCCCTGACGTTTGTAAAAAATAACGGTTTCAGTCCATTAGTTTAAAAATTGCCATTTCAGTCCATTAGTTTCATTTTCGTAACCATTTCAGTCCACTAACTTAACTCCATCCATTTATTTTGTTAACTTTGAGTTAACTAACTAATTCAGGGACGGTTTGCGTCAGTTTTAGAAACACAGGGACTTAAGTGTAAACTCTAAAACATTAAAACAAAAAAATAGTAAATTCCAAAAAATCAAAAAAATTCCAAAAAACCAAACAAATTCCAAAAAATTCTAAAAAATAATAAAAATTCTAAAAAATTAATAGTAAATTCCAAAAATTCAAAAAATCCGTTTCGGCGCGAACTGTTTTGACCCGAACCGTTTCGAGCTGAACCGTTTCGACGCGAACCGTTTCGACCCGTACCGTTTCGAGCCGAACATTTTCGACCCGTACCGTTTCGAAGCCGAACCGTTTCGAACCGAACCGTTTCGACCCGTACCGTTTCGAAGCCGTACCGTTTCAAGCCGTACCGTTTCGAACCGAACCGTGTCGTTTCGAACCGAACCCTTTCGAACCGAACCGTGCCGTATCGAACCGTACCGGTTCGGCTTCGAAACGGTTCGCGTCGAAACGGTTCGGGTCCAAAGGGTTCGGTTCGAAACGGTTCGCATCGAAACGGTACGGTTCGAAACGGTACAGCTCGAAACGGTTCGGTTCGAAACGGTTCAGCTCGAAACGGTTCGGTTCGATACAACACGGTTCGGTTCGAAACGGTTCAGCTCGAAAGGGTTCGGTTCGAAACGGCATGGTTCGGTTCGAAACGGTACGGCTTGAAACGGTTCGGCTTCGAAACGGTACGGGTCGAAACGGTTCGGCTCGAAACGGTACGGGTCGAAACGGTTCGCGTCGAAACGGTTCAGCTCGAAACGGTACGGACGGTTCAGCTCGAAACGGTTCGGGTCGAAACGGTTCGCGTCGAAACGGTTCAGCTCGAAACGGTTCGGGTTCGAAACAGTTCGCGCCGAAACGGATTTTTTGGATTTTTTTAGAATTTTTTAGAATTTTTATGATTTTTTAGAATTTTCATTATTTTTTAGAATTTTTTGGAATTTGTTTGGTTTTTTGGAATTTTTTTGATTTTTTGGAATTTACTATTTTTTTTGTTTTAATGTTTTAGAGTTTACACTTAAGTCCCTGTGTTTCTAAAACTGACGCAAACCGTCCCTGAATTAGTTAGTTAACTCAAAGTTAACAAAATAAATGGATGGAGTTAAGTTAGTGGACTGAAATGGTTACGAAAATGAAACTAATGGACTGAAATGGCAATTTTTAAACTAATGGACTGAAACCGTTATTTTTGACAAACCTCAGGGACGAAAACAGTAATTAACTCTTTTGTTTTTAAAACCCATGTTACCCAGATTATGTTGTTTCTTATATAAGACTTTCAAAATTTAAGAATACGGTTATTATTATTTTTATGATTTATTTTGAAACCCTATAACTTGTGTTGGTTTATAAAAATCTTCAATAGTGCCTTTAGTGTTTTGTTTTGAAATCTAATTATCTAAATTATTTGGTACTAAAATATAAATCTTTCAGATGTTATAGAAATAGTATTTCGTCAAATAACGTCCTGTCACGAAATATCATGAATCACTAGCATTTGATTTAAAATTAAACGTTTACTAAAGGTAATAGTTTTGCTACATATCTTGTTTGAAAATCATGGAATTATTAAACGGGGTCTAAAACAAAATTGTTTGTAAAAGAAAATTGTTTTATTCTTCATGATCAATGATGTATATGTCTTCATAGGTCTTTGAATTGGGTTCAGTATGACTTCAGTTTTCGTATTAGTGTTCGTATCAGTCCTGAACCAGTTTCCGTATCAGTTCTGAACCAACGCCGTATTTGTTCTGAACCAGTTTTCATATCGGTCCCGTATAAGTTTTTGAACAAGTTTTCGTATTAGTTTTCGCACCGGTCTTGTACCCGAAATTGTATTTTGTATCCGTACTAATATATTTGTTAGTTCAGTATCATGTCAGTTCAGTATCTTTAATGTGTCCATATCTGTCCTCAGTATCTTTTTCAGTACTCGTTCAGTCTCAGCTCCATTATATTTTGATTTCCGCTGAGTTTTTTTTATTTATACTATTGCTTTCTCTGTTGTTGAGCAATTTTTGGCTCAGCCGTAGTTTTCTTTTTTGTGTTTTTCGTATTTGATAACAGGTAATTTGGGAGACCTGGGAAATCAGCGAGGAGCGTTAAACACAAGTTGAAGGTCAAGCAAGTATTTAATTTTTTTCATGTCATAAAATGTAATTAGGATCCTTTAGATTTAATGTTATGGACTAGTTTTTGGGTTTGATATCTGTGAGAGTGACACGTCACTCCATCCAGGTTGGGGTGTTACATAGACCCTAGTTAAGTACCAAGACAACTTTACTCCATATGGATAAGAGGATAAGCATCATAATATAACCTGTGAATTAATTAGTATGCACCTAAGCTCTAAGAGGCAACAACTAATTACACGAAACATAAAACATTCCTCACACTTTTTGTACTAAGAAATCACAACCAATATAATTTTAAAACTTTTCAAATTCCATCAAATGAACAAAAAAGAAGAAAAATTACACGAAACACAAAAAAAAATATGTTGCTATTGCCTATTGGTATCTCTATTTCAAGTCAAAACCATCACACAAGTTGATTGACCAAACATCATGAATAAATTCGATGTAATTAAATACTTTTGAAACACTGAATCGTGAATGCCTATGATTGAGAGTTGTGATTGTCGATTGTCAAAACTAAAACCCTTGGTCTGATTGTCCTAAAGAGTCTCGAGAGTCAATCATGAGTTTTTCCATAACCAACCTCCTCGTTTGGTTGATTGTCGTGTTGGTTGCTCAACCCTCAATGATCGCTTCTTCGTTTGCCTTGTTTTAACTTCTACCTTCTTTGAACAAATTTGTACCCTTCCCCTAGCAACCTCCTCATATCCAACCCTATAACCTAATAAAAACCCCCCTTTTTCAAAATTTAACTCTCGCATTCATAGCAGGTTCTGCATACCATATTCTAGGAAGTGACTGTGAATGAATGACAGAGAAAATATTATTGTGAATCTCTATATTTTTTTAAAGTGGTTGTGAGTGGATGATAGAGAAAAAGTAATGATAAATGTATAAAATAGTATTATTTAATTGAAAAGGATACAAAAAATGTAATGATTTTTCGTGTAATTATATGGATGAGAAGAGAGAAGTTGATATGAATGCACTAAGAAGCCTCCTACATCTCATTGTTTAGATCTTTGAAATTTTAATAATGTCAGTTTTGTAATTATTTATATGTAAAAAAATATTTGAAAAGGGTATAAAGGTAAATTGTTAACTACTTCTCTCTCCAATTAAATAATTAACTAGAATTACGACCCGCCGCAATGCGGCGGGGATTCTTTAGTTATAACTAAATCGATTTAGGACGCACACGTTATGTTGAACCTGTCAAACAGGAAAAAAATAGACGATGTAAAAACGTTCACCCACACACGTACGTTGCGTCGTGTTAACTCGCAAAATTTAGACCGAAGCGTGAAAACGCTAAACCAAAGACGCACATTGCGATGTTTTAAGTCAAAAAATTTAGAACGAAGCATAAAGCGAAAAATTTGCGAAAGATGAAAGCTATAAAGGACCAAAGTTGAAAGTAAAAAAAGTTGTGAGGATAGATTGCAAAAGATAAAAGGTTTAATGTTAAAAGTAAAAAACAAATAGTTTTGAGTTAAAAGTAATTTATGAAATATTTTTGGATGAAAAGTAAAAAAAAATCAATTTTTTTTGAAAAATCCCCAAAGCCAAAGTTACAACAACCATATGCATAACTATTTTTTTTTTTTTGAAAAACCACAAAAGCGAAGATTACAACACATAAGTAAAAAAAAATAAAGTGATTAAATCGCAAAAGATGAAAACTTTTGAATTAGAAGTAAAAAATCAAATTAATCAAAGGGGTTAAATTACCAAAGATTAAAACTTTAAACTTAAATTGTCAAAGATTAAAACTTTAGGGTTAAAAAGGAAAGAAAGATTAAAATTTTTTAACTTAAATTGTCAAAGATGAAAATTGTAGGGTAAATTGTCAAAGATTAAAACTTTAGGGTTAAAAAGGAAACAAAGATTAAAAGTTTAAACTTAAATTGTCAAACATTAAAACTTTAAGGTTAAAAAGGAAAATTTCTATTTTTTTTAAAGACTCCCAAAGCCAATTGTACAACTATCATATGCACAAATTAGTTGCTTATTAATAAGGTTTTAATTACATTCTCTCTCATTTTTTTCTCTCACCAATTAACTAATTTTTTAATTCTAAAAAATATAACCATTATATAATATATTGTTCCATCTAGAACACGATTAAAAACATTGAAGAAGTGAATATACATATATGTACTATACGTATTCACAATTTAAAAACGTATGTACATATATGTACATTAACAAATATTGTTCCATCTGATCATCTTCTTTAAGTGTACATGTCCGATTTGTAATGTGCACATATGCACATTCATAATATACTTCTAAAAAAGAATTTAATTATATGGTTGTTCAACATGGTACATATGTGTATAGCAAGTATCTGAGATGATTGTTCGGTATTGTACATATGTGTACATAACAGTCTCAACATGTGTATACATATATGTACATTAACAAGTCATATTCTTAACACGTATGTACACATATGTACAATATCACACCTATGTTCAGAACAAGTGTACATTATCACACAAGATTCATGATGAGTACATGAAGAATAATCATGGATATGCAATTGTAAAAAAATGAATATTTAATCTAAAAATAAAAAAATATGTAATCAAATAATCCATTATTGCATGAATATGCAATTAAAAAAATCCATTTTGAATTAAGAGAGATGGAGAAGATAATTATTAATTTAAGAAAACTAACAAAATTAAAAGTGTAACTGAAATCGATGATTAAAATAAAAAATTAAACTAATTTATTGTACAATTACAATCATACCCTTAATAATTAAAAAGGAAATCAATGGTCTTGATTATTTCACACAGTTTACTATGAAGATATTCACAAATGAACCTAATCCTATATATATATATATAGGGTAAGGTTCATGCGAGAACCACCTTTATTGCGACAACCGCGAGAACCATTGTGAACACAACCTAAAATAGCTAAAAAAACCAAACCCCCCCCCCCCCCAAAACCTAAACACCCCCCCCCCCCACCAAAAAAACCTAACCCCCCCACCCTAAGCTAAAAACTAAACCCCCAAAAAACCTTTAAAAAATCTAAAAAAAAAAATTAATATTTTTTATGTTAAAATCGCTACTTTTAGTAGCAAAAAAAAAATTTAAAATTTTTTTTTCTACTAAAAGTAGCGCTTTTTTTATAAAAATATTAAAAAAAAAAATTGTGTGTTTTTTAGCTATTTTTTGTTGTGTTCACACTGGTTCTCGCGGTTCTCGCAATAAAAGGTGGTTCCTAACGGATCTTTGTCCTATATATATATATATAAATATGAACAGCTACAAAAATAATAACTTTGGGGTGAATAATGACCCTTTATATGGGACTTCAACATAACTCCCCTTATAACTCGAGGAAGGGAATTTGAAGATTGGGGAGGCTGATGTAGGAGAGAAATAACATGATTTTAGTCTTTTTCCTTAAAATTCGAAAATAAGGCTTTAAGAGGGACCCTTAAAAAGTAGAGGTTCAAAACATGATGTTAGTAAATGGTGCCGTGTTCCGCAAATCTTTGCTTTCTCTGTTCAAGACCTGTTGGTGTCTTACTCGACGTGTGGTCTAAAGGAGCCGGAAAACGTCATTTTTCAAGGTATTATGATCATAGCTTGTTGGTCGAAGTACAGGTTATTGTGTGGACCCGGCTGTGCTTAGCCTTGGGGGTGCTTACAATGTTTGTTCTTCCTGTGTTCGATGCTTTCGCGTTTAGGTGGGCACGAAGTATTTATTTGGCGTTTGTTAGGCTTTAGTTGTGTATTCGACCCGTCTGTGCACTTTGTTTGTGACATGCCTTGGAGGTCTACAACGTTTCCTAATGGTCGAGCCATGGATGTTTTCGTGTATGCCCAAAGTAATATATGCAGTTATGACAAGAAATTTGCATGATATGGAGATAGCCAAACACTTCTTGTATTAATATAAATGTGTCGGCGATTTGCCCGTTGTGATTACATAACGTTTTTACATGTAACACTTTCTCAGCTGTTGAGCGTTCCAAGTTCGTGGAACCTCCTTGTTGTCGATGGTGCGGAGCTTGTAGGCTCCCTTTCCAAGTACTGCGTCGACGACATATGGGCCTTCCCACTTGGGAGCCAGTTTTCCGGGTTTTTCAGCGTTGGAGGCCTCGTTGTCTCTGAGGACGTATTCTCCCGGGTTGAAGGTGCAGACTCGGACTTTGGAGTTGTAATATTTTTCCAGCTTCGTTTTGTACTTTGCTTCATTTATTGCCGCCATTTCTCTCCTTTCTTCTAGGAGGTCAAGGTCGATCCTCCTCTCTTCTTCGTTGTTGATCAGGTTCATTGAGAGCATTCGTGGTGACGGCAACCCTATTTCTGCTGGTATTACTGCCGCAGACCCGTAGACTAAGCTAAACGGTGTTTCTCCGTTGCTTGTCTTGGGCATCGTCCGGTGGGCCCACAAGATGCTGGGCAGTTCATCTACCCAACCTCTTCTTTTTTCTCCCAACCTTGCCTTGATTCCATCGACAATACTCTTGTTGACGGCTTCAACTTGACCATTCCCCTGCGGGTGCGCGACCGAGGAGAAGGTGTGCTCAATGTGTAATTCTTTAAACCACTGTTGAAGATGGTCTTCGGCAAAGTTCGTTTCGTTGTCCGTGATGATCTTGAGTGGTAATCCAAAACGGCATATGATTTGTTCCCAAATGAATTTTTTGACAACAATGACTGTGGTCGATGCGAGGGCCTTTGCTTCTACCCATTTGGTAAAATAGTCGACTGCGACTATTATGAATTTGACAGCTCCTGGGGCTTCGGGAAAAGGTCCGACCATGTCTATTCCCCACTGTTGAAAGGGCCACGCCATTGTGACTGGTACCAATTCATTCTTGGGGCGCATTGTTTTGGGGGCGTGTCTTTGGCACCCACTGCATTTCCTTAATTCTTTTACCGCATCCAAATGCATTCCGGGCCAGTAGTACCCGGCGTTCATCACCTTTGCGACAACCATTCTTGGTCCGGCATGGATGCCGCAGATTCCCTCGTGCACCTCTCTGATCAAGTAATTTGCGTCTTCTGGATCGACACATCTTAATAAAGGCCCGAGGTATGATTTTCGGTACAAAATTCCATCTGCCATCTGATAATGTTCTGCCTTGTACTGGATTTTCCTCGCTTCCGCTTTGTTCTCTGGGAGTATTCCCGATTGAAGGTACGCGATTATCGGAGTCATCCAAGACGTTGCTCCTATTTGAACGATGCTCACTTCTCTCAGTGGTACGGAGGGGTTGCTTAAAACTTCTATGCGCACATCCTTTGCCAGGTGTTGGAAGCTTGTAGAGGCGAGTTTACTCAGCGCGTCTGCTGGTTTATTCTTGCTTCTATTAATGTGGTGCACCTTGTAGGAATAGAAGGTTTGTAGCAACGTCTTTGCTTGGTTTAGATAGAGTGCCATTGTATCTCCCTTGGCTTCGTACTGTCCGTTGATTTGTCCGGCTACTAGCATGGAGTCCACATGCGCTTCGATGTGTCTAACTCCTATTTTAATCGCCAATCTTAAACCAGCGAGGAAAGCTTCGTATTCAGCTTCATTGTTTGTGCTTTTAAAATCCAAGCGTATGGTGTAGGTGAACTCATGTTTGTCAGGGCTCACCAGTCGGAGCCCAGCGCCTGCGCCATCTTCGTTAGACGCGTCGTCTGTGTATAACAACCATGGTTCTTCTACTTGTTGTTTTTCGGTTTTTTCCATCGCCTTACATTCTCGATCCTTGTCATCCGGTACCTCTGTCATGAAGTCTGCGAGTACTTGGCCCTTAATTGCCGGTCTTGGCCTGAAAACCACATTATGACCCCCGAGCTCTATCGCCCACTTTGCTAGTCTCCCTGAGATCTCTGGCCTTGCGAGGATGTTGCCAATATTGTAGTTTGTTAGCACGTGAATGACGTGGTTGGCAAAGTACCTGCGCAGCCGTCTTGATGCATGGGTCAGTGCGAGTACTAGTTTTTCCATGATTGCATACCGGGTTTCTGGGTCGGTTAAAGTTCGTGACACATAGTAAACTGGTGTTTGAACGCCTTGTCGATCGACGAGTAACACTGCTCCTACTGCTCTGTCGGAGGCTGATAGGTATAGCACTAGAGGCTCTCCCTTGACTGGTGCAGTTAATGTTGGCAACTTGATGAGGCAATCTTTCATCTCGCGAAATGCACTCTCGGCTTCCGGAGTCCATTGGAATTGGCTTTTCTTCATGCAATTTCGGAGAGTTTTGATGAACGGGAAAGATTTGGCTGCGTGATTGGCCAGGAAGCGGTTAAGTGCTGCCAAACGCCCTGCCAATTTTTGCATCTCCTTGATCGTCGAAGGTGAGGGCATGCGTTCAATTGCCTATATTTTATCAGGGTTCACTTTGAAGCCGTATTTTGTGACAATGAAACCCATGAACTTTCCCTCTTCCATGCCGAAAGAGCATTTCGTTGGGTTTAGCTTGATACTTACTCCTCGCAAGGTGTCGAACGTTTTTTGGATGTTCATCAGCATTGTGTTCTCTTCTTTGCTCATAATGACTAGATCGTCCATATAGACTTCGATGTACTTGCCGATAGCATCGTGGAAGGTTTCATTCATGAGCCTCTGATAAGTCGCGCCTGCGTTCTTCAAACCGAAAGGCATCTTGGTGTAGCAGTATAGCCCTGTCGGTGTGCGGAACGCGGTTTTGTCTTCGTCTTGTACAACCCTCTGTACCTGGTGGTACCCTTTGTAACAATCCAGGAAACATATCCATCGGAATGTTGCTAATGAATCAATCTTCTCGTTAATGTCTGGTAAGGCGTAACAGTCGCGTGGACATGCCTTATTCAGATCCTTGTAATCTACGCACATTCTCCAGCTTCCATTGTTCTTTTGGACCATCACTGGGCTTGCTACCCATGTTTGGTATCTGACTTCTCTGATGATTCCCGCATTTAACAATTCTATCACCTGCTCCTTCATAGCGTCATGCTTTATGTCTCCCAAGTGGCGCTTGGCATGCACCACCGGCTTTGCATCTTCTGATACGTTTAATCGATGTTCAGCTATGTGCCGTGGAACACCCACCATGTCTGCTGGTGTCCAGGCGAACACATCCATGTTTTGGAACAACAGTTTCTTTAGCGTCGCGCGCGTTAGGTCGGACATTGCAGGTCCCAAGGTAACCGTCTGTTCCGGGTATGCGTTGTTCAACACCCATTTTTCTGCTTCCGCGCGAGGCGCTGGTTTACTTGCTTTTGCAGGTCGGAGCTCATCTGTTGCTAATACTTCTTTGCTTGCATATATTATTGCTACCCCCGTCTCTGTTGGGAATCCCACAGCTGAATGTGGACCGGAGCAGATCATGCTGAAGTCTCCTTGGGATTCTCTTCCCAAGAGTATGTCGTGTCGCGAGTGCGCGGGTAGCACCATGAATGTAACCTCTTCTGTTCTTGAGTTCCTTCCATCTGAGAGTAACACTGGGAACGATATTTGTCTAAGGGAAAAAACGGCTTCATTGCAGAAACCAGTGAGTGGGTAATCAACTGGTTCTAAGCGCGCCTTATCCTCCTGGTCGAATTGGTTGAAACATTGTTCATATATGATATCCGCAGTGCTCCCTGGGTCGATGAAAATGTAATCGGTTTGGTAATGCCCTATCACGCCCGAGATGACTATGGGTCGCCTTTCTCTTGGGCCTCCTCTTACAACCGAAAAAACAACCTGCCTCTCGCGCCACGAATCGTCCTGTGTGCGCTTGTTGTAGTTTTTCTTTGGTCTTCGCTGACCTCCTTGAATCATATGGGTTTCAAGTTTCCGGAGTTTTTTGTTATCTGGTCCTTCATCTCTTCTTTGTATTTGGCGGTAGTCGCGCTTTCCGCCCTTTACCAAATGAGTGAGTTTTCCGTCTCTTAAGGACCTTTCTATTTCTTGCTTAAAACTGAAACAGTCGTCAGTTAGGTGCCCTGTGTCTTTGTGGAACTCACAGAAAAGGTTGGGATCTTGACCTCTCTTGTTTCGCATTTGTAGAGGTGGCTTGAATTGGTGATTTTCACTGGCCAAGACCTCGGAAGGGGTCTTTGTTAGTGGTGTCCACTGTTTCTCTCTGTTTTCTCTTTTCACCTCTTTTCGGTGAGCTATCTGATTGATCGTGTGGCGCGCATCCTCTCTGTTGGACCGTGTCGTGACTCTAACCGATCAGTTGAGAAAGTTCATCATTACATATAAAGGCGGAATCAGAATATGTAATGTAACAGCAGCTTATCCTTTCAATTCTTTCACTTTATTAGCTTTCTAATGAAATTTTGACAGAGTTTTGGCTCCCAAGCATACACATATATTCCTGACACTAATGAACCACTCACCTATATATAGAGTTTCTGGTCCACTCATACGACATGCCGTATAAGCGGTCCAGAACACTTGACATAAAAGCGAACCAGGTATTGACATATGAGCGGTCCAGACTTAAGACAATGACACATAAGCGATCCAGACTCTATTTCACACAATATTTACACTTTGACCCCCTGTTGACCAATCTTGACTTCAGACTTTTTGTAGACGCAGTCAACAGACATTCCATGCATCAACAGACTCCCCCTTGGATGTTGACGTAGTCTTCAGCTCCTGAGTCTTCAGTCTTAGTCTTTTCTTCAACTCTGTCTTTTCATCATAAGCACTCTATCTTCACATTCCCATTAACAATTGATCCAGACTCCCCCTTTCACAGACTCCCCCTCTCGATATGCTAGAATCTGAGATATCTGATTCAAGCTTTGACGAATAGCTTCCGTTGGGAATAATGAAGATCAAACCTGTTACTCAACCAACAAACATTACAAACTATCTTTTCAACATTAAATCACAAAATCAATCAGTTATAGCAATCCACTCAAGTATTCAGATCCAAGTTAATGACCCTGATTACTTGATTAATCTACCAAGTCCAATTTAATGACCTTGGTTGATCATTTGACGAAACAAACTGATTTAAAACAACAATTTCAAACAATTTCTGAAAATAACAAGTATCAAATTAATGAACTTGTTTTGACTATTCAATAAATCAAACTCTATCAAGATAAGCTCTCCTCATTCTTCAATCCAGAATCTCCTGCATCTGCTTCAAACATCTAAGAATCCAACAATCAACTCTCCACTTTGGTTTGTCGGAAAATAAAGCAGAAATAAAATCATTTTGGATTTTATCAAAGTGTTCTAAACTAAGAAATGAAATACAGAAAACTTAAATTGTAGAAATTAAACAAAGTAAACTATTTACAAACATATTTTTGGTGAGCGTGTCAGGGAATCATATCAGCTTTTCAGACAAATTACAAGTACCGTTAAGCTACATTACATACTTAGATTTAAACAATTCACCTCGATTGTCGATATACTGATCCATCTTAAATTCTCACACAAATTTCAATTTACTCAGGATACGATTTAGATGAATTAAGAACTTAGATCATTCATGTGTCCCACCTCTTGAATATACTCCCGTATCCAGAATCCCAATAATCAGTCTTACAAGTGAGAATACTACAATGATATCTGTATATAATTTAGGTATGCGAGGGCCGAGGGATCTCAGGTCGATACTTCCGTATACGCAGAGAGATATCAGCTTCGACTTTTCGGTGTGTCCCCTTTAGAGGATCTTTTTGCTTACAACAGCAGCATTTATCAATTTTATTGTTTCAGCATGCTGAGGGTTTAATGCTGTGTTTCAAGCATTGCAGCAAGTATTAGCCAAGGACTAGGTCAGAACCACCGTTCAGCAGAAGTCCCGGAATAATACCCCAGACATCATTGAGTATAAAGACCTAGTATATCAGATTAAGAGACCTTTCAAACGAGATTTCAGGGGTTACCTATATATTCAAGTAGTGTTCCCCACGAACTCACAAGTGTGAATTTTAGGTTTATATCTCGAATAAATCTACTAAATGTGTGAAAACCTATCGACACATCATCAGTAAGATTGTTTAATTCTTTTATACTTTTCAAATCTTTAGCATACTGTAATCGTCTAGCTGATGTACTATCATTTTCCCTATATACACAAGCTCTTTTTCAGATTTTATCATGTTTTTGTATTTTTGCATTTTTTACTGTTTTTGTATTTTCTGAAAAAATAACTATGTACAAACATCTACTCCCCCTAAATACCAAAACAAGTAAAAATTCGACAAACCATTGCAGATTGTTTCTCGTCTTCATCCGCAACAGTACTTTCATCAACGCCAATTATGCCATCCGACACTGACAGAAGCTTCATACCATTCAGTTTTAACAAATATTTAAACCGATTTTTATCAAAAGCTTTGGTATGTAAATCAGCTTTCTGTTCGTCTGTGTGGATTTTCTCAATTCGTATCAACTTTTTCTCAAAGCAATCACGAATAAAGTGATGACGAATTTCTATGTGTTTAGTTTTAGCGTGATGTACTGGATTCTTTGTTATATTTATAGCGGGCTCATTATCAACAAAAAGAGGTGTGTTAAGAAACTGCAAACCGTAGTCGCGCATCTGTTGCTGTATCCACAAGATCTGAGAGCAGCAACTGCTAGCAGAAACATACTCCGCTTCACATGTAGATAACGCCACAGACGTTTGTTTCTTACACTGCCAGGTAACCAATCTAGGACCAAAGAACTGGCATCCTGCAGTTGTTGATTTTGAATTGACTTTGCAGCATCCGAAATCCGAATCGGAATACCCTTCGAGCGTAAAATCACCTTTCCTAGGATACCATAACCCCAATGAAGGAGTTCCTTTCAGGTAGCGCAATATCCTCTTCACAATGATCATATGTGATGCTCTCGGGTTAGACTGAAATCTTGCTGCGAGGCACGTTGGGTACATTATATCAGGACGTGAAGCAGTTAGGTACATTAAAGAACCTATCATGGAACGGTAAAACGTTTCATCAGCCCTGTCTCCGGTGAGATCTGGGTGAATCCCATGATTTGTTGCAAGTGGGGTAGCAGCTGGAGTAGAACTTGACATCCCAAATTTCTCTAGAATATCATGAACATACTTTGACTGATGAATGAAAATTCCCTCAGGAAGTTGTTCAACTTGTAAACCCAGAAAGAATTTCATCTCCCCCATTGATGACATTTCAAACTTCTGCTTCATCACTGATTCAAAATCTTTGCTTAGATTTTCATTTGTCGACCCAAAGATTATATCGTCCACATAAATCTGAACTATCAGAAGATGACCATCGACCTCTTTAGTGAAGAGAGTGGCATCCACTTTTCCACGAATGAACTTGTTGGCTAGTAGGTGTTGAGACAAAGTCTCGTACCAAGCTCTCGGGGCCTGGTGTAAACCATACAGCGCTTTGTCCAATAAGTAGACCTTGTTTTTGTGGATTGGATCGGTAAAGCCCGGCGGCTGACCGACATAAACCTCCTCTTTAACCTTCCCGTAAAGAAACGCCGATTTAACATCCAACTGATAAACTTTGAAGTTCTTCCAAGATGCAAATGCTAGGAAAATTCTGATTGCCGCTAGTCGTGCTACAGGAGCATAGACTTCAGTAAAATCAATTCCCTCCTGTTGACTAAATCCCTGAACAACGAGTCGAGCTTTGTTCCTTACAACAACTCCTCTATCGTTCCTCTTGCACTTGAACACCCACTTGGTGTTAATCTTCCTCTGACCATCCGGCAAATCAACTAACTTCCACACTCCCAACTTCTCGAATTGACTAAGTTCCTCCTGCATAGCATTGACCCAAGAGTCTTCAGTAAGCGCCTCTTTGTAAGTTCTTGGCTCAACCTGCGAGATAAAACAACTTAATGAGAATTCAGTTTGCAAAGGAGCAACTT
The DNA here is from genome assembly GCA_030545235.1 of Helianthus tuberosus. Taxonomy (NCBI): domain Eukaryota; kingdom Viridiplantae; phylum Streptophyta; class Magnoliopsida; order Asterales; family Asteraceae; genus Helianthus; species Helianthus tuberosus. The sequence goes on from CM060363.1 coordinate 66,737,032, forward strand.
TTGTATAAAAACATGTAAGCCCTTTATCAATCTGATTTTGAGTGCGAACGCCTTTCTGCAATTCTCCTATGATCAACTCCTCTGGATGATATGAAAAAGTTCGCGGCATCACTTCGCTTGGAACATCTACATTTCCCTCCAGATTAGTAACATTCTGCTCTGCATCTTGTTCACCAACTTGGTTTGTTTGACTTGAAATCTGAATTTGCTCCCCATCAGAATCTGAATCTGAATCACCATGATCAAATACTGGCATGTTTTCAGCTTCTAGATTATCATTCTGAGCCGACTGATTATCCTGAGCAACTTCATTTTGTTGGACATCATCATGTTCACCAGCATTACTCGGACCTGCTTCATCATCATTTGAAGTTTCCCGTGGTCTTCTAGAATACTCAGCTGGAAACCTTAACTGCGACTCATATTCACGCAAAATATCCAACTCATCAAAGAAATCTTCATCATCCTCTGATTCTTCTCTCATGTCAAACGAATCCCAAAGTTTGTCATAATGATAACGCCATGAATCACCAGGATTCTGCGGCGGCATAGTATAACCTCGACATTCAACATTTGCAGCTTCAATAATCCGTTTTTCACTTGGAACGAAGACACGTCGCAACGGATTTGCATAACCAACAAATATTCCCTCAATGCACTTCGGACCAAACTTCCCAAAAGGTTCTATAACCGTACAAGGTGACCCGAACGGTTCTAGATACTTCAAATTTGGTTTGCGGTTATTTATTAGCTCAAAGCATGTTTTGTTGAACTTCTTGACAGTAAGAACCCTGTTGAGCGTATAGCATGCGGCGGAAACAGCTTCAGTCCAAAAATTTATCGGTAACTTTGAATCTGCGAGCATAGTTCTAGCCGTCTCGATTAGCGTCCGATTTTTGCGTTCTGCGACTCCATTCTGTTGCGGAGTGTACGGAGCACTAAACTCATGCAAAATACCTCTTTCATCACAAAATTCTTCCATCTTGCTGTTCTTGAATTCAGTACCATTATCACTTCGAATTCTCTTGATACGCCTTTGGTACAAATTCTCAATCTTCCTGAACAGCCCCATCAAACTGTCAAATGTTTCATCTTTCGTCTTCAAGAAAGAAACCCACGAAAATCTGGAATAATCATCAGTAATGACCAAACAATAGTAATCTCCTGTAACACTTTTAACATTCACCGGACCAAACAAATCCATGTGAAGTCTTTCCAGAGGTCTCGAAACTGAATTGACTTGCTTTGTAGGGTGTGACTTCTTCTTCTGCTTGCCTTTGATGCAACTAATGCACTCCCCTTCCAGATGAAAACCTTTGATATTAACACCCAATACCAAATCATTGTGCACCAAGTGATTCATCTTCCTTAGGTGAATATGCCCCATCTTTCGGTGCCACAATCTTGATTCTTTCTCAGTTGCTCTAGACACGAAACAATGTGCTTGACCAGTAGTTGTAGTTGCTACAGACATATCTAACACATATAAATCATTCACTCTAGGTGCCCTCATGATAATCCAATCTTTAGGAATAACAAAACCAGGTTTCAAAATCAAACATTCTTTATCAGTGAAGTGAGTAGTATACTGATTGTCACAAATCTGCGAAATACTAAGCAGATTGTTCTCCAGCTCAGTGATGTAGTTAACTCTCTCAAACGTCACAATCCCATTGGATAACGTTCCTTCACCAACAATTCTACCACCTTCATGACCTGCAAATCCTACATAACCACCATTGATATTCTTCACATCATACAGTAATGCAGTTTTTCCTGTCATATGTCGAGATGCGCCACTATCCATGATCCATCTTGAAATGGCTCTTGGAAGATCCTGCACATACCACAAGTTGATTTTAAAACATTTCAATAAAGATGCCGATTCATGCTTCGCGATCCAGGAAGCTCCGGCAATTCAAACTGCTTATTCGAACATGGTGTCCACCCAGGCCTCATCAGCCTTAGGTGTAACCTTGACTCTCGCAATTTGAATTTTGAAATTTTCAGCCTTCAAAGGTGGAAAATTTGCATCATAATTAACCGAAATTGATTCTTCAGCCTTTTTCACTTCAGAAGTTGAAATTTTCATTTCTGTTTTTGGTTTCCAAACTTGTTGAGATAATGCAACCCGTTTGTAAAATTTGTCATTTTTAGTTACCATTTTCTTTATGGGTTCATTTTTCACTTGGATGTTGTCATTTTTCACATTCTTTTTCTCAACAAAGATTGGTGCTTTACCCTTCACATCAACTTTCTTCTGTTGAATCTTCACAGTTTCAGTCTTAGGCTTCACATTGATACACTTTCGTGCAATGTGACCAAGTTGATTACATCTGAAACATGTTCGAGTATCAACAACTCGACTTGTGCCTTCGGACTGATACTGTGAAGCTCTTTTCTCAAAGAACTCTTCATTTGATTTTGAAAAAATTTCATTTTCCTCATCAGAAAGTGAACTTGAACTGTTCACAAACTCCTTCTTTTCAGCAAACCTTTTGTTTTGAAACCTTCTTTGATGATGGCTCTTACCATCCCTATAACTACCCGACCAATTGTTTCGATTGTTATTATAAAACCTTGGTGGAACAACAGGCTTTTTGTAGTAAGCTTTGTCTTTCTCAAAATTCATTTGCCTTTTTGTTTGTTTCAAACTGTTCATTTCTGACAATTCAACTTCAATCAACTTGAAAACATTTGTCAACTTTTTCACATTTACATTCTCAATGGGAAACTCAGAATCCGAATACAACTTATCAGATCCAGCCATCTTATATATCACAAGACCCGGTTCATCACTTAAGTTGTTTTTGGATTTTGATTTCTGAATGTACTTGTCCAAGAAACACCCATCTTCCTCAGTAGTGTCACTATCCATTTTTAGTACATTTTCAACAACACCTTTTACAATATCATTTTGGACACTATCGTCATTGGAAGACATAAACATGACATCAATGTTCTCTGGAAGTTTAACTTCACTTTCTTCCTCAATTTCCACCAAACTAGACTGCTTTTTCGTGTAGTTGTCTAAAATTGGCGGTGGAACTTTGTGAAAACCTACACCCGTTCCATCAGAAAACACATCCTCGCCATCTTTGTTTTTCCCTATAGGTTTAGGAACAATATGCTGCAAAACAAAACTTGCTGATTTATAGCTGTTAAGCTTCAACTGGATTCGTTCATTCTCAATTTCAGCTTCTTGAACTTTAAGTTTCAGTTTAGCAATTTGATCCAGTTGTTCATTAATCGATTCTTCTTTTAATCTCAAAACAGCTCTTAGATGTTCATTTTCTTTAAATGTTTTGCCATTACGATCATCACTATCTTTGACAATGTTTTTCAATTTCTCAAACTTTTCATAAATCTGACGGTTTTCAAGAATTAACTTTTCATTTTCAGATTTTATTTTCTCACGTTCAGTTTTATCATTTTCAATCTGAGCCGTTAATTCTTTGATCCGTTCAGTTGAAGCTTTTACAGTTTTGTCACGATCGAGAATCTGATCTTCAACATTTCTAACCTTTGTTGTCAGATTCTGAATTTTCTCATTGTTAAGATACGTGACAGTGCTACAAAAATTGCATTGTTTGGTGCAATTTTTGCAGTCAGCATTCTCGTCAATCTTGTTACCTGACGCATTTGTTGACACACTTTGACTGACCGACCCCTTTGTCTCAGTAACAGAATTAGGGTCTACCTCAAGTGCTTTTGCAGCTAGCACTTTGTCAGCCATCATTCCCAGGTTCTCAGCTGTCAACTCTTGCGTAGTATCAATTAAGCCTGTATCAACCTGCTTTTCTTTCTTCTCTTTCTCCTCTTTCTCCTTTCTCTCTTTCTCTTTCTCTTCTTCAATCATTTTTGAAGTTGGAGTTCCCCACCATTTGTGCTGCCAATATTCATCTTCTTCTTTGTACTCCTTGATGATGGCTTCGATATCTAGCGTTTTATCATCAATCGCAATGTTGCCATACCTATCAAGATAGCACTCTCTATCTGGATCCCATCTGTTTGCTCTTCTAGCTTCCAGAAAGATACCAGAAAGTCTGATAATCTTGGTTTCAGCAATCATCTTCCGATATTTATACTTCTGTTCCTCAGTACGATCATCTTTCCACTTAATGGGTTCATCATTGCTTGCCATGAATGCGTAACCCACCGCATCTTCTTCCGGTAGAACTTCCTTACTCCAATCATACCCCTCATCATCATAAATCACAGCAAGAGCCCTTGATTTGTCTCTGTTATCTTCAGACTGCTTCAATCTAGGCGGCTCGGATTTATTCTGATGGTAGATTGCCTTTTTGTAATAATCATCTCGAAACGGATTCTCTGACTCATCAGCATACGCATTCCTGCATTCCCGTTTGAAATGACCCTTCTGCTTACACTTAAAACATGTTACTTTTGACTTGTCGAACCCCAGTTTTGTAGACGGACCACCGATAGTTTTTCTCCCTGTAATCTCCATGAAGCGTTGTGCACGTCGAATTGCACTTGCCATTGCCCAACGAATGTCGATCAGCTCCATTTCTTCAGGGTCTATCTGATCGTAGTCTTCTTTCGTCAGATTTGTATTCCCGATTTTTCCAGCCACCAATCCTTCGTAGGATTCCAAAACAGACGCCAGAAAGACCATTTGTTGCTTGGCCGACTCCTCATCAAAATTCTGTGCGTTCTTCAGATCTATCGCGATATTGCAAGAAAACTTCGCATCAGAATGATTTGCAGAAGACGTAGATCCACTGTGATAACCACTATGGCTTCCACTGCTTAAATTGCTTTGACTTTCTTTGCTTGCTGGACAAACATTCTCAGCAGAAAATGCAGTTTTTGGAGAAGTAGCTTTCGGGATCAAACTTTTTGGATAGTACAGATCCAGATTTTGCTGATAAGATGAATTATTAACTTTAAACGTTTTCTTCAGCTCTAGCTCATGACTTTCCAGTCTTTCAATCAACACATCTGGAGTCAAATCTTCTGGAGCAATAGTGTTTTTCAACATCAGCGCGTAATATCTCCAATCCACTTCGTCTGGTAATGAATCAAACAGTTTATCAACAAGTTCTTCATCAGTATACGTGATCTTGTGTCGAGCAAGCTCCAGTTTTAGATGACCGAACCTTTCAATCATTTTACACACCGATTCATTTTTAAGACAACCAAACATATCAAACTCTTTCCTAAGAAGTTTCTTTTTATTTTTTACAATCTCTTTGCTTCCAAGACACTTCTTTTCGAGTTTTTCCCATAAGTCTTTAGAATTGGAGTAATCTATCAGCGAAATGATGTCTTCACGCACCGATTGAAACAATAATGCCACACATTTTTGCTCGGCCACAAAACTTTCAATCTCCTCAGCTGATCTTAATGCTTCACCATTCTTTTTTCCTCGGGCATAACCATTCTTCATACTCTTCCAGCTAGAAAAAGCAAATGCCATCAACCAATCTTCGAACTTTGTTGCCCACCTGCTGTAATCTTCTATAGCCATCAGCTTAGGAGGTTTGTTAAATGTTCCAAATGCGCTTTCGGACTCCCAAGCTTCCTTCTTTCTTTCTTTCGGTGGACTTTTGTTTGCATTGCTTGAAGAAGTATCGTTGTTTCCGGAATCCCCAGCGAACGCGTACATATCGCTAAATGGGTTCATGAAAATATCATCCATCTTGAACGTACCTGCAAAATCAACCAACACTTAGAAAAATTTTCGAGATTTTTGAAAAACAAAACCACAAAAGCGAACCAATCTGTGCACGTGACAGATAAGCGGACCAAACAGGTTCAGATAAGCGAACCAGAAAGTGTACTAATGAGCGAACCAGACAATGTCTGTTCGAGCGGACCAGACTTGTTCGTTCGAGGGGACCAGACTTGTTCGTTCGAGCGGACCAGACTTGTTCGTTCGAGCGAACCAGACTTGTTCGTTCGAGTGGACCAGACTTGTTCGTAACAGCGATGACCGTAAAAGCGGACCACAGTTTTAACCGATTTTTAGTCCGAATTACAATCTGATACTTTCAAGGAATGATCTACTCTTAATTCCGAACACAATGATATGTTTATTGTTCAATTTCGACCGCAAAATCGTTCCAGATCTGAGTTTGAAAATTCTGTCCGAGAACCGATCACGTTTTTGATAAAATTGATTGATTTTTACTGTGTTTTAAGGTCTGATACTGTTATAGATTGATTAACAACTAGTTTCACTCAATATACTTGAGATTCAACTCATTTTGTCCGATGAAACTTGTTGAATCCGAAAAATAAAAGAGAAATATGAGTAGAAATGAGATAATAGTGTTGAATCAGCTGATGTAGTATGAACTCCTCGTCTCTGAAGCTCTGATACCACTTGTTGGACCGTGTCGTGACTCTAACCGATCAGTTGAGAAAGTTCATCATTACATATAAAGGCGGAATCAGAATATGTAATGTAACAGCAGCTTATCCTTTCAATTCTTTCACTTTATTAGCTTTCTAATGAAATTTTGACAGAGTTTTGGCTCCCAAGCATACACATATATTCCTGACACTAATGAACCACTCACCTATATATAGAGTTTCTGGTCCACTCATACGACATGCCGTATAAGCGGTCCAGAACACTTGACATAAAAGCGAACCAGGTATTGACATATGAGCGGTCCAGACTTAAGACAATGACACATAAGCGATCCAGACTCTATTTCACACAATATTTACACTTTGACCCCCTGTTGACCAATCTTGACTTCAGACTTTTTGTAGACGCAGTCAACAGACATTCCATGCATCAACACTCTCTTACTGGGCTTCTTTCTCTGTGACCGGATGCTTTCCATGGTTGGCTTCTGCCTTTCTTGTTATGCCGGTCAGTATGGTTGTATCCGCGCTGACGGTGATCGTCACCGGTCAGCTGTCTGTCGGATTGCGCGATGGTTTTGGCCGCTTCAATGAAGGTTTCCCAGTCTTTGGGTCCCCCGTCTCTTCCTTTCACACGTTTGATTAGGTCGTCGCACTTGACCGCCCTCATGAAGTGTGCGCGCATCATTTTCTCGCCCACATCGCCAATCTCCAAACATTCTTTGTTATATCTTGTAATGAAATCTTCCACGCTCTCGTGGTCTCTGCGCCATATGTTTAAGCAATCAGCTGGGTCTCTGGTGTGCCTTCGTTGCTGAGAGAAGTGTGCAAGGAACTTCTCTCGGAAATCGACCCATGACTTGATTTTACCTGCTGGCAGGCTGTCAAACCAGACGCGCGCTGCGCCGACAAAGGTTTGAGCGAAGAGATGACACCAGGTTGGTAAATTCCACCCGCCTGTTGCTCCAGCACCGTTAAAAACTTGAAGGTGATCGTCTGGGTCTGTCAACCCGTTGTATTTGCCGACGTTGTGTGGCAATTTCGTTTTGTCGATGGCAGCCGTGGCGATCTCTATAATGAATTTTGAATTCTCAGCCATGTCGTCTGGACGATAGCTCAAAGTGTAATCGTGCTCTGCTTTTGGGTCATAACCTGCGCGCTTGCGAGGTTTGTATGCTTCATGCTCTGGCGGCAATCTACTGAACACTGTACTTTCTTTGTACGTCTCTTCGTCATCTTCAAACTCGTCGTTTATGTTGCGCGGACCTAAACGACTTTGTATCGGCTTCTTTGGTTGGTGAGAGTACTGCACATAATTGCTTTTTGTTTCACCGTAAGTGTCGCGTGTGTCGTGCGCGCTTGGCCTTCTAATGTGTGGTGGAGGTACTGATTCAGGGCATAAATTGAATGCATTGGTCTGTTGAGGCATGGGAGCGCTCAAAGGCCTTTGCAGTGGGGTGACAAATGCGGACTGGTTGGCTTGTGCTTGGAGCAGAGCTTGCTGTGCACTGAGCTGTGTGTAAATAAGGTTTATAGATGCCACTTGTTCGGGATACCAGGAAGCCAGAGTTTTTCCTTCAGGTAGCCCTAGCAGTGCAGAGAAGTTCAGTTGTGCTTGGTCCGATGGAGCTGAGGGCCCAGCTCCATGGCTCTGTGTTTGTACTGGTGGAGGTGTTTGTTGGACTACCTCTGACGGAGGTTGGAAAGTGGCTCCGTTTGTTGTTTGGGTGATGATCCTAGGTGGGGTTTGGAAAGTAGCACCAGCTGTGTTTTGGGTAACAACCCTGGATACACTCCCGAAGATACTAGGAAAATCGTTGTTCATCGGCCCTTCTTGGATAATTTCGTTCCTTTGACTCCTTTGGATGTGTACATTGCCCGAAACGAGTTCAAAAGAAGAAACGTCTCCATCTACTGGGTGGGAAGGGTTTTGTTCAGCCATTTCAACGAGTGTTTTTCGAAAGAAAAAAGAGATGAGAGTGGTTTTTGCGAAAAGCGGATGACGCCAATGATGAAACACGGGCTAACACTAGGGTTAATCCGTGGGGTTGTTTCTTCTGTGGGTTCAATCTCCTTTCTCACTCGTGATATGACTTGGGTCCTGCAAAATAGCAACACCGTTAGTCTCGCTAAGAGGGGAATATGGGGGTTTCCCTCTTAACCAGGCTCCGGCGTGAGAATAAGTACTGTTCTGAGGGAGAATAAACAGTGTGTGTAGAGTGTGAGAGTATAGGGAGCAAGATGATTCAACCTGGATGATGAAGGGTCTTATTTATAGCCGGAGGGTGAGTGAGGGAGGAGCAGCGATGCCAGCTGTGGTTGCGCGCCAGCTGTCCGACCAAGGGGAATATCCTCTTGGTCTCCTCTGCTGTGGTCGGTGTAGTGGTACACGTGGCGCGCTTACATTTGCCTATTTTGGAGACGTCGTACTGGTGTTGTCGGACTGCTCCTTGATCCGTTGCAGGCCTACGTGGCGCCTGATGACTGATGACACGTTTTGTCTTTTATGTCGGATGGAGCATCTTTGGTGCCACCTTGATGTTTTCCAGAAGCTTCTGGAAGCTTCTGGATGGTCTCGTTGATGTCAGCGCCACATAGGATGGAAGAGTGGTGTGGTCCTTGCCATGTGGGCAAGGAATTGGGACCATACCTCTTCAGAAGGCGAGAAATGAAGCTAGGTTCAGGAACGTGCCGGTTAGAATTGAGAAGGTTATTAGTGAGGTTAAGGCGTTGGGGTTTCTTTGGGTTAAGAATAGAACGAAATTCAAGAGTTTATCTTGGGATAACTGGTGTAAATTTGTAATTATGTAATTTTGTCGTGTTTTTGGTGCCCCGGTTTCTGGGGTGGTTGCTCGTTAATGAAGTTTACATTTAAAAAAAAAAAAAAGCCCCTCACTTGATTTCACTCACCCTTGACCGACCTTTATAGTTATGATAACTTAAAACAAAATTTACTTGTAAGATAGTTCACTCACCCTTGACCTACCCTCATAGTTATGATCATGCAAGTATAATAACCTAAAACAAAATTTACTTGTAAGATAATTGAATCGAGCATATATTTTAATAAAGCCATAACAAATCATTTGTGAGAACTTTGATTGTTGTCACTACATCGAAAATTAATACGCTTAGAGGTGCTGACAATAAGATATACCATACATTGCTTTTAGGCCATGGGGTATGGGCGTGGGTTGGGGGAAAACGCCAAAGTCACCACCCCGGGGGCTTGGGTTGGGGCTTGGGTTTGGGCTTGGCCCCCTTTGGCGTGGGTTTGAAGCCGGGCGTGGGGCGCCTAGCAAGGTGACATGGCGGGCTCTTAATGGCTATATGTCAACTCATGCCCCCAACCCAAGCCCCACCATACCCCATGGGCGTGGGTTTTGGTGGTGGAGGGGCCCCCATTCCACGTGTCAACAAATGCCCCCAACCCAAGCCCCCCATACCCCACGGTCTTAAGCCAATAAGCTATAGCTCAATTGATATTGAATGGGAAGTGAAGATTTGGGTTTGAATCATACGTCTCAAGTTCAAATCCGATCTCAACATGATTTATCGCAGTAGGCCTTTAAGCGACAAGTTTTCCCCAACCGTGTATGCTTGAGCTACTCAGCCCAGTCTCCAGTCTCGGGTAATCAAGATAAACTTGGGAGTTGGGACTTTCATTCAAACTGGTGTGAATCATTGTTGATAAGGACAGCTAACATCTATAACATTATCAACTATACACGTCAGTGTATGTATATATGTATATCCCATCCATCTATAAACTCACTGAATCTTCTTCCACTTCCTTACGTAACTACTCATGTCTCCCAAATCTTCTCACTTCCCTTCCGACGACTCCGACTATCTCTCCGGCTTCGCTAACAACTTCTCGTCGGAGTCCATTCCCGGAGCCCTCCCCAAGGCCCAAAACAGCCCACTTCTCTGCCCACTGGGCCTCTACCCCGAACAGATCTCCGGCACCTCTTTTACCGCACCCCGAAAGCTCAATCAACGAAGGTACCGTACACTTCAATATTTAATCTCTTAACTTTTTAATTAGTTATTATTATTTTATTTTATTTAATTTAAAGCTAGTTGAATTAGTGGATCATTTGATTTTTAGTATTTAGGGTTTCAAAATACTGGTTTGTGTTATTTAGATGATTATAATTTTATATGGTAAATTTGTTTGTAACAGTTGGTTGTATCGGATCAAGCCTTCGGTTACTCATGAACCGTTTAAATCAAGAGTGCCGAAACATGAGAAGCTTGTGAGTGAATTTAGTCAAGTGAATAGTGCGATTAACCCGACTCAGATTCGGTGGAAGCCGGTTGATGTGCCGGATGAACCGACGGATTTTGTGGATGGGTTGTACTCTGTTTGTGGGGCTGGTAGTTCGTTTCTTAGACACGGTTTCGCCATTCATATGTATCATATGCTTCCGAATTACTTTATTACGGTACCCTTTAGAGTTTGTATTTGTTGTAGTAATGTAATGTAAGTTGATTGTTTAGGTATACTGCAAATAAATCAATGGATAACTGCGCTTTCTGCAATGCGGATGGCGATTTCTTGATAGTTCCTCAGATTGGAAGTAAGTTGTAACTGAGCATCTGACCCCTTAGGCAACTTCTATATTGTTGTGTTGTGTTATGTTATGTCCACATGAGAGATATTGGGCCGTAAGGAATGTTCCACCTCAAATATCACCAACACGTTTCCACAATTAAGCTTGCTCGGGTGGAATGGAAGCAATCCTAGGATGGGTGACATCCTAGGAAGTTTCCGCTCGGGCAACCAAAAACAAATCTTTGATGGGCAAAATGGACAGTATTGGTTGGTATGAGAGGCCGGATGTTACAAAGCATAATTCTTAATTACGCATTTCTCGTTACTTTAGACCTCCAAAATTATGTTAAATACTAATCTCACTAGTTTTTATTTTATTTTATCTTGGAAAGATGGTATGTTTTTGTTGAATATTATGATTTGATTTGACGTTGGACATACAATTTTTATACTTTGATGATCCATTCAGGGCTTTGGATCACTACCGAGTGTGGAAAATTACAAGTATGCCCTGGTGAAGTAGTAGTCCTGCCTCAAGGATTCCGCTTTTCTGTAGATTTACCAGATGGCCCTTCTCGTGGTTATGTTGCTGAAATCTTCGGTACCCATTTCCAACTGCCTGATCTTGGTCCAATAGGTGCTTCTTTTTTCCCTATCTTTATTATTGTATTATCAAACATGTTAATATTCATTGGTCACCTCAAGTATTTAACCAAGTTATTTATATGGGTTATAAATTTATATTCCGTTTAGGTGCAAATGGTCTTGCTTCTGCAAGGGATTTCCTTGTTCCCAAAGCTTCATTTGAAAAGGAATCTCGTCCAGGGTACACAATTATACAGAAATTTGGTGGTGAACTTTTTACCGCTAAACAAGATTTTTCACCTTTCAATGTGGTTGCTTGGCATGGTAATTATGTCCCCTACAAGGTATATTATTTAATTTAATTTAGTTTAAGAACTTTTTTAAGCTTAACAGGGCACACTAAGGGTACCTAACTGTCCATAGGTTTATTTATTTATTTTCTTAATGACTGATGGTGTCATATTGATTGCTTGCAGTATAATCTAAGCAAGTTCTGCCCTTACAATACAGTTTTGGTTGACCATGGTGATCCGTCAATTAATACCGGTGAGTAGATTCTGCTGTCATTGTCTTTTAGACAATTTAATATAAAAAGAAAAATTAATATTCACATAAACCTGTCTTATTTGTTTGCAATCCTGATGTAGTTCTTACTGCGCCAACTGATAAACCTGGTGTTGCATTGCTTGATTTTGTGATATTCCCACCACGGTGGTTGGTTGCTGAACATACGTTTAGACCCCCTTACTACCACCGCAATTGCATGAGTGAATTTATGGGTCTTATTCATGGAGGATATGAGGTACTGTTTTGTTTGGAGGCACAGCAAATTTGATCCACAAAGAAAATAGGAAAAAAATAGCTCAAAAGGATATAAAGTCGTATGGGTCGAACGGGTTAATAGTAACTAACTTGTATACCTCCTACATCATATTATAAATAAAAAAGAATGTATCAACCCAACCTTGCCCGACCCGTTCAACTTGGCACAACAATAACCCGTTCACATAACAAGAACTAAAGAAAAAGATGCGATTTTTGTAGGGTTGTAATCAAGCCGAGCCAGGTTGAGCTTGAGCTTGAAATTAAACGAGCCGGCTCAGCTCGTTTATTTCAACGAGCTGAAAAGTCGAGCTCGGCTTGTAAAATGTTCAAGCCGGCTCATTAATTTTTTTTTTACAAATATTGATGACATAAAAAAGAAAAATAATATACATGTATTATATGTATTTTTTTTCTATATTTTTAATATTTTAAAGATCAAAAGGCATATTAAAAGTTGTATAACTTTGGTTTATTATTGATTAATTAAACTTAAAATGTTAACGCTTCAACCCCCCTCACATATTTTTTTTTATTTTAATACATTTAAAATTAAAAATATTATGTATAAAATAAATTAATTCGAGCCGGCTCGCGAGCTCAAGAGCCAGGCCTTGCTCGAGCTCGTTTACCAATCGAGCCGATCCGAGCCGGCTTGTTTACAACTTAGCTTTTTCTCGAGCCGAGTTTTTTTCAAACTTTTTCCGAGCGAGCTGTTAGCTTTTTCAACACCCCTAGATTTTTGTAGTGTTGTTAGAGAGTAACTAATGTATACATATTCAGGCAAAGGCTGATGGGTTTCTGCCTGGTGGTGCAAGCCTTCATAGTTGCATGACTCCTCATGGTCCCGACACTAAAACTTACGAGGTAAAATTTCTTTATTCACATAAAAACGACATTTTTATGTAATTCGTTTCACTTTACAAACCCAAGTACTTTGCTACAGGCTACGATTGCGCAAGGCAATGATGCTGGGCCACACAGAATACGAGATACAATGGCTTTCATGTTCGAATCATGTCTAATGCCACGAATCTGCCCGTGGGCTCTCGAATCGCCATATGTGGATCATGATTATTACCAATGTTGGATTGGATTAAAATCACATTTTGTCGACGACAACACGGAAAACAAAGGTTTACAAAACCACGAGCGCTCCAATACCGAATCATAGAGTTATTCATCTGCCAGGTTTTCAAGACTATATAAATCTGGAATGATGTTTGAACTGGTAAATAATATGTGTGCAGATGAAGCATATGTACATAATCATGTAGGGATAAGGGTATTATAATAGTAGATAAATAATGATGATCATAAGGAAAAACATACTATCTAATATTTCTCGTTTAGTGTTACATATATCATACATGTTATATTAAACTACATCATGAACCTCTAGAACATATCCTTGCTAAAAACCCTGGTTGTGAAGTACCGAATTTCTTTAGAAATCGTGGATCGTAACAATTCGACTAGTTGAACAAATGAACACACACTAACCTAATCCATGTTGGTTCAGGCCCTCAATTCATCATGCTCAAACACGACGACAGTGCTCAGACTCTTTTCGATTGATTGAAATCGAAAGAACAAGACCACACATTCGATAGAGAATTACAAACTTAAGTAACCTATTGAAAGAAATGCAAAGTGACTAAATTGATGCAGCTGCTGCAACCCATTTGACACGACCTATTCCAACCAGCTCCGTAACTTGTATCTTGTTGACCCGTTACGAATTAGTTATGATTTACCCAACAATCCAAACGTATTGTAATAGCTGAGAATCATTGTTTTCAATGGTGAGAAATGAGAGTCATGGTTTCTAATGCAATTGTAAATTAGTGGTTTCGAATGAATCATCGTTCTCAAATTTCACCTCGCGAAGATTAATGTCCTTTGTTTCAACCCCTGCGAGGATCGAAGCCCTCAATCTCACCCTTGTGAGGATCAATGTCGTCAAATAATCAAGTGAGAATCAAAGTACTTAAATGCAATTATGAAACTCAAGTTTTCAATATTTCATTTACTTGCAAATTTTGTCAAATCTAGCACTTACCAATAGTCATCCAAGTTAGAGGTGCACAAAATAACCGGTTAATTAACCGTAACCGGTTATTAACCGAAACCGTAACCGGTTAATAACCAATTTAGGAATAACCGGTTCAATAGGTTATTTAACCGTAGGTTAGTAACCGGTTATAAGTGTTTAGTATAATCTAATGTTCCAGCGGTTAATGGGTTCTCTTTGAAGTGGGAAGCTTGGGTCCTGTTAAAAATCAATCTCCTTTCGTGGCGGGCCGGTAGGTATAAACTGCCTACTCGGGTGGCGTTGATACGACGAAGAGTCAACATTCCAGATTCGCTATGTCCTTTTTGCAGCCTGTGTGACGAAGACGTTAATCACTTGATGGTTGGGTGTGGTCTCGCATACGGCGTGTGGAGTTCGATATGCAAGTGGTGTAAGTTAGACCCATTCTTTGCTTATGATTATGACGATGTGTTAAAGTTATATAAAAATGTGCATGCTGGCAAGTGGCGGAAAAAGATCGTTAGAGGCATTGTAATGACTACGGCTTGGGCTATTTGGAACGCTAGGAATGAGAAGATATTTCGAAACAAAGGTATCAAAGTGGCGGATGTCGTGGCTGAGGTGAAGTCCAAGACTTTTTTATGGCTAAAGTATAGGTCGAAATATAAAGACATTGTTTGGAAGGATTGGGCTTCCTATCCGTTGTACATGTGTATTTAGTTTTGGCGGTTCTCGGTTTTGAGGGCTTGCCGTTTTTTTAATGAAAGTTAATGTTCAAAAAAAATTAACCGGTTTTTTTAAACCAGTTTTTTAACCGATAGACTGGTTAACCGAAAAATTCAAAAAAAGGCAAAAAAACCGGTTAATAACCGAAAATAACCGGTTAATTAACCGAACCAGTTAAAGTAATTAACCGGACCAGTTAAAAAAATAACCGGTTAAAGTCAAAAAGTCAAATTAACCGATATAACTGGTTAACCGAACCGGTTATTAAAATTAACCGGTTTGTGCACCTCTAATCCAAGTGACCAATTTTACTTTAGTTTTCCAAATAATATTGGAACACCCGTAAATTTAGATCTTTCTTAAGGTATTTTGTATCAAAAGCAGGTTCAAGATTTTTTTTTTTGGCATCATCAACTTATAATTCATTAAGTTTATATATTTTACAAAAACTTTTGCTCACTATATAAAACTAGAGGAGTTAATTGCCATTTTAGTCCATGTGGTTTGGGCCATTTTGCCAGTTTAGTCCAAAGGTTTCATTTTTAACATCTGGATCCAAAAAGGTTTTATCGTTGCCATTTTGGTCCAACTGACTTAACTCCATCCATATGTGTTAAGACTGCCAAGGGTATTTTAGTCATTTCATTTTTCTTTTAATTAACCCTTTATTCTTTATTATTTAAAAACATTAATGAAAGGTCATTTCAGTAATTTTATAAATCTAACTATTAAATTATTTGTTATTAATTCCTAAATTCAATTTTAATCAATTTCATTAAATCATTAAATCCTTAAATCTATTTTTGACTATTATATATCATCAAACCATCCGTTCATTCAAAAAAGAAGATCAAAACTTAAAAAAGATCAAAACTTCTGTACATCATTCAAAAAAGAAGATCAGTTCATTCAAAAAAGGTCTCTCTCTCTCTATACCTTCTCAACCACAACCAACCCACCCACCACCTCCGCCGCTATCGCCATCCACACCACCTCACCGGACCACCACACTATCACCAGGAACCGACCACCACAACCATTACCACCACCCAAACACCATGGAACCCGCCACTACAACACGACCAGATCCAGAACCCACCACATTCGACCACCATCACCATCACCACCACCCTCACAACCTACACATTACTGCAACCGCCACCACATTCGACCACCATTTTGACTACCAAGTACCCCCATTTCGACAGGTGATTTGTGCATCGAAACCCTAGATCTGGGTCAAATCATCACCGGCGGCGGCTAGGTCTCTCTCTCTCTCTCTCTCTTTCTCTCGGTTCTCTCTGTATTAGTGGCATTGATATTGGGTGGAAACAGGTAGAAAAAGGAGGGGGTTAGGGTTTGGTTTTATGGTGGTTGGTGACGGTGGTGAACAGTGGTTGGTGAGGGGTGCAGAGGGGGTGGTAATGGTGTGGTGGTTATGTTTTAAAGGGGTGGAGATGGTGGTTGTGGTGCTTTATTAAACTTGGAGACGGGTGGTTGTTGTGGTTGTTTTTCAGAGGGGCAGAGATGGGTGGCAGTGGTGCGGTGATGGGTGACGGTGGGGCACAGTGGTGCGGTGGTGATAATGGTGGGTGACGGTAGGGCACAGTAGTGGTGGTTAGTGATGGTTGTTGAGAGATGGGTGGTTTATTTGTGAACAAACTGTTTTTTTATTTTGTTTTGAATTGATAGTGATATTTATGGTTGTGGTATTTTATTAAGGTGTTTATTTGGTTTAACAATTATAAGAATAAAGTGGAATTAAAAAACAATATATGAAATGACAAAATTGCCCTTGACTTAACAAATGTGAATGGATGGGGTTAAGTCAGCTGGACCAAAATGGCAACGATGAAACCTTTTTGGATCCAGATGTTAAAAATGAAACCTTTGGACTAAACTGGCAAAATGGCCCAAACCACAGGGACTTAAATGGCAATTAACTCAAACTAGAGTGAATTGCAAGTTTTGTCTTTTATCTTTATCCTGATTTCAGCCGGTGTCCTTTATCTTTAAAATTGACGAATTTTGTGCTTATTGTTTTAAAATCTTGCACTCTATGTCCTTTAACACTAACTCAGTTAATTTTTGTAGTTAAATTAGATGACACAAGGGTAATTTAGTCTTTTAACAATTTATTTACAAAAACTAACAAATAAAACAAAAAAGTAAGTAAACACAATTAATAGAATATAATAATATATTAAATATACATAAACAAAAACATGATCTGCTTCTCTCTCTAGCCCTCTCTCTCTACCTCTCCCTCACAACAATATTAACCACTAACAACCACCTCTAGCCACCAGGGGCGGACCTAGTGTAGTGTGAGGCGTAGCCCGGGCTACGGCTCAACTTTTAACCGGTAGTGTAAAAAAAAGAAAAATTTCCCGATTTTTATACTAAGGACACCCCTCAAACAAATTTTTACAAACTGATATTAAGCCCAAGTAATTCTGATTATATTGGCCCAAATAACGAAATGATAGCCCAATATTAGTTAGCCCAAATAACCAAAATATAATAAGTTAATAACCCAAGATTATATTGGCCCAAATAACGAAATGATAGCCCAATATTAGTTAGCCCAAATAACCAAAATATAATAATAAGTTAATAACCCAATGGTGTTATGGTGCGGCAAATTGAATGCAGGGAAGGGATATCAAAGGTCGATTGTCGAAGTCTGAAGTCACGAACAGTTTGTCATCGCACTCGCAGAATTGCTGTCGATCGTCACACGATTACATCACACGAACAGAAATCACAGAACAGGAGATTCGTTTCAGTTCGGAGGTTTGTGCGGCATTCACAGAATCACAGAACAGAAATCCGATTTGCTGTTATCGGGCATCGGCATTCGGACGTTTGCTTCAGAAATCTATGGAATTCATTAGTTTTATGAATATTTATATGAATATTAATCCAGATTCACACGAACAGGAGGTTTGTTTCACTTTGATAAGTTTTGTTTTTTTGTTTCAGTTTGATATTATTAGTTGGTTTAATTGTTGTTGTTACTTATTGTTAATGGCCGTTGATTATCGAACAGAACATCGTCTTCGAAAAGAATTGGCGCCACATCGAGTCATCGAACAGAGTGGAACAAAAGACTAGTTGATTATTGGTTAGTTTCTTTAGTTTTATTCTTGTTACTTGTTTTTGTTGGCTGAATATTAGTTGTTAGTTTGATTGTTTAATTCTTTGAATTCTTTGAAGTTATGACGAAACGAAAATACAAAAAACAAGCTACCAAACGTCGAGCAGGACTGCAGGAGGGATGTATGTCGCATTGTCGCTGAAGAATGAAGTGCTGAACTGTTGCTGTTTTACTGATTGCTGAACTGAGTGGGCTGAACGCTGATGTCGCTGAACAACAAGGATACCAAGTCGCTGAACACGGGCTGAAGGTGTCGCTGATGATCATTGATCGCTGCCGATTGCTGAAACAGTTCAAAACAATAATCGTTGAACAGGCTGATTGGCTAAAGTCGCTGCTATTGTGCAGATTGTGAGTTGTGAGTATTCTTTATTTATTTTCTTCTTGAGTTCTTGAATTGCTTAATTTCGATCTAAAAATTAAAAATAAATCTAGCCCAAAACCTAAAAACTTATTGCCAATATTAAATAATAAAGCGTAGCCAAAATGTGATATGCGCAATATTGATTCGGTAACCTAACTACTAATAACTTAAAAAAACTAGTTTATAAAATTTAATTCGGTAAGGCCTAAGGGCTTTTTTTTGGCTCGCCCAGGGCAATTGAATTTTTAGGATCGACCCTGCCCCGTAATGTAGGTAAAAAAATTTCCGTTCTATAAATGAACCGTTAAAAAAATTGGGATACCCCTGAATATTTCCGTCACTGCTAGCCACCACTCTTCGACATCACCATCACAAAACAACGATTGTCACCAACCCTCCACAACCACCATCCCCACCCAACCAGACCCCTAGATCATCGGAGAACCACCTTAAACCCGAGTCGCCTCCCGTCATCCCCACAACACCGTCGCCGTACGCCGATGTGCACCTCCACCCCTTCGTCAACATCAAAATGCCATATGTCACCACCCCCCAAGCGACCACCCAATCGAAAGCACCTCATCTGCGCTAAAACCTTCGTGTCTGCCGTCGATCTGACGGAACCATAACCCAGATCTCCGGTGCCGCCTTCTACTCAGATCTCCGATGCCGCCTTCCGAAAAAAGAGCCAAATGGGTGGTACCGGAAAAATGAGGAAAAAAATCAATGATCAGATCTGTAAGAAAAATAAAGATGACCAAAGAGGCAGCGATTGGTGTTCATCATTTGAAAGTTGACTAAAGTTTGAACCCTTTAAACTCTTCATTTGAATTCAGATTTGAAAGACGCCCTTTTGTTTGACTGAAATTTAATTTTGGGTTTTGAATGTTAGACTCAAAACTATTCGTCTAGATCATCAATCATCTGATGCTCGCTAGTAATGGGTTTTGAATTTTGAAATCCACTTATTACCACAGATTTAGGGCATGTTTGGCTAAGCTTTTTCAAACAACTTATTTGGCTTTTTGAAAAGTTATAAGCTTCAAAATGATGTTTGGCAATGAGGGTGTATGTGAGGGGAAAAAGCCAATAAGTCAATAAGTCACTTCATACTGACTTTTCCAAAAAGCCAATAAGTCAATAAGTTGTTTCAAAAAACCAAAACTTAGCCAAACATGCCCTTAATTCAAATTCCAGGGTTTTTAGTTTTGATAATATAGGTTTTGTTGGAATTTGCAAAAAATAGAAAATTTCTTTGAAAAGATGAAGATGGGTTTTGAGTTTTGAAGCATTTATGATATGGGTTTTGTAGAATTTGAAGCCTTTCTAGTGAAATAAAAGAAGTGAATCTTGAATAGTGTGTTAGCAGGGGTCAAATAATGAACAACTACGGGCTCGAGAGGATTGGATAAGAATAGGAGTGTATTTGAATGATATTTTGAGGAAGTTTTAAGGGAAAACTTTTATGTTACTGGACTAATATTTGTTGAGGAGTTGTAGGAAGAAGATGAGCTCGAGAGAGAAAGAGAAAAGAGAGAGAGAGAGAGGGGGGTTTAATTTTTTTTAAAGTATAATTTATTTTTAATAAAATGGTTAGGTATTTAGTCATTTACATAATTAGGCCATGGGTATGGGGCTTGGGTTGGGGCTTGGGTTTGGGCGTGGCCCCTTTGGCGTGGGTTTGAAGCCGGGCGTGGGGCAGGCTAGCAAGGTGACATGGCGGACTCTCAATGGCCATGTGTTAACTCATGCCCCCAACCCAAGCCCCCAACCCAAGCCCCACCATACCCCATGGGCATGGTTTTTTTCCCATTCCACGTGTCAATCAATGCCCAACCCAAGCCCCAACCCAAGCCCCACCATACCCCACGGTCTTAGAACATCCCCAATAAGGGGTATTTTTTCTCATTTTTGAGGGTGCCTAGTTGGCACATGCCCAGCCAATCATCTTCTTTCTCTCACTTGCCCCTCTCACAAACACATTTCTTCTCTCTCTCCTCTCTACACTCACATAACTCACACCCATCCATTTTTTCTCATTTTTTCTCACAAACATCTTCACACCCTCTCTCCTCCACCTCACACCCTCTCTCCTCCACATCACTCTCTTTCCCTAAAAACACCAAAATATCCCCTTATTGTGGATGCTCTTAGTCCATAAAAGGGTGGAATGACAAAATTACCCTCATATGCAAAACACATGATCAGATTTAACTGAAAAAAGTAACTGGGTTAGGGCTAAAGGACAAAACGTGTATGATTTGAAAACATAAAGTACAAAACTCGTCAATTTTAAACATAAAGGACAGTGCCTGCAAATGGGTATAAAGATAAAGGACAATCCTTGCAATTCACTCATAAAACTATCTGTGGCATGTTTAAAACTCATATGGGTCCCATTATATTAATATCTTTTCAGTATCTCTAATAAAAATTAGAGTAAACTGCAATTTTATCCCCTGAGGTTAGGGGTCATTGGCATGTCTACCCCCATAAGAAAATAATTGCAATTTTAACCCCCACTGTTTGCTCTTATATCGCACTTTTACCCCCCGGCGTCAAAATGGGTAACAGAACTGTTAACTCTAAGTTGAAATGACTATATTACCCTTACATTTTACCCCCCAATATTCCTGTTAAGTCACACAATTACCCCCCACTGGTAAATTACTAATTTGTCCTTTGTTATTACCCCCTGCAACTTCCAAAACCCTTCCCGCCAAAATCAAATACCTGTTCTATGATTCTATAATACAAAATCTGAACCTGTTCTTTGATCTGAAACCTAATTCTGATTTTTGAACACGTAATCTGAAACCTAACAATCATACATGTTCAAAAATCTGAAACCTAACAAGCAAAGACTCCAAAACTGGTAAATTACTAATTCTGAACCTGTTCTATGCATCTGTTATAAGAACTGCAGGTCCAATGTGAACAAATCACACTCCGATACTCCGATACTTGCAACAGATATATTGATACACTTAGTTCACATTTATATCAAATATCAGTTATTTCTATAAGGTGTTCAAATATGAACCAAAAATGTAACTCATTCAGACAACCTGCTGCACTAACAACCACATTCAGACAACTGATTAGAACTTATGCACATACAGCAACTGTAAGCACATTGTTATGCTATTGCTATGCTATGTGTTATTTACTTCAGTCTATTGCTATGTGTTATTTACAACCTGCAAATGCACATGATTAAGCACATGATCAACCTGTGGTAGACATAATCAACCAGGGTGTGTTCTATGCATCTGATTAAGCACACTTATGCCCAAACTGTGATCAACCAGTGTGTGTTATGCCCAAACTGATTAAGCACACTTATGCCTACAACCTGCAAATGCACATGAGTGTGCTCCTAATTTTTATCAAACATAATGTCAACAAAAGCTAAATAAGTTAAGTTAGGTTAACCTACATATTACACAAAAGGTTCGATTAAGTTAAGTTAACCTACATATTACACATAAGCTACATAACTAGTAGAGTAAACATCCATCCGCTCAACTCTCCGGTGGTAAATGGAAGTTGAGGACAGGCCTCCCAAACACAGAGACCACCAGGTGGACCACCAAAGATGAGCTTGATAAGCTCATCGTCAGGTCAACTGTAAAAAAACCAACAGTGAACCAAATCAGACCCTAAACCCTGTTTATAACATGATAATGACTAAATCTGACCCTGATTAACTAACATTGGCCGATTATACCTTTGGTGTGGCGGATGATATAGCGGATTATCCAACAAAAGACCGGCATTTCCACTGATCTGAAGATAGTGGCTGTGGTTGTTGTGATCGGACGAGGAGAAGAATGATCGGACGAGGAGATGTCGCCGGAGAGACACTGATCGCCGCCGGTGTGTTATGTCGCCGAAGAAGAAGGTTGAAGGTCGATGGTGGGAAGGTGGGGGGGGGGGGTAATTATGCGGTGGTCTGTTACTTATAGGGGGTGTTGTATCAAAGAAGCTTGACATAAGAGCAAAATGACAATTATACCCTTTGACCATCATGTTATAATGTTGACTGTTAACCCATTTTGACGTCGGGGGGTAAAAGTGCGACATAAGAGCAAACAGTGGGGGTTAAAATTGCAATTATTTCCTTAAGGGGGTAGACATGCCAATGACCCCTAAGCTCGGGGGGTAAAATTGCAGTTTACTCTAAAAATTATATGTATACTTTTCATAGCAACAAGTCACTGTTCACCATCTTTAACCTTATCACTTTCTTTATATATAGAAATAGAAATTTTTGAACGAGTTGTATCTTTTTAAATAGCCCCTTTGGTAGGCAATGATAAATAATAAAAAGATTGTTATTTTTGTGAAATAACATATATATTGAACTAGTAGGAATACCCGCGCTACGTTGCGGGGTTTCGGTCGATATCTATTTTGGTTCAGTATACCAAGTATACCAACCGAAAGAAATATGCTCAAAAGAATATCGACACATGTTTTAGATCAACCAAAAACCATAAAAATAAATTTAAATTGGACAGCGGGACGAATTGATTTTAAATTAATCGTACATGGAAACTTAAATGTTCTCTTAAATATAACTTTAATGAAAAGAAACCTAAAACTAAAACACTAAATATAAAGAAAACTAAAAAATAAAAATAATAAAGTTCAGAAAAAAAAATATCAAGAAAGAAACAAAAATGTTAATAGGATAAAAACACTATCCACATAACTTACTAATTGTAATATGTGTTAAAGCGTAGACCAATTGAAAATATTCATAAAAATAAGCATGAAAAAGAATTATATTTGACACATATTTCCGAAGAAAATTTACGCTGAATCATAAACCAACTTAAATTTATACCGACGCGTGCATAAAAATAAGCACGTAAGAAAATAGTTACGACGTGTTGTGGCGTGTCGAAACGTAAAGCAACTTCAATTTAGAGCGTTTAATGAAAACGTATTATATTTTACTCGACGTGTTTCCGAACAAAATTTACGTCAAAACGTAGACTATTTGAATACGTACATAAAAATAAGCATGAAAACATATTATATTTTAACCGGCTCATTTATAGAAAAAATTATATCGAAACGTAATCCAACAGAAAATGTACATAATAATAAACATAAGGAATATATTATATTTGACTCAACTTATTAACAGGAAAAATTTACGTCTAAATGTAAATCAATTTAAATTTATAGAAATGCGTACATAATTAAAATAAACACGTAAAGCTTGATTACAGATATTTAGAAAGTTAAGAAGTTGAAATTGTTAACATTGAAAGTTAGAAGGGGTAAAAGTTTAAAGAAAAATAATAAACATAAAAAAAAGAAAAAGTAAAAAAGCAAAAGAAAAAAAAAAAAAAAACTAGTGTACAAGCACTTTGAAATTGTAAGGATATAGAATTAAAGGAACAAGAAAAAGACATAAAACGGCAAATTGACATACAACCTAGCTATCCATGTGGGTTGATTGTTGGAGGCCATTGGCTAGCCATTTGACAAGTGGAGTGGTATAATTACCAATTAATCTAAGACTAGAAGGAGTGGGGGCCGGCTGAGGCCCGGCTATGACCGGCGCCGGTCCCCCACACCGCCCCCCTCCATCCCATCCGTCCTCACCAGCAAACCCAAGCCGGGCTCGCCGGGCCACCTTTGAAGCATATAGCCGTTAATAACGGCTAGTTTTATAAAAAAAAAACCTTTTTCAATTTAAATATATACCCATTATTTATACTATTTCTTCAATATTTCATCCATTCTTCTCCCATTCTCATCCATTTTTATAAAAAAACACTCCCATTTTTATACCAATCTTTTATAAAAAAATATCTCTTCATCCACAATGGCATCTAATCCTTGGTGGTCCGGCTCTTCTTCGGATGAAGAGGAGATGTTTTTCGCAAGCGCTATGGTACAGGCGGCGCAGATTCTTTTGGAAGAGGAAGAGGAAGAGGACTCGTCTGAAAACGTTATTACCAGACGAATACAGGTTAACAGAGACCGTGAAGGAGCGCACGAGAAATTGGTTAACGATTATTTTTCGGATGCACCCCTTTACAACGCCGACACTTTCAAACGAAGGTTCCGAATGAGTCGCCGTTTATTCACACGGATTGCTGATGATTTGGCGGGGCTAGACCCGTTTTTCACTCAACGACCCGATGCTCAGAATTATGAAGGGTTCACCACGTTACAAAAGTTTACTGCGGCCATTCGCCAACTGGCGTACGGGACAGTGGCCGACGCGTTGGACGAGTACTTACAGATGTCGGCAAGAACCGCGCGGGAATGTTTGTATCGGTTTTGCCATAATGTGGTGAAACTGTATAGCAAAAAATATTTGCGGAAACCAAACGCGTATGATGTTCAACAGTTGTACCAAGCTCATGAAGCAAGGCACGGGTTTCCGGGAATGCTTGGTAGCATTGATTGTATGCATTGGGCGTGGCATAACTGCCCGACTGGGTGGCGAGGCCAATACACGCGAGGTGATCACGGCTATCCAACCTTAATACTTGAGGCCGTGGCGTCACAAGATTTGTGGATCTGGCATTCTTTCTTTGGGCTCCCTGGTTCACTCAACGACCTCAACGTGCTGTACCAATCGACGATCTTTAGCGATGTCATTAATGGAATCGGTCCGGACACCCGTTTTACAGTTTCAGGGGTTGAGTATAGACGCGGGTATTATCTTGCTGACGGAATATATCCGTCTCGGTCTACAATTGTCAAGACTATTTCATATCCTGAAGACGAAAAAAGGAAAAAATTCGCCAAGCGTCAAGAAGGTGCAAGAAAAGACATCGAACGTTGTTTTGGTGTTTTAAAAAAAAAATGGGCCGTCCTTGAACAACCGGCACGTGCGTTCACACCGAAGCGGTTGCGCCTGATTATGTACGCTTGCATTTTGCTCCATAACATGATTATTGAAGACGAAGGTCGGGCGATTTGTGAGTATGATGAGAATGCATCTTACGGGAATACTGTCCCGGTAGATCCGACGCATCAGGATTCAAACTCGTTCGCGCTAACCAACGACTTCACGCATATAAACCTTCAACAGGATTTGGTAGAACATATTTGGAACAACGTTAACGTAGCGGACGGTGACGAAGACGAGTAGTTTATTTTTTTTTTAGGAAATGTAATTTTTTTTATTTTTCGGAAATGTATTTTTTTTAGGAAATGTAATTTTTTTTTATGTTATGAAATGAATTTATTTATGTTGTATTTGTTAATTTTTATAAAGTTTTTATTAAGTTAATAAAAGTAAAACTTAGAAATTTATAAAATAATGAGGTGGGGTAGCCCCATCCTCCATCCCCTTCAATTATCAATTTGGCCCATCCTCCACGAGCCGCCTACGTGGCGCCTACGTGGAGGCTCATCCCCGTGGGGATGGGCCAAACCATACCCTTTAGTCTAAGACAGGAACGTTATTGTTTTATTACAACTAGGTTAGAACCCCGCGTAATACGCGGGTTGAATAAATGTAATTTTTTATATTAAATAATTAAAAAGTTATATTTTTAAGAATCCAGTGTATTGTACGGGTTAAGTAAATTTAATTTTATATATTAAATAATGAAAAAGTTACATTTTTAATAACCTCATGTATACTCGATATATGATGGATAGAGTGACTGTGGGGATGGTTCTTATAAATGTCACGTAAACATAGTGAATGCCGTATTTGAGTTGAGAGTTGAACACGAAAATAAAAGTATAGAACCAATAAACATTGATTAATGTTTTTGTAAACATTTTCGAAATATGTTCTACCCATAACTATTTTAGTTTAATAAAATAAATAAATCATTTACATTATATTAATTTATATTTAGTGTATTTGTTTTGTTAATTTAAAGATAAATAATTTTGAAATCTAATAAATATTTCAAAATATTATATTATCTCTTATACGAATTGTTTAAATTTATATTAAATTTAATTTTATAATTATCTTTTAATTAATATTAATTACTAATAGATGGCTCCAATGAAAAACATGTGTCCTCTCATTATTTTCTTTTATTATATAGAGTAAAGATTAAATAAATAAATAAATAAAATACTTGAGTGAAATGCACGAGCCCAAGCTCTTTTAATTAATATTAATTACTAATAGATGGCTCCAATGAAAAACATGTGTCCTCTCATTATTTTCTTTTATTATATAGAGTAAAGATTAAATAAATAAATAAATAAAATACTTTAAAGATAAATAATTTTGAAATCTAATAAATATTTCAAAATATTATATTATCTCTTATACGAATTGTTTAAATTTATATTAAATTTAATTTTATAATTATCTTTTAATTAATATTAATTACTAATAGATGGCTCCAATGAAAAACATGTGTCCTCTCATTATTTTCTTTTATTATATAGAGTAAAGATTAAATAAATAAATAAATAAAATACTTGAGTGAAATGCACGAGCCCAAGCTCTTTTAATTAATATTAATTACTAATAGATGGCTCCAATGAAAAACATGTGTCCTCTCATTATTTTCTTTTATTATATAGAGTAAAGATTAAATAAATAAATAAATAAATAAAATACTTGAGTGAAATGCACGAGCCCAAGCTCTATAAAAATATGGACGCACCCATGAAAAATAAAAACATTCCACGGTTAAAATGTTAAACAATATGATATATAATTATCATTGAAATTTGAAAGCATGACAAATAATCAAAATATATTAAAATAATATAAACATCCCACGATATATGACACTTTCGAGTTAAAAAAATCAATTTCAGATTATTAAAACAAAAGAGATAAATAGATTTAGTTAAATTGATGTTTAATATTATTATTATTTAATAAAAGAGATAAATAAAAAAATAAAGGTGAGAAATTACCAGAGAATGACACGTGTCCAAAAAGGATTTTTGTTTATTAGTATCGAAAGATTTAAATAAATAAAAGATATAAAAGAAAATAGTGATAGAAAAATAATCAAGATATATAATCATTCATTTAGAATTGAATTTTCATAGTTTTGGATAGTTGTTTAGCAATGATTGTGACAAGTGAAATTTAAACAAAAAGAAAAAGTGGGTCATGTCGTAATTCAATTATTATGGAATAAAGACTAGCACAACAGTGACGGATCTAGAAAATCCGCCAAGTCGTAACGTTTTATAAATAAACAGTAACGAAATCGAAAAAACGTCAAATTTTTCCAAAATTTACACTAATTTTACACTACCGCCGGAGCGCCAAGCCGTAGTGGAAGTTGCCCCTACTTACACTGTATGTCCGCCACTGTAGCACAACACAGTAGTGCTAGAACAATGTTAACGCTACCGGTCTTGTTCCATCATCATATTTATCAATAAAAAAACATTAGATATTTGCATGCATTATTAGTGATTTATATTTTGGAAAATTAATTGCTAACCTTATGAAACAGGTTAAATCTTGATCCAATGATCTTAAGACTTAGCACACAAATAACTATAGGGGAGAGCACGAAAATAAACATTGACCAAAGGGAAAAACTTAAAATAAACATAGAAAACGACTAGGATGTAAGGTTTTTATGAAAAAACAAGATGATGCAGAAGGTAACACTTAGGTGGTGTTTGTTTTTTTCAAAAAGAGCTTCCTGCCTCTTCTGTCTGCACCGTGCAGACGCGGGAAGAGGTTTTGCCTCAAAAGAGTGTTTGTTTTTTTTTTTTTGAGAAGTGCTTTTTACCTCTCCCCAGCCTCTTCTTGGGGAAGTGATGAGAGGTAAGCTTCTCCAAGAAGAGCTTTACC
Source organism: Helianthus tuberosus (assembly GCA_030545235.1). Classification (NCBI taxonomy): domain Eukaryota; kingdom Viridiplantae; phylum Streptophyta; class Magnoliopsida; order Asterales; family Asteraceae; genus Helianthus; species Helianthus tuberosus. The sequence continues at coordinate 66,765,402 of CM060363.1, forward strand.
TCTTCTTGGCACCACCTCCACCCCTGCTCCGCCACCACCATCCCTGCTCCGCCACCACCATCATCATCATCATCATCATCATCATCACCACCCCTGCTCCGCCACCACCACCTCCACTCCGCCACCACCTCCGCTGCTCCACTCCGCCACAAACAAAACCCCCAAATCTTCTCCACCTCCACTCCGCCACCACCTCCGACATCTGCTCCACCTCCACTCCGCCACCACCTCCGACATCATCATCAACAAACAAAACCCCCAAATCAAAAACCCTAAAATCGAAAACCCCCAAATCGAAGAGAGAGAGAGAGAGATCGTAGAGAGAGAGAGAGAGATCGTAGAGAGAGAGAGAGAAAGATCGTAGAGAGAGAAGGGGCTGTGGTCGATCGTGGCTGTGGTGGCGGTGGCTGTGGTGCTGTGGTGACGGTCGTGGCTGTGGTGGCGGTGGTGAAGATGGTGGCGGTGGTGAAGTGGTGGCGGTGGTGAAGATGGTGGCGGTGGTGAAGTGGTGGCGGTGGTGAAGATGGCGGTGTAGAGAGAGAGAGTAGAGAGAGAGTTGAGAGAGATCTGTGTGTGTGTGTTTGTGTGTGAAGAGGTGTGAAGAGGTTTTATATAAAAAAAAACAAACCCTCTTCTCCTTGCAGACTGAAGACATTTGGTCCACCTCTTCTCCTGCAGATGCCTGCAGACGTGGCCTGCAGCAGAAGAGGTTTTCAAGAAGAAAAAACAAACAGCACCTTAGCTGAAACGGTTGGGTGTAAGGGTTTCCTATGATAGAGGGACCCATAGACGACCAAGGATATGCTAACACGTTTCCATACATATGTAGACGTTCCCGTAGATTTGCAGACATTTCCCTAGTGTTTCATTCCTTCTATTTTTTTAGACGCTTCCTTAATTTATTATAGAATACGACTTTTTTTAAATGCTGGGGATAACGGCTAGGGCTCAGGCGTTTTCGCATACCCTAACAAATTTCAGTAGTAGCCTAGTCGTTTTAGGGATAATGACTAGGGCTCAAACGTTTATTCTCTCAAAACGGCTACGTAGCCATTTCGTCTTAAAATGGTCATGTGTCAGCATATACTTAGTTCGTCAGTGGTTCCCTCTATTAGAGGAAAGCCCTACAGCCCATTCATTTCATCCAAGTGTCACCTTCTGCATCCTCTTGTTTTTCGTGAAACCTCTACAACCTAGGGCTGTCCAAACTGCTCGACGATCGAGGATCGCTCGAAAAATGCTCGAAAAATGCTCGTTCGATTCCCGCTCAGTTTGTAAATGAGCCGCTCGGATCGGTTCGATTCAAATTCAATCCAAGCATGAGCAAAGATCCGCTCGTTCGTCGATCGTTCGGTTTCGCTCGAATTATTTTTACTAATAATATATATGTATTATAGATTTTAAAGATTAAAAACCCAAAAAATATACTAGCCTAAAAAAATTAAAAGCCCAAAAAATATTCAGCCCTTAATAGTTAATATCAAAATCTAACCTAAATCCTATTCCTAAAACAATATTCACAGTCATAATCTGATTGTGCGAAGATCTGCATATCGCCGCTCCACACACCAAAATCTAACCCTAAATTCCTAAATTTCTAATTCCTAAAACAAGCCTACATATTGTTCGAAGATCTGCATATTGTTCTCGTCATCGGCTGTACTTGTGCGAAGATCTGCATATCATTAGTAAAGTGTTGGACATGTTTTAATTAAGTTAGGATTTGTTTTTCTTGAACGCAACCTTATAATTCAATCGAGTGAAACCGAGCAAAAACGATCCGCTCGATTTTTTAGGATTTGATAAAAACCGAGCGAAACCGAGTGAAAACGATCCGATCGATTCAAATTCAATCCGAGCATGAGCATCACTTTTGTGCTCGGTTTTGCAAATTTGATCCGATCGGATCGGATCGGTTGCAATTCAATCCGAGCATGAGCAGACCCTCGATCGGATCGGATCGGATCGGCTCATGAACACCCCTACTACAACCTAGTCGTTTTCTATTTTTATTTTGGCTTTTTCCCTTTGGTCAATGTTTATTTTCGTGATTTTCTCTTAACTATAATATGAATTACGATGCACAACTAAACATACTCATTAAACGATACTGAAATAAAGAGATGCACATGACATATAAACATATGTGATTAATCACAAAATTAATCTATCTATATATCTATATCTATATAATATAATAAATGAGATGGATTTGGGATACTTGGCATGTTGTGGTGGAGCCTCAAAGTGATTTTGGAAGGGAATGAATTCTAGGCTATATGGAGGCGGGATCTAAATAATATACGGGTCGGATTTATGGTTTGGTTCACACGAATTCACTTAATCGGATATACTATAAATAAAAACATATCAAGTATTGATAGCATCATCTCATTCCATATCTACACAACATCTCTTCTTTCTCTTTTACCTAACTTCTTCTTCTTCTTCTTGAACAAGATTAACAATATTTTAGGATCGAAGGTCGTTGTTGATCAATTAATTTCTTTGTGTATGTCATCATTTTGATCATGTAGATTATTAGTTTTTAAAAACATTAATTTGAATCTTGTCAACATTATTCTTCTTTTACTATCTTTCAGATCCGATCGAAAAAAAATTAAGGTATGTGATATATTTGTGTTGTTTATGTATTGATTTTTTATTAATTAAAGTTGTTGATGTTTGATTTTATATATATATATTTTTTGTTATTTAAATCAACATCGACGTATTTGGCATCATCTTCTTCATTATGCGGACAAATTCATAAATATGTTGTTTGTGTGTTATGTGTTTAACATTAATCGGAGTTACTAAAGTTTTTGTTTTGATATTTTATGTTGAACCATAAATTTGAACTATAAATCGAACGGGTAATCTTCAAACCACTTAAAAGGTTAGTTGTTACTATTTTTTTATTTTAATAAGTTTAAACGTGTTTTTAAGGTTTTAGCTCTATTATTTTTCTAAAATAAAAAAAATATGGATTTTATGCGGTTTAAGTTGTTAGTACATGTTTGCTAATCTTCTAATGTTAACATATAAAAGGGTTTTTTTTTGTATGGATTTTTCAAATTTTTACATGAAAATATTTAGCGTTCGTGTATATGTTATCAAGATTTGGTTATTTTTTTTGTCCAGATTTATTGTTTTCGGTTTTTTTTTTGGTAGATTGTTCATGTTTTTCATTCTTGGTTGTTTGTATTAAAGATTTTTTTGAATAATTACAATATTTAGACTTTAGATCTTTCAAAATTTCATGAATGGTTGTTAAAGATGAAAAATATTGACACTTCAATTATTGCATTTTTAAAGTAATGAAAACAAGTTTCAATTAGACATTCTACAGTAAATGCAATATATTGACACTTCAATTACATTTTTGATTATTTGTATTTAGTATTGTTAATAATTGATTATTATTATTATTATTGTTGTTGTTATTATTTTACTATTTTTTATTTTTAAAACATAGATGTTGTATTATATGAAACTCATTTTTATTAAATATTCAGTTATATTTTTGAAATTTGAAATATGTTTATTTATGGTATATTTATAAATCAATTTTAAGAATTCTTTAATTTGCAATTACCATTTATTAACTTTCTAAATTAGAAATTTTAAGACTTATTTTAATAACTTTTAATTTTAAAACATGGATTTTATATTATATGAAACTCATTTTGTTGAATATTCAGTTATATATATTTTCCAAATTTTGAAATTTGAAATATGTTTATTTATGGTAGATTTCTAAATCAATTTCAATCATTCTTTAATTTGTAACTATCATTTATTAACTTCCTAATTTAACAACCTTTATTTGTTTATTGTCGAATATAAAAGATTTAATTATGATGTAATATAATTATGTAGCAAATTAAGACCAATCAAGTTATTATTTTACTAATTTTTTTTAACCTTGACTTTCATTATTTTACTAACTTTTAATTTTAAAGCATAGATGTTATATTATTTGAAACTCATTTTTATTGAATAATTTTCAATTTGGTAATGATTTTTATTTTGTATAGTAGGTAATCTTTTTAAATAAAATACATAATTACTTTGTATATTACGATTTCAAATTCGAAAATATACGATATTTTATTAAGTAATTTAAATGTCATTTTTTATTATAATAAATTCTAAATTCTAAATACCATTTTGTATTTCAATGATATTTAAATTGATTACATTTTTAATGTAAGTAAATGTGATGTTTCTAACTCAAGGCTGACCGGCTCAGCTCGTTTGCACCCGTAATCATACTAAATGCCTGTAGCGTTTATTCGAAGAAAATACATAATATCTTTTACAATAGAGTAAAATGCACGGATAGTCCCTGTGGTTTTGCAAAGTTTCAGCTATAGTCCCCAGATTTTGGAAATTACACTCATAGTCCCTGTGGTTTGACAGTTTGTTACGCGGATAGTCCCTGGAGTGGATGGGGGTTAGTTTTCTCAGTTAAGTTGGTGTGAAATGACAATAATACCCTTAATATAAATTAAAATAAACAAATCAAGTATTTAAATATATAAAACATATATGTATGTATATACACACACTTACTGAACAATGTGTATCTCTCTTTCTACTCTCTCTCTCTCTCTCACTAAAAACCACCACCACCGTCACCTCCACTGCCGCCATCACCACTCCCCACCACCGCCATCCCCTTCCACCACCACACCTCTGCCTCCTAAACCCATACCCGCCTCCACCATCAACCACCCATCCCTAAATCAACCACCCCTATCCACCTTACCCTATCGCCTTCACCAACCCCACCACCCTCCACCACCGATCGTACAAATAATCTGAAACAGATTTCAAGATGAAGCTCGCAGCACCTGCAAATTTCAAATTTTGTACAATTTGATACAGGTTCTACGAAAATTTGTCATAATTTAGGGTTTATTGGGGTTTAATTAAATTAGGGCAAATTGTTTTACCGTGTGAAACGACTACGATTGGGGGTTATGGAGGTGCACGATTGGGGGGGCGGGTGCTCTGTGATTGACTCGAATTGCAGTATTTTGGATGGTTGTTACCTGTACCTAGGTTTCTGATGGGCGTTTTGAACAGTTATGATATCTGGATCTTGCGGCCGGAGTCCGTAGGTTTCAGAAGATGAAGTGTGGTATACATGAAATTTGAATTGTTGTTGCAGGTTTCAGAAGAAAGAAGCACACGAAATCTGATTTGTTGTTGAACCTGAAATAGTTTGTTGATGATGAAGAAATCTGATTGAACTCGAGGTTTCAGATCTGAATCTGAGTTGCACTTTATCTTCTTCAGCGATTTGGTTAAGATTTGATATTGTTTGTTTTTGTCTGTGTTGCAGAAATAAACATAGAAGAAAAAGTAGTGTTCCATTGTGTTGATTGATAATTGAAAACAAGAAGTTGCAGGTTTGTTGTGTGAAAACTAAAAAGGATAGTTGTTTTGTGAGATTTGGTAATCCAGATTTGTTCAGTAAGTGTGTGTATATACATACATATATGTTTTATATATTTAAATACTTGATTTGTTTATTTTATTTTATATTAAGGGTATTATAGTCATTTCACACCAACTTAACTAAGAAAACTAACCCCCATCCACTCCAGGGACTATCCGCGTAACAAACTGTCAAACCACAGGGACTATGAGTGTAATTTCCAAAATCTGGGGACTATAGCTGAAACTTTGCAAAACCACAGGGACTATCCGTGCATTTTACTCTTTACAATACAATATGAAACTAGTGTGAAACATAGATAGAGAAAGGGTCCTAATATTAACACATGGGAAAAACTTATTTATACACGGTGTATACAGGCCGTATAATGTTATACGGCCTGTATAGAATTAAAAAAAAACTAACAAAGTCTGTGCCAGCAGACTTTGTTAGTTTTTTTAATTCCATACGGGCCATATAACAGTATACGGCCCGTATACACCATGTATACGAACGGATTTCAAACCTACAATGTATACGAACGTGTATACGGGCCGTATACTGTTATAAGGACCGTATTCTTTGAAAATTAGTTTTTTCTCAAAGTATTTAAGGGATTTAAGGTGTCAATCACACGAGATATTTTTACAGCCTTGAGGTGCTCAAACCTTTCTAAAAGTAGAAAAAAATAAAACATTAACAAGTAACAAAGATTGAAGAACAAAAAAAACGTGTCGTATGACTGTAATAAAACGGAAGCTATCAACGCGGGATTACGGGCATGGTGTTATTCTTTATTTAGTATTTACAGAATAAAAGGAAGGGTGAGGCATTTGATGAGAGCTGTAAGGAGTCTGAGTCTTCGGTTTCATCAGCCTGTACCGAAGAAACCAAATGCGCAACAATGAGTCTGAGTCCATTGTTGTTCGTGAATGTTTCGAATCATCATAGAAGACGTGTCGGGTTCTTCTGCTAGTGGTCGGGCTTCCAATGCTCACACAGGGTGATAAACAACGCTGATATGAACACAAACCAACTGCTTTATCTTGAGTCGTCGGGAAAACTTTTCCTCAGGGGAGGGTGAGTAGTATGAGTCTGAGTCCATTGTGGTTCGTGAATGTTTCGAATCATCATAGAAGACATGTCGGGTTCTTCTGCTAGTTATTCGGAATATTTCAAATCATCATTAAAATTAACAATGCGGTCTTGATGTAACACCCCAAAACTCGAATTATTAATACGTAGGTATGTTGCCATGTTAATTAAATGAAATACAATAACTAGGTTATTAAACTTAGTTAAAAGCCTAACAAAATAAGTAAAGGAATGAAACTTGTGGCAACTATGATGGTGTGATAAACTTGAGGGACTAGGATTGACAAATTTGAACCTGAATTTAATTAAAACAAAAATCTCACACACACAAGGTGTGTGCGTGCGTGAGATCGATCAGGAGAAGGGAGTGAGGGGTGTAAACCCTAACCCTCAAGAAAACATCAAATTGAAGAAGGATTTCAGCCTAAACTAATGCATGAACTCGTTTTCTTAATGATCTAGCCCTATTAAACATGTGGTAAGTTGTAATTTATGATTTGATGATTTTGCTATGAAGTGGGTTATGAACAATCCATGAATTTGTATGAAATTGATCATGTACATGTGTTAGAATCACCATATAGAACATGAACTATGCAAGATTCTAAGTAATTTGATGATTTTGGATGAAACCCACTTGTAGTAGTGAAGATGATGATATGGATAATCATACATGTTCAATTGTTGTGTAAAATTTATGTATGATGTTGTATGTAATGAGTAATTGTTAGTTAATTTGGGTATAGTATGAGAATTATACGATTCTAGTGGAACTTGATGATCTTGATATGAACTTGTAATATTATGCATAAAATACTTGTACTATGTGCATAGGAGGTAGTATGCACTCCAAGTGTATGATGAAATGCCTAAGTGAAGTTAGGATGTGAGATTGTAGGAAATGGCTTGACATATATGAATGAAACATGATGATGAGATTAGAAGTGAATGTGTGCTAAAAGTAAAGCATATGAGCTTACTAGTAAGGAATCATGTTAGAATCGTGTTGTTTTAGCAAATCATGAATGATGTTGTTAAAGTTCATAATCATGAGAATACTAGAATGTGAGGATGTTACATATTAATGTTTATGAGTGTGAAGTATATGATATTGTGGCGATGCTCTAACATGTCAAGATGAATATGTATGCGTAGAACACTTGATGGTTGACTTCTGAAAATTCAACGAGTGTGGAAAACTATAAAGTTAGGAAAATTAACACAAAACAATATTAGGAAGATAATGGGAGATGTATTTAAACCTAATTATGAATTATGTATGACGATGAATAGGATTTCGTGAATGTTGAACAATGTGGTTGGCAATCCACGCCTGATGTATGTTAACGAATGATTGACTAATAAGAATCAACATAATTAAGAATTTGAAATGTATGTTGATATGTGTGAACATGGATACTAATAAGTTTGTGGACATTATGGTATGAAAGAATAGGAATTTCACTAGCATGGACTCGAGCATGGAAGGCTAACGGGTCAAAAGTAGATAAGAAAGCAAACATGAGGGCGAACGCTTAAGGTAAGTGACTTTCGACTCACTTCTTAGTATAGATAAGAACTTTCTTGTTTATGAATGAAGGGAAATCATGTATGGTATGAAATGAATGAAGGTATTAAGATAAGTATTGATTTAGATAGTCGAAGGTAGTTTATGGGACCAAACGAGTCGAATAAATAAGAATAAGTGAGGTAACGGTAATAAAATTTGTAATGATTAAGGACCCGGGGTAAGGATTCTTAGTCTAATATGTAAGGAATTGTTTTACGAATGTTTAGGAACAAGTTTCAAGTGAAACGGATGCAAAACGAACAAGTTATGCGAATTTTAGTGTTAAAGTGGGGAGCTGATCTGGGCATCACCGTAGCTTACGTTGCCCACCATAAGCTACGGTGGGAGCTGGGACTTTCTTTATTCCGTAAGGCAGTTTAAAGTTGTCGTAAGGCTTTTGGGGCCACCGTAAGCTACGGTAACCACCGTAGCTTACGGTGGAGGTCAGATGCAAATGTAAAGTTTATGAAATTCTTTGTTTTTCCTTCGAATTCGGACCCCGTGAACCCATTCCAAGCCTCGTCAAGTCTTTATAATGTTCCTCAACCCTACTGAAAGGCTTGGTAAGTTACGGGTGAGTATGGAACTCATTCTTAAGATCCGAAACATACCCGAAAGACATTTAAAAAGCGTTTATGATGTGTAAGTAAGATCGGGATGTGGGAGCGAGTATGCGGGGTAATGAACTACGTATGTGGGCATGCATGTATAGATTTGACTTCATCCCAATACGCTTAAACTAATAAGTAATCATGAATAGGAGTGAGTATGTATATAAGTTTGTTCGTACATGTTTTATTATACGAAGGTTTGTAATTAAGATACGACAGTAATTCGTGGAGAATTAGGTAAGTGGTATGTACGAGTTAGTATGTATGTATGAATGTACTTATGTAATTATGTAAATATATGTACGTGTGAGCGAAGGTATGCACGTGTGTAGTTATGATTCGTTTTATGAATGCATGTAAGTATGTAGTTATGTATGTAGATCGGTATATATATGTAGGTATCGGTGTATGTATGAACGCAAGTAGCTATGTATGAGCGTAAGCATTATGTATTTAGGTATGAAGGTACATACGCGTATAGGTATGAATGTATATATGTGGATGCAAGTTTGTATGTATGTATGTATGTGAGTAGGTATGTTTGTATGTAGTTTGTATGTATGCATGTGTCTATGTGAGTAGGTATGTTTGTATCTAGTTATGTATGTATGTATGTGAGTAGGTATGTATGTACGTAGTTATGTATGTATTATATACGTGCTTTCAATACATTTAAGTATTGACGTTATTAATAGTGTGCCTCGAGAAGGAAATGTAGTGCAGGTACTCTATTGAAGTTTCGCCAAGGATTAGACACCCGGATGGAATGACTAAATCTAGAAAGATAACGGGATGGAAAGTATATATGGATAGAACGTAACTGTAACAACCCGCACTATCGTGCGTTGTTACTACTCGATATACTCGTTACGCCTAGCACCAGAGATTCGAATCATAATGTAACTATATCGCATACATCGCTATTCGAAGGATAATCGCATCTTTTCGCAATACATTATCACTACACCATATCACAAACACTAACACTCACGATGGCATTGAGTGAGGACCTATTCTACCCTCCTCGGTGGCCGTGATGCATCGAACGCAGACAATTAACGCTAACAAGGACTCTCGGGTGAGTGCTATAGCTCCAGTCGTCGTGACGATGATGACAATACGAGTGAGTGGCACCCCGTCAGTCATTGTGGCACAACACACAATAACGTTCACGATGACATCAAGAAAGGACCTATACTACCCTCCTTGATGACCGTGAAACGTCGCTAGTAGTCGCACACTCGAAACAAAAACCGATTGTTATATCGAAACTTTGAAATATGGATACGTAAATACGACCCCTAGTGATATATATATATATATATAATAATAATAATATAAATTAACTATAGAAAGCGCGTACCCCAAAAACTATCGCAACGCTAAAAAATGGAGAAATCCCCCGCGCCGGAGTGGCCATCCGAATGGACAGCCTCATCCGAACGGATGGGCCATCCGAACGGATGGGCCATCCGAACGGATGGGCCATCCGAACGGATGGGCCATCCGACCCAAAACCCTTCAGCCTTCTCTGTTGCCTATAAATAGCACGCCACATCACTTAAACAGTGATGTGACAGCTCTCACTCGGCCAAACACGCTCTAGGACCCTTTTCTCTCGATTCCTCACGATTCCGGTAAGATTTCAACCTAAAACTTGTACTTCTATGATCTACACTCAATTCTACATCATTCTGTCTTTTAAAACTCAATTTCTAACCGTGAAATCTACTGATTTGAGGTGTTTTAAGGTGATGTCACCAAGAGTTCATATGAACTTCAAAGTGTGACTTCATCCCACCATAAACGACTCAGATCTGGGTGATTTCCACATGTTTTTATAACAATCTCACCTGAAAATATATGTATTTAATCAAGAACTGAACGATTTCGGGATTAAACATGAGAAACCATCAAGAACGGCCAGATTTGATGGAACGGGGTGGTTCCCGGCCGTTAGAACGGGCCGAAACTGATGAAATATCATTGTTTAAAACGATATCGCAACATTTCAGTGAAACCACACGTATTCCTTCCGAAAACACTCGAAAACAGTTAATCGGAACGCAAGAACAGACGTGTTATCCGACCGGATAACATGTCATCCGAACGGACCACATGCCATCCAATCGGATAGCATGTCATCCGATCGGATATCCGACCGGATGACTGTCATCCGACCCAATCAACATGCCATCCGATCCACTGAACTGGTCATCCGAACGGAGATGGTCTCATCCGATCGGACAGCCTCATCCGACCAGGAAATGGTCATCCGATCGGATATACTCATCCGACCAAGAATGGTCATCCGACCGGATGAGCACCATCCGACTGGATAACTGTCATTTTGACACTATCCCCGCCTAACCGTTTACTATATCGTTCGATGGTTAACGCAGACGTACCCGCAACCGATCCAATCAAGTTGTATCCTCGCTAAATACGCACTGTGAGTATACTTGAACCCCCTTTTAATCGCATTTTTGGGTGTAACATACGTTCCTAACAAATCGAACTCATCAAACGAATTATTCAATCAATCGAATTATCACTTGCGAATAACTGTTATGTATAGATATACTTGATGCTAGTTGCATATGTGCTAGGGCTTATACTCGCGACGTCCCACCACGACTAGTATAGTACTATTGCGCCCGACGGGGTCTAGTTTGCCATCGCGTATTCGAGCATCGAGGACTTAGTTGGTAGTATCAGCTTTGTGAGTATATATGTCGTGTGTTACGTTTATGCATATGGAAATTCGCTACACTTTTTAATCTATTACGCTACATATCAAACCTGTATACTCGCCAATACTTTTGTATTGACAACTATTTTTAATGTATGTTGCAGGTTAGATCGCAGACTATTTCAAATCAAGCTAGGAAGTCTAGAAACTCAACTAAAATCTAGGTTGTCGGATTTGTATTGTTCGAGAGGACAAGAAATCTGTGATAACTTATGTGATTGTATTATTTGTTAGTATGGGATAACGAATGTATTAAATATTATCGCAACATAGTTGTTATGGATTCTCTTGAGCAATCTGATTCGCCTAGTGCCGCGCCCCGATGATTCCGCCATCGGTTGGGGTGTGACAGATTGGTATCAGAGCCATAACTATAGGGAATTAGGCCAGACTCGACCTAGTCCAGGTCGACGTCTTAGAAATTGACCTAGTCTATAGTCTAAGTACCAACAGGCCGACTCGTACGAACCCAGTAGGGTTGTATTGGGCCTACTTGATACTCTCGATCGAAATTGCTAAAAGCTACAACTTTGTGTGAACATCGCGTACTACAGCTTCACACGAAGAAGCCTTTCCTAAGGCTGAAATACTACTTAGTCTTTCCTAAGGCTGACACAATACACATGTTTCGAAAGTACTCGCATAACAAAACCGAGTGATCCAGTCGAGACCAAGTGTGAAAACCAAGAACTCTCGATGAGATCGCTCACACAACGCATTTTTCTAGCATGAGAACCTTTCATAGATTTAGGAGTGACATCCACACCTCGACGAAAGTCTCCACTTCGAAATCTAGTGGAACTCACGAATTTATCCGAAGAGCATAACCAAAATTAGGAACGAAGTTGTTAAGTCAGGGGTGAAACCCGTACCTTAATAAGCCGTTCCATTCTCTATAAACTGGTTTTCAAAAAGCTCTCACCAAGGACTCGACTATCACGATAACTCGAGCCACGTGATGACTAGGAAGACGAATGCCATGAGCTGCATCCCAGTGGAAGCATGAAGTCTTCTAGGTCAACGCGCGTGCACGAACTTGTCAGGAGTAGATGGGTTACCTTGGGTAGTCGACGCCTAAACACCCAAGGCACTCTATCATACGACCCGCCGATTTTACAACTGGTTGGAACTTATTTACGTTTGTGTGTTTTGAAACGTTGCGCTTTATCGATTCTCGATTTAACGATTTTCACTCCCTGCTTTTTCAATGCACGAATCACACAGCCATCGCAATCTAAAACGAAACCCGAATGTTCGCAACAAAACTAGTGCATAATCTATCGCCTCCGCTCTCGCTTTCTCACTTCAACGCGTCCTCGCATATTCTAAATCGACCTGTATGTGTATGAATACAAATTACAATTATATAAATACATATATATACGTATAAACAAGTCATTGTGTGAGAACTTAGGAATTTCGTGTCTCCTACGTGACTCCTATGTGATTCGCATTACTACTATACTATCGCATCAAGTTTTGAACGCGCTCAATCGCATCGCAAAACTCAAAAATCATTATGATCGAATCTCACTCCAAGTCTCTTCCTGTCTAGATGCCTTCCAACAACTTTACTTCGAGGATGCCAGCAAGGAGACGAGCCAAACGAAGGGACGAGAAGAGGATCGCCTCCCTTGTGGTCAAGGGAGTGGCCGAAATGATTCCCCAGATCGTCGCTCAAGTGCACTCTCTTAGCAACTCACGGGTGAAGGAGGTGTACCTCAACTACTCCAGTGGTTCGACTCTATCGAAGTTACCCTCCTTCAAAGTGGGTGTCCCGATAGTTTCTGTACCACTTGCACTACTGGAGTATTTCAATCGCGAGCACTCGACTGGTGGACCGCCGAACGAAACAAACGTGGAACCTCTGCAGCCTACGCTCTCTCTTGGGATGAACTGAAAGAGCTCATGAAGAAAGAGTATTGTCCTCCTCACGAAATTCAGAAACTGGAAGACGAATTCTGGAAAATCAAGCAAGTCGAAAGTGACAACGCTGGCTACACCACAAGGTTCAAACAGCTTAACATAATCTGCCCAAGTCAACTCAACACTTCAGAAAAAAACCATTTCGAAGTACATTCGTGGCTTGCCTGAGTGTGTGGGTCATTTTGTCGAAGCTGCAAGACCAGCTACCATCGAAGAAACCTACCGCTTAGCCGCAGAAATCAACAACACACGACTCATGGAAGGGTTTTCCTCCAAGAATCCTGTCAAGCAAGCTTATCAAGCATTCACCATAAATTCTTTAGACAATCCTGTCAACGATTCTCCTGACGAATCTGCTGAAGATTCTCCTGACGAATCTGCTAACGATTCTTCTGATGAATCTGCTAACGCTTCTTCTGATGAATCTGCTAGCGATTCCTCTGATGAATCTGCTGCCGATTCTTCTGAAAAATCTACCAACGGATCTTCCGACAACTCGGCCAAAGATTCTGCAAGTGAGTCCTCAGACGAATCCTCCAACGACGACACCTCTTCGCAAGACACCGACAAACCCAGCCGCAAACGAAAGATTCCAAGCCCGAGCTCATTAACAACCGAACTGCTACAACCGAAGCCTCTTCAAGCAGTTCCGGTGTTTCCAAAACAAGCTTACACTGGAGCTCATCCCCAGTGTTACTTATGTACCTATCATCATCCAATTGGGGCTGACTGTCGCTATTGCAATAACTGCAACCGTTACGGTCACTTCACCCGCAACTGCCGCAACGAACCGCGAACCTGAGTACAACAACAACAGCTCCAGCAAAAGTCTTCAACACCAACCACCTAGCAAGCATAGGATAAAGTTCTAATGATACGATTTTTGACGTTAATTTCTAAGTTTTGAACCTACTCTATTACTCAATGTTGCCACTATGCGTAACATTGACTCTCATTTTCGTTTCCTCTCCCACTCTCTAATCATCGCACTTAGACTAGATTCACACGCATACTATATACTATATCACGAAATAAGGTGTTTTACCCTCACTACACTCTTAGAACGAGGTACGATAAACGTGCAAGGAACGATTAATCACGGGTGCACACGGGATTACTTGGGTCAGTGCACGGAGGTCATAGTAAATTCTAAGGTGCCACAAGCGTTTCAACAAACTATGACACCGAAACACGAGATTTAAGTAATAGGGGTAAAGCAAGGTGTGCTTTACCATACTACCGAAGTTTCGTGCAGAAAGTGCCATGTGGAGTTGAACGTTATTAGACCTATTATACTATTGTGATTATTTTCTACACACTACACTTAATCGCAAGGCGTAACAACTAAATCGCATCATCGCGAGACTTGTCGTAAGTCTGCAAACGCAGTGCAATCGCCTCATCGATGGACTCTGGGGAGTCTACCTCGCAGGGCAATTGCATCGATGCAAGACTGGTCGTAAGTCTGTCGCGACCAATCTCATCAAGCACATTAACGCTCACGATGTTGTCTGAGTGAGGACCTATTCTACCCTCCTCGATAACCGTGATGCATCGCAACGTAACGTTAAGCTTATTCGAAACAAGACTCGGCTAATCGCAATCGCTTATCATGTGCATCTCGCAATCTCTATCGCTTATTATGTGAACCTCCATCGCTTATTATGTGAATCTATATCGCTTGTTGTGTATCAATCTATCGCTATCGCCTACCGTTATCTGTGATACTTGTGTTAAGTTAGCACACATGACCTCGCTTCATGAAATGAAGCTCATATGGTTAAAGTAGGGCGTCTTAGTCATATCAGCGACCTTTCATGGAAAAAGGCCATGTGGGGTCTGATGTTAGTTAAACTCTGTGGTGTTAATCAATCAAATCGAACCGCATAAATCGCGTATACCTCCCTCGCTTGCAACGCAACAACTGCCGATATCGCCGCCGTCATTACTGGTGTTGTGTTGAGTTATTCGCTTAATCATCTAATCGCTTATCGCTTATCGTGTATAGTCTACCGCTTATTCGCGTATCGCGTACCGCTTATCGTTCGCTTGGTATTCACTGCAGTCTGTGTGGTATTAGTACGCATGACATCGCTTCACGAGGCAAAACTAACCTGGTTAAACGTGGTGTTTCACCATGTTAGCAAACTCTCGTGGGAACATGCCATGTGGGTTCAAAGTGGAGTCTAATCGAAAACGCGCTATTCGCTTATCGTTTATTGCTCGACGTCTACCCAGACACGACACATAAATGTTTCGTGTCATCAGGCTACTCGCGCACGCTGTTGTAACTACGTTCGCAATTCAACTCGCCGGTTTAACCTATTCGATTCTATCTTATACTCGGCCTGACATTCTATCGATTGGACCGAGTGAGTGCAATTCTGTCCGTGTCATATCGGCGCTCATGACACCGCCTCACGAAACGGAAGTAATATGGGAGAAACATGGTGAATACGCCGCTGGTACTTCCTATATATAAATGTTTTAATCATATTAACGAACTTCCGTGGGAAGGTGCCAAGTGGGGCTCGATGCTAAATTGTCTTTTCAAACGGTTAAAACTGATTTTATAAAACTTTTATTAAAACCATGGGACAAGTGAAATTCCTCACAATGTGGAGGTAACATCGAACCAGCTTAACTCCATGTCCAAGGGGAGCTTTCATGAGTCCAATTTTTCCTTAAAACCTTTTGCAATATAAAAAAAAACAAGACTTTCTTGAGACGTTGGTTCAACATCAAGTTCAGCTGGACCCATGTCGTAGGAGAGTTTTCGTAACCCCAGTTTTCATCTTCGAATTCCTTAAAATGTGTAAAACCTAAACTTCCTTGCAACGTTGGTTAACATCGACTCAGTTGGCCATACGTAACAGGAAATTTTTCGAGATTTCCATCCAAAATTCCTTTTGAATATTTAACAACGAACGCTTCTTGTAACGTTGGTCAACGATCGACTCAGTTAATTCTACGTCATGAGAAACCTTTCAAGTTCTTTAAAAATTCAATCGCATCGAACTAACGAATACTCCGCGACACGAGGTACTTTGGAACGCCAACTCGTGGGATATTACTTTTGTCTTTACGTCGCCTTCTCGCTATCGCAATTGATCTCTCTTATTCGAAATGCTCTCGCTTGTCTACTTACGGTCAAATCACTCGCTGTATCGCTACTTATGCAGGATCAACTCTCAAAAGTCTACCTGTTGGATTAATTTCGGGACAAAATTTCCTAAAGCAGGGGAGACTGTAACAACCCACACTTTCGTGCGTTGTTACTACTCGATATACTCGTTACGCCTAGCACCAGAGATTCGAATCATAATGTAACGATATCGCATACATCGCTATTCGAAGGATAATCGCATCTTTTCGCAAGACATTATCACTACACCATATCACAAACACTAACACTCACGATGTCATTGAGTGAGGACCTATTCTACCATCCTCGGTGGCTGTGATGCGTCGAACGCAGACAATTAACGCTAACAAGGACTCTCGGGTGAGTGCTATTGTCACGGCCCAAGACCCGGTTTGACCCGTTTCAAGAGCCGCGGCAGAAAATACTGCGGTATTGATTTAATTGAGTTTAACAGCGGAAACAGGATCGCTTAAAGCTAAAATTTTTCCCAATTATTTTATTCCACAATTCGGGATAAACCCCGATAATTTACAATATTATATTTTTACTATAAAGCGTGATATTACAAAAGTATTTATTGATTTTATATTGAGCCACTATCAGTAAGCTTGAAATGCTTCCCAGCACTTTTCCTGAATTACAACAGTTCACCTGAAACATGTTTGAAAAAGGTTTTGTCAGCGGGAAATACTGAGTGAATCATTCTATTTACTAAAATGACACATTTGTTATAATTTACAGTATTAAGAGCGATTACAATGTTTCTGATATCAAGCCAACTACCCACAGTACTTGTCACTCAACCCATTGGCCCATTCGTCCAATGGTGTCTGTGACTATGGTCATATCCCCCATTGGCTGCCCCAATGGTGACGATTATCAAGTAATGTATACAAAACCCCACATACCGGCTGTACTTGGTGATTACAAAGACTTAATCCCCGTAATTATAACTTTGAAAATAAACATGATTTTGTAAATAGATTTGATAAAAAGAGAGAATGACTCACTTTGCAGATTTATACGGGCAGAGCCTAGCCTACTGATTAGCCTTTTATCCTAATTTCAATAACAAGCACACAATTTGGAATTAGTGATCAATCCAGCAATTACGATAATTTACGAGATCAAAATCTCAAAATGAATGACAAAATGCAATACTTTGTCCATCGAATTCACGATGATCCGTTGAATTAACAACGAACGACAAGGTATAATACTTTACCCATCGAATTAACGATGATCCGTTGAATTAACAACGAACGATAAAGTATAATACTTTACCTATCGAATTAACGACAATCCGTCAAATTAATGACGAACGATAAAGTATAACCCTAATGTGGGCGGCATTTAAACATTCATTGGATATCTTGATCGTCGGATAAATGAATCGTAACAGCGATTGTGCTAATACCCTGATTGCAGCTTCAATTTAGTGCATGTGTGTGTTAATTATGATTTTTGAGAGTAAAACGACGAAATCTCAGCGTGCAGGTCGAATTCTTTCGACGTTTTTGTGCCAGAAATCGAATGCCAATGTTCTGTATTTATAGGTGAAATTTTGTCACCCATACGCATCGTAGCAAAACATCCCCTGCGCATCGTATGGTAAGCATACGCACCGTATGCCATTCTTCTCTACGCATCGTATGTGTTTTAATTAGCCTGCGCATCGTAGGCCATACTTTGATACGATGCGTAAGGGTTCAAAAGTTGGTTATAGAGTAGCCACGTGTGGGACTAGCTCTGATGACTCACATATCTCGAATTCTCATACGTTGACAGCAAATTAAGTGGATAATCATCCACTAGGGTTTACCCCCCCTGAGTTTTAGGGGCCCTAATCCTGATTTTGAAAATTATGAAAATCTTAGGGTTTGCACAGAATTACTTGGGTGTCTCAATTAAGGTTTCCTATTGGTTAAATTAATTTAATAATTATGACTTTTGATGAGAGTCGTTACATTCTCCCCAACTTAATAAAAATCTCGTCCTCGAGATTTACTGGAATGATTGAGAATACTTTCTCTTCCTTTTTGTTTCCAGTTCCCAAGTATATTAGGATCCTGTCTTTGAATCCTACTTTACTTAACATTATTTGTTTACCTTTATATCTTGGAATTGTAATATCAAAGATTCGTCTGATAGACATTTCTTGAATTTGGATATATAAAATATATCATGTATTTCAACTAACCTTCCTGGTAGTTGTAAATAACTGGTCCAATATGTTGATTTACTGGAAATGATCCTACATATCTTCGGACTTAGTTTTCCTTTCTTACCAAATCTAACCTCTCCTTTCCAAGGAGATACTTTTAATAGTATTTTGTTTCTAACTCGAACTTCAACGGCTTTTATCTTTTATCTGAATAGTCTTTATGACTATCTCTTGTCGTTTTCAGCTTTTCCTTTGTGATACTGAATATCACACTTGTAGTCACTTAGGATTTTCATCCATCTTCTTTGCCTCAAATTCTTTTTTTTTTTTTTTTTTTGCCCAACTTCTTATAATTTGTATGGATAGTATCCTTACTTCCATACAAATAATATCTCTAAATCTTAAGGCAAAATTATGGTTCCTAATTCTAATTCTTGAGTGGTATAGTTTTCTTCGTACCTTTTTCAATTGTCTTGATGTATATGCAATTACCTTTTTGCATTGCTTTAAGGAATATCCAAATCCTAGCTTTGAAGTATTACCTTATACTTCAAAATCTTCAATTTCTTCTAGTAAGGCTAGAATTTTGGTTAACTTAGTTAATGGTATAGCTATTTTGAAAATTCCTTAGTAAACTGTTTATAATACTTAACCTATAGAATTCCTAATTTCTATTGCGGATTGCAGAATCTTCCATTTGATAATTACTGCTATCTTAGCAGAATTTATGTGAATAACTTCATGATTCACCATATGACCTAAAATTGCACTTCTAGCAGCCAAAATTCATTCTTCGAAAATTTGGCGTTAAGCTTTTCTTTTTCTTAACAAAGTTAAGAGTACATGCCAGTGCTGTCAATGTTCTTTCCTACTTTTGTAATAAATAAATATATTATCTATGAAGATAATTATAATTTTATCCAAATAGACCTTATTTATCATATGCACGAATGCTGCAATTGCAGTCTTTAAATCCGAAGGGTATGACTGTAAACTAGTAATGACTATTGCTAGTTCTGAAAACAGTCTTAGGTATATCTTCCTCTGATACTGGAACATAAGTTGGTCTTAGAAAACTATCTATTTTCCTTTAAATTGATCGAATAGATCATAAATTCTAATTAATGGGTATTGATTCTTAATTATAACCTTATTCAATTTCCTATAATCAATACACATTCTTTTCGAAATTTTCTTTTTCTTAAATAACCAATATTGTGCTAACCGATAGGGTTTCCTGGCTTATCGGTAAAATTCCTGAAATTGATAAATCCTAAATTCTATCTTCATATCTGGTGGTAATCCAGGTAAATCTTCTGGAAATATATCTGGTTATTCTAAATTTACAGAAATTTCCTTAAATTCTGTATCTTTAGTATTAATGATTACTAAAATCATATATACTATTCCTTGCTTTTGTTCATAATTAGCAATATCCATTACTGATATGAACTTCATAGGCTTATATGGTTTATCTCCTGTAATCATAATTTCTCTTTCGATGGTTGATTGAATTTCTTAAGAAATTCTGATCACAGATAATGATCACAACATTGAATTCATAGATAATAGGGTTGCAGAAAACTTATAACTTATTTCTAGGTTCTGCATAACCTTATTTATTTTAGCTGAATTTCCATCTGCCGTTTCTAATTTATAGAAATCTATCTAATACTGGTTAACGGTAAGTTAAAAGTTTAGCAGAGTAAAGTATTTATAAAACTTTGGTTGGCACCAGAGTCAAATAATACTTTTAGGTAAATGTTGTAAACTAAGAACATACCGGCTGTCACATCTGGAATCATCTCGTCCTCATGAGTAGTTAGCGGAAAGTCTCTCTCTCATTCCTTTTTGCCCCTTCTGCGGGTTTGGCTTGATTGTCGAATGGTTTATTCAGTTTTGGACAATCTGGCCTAAGATGTCCAGTTTCTCTACAGTTGTAGCAAACTGAAAATTTCTTCCTCCTGCAGTCTTCTTCTTGATGCCCCGGAATCTTACAAAAATTGCAATATCCTTTGCATTTTTCAAAATGCTTCTTTTTGCAAAATTTGCAAAATGGACTAGTAGAAGTTTGCCTATTCCCTCCTTTCTTGAAATGGTTATGGTTACCCGGACTGAATTCTTGGGTAATCTTTTGGGCTACTTCCTTCCTTTTACTTTCTTCTCTTGTCCGTACTAGCTCGTCATTTATAGTATTGGCTAATTCCACCGCATCATCAATTGTGCGAGGTTTCGCAGCTTTAACGATATTACGGATCTCGGAAATCAATCCCCAAATATAACGAGAAATAAGTACCGGTTCTGGCGAAGCCAGGATTGGTACCACTCGAGCATATTCGAAGAATGTCGTAGTATACCCTCGACAATCTATATCTACCATCCGATGGGTTAGAAACTTATTTGCCATTTGATCTTTTTCGTACTCAGGACAGAATTTTCTTTCTACAAGATTCTTAAATTCTTCCCAGTTCATAGCATACGCCATCCTTCTTCCTTTTACTTGTAACATCGTATTCCACCATTCTAGCGCCACTTCTTTGAAAAGGTTTGATACATACATAACCTGATCATCTTGAGCACATTTACTTATGGTAATTACTGCCTCGGTTTTCTCTAACCAACGCAGTACTGCAGTCGCTCCTTCATTGCCTGCAAACTTAGTGGGTTTACAAGCAAGAAATTCTTTGTAAGTGCAACCAGGCGTTGCAACTTTCCTTTTCTTAGGGAGCGGAGCTTGCCGTGGTTCATTATCATGGTTAACATGATTACCGCCTCCATTTACGCTATTACTGAAATTATCTTTAGAAATACGTTTACTAAGAACAACATGTTGCGGTTCGATTGGATTTTTAACAGCAGCAATGATTGCTGGAATAGCATTGGCTATCCCTTGAGCAACTATTCCTGGAATAGTGTTGGCTATCTCTTGAGCAATGATATTTTTTTATATCTTGCCTAGTCACATATTGGTTCCCTGATTGTTGCTCAGATTGATTACCCTCATTAACTGGTTTATTATTAGCGTTTTCCATCTGATATCTATTTTATAGATATATAATTAGTATAAAGGAAATAATCTAATGTTACAATTTTAGTTGCACATAATCACATAAACGAATATACAAACAAAATTGTAACTTTTCTAATATTTCCTTATATCATGTTTCTATATACACCCGTTTTATTATTTATTTTACACATACTGATTTTACTGTTACTATTACACAACCACATTTTCATTATTCCCCTATCCTTTGTAAGATGATGTTCTAGTAGCGGCGTTTCTTCTCATCGTATTTCCAGGAGATTTGTCCCAAAGTCTTTTGGATCCTATTCTCAGCATCCATGTTGTCAAAATGATGGAGTTCAGTCCTATTCTCATTATTTATTGGTAAATTTGGTAAAGGTTCTGGATTGTATTTAGGAAAAAGCTTATAGGGATGGTTTTGTAACAGTATTTCATTATCTAACCATTCGTCTATATTCCAGTGATTTGAAGAGTTTGGAATAGATGATTCTAAGTTCATAAAATTATTTTCATTAACAGGCTCAATAGTATCATCGGTTGCCATTATAAAATCTAGCTCTTCCTGAGATGGTAATTCCTCCACTTGCCTAGAACTTTCCCCAATTTTCATTTTCTTAGGCTTAGGTTTCTCAAGAGGTAAAGCATTAAATTCTATAGGTTCTTCTATGTCTGGAGTATATCTATTGAAATCTCTGGAAACTTCTATTCTTACTGGATAGAGATTTAAATTCTGAAGGGCTTCTGACAAATCACTCATGCTGTTTAGCAACATATACATAATTACTAAGTCATAATAAAATTTTATAGAACAACTTTTTAAATAGCATTTCATACTACCAACCCAACTGAAAATTAAAACATACTAGGTTTTATTTGTAATTTATTTATAAATTTTCTAGACTGTAGATAATAAAAATATTAAACTTTAAATCAGAATATTTAAAGATTTATATTTACTATTTACAGAAATCAATATATAAAATCTATATACTAAATAAGTATGATGACTTATTTTATATATATTAACTAGTCATTATCATGGTGGATATTGGTTAGTGCTGCCTTATTTAAGCATAGGTGATCAGTCCATGCCTAATTAAGGCTAAGTTATCCAATATCTGTCTTTGATAATAACCATAGTATTTAAAAATAATCTTAATATTACTACTACTATTAATATATCATTATTAATAATAAAATTATTAATAATAAATAACTAGCAAAATTTTAAATAAGGGTATACTTCAAACATAAAAATATAATTTCTTTACCACAATATAGTAATACTATATTAGGTAATTCCATATATTAATCAAATAAATTTATATATAATATTTTTCGATTAACAATGATAGAGCAACAAATATTACAATATATATAAAAATCTGCCCATATTAAAATTAACAAATAGCCAGTTAATAAACACATAATCACATAATAGTAATCAGAAAAAATTAAGTATTTCTAAATACTTAATTAGCTTAACCCAGTGGCTCTGATACCACCTTTTTCTGTCACGGCCCAAGACCCGGTTTGACCCGTTTCAAGAGCCGCGGCAGAAAATACTGCGGTATTGATTTAATTGAGTTTAACAGCGGAAACAGGATCGCTTAAAGCTAAAATTTTTCCCAATTATTTTATTCCACAATTCGGGATAAACCCCGATAATTTACAATATTATATTTTTACTATAAAGCGTGATATTACAAAAGTATTTATTGATTTTATATTGAGCCACTATCAGTAAGCTTGAAATGCTTCCCAGCACTTTTCCTGAATTACAACAGTTCACCTGAAACATGTTTGAAAAAGGTTTTGTCAGCGGGAAATACTGAGTGAATCATTCTATTTACTAAAATGACACATTTGTTATAATTTACAGTATTAAGAGCGATTACAATGTTTCTGATATCAAGCCAACTACCCACAGTACTTGTCACTCAACCCATTGGCCCATTCGTCCAATGGTGTCTGTGACTATGGTCATATCCCCCATTGGCTGCCCCAATGGTGACGATTATCAAGTAATGTATACAAAACCCCACATACCGGCTGTACTTGGTGATTACAAAGACTTAATCCCCGTAATTATAACTTTGAAAATAAACATGATTTTGTAAATAGATTTGATAAAAAGAGAGAATGACTCACTTTGCAGATTTATACGGGCAGAGCCTAGCCTACTGATTAGCCTTTTATCCTAATTTCAATAACAAGCACACAATTTGGAATTAGTGATCAATCCAGCAATTACGATAATTTACGAGATCAAAATCTCAAAATGAATGACAAAATGCAATACTTTGTCCATCGAATTCACGATGATCCGTTGAATTAACAACGAACGACAAGGTATAATACTTTACCCATCGAATTAACGATGATCCGTTGAATTAACAACGAACGATAAAGTATAATACTTTACCTATCGAATTAACGACAATCCGTCAAATTAATGACGAACGATAAATTATAACCCTAATGTGGGCGGCATTTAAACATTCATTGGATATCTTGATCGTCGGATAAATGAATCGTAACAGCGATTGTGCTAATACCCTGATTGCAGCTTCAATTTAGTGCATGTGTGTGTTAATTATGATTTTTGAGAGTAAAACGACGAAATCTCAGCGTGCAGGTCGAATTCTTTCGACGTTTTTGTGCCAGAAATCGAATGCCAATGTTCTGTATTTATAGGTGAAATTTTGTCACCCATACGCATCGTAGCAAAACATCCCCTGCGCATCGTATGGTAAGCATACGCACCGTATGCCATTCTTCTCTACGCATCGTATGTGTTTTAATTAGCCTGCGCATCGTAGGCCATACTTTGATACGATGCGTAAGGGTTCAAAAGTTGGTTATAGAGTAGCCACGTGTGGGACTAGCTCTGATGACTCACATATCTCGAATTCTCATACGTTGACAGCAAATTAAGTGGATAATCATCCACTAGGGTTTACCCCCCCTGAGTTTTAGGGGCCCTAATCCTGATTCTGAAAATTATGAAAATCTTAGGGTTTGCACAGAATTACTTGGGTGTCTCAATTAAGGTTTCCTATTGGTTAAATTAATTTAATAATTATGACTTTTGATGAGAGTCGTTACATTAGCTCCAGTCGTCGTGACGATGATGACAATACGAGTGAGTGGTACCCCGTCAGTCATTGTGGCACAACACACAATAACGTTCATGATGACATCAAGAAAGGACCTATACTACCCTCCTTGATGACCGTGAAACGTCGCTAGTAATCGCACACTCGAAACAAAAACCGATTGTTATATCGAAACTTTGAAATATGGATACGTAAATACGACCCCTAGTGATATATATATATATATAATAATAATATAAATTAACTATAGAACGCGCGTACCCCAAAAAACTATCGCAACGCTCAAAAACGGAGAAATCCCCCCGCACCGGAGTGGCCATCCGAATGGACAGCCTCATCCGAACGGATGGGCCATCCGACCCAAAACCCTTCAGCCTTCTCTGTTGCCTATAAATAGCACGTCACATCACTTAAACAGTGATGTGACAGCTCTCACTCGACCAAACACGCTCTAGGACCCTTTTCTCTCGATTCCTCGCGATTCCGATAAGATTTCAACCTAAAACTTGTACTTCTATGATCTACACTCAATTCTACATCATTCTGTCTTTTAAAACTCAATTTCTAACCGTGAAATCTACTGATTTGAGGTGTTTTAAGGTGATGTCACCAAGAGTTCATATGAACTTCAAAGTGTGACTTCATCCCACCATAAACGACTCAGATCTGGGTGATTTCCACATGTTTTTATAACAATCTCACCTGAAAATATATGTATTTAATCAAGAACTGAACGATTTCGGGATTAAACATGAGAAACCGTCAAGAACGACCAGATCTGATGGAACGAGGTGGTTCCCGGCCGTTAGAACGGGTCGAAACTGATGAAATATTATTGTTTAAAACGATATCGCAACATTTCAGTGAAACCACACGTATTCCTTCCGAAAACACTCGAAAATAGTTAATCGGTACGCAAGAACAGACGTGTTATCCGACCGGATAACATGTCATTCGAACGGACCACATGCCATCCGATCGGATAGCATGTCATCCGATCGGATAGCATGTCATCCGATCGGATAGCAT
Source organism: Helianthus tuberosus (assembly GCA_030545235.1). NCBI lineage: Eukaryota > Viridiplantae > Streptophyta > Magnoliopsida > Asterales > Asteraceae > Helianthus > Helianthus tuberosus. Next base: position 66,791,290 of record CM060363.1, read on the forward strand.
GTCATCCGACCGGATGACTGTCATCCGACCCAATCAACATGCCATCCGATCCACTGAACTGGTCATCCGAACGGAGATGGTCTCATCCGATCGGACAGCCTCTTCCGACCAGGAAATGGTCATCCGATTGGATATACTCATCTGACCAAGAATGGTCATCCGACTGGATAACTGTCATTTTGACACTATCCCCGCCTAACCGTGCATCGTTTACTATATCGTTCAATGGTTAACGCAGACGTACCCGCAACCGATCCAATCAAGTTGTATCCTCGCTAAATACGCACTGTGAGTATACTTGAACCCCCTTTTAATTGCATTTTTGGGTGTAACATACGTTCCTAAGAAATCGAACTCATCAAACGAATTATTCAATCAATCGAATTATCACTTGCGAATAATTGTTATGTATAGATATACGTGATGCTAGTTGCATATGTGCTAGGGCTTATACTCGCGACGTCCCACCACGACTAGTATAGTACTATTGCGCCCGACGGGGTCTAGTTTGCCATCGCGTATTCGAGCATCGTGATGCTAGTTGCATATGTGTCGGATGAGGCTGTCCGTGATTGTCGTGGGTCACGCAAATTTAATCCCAAATACAACTATAGATAGCGGTAATAGGGTATCGAACTCAGGGAGTATGTGGAAAGTGTGTTGATTTTCTAGCTTTGCAATTAACTATAATTAACCTAATTTGCAGAAAAATAAAGATCAATGAATGTGGATTGTTGTTTTAGAAAACTAAATTAAAACTAATTGCAAATCAAATGTAGGTTTTAAAACAGATTAGGAGAGGACAATGACTATCTTAGATTTCAGTTTCTTTAAACAATTGTGTGTAATTCCAACTAGAAAGAGTTACATAGACATAACTCGTGCATGCATAATCGAAGTGATAAAAGGGAACAAAGTACTCGGATTATATAAACGCGAGGTTGTTTCCCGATGACCAATTAATCAATAACCATCCCTAACCCTTCCCGTGATATCTCGATTGCCAACGGCACCAAGAACGTACGATTGAGACTAGAAATTGCAATATCGATTAACAAATTACAAGCAATTAAACATATACCATGATATTCAAGCAACGCAAGTTATCATTCTAGAAATTCAAAAATAAACACACAAAAGTTCAAAAGAAACCTTCACCTAAGATGATCACCGAAAGGTTTAGCCGGACATAGCTTGGTGAATCATCATCATAATCAATTCAATGTTCATACGAATCAAATACATAAACCGAATGATAGAAATTGTCTCCAACCAAGCAAGTACAAGCAAAATCGCCCCTAGTGTCTTCCAAAACCGACCAATGATGAGAACATCTGAAAAGACCTCATTAAACTGACTTAAAGATGGCGGTTACACTTTTGATCGCAGCCACCACCATAAATTACGGCTCCACCGTAATTTACGGTGGACATAAAAGGTTTACGGCCCAAGAAGACTGCTTTACGGTGAGAAAGAATGGCCAATTCATGTCCACCGTAAATTACGGTGGAACCGTAATTTACGGTGACAATCTCAATGTATGCTTTCCTTCACGTGACTTGATGCATGCCGCCAATTCCCTCCAATCGCTGCTTAGCCGGCCCATGTGTGTGTATATTGTTGTGCTTTGACTTTTTCTTGTGCCTAACATGTGCAGATGTGTGCCTCTTTAATGTTGTGTGCAAATGATTCCTTGTCAGCCGCCAAAAATCAATCACTCCTCAAAGTTTGCGTGTATGTTATGTTGGCTACCTCCTTTGTCTTTCCTTGATGTCACCGCCCAACTCAAACCCCTGTTCACCTGACAATATGTGCCGCCCCCAAAAGAAGCCCACAGGTGTGATCCATATCCAATATGTGCGGCCCAATGAAGAAAGTCCACATGCATATGTATATATGTTTGCTGATGGATGATGATGTATAATAATTTGATGAGACCCTTGTTGTTGTTGACTAAACAAAGCCCCGTGCTCTAATTAATATTAACGTGAAAGAGTGCTGCCAACTATGTGCCGCCCAAGCCACCTTCACATGTTGGCGGCCCAATAATAAAAATCCAAACCGCATGTTCACGTGATGCCGTCCTTCACAAAAGTCCAACCGCCAAAAACTTCACAGCTCCTTTTTCTATTCGGCCCAATCACAAGAGACTTTGTGGATGTGATGATGATGACTGCCAAAAGATAACGTGACTTGTGCCAAAAATCTTCCACCCATGTTGACTTTGATGATGAATATGTTGATTTTTAGGATGATAATTATGTTGTCAAAACCCTAAAGCCACGTGATGTGATACATATTTAATGTTCACCTCAAACCTCTAAGATGGCTCCTTTTAATTCTTTGAACCACAAAGTCACGATGCCATTTAATTTCCAACCGTAGCCTACGCGTTCCAATTTAACCGAATTAAGCGATTTACCTGCAAATCACACGAACACTCGTAGTTACTAAGTTCAAGCAAATAACCAAGTAAAGCATGGAATTTTAATCTTTTTAAACCACTTAAGGGTTGTCCTACGGACCACCCGTCACACATGCCATCCGATCGGATAGCATGTCATCCGATCGGATAGCATGTCATCCGACCGGATGACTGTCATCCGACCCAATCAACATGCCATCCGATCCACTGAACTGGTCATCCGAACGGAGATGGTCTCATCCGATCGGACAGCCTCATCCGACCAGGAAATGGTCATCCGATTGGATATACTCATCCGACCAAGAATGGTCATCCGACTGGATAACTGTCATTTTGACACTATCCCCGCCTAACCGTGCATCGTTTACTATATCGTTCAATGGTTAACGCAGACGTACCCGCAACCGATCCAATCAAGTTGTATCCTCGCTAAATACGCACTGTGAGTATACTTGAACCCCCTTTTAATTGCATTTTTGGGTGTAACATACGTTCCTAAGAAATCGAACTCATCAAACGAATTATTCAATCAATCGAATTATCACTTGCGAATAATTGTTATGTATAGATATACGTGATGCTAGTTGCATATGTGCTAGGGCTTATACTCGCGACGTCCCGCCACGACTAGTATAGTACTATTGCGCCCGACGGGGTCTAGTTTGCCATCGCGTATTCGAGCATTGAGGACTTAGTTGGTAGTATCAGCTTTGTGAGTATATATGTCGTGTGTTACGTTTATGCATATGGAAATTCGCTACACTTTTTAATCTATTACGCTACATATCAAACCTGTTTACTCGCCAATACTTTTGTATTGACAACTATTTTTAACGTATGTTGCAGGTTAGATCGCAGACTATTTCAAATCAAGCTAGGAAGTCTATAAACTCAACTAAAATCTAGGTTGTCGGATTTGTATTGTTCGAGAGGACAAGAAATCTGTGATAACTTATGTGATTGTATTATTTGTTAGTATGGGATAACGAATGTATTAAATATTATCGCAACATAGTTGTTATGGATTCTCTTGAGCAATCTGATTCGCCTAGTGCCGCGCCCCGATGATTCCGCCATCGGTTGGGGTGTGACAGTAATGAGACTACATGATTAAGAATCTTGTTTGTATATAATATATCTAATGGTGCGAATGTATGTGGTGGGTGCAGGTTGTACGAATCACAGATTATCATCACGAGGAGTAGCGATCAAAGACCGAGTCACAAGATAGATTGTACGGGAATGCTTGAGTATGTAAATTGATTGACATAAGTTATGCTTTTATTTTGTAAATAAGTACGAAGGATGCATATATTGTAAAAGAGTTATTTTATAATGAACTTTCAAGTAAGTTAAAACGTTTATAAGGAAAGAAATTTTATGGTACGTATTTCCGCTGCGTCTTTTCAGTTAAAGCGTGTTAGGGCGTTACAAGTTGGTATCAGAGCCCTGTTTTGATGGAAATCAAGTATGAGGAGATAAATACTTGAACTCAAACCCGTGTTTTCTTGTGATAAGGAACCCGTACAATCTGAGACTCGATCAAGATCGAAAGGCAGAAGTGAATGTAAGTATGCACTTATGTATGTGTATAAGGAAACTAACGGTTTTGTATGTGCAAGGTAGGCATAAGTGTTTGAAGAAGATGATCCATGAATGCAGAATAGGATGAATCCTAAGGCAGGAAAAGATGCAAATAGGCAAATCAACCCCAGGTACACACTATTAATATGTATGGGTACCGGTGTTAAAAGAAACGGGAAGAAATCTCCTTGGGAGGGTAATTATTAAACGAAAGACAACGATATGGTCTTAGTGAAGTTTTAGAGATGTGCACGAAACTGAAACCCATTTCTCGGACATAAGGCGATGATTACGCGAAGGCACGAAACTAGTATGTGGATTGCGTACTTGGCCAGTACGCAAGAAGCATATGACGTTCGTGAGACCGTGGTAGTTGTCGCAGGTATGTCCAGTAGAATTGGGTAACAGATGGGCGTGCGGGTGAAATGGGTAGTAAGACTCTCAGGAAGTTGAGAGTATTACCTAGGAATGAAAGGTATAAATGGAATGTTTGAATCCGCGACACGGATTCAAAGAATGAAAGGTGTGAATGCAATGTTAGAATCCGCGAGACGGATTCGAAACATGAAAGGAATGAAAGATATGAATGATATGTTAGAAACCGCGAGACGGATTCGAAACATAGAAGGTAATGAATGATAGAATAACATAATAAAAAAAGTTTGAAGTTCGTAAATAGGTACGAGTCAAATAAGTAAGAATGAATGACAAGAATGAAAGGTTCAAAATTATAAGTAAATACAGATCAAACGAGTAAATATTCCTTAAAAAGCGGATATTTTCCAAGTTATGTTTTGTATGCAAGAATGGTTGAAAGGATAAATGGGTTATACGGGTCAGATGGTGATCGCCATTTGAACTCGGTATTTAATGTTCTGATCTGTTAAATTTCATACGCATAGGTGAGCTTGATGAATGGGCATGCAATGCCACTAATTGGAAAGAAAGGACCATCGCAAGTTATGAATAACGAATCAATGGATTTTACTTGCATTAGGTATGTATAAATAGGGTTATACTTTTAATAGGAGCTTATGACTCGACTTTAGAGAGTCAAAGTGAATGACGGGTTATGACCCGGGCGGAAGGCTTAAGTTTTAATGGAAAGGACAAGTATACGTGAGAAGCACTAAAGCATGAAGCGATGAAATTGTATGCATGCTTGAATTGACAAGAAACACAAATGTGTACTTCGTTATATGTATTTATAATAAGAAAGAAGTGGCAGATTGACTTTGAAAAGTCAAACCGCAGAAGTTGACAAATAAGCTAACCAATTGCGAAGGAACGGTTATGTATTGACACGTCGTAAACGGGTTAAACAACTAAAATGATATGTTAAGAAATGGTCACGTATTGACCTGTTTTGAACAGGTTAAACGCACTAATGTCTTAAGAAGGAATTGAGAAAGTATTAATATATAAATAAAGTGATGTAATAAACATCACGTCTGGATGAAATCGAATGAAATGTGTAAACCCCTAATCTTATAATGAGAATGGCAGGAATCATGATGTGGTAAACCTATCAAGGATGGCGAAAGAACGCTCATGAGCGGAAGCTCATCTCACGGATGAATCAGGTCAATCGGTTCACTTTTGCATGTTGAGGTACTGTGCCAAGATAGTAAGATTAGTGAATTGTTTAATATCCGAATGTGGATATATAGCTATGGTTTGAAAAAGTATTTTCGTATGAAATAATGAAGCGCAGAGCGTGTTATGAAAAAGAAGGCTTGGCTTTTAGAAGTTGATTAAGAATGAATTTTGTTCAGGCTTATGTAGTAAGCAGATCGTGCATGAGTAAGAAGTTAGGAATGAAACTCTAGGTATAAATGAAACTAGTATAACTAATACTAATGGTGAAATGTATTAGTAAGTTCATATGAACTTCAAATTGTCATAATGTAAATAATGGTATTAGACTTTTAGGGTTGCTACTAGTTTGCACACACTAGTTTAAGTACGATAATGTGATCAATTGAGAATTTATGAAGTTAAAGAATGGAAATGTAAAGTATATGTAATTGACCAGTTATGAACAGGTCAATATGATATAGAAAGCATAATAAAGAAATGGTATAAGTAGTGACTCGATGTAATGGGTCGCAAGGGATGAAATTATGATAATAATGAAAAAAAAAGGTTTGTATTGACCCGTTATGGATGGGTCAATTAAGACAAGCATGATGGGCTATGGTAATGGTCAAAACTTTGACCCGTTATGAACGGGTCAGATGGACTATATGTTTGATGTTATAGGGATGATACGTATAAAATATGGGTACGCTGATTTGTTGGAAGAATGGAAAAAGGATTTCTAGAAATGATGTTTTTGAAGTTATGGCTTTACAAATAGATAAACCGATATGGATGAAATAGGTTTCGGGGACGAAACCCTCTTTAAGGGGGGTAGATTTGTAACACCCCAAAACTCGAATTATTAATACGTAGGTATGTTGCCATGTTAATTAAATGAAATACAATAACTAGGTTATTAAACTTAGTTAAAAGCCTAACAAAATAAGTAAAGGAATGAAACTTGTGGCAACTATGATGGTGTGATAAACTTGAGGGACTAGGATTGCCAAATTTGAAACTGAATTTAATTAAAACAAAAATCTCACACACACAAGGTGTGTGTGTGCGTGAGATCGATCAGGAGAAGGGAGTGAGGGGTGTAAACCCTAACCCTCAAGAAAACATCAAATTGAAGAAGGATTTCAGCCTAAACAAATGCATGAACTCGTTTTCTTGATGATCTAGCCTTATTAAACATGTGGTAAGTTGTAATTTATGATTTGATGATTTTGCTATGAAGTGGGTTATGAACAATCCATGAATTTGTATGAAATTGATCATGTACACGTGTTAGAATCACCATATAGAACATGAACTATGCAAGATTCTAAGTAATTTGATGATTTTGGATGAAACCCACTTGTAGTAGTGAAGATGATGATATGGATAATCATACATGTTCAATTGTTGTGTAAAATTTATGTATGATGTTGTATGTAATGAGTAATTGTTAGTTAATTTGGGTATAGTATGTGAATTATATGATTCTAGTGGAACTTGATGATCTTGATATGAACTTGTAATATTATGCATAAAATACTTGTACTATGTGCATAGGAGGTAGTATGCACTCCAAGTGTATGATGAAATGCCTAAGTGAAGTTAGGATGTGAGATTGTAGGAAATGGCTTGACATATATGAATGAAACATGATGATGAGATTAGAAGTGAATGTGTGCTAAAAGTAAAGTATATGAGCTTACTAATAAGGAATCATGTTAGAATCGTGTTGTTTTAGCAAATCATGAATGATGTTGTTAAAGTTCATAATCATGAGAATACAAGAATGTGAGGAAGTTACATATTAATGTTTATGAGTGTGAAGTATATGATATTGTGGCGATGCTCTAACATGTCAAGATGAATATGTATGCGTAGAACACTTGATGGTTGACTTCTGAAAAGTCAACGAGTGTGGAAAACTATAAAGTTAGGAAAATTAACACAAAACAATATTAGGAAGATAATGGGATATGTATTTAAACCTAATTATGAATTAGGTATGACGATGAATAGGATTTCGTGAATGTTGAACAATGTGGTTGGCAATCCACACCTGATGTATGTTAACGAATGATTGACTAATAAGAATCAACATAATTAAGAATTTGAAATGTATGTTGATATGTGTGAACATGCACACTAACAAGTTTGTGGACATTATGGTATGAAAGAATAGGAATTTCACTAGCATGGACTCGAGCATGGAAGGCTAACGGGTCAAAAGGAGATAAGAAAGCAAACACGAGGGCGAACGCTTAAGGTAAGTGACTTTCGACTCACTTCTTAGTATAGATAAGAACTTTCTTGTTTATGAATGAAGGGAAATCATGTATGGTATGAAATGAATGAAGGTATTAAGATAAGTATTGATTTAGATAGTCGAAGGTAGTTTATGGGACCAAATGGGTCGAATTAATAAGAATAAGTGTGGTAACGGTAATAAAATTTGTAATGATTAAGGACCCAAGGTAAGGATTCTTAGTCTAATATGTAAGGAATTGTTTTACGAATGTTTAGGAACAAGTTTCAAGTGAAACGGATGCAAAACGAACAAGTTATGCGAATTTTAGTGTTAAAGCGGGGAGCTGATCTGGGCATCACCGTAGCTTACTGTGCCCACCGTAAGCTACGGTGGGAGCTGGGACTTTCTTTCTGCCATAAGGCAGTTTAAAGTTGCCGTAAGGATTTTGGGGCCACCGTAAGCTACGGTAGCCAGTTCATTAAGATCCGAAACATACCCGAAAGACATTTAAAAAGCGTTTATGATGTGTAAGTAAGATCGGGATGTGGGAGCGAGTATGCGGGGTAATGAACTACGTATGTGGGCATGCATGTATAGATTTAACTTCATCCCAATACGCTTAAACTAATAAGTAATCATGAATAGGAGTGAGTATGTATATAAGTTTGTTCGTATATGTTTTATTATACGAAGGTTTGTAATTAAGATACGACAGTAATTCATGGAGAATTAGGTAAGTGGTATGTATGAGTTAGTATGTATGTATGTATGAATGTACTTATGTAATTATGTAAATATATGTACGTGTGAGCGAAGGTATGCACGTGTGTAGTTATGATTCGTTTTATGAATGCATGTAAGTATGTAGTTATGTATGTAGATCGGTATATATATGTAGGTATCGGTGTATGTATGAATGCAAGTAGCTATGTATGGGCGTAAGCATAATGTATTTAGGTATGAAGGTACATAAGCGTATAGGTATGAATGTATATATGTGGATGCAAGTATGTATGTATGTATGTGAGTAGGTATGTTTGTATGTAGTTTGTATGTATGTATGTATGTGAGTAGGTATGTTTGTATGTAGTTATGTATGTATGTATGTATGTATGTATGTGAGTACGTATGTATGTACGTAGTTATGTATGTATTGTATACGTGGTTTCAATACATTTAAGTATTGACGTTATTAACAGTGTGCCTCGAGAATGAAATGTAGTGCAGGTACTCTATTGAAGTTTCGCCAAGGATTAGACACCCGGATGGAATGAAATAACGGGATGGAAAGTATATTTTGATAGAACGTAACGAGACTACATGATTAAGAATCTTGTTTGTATATAATGTATGCTAATGTTGCGAATGTATGTGGTGGGTGCAGGTTGTACGAATCACATATTATCATCACGAGGAGTAGCGATCAAAGACCGAGTCACAAGATAGATTGTACGGGAATGCTTGAGTATGTAAATTGATAGACATAAGTTATGCTTTTATTTTGTAAATAAGTACGAAGGATGCATATATTGTAAAAGAGTTATTTTATAATGAACTTTCAAGTAAGTCAAAACGTTTATAAGGAAATAAATTTTATGGTACGTATTTCCGCTGCGTCTTTTCAATTAAAGCGTGTTAGGGCGTTACAAGTTGGTATCAGAGCCCTGGTTTGAGGGAAATCAAGTATGAGGAGATAATCTGTTCATTATGTGTGGTTGCAATGTCCTACTACTACAATCCTTCCTACATATCGTCCGTTCAAGTTGAGCTTCCTGATACATATCGTCCGTTCAACTTGAGTATTTTTCTAACTTTATGCTTGCATCCACCACAGTGAATATTAACTGAATACAACCGGTCAAATCACACACTATAAAGTGTAAACTTATCGTGTGTTGTAGTGTGGAAAGATGACCGATTAGAGATCTGAATCAGGCGTTGTTCTTGTTGTTGCATCGGGAACGAAGGAGGAGACTCAACTGTCGCTGCACTGTTCTTGTTGTGGTCGACGTATACCAACGGTTTTGTGAAAAAAAACATCATCTGTTCATCATTGTTCTTGAATAACGCTGAGAACATCGCCTGTTCATCATTGTTCTTGAAGATGAAGATGAAGAAACGAGGGTTTATTCTCTTTAATCTATTAGAACGATCCTCGTCTTGAGAACCTGATTCTGATTTAAACAATGCACGAAGATCCTTGCATTAGACACAATTTGATGGAATTTGTGGATCAACAGAAATAACTGAAATAACTCGCCATATAAAGTGTAAACTTATCGTGTGTTGTAATTTGGAAAGATGACCGAATAGAGATCTGAATCAAGATTTACGTCTGATGTCCAAGTTTGATCACATTTGAGTGAAATAACAGAGAACCTGATCCTTGTTTTGCTTCAAGGATTTACGTCTGATGTCCAAGTTTGATCACATTTGACTTTGTTCTTTGTTTTTTGGATCGTTCTAATAGATTAAAGAGAATAAAATATTTTTTACCATAAGAATACGGGCCGTATACTATTATACGGCCCGTATACACCATGTGAAAAAAAATTACCAGATCATTTTTTACCCTTTTAATACGGGCCGTATACTATTATATGGCCGTATACAGCATGTGAAAAAATTTTAACCGATCGTATACAATGTATACGATAATTTTATATGGGTCGTATAGTATTATACGGCCCGTATACTATGGGTAAAAATTGGTAAAAAATGGTTTATTCTCTTTAATCTTTTAGAACGATCCTTGTTTTGAGAACCCTGATTCTGATTCAATAAATAATATCTAATTGCGGTTGTCCAATTCCAGACCAGTAATGTAAGGAGAAGCGCTGAGATAACGGACATCCATCGAATACATCTTTCAAACTTTCAAAATTCAAATCAAACTAACACCAAGTATGTCGATATGGTTGGTGTAAAAGCTCACATTTTACTACGTTGACCATGTTTTTTGACAAATCATCTTCTTCCTGAATCTGAATCTGAAAGTTAACTAGACCCCTCAAGTTGTCATTCATAACAACTAAGCGTCTGGAGAAGAGTATGTTGATATAGGAGAGTTGATGCAATTTTTCAAGCATTTTATCGTGTGTTGTAATTTTAATGAAGCAATGAAGATTGAATATGCAAACCGCATCCGTTTTGTATACGGAAACAGTGGCTATGGGAAATACAAACCCGACATGTCTTCTGTGATGATTCGAAACATTCCGAATAACTAGCAGAAGAACCCGACACGTCTTCTGCTAGTTACTTTTTTCTTCGATTTCAACAAATCTTTCAAGGTCTTAAGTGATGGACAATTGGTCCACTTGTACCTCCATTCCCTAGAGAGAATACTTGTCCTTGCTGCCTCTTCGGTTGGTAAAAGACATAGGATGGTTTCTAATACAGGCACAGTTTCATCAACCGGACGGAATCTACGAAGAAACTGTTGGAATTTGTGGATTTCGGTTGGTTTAGAAACTTAACAAGAGAAGCAACTAAAAACAATACAACTGATTACTCGGTCGAATAATGGCCAATAATCAGTTCATTATCTGTGGTTCTAAAAAAAACACTACTAAAGATGATCCGAACCAGGTTGTTAATTTTAATGAAGCAATGAAGATTGAATAATGGCCATTAAGAAACAAATCATTAAAAATACAACTGTTTACTCCCGAACAAACCATGCCCACCTTGACCAGAATAGATAAGCGTATCACTCGATCCACTTACATTCGAATAACACTGAGAATCCACAACGCTTATGGCCAGATTCTTTCCTTCAATCTTGGCAAAATCAATGCTTGCTTGTTTTATTATTTTCGTCTACATGTGTTTTGAAACAGTACATTTTGCATCCGTGCTTGCTTGAATTGTAGAAAGCAAAGGATAACGAAGATGAACATTGTATTTAACACGAAAGTACTGAACAACCGAGATAACAGCTCCGGTATTTATCACCAACTCATCTTTAGTAGTGTTTGTTTGAGAACCTGATTCAGATACACAACGGTCTCTTTGCTTCGTCCACTAGAACTATTTGTGTATGCATTCTTTTGGTAGTTAACAACGCTAATTAGAAAAAAAAATCTGTAAAATTAATCATATCGATTGCTATAACAGGATGGATGTGACACACACAGATAGATAAGTTGTCACAGTTGTCAAGACTGGTTGTCAGGTTTCCAATGCTCACACAGGGTGATAAACAACGCTGATACGAACACATGTGTTTCGAAATAGGCTTTGTTCTTATTTTAATGAAGTTACACGTAACATCTAGTTATATTCAGATTTAAACAATGCACGCCTCAACTGAGATAACGGACTTCCATCAAGCTCAAAAAGAAAACTTGTGTTTCCCATAGTCACAAAAGATTGCGGTTTGTATTTCGCATAGCCACCGTTTCCGTAGTAAAAAACGGTTGCGGTTTGTATTTCACATAGCCACCGTTTTCGTAGTAAAAAACGGTTGCGGTTTGCACATTCAATCTTCAATACTTCATTAAAATACCACTAGTAGAAGAACCCGACACGTCTTCATGTTACGGAGAATGTTCTAGAAATTGAAGGAAAAAGGAAAAGATTTGTTGAAATCAAATTTGACAACTATGACAACTTATTAAAAGTAGCAATCACCTCCAATCATTTCCTGGTCAAATCACACAATATAAAGTTTAAAGTTATCGTGTGTTGTAGTTTGGAAAGATGACCGAATAGAGATCTGAATAACAAACTATGGAGAACTTGTTTGTGTCGGGTTCTTCTGCTAGTTATTCGAAATCGATAAATAACCAACACGAAGATCTCTGCGATCGCTAAGGTTTCCATCAACAGACTGATCGGTAACGTTACTCTACCTGTGCTCCGATTTAAGCGGCGTGTTCCGATCAACGTTTATCGACATTGTTAAAGTTGATGAAGAGTTTAGAAACCCTAGAATGATTGTGTTTTTACTGGAAAAAACGTGATACTTGAAAAAAACACCATTATATACGGCCCGTATACAGTTATACGGCCCGTGTAAATGTGGTAACATCAAAAACCTCCCAAAATAAATCCATTGAGTCGTATACGTTTTACAAATCGTATATAATAAATTTAAAAAAACATTCTCTGCGCATTTTCCTATTTAAAAGCATTTTATACGGACCGTATACAATAGAGGGTGTGAAAATAAGATTTAGGGGATGTGGGAAAAGGGGCCATAGAGAAAAGTGTGTCATACCTGCACTGCACGTGGTGTTGAGATTCCGCCAGTTAGTTTTCCCATTAAACTACCCCTTCTTTTCCCGGTTAAACCGTTAAAGAACATCATCTTTCTCTCTCTCACACACTCCACACACCATAAACAACACACACAAACCACTTAGCTGTTACTAGCTGTCATCTTCCATGTGACCCACCGGCCACCAATCCATTAATCCCCCCAAACTCTCAATCCATTCATCATTATTTCCAACCCCCCCCCCCCCCCCCCCCTCTTCACTTTTAACTGGTTTTATATTCCTAACTAGTTTTATACCCGTCCGCTGTTTTTATTTTACATGGCGCAATTGCCGCCAAAAGCGCCAGCAATGTCGCAAAAATGGCCCTCATTCGCCTCGCAGCAGCCGCAGAGCTGGATGGACGATTTTGTCGATTTCTCATCGGCTAAAAGAAACTCTCACCGGAGATCCGCTAGCGATTCAATCGCATTCGTTGAAATTCCGTTAATTAGTACCGCAAATGAAACGTTAATATCTTCTTCCGATAATAACGGATTTGAACGGTTGGATGATGAGCAGCTTAGCTCTATGTTTTCTGACAATTTCGCGGCGAATCTTCCAACGTCGTCTCCTCCGTCTGATCAAAATAGCGACAATGACGAACATAAAACGATGTCGCAACAGGACCAACCGCAAGTGCAGCTGAAGATTGAAAGCGAAACAGAATCTGTTAAGCCTCAGGTTACATTTTCTAGTGAAAGTGGCACTGTTGTTGATCCAAAAAGAGTTAAAAGGTAGTGTTACTATTAATGCTTATAATTAGTTTTTTTTTTCTTTTTAAACGCTATGTCACACACTTTTAAATCTACCTGTTACGAGACTAGAACTCTCAACCACCGTGATATAATTAGAATAATTAATTAATTAGTATAATTAACGCATTGGTGATGATCAGGATATTGGCGAATCGTCAATCTGCTCAACGGTCGAGAGTTAGGAAGCTGCATTACATTTCTGAGCTCGAACGCAGCGTTACAACTTTGCAGGTATCATCTTGGCACACATGTTTTAAGCATAGTTTAGATTATGGGTTATAATGCATATGGTTTTATACATTTTGGGTTATTTTGTTTGATTGTGAAGACGGAAGTATCGACATTATCGCCACGGGTAGCGTTTTTTGATCACCAGAGGTTGATTCTGAATGTGGATAATAGTTCGCTGAAGCAAAGGATTGCTGCTTTGGCTCAGGACAAGATCTTCAAAGATGGTAAGATCATGATCATCAATTTTGACACATTAGACAAATCCCATATCGATTTTATGTTTTCAACATAGTAAATGTGGATGAGAGTAGGGTGTTTAACGAATCGAATTTTGAGCTAGTTGAGTTATTTGAATTTTTGGATTTTAAGCTGAATTCAAATAAAATTCAGAAACCCAATTCGAATTAGAAATCGATCAATTCGAGTTGATTCGATTCAAATTGATAAAAAAAAAGGATATAATTCAATTTAAAAACTCACATTATTAAAAAATTAAAATAAAAAATATTTAATTTGAATTCGAATTTCGCATCAAGCCAAAAATTATAATTTGATTTCCTTTCAAAATTGAAAAACTAAGTTAGAATCTAAACAAAAATTATAAAATTCGATTTTGGTTCGAAATATAAGTTCGTATTGAATGCAAATCAATTGGAAAAATCGAAAACCAAATCGAATTCTATAATCCGAATCAAGTTGAATTTCTAGTTTTTCAAGTCTGATTCGAATATTGAACACCTAGATGAGAGTGTGCTTAGGTAGGGTACATTCTAGAAAATTCGTGCAACCAAAAATAAATCCGTAAACTCATGCTATGAAAAACTATATGTTACAATAAAAATGAATCTAATTTATTTAAAATTGTAGCTCATCAAGAACAATTGAGGAAAGAGATAGAGAGATTAAGAAGAGTTTATGAAGAACAAAACATGAACAACAAGGCAGACACCACCAGCGGTTCGCCGCCACCGGCAGCATCCATTACCGGTACGGATGATGAGTGAGCTTGAATGTGGGAGTTAGAAGGATGATTGTGTACTAATGGGATGGTCGTCCATTGGCAAAGACAAAACCTTTAAACATTGGGTTCAAGTCCTACAGATGACAGAAATAAAAGAAATTTGCCGTAAAAAAAAAAAAAAAAAAAAAAAGATGATTGTGTGTGGTGGGGTGGTGCTAAACTGCGCCCATGCGGCCATGTGATGTGTTTGGGTGAGTGAGTGGTCCCTTGATTGGCATGTGAATAGTTTTAATATAACTTGGCTTCTTTTATGCTTTTGCCGCTATGGCAAGAAATAGTAATTGTGTCTTTCACTATCTTTTCTATTTCTTTTTTAAATTAATTAATTTATATTTATTTAGATTTTTTATAGGATTTGTGGGGGGTATTGGATGTCTTGGTGCAAGATATTGTTCTCATTGTCTTTTTGTTCTTTCTCATTTTTCATTCCTAGTTTCTTGTTATTCAATTATGTTTTCCACTCTAGCCTGAATGGGGTTAGGGATTTACAAAAATGTGGATCCATTGGGAATTCAATGCTTGTTTCTATCAACTTGTAGATATTTCAACAAGTATCATATATATTTGGTTTGTGACCAGGGACGGTTCTTAGAAGGCCACTAGCAGAGTCACGGCCCGAGCAAGTTTTTCGGCCGTAGCGCTAATTTTCCGCATTTCGATCGAATTTTTTTATATATACTATGTTTGGCCCGGGCTTTTTTTAGTGCCCGTGTCTTTCGGCCCTGCCACGTTCAACGGGCAAGATCCGCCACTGTTTGTGACCTTGCGTGTTTGAAAACTACGTTTTGTGATGCTCATTACTCTTGTACTCGAATTTTTTTATATATACTATGTTTGGCCCGGGCTTTTTTTAGTGCCCGTGTCTTTCGGCCCTGCCACGTTCAACGGGCAAGATCTGCCACTGTTTGTGACCTTGCGTGTTTGAAAACTACGTTTTGTGATGCTCATTACTCTTGTACTCGATCTTAAATTTATCTTAAAGCTCGACTTAAAATATCAAATATTTATCTATACTTATAACAATTATATATCTATCGTGTCTTTTAATTCATTACATCTTCAACATACTATACATTATATTTTTTTGAGATTAAATAATAAATTAGTATAAACAAATTTTGATTTTGGTAAACAGGTTCGGATAATCGAGCGAGTATCACCTAATACCATACTTATCTCAACTCAATTAAAAAACTAATCTCATACCTAAATATCCATCTCGAATGTTTTGAATTTTCTCTCTGAGGTCTTGACCACTTGTAATTAACTTGTATATGTTACAAGGATGAAGTTGCATTTTTTTTTTCATTTCTATCCATGACAAATACTAACTGTTTTATATTTATGAATGAAACTATTATTCTTTGTATAATAATTTAATATTATACAAAATTGGGGGAAAATTCTTGTACAAATAATCTTAACATATTAAACATACAAATTGAAGGAAAACTCAAAAAGACAAGGTGACATTTTTGTAATTATCTATAACTATCAAAGTTACTCTACAAATATATCTAAAAAACCTAAAAAAAAACTTAACCCCCCTCCCCCCACCCACCCAAGCTAAAATGCTAAAAACTAAACTCCCAAAAAACCTAAAACAATCTAAAAAAAATAAAAAAACACACAAAATATTTTTTTTTTAATATTTTTTATAAAAAAATCGCTACTTTTAGTAGCAATTTTTTTTTTTTTGTAACAAAATGTAGCGATTTTTTATAAAAAATATTAAAAAAAATTGTGTTTTTTAGGTATTTTTGGTTGAATTCACATTTGTGTAGTAGCTTTGATAGTTGGTGATAATTACAAAAATGCCACCTTGTCTTTTTTACTTTTCCTTCAATTTGTATGTTTAGTATGTTAAGTTTATTTGTATTTGATCTTTTACCTACAAAATTAAGGGTCTTAAACCTTAACGGGACTCACCCATGACAAGTCAACATGAGCACCTGACTAATCCAACAGAATTTAGTCACGTAGTAATCCACGTTTTAGACTTTAGTTTAGTGTTTAAGCACAACCAAAGTTTATTTGAATCGTTAGTTCAAGTCAAGTACTCACGATGTTTAAATTATATTCACAAAATAAATTAACATTAAATGTAGCCCCATTGAGGTTCATCTCAACCTAATTAGAAATCAAACACCTGTTTAAATTATATTTGGAAACTAAACTATTTTGAAGAAAAAAAGCATGAACGAAGACAGATTGGTCGTTTTTTTAATTAATATTTGATGACGGGGGTAGCTCAGATCTCACAAAATGACTAAAACACGTGTTAGCTTAAAAGGTTAAAGGGTTGAAAGCTTCATAACCCGGGAACTGTGGTGAACAGCAAAAAGAACATGAACAATAGCATGTCACTTCACTGATTGCTTGTCCACTCTCCCAGCCGCAAAAGCAGAGCACATGCACAAGAAGCTCCCTTTTACCCGGAGGTCCAAACCGTTCAACCCCAAAATGGGTAAGTTTCCCACTGCAAGCATGGTTCACTAGTCCAAGGTTTCCCCTTTGAGCAATCTCTTCCTCTATAAATGACACTTCATTTAGTGCATTTCGAACACTCCAGATCAGTCCTGATTCTCTAGGGATCTCTGATCCTCCTTCTTGTCTCTCGAGTACTTGTTCCATACAAGTTTCTCTTCTTCACATTCAACACATACAATTGAGTTGCTCTTGTATTCGAAGCTAAACATCTTTCAGCTGAGGATCTTGAACAAACAACAAAATATAACTAGTCAACCTCTCTCCACGTCTTGCAAGCGTGGGGGGACCCCACGACCTGCGTTAGGCAAACCGGAACCCTTCAAGCCTTTTGCCTAACCAGCCTAGTCACTATCATTGGTCTTGTATTTGTTGCATCAACAAGTTGGCGCCCACCGTGGGGCTACGCCACTTATTTCCTTCAAAAGACCTAGTAGTGTAGCTCCATTATCTCGAAAATCATCATGTCGGAAAGTGAATCGCCGGGAGAGGTAAATCAAGTCCCACATACCTCTACCCCAAGCACTAGCCAAACTCATGTGGCTATACAAACTTCCTTCTCAACACCGGGTAGTACTCCTACTGGAGCAACATACCCCGATTTCCTCACTTTCCAAACACCGACTCCGTCTCGATCAGGGGTCTCATCCCCTAACGTCGGTGCTTCTAACACCCCCTCACGTGTTGACCTTACCCCTGAAGGGGTTGCCAATAACTTTCTAGAGTTGAGGTCTCTCCTCAACCAATACGTGAGTAGGGAAAGAGACAAGCGAGTAAGGATTCGGTTGGACTATGACGAGCAAGAGCCATCGTTGTCCCATGGACCTCCAACTCTTCCTTTCACGAGCTCACAACCGACCCTGTCCAGGAATGAGGCTAGTCCCAGCCATCCACCTCCAAACCCTAATCCATACATATACACAAGGCCAGATCCAACTACGTTTCCCATCTTTTTCTTCCCAACCAGCTGCAACCGGTGTTCCATTGGGACATGAGCTAACTCTGGATCAACTGCTACAATCTCTTGTTGCAAGCCTTCCACCCCCGGCCACAACTACGTTGGAACAAGCTTTGTCTGTACTCCCTTTGGCACGAAGTGCCGTTATGAGCACTCCTTTAGGGATAAACTGCTCAACTGCACCTGGAAGCCTTCAAGGCTTCAACCTTATGCCTCAAATGATGGCTCAGATGATGGCCAGCTTCCCTTGGCAGCACTTTATTAATCAAGTGCTGGCCACACAAGGGAATAACAACAACAACACGGGTGCAAGGGTGGAAGAGGATTTGGCCAAGCCATATAAACCAAGCAATCTGTCGTGCTTCTCACAGCAAATCGCCGATTATGATTTCCAAACGAAAATCAAGATGCCATCTCATATCAAGACATATGACGGAACCGAAGATCCGGAGGATCACCTCCAGATCTTCACTGGTGCTGCCAGGATTGAGAAATGGTCCAATGCTGAATGCTGCCTCATGTTTATGCAGACCCTCGTATGATCAGCCAGAATATGGTTCAACGATTTACCAGCCAGAAGCGTTCGAAGCTTCGATGATCTGAGCAAAGGGTTTCTAACCAATTTCTCACAACAAAGGCGGTACGTTAAAGATGCCACGGTGATCTTCCAGATAAAACAAAGAGATGACGAGAGCTTTCTAGAGTTCATAGAAAGGTATAAAAAAGAAGGTCTAACGTATGTGGGGGCAGATGAAAAGATGAGAGTGGCCGGTTTTATGAACGCCATTACCTCCAAATACCTTACAAGGGATTTCAACAAGTCCCTACCAAAGACCTTGGAAGAAGCTCTCGAAAGGGCTGAAGCCCACATCAGAGGAGAGGAGGCTATAGACATAAAGGAGCAGAGAAAAGGGGGATTCAGCTGGCGAGGAAACAACCCCGCTAGAAAGAAGGGAAATTTTCATCCCTATGACAGACGTCAAAGGGGTTCAGAGCAACGAAGGTCTGAAGGTCGGAACCCTCCGAGCAGGGAGAAGGCCGTAAACTTTACAGCTCTTACAAAAATCCCACAAGAGATTCTTGCTACAGAGGAAGTGAAACAAAGCTTCCGACCTCCTAGACCTCTCCCTAAAAGCAAAAGGAATGAAAATTCCACCCAGTTTTGTGAATTTCATAAAGAGAAGGGTCACCCTACTAACGATTGCTTTCAACTTAAAAAGAGGATTGAGAAGGCGGACAAGTCCGGGGAGCTTGCCTACTTAGTGAAAGGGGTAAGGGACAAGATAGCTGAAGGAAAAAGCAATGAGGTTAACATGGTGGATTTCGATGGAAAGGTTCCCCACAAACGGCAACGGTTGGAAGCTTGGGAGCTTCAGTGTGTCTGCTTCCCACCAACAGAAAAGGGCCCACTCTCAAACCCTCTTGTGGTTGAAGCAACTGTGGGTACCCTAAAGACAAGCAGAGCCTACATAGACACTGGTGCAGCTACTGAAATTATGTTCGAAAAGTTCTTCAATCGTTTGAGCAATGAGGAACGTTCAAAGCTTCAACCGTCCGGAACCTCTATAAAAGGTATTGCCGACATACCCCTCAAGCCTTTAGGTAAATGAAGAAACACTAGATAATTGACCGGAATCGAATTATCTAGGGGGTTTGGATCTGCATAAAAGGGGGTTGTTCTCTCTCGTTTGATTCGATGCAACTGACCTTCTTCTCCGATAAACTATGCGAAACAAAGCACCGTTAGCCTCGTCAAGGGGAGAAGAGGGGTTCTCTCCTTGACCCGACTCCGGTGTGAGAATAAGTATGTGTTTATGAAGAAGAAGAAGAAAAGGTATTGACGAAGTGTGTTTAACTTGAATTTCATACCTGAATTGTTCTCATATTTATAGCCGAGAGTTTTGGGTGGAAAAACTTGTTGGTGAAATGTTGACGGATGATGCTAACCCCGTAAGCGGTTACATTTCCTTCCGTTAAGCTTCTCGATCCAATGTGAGTGTACACGGATCGCTGTTTAGATCTATGGCGGGGGGTTTGCCATGTGGAAAGTGATCAAGTGGAGGTTTCTCTCCAATTTCATACCATCATCGTGATTTCAGGGATGCCTGAGGTGATGACACGTGTCCAGATGGTTGTAACAGTTTAGTGGTGCACGATTGGGTCCTTCTAGAAGGTTATTACCATAATCCTGTGTGACTCTTTATCGTGTGGCACCAGTTGGGTAAATAATATCCAAGTCTGGATATTATTAGGCGGAAGTGTTTAACTTAGGATTTTCATCCTTTGTTTATGGAGGAAAGCGCAAGGATTTATGATTTCCTTTTGGCGCGCAAGTGTTGTCTGCTATCTGTCTCTTAAGCCTTCTTTGTAGGACCAGTGCGCGGCCGCGCAAGGTCAAAAAGGGCTGAAAGACAAGGTTGTGGTATGGTCCCAAGTACTTGTTACAAGGTTTTTGGGACCTTACCCCTTCAAGTCCCCCCAGTCTAGTGTTGCTCTTATGCAAGTAAGTGGAGCACTAGACTTATGAGAGGGAAATGCTTTGTGGTGCGAAAGTAGGGAATCTTCTATAAGAAGATTTACTTTGTTTATTATGGTGATTTGGAAATCTTTGACTTTGGGTAAGATAAACAAAGGCTTTCACCCCTTTGTTTATTCTGAACTGCTGCAATCTGGGGCGAATAGGTTTATGTAATTATGAGTTGTCGATGGCTGACGTCATTCCTCATAATTTGTGCTGACCCTTCGTCTTCTATCCTGACTGTAGCTCTTGGGGATTCGTGTGGACCCTGTCAGAGGGTTTTAAATGGGATGTGATACTTTGCAGTGGCAGCGCCGTTGAGATGGCAGTTGATTTGATATTTAATCATCATGGCTCTTATCTCAATGGTACCGCTTGTCCTTTTTGGCCTATATATTCATTTCAGTTGTGATGTCTCTCTCTAATTTGGGAAAAATGGAGAACAGGGCACCGATTCGATGGAGGCGACTTTCTAACGTGTTGCGTGTGCTCGATGCTGCTGACGGTTTATTATTGCTCTCCAATCCGGTGACTGAGGTTTCTGTTAGGGATGACGGTGTTGAGTATGCCAATCATCTGGGAGCATCAGAGAACCGTCTTCGTATTCGTCTTGCCGACGATAATAATGGTGGAGTCACCCGGTTATCGGCACATCTTGTGACTCGGTGCTTCCCGGTTAACCGGAGGGGAAGTTCATTGATTACTTACCAACGACGTCGCCGTACTGCTATTCCAGCTGTTGTTCCGTTTGTTGCTCCGGTTGCTGTTCCGGCTGCTGATGTTCCGATTGCTGTTGAAGTTGAGGACGAGGTTGTTAATCCCTGGATTGTTGACCCTCATCCTTTGTCGGAGTATGGAGAGGTTCTTCATACTCCATATGGGGTATTGGACCGGCTCTCCTAGTTTGTTTGTTTGTGACTAGTACTCTTCTCTCTGTTTTTTTTTTTTGAAGAAACACTGCTGTGTTTCTTTGTGAATAGCTGTCTGTAGTGTCGTTGTTACACTTAACGATATTTTTTGATGCATTGTCATGCATGTATGTTTTGGTGGTTTGCTGACTTGTGTTTGGATTACAATATGTTGCATATGTTTAATTGCTTTTAGTAGGTAAAGCGAATGAGAATGGTATTGTGCTCATGTGTGAACGTTTGTCTAAAAGGCGCGCGAGTTTTGCCTTTTTTAGACTGTTCATGAGGTGTACAATGTCTACCATATTGCTTTCGCGTAAACCAAAAGAATTATATGCAATTTGTAATAAACAATGACATGTGTAAGGATAACTTTTGTATTAATAAAGCGCAGGTTTAATAATACAAAGTGTAAAATGCATTGCCTGTATAATAGCTTGGCTTACATATAACACCTACGCAGCTGTTGCGCGTTCCAGGTGCGAGGAACTAGTGTTCCATCAATTCTTTTCATAGTGTACGCCCATTTTCCCAGGACTTCATTGATGATGTATGGTCCTTCCCATTTGGGCGCTAATTTGCCTGGTTTTTCCGCATTAGAAGCTTCATTGTCGCGTAAGACGAAGTCACCAGGAACGAAGGTACATACGCGTACGCGCGCGTTGTAGTATTTCTTGAGTTTGGATTTGTACCTTGCCTCTATGATGGCGGCGTTCTCGCGCCTTTCTTCGAGAAGGTCTAAATCCAGTCTTCGCTCTTGCTCATTGTTTTGCTTCTGCATAGCAATCATGCGCGGTGATGGGAGGCCGATCTCAGCTGGGATTACTGCCTCCGATCCAGAGACAAGACTGAATGGGGTTTCCCCCGTACTGGTCTTTGGCATGGTATGATGAGCCCATAGGATGCTGGGGAGTTCATCGACCCATCCCATGCGCGCTGTTCCGAGGCGCGCTTTAATGCCGTCGACAATCTGTTTGTTGACACTCTCAACTTGGTCGTTTGCTTGTGGGTGCACCACAGAGGCGAAATTGTGTTCGATCTTCATTTCTTTGAACCATTTCTGAAGATCTTCTGAGGCGAAGTTGGTGCCGTTGTCGGAGATAATGCGCAATGGTAATCCGAATCTGCAAATAATGTGTTCCCATATAAACTTGCGGATTACCATTACTGTGGTTGAGGCCAAGTCCTTAGCTTCAACCCACTTTGTGAAGTAGTCGACTGCTACAATGATGAATTTTACTGCGCCGGGTGCGTCAGGGAATGGTCCCACAAGATCAATGCCCCATTGTTGGAAAGGCCAGGCAGACGTGACCGGTACAAGCGGGTTCTTTGGTCGGAGTGTTTTTGGCGCGTGGCGCTGACATGCTGCGCATTTCCATAGTAATTCTACCGCGTCCACGTGCATTCCCGGCCAATAGTAGCCCGCATTCATTATTTTTGCCACTACCATGCGCGGTCCGGCGTGTATCCCGCATAACCCTTCATGGACCTCCCTGACTAAATATTGTGCGTCTGTTTTGTCAATGCAGCGCAATAGTGGTCCCATGAATGACTTTCGGTACAGAATCCCTTCCGCCATTTCATAGTTTATTGCCTTGTTCTGGATTTTTCGAGCCTCCGCCTTTCCTTCTGGGAGTTTCCCATGTTGTAAGTATAGGATAATCGGAGACATCCAGGATGGATTGCCGATCTCTATCATGTTTACTTGTTTGAGAGGGATGGAAGGGTTGGACAATACTTCGATGCGTACCTCTTTTGCTAAATGTTTGAAACTAGTGGCGGCCAATTTGCTTAGCGCATCCGCGTGCTTGTTTTCGATTCTGTTTATGTGATTAACCTTGAATGTTTGGAATTTGCTGATTAGCATTCGCGCTTGTTCTAGGTATAGAGCCATTGCTTCTCCTTTTGCGTTATAATGACCATTGACCTGTTCAGTCACTAATTTTGAATCTACATTGGCTTCGAGGTTTCTTGCCCCCATCTTGAGCGCTAAACGAAGGGCTGCTATGAACACTTCGTATTCTGCCTCGTTGTTTGTGCTTCAGAAATCTAAACGTATAGCATATGTAAGTTCGTGGTCATCTGGGCTGACCAATCGGAGACCCGCACCTGCTCCGTCATCATTAGAAGCGCCATCTGTGTGCAGAGTCCAGACCCTATCGTTGATAGGAACTTCAGTTGCAAAATCTGCTAGAACTTGCCCCTTGATTGCCGGTCGCGGTCTGTATAGGATATTGTATCCTCCGAGCTCAATAGCCCATTTGGCCAATCTTCCCGCGACATCGGGTTTGGATAAGATTTGACCTAAATAGTAATTGGTGAGAACTGTGATGACATGACGAGAGAAATATCGACGTAAGCGCCGTGATGCATGTACTAGCGCTTGCTTATAGTAGATTGGAGTCTGAATGTTTTCTCGCTCCACCATTAATACTGCGCCTACCGCTACTTCCGCAGCAGATAAATATAAGATCAGTGGTTCTTTTTCTCGTGGTGCTGTTAGCGTCGGCAACTGAATTAAACACTCTTTCATTTGCTTGAAGGCTGCTTCCACTTCGAGTGTCCACTGGAAGTGGGTTTTCTTGGCACAGTTTCGTAGTGTGCTAATGAATGGATAGGACTTTTCTGCATGATTTGCCAAGAATCTGTTCAAGGCTGCTAGACGTCCGGCGAGTCTTTGCATTTCTTTTATTGTTGCAGGTGATGGCATTAACTGGATGGCCTGCACTTTCTCCGGGTTTACTTTAAAACCATCCCTTGTTACTATGAAACCCAGAAATTTCCCTTCTTCCATTCTGAAGGAACATTTCGTTGGGTTGAGCTTTAAGTTTACGCTGCGCAAAGAATCGAACGTGCGCTGGATATTTGCGAGCATTGTATCTTCCTCGTGGCTCATGATGACGAGGTCATCCATGTATACCTCGACTTTCTTACCGATATCGCCTCTGAAGACCGTGTCCATTAGGCACTGGTACGTTGCGCCTGCGTTGCGTAAGCCAAAGGGCATTTTTGTATAACAGAAGATGCCCTTATCTGTGCGGAATGCGGTCTTATCTTCATCTTCTTCTTTCATTTGGATCTGATGATAACCTTTATAACAGTCAAGAAAGCACTTCCATCGAAATGATGCTAGAGAGTCAACTTTTTTGTCTATCTCAGGAAGCGCGTAGCAATCTTTTGGGCATGCTTTATTCAGGTCTTTGAAGTCGACACACATCCTCCATCCGCCACTGTGTTTTTGGACCATTACTGGGTTGGCGACCCATGTATGGTATTGAACCTCGCGCAAGATTCCGGCATTAAGTAGCTCTGTCACTTGCTCGTCCATGGCTTTTGCTTTCTCATCGCTGAAGTTGCGCCTCCCCTGTGCAACAGGTTCTGCTGAGGGTCGAATGTTCAGACAATGTTGTGCTATATCGCGCAGAACCCCTGTCATCTCTGCTGGACACCAGGCGAATATGTCTTTATTGTTGGACAGCAATTCTTTTAATTGTATTCGTGTTGCTGGGGAAATGGCGTGTCCTAACAGGATGGTCTGTTCTGGATATTCATCGAGTTTCCTGGATCTATAAACATATAGTACGTTCGATAATGGCCGAAGATGCCAGTAATAATTACTGGTCGTTCTTCCTGAGGGCCTCCAGGAACAACCGGAAACACGACTTGCTGTTCTCGCCAATGCTGATCATGGTGTCGTTTGTTTGGCCTTCGTGAAGGGCCTCCTTGTACCATGTTTATTTGTTTTGGTTTAGCTGTCTGACCATTGGTACCTTCTGGTTCTGGAATTACCCTGGCATAACTGTCAGATTGGATGTCCCACTGATAAGGCATTTGTGGGTCCAATACTACAGTATCAATCCTGCCACTGTTTTCTTGCCGAATATCATATCTGATGTTTGGGGACTCAGATCTGATAAATTGTGTGAAAATATGGTTCAAAGTTATCTGGAATCTGCTGATCCAGTATTCTGGAGCCCTCTCTATGAGTTGATCTGAGGAGTCCTTTTCGTCTGAGTGATTGTTACTTGTATTGATTCCCATGATTCCGTCGATCTGAGTATTTGGGGTTGTAGAACCCTTGAATTCAGACCGAGGACCTGATGGGTGAGGTGATGAATTCTCTGCCATGTGAAAACAGAGAAATGAGGGAAACTGAATCGAAACGAGACAAAACTGAAAAAACAGAGAAATCGGTGGGCGCCAATGAAGAAACACTAGATAATTGACCGGAATCGAATTATCTAGGGGGTTTGGATCTGCATAAAAGGGGGTTGTTCTCTCTCGTTTGATTCGATGCAACTGACCTTCTTCTCTGATAAACTCTGCAAAACAAAGCACCATTAGCCTCGTCAAGGGGAGAAGAGGGGTTCTCTTGTAACACCTCAAAAATTCACATCCTATAATGTATTGACACGTGTCATAAGCTTGAACGTGTGAAAGAATACTCTAGAGGGACTAAAGTTGACAAACATAAAAAGTATGTGAATATAAGGGTTCAAATTGTCAACAATGAATAAATATACCTTACAGTAACCCTACATGAAGTTTGTACCCTTAAACGAATAAATCATGGATCATACGAAGCTAATTGTGAAAGAAAGTGAGAGATTACAAACTACAGGGGTTAAATGTGTCAACATGTTTAAAGTATACCTCTGAGTGACCTTTTAGCAAACCCGAAGCTTTGTAACGATTAAATATGCTCACTAGAATACATGATAAAAATTTCACCAAGTTTTGTTATCGTATGAGAAAGTTATGATCAAATTCGTATAAGAGGGGTTAAAAGCGTCAACGATGAAGTTTATGACTTTTCGGGTGATAACCAAGTTAACCAAGGACTTTACAAAGTGGGTATAAGACTTGAAGCCCTTATAAGTCAATTAAAGGGGCTCAAATTGCAAGAATAAAGGTGGATTGACCTTTCGAAGGTCCAAGAGCCAAGGGTGCAAACTGAAAAGAAATTTTTTGCCCTGGTGACAGGCTTACGGACCGTAAAGGTCCACCCTTACGGTCCGTAAGGGGTCCCCAGATGCAGAAACTCGGGAAGTTGGTTGTTTTGAGCGTTTAACCGACTTATGAAGATATTTTCTCATCCATGGGCAACCCCTAACAGTTCCTAGGCCTTAGGGACACATGTAAATGATCTGGAAACATTGCTAGCCTTGTGTGTCATGATCTAATGAGATCAAGAACACTATAAAAGGCCTTCATGGTTGCAACCATTTGATCACTCACTTCATCTGCTTTCTTGGAGCTTCCTGGAGCTTAAGAGTAGACTCTATGCCTTCCTAATAGTGCATTAGGATTTGGTAAGTATGCTTAACCTTTCTTAGTTGAGTTTTTACTTAGACTCTATGCCTTCCTAATAGTGCATTAGGCTTTGGTAATTAACGGTTGACTTAGCGATTAATCATTAATGGTCCAGTGATTAGTCGAATTGAAAGTAGTTAAAAGTTGGTAATTATGTGGGAAATAAACCCTTAAAAGGGCACCCTCTGATTCCCACTCTAACTAGATCAAATGTCGGGTCAAAGTTGTTTATAAAAAGTCAACAGGATCCTAATTTGCGATTTAAAACATAATTAACAATGTAGAAGCTTTGCAACCTGTTTTATTACTCTTATAACTTAGTAATTAATGTAAGAACATGTGTAAGCATGTTCGACCCGACAATTTTCTGTTTAGACCCGGTTCGGAACCGAAAGTCGCAAAACTTTGACTTTTGCTTTGACTTCAGTTCTGACCCGATTTAGAAGGGTTTGGAAATGCCTTAGAGTTTCCTTAGGACCAGGTTACATTATAGTATAACCCTCTGTGGTTGGATCGTTGATTGTCCGATTCGTTTACACGTTTCCGTTAAATGCTTAATGTTGACCATAATGCCCTTTTGACCATAAAACGAGAATTTTGGAAATATGAAAGGACAATAATCTTTATTACTGATTTGTAAACATGTCCCTAAAGTTTCACATCAGTTGGAGGTCTAGATTAGGAGTTATGCTCATTAGCGTAATTATAACGCCTTTTAGTAATTAAACGCCGCAATTAGCATAAAGCCTATCTAAACCCAATTTTTGACACCAAACATTTTACCCACTGATGTAATATAATATTTTGGGATTTTTAAAGATTTTTAATTATTTTTAACCTGCTCATAACCTAAGGTTATGGCGTTGATTCGGTAAATACCGATTATACCCTTTTTGGTCATAAAATGAGTTTTACATAATATTTTGACACCAATCCAATTGCTACTGATTTTATAAAATAAATAAAGTATTTTGAACCCTATAACCTGATCAGAAAACTCAGATTTCCTGTATAACCCGGAAATCGCTTAAAATGGCTTTTAAAGCGTATTAAACGCATAGTTTAGGTTTAAAACCATTTTGTCACATAAGACTTATTACCAACTGATAAGACCTATTAAAATAAGTTATTTTACTGATGTATTCAGACCCGAACCTCAGAAGTTCATTAAACCTCTTTTATAATCTTTAAAATGACCAAAATACCCATACGGGGCTTATTTTAAGATTAAACTCGTTTTGGGCATAATGGAAGATATCCTACTGATATCACAACATATTTAAGGCATATTAACTTAGGAAACCTGTATACGACTCTTTTGGTTATTCGTTACGCACTTGTCGTGTTCGGATCGGCTTATGTGACTAGTTTGCATATATTAGCCGAAACGGGTCAAACCATACCTTTTTGGTCTCAAAATCTAGAATGTGATCAAGTTACCCATATTAGACCAGCATACAAGCTTGTCGGGATGAAACTACATTCTGTTCCGGTCTTCGCTTAATCATGCGTTTGAACCGTATATTTCCTTAAAACTAACCGGTCTAAGTTTAGGCTTAATTAAAGACCCGTTAGTATTCTAATTGGTTATTTATACCATCATTCCAGACTAGAGCCTTCCGGTAAATTGTACCTACGCTTACTTAAGTGAATACGGCTGAGTTATTATAATTCTTGCTTTTTAAGACAGGAGCTAGCTCAGGTAAATACTCTTAACTTATTTTCCCTATACGGGCTTGGGATACGGTATAATAATACCGCTTGGTCGGGTATTGAATGTTTAGTCGGATTGTGATTAAATTATTGAGGTAACCCGCTTTAATCTGTATTGTTTGAAATAAAAGCCTTTAGGGGTTAATGACCATGTCCCGGATATCCTTGACATCATTGTATTATAAAATGGCCACGACTTATGCACGGGATGTAGGCATACACCTGACAGTGCATAAGGGAAACGGTATCCCACTCTTTTGTGGGCATATACTGTGGTGTGTCTGTTAACTTTGACTCGGTTTCTACATCGGGCCCTGAACGTACAACGAACATGTAAATCTGTATACAAGATTATAAATATAATTGTCCCAAGTTATAAAAGATTAATTTTTCCTTGTGCATTTTAATCAAAGTGTCAAAATATTTGTGCCTGGTGCATCTAAATAAATTTTTTTAAACTCTTTTCAAATGAGTCGGTTGAGTGTATTTACCAGTGAAAACTGACGTATTTTCCAAAGTCTAAGTGAGAGGTACAAGTACGTAATTGGCTGGAAGCTCAGGGCGTTAATAAGGAATCTTGCAAGTTCTAGGCGCCTGAAGTCTGTTGAACAATGTTTATGTTTTAAGATCCGCCTGTGGATCCTTTACTTTCCGTTGTAATACTTGGATATTACTTTATATTCGGATTGTAATATATTTATCTTTTGCTTCCGCTGTGCATTTATATATTGTGTTGTTCGACTATGATGATATCAACTACGTCACGATACTCCCCTACCGGGCCCACCGGTGAAACGTGGAAATATCGGGGTGTGACAGGTTGGTATCAGAGCCAACACTGAGTGAATTAAACACTAGCCTTTGTGTTTAATATCAGTTACACAGTTGCACATTCTTGAGTCTAAACAAGAACATAGGACAAATCCTAATTCATTTTATTTGTCCTTATTTGGTTCTTTTGTTATTTTTCTGATTAGCCCTTGCATGGTCAAGTCATTTTCTTTTAGAAGTCCCGTTTAGGGCAACCATATACTTGTTTAAATTTTAAAGGAACGATTATACTTAAAATATCATTCCTATATTATAAAATCTACCATTATAATAAAATGGCAAAAAAAAAAAAAAGGACAAGACCTAGCCATGTGTCACATTAAGACAAGGCCAAGATGGTAGTTCCACAATTAGATTCAGATCCTTGTTAACATTTCAATTTAGGATTGTTCTGCTTTAAATATTAAAGGAATCTTAAAGGTAAAACCTAGCCTAAATGTCAATGCAAACATGGCCAAGATGGTAAAACCTAGCCTAAATGTCAATGCAGACATGGCCAAGATGGTAAAACCTAGCCTAAATGTCATTGCAGACGTGGCCAAGACGGTAAAACCTATCCAAAAGATTAGGATCCCTGTTAACATCTGTAAGTATGTTAACATTTTTGATAAACTGTGAATCGTTAAAGTCACACAGGCCATCTTTTAAAACGGGGGTTAATCTAAATTCCCTTATTTGAAATAATCATCCATTAGTGATGAAGTGCCTACGGGCCAAACTTGTTGTCCGATAAGACAACGACCGTGGTGGTCTCTGACCCCCGTCTAAAGATGTTGGACTACATCCAAGCATAATAGTTTGTATGATCAATGCGATCCTGACTAATATCATCAAATGAAGATGATCATATTATAAACGTCCATAAGTGATGAAATGCCTACGGGCCATACTTATTGTCCTAAGGGACAAAAGACAGTTGATGTATTTGACTCTCTGTCAAGAAAAGGTAATGAACTTTGATTCAAACCTTAATGCCTCGATTCTCTGAAATCATGGCTTGTAAATTTAAAAAAAAAAACTGTCCTTGTGACTAGGCCTTTGCGCCACCTTAATATCCTTAATGTTTTATAACTAGGATAAATTATAATGAAAATGCTAAACGTCCTCTGAGACTAAAGACAGTAGTAGTCTTTGACTCTCTGTCCAGAAAAGGTAATGAACTTTGATTCAAACCTTAATGCCTCGATTCTCTGAAATCATGGCTTATATCATCCTATAAGATGATCATATTATAAACATCCCTTAGAAGAGAAGTGCCTACGGGCTATAGTTAATGTCCTCTGAGACTAAAGACAGTGGTAGCCTACAACTCCCTGTCAAGAAAAGGTAATGAACTTTGATTCAAACCTTAATGCCTCGATTCCCTGAAATCATGGCTTATAAATTAAACTTGTCTACGCGACTAGGCCATTTGTGCTATTATTAACTTGTAAATTAGGATTTATGATAAAAATCCTGAATAAAATAAATATCCTTCCTTCCCTGCAAGTAACATATTAAAAAGAATCTTAAAGGTACGACCTAGCCTATATGTCATTCCAGACGAGGCCAAGATGGTAGAACCTATTCAAAGGATTCAAATCCTTGTAACATTATAAATATGATGACACTCCTGGCAACAGAGATGCGATAGAATCGCACTTGTCATCTTTATATTAGGAAATTTTTTCCAAACCCCTTATTTTAGCATAAATGATCAAAAGGAATCATGGCTAATAAACGTTGAACTTGATGAACACATCAAAACATCCAAGGGATACGGGCAAAGATGTATACATGAAAAGATAGTTTTATTTCATAACTTCTCGTCAAGACAATGAATTATGAAATTTTCCGATCCAAAGGAATCATTGATTTTGTTTTAAAATTTCCTTAGTGACAAGGCCTCTGTGCCATCAAAAGTCCTTTGGAACAAGCCCTTGTGCTATATATAAAAGATGTCAGTATGACATTGGCAGTCGTGACTTATGTCCCCTATCTAATAAATATGAAGGATTATATTCCGTTTAAACGCCAGAGATGGTTTATTTAAAAACCTTAGGCAAAACATAATCAAATAAATTAAATACTATCTATTGGCCTATATGGTTTAATCGCACCATGGCTATTTAATCATCAAATTCGACAATTCGCTATATAATTAAACAAATTGTTACTACTTGGTTAGTAGCCTTCAAAGCTTCACCGCGGCTGACCCCTCTGAAGCTCACAATCATCCAGTTAGTCAGAATGATGTCCATCGACTAGCCTTTGTGGCAAAATAAATTATCTTCCAAAGAGATGACGGCTGTAGTCTTTGACTCTCTGTGCAAAGGTGAAGAACTATGTTCGAACCTTAAGATCTCTGATCCAATAAGATTGCGGCTTATATATCAATGCCTTAAGTGCCATATCTAATATGCCCCTGGTGATAAGGCCCTCGTGCCTATGACTATTAATGTCCTTCGTGACAAGACTTCCAACTATCTAAAGATTGTCATTATGACAAGGACAGTTGTGACATTGAGCTTCCCTGTCCAAAAGGTAATGGATTTGGTCCAAACCTTAAACACAATTGATGGTCCTATTTGACCTAGACTAAATATAATTGACGTACTTTCTAGTTGCATCTGCAAAAGATCTGGCCACCAGTCCCACGAATGTAGGGACATAAAGAATGCAAACTCTTTCGGTTGTGGCGAAAGGGGCCACATTAGTACAAATTGCCCTAAGGCTGCCAAGGAAGGAGCAGCTAAGTCTGGGATGGATAAGAAAGGAAACGCCTAAACTACCGGTTGAATGCCAGAGACAGTGCATATCAATAATAGCACTAGGTACGTCCTTACCTTTTAGCATCGATTGTATCTGCTAAGTATTTTACGTTAATGCAAGGGATAATAAACCTTTAGTAAACCATAAGCTTAGCAAACTTTTGATTACATTCATAAGAACTTCAGATATTAAAAATAAGGTATAATTTACCAACGGAATCTTTAATGACCCTCTCTCCCATCCTCGGAGATAATCCTTTCATAAGAATCTGGAATACTCTTCCCCAAAAAGAGTACGGCAATATATATTACTTTATTTTTTTATTTTTCTCATTGTTTTCTATCGCCTGCGAATGCCAAACTATGTTTGATAAAAGTGCCATGTGAGGATTGGCGTATCCTAGTGTGTCCCATAGATTGCTTCCATGCCTGATCAGTATGGAGGTTTAATGCATGGAATCCCTGATATATCCCAATGGTCATATCGTACTAAAGTCGACTAGTAGTATTCAAAGATGATATCTAGAATGGAATTGTCTAAGTAAGTGTCTCTGATTAAGAAATATGTGGACTCATAACATAAAAGTGTCACTCATTTGGCACAAGCGAGGATGGATGAACTGGAGCCTGAGAATTGGAAAATCTCTGTAACCTTCTTGTATCTTGATTATCTTCTCCTAAGACTACCCTGTTTACCTCCCGAGAGGCAAGTAGAGATAAGATTAACATCCCGCTTTGGGTTGGAGTGTTGTAAGAACTCCATGTTGATTATGGAATAACCGAAACCCTGATTAAGTAAATTCTAAGATATAGATTCATATAGCCTAACTCAATATCCTGAGAATTCGGTATAGTTAAGTAAGAAAGACGGTTCATTTTGCTTATGCGTTAATTACCGCAACCCTAATTAGGCAACGATTAAGAATTGCCATCAGCTACCCAGGATCGTCGAATTTTTTGACTAACGACAAGGATTAGCTATTCCTTAAAAATTAGTTAAGCAGTGGTTGAAATAACCATCTCACCTTAAGATAAGCTTTTCTATAATAGATGATATGTAAGCATCAAGGCTGCTCCCTTGGAGACCTTGTATAGATGGAATGTTAAACATCTATTGTTAGGACAATAGATTGGTAAGTTCAATTATCAGGATCTGAAAGTTGCATTGGAAACAACAAATAAGATCACGCAAATTCATAATCATCGGTAAAATGCCAGTATTCGGTAGAAAAATCAAAAATTAATGAAAGAAGCAACCCTCCTAAATTCTTGTTAAGGAATAAGGTTCAACAAAAGGTATCACCCAGGAAGGGTGTACCAAATTTGTTAAATTATCAGGCTAGTTAAGCTCTAAAAATATAGAATCATTCGAAGGAAATCGAATGTATCAAGATCGAGTAGCTTATAGGCTAAAACCTATTTAAGGAGCTTGTCAGAGCTCGCAATACATTGCACACTAGTGACTGAAGGAGGTGTTTCGCCAATAAGTCAAGAAGCACTATCACATAATGATATGCAGATTTATGATGTGATGAGCAACCTGTGTCGATTGAGGATCGACAGCATTAGAAGCTCCAAAAAGATACATGTACATATTATAAAGGTCAATTGGAGTGCCTTAGAGGCTCAAAAGGTACTGAGGAAGATTAAGCCCAATATAAGGTAGAAAATACTTCCTTTACCTTAATAAATCTCGAGGTCGAGATTTCTTTTAAGGGGGCGAGGATGTAACACCTCAAAAATTCACATCCTATAATGTATTGACACGTGTCATAAGCTTGAACGTGTGAAAGAATACTCTAGAGGGACTAAAGTTGACAAACATAAAAAGTATGTAAATATAAGGGTTCAAATTGTCAACAATGAATAAATATACCTTACAGTAACCCTACATGAAGTTTGTACCCTTAAACGAATAAATCATGGATCATACGAAGCTAATTGTGAAAGAAAGTGAGAGATTACAAACTACAGGGGTTAAATGTGTCAACATGTTTAAAGTATACCTCTGAGTGACCTTTTAGCAAACCCGAAGCTTTGTAACGATTAAATATGCGCACTAGAATACATGATAAAAATTTCACCAAGTTTCGTTATCGTATGAGAAAGTTATGATCAAATTCGTCTAAGAGGGGTTAAAAGCGTCAACGTTGAAGTTTATGACTTTTCGGGTGATAACCAAGTTAACCAAGGACTTAACAAAGTGGGTATAAGACTTGAAGCCCTTATAAGTCAATTAAAGGGGCTCAAATTGCAAGAATAAAGGTGGATTGACCTTTCGAAGGTCCAAGAGCCAAGGGTGCAAACTGAAAAGAAAATTT
The DNA here is from genome assembly GCA_030545235.1 of Helianthus tuberosus. NCBI lineage: Eukaryota > Viridiplantae > Streptophyta > Magnoliopsida > Asterales > Asteraceae > Helianthus > Helianthus tuberosus. The sequence goes on from CM060363.1 coordinate 66,826,195, forward strand.
TTGCCCTGATGACAGGCTTACGGACCGTAAAGGTCCACCCTTATGGTCCGTAAGGGGTCCCCAGATGCAGAAACTCGGGAAGTTGGCTGTTTTGAGCGTTTAACCGACTTATGAAGATATTTTCTCATCCATGGGCAACCCCTAACAGTTCCTAGGCCTTAGGGACACATGTAAATGATCTGGAAACATTGCTAGCCTTGTGTGTCATGATCTAATGAGATCAAGAACACTATAAAAGGCCTTCATGGTTGCAACCATTTGATCACTCACTTCATCTGCTTTCTTGGAGCTTCCTGGAGCTTAAGAGCAGACTCTATGCCTTCCTAATAGTGCATTAGGCTTTGGTAAGTATGCTTAACCTTTCTTAGTTGAGTTTTTACTTAGTTTTAGCTTAAAAGTCAAACCGTCGTAATTAACGGTTGACTTAGAGATTAATCATTAACGGTCCAGTGATTAGTCGAATTGAAAGTAGTTAAAAGTTGGTAATTATGTGGGCAATAAACCCTTAAAAGGGCACCCTCTGATTCCCACTATAACTAGATCAAATGTCGGGTCAAAGTTGTTTATAAAAAGTCAACAGGATCCTAATTTGCGATTTAAAACATAATTAACAATGTAGAAGCTTTGCAACCTGTTTTATTACTCTTATAACTTAGTAATTAATGTAAGAACATGTGTAAGCATGTTCGACCCGACAATTTTCTGTTTAGACCCGGTTCGGAACCGAAAGTCGCAAAACTTTGACTTTTGCTTTGACTTCAGTTCTGACCCAATTTAGAAGGGTTTGGAAATGCCTTAGAGTTTCCTTAGGACCAGGTTACATGATAGTATAACCCTCTGTGGTTGGATCGTTGATTGTCCGATTCGTTTACACGTTTCCGTTAAATGCTTAACGTTGACCATAATGCCCTTTTGACCATAAAACGAGAATTTTGGAAATATGAAAGGACAATAATCTTTATTACTGATTTGTAAACATGTCCCTAAAGTTTCACATCAGTTGGAGGTCTATATTAGGAGTTATGCTCATTAGCATAAAGCCTATCTAAACCCAATTTTTGACACCAAACATTTTACCCACTGATGTAATATAATATTTTGGGATTTTTAAAGATTTTTAATTATTTTTAACCTGCTCATAACCTAAGGTTATGGCGTTGATTCGGTAAATACCGATTATACCCTTTTTGGTCATAAAATGAGTTTTACATAATATTTTGACACCAATCCAATTGCTACTGATTTTATATAATAAATAAAGTATTTTGAACCCTATAACCTGATCAGAAAACTCATATTTCCTGTATAACCCGGAAATCGCTTAAAATGGCTTTTAAAGCGTATTAAACGCATAGTTTAGGTTTAAAACCATTTTGTCACATAAGACTTATTACCAACTGATAAGACCTATTAAAATAAGTTATTTTACTGATGTATTCAGACCCAAACCTCAGAAGTTCATTAAACCTCTTTTATAATCTTTAAAATGACCAAAATACCCCTACGGGGCTTATTTTGAGATTAAACTCGTTTTGGGCATAATGGAAGATATCCTACTGATATCACAACATATTTAAGGCATATTAACTTAGGAAACCTATAGACGACTCTTTTGGTTATTCGTTACGCACTTGTCGCGTTCGGATCGGCTTATGTGACTAGTTTGCATATATTAGCCGAAACGGGTCAAACCATACCTTTTTGGTCTCAAAATCCAGAATGTGATCAAGTTACCCATATTAGACCAGCATACAAGCTTGTCGAGACGAAACTACATTCTGTTCCGGTCTTCGCTTAATCATGCGTTTGAACCGTATATTTCCTTAAAACTAACCGGTCTAAGTTTAGGCTTAATTAAAGACCCGTTAGTATTCTAATTGGTTATTTATACCATCATTCCAGACTAGAGCCTTCCGGTAAATTGTACCTACGCTTACTTAAGTGAATACGGCTGAGTTATTATAATTCTTGCTTTTTAAGACAGGAGCTAGCTCAGGTAAATACTCTTAACTTATCTTCCCTATACGGGCTTGGGATACAGTATAATAATACCGCTTGGTCGGGTATTGAATGTTTAGTCGGATTGTGATTAAATTATTGAGGTAACCCGCTTTAATCTGTATTGTTTGAAATAAAAGCCTTTAGGGGTTAATGACCATGTCCCGGATATCCTTGACATCATTGTATTATAAAATGGCCACGACTTATGCACGGGATGTAGGCATACACCTGACAGTGCATAAGGGAAACGGTATCCCACTCTTTTGTGGGCCTATATTGTGGTGTGTCTGTTAACTTTGACTCGGTTTCTACATCGGGCCTTGAACGTACAACGAACATGTAAATCTGTATACAAGATTATAAATATAATTGTCCCAAGTTATAAAAGATTAATTTTGCCTTGTGCATTTTAATCAAAGTGTCAAAATATTTGTGCCTGGTGCATCTAAATAATTTTTTTTAAACTCTTTTCAAATGAGTCGGTTGAGTGTATTTACCAGTGAAAACTGACGTATTTTCCAAAGTCTAAGTGACAGGTACAAGTACATAATTGGCTGGAAGCTCAGGGCGTTAATAAGGAATCTTGCAAGTTCTAGGCGCCTGAAGTCTGTTGAACAATGTTTATGTTTTAAGATCCGCCTGTGGATCCTTTACTTTCCGTTGTAATACTTGGATATTACTTTATATTCGGATTGTAATATATTTATCTTTTGCTTCCGCTGTGCATTTATATATTGTGTTGTTTGACTATGATGATATCAACTACATCACGATACTCCCCTACCGGGCCCACCGGTGAAACGTGGAAATATAGGGGTGTGACAGGTTGGTATCAGAGCCAACACTGAGTGAATTAAACACTAGCCTTTGTGTTTAATCTCAGTTACACAGTTGCACATTCTTGAGTCTAGACAAGAACATAGGACAAATCCTAATTCATTTTATTTGTCCTTATTTGGTTCTTTTGTTATTTTTCTGATTAGCCCTTGCATGGTCAAGTCATTTTCTTTTAGAAGTCCCGTTTAGGGCAACCATATACTTGTTTAAATTTTAAAGGAACGATTATATTTAAAATATCATTCCTATATTATAAAATCTACCATTATAATAAAATGGCAAAAAAAAAAAAGGACAAGACCTAGCCATGTGTCACATTAAGACAAGGCCAAGATGGTAGTTTCACAATTAGATTCAGTTCCTTGTTAACATTTCAATTTAGGATTGTTCTGCTTTAAATATTAAAGGAATCTTAAAGGTAAAACCTAGCATAAATGTCAATGCAAACATGGCCAAGATGGTAAAACCTAGCCTAAATGTCACTGCAGACATGGCCAAGATGGTAAAACCTAGCCTAAATGTCATTGCAGACGTGGCCAAGACGGTAAAACCTATCCAAAAGATTCCGATCCCTGTTAACATCTGTAAGTATGTTAACATTTTTGGTAAACTGTGAATCGTTAAAGTCACACAGGCCATCTTTTAAAACGGGGGTTAATCTAAATTCCCTTATTTGAAATAATCATCCATTAGTGATGAAGTGCCTACGGGCCAAACTTGTTGTCCGATAAGACAACGACCGTGGTGGTCTCTGACCCCCGTCTAAAGATGTTGGACTACGTCCAAGCATAATAGTTTGTATGATCAATGTGATCCTGACTAATATCATCAAATGAAGATGATCATATTATAAACGTCCATAAGTGATGAAATGCCTACAGGCCATACTTATTGTCCTAAGGGACAAAAGACAGTTGATGTATTTGACTCTCTGTCAAGAAAAGGTAATGAACTTTGATTCAAACCTTAATGCCTCGATTCTCTGAAATCATGGCTTGTAAATTAAAAAAAAAACTGTCCTTGTGACTAGGCCTTTGCGCCAACTTAATATCCTTAATGTTTTATAACTATGATAAATTATAATGAAAATGCTAAACGTCCTCTGAGACTAAAGACAGTAGTAGTCTTCGACTCTCTGTCTAGAAAAGATAATGAACTTTGATTCAAACCTTAATGCCTCGATTCTCTGAAATCATGGCCTATATCATCCTATAAGATGATCATATTATAAACATCCCTTAGAAGAGAAGTGCCTACGGGCTATAGTTAATGTCCTCTGAGACTAAAGACAGTGGTAGCCTACAACTCCCTGTCAAGAAAAGGTAATGAACTTTGATTCAAACCTTAATGCCTCGATTCCCTGAAATCATGGCTTATAAATTAAACTTGTCTACGCGACTAGGCCATTTGTGCTATTATTAACTTGTAAATTAAGATTTATGATAAAAATCCTGAATAAAATAAATATCCTTCCTTCCCTGCAAGTAACATATTAAAAAGAATCTTAAAGGTACGACCTAGCCTATATGTCATTCCAGACGAGGCCAAGATGGTAGAACCTATTCAAAGGATTCAAATCCTTGTAACATTATAAATATGATGACACTCCTGGCAACAGTGATGCGATAGAATCGCACTTGTCAGCTTTATATTAGGAAAATTTTTCCAAACCCCTTATTTTAGCATAAATGATCAAAAGGAATCATGGCTAATAAACGTTGAACTTGATGAACACATCAAAACATCCAAGGGATACGGGCAAAGATGTATACATGAAAAGATAGTTTTATTTCATAACTTCTCGTCAAGACAATGAATTATGAAATTTTCCGATCCAAAGGAATCATTGATTTTGTTTTAAAATTTCCTTAGTGACAAGGCCTCTGTGCCATCAAAATTCCTTTGGAACAAGCCCTTGTGCTATATATAAAAGATGTCAGTATGACATTGGCAGTCGTGACTTATGTCCCCTGTCTAATAAATATGAAGGATTATATTCCGTTTAAACGCCAGAGATGGTTTATTTAAAAACCTTAGGCAAAACATAATCAAATAAATTAAATACTATCTATTGGCCTATATGGTTTAATCGCACCATGGCTATTTAATCATCAAATTCGACAATTCGCTATATAATTAAACAAATTGTTACTACTTGGTTAGTAGCCTTCAAAGCTTCACCGCGGCTGACCCCTCTGAAGCTCACAATCATCAAGTTAGTCAGAATGATGTCCATCGACTAGTCTTTGTGGCAAAATAAATTATCTTCCAAAGAGATGACGGCTGTAGTCTTTGACTCTCTGTGCAAAGGTGAAGAACTATGTTCGAACCTTAAGATCTCTGATCCAATAAGATTGCGGCTTATATATCAATTCCTTAAGTGCCATATCTAATATGCCCCTGGTGATAAGGCCCTCGTGCCTATGACTATTAATGTCCTTCGTGACAAGCCTTCCAACTATCTAAAGATTGTCATTATGACAAGGACAGTTGTGACATTGAGCTTCCCTGTCCAAAAGGTAATGGATTTGGTCCAAACCTTAAACACAATTGATGGTCCTATTTGACCTAGACTAAATATAATTGACGTACTTTCTAGTGGCATCTGCAAAAGAACTGGCCACCAGTCCCACGAATGTAGGGACATAAAGAATGCAAACTGTTTCGGTTGTGGCGAAAGGGGCCACATCAGTACAAATTGCCCTAAGGCTGCCAAGGAAGGAGCAGCTAAGTCTGGGATGGATAAGAAAGGAAACGCCTAAATTACCGGTTGAATGCCAGAGACAGTGCATATCAATAATAGTACTAGGTACGTCCTTACCTTTTAGCATCGATTGTATCTGCTAAATATTTTACGTTAATGCAAGGGATAATAAACCTTTAGTAAACCATAAGCTTAGCAAACTTTTGATTACATTCATAAGAACTTCAGATATTAAAAATAAGGTATAATTTACCAATGGAATCTTTAATGACCCTCTCTCCCATCCTCGAAGATAATCCTTTCATAAGAATCTGGAGTACTCTTCCCCAAAAAGAGTACGACAATATATATTACTTTATTTTATTATTTTTCTCATTGTTTTCTATCGCCTGCGAATGCCAAACTATGTTTGATAAAAGTGCCATATGAGGATTGGCGTATCCTAGTGTGTCCCATAGATTGCTTCCATGCCTGATCAGTATGGAGGTTTAATGCATGGAATCCCTGAGATATCCCAATGGTCATATCGTACTAAAGTCGACTAGTAGTATTCAAAGATGATATCCAGAATGGAATTGTCTAAGTAAGTGTCTCTGATTAAGAAATCTGTGGACACATAACATAAAAGTGTCACTCATTTGGCACAAGCGAGGATGGATGAATTGGAGCCTGAGAATTGGAAAATCTCTGTAACCTCCTTGTATCTTGATTATCTTCTCCTAAGACTACCCTGTTTACCTCCCGAGAGGCAAGTAGAGATAAGATTAACATCCCGCTTTGGGTTGGAGTGTTGTAAGAACTCCATGTTGATTATGGAATAACCGAAACCCTGATTAAGTAAATTCTAAGATATAGATTCATATAGCCTAACTCAATATCCTGAGAATTCGGTATAGTTAAGTAAGAAAGACGGTTCATTTTGCTTATGCGTTAATTACCGCAACCCTAATTAGGCAACGATTAAGAATTGCCATCAGCTACCCAGGATCGTCGAATTTTTCGACTAACGACAAGGATTAGCTATTCCTTAAAAATTAGTTAAGCAGTGGTTGAAATAACCATCTCACCTTAAGATAAGCTTTTCTATAATAGATGATATGTAAGCATCAAGGCTGCTCCCTTGGAGACCTTGTATAGATGGAATGTTAAACATCTATTGTTAGGACAATAGATTGGTAAGTTCAATTATCAGGATCTGAAAGTTGCATTGGAAACAACAAATAAGATCACGCAAATTCATAATCATCGGTAAAATGCCAGTATTCGGCAGAAAAATCAAAAATTAATGAAAGAAGCAACCCTCCTAAATTCTTGTTAAGGAATAAGGTTCAACAAAAGGTATCACCCAGGAAGGGTGTACCAAATTTGTTAAATTATCAGGCTAGTTAAGCTCTAAAAATATAGAATCATTCGAAGGAAATCGAATGTATCAAGATCAAGTAGCTTATAGGCTAAAACCTATTTAAGGAGCTTGTCAGAGCTCGCAATACATTGCACACTAGTGACTGAAGGAGGTGTTTCGCCAATAAGTCAAGAAGCACTATCACATAATGATATGCAGATTTATGATGTGATGAGCAACCTGTGTCGATTGAGGATCGACATGATTAGAAGCTCCAAAAAGATACATGTACCTATTATAAAGGTCAATTGGAGTGCCTTAGAGGCTCAAAAGGTACTGAGGAAGATTAAGCCCAATATAAGGCAGAAAATACTTCCTTTTCCTTAATAAATCTCGAGGTCGAGATTTCTTTTAAGGGGGTGAGGATGTAACACCTCGAAAATTCACATCATATAATGTATTGACACGTGTCAAAAGCTTGAACGTGTGAAAGAATACTCTAGAGGGACTAAAGTTGACAAACATAAAAAGTATGTGAATATAACGGTTCAAATTGTCAACAATGAATAAATATACCTTACAGTAACCCTACATGAAGTTTGTACCCTTAAACGAATAAATCATGGATCATACGAAGCTAATTGTGAAAGAAAGTGAGAGATTACAAACTACAGGGGTTAAATGTGTCAACATGTTTAAAGTATACCTCTGAGTGACCTTTTAGCAAACCCAAAGCTTTGTAACGATTAAATATGCTCACTAGAATACATGATAAAAATTTCACCAAGTTTCGTTATCGTATGAGAAAGTTATGATCAAATTCGTATAAGAGGGGTTAAAAGCGTCAACGATGAAGTTTATGACTTTTCGTGTGATAACCAAGTTAACCAAGGACTTAACAAAGTGGGTATAAGACTTGAAGCCCTTATAAGTCAATTAAAGGGGCTCAAATTGCAAGAATAAAGGTGGATTGACCTTTCGAAGGTCCAAGAGCCAAGGGTGCAAACTGAAAAGAAAATTTTTGCCCTGATGACAGGCTTACGGACCGTAAAGGTCCACCCTTACAGATGTGTGTAAAATGCAACATATAAATTACATCAAATGAGGCATAAAACTAACCCTTTTTAAGTACTAATGTTGGAAAAAGAGTGTTTTTGTCTTCCTTTTGTATTTTCAGGATTAAATGAGCTCAAATTCACAAAAGAAGCAAAAAGACAGCTAAATCTAACATAAATACAAGAAAAGGAACATAAGTGGACTGCCCGACCCCTCAACGGCATCTTCCCAAGCAAAATAGAGAAGTCAGAAGACTGAACACGCCCCGTGCTCAGCCAGCACGGGGCCGTGCCCAAGAAGCAGCAGAAAAGACAAACCTATAGAAGCTTCTATTGCCCACCACGGGCCGTGTCCAGTGAACACGGGGGCGTGGCGAAAGTACAGCAGGCGCATTAATTGTAATTGCGAATTACAATTAATGAAGAGAGAGAGTGTCAGACAGGCACGGGGGCGTGTCCAGCGGACACGGGGCCGTGCCCAGCCTTCTGTTCAGCCTATAAATAGGAGTGCTTGGTTTCATTTCAACTCATCCCTTGGCACACCACCTCTCTCACACTTCACCCACCACCCACCACCATCACAACACCATCATCCACCACCATCATCCATTGTCCATCATAGAGTGTGTGAGTCGTCTCGGGATCCAAGATTGATCGTAAGAGTTCTTGACAATCAAGGCCATGTTTGCCTAAGTCTCTTACATCACTTGGTGAAGACAAAGTGTCTAGTATAATACTTTTTATTTTTAATCTTTTGCACTTTTTATTTGGTTTTGTATTAATGACTTTAATAACTAGTTACTTATGTTGAAGGTGATCTTTCCTTATCGTTTGTCCGTGGTGTCTTGGCATTATTTTACTGTCTATATAAAATAAAAGATTTTCACCATTCATATCTCCACGGTCTATATGGAGGTATGTTGGCTACCTGGTCGGGGGTTAAGGGAACGGTTTGGTAAAAGTCTTGCCATTGTTCAGCGTTTAGAGGTCCTGCAATGGACCTGGGTCAAATTTAGTAGGACCTCTTTCAATGCTTCACGGTATTGGATGGCGGGGGTCCAAACTCTTTGATCCCCTCATAAGTTAACTACTATTAATACTATAACCCGGCTATTTAGGACTGTATCCCTGCTGACTCAGACTACTTAGCCGAGGGTAACGTCACCGCCAAAAGCGGGGCCTACCATAATATTGCATTAATAACTTAATTAATTATCTTCCAATAATCCACCCTTTTAGGACTGTATCCTTGCTGACTCAAACTACTGGGGTGAGGGTAACGTCACCTTCAAAAGAGGGGCCTACTACAATAACTAAGATAATCTCTTAATTATGTGCATAAGTGTGGAAATAATCAAAGGTTATACTAGATACGAGTCGGAACCAAGTGATTCATCTTGTCTATCTGTTTTTCTTTTATTTTTATTTTCAGCATTTTAGTTAGTTTTTATTTTTCTTAGTTTAAAACATTTTACTAAACTTTTTATTTTGATTAGACGTTGAGGATAAACCGGTACTAAAAGCTCTTGTGTCCTTGGACGACCTCGGTATCTTGCCAACACTATACTACGCTCACGATGGGTGCACTTGCCCATATGTGTGTTTAGTGTTAGTAAAATATCGTGTTTTATAAATTTAAAACTTGGCTAAAATAAGTGTTAAAGGGGCTTAAAATATATACCTAATATATATAACACTTCACACGCATCAAGTTTTTGGCGCCGTTGCCGGGGACACAAGGATTTTAAGAAAGTTAGGAATCAACGGCCTAATCATTTTTTTTATTTTTCTTTTTAATTTTTTAGGATTTTCTTAGTTTTTCAGCTTCTGCAGAGCTCAGCACGGGCCGTGCCCGCTGAACACTCCCCCGTGCTAAATCATTGGAACTGGCAATCCTGTTTTAAGTCAGACAGTAAGCTAAACACGGGGTCGTGCTCACTCAACACGCCCCCGTGCCCAAGATTCACTTACTGAAAACAGAACCGTTAGATCCCGGCGGTTGGTAATTTCTGACATAAACATGAGTGATAGTAATTGTTTTTATTTCGGCACTCTTATGGTACGTGGTGTCAATTATGTGGAGGCGAACATAAAGAATTAGAATGTTACTTTCTAAATTATAGGCCCCACTATCTAGACCCACCGATTCCCTATAACCTTAAGAGGGGCGAAAGTAAAAATAAGCACTATTTCTCCCTCGAATGCGCCCAGCCAGAGATTCTAGGGGAAATGCTCCTTGACGAGTTATTTCAACTAGAAGAGCTAATTCTAAATTGGTTAAAAGAGCTTAGGAAGGACTTTATTGATCCGCCCCAAGACAATGACCATGAAGAAATGTTGGAACCGCATTCCGACAACCTCGTTGCTCCCAAAAATACCTTCATACCTAGCAAAGACTTGGACGATAGTCGTCCCTGTGCCGATTATGCCGTGAAGGACTCTCCATCGACTTCGTTCGGTGCATACATAGACCTGAGCGATTCAACATACACCTTCTTTAACGAGAGCCCGGGAAAGGGTTGGACTTGTCCACCTAGAATGAAAATAGGAATTACCCTCACCGACAACCTCTTGCGTTCTCGCCTTAGTTTAGGGCAATTAAGGTATCTTAGGCACTTTGGGGTTGTTCCAACCAATCAGGAGCCACCCGATACTAGTGAATTCCTTAAAAAAAAACTAGACAACTTCATAAAACAGTCCCTCGACACGGGGCCGTGTCCAGCCAACACGCCCCCGTGTTCACCAAAAGATTCCCTTCTGATCAGTACGTCAGAATACGGACAAACTGTGTCAGAACTCCACCTGCACACGGGGCCGTGTCCAGAATGCTGTCGTTTTCTATAAATGCAGCCAAGAATTCTGCACATTTGGACCAACTTGGGACAGAGATTTGAAGGAATCTTCTCTCAACTATCCTAGGTAAGTCTAAAAGAAGGTTCCAACAACCCATCTTGTCCTTTCCTCTTTTAGCCATTTCCTTCTTCTCCATCTTTCTCCAAGAACTACCATTAAAAGTTTGAATTCTTCCAACTTTGTGGTAGGGATTAATGAGTTTTGTTCAAGGAATCTTGGTAAAAATATGTTGTGAAACATTGTTTTAAGTTATTAATAAAAAGACCCCACAAGTTCATAAAATAACTTAAAAATTTCAAGATTCCTTGCTCCAAAATTCTGCAGAAGGATGAACACGGGGCCGTGCTCAATGAGCACGGGGCCCTGTCCGGTCACTGTTTCATTAAATAAACTATTTTTCAGTTTATTTTTCGTAGAATGTCGAGTGAAAACAGCGAAACATCTTCCGTGCATTCATCAAACAGCCGAAGAGGAAGGAGGCCCTCCGTTGAAGCTACACTTGTGCACTATGTGATAGCATTAAGGGAGGCTCTCGACGAAATGACATCAGTAGAGGAGGTCCTAATCGACCGTATTAACGATCTTACGGTGGGACTCGAAAGCAGCTTCCAAGAAAATAACCTCTTGCACCAGAGGTTAAACATTCTTGTAGCACCGCACCCCCGATGGAACCAGTCCTCCCTCAACAGGATTGGAACCTGGCACTCGGAATTAACAACCCTACCGGGTGGGAAGACATTCCGGCAGAACCTCCCGTGGAACACCAACAAGAGATCCCGGTAGAAATCGAAACTCCTCAAACTAATGCCAATGAGCCTTCTTTTCTCCTTCCAAGGGAGGTGGAGGAGTGGCTCGCCGACATGTGAGGAAAGCCGCACCCGGAAGAAGGAGTTCTAAAAGGCCTTGTCTAACCAAGATTAGTAGCTTCTTGGAAATTTTGCTAATTAAAATAAAAATAAAGGCTAGAACTCCATGGTTTAATATTTCTTTGTTTTCTTATCTAGTTTAATATAAATTTAGGGCTATGTAAGGTCTCTCTATGAGTATAATGAAATGATGGTTTTTAAAGTTTGGATGGTTCATAATAAATAAAACACACTCATGGTGGTAAGGGATGAAAAGGGGAACGAGAAAAATGACCCAATGCACAAGAACAAGGCAACCCGGCATCAATCTCTCCATTACAGAAGGTTCAACACGGGCCGTGTCCAACCAACACGGTCCCGTGCTGAACCCCCTGCAGAAAATGCCCAGTTCAGGTAACTGGACACGGGTCGTGTTCACCAGACACGCCCCCGTGTCCAGGCTTCTGTTTCTTTTCTTTAATTTTTGTTACTGGCACCTGAATACGGGGCCGTGTCCGGTCCCCACGGGGCCGTGCCCAGACTGCCAGTAACATAAATCTTTGCTTTTAACACCATTTTACACATCTAATCAGCCTAAAAATTTATTTTTGGGACACATTGAGGACAATGTGTAATTTAAGTGTGGGGGGGATGCTAAAACCTTGAAATTTTGCAAGTCCTAATAACAAGCCTTACACAAAACTCTATTGGAACCGCTAAACACCCCAAATTTTTTCAAAAATTTTCATTTTTTTTTTACTTGTCTAAAGTTTAAGTTTGGAATCATAAGATTAATAAGGTTATATTTTTACAAATTTACAACCGAGAGCGTCGTGATAACAAAAACCAACATAAGAAAATTATGAAACGGCATGACAAACTTAGTTAAAATTTGATTATATATACTTGATCACATAAAAACTCATTCCCACAAAAGTGAGTTTTGAGCCTTTATTGAGCATACAAATTTACATCTTTAGACTAAATGCTCATTTTTCGTTTCTTGTGTGAATAGCCGCTTGGTTCTTACGACTCTAGAACTTGCCATGACGATACATTCCCGGTCCTTATCAACTTAAACCCGAGTAAGTAAATGATAGAGGCATTAGGACTAACCCTTTTTTCTTCTACACCATTATTTTTCTTTTTCTTTTACCACCTACCCAAAAATCCTCCTAGTTAGCCCCTTTGAGCCTAAACCTTTTCATTTCATAACCCAAACCAAACACCCTTTTACCCACCAAAACCTTTTTCATTTTTAACCCTTTGTTTTAGTAACAAGTTCGGTTTTTCGTATGATCGTTCAAAAAAAAATGTGTTGATGATGAAGCAAAAGAAAATAAACAAACAAGTTCATCAAAAATAACTTTGTTTGAATAATAGCTTCATCAAAATAAAAAGTTACAAAAATAGAAAGTCCTACGAAAACCGACACTTGTTACGCTTTTTCACCCTTTTTCTACTAACCACTAACCCAACCACCTACCTTTAACCCAAGCCTAACCCTTCACCCACAAAGTCCTCTTGATATTTACAAAGGTATAAAAGTTAAAAAGGAGGATTGATTGCTTGGCAAGCTTATGGTAGGAATAAGTTCCATGCCGCTCTCGAGTGATTCACTAAAAATACACCTTCGGCCGAGTGTGAGTGATTTCTCCCGTGAGGTATGTGAACTTGTATATAAATGAAATTTTAAAAAAGGCATGTTATGCCCAAATAAGTAATTTCTCCTATGAAACGTTCTAAACAAATCATAACGAATAGGATTGTAAATAGATAAAAATAAAACCCAAAAAGATCTTGGATTCCCAACACTCTATGACAAGCCCAAAACCTTCTCTTCTACCCATTCCATTTGGGAGTGTAAGCCACATATTAAAGAGTTTTGCTTGAGGACAAGCAAAAGTTCAAGTGTGGGGGTATTTGATGTGTGTAAAATGCAACATATAAATTACATCAAATGAGGCATAAAACTAACCCTTTTTAAGTACTAATGTTGGAAAAAGAGTGTTTTTGTCTTCCTTTTGTATTTTCAGGATTAAATGAGCTCAATTTCACAAAAGAAGCAAAAAGACAGCTAAATCTAACATAAATACAAGAAAAGGAACATAAGCGGACTGCCCGACCCCTCAACGGCATCATCCCAATAAAAATAGAGAAGTCAGAAGACTGAACACGCCCAGTGCTCAGCCAGCATGGGGCCGTGCCCAAGAAGCAGCAGAAAAGACAAACCTATAGAAGCTTCTATTGCCCACCACGGGCCGTGTCCAGTGAACACGGGGGCGTGGCGAAAGTACAGCAGGCGCATTAATTGTAATTGCGAATTACAATTAATGAAGAGAGAGAGTGTCAGACAGGCACGGGGGCGTGTCCAGCGGACATGGGGCAGTGCCCAGCCTTCTGTTCAGCCTATAAATAGGAGTGCTTGGTTTCATTTCAACTCATCCCTTGGCACACCACCTCTCTCACACTTCACCCACCCCCCACCACCATCACAACACCATCATCCACCACCATCATCCATTGTCCATCATAGAGTGTGTGAGTCGTCTCGGGATCCAAGATTGATCGTAAGAGTTCTTGACAATCAAGGCCATGTTTGCCTAAGTCTCTTACATCACTTGGTGAAGACAAAGTGTCTAGTATAATACTTTTTATTTTTAATCTTTTGCACTTTTTATTTGGTTTTGTATTAATGACTTTAATAACTAGTTACTTATGTTGAAGGTGATCTTTCCTTATCGTTTGTCCGTGGTGTCTTGGCATTATTTTACTGTCTATATAAAATAAAAGATTTTCACCATTCATATCTCCACGGTCTATATGGAGGTATGTTGGCTACCTGGTCGGGGGTTAAGGGAACGGTTTGGTAAAAGTCTTGCCATTGTTCAGCGTTTAGAGGTCCTGCAATGGACCTGGGTCAAATTTAGTAGGACCTCCTTCAATGCTTCACGGTATTGGATGGCGGGGGTCCAAACTCTTTGATCCCCTCATAAGTTAACTACTATTAATACTATAACCCAGCTATTTAGGACTGTATCCCTGCTGACTCAGACTACTTAGCCGAGGGTAACGTCACCGCCAAAAGCGGGGCCTACCATAATATTGCATTAATAACTTAATTAATTATCTTCCAATAATCCACCCTTTTAGGACTGTATCCTTGCTGACTCAAACTACTGGGGTGAGGGTAACGTCACCTTCAAAAGAGGGGCCTACTACAATAACTAAGATAATCTCTTAATTATGTGCAAAAGTGCGGAAATAATCAAAGGTTATACTAGATACGAGTCGGAACCAAGTGATTCATCTTGTCTATCTGTTTTTCTTTTATTTTTATTTTCAGCATTTTAGTTAGTTTTTATTTTTCTTAGTTTAAAACATTTTTCTAAACTTTTTATTTTGATTAGACGTTGAGGATAAACCGGTACTAAAAGCTCTTGTGTCCTTGCATGACCTCGGTATCTTGCCAACACTATACTACGCTCACGATGGGTGCACTTGCCCATATGTGTGTTTAGTGTTAGTAAAATATCGTGTTTTATAAATTTAAAACTTGGCTAAAATAAGTGTTAAAGGGGCTTAAAATATACACCTAATATATATAACACTTCACACGCATCACTTACGGTCCGTAAGGGGTCCCCAGATGCAGAAACTCGGGAAGTTGGCTGTTTTGAGCGTTTAACCGACTTATGAAGATATTTTATCATCCATGGGCGACCCCTAACAGTTCCTAGGCCTTAGGGACACATGTAAATGATCTGGAAACATTGCTAGCCTTGTGTGTCATGATCTAATGAGATCAAGAACACTATAAAAGGCCTTCATGGTTGCAACCATTTGATCACTCACTTCATCTGCTTTCTTGGAGCTTCCTGGAGCTTAAGAGCAGACTCTATGCCTTCCTAATAGTGCATTAGGCTTTGGTAAGTATGCTTAACCTTTCTTAGTTGAGTTTTTACTTAGTTTTAGCTTAAAAGTCAAACCGTCGTAATTAACGGTTGACTTAGCGATTAATCATTAATGGTCCAGTGATTAGTCGAATTGAAAGTAGTTAAAAGTTGGTAATTATGTGGGCAATAAACCCTTAAAAGGGCACCCTCTGATTCCCACTCTAACTAGATCAAATGTCGGGTCAAAGTTGTTTATAAAAAGTCAACAGGATCCTAATTTGCGATTTAAAACATAATTAACAATGTAGAAGCTTTGCAACCTGTTTTATTACTCTTATAACTTAGTAATTAATGTAAGAACATGTGTAAGCATGTTCGACCCGACAATTTTCTGTTTAGACCCGGTTCGGAACCGAAAGTCGCAAAACTTTGACTTTTGCTTTGACTTCAGTTCTGACCCGATTTAGAAGGGTTTGGAAATGCCTTAGAGTTTCCTTAGGACCAGGTTACATGATAGTATAACCCTCTGTGGTTGGATCGTTGATTGTCCGATTCGTTTACACGTTTCCGTTAAATGCTTAATGTTGACCATAATGCCCTTTTGACCATAAAACGAGAATTTTGGAAATATGAAAGGAAAATAATCTTTATTACTAATTTGTAAACATCTCCCTAAAGTTTCACATCAGTTGGAGGTCTAGATAAGGAGTTATGCTCATTAGCGTAATTATAACGCCTTTTAGTAATTAAACGGTGCAATTAGCATAAAGCCTATCTAAACCCATTTTTTGACACCAAACATTTTACCCACTGATGTAATATAATATTTTGGGATTTTTAAAGATTTTTAATTATTTTTAACCTGCTCATAACCTAAGGTTATGGCGTTGATTCGGTAAATACCGATTATACCCTTTTTGGTCATAAAATGAGTTTTACATAATATTTTGACACCAATCCAATTGCTACTGATTTTATATAATAAATAAAGTATTTTGAACCCTATAACCTGATCAGAAAACTCATATTTCCTGTATAACCCGGAAATCGCTTAAAATGGCTTTTAAAGCGTATTAAACGCATAGTTTAGGTTTAAAACCATTTTGTCACATAAGACTTATTACCAACTGATAAGACCTATTAAAATAAGTTATTTTACTGATGTATTCAAACCCGAACCTCAGAAGTTCATTAAACCTCTTTTATAATCTTTAAAATGACCAAAATACCCCTACGGGGCTTATTTTGAGATTAAACTCGTTTTGGGCATAATGGAAGATATCCTACTGATATCACAACATATTTAAGGCATATTAACTTAGGAAACCTGTATACGACTCTTTTGGTTATTCGTTACGCACTTGTCGCATTCGGATCGGCTTATGTGACTAGTTTGCATATATTAGCCGAAACGGGTCAAACCATACCTTTTTGGTCTCAAAATCCAGAATGTGATCAAGTTACCCATATTAGACCAGCATACAAGCTTGTCGGGACGAAACTACATTCTGTTCCGGTCTTCGCTTAATCATGCGTTTGAACCGTATATTTCCTTAAAACTAACCGGTCTAAGTTTAGGCTTAATTAAAGACCCGTTAGTATTCTAATTGGTTATTTATACCATCATTCCAGACTAGAGCCTTCCGGTAAATTGTACCTACGCTTACTTAAGTGAATACGGCTGAGTTATTATAATTCTTGCTTTTTAAGACAGGAGCTAGCTCAGGTAAATACTCTTAACTTATTTTCCCTATACAGGCTTGGGATACGGTATAATAATACCGCTTGGTCGGGTATTGAATGTTTAGTCGGATTGTGATTAAATTATGAGGTAACCCGCTTTAATCTGTATTGTTTGAAATAAAAGCCTTTAGGGGTTAATGACCATGTCCCGGATATCCTTGACATCATTGTATTATAAAATGGCCACGACTTATGCACGGGATGTAGGCATACACCTGACAGTGCATAAGGGAAATGGTATCCCACTCTTTTGTGGGCCTATACTGTGGTGTGTCTGTTAACTTTGACTCGGTTTTTACATCGGGCCCTGAACGTACAACGAACATGTAAATCTGTTGTATACAAGATTATAAATATAATTGTCCCAAGTTATAAAAGATTAATTTTGCCTTGTGCATTTTAATCAAAGTGTCAAAATATTTGTGCCTGGTGCATCTAAATAATTTTTTTTAAACTCTTTTCAAATGAGCCGGTTGAGTGTATTTACCAGTGAAAACTGACGTATTTTCCAAAGTCTAAGTGACAGGTACAAGTACGTAATTAGCTGGAAGCTCAGGGCGTTAATAAGGAATCTTGCAAGTTCTAGGCGCCTAAAGTCTGTTGAACAATGTTTATGTTTTAAGATCCGCCTGTGGATCCTTTACTTTCCGTTGTAATACTTGGATATTACTTTATATTCGGATTGTAATATATTTATCTTTTGCTTCCGCTGTGCATTTATATATTGTGTTGTTTGACTATGATGATATCAACTACGTCACGATACTCCCCTACCGACCGGTGAAACGTGGAAATATCGGGGTGTGACATCTCTCCTTGACCCGACTCCAGTGTGAGAATAAGTATGTGTTTATGAAGAAGAAGAGGTATTGACGAAGTGTGTGTAACATGAATTTCATACCTGAATTGTTCTCATATTTATAGCCGAGAGTTTTGGGCGGGAAAACTTGTTGGTGAAATGTTGATGGAAGATGCTAACCCCGTAAGCGGTTACATTTCCTTCCGTTAAGCTTCTCGATCCGACGTGAGTGTACACAGATCGTTGTTTAGATCTATGGCTGGGGGTTTGCCATGTGGAAAGTGATCAAGTGGAGGTTTCTCTCCAATTTCATGCCATCATCGTGATTTCAGGGATGCCTGAGGTGATGACACGTGTCCAGACGGTTGTAACCGTTTAGTGGTGCACGATTGGGTCCTTCTAGAAGGTTATTGCCATAATCCTGTGTGACTCTTTATCGTGTGGCACCAGTTGGGTAAATAATATCCAAGTCTGGATATTATTAGGCGGAAGTGTTTAACTTAGGATTTTCATCCTTTGTTTATGGAGGAAAGCGCAAGGATTAATGATTTCCTTTTGGCGCGCAAGTGTTGTCTGCTATCTGTCTCTTAAGCCTTCTTTGTAGGACCAGTGTGCGGCCGCGCAAGGTCAAAAAGGGTTGAAAGACAAGGTTGTGGTATATTCCTAAGTACTTGTTACAAGGTGTTTGGGACCTTACCCCTTCAGTAAACTAACCCTTGATGTCCGTTTCAGTGAAGGCAAGATGGAAAGAGTTCAACCTCTCACTTTTGTGGTTATCAATATACCTTCCAACTATGATGTCATCATAGGAAGGCCAGGGCAGTGTGCATTCTATATGGCTGTTTTGGTTGGTCATGGCACAGTAAAATTCCCTACCGAGAGGGGGATTGCAACCCTTCAACCCACTCAAGAAGCTTACATGGTTGAAGGGGAAAGTTCAAAAAATGAAGAAGACAATCAAGGGCTGATCATAAACCCCAAATATCCTGAATAAAGGATAAGGGTTAATCCAAGCCTGTCTCAAGAAACCCTCTCATACCTTGAAAAGCTGTTGGTACATTATAGTGATGTCTTTGCCTGGTGCCCGGAAGATATGACGGGTATCCCTCGAAGCATTGCTGAACATGAGCTGAGGATACCACCCGATGTCAAGCCTGTTATCCAAAAGAAACGAAGCCTGGCTCCCGAAAGAAGCTTGGCAGCATGCCAAGAAGTAGAAAAGCTTGTCCTAGCCGGAATTTTCCGGGAAGTCAAGTATCAGTCCTGGGTTGCAAACCCAGTCATGGTTCGAAAACCCGACAACTCGTGGAGAATGTGCATCGACTTCAAGGATTTGAACAAGGCTTGCCTAAAAGATTGTTACTCTTTGCCGGAGATTGATCTCAAGGTCGACTCTCTCACCGGATACCCTTTCAAGTGTTTCCTTGATGCCTACATGGGTTACCATCAAATCCTTATGAAATAAGAGGATGAAGAAAAGACAGGCTTTCACACGGACAAGGGCATCTTTTGCTATCAAAATATGCCTTTTGGCGTCAAGAATGCGGGTGCAACTTACCAACGCCTAGTTGACAAAGATTTTGCCAGTCAAATCGACAGAAACATGGAAGCATATGTCGATGATTTGGTGATCAAAAGCAAAACAGAATACCAAATGCTTGACGACATACAAGAAACTTTCCAAAACCTAAGGAAGGTTAACATGAAACTCAACCCCGAAAAATGTTCATTTGGGTTTGAAGAAGGAAAGTTCCTGGGGCATATTGTGGGAAAACAAATTATAAAGGCCAATCCAAACAAAGTCAAAGCCGTTCTTGAAACCAGGCCCCCACAAAGCAAAAAGGAAGTAGAAAGTCTGAATGGAAAGCTTGCAGCCCTGAAAAACTGGCTGAAAAATCTTTACCTTTCTTTAAAACGCTTAAAAGGTATTCTGACAAAAAAGATTTAAAGTGGACTGAAGAAGCAGAACAAGCTTTCAACCAGATGAAGCTACACCTGGCTTCACTTCCTGATATTGCCGCCCCGAAAACAGGAGAGCCGATCTCTATCTACCTCTCGGTTGCTGAAGAAGCAATAAGTGCGGTCCTAACCATTGAACGAGACAAAGTTCAGGTACTTGTCTATTTTTCAGCAAAACTTTAAAATTGACAGAAATCAAGTATCCTCCTCCGGAGAAGCTTGCCTTAGCCCTAGTCCAAACAGATAGAAGGCTTCGAAGGTATTTCCAAGCACACCCTATACAAGGGGTCACCGACCAACCCATCAAGAGTGTGCTTGAAAAGCCAGAAAATTCGGGACGGCTGGCCAAATGGGCTGTAGAATTGGGTGAGCACAAAATCACCTATGTTCCAAGAAAGGCCATTAAAGCCCAAGTCTTGGCCGACTTCATTGTGGAAGTCCCAAAGCAAGCTGTCACGGAAGTTAATACAACTATGGCTGAGCCTTCTGACCCTGAAGCCTGGAAGCTCTTCACCGATGGAGCTTCAAGCGTTGAAGGGTCAGGGGCCGGGCTCATTTTAATCAACTCTGAAGGCCTAGAATTCACATACGCTCTTCGAATTGAATTCCAGACCACAAACAATGAAGCTGAATACGAAGCATTGATAGCTAGGTTGAAGATAGCCAAGGAGATGAAGGTTCAAAAGCTTCAGGTCTTCACAGACTCATTGCTTGTGACAAGCCAAGTCAGTGACAGTTATGTTGCAAAGGAGCCCAACATGAAGAAATACAAAGAAAAGTCCAAGGAATTGATGAACACGTTCCAGACATGTACCATCAAACAAGTCCCGAGATCTCTAAACAAGAGGGAAGATGCCTTGAGCAAACTTGCCTCCCTCACCTTTGCCCATCTTACAAAAAAAGTATTGGTGGAAGTATTGAAAACTCCCTCAATTCAAGAATTGGAGGTTCAAGATGTAATCACCGAAGAAGGTCCCAATTGGATGAGTCCTATTAAGAAATTCCTCAAAAATGGTGAGTTACCCGGTGACCAAATAGAGGCTTAAAGGCTTAAAATCAAGTCCAGGCAGTATGTGTTGCAAGATGAGATCCTCTATAAAAAGGGTTACCTTGCACCTTTACTGAGATGTGTTGGCCCGGAACAAAGCTAGTACCTGGTCAAAGAGGTTCATGAGGGGATATGTGGAGCTCATTTTGGAGCAAGAACGGTGGTTGCTAAACTAATGAATCTCGGATATTTTTGGCCTTCAATGCACCGAGACACCACCGAACAATTAAGGAAATGTGAAGCTTGTCAAATACATGCACCGGTGCCCAAGAGTCCCAAACATGATCTTGTCCCGATATCTTTAGCTTTGCCATTTCACAAATGGGGAATGGATATTGTTGGTCCATTCCCACCAGCCAAAGGTGGGGTAAAAAATTTATTGGTGGCCATAGATTACTTTACCAAGTGGCCTGAAGTCAAACCACTTGCAAAAATCATGGGCAAACAAGTCATTGACTTCGTTTGGGAGAATATCATTTGCCGATTCGGGCTGCCGGGAGTCTTAGTCATGGATAATGGGAAGCAATTTTCTAAGAAGCCTTTTAGCACTTGGTGCAAGGAATTCAGAATAACTAAGGTATTCAGCTCAGTTGCATACCCGCAATCCAATGGGCAAGTTGAAAGAACTAAGGTATTCAGCTCAGTTGCATACCCGCAATCCAATGGGCAAGTTGAAAGAACGAATCAGAGCATTGTTGAAGGAATCAAGACAAGATTTGGAAGGCATGAAAGCAATTGGCTCAAAGAGTTGCCAAATGTTCTATGGGCTATACGAACAACAGAAAAAACAAGCCACAAAAGAACACCCTACAGCTTGGTGTTCGGATCAAAAGTCGTGATTCCAGCTGAAATAGGAGTTGTAACTCAAAGAACACTCAACATGGATCCCGAAGCAAACGATAAAGAGACCATGTTGAACTTGAAACTCCTCGAAGAAACACGCGATCAAGCTGCCATTCAAGAAACCAAGTACAAACAAAAGATGGAAGCCTATTACAATACAAGAGTCGAGCATGAACGCTTCAAGCCAGGAGACCTTGTACTTAGAAACAATGAGGCTAGTAAAAAAGAGAACCAAGGAAAACTTGGCCCAAAGTGGGAAGGGCCATACACAATCCTTGAAGCACATAAGGGTGGATCCTATAAATTGGCCGACGCGGAAGGTAAAAAGCTTCCCAGACATTGGAATGGCAAGACCCTTAAAAGGTTCCATGTCTGATCAAGAAAGTTTAGTTTGTATGAGTTGTATTCAAGATTTGTCATATGCTCCCTTTTTGTAAAACAATATCTCTTGAATGAATGATGATGTTTTATCAAAATTGTCTTTCTATCCTAAAATCAGGTTGAGAACCTAGCAAAAAACTCCATGGCAAGGGCCATGTAAGGGGATGAGCTCCCAGGCCATATCACTCAATAGGTTCAAAGGTTGAATGAACCTATATAAGGGGTGAGTTCCTAAATCAATACAACTCAATGAGACTCATAAAATCATGAAAAAACAAATTTGTCTCATAGATGGGTCTGAGCAGCCTACACCAAATGTTCATTAAGCCTTGAAAAACTTCTAGAAAACAAATCATTATTAACAGGCTTACGAACCAAAATCAAATTAAGAAAAGAAATAGATAGGATAGGTGCTATGTCTTCTTGTTAAAAATATCAAGGCTAAGTGACTGCAGCACTGAACCCTTTAAGGTATAAAAAACATAAAGGCAACACAAACCCCACAAACATAAAAAACAACTGAAGGGGCAAAACAACAACACAACAATAGAAGTTGTATGCAACTCTGAATCAAAAATACAAAGCAAAGCAACAAATGGCAAATATAAAACAACTGCCAGAAGCCTTGAAGGCTTCAAGCCAACCAAGTTGCCTTACAAAAACAGGAAACAACACAAAAAATCACAACATAAGACAAGTAGCAGGAAGTTAATAGCATATAATAAGAAGCTTTAAAGGCTTCCAAATATCCAAACAAGTTAAAACAAACCTTAACGGTTTGTAAACATAGGAATTGTTCAAACAGCCACTAAGGCTAACAACCACCAACAGAAACCTTAAGGGTTTCTGCAAAGCCTAAATTGTTCAAGAAACATACAAACCATTAAATTATTTTGGGGTGCTAAGAAAGCTACGAATATTGATCAAGCATCAACAGGAGGCTTAGAAGCCCCGGAACCATTACCTTTAGCCTTCTTGGCCTTCTTTGACTTCTTAGCCTTCGACCCACCATCACTCCCAACAGTTGAACCTTGGAGGCTTGCTTCCTTAGAGACATCAGCATCTTCTAAAAAGGTTTCCTCACTATCTCCTGAACGAGAATGTTTCTTGGACAGGGAATCAAGCACTTCAGCACAAACTTTTTCATTAAGCCCAGCCGGCTTCAGCTCCTGTAAGACAGAAAGAGGTTTACCAAAGCAATTTGCAACTTGACTTACATATGGTAAGTCAACCTCTCCATCTACTGGACAGATGCCTTAAACACTTCGGAAGCATCAGGGCGAAAAAGGGGAGATTGTTCCAAGGCCTGACCAGACTCGTGAAGTTGAAAACCAGCAATAAGGCCCTGATGTTTTCCCAAGTTCAGCAGTTTGGTGTAGACCTCTACAAGGGCAAAATTGAATTCATTGGAATGAAGGAGATAGGTAACAACCTGGTGAAAGCCTTGCTCAATGAGCCACTGGTTATCACCAGTGGCTTGAGCAACCGAAGCCTTCAGACCTTCTTTCTCTTCATCAAAGGCCTTCTGTTGAACACTTAAAGCTTCCCTATCAGCCTTCAACTTCAACTGGTCAACTTCAAAACTTTTCTTGAGATCGTTCATTTCAATCTCATGCCTCCTTGTTAACTCTCCAACCTTCTTCACCCAAGCTTCCTCCTTTTTGGAGAACCCATCAATCTCCTTCTTCATCACAGCCATTGAAGACTTCATCTTCTCTTTCTTCTTAGAAAACTCCTAGTACTCCTGCATTCCTTTCTGAAAACGAGTGACACCCTCAGCTACCAAGGCATAAAGGTTGCAGGAACTTAACATCAACCTTGATATGAAGTGGTCACTTTCCATCTCAGATATAGCACCCCAGACACCAGGGGGAGCAAAATGAGCCAACACGTTAGCACAAACATTTGGATCTTTGAAACTGTCACCAACCTTCACACTCCAATCGGGAACATAAACTTCATATTCGCTCAAGCCTTCAACATCTTTGCTTGATGAACCTTGAACAGGGGTCATTACAACCTTCTTAGCAGAAGCCTTCTTCTTGCCATGCACCACTAACTTTTTCTCCTTCTCAACATCAACATCTTGACCCTCGAAAACCTCAATATCATCACTTAGATCCACAGGATCAAAAGAAGTGGATTGAGGTGCACTCCTTAGCAAATGACAAACATACCGACGGGTTGAAGCCTTGGGAACAGTAGGCTTGGTAAAACCCTTGACATTAGAAACACTAACATAGCCAGCATCCTCAAATCTCTGCTCTACACCCCTAGCAACAGCATCATCACCTTCAGCGGCTTGAGCATCCGCAAAAACAACATCAGACGTATCGTCACTCTTGATGAAATCCAAGGCAGACATAACTGCAAAACATTATAAAACAAAAACACATAAGCTACTAAATCAAGGAACCCAAAAAAGGTAAAACAGGAAAATGCATACCCTGGCCATTCCTCATAAGAACCGGATCCCGATTAGCCTTATCCCACAATTTGCTAACACCCAATAGAACTAGGAAATGTTCGGGAAAGGGTCGAACCCTTGAAGGGCATTCTCGGATGGCTTTAAGAAAAACTTCATTCAAATCAGACTCGGAAGGTTCCGGTTCATTGAGAACGGCATCCGGGGTGCCTCCACACCATTTTAAAAGGAACAATAGAATCGGAAACCCAGAAAAATCGACCTTTCCAGGTACCAAGTGTGGTAACCATGGAAGAGACCAAGCAAGTGTCAACTTTGGATGTCTCAAAGGTAAACCAATCACCGTTCTTCGCCAGACGGAAGAATCGGCGGAACAATAACAACGAAGGATCATAACCACAAGCCCGACATAAAACCTTGAAATGTAAAACCCTAGCTATACCCTTCGGATGAATTTGACCAAATGAAACCCGATAATACTCTAAAACGTTCAATACAAAAAGCGAGAAAGGATGACGAAGGTTGGAAAGTTCAAAATGATGGCAGTATAAGGCAACAGAACCAGGAGGACATTGATCAATGGATTTATCACAACCCGGTGCAACCGGATTGAATTTAAGACCAATGCCCCATTCCACACAAAAATTCTCTACTTCCTCTTGAGTAAGGCGTGAAAAACTAACAGAAAGATCTTTCCGTGCACCCATGATCAAAGTAAAGAACAAGCAAAGCACACAAGAAAATGGGGACTAACCTGAGTTTAGGAGAGGAAATCGGAATTCTCGGAAGAAGTTAAATGAAAAAAGATCACCAAATGATGTTAATAAATGAAAAAGTAATAAAAGAGGAGGTTATCATTACCTATTGTATAAAACCGCCGACTGAAAAACTGCCACACGTCACATCACATCAGTTGTCAGTTTTAAATTCAAATTCTGAAATGTTCTCAACCCTTGAAGCCTTTAAGCCTTCAAGCCTTCAGGCGATAAAAATAACGAAAAAGTCAGAAGCATTTGAGCATAAAACCCAAACACCTCTGACTTGGGGGGCTGATGACGGGGGTAGCTCAGATCTCATAAAATGACTAAAACATGTGTTAGCTTAAAAGGTTAAAGGGTTGAAAGCTTCATAACCCGGGAACTGTGGTGAACAGCAAAAAGAACATGAACAGTAGCATGTCACTTCACTGATTTCTTGTCCACTCTCTCAGCCGCAAAAGCAGAGCACATGCACAAGACGCTCCCTTTTACCCGCAGGTCCAAACCGTTCAACCCCAAAATGGGTAAGTCTCCCACTGCAAGCAGGGTTCACTAGTCCAAGGTTTCCCCTTTGAGCAATCTCTTCCGCTATAAATGACACTTCATGTAGTGCATTTCGAACACTCCAGATCAGTCCTGATTCTCTAGGGATCTCTGATCTTCCTTCTTGTCTCTCGAGTACTTGTTCTATACAAGTCTCTCTTCTTCACATTCAACACACACAATTGAGTTGCTCTTGTATTCAAAAGCTGAACATCTTTCAGCTGAGGATCTTGAACAAACAACAAAATATAACTAGTGAACCTCTCTTCACGTCTTGCAAACGTGGGGGGACCCCACGACCAGCGTTAGGCAAACCGGAACCCTTCAAGCTTTTTGCCTAACCAACCTAGTCACTATCATTGGTCTTGTATTTGTTGCATCAACAATATTCATATTTCATAAAACTACACAACGTATTAGGCGTTTTTTCATTAGTTCTCGCGGTTTTTACATTCGTTCTCACGCTTCTCACAATATTGCTCAAACATAAGTCTTCCCTAGTAACTATTTGTGGTATATTTTATTTATTGTTTATCTTGATCTTTTTTCCACGAATATCTTTGATTCGGTTGTAATCTTGGATGTATATATTCTCATTTGTTTAATGAAAGCATCAAGAAAGCATTTGATACTTTACAACTACAACATGCTCAAAGTTGATCTTCTCCACTAATTTTAGAGGTGTGCTTTCAGCGTTGTCTTCAGTCACTAAATGTTAGACACTGAATGACAGAGAATCATTAATTAAGGATCAAACAAAGCTAGGATAATTCTTAAGGACCACCAAGCCCTACCCCATATATTAAAATAAAATATCGAATATGTGGATTTATATGAGTTTCAACTGTGTAAATGTGCACATATATACAGTGTATACACTATACAATATGTACACATGGGGAATTTGATTCTGCATGGTGGTTAAAGGTAAAGTTAGGGGTGGGGATTGGTGCCATCTATTTTGGGTTAAGTTTCATAATTACCATGTGTAGTGGTTAGATTATGGGGTATGGTGGGGCTTGGTTGGGGGCATGAGTTGACACGTGGAGTTGGACCCCCCCCCTCCCCCACCGCCTAGTGACGTGTCCGTGGGGTATGGCGGGGCGTGGGTGCACCGCTTGGGTTGGCAGATTATTTAAAAAAAATTACAAAAAAATTATAAAATTCACACAACTTTTATAAAATAAAACCTAAAATTTCATTAAAATTTTAAAAATTACATAGTCCTAAAAATTACATAATCCTAAAAATTACATAATTCCTAAAAATTACAAAATAAAAAACCTAGAGCGTTAGGTAAATTTCAAAAAGGGCGATCTTGTCGAACGCCTTTCGCTCCTTGTCTCGATACTCAATGTTCGCCACCGCCACCCGGTCCTCGTGGCTTAACTCGCCGCTCGGAACGGCTTCGTAGTAAGCCTTGAAACGATCGAGCTTGGGCCGTAGCTCGCGCCATTTATGTTGGCACGCGTTGAGGTTGTGGCGGTCGTGTCCGAGATTATGTCGGTAGGTTGCGAATGCTTCCGGCCAATATTTTGTTTGGCCCGGTTGCCGCCCCTTCATAGCGTCAACGACGCTTGTGACGAGAGCCAATTCTTCCTCGTGGGCCAAGATGCCATCTTCTTAGGGTTGGGGTAGCGGGTTCGTGGGATCAAGTGGGTAGCCGGTGGGGTAGCGGTGGATAGCGACGGTTTGGGATGGGGTAGCCGGTGGGGTTGAGGGTTACATTTATAGGTGATGTTGGGGTGACCGCTTGGCTTGGCCAAACGGTTTGAATTTAAAATTCAAACATTCAAATGGCCCGCTATGACATGGCGGTGGACAGTCAATAGGAGGCCGCCACATCGGATGTCAAGACCGCCCCACGCCCGGCTTCAAACCCAAGCCCCAAGGGCCACGCCCCAACCCAAGCCCACCCGGGGTGGTGGCTTGGGCGTTTTCCCCCAACTCACGCCCCAACCCAAGCCCCATACCCCATAGTCTTAGCTCAATAATGCCCCCACCATAGGGCGTTTTCTGTCATGTGGCAGTCCAGTCAGCATGGGGGCATTATTGGACGTTATTGCAAAAATGCCGTAGTGGGAATAATGCCCAATAACGCCCATGCAATCATTACACAATTATTTATTTTTTTAAATTTAAAACTAAAAATACTTCATTAATTTTAAAAAAAAAATTACACTACTAGAAATAAAAAAAAACATAATAAAAAACGGAAATAAAAAAAATAAAGTTAAAAAAAAAGATGACGATCTAGAGTCCGTATTTTCCCGAATTTTTTGGCGATGTATTTGCGCAAGGATCAACGCGTCGCCTTGGAGGTGGTCGATCGGTTTGGACAAAAACTCAATGTCCTTTTCCATTTGTCTCGCCTCTTGCATCTCGTTAAACTTTTTGGTTTCGGCGACGCATTCTTTCATAGTCTCCAAACGTTGGTGGCCGAGGTCTTGAATGTCTTGGAGACGACGGTTCATCTCCTCGAAATCTTCCTTCAACTCGAGATCGGAAGACGACTCCACCGGTTTTTTCCCGGTTTGCTTATCTTTTCTTCTACCGGGCGGTCGGGCCAACTCTTCTTCAAGTTGCTCGTCAACGTCCACAACATCATTCAGATCGACATTACGGGCATCGGAAGTCGGTGTTTCAGGGTCAACGGAGGATGATATTTTTGACCGTTTAGCTCGACTTCTACTACTCGACGTCATGGTCACTACGCCCGCCCACTTTGGACTTTTTCGTAGTAGTTCCCCACACTTATAGTACGGGAAAGCGCTTTTCGTTCTCTCGTACTCTTCCAAAGCCTTCGTTAAAACCCCGACGTCACCTTCTCCGCTCGGGCGATTATCGTAGTTACGTTGATACACTTCTTGGAAGGAGTGACACTTGTTGTTGATGTCGGTCAATTTGCTAGAAATGGAATCTTTATGCTCGCCCTTACCCCACGTGCTATAAAAGAGTGCACGAATCCTATTCCAAAATTCGGGGCCCGTTTGAAATTTTGCTACAAATTGAAATATAAAGTTGTACGTTAAAAATAAAACAAAATAGACGTGTACGAAAAAAAAGTAAAAAAAATATATAAAAGTTACCAGTATCGAGGTCCTCCGAAACCTCGACCCACGCCCGAACCAACGTGTATTCCTCCTCCTTCGTCCAACTAAGGTAAGAATGCTTACGTCGAGGTTCGTTCGCTTCCTTCTTCTTATGCGACCTTCTGCCGCGTTTCGATGTCTCTCGCTCCGGTTCGGGTTGCGTCTCCGGCACGATTTCAACATCGGCTTCGGGTTGTTGTTGTGATGGTTGCGAGCCGCCGGCTTGGCCAAAGCCGAAAGTGGGTTGCACGAATGGAGTAGCGCCACTCAAGAAAGACGCGTACGATAACATGTTCGGGTCCATGTCTTGAAGGTTAAAGGGTTGTTGCGGTTGGGTTGTGTTCGGGTTCACGGGTCCAAATGGGGGTCGGAATGGGTTCATCTTTTTATAAATTGTAGAAGTAGTAGAGAGAAAGTTTGATGGTGTGTGAGTTTTTTATAAACAAATGTATGAACAATTGGGTAATTTATAGTGTGTTTATATTGGAAATTAAAAAAAAATCAAAAAAATAAACAAAGTGACCGTTGCCAACGGTCAACTCGTCCCCCCATTCAAATTTTAGGCGTGTTTAAAAAAACGTCGGTGCCCACTTTTTCTCGAATCACGCTAAATAACGCCGCGGGGGGCGGAGGCCGGGCGTGTTCCGGCGTTTTTGGTGAATTTAAAAAAAAAACACCCCATTACGGGCGATCTTATAATATTTATTTGTTTTGAAATTATTTATTATATTATTTAATCTTTTGAAATTATTTAATTTTTTTAACTAATATAAACATAAATAAATATATATTGTTCGTATATTCATTCGTTTAATCATGTTCTTGTATTTTTATATAAATCTAGTTTAATTTATAAGCAAGGTTTTATTTAAGTAATTGCATAATTCATCATGAATCCACATTTTAGTGTGGAGGGCACTAGCCGGATTTACAAGGATAAGTTACATACGTCTTTGATGAGATTTAAGCCCAGACATTTATTTGATTGGAAGTTTGGAACGAACTTCTTTGTTTCAAGATATCTTGTAGCGGATGTTGTGTTGGTTAGTCAACACTGTGTTAAGTGTTTACTTATCTTGTAGCCCAGACATTACATTTTGATTCGACCACAATGCTATTGAGTTAAATCAGATACGTTAAAATGAACATTTTCATATAATTAACACATCACATAACGTTTAAACTGATGTTTAGCACAACAAATGCACTATTCTGATTACTAGTTTTAGGAAAAAAAAATTTGGCAAAGTACTTTCTAGTGTAAATTTTGATGATGATTTATATTTAAATAACTTTGGGTCAACTTGTTTTGATCTCTGGGCCTCTATTCAAGGAAGTAACTATGATCCAATTTTTGGTTTTTCGTTTGGTTGGTTCATATTAAAATTAGAGGTGTAAACAACCCGACAAGGCTTGAGCTAAGTTCATTATCTTTTTATGAAGTTTGAGTTCGAGTTCGGTTCTTTTCAAGTCTATTTATTTGTGCTCGAGCTTGGCTCGTCTCGGCTCGAGCTCACTTCAATATCGCCTAAACCGATTTGGGCATTTTAGGATTGGGTTATAATTGTAACAACCCGACTTTTCGGATCGTTGCCCGTTGTTTTGTTTCAATATTGTAACCATCTTGAATCCCGGGATTCGATATAAACAATGAGTTATATTAAACTAAATACTTTTTCATCACACCGCACCGCTACACATTTAGACGCATTATATTTCGCAACGCCTACGCAACACAATTACAGAGAATTATGCTATTTAAATTGCCGAGTGTTTTTGTTTGGTTATCATACGCCTCCACATTCGCTTACCTCGATTAATACGCTTTACAATCAAAAACGCTGTTATCAGTGGTAGTAATGTTATGTGTGTTCTTATGTGCTTTACTTGTGTGTGCTTATTATGTGTATTGTTACTCGCAAACGCTATCACAACGCAAACTCAACGCTACTCGCACAACTAGATTTATCACTCTAAAACGCAACGCAACTCGAAACTCGGTATTATACTAAAATACTTAATGTACCAATACTACCCAACGCAACGAAACGCATTAGACGAGCATCTTACACGCGAAACGAGGGAAAGGATGCACAAAACAGCACCTTATTTCGAAGCTAGGCAGCTTCGTACGAAGGCAGCTTGTTCGAACCAAGGCCCTTGTGCGAACCCACTCCCTCTATAAATACCCAAGCCCTCCTCATTCATTTCTCACTTGCTATTTCTAAGCTGAAACTCTGCCGAATTGTTGTCCGACCGTTTTCAAGTAAGATTTAACAGTTTTCTTCAATTATACAACGTTTTCCACTTGGATTTTCACCAGAATCACTATGTTTTCATCTAAAATCTTCTGTTTTTACATAAAAACAATCAACTTTTCACTTAACTTCTTCTTTTCTTCAAATTCCTGCTTTACGCAAGAACCCTTCATCTTTTTCATTAAAACTTCTTCTTCCACCTCTGGTCTACACTTAACCGGGTGTATTGGGACTAGCTTCGGCTTCCCAAGTTAGAAATCAGTTGATTTCACACTCACCAAGTGTTGGATCTGGGTGAAAACTCTTTAAAACCTTTTAAAAAAACTTGATTTTACCCCAAACCGGACCAAAAACGACAAGTACTTCGTTCACTGAATAGTGGAACGAGGTAACGTCGAAACCGTCTCGAATTGGACTCGGAAGCACATCCAATTCAGGCGAAAACACAGCACCGAATGCCAAAAACAGCCACGTTTGTGAACTGGACTGTTCTGTGCGAAGCCAGCTTCGTACGAAGGCACTACCTTCGTACGAAGGGACATGGCCTCGTACGAAGGCACTGCCTTCGTACAAAGGCCCTGGTTTTACACAACATAGCCCAATTTCCAATACGTGACACAATCAAAGACCTCTCCGACTCTAAGCTCAATCAATAACTTAAGGTTGGAGGGATGAACACTCGATTTTCCGAAGACGACGCGAAGACACTCGATTTTGGACAACGGAAGTAGCACGTGTACGAAGACCCACCTTCGTACAAAGGCACGCCTTCGTACGAAGGCACCAGCTTTGTACGAAGCTTCTGTTCTCCCACCAACACTTCGATTTCTGACCGTTTCAGCACTCTGGAGGACTTATGCTTCTGTTCCTGTACGCAGGCTGACCCGACGCTCCCTTCAATCCACTGAAGATCGTGTTTCTTAATTAGTACACATTCTATGAGTATACTCGAACCCATTTTCGTTTAACGCATTTTTGGGTGTTACATACGTTCTATATCAAAACACAACTCACAACACAAACACTTTAAACGCTAACCGTGTCACACCCGCTCATAGCGGAAGCACGAGGTGTGATCTGTATGGTTTTCATTGCATAAATATCGATGTATATGAACAAACTGTATGAATAAAACATACTCCAATGCCATTACATAAGTGTTTCAAAAGATTACAACATAAGTTTAGTGTGTCGGTTACAAACCATTATCATAAAAGTAAAGTGTTATTGTTTCATACATTAACATGAAATAAACTACTAAGGTTTAAACCATCATATTTCCGCAAAGAGGCGGAATATAATAGTTAAACCCTCCAAAAGATGGCATGGAGTTCTGGTACTTGTTATCTTGACTTAGAATCCCGACATGGTCCGTTAATTCCCTGAAATACATGTTAAGTTTGGAAAACATCAACAAAAGTTGGCGAATTCATGCAGTTTAGTTGTAAAAGATGTATTTAAAATGTAAGTTGTAGTATGTAAAGCGTCAATGAAATCGTTGATCATTAATGTTTTGCAAGGACATTAACATGTGTGACGAAAAAGGAAGCAATCCAACCCTAGACGATTTTTATGTCGACTACTATCGACTGGGACACAAAAGCACTCTTCTGTATGGGTCCACGACCAAGAGTGGGGCTCGCCAAAACCCATTAGATCTAACCACTTGTACCTAGGTCCAAACTGGATTAATGGTGCTTAGATGTATAACCCTAATTCGCACATGATCTAAGGTGTTTCATTCCCTAACTTTTTACATACGTTGAACATGTATTTTCCCCGATAGTTGTAAAGTTGTAAAACAATTAAATGAATAGGGGACATGAACTCACAGTATCGCGTCTGTGAATAGAAGTAACTACGATCTCACGTGCGGTCGTCCTGAATAGTGTTGCGACCTACAAATGTTCTTATTTTTGTTAGACACTTCGGTCTTTGTAAATAACTTGAGTACAAGTCTTGTGTCTTAAATATGTGTAAGACTTGTATATCTTTACTGTTCGTTGAAATGTGTATTAGATTAATGAATTTGTTAAACTGTTATATATATATTTCACCAAATATATATATATAAGTAGTCTTGTATCTTGTAAGTTATATAGTCGGATCTAGTCCTCTTGATTTCGTGTCTTATATGTATCCATTGTATACTTGAATTTCCAATAATGGTGACATTGGGCTTAGCCCACAAATTCATGTTATTGGGCCCAAAATAGTGTTGGGCCTAAATAGTGTTGGGCCTCAATAGTGTTGGGCTTAAATAGTGTTGGGCTTAAATAGTGTTGGGCTTAAATAGTGTTGGGCTTAAATAGTGTTGGGCCTAAATAGTGTTGGGACTTGGCCCATATGTTTGGTATTGGGCTTAGCCCATGAGTTTTTGATATTGGGCTTAGCCCATGTATTTATGTTAAGCCCATTATGAAGATAAGCCCATTAAGAAATGTAAGCCCATTTGTATAAAGTAGCCCATTAAGAAGTGTAAGCCCATTTGTATAAAGTAGCCCATTAAGAAAGTATAAGTCTTTCATTTCTATAAAAATATTTTTATAGAATTAACCAAGTATACTTTTTAGTAAATAAAAACATAATAGTTTTTATAAGTTTAAAAATGTCCGAATTTTGTTAATGATAACGTATTTTGGTGTCCGCGTCGAAAGATCGCCTAAACTTCGTAGTAAGTCCTCGGATTGGCGATATGTTCATAGGTTCGTCCGTCGTCCGTTTTGACCATAAATGGTGTCCGATCATTCGGTTTGTCCGTAACTAGTTTTTAAGGCGCAATTATATGAAGTCTTGTAAGACTTTGATTGTAATATGTCATGTGTTTATCTGTGTCATTATATTCAAGTTCCTATCTTTGATATATATATATATATATATATATATATATAACTAATACATCAAATACCACATAGCACTTAAGTTGTTAAATTAACCAAATATATATTTTCTCAAAATATATATTTATAACTAACTTTGTTTTTATAAAAAGAATTCTCTAATTCTTTTTCATCTTGTAAAGGTTTAGCCAAAAATGATGGTTTAGTTAACATTTAATTTATAAGAAAATTTGGTCATATAACCTTTGTATTTTAAACTTTACCATGTTTAATCAAACATATCATTTTCTTTTCAAAATCACCATCAATTTACTCATAACATCTTAACTAAAACATATGAGATTTTTATAACATAAACTTATCAAGATGATCTCCAAATCATGTAGGGTTTTGGACATGATCATAAAATATGCTAACTAGTTCAAAAACCAAGTTTACTTCTAGTTTTAACAACTTTTATAAAAAACTCATGTTGTATGTTACTTTTTATAATCTTGTAAAAGTCTTGTTTTTAAATAAAAACCTTAAATAAATTAACTACACCATAAATTATGATCATCCATTCATCTTTTAAGTTTAACAAAAACCCTTTAACATATTCATGTATAATTGTTAGATCATATTTTTAAAACATCATCTAACAATTATTCATATCATAATCATCATAACAAGATCAAATATGCAAATAACAAGTCTTAGATCACAACATAAACAAACATAAATATATCATGATTATTATTTTTGCTTCTATGTATTTTCATGTTTATTATGTATGATTATTTTGTTATCTCTAGTTATTTGTTGAATGCTTGTTGCTATGCTTACACAGTGTTACACTAGACCGCCTCTAGCAACGATAGTACTATAGTTTAGACTCATCACCTGTGTGACAGGGGTTGCTAGGGTTCACATTACTTTACTTCACATGTTCGCTTCGGCGAACCTGTGTCGCGCATACTCTACATCGCAGTCTCGTGGTTAGGTGGTATCATTGTTGGTAGTTACATGCTTCGCCCGTTACGTGTTACATGCTGGTTATGCGTAAACGCTTTTCATATTATTACTATGCAAACTTGTGTACTCACATTTACTTTATGTATTGACTTTTATTTTAACGTATGTGACAGGTTAATTGGATGTTTATGCTGCAACAAGTTAGGAAGTCTAGAAACTCACCAAATAAATCTGAGTTGTCGGAATGGAACTTGTTTTTGAGACTGAATATCTGTAATGACTGTTTGCTTTAATTGTTTAATAGTATGGGATATTGAACCTTAAAAATATTGTCAATAATAGTTGTTATGGATTCTCATGAACAATCTGTTTTGCTCAGTGTCACGCCCCGATGATTCCGCCATCGGTTGGGGTGTGACAGTAATCAACATTATCATTATAATATATATATATATAGGAACAGGATCAGGAGAAAACGCCACAAAGTGTGAGAACGGTGAGAACGATTCTCAGCCACAAGATCGTAGTGGTTTGTGGCTGAGATTGATGCGGTGACATTTTTGTAAATACTAGGGGCCTTGGAACTACCAGGAGGGGTAAAATAGGAAGATCCAAACAAGGGTGCACGTGCTAATCACATGGCATTTCCTCCAATCATATTTAAACGCCAATAACTTTTTTATACACGATTATTTTTTTAAAAAAATCACACCATAAAATTCAGCGTTTTTTATCTTTCCAACGAGTATACTATTGATATATTTTTCAAAAAAAAAAATGAAGTGGGTTTTTTATGGCGTTTTAAACTTTGTTTTTTTACGGCGTTTTCAACTGGGTTTTTATGGCATTTTTCTGAAGGGGGTGTTTTTATGGCGTTTTTCAACCAGTTTTTTATGGCGTTTTCTGAACTAAGTGTTTTTACGGCGTTTTCAACTGAGTTTTTCATGGCATTTTTCTGAACTGTGTTTTATGGCGTTTTCAACTGGGTATTTTCATAGCGTTTTTTCTGAACTGGGTGTTTTTATGGCGTTTAAACTGAGTTTTTATGGTGTTTTTCTGAACTGGGTGTTTTATGGTGTTTTCAACTGGGTATTTTTAATGGCGTTTTCTGAACTGAGTGTTTTTATGGAGTTTTTATTTGAACACCCAACTCATGTTATTTTTTTATTTCAAAAGTATAGCAATAGTATACTCGTTAGAAAGATAATAAAACACTCGATTTTATGGTGTATTTTTTTTAAAAATAATCACGGATAGAAAAGTTACGAGAGTTTAAGAAATATGGTGGAATATGCATGTGAGTGGCATGTGCATGGTCTTTGACATGTGAGTGTCATGTGTCACACCCCCAAAATACCACATGCGGAAACCCCCGCGAGGCGTGTGACGTACCAGGATCAAGCCACTAATCACACTGAACTATAAATAAAATAGTAAATAAAAGTTTCCATTTAATGTAACTAGTGCATTTCAAAACATTAGTTTAAAATCCAACTAGTAATAACACCCGCGCGCGTTGCGGCGCGGGTACATCGCAAACATCGAATGGATTAGTCCAAGCATTGTGTTATGCGTTAAACATATGAAAACGCGTGTTTCGGCGTATCCGATTTACCTCAATGTAACATATATAAGCATTGTGATCGGATCCAAACGCAAAGTAAATCGAATTTATGTTGTACACTCATAACATATTATATGTGACCCGATTCATACATAGAAAGCATAATGCATATAAAAGAAAAACTAACACATGCAGTCAAAGGGATTGATTTGAGTTTTTTTAATGGGAAAAAACCAGAATTGGACTTCACTCGGGTCGGAACAAAATTTACGAAACGTACATAAAATAAGCACAAAAACGTATGATATTTCGTTTCCCTAAAAAGTTTACATTTGTTGCTCGCTCATAAGCAATTAACTTCATCTTGGTACAACAATAGTAACATCACTCGTTATGGTATGCGATAAAAGAAATCTCGATTTTAAATACATTTTTTTTTTCAAACTCGATAGTTTTTTTTTTTTTTGTTCACAAAATCAAGTGGTAAACATTTTAGTTATTTATTTAATTTTTATATAAGTCGACTACAAACGTCTTTTTCGTGTTTTCATAAATATACATATATATATATATATATATATGTGTGTTTGAAAATATAAGATGATAAATCTTTTTATGCAAAATTATGAAATATAACACGACATATCTTTACCGTAACAGATTACCAAAATTAAAATATAACATAATATATCCTTTTATTTATTTTTAGAATATATCCTTTTATTTATTTTTGATAGCCATCACTGTATATTTATATATTTCAAAAGTTGTTACTACATAAAAAGACCATATCAACACAGTAATACTAAAAAGTTAAGAAAATATCTCAAAACTTCAATTTAATCTAAACGGAGGTTTTTATTTTTTACTTAAAATAATCAGTCTTTTATAAACCCAAAACCATTTCTTCTTCAAACCATGTGCCATAGAGAGAGAGTGTGTGAGAGAGAAACTCCTCTACACCTCCTCCTCCTCCTCTTTCAGTTTCCCGTAACCGATTCGTGTTGACGATAGAGGCCGCATCCGGCGACCTAGGTGAGCCGTTGTGGCTTCACCGGAAAATGATTGTACTCGCATGACATGAGTATATTTTTTGAAAAACAAATCCGAAGTTTATGAGAAATTTACCATATTTTATGCCATGATTTACACTCAATTCAAAAGGGGAATACAAATCCTTCGATCTGATAATGGGGGGGGGGGGGGGGGGGAATTTGTCAATACATCCATGAAACAATTCTGTCAAACCAAAGGATTAGTTCATCAAACCACCTGTTCTCACACCCCCGAACAAAATGGTGTTTCTGAACGAAAAAACCGTATTCTTCTTGAAATGACTCGAGCACTTCAAATTGAATCCCAAGTGCCTCCATCATTCTGGCGTGAGGCAGTTGCAACCTCTGTGTACCTCCTGAATCGACTTCCCACCAATGCTCTCAAGTTTAAGACTCCTCTAGATTGCCTATCCAAGTTTGCCAAAATCCCTCATCCTCTTATACTTGAACCACGAATCTTTGGTTGTACTGCATTTGTTCACATTCCAAAAATCAATAGAAACAAACTCGGCCCATGTGCTGAGAAATGTGTATTTGTAGGATACGGGATCGATCAAATAGGTTATCGGTGTTATAACCCAAAAACTCGTCACATGTTCACCACAATGAACTGTGACTTTCTTGAAACAAAATACTTTTATAGCACCCAACTCGGTGGTCAGGGGGAAAGTGAATGTATAGACACTCTGATTTGGCTAATTCCATCGTCCGAAGAAGTGACAACAGAAGATCATCACAGTACTTTGAACCAGTCACCTTCAAACACAACCACACAATCTGTGGAGCACAGTGCCACTGAAGAAACTCCATCCAACTTGATACCTGAGGTAAGAAATACTATGAACCCTGAACTCCCTGTATCTTCTAACCATTATAATGAGATAACAGGGGAACACACAGAACCGGTAACAACAGAACATATAGAACAGGTTGAACCAGTAACATCAGAGACAACAACAGAATATACAGAGCATGTTGAACCAGTTGCAACAGAGACAACTGAAAGATACGCTCTTCCTCCAAGGGAAAACAGAGGGGTTCCTCCAAAAAGATACTCTCCTGAGAAAGAAGCTCGAAGTTCAAAATATCCAATGGCAAATATTGCCAAAGGGAATCTATCACAAAAAGCCAAGTCATTTGTTGCCTCCCTATATTCTGAAGAAGTTCCAACCACTGTTGAGCAATCACTCAAATCAAAGAACTGGAAAGAAGTCATGAAAACGGAAATGGATGCCCTCATGAAAAATTCCACATGGGAAAAATGTATCAATTCAAAAGGCAAGAAACCCGTTGGATGTCGATGGGTGTTCACTATAAAATACAATCCAGATGGAACCATTGAAAGGTATAAAGCCCGGTTGGTAGCCAAAGGGTATACACAGTCATACGGAATTGATTATTTCGAAACCTTCTCCCCAGTTGCCAAAATCAACACAATCAGGGTACTTTTCTCTATAGCCGCAAACAAACAATGGCCACTCCACCAGTTTGACGTTAAAAATGCCTTCCTACATGGAGTGCTTGAAGAGGAAGTATATATGGAAGCACCACCTGGATTCACCGAAGGCTTTAAACCGGGAGAAGTTTGTCATCTGAAGAAATCCCTGTATGGTTTAAAACAATCCCCTAGAGCTTGGTTTGGGAGATTCACCATAGCTATGAAGAAATATGGATACAAACAGAGCAATTCAGATCATACTTTGTTCCTTAAACAAAGAGGCAAACTTATTACCTGCCTAATTATCTATGTTGATGATATGATTGTGACAGGGAATGATGAGGAAGAGATAGAAAGATTGAAGGTAAATTTGTTTTCAGAATTCGAAATGAAGGATTTGGGAAGACTCAAATACTTTCTTGGGATTGAAGTGCTAAGATCAAAACAAGGGATCTTCATTTGCCAGAAAAAATATGTTCTGGACCTGTTAGCAGAGACAGGGATGATTGACTACAAACTTTCAGACACTCCTATGATCATGAATCAGAAACTCTTTATGGAGGAAGGAGCACAGTTAACTGACAAAGGTAGATACCAACGGATTGTAGGGAAATTGATATATTTGTCACACACTCGACCAGACATAGCCTATGCAGTGGGAGTTGTAAGTCAATTCATGCATCAACCCCAAGAACCTCATATGGAAGCAGTAATGAGAATCATTAGGTATCTCAAGGGAACAACGAGCCACAATGTTTTATTCAAATCAAATGGTCATTTAGATACTCAAGTCTATACCGATGCAGAATGGGCAGGAGATAAAAGTGACCGAAGGTCAACCTCAGGATACTTTACCCTAGTTGGAGGAAACCTTGTCACTTGGAGAAGCAAGAAACAGAAAGTGGTGGCTCTTTCCAGTGCAGAGGCAGAATTCAGAGGGATAGCACGAGGCCTGACTGAAATCTTGTGGGTTAAAAAGCTTCTTACCGAAATTGGTTTTCCTCCGAGTAAACCTAACCAAATTCTATGTGACAACAAAGCTGCCATTCAAATCTCGGAGAATCCGGTACAACACGACCGAACAAAACACATAGAGGTGGATCGAAATTTCATTAAAGAAAAAATAGAAACAGGGGTCATTGAAATGCCATTTGTTCGATCTGAAGATCAGCTAGCTGATATCTTAACAAAAGCCGTAAATGGAAGAATTTTTGCAAAATGTTTGGGCAAGTTAAACATTGGAGATCCCACCGTTCAACTTGAGGGGGGATGTTAGAAAATAAAGTAGATTTGGAAAATATTGGGATCAGTCAAATCTCCCATTTTACAGCTCACAATTACAACTCAGGATCCGGATTTCCAGCCTTTGTTTATTTCCTTTAATTATTCTTGTGTCCTTTTTTAGTTTCTGTATTGGTCTATAAATTAAAGGCCTGAATGTGATAGAAAGCATCAATCAAAATTACAATTGAATCAGCTTTTTCATCTATTCTCGACAACAAATATATGGGATAAAGAAAATAGTTATGTCAAGAGAGAGATGTGGTTAAAATTCACAACACGAACCAAAGCACCCAAGTTGAGTATGTTTATCCCCAATTTGATTGTGAATTGTGATTCCAACTAGGGTTTCGTTCTCAATTTAGTCAGCTTCAAATATTTTAACAGATTTTTAATTTGTTAAAATATAAAATGACTAAAAAGCACTCGAAATTTGCTGTCCAAGTTAACACTAATAAACAAATTGAGAAAATGTAAAATACATTACGGCTTAATGTACATCACGTATGCGACCAAATTACGCACGTTATTATGAAAATCACGCATGTTATAAACTCAACAAAACCTAATCACGCATGTTGAACAAATAATCACGCATGTTATCACGCATGCCATACCTCCTAGTTCAAAAATCGCATCCCCTGTTCTACAATCTGAAACCACTGTTACCGCAATCTAACTCTAATCGAATCAAAGCTTGGTCATGTTCATGCATCCTCTGTTCTACGATCTAAATCAAAGCTTGGTCATGTTTTTTCATCCTCTGTTCTACGGTCTGAATCAAAGATTTGTCATGTTTTCTTCATCCTCTGTTCTACGGTTTGATTTCGAGGGTCGATATTTTGATGAAACTTTTCAAAATCAACGACGAATTTGAACCCAATTCGATGAAATTGATCAAACCCAGGCTAAATGAAAATTTGATATAATCACGCATGTTATATGAAATAATCACGCATGTTATATGAAATAATCACGCATGTTGGTTTTTTGAGTTTATAACATGCGTGATTTTCAAATGAACTTGCGTAATTTGGTCGCGTACGTGATGTACGTTAAGCAGTAATGTACGTTAACCTTCCTCTAAACAAATTAACCATTTTGAAAACAAACATTGCCCGCAAACACCAAATTCATAAAAATCATGACCCAATCACCAGGTTCATGCTTTAACCTAACAACAAAGTCCAAATGTAATTTACATTTTAGCATCGTTGTCGAAGGCGCAAGGCGCACTCAAGGCACAAAGGGTGAACCTTGGATCTCAGTGCAATGTGCTTAAAAAGCGAGGACTTTTTTAGGCGAGACACATAGTATAAAATTAAAATTTTTAGGTGTTTTAGAAATGTTATAGGCTTCTTTTGGGCTAGTTCAGGTTGTTTTAGGCTGACTCCAAGCTTGTTTAGGGTGAAATTTTATCAGAACTAAGATTGAAAATGCGCTTGAGGGCCTAGATGCACGCTTCCGTAAGCCAAGTTTTTTTATAATAATACTCCAAGCTTGTTTAGGGTGAAACCAAGTTTTTTTTTATAATAATATTATAGGATTAGGATCAAATACAAAGGATCCTAATTGTAAGAAGTGTAAGAAGGATTTATAGAGTGACAAGTGTCCAATAACCTAAAAAACCCACTAAAAAAAAAAAAAAAAAAACTTAAACATCCACCACCACCAAAAACCCCCACCCCCACCCCCCACATCACCCCTCGGCAAAAAAAAAAAAAAAAAAAAGGGGTGGGGGGTGGGGGTTTAGGTTTTTGGGTGGTGGTGGTGGTGGGGGGTTAGGTTTTTTTAAGTTTTTGGGGGGTGGGGGGGGGTAGGTTTTTTTTAGGTTTTTGGGGGGTGGGGGGGTTAGGTTTTTTGGGGGTTTTTTTGGTGAGGTATAGTTTTTTTTTTGTTTTTTTTGCGGGGGGGGGTGGGGGTGGGTGGGGGGTGGGGGGGGTTTAGGTTTTTGGGTGGGGGTGGGTGTTTAGGTTTTTGGTGGTGATGTAGTGGGTTTAGTTTTAGGTTATTGGACACTTGTCACTCTATAAATCCTTCTTACACTTCTTACAATTAGAAGCCTTTGTAGAATAACTTGACCCTAATATTATAATAATACTTTTAAAAGTATTATCAATGAATATAACTTTAAACGTTTATAGGCAAGAGTTGAGGTTTCGTTTTCCAATAGTTCAGAGTTCATGGAGATGAAAGTCTTCCACCTACAACTATAGTCAGTCTGTCAGTCTCTGAGAATTCATCCACACCTTAAAAAGCTTCTTTCTATTCCCTTAACATTTTTTCCAAAATTAGCCATGGATCATGACGTTTCTCCTTACTCACTCACGTCCATCTTCTTGCTTACTATTACAACAATTTCCCCTTCTTCTCTGTTCATTTCTACAATTCAGGTACCCACAGGATCTTCATTAATACTTATTAGTTGTTAATCTTTGTTACTTCTGCTGTTAATCACTTTACGGGTTTGTGAAATCTTCTTTTACTTGATAATCTTTGTTGCTTATAGTACCTTTGTTCATTGCTTCATGAGGGTGTGTCAGATCTTTCTTTTAATCTTGTATTCTTGATAATCTTTGTTCGTTTTAGGATTGATCATGTTAATGGCTTCATGGGGCATGTCAAAATCTTTGTGTTCATGTTGTTTTTACTTGATAATAGTCTTTGTTGTTTGTAGGGTTAAGTTTTGGTGTTCATGGGGGTTGTCAATTGTTTCATATAAATCCCTTTGGTTCATTGCTTTATGAGGGTGTGTCAAAAGTTTCATTTAATTAGGTAATCTTTGTTGTTTTATAAGGTTACTTTTGTTATTTGCTTCATGGGGTGTGCCGGATGGTGTAATGGGTTCATCCGTTTTCACTGCCACATCATAAAGTGAGGAACCACAACACTGCCACATAGGCACGAGCCCTCACTCATTTTTTTCACTTTTTAGTGTGTAATGGTTTCACAAGTTTCACTACCTACGCGTTAGAATAGCATTATATGAAATAAATTAAATATAAAAAAATGAATGAATCTGATTGGTTGGTTCCACGGGCCCCACCACCCCCGGGCGGTGTTTAGCGTCGGGGTAACGTCCATATCACCAGGGCGTTACCCATTACACACAAC
The DNA here is from genome assembly GCA_030545235.1 of Helianthus tuberosus. Taxonomy (NCBI): domain Eukaryota; kingdom Viridiplantae; phylum Streptophyta; class Magnoliopsida; order Asterales; family Asteraceae; genus Helianthus; species Helianthus tuberosus. The sequence continues at coordinate 66,869,823 of CM060363.1, forward strand.
CTTATAATCTTGCTTCCTTGGTTATCTTTGTCGGATATTTGGGTATTTTTTTGTTTATTGGGTCATGGGGTGTGCCAAATCATTCAAATTCTGTTTTCTTGGTTATCTTTGTTGCTTTTAGGATTGATTATGTTAATTGCTTCATGGGGAATGACAAAATCTTTCAAAATCTTGATTTCTTGATAATCTTCTGGGTGTGTCAAATGTTTCATAAATTCTTGAGTTTATTGATATGTATGTTGTTAATTTAGACGCCCTCGGACTTGTCAATGTCGTTGATTTCATCATAAGAATATATGAAAACAAGTTTATCCTAAGGTCATCTTTTTGGTCAAACTTGAATAACACACGTCTTAATTTGTGCTAGGTCTTCATATCGTTTATTCAGCACGAATGGGTGTTTGTGATTGGTTTAAGAGGAGACACAACAATAAGAAAAAGAAGGAAAACATGCGTCTAAAGTTTGAGGTGATGACTTTACTAATAGATGCTCTTATTTGCATATTTATTTTAACTTTAGGCTACAAAAATGATTGCTAATGCTAAAAGTGGTCAGGTTGACTTTAAAAGTCAAAGCATATCTTCTGTTATAGAAAGCTTTAAGGCTAATGCTCCTTGTAGAATATGCAACAGGATTCCATTGATTCAAAAGGTGCAAAGGTCACTGATCCTACTGTGAATAAATCAAAGTTTCTTACTTCTAATAAAGAATATGCTGCCACCCGAATCCAAACTGCGTTTCGAGCATATAAGGTATGTTTTTATGTGTTATGTTTTCATGTCGCGGGTCCCTTTTTCTTGAAATGAAGATGGGACCCACCAAATGTAGGTGACATCTAAAATAACAATTGTTGAAGATACATCTGTTTTGTACATGAACAATTGACAGGCAAGAAAAATGCTACGTCTTCTCAAAAGGATTTCAAGATTTCAGGCATTTATCGCAGCGGATGCTCTTACAAAGCGGGCTCCGACTGCTCTTGAAAGATTACATTTTTGGAGCAAAATTCAGGCGGAAATCAGTGGCCGCCGCCTTTGCAAGGTGGCAGAAGGCCGGATGAAGCAAGTGAAGCTTCATGATCATCGGTTGAAAGTTGCATCCAAACTTCATAAACTTGAGGTATTGCTTATATAGTTATATCCTCATGACATAAAATTTTTACACTAGAAACCAGTGTCATCTTGTACAAATAAGCAATGTCTGAACCAAATCTGAATCTGAATATTAAATATAATTGAAGCAATAATTGGAAAACATATACTGGTTTTGTCCTAAAATCGAACCGTGAACAGATATCAGACTTAAGTTTTCTATAGATTATCAGTGAATGATTTGATCAATAGCTATCTCTATTTTGCTATGGGACTCAAATAATGTGAGATTTCATGAATATGTGATTGTGGGTCCCGATTAATTAATAATCAGGACCCGGGACCCACAATATGACCATGAAATACATCACAAGACAACTATGTCATGTTGTAAAATGTAGCAGCTGCATATGTTTTTGTTATACATGAGTTTATGAGCATTCATTTCTAAAATAAGCGCAAAAAGTCAAATGCCACCCGTGCTTCAACTTTAAATTCTTACTCTTCCCTAGCGCGAACCAATACTACCTGTCGACAATCACACACAGTATACGGGCCCATACTCCCATCCATGATGTTACATGAAGATGGGACCCACAAAATATCGAGCCCTAATAAACGATATGGCGCAGATGAAATGGTGGAGTAGGCCCATGCTAAAGGAGAACGGTTTGAAGACGGAACAAACAGAGATAGCAACTAACAAGCATGAACGTGCATTGGCATATGCATTCTCTCATCAAGTATGTTAACATACAAACAACCTTTTACATTTTTTTCTATAAATTTGTACTTTTTTAAGATGAACAAAATTGTCATTGTGAGTGTTATGATTTTTGTGAAGTGGAGGGCAAATTCGAATAGATGTTTTGGTCAAGCTTACTATGATTTAAGCAAAGAAAGCTGGGGTTGGAACTGGATCGAGCCATGGATTGTGGTTTATCGGTTGGAGGGTCATGTTGTGATCCGGCCTGTTGTTTCTCCACGGGCCAGGAAACGAGAGAAGCCAAGAGTAGGCGTGTTGAGTAACATGTCAAAACGGGTCGGTTTTCGTAAGTGAATATTCTAAAAAAGAAAACACTATTTCTTTACAAAATATGGCTCCTTTACGAATGGAAAATCAAAAGAAGAATGGTTCCGGTACTCAAATAATTTATTAATTATTGTGTATACATAGTCGGAATTGGTTTATTTATGGTTTTTATTATTCTTTTATTTATGGTTTTATTTAATCAAGTTTGATGATCAATGTAATGTATATTTTGGTCATAAATTATATTCAAATTTTGTGGATGATATAGATTATTAACTTACTATCAACTATGTGTAATTAAAGAATGCTTATTATGATATTAGCTAACTTGATATTTCGATATGTTAATTATTAAATTAAGTAAGATTAAACCTGATATATATAATTATGGCTTGGATATGTATAAATATTAATCATGGTTTGATGACGATGATGTTTATGGTTTGATATGTATAATTACATTAGATCACAGTATTGATATGATGATGATGATGATGATGTTTATGGTTTTCTCACAGTTGGATATGTAAAAATACATACATTGATGATGATTATGTACATAATTGCTCACACTTTGATGATGATGATGATGATCATCATCATCATGGTTTGATGATGTACAGAGTGAAGGTTATTAGGTAGTTGGTTTAGGCACATGATTATTCACTGTTGGATGATGATGATCATGGTTTCATGATGTACAGATTGAAGGTTTGATGTCGATGATTGTGTGTCCGTGTCTGTGTGTTAGTGAAGGTTATTAGCAGGGGCGGAACCAAAAGGGGGTCAAGAGTGACCCTTCGGTCACCGGAACTTTTTGAATTTTTATTTATAAATTTTGAGTTTTTCAATAACAAACTTAGAGATGGACCCCCTAATTTGAACCAGTATAGAATATAAGCTTATGATGACCCCCTAACTAAATCGTTCTGGTTCCGCCACTGGTTATTAGGTAGTTGGTTTGATGATGTACAGAGTGATAGTGATGGTTTAGGATTATGTGTCTGTGTCTGTGTATTAGTGTACATTAAACCAGGGGTTGTACATAAATATACAGGGAAGCATGTTTTGTGCATATATGTGTGCATTTGATCCATTTGGTGAATAAATAGTAGGCAGTAGGCATGGTTGCAGTACGCAATATGTGCATTTGATCCATTAGGTGTTGGCATTAGATTGTGCAGAGTGCATGTTTGGTCCATCATATATGTAGAAGCTAGTGAAATTGGACACAGGTCTGATATGTGCATAAGCTATTGGTCCATCATATGTGCAATTGGTTTAGTGCAATTGGACAAAGGTTTGGTTTGGTCTGTTTGGTTGCAGGATACAAGTTTGGTTTGGTCCATTTTTGTTGATCATGAAATGAATTCTGTGCATTCAACATAAACATACTCAGTCCAGATTAAGTCATTAGGTGCATGCCATTAGTAATTAAAGTGCTTAGCTAATTAAGGCAGTTGGTTGATTCACAATGGTTTATTGAAAACAAGCGAATTAAAATTGTTACCTTTGACTAATTAAAGTCAAATGTTAGGTTAATTAGCTTTGACCACTTAAAAAATGTTTAATTTTGGTTTAATTCTAATAGTTATTTTGAATAACATTACGGGTTTTAATTAGTTTGACTAATTAGTTTGACTAATTAAAGTCAAAGCATTAGAATAGGTTAATTAGCTTTGAGTAATTTGACTTCTTAAAGTCTAACCTGCAAGTATTGGGTGATAAATATTGATTTTGGAGGGAGTTTCAAATTGTTAGGGGGGTGGGGGTGGTCATCACTCATCACTCATCACTCACAACACCCAATCAAGTTCCGCTATGTCATCAACCATTTTTTCCATCACTCACAACTTTTTTTAGTGGCAATGGTTATCACTCACAACATCCAACAATAAACCCTCACACCCCCTCACATCCATTTATCACTCACACCCCCATCACCCGTTGAATTTATCACGGACTCATGGCTATCACTCGTGGACTTTGTAGGTGGCGGTGGACTTTGTGTTTGTTCCACGCGTGGAACATTGCTATCACGGGGGATAACGTAACCGCCCCCAGTCCCCTTATAGTGATAAAACTATTGGGTGGCATAATGCAATGTTAAAAGGGCACAATAGTCTTTTCACATCATTTTAAACCAGCCATTAACGTTTCTGGGGCATGGTGTGATGTAACGCCCACCTCAGGGTTTCATTGGGCAAAAAGTGAAAGATAGGGTTTCATATTGCAATTTAGACCAAACCCCAAGATGACAAATTACACTTTACTCTTAAATTTATCACATTGGTTTAAAAAATATACTATTGACTCGTGAGATTGTGATACAGCGAGAATATTATATATGTACAAAACATGAGATTATATATATAGAGAGAGAAGATCATGTGAGAACCACCTCTTATTGCGAGAACCGCGAGAACCAATGTGAACACAACCAAAAATGCCTAAAAATAGCTAAAAATCACACAATTTTTTTTTTAATATTTTTATATAAAAATCGCTACTTTTCGAAGCAAAAAAAAAAATTAATTTTTTTTTTTTTTTGTCACTAAAAGTAGCGATTTGAGCATAAAAAAATATTTAAAAAAAAAATTTATATTTTTTTTGATTTTTTTAGGTTTTTTGGGGGTTTAGTTTTTAGCATTTTAGCTTGGGGGGGGGGGGGGGGGTTAGGTTTTTTTTTAGGTTTTTTGGGGGTTTTATTTTTTCGCATTTAGCTTGGGGGGGGGGGGGTTAGGTTTTTTTAGCTATTTTAGGTTGTGTTCACATTGGTTCTCGCAATAAATGGAGTTCTCGCATGAGCCCCTCCCTATATATATATATATATATATATAGAGAGAGAGAGAGAGAGGGGAAGGTTAACGTACATTACGGCTTAACGTACATCACGTACGACAGGTAATTACGCACATTCATTTTAAAATCACGCACGTTATAACTCAAAAATCCAAAATCACGCATGTTGAAACACAATAATCACGCATATTGAAAACATTAATCACGCATGTTATAGAACAAATCACGCACGTCGTCGTACGTGAAGTACGTTAAGCCGTAATGTACTATATACTTTTTCTATATATATATATATATAATAGCATCGACCATCAAATAAAAGTTATAAAGTACAAATTGTGAAACAAAATAAAAAATATTGAAACCGACTTGTATTGAAATACTAATACATGTGCATTACAAATTAAAAATTAATTACACGAAATTTGTCCCGTGTAACACAAAAAATATACCCATGATATTCCTAAAAGAATAGTTACACGTGTTTTACGACATTCGAAAACCATAAAAGTAAATACCGGTTGTCAGTTTGGTTCATATGTTACTGGTGCATTTTGTACCGATCTAGACCATAAAAAAGAATACCAATACTGTTTTGATAATATCGATATCGATGTTGCTCGGTCGCAATCGACTCGATTCGTCACAATATCAGTACTCGCTATACATTTATATCTAGACATAGATAGAAGTATACATGTCCCGCAATATACTTAAATTTTATAAAGATTATAGTTTAAAAGTTGTGAAGCTGGAATCACCTAATCTTTTGAATCTTTGTTGCGATTACGACCCTGGTTAAATTTTGTAAGGATGATATACGATCGGATCAGTGCCGGAGCTTGAGCGAAAAATGAGTGGGGGTTGAGCTCTCAAAATCCAAATCGGTAGGGGCAGAGCTCTTAGAAATCCAATATTTTACACGATAAAAAAATCGAAAATTTTTGGTAAAATTAACACTACAAGCGAAAAATCGGCGGAGTCGGGCACTCCCCGCCCCCAATTAAGCTTCGCCCATGGATCGGATGAGCAGTTAAATGTATTGATCACAGGTTGTAAGGGTTATATTTAATCACACAATTATGTATAAAAATCACAAGGTGTTATGTGATTGAGACCACAAGGGTGTTACGTGGTCAGGTGATAACTTGTATGGACAAGATAGTTGTAAGGTTATCACAAGGGTGTTATGTGGTCGGGTGATTAAATGTATGGGAAGGATTGTTGCAAAATGATCATAAAGGGGTTATGTTATAACAGGGCCGTCCCCGAGAATGAGAAAAATCTTTTGGGCCCCGGCAAGATAAAAAAAATTGGGCCCAAACTTATAATATAAACTCATCAATTATATATCAAGAAATCACTATACGACGATCATTGTTATAAAATAAACAAAACAAAAGTAACGTAACAAAATGATCGAATTTACTTAAGTGAATCGTGCGGCTCTCTTAGCGTTTTTGGAAGCAAAACTCTCGATCAAGTCTTTATATTCCATACCTTCTAATATTCGTTATGAAACTATATATTAACTGAAGTCTTCACTCAATGTTATGAAACTATATTAACTGAACCATAGAAGCTAATGATAGCTACATATTTTATACCTTTGGACCAAGAATTATATTGTTTGGTTTTAGGTGAGCATTATCGAATCCCATTTGCTGCGGTTGAATATGGAAACCGTGGTATAATGGATAAACCGAAGAAGATCTATTCTCAAATGACATCATTTGTCTAGGAACAAAATCTCTAAATGGATACTGAAATAGTTTTCCTTTTTGCGCTCCAGCATTCCCCAAGGCCCAACATATATACTAAAATAGTTTTTTTTAATTTTGGGCCCCTTAAAGCTTTTGGGCCCTGGCTTTAGCCCGGGCTGCCCAGCCCAATAGCCGGCACTGTGTTATAATACCACAAGGGCATTATGTGGTAAATCGTGTTAAAATTTTACATGTTTGAATGTACACCGACTTAGCGAAAGCTGGTGATACTACATATACTTTCAAGTTAAGCATCAAAGTCGGATGGATGAATTGAAGATCAAGTCTTGGAACGAACGAAGGGTTGAACCGTGGACATATATTTTGTTTGTAAAACAAATGGTTCAACCATTAACTACATTTTGTCTATAACTGTTAGTTATTTTGTTTACGTTATAAAAGGTTACGTGTCAACTTTTGTCTGTAATTATGGATTATTTTAATTGAAAATTTTCGGCATGTTTCCCGCTGCTAACTCTAGTTATTTTATTAAGTTAAAAGGGCGATTTCATAACTCGAGTGTTATAGTGTGTGTGTGAGAGGGAGATGGAGAAATAGAGATGTGAGAGAGGACCCACCACCTCCGTTTGTTGTCACGTTTGGAATTCTATATGGCTAAATAAATTTCACTATCCAAATGCATCTTCAATGGCTTCATCCGAAGACGGCACTTGGCTGCTACCTCCTAGTTCGCTTTCTTGCATTGGAGGTGCTCTAACAACCGATTTCAAATTGTAACTAGGTTTGAAATTTTGTTAGAGTTTTTATCAATTATAAGAATTTTTATTGGGGCTATGTACATGTGTCATATTAGGTGATCATTATGTTAACCTAATATTGGTTTACATGTATCGAAACAAATTATATTAATCTATTACAAAACATTAAAATAAAAAATAAAAAACACTTAAAATTGTTAGAAACTTAAAGTATTAGAAAATTTAGAACGGTTAGAACTCTACTTGAGTATATAGTAGGGATGTTCAACAAATTGAAAATGGATTTTCGAAGTAATCGAATCAATGTTTTTTGAATTTTTATTTTTATTTTACTTGAATTCGTATTTGATTTAAATTTGGTTTATGCCATTCGAATTCGTATTCAAATTGTATCCCCAATTCAAAATTAGATTCAATTCCCATTTGAAACTCAAATTCGATTAGATTAGATTTAATTCAAATACACCCTAAGTAATAAATTATTTTACTTGAAATTTTAAAACCATTACAAATTAATTCTTTTTTATTTTACTTTTTAAAACCATTACAAACTAATTTATTTAAAAAATAATAATAATAAACCATCAATATGTTAAAAGACCAAAAATCATTATATCACCTAAATACAAACTTAAAGTAGCCACCATACCATGTGATAAAAAGACCAAAATAAAATACGAATCTACACTATATAATAAAAGAAACCTGTTTTGGGACACTTGTCATTCTCTCATTTAATTGATTAAAATTATTAATAATACTAATAATAATAATATTTAATCTAAATTAATACAAAATTTTATTATTAATAATATTTAATCAAATCTAAAATCTAATCTAATACAAATTTTTATTTAAAATCTAATCTAATACAAATTTTTATTATCAATAATAATCAAATCTAATAAGAATTCATACGAATTCCAAAATAATAATAATAATATTTATGATAATAATTCCTTTCATCCCATCCTGTGCGTATGCATGTGCATGTATATTGAGTTAAAAAAAACTTAATTTCCTAGCCCAATTGCCACTTAATGATTATCGGTCCAACTCCTTTTGAGGACCAAATCGTCCCAACTCTCTTGTGTTCAACAATTGGCGCATGCATGTTATTTGATCTGATTCCTCAAAACAAACTTCCGAACTTAAGGCCCTAATCCTTAAACCGCCCCAACTGCCAAATTAGTTTATAAATTACGTGAGAGCATGTTGTCTTCTTTATAACTATCCAAAACTCTCATCAAACCCTACCTGCAAGTATACTAATCTGCGAGTATAAAAAATCTCTCTATATCTCCCTCGCTGCGGAATCGGTCCCAAGATCACCACGCAATCGGTTAGTACAACTCACTCCGCAGTTTTTAATTAAGTTTTTGTTGTTTCGGTTTCGGTTCGATCTCGACTTTAGTTTTAGGTGCATTCGTGACATGAACTTGACTTGGTATGAAACTGTGACTTTGACTTGGTATAGAAACTATGCTTATATGTACGAACACATGCTACTTGGTATAGAAACTGTGATGAGTATGTTATGTGATGTGCTTATATATGATGCTACTATGATTATAAGGTTTTATGAATGGTACGAAAATAGTATTAACCTAATTTAAAAAATAATAAAAAAATCCATTTTGACTTAGAAAGATTTTTTTTAACAATAGATAAACCTGTGTAATACACAGGGTTTTTAATGATATAACATTTTTTATTATTTGCTATATAAAATTAAATTTATTAAACCCTGTACAATACACGAAGTTTTTTTTAAGTATAACTTTTCTATTATTTAGTATATAAAATTATATTTCTTCCACCCGTGAATACACAGGGGTTTTTTTAAATATAATTTTTTTATTGTTTGGTATATAAAAGTACTTTTATTCAACCCGCACAATACACGAGGTTTTTAAAGATATATTTTTTTATTATTTAATATATAAAATTATATTTACTCAATACATGTAATAAATGAGGTTTTTAAAATATATTGTTTTTATTTAGTATATAAAATTATATTTATTAAACCCGTGTAATACACGGGGTTCTAATCTAGTAACATTATATTCAAAACGAGGAAGTCCATATTGAAAGTTAATAAAGTAAAGATAGTCTAGCATTCAAAACATAAACTGTGAGTTGTGAAAATGGTGTCATGGTGTGGCGATGAAGTAAATATAATTACACATGAAGTATCTTAATTACACATGAAGTAAATATAATTACGTATCTTATATTGATTCTTCGTAACGTTAACAATCCTGTGTATTTTAACCTTTATATATATATATATATAAATTGAATTTGAATCGAATTGAAAATCATAGAATTGATACTTGATTTGAATGACTGGACTCAAATTTGAGTCTTTAATAATTAAATTCGAACCTTGATAATCGAATTCGAATCGAGTTGAACTTTGAATTTTTCGAATTCAATTTGAATTTTGAAACGTTTTATATCCAACATTTCAAAGAGCTTTTAAGATGGATTTGAAATTATGGTGATAAGATTATCCATAATATTACATTACAATCTAACTAAACCAAGATTGTTGAAATCGTATTAGTCGTAACAAATCAAGTGAAATAAAAACCACAATTATCAATTAATTTGTTATAAATATATTATTAATATTATGGTTATCAACACCAAAAATAGATTAGCTTATTCTCCAAGTTTTCTTCTCCTGTATATGCTTCTCATTGTATCTCTTGTATGATATATCGATCAATAAAATATCTCTTTCTCCCTACATCTCTTTCTCTTATTGTTTGCTATTAGGCTAGGTTCACAACACGTTATCAGCACGAGACTCTAAGCACGGAATCCTGGCAATTCATCCATGAAGTCGTAAAAAAATCAAAGTTCCCAAAACCGATTCCTACAAGTAAGTTTTAATTTTGATTCATGAGATTTATTAATTGTTAATCTTGTATTAGTAATACCTATTGACTTTTGATTGTTTAGTTTATCTTTTCAATTTTATCATCCAAAAGCCATCATAGATATCACCATAACAAAAGCAAAGGTTTCTGTAAAGATTTTGGTTAATATTCATTTACCACAGTAAAACATAAATAAGTAAGTTGTTGTATGTTCGTTTTTTATAGAATTATTTTAAAAGAGAAAAATATTCATATAGTATTCTAGTCAAAACTTAGAAAAATAAAAGTGGGTGAAATGTTGTCTCCGGACGCAAAACATTTAATTGATTTAAACTAGATATTTGGTAGGCTTATTCTTTTGGATTTTACCCTAGAGATGAATGGTATGATATTGATCTTGAACACAATATTTCGTTGACTGCTATTAAGCAACTCAACTACTAGATAATGGTAACTATTATATATGGTGGTTTTACGTTTACTAATTCATTTATTTACGCTCGAGACTTTTCAATGAGACGTTTAGAATTATAGAGAAGATTGCCTTTAAAAAAAAGGTTCACTTGAAAACGAATGAGAGGATAAATAAATATTTACATATTTGTTTTATTTCATATAAACAAGATGTGTTTTTTTGTTTGGTAAGAATACCATTTATTGTCTCGTTCAATACCACGAACGGTAAAACAATAAAAGACGCATGTTATTCTTGTACTAGTAACTGCATATTTACGACATACTAAATGTAATTCTTGTACTAGTTAGTTCATCTCCAACCATATAACTATTAATGCCAATTGTAAGTTTTTATTATATTAATATAATATGGTATAGCAAGATGCCATTTGAAGGTTCTAATATTATAAATATATACTATATTTACTTCATTTGATTTATGAAAAGTAAAAGAGATGGTATGTTTAGCTCACCTCATATTATAATATTCATAGCAACAGATATTTTAGTATTCCAGTTGTATTATAATGCTTTTTAAAGTGAGAACGATATATTATGAACTTCAATCATATGTTTTCATGTTATTATATAATATCTTTTGTGGTGTTTGGTAGCATTAATTTTGTTGGCATATTAATTGACTTTGTAAATATTCTTAGATAGAGACATATGTCTTTTAGAGGAGATGTCTCAGGTTTAATCTTAAGTATGGGTGAATAATTAGAATTATTCCTAAGTATGGGTATTCTTAGATAGTCTTTTAGAATCACGTTATTGGTAATCTGGTAAGGCCAAATCCCCTATACCAAGAAGCTCATTCGAAGATCATGATATCTAGTTTGATTTGATCAGTTCTAAACCTTTTTCTTGCATAGTAAGGAATTAAAAAGATAATAATAAGTTTCTTTGTTACATAGAAAGTTATATGTGGGCAAGACTAGGTATCCAATGGCACATTTTTCGGTGGGTAAGGAAAAAACAAACAGAAAAAAAAAGTGTTAACAAACTTGTATGTTTTTCAATTATTATTTATGAGTTACTTCTAGTTTTGTGTTGGCTTTTAAAATAAAGATAAAACAATGTGAGATTTTGTTGATATGATAATTGCCTTGAGTTGATCGAATATGTTATATGTGTTTCAGATTAGTATTTATATGTAAAATATATGGTTGATTTGTTATACCGTGATAGGTAAATATATTGGTTATATATTTTCTATTTAGTTGAGAAAAAGACATATCTGTTTCATAAAGTTTAAACATAACTTGTTTTATATGACTGTAAGTATTGTATAAATTGATTTTACATTATACCTTTTACTATATATGCTATCACTTAAGGTATTACTGAATATAACAAGTAAAAGACCAAGTTTGTGGTTTATTATCACCCTTATGGAATATTATATACAAGTTTAGATTATGCTAAATATCCATTTATACTATGACACTTGAGGTGTCGAACTTCCTAAATATCATTATCAAACTATAAAACGTCGCAATGTTTTACACTGATTAAGTACTTCTCATTGAATATTATGTGTAGAGAAGATTATTTGTAAGGGAAATAGATAAAACAATTTTCCTTTGTCATACTAGAGATATACTCCTGAAGTAGCAGTACAATTAAAAGGGTATGAAAAGATCGAAATGATTTTATATTTGTGTGACCGAGTAATGAATAAAAGCTCTAAAGCTTGTTTCGGTTCAACTACATTTCTCTTAAGTGAATGCATTTTATATTGAATTGTGTAAAGGTAACGATCATGGAGAGAATATTATGATGATGAGATCAACCATGAGAATTGTAATGATAATGAGATTGACAACTAGAAGTAGCAAATTAAAGGGGTTCTTACATGAGGATAAAATGAAAAAAAAAAGATACAAAGTGATATAACATGAATGTTAGAAATGATAATATATTGTTCTCTTACATCTTATGTCTTGAGTTAGCATAATTAATAATAGATATTGATCATAAACCAGAAGTTTATGGATCATGATTATTTGATTAATTGGCATGACCGGTTAGACCACACCGAGTCAATAATGATGTGAAATTTATAGAAGAACCATAATATTCTTCCTGATAAGTGCATGGAATGTTTGCTCTCAAATGAAGTGGATTACCACCTAAGTTAGGGTGTGAGTCCCTAACATTCCGAAAACAAGTAAAGGATATGAATTTGCCAAAATGATACCATTTAGTGTTTTAAATCGATGCATCGTCTAAATGGTTATCAAATCCGCAACCAGAAGTTTGCGTGATTATGGCTTAGCTAATGTGATAGCAAACATATTATTCTAGATTGGCATATTTATTTTGGTTTTTGACGGTGAATTTGATTCCCAAGTTATTGATGATAATTGGAATACGTGTTTCTATTGAGACGATCACCGAATATCTATGATTGGTTGCAAAACCAATGATCATGAGAGTAGAAGTTCATATGTTATGAACATGTTATTTTACATGAAACATTAATTCACATCAAGCCAACAAATTATAATACTTTCTCCCCATATAGTTGGTTTTTGGTCAGGAACCAAAAATATCCCATTAAAGAATTTAGTTGTGCGATATATATTGAAATTGATCCACCGACGCACAAAAATGAGACTTGAAACGTGGATGAGAATATATGTTGATGAGTAGATCCATTAACAAGAGATTTATTTATTGGTCAACTAATTGATATCCATCTCAATGGATTAACATTCTCAACATTAGGGGGAGATAACAAGCAGTTAGAAAGTGAAAAGTGGAATGAATTATCATGTCATCTTGATCCTTAGACTATAAACGGTAATTCATTTACCAATATTAAAGAACAAATTACCAGACAAGTTCACTGACCTAAATAGAGTGACTAAGTAAGTCACATAATCAACTGCTTATGCTCCAGTTATATTTGTGTCCCAATAGGACAACCACATAGTTTGTAATAAGTCTATTGCACGCCCAAAGCGTGGTAGACTAGTTGATTCCAATAATAAAATTCCTCGAAAATTGGAGCAAATAATTAAGATGGTCAAGTCGAGGTTATAGTAATAAGATCTCCTGAAGAGACAATAGACATGATGGTTCAAGAAGAACCTCAGGTACCTGAAAATAAAGAGATCTCGATAAGTTGTATCATGTCTAAGATATGTATGGAATCGAAATAAAATCGACGTCGTTATACTCTTGTATATAATATAGCGCTTGAAATGATGAAGTGACGAGGATCAAGATTTAAGATCTGCCTATGAATGAAAACATATAAATGATTGGCCAAAATGGAAAGACACAAATAAGGCAGAGTTTAATTCTCTAATAACATGGAAAGTTTCTGGACCAACAGTCCATACAACTGAAGTTGTAAAATATGTTGGATACAAATGGGTCTTTTATGCGAATCATGTGAAAATTATATAAAGTGATATAAGGCAAAATTGGTGGCACAAGTATTTTCGTAAAGACCTGTAACTGATTATGAGGAGACGTATACTCCGGTGGTGGATGTATTGGCTTTTCAATATTTAATTAGTCTGGTAATATAAAGAGAGAATTGATATGTGTCTTATGAAAGTTATGAATCACTAGATACTAAAAATTTACATGAAAGTCCCTTAAGGATTCAATTCATTAAATAAATGTAAAATAAGTTCTCGAAAACGATATGATCGTTGTATACAGATTCATATTTGAATACGTTGAATATAATTGGAACTCCTGCTGAGTATCCTAAAGCATTTAAGTGCTTATAAGGTTAAGTGGAAACATCTTATAGATGTAATTCTTGTGCACCAATAAACATACATAGAATACATGTACTTGGTGATTATGGTATCTCAATGTACAGTGTATAAGCATGGTACAATATGTATTATACAAATGAAGCAAGTGTTCAAGACATCCTTGCATATGATATAGAAATCAATAAGGAGGTTTATGTAACAGAACTCCTAAATAGTGTATAGACATACATTGTTTTTCAAAGTGGAAAGAAGTAAGTGAATGATTGTAAATGTCTGAAGCATTGATTTCAAAACCTCATGAATGTATCTTTATAAACTTAAAAAATAGTATGAATAAAATAGTTGGATTGAGTGTTGTACAACTGATGATATATTCCGATAAAGAGCAATATGAGTTTGATAATATCATCCATCTTTATCAAAAGTCATCTCCTAAAAGTTCAATATAATCGCAGTTTACAGTGATGATGTCTAGGCACCATCGAGAGAAACTGTCGAGCTTTTAGAGGGAGAATTTTAAATGATCTTGACACATTGTAATTATTGCTAGACCTGCAGTTCGAGTATATGTGTAATCAATCAAACTATATCTATTAGAGGTTGACGCGTTTTACCATGGACAAAGTTTATCCTTTAACTACGTTAAAGGTTATTCAATTCCTTGATATATAAAATGGATGTTATAGCTTCATATGAAAGAAATTGAAATTTTTGGTCTAGAGGTACCATCTTTAAGTGCAATTGTGCATTAGTATTTCTTGCTATTTATTCACGATTTTATATATTTTTATTGAATTTATCGATTTGATATAGCATGTGTTAAACGACGAAATATTGAAATGGGAAAAATCTATTTCAATACATCTAAGGTATGTAAGATATGAATTTATATTTTACTAACCTATCAAAACAAGTTTGGTTAGTTTTGTAAATGCAGGGAATGTAACAAATCACAGTTGTGGATCTTATGATATTTATATAAAAGAAGAGGCATTAGAAGGCTCATATGAAGATATACAACATTGCGAACATAAAGAATTGCACATTAAGGGATCAACCGGCAAATCATTGACTACAAAAACTTTAAGCAACTTTCAAGAAATGGGCACTAGTCACTTGAAGAATACATGTTCAAATGAGGGGGAGTATTATACAAGTTGCACTATTTTTCCCTTCACTAAGTTTTATCCCATTGGATTTTCTTAGTAAGGTTTTTAATGAGGCAACATACATGATCCAAAAGTATCAGGGGGAGACGATACGCGCTGCACTCTTTTTCCCTTAGCTAAGGTTTTGTCCCACTGGGTTTTCTGGCAAGGTTTTTAACGAGTCAGCATCTCCAAGCGTATCAAGTTGATAACCAAGGGGGAGTGTTATAAATATATTATTAATATTATGGTTATCAACACCAAAAATAGATTAGCTTATTCTCCAAGTTTTCTTCTCCTATATATGCTTCTCATTGTATCTCTTGTATGATATATCGATCAATAAAATATCTCTTTCTCCCTACATCTCTTTCTCTTATTGTTTGCTATTAGGCTAGGTTCACAACATAATTATATATTTTTTCTTGTAAACAATCAATTAAAAAAAACCAATTTATATCTCAGTGGGATGATTCATTACAATTTACACCCCCTTTATTGATTTCAACCTTTCGACCACCACATCACCAAAGTAATTTTACATTTTATTTTTCTTATTCTCCTCCTTATTTTATTTTTTATTTTATATTTTTACATTTTTTCCCTCTTTCGTTACTCATCAAGATCATGTTACAGCCTGCAAAACCCTAGTTCCCTCTCAATTTCGATCTCTATTTTCCCCCAAATTAACCCTTTCTCCTCACCAGATCTGATCCCAACCGTTCGATTCCTCCAATCCTACGGCTCTATTTCAATCCACCCTTCAATTTCACACCTTTTCTAGGGTTTAATTTCTTCAATTTTCGCACTCCTTCCAAACCCTAACCAATTCGATTTCTTCGTTCAATTCGAAGAAATCGGAGTGCTTTTTGTTGTTCTGGTACACTTAGGGTTTCGTTTCTTCTTTGAAACGGTGAAATTAGGGTTTCTAATTTATCGATTTTGTTGATTGTTTGTTCGAAATTGAGTGTTCGTCTTTGTTCATGTATGGATTCTGGAACATTAGATGCTGATAAGATAAGAAAAGAGAAGAGTAAGTGGGGAGACTACAATAAAGTTTATACAAGAAGACGTAAAAGAGTTGTTAATCGCGCTTCCGACGCCGTTTCCGCCGCTGTAGCTCCGGTCACCGCTTCTCCGGCCGCCGTAGCCGTCGCATCTCCGGTCACCGAAGCCGCCGTAGGTTCTCCAGTTAACATCACCAATAACGACCAAACCCTAACCCTAGCGAACGATGTGTCAAATGATTTTTCCGGTCAAAGCCCACGGCAGGAGCCGATGGTTCCGGTGGTGGCCGGAAACGGTGTGGTGAGACCGGGACCGATTGCTACGTTGGTGGATGATCGGGTTCGGATACGCCTGGAAGCTTCCACGTCGAAGGATGACATTAAAGAGCTTAGGGAGAAGCTAGAACTGGAGCTGGATCAAGTTAGGAGTTTAGTTCAGAGGCTTGAAGATAAAGAAGCCGAAATTAGTCATTATTCCAACGCGATTGAAACCGCGGATAACGATAACGATGGAGGTTATGATCAGTTGCAGTATCATTCGGGTAATGTTACGGTAGATAGGAGGTCACTGGTTAGGGTTAATTCAGAAATGGGAATGGGAATGGGAACAGATTATATGGATAGGAGAGGCTTAACGCGAGTTTATTCGGAGATAGGTTCGGATATGGTTGATAGGAGAGCGTTGATGAGAGTTGGCTCGGAAGTGAGTCCGTTTGAGAATCATGATATGTCGAGGTTTAGACAGTTGAGTGTATCGGTTGGTGAGTATGTTGAGAAAGAGAAGCGGACGCCGAAAGCGAATCAGTATTATCGGGGTTCAGATTTCCTTCTTGGAAAAGATAGGTTGCCTCTTGAAAGTAACAAGAAACTGAAATCGAATGGTGGTAGAAAGTCGGATTATTCGGTTGGTCTTGAAAGGCACAAGAACCAGGTGTTTAGAAGCTGTAGTAGTTTGCTGCAGAGGTTAATGAAGCACAAGCATGGTTGGGTGTTTAACGAACCGGTTAATGCGAAACTTCTTGGGCTTCATGATTACCATGATATTATTAAACATCCGATGGATTTGGGCACAATTAAGAGTCGATTAGCCCAGAATTTCTACAAGACACCTGGCGAATTCGCAGAGGATGTTCGGCTCACGTTTCACAACGCGATGACTTATAATCCCAAAGGTCAAGATGTGCATGTTATGGCTGAACAGTTGTCGGATATATTCGAAGAAAAATGGGTGGTGATCGAGTCTGACTGGAGGTACGGACCCGTTAATGATTCACCAGTTGCAAGAAAGGTTAATAATCCTAGAACTCTCGATAGGTCTCAATCGATGGGTTTGCCGTTCATGGCTAGGCCGAAACCGCCAAGCTTTGCACCGGTGAGTCGAACACCGGCTCCGAAGAAACCCAAAGCCAAGGATCCGAATAAGCGGGACATGACGTTCGAAGAAAAGCAAAAGCTTAGTGCAAATCTTCAGAGTTTACCGTCTGAAAAACTCGACAGCATTGTGCAGATCATAAACAGGAGTAATACTTCGCTTTCTCAAAATGACGATGAGATCGAAGTTGATATCGATAGTGTTGATGCTGAAACTCTATGGGAACTCGATAGATTTGTCATGAATTATAGGAAGAATTTGAGCAAGCACAGAAGGAAAGCCGAAAAGGCAAGAGCGTTAGCTGGAAATACTAATCAAGCCATGCTACAAGTATGAACCACATACAGTTTTTTTTTTTCTTTTTGTCAAAAGTTTTCAATCAAGATTCATGATTTTGATTATTATTGCAGAACCCGGCAGCATCTGTTCCAGTGGCACCACCGGAAACGAGAGCTGGTAACTTTACAACAGTTTTATACTTTTCACATGCTTGATTTTTGAAGGAATATGATCGATTGTGCTAATATAATGCAAATGCTTCTGTCGTGTAAAGCAGATGAGCAGAATCGTGCTGCTACTCCACCGAACCAAGGTGGGGATAATGCCAGTAGTTCAAGCAGTTCAAGCAGTGATTCTGGAAGCTCTTCAAGTGGTAAATTGTTTTTTTTCCAATAGACTGCTTGTGTTTTGTTAGTTAAATGGATTGAAATGTTCAGGGTTTTGTTTTTTTTTTTCTTGCAGATTCAGACAGTGACAGTTCCTCTGGTTCAGATGCCGGGCAATAACCTAGGACTTAAAAAGAGGAGCAGATTAAGGTAACTTACAAAGTTTCTGATATCTACATTTAAAAGTGAATATATCATGTAAATATGTGCATGTATCTAAGTGAGAAACTAAACAAATTGTGAATATTGTATTTGCATAGCATATATGGGACGAATCTTAAGTGGTCAAGTTGATGAAATGGTAGGCAGAACTTGAACTTTTGCCTCTATATAGTACATCTTTTTCGATCACCTTTGGTATAGTTTGTTTATAAAGAAGATTTTGAATTTCGGTATTAAAATAATGATATAAAGAAACTAAGATAAGTTCAATGCTCGACTACTTTAGAGGGTCAATTATTCTCTTTGGTATATGTTCTCTTTTTTCTTCAGTTTTTTTTCTTCTGCCAGATATGTTTGGTACTCGATAAGTTGATCACTTATCTTTTTATATTCTTAATATATGATGGTTTTTAGTGACATTTGTTAGTCAATTATATTCATTGTTATATAAGTCGAATACAATCAGTATATTCTGCTAATTGTTGACGGTTAATTTGATTGCATGATGGTCTTTTATTTTGCAGATTTTGCAGATTTTGGCAGAAACCGATGCTATCCCGTGAAAGTCGTAAAATGCTTGTGAAAGGGCATATAAGATGCATGATGACTAAACCACAAAACTGTTGAGATGTGTATTGATCTGGAAATTTTGGTTGAACATGTTGGTTGGTATATGTTGAGGTGATGGCTTCTGTTAGAAATTAGGATGTATGAATTAGATTTTTTTAGGAATACGGGACTCCTTCCTTGGTGTGGCAAATGTCGGTTGCCAAGAATTTGCTACCTGTTTTAGATATGAGGAACCCATGTTAGGTTTTGAATTGTGTTTTGACCCGACGCAGGATTATTTTCATAAGTTGGATGGATGGGTGATGTTTCGCCCTACATTATAAGTCGTTCCATTCTTTGTAACGCATATGTCACATGCCCCATGATGATAAACATAGGTAGCATGTACAGTTATTGCATGTTGGATTATTCATCTGTTTTGCCAGTTCTTGTTATTGTGCTTGTTTGTTTTCATTCTGGCAACTTTATGCTTTATCTTAATGTGCCAAAATGGGCAGGTTAACATGTAAAATGTTCTGTATGTTATGGATTCTTATTAGTTATCTGATTTCTTAAATAACATTAAGAAACTTGTTTCAGCACCAAAGTTGCTAATAACAGCGCGGAGTACAAAATGCAAAGTGTATTTTGTAAACCAAGACTATTGCCTCATAAAAATTTAGGTACAAAAACCTTAAAGACTATGCAAAACTGTGTCATAAGTATTTAGATTTATTTTATTGTTTCTATGGGTACGGTACTAGGTGCTATTTACCCGATTACTTGAAAATTATATTTAAAAATTAAAATGTGTATTTGAAAACAAATGAATAATTTTAGCAAACTAATGGGTATGCAATATGTATCGGGTTGGGCATGAGACATGATTATACTAGTATCCGTCCCATTACCATCCCTATTCAAGAACTTGATTTAGAAATGCGCACGACTTGATGCTCTGAGGTGTTTACATCTCTAAGTCGAGATGTGAAGCAGGGGTTTCATATACGTAAGGTGCTGCTTTATGAAACCAAGGCCACAACGGCTTTTTACAGATCTCTCATATGTTGTACGCATCAACCTTTTTATCAAGCCATTCATAATTTCTTCATTCATTTGGGTTGTTTTTTACGTATTACCTTTAACACGCTTTTTAAAACCAAGTACGCAATGGCTTCCGGTTCTTGTTTCTCGGTCTAAAAGCGGCTCAAATCCTCAAATTAGTTGGAAATTGCTAGGAATTTTAGTTGGAGTGTCACAAGTACCTTTGTGGCAAAAAAATGGTAGATTAGTAATGTTTGATTGCACTAATGAATATTCAAGAACACTAGCAAATAAGGCCCCAACATAACCGAATAAAAGATCAAATATCACATGCACAAGTTCAACATTTGGACATAAAATTAAAAAAAAATGGATAGATAAAATCCATTAATTCAAGACTGTAGATATATATATTTCACACTGCTGTTATTCACTAGTTTATAAAAATTTGACAAATAAAACTAAAAATATCAGTTCAAACTTGCGTCATTGAAAGGTAAAGAAACAATTAATTTGTAAATTAAATATAAAGTTAAAAAGTGAGATGGTACCAAAATATATGTTATGTTATGCAAAATACGGGTGGCCAATGATAATAAACCAATGAGCTATATATCTCAACTAGATGTAAAACCCGTGTAAAAACATTGGTAGTCTTTAGAAAATTTACATACCAAATTTTATTAAACAACGAATCACCATGACATAACATGGCATCAAAAACCGAAACAATATATATCATATTTACACTAAACTTGACACCATGATATAACATGTCATCAAAAACCGTTTAAAATAACTAAAGAAAACAAAATATATCATACTTACACTAAATACAACTTAAGTCTAAAATACAAATTGTTCAAAATTTTGGTCAACACTACTACAACAAAAAGTATACCTCAATTATGTCAGTTTACTAAAGTTATCAAAGTCAAATGACCATTAGTTAACTATAAGTGTGTTACTTGTATGGGTAGAATGCATATCCACTTCAGGTCCTCGGATTATAGTATACATAAGCTAATTGTTTATCATGTAAGATTAAATATATTATGTTTAATATTTAATCTATAGCCATTATAATCATTTACATAATATAGATCAAAATATATAATAACCTATTAAATAATTAGTTGGTAATTGTTGATGGACCATATTACCCTTATTAACTAATTAGGTTTCTTCCTGGGTGCTTATATAAGGAGAATTATGTAGAGGTCATAAGGTTACACACTTAATCAGATAACCTAATCATAACATCATCATCATCGACCTCCCTCTCCCATAACCGATTCCCTTGTCGGTTTTCTTAGTCCCCATCATCAGTTAGCACCCTAAGGAGGAACCAGATCACACTGACAAGTATGTCGAACCCGATGTCATCTTCTCTAACTGGATTCTCCACTGCACTGTCTGCTGTAACATGTATGTTTTTCATGTTTTCCATTATGTTTAGAACAGAACTGATCCAACATGTGGTATCAGAGCATATGTTGATTAGTCAGTTATGTTTTCATATCCTTAATTCTGGGATTGAAATCTGGAAAACATAAGTTTTAAAATTTAATAAACTCAACAGCCAGTTTCGAGTCATAAAGGACGACTCGAGATCCCTGTTTTCGGAAAAAGATCAATTATATGTTCGTTCGAAATCAACTGGGTAATCTTATAACCGAAATCTGTTTTAGAAAAGCTTTAAAATTCAGGTTTCGGGTTCCAGAATTTATGTTTTATTTTTAGGGTTCATCATGTTCTTAGGAAAATTTCGAAAATTCCTTTATGTTTTGGAATGTAATTAGGATTGATGAGTGTTTTTTCCTTTTGATCCAAATTTATCTTTTAAGTTTATTCGAAAACTGTTAAAAGATATACAGTTATGAATTTTCGAAATCCTTGATAAGTTTAGATCAACTATAAATCAGGAAACACTATCACACAATCCCTTAAATTTCGAATTTTCAGTTATGTTTTGCATTAACAGCAGTTAACAGGAAGTTTCGAGGTTCCTTTCAACAAGCCGATACCAATATCTCGACTCGAGACCACGAGATCTCAACTCGAAATCATAAATGTTCTCAAATATTCACAACTCGAGACAACGATTTCGACTCGAGACCATAAGGTCTCGACTCGAGACCATAAGGTCTCGACTCGAGACCATAAGGTCTCGACTCGAGACCACTAAGGTTTCGACTAAGGGCTTCAATCTTCACAACTCGAGACCATGGTTGCGACTCGAGACCTCATCAATCACTCGAGACCTCATAACTGAGTCGAGACCATGATTACGACTCGAGACACTGAGGTTGCGACTCGAGACCTTAAATGGACCTCTTAATGTTACAAGATGAGTCGAGACTGGACTCGAGATCTCACTCGAGACCTCATAACTGAGTCGAGATCTCACTCGAAACCTCATTATTTTAAGCTTTTTAATGTGAACTGAATCGATCCGCGCTAACAGGTGGTTTGCTATTAAATAATTGGTTTTTGTAATTACTTAGTTAATTAATCAGAATCAGGTAATGTTTTACAAAACCAAAATGGCTTAACTTGAATGAGCTTTTGGTATATCATTTCTGGCCAAAGCTGACCTGATACATCTACTTATCGTTCAAGTATTACGAAAGCTATGTTAAGTGTGCATCATAAACATGAATGTCTTAATATCTGGCCAAAGCTGATTTAATTCCTTCATAGATGGCATACTTAACAAGTGCATAACTAAAGTGATTGTCTCAATTTCTGGCCAAAGCTGATTTGTTACAATCATTTTGCACACATGCTTAAATGATTACACTTCTGGCCAAAGCTGATTTGTCTTCGTTTAAGTAGAATTTTAACTAAGTCTATTATTTTGATGTTAGTAATAGAAAATATCACAGCTTCATAACGTAAAATGGTCATTATTTATGCCTGCCTTAGTTTAACGTGCCCTTAGATCACATTAGGACTTCTTCCTTAGTATCATAACTTGCTCATCTTATTTCCACTATCAGCGCCAAATTGCGGGATTCCACCTTGGTGATAACTTTGCTGCATGGAAGGATGCTCTCATGCTTACACTTGGATTGCTGGACTTTGACTATGCTCTAAGAGAGGATAAGCCAGCGGACCTTACTCCACAAAGTACTGCTGCTCAGCAGTTAACTCATGAAAAGTGGACTAGGTGTAACCGCATGTCTCTCATGTTCATGAAGCAGTCCATAAGCAATGCAATCAAGGGAGCCATTCCTGATTCTGAAGATGCTAAAACCTACTTGGAACATGTGGAGGCTCAGTTCAAAGGGACGTCTAAAGCACACGCTAGTACCCTTATCCTCAAGCTGGTGACAACTAAGTATGATGGGAGGAGCGGCATTCGCGAGCACATCATGATGATGAATGACATGGCCAATAAGCTGAAGGGGCTGGAAATGGAGATCAGTGATGGTTTCCTTGTTCATTTTATCATCACTTCGCTTCCTTCATCTTTTGAAGCATTCAAGATCAATTACAACACTCAGAAGGACAAATGGACGATGAGTGAGCTGGTCGCTATGTGCGTACAGGAGGAAGAGCATATGAGGATGGATCGCCCTATTGATGTTGCAAACTTCACCACTTCCAACTCTAAGAAAAGGAAGAACAATCATCAGAGAAAGGATGCTTCAAAAGTCCAAAGGCCTAATCCTAATATAAGTGCACCCTCCAGCTCTAAGAATTCCTTAGGCAGAATCCGCTGCAAGTTCTGTAAAAAGGCAGGACATATGCAGAAGGAATGCCCTGACTTTAAGGAGTGGCTGGCTAAGAAAGGTAAGGATTATTTTGTGATACTTGAGTCCTATAATTTAAGTGTTCCTGCTAATTCTTGGTGGTTTGATTATGGTTCTATGGTTCATGTTACCAATTCAACTCAGGGATTCCTTTCAATCCGGAAGCTGGAAAGAAACCAAAGAACGCTTAAGGTTGGGGATGATCGAGAATTAGAAGTGAAGGCCATTGGAACATTACAATTAGTTAAGAAAACTGGTTTATGTATTAAACTTTATGATACCTTATATGTTCCTGAGGTAACTCGGAACCTTGTATCAGGACCAAAGTTAGACATGGACGGTTTTATTGTTTCCCATGGTCACCGCAAACTCTCTATCCTCTATGATTCTGTTCTTTATGGTACTGGTATTCTGGATGGTGGTCTCTATAGATTAGAACTGGATGATAATTTTTCCAAATCTTTGTTGTCATATAACATTAATGAATCAATCACAAAGATGAAAGAGAAACGAGACTTAGAGACTTCATCCATGTTGTGGCATCAGCGTTTAGGCCACATTTCAAAAGAACGATTAAATCGTCTTGTAAAGGATGAAGTCTTACCTCCCCTCGATTTCTCTGATTTTGGAACATGTGTCAAATGCCTTAAAGGTAAAATGACATTAGCGAATAAGAAAGGTGCCACTAGGAGCTCTAATTTATTAGAACTCATTCATACTGACATTAGTGGTCCCTACCAAATCGCTGGCATAACAGGACATACTTCATTTATCACTTTTATTGATGATTATTCTCGTTACATGTACTTGTATCTAATTAAGGAAAAATCTGAATCTCTAACAACTTTTAAAGATTATAAGGCTGAAGTTGAAAAGCAATTAGATCGTCAGATTAAAGTTGTGAGATCAGATAGAGGCGGTGAATATTATGGAAGACATACTGATGTGGGTCAAGCTCCTGGTCCATTTTATGAGTTTTGTAAAGGCCAGGGGATTGTGAACCAATACACCATGCCTGGTACACCTCAGCAGAACGGTGTCGCTGAAAGAAGAAACTGTACCCTTATGAACATGGTGCGCAGTATGTTAGCCAACACTAATTTACCATTATTTCTCTGGACTGAAGCATTAAAAGCAGTTGTTCATATACTCAATAGAGTTCCTTCTAAGTCTGTCCCTAAAACTCCTTATGAACTTTGGACAGGAAGGAAACCGAGTCTTAAATATATGAAAGTATGGGGCTGCATTGCTGAAGCAAAACTTTACAATCCTTTCCTAAGGAAACTTGACCCTAAAACAGTTACCTGTTTCTTTATTGGGTATCCTGAGAATTCAAAGGGTTATCGTTTCTATTGTCCTTCCCATGTCACCCGTATTGTTGAAACCAAGCGTGCTGCGTTCCTGGAGGATTTCAAGGTCAGTGGGAGCAGTAACAACCCTTATGAAGAATTGCAAGAAGTACAAGACGCGGGGGGAGAGAATCGTCGCTTACCATTATACCCAATGAAACTACTGTACCTGAAGCTACTGCACCAACTGCAAATTTACCTCTACAATCAGAACCCATTATACCTCATGACGAAGGCACATCAAACGCTCAAAACCAAGACAACGCTGAACCCGATAATCCACTCAGGAGGTCATCTAGGCAAAGAAGGCCTACTAATTGGGATGATTATGTTACCTACCTGACTGAAATGGATCCCGGAAAGCTCAATGATCCTATATCTTATAATGAAGCCATAAGCAGTGATCAGTCTTCTGAATGGAATAAAGCAATGATTGAAGAGCTTGAATCCATGAAGAAAAATGACATTTGGGATTTGGTAGAATTACCCAACGGTGTCAAACCAGTAGGATGTAAATGGGTGTTCAAAACAAAACTGGATCCGAATGGGAACGTTGAACGCTACAAAGCGAGATTGGTTGCAAAGGGCTACACTCAGAAAGAGGGAATTGATTATGAAGAGACGTTTTCACCTGTCTCTCGTAAAGATTCATTAAGGATCGTCATGGCCCTATGTAACACCTCGAAAATTCGTGTTAAATGAAATAACGCCACGTGTTATGTGAGATAAAAAGCGTTATAAACCTGGATTGAATAAAGATGTTTTGGCAGGATTTAAAAGTGTCGTCATGTTTAATTTTACCTCTGAACGACCCCATTTATAAATCCCCAAGACCCAATTTAAATATTACACACATCT
This sequence comes from Helianthus tuberosus, assembly GCA_030545235.1. Lineage (NCBI taxonomy): Eukaryota > Viridiplantae > Streptophyta > Magnoliopsida > Asterales > Asteraceae > Helianthus > Helianthus tuberosus. Next base: position 66,896,234 of record CM060363.1, read on the forward strand.
ATTATCCAGAAATTCATTGACGATAAACGAATTTAAAGTGCATGATAGGTGTCTATGAAAATCCTATGGTAAACCTTAAATTTCGGTATTTGTTTTTGGATTCAAAGCAAACAACTGCAAATGGTAGGGTATGGGACTGTACAAAGGCATTTTGGGAGGTCCCTAATTGTCAAAAATAATGTCCCAAAGTCGATTTAGAGGTTGCCCTTTCGAAACACCAACAAACAAGCAACTTTTGGTCCCTGATGATTTGTTGCGCACCGCAACAAATAATTGTTACGGTGCGCAACAATTACCCAGCAACCAGAAAACCTTCAGCAGCCTGTTTTTCACGATTTTAACCCATCTAGCCGGTTTTTCTCACATGTGGACGACCCCTAAAATGTTCCTAGACCCTAGGGACATGTGTAAACAAATTGTGGTCATTGGTAGCCTTTGTTGTCAACAATTCATGGTGCTTAAAGACCTATATAAAGCCTCCTTGTGCAACCATTCTTCTCACTCACTTCTCCTGCATTTTTGGATCACTTCTGGAGCTCCAACCTTCTCTAAAGTGTTCTCTAATTAAGCTTAGGACCTTTGTAAGTTGCCTAACCTTTTCTAGTTAATTTTAGCTTAGTTAATTAGCTAAAAGTCAAACCGACGTAATTACGGTTTGACTTCAAGATTAGTCAATAATGGCTCAGTCAATTCTCGAATCAAAAGTAGATTTAAGATGGTATTTATGTGGGTAATAAAACCTCAAAAGGGTTTCCCCTGATCATCACTCTAACCAGGTCAAAAGTCGGGTCAAACCTTTACTTAAAAAGTCAACAGGAAGTCTAAAATACCATTTATGCATAATTAACATTGTAGATCATATACAACCTGTTGGGTCATTGTTATAACTTAGTAATAAGTGTAAGAACATGTCTAAACATGTTCAACCCGACAATTTCCTGTTTAGACCCGGTTCGGAACCGAAAGTCACATAGTTTGACTTTCACTTTGACTTTCAGTTCTGACCCGTTTAGGCATGTTTTAGAAATGCATCAGAGCTTTAATTGGATTAGGTTACATGTTAGAACAACCCTCTGTGATTATACACCTTGGTTCATTAGTTATCCAATTAATATGCATATTTCCGTTAATTGCTCATATGTTGACCGTTATGCCCTTATTACCTTAAAACATGATTTATGAAAATGTAAAAGTGTAGAAACCTTAGTTACTGATATATAAACTTGTATGCAAAGTTTGACATCAGTTTGACTTATAGATTAAGAGTTATGCTCAATATCGCAAAATTTAAGCTTTATGTTAATAAAACGGCGTAATTAGCGTATAGCCTAGTTAAGCCTACCTTTTGGTATCAAACTTAATACCCACTGATGTAATATATTATTTTGGGATTTTTAAAGATTTTTAATTAATTTTAGGCTGAGCATAACTAGTAGTCGTAGGCTTAATCCGGTAATTGTCGGTTTTGCCCTTACGGGCCATAAAATGAGTTTTACATATCTAAACGACTCCAAACCTTTTGCTACTGATCACATATGTTAAATAAATTATTTTAAGCCTTCTAGAAATATAAAAATATCAGATTTAAGTATCGAACCCGGAAATGGCCTTTAATCGCCTTATTTAGCGTTTTTAACGCATAGTATGTTTTAAAATCATATTGAACATACCCGGGTTGATACCTACTGATATATAAGGAAAATTATGATATTTTAACAGTAAGAAAAGGTTGATTAACTCAGACTTCGTTTTTGAGCTTTTCGGCTTATGTGAAATTACCAAAATACCCCTGCGGGGCATAGTTTGGTTAAAAATGATAAATTTCACATATATGCTTTAGCCTACTGTTATAACTCATCAAATTGAGTATGTTTATTGTTTACATCAGACCTGTAACTCAGTTAAACATCTAAATGCTTTTACAAACTTTAAAATGACCAAACTACCCCTACGGGGCATAGTTTGTGTTTAAATTAGTTCGGGGCATAATGAAAGACATCCTACTGATGTCCCAACATATTTGAAGCATATTAACTTAGGAAACCTGTATATGGCTCTTACGGATACCCGTTATGCTTATTACGCGTTCGGTTCGGTTTATGTAACAAGTTTACATAAATTAGCCGAAACGGGTCAAACCTTATCGGTTTTATCTTAAAATCCAGAATGTGTTTAGTTTACCCATATTATACAAGTCTCCAGACTTGTCGGGTCTAAATCACATCCTATTCCGGTCTTTGCTTAATCATGCGTTTTGAACCGTAAACCTTTCCTTAAAACTAACCGGTCTAAGTTACGACTTAAATAAGACCCGTTAGGAATTTAATAGGTTAATAAAACCTTCGTTCCAGATTAAGAGCCCCAGTAGAAGTACTTGTGCTTGCTGATTAGGATATACGGCTGAGTGTAAATTGCATTGCTAGCTCAGGTAAATACTTTTAACTTATTTTCCCTTATACGGGCTTGGGATACGGTATTATAAAAATACCGCTTGGTCGGGTGTAGAAACCTTTTAATCGGAGATGATTAAATTGCATAATCCCGTTTTAATCTGTATTGATTGATAACAAATAACATTGGGGGTTAATGACCGTGTCCTGGATATCCTTGGCTCATTTTAAAAAGTGAATGGCCACGACGTAAGCACAAGGTGTAGGCAAAACACCTCCTGTTGCATATGTATAACGTATACTCACTCGTAAGGGTATCTTCTTGTGAGATTATATTTGTGGTGTGTCGATTAATCTTGTCCGGCTTGTATTGTATAATCACCGGCCCTAAATGTTGGACAACCATGTAAATCGGATACAAGATTTTTATTAATAAAATTTTCCCAAGTATAAAAGATTAATTTTGCCTCTGTGCATTTTAATCAATGTGTCAAGATATTTTGTGCCGTTTGCACTCGAATCACTTTTCAAACTCTTTTTTCCAAAATGAGTCAGTTAATTGTATTTACCAGTGTAAACTGACGTATTTTCCAAAAGGTTAAGTGACAGGTACTATGCGTAATTGGCTGGGAGCTCAGGGCGTCACTAGGGAATCTTGCAAGTTCTAGATGCCTAAGTCTGTTGAACAGTTTTCTTTTATTGATCCGCCTGTGGATCCTTTACCTTCCGTTGTAATACTTTGACATTACTTATATTCGGAATGTAATATATTTATCTTTTGCTTCCGCTGTGCATTATTATATTGTGTTGTTTCACTATTATGTTGCCAACCACGTCACGATACTCCCCCACCGGGCCCACCGGTGACACGTGGAAAATTGGGGTGTGACAGGTTGGTATCAGAGCCAACATTGAGTGAATTAAACACTAGCTTTTTGTGTTTAATCTCAATGACACAATTGCACATTCCTAAATCTTCTGAGTCTAGACTTAACATAGGAATACTTCCAATCCTAATCTGGAAATTTTTACTTCCAAATTTTTATATATATTGGATACGTCGCCAAGCGAAGAAGTTGTATTAGAAATTCTCCCCAATCTGGAGCCCTGAAATGCTGAGCTTCGTAGCGCGGCTGGAATGAAACGAGCATCCAAGGAGAGAGCATTCAGAAATAACTTGAAGAAGAAACTCCTTTTGCTGAAGATCGTTTCCTTAATAGTCCTTATAAGGACATATTTATCTTTCAGTCCCTTCAAGGACACATTATCCCTTCAAAGACCCGCTTAGGGCAACTTTGTACTTTTATTTTCATATAATGGATTGATTAAATTAAGTTTTCATTCTAAACATGAAATATGAAATGAATGGAAAATAACATCCCTTAGAAGGGAAGTGCCTACGGGCTATAATTAACGTCCTCCGAGACTAAAGACGGTGGTAGCCTACAGCTCCCTGTCAAGAAAAGGTAATGAACTTTGATTCACACCTAAATGCCTCGATCCCAAACGATCATGGCTTATAAATTAAACTTGTCCACGTGACTAAGCCTTTTGTGCTATTACTAAATGCCTCGATCCCAAACGATCATGGCTTATAAATTAAACTTGTCCACGTGACTAAGCCTTTTGTGCTATTACTAAATGCCTCGATCTCAGACGATCATGGCTTATAAATTAAACTTGTCCACGTGACTAGGCCTTTTGTGCCATTACTAATTCATAAATTGCCCTGATTCTCTGAAATCTTGGCTTATAAATTAAACTTGTCTACGCGACTAGGCCAATTGTGCTATTATTAAATTATAAATTAGGATTTATGATAAAAATCCTGAATAAAATAAATATCCTCACTTTCCTGTCAGTATGCATTTTAAAGATAATCTTAAAGGTGAAACCTAGCCTACGCGGCCAAGATGGTGAAACCTACTCAAGAGATTCAAATCCTTGTTAACACCTAAGAACGTGTTAGCACTCCTGACAAATGTGACTCGAGAAAATCACAACAGTCATCCTTATATTGGATTCTTCTAATTTTCTTATCTAGCCTAGTGATTTAGAAATCATGGCTTGTGTCATCCTATAAGATGATCATATTATAAACATCCGATAGTGATGAAGTGCCTGCGGGCTAAACTTGTTGTCCGATAAGACAACGACAGTGGTGGTCTTTGACCTCCTGTCTAAAAATGTTGGACCAGGTCCAAGCATAATAGTCGGTAGGATCCATACGACCTCGACTAATAGCATCTAAGAAGATGATCACATTATAACCATCCCTCAGAAGGGAAATGCCCACGGGCTATATCTATTGTCCTGAAAGACAAAAGACAGTTGAAGTCTACAACTCCCTGTCAAGAGAAGGTAATGAACGTGATTCAAACCTTAATGCCTCGATTCTCTGAAATCATGGCTTACAAAATTTAGAACTGTCCTTGTGACTAGGCCTTATGCGCCACTTTAATATCCTTAATGTTTTATAACTAGGATAAATTATAATGGAAAATACTAATTAAATATAACTAACAAGTTAACCAATATGGTTTATATTACCATGGTTGATAAATCGTCAAAGATGATGATTCCATAATAATCTCTGAATAAATCATTGTTAATATTTATGTAGCAATCAAGCTACATGGCTGGATTAGATGAAGTTAATAGTCACTTGAAGGAGAGCAATGATACTACCAGAATTAATGTAACTGGAGCAGAACTACAGGCAATAATAGATTATGCTGTTACTCGAGCACTTGATCGGCAGTATGATGAGTCAAATGATACCCACTCTAAGACTCTATCTGCGGCTCGTTGTAAGCCCCCTCTTAAAACACATGAGTCAAGGGAGGACGATGTTCATGACTTGTCAAATCAAAGGAGTATTCCGTCTAGACAAGCTGTGTTTCATCAAGAGGCACCAGTTAAGACCTGTTCATATAAATATTTTGTCTCCTGCAAGCCCAAAGACTTTACAGGAGAAGAAGGAGCCATCGATTGCATGACATGGCTCGATGAGATGGACGCTGTTGTTGACATCAGCGGTTGTGCGGAGCAAGATGTTGTGAAATTTGTTTCACAATCATTTAAAGGAGAAGCGTTGGCATGGTGGAGATCATTGCTCCAAGCCACGGGGAAAGTTCTACTCTACAACTTATCTTGGGGTCAATTTGTTGCATTAGTCAAGGAAAACTATTGCCCTCAGCATGAAGTAGAAAAGATAGAATCAGACTTCTTGACTTTGGTCATGGAAAATTTGAATTGTCAGGCATATGTGACAAGTTTCAACACTATGTCCCGCCTAGTTCCTTATCTAGTCACCCCTGAACCTAAACGCATAGCGCGTTTCATTGGAGGCCTAGCACCAGAGATAAAAGGGAATGTTAAAGCATCTAGGCCAACCACATATAGGTCCGCGGTGGACTTATCCTTATCTCTCACCTTAGACGCAATCAGAATTACGTCTGTTAAGGCTTCTGGCGAGAGAAGAAGAGAAAGAGAGGAGGAAAACTCTCATCAAACTAACAAGAAGAAGAAGGGAAGCTCGGAGCGCGGGAAGGATTCCGAGTTTAGGAAGAACTCGAGTCAGTCTGATAACAGACCCAAATGCAATAACTGCAAAAAGCAGCATTTTGGAAAATGTACAATAGACCCACGCGCTAAATTGTGTGGAATTTGCAAGACCAAGGGTCACAAAACCTTAGATTGCAAGGGGTTAAAGAACGCCACATGCTACAATTGTAACGAGGGAGGGCACATCAAAACCAACTGCCCAAAGCTTATAAAGAAGCCTGGAGAGGCCAGGAAAACAAACGCATGAGTCTTCCGGATGAACGCCAGGAAGGATAACTATATAGCAGGTACTTTTCCTTATCAAGCAGTTTATGCAGAAATTTATTTGATGCTGACACATGTGATTCAATAATGAACGATCACTGTTGAGAACTGTTGTCTCCGTCTTAGTAGGACTTCGGTCATTTTATACGAAGTAGAAATTTGCCGATGATACTTTAGAAAATGCTCCAACAAACCTAAGATGGATATTTTATATCTAAATAGGAATCACTCTTTTCTGATATTCCTATGGCAAGCTTTCAAGCTACCTAAATTCTTTAATATAATAAAGACAGATGTGACGTTTTGATCCTCTGTCAGAAAAGTGATGGACTAGGTCCAAATCTTTAATGCCACTGATGGTCTTTTACGACCTAGGCTAAGTAATATTAATATATTTTAAATAACGTTCATTAAGAATGTTAGTGCTATAATAGCCTGTATAGGTTATTGACACCATGGTTAGTATATATTAAGGCCATCAGAATAAAAATAGCAGTTGTTGGATTTCAACTAAGAAATTGTTTTATTGGTATTAGGAACCAATATCGAGTATGGAAAACTCGGATAAGACAACAGTCAATCGTGCCATTGATGACGCGACGCAGACTAATGATGCTGAAATTGTAAACCTTAGAATTTCCAAAGATGTTCTTCAAACTATGATAGACGCAGCCGTTGGAAAAGCTGTGAAGAGAGCTGTGAAAAAGTTAAAGGAGACCCATGCTGCTCAGTCCAAATTTTATCTAGGACCACATTTCCTTACTCTTAAGAAGGATCTCGTTCATGCCTCTGATGCAAAGGATGAACTAAAAAGAAAAAGGGAGGTAGATAACTCCCAGAGTTCTAAGAAAAAGAACAAACAAAAGTCCGACCAGAAACCAGTATGTGAGACCTGCATGAAGCGCCATTATGGGAAATGCAGGTTCGAACCAAAATCCAAATCGCAGCCCAGGGCTTGTGGGATCTGCAAGTCTAAGGGACATAAAACGTTGGACTGTAAGGACATGAAGAATGCAGTCTGTTTCGGCTGTAATGAGAAGGGCCACATCAAGACTACGTGCCCTAAATATGTCAAAGGAAATGCGGCGGAGGAAGTAAAGCCTAAAATTGAAAGCGCCTAAAATGCCTGAGCTAGTCCATAAATAATGGCATCAGGTACATTCCTTGGCATTTTATCAGTAATTCAAATACTAAGAGTTTTATTTTGGTTCGGATACCAGTAGATTCTTCATAAACTATAAGTATAAAAAAAAATTAAAAAAAAAATGGTGGAACCGGCCGTCCCCGGAATCGAACCTGGGTCTAGGCCACACCCTTTCGCGCGCCTAGCCAACCGAGCTAGGTGCCTAGTTTGTGAAATATCCCTTTTGATTAATTATAAGCACATGTACAATAATAAACCTTCATAAACCATAAGCTTAGTAAACTTTTATATTAGCCACAAGGTATAAATTACCAAGGAAACCATAGTAACCGATTCTTCTCGTATCGGCAAGGAATCCTTCCGAAAAATCTAAGAGTACTCTTTCTTCGCATAGAGTACGACAACATATGTTATTTTAATTATTTTTCTCATTGTTTTATATCGCCTGCGAATGCCAAACTATGTTTGATAAAAGTGCCATATGAGGATTGGCGTATTCTAGTGTGTCCCATAGATTACTTCCATGCCTGATCAGTATGGAGGTTTAATACATGGAACCCCTAAGATATCCCAATGATCGTATTGTACTAAAGTTGACTAGTAGTATTCAAAGAAGATATCCATAATAGAGTTATCCAAATAAATATTCCCTGGTAACGGAATATGAGGACTCATAACATAAATGTGTTACTTAATTGACACAAGCAATGATGAGTGAACTGGAGCCTGAGATATGGAAATCTCTGTAACCTCCTGGTACCTTGATTATCTTTTCCTAAGATTACCCTGTTTACCCCTGAAAGGCAGGTAGGGTTAAGTTTCATATCCCATTTAAGGCTGTATTATTATGAAATCCCCAAGATAACTAGTACCATATTGGCAGAATCGAAAACCCTGGTTAAGTAAGTTTTAACGATATAGATTCATATAGCCTAACTCGATATTCCGAGAGTTTGAAACTGTTAGATAAGAAAGACGGTTCATTTTGCTTATGCATACATTACAACAATTCTAATTAGGCAACGATTAAGAATTTGCCATCAGCTACCCAGGATCGTCGAATTGTTCGACTAACGACAAGGATTAGCTATTCCTTAATATTAGTTAAGTAATGGTTGGAATAACCATCTCACCTTAAGATAAGCTTCCCCATAATACTTGATATATAAATATCAAGGCTACTCCCTTGAAGACCTTGTATAGATGGAATGTTAAACGTCCATTGATAGGACAGTAGTTTGGTAAGTCCAAACATTAAGATCTGAAAGTTGCATTATAGACAATCAATAAGATCACGCAAATTCATAATCATCAGTAAGATGCCAGTATACGGCAGAAAATTAAGGATTATGAAAATAGCAAACCTCCTAAATTCTTGTTAAGAAATAAGGTTCAACAATAGGTATCACCCTGGAAAGGAGTGATGCGATTTGGTAAGAAAGGCAAGCTAAGCCCGAGATACAAAGGACCTTTCGAGGTTATCAAACGTATCGGTTCAGTTGCCTATAAACTAAACTTACCTGAAGAACGCAGTGGAATTCACAATGTGTTCCACATCTGCAATCTGAAAAAGTGTTTCGCTGACGAATCACTGGTTATACCACACACAGATGTGCATATTGACGAGAGCTTGAAATTTGTGGAAAAACCTTTGTCGATTGAAGATCGACAGGTGAAGAAGCTTCGAAGGAAGCATATACCTATTGTAAAGGTCAAATGGGATGCCCGTAGAGGTCCCGAGTATACGTGGGAGGTTGAATCCACCATGAAAGAAAAGTACTCTCATTTGTTCAGTAAATCTCGGGTCGAGATTTATCTTAAGGGGGTGAGGATGTAACACCTCGAAAATTCGTGTTAAATGAAATAACGCCACGTGTTATGTGAGATAAAAAGCGTTATAAACCTGGATTGAATAAAGATGTTTTGGCAGGATTTAAAAGTGTCATCATGTTTAATTTTACCTCTGAACGACCCCATTTATAAATCCCCAAGACCCAATTTAAATATTACACACATCTATTATCCAGAAATTCATTGACGATAAACGAATTTAAAGTGCATGATAGGTGTCTATGAAAATCCTATGGTAAACCTTAAATTTCGGTATTTGTTTTTGGATTCAAAGCAAACAACTGCAAATGGTAGGGTATGGGACTGTACAAAGGCATTTTGGGAGGTCCCTAATTGTCAAAAATAATGTCCCAAAGTCGATTTAGAGGTTGCCCTTTTGAAACACCAACAAACAAGCAACTTTTGGTCCCTGATGATTTGTTGCGCACCGCAACAAATAATTGTTACGGTGCGCAACAATTACCCAGCAACCAGAAAACCTTCAGCAGCCTGTTTTTTCGCGATTTTAACCCATCTAGCCGGTTTTTCTCACATGTGGACGACCCCTAAAATGTTCCTAGACCCTAGGGACATGTGTAAACGAATTGTGGTCATTGGTAGCCTTTGTTGTCAACAATTCATGGTGCTTAAAGACCTATATAAACCCTCCTTGTGCAACCATTCTTCTCACTCACTTCTCCTGCATTTTTGGATCACTTCTGGAGCTCCAACCTTCTCTAAAGTGTTCTCTAATTAAGCTTAGGACCTTTGTAAGTTGCCTAACCTTTTCTAGTTAATTTTAGCTTAGTTAATTAGCTAAAAGTCAAACCGACGTAATTACGGTTTGACTTCAAGATTAGTCAATAATGGCTCAGTCAATTCTCGAATCAAAAGTAGATTTAAGATGGTATTTATGTGGGTAATAAAACCTCAAAAGGGTTTCCCCTGATCATCACTCTAACCAGGTCAAAAGTCGGGTCAAACCTTTACTTAAAAAGTCAACAGGAAGTCTAAAATACCATTTATGCATAATTAACATTGTAGATCATATACAACCTGTTGGGTCATTGTTATAACTTAGTAATAAGTGTAAGAACATGTCTAAACATGTTCAACCCGACAATTTCCTGTTTAGACCCGGTTCGGAACCGAAAGTCACATAGTTTGACTTTCACTTTGACTTTCAGTTCTGACCCGTTTAGGCATGTTTTAGAAATGCATCAGAGCTTTAATTGGATTAGGTTACATGTTAGAACAACCCTCTGTGATTATACACCTTGGTTCATTAGTTATCCAATTAATATGCATATTTCCGTTAATTGCTCATATGTTGACCGTTATGCCCTTATTACCTTAAAACATGATTTATGAAAATGTAAAAGTGTAGAAACCTTAGTTACTGATATATAAACTTGTATGCAAAGTTTGACATCAGTTTGACTTATAGATTAAGAGTTATGCTCAATATCGCAAAATTTAAGCTTTATGTTAATAAAACGGCGTAATTAGCGTATAGCCTAGTTAAGCCTACCTTTTGGTATCAAACTTAATACCCACTGATGTAATATATTATTTTGGGATTTTTAAAGATTTTTAATTAATTTTAGGCTGAGCATAACTAGTAGTCGTAGGCTTAATCCGGTAATTGTCGGTTTTGCCCTTACGGGCCATAAAATGAGTTTTACATATCTAAACGACTCCAAACCTTTTGCTACTGATCACATATGTTAAATAAATTATTTTAAGCCTTCTAGAAATATAAAAATATCAGATTTAAGTATCGAACCCGGAAATGGCCTTTAATCGCCTTATTTAGCGTTTTTAACGCATAGTATGTTTTAAAATCATATTGAACATACCCGGGTTGATACCTACTGATATATAAGGAAAATTATGATATTTTAACAGTAAGAAAAGGTTGATTAACTCAGACTTCGTTTTTGAGCTTTTCGGCTTATGTGAAATTACCAAAATACCCCTGCGGGGCATAGTTTGGTTAAAAATGATAAATTTCACATATATGCTTTAGCCTACTGTTATAACTCATCAAATTGAGTATGTTTATTGTTTACATCAGACCTGTAACTCAGTTAAACATCTAAACGCTTTTACAAACTTTAAAATGACCAAACTACCCCTACGGGGCATAGTTTGTGTTTAAATTAGTTCGGGGCATAATGAAAGACATCCTACTGATGTCCCAACATATTTGAAGCATATTAACTTAGGAAACCTGTATATGGCTCTTACGGATACCCGTTATGCTTATTACGCGTTCGGTTCGGTTTATGTAACAAGTTTACATAAATTAGCCGAAACGGGTCAAACCTTATCGGTTTTATCTTAAAATCCAGAATGTGTTTAGTTTACCCATATTATACAAGTCTCCAGACTTGTCGGGTCTAAATCACATCCTATTCCGGTCTTCGCTTAATCATGCGTTTTGAACCGTAAACCTTTCCTTAAAACTAACCGGTCTAAGTTACGACTTAAATAAGACCCGTTAGGAATTTAATAGGTTAATAAAACCTTCGTTCCAGATTAAGAGCCCCAGTAGAAGTACTTGTGCTTGCTGATTAGGATATACGGCTGAGTGTAAATTGCATTGCTAGCTCAGGTAAATACTTTTAACTTATTTTCCCTTATACGGGCTTGGGATACGGTATTATAAAAATACCGCTTGGTCGGGTGTAGAAACCTTTTAATCGGAGATGATTAAATTGCATAATCCCATTTTAATCTGTATTGATTGATAACAAATAACATTGGGGGTTAATGACCGTGTCCTGGATATCCTTGGCTCATTTTAAAAAGTGAATGGCCACGACGTAAGCACAAGGTGTAGGCAAAACACCTCCTGTTGCATATGTATAACGTATACTCACTCGTAAGGGTATCTTCTTGTGAGATTATATTTGTGGTGTGTCGATTAATCTTGTCCGGCTTGTATTGTATAATCACCGGCCCTAAATGTTGGACAACCATGTAAATCGGATACAAGATTTTTATTAATAAAATTTTCCCAAGTATAAAAGATTAATCTTGTCCGGGTTACAAGTGCAAGAAACCATGTTAAAAATCAAGTTTTGGAAGTTCAGGGGCCAAACTGTCAACTTTTGAAAGTTCTGTCATGCTGGCCTGGTCCTTACGGACCGTATGCTAGGACCCTTACGGTCCGTAAGCGACTCCCAGATGCAGAAACTTGACAGGTGCCTGTCCAGCCCGCTCAACTGACTCAAATAGCAAGTTTTCAATTCCATGTGCTGCCTAAACTTGTTTTTAGAGTATAAGGACACTTGTGAATGATCCATGATCACTTATAGCCTTCCTTGGCATGATCTAGTGGGATTAAACCCACTATATAAAGCTCCACATTATTGCCACTTTGATCATTCATTCTCAACTCAACTTTTGAAGACTTCTGGAGTTCAAGAGTAGACCCAAATCATCCCTGGTCGTAATTAGGACTTTGGTAAACTTCCTTAACCTTCCTTAATTAAGTTTTGCTTAGTTTATAGCTTTAAAGTCAAACCGTCATAATTAAGGTTTGACTTATTGATTAATCACTAATGATCCAGTGATTAGTCAAACTTAAGGTAGTTATAAGTTGGTAATTATGTGGGCATTAAACCCTTAAAAGGGCACCCTCTGATTCCCGCTCTAACTAGATCATTTGTCGGGTCAAAGTATGTTATAAAAAGTCAACATAAACTTAATTTTCGAATTAACACATAATTAGCAATGTAGAAGACGTGTAACCTATTTTATCACTCATATAACTTGGTAATTAGTATAAGAACTGGTCTAAGCTTGTTTGATCCGACAATTTTCTGTTTTGGCTCGGTTCGGAACCGAAAGTCGCAAAACTTTGACTTTTGTTTTGACTTCAGTTCTGACCCGATTTAGATGGATTTAGAAATGCCTTAGAGCTTCATTAGGACCAGCTTGTACGATAGTATAACCCTCTGAGATTATACTACTCGACTCGTTGATTGTCCGACGTTTCCGTTAATTGCTTAATGTTGACCATAATGCCCTTTTGACCATAAAACGAGAATTTTGGAAATGTGAGAGGACAATAATCTTTGTTACTGATTTGTAAACATGTCCCTAAAATATCATATCAGTTTGAGGTCTAGATTAGGAGTTATGCTCAATAGCGTAATTAGAATGCTTTTTGTTAATTAAACGGCATAATTAGTGTAAAGCCTATCTAAACCCAATTTTTGACACCAAAACTTATACCCACTGATGTAACATAATATTTTGGGATTTTTGAAGATTTTTAATTATTTTTAACCTGATCATAACCTAAGGTTATGGCCTTGATTCGGTAAATACCGATTATACCCTTTTTGTGTATAAAATGAGTTTTACATAATATTTTGACACCAATTCAATTGCTACTGATTTTATATAATAAATGAAGTTTTACATACATTTTTTTGAGTAGTGTAGTTCTGACTTCTCTCCGTACACTTTAACGTTGCTTTGGAAATTCCGGCCAACTCCGGCCACTATTCACCATTTTTTGCCGGTGCGTTCACCCCACCGACTACAAATCCGGAGACCTTTCAGGTGCGAAACCCCTCTGACTTCTCCGACTACAAAGCCGGCGACTTTTCAGGTACGAACCCACCAAACCCGGCGACTTTCAGGTGCGAAACCACTGAATATTGCAGGTATAGATCCGACAGGTCCAGGTGAGTATAATTCCAACTAAAATCGTTGTTTTTTGTGCGTTTAGCCCACATCTTTTCTTCTATTAATTAAACTATTTTTCAAGACCTGCTGTTGAGTGAACCAGTCTCTAGGTTACGGTTTTGTTTTTTTTGTTGTTTTCGTTGATTGCATGTCAGATCTATCACCCGTTTTCTGCTGTTTAATTGTTTGATTTCATTGTTTTATATCTAAATTCGTTCAAAAGCCGAGATTCTTATTCACGAGTTCTGCAAATTCTAGATTTTTTTGAAATTAGTAGTTGTTTTATAAAATTGATTTATTGCTGCAAATTCTAGATTTTTTGTTTTTTTGTTTTTTGAATTTAGTATTTGTTTTATAAAATTGATTTATTGTTACCACCTCAATTTGGGGACTTGCTAGAACCACCCACTGGAGTTGATTGTTGGAGAGACCAGGTCAAACCCAATAAACATATTGGATTGTAGGTTTTTGATTTTTTGTTTGCAGGCTACAAGGGTGACCAAACCCACCATTTATGTCTAGAGCTTCAGCACTTCCAGCGGTTCACGTCTCTGAAATCTCTCTTGAGCTAGGTGCTTTCGTTCCAAAAAAAATTAGCTGAGTCGCATGCTAAGTGTATTACTTGGTCATAGTCGTCTATGCTATTTATTGTCATTGTATGCTTGCCGTTGCATATTGTATAGTTTTGCCCTTTGTGTACTTTGTGTTGCTCATTGTTTGTTACCTTGTGGTTAGTTGTTAGTTATAATCATAGACAATAGAAGCAATGACTTCTACGTGAGATCATGTCCAAGGACGAGAGGTGCAGGTAAGGGTAAAGTTAGTAGGTGTAGTTTACGTGTGGCGTCTTGGAACGTAGGAACTCTTAGTAGTAAATTGTTGGAAGTGATAGATGCACTTAAAAGACGTAGGGTACATATAGCGTGCCTTCAGGAGACTAGGTGGAAAGGACATAGAGCAGATGAGCGCAATGGGTATAAGTTGTTGTACTCCGGGTCTGATGGGGCCAAGAACGGAGTAGGATTTTTGGTGTCTACAGAATTGCATAAGAATGTAATTGAGGTGATATGACAAAACGATAGAATTATGGTGTTAAGGTTAGTATTAGGGGAGCAACTAGTGACAGTGGTATGCGCCTATGCACCGCAAGTGGGACTAAGAGATCAAGAGAAAAGAGAGTTCTGGGATTGTCTAGATGTAGTAGTAAGGGCTATACCGAGGGAGGAGAAAATTTTTATAGGAGGTGATTTTAATGGGCACATTGGTAAGGATAGTGATGGCTTTGAGTTGGTACATGGGGGTTTTGGTTTTGGCGATAGGAATGACCCTGGTAGAGAACTTTTAGACTTCGCAGCAGCTCATGGCCTAGGTATTATAAACTCGTTCTTTAGGAAGAGGGAATCTCATTTGATCACTTTTAGTAGCGGAGGACGTAACACGCAAATCGACTATCTTTTGATGAGGCAGGAAGATCGACAGATGTGGATGAACTGCAAGGTTATACCAAAGGAGACTGCAGCGACTCAGCACCATTTGCTCGTAGCAGACATAGCCCTAAAAGTAAGGCTAACCGAGGGGGAAAGGAAAACCCGACCTAGGATCCGTTGGGGAAACTTGACGGGAGAAAAAATTATGATGTTTAAGGATAAAGTAAACTCGATGACATCGATGCAACTAGGTGACGACGCAAACCAGATGTGGGAGGATATGGCGACTACGATTACTACAGTGGCGAATGAGACGCTAGGGGTCACAACAGGAAAGACAATTGGACATAAGGAGTCTTGGTGGTGGAATGAAGACGTGCATACCAAAATAAAGGATAAGCAACAGAGTTTTAGATATCTTTTGAGGTGCACAGATAAGGAGGAGCGGTTGAGGGTGAGGGAGTTATACAAGAAGGCAAAAAAGGAAGCGAAAAAGGCGGTGACCGAGGCAAAAAACACAGCCTACAAAAAAATGTATGAACGTTTGGAAACGAAAGAGGGGGAGCATGATATGTTCAAGATTTCCAAAGCTAGGGAGCGAAGAAGACAAGATCTAGGAGTAGTAAAGTTTATCAAAGGAGAGGATGGACGTGTTTTAGTCAAGGCACATGACATTAAGTTGAGATGGCAAACCTACTTCCATAATCTTTTCAACGACGGCAGGGCATACCAACAAGAAAACAGCAATCCCAGGACTCAAAGGCGTCAACAGGATAATTGCTACTGCAGGAGGATCACACATGAAGAGGTGAGGATGGCACTTAGGAAGATGGGAAGAGGCAAGGCAGTGGGTTTGGACAACATACCGATTGAGGTGTGGAAGTGTTTGGGGGAAGAAGGAGTCCGATGGTTAACACTTTTGTTCAATTGTATTTTCAAGAATGGAAAAATGCCAGATCAGTGGAGGAGTAGTGTCGTGGTGCCGTTATACAAGAATAAAGGGGACGCTCAAAGTTGTGGGAACTACAGAGGAATCAAACTGCTAAGTCACACTATGAAACTCTGGGAGAGGGTAATTGAGACTAGAATTAGAAGAGAAACTCAGGTTTCAGTAAACCAATTTGGATTCATGAAAGGGAGGTCAACTACAGAAGCGATACATATTCTAAGGAGGTTGATGGAAAAATATAGATCGAAGAAGCAAGATTTACATATGGTGTTTATCGACCTTGAAAAGGCATATGACACTGTCCCACGGCAACTGATTTGGGATAGTTTGGAGGGTCGAGGGCTACCTAGGAAGTATATAGACTTAATTAAGGATACATACGATAAAACGGAAACTAGTGTCCGCGCGCCTGTAGGGGATACAAACTTCTTTCCTGTGGAGGTAGGACTACACCAAGGGTCTGCGTTGAGCCCTTTTCTTTTTGCGGTTGTCTTGGATGAGTTGTCCAAGTTGATTCAGGAGACAGTTCCGTGGTGCATGCTTTTTGCAGACGATATTGTCTTGATTGCAGAGACTAAACACTGCCTGAACGCGAGGGTAGAGGAGTGGCGAGTAGCTCTAGAGGGCAAGGGCCTAAGGATTAGTCGATCCAAGACTCAGTATCTACACTGTGATTTCAGTAGTGTAGCCGATGAGGATGACACCCAAATCACCATTGAGGATCAATTGGTCCCGCAGGTAACTAAATTTAAGTATTTGGGGTCGTTTGTACAAAGAGATGGTGACATAGATAGTGATGTAACCCATCGCATACAGGCTGGCTGGTGTAGATGGAGGGCAGCCAGTGGAGTATTGTGCGATAGGAGGTTCCCAACTAAACTAAAGGGGAAATTTTACAGGGTAGCAGTTAGGCCTGCTATGCTATATGGTACAGACTGTTGGGCTATCAAGAAAACACAAGCGCGCAAGATGGAGGTAGCAGAGATGAGGATGCTGAGGTGGATGTGTGGACACACGAGGTTAGATCGGATAAGAAATGAGGTCTTTAGGGAAAGATTAAGAGTGGCTAGCATATCAGATAAGATTAAGGAGGGGAGATTGAGATGGTTTGGGCATGTGAAGCAGAGGCAAACGACGGCACCAGTTAGAGTAGTGGAAACTCTTACTGTGGAGGGGAGGAGAGGAAGAGGCAGACCCAAACTGACATGGGATGAGCAGATTAGGCATGATTTACAAGAGTTGCATCTTTCTGAGGACATGGTCTAAGATAGGACTTCGTGGAGGCGTAGGATTAGGGTTAAGGACTTCTAGAGGATTTTACAGCAAGGTCTTGGGTGTGTTTTAGGGACGTAGGTTTTCCTATCCTTTAAGTGACTTTACCGGTGATTGCATTCTTGTGTTCATGCCCAAATGATGTTACATGCTATTATACATGATCTACATTATATTGGTTGTGGTTGTTGTTGCTACATTATATTGTGTCACACTGTTCATTTTCTTGGTTTTGGTGATTTCTTTTTTTTCTATTCTTTGACGTGGTGTATTGGTATGCTGTTCGTTTTGGAGCCGAGGGTCTCTCTGGAAGCAGCCTCTCTATCCCTAGGGATAGAGGCAAGGTCTGTCTACATCCCACCCTCCCCAGACCCTATAAGTAGCTTTGCTATTTGTGGGATTTACTGGGTATGGTTGTTGTTGTTGTTGTTGTTGTTATAACCTGATCAGAAAACTCAGATTTCCTGTATAACCCGGAAATCGCTTAAAACGACTTTTTAAGCGTATTAAACACATAGTTTAGGTTTAAAACCATTTTTTCATATAAGACTTATCACCAACTGATATAACTTGTTAAAATAAGTTGTTCTACTGATTATTTCAGACCCGAGTCTCAGAATTATAATTAATCTCTTTTATAATCTTTAAAATGACCAAAATACCCCTATGGGGCTTAATTTGAAATTAAACTCGTTTTGGGCATAATGGAAGATATCCTACTGATATCACAACATATTTAAAGCATATTAACTTAGTAAACCTGTTCGTGACTCTTTCGGTTACCCGTTATGCGTTATTCGCGTTCGGTTCGGTTTATGTAACTAGTTTGCATAAATTAGCCGAAACGGGTCGAACCTTATCATTTTTATCTCAAAATCCAGAATGTGTTTAGTTTACCCATATTAAACAAGTCTTCAAACTTGTCGGGTCTAAATCACATTCTATTCCGGTCTTTGCTTAATCATGCGTTCGAACCGTATCTTCCTTTAAAACTAACCGGTCTAAGTTTAGGCTTAATTAAAGACCCGTTAGGATTCTAATAGGTTATTATAAACCTTCGTTCCAGAATAGGAGACCCGGTAAAAGCTATGTGCACTTGCTTGTTGTGATTATTACTTGCAAAGGTAAATACTTTAAACTTATTTTCCCTATACGGGCTTGGGGCACGGTATATAAAATACCGATTGGTCGGGTATTGAATATTTAATCGTATGAAGGTTAAATCATTGATATATCCCGTTTAAATTGTTTTGTTTGCTTAAAGCCTTTGGGGGGTTAATGACCATGTCCCGGATATCCTTGGCATCATTTTACGAAATGGCCACGACCTAAGCACGGGGTGTAGGCGTACACCCGTCAGTGCCTAAATAAATAATGTGGTGTATCTATTGATCTTTAACCCAGCACGAACCGGGCTACTGAACGCATAAGGAACATGTAATTCGTTTACAAGTATTATATTAAAATAATTATCCCAAGTTATAAAATGTTTGTGCCTCGTGCATTTAAATCAACTTTCTAAACCTTTTCAAATGAGTCAGTTGATTGTATTTACCAGTGTAAACTGACGTATTTTCCCAAAAAGATTAAGTGCAGGTACTACTCGAAATAGGCTGGCTTTCTCCTTAGCATCAATAAGAGTCTCGCAAGCTTGGATGCATTTCAGTCTGTTGAACAAAGTTTCTTTTTATTTGATCTACCTGTGGATTAGTTTCAACTATTTTGTGATACTTAATATTACAATTTTATTTGGTTGAAATGAATCTATCTTTTACTTCCGCTGTGCATTTAAATATTGTGTTGTTTGACCATAATGATATCAACTACGTCACGATACTCCCCCACCGGGCCCACCGGTAATACGTGGAAATATCGGGGTGTGACAGGTTGGTATCAGAGCCAACACTGAGTGAATTAAACACTAGCCTTTTTGTATTTTAATCTCAGTTACACAATTGCACATTCCTAAATTTTCGAGTCTAGAAAAAGAACTTATGAATAATCCAAATTGTTTTTTTTATTCTAACTTTGTCCTTTATATTTTTGTTGTATCTCTCATTGTTTTGACAGGAAATATGCCACCTAGATTCCGAAGGGGAGGACGAGGTAAGGGGTCAATCAACGCCCCCAACGATCACGAAGCCGGGCCCTCACACCGGCGAACTCCTTCCACTACTATGAGCGCCGATCCTCAAGGAAATTGGAGGACCCATTTGGAGCCCGCTAGACGATCAATCTCGCATAGCTCAACGCCTCCGTATCGTCACTCCTTTAGGCCGCAATCTGAGATCGAGCCCGAGAACTCACGTCACTCCTACTTGCCATTGCAGCGATCCCTGTCGCACCATTCCATTGGCGACCCCACTCCTGTCTTTCAGGGCCGGTTCAACCCGGCAAACTATATTGAAGAACCAGTGGGTTTCAACCCACTAGGACCCGAAGACCATTTCTCAGGAGACCATGCAATGGATATAGATGAAGACTCGGATCCTGTTGAACCACCTTCAGGGACACCTACTCACCCCATCGAGGTCTCTGATGGGTCATCCTTCCATGGATCACCCTACCCTGGTCCTGACAGCTACCAAGCAAGGTTCAACCAGTATGAGTGGTATTTTACACCCTCTCACCATTCATCGCTTCACCAGCAGCAGCAACATGATCCCTCCGAGGATTCGCGTTTCGTGGCAGTTGTAACAACTCTCATTAAAAGTCATATTTATTAAATTAATTTGTCCAATAGGAAACCCTAATTGAGACACCCAAGTGATTTTGCACAAACCCTAAAATTTTCAGAATTTTCAGAATCAGGATCAGGGCCCCTAAAACTCAGGGGGGGTAAACCCTAGTTACGATTATCTTAAAATCGTGTTGTCAAAAACGAAATTTTCGAATCTGTCAAGTCAGCAAGGCTAGTCCCAGACGTGGCAACTCTATAATGATTTGGTGTCCCTTACGGATCGTAAGGGTTGAGTCTTACGGTCCGTAAACCTGGCAAAATTCGTGTATAAATAGCATGGTTTGGCAATTGATTTCTGGAATTAAAACGACGAAGAAATTCGTTACGTAGACTGAGTTATAGCAGAAACACTTCTAAAAACACACACGATTCATGAATTGCTGCCGCAAAACAGGGTAATAACTCGATCACTGCTACGATTCAATGTCCGATTGATCAAAATATCCAATGTATGTTTAAGTGCTGCCCACATTAGGGTTATGCTTTGTCATTCGTCGTTAATTCGATGGATGTTTAAGTATCGCACTTTGTCATTCGTTGTGAGGGTTTGATCTCGTGAGTTATCGTAAATGTTGTATTAAGTTACTAACCGAATTGTGTGCATGTTATTAAATTTAGGTTAAAAGGCTAATCAGTAGGCTAGGCTCTGCTCAAATTAAATCTGCAATGTGAGTCATTATCTTTTTATCAAATTTGATTTCAAAATCATGTTTACTTTCAAAGTTATAATTACAGGGATTAAGTCTTTGTAATCACCAAGTTACAGCCGGTATGTGGGGTTTTGTATACATTACTTGATAATCGTCACCATTGGGGCAGCCAATGGGGATATGACCATAGTCACAGATCCGGTCGAGTGACAAATACCGTGGGTAGTTGGTTTGATATCAGAAACATTGTAATCGATCTTAATACTGTAAATTATAACAAATGAGTCGTTTTAGTAAAAAGAATGATTCACTCAGTATTTCCCGCTGACAAAAACTTTTTCAAACATGTTTCAGGTGATCTGTTGTGATCCAGGAAAAGTACCGTGAAGCACTACAAGCTTAAGGAAATGGCTCAGTATAAAAATAAAGAAACATGTTTTGTAAAATAAAAGATTTCTCCGTGAAATCTTATGATTGTAAATTACCGGGGTTTTATCTCGAGTTGTGAAATAAAATAATCAGGAAATATTTCAGTTTTTAAAAGATCCTGAAGAAACTTCCGCTGTTAAATAAATACCACGGGATTTCTGTCCCGCGGCTCCTGAAACGGGTCAAACCGGGTCGGGGGTCGTGACAGAAAAAGGTGGTATCAGAGCCACTAATTTAAGCCAATTAAGTATTTAGAAAATACTTAATTTTTATTAATTACTACTTTGTGATTATGTGTTTTATTATCTGACTAATTGTGTACAGTATGGGCAGATCTTTATATGCTAGCCAATGTAGCAATTTCTTAAATAATTTGACCCAAGTTTTAGCACCTTTATTATCTACAGTTTATAAACCTTATTCAGTAAATAAATAAATTTACAAATAAAACCTAGTGTGTTTTACTTTTCAGTTGTTTTGTAGTTACACAGTCTGGAATAATATTTAAAGGTTTTATATAAAAATTTTGTTATAATGGTGTGTATTTTGCATAACAGCATGAGTGACTTATCTGATGCCCTTCAGAATTTAAATCTCTATCCAGTAAGAATAGAGGTTTCCAGAGATTTCAATAGATATATACCAGACATAGAAGAACCTATAGAATTCAACGCTTCACCTCTCGAGAAACCCAATCCTAAGAAAATAGAAATTGAGGAAAGCTCTAGGCAAATTGAGGGGTTACCATCTCAGGAAGAGCTAGATTTTATATTGGCAAGCTATAATACTATTAATCCTGTTAATGAAAATGTTTTTATTCACTCTATTGAAACACAACTACCAATGAACTTAGAACCAGTTATTCCAAACCCTTCAATCCACTCACAAATAGACGAATGGTTGACTAATGAAATACAGTTCCAAAACAATCCCTATAAGCTTTTTCCTCAGTTCAACCCAGAACCTTTACCAAATCCACCTATGAGTAACGAGAATATGGTTGAACTCCGCCATTTTGGCGAAGAACTAATGGATGCTGGGAATAGGATCCAAGAGATTGGGGGACGGATCTCCTGGAAATACGATGAAAGGGAACGCCGTTACTAGAATATCATTTGACAAAGGATAGGGGATTTATGGAACTGTGGTTGTGTAATAGTAATAGTAAAAAAAAATCAGTCTGTAAAATAACTACAAATAAAACTTTGTAAGATAATAGTGTGTATTGATGCATACTATAAAATATAAATCGAAATCGAGAAATCGATAGTTTTGACTATATGTGTTTTGTGAAATTTATATGATTGTTTTATTGTTATTTATTTGATACTAATAAAAATTTAAATATAATTATCAGATGGAAAACGCTAATAATGAACCAGTTAATGAGGTTAATCAATCTGAGCAACAACCAGGGGATCAATATATGACTAGGCAGGATATAGAAAGTATCGTTGCTCAAGGGATAGCTAATGCTATTCCAGCAATCGTTGCTGCTGTTAAAAATCCAATCGAACCACAACAAATCATTCCTAGCAAACGTATTTCTGAAGATAACTTCAGTAATAGCGTAAATGGAGGCAATGATCATGTTAATCATGATGAGGAACCACGGCAAGCTCCGCTCCCTAAGAAAATGAAAGCTGCAACACCTGGTTGCACTTATAAAGAATTTCTTGCTTGTAAACCCACTGAGTTTGCAGGCAATGAAGGAGCAACTGCGGCACTGCGTTGGTTAGAGAAAACCGAGGCAGTAATTGCCATAAGTAAATGTGCTCAGAATGATCAGGTCATGTACGCGTCAAACCTTTTCAAAGAAGGGGCGCTAGAATGGTGGAACACGGTGCTACAGGCTAAAGGAAGAGATAGGGCTTATGCCATGACCTGGGAAGAATTTAAGATTCTTGTAGAAAGAAAATTCTGTCCCGAATATGAAAAAGATCAGATGGCAAATAAGTTTCTAAACCATAGAATGATGGGTGTAGATTGTCGTGGTTATACTTCGACATTCTTTGAATATGCTAGAGTGGTACCAACCCTGGCTTCGCCAGAACCGGTACTCATTTCTCGCTATATTTGGGGATTAATTGGTGAAATCCGCAATATCGTTAAAGCTGCTAGACCTAGCACTATTGACGATGCGGTGGAATTAGCTAACACTCTAACTAATGAACTGGTACGCACGCAAGATGAAAACTGGAAGAAGGAATTAGCTCAGAAAATTACCCAAGGATTTCGTACGGGTAATAATAACAGCTTCAAGAGAAGAGGAACAGGGCAATCTCCAACTCCGTCATTCTGCAGGAAATGCAAAAAGAAACATTATGGAAGATGCGATATAACCTGCAATTTTTGCAAAACTGTAGGACATCGTGAAGAAAACTGCAGAAAGAAATCCACAATTTGTTATAATTGTGGAGAAGCAGGACATTTCAAAACAGAATGTCCTAAATTGGTCAAACCAGCAGACAATAAAGCCAAGACGGCCGATGGAGCTACTAAGAAGAATGTTCGAGCATTCCAGCTAACTACTCAGGAAGCCGAGATGATTCCAGATGTGATAGCTGGTACGTTCTTAGTTCACAACGTATACGCAAAAGTATTATTTGACTCTGGTGCAAACCAAAGTTTTATAAATACTTTATTCTGTCAAGCTCTTAAGTTACCTTTAACCAAACTTAGGCAGATCTTTACAGTCGAAACGGCAGATAGAAATTCTGTCAAAATAGATAAGGTTTTGCAAAAAGAGAATATAGAACTTTTAGGTCATAAATTTTATGCAAACCTATTGCCAATAAATTTATCTGAATTCGATGTCGTGTTAGGAATGGATTGGTTAGTAGCCAACCATGCTCGAATCCTTTGTGATAAAAATTCTGTAGAAATTCAGGCACCTACCGGAGAAGTAATCACGATTACAGGAGATAAACCACGTAAACCCATGAAGTTTATATCAGTAATGAAAGTTGCTAGTTATGAACGGAAACAAGGAATAGTATATATGATTTCAGTAATCATTAGTACTAAGGGTAAAGAACTTAAGGAAATTCCTGTAGTTTCAGAATACTCAGATATATTCCCAGAAGAGTTACCAGGGTTACCACCAGATAGGGAGGTAGAATTTAGAATTCATCTAATTCCAGGAATTACACCGATAGCCAAGGCACCTTATCGGTTAGCACCCACAGAAATGTTAGAACTGAAAAAGCAATTAGATGAATTATTAAGTAAAGGTTTCATACAACCTAGTTCGTCCCCTTGGGGAGCACCAGTGTTGTTTGTTAAGAAAAAGGATGGTTCGATGAGAATGTGTATTGATTATAGAGAATTGAATAAGATTACAATTAAGAATCGATACCCATTACCTAGGATTGATGATCTTTTCGATCAACTTCAAGGAGCTAGATATTTTTCTAAGATAGATTTACGATCTGGATATCATCAATTGAAGGTACAAGAAGAAGACATACCTAAAACTGCTTTCAGAACTAGGTATGGTCATTACGAGTTTACAGTCATGCCCTTCGGAATAACGAATGCACCTGCAGCATTCATGGACATGATGAATAGGATCTGTAAACCGTATTTGGATAAATTTGTAATTGTTTTCATCGACGATATACTTATTTATTCCAAAAGCCAAAATGAACATTGTGAGCACTTACATTCATTCTTAACTTTGTTAAGAAAAGAAAAGTTGTATGCCAAATTCTCGAAATGTGAATTTTGGTTGCAAGAAGTGCAATTCTTAGGACACATGGTGAATCACGAAGGTATTCATGTAGATCCTGCTAAGATAGAGGCAATTACCAAATGGAAGGTTCCACAATCTGCAATGGAAATTAGAAGTTTTATAGGTTTAGCTGGATATTATAGACGGTTTATTAAGGATTTTTCCAAGATAGCTGTACCATTAACTAAGCTAACCTGTAAAGCAGTTAAGTTTGAATGGGGACCTAAACAAGAAGAAGCCTTTAGAATCTTGAAACAGAAATTAACTAATGCTCCAATCTTAGCCTTACCAGAAGGAACTGAAGATTTTGAAGTATATTGTGATGCTTCAAAACTAGGATTTGGATGTGTGCTAATGCAACGCAAGAAGGTAATTGCGTATGCCTCAAGACAATTGAAAAAGCACGAAGAAAACTATACGACTCATGATTTAGAATTAGGAGCCGTAATTTTTGCCCTGAAAATTTGGAGACATTATCTGTACGGAAGTAAATTTACTATCTATACAGATCATAAAAGTTTAAGATATATATTCGGGCAAAAAGAGTTAAATATGAGGCAACGGAGATGGATGGAAATCCTAAGTGACTACGACTGTGATATTCAATATCATGAAGGAAAGGCAAATGTAGTTGCAGATGCCTTAAGTCGTAAATACCATGAAAAACAAAGAAGAGTTCATGCTCTCAGATTAAATCTACAGTTAGATTTAATGGAACAAATAAAGAATATTCAGGAAACAGCAATCAAGGATGATGCTGAAGGAATGAAGGGGCGAATAAAAGAATTAGAGCAAGGAGCTGATGGAATTTGGAGATTCCACAAAAGCAGGATTTGGGTACCTAAGCAGGGATAATTAAGAAATAAGATTTTAGAAGAAGCCCATAAGTCAAGGTATACAATTCATCCAGGAAACAATAAAATGTACCAAGATTTAAGAAAGAATTTTTGGTGGATAGGAATGAAAAAGGATATAGCTAGATATGTTTCTAAGTGTCTTACTTGTTCACAAGTTAAGGCAGAACACCAGAAACCTTCAGGTCTACTACAACAATTAGAAATGCATGTATGGAAATGGGAACTCATAACAATGGATTTTGTTACTAAGTTACCCAAAACCAGAAAAGGTAATGATGCGATTTGGGTAATTGTAGATCAATTAACCAAATCAGCTCACTTTCTACCAATGAAAGAAACCTTTAGCATGGAAAGACTGGCAAAGTTGTATGTAGATGAAGTTGTATCCTTACATGGAGTTCCACTCTCCATTGTATCAGATAGGGATACTCGTTTCACTTCTCATTTCTGGAAAAGTTTCTAAGAAGCAATGGGAACTCGACTAAACCTAAGCACGGCATATCATCCACAAACAGACGGGCAAAGTGAAAGGACGATCCAAACTCTAGAAGATATGCTTAGAGCATGTGTGATAGATTTTGGTGGGAATTGGGACGACCATTTACCATTAATTGAATTCTCATATAACAACAGTTATCATTCAAGCATTGAAACTGCCCCATTCGAGGCACTGTATGGAAGAAAGTGCAGAACTCCAGTTTGTTGGGCAGAAATAGGAGAAAGTCAATTGTCAGGTCCTGAGATAGTACAAGAAACTACTGATAAGATTACTCAAATCAAGGAAAGGCTGAAGACGGCTCGAGATCGCCAGAAGAGTTATGCAGACAATAGATGCAAGCCATTAGAATTCCAAGTTGGAGACATAGTAATGTTGAAAGTTTCCCCTTGGAAAGGAGTAGTCCGATTTGGTAAGAAAGGAAAGCTAAGTCCCAGATACGTAGGACCATTTCCAGTGATCCAATGTATAGGACCAGTTGCTTATCGTTTACAACTACCAGAAGAATTAGCTGGAGTACATGATGTATTTCATGTATCCAACCTTAAGAAATGTCTATCAGACGAATCTTTGGTAGTACCTCTTCAAGATATAGAAGTAAACGAAAAGTTAAAATTTGTTGAGAAACCTCTTCAGATAGAAGACAGAAAAGTGAAGTTTCTCAAGCACAAACGACTAGTGCTAGTTAAAGTCAAGTGGGATTCGAAACGAGGACCCGAATACACTTGGGAACTGGAATCAGAAATGAAGCGAAAGTATCCTCAATTATTCCAGTAAATCTCGAGGACGAGATTTTTATTAAGGTGGGGAGAATGTAACAACTCTCATCAAAAGTCATATTTATAAATTAATTTGTCCAATAGGAAACCCTAATTGAGACTCCCAAGTGATTTTGCACAAACCCTAAAATTTTCAGAATTTTCAGAATCAGGATCAGGGCCCCTAAAACTCAGGGGGGGGGGGGGGGGTAAACCCTAGTTACGGTTATCTTAAAATCGTGCTGTCAAAAACGAAATTTTCGAATCTGTCAAGTCAGCAAGGCTAGTCCCAGACGTGGCAACTCTATAATGATTTGGTGTCCCTTACGGACCGTAAGGGTTGAGTCTTACGGTCCGTAAGCCTGGCAAAATTCGTGTATAAATAGCAGGGTTTGGCAATTGATTTCTGGAATTAAAACGACGAAGAAATTCGTTACGTAGACTGAGTTATAGCAGAAACACTTCTAAAAACACACACGATTCACGAATTGCTGCCGCAAAACATGGTAATAACTCGATCGCTGCTACGATTCAATTTCCGATTGATCAAAATATCCAATGGATGTTTAAGTGCTGCCCACATTAGGGTTATGCTTTGTCATTCGTCGTTAATTCGATGGATGTTTAAGTATCGCACTTTGTCATTCGTTGTGAGGGTTTGATCTCGTGAGTTATCGTAAATGCTGTATTAAGTTACTAACCGAATTGTGTGCATGTTATTAAATTTAGGTTAAAAGGCTAATCAGTAGGCTAGGCTCTGCTCAAATTAAATCTGCAATGTGAGTCATTCTCTTTTTATCAAATTTGATTTCAAAATCATGTTTACTTTCAAAGTTATAATTACGGGGATTAAGTCTTTGTAATCACCAAGTTACAGCCGGTATGTGGGGTTTTGTATACATTACTTGATAATCGTCACCATTGGGGCAGCCAATGGGGGATATGACCATAGTCACAGATCCGGTCGAGTGACAAGTAGTTGGTTTGATATCAGAAACATTGTAATCGCTCTTAATACTGTAAATTATAACAAATGAGTCGTTTTAGTAAAAAGAATGATTCACTCAGTATTTCCCGCTGACAAAAACTTTTTCAAACATGTTTCAGGTGATCTGTTGTGATCCATGAAAAGTACCGTGAAGCACTACAAGCTTAAGGAAGTGGCTCAGTATAAAAATAAAGAAACATGTTTTGTAAAATAAAAGATTTCTCCGTGAAATCTTATGATTGTAAATTACCGGGGTTTTATCCCGAGTTGTGAAATAAAATAATCGGGAAATATTTCAGTTTTTAAAAGATCCTGAAGAAACTTCCGCTGTTAAATAAATACCACGGGATTTCTGTCCCGCGGCTCCTGAAATGGGTCAAACCGGGTCGGGGGTCGTGACAGCAGTCACGCCACCGCCACCACCGCCGCCAGTACAACTAGCGCCTCCAGAACCACCGAGGCGTAGATGAACAGGCGCACGAATATCCGCGCGAGAATGGGGTTTTCACTTTAGCACCCCCCATCACTCAAGTGGCAGTCACTATACGCCACTGCATGAAGACCCGCAAATGGGTGGGCCTTCAAAGCCAGTTTCAGAGGTGAATTCTACACCAGTTGCGCCACCACCGCCACCATTGGGATTTGGTAGTCCAATACCAACATACGCCGGTTCCACGGCATATAATCCATTTGAGCAGCCGGCTCACACTCACTATAACTATGCTGAAGCCGACCCATACCATGTAGCAGCAAACTACAACGCCCTTCATTCAGAAGGACCATTTGGAGCCCCTTGGGGAGTGGGATACCCAACTCATGGGTATCAAATACCTGCTCGACCACCGATTCAACACCAGCCGCAGCCACCACGGTTTTTGTAACACCACGTAAAAACGTGTCCAATTATATATAAACACGTGTCCTAGACTCTAAAGGTGTGAAAGATTTAGTTTGAAGGACCAAAGTTGTCAAACACTGAAACTATGAAACCATAGGGACTAAAAGTGTCAACATGCCAAACTTGTGCCACTGAATGACCTTACACGATGAATATATTCTTGAACGAGTGATTGATTAGATATAAGAAGCCGTTTATGAAAATAATCGGAAGATTATTAAATTACAAGGGTTAAACGTGTCAACATGTCAATTCTGACCTCTGAGTGACCTTTTAACGAAACCGAGGCTTCGAATCATTCAAATATACTCTTAAGAATAGGTGGTATGAATTTCATGAGGTTTCGATATCGTTAAGCATGTTTTCAAGACTTTGGGTCAAAAGTGTCAACTTGATGAAACTTACTTCCATAGTGTTGTTTAACGAACCCGAGACTAACGAGGTTTGTTCATACATCCTTGGGCATCAAGAAATAAACTACAAGGGTCTCTATTGTCAAAAATGAAGTTAAAAAGGGGTTTAATCGAGCAGGGACTGAATCTGCCAGTTTTTAAACTTGTTTTCCCGGTTTAAACTGTCCACGCGGCCCGCGTAAGACACCCTTAAGTCTTACGCGGCCCGCCTTAGAACGCCCAGATCAGACAAAAACCTGCAGGTGCGGGTTTGGCCTGTTACACCGCCTTAGTCTAGGTTATATCGACCTAGGGAGCTGTAAGTCGGTTTATTTCAGTAGCTTGGACACCTGGGTCGATCTCAGAGCCTCCTATTACACCTAGAAATGATCAAGCATCATCGAATTTGGCTATATAAGAAAACTAGTTCTTGTGTTTTGAACACATTTGCAACATTCACTTGTGGGACTTGCTCTGGAGCTTCCATCAGTTTGAAGAGGATTATCAAGTGTAGAAAAGTTTGCTAGGACCTTAAGTAAGCTTCTAATTACTTGTTTAGTTGTTTAATTTAGCCTAATTACTCTAAAGTCAAACTTATCGTAAAATTAGTTTGACTTTCGTTTTAATTACATGTGGCTTAACCACTGATCAAATTGAAAGTGGTTATAAGACCACATTAGTATAGGAGATTAACCCTTAGAAGGGCACCTCCTAATTATCACGTTTGACTGGTCAATTGTCGGGTCAAAGTAGTTTGACAAAAAGTCAAACTGGACAGAAATTACAAAAATGATTCTAATTAATAAAACAGAAGTTCTAAATTATATTTTAACATTCTAATGACTTGGTAATTAATATTAAAACATGTTTTATCAGTCCTAATCCGACAATTAATGGTCTAAGGTCAGTTTATAACCGAAAGTCGCAAAAGCTTGACTTTTGCTTTGACTTTCAGTTCTGACCCATTCAAGCTTAATTCACCCATGTTTTAAGCTTCCATTAGGACCACATTACTTAGTAGTATAACCCTCTGGAGTTATATTGCATGGTACCTAGTGGTTTGAATTATATGCACTTAACCGTAATTATGCTTAATAATGCCATAAACGCCATTTTTACTTAAAACTGAGATTTTTAACAATGTGTTTGGACTAACACCTTTGCTACTGATATTTAAACATGTCCTAAAAGTTTGACATCAATTTGAGGTCTAGAATTGAAGTTATGCTCAATAACGTAATTAAGGAGCTTTTTGTTATTTAAATGGCGTAATTAGTATGAAGCCTATCTAAACCCGATTTTTGACATCAAACTTCATACCTACTGATGTAAAATAATATTTTGGGATTTTTAAAGATTTTTAGTTATTTTTAGGCTGAGCATAACATAGGATTATGGCTTAATTTCGGTAAATGTCGGTTTTACCCTTTTCATGCATAAAATGAGTTTTACTTAACTTTTTAGTGCCAAATCTTTTGCTACTGAATTTATATAATAAATAAAGTATTTTGAACTTTATAAACTGATAAAAAAAACTCAGATTTACAATTTTAACCCGAATAACCCTTTAAACCGACTTTTAAGCATTTTAAGCACATAGTTTGAGTTAAAACTATATTTGACATATAAAACTTATTACCCACTGATGTTTTCAGCTAATTTATATAATTATACAGTAAGATAAAGTTTTTAAACTCAGAAGTCTATTTTGACCTTTAAAGCTTATGTAAAATTACCAAAATGCCCCTACGGGACATAGTTTGGCTACATAATATAATTTTCACATATATAAAGTATCCTACTGTTATAACTTATAAAAATACATATTTTTACTGATATAATCTAACCTGAAACTCAGTTGCACAATTAAACTCTTTTAGGGACATTAAAATTACCAAAATGCACTTATGGGACTTATTTTGGTTTAAATTACTTTTTGGGCGTATATGTTAACATCTTACTGATGTATTAACATATTTTGAGCATAATAATGGTTAAGACCTGTATATAATTTGTTTGGTTACCCGTTACGCGTTTACGCATTCGGATCGGCTTAAGTGACTAGTTTACATAAAATAGCCGAAACGGATCAAACCTTATCATTTAATCCTCAAATTCCAGAATGTGTTTAGTTTACCCATATTCTACAAGTATCCAAGCTTGTCGGGTCTAAACCACATTCTATTCCGGTCACCGTTTAATCGAGCGTTTAGAACCGTAAGGTTTCTTTCTAGCTAGCCGGTCTAAGTCCTTGACTAAATTAAAGAC
Organism: Helianthus tuberosus; assembly: GCA_030545235.1. NCBI lineage: Eukaryota > Viridiplantae > Streptophyta > Magnoliopsida > Asterales > Asteraceae > Helianthus > Helianthus tuberosus. Next base: position 66,927,990 of record CM060363.1, read on the forward strand.
CCGTTAGCACCCTAATAGGTTAATAAACCTTCTATACATATTAAATAGCTTCCGGTAGAAGGTGCCTTCAAGAAGCATTAAGATTTTACTGCTAGCATCAGGTAAATACTTTTAACTTATTTTCCCTATACGGGCTTGAGATATGGTATTATAATAATACCACTTGGTCGGGTATGAAATCATTTAATCAGATTGTGATTAATAAATTGCATAACCCGTTTTAATCTGTCTTATTTGATAACATAAGCTTTGGGGGTTAACTACCGTGTCCTGGATATCCTCGGCTCATTTTATTTGCAAATGGTCACGACCTATGCACGGGGTGTAGGCATACACATGACAGATGCAAATGCTAAATATAAACCCACATGTTGGGGATAACTCCTTTGTGGGTTCTATAAGTGGTGAGTCGGTTAATCACGACCGGCTTCCAACCGGCCCCAATTGTATGACAAACATATAAATCTGTATACAAGATTATATTTAAATAATTGTCCCAAGTTATAAAAGATTTATGCCATGTGCACCTAAATCAATTTTCTTAAATATTTTCAAAAGAGTCGGTTAATTGTATTTACCAGTGTAAACTGATGTATTTTCTTGAAGACTGATTGACAGGTACCTCTCGAAATAGGCTAGAGCTATAGGGTGTCTTTAGAGGATCTTGCAAGTCCATAAGATGCCTGCAGTCTGTTATTTTGTTTCTTTGTATTTGTTTATGATCCGCCTGTGGATCTTATTACATTCCAGTCTATACATTCATAAACTCGAACACTCAGACAATATGGTTTGTAATAGTTTATTCACCAAGCCTTCCGCTGTGCTATTATATTGTGTGCATTGACTATGATGATATCAACTACGTCACGATACTCCCCGCCGGGCCCACCGGTAATATGTGGAAATATCGGGGTGTGACAGGTTGGTATCAGAGCCAACATTGAGTGAATTAAACACTAACCTTTGTGTTTAATCTCAATGACACAATAAGCACATTCCTTAGACTCTCGAGTCTAGGCAAATGACCTAGGATTTTACTCTTAACCTTCCTTTTATTGTTTCATTATATTTACTTGTTTTGACAGGAAAATGCCACCAAGACTAAGAGGACGAGGAAAGGGACCCATGCGTGGAGGGCCATCTAGTGGCTCCGGACCCTCCCACAGGCGTACACCATCAGACTCGCTCTCCGGTTCTGACTCCAAGGATTTGAGTCATAGCTTTCAACCAGCAAGACATTCTGTCTCGCTGGGGTCCTCACCATCAGACCCTCCTTATTTTGGGATGCCCATTCCGATCGAACCCCATCATTCTCCTCTTTCGTTGGGAACTCATCAGTCCAACCAATCATACCATTCTTACCAATCTCATCCTTTACACCAATCAGATTCCACTTACTCACCTTCACAATTCAATCCCAACGCTTATGTAAATGACTTTTTGGGCTACAACCCTTTAGGACCTGAGGATCACTTTTCTCAGGAGATGGAGATGGATGACGACCCCGACCCGGATTTGCAAATAGGAACACCAGGGCACCCGATAAGTATCTCTAGCGTTTCTCCATTTCTGGGATCACCGTATAATGGGCCCGATTCATATCAAGAGAAGATGGCACAATATGACTGGTTCTTTACACCTTCATACCATAACTCTCCGTTGGTTGAACCACAGCTTCGGGCCGTGACCCCACCACCTATGCCAGTTGAGGATCCTCCTCAGCAGCCTCCCGAGCCGCCAAGGCGGAGGAGAAATGCTAGGATGTCCGTACGTGGGGGACCACAGTTTGCATCTCCTCGTGGCTCAAGTTCGTATCCTCCTATCCCAGAAAACCCTCAGTTGGGTGAATCATCACGCACGGTGACAGAAGTAAACCTTCCTCCAGTTTCACATGCTCCACTTCAGCCACCGTTGGGTTTCGATAACCCTATCCCGACGTACCCAGGATCATCTGGGTATAATCCGTCTGGATACCCATCTGACTATGGGACTCAGGATCCGTACCTTACAGCTGCACAATACCATCATCTTTACCCTTCTTCTTACCCTCCAGTGTATCCCACGGGATACCCGGCACAGGATTATCCATACCCGTCATATCAACAACCTCTTCCTATTCAGCAACAACAAACACAAGAGATCCTAGAGAGGTTAGACAGGGTTGAGCATGAAGCTCATGAAACCAAGAAGAAGCACAATGGTTTTGTCAAGGGTCTTATGAACCTCCTCAAGGGAAAGAAAAAATAGAGTGATGTTGGGTTGTTTTGCTTGTTGTGTAATAAGGTCCCTGCGAGGACGTTTGTTTTGTTTTCATGCATTAAGTCCCTGCACGGACTTATTTCTGTTTCAGTATGCCCCTGCGTGGGCAGTGTTTTTTCAGTATGCCCCTGCGTGGGCAGTGTTTTCAGTAGCCCTTGTATGGGCAGTTTGTGATGTTTTTCTCAAGTCCCTTTTCGGGAAACGTTGTAATCGTTTCGTAAGTTTTAATGAAGTATTTTCGATTTTAGTTATTATGCTACTTCATTCCAAATTTTATTTAATCTACCTAAGAAACTCTTAGAGGTATAACATAGCCAAAATATTAAATGGCCATGATGGTATAACCTTTTTAAGATATGACTCTCTGTTAACATCTGAAAACATGTTAACAATCCTGCATTGTGCGGTACGAGAAATCACACAATCTTCCTAATATATTTGGAATTTTTTTTCCAAGCCACTATTTTAGCCTATATGATCATCATGAATCATAGCTAATAAACATCCATATGATGTATACACCACACATCCATTAGAGATGTATGCACATAAGCAAAGGTGTAATAAAGACAATGAAAGTTCTATTTATAAACTTCTTGTCAAAAAGGCGATGAACTTGGTTCGACCCTTAAATAATCACTGATCCAGAGGATCATTGGTTATATTCTAATCGTCCATGTGACAAGCTTTTTAAGCTATTTAAATGTCCTTAGAGACGAACTTTGTGTAATATGGTTACCACTTTGATTATTATTTATATGGTCAATATGGTTTAATAATACCATGACCATCTACTCATCAATACGATGATCTAATATGTAAATTAAATATATCATTTATGTTTGATATAGCATCCAGAAATAGCTGGCTCAGATGAAGCAAACAGTCATCCTACAGAAGGCAACAACACCAAGATTAATATCACTGGTGCCGAACTGCAAGCAATGATTACCACAGCAGTTTCTCAAGCGGTAGATGCTAAGTTTAAAGAGCCTAGTATTGTTAGGTCTCAAACTCATTCGAAATGCCAGTCTCAACCCCACACTAATAAGAAAAGTGAGTCTCAGCACTCATCTAACCAGGGTAGTGAACCCAAGAGGCAGTTAGTCCTTAAGCCGACTCCTAGGTACACCAAGGGTTGTACCTACAAGTACTTTGTCTCCTGTAAGCCTAGGGATTTTACTGGAGAAAAGGGAGCGATCGATTGTATGAAATGGTTAGATGAGATGGAGACTGTAATAGACATCAGCGGTTGTGCCAAGGAGGATGTGGTTATGTTTGTATCACAATCCTTCAAGGGTGATGCCCTTACGTGGTGGAAAGCTCTAGTACAGTCTACTGGGAAGGTTCATTTGTATAATCTTTCTTGGGAAAAGTTTGTAGATCTTGTAAAAGACACTTACTGCCCTCAACACGAGGTTGAGAGGATTGAATCAGATTTCCTCACTCTGGTATTGAAGGATCTGGATTGTAGATCCTATGTGACTAGTTTCAACTCAATGTCAAGGTTGGTACCATATTTAGTCACTCCTGAACCCAAACACATTGCACGTTTCATCGGTGGTTTGGCCCCCGAAGTAAAAGGGAATGTTAAGGCTTCAAAGCCAGCCACTTATAGGTCTGCTGTGGATCTATCTTTGTCCCTAATTCTCGATGTTGTGAGGAATAGGGTAAAGAAAACCACTGATGAGGGGAAGAGGAAAAGAGAGGAAGATAAGTCTCCGCAGTCGAACAAAAAGGGAAAGGGGAATTCTGGTTCCAAAAAGGGGCAGTCGAGTGACAAGCCTAGTTGTAAGACTTGCAACAAAAGGCATTTTGGGAAATGCAATCAAGACCCACAAGCCAAACCATGTGGGATCTGCAAGAAGAAAGGGCACAAGTCTGTTGAGTGCCGAAATATAAAGGATGCAACCTGCTACGGTTGCAATAAAAAGGGGCACATTAAAACCAATTGCCCCGAGAATGCAAAGAAGCCCGAGGAGGCAAAGAAAAACAAGGCAAAGAAAAACAACGCAAGAGTTTTCCAGATGCAAGCAAGGGAAGCGGTGAATGACGAGAACGTCATAACAGGTACCTTCCTCATCAATAACAATTATGCTAGAGTCTTATTTGATTCCGGTGCTGATAAGTCTTTCGTAGACCATAAGTTCTGTAAGTTGTTGAATTTACCTATTAAGACTCTAGACATAAAATATGAGGTAGAGCTTGCCGACGGTACCTTAGAAACAGCTTCAACTCTTCTTGATGGATGCTCTATATCCATCAAGAATCATTCTATCCCGCTTTCCCTCTTGCCAATGAAATTGGCTGGGTTTGATATAGTTTTAGGCAAGGATTGGTTGTCATATAACCAAGCCCAAATTTCCTGCGATAAAAAGCTAATTATTATCAAAACCCCTTCTGGCGAATCCGTCACTATTCAAGGAGATACACATTATGGATTGCCTAGCAATGTGTCTATTCTCAAGTTAGCGCAGTGTATGAAAAGCGGATGTGTCATTTACATGGCACAAGTGACTGTGAATGATCCTAAGCCTAAACTTGAAGATATTCCGATTATCTCTGAATATCCTGATGTCTTTCCTGACGAATTACCTGGATTACCTCCTGAGAGGCAAGTAGAGTTCAGGATAGACATTCTCCCAGGATCAACACCTATAGCACGAGCTCCTTATCGCCTAGCGCCTATTGAAATGAAAGAGCTTAGGACCCAATTGGATGAACTATTGGAAAAAGGTTGAATACAACCTAGTTCTTCACCTTGGGGAGCTCCAATATTGTTTGTGAAAAAGAAGGACGGATCAATGCGCTTATGCATTGATTATCGTGAACTAAATAAGGTAACGATCAAGAATCGTTATCCCTTGCCTAGAATCGACGATTTGTTCGATCAACTCCAAGGGGCAAGCTACTTCTCGAAGATTGACTTAAGGTCTGGGTATCATCAACTCAAAGTTAGGACTGAAGATGTGCCAAAGACGGCTTTCAGAACGAGATATGGACATTTTGAGTTCTTAGTGATGCCTTTCGGGTTCACTAATGCACCGGCAGCATTCATGGGCCTTATGAATAGAGTCTGCAAGCCATATTTAGATAAGTTTGTCATTGTCTTTATAGATGACATACTTATTTACTCTCGTAGCCAAGTTGAACATGAGAAGCATCTTCGATGTATCTTAGGATTGCTTCAACAGGAGAAGTTGTATGCTAAATTCTCCAAGTGCGAGTTCTGGCTTCGCGAAGTCCAATTTCTTGGACATGTTGTTAGTAAGCAGGGTATCCAAGTAGACCCCACTAAGGTAGAAGCCGTGATGAATTGAGAAGCACCCAAGACTCCGACTGAAATTCGCAGCTTTCTGGGTTTAGCTGGTTACTATAGAAGATTCATTGAGAACTTCTCTAGAATAGCTGCACCATTAACTTCCTTAACCCGCAAGAATGTTAAGTTTAATTGGAGTCCAAAACAACAAGAATCCTTTGAGATTCTTAAGCAGAGATTAAGCAATGCTCCAGTGCTAACCTTACCTGACGGGATTGAAGATTTTGTTGTATACTGTGATGCTTCACACACCGGTATGGGTTGTGTGCTTATGCAGCGAGGCAAGGTGATTGCCTATGCATCACGACAACTGAAGGTGCATGAAAAGAATTACACCACCCATGATCTGGAATTGGGTGCCGTTGTGTTCGCACTTAAATTGTGGAGACATTATTTATATGGAACTAAATGTGTGATCTACACGGATCACAAAAGTCTCCAACATTTATTCAATCAAAAGGAACTCAATATGAGACAACGTCGTTGGATGGAAACATTGAATGATTATGATTGCGAGATACGCTACCATCCAGGTAAAGCGAACGTGGTCGCTGATGCTCTAAGCCGAAAGGAAAGAGGTAAACCAATCAGGATCAATGCCAAGAGCATTGAGTTGAAGAATAGTTTGAACGAAAGGCTACTAGCTGCACAGAAGGATGCCATTTTGGAAGTTAACCTTCCAAATGAAAAGTTAGGTGTAACTGTTGAACAGTTGGCACCTGGGAAGGATGGAATCCTCAGACTAAATGGAAGGATTTGGGTTCCTATTCATGGAGGACTTCGAGATGTAATCCTCCAGGAAGCCCACAACTCCAAATACTCAGTTCACCCGGGAGGTGACAAAATGTATCAAGATTTGAAAACTAATTATTGGTGGATAGGTTTGAAGAAATCTATTGCCACATATGTAGCTAAGTGCCTGACTTGCGCTCAGATTAAAGCTGAACATCAAAAGCCTTCAGGTCTATTTCAACAACCAGAACTCCCTACATGGAAGTGGGAGATGGTAACCATGGATTTCATAACCAAGTTACCTAAAACAAGACACGGAAATGATACCATATGGGTTATTGTCGATAGACTAACTAAGTCAGCACATTTCTTACCCATAAAGGAGACCCATAGCTCCGATAAATTAGCCCAGTTGTATATAGATAAGATTGTAGCTCTACATGGAATACTAGTAGCTATTATCTCTGATAGAGATACTAGATACACCTCACATTTTTGGAAAAGTTTCCAACAATCCTTGGGCACGCGTTTAAATTTTAGTACCGCTTACCATCCACAGACGGATGGACAGAGTGAGCGTACAATTCAAACATTGGAAGACATGCTGCGAGCATGTGTCATTGATTTAGGAGGTAGTTGGGATGATCATCTACCCTTAATCAAATTCTCCTATAATAATAACTACCGTACAAGCATTCAGGTTGCGCCTTTTGAGGCATTATATGGTAGGAAATGCAGAACGCCTGTCTGTTGGGCAGAAGTAGGAGAAGCTCAGTTGTCAGGACCTGAGATAGTCCTTGAAACAACGGACAAGATTGTCCAGATTCGTGATCGCTTAAAAGCTACCAGGGATAGGCAGAAAAGCTATGCTAATGGGAAGCGAAGGTCTCTAAAGTTTGAAATAGGTGATAAAGTTCTATTAAAAGTGTCACACTGGAAAGGTGTAATGCGTTTTGGTAAAAAGGGCAAGTTAAGCCCTAGGTATATTGGACCATTCGAAATTATCGAATGTGTCGGCAGTGTAGCTTATAAACTAAACCTGCCTGAGGAGCTAAGTGGAATTCATAATGTTTTTCACATTTGTAATCTTAAGAAATGCCTAGCCGATGAATCTCTAACAATGTCACATAAGGACGTGCAAATTGATGAAAGTTTGAGGTTTGTTGAAAGACCTATATCAATCGAGGATCGACAGGTTAAAAAGCTCCAAAGAAAGCATGTACGTATAGTAAAGGTCAAATGGGAAGCCCGTAGAGGTCCCGAGTATACGTGGGAGGTCGAGTCCACTATGAAACAGAAATACCCTCACTTATTTCAGTAAATCTCGGGGTCGAGATTTCTTTTAAGGGGGTGAGGATGTAACACCACGTAAAAACGTGTCCAATTATATATAGACACGTGTCCTAGACTCTAAAGGTGCGAAAGATTTAGTTTGAAGGACCAAAGTTGTCAAACAGTGAAACTATGAAACCACAGGGACTAAAAGTGTCAACATGCCAAACTTGTGCCTCTGAATGACCTTACACGATGAATATATTCTTGAACGAGTGATTGATTAGATATAAGAAGCCGTTTATGAAAATAATCGGAACATTATTAAATTACAAGGGTTAAACGTGTCAACATGTCAATTCTGACCTCTGAGTGACCTTTTAACGAAACCGAGGCTTCGAATCATTCAAATATACTCTTAAGAATAGGTGGTATGAATTTCACGAGGTTTCGATATCATTAAGCATGTTTTCAAGACTTTGGGTCAAAAGTGTCAACTTGATGAAACTTACTTCCATAGTGTTGTTTAACGAACCCGAGACTAACGAGGTTTGTTCATACATCCTTGGGCATCAAGAAATAAACTACAAGGGTCTCTATTGTCAAAAATGAAGTTAAAAAGGGGTTTAAACGAGCAGGGACTGAATCTGCCAGTTTTTAAACTTGTTTTCCCGGTTTAACCTGTCCACGCGGCCCGCGTAAGACACCCTTAAGTCTTACGCGGCCCGCCTCAGAATGCCCAGATCAGACAAAAACCTGCAGGTGCGGGTTTGGCCTGTTACACCGCCTTAGTCTAGGTTATATCGACCTAGGGAGCTGTAAGTCGGTTTATTTCAGTAGCTTGGACACCTGGGTCGATCTCAGAGCCTCCTATTACACCTGGAAATGATCAAGCATCATGCAATTTGGCTATATAAGAAAACTAGTTCTTGTGTTTTGAACACATTTGCAACATTCACTTGTGGGACTTGCTCTGGAGCTTCCATCAGTTTGAAGAGGATTATCAAGTGTAGAAAAGTTTGCTAGGACCTTAAGTAAGCTTCTAATTACTTGTTTAGTTGTTTAATTTAGCCTAATTACTCTAAAGTCAAACTTATCGTAAAATTAGTTTGACTTTCGTTTTAATTACATGTGGCTTAACCACTGATCAAATTGAAAGTGGTTATAAGACCACATTAGTATAGGAGATTAACCCTTAGAAGGGCACCTCCTAATTATCTCGTTTGACTGGTCAATTGTCGGGTCAAAGTAGTTTGACAAAAAGTCAAACTGGACAGAAATTACAAAAATGATTCTAATTAATAAAACAGAAGTTCTAAATTATATTTTAACATTCTAATGACTTGGTAATTAATATTAAAACATGTTTTATCAGTCCTAATCCGACAATTAATGGTCTAAGGTCAGTTTATAACCGAAAGTCGCAAAAGCTTGACTTTTGCTTTGACTTTCAGTTCTGACCCGTTCAAGCTTAATTCACCCATGTTTTAAGCTTCCATTAGGACCACATTACTTAGTAGTATAACCCTCTAGAGTTATATTGCATGGTACCTAGTGGTTTGAATTATATGCACTTAACAGTAATTATGCTTAATAATGCCATAAACGCCCTTTTTACTTACAACTGAGATTTTTAACAATGTGTTTGGACTAACACCTTTGCTACTGATATTTAAACATGTCCTAAAAGTTTGACATCAATTTGAGGTCTAGAATTGAAGTTATGCTCAATAACGTAATTAAGGAGCTTTTTGTTATTTAAATGGCGTAATTAGTATGAAGCCTATCTAAACCCGATTTTTGACATCAAACTTCATACCTATTGATGTAAAATAATATTTTGGGATTTTTAAATATTTTTAATTATTTTTAGGCTGAGCATAACATAGGATTATGGCTTAATTTCGGTAAATGTCGGTTTTACCCTTTTCATGCATAAAATGAGTTTTACTTAACTTTTTAGTGTCAAACCTTTTGCTACTGAATTTATATAATAAATAAAGTATTTTGAACTTTATAAACTGATAAAAAAAACTCAGATTTACAATTTTAACCCGAATAACCCTTTAAACCGACTTTTAAGCATTTTAAGCACATAGTTTGAGTTAAAACTATATTTGACATATAAAACTTATTACCCACTGATGTTTTCAGCTAATTTATATAATTATACAGTAAGATAAAGTTTTTAAACTCAGAAGTCTATTTTGACCTTTAAAGCTTATGTAAAATTACCAAAATGCCCCTACGGGACATAGTTTGGCTACATAATATAATTTTCACATATATAAAGTATCCTACTGTTATAACTTATAAAAATACATATTTTTACTGATATAATCTGACCTGAAACTCAGTTGCACAATTAAACTCTTTTAGGGACATTAAAATTACCAAAATGCTCTTATGGGACTTATTTTGGTTTAAATTACTTTTTGGGCGTATATGTTAACATCTTACTGATGTATTAACATATTTTGAGCATAATAATGGTTAAGACCTGAATATAATTTGTTTGGTTACCCGTTACGCGTTTACGCGTTCGGATCGGCTTAAGTGACTAGTTTACATAAACTAGCCGAAACGGGTCAAACCTTATCATTTAATCCTCAAATTCCAGAATGTGTTTAGTTTACCCATATTCTACAAGTATCCAAGCTTGTTGGGTCTAAACCACATTCTATTCCGGTCTCCGTTTAATCGAGCGTTTAGAACCGAAAGGTTTCTTTCTAGCTAGCCGGTCTAAGTTCTTGACTAAATTAAAGACCCGTTAGCACCCTAATAGGTTAATAAACCTTCTATACAGATTAAATAGCTTCCGGTAGAAGGTGCCTTCAAGAAGCCTTAAGATTTTACTGCTAGCATCAGGTAAATACTTTTAACTTATTTTCCCTATACGGGCTTGGGATATGGTATTATAATAATACCACTTGGTCGGGTATGAAATCATTTAATCGGATTGTGATTAATAAATTGCATAACCCGTTTTAATCTGTCTTGTTTGATAACATAAGCATTGGGGGTTAACGACCGTGTCCTGGATATCCTCGGCTCATTTTATTTGCAAATGGCCACGACCTATGCACGGGGTGTAGGCATACACCTGACAGATGCAAATGCTAAATATAAACCCACATGTTGGGGATAAATCCTTTGTGGGTTCTATAAGTGGTGAGTCGGTTAATCACGACCGGCTTCCAACCGGCCCCAATTGTATGACAAACATATAAATCTGTATACAAGATTATATTTAAATAATTGTCCCAAGTTATAAAAGATTTATGCCATGTGCACCTAAATCAATTTTCTTAAATATTTTCAAAAGAGTCGGTTAATTGTATTTACCAGTGTAAACTGACGTATTTTCTTAAAGACTGATTGACAGGTACCTCTCGAAATAGGCTGGAGCTATAGGGTGTCTTTAGAGGATCTTGCAAGTCCATAAGATGCCTGCAGTTTGTTATTTTGTTTCTTTATATTTGTTTATGATCCGCCTGTGGATCTTATTACATTCCAGTCTGTACATTCATAAACTCGAACACTCAGACAATATGGTTTGTAATAGTTTATTCACCAAGCCTTCCGCTGTGCTATTATATTGTGTGTATTGACTATGATGATATCAACTACGTCACGATACTCTCCGCCGGGCCCACCGGTAATATGTGGAAATATCGGGGTGTGACAGTTTTCCCCACCGGAACAGGAGGAAATCCTCCACAGGCTACACAGGGTGGAGCGAGAATTTCAAGAAGAACGTAGGAACAACCGGGGATTCCTCAAGGGCCTAGCAAGCTTGTTAAAAGGAAAGAAGAAGAGGGATCATTAAATCTCTATATGTATTGTTGTATTTCCTTATTTCAATTAGGTCCCTGCGTGGACATTTATGTATATATTTAGTCCATGCGTGGACTTGTCTTTTAGTCCCTACGTGGACACCTATTTTAGTAATCAGTCCCTGCGAGGACTTGTATTTCAGTTTAGCCCCTGCGAGGGCAAGTTGTTTCTGTTAAAAGTCCCGTTTAGGGAAATGTGTACTCCTTTTTAATGTTAATGGAATGTTAAATTTAAAAGTTTCATTTTGTCATTATACATAAGCATAATATATTATACATGAAATAAATAAATTAAAAATCATTACTTTTAAAAATAATATGCCTATTAAATATTGAATAAGAATCTTAAAGGTGTAACCTAGCCTGCATGTCATTAAAAGAATTGGCCAAAATGGTAAGACCTGTTTAAAAATATTCAAATCCCTGTTAACATCTGAAAACATGTTAACGCTCCTGGCAGACGTGATTCGTTAAAATCACACACGTCATTCTTATAATAGGATTCTTCAAAAGATTCCTATCCTAACCTGATGATCTATAAATCATGGGTTTAAACCATCAATTAAGATGATTATATATATTAAACATCCATAGGTAATGTAGTGCCTACGGGCCATACTCAATGTCGTATAAGACAAAAGACAGTAGTAGTCTACGACTCCCTGTCAGAAAAAGGTAAAGAACTATGTTCAAACCTTAATGCCCGATTCTTTGACATCATGGCTTATGATTTAAAATGTCCCCGTGACTAGGCCTTTTGTGCCACTAATAATACTGTCATTGTTTTATAATTAGGATACATTATAATAAAAATCCTAAATATGATTAACAAATTAACCAAATATGGTCTATATTTACCATGGTTAATGAATTGCCATAAAAGACAATTCCATAATAAACTCCCAAATAAATTATTGTCAATATCTTATGTAACAGTTCAAACTACATGGCTGACTCGGATGAGATCAACAGTCACCCAAGGGAGAATCATGATAATACCCGAATTAACGTAGCGGGTGCAGAACTGCAGGCAATGATAGACAATGCCATTACTCGAGCTTTGGATAGACAGTTCCATGAATCCAGTGGTACCCATGAAAGGACCCAATCTGTACCACACTCTAAACCACCCTCTAAAACTCACACTGCTCACAACAGTAATTCCCATCACTCATCAAACCAAAGGAATGTTCCATCTCAAAGGGTCGTACTGAATCAAGGACCCCGTGATAAGGGTTGCTCCTATAAGTATTTTGTTTCATGCAAACCCAGGGATTTCACTGGGGAAAAAGGAGCTATAGACTGCATGACATGGTTGGATGAAATGGACACTGTGGTAGATATCAGTGGTTGCGCTAATAAGGATGTGGTGAAATTCGTGTCTTAGTCATTCAAGGGTGAGGCATTAGCTTGGTGGAGGTCTTTGATCTAAGCTACAGGGAAAATCCCATTGTACAGTATGACTTGGGAACAATTTGTGTCATTGATCAAGGAAAACTACTGCCCTCAGCATGAGGTTGAAAAGATTGAAGCTGATTTCTTGTCACTGGTTATGAAAAACCTGGATTGTCAAGCCTACCTTACAAGCTTCAACACCATGTCAAGGTTGGTTCCTTATCTTGTGACACCGGAACCCAAGAGGATAGCTCGATTCATCGGGGGTTTAGCCCCAGAAGTTAAGGCCAGTGTGAAAGCCTCTAGACCAGCTACCTTTCGGTCTGCAGCTGATATAGCATTATCTCTTACTCTGGACGCGGTCAGGCAGAGATCGCTAAGAAACACTGATGCTGAGAAAAGGAAGCGTGAGGATGATAGCTCACGACGATCGGATAAGAGACATAAGGGAAACAATGACCACAAGAAGAGTTCTGGATCTAAGAAAGATGGTCGTCAATCGGGTGATAAACCCAATTGTAAGATCTGTAAGAAACAGGACTTCGGGAAGTGCAGATATGAGTCAAAATCCCAGTCACAGCCAAGGGCATGTGGGATTTGCAAGTCTTCTGAGCACAAGACCCTAGACTGCAAGAAAATCAAGGATGCTACGTGCTATAGCTGCAATGAAAAAGGGCATATCAAGTCCAACTGCCCAAAATTTGCAAAGAAGACTGAGGATGGGAAAAAGACCAATGCTAGGGTCTTCAGGATGGATGCTAAAGAGGCAGTGCAGGACGACAATGTGATCACAGGTACCTTCCTCATAAATGATGTTTATGCAAGAGTGCTATTTGATTCAGGAGCTGATAAATCATTTGTAGATAATAAGTTTTGTAAGCTGCTGAATTTACCTGTTAAAACCCTAAGTGTGAAATATGAGGTGGAATTAGCTGATGGTACCTTAGAAACCGCCTCAACCGTGTTAGATGGATGTTTCATATCCATTAGGAACCACTCTTTTCCGTTATCCTTACTTCCTTTGAAATTAGCCGACTTCGATATAGTAATAGGCATGGATTGGTTGTCTAGCAACCAAGCCCAGATCGTTTGTGCTAGGAAGCAAGTGGTTGTCAGAGCTCCTCACGGCGAGCCTTTGACAATCCAAGGAGATAATAAGTACGGAATGCCTGAGCAAGTGTCCATGCTCAAGGCATCAAGGTGTTTGACGAAGGGTTGTGTTATCTACATGGCACAAGTAACCCTTGATGAACCAAAGCCTAAGATCGAAGACATACCTATTATCTCTGAATATCCAGAGGTATTCCCTGAAGAACTACCTGGTTTACCCCCAGATAGGCAAGTAGAGTTCAGGATTGACATTATTCCTGGAGCAGCACCTGTTGCAAGAGCGCCTTACAGATTGGCACCAACGGAGATGAAAGAGTTGAGAACTCAACTGGATGATTTGTTAAGCAAAGGATTTATTAGACCTAGATCATCTCCTTGGGGAGCACCAATCCTGTTTGTGAAGAAAAAGGATGGGTCGATGCGTCTGTGCATCGATTATCGAGAACTTAACAAAGTTACTGTCAAGAATCGGTATCCATTGCCCAGGATCGACGACTTGTTCGATCAGCTTCAAGGAGCGAGTTGCTTTTCCAAGATCGACTTAAGGTCAGGATATCATCAACTGAAGGTCAAGGATGAAGATGTACATAAGACTGCATTTAGGACTCGTTGTGGTCATTATGAGTTCTTAGTGATGCCTTTTGGACTCACTAATGCACCAGCCGCGTTCATGGATCTCATGAACCGCGTCTGTAAGCCCTACATGGATAAATTTGTCATCGTCTTCATCGATGATATTCTTATTTACTCCAAGAATCAAGCTGACCATGAGAAGCACCTCCATTGCATTCTGAAACTGCTTCATCGAGAACAGCTCTACGCCAAATTCTCTAAGTGCGAATTTTGGCTTCGTGAAGTCCAATTTCTTGGACATGTGGTTAGTGAATGCGGAATCCAGGTAGATCCCGCTAAGGTTGAAGCTGTCATGAATTGGCAAGAGCCAAAGACACCCACAAAGATTCGCAGTTTCTTGGGATTGGCAGGATATTACAGGCGTTTTATTGAAAATTTTTCAAGGATTGCTGCACCCCTAACTTCTTTGACTAGGAAGAATATTAAGTTCAACTAGGGACCGAAGCAACAAGAATCCTTTGATATCCTTAAGCAGAAGCTAAGCAATGCACCTGTGTTAACATTGCCTGATGGAATAGAAGAATTTGTGGTATATTGTGATGCATCACACACCGGGATGGGATGTGTGCTTTTGCAGAAAGGCAAAGTTATTGCCTATGCTTCACGTCAGTTAAAGGTGCATGAAAAGAATTACAGCACCCATGACATGGAATTGGGTGCCATTGTATTTGCACTAAAGCTATGGAGGCACTATTTATATGGTATCAAGTGTGTGATCTATTCTGATCACAAGAGCCTCCAGCACCTGTTTAACCAAAAGGACTTGAACATGAGGCAACGAAGTTGGATGGAAACTTTGAATGATTATGACTGTGAAATAAGATACCATCCCGGCAAGGCAAATGTAGTCGCCGATGCCTTGAGTAGAAAGGAAAGAGTGAAGCCTATAAGAATCAATGCCAAGAGCATTGAGATAAAGAATAGTTTGAATGAAAGGTTGTTAGCTGCACAGAAGGAAGCTGTGCTGGAAGCTAACTATCCTAATGAAAAGCTAGGAGTAACTGAAGAACAATTATCCTATGGCAAGGACGGAATTCTGAGGTTGAATGGAAGAATATGGGTTCCAGTTTATGGAGGACTTCGAAATGTTATCCTCCAGGAAGCCCACAGTTCTAAATACTCCGTCCATCTTGGAGCTGACAAGATGTACCAGGATCTGAGAGCAAATTTCTGGTGGATAGGCTTGAAGAAGTCTATAGCTACCTATCTAGCTAAATGTTTGACGTGTGCGCAAGTCAAAGCCGAACATCAGAAGCCGTCAGGTTTGCTACAACAGCCTGAACTTCCCACATGGAAGTGGGAGATGGTGACAATGGATTTCATCACCAAGTTTCCAAAGACAAAGAAAGGAAATGATACTATATGGGTAATAGTAGATAGACTGACTAAGTCAGCACATTTCCTACCCATTAAGGAGACCTACAGCTCCGACATGTTAGCCCAATTGTACGTAGATAAGATTGTTTCTCTGCATGGCGTACCAGTGTCTATTATCTCTGACAGAGATACTAGATACACATCTCATTTTTGGAAAAGTTTCCAACAATCTTTGGGCACGCGCTTAAATTTCAGTACGGCTTACCACCCTCAGACGGACGGGCAGAGTGAGCATACAATCCAAACTTTGGAAGACATGCTTCGTGCATGTGTGATTGACTTAGGTGGTAGTTGGGATAACCACCTGCCATTAACCGAGTTCTCCTATAACAATAGCTACCATACCAGCATTAAGGTTGCGCCTTTCGAGGCCTTGTATGGTAGAAAGTGCAGAACGCCCGTTTGTTGGGCAGAAGTTGGAGATGTCCAACTGACAGGACCTGAAATAGTCCTAGAGACGACAGATAAGACTGTGCAAATACGCGATCGTCTCAAAGCTGCCAGGGATAGGCAGAAAAGCTACGCAGATTTAAGGCGTAAACCTATGAAGTTCGAGGTATGTGACAAGGTACTACTTAAAGTATCGCCCTGGAAAGGGGTAATGTGATTTGGTAAGAAAGGAAAGTTAAGCCCGAGATACATAGGACCATTCAAGAACATCGAATGTGTCGGATCAGTTGCTTATAAGTTAAACTTACCTGAAGAGCTCAGTGGTATTCATAACGTGTTCCACATCTGCAATCTAAAGAAATGTCTAGCTGATGAATCGCTAGTCATACCACATATAGATGTGCACATTGACGAGAGCTTAAAGTTTGTTGAAAAACCTTTGTCGATTGAGGATCGACAGGTTAAGAAGCTTCGAAGGAAGCATGTACCGATCGTGAAGGTCAAATGGGATGCCCGTATAGGTCCCGAGTATACGTGGGAAGTAGAGTCCACAATGAAAGAAAAGTACCCTCAATTGTTTCAGTAAATCTCGAGGTCTAGATTTCTTTTAAGGGGGTGGGGATGTAACACCTCGAAAATTCATGTCCAATAATGTATTGACACGTGTCATAAACTTTAAAGTGTAAAGGATTACTTTAGAAGGACTAGAGTTGACAAACAAGGAAAGTATGCAAAATAAGGGTTCAAAATGTCAACAATCGATAAAAATACTTTACAATAACCCTACATGATGTTTATACCCTTAAACGAATGATTCATGGATCATACGAAGCTAATTGTGAAAGAAAGTGAGAGATTACAAACTACAGGGGTTAAATGTGTCAACATGTTTAAAATATACCTCTGAGTGACCTTTTAGCAAACCCGAAGCTTTATAACGATTAATTATGCTCACTATAATGCGTGATAAAAATTTCATCAAGTTTCGTTATCGTATGAGAAAGTTATGATAGAATTCGTATACGAGGGGTTAAAAGAGTCAACGTTGAAATTTGAGACTTTTCAGTGATCGTATGAATAACCGGGGACTTAACAAAGTTGGTTTATGAATTGGGGTCCTTAAAAGTCAAGTTTGGGGGGTTACAAGTGCAAGAAACCATGTTAAAAATCAAGTTTTAGAAGTTCAGGGGCCAAACTGTCAACTTTTGAAAGTTCTCTCATGCTGGCCTGGTCCTTACGGACCGTATGCTAGGACCCTTACGGTCCGTAAGCGACTCCCAGATGCAGAAACTTGATAGGTGCCTGTCCAGCCCGCTCAACCGACTCAAATAGCAAGTTTTCAATTCCATGTGCTGCCTAAACTTGTTTTTAGAGTATAGGGACACTTGTGAATGATCCATGATCACTTATAGCCTTCCTTGGCATGATCTAGTTGGATTAAACCCACTATATAAAGCTCCACATTATTGCCACTTTGATCATTCATTCTCAACTCAACTTTTGAAGACTTCTGGAGTTCAAGAGCAGACCCAAATCATCCCTGGTCGTAATTAGGACTTTGGTAAACTTCCTTAACCTTCCTTAATTAAGTTTTGCTTAGTTTATAGCTTTAAAGTCAAACCGTTGTAATTAAGGTTTGACTTATCGATTAATCACTAATGATCCAGTGATTAGTCAAACTTAAGGTAGTTATAAGTTGGTAATTATGTGGGCATTAAACCCTTAAAAGGGCACCCTCTGATTCCCGCTCTAACTAGATCATTTGTCGGGTCAAAGTATGTTATAAAAAGTCAACAGAAACTTAATTTTTGAATTAACACATAATTAGCAATGTAGAGGACGTGTAACCTATTTTATCACTCATATAACTTGGTAATTAGTATAAGAACTGGTCTAAGCTTGTTTGATCCGACAATTTTCTGTTTTGGCTCGGTTCGGAACCGAAAGTCGCAAAACTTTGACTTTTGTTTTGACTTCAGTTCTGACCCGATTTAGATGGATTTAGAAATGCCTTAGAGCTTCATTAGGACCAGCTTGTACGATAGTATAACCCTCTGCGATTATACTACTCGACTCGTTGATTGTCCGACGTTTCCGTTAATTTCTTAATGTTGACCATAATGCCCTTTTGACCATAAAACGGGAATTTTGGAAATGTGAGAGGACAATAATCTTTGTTTCTGATTTGTAAACATGTCCCTAAAATTTCATATCAGTTTGAGGTCTAGATTAGGAGTTAGGCTCAATAGCGTAATTATAATGCTTTTTGTTAATTAAACGGCATAATTAGCGTAAAGCCTATCTAAACCCAATTTTTGACACCAAACCTTATACCCACTGATGTAACATAATATTTTGGGATTTTTGAAGATTTTTAATTATTTTTAACCTGATCATAACCTAAGGTTATGGCCTTGATTCGGTAAATACCGATTATACCCTTTTTGTGTATAAAATGAGTTTTACATAATATTTTGACAGCAATTCAATTGCTACTAATTTTATATAATAAATGAAGTATTTTGAACTTTATAACCTGATCAGAAAACTCAGATTTCCTGTATAACCCGGAAATCGCTTAAAACGGCTTTTTAAGCATATTAAACACATAGTTTAGGTTTAAAACCATTTTGTCATATAAGACTTATCACCAACTGATATAACTTGTTAAAATAAGTTGTTCTACTGATTATTTCAGACCCGAGTCTCAGAATTATAATTAATCTCTTTTATAATCTTTAAAATGACCAAAATACCCCTACGGGGCTTAATTTGAAATTAAACTCGTTTTGGGCATAATGGAAGATATCCTACTGATATCACAACATATTTAAAGTATATTAACTTAGGAAACCTGTTCGTGACTCTTTCGGTTACCCGTTATGCGTTATTCGCGTTCGGTTCGGTTTATGTAACTAGTTTGCATAAATTAGCCGAAACGGGTCGAACCTTATCATTTTTATCTCAAAATCCAGAATGTGTTTAGTTTACCCATATTAAACAAGTCTTCAAACTTGGCGGGTCTAAATCACATTCTATTCCGGTCTTCGCTTAATCATGCGTTCGAACCGTATCTTCCTTTAAAACTAACCGGTCTAAGTTTAGGCTTAATTAAAGACCCGTTAGGATTCTAATAGGTTATTATAAACCTTCGTTCCAGAATAGGAGACCCGGTAAAAGCTACGTGCACTTGCTTGTTGTGATTATTACTTGCAAAGGTAAATACTTTTAACTTATTTTCCCTATACGGGCTTGGGGTACGGTATATAAAATACCGCTTGGTCAGGTATTGAATCTTTAATCGTATGAAGGTTAAATCATTGATATATCCCGTTTAAATTGTTTTGTTTGCTTAAAGCCTTGGGGGGGGGGGGGGTTAATGACATGTCCCGGATATCCTTGGCATCATTTTATGAAATGGCCACGACCTAAGCACGGGGTGTAGGCGTACACCCGTCAGTGCCTAAATAAATAATGTGGTGTGTTTATTGATCTTTAACCCGGCACGAACCGGGCTACTGAACGCATAAGGAACATGTAATTCTTTTACAAGTATTATATTCAAATAATTATCCCAAGTTATAAAATGTTTGTGCCTCGTGCATTTAAATCAACTTTCTAAACCTTTTCAAATGAGTCAGTTGATTGTATTTACCGGTGTAAACTGACGTATTTTCCCAAAAAGATTAAGTGCAGGTACTACTCGAAATAGGCTGGCTTTCTCCTTAGCATCAATAAGAGTCTCGCAAGCTTGGATGCATTTTCAGTCTGTTAAACAAAGTTTCTTTTTATTTGATCTACATGTGGATTAGTTTCAACTATTTTGTGATACTTAATATTACAATTTTATTTGGTTGAAATGAATCTATCTTTTGCTTCCGCTGTGCATTTAAATATTGTGTTGTTTGACCATAATGATATCAACTACGTCACGATACTCCCCCACCGGGCCCACCGGTAATACGTGGAAATATCGGGGGGTGACACACACAAATAAGGAAAGATAAGATTTAAACATAAATGTTGAAAACTAAAAGCTCAAATGTCAAGTACTTGCATCACGAGGTTAAAAATTTAGTGATCATATGGCTTAAACATCTCAAGGATCTCATCCATATTGTCACGCCACCATTTCTCATCATCGAGATCAACGTCCTCTAGAATTTCTTGTATCTCTTCCTGTTTGATTGTTACATCTTTTGGAGGATGGGTTTCTTCTTTGATCTCCTCTTTTACTGATACATCAGTAGTAGCTGCTGGAGCAGTTTGGGGAACTGAAATAAATGTTAAGTACTCTTCATTCTCGCCCAGTAAGAACACCAAACCCTAACCCTAACCCTAACCTAATCTACCGGTAATTGAATCTTAAAACAACATTTGTTTTGCAGAATTATGGCGACATCTGTTAGTTTCAATTTGATTGGGGATTTCAAAGGCCTCTCGTTTGGTTCAAGCTCATCATCTTCTATCTTAAAAGGAGAAATTGCATATGTTCCTACGGCTCATGTAAGTAAAGAAAATGGGTTTATTTCTTACATGTTTATATCAATTTGTCTAATTTTTTATTGGGTTTATAGAATCATTGATTGAGTTCAGTTTTTTGTTTATTTGTTTTACTTATTTGATTGCATAATTTGTTTTACAAAGCTCCACTGTTGTTTAATTTTGAGGTTATAATCATTTCATTAAGTTTAGTAAATATTTAATTGAGTTCACTTATGTGTTAAACCTGTAGATTAGCTAGGATTACTTTGCTACAATATGTGTTAGACTAAACCTAAGTATGACAAAAAACAAACATCATATTCATGTTTTGGAAGAATCCATACCTGTGTAAGATCTGAATGGATGTACCGATCAACCAAAACCACTGAAAGGATGAACTTTTAAATTATTTGTTTTTTACAAAAGTCATTGATGTATAGAAACTTAAATAAAGGTCACTGTTGTAGAAAAACTCAAATAAAAATTACCTGCTAAACCAACGAATTCTGAAGAACAAGATTTTTTGAAGTAAAAAAACTAATGAAAATGAGTTGTATATATAGCACTTTAAACCAACGAATTCTTAATAACATGTAGTTTGTTTCAACTAACTAATCTTATCTATATGAGTTTAATTTTAACTAATAATCCTTGAAAAATGTAAACACAATCTAGTTATAACTTAAAATCCATGAAAAATGTATCTAGTCTACATATAAGAGTTTTTTTTGAAACTGGCTAATATAATCTATAAGAACATAGTTAACTTATAATCCCTAAAACCTTGCAACAAAATTTAGTATTTATATAGTAAAGATCGTAAATTATTATTCATTTTACTTGTTACAAACTTAAAAAAAAAAAGTCTTTTCTTTTAAGAAATAAAGTTTTTTTTTTATAAAAACTAATGAAAATGAGCTGTATATATAGCACTTTTAAACCAACGAATTCTTAATAACATGTAGTTTGTTTCAACTAACTAATCTTATCTATATGAGTTTAATTTTAACTAATAATCCCTGAAAAAATGTAAACACAATCTGGTTATAACTTAGAATCCATAGAAAATGTATCTAGTCTACATATAAGAGTTTTTTTGAAACTGGCTAATATAATCTATAAGAACACAGTTAACTTATAATCCCTAAAACCTTGCAACAAAATTTAGTATTTATATAGTAAATATCGTAAATTATTATTCATTTTACTTGTTACAAACTTTAAAAAAAAAGTTGTTTCTTTTAAGAAATAAAGTTTTGTTTTTTTTTTTATAAAAAAACTAATGAAAATGAGCTGTAAATATAGCACTTTTTAAACCAACGAATTCTTAATAACCTGTAGTTTGTTTCAACTAACTAATCTTATCTATATGAGTTTAATTTTAACTAATAATCCCTGAAAAAATGTAAACACAATCTGGTTATAACTTAGAATCCATAAAAAATGTATCTAGTCAACATATAAGAGTTCTTTTGAAACTCACTAATATAATCTATAAGAACATAGTTAACTTATAATCCCTAACCTTTAACTTAAATTCTTAAATTTCGTGTTTTTTACAGATATAAAAAAATTTATATTTTTATAAAATTCCAGAACTATTTTTATAAAAAATAGGATGTTAAGAGTTTATATCTTTATTAATATGGTCAATAGTGCATTATACTAACACCAAACTAAAATTAAAATATAAAATAAACTTTATTAGACTGCATTAAATCTAAAAACACTAAAAATGACAACTGAAAATGAAAACAAAACAACTGAAAATGAAATTGTCTAGATCAAACATAACTGAAAATGAAAAATAAAAAAATAAAAATACTTGAAAGATTTCATATTATGCTGAATGAAATCTATTCCTCTTTTGAATTGACACTTGAGAAATTTTTAATTCGGTTTTCTTCTTTGTGCTTGAATCGGTTGTGTCTTCTAGTTCTTCTTCTTTGTCATCTTCTTCAGAATCATCTAAATTGATAACCTGACTCCGTTTCCATTCAGAGAGTCTCTTGGATCTCTTCCTTTGAGACTCATACTTCCGATCTTTAACAAATACAAAAAGTAAATAGAAAAGTTAAAAAAAATCAAATAAACTTTAAAATTACCTCTTCACTAAATTCGCGTTGAAGATTAGACTTATAAGGACTAAACATTGCACCATGAGAAATTATTTCGACACTTTTATCACCATGATCCTGTAATAAAACACACATGTAGTATAGATAACGAACATGTTAATATGAAAGATATATGCAAAAATAATAGTTAAAAACCAGCAAAATCAATACCTTAGAAGCTTGTTCGTCATGCAACTGATTCTGATCCAAATAAGTTAAACATTCACATAAACGTAAATAAAAGAAAACATTTATTCACAGCTGCGATATAAAAAAAACTAACCTTAGAATTTTCAATCTTGCATGCTTGGTTTTTCACAACATTTGAATTCAGAACTGGATCCATTTCCGAACTTGTTTAGCAATTGATACAGGGGTAATCTGCTGTGTATTTATAGTAGTAAGCATTAGGGTTTAATTTTAGATGACACCCCTTTATTTCGGAAGTTTGTTGTGGTTATTTTTTAGTTTTTATAAGATATATTAATAATTTAAAATGTCACACATAATATCGTCATTTATGTTAAAATAATCACTCAATAAGTCATTTTTATATTTTACATATGTTGTTTTTGTCAGTTTTTATTACTGAAACGCCTTCACACTGAAATGTGCAAGTGTTTGAAAGATTATAAATTTCCCAGTTTTATATTTTATAAAGTGTATATTTTATAAGTTTGTTTTTTAATATATTGTTTTTATTGTGTTTTAATGAGAGGTGATTCATGTTTTGGGCTTGCTGATTAATGGGCTATATGTGTGCTGATGGGCTGACATGGGTTGCTGACTAATGGGCTAATATGTGCCATGTTTGGGCTGCTGACTAAATGAGTCGATGGATCTAGGATTCTGACCCAATGAGATGTTGGTAGTGTATATAAACATGTATTTGTTCAGTTTAGATTATGAGGCAATGTGGGTGGTATGAATGATAAAGAAGCTCCGCCATCTGGATCTGCAGTCCATGATGATGTCGCATCCGAATCTTCTTGTTATGCAATACTTCGAATTTGTAAAGTTGATTGTGTTCCACATGTTTTTGTACAGTGTTGAAAGGCGTATCTGCGGAACTACTGGCTAAGTTGATGCCGGAACATGCTTGGAAGCAATATCCCTCGCTCGGACTTTAGGTTGCAACACTGTTGTTGATGTACTGTAACTGTTGTGTTCCATATGTTTTGTGTATTCTGTATTCGATTAGTGTCATAACATTTTTAGACATTTGATTGTGTTCCAAGCATGTTCTGTAAATTAATCACATTTTTAATTGAACCATGTGCTAACATTACATCTTTTACATTTTTTGGGACTGATAGAGTAGATATTTAATTGTCAAACAGGTGGCTATTTTTATTTACACATTATGTATTGTTATTTTCTTAAATCACTAACTGTTGTGTTCCATATGTTTTGTGTATTTTGTATTCGATTAGTGTAACATTTTTAGACATTCGATTGTGTTCCAAGCATGTTCTGTACTCAATTAATCACATTTTTAATTGAACCATGTGCTAACATTACATCATTTACATTTTTAGGGATTGATAGAGTAGATATTTAATTGTCAAACGGGTGGCTATTTTTATATTGTTATTTTCTTAAATCACTTGTACATTAATGCATTAACTACTTGTACCTTTTAATCCGTCCGTCGATATTGAACAAGACAACTACCGAAACGTCGACAAAAATGTGTAGGTCGTCATGTTATCTTTGGATTTTTTTTAAACATTATAGTTTATAAGATATGTCACGAATAAGTAAAAAAATTATAAGTTTGTTATGAAGGAGTGAATTATAACTAATTATCTCAAATTTAGATAAAACCTTAGGGATTTAAATGTAATAAGTTTAGGGGCTAAAAATAAATAGTTGTTATAAGACCTAACTACCCTCATTTTAGGGGTCTTTCTATAAATAAAGGGGAGAAAAGTTCTTATTTTTTTAGGTATCTTACAATACCCTTATCTCATGCATTATAATATAGTATAAAAGATAGTCCTTTATTTTAGGTAATAGGATGAAGTCCAAAAATTAATAAATACCTTAACTTTTTTCATAAATTATATGGTTAGGAATAGGAATTGGGATATACAAGGAAATCCAACTTATATACATAGCAGCCATCGCAGTCGCCTTAATTAAACCCACTTGCCGGGGAGGAGAGCTAACGACCGAGAGTTTCTTACCCGATCACCACCTCACTTCACCGGTGGTGTTACTGCTTCTTCTTCTTCGTCGTCTCTGATTCCGGTAGGTTTTCTAACTGCGCATCGCTACTTTTTTAATTACTTCTTCCCCAAACAATCAAACTAACTACTTTTATTTAACCGGATTTTCCGCTTCCTGTTTTCAACTTGCTCTGTGCTTTTTTTTTTTCCATATAATTATTAGTTAGCCTGTGTTGAAATCGGAACACGACAAGTGAGTGATCGACTTGAATAATCATGTTTCCAGAGTTGAGAATCCAGTTTTTCCTAAATTACATCGCTTATAATTCACGCTCTTGATGTTCATCCACTAAAACCTAATAAATTTGTTTATTATCACTAACGTATGCGTATAATCAGTTTGTACCAAGTATTGTATGTGAAGTTTGACTAGAAAAAGTACGTTTGACTGAAGATTATTCTGTGATTAATGTTTATATGAATGTGCTGAATTTTGGCTAAACCTATGAGATGTTTCTAGAATATCATATCTGCTGTTTTGATTTTTCTTTAATCACCATTGATTATATTATTATTAATTATTATATGTTTTCCTTCTTTTGAAGCAGATTACAAGCTTTCTTGATTTCCATTCCAGCTGTAAGTAGTTAACATTCACAATGAACAGGAGCAGTAAAACTTGGGTTACCAACATGTGCCAGACGCTAGAAGATATATGCACCGATATTGATAAATTTGTAGCCAAGGTATGCCTTTTGATGCTTCTATGTAATAGTTTTAGTTTCTTTTTCCAGTTGGTCTTCAAGATTATCATGTAATTTTCATGGTTTTTTTTTTCTTTCAGGAACCCGTTTCATTTGTGGGGAAACAAATGGAAACTGTGGCGAACCAAATGGAAACTGTCGGTGTGAACGTGAAGAACTTTTTCTCTGGTATTGTGGATGACTTTGGTCTTACTCGCGTGGTGGAACCTGGACATGTAGCAAAAGTAATACCTTCAAAAGGTATTAATTTGGCTGAAACTTCTACAAATTCAGTTGCCGAAGTCAAAGACACTACTGTTGATAGTAACACAAATAACCCGAAAGAAGCTCCTTCGACTCATGAAGAATTATGTCACAAACTATCATCTACTGGTTTGCCTCATTCAGAGCAAATCATCTCAAAAATCAGTCAACATCTTATTGGTGAAACGGACAGTCGACCAATAAAGGAGACTTCGGATAACGCCACTCAAGTGAATCTAGACTCTTCTTCTACCAATAGGCAAAATCCTGATAACAGATTTGAAGAGGAAGTAATTTATGATGAAAGTTCACATAGTGATGCTCTAGCATTTGAGTATTCAGATTGGGGTCTAGAAAATATTATCGATCTGAATTTGGAAACCGACAATATTATTGAAGGAGATCAATTGATGAATTTGGAAGAAAAGAAAACACTTCTGAACAGCCCCGTTGATGAACTTGAATGCGATTTAAATACTTTAACCACTCATGAATCATCTGAACCGGAAACTTCAGTTACTTGCAATGAGAATCAGGAAGAGAATTCTAAGCATGATATTTCTGTCGGGTTATCATCTGAAAGTTTATGCGAGTCGTTAAACTCATCATTCGAAAACTTCATTGTAGAACCAGATGCAATTGACTGCAAGCCAATGGAAACCATGGATTATCTCTCTGTGTCATCAGATATTCTCTCATCTTGTGGGTCTTTCGCAACTGTTGACTATGATACCAATAATGATGCTTATGCGTCTTGCTCTGGAACCGGTATGCTTCTCTTTTACATTATTAAATAGATTTTTACTTCATTTTCTTTCTAACCTTGTAATGAAAAACCATTTAATCTGTTTCATAATTGTTAAAAAAATCTTATTTTGGCTTCAAGTCCTAATTGCTGATGTCGGAATATATGAATTTAAAGCTCTGATAGGCTAATTTCTGATGAAAGAAACTTTAACAGGATTAACAAATTTCTCAACCGTTGACTTTGAAGACGTTAAATACGACAAGGTTGAAAGTGGTGCCGTTTACGAAGGTGGAAAACTTTCTTTGTTTCCCAAGACGTCGAGAAGCAAGTCTTACAAGGTAAAACCCGTCTCTTTAAACCAAAAGTTATTCTTAGTCTTTGTTTTCGGTTATCTGTTTTAACTGTTAATAATTGAATCTGGCAGAAAATGATAAAAGATGCTTTCATGTCAAGAAAAAGGATAACGAAGGAGTACAAGCAGCTGGCGATTCGGTATGCAGATATTGACAAAGAACTATGCCAACCGACACAGAGCTACAAACCGCCGGCCCAAGATCTACCGGACTCTGAATGGGAGCTCGTGTAGACCTCTGAAATATTATCCATGCAAACAAATAATGCACAATTCTGCACATAGTTGAGATAAATTGTGGTTATGATGCTTCTTCATTTCGATTTTTTTTCAAGTAAAAAGTTTCTAATTTGAGTAAAAATTGTATACAGATTCTCCTTTGTTGGTGCATATTTTTCCACTATCGAAAGCTGTCTAAAATTTAAATTCGATTAAAGTTTGTCGAAACAGACATCATGAAAAGTTTAACTTAGTGTACAATGTACATGAATGAAACATGCAGCGATCTAAATATCATCATAGCATTGTAGAGTAATTATTCAAATATGAAATAAAAAAAATGGAGTTACTGAATTTGTAGATAAATAGATAACAGTGTTATTGAGTCTTATAAAGAAATTTCATCCCGCCTTAATCAACCACTGGGGCAAAAAACACAATTCTCGTGATTTGGGTTGGGTTGGGTTGGGTTGGGTTTATATAGTGTAAATATGTAAAAAAAAAAATTTAAATATTAAGAACGGCTATAAAGGAGCCGTTGCCTCAACAATCCAAAAAGAAGACAACGGTCATATTCTCGGGAGCGGTGATCACCGATTTCTAACTCACCGCGCGGTAAACTCATCATTGGCGGTGGTGTTCCCTGGCGGTTAACACACTCACCGCATCATTCATCGCACCCACCCTGTATACCCTTATTGCTAAGCATATAGACATTTTAGTTGAAAACTACTGTAATTGTTGCCATTATGTCCGTTGCTGCATATTATCATATGAGCAAAACCTTTGTTAATGGCTTGTCATCCATAAATCACAAGAAATATATAGGAAGACATCTTTGTTTTTTATTTTCATTTGATTACTTTTTAAAAAATGCCACTGTATGAACTTACTAATAGTTAATGGTACCAAGCCAAACCAAAGGTAGAAAGAACGTTTAGATAAATAATTAGTATGTCATATACGATAACCAAATTTTAATTATTTCTGTAATAATCTAACTTTATTGACTAAAATGATTTAGATGGTCTATTCACTGAAAATTCACTTTGGGCGGTTCTAGCTAACGTTTTAAGTTTTACCCGTTAGAGATAGAACATAACCTGAAACTAACCCATTCGTCTATAAATGGAAAGTTTCCACCTCTTAACACCAGAATTATTTAGAATGTTAGTAAAGTTTCTATGGTGTTTTAATGCAGACCATAAATTTCTGAAACTTCCAGTCTGTGTTTAAGGTAACCCAGTAACCAAATACTTGAACATTGTGGGGATGTGAGCCCAAATGTGTTTGGGGCATTATGCACATTTTGGTTGGTCTAAACAAATAATGTTTTTGTTTATAATACAAACAAAATACTTATCATTATACCATTGAAATGCCTGTTCACCCGGACGGGTATAGAACTAGTTAGCGAGAAGTAGGAATAGGAACAATCTTCGGATTCTAACCCCGGGTAAACAGTTTAAACGATTGAAATTTAGAAACCTAGCTTAACATTCCAAACACCACACAATCCAATCCAACTGAACGATGCTAAAAAACCAAAAACATATTAGAAAGCCAAGTGGGTAAAAAAAAACCCGAGGGACAAATGTGACCACCAAACATAGTGTTAAGTAGCAATCAAACGATGACCAAATTCGGAAAAAAAGCCTAAAACAAAAACTAATAAAAAACTAAACTAATTTAACTTATGTTACAAATTATAGAATTTTTTTAATTAAATATTAATATTTTAATTTATATCGAGATAGATGATAAACGGGCAACAAGTTGCACCGCTACTCCTTTCTGAATAGCAAAATGAAGTCTTTTAAAAACTACGTCCATACATCTCGGGGTCATAACATTACTATGCATGACCCTTTGAACTCGACTAAGTAGGTCCACAACCTCTGGCGCTAGGAAACCAAAAGTATCAAAAGCAAATGGGATAAACACATGCTGGTTATCAAGGCACACTTTCTCGTGTTTGGTCACTTTGCCCAAAGCAACCTTTAAAGCAGTCTGACCCACCGTTAAAGCACTACCCATATGCCCACAAGCGGGGAATCCCCTGTTAGATCCACACATACGTGTTTTCCTCATACCCATCAAAAGACCAGAATGTCGGTTGGTCGTGTAACGCCCAGCGTCCCTAAACTTTAGACACTTGGCAAGATCAGTCCCCGAACTTCTATTAATTGTCAGTTTTAGTCCCTGAAATTAGGGGATGTCACTTTTGGCATGAATCTTATTGATATTAATGCTTGATTCTTTATTCTAGATGCTTGATTCTTGACACTTAAACTATGAAACTTGATACATAATCTAGATACTTGACTCTTGATGCTTAATCTAGACACTTGATGATTAAACTAGATACTTGATTCTCGATACTATGGAAGCTTGATTCTTTATGCTTGAGAAGCTATGATTCTTGACTCTTGAGACTTATTTGGTGCTTGACTCCTTAGACTCGTGAGACTTGATTCTTGGTTGAACGGGAGACTGGAGCCTTGTCACTGGCGGAATCTATAAAACTTGGAAACTTTTGGTTTGTAATGTAATCTAGATACTTTACCTAAACCATACGCAACGCAACGCCTAACCTAACTCTCTAAACGAATAAAAAACGGGAACGCAGAAAGGTGGGATTGACCAGAGTGGCAATCCGATCGGATTGCCACCCGATCGGATGACCACTCGAACGGGTCACCACCCTATCCACCTTATACCGCCTCCACTTCACTCTTACACTATAAATAGACCTGTCACATCACCATTTCAGTGATGTGACAGCTCTGCTCGACTCAGACGCACAAACACCTTTCTCCTCCTTTTCTTGCTGATTTCGGTACGTTTTAGGCTAGATTCTTGTACTTTCTTGATCTACACATCATTCTCTACGTGATTCTCACTTGAAATCACACTTTTCACCGTGAAATCTCTCGGATCTGAGTTCTTGAGGGTGATGTCATCATGGAGGCTGTACACACTGCCATGTGATGTCATACTGAGCAAGATCTAGCTCAGATCTAAGATCTTTCATGCGTTTTCATACTAAATCTAAGCTAAATCTAGACTTTTACTATAAAACTTGAGTATCTTCATCTTTTTCTCAAACTTTTACTTTATTCGGTGGAAATCGGGTCTAAACTAACTGTAGATCTGATGAATAGTCTAGAGTTGGTGTTGATCTGGATTCTTACCGGTAAAGACGAGCATGGCAACGGATTCTGACATAAACCCGTTAGAAACAGACGACTGATCGAACAGGGGTGATTCCCACCCGATCGGAGTTTTGGGTGCTAAGGAGTTTTACCGATTGTCTCAATACGTGTCGTTCCGTCACCGTTAAACTAGAAACTTTGAAATTTTACAAAAAAATGGTAAACAAGAACAAGGGTCTCCCGATCGGACAGCCGTCCGATCGGACAACCACCCTATCAGGTGACACTTGCCTGGTAATCTTTCAACACTTAGTAACTTTTAAAAATTGGGTAGTCTTGATCAAATGGCAACCCGATCGGACAACCGTCCGATCGAGCAGCCATCCGATTTAGATGACCCAGAGTACTAATATTCGGATCGAGTGGCAATCCGATCGAACAGCCACCCTATTTTCCCAAATTGCAAGACAAGTGGCAACCCGATCAGATGGCCATCCGATCGGGCAGCCATCCTATTTCTCTTTCACCAAGTGGCAACCCGCTCGGATGGCCATCCGATCGGGCAGCCATCTGCCTCTCACACATATCTGCTACCCGGCTGACTGGCAATCCGATCGGACAGCCATCCGATCCAGTGACAGGTTTGACACTTTATTCAATCTCGTTACTCTGCCCGACTCTTATCCTATTATAATCTAATCATGCTAATTCTAAAAAGAGCTCCCTTTGATCCAATAGAAGTTTATACTCTTTAGCAATAACTGTGAGTATACTCGATCCCCTTTTTACTTTATACTTTTGGGGTGTAACATGTATTCTATGAAACTTAAACTTGAATCTTTGAAACTTATACTCTATCCTATGTGAACATGAAACTTGTGATTCTTGATTCTTGACTCTTTGTGCTATGTGACGTTTAATCCAGAGTGTGTAGTTCCGCCTTAACAATAGTAGCGCTATAGGAGTAATGCACCTCCTCGTTAGTCTTTGGGGTATTGTTAGGAGGAGACATATAACCTCCCGCTAAACTTTGGGAAAGGCACTTAATGCATTGTAAACTTGGGCTATCA
Source organism: Helianthus tuberosus (assembly GCA_030545235.1). Taxonomy (NCBI): domain Eukaryota; kingdom Viridiplantae; phylum Streptophyta; class Magnoliopsida; order Asterales; family Asteraceae; genus Helianthus; species Helianthus tuberosus. Next base: position 66,959,637 of record CM060363.1, read on the forward strand.
CTGCGTGGACTGCGACACTAGCACGGCTGAAACTATTATATTGCTTACATTATGGATATGAGTTGTTTTTAATCTATTATTCTATTATCAAACTTGTATACTCGCCAATACTTTTGTATTGATATTTTAATACATGTTGCAGGCTGATAGGATGCTTGGAATGCATGGAAAACAAGCTAGGAGATGCTTAGAAACGTCGCCTAGTTAATTTAGTCTTTTGAAAAATTTATGATTTGGTTTGTAATGTGATGCTTGTGACGACGTTTGTTAGACATTTGCATGAAATCAATTAATCTTTATTGAAACAATAGTGTTATGGAATTCTCAATGAGCAATCTGAACGCTTAGTGCTCGCACCCCGATGTTTCCGCCATCGGTTGGGGTGTGACAGATTGGTATCAGAGCCATAACTATAGGGAATTAGGATAAGTAGGAATACTTGCCCTAGTCTATAGCTCTAGGAATCTTGACTCTTATTTGTTTAAGACTTATGTATTCTACTGTATCTGCTTCCTAGCAGCATTTGTTTCAGTTAAAATTACATGTTTTTCCTAAGGCTAACATAAATTACACTTGACACTTTAAAAACGCTGTTCACCGGTGTTTGTATCTTGCACGAGAATCTCCATCAAGACAGGAGTGACATCCAAACCTTGATGGAAAATCTCCATATTATTCTAGTAGGTCTTATCTGCGGATGAGTACCAACGCTATTAGGGTACGATGTTGTCAAGTTAGAGGTGAAACTTAGATCTTGATAACTAGTCCCACTCCTTGATTTTCATGTCTCACCAAAGTCTCGTAACTTCCGATCAATTGAGTACGTGAAATGACCAAAAGGACGAATATCGTAGGCCTAACATCGATGACGTATTTGTCCAAGTAAGTCAAGACACGCTACCTCAATTCGAAAGGGGTTCAAATCACTTTGGTTAGTCACCGTTCCTCTACCCGGAACACTCTATGTTTTACGAGCCTATCTTTTATGCTATCTCAATTTTATGTGTGGTTTTAAACTCTATTCTTCATTTATTTTGACTCCTTGTTTGTTTTGAGACTTTTTACACGAATCACACGTTGTCCGCAATCTAAAACGTAACTTCTAATCTCAGATTGAACTAAATTTATGAAGCTTTATTCTATGTGCAATCTATGTGATAATGTGATTGAAGGACACTAGATGTAACATGGCATGGAATACGAGGGGAAAGTGACGTGTCCGAAACATGGTGGATACGCCACTGGTACTTCCTATATATAAGTGTTTCTGGTATGTTACCCACTTTCGTACCAAGTGCCATGCGAAATTTAGTGTCTGATGTGGGATTCTAAAGCTATGGAAGGTCTATTTTGTGTATTCTATGAGAAACTTATGTGAAATCTATCGTGTACTCTAGTGAAATCTATGTGTAAGCTACGTATGTGTGTGATGGAGAAACAAAATACGAAATGTAACCTAGCGCCGAAGACGAGGGGGAAAGTGGCATGTCCGAAGCGTGGTGGATACGCCACTGGTAATTCCTATATATAAGCGTTTTTGGTATGCTACCAAACCTTCGTATCACGCGCTAAGTGAAGTTCGTTGTTTTGTAGGCTCGGGATTGAGTGATTGAATCTACCTTGTTAATCTATGTGGTTGAGTCTATCTGGTTAATCTATGTTTTGAGAAGTGGTGAAATTGAAAGCGGTGGTTAACGACGCATGACACCGACGACGAGACGGACGTGGCATGATTGAAGCATGGTGGATACGCCGCTGGTACTTCCTATATATAAGTGCTTCCGTCATGTTGCCGAACTTTCGTAACACGTGCCATGCGGGACTTCGTTGTTTGTGGATTGTTAGCACGAGTATATGTGAAGCTATGTGAATCTATTTGAATCTATTGAATCTATTGGAATCTATTGAATCTATGGGAGTCTATTGAATCTATTGAATCTATGGGAGTCTATTGAATCTATTGGAATCTATTTGAAATCCACGTGAATCTATTTGAATCTATTGTAAACTATGTGAATCTATGATGATGATGATGATGAGTGTGTTCTACGACACATAACATGACACCGAGTACGAGGTGGAAGCGATGTGCCCGAAGCGTGGTGGATACGCCGCTGGTACTTCCTATATATAAGCGTTTCTGACATATTGCTAAACTTCGTACAACGTGCCATGCGAAGGTCGTGGGTTTTTATGGTATTGGAATCTATGTGAAACTTGAATCTCGATCTCGTAAATCTTGTTGAGTTTTAGTCTATTGTGTGTGAATTTATATTGTGAGGCTTCATGAATTTAGACTTATACGATCCTCTTATTGGATCTTTAGGATGTCTTCTCGAAAGCTACCCGACACCCTCAGGAAATCCAGGGAGAAGTCTCAGAAAAAGATGATGTCGTTCATGGCCGACCAGATTGCTCGAGTCATGCCAATGATCGTCTCTGAGCTCCAAGGATCAAACACGCCTCCATCCTCTGTGGACTCCAAGGCTGAGAAGCAAAAGCCTACTAAGTTCAACTATAAGCATTTCATCTCTTGCAACCCTAAGTCTTTCACTGGCAGTGATGGGGTGACTGTTATGCTCGAGTGGTTCGACAGCATCGAGGTTACCTTCATTAACAGCGAGTGCCCAGACCACTTAAAGACTAGGAGTACAACTAGGATGTTTCAAGGCAGAGCGTTGGAGTGGTGGTCGAATGAGAGAAACATCCGTTCAAATGAAGAAGTCTATGCTCTTCCATGGGCTGAAGTGCGAGAACTCATGATGCTCGAGTTCTGCCCTCCTTATGAACAACTGAAGCTTGAAGAAGAGTTTTGGCATTTGAAGTAGGTTGGTGATGATAACCTGGCTTATACTACCCGTTTTAAGCAGCTGAGCCTTATCGTCCCTCGCTTGGTTTCGACTCCTAAGCGAATGATAACCAAGTACATCAATGGTCTACCTCCTGCTATGCGTGATTCTATTGAAGCGGCTCAACTGGAAACTATTGAATAAGTCTATCGTTTGGCAGCAAGTTTGAACAACAACCGTGTGCGTGATAAACAGTTTGCTACTCCTGCTCCCTCCAAGTCTGCAAATCAAGTTACCCAGCAGCCAGGCGGAAGCAAGAACATGAAAAGGAAATCTCAGGGTTCCGGATGTAATGTTATTACCCCTGCTGCTAAACCCGCTCCTGCTACTGCTGCTGCTAACCCTGCTGCCCCAGAAGCTAAGAAACAATACATTGGGTCTCATCCCAAGTGTGCAACTTGAAACTATCATCACCCTGCTGCTTCTGCTTGTCGTCTGTGCACCAACTATAATCGCTATGGCCGCACGACTCCTTATTGCCGTCAAACTAACCCGGCCCCGCAAGCTCAACAAGCCCCAGCTCAGGCAGCTTTACCAGCACCTCCAGCTCCTCTGCAGAACCCAAGGCCAGTCAATGTTGTTCGTGCATGCTACAAGTGTGGAGATACTACCCACCTCTGTAACCAGTGTCCTCAGCTGAACCAGGAACAGCAGCCAGCCGCCCGTTGACGAGCGTTCAACCTTAATGCTAGTCAGGCTTGTGATGACAATGACGTTGTCAATGGTATGTTCCTTGTTAATAACCTTTACGCTTCGATTCTATTTGATACTGGTGCCGATAAAAGCTTTGTGTCCGTGGAATTTGAGTCTTTGATAAACTGTACACGCTCCAAGTTACCTGAGTCATTCTCTGTTGAGGTCGCTAATGGTAAGTCGATTCTTGTAAACTCTATCGTGCGTGATTGTTCCTTGACTCTTAACGATCGCGTCTTCTCTATTGATCTTATACCCATGCGGTTGGGTAGTTTTGTTGTTATCATCGGCCTGGATTGGTTGCGTAAGAACCATGCCGAAATTGTGTGTCACGAGAAAGTTGTTCGTCTTCCTCTTCCCTCTGGTGATACTTTAATCGTTTATGGAGACCGACCCTCGAAGGGACTGAGATTGATGTCATGCACACAAGCGAGCAGAAGCTTACGTAAACAGAACCCTGCCTTCTTGGCCCACGTGGTGGAATAGAAAGGGAAGAGGAAGAACATAAGCGACGTTCCAGTGGTGTGTGATTTCACTGATGTCTTTCCCGAAGATCTTCCCGGTATTCCTCCTCCCAGATCCGTTGACTTTCGTATTGATCTCGTACCTGGTGTGACTCCTGTCGCCAGGGCTCCTTACCGTCTTGCACCTTCCGAGATGCAAGAGTTATCTAGTCAACTACAGGAATTACTCGATAAGGGTTTTATTCGTCCAAGTACCTCCCCGTGGGGTGCTCCCGTTTTATTCGTCAAGAAGAAGGATGGTTCCTTCCGTATGTGTATCGACTATCGTGAACTTAATAAGCTTACCTTGAAGAATCGTTATCCACTCCCTCGTATTGATGACCTATTTGATCAACTACAAGGCGCGTCGTGTTTTTCGAAGATTGACCTACGTTCTGGATATCATCAACTACGTGTCCTCGAAGATGATATTCCTAAAACTGCGTTTCGTACTCGATATGGGCACTACGAGTTCGTGGTCATGCCTTTTGGCTTAACCAACGCACCCCCTGTGTTCATGGACCTTATGAACCGTGTGTGTAAACCTTATTTGGATCGTTTTGTTATAGTCTTTATTGATGATATTCTTATTTATTCTAAGTCCAGAGCTGATCATGCTCGCCATCTACGTCTTATGCTCAAACTTCTACGTGGTGAACGTATGTTTGTGAAATTTTCTAAGTGTGAGTTTTGGATTGATAAAGTGCAGTTCCTTGGTCATATTATTAGTAAGCAAGGTATTCATGTTGACCCTTCTAAGATTGAGGCAGTAAAGAATTGGTGTACGCCTAAATCCGTGTCCGATATTCGTTCTTTCCTAGGATTGGCGTGTTATTACCGTCGGTTCATCGCAGATTTCTCTAAAATCGTTGTTCCTCTTACTACGCTAACCCAAAAGGAGAAACCTTTTGTTTGGGGTCCCGAACAAGAGGAATCCTTTCTAACTCTTAAGAATCTTTTGTGTAATGCCCCTGTGTTAACTCTACCTGATGGCAATGACGATTTTGTGGTATATTGTGATGCCTCGAACCGTGGATTGGGCTGTGTGCTCATGCAGCGAGACAAGGTTATTGCTTATGCCTCTCGACAGCTGAAAATACATGAGAAAAACTATACTACTCACGATCTGGAGCTTGGTGCGGTAATTTTTGCGTTAAAGATCTGGCGACACTACCTTTATGGTACTAAGTGTGTGGTCTTCACCGACCATAGGAGCCTTCAACACATTTTTGACCAAAAAGAGCTGAACATGCGACAGAGACGTTGGGTGGAATTGCTTAACGACTACGACTGCGAAATTCGCTATCATCCCGGCAAGGCGAATGTAGTAGCCGACGCCCTTAGTCGTAAAATCCATTTCAAGGCTATTCATATCCCAAGTGATCTGCATGCTTGTATTCGTGATGCACAATATTCATCAGGAAATGAAGGAAGTCTAGAAGAAGAAATCCACGACGCTAGGATTGACCAGCTTGAAACAAAACCTAACGGACTGCAGTATTATCTAAATCGTATCTGGGTGCCAGATTGCGATAATCTCCGTGAGCTCACTATGACTGAGGCTCACAAATCACGTTATTCTATCCATCCAAGTGCTGATAAGATGTACCAGGATCTGCGTACGACTTATTGGTGGCCTGGCTTGAAGAGGGACATTGCTGTATATGTGTCTAAGTGCCTTACTTGCTCGAAGGTAAAGGCTGAACACCAGCGTCCTTCTGGACTCTTAGAACAACCCAAAATCCCTGTCTGGAAATGGGATAGCATTGCTATGGACTTTATTACCAAACTACCCCGTACCTCTAAAGGTAACGATAGTATCTGGGTGATTATAGATCGTTTAACCAAATCAGCCCACTTTCTTCCTATTCGTGAGGATTACAGAGTGGAGAAACTTGCTCGAGTCTATACTGATGAGATTATATGCCGTCATGGCATTCCCCTTGACATAATCTCAGACCGTGATGGTCGTTTTACTTCACGTCTATGGCAAACTTTTCAGTCCGCTATGGGTTCACACTTGAATCTTAGCACGGCCTTTCATCCTCAGACGGATGGACAGACCGAGCGTACTATTCAAACCCTATAGGACATGCTCCATTCTTGTGTCATCGACTTTGGTGGTAACTGGGATGTACATTTACCATTGATTGAGTTCTCGTACAACAAAAGCTATCATTCCAGTATTCAGATGGCTCCCTTCGAAGCTTTATATGGGCGAAAATGCCCATCTCCTCTCAGCTGGCATGAGGTTGAGGAAAAGCAGTTCACTGGCCCTGAGATTATTCAAGAGACAACGGATAAGATTCTTCAGATCCGTGATAACTTGATCAAGGCTAGGAGCAGACAAAAGAGTTATGCTGATAATAGGCGAAAGCCTCTGGATTTTGCTGTTAGTGACCGAGTTCTACTCAAGGTATCTCCCTGGAAGGGAGTAGTTCGTTTTGGAAAAAAGGGAAAGCTCGCTCCTCGCTATGTGGGTCCTTTCGTGATACTTGAAAGGATTGGCAAGGTAGCGTACAAACTCGACTTGCCACAAGAACTAAACAACGTGCATCCAGTGTTCCACGTATCTAACCTACGCAAATGCCTAGCCGACGAGGAACTGCAGGTTCCTCTTGAAGACTTGCAAATAAATGGAGTTGTTCAATTTGTGGAGAAACCGATCGAAATCATGGATCAAACTATCAAGCGTTTGAGGCGCAGCAAAATTCCCATTGTTAAGGTTCGATGGGAAGGAAAGTGTGGTGCCGAATTCACTTGGGAGCTGAAAAGTGATATGAAGGCCAAGTATCCGCAGCTCTTCTAGCAGTCTACATCTAAGATTTCGGGGATGAAATCTCCTAAAGGAGGGGAGACTGTAACGCCCAGCGTCCCTAAACTTTAGACGCTTGGCAAGATCAGTCCCTGAACTTCTATTAATTATCAGTTTTAGTCCCTGAAATTAGGTGATGTTGATACTTTGATACTTTTGGCATGAATCTTATTGATATTAATGCTTGATATTATGATGCTTGATTCTTTATTCTAGATGCTTGATTCTTGATACTTAAACTATGAAACTTGATACATAATCTAGATACTTGACTCTTGATGCTTAATCTAGACACTTGATGATTAAAATAGATACTTGATTCTTGATACTATCGAAGCTTGATTCTTTATGCTCGAGAAACTATGATTCTTGACTCTTGAGACTTATTTGGTGCTTGACTCCTTAGACTCGTGAGACTTGATTCTTGGTTGAACGAGAGACTGGAGCCTTGTCACCGGTGGAATCTATGAAACTTGGAAACTTTTGGTTTGTAATGTAATCTAGATACTTTACCTAAACCATACGCAACCACTATCCTAACTCTCTAAACGAATCAAAAACGGGAACGTGGAAAGGTGGGATTGACCAGAGTGGCAATCCGATCGGATTGCCACCCGATCGGATGGCCACTCGATCGGATGACCACTCGAATGGGTCACCACCCTATCCACCTTGTACCGCCTCCACTTCACTCTTACACTATAAATAGACCTGTCACATCACCATTTCAGTGATGTGACAACTCTGCTCGACTCAGACGCACAAACACCTTTCTCCTCCTTTTCTTGCTGATTTCGGTACGTTTTAGGCTAGATTCTTGTACTTTCTTGATCTACACATCATTCTCTACGTGATTCTTACTTGAAATCACACTTTTCACCGTGAAATCTCTCGGATCTGAGTTCTTGAGGGTGATGTCATCATGGAGGTTGTACAAACTGCCATGTGATGTCATACTGAGCAAGATCTAGCTCAGATCTAAGATCTTTCATGCGTTTTCACACTAAATCTAAGCTAAACCTATACTTTTACTATAAAACTTGAGTATCTTCATCTTTTTCTCAAACTTTTACTTTATTCGATGGAAATCAGGTCTAAACTAACTATAGATCTGATGAATAGTATAGAGTTGGTGTTGATCTGGATTCTTACCGGTAAAGACGAGCATGGCAACGGATTCCGACAAAACCGGTTAGAAACAGACGACTGATCGAACAGGGGTGATTCCCACCCGATCGGAGTTTTGGGTGCTAAGGAGTTTTACCGATTGTCTCAATACGTGTCGTGCCGTCACCGTTAAACTAGAAACTTATAAATTTTACAAATAAATGGTAAACAAGAACAAGGGTCGCCCGATCGAGCGGCAACCCGATCGGACAGTCGTCCGATCGGACAGCCACCCTATCAGGTGACACTTGCCTGGTAATATTTCAACACTTAGTAACTTTTCAAAATTGGGTAGTCTTGATCAAATGGCAACCCGATCGGAAAACCGTCCGATCGAGCAGCCATCCGATTTAGATAACCCAGAGTACTAATATTCGGATTGAGTGGCAATCCGATCGGACAGCAATCCGATTGGACAACCACCCTATTTTCCCAAATTACAAGACAAGTGGCAACCCGATCGGATGGCCATCCGATCGGGCAGCCATCCTATTTCTCTTTCACCAAGTGGCAACCCGCTCGGATGGCCATCCGATCGGGCAGCCATCTGCCTCTCACACATATCTGCCACCCCGCTGACTGGCAATCTGATCGGATTGCCATCCGATCGGGCAGCGATCCGATCCAGTGACAAGTTTGACACTTTATTCAATCTCGTTACTCTGCCCGACTCTTATCCTATTATAATCTAATCAGGCTAATTCTAAAAAGAGCTCCCTTTTATCCAATAGAAGTTTATACTGTTTAGCAATCACTGTGAGTATACTCGATCCCCTTTTTACTTTAAACTTTTGGGGTGTAACATGTATTCTATGAAACTTAAACTTGAATCTTTGAAACTTATACTGTATCCTATGTGAACATGAAACTTGTGATTCTTGATTCTTGACTCTTTGTGCTGTGTGACATTTAATCCAGAGTGTGTAGTTCCGCCTTAACAATAGTAGCGCTATAGGAGTAATTGATGTGTGCAAAATGCAACATATAAATTACATCAATTGTGGCATAAAACTAACCCTTTTTTAGTACTAATATTGGAAAAAGTGTGCTTTTGTCTTCCTTTTGTATTTTCAGGATTAAATAAGCTCAAATTAACAAAAGAAGCAAAAAGGCAGCTAAATCTAACATAAGTACAAGAAAAGGAATAAATGTGGCATGCCCGACCTCCCCGAAAGCATCTTCCCAAGCAAAACAAGATAACAGAAGGCTGAACACGCCCCGTGTTCAGTGAACACGGGGGCGTGCCCAAGTGTCAGCATAAAAGACAAAGTTGTAGAAGCTTCCATCGCCCACCACGGGGCCGTGCTCAGCGGACACGGGGCCGTGCTCAACTATTAGATTCGCAGAATCCAGGAAAATCTTGATAGTACAGATACGCTTCTGCACACGGGGTCGTGCCCAGCGGACACGGGGCCGTGGTCAACTAATACAGCTCAAACCATCCCTTGGCACACCACATCTCTCACACTTCACCCACCACCCACCACCACCATAACACCATCATCCACCACCATCATCCATTGTCCATCATAGAGTGTGTGAGTCGTCTCGGGATCCAAGATTGATCGTAAGATTTCTTGACAATCAAGGCCATGTTTGCCTAAGTCTCTTACATCACTTGGTGAAGACAAAGTGTCTAGTGTAATACTTTTTTATTTTTAATCTTTTCGCACTTTTTAATTGGTTATGTATTAATGACTTTAATAACTAGTTTCTTATGTTGAAGGTGATTCTTCCTTATGGTTTGTCCGTGGTGTCTTGGCATTATTTTACTGTCTATATAAAATAAAATATTTTCACCATTCATATCTCCACGGTCTATATGGAGGTATATTGGCTACCTGGTCGGGGGTTAAGGGAACGGTTTGGTAAGAGTCTTGCCATTGTTCAGTGTATAGATCCTGCAAAGGACCTGGGTCAAATTTAGTAGGACCTCCTTCAATACTTAACGATATTGGATGGCGGGGGTCCAAACTCTTTGATCCCCTCAAAAGTTAAACTACTATTAAAACTTTAACCCGGCTACTTAGGACTGTATCCCTGCTGACTCGGACTACTTAGCCGAGGGTAACGCCGCCTTCAAAAGAGGGGCCTACCACATTATGCATTAATAACTTAATTAATTATCTTTCAATAATCCGACCGTTTAGGATTGTATCCTTGCTGACTCAAACTACTGGGTTGAGGGTAACGTCACCTCCAAAAGAGGGGCCTACTACAATAACTAAGATAATCTCTTAAATAGTGCAAAAGTGCGGAAATAATCAAATGTTACACTAAACACGAGTCGGAGCCAAGTGATTCATCTTGTCTATCTGTTTTTATTTGTATTTTATTTTTCAGCATTTTAGTTAGTTTTTATTTTTCTAGTTTAAAACCTTTTTCTAAACTTTTGATTTGATTAGACGTTGAGGATAAACCGGTACTAAAAGCTCTTGTGTCCTTGGACGACCTCGGTATCTTGCCAACACTATACTATGCTCACGATGGGTGCACTTGCCCATATGTGTGTTTGGTGTTAGTAAAATATCGTGTTTTATAAATTTAAAACTTGACTAACGTGTAAAAAGGGCTTAAAATATACTTAAATTTATATACCACCACACACGCATCAAGTTTTTGGCGCCGCTGCCGGGGACACAAGGATTTTAAGAAAGTTAGGAATCAGCAGCCTAATCGTTTTTCTTATTTTTCTATTTTTTTAGGATTTTTCTTAGTTTTTCAGCTTCTGCAGAACTCAGCATGGGCCGTGCCAGGTCGGACACAGCCGTGCCCAGCAGTGTTACTGGCAGTTTTTATTTTCCGAGTTACAGAGAGCTGAACACGGGGCCGTGTCGGTGCAACACGGGGCCGTGCCCAACTCCCCAGTAACAGGGATACGGAAAACAATCAATGTATCTCCGACCACGGGCCGTGTTCGCTGAACACGGGGCCGTGGTGAACCTTCTGACCAACATTCTTTTTTGTTTTTATTGCAGGATTTGGAACCCAGGCGCCACATTTGAACTTCCTACGTAGTGCATGAGCTCCAGTTCTAGTAGAGACATAAAAGAACCTCTTGAAGAACCCGAACGCTTTCTCAGAAAAAGACTTAAAGCTGTTTCGGGGGACCCACTTCCAATGGCGGACCAACGTACCCTCATGGATTACCTACGACCCACTGTAGGTAATTTCGGCGCCGCTATCAATGCATCGAATGTCGAAGCCAATAACTTCGAACTTCGGCCGCATTTGATACAAATGCTTCAAAACTCCGCAACCTTCCATGGGCTTGCGGACGAGGATCCCCATCTACATATTACTAATTTCTTAGAAATATGTGATACCTTTCGGATCAATGGAGCATCAAACGACACCATTCGCCTTTGAATGTTTCCATTTTCACTAAAAGACCGAGCTAAGGCTTGGCTTAACACCCTCCCAATTGGCTCGGTAAACACCTGGGATGAACTAGCCCAAAAGTTTCTATATAAGTATTTCCCTCCTGCTAAAACGACTAAATTAATGACTGAAATTAATACATATTCACAAGAGGATGGGGAATCCTTATATGAAACTTGGGAAAGGTTCAAGGAGCTACTAAGAAAGTGTCCTCATCACGGTCTTGCGGTATGGAAATAAAGTATCCACTTTCTACAATGGGTTGTTGCCACACACAAGACAAACACTTGATTCTAGCTCCGGGGGACTTTTAGGTAATCGTCGCCCAAATGAAATATATAATCAACCTGAGGAAATTGCTCAAACCAATTTTCAATGGCACATAAGGTTAATGAAAGCACTTCTTTAAAAGCCCAAATCGAGGCTCTTTCTTCAAAAATCAAAAAGTTAGAAATGACAAAAACGGTCTCGGTTATTGTCGCAACCCCCGATCCCTTATCTGTCCCGGGAACGGGCGGACGCGAGCTCAGATTTTTGGTGGTATCAGGTATTTAATCTCGCAGCGGAATTTACATCAGGACCGTAGTTAGGAAATGTTTATCAGAGTAAAACCACCATATTTGATATTAATAATAACATGGGCAAAACCCAAGTTTCTTATTACAATATATTTATAGGGACAAACCCTATTTTATTGAATTTAAAACATCGTTTATTAGGTAACTTTTATAGCCACATTTTTCCCAAGCCTTCAGTGTTCTCCAGCTGGCTTTTCACTAATTGGTTGTTCACATTGTGTTACCTGTACCGCGTTTTAAAAACATTTGTCAGTCGGAAATACTGGTGAGTAAATCCCAGTTTAATCAAGAAATATTTTATCAATTAAAACAGTATTGAGAGCGATCACATTGTTTATTTCTACACAATTACTCATTCAGTATTTGCCACTCGACCGGATCTGTGGCTATGGTCAAATTACCCATTGGCTAACTCGTCGTCCAATGGTAATGTACTGTCATTCAGACTTACTACTACTACTACTCGTAGTAATATAAATTTTGTATACAAAACCCCATAATACCGGCAGTAATTGAAGAACTACAAAAATAAAAAGTCTTACGAAAACCGAAGCTTGTTACGCTTTTCGCCCTTTTTCTACTAACCACTAACCACTAACCCAACCACCTACCTTTAACCCAAGCCTAACCCTTCACCCACAAAGTCCTCTTGATATTCACAAAGGTATATAAGTTAAAAAGGAGGAGGATTGATTGCTTGGCAAGCCTATGGTAGGAATAAGTTCCATGCCGTTCTCGAGTGATCCACAAATACATTTTCGGCCGAGTGTTGAGTGATCCCCGTGAGGTATGTGAACTTGTATATAAATAGAATTTTACAAAGGCATGTTATGCCCTAATAAGTAATTTATCTTATGAAAAGTTTTAAATAAATCATGACGAATAGGAATGTAAATAAATAAAAATAAAACTAAATAAAGAATCTTGGAAATCCCGACACTCTATGATAAGCTCAAAAACCTTCTTTTCTACCCATTCCATTTGGGAGTGTAATAGCCACATATTAAAGAGTTTTGCTTAAGGACAAGCAAAGATTCAAGTGTGGGGGTATTTGATGTGTTCAAAATGCAACATATAAATTTCATCAATTGTGGCATTAAACTAACCCTTTTTTAGTACTAATGTTGGAAAAAGTGTGCTTTTGTCTTCCTTTTGTATTTTCAGGATTAAATGAGCTCAAATTTACAAAAGAAGAAAAAAGACACCAAAATCTGACATAAATACAAGAAAAGGAACAAGACGTGACATGCCCGACCCCACGACAGCATCTTCCCAAGCAAAACAAGATAACAGAAGACTGAACACGCCCCGTGCTCAGCCATCACGGGGGCGTGCCCAAGTGTCAGCAGAAAAGACAAAGTTGTAGAAGCTTCTATTGCCCACCACGGGGCCGTGCTCAACGGACACGGGGCCGTGCTCAACTATAAGATTCGCACAATCCAGGCAAATCTTCATAGTACAAAGATTCTTCTGCACACGGGGTCGTGCTCAGCGGACACGGGGGCGTGGTCAACTAATAAGACAAAGTTGCATTAAATGAAGAAAGAGAGGATGTGGACACGGGGCCGTGCCCACTGGACACGGGGCCGTGCCCGAGCTTCTGTTCAGCCTATAAATAGGAGTGCTTGGCTCAAGCTCAAACCATCCCTTGGCACACCACCTCTCTCACACTTCACCCACCACCATAACACCATCATCCACCACCATCATCCATTGTCCATCGTAGAGTGTGTGAGTCATCTCGGGATCCAAGATTGATCGTAAGAGTTCTTGACAATCAAGGCCATGTTTGCCTAAGTCTCTTACATCACTTGGTGAAGACAAAGTGTCTAGTTTAATACTTTTTATTTTCAATCTTTTCGCACTTTTTATTTGGTTTCGTATTAATGGCTTTAATAACTAGTTTCTTATGTTGAAGGTGATCTTTCCTTATCGTTTGTCCGTGGTGTCTTGGCATTATTTTACTGTCTATATAAAATAAAAGATTTTCACCGTTCATATCTCCACGGTCTATATGGAGGTATGTTGGCTACCTGGTCGGGGGTTAAGGGAACGGTTTGGTAAAGGTCTTGCCATTGTTCAGCGTTTAGAGGTCCTGCAATGGACCTGGGTCAAATTTAGTAGGACCTCCTTCAATACTTAACGGTATTGGATGGCGGGGGTCCAAACTCTTTGATCCCCTCATAAGTTAACTACTATTAATACTATAACCCGGCTATTTAGGACTGTATCCCTGCTGACTCAGACTACTTAGTCGAGGGTAACGTCACCTCCAAAAGAGGGGCCTACCATAATTTGCATTAATAACTTAATTAATTATCTTCCAATAATCCACCCTTTTAGGATTGTATCCTTGCTGACTCAAACTACTGGGGTGAGGGTAACGTCACCTTCAAAAGAGGGGCCTACTACAATAACTAAGATAATCTCTTAAAATAGTGCAAAAGTGCGGAAATAATCAAAGGTTACACTAGATACGAGTCGGAACCAAGTGATTCATCTTGTCTATATGTTTTTCTTTTATTTTTCTTTTCAGCATTTTTAGTTAGTTCTTATTTTTCTTAGTTTAAAACATTTTTCTAAACTTTTTGATTTGATTAGACGTTGAGGATAAACCGGTACTAAAAGCTCTTGTGTCCTTGGACGACCTCGGTATCTTACCAACACTATACTACGCTCACGATGGGTGCACTTGCCCATATGAGTGTCTAGTGTTAGTAAATATCGTGTTTTATAAATTTAAAACTTGACTAAAAAGTGTTAAAGGGGCTTAAAATATACACCTAATATATATAACAATTGACACCCATCAGGCTACAGGTCCTATTCTTCTAATAATCTTAAAAGGTCTAACATACATGGGACTTAGCTTTCCCCATTTGATGAATCTTACCACTCCTTTCCAAGGAGAGACTTTCAACAATACTTTATCTCCTACTTGAAATTCCAACGGTTTGCGTCGGTTATCGGCATAGCTCTTTTGTCTATCACGTGCGGCTTTCAGTCGTTCCTTGACTTGAATGATTTTCTCAGTTGTTTCTTGCACTATCTCAGGTCCAGATAGTTGTTTTTCCCCAACTTCTGCCCAACAGACTAGGGTTCAACACATTCGTCCATAAAGTGCTTCGAATGGTGCAGCAATGATACTTGTCTGATAACTATTATTATAAGAAAATTCTATTAAAGGTAAGTAATCATCCCAATTACCTCCAAAATCAATTACACAAGCTCTAAGCATGTCTTCCATTGTCTGAATTGTCATTTCGCTTTGTCCATCCGTTTGAGGATGATAAGCTGTACTTAGTTTTAACTTGGTTCCCTTTGCCTTTTGGAAACTTGACCAAAAATGAGAGGTAAATGGGCTATCTCTATCAGAAATAATTGATAAAGGAATGCCATGTAAAGAAACAATTTCATTTACATATAGTTTAGCTAATTGTTTCATACTGAAAGTTTCTCACATTGGTAGCAAATGAGCTGACTTGGTTAGTCTATCTACAATCACCCAGATTGTATCATTACCTTTCTTTGTTTTGGGTAATTTAGTAACAAAATCCATTGTTATCAATTCCCATTTCCACACTGGCATTTCTAATTGTTGTAACAAACCTGAGGGTTTCTGGTGTTCAACTTTAACTTGTGAACAAGTTAAACATTTAGAAACATAGGCTGCTATATCCTTTTTCATTCCTATCCACCAGAAATTTTTCCTTAAATCCTGGTACATTTTATCACTTCCTGGATGCATCGTATATTTAGACTTATGGGCTTCTTCTAATATACAATGACGTAGGTTTCCTAATTTAGGTATCCACATTCTCTTTTCATGGAATCTCCAAATTCCATCTGTTCCTTGTTTTAATTCTTTCAGCATACCTTTTAGCTTTTCAGTATCTTCCTTGATTACTGATTCTTGTGCTTCTCTTATTTGATCATTTAAATCTACTTGTAGATTTAATTTAAGAGAACGTACCCTTTTTGGCTTTTCATGATATTTTCGGCTTAAAGCATATGCCACTACATTTGTTTTCCTTCATGATACTGGATATCACAATCATAGTCACTAAGCATCTCCATCCAGCGTCTTTGTCTCATATTCAATTCCTTTTGCCCAAAAACATACCTTAAACTTTTATGATAAGTGAATATGGTAAACTTACTACCATAAAGGTAATGTCTCCAAATCTTAAGAGCAAAAATTATAGCTCCTAACTCTAAATCATGAGTTGAATAATTCTCTTCATGATTCTTAAGTTGTCTAGATGCATAAGTTATAACCTTTTGGCGTTGCATCAACACACATCCATAACCTAATTTAGAAGCATCACAATAGACTACAAAGTCTTCAGCTCCTTCTGGTAATGCTAGTATGGGTGTGTTAGTTAATCTTTGCTTAAGGATTCTAAAGGCTTCTTCTTGTTTTACTCTCCATTCAAACTTAACAGATTTACAGGTTAACTTAGTTAAGGGAATGGCTATCTTAGAGAAATCTCGAATAAATCTTCTATAATAACCGGCCAATCCTAAGAAACTTCTAACCTCGGTTGGTGACTCAGGGATTTTCCATTTAATAATTGCCTCAATCTTTGTTGGATCTACATGAATTCCTTCATGATTAACTAAATGTCCGAGAAACTGTACCTGTTCTAACCAAAATTCGCACTTAGAGAATTTAGCGTAAAGCTTTTCCTTTCTTAACAAACTTAAAAGTGCGTGCAAATGCTTTGCATGATCCTCTTTATTCTTAGAATAAATTAGAATATCATCTATAAATACAATTATGAATTTATCCAAATATGGCTTACATATTCGGTTCATCATGTCCATAAATACAGCTGGGGCATTGGTTAAACCAAATGGCATGACAGTAAATTCATAATGGCCATACCTTGTTCTGAAAGCGGTTTTAGGAATGTCCTCTTCTTGTACCTTTAATTGATGATATTGATGTGTGTAAAATGCAACATATAAATTACATCAAATGAGGCATAAAACTAACCCTTTTTAAGTACTAATGTTGGAAAAAGAGTGTTTTTGTCTTCCTTTTGTATTTTCAGGATTAAATGAGCTCAAATTCACAAAAGAAGCAAAAAGACAGCTAAATCTAACATAAATACAAGAAAAGGAACATAAGTGGACTGCCCGACCCCTCAACGGCATCTTCCCAAGCAAAATAGAGAAGGCAGAAGACTGAACACGCCCCGTGCTCAGCCAGCACGGGGCCGTGCCCAAGAAGCAGCAGAAAAGACAAACCTATAGAAGCTTCTATTGCCCACCACGGGGCCGTGTCCAGTGAACACGGGGGCGTGGCGAAAGTACAGCAGGCGCATTAATTGTAATTGCGAATTACAATTAATGAAGAGAGAGAATGTCAGACAGGCACGGGGGGTGTCCAGCGGACACGGGGCTGTGCCCAGCCTTCAGTTCAGCCTATAAATAGGAGTGCTTGGTTTCATTTCAACCCATCCCTTGGCACACCACCTCTCTCACACTTCATCCACCACCCACCACCATCACAACACCATCATCCACCACCATCATCCATTGTCCATCGTAGAGTGTGTGAGTCGTCTCGGGATCCAAGATTGATCGTAAGAGTTCTTGACAATCAAGGCCATGTTTGCCTAACTCTCTTACATCACTTAGTGAAGACAAAGTGTCTAGTATAATACTTTTTATTTCTAATCTTTTGCACTTTTTATTTGGTTTTGTATTAATGACTTTAATAACTAGTTACTTATGTTGAAGGTGATCTTTCCTTATCGTTTGTCCGTGGTGTCTTGGCATTATTTTACTGTCTATATAAAATAAAAGATTTTCACCATTCATATCTCCACGGTCTATATGGAGGTATGTTGGCTACCTGGTCGGGGGTTAAGGGAACGGTTTGGTAAAGGTCTTGCCATTGTTCAGCGTTTAGAGGTCCTGCAATGGACCTGGGTCAAATTTAGTAGGACCTCCTTCAATGCTTCACGGTATTGGATGGCGGGGGTCCAAACTATTTGATCCCCTCATAAGTTAACTACTATTAATACTATAACCCGGCTATTTAGGACTGTATCCCTGCTGACTCAGACTACTTAGTCGAGGGTAACGTCACCGCCAAAAGCGGGGCCTACCATAATTTGCATTAATAACTTAATTAATTATCTTCCAATAATCCACCCTTTTAGGATCGTATCCTTGCTGACTCAAACTACTGGGGTGAGGGTAACGTCACCTTCAAAAGAGGGGCCTACTACAATAACTAAGATAATCTCTTAATTATGTGCAAAAGTGCAGAAATAATCAAAGGTTATACTAGATACGAGTCGGAACCAAGTGATTCATCTTGTCTATCTGTTTTTCTTTTATTTTTTATTTTCGGCATTTTAGTTAGTTTTTATTTTTCTTAGTTTAAAACATTTTTCTAAACTTTTTATTTTGATTAGACGTTGAGGATAAACCGGTACTAAAAGCTCTTGTGTCCTTGGACGACCTCGGTATCTTGCCAACACTATACTACGCTCACGATGGGTGCACTTGCCCATATGTGTGTTTAGTGTTAGTAAAATATCGTGTTTTATAAATTTAAAACTTGGCTAAAATAAGTGTTAAAGGGGCTTAAAATATACACCTAATATATATAACACTTCAAACGCATCAAGTTTTTGGCGCCGCTGCCGGGGACACAAGGATTTTAAGAAAGTTAGGAATCAACGGCCTAATCATTTTTTTATTTTTCTTTTTAATTTTTTAGGATTTTCTTAGTTTTTCAGCTTCTGCAGAGCTCAGCACGGGTCGTGCCCGCTGAACACGCCCCCGTGCTAAATCATTGGAACTGACAATCATGTTTTAAGTCAGACAGTAAGCTGAACACGGGGCCGTGCTCACTCAACACGTCCCCGTGCCCAAGATTCACTTACTGAAAACAGAACCGTTAGATCCCGGCGGTTGGTAATTTCTGACATAAACATGAGTGATAGTAATTGTTTTTACTTTCGGCACTCTTATGGTACGTGGTGTCAATTATGTGGAGGCAAACATAAAGAATTAGAATGTTACTTTCTAAATTATAGGCCCCACTACATAGACCCACCGATTCCTTATAACCTTAAGAGGGGCGAAAGTAAAAATAAGCACTATTTCTCCCTCGAATGCGCCCAGCCAGATATTCTAGGAGAAATGCTCCTTGACGAGTTATTTCAATTAGAAGAGCTAATTCTGAATTGGTTAAAAGAGCTTAGGAAGGACTTTATTGATCCACCCCAAGACGATGACCATGAAGAAATGTTGGAACCGCATTCCGACAACCTCGTTGCTCCCAAAAATACCTTCATACCTAGCAAAGACTTGGACGATAGTCGTCCCTGTGCCGATTGTGCCGTGAAGGACTCTCCATCGACTTCGTTCGGTGCATACATAGACCTGAGCGATTCGACATACACCTTCTTTAACGAGAGCCCGGGAAAGGGTTGGACTTGTCCACCTAGAATGAAAATAGGAATTACCCTCACCGACAACCTCTTGCGTTCTCGCCTTAGTCTAGGACAATTAAGGTATCTTAGGCACTTTGGGGTTGTTCCAACCAGTAAGGAACCACCCGATATCGACGAGATCCTTAGAAGTAACAAAACTCCATAAGACAGCCTCCAGACACGGGGCCGTGTCCAGGTCAACACGCCCCCGTGCTCACCTAAAAGATTCTCTGCTGATTTTGTCAGAATACGGACAAAATGTGTCAGGATTTCCTCTGCACACGGGGCCGTGTCCAGCTAACACGGGGCCGTGTCCAGTGCGCTGTCGTTTTCTTTAAATGCAGCCTGATTCCTGCTCATTTTTTACCACTTATATAGACAGAGATTCCTGGGATCTTCACTCATACCATCCTAGGTAAGTGCTAAAAGAAGGTTCCCAAGGACCATCTTGTCCCTTCCACTTTTATTCATTTCCTCTTCTTTCAAAAATTTTCAACATTTCCTCCATGGAAGCTTGGAACTCCCATGATTCCAACCCTCTATGTGAAGTTTGTAAGATTATTTGCTAAGGATTCTTGTTTAAAGTTAGTTGTATAACTTTATTTTAAATTATCTAAGCTTAAAACCCAGCTAAAAAGCATGAAAATAATTTAAAAACTCCAAGACTCCTTAGCCTAAAATCCTGCAGACAAATGGACACGGGGCCGTGCTTAGCGAGCACGGGGCCGTGTCCGAGGCACTGTTTTGTAAAAATTTAGCTTTCTTCGGTTTCTTTCGCAGAAAATGGCAAGCAGAACAAGCGGATCAACTTCAAGAAGTAACCGACAAGGGAGGAGATCATCGACAGCAGAAGACTCTCTTGTAAACTATGTTTACGCCCTAAAGGAGGCTATTGACGAAATGACGGGAGTGGAGGAAGCATTGGTCGACCGTATCAACCATCTAACAGTGGGGCTGGAGGGCTGTCTCCGAGAGGTAAACCTCTTGCACCAGAGGTTAAACCTTATCGCCTCCCCGCCTTTGGTACCTATAATAACCCAAAGGGCATGGAACGTGGTGCCCGAAGTCGTCATTCCGGCCGAATGGTATGCCATGCACCAAGAGCCTCCGCGAAGGGTGGTGCAAGGAGTCCCGGTGAATGTTCCCCCTCAGCCACCAGTTGCTGAGGAAAATGAAGCCGCATTCTTCCTTCCTAGGGAAATCGAAGAATGGCTTTAAACAACGTTTAGGGAAGAAATCCTTCGGCTAAAAGTCCTACTATATCGGGAAACTATTCTCGAAATTTTCTTAAAATAGTAGAACTCTTTATGATAACCTCGTGTACCTCCTGACCTATTTAGTTAAGTTTTTGTTTTATCTTAATTTAGGACTATGTAAGGTCTCTCTATGGATGCAATGAAATGATGGTTTTTAAAGTTTGGATGGTTCATAACAAATATCGTGTTTTATAAATTTAAAACTTGGCTAAAATAAGTGTTAAAGGGGCTTAAAATATACACCTAATATATATAACACTTCACACGCATCAATATCCTGACCTTAAATCGATTTTAGAGAAAAATCGAGCTCCTTGAAGTTGATCAAACAGATCATCGATTCTCGATAATGGATACCGATTCTTAATTGTGACCTTGTTTAATTCACGATAATCAATGCACATACGCATTGATCCGTCCTTCTTTTTAACAAATAGTATCGGCGCTGCTCCCCATGGCGACGAACTTGGTTGTATAAATCCTTTCTCTAACAATTCGTCTAATTGTTTCTTCAATTCTTGCATTTCTGCTGGTGCCAACCGATAAGGTACTTTGGCAATCGGTGATGTTCCTGGTATTAAATGGATTCTGAATTCAACTTCTCTGTCGGGTGGTAGTCCTGGTAATTCTTCTGGAAAGACATCTGAAAACTGAGATACTACTGGAATGTCTTGTAGTTCTTTTCCTTTAGTGTTAGTGATTATAGAAATCAAATACACTATAGAACCTTTTCTTATAGAACTTGCAGTTTTCATCACAGAGATGAATTTTGTGGATCTAGATGATTTATCTCCTTTAATTGTGATCGTTTTACCTTTTGGTGAATTTACTTGTATTAACTTTTGATCACATAAAATACTAGCTTTATTGGCTATTAACCAATCCAATCCTAAAACAACATCAAATCCTACCAGGTTCATAGGATAAAGATTTGCAATAAACTTTTGATTTAAAAGTCTATACTTGCTCCCTGCAAGATTTCAGAAATTCTAACAGTTTCTCCATTGGTTGTCTCTACTAGGCATTCTAGTGGTAGTTTAGCTAATGACTGATTTAGAAATTTGCAAAATGATGTATTAATAAAACTTTGGTTTGCACCAGAGTCAAATAATACTTTAGCAAAAACATCATTAACTAAAAATGTACCGGCTATGACAGCTGGAATCATTTTGGCTTCATCTGCAGTCAGAACAAATGCTCTAGCATTTTTAGTATTCTTGTTGTCTGGAGCTGGAGCTAATTTTGGACAATTTAGCTTGATATGACCTTGTTCTCCGCAATTGTAACATACCTGGCTATTAGCTTTCTTCCTGCAGTTTTCTTCCTTGTGTCCCGATATTTTGCAAAAGTTACAATATATGGAGCATCTTCCGGAATGCTTTCTTTTGCAATACCTACAGTAGGGTGCAGAGGTAGAACCTATATTTTTCCCACGGTTAGAATTTCCAGAATGAAATTCTTGTGTGAGCTTTTGGGTTAGGTTCCTCCTTTGATCCTCTTCTCGGGTACGGACTAATTCATCTGTCAAGGTATTTGCTAGTTCTACTGCTTCTTCTATAGTTTGAGGTCTAGCTGCCTTGACTACGTATCTTATCTCTCCAATTAATCCCCAAATATAACGGGAGATTAACACTGGTTCTGGTGAAGCAAGGGTTGGCACTATTCTAGCATATTCAAATAATATTTTAGTGTATCCCTTACTATCCACACCAGTCATCCTAAGGTTTAGGAATTTGTTTGCTATTTGTTCCTTTTCATTAGGTGGGCAGAATTTCCTTTCTACCTTATTCTTAAATTCTTCCCATTCCATATTGTAGGTTCTATCACTTCCTCTTGATTGGAGGATAGTGTTCCACCATTCTAGCGCTGAATTCTTAAACAGATTAGAAGCAAACAATATTTTATCTTCTTCAGCACACTTGCTTATTCTTAAGACTGCCTCAGTTTTCTCTATCCAGCATAGAGCTGCAATGGCCCATTCGTTGCCTGAGAATTCCATTGGTTTACAGGACCAGAATTCTTTATAAGAACAACCATAGGGCATGGTTCTTCTTCTTTTGGGAATGGGCATTTGAAGTACAGGTCCATTGTTCACGCTGTTTTCTGGTTCACTTGGTCGCTTACTGCTATGCTTACTTTTGTTATCAGCATCCTTAACAGTTTGAAGAATAAATGGCATTGCATCTATAATTCCTTATGCCACTATGTGTTGGATAACACTATTATCCACTTGATTGTTATTGTTATTGATGCTTGGATTCTCATTAACCACGTTAATGTTACTCTGGTTATCATTATTCAGATTCCCTTGATTTCCTTCATCGGCCATCTGAATTTTAAACATTTATCCCATATTAATATCACAAGATAATAGATAATATCGTAATTCACATAACACGCAATCTAGCCAAAAACGTCGATCATTGCGACTTGTACTCTATTTTCATATACTATGCGTCTATTACACACTAGTACTGAAATAAAGATTACAATACCAACAGAAAGAAAATTACATTAATAGTACTATGCATCCGTACACACATACTTTTATTTTATTTTATTATTATTACTATTACCATTTCTACCATCACATTTACGGATATGGATTTATCCAAAAATCCATATTGCGCTCATCGTATTTCCATACGAGACGCTCTCCCACCTGACGCATTCTCTCACTGCTTTCTAAAATTTCCTCCCCGAAAGTCCTAAGTTCTTGGACGTTTTCTACACTCATTGGGGGTGCAGGTTCTAGGACTGGGTTTGGAATCTGGGGTGCTGGTTCCTGATATGGGGGTAAAAGTGCCTGAAATCGGTAAGGATCCTCTAAGATTTCCCTGATGTAGTTATCATGGTAATAGGGATCTAAAGGGTCCATACCTGAATAGGCTCCTATAGGTGTGTCTTCCGGGATAGAGTAACGTTGCACAAAGTCCCTATTTTCGTCCCACCAGGGTTCGTAATTTGGATCTAGGGGGTTTGGTGCAGGTATCCTAGGGATTTCTTCTGGGTTAAAGTCATGCATCTCCACTTGATTTTCAGTATTTTCTATTTCCATGGGTTGGTCTGGGATTTGTGGTTGTGGGGCTACTAGTTGTTCCAGACTTGGGTCAGCAGCAGTTGTAGCTAGGATATGGAAATAAGCTAGGCTTCTATTAAGCATATCCTGTGTATGGGCATCTGTTTTTCGCTTAGCAGCTGCTAAAACTCTTTATTGTTGCAACTTTTGCATTCTTTTCCTACGAGCAAAGGCTTCCTTACTGAACCATCCTCGTTTCTTATGAGGGAATGGCTCTTCTGACTGAGCTCTAAAAGCAAACACTCCTTCTTCCTGGTCAGCAGAATACCCAGAAAGGGCAGGCTGTGAAGAGGTACCTTCACTCCTAGGTGATTCAGACAACTGACGATTCATGTCTGAGGGTCCTTGACCACTCATACTGTAAACTAACAAATAGTCAAATAACACATAACAAAAAAAATACAGTTATGCATATATTTCCATTATTTCCTAACACAAAATTTAGAATTTTAAGTGTCAGTAGAACACTTCTTTGGCTCAGACCAGTGGCTAGGCTCTGATACCACCTTCTGTCGCAACCCCCGATCCTTTATCTGTCCCGGGAACGGGCGGACGCGAGCTCAGATTTTTGGTGGTATCAGGTATTTAATCTCGCAGCGGAATTTACATCAGGACCGTAGTTAGGAAATGTTTATCATAGTAAAACCACCATATTTGATATTAATAATAACATGGGCAAAACCCAAGTTTCTTATTACAATATATTTATAGGGACAAACCCTATTTTATTGAATTTAAAACATCGCTTATTAGGTAACTTTTATAGCCACATTTTTTCCAAGCCTTCAGTGTTCTCCAGCTGGCTTTTCACTAATTGGCTGTTCACATTGTGTTACCTGTAACGCGTTTTAAAAACATTTGTCAGTCGGAAATACTGGTGAGTGAATCCTAGTTTAATCAAGAAACATTTTATCAATTAAACAGTATTGAGAGCGATCACATTGTTTATTTCTACACAATTACTCATTCAGTATTTGCCACTCGACCGGATCTGTGGCTATGGTCAAATTACCCATTGGCTAACTCGTCGTCCAATGGTAATGTACTGTCATTCAGACTTACTACTACTACTACTACTACTCGTAGTAATATAAATTTTGTATACAAAACCCCATAATACCGGCAGTAATTGAAGAACTACAAAGACTCAATCACCGCTTAATCATATTGTAAAACAATTAAGGTTTTGTAAAATATTCCAAAAAGGTTAACAAAAAGAGGATAAACTCACATTGCTATCTTAGACTTCTTGTAAGGGTTTCCTGGATATAATCTATAATTTATACAAATGTACATTATTTAGTATCATAACCCTTTGAAAATATTAATGATACCCTCCCCGAGACGGCATTCCAACAACTACGTCGGGCAGAACCACGACAGTTGTTACGGAACCCTAAATCAATCGGGCAGCGTAACTATTACGAAACTGGGGTTATAATACTTACAACAAAGCAGAACCTCGCTAATTAGGGGATATAATACCCGACTATAATGCTTATAGCTTCAGAAATTCGTTTAGAAAGAAAGATGTGAGCGACGGAAAGTGAAACCCGATGGCCTGCTTATATAGTTGCTGAATTCGACTCTCACGCGGCCCGCGTAAGCGTAGCCATAGGGCTACGCGGCCCGCATCAACATATGGTCAACGTATAGCTTGTCCCGGTCACCAAGTAGACCCGCCACGATGTCGACACGTTTCGGCATCTGATGTATCCGCGTTTGTTGATCTGTCGCGGCCCGCATAAATGTAAGCTAAAGCTTACGCGGCCCGCTCGAACTAAAGAATCAGCGGAGTCAGGTTCCAGCCTTGATACCGCCCGCGCAAGCTTGAGGTGAGGTCCTACGCGGCCCGCCTCAGCTTAATTTTTATTGTTTTTATTTTATATTATATGTTATAACATAATTTAGGCTCGGTTTTCACATACGGGGTGTATTAAAAGACATATTGGAACTTTTTACAATATACTAAGGTGTCGGAATATTACGAGAGTCTCGGTTTTACCGAGGGTTGTTACAGTTATGGCTTGTGAAGGGTGTGGTGGGCCACATGAAAATTGGAGTTGTATGAAAGAATTAAATAACCAAACGGAAACGGTAAACTACATTGATAACAGACCTAGGCCGTCGGGTCCTCCAACGGGTAACTACAACCAAGGATGGCGTAACCACCCAAACCTTGGTTGGAGAGATCCCGGCAATAGTAGTAACCAACAAAACCAACGAATTAACTTTCAACAACCACAAAACTTTTCTCAACAACAAGGTGGACGAGAAAGGCTTGAAGATACTGTATCTCGCCTCATCTCCGACACCGAAAAGAAAAACTCGGATCGATTTCAGCAATTGGAATCGAATTTTAGAAATCAACAAGCTAGCATTCAGAACATTGAAAAACAATTAAATCAAGTAGCTCAGAATTTCTCCGAGAGACCACAAGGCGCGTTACCAAGCAATACCGAAACCAACCCAAAAGTGCAAGTACATCTCATCACATTGAGAAATCGAACCGTGGGTCCCGAGGAGGCTCCATTACCGCCAGATGAAAGAAGCCAGTCCAACCAAACCACGACTCCGCCTGCGCCCCAACCAGAAAATGCTTCTTTACCAAATCAAGAGCCCACCAAGACTCCTCCGGTTCCATACCCTGGTCGGTTAATTCGTCAAAAGACCGATGAGTAATTCGCAAAATTCGAAAATTTACTAAAACAATTGCATGTTAATATTCCTTTTCTCGAGGTCCTAACCCAAATGCCTAAATATGCAAAATTTATGAGGGACTTCCTCACTCACAAAAGGAAAATTGAATCATTGCAATTAGTTAACTTAGGCGAAGAATGCTCCGCCTTAGTACTCAACAAACTCCCACAAAAGAAAATTGATCCTGGAAGCTTCACGATCCCTTGCTCGATTGGGGAATCCCCCATTCGTAATGCACTAGCCGATCTTGGGGCTAGCATTAACCTCATGCCCACGTCAATGTTCAACCGTCTCGGCTTAGGAAAAACGAGCCCTACAAAGATGAGCATACAACTAGCCGACAGATCCGTCAAATTTCCACAAGGTGTCGCTGAAAATCTATTGGTCAAAGTTGACAATTTCGTCTTCGCGGCCGACTTTGTCATACTAGACATGGAAGAAGACACCGATGTCCCCCTCATCATCGGGAGGCCATTTCTAGCCACCGCCCAAGCAGTGGTGGATATGAATGACGGAACACTATAATTGAAGTTTGGGGACGAGGAAGTGAAGTTTGGAGTTGGAAAGAGAGTAGAAGACGAAGACCCGGTCAACTACATGAAGGTCATAGACTCAAGCTTGGATGACGCTCTCCGACGGTGTAACATGGGATGCAAAACATCCTACTTGAGTGACATATGACCAGGCTTTGGGTCTAGCCAAGGACCCTTATAAACGTGGCGCACCACGGAGGCATTCCGCGGAACTATCCTTAGTTTAATTTAGATTAGTTTTTATGTTTTCTAGTTTAGTTTTAATTTTCAGGAATAAAACACACTCGGGATGATGAAGGATGTCACGGCCCCTGACCCGGTTTGACCCAGTTCAGGAGCCGAGGGACAGAAAATCCCGTGGTATTATTTAATTGAGTTTACAGCGGAAGATTTTAACATGATCTTTTTAAAACTGCAAATGCCCGATTATTTTATTTCATAATTCGGGATAAAACCCCGGTACTTTACAATAAGGTGATTTCACTGGAAAATCTTTATTTTACAAAACATGTTTCCTTATTTATATTGAGCCACTTCCTTAAGCTTGTAGTGCTTCACGGCACTTTTCCTGGATCATAACAGATCACCTGAAACATGTTTGAAAAAGGTTTTGTCCGCGGAAAATACTGGTGAATCATTCTTTTTACTAAAACGACACGTTGTTATAATTTACAGTATTAAGAGCGATTACAATGTTTCCATATATCAACCAACTACCCACGATATTTGTCAACGACCATCCATTGGTAACCTCATTGTCCAATGGTGTCTGTGACTATGGTCATATCACCCCTTGGCTAACTCGTTGTCCAATGGTGACGGTTATCAAGTAATGTATACAAAACCCCACATATCGGCTGTAATTTGGTGACTACAAAGACTTAATCCCTGTAATTATAACTTTGAAAACATTTAACAATTTATAAAGCACTTTGATAAAAAGAGAATGACTCACATTGCAGATTTAACGGCAGAGTTTAAGCCTACGGTTTTAGCCTTGTAACCTAAATTAATAACATGCACACGAACTAGGTCAGTAACTAATACAGCATTTACGATAACTCATGAGATTAAACCCTCACAACGAATGACAAAGTGTGATACTTAAACATCCATCGAATTCACGACGAATGACAAAGCATAACCCTAATGTGGGCAGCACTTAAACATCCATTGGATAGTTTTAATCGATCGGACATTGAATCGTAGCAGCGATCGAGTTAATACCCGGTATCGTAGCAGCACCCCACTATAATAAAAGTAAATTCGACTTCAGAGCAGTGAAACTTTGTTTTTGAAAGTTTTCATCGACACAGAATGAAAGCCCCTGAGCTAAGCTATTTATAGCTGAAATTGGAGGTCCACGCGGCCCGTGTAAACCTTGGAACATCTTTACGCGGCCCGCCTAACCACCTATTCTACGCGTAGGGTTGATTGGTCATGAGTAGGTATGCCAGCTGGTCAACACGTGTATCCGGAACACTTATCCGGTCAACCTAGCTTTGACGCGGCCCGCGTAAGCTTTCCTTAAGTCTTACGCGGCCCGCCTGAACCCATATTTCTTGATTTTCTTGATTTTTGATATGGATTAGGGTTTCAGGGGTCCGGGTTTTCACTTACGGGTAAAATTAGGACATTTTTGAGAGTCCTTACAAAGGATAACAAGGGAAACTTGAACCAGCATCCCATGCAGGAAAACAAGGCCATCCGACAAACTTTCTTCATTACAGCAAGTTCAGCACGGGCCGTGTCCTCCCAACACGGCCCCGTGCTGCACAGTCTGCAGAAATGACCCAGTTCAGGTAAACTGGACACGGGTCGTGTTCACCCAACACGCCCCCGTGTCCAGGCTTCTGTTTCTTTTGATCAACTTTTTGTTACTGGCACCTGAACACGGGGCCGTGCCCGGACAACACAGGGCCGTGTCCAGTCGCCCAGTAACACAAATTTCTGCGTTTTCACACATTTTACACATTCAATCAACCTAAAAACTTATTTTGGGACACATTGAGGACAATGTGTAATTTAAGAGTGGGGGGGATGCTAAAACCTTGAATCTTGCAAGTCCTAATAACAAGCCTTACACAAAACTCTATTGGAACCGCTAATCACCCCAAATTTTTTCCAAAAATTTTCATTTTTTTACTTGTCTAGGTTTAACTTGGGAATTTCAAATTCTAAAAAGATTATATTTTTACAAATTTACAACCGATAGCGTTGTGATAAAAAGAACCAACATAAGAAAATTATGAAAAGGCATGACATGCTTAGTTAAAATTTAATTATATATACTTGATCAAATAAAAACCCATTCCCACAAAAGTGAGTTTTGAGCCTTTATTGAGCATACAAATAAATATCTTTAAACTAAATGCTCATTTTTCGTTTCTTGTGTGAATAGCCACTTGGTTCTTACAACTCTAGAACTTGCCACGACGATACATTCCCGGTCCTTACCAACTTAAACCCGAGTAAGTAAATGATGGAGGCATTAGGACTAACCCTTTTTATTTCTACACCATTTTTTTACCACCTACCCAAAATCCCCATAGTTAACCCCTTTGAGCCTAAACCTTTTCATTTCTTAACCCAAACCAAACACCCTTTCACCCACCAAAACCTTTTTATTTTTAACCCTTTGTTTTAGTAACAAGCTCAGTTTTTCGTATGACTTTCAAAAAAATTGAAAAAATAAAAAGTCTTACGAAAAACCGATGTTTTTTACGCTTTCGCCCTTTTTCCACTAACCCAACCACCTACCTTTAATCCAAGCCTAACCCTTCACCCAAAAGTCCTCTTGATATTTACAAAGGTATATAGTTAAAAAGGAGGAAGATTGATTGCTTGGCAAGCCTATGGTAGGGGTAAGTTCCATGCCGCTCTCGAGTGATTCACTAAAATACATCTTCGGCCGAGTGTTGAGTGATCCCCCGTGAGGTATGTGAACTTGTATATAAATAGAATTTTAAAGATGCATGTTATGCCCTAATAAGTAATTTATCTTATGAAAAGTTTTAAATAAATCATGACGAATAGGATTGTAAATAAATAAAAATAAAACTTAATAAAGAATCTTGGAAATCCCGACACTCTATGACAAGCCCAAAAACCTTCTCTTCTACTCATTCCATTTGGGAGTGTAAAGCCACATTATAAAGAGTTTTGCTTGAGGACAAGCAAAGATTCAAGTGTGGGGGTATTTGATGTGTGCAAAATGCAACATATAAATTACATCAATTGTGGCATAAAACTAACCCTTTTTTTAGTACTAATGTTGGAAAAAGTGTGCTTTTGTCTTCCTTTTGTATTTTCAGGATTAAATAAGCTCAAATTAACAAAAGAAGTAAAAAGGCAGTTAAATCTAACATAAATACAAGAAAAGGAACAAACATGGCATGCCAGACCTCCCCGAAAGCATCTTCCCAAGCAAAACAATAGAATAGAAGGCTGAACACGCCCCGTGTTCAGTGAACACGGGGGCGTGCCCAAGTGTCAGCATAAAAGACAAAGTTGTAGAATCTTCCAACGCCCACCACGGGGTTGTGCTCAACGGACATGGGGCCGTGGTCAACTATAAGATTCGCATAATCCAGGCAAATCTTGATAGTACAGATACGCTTCTGCACACGGGGTCGTGCCCAGCGGACATGGGGTCGTGGTCAACTAATACAGACAAAAGCAATTAATGAAGACAGAGAAGAGGATGGACACGGGGCCGTGCCCGAGCTTCTATTCAGCCTATAAATAGGAGTGCTTGGCTCAAGCTCAAACCATCCCTTGGCACACCACCTCTCTCACACTTCACCCACCACCCACCACCACCATAACACCATCATCCATTGTCCATCATAGAGTGTGTGAGTCGTCTCGGGATCCAAGATTGATCGTAAGAGTTCTTGACAATCAAGGCCATGTTTGCCTAAGTCTCTTACATCACTTGGTGAAGACAAAGTGTCTAGTGTAATACTTTTTATTTTTAATCTTTTCGCACTTTTTAATTGGTTATGTATTAATGACTTTAATAACTAGTTTCTTATGTTGAAGGTGATTCTTCCTTATCGTTTGTTCGTGGTGTCTTGGCATTATTTTACTGTCTATATAAAATAAAAGATTTTCACCATTCATATCTCCACGGTCTATATGGAGGTATGTTGGCTACCTGGTCGGGGGTTAAGGGAACGTCTATATAAAATAAAAGATTTTCACCATTCATATCTCCACAGTCTATATGGAGGTATGTTGGCTACCTGGTCGGGGGTTAAGGGAACGGTTTGGTAAGAGTCTTGCCATTGTTCAGTGTATAGATCCTGCAAAGGACCTGGGTCAAATTTAGTAGGACCCCCTTCAATACTTAACGGTATTGGATGGCGGGGGTCCAAACTCTTTGATCCCCTCATAAGTTAAACTACTATTAAAACTTTAACCCGGCTACTTAGGACTGTATCCCTGCTGACTCAGACTACTTAGCCGAGGGTAACGTCGCCTTCAAAAGAGGGGCCTACCACATTATGCATTAATAACTTAATTAATTATCTTTCAATAATCCGACCCTTTAGGATTGTATCATTGCTGACTCAAATTACTGGGTTGAGGGTAACGTCACCTCCAAAAGAGGGACCTACTACAATAACTAAGAGAATCTCTTAAATAGTGCAAAAGTGCGGAAATAATCAAAGGTTACACTAAACACGAGTCGGAGCCAAGTGATTCATCCTGTCTATCTGTTTTTATTTTTATTTTATTTTTCAGCATTTTAGTTAGTTTTTATTTTTCTAGTTTAAAACATTTTTCTAAACTTTTGATTTGATTAGACGTTGAGGATAAACCGGTACTAAAAGCTCTTGTGTTCTTGGACGACCTCGGTATCTTGCCAACACTATACTACGCTCACGATGGGTGCACTTGCCCATATGTGTGTTTGGTGTTAGTAAAATATCGTGTTTTATAAATTTAAAACTTGACTAACGTGTAAAAAGGGCTTAAAATATACTTAAATTTATATACCACCACACACGCATCAGTAATGCACCTCCCCGTTAGTCTTTGGGGTATTGTTAGGAGGAGACATATAACCTCCCGCTAAACTTTGGGAAAGGCACTTAATGCATTGGAAACTTGGGCTATCACTGCGTGGACTGCGACACTAGCACGGCTGAAACTATTATATTGCTTACATTATGGATATAGTTGTTTTTAATCTATTATTCTATTATCAAACTTGTATACTCGTCAATACTTTTGTATTGATATTTTAATACATGTTGCAGGCTGATAGGATGCTTGGAATACATGGAAAACAAGCTAGGAGATGCTTAGAAACGTCGCCTAGTTAATTTAGTCTTTTGAACAATTTGAACAATTTATGATTTGGTTTGTAATGTGATTCTTGTGACAACGTTTGTTAGACATTTGCATGAAATCAATTAATCTTTATTGAAACAATAGTGTTATGGAATTCTCAATGAGCAATCTGAACGCTTAGTGCTCGCACCCCGATGTTTCCGCCATCGGTTGGGGTGTGATAGGTCGAAGGGTAGATCTCCCTTCAAATGGGTCAGTTAAGAAATTAACGGGTGCCTCTTTCTTAGCAGAAATACCAGTGCGTCTGAATATGTCAAAAAAGACATCTCTAACCAAATCATGTTAGTATTTGAACCCGTGGGCTCTCTACAATGAACTGCATGCTCCCTAAAAGAATCCAAACATGCTGATAGGTTTACGGAGAAAACCTACAAACTCCCAAGAATACAAGAGAAAGAGAGAGACATGAAACTAAATTTTCATTCAATAATATTCTGCTTAATTCATTCGTAACTTATTTTGCCTTTTTATAGGCTTACAAGTGAAATATAGAAACTAACCCACTACAAGTAACTACTAGAAAATATTGAAATAAACAAATGCATGAAAGATGGTAAAGGCTACGTGGGGTTACTGGTGCATGAGAATGTGAGGGAGTTGTATCACAAAGTGGGTATGATGAGATAAGAACGTGGACCGTATCAATTCCTCGCCCCTTCAAATCATCCTTGTCCTCAAGGGATGGGATGTGCGGTCCATGGCGGTCGCCACTCTTGTCGTACAAAAGCATTAGGATCGGTTTCAACATAGCGACACGATGGCAACCATGGTGGTCTCCAATCCCTTCTGCCGATGGCATTTGGGTCTGCATCACTGAACTTGGAGCACCGGTTTTCGAATGAGACATGGCCATCGAGCAAGACGAATGTATATAGCACCGGCATGGATGTCTTGTTGGTAAGAATGGCAGCTTAAGGGTAGATGGAATATAATGGTGACTGTTGTGGCGATGTTGTCAGAATCGGTGGTGAAGCTACCCTTCCAAGAGACGATGTCGGTGGTATTGGCGGTTTTTGGCATGGAAGTGACGGTGGTGGTACGGGGCTAAGCGGTGGTGGTCAGAAATGATGAAGCATTGCAATAGTGAAAGACTTCCATGTAAGGCGTGCCGGTCCTCGATACCATGAATTGAACCAAGAAAAAGGTTCATCATCGAACGAGTCAACAACATAAGGAAACCGTTCTTCCTCATAAATTGCATAAAAGGAAAAGAATCGTTCAGCATCACAAATTCACCGGGCAGGATTGGAACCGGTGAAGCGAGATAGATACGTGGTGTCCTCGAGTTCTTCCAAAGCCATGGAGGCTAAGGCTCAATGAAAGCACCAATTGATAGGTTTACGGAGAAAACCTACAAACTCCCAAGAATACAAGAGAAGGAGAGAGACATGAAACTAAATTTTCATTCAATAATATTCTGCTTAATTCATTCGTAACTTATTTTGCCTTTTATAGGCTTACAAGTGAAATATAGAAACTAACCCACTACAAGTAACTACTAGAAAATATTGAAATAAACAAATGCATGAAAGATGGTAAAGGCTACGTGGGGTTACTGGTGCATGAGAATATGAGGGAGTTGTATCACAAAGTGGGTATGATGAGATAAGAACTTGGACCGTATCACATGCCTTATGACAAACAGGTCATATCTCATCAACTGGAAATAAAGGAATCATGATGCGATACTTAAGGATAGTACGGTACTCCACCGGAGATATATGCTAGCCTAACCCATCTATAGGTATAGCAAGAAGAAAATCTTGTGCATGTGGTGCTTGTAGACACTCAAAAACGGTTTTTTGTCTAACGGTCAACTCAAACTGTACTTCAATGTCGTGGACAATTTTACTAAAAAGAGCACTCGCCGATGCATGTTGGGCTTTAGGGGGGACAATGTCCTTATTAGTGAAACCGCTGAAGTCAAAGCTTGGAATCGTATCACGAAGACAAGCCAAAGCACAAACATAATCATAATCCATACCGCATATGCCACTGTCTTTTAAGATGTGGTCCTGTAGCACCCAAGATTAGGCCTTCGAGGCCACAAAAGCATAGGATGAAGCCACTACACCCGAATACAACCCCAAACCCCCAAACCTAATATGTAAGGAAGCAAGTCGCCACTGAAAGTCTCCAAACAAAGGACCTCCATAAACCACCAATTCCTCAATCGCCTCACACAAACCTTTGTTAAAGACCAACGCTGCATCTTTCATGTGTACAGGTTAGCATATCCTTAAGCCGAAGAAAAGTTTGGCAATGTCCATACATGATCGAAACAAGAGTAGTTCACTCTACGGGTCACCTAGTTTGGGTAGAAGAGGCACCAAATCTACCGTCTTAGCAACTCTTTTCTTTGCCAACCTACTAATAAAGTTTGCGTCTCTACTAACAGTCCCCTCCAAGAAGCTTTACCCCCACTAATGGCCTCCGATGTAGGAAATAACCCCTCATGAAACTTGCTACCATCACAAGAAGGCCAAAATAGCTCAGTTTTCTTAATACTTAATTCAAGACCCAATGTTGGACCCGCCACCTTAATGATGTCCAACACTTTAGCCACCTCTTCAGAATCTCCAATGACAGTCCCATCGTCAAGATACAAGCATGAAGAAGAAGCTTGCATTTGTCTCTAATCTAATGCAAATGGGGTGCAAAAAATCAAAGTTTTGTTAAAAAAATTGAAAATCCTAAAGTTTACTTGAAACCCTGTTTTTTTTTTTAAGTTGGCTAAAATTTGACATTCAATACATTTTTTGAGATAATTATGTCTAAGTTTGTTAAACTTTGAATAATTATGTCTAAGTAATTCTAGATAATTGTATCTAAGTTTGTTAAACTTGATTCATCGTTTGGTGGTTGTACTAGACTTATTGTGTTTTAATTTTTCATTTGATGTTTTATTTAAGGGAAATTGGATTTAAATAATCCGAACTTTCACCTGTTGGCCAATAACACTCCGAACTTTCAGTTTGGCCAGCAGCACTCTCAACTTTCATCCTATTTTCCCAAAACACTCCCAAACGATTTTAGGGTACAGAACAAGACATGTCTGAAAGCATGTCTGGGAGTGTTTTGGGAAAATAGGATGAAAGTTGAGAGTGCTGCTGGCCAAACTGAAAGTTCGGAGTGTTATTGGCCAACAGGTGAAAGTTCGGATTATTTAAATCCAATTTCCCTTTATTTAACTACGTGTGTCCAATATTTAAGGTTAACAATGTTTTTATTTTTTATTTTCAAGTTAAATGTTCATTTTTATCCGTTTGCGTTCGAGACCATTGTTCACGAACAACTGAATTTCTTTGACGAACGAACACGGACATAAACTTATGTTCGGTATGCGTTCGTGAACATGTTAATTTCCTTAACAAACGAACACGAGTTCGATTACAGCCCTAATTTCAATATATTTAAAACTCATTTATGTTGTTACTCCAATATTTTAATTTCAGTTTCAAAATTATTCTACGATGATATAATAACATTCTGATCGCTATAAGTTGTGTATACACCATGTCAAAGTGAATTTTTGTTTCATTCATGTACACCAATATAACTTTTAATGATGTCGGTTTCGACAAGCTTAAATCGAATTTAAATTTTAGTGAGAAAATATGCACCAAAAAGAAAGAATCTATACACTTTTTCACTCAAATTAAAAAATTTTACTCGAAAAAAAGTCGAAATGAAAGCTTGAAAAGTAATAAGAGTTTTGTATTTTTAGGCACAGAAGAAGCATCATAAACAAAATTTATCTCACCTACATCTGCAGAATTGTGCATTACTTGTTTGCATGGATAATATTTCAGAGGTAGCAAAATTATTATCTACAAGAGCTCCCATTCAGAGTCCGGTAGATCTTGGGCCGGCGGTTTGCAGCTCTGTGTCGGTTGGCATAGTTCTTTGTCAATATCTGCATACCGAATCGCCAGCTGCTTGTACTCCTTCGTTATCCTTTTTCTTGACATGAAAGCATCTTTTATCATTTTCTGCCAGATACAATTATTAACTGTTAGAAACAGATAACCGAAAACAAAGACTAAGAATAACTTTTGGTTTAAAGAGACGGGTTTTACCTTGTAAGACTTGCTTCTAGACGTCTTGGGAAACAAAGAAAGTGTTCCACCTTCATAAATGGCACCACTTTCAAACTTTTCATATTTAACGTCTTCAAAGTCAACGGTGGAGAAATCTGTTAATCCTGTTAAAGTTTCCTTCATCAGAAATTAGCCTAACAGAGCTTTAAATTCATATATTCTCACATCAGCAATTAGGACTTGTAGCCAAAATAAGATTTTTATAACAATAATGAAATGGATTAAATGGTTTTTCATAACAAGGTTAGAAAGAAAATGAAGTAAAAGTTAAAGTAAAATTCTTTTTAATAATGTAAAAGAGAAGCATACCGGTTCCAGAGCAAGACGCATAAGCATCATCATTGGTATCATAGTCAACAGTTGCGAAAGATCCACATGATGAGAGAATATCTGATGACATAGAGAGATAATCCATGGTTTCCATTGGCTTGCAGTCAATTGTATCTGGTTTTACAATGAAGTTTCCGAATGATGAGTTTAACGACTCGCATAAACTTTCGGATGATAACCCACCAGCAATTATATGCTTAGAATTCTCTTCTTGATTCTCACTGCAAGTAACTGAACTTTCCGGTTCAGATGATTCATGAGTGGTTAAAGTACTTGAATCGCATTCAAGTTCATCGACAGAGCTGTTCAGAAGTGTTTTCTTTTCTTCCAAATTCATCAATTGATCCCCTTCAATAATATTGTCCGTTTCCAAATTCAGATCGATAATATTTTCTAGACCCCAATCTGAATACTCAAATGCTAGAGCATCACTATGTGAACTTTCATCATAAACTACTTCCTCTTCAAATCTGTTATCAAGATTTTGACTGTTGGTAGAAGAAGAGTTTAGATTAACTTGAGTGGTGTTATCCAAAGTCCCGTTTATTGGTAGACTGTCCGTTTCACCAATAAGATGTTGACTGATTTCAGAGATGATTTGCTCTGAATGAGGCAAACCAGTAGATGATGGTTTGTGACATAATTCTTCATGAGTCAAAGGAGCTTCTTTCAAGTTATTTGTGTTACTATCAACAGTAGTGTCTTTGACTTCTGCAACTGAATTTGTAGAAGTTTCAACCAAATTAATACCTTTTGAAGGTACTACTTGTGCTTCATGTACATGATCCATCACCCGAGTAAGACCAAAGTCATCCACAATACCAGAGAAAAAGTTCTTCACGTTCGCACTGACAGTTTCCATTTGGTTCCCCACAGTTTCCATTTGTTTCCCCACAAATGAAACAGGTTCCTGAAGAAAAAAAAAATCATGATAATCTTGAAGACCGACTGGAAAAAGAAACTAAAAGTCTAAAACTAATACATAAAAGCATCAAGAAGCATACCTTGCATACAAGTTTATCAATATCCGTGCGTATATCTTCTAACTTCTGGCACATGTTCGTAACCCAAGTTTTACTGCTCCTATTCATTGTGAATGTTAACTGCTTACAGCTGGAATGGAAATCACGAAAGCTTGTAACCTGCTTCAAAAGAACGAAAATATATTATAGGTTCCGGTTATACAAATTCGTGTCAACAAAAAATCACATCGAGACGATATTTAATAGAAAAATCTATATACCAAAACCAAAATCACATTCCATGTTACATACATATATCTAATGGCATATGTAGGCATTAGAAGATATGATTTTCTAGCAACACACCATATAATATTATCAACGGTGATTAAAGGAAGGAAAATCAAAACAGTAGATATGATCTTCAAGAAACATTCAATCTCCAAATTAAATTAATTAATTAATCGTTTGAGTTTTAACTTTTTACAAATATCATCTACAACCTAATTCCGTATTCGCTCTCATAGGTTTAATCGAAACTCTCAACCACAGTTGAGCAGATTCATATAATTATATACTTTTCATATGATATAAGCATTAATCAATCACAGAATAATCTGAAAATCATCAGGTTTTGCTGAATAAAGTTGTTCAGTCAAAAGTACTTTTTCTAGTCAAACTTTATATAATACGATAGTTCGTTATCCTGTACAAACCGATTATACGCATACGATACAATTTACGAATAACTGGAATCTCAACTCTCGAAACTTGAATAATCAAGTCGATCACTCGCTGTTCTTGTTCGAAATTCAACACATATTAACAGAATAAAAACGGAGGCAAACTATTAAACAAGAGCAAGTTGAAAACAGGAACCGGAAAATTTGGCTGGAAAAAGGTATTTAGTTTGATTGATTGCGGAAGAAGTAATAAAAAAAAGTAGCGGTGAACAGTTACCGGAATGAATGAGAGAGGAAGAAGAAGAAGAAACCGGTGAAGTGAGGTGGTGATCGGGTGTGGTGGAGGTAAAGAAACTCCCGGTGGTTAGCTCTCCGCGGCAACTGGGTTTAATTATGATGGCTATGTGTATAAATAAGCTATAGTTACAACTTATTTAATCCCAATTCCTAAAGTTTTAATGTTTTCATTAATTTTTGGAGTTCTTTCGAATTCCCTACCTAAAATAAAGATATTTAGATTTAATAGCGAATCTTATATATGGAATTATTATATTCATTAGTAGGTTGTAGATCTCGTGTTTGTTACACGGATTGAATAAAGAAGATATCTTACGTAAATGAAGATGATAAATACCGTAAAAAATTGCTTAAGATCACCCATAATCAGAAAAATGTCAATTCTTTGAAATATGAAGAAAATCAAAATAAATTAACACAATTTAAGATGCTAATATATCATAGATAATTATTGTTATTTAACAACATATGGAAAAGTTAAAACTTACAATTTAGACAACTTTTTTTTTGAAGGGTGACTTTCTATGTACTGACCAGTAATAGGTCACTGAGAGTTTGTCGATGACAAACTCCCATCAGCCCCGCTTACCGAACGCGATGTTCTATCGGGCCCCGGCCGGCGCGCTAGTTGACCTTCGCCCGGAAACCATACTACCCCCACTCGAGAGACTCGCTGGGGTAACAGCTGGATGAAAACCGGGTTGCCCTCAGGACCGCACCATGCCTCGGTAGGTAACGATCCATCATTGGGACGTCCCGCACCATAAGCCACAAGTTGGAGTCGAACCGGCGACCTCCCAAAGGGAAGAAGCCGGCCTAACCAATTGCGCTATGGTGGGGGATCACAATTTAGACAACTTGAATTGTGAATAACTGAAATGGAAAACTACACATGATAAATCTACTAGCACATCTAAATCTTAATATTTGCTAGAGCACATATTTCATTAATGAGTTTCAGTATGATATCATCTTTTGTTTTTTATGCAAAGAATATATATTATGTATACTTCACGTAACATATTTAAAGATTTCTTGTTTCTTAATCTTTATATATTATTGAATAATTATAATTGGTTACGTTACGATACTTGATCAGTAATAGTCTCAATTTATTAGACACAGTTTAAATTTGTCAAACATAACCCTTCTTGACCATGAGTAAGCATATATAATCAAAATTCACCATTTATCAAAAGGACTTTCAATTAATTAGTGAAAAGCTTTATTAGTTTTATTTAGAAGATGTTAAATAAACCATAATTTCATAATATCATTTTATATTATTAGGAAGATGTTTTAATATATTATACTAGGTTATAACCCCGTGTATTACACGGGGTTGAATAAATAAATTTTATATACTAAATAATAAAACAATATATCTTTAAAAATCTCATTTATTGTGCGGGTTGAATAAATATAATTTTATATATTAAATAATAAAAAGTCACATCTATAAGAACCATATTGTACGGGTTGAATAAATGTAATTTTATATACCAAATAAAAAAGTTATATCTTTAAAACCACGTGTATTACACGGGTTGAATAAATGTAATATTGTTTACCAAATAATAAAATAATACATCTTTAGAAAACCTCATTTATAACACGGGTTGAATAAATGTAATTTTATATACCAAATAATAAAAAATTACATCTTTAAAAATATGCGCATTACACGGTTTGAATAAATGTAATTTTCTGTACTAAATAATAAAAAATTATATATCATTAAAAAACCCCGTGTATTGTACGAATTGAATAAATATGGGTTGAATAAATCTAATTTTATATACCAAATAATTAAAAACTTATATATCTTTAAAAACTTTGTGTGTTGTGTGGGTTGAATAAATGTAATTGTGTATAGTAAGTTTTTTTTTAAATGTTATACCCTTAAAAAACGTTGAACAAATACTATTATATTAATGATATAATAAATACTTTGATAGAAATATTATATTCGAAAGAATATTAGATACCTTAAAAAACATATAATATATAAGTATAAATTTATATTTTTTTTTGAATGGCAAGTATAAATTTATATGGTTAACTGTTGTTATATATCGAAGGATCTATATCTAGATTAGTATTAACTATACTATTATATTATATATCCAAGGATCTACAGTATTAACTTTCACTATATACGATAATAATAAATAGATTTAACTTTATTATAATAAAGCAAAGACATGATAAATAAATTTAAAAAATAAAAGGGTAAAAAGTAAAAAGATAATTCAACTAACTAATAGATGACTTTAACTTAATTTCACTATATACGATAATAATAAATAGATTTAATTTTATTATAATAAAGCAAAGACATGATAAATAAATTTGAAAAATAAAAGGATAAAAAGTAAAAAGATAATTCAACTAACTAATGGATGACTTTAACTTAATTAATTGTCATAATATATATTTATTTAGGCGGAAAATAAAATAATTGAGATTAGCTCGTAGAGCGCCATGTGTCATTTTTATGGTTTCTTTTATTATATAGTATAGATTAATTAAAGTTAGAGGGAGAGATCATAAAAACTAAAATTAAGATAACTTATAGTAAATAATAATAATAATAATAATAACAAAATTATTTTTAAATAAATTAAAAGTAAAATTGTGAGTTTGAAGGAGAGATTGTCAAGTGGCATTAATTGGAGTCTTTTATTAATATTTAGATTAGATTAGATATAATTATATAAATATAGATTTTATATATTTTTTGAGTGAAAG
This sequence comes from Helianthus tuberosus, assembly GCA_030545235.1. Taxonomy (NCBI): domain Eukaryota; kingdom Viridiplantae; phylum Streptophyta; class Magnoliopsida; order Asterales; family Asteraceae; genus Helianthus; species Helianthus tuberosus. The sequence continues at coordinate 67,001,132 of CM060363.1, forward strand.
TAAAAAAGTTATAAAGAAATATTATTTAAATAAATAGAGATGAATTTGAGGGATTAGATGTAGAGATGAATTTGAGGGATTAGATGCATGTAGTTTTTAAAAGATGAATAAATTTTAGGGATAAATGTGTTTTTTAGTGGAATTAAATTATAGAGTAAATTATAATTTTTGTCCTTTATTTTGGGTATTTAACCTTCGTTGTGCTCGTCATTGGTTAGTCTCTTTATGCAATCAAATATGTTCGTCTTGTTGCATCCATATCATAAACATACCGTAACAGCCATTGCAATTTCCAAGCAAATGAACCGGCCATTCACCTTTTGTTATAAACATGATGAAGGTGTGGCATGCGACTACAGATATCAGTTGATAATTTTGCGCGCTCCGATATAATGGTAACTTTATTCATTGCAACCGAAGCTAGAATGACTCTACAAACAGAAATGAAAACTCATACATACTACACTGATTGTAATTGCATTGCAAAAGCAGACGGGCAACGGGTAGACAATAGATTATGCCAGCCGAGCCGATCCTGTCCCGTGGGAGCATTTATTAGCAAGATTTTACGTTTATCATAAAGAGAACACGCAACTAGCCTATACTTAGCAAGATACTTCGCAACTTTAAACGACAAGCATCGCCTTTGCAATCTCTAGCGCTTTCTCGTGACCCAGAAACTTCTCTACAATGGCCAATGAAAATTCTAAGGTAGTCCCTGGGCCTCTGCTAGTGATAAGTTTACCATCAACCACCACTCTGCTTTCAGCTTCACTTCGATCCGACAGTTTTTCGCACATTGCTGGGAAAGCAGTCGCCTTTTTTCCCTAATTACATAGTTAAAAAAAGAGCGTAAATCCAAACGAAACAAAGTTAAATCATTTATAAAGATGAATTACCTTGAGTAATCCATGGGGCTCCAGCACAAGAGCAGGGGATGCACATATTGCTCCATAGTATCTGTCAGACTCGCTCTGTTTCTTAAGCAAATTTACGATCGTTTCCGAGTTTGCAAATGCCTGGGCCCCACCAAGTCCACCCTAAAAGTACGTTTTAAAGACATTAATCCAACGATAAAGTAGTCCACCAACCCAAGAGTTTAAATAAACTTAATTAAAATTAGAACTCACCGGCAACACAATTAGATCATATGATTGTTTAGCAGCCTCATCAAGAAGCATGTCTGCAACTAACTTTACTTTACGAGACGCCAAAATTTCGAGCTTATCACCAACTGATGCAACCACTACGTTGGCTTTGGCACGTCGAAGAACATCGATTATTATAATAGCTTCCATTTCTTCCGATCCATCAGCAACAGGTACTAGAATCTAAAAGCATGTGGAAGCAAATATATCAATAATATATTTTCATGAAAACTAGATTGTTGTAATAGGTTGCGCGTTGCGGTGGCGGCGACGTCTTAGTTGTTTATAGCTGGCATCACGTTATCTGATGCGTTAATCATATGAAAACGTGTGTTTCGATGAATTCGATCTAAAGCATAGCGGTTACAAAAGAAACGGAATTGAACCCAAGTTGGTTCGTTCAGTGAGGGTTCACCTACCCACTACACCACTCTTACATTTGCATCAAGACTTAGCGGTGTCAAAACGTACAATAACTCGAATTTATACCGTCGACTCGTTTTCAAACACAATTTACGTCAAAACGTAGACCACCCGAAAACGTACGCAAATATAAGCATGAAAACGTATTATATTTGACCATGCTCGTTTCCTAAAAAAATTATGTCGAAACGTGAATTAATATCGTTTACGTTGAAAAGTGACACGTACGTTACCAACTGAAAACGTATGTAAAAATAAGCATGAAAACGCATTATATTTGACCCGACTCGTTTCCGAAAAAAATTACGTCGAAAAGTGATTTATACTGACACGTACATAAAAATAACCACGTGAGAAAAATAGTTTTTTTTTTTTTTTTTTATATTAAGCTAATGAATGGATATACGGTGGGCAAATTTGAAAATTTAGTACACGGGGGTGAAAATCACAATTTATAAAGTTTTTAGAAAAAAATTTAAAGTTTAGGGGCTGTTTTTGCCAATTTAAAAAGTTTAGGGTTCTTTTTGTCAAACTTTGAGGTCCTTTATTGGCTTTTTGTCGGTGGCTACAGCCACCGACCTTCTTCTTTAAGGTATAGATAATTAACCAAATCATTGAAGACTGAAATCTCACCTTAGGTTCAGAGCCACCTGTCCATTGCACCTTATTCAGTTCGGTAACAATGAACTGATCGTCATGTTTGGTACGCATCAACTGAATACAATATAACAGAGTTATTCAAATTATCTCTTAAGAAAAATAAAATGCTTAATAATAACGATATTAAGCAATGAAAACCTAGAACAAAGTCACAAACCAGTGGTCCAGAAACTTCATCGGCTTTCTCTTTTCCGAACAGTTGCTCCACCAATGCAACAGAGTACTCCATGGTGGTTCCTGGGCCCCGACTAGTGATAGCGTGTCCATCCAGCTGGACCCGTGACTCGACAGTGGTTGCAGAGGAAGATAGCTGCTCCATGAAAGCTGGATAACAAGTTGCCTAAATAAAGAAAGTTAATATGTAACTATATTCATATAACAAGTTGTCAATAACAAGAACATCTCATGATAGTAAGGTTATTACTTTTAAGCCCTTCAGTAGGCCCCATGAGCCAAGTGCAACAGCAGGAGATGCACATACTGCAGCATACAGACGGCCTTCTGATGCTTGCTTTTTCACGATGTTCTGCAGCGTGTTATTGTCTCTAAGATTAGTTGCACCTGGCATCCCTCCCTGTAGATAGTTAAAAGAGGCTGATTAATTGTCGTGGGCTTATGAAAAAGAACTATAATACTGTTACTGAAACAAATAATTATTGTAAAAGCAAGATCAGTGAAACAAGATAGAACAAGTTACACAGACACCATATACGATGACAACAATCTTTTCCCCCAAACATATGTTGAGGACACACTCATAACAACAATGGCAAAGAAAGCATAAACAGTAACTTCAGATAATTGGAAAATCTCTTGCATGGATAAATTTTAACACTATGTACCGATCAGCAGTAAAAGATGCAAAAGTTCATGTATTAATAATGGTAGGTATAGATTTTTGCATACAGTGCAATTTGGCCTTAAACAAGTGTGTACTGACTTGTGTTATTCGAACCCTGGGGTTCAATTTTTGATGACTGGTTTGGGTTCATCAAGTCATTATTACTTTTGGCATCAATTTTAACCTCTCCAAAGTCCAAAACAAATTTGAGTATGTTTTTAGTTAGTAATTCAAAAGAGCAATCCTGTAACATAACAAACCAGAGGGCAGACGTAACAAGCCAACCTCGCAGAAAAATTGTCAAGGTATATAGGTTACAGACTACCATATATATTAGCATCTTAAGACTTGAAATCATATTTCCTTACTGAACATGTGTAAACTAACAATTAACAAATACTCAAATAGTCAAATACCGATAAAACTTTATACAGACACTGCCTATTATACACATATGATGTAGTCATGCACACGGATAACATCATAATTCAGAAACAACTAAGAAATCCATTTTAAAAGGAAACAAAAATAAGGATGTATTGCACTGTATTATCAGACTAGGGTGATAGCCCCTTAAGTCACGTTTTCATTTAATATTTTTAAGTTATATTTTTGTGTTTTTTTATTTGCATGAGTTCATCTTTTATGCAGTTTTTTTATTTTCCAACATGTGTTTTATTTTCATTTTTATTTTTATTTAGATTAGTGGAGTTAGTGGGTAGTTAGTAGTTTTAGGCATTCCTTTATGTATTTCACTTCAGTTTACGAATGGAAGTCAGTGTTTATGAATATTATTTTGGTTATATTATCTCATTGGATTATGAGTTAATTGATCCTTCCATTGCTAGTTCAAGTGTGGCAACTTGAATGGTGTTCTTTGGATCCTAAATTGATACTAGTGGTGAATCTGTATCTAGTATTAACTTAGGCTGCCCTATCGTTTGTTTGTGTGGTGTGTCTGTATCACAAACGGGCGTTAGATCTATCCGTTTCTCATTTGATTTCGAAACACTATCCGTTACCGTAATCGGGTGCCTATCATAGGGTTTATTAGAATGAGGCAATGAGCCCACGGACTCAGTTAGGTTTCTAGGGTTCCTTGTGATCTCTATATATTGTAACCTAACCATTCAATAATATTAATTCAGTATATCACCATCTTACATGATACATATCAGAGCCAGACTACCGCTGCGTCACACACAAATAGTGCTGTAAAAACCAGTGAAGTGTCAACTAGTGGAGGAAGAACCCTACTATAGTAAACAAACCCTATCTCTTTCCCTTTGGATTCGATTTTTAATCCATTTTCATAGGTTTTCACTCCAGCTATCTATCATTCTGTTATGAATACCTAACAAACATTTTATCCAGATCTAATATTGCACATAAAATTCACAAGCATATTAAACTTATAACAGGTTCATATTTCCTAATAAATAAAGTAACCTTGATAGAAAAACAGGAGTAACAAACAGCATACCGGAAGAGAAACGAGATCGAAAACAGTGTCAACACAGTCAGAAATCAAAGCATCAGCTACAATTTTAACACCGTGACAAGCATCAACCCTAAGCTCCTTTTCAACTGAAGCGACGGTGACGTCAGCGCCAGCTCTACGGAGCACATCGATAGTGATAACCGCTTCCATAGGCTCCGTTCCGTTAGCAATAGGAACAAGCACCTGTAATTCAAACAACAATCAATTATATAACAACTACAAACTACAAACTCCAAACAAGTAGTCAATTTGACATCGATACACGATTGCCTTACCTTTCGTGATGCGGACGCCATTACTGAAAGTGAAAATCGGTTGTTACGACGGGAAGTGGTGGCGGATAGGAGGGAGAACGACGGAATACGGGGAGTGAGGTTTGTGAAAGGGGAGAGAGGGGTGAGGTGGCGTAAAGCCATTTTTTATTGGTCGGTTGGATGTGTCTAGTCTACCGCCACTGTACACGGTCGGAGCTCGGGGTTAAGTGAGTCGACCCGGTCCAGTAGTGGTACCGGTTTAAATGTGAATAAACCACAAGTGGATGGGATAATATGACAGAAAAGTAGGGTGTGAATATCCGACACGACCCGAAAATACGACACGAACCTAACACGAAATTTGCAGGTTTAGGTTTAGTCAGTTTCAGGTTGAACCCACGAATTCGTTTAGTGGGTCGAGTTCGGGTCAACCTGGTCGGGTTGACCCGTTTAACCCATTTATATTATATTATATTTTTTTACATTATGTTTTATGTTATAAATTAATTTGGACATGTATTTCATGCATAATTATAGCTTAAAAAGAGAGATTGACATAAAATTTTATAATTAAAATATGATTGTATTATACACATTTATGTTTTTTTTAGTAAACTCTTAATTTTAATATATTAATTTGCAAAAAAATTAAAAAAAAATGAAAATTCGGGTTGAACGGGTCATGTTCGGGTCAACCCGCTAATATTCGGGTCGTGTTCGGGTTTATATGTATGACTAGATTTTCGGGTTCGGGTTGAACCCACCAACCCACGAACCTGACCCGTTTAGCACCTCTACAGAAAAGCATCAACACGTAGTTCTATTGTGTGATTATTAGATCAAATCATCCTCCAAGGACGAAAACAAGTTTACAAGGAAACACAATGGTTACTAAAACAATATGATCAGCAATAATAAACGAAATATTAGAATAAAACAATTTTTAGATTATATGTATTATTAAGAATAGACTTTAACATTGTTTCAATAGGGGTGAGGAAACCTGGTTAAGCGAACTGAAATCGAACTAAACAACAAAACCTAACCAAAATAACTGACAATTCTTTTTTTTATGAGTTAACTGTCATTTTCGTCCCTGTGGTTTGGTCACTTTGGCCATTTCAGTCCATTTTTCAAAAATGCGTCATTTTCCTCCCCGACGTTCTGGAAAGGTGCCATTTCAGTCCAAAAATCATAACCCAGTTAAGTCAGTTAGTAAATAAGGACTGATTGTGTAAATTTGTAACATAAAGGACTGATTGTGTAAATTTGTAACACCACCACTAGCCCTGCCACCACCACCACTCCGCTGCCACCACCACCGCCACCACAGCCACTGCCACCACCGCCACCACAAACAATCATGGCAGCCATTGTAAACAACCATCTGCCGCCACTCTTCTCCACTTCCGGCCAACAACCTTTCTTCTCCGATGACCTGCGTCTACCATATCATCACCATCTAATCACCTCATCGATCTAACCAGACAACCAATCCAAACGAGTTGAACGATAATCACCGGCGAGCAATTATCTCGAGTCGAGTGATGGAATCAAGTCTGATGCATCGGTTTGCTTTTATCAGATTTTCATGATTGATCTTCGTCTGATCTGTATAGAGTAAACCTGCTATTACTTCATCGTTACCGGCGACTGCATCATCACCATCGCCGGCGACTACATCAACCATCTTCGTCACCTGCAACTATCACGCGAACCACCATTAGACACCGTAGTACCTCACTCCGACAACCATCTTCATACGCCACCACAAGAATGACTAAAACAAGCAACACCATCCATGCTACTGTTCCATTGACAACCCCAATATATCGAAACACACAATCAAAACAGAAAATATCACAATAAACTCGTCAGATCTGAAACACACCAAGAACAAACACGCTGGAATCAGCAAAGTCGCTGCACAACACACTGACCAGGTCTGAACAATGGTGGTGAACGATGACCGGAGTGAGGTTCAGGTTAAGTTCAGGTGGTTATCGGGCACGGTGGTCTCGAGAACTCCGAACACAGCGGTGGTGATGTGCTTGGTGATCGTTGTGATCGTTGACGGAGATGATGACGATGATGAACGGTGATTGTTGATGAACAATGATGGATGGATTGGTGTATCTCCGGTGGTAAGACGTGGTAGCAGGTCGGGTTATGTATGGAATGGTGGTTCGAAGAACTGTTGATGATGGTGGTGGCAGTGGCGGTGGTGGTGGTGGCAGCGGAGTGGTGGTGGTGGCAGGGCTAGTGGTGGTGGTGTTACAAATTTACACAATCAGTCCTTTATGTTACAAATTTACACAATCAGTCCTTATTTACTAACTGACTTAACTGGGTTATGATTTTTGGACTGAAATGGCACCTTTCCAGAACGTCGGGGAGGAAAATGGCGCATTTTTGAAAAATGGACTGAAATGGCCAAAGTGACCAAACCACAGGGACGAAAATGGCAGTTAACTCTTTTTTTATTGTGAAAACCCAAAATTATGGTTCAGTTTCGATAAACAAACTTGGCAACCAAACTGCACCGGACCTAGGAAGCGAACCGCACCAAACCTGTTTGAAAGTTTTAATTGGACTGGACTCATGGGTCAAATTCAAAATATCAAGAGTTTCATACCCAAATCTAGTGGTGCACAAAAAACCGAACCCGGACCCGGAAAAAAAACCCGGAACCGGGTATTATAAAACCCGGTTTTTTTATACCCGAACCCGACCCTACCCGTAGGGTAGGGACCGGGTATGCATATTTGATCTAAAACCCGAACCCGGAACCGTTTTTTTTATACCCGGTTTATACCCGAAACCCGGTTTTATAAATACCCGAACCCGGAACCGGGTTTTATAAATACCCGGAACCGGTTTTTAAAAAAACCCGATTTTGATGTAATCTTGTTTAATTATGTATGCATTAAGACTTCTAGTTCTTATGATTTAACAAAATTATGTATGCACTTTGATATAATCTTGTTTAATTATTAGGTTTCTAATGATATTTGCCACCGCTACTTAATTATTTAGTATATCTCATTACAAGTGGAAACAAATATGCCAATATATGTTGGCCCTTCTATTTTCTTTGTTTGTTTAATATCATTATTAGTTTTTATATTTAATAAATTGTGCCTCTGTTTATAAAGTTCAAGAATAACCACATGAAGAACTATAAATTGTGCCTCTGTTTATCAATAGATTTGATGTCTACGTGTGAGAGTTATGTTTTATACATTTTATAAGCATAGTTCCGGTCGGGTTTTTTTAATACCCGGTGCGGGTTTTTTCCCAACCCGATGCATACCCGAACCCTACCCGATGAATACCCGAACCCGGAAATAGGGTATTATAATACCCGGGTTTTATAAAACCCGACCCGAACCCTACCCGAAACCGGGTATATAGGGTATACATTTTTGGTAGAAAACCCGGACCCGACCCGGTTTTTAAAAAAACCCGATTTTGTAAAACCCGATCCTACCCGAACCCGATCCTACCCGAAACCCGGTTTTTAAAAAAACCCGATTTGTGTACCACTACCCAAATCCATTAATAAGTGGTTAAAAAAATTAGACCAAACATTTCAAGCCCAAATATAAAGCCCGAAAAACCATTAAAACCACACGTACAACAAAAAAAAAAACAATATATAAATAACCACAACAAACACATCCGTAAAACCATAAACAAAAACCAATCAGTTTTTTTAAACCAAAATTTCGGTTTTAATTCAAATCAAGCCCAACAAAACCTGAATACTACTTTTCTTGTAACCGATTACGTTTTGGGTTGTTATTTGTCAATAGATGAAACGTTTACAGATTTACTTGTATGTTTCACTAGACAACTTTGTTGTGGTATGTTTAGCTGCGGCTACCAGTTAATGACGGACCCTGAGGTTTGGTTTAACCCACTTGGAACCTGAAGAAGCTGAGCAAAACTAACACATGATGGTGTTCGCATTGACAAGTATGCATGGGTCAGTTTTGGGCTTTCTTTAACTAAATATTCAAGTAACATGTATTTGAGAAATTAAAAAGGGCAGACAATGAATATAAAAAACTTTGCATTAAAATATGCTAATTACTTACTTGTACCATATTCAAGTAAACATGTAAACAGCACCAACACTTAACATAACTACAAAAGAACCAATGATGCCACAAGACTTAATAATATAGACAAAATTACAGGTATCGTTTTGTGAAATAACCCGACCACTCACGTTACCATCAAGACTTAAGATTATACATTGTGTTAGATAAGCAAGTATTATAAGTCGATTAATCTTCGTCACCACCACCAAGAAACCAAGAGATGTATTCAGAACCTTGAATGTGATCAGATTCACTTAGCGGCAGTATTCTCTTCCTCATAAGTGTGTCTATCATAGCTGGCAATTTCCTTTTAGCACCACCCCTTGGCCTTGATTGAAATTCATCATCAGCTTCAACAAAATCTCCCTATTATGACCAACAAATACACGTGTTATTTCATAATTTGATTAAAATAGACGTAAGAGTAGATTATATCAAACAAAATACAATTCAATCAACATTAATAGTTCGTACCACTGTGTAAACATGCTTCCCGGATTTCTCATGGTTATCTCTCACATGCTTAAATGAAAAGCTCATTCCACACCCGGAAATGCTGCAAACGTACGGTTTTTCTTGAAGATGGGAAGCTTTTATGTGCTGTCTTAGATTTGAATCCTGTGATTTCAAACACAAATCTATTAATGAAAAAGATATAAACTTTGCCAGCTTTTTTTAGATTATTTATTGTAAAAAAAATGTTTCTTACAGTTGAGAACGTTAGGTCGCATCCATCGAAGCTGCATTTGATCCTCTCTTTGGATACATCCTCCTCGTGAGTGCGAAGGTGGCGTTTCATATTCTTTTTAAGCTGTTTAACTCCACAAATCTCACAAATAATATGCTGATGACATGACTGAATGTGAGTCTTAAGACATTGCTTGTTCGTAAAATATTTCTTACAGCCTGGTTCACCACAAAGTGCCTCAATTGTTTCCAATCTAACTGCAATAGGCAACAAATAACAAATAATTCAATCAGAATAAATCATAATCAATCATAAATATAAAAAATCAATTAGCATGAGAACATCAAACTGCTCACTCACCATGAGATTCTTCATGTGTTTTTAACTTTGATGCGTATTTGAAAACTTTCCCGCAACCGGGTTCTGAACATGTGTACTGCTTGTCATTGTTTGTGTTACCGGAGTTATCCTCTGATTCATCATGCATTTCCCTCACGTGTCTTGTCATGTTACCTTGAATTGAAAATTTACTTTTGCAATTTTCAAATGGACAATCAAAGATTTTACCCTGGTGTTGGATGAGGTGGCGATTCAGATGATCTTTTCTTCGGTAACTTGCCTTACAGTCTTTCATTGGACAAGTAAAGGGTCTCTGTTGCAAGAAAATTATTTTACTTGTGAGACTTTTGTTATTTGAATGATCAAATCATTGATGCACATATAAAGGAATCTTTGAACCTCATACTTGAACGCGTGATTGAGTCTCACTTGATGGAGCTTCTCAGGAGGTCCCCCTGCCTGATACTAATCCAATCAAGGTCTCGCATTTTGGAGTTCTCTGTTGGGATCCAATGCTTCACGCAACATAATCCAATCTTTTTCAGATAATTTTAAATACCTAGTATAAGGTTAGACCCTGCAGAAGTGTGGATTCTATAAAGATTTAACGACTGAAGTCACATAAAAACAAATTAAGAAAGAGATATCTATTAAGCGATGATCTTCAACGTTTTTAAAATACCTCAAGTGAATGGCTTTGCATATGCTGCTTCAGGTGCGCAGGTTTTTTAAACGAAGCTCCACATTCTTCACAAACATTCATCTTCCCCCCTTCTTGCTCCTCTTCTTCGTTACCCTCGTTCTCTTTGATTTCATCCTAAATAATGACAAAGTCTAAATTATAAGTTTGTAAATTCAATAATTACAAGAAGTAAATTGCATGTTAATAAATATATAACATGACAACTCAAAATTTTCCTACTGATATGACAACAAAACACATACCATCACATACAACAATATCAATGGTACACAAATATCTAAACAATCTCATCAAAACCAATACAACTGTGTATTGTGCACAAGAGCATACATCAAACTCAGCCTGTAAATCCAATAATTCCAACCAGTAGATTTCATGTTATTAGTTAAAATAACAACAAAACTCCAAATCAATCAACACAACAAAACTTATACCATCACAATCACATACTTCAATATCTATGAAACAGTAACAACTAACAAACCTAATGTGAATCACTAATACACAAATATTTAATCAATCTCATCAAAACACATCAAATTCAACCAGTAAATTCAACAATTACAGCCAGTAAATTCCATGTTATGAACTAAAATAACATTAGAACTCACTATTTTCCTCCAGGTCATCACAACAAACACATATACCATCGCATACAGCAATATAAACAACACAGTATCAGATCTGCTGCAAATTACTACTAAACAAATACCTAATCAATTTTATCAAAACCAGTACAATTGTGTATTGTAAACAACACACATCAAATTCAACAACGGATCACAATATCTTATCAAAATTGCAACGAGAAGAAAACAAACACACACCTGATGATGAGATTGAATGTGAGCTTGTATAATGGTCTTCTTAGAACGTACAATTCCACAGAATCCGCACGTGTAACGTCTTATGTCTCTGAAAATTGGAAAATCTGTTGTAGTTTCCATGCTTTCTTCGGTCATCTTCACAGAATTTGTTGTGGTTTGGATGCTTTCTTCGCTCATCTTCACAGATTGTTGTTGCTGGAGAGAGAATGAATGAGAGTTGCTATGGAATGGAAGCTGCGCTATTTAACTAACGCTAGGGTTTTCTATGGTGTCATATAGTTGGGTGGGCTAATTGGAAAAGTATTGGGCCACTAATTGGGCCTAAAATTAATTTGACCTATATTTTTTCAAATAAATATGTTGAGTATGGATCTGTTTGTTTTAGCACTTAATGGGTTTTTAATGGTTCAGACATTTTATGGTTCAGCACATAATAGTTTAGACTATTTGTTTCAAAAGCAGATGTCTTAATGGTTCAGGTATTTGTCTCTGAATGGTTAAGTATTATACTTATACTGAGTCTAAATGGTTAAACCTCTTATCTGAATTGGTCAGACATTTGTCTCTGAATGGTTAAGCATTATACTGGCTCTTAATAGTTCAGATGTCTTGCTAGTTCAGCACTTACCCATTCAGAAGTTGTCAAGCAGCCCCTATTGTTTTTTTTTAATGATTTTACGGTATCTTATTATAGTGCATGGCTATACGGTTATGTTGTAACAAAGTGAATCATACAAACCAAAATTCTCTATTTTGCAATTGAATTCCCGTCACACAGTGCATCGGGTAATTTTACTAGTTATATAATTTTGTAAAGATCACAATTATTCATAAATTAAAATTGATTATATTATTATTATTTTGATAATTTTATCATTCATTTGAATTTTTGCATGAATTGTGCTAAAAACGTAGCTTTGTCCACTTTCTACAAGGAGGGTTATCACCATTTCTATTGGCACCGAGTTTTAAAAAAATATAACCATAATAGATTTGTACGTACGAGTGGTAGAATCTGGTAGCTCAATGATTCATCGCCATTTCTAGTGGCGACAACTTTTCTTTTTCATAACTCATCACCATTACTAATGGCAATGTGCCAAAGAATTCTCTTTTTCAGAACTCCTCACCATTTCTAGTGGCGATGGGTTTTCTTTTTCAAAAACTTTCTCACCCGTCACCAATCCTAATGGCGATGACTTCAAACTGCACCACCCATCGCCATTTTTTTAATGGTGATATCATCTTTGTACCGACTAAACCTCTTACATTCTCTTACAAGCTTTGACATGGCTATAGTTCTTGAAACTCGTCGCCAATGGCGATGGACCCCCTTGTAGAAGATGGACAACATCAGCCCCTGGTGATGAAGGACCCATATTGTAATAAGGTTCAATATTACACTATTGTAATAAGGTTCAAATAAAGTAGCATGATAGATTATCCATTATTCATCTCATGGAAAACAAAATCACAACACTGTTGATATCAAAACAAGCTGAAACCACCAACACCTATGTCAATATATGCCGAGTTTAGTAGTTTATATGCAGCAAGAAATCTTGACAGTCTCACGCTCACAATAACGGTGTGTGTCCCAAAACAAAGTAATATAACACGATAAGCATTTCGCATAAATCCTAACTACGTGTGACCTGTGCATATTAACAGTCCTCTACTCAATCCTGCCATACAGATATATTCAAAACTACACATCTTTAGAAGGATCATTCAGCGACTACTTTGTCGCTCACTTCCACCTCACCCACAGGACTGCTAGCAGCAGATACTTTCTCACTCATATTCACGGTATCTCCCACAGGACTGCTGGTAGCAGATACTTTCCCACTCATCAGCATGGTATCCCCCAAAGGACTGCCGATAGGGGATACTTTCATGGACACACTACTCGGTCCAATTGAATCAAGACCTTCGATCGTTGGAGATGTAGCACCAATAGTGCTGGTACTTGGAGAACTCGGGTTCGAGTTCCTTGGTCTATTCAAAGCATGACAGCGTGGGCAATAATACGTAATGAACGGGAAATCCTCTTTCCTAGCAAGACCTGAAAATAAGACATTTTCTTACCTTCTTTAAGTTCACAGGAAATATTTACCTAATGAAATGTAGTTACCGTTATGCATATGGCAATTGCCGCATATAAGTGCGTAAGATTGTGACGGGTCCTCTCCCACTAGCAATTGTGCAAGTCGAGCTAGCCAACCGCCGTCTTGAGACACGGGTGAAGGTCTATGATGCTCAACAAACACTTGATTATGTGGATAAACCTCAGATGCGGTGTCACTCTCGCCGTACTGACTCATTTCCGTGTCATTGCCTCCCTTAGATGCGGTTTCGGATGTATTCCGTTTCCGCAAACCACTAGATTTCATAGGGTCGGCATCGTTGCTCTTACCCGTAGCTTCGGAATAATGCTGCTGTAAATTATCTGCTAACAACAATTTTAGGCCCGAATCTGCACCCAGTTTTGACGCAAGTACGGATGCAGCGGCTGCCTTGGCTGCTGGATCAGGGTCATATTGCTGCAACCATACAAAAGTTGTATTGACCATTTGACTGTATACAACAATAAGCGATTTGGGCACCTTTATTTTGGGATACATGATATAAATTCGCAATAATAATAAGCTGTAAGCAGCTTTAAGGTGTACCTGAATGAGTTGTTGAGTTATATAATAATTGGTCCGTTCTTTAAGTTCGTCAATTTTTTCTTGTCGTTCAGCACGAAGCCTGTCGATAGTTTTCTGATCCCAGTTATCGCCTATACAAGGAAAAAAAACTGTCTAATGAGATTGTATTGCCGGTTTTGGATGTTTGACTAATAAATGTGAAACTCGTGCCGAGTTGTTAACTACTATTAAATTTGAAATAATTTAGAAGATTTTTTTTTATGTAACTAGGTCACAAGTTTTGAATCTTACGCATTCTTGTGAAGCTAAAAAGTGCCCAGTACAAAGACGATGCTAAGACAGGCAAAAGAAATATTGGTAGAACTCGTAACGCCCTCATTTGCCAGTCTAAGTCCACAGTTCTTGTTGTAACTATAGCATATGCCAATGCCATGACCTGTATGTAACCATAGAAAATCAATATGTGGACAAAAGAAAACTTGCTAATTATAACATACATCTGTCACTATGGCAAAAATGTAAATATGATAGGAATTATAATTAACAAAAAAAAATGTATTTGCAACATTTTAACATTTTCAAATTTGTTCATATAGAATGTACATCAAGATGCTTGTAACATCCAATCCCTCATTCCAACCACTGTCATCCTTGGTATTAGAACTAGTATTTATTATTTTTTAATACCTAGCACCTCACATGCGTGAAGCGAGCTCTCGCCACGCGCCTCAGCTTTTCGGGACCTAAAAACCTCGAAGTGTCTCACAATTTTTTAAACCAAGCTATCACCCGTGTTGCCATAGGGAAAATCCTGGAACTACTCTTGCCCAAGCATATTGCAGAATGAGTTTTCTCTCAACTACAACCAATGCGTCCAAAATGTCTAAAGCGTTACAATGCTTATTTAACGAGTTTTGGGGTTTACATATTGCGTTTTGCTATCAACGGTTATAAAAGGCAAGTTGGCAACCAAATCACTTCGTTATGTGCACAAAGTACATGTCGAATTCAATTGTGTCTTAGATACTAAACACAAAGAAAATGAGAGCATTCAAGTTACAAACACATAGATCATCACAATATATGCCTCAAGTATGATCAAACAACTATAAACCAACATTAGCTTATCAACAAACACCATTCAAACTATAAACCATTCATATTACCTCGAGAAACACCGAAAGAATGATCAAATCCCGCGCTATCACCCTCCAACGGGATGATCTCCTCTTCATTCTAGCAATCAAAGTGGCCTCTTTTTTACAAATATATTGCAACCTCTTCTCAAAATCATCACCATGCGACCGAAACAATCCGTTCCAAACTCGAGACCAAAACCCCCTCTTCGGGGTCTTCTTCTCCACATCAACTTCCTTTCCCGCTTTCTCTTCAGCCATTTATCCTACTCAAATCAATCACAATTACAACCACACAAAGATCATGATCACGTGACGCTATTTACGTATCAAAAACCCTGATTATGAAATGCGTTACGTTAGTTGCATACCTGAAATTGAAATTCAATAACGGACGCGAAGGTTGTGCAAATGGCGCGAATGCAGAAATTGGTCGGAGATGTTTTGATTTAATCGGGATTTTTGGGTATGTGTGGGGGATTTTAGCAGAGAAATTTTGCCGCGAAATGGGGTGGTGACTTGTGACGGTCGGAAAGGCATGTATACGTTGAGGAAACGGGTATCTCTGTCTCTTTGTTTGCAAGTCTTGTAAATATTGGTATAAACTATTTCATTTCATTTTTATAAAATAATAATATAGGGTTAAGATATAATAGAAAGTTTTTTTTTTGCTAGTAAGTAATCTTAACCATCAATTGATTTAATCAAAGGGCTAAGATTAAATAAGTGAAATTGAAGAGAAGATAAGAGGCGTGTGGGTTTGTGTAAGGTATTCTAGTCAATCCAGGATAATAGTTTCTCTCTCCTCCAATTCCATCCATTTTTAAAACGTTAATAACTTTTTCATACGACATTATTTTTTTATAAAAATTGCACCAAAAAACGAGCGTTTTTATCTTTAAAATGAGTATAGTATTGCTATATTTTTTAATTTTTTTTTTCGAAAACCCAGTTGCGTAAAATGTAATGGAAAAAGGCCCAGTTACATAAAATGCAATGAAAAAAAACGTAAAAAATGAATTTTTTTTAAAACGCAATACACAAAAACCACAAAGAAATGTCTTATTTGTAAAACGCAATGGTCAGAAAACACAAAGAAATGTCTTATTTCTAAAACGCAATAGCCTAAAAACACAAAAGAAAGTGTACTTTCTAAAACGTAATGGACTGAAAACACATAAAAAATGTGTTTTACCTAAAACACAATGCACCAAAAAACACAAAAAAAAATGTCTTATTTCTAAAACGCAATAGCCAGAACACACTTAAAAATGTATTTATTAACCTATTATGATACTAACGGGTCTTATTTAAGTCAAAGACTTAGACCGGTTAGTTTAAAAGATACTTTACGGTCCGAAAAGCTAGATTAAGCGGAGACCGGATTCATAATACCTACATTATCAGTTTTAAGTCAAAGAATTGTTGGGTTGAACATGCTTAGACATGTTCTAAAAATATTTACCAAGTTATTTAAGTGATAAAATATGATTCATAATACCTACATTATCAGTTTTGATTATTATTTACAAATCTGACCCGTTTGACTTTTTAATTAATTAGTTTGACCCGACAATTAACTAAGTAAACGTGATAATTAGGAGATGCCCTTTTGAGGGATTAACACCTACTAAATTACCCTTTTACGCATTGATTAAACATAAATTTTGACTCAAAACTCTTAACCTACTGTTATAATATAATTTTTAGGGATTTTTGGAATGTTGGGTCAGATTAGATACTGACCTTAACATTGAGTTCTTGTATAAATTGTATAATTGACGATAATGCCCCTTTTGCAAATAAAATATGATTTATATATGATTAACATACCAAACCTTTTTCTACTAAACTAATATGAAAAGTAAAATTTTTTTAACCATCCAAGGCTGGTCTAAATCTCAGAATCACATAAACTTTGCAAATATCATCAATTATTGATTTTTACGTAAATTAGGTGCATAGTATGGTTTAAAACCATATTTAGCACCCAAGACTTGTTACATACTGAACTTATAAATAATTGTTAATATTTTTACAGTAGGTATAAGTCATGAACTCAGACTTCCAATTATGTCCTTAAAAGCATATGTGAAATGACCAAAATACCCTTTCGGGGCATAGTTTGGCCACAAATGGTAAACTACACATATGTATGATAACCTATTGTTTTAACATCATAAAATAAATATTTTTACATAATGTTTTTGACCAGAACTTCAGTTTACCTTTAAACCTCTTTTATAAATATTAAAATGACCAAATTACCCTTACGGGGCTTAATTCGGTTTTAAATACTTTTTGGGCATATATGTTGACATCCTACTGGTGTCTTAACATATTTTAAGCATAATAATATATGGAACTTGTATATGATTCATTCGGTTACTCGTTATGCGTTCATGCGTTCGGTTCGGTTTATGTAACTAGTTTGCATAAATTAGCCGAAACGGGTTTAACATTATCATTTAAACTTCAAATTCCAGAATGTGTTTAGTTTACCCATATTATACAAGTATTCAAAATTGTCGGGTCTAAATCACATTCCTTTCCGGTCTCCGCTTAATCTAGCTTTTCGGACCGTAAAGTATCTTTTAAACTAACCGGTCTAACTCTTTGACTTAAATAAGACCCGTTAGTATCCTAATAGGTTAATAAACCTTTCATACAGATTAAGTAGCTTCG
Source organism: Helianthus tuberosus (assembly GCA_030545235.1). Taxonomy (NCBI): domain Eukaryota; kingdom Viridiplantae; phylum Streptophyta; class Magnoliopsida; order Asterales; family Asteraceae; genus Helianthus; species Helianthus tuberosus. The sequence goes on from CM060363.1 coordinate 67,019,094, forward strand.
GTAGAAGATATTTGCATAAGGTCTTAGGAAATATACGGCTGAGTAGCATCTTTGCACAACTAGCTCAGGTAAATACTTTTAACTTATTTTCCCTATACGCGCTTAGGATACGGTAAATTATTACCGCTTGGTTGGGTATGTGAAGGGGTAAGGTCCCAAAAACCTCATAATAAGTACTTGGGACCATACCATAACCTTGTCTTTCAGCCTCTTTTTGACCTTGCGCGGCCGCGCACTGGTCCTACAAAGGAGGCTTAAGAGACAGATAGCAGACAACACTTGCGCGCCAACAGGAAATCATAAATCCTTGCGCTTTCCTCCATAAACAAAGGATGAAAATCCTAAGTTAAACACTTCCGCCTAATAATATCCGGACTTGGATATTATTTACCCAACTGGTGCCACAAGATAAAGAGTCACACAGGATTATGGCAATAACCTTCTAGAAGGACCCAATCATGCACCACTAAACGGTTACAACCGTCTGGACACGTGTCATCACCTCAGGCATCCCTGAAATCACGATAATGGTATGAAATTAGAGAAAAACCTCCACTTGATCACTTTCCACATGGCAAACCCCCAGCCATAGATCTAAACAGCGATCCGTGTGCACTCACGTCGGATCGAGAAGCTTAACGGAAGGAAATGTAACCGCTTACGGGGTTAGCATCTTCCGTCAGCATTTCACCAACGAGTTTTCCCGCCCAAAACTCTCGGCTATAAATATGAGAACAATTCAGGTATGAAATTCAAGTTACACACACTTCGTCAATACCTCTTCTTCTTCTTCTTCATAAACACATACTTATTCTCACGCCGGAGTCGGGTCAAGGAGAGAACCCCTCTTCTCCCCTTGACGAGGCTAACAGGCTTTGTTTTGCAGAGTTTACCGGAGAAGAAGGTCAGTTGCATCGAATCAAACGAGAGAGAACAACCCCCTTTTATGCAAATCCAAACCCCCTAGCTAATTCGATTTCGGTTAATTATCTAGTGTTTCTTCATTGGCGCCCACCGATTTCTCTGTTTTTTCCAGTTTTGTCTCGTTTCGATTCAGTTTCCCTCACTTCTCTGTTTTCACATGGCAGAGAATTCATCACCTCACCCATGAGGTCCTCGGTCTGAATTCAAGGGTTCTACAACCCCAAATACTCAGATCGACGGAATCATGGGAATCAATACAAGTAACAATCACTCAGACGAAAAGGACTCCTCATATCAACTCATAGAGAGAGCTCCAGAATACTGGATCGGCAGATTCCAGATAGCTTTGAACCAAATTTTCACACAAATTATCAGACCTGAGTCCCCAAAAATCAGATCTGATATTCGGCAAGAAAGCAGTGGCAGGATTGATACTGTAGTATTGGACCCATAGATGCCTTATCAGTGGGACATCCAATCTGACAGTTATGCCAGGGTAATTCCAAAACCAGAAGGTACCAATGGTCAGACAGCTAAACCAAAATAAATAAACATGGTACAAGGAGGCCCTTCACGAAGGCCAAACAAACGACACCATGATCATCATTGGCGAGAACAGCAAGTCGTGTTTCCTGTTGTTCCTGGAGGCCCTCAGGAAGAGATACCAGTAATTATTACTGGCATCTTCGGCCATTATCGAACGGACTACATGTTTATAGATCTAGGAAGCTCGATGGATATCATATATGAGCAGTGCTTCAAACAACTCGATCCAGATGACAAAGCATGTCTGGAGCCGGTCGATTTCCCTCTCACCGGATTTTGTAATGAAGCTGTATTCCCGTTAGGGCAAATAGTATTCCCTGTGACTCTATCTGATGGCGAGCATTCGCGCACAGTCACAGTAAATTTCATGGTCATGCCGGCAACATCACGCCATGATGTATTGCTCGGAAGAAGGTCACAAAGAGAATTCAGCATGATCACTTCTATTCCACATGCTGCATGCGGATTTCCAACAGAAACTGGAGTTGCAATTCTATACTCAAGTAAGGAGGTCATGTACGTGGACGATGAGTCACCAGCAAAAGTGGCCAAACCCTCAGCATCAAATGAGCTGGAGAAATGGGTTCTGAATGATGAATATCCAGAACAGACCATCCTGTTAGGACACGCCATTTCCCCAACAACACGAATACAATTAAAAGAATTGCTGTCCAACAATAAAGACATATTCGCCTGGTGCCCAGCAGACATGACTGGGGTTCCGCTCGATATAGCACAACATTGTCTGAACATCCGACCCTCAGCAGAACCTGTTGCACAGGGGAGGCGCAGCTTCAGCGATGAGAAAGCAAAAGCCATGGACGAGCAAGTGACAGAGCTACTTAATGCCGGAATCTTGCGCGAGGTTCAATACCATACATGGGTCGCCAACCCAGTAATGGTCCAAAAACACAATGGAGAATGTACGTCGACTTCAAAGACCTGAATAAAGCATGCCCAAAAGATTGCTACGCGCTTCCTGAGATAGACAAAAAAGTTGACTCTCTAGCATCATTTCGATGGAAGTGCTTTCTTGACTGTTATAAAGGTTATCATCAGGTCCAAATGAAAGAAGAAGACTAAGACAAGACCGCATTCCGCACAGACAAGGGCATCTTCTGTTACACAAAAATGCCCTTTGGCTTACGCAACGCAGGCACAACGTACCAGCGCCTAATGGACACGGTCTTCAGAGGCGATATCGGTAAGACAGTCGAGGTATACATGGATGACCTCGTCATCATGAGCCACGAGGAAGATACAATGCTCGCAAATATCTAGCGCACGTTTGATTCTTTGCGCAACGTAAACTTAAAGCTCAACCCAACAAGATGTTCCTTCAGAATGGAAGAAGGGAAATTTCTGGGTTTCATAGTAACAAGGGATGGTTTTAAAGTAAACCCGGAGAAAGTGCAGGCCATCCAGTTAATGCCATCACCTGCAACAATAAAAGAAATGCAAAGACTCGCTGGACGTCTAGCAGCCTTGAACAGATTCTTGGCAAATCATGCAACAAAGTCCTATCCATTCATTAGCACACTACGAAACTGCGCCAAGAAAACCCACTTCCTGTGGACACCCGAAGCGGAAGCAGCCTTCAAGCAAATGAAAGAATGTTTAATTCAGTTGCCGATGCTAACAGCACCACGAGAAAAAGAGCCACTGATCTTATATTTATCTGCTGCGGAAGTAGCGGTAGGCGCAATATTAATGGTGGAGCGAGAAAACATTCAGACTCCAATCTACTATATAAGCAAGATGCTCACTGGCCCAGAGACACGTTACTCAATGATAGAAAAACTAGTCCTAGTGCTAGTACATGCATCACGGCGCTTACGTCGGTATTTCTCTGGTCATGTCATCACAGTTCTCACTAATTACCATTTAGGTCAAATCTTATCCAAACCCGACGTCGCGGGAAGATTGGCCAAATGGGCTATTGAGCTCGGAGGATACAATATCCTATACAGACCGCGACCGACAATCAAGGGGCAAGTTCTAGCTGATTTTGCCACAGAAGTTCCTATCGACAAAGTCCAAGAGTGCGAGGCAATCCAAAACCCTATTCCTGTTTTCGACGATAGGTCCGGACTCTGCACACAGATGGCGCTTCTAATGATGACGGAGCAGGCGCGGGTCTCCGATTGGTTAGCCCAGATAACCACGAACTTACATATGTTATACGCCTAGATTTCCGAAGCACAAACAACGAGGCAGAATACGAAGCGTTCCTAGCAGGCCTTCGTTTAGCGCTCAAGATGGGGGCAAGAAACCTCGAAGCCAATGTAGATTCAAAATTAGTGACTGAACAGGTCAATGGTCATTATGACGTAAAAGGAGAAGCAATGGCTCTATACCTGGAACAAGAGCGAATGCTAATCAGCAAATTCCAAACATTCAAGGTTAATCACATAAACAGAAGCGAGAACAAGCACGCGGATGCGCTAAGCAAATTGGCCACCACTAGTTTCAAACATTTAGCAAAAAAAGGTACGCATCGAAGTATTGTCCAACCCTTCCGTCCCTCTCAAACAAGTAAACGTTATAGAGATCGGCAATCCATCCTGGATGTCTCCGATTATCTTATACCTACAACATGGGAAACTCCCAGAAGGAAAGGCGGAGGCTCGAAAAATCCAGAACAAGGCAATAAACTATGAAATGGCGGAAGGGATTCTGTACCGAAAGTCATTAATGGGACCACTATTGCGCTGCGTTGACAAAACAGACGCACAATATTTAGTCAGGGAGGTCCATGAAGGGCTATGCGGGATACACGCCGGACCGCGCATGGTAGTGGCAAAAATAATGAATGCGGGCTACTATTGGCCAGGAATGCACGTAGACGCGGTAGAATTACTCCGGAAATGCGCAGCATGTCAGCGCCACGCGCCAAAAACACTCCGACCAACGAACCCGCTTGTACCGGTCACGTCTGCCTGGCCTTTCCAACAATGGGGCATTGATCTTGTGGGACCATTCCCTGACGCGCCCGGCGCAGTAACATTCATCATTGTAGCAGTCGACTACTTCACGAAGTGGGTTGAAGCTAAGGCCTTGGCCTCAACCACAGCAATGGTAATCCGTAAGTTTATATGGGAACACATTATTTGCAGATTCGGAATACCATTGCGCATTATCTCCGACAACGGAACCAACTTCGCCTCAGAAGATCTTCAGAAATGGTTCAAAGAAATGAAGATCGAACACAATTTCGCCTCTGTGGCGCACCCACAAGCAAACGGCCAAGTTGAGAGTGTCAACAAACAGATTATCGACGGCATTAAAGCACGCCTCGGAACAGCGCGCAGGGGATGGGTTGATGAACTCCCCAGCATCCTATGGGCTCATCGTACCATGCCAAAGACCAGTACGGGGAAACCCCATTCAGTCTTGTCTATGGACCGGAGGCAGTAATCCCAGCTGAGATCGGCCTCCCATCACCACGCATGATTGCTATGCAGAAGCAAAACAATAAGCAAGAGCGAAGAATGGATTTAGACCTTCTCGAAGAAAGGCGCGAGAACGCCGCCATCACAGAGGCAAGGTACAAATCCAAACTCGAAAAATACTACAACGCGCGTGTACGCGTATGTACCTTCGTTCCTGGTGACTTCGTCTTGCATGACAATGAGGCTTCCAAAGCTGAAAAACCAGGCAAACTAGCGCCAAAGTGGGAAGGACCATACATCATCAACGAAGCCCTAGGTAAAGGGGCATACACACTGAAAAGAATCGATGGGACACTAGTTCCTCGCACTTGGAATGCGCAGCAACTGCGCAGGTGTTACATATAAGCCAAACCATCCCGCAAAGATAAAAGTATACAGGCAATATATTTCTTTATTGCACTTTGTATTATTGGCCTTGCGCCCTATTAATGCAAGCATCATCCCTACACATGTTACTGTTGGATACAAATTGCATATAATTCTTTTGGTTTACGCGAAAACAATATGGTAAACATTGTACGCCTCATGAACAGTCTAAAAAGGGCACAACCTCCCGCATTTTTAAGACAAACGTTCACACATGAGCACAATACCATTCTCATTCGCTCTACTTATTCAAAGCAATTAAACATATGCAACATATTGTAATCCAAACACAAACTGAAGCAACCAAAGCTTACATGCACAACAGTACATCAAAAAATACATATATTATCAAGTGCAGTATAACACTTCAAAAAACCATTCACAAAGATCACGACAATGATCTTCAAAAATTTCCCAGTAGCAAGACCAACATATCTACAAACATCAAAAAAAGGGGAATACATTGTTTCCCAAACTTAACCTAATCAGCAGCAGGACCATCATCAACAACCGGCACCTGATCACCATGACGGTTCTTCCGGCGATGGTACACCAGTTGACATCCACCTTTCCGAATCATCGGAAAACGGGTCATTAAGTCCTCAGCAGATAACACATCAATTTTTTTATCAACAGTGCCCTGTGGCCGGTGAACTTTACGATCAGAACTTACAACCATTGAAGAAACGAGGTCGAGCGGTTTTTCTTCTCCGATAGCCATTAATGGCGGTGAATCAGCAAGGAGCAAGAGACCCTCAGCAGCCTCGTAGATCCTTAAGATATCTAAAAGTCGCCGGGTACGAAAGGAACTTTTCGCCTTCATATTTTCCAAATTAAGGAAGAAGATAAGAATCCTCAAATGTATATATAGAGGAACCAAACTCCGGGAAAAGGAAAAGCTTAATCACCATGATTAACTGTCAAAAACGTCCCTTCTGAACGGCGCTACAGGACCTAGGGTCATGTCCCCATAAATGAGGCCTGACAAGCGTCAATACGTATCCCATGGTAAGAAAACAAAGTATCGCAAATACTAATTTTTTATTACAAATTGACGTCACCAAGCGTCAGGTCATGATTACAAAAGGGTCAAATCAACAAAGGGAAAAATCACAACTTCCCCTAAAGGTTTTAATAAGCAAAGTAAATCTTCTCACAGAAGATTCCCTACTTTCGCGCCAAAAAACATTTCTCTCTCATAAGTCCAGTGCTCCACTTATTTGCATAAGAGTAACACTAGACTGGGGGGACTTGAAGGGGTAAGGTCCCAAAAACCTCATAATAAGTACTTGGGACCATACCATAACCTTGTCTTTCAGCCTCTTTTTGACCTTGCGCGACCGCGCACTGGTCCTACAAAGGAGGCTTAAGAGACAGATAGCAGACAACACTTGCGCGCCAACAGGAAATCATAAATCCTTGCGCTTTCCTCCATAAACAAAGGATGAAAATCCTAAGTTAAACTCTTCCGCCTAATAATATCCGGACTTGGATATTATTTACCCAACTGGTGCCACACGATAAAGAGTCACACAGGATTATGGCAATAACCTTCTAGAAGGACCCAATCATGCACCACTAAATGGTTACAACCGTCTGGACACGTGTCATCACCTCAGGCATCCCTGAAATCACGATGATGGCATGAAATTAGAGAGAAACCTCCACTTGATCACTTTCCACGTGGCAAACCCCCAGCCATAGATCTAAACAGCGATCCGTGTGCACTCACGTCGGATCGAGAAGCTTAACGGAAGGAAATGTAACCATTTACGGGGTTAGCATCTTCCGTCAGCATTTCACCAACGAGTTTTCCCGCCCAAAACTCTCGGCTATAAATATGAGAATAATCCAGGTATGAAATTCAAGTTACACACACTTCGTCAATACCTCTTCTTCTTCTTCTTCATAAACACATACTTATTCTCACGCCGGAGTCGGGTCAAGGAGAGAACCCCTCTTCTCCCCTTGACGAGGCTAACGGTGCTTTGTTTTGCAGAGTTTACCAGAGAAGAAGGTCAGTTGCATCGAATCAAACGAGAGAGAACAACCCCCTTTTATGCAGATCCAAACCCCCTAGCTAATTCGATTCCGGTCAATTATCTAGTGTTTCTTCATTATGAGATCATTTAATCGGATTGTGATTTAATAAATCTGCATAACCCGTTTTAATCTGTATTGTTTGATAACATAAACATTGGGAGTTAACGACCGTGTCCTGGATATCCTCAGCTCATTTAAATTATAAATGGCCACGACCTATGCACGGGGTGTAGGCATACACCAGACAGATGCAAATGCTAAAAATTAAATAACCCACATGTTGGGGATAACTCCTTTGTGGGTTTTATAAGTGGTGAGTCTGTTAATCATGACCGGCTTCCAAACCGGCCCCAATTGTATGACAAACATGTAAATCTGTATACAGGATTTTAATAAAGATTGTCCCAAGTTATAAAGGATTTTGTGCCATGTGCACTTAAACAAATTTTCATAAGCTCTTTTCAAATGAGTCGGTTAATTGTATTTACCAGTGAAAACTGACGTATTTTCCAAAGACTAAGTGACAGGTACCTCTCAAATGGAGCTACTTGGTGTCAAATAAGAGGATCTTGCAAATCCTTAGATGCCTGAAGTCTGTTTAAACTTTGTTTTATGTATTTGTTTTCATGATACGCCTGTGGATCTCTATTACAATCAGTCTGTATATTCTTTTATTTCAAACTCTCGGACACTATGGATTGTAATAGTAATTAATCTACCAAGCCTTCCGCTGTGCTATAATTGTGTTAATTGTCTATGATGATATCAACTACATCACGATAGTCCCCACCGGGCCCACTGGTAATATGTGGAAATATCCGGGTGTGACAGGTTAGTATCAGATCCAACATTGAGTGAATTAAACACTAGCCTTTTGTGTTTAATCTCAATGACACAATAACACATTCCTTAGACTTCCGAGTCTAGGAAAATGACCTTGGAATATTCTTGACTTTCCTTTTGTCGTTTATATGTTGTTTTCTTATTTTGACAATTTTTATAAAATGCCGCCACGAGTCAGAGGAAAAGGAAAAGGTCCCATGAGGAGGGGGGACCATCAAGTCACGTTGGACCTTCACATAGACGCACCCCTTCAGCGTCATTTAGCACCTCCGATACAAATTACGATTGGAGGCATTCTTTGGAACCCGCAAGGCGATCCGTCTCACTCAGTACATCACCTTCATACCACCATTCATTTGGCCTGCCTCAACAAGACGGGCCCCAACATTCATACCATTCTCACCACTCTCACCATTCTCATCAATCTCACCATTCATCCCATCACTCCTATTCTCAGGGTCATTTTAATCCTGATGATTATATTAACTCTCCAGCGGGATATAACCCGTTGGGCCCCGAGGACCACTTCTCGCAGGATATGGATATGGATAGTGATCCAGATCCAGCAATGCCACCGTCTGGGACGCATACGCATCCCGTAAGTATTTCTAGTGGCTCTTCGTTTGCGGGATCCCCTTATCGAGGTCCCGACACTTATAAAGAATGGTTTGGGCAATGGAATTTTGTTAACACCCCTTCTTATCACAACACCCCCCCACAACAGCCATACGAGGAGCCGCACATTGAAACGTTGACTCCACCACCACCGCAGCTGAGGAACCACCTTAGCCACCTCCCGAGCCACCATGACAGAGGAGGAACGCACTAATATCCGTGCGAGGGGGACCAAGGTTTAGTTCCCCTCAACATTCAAGTAACTCCCTCCGATTCCCGAAGATCCACAAATGGGTGGACCTTCACACACATTGCCGAAAATTGATACCACACCGGCCACCTTTGCACCACTGCCACCTCCAATGGGTTATGAAAACCCAATACCTACCTACCCAGGTTCAACTGGATACAACCCATTTGAGCCTCAGGCTCCTGCTGGTTACAACTATCCACCTCCTGTTTACGGCCCATATGTCGAAGCAGTTAACTACAATGCTCTCTATCTCTCACCGTTTCCACCAGCATACCCAACTGGGTATCCTGTTCAAGGGTATCAATACCCTCCATATCAGCAACAACCTCAACCTCCACCTCAACAACCACAAACGCAGGAAATCTTACAAAGGTTGGATGAGGTTGAGTAAAGGGCGTAGGAATGTGAAAGAAAGCCCCATAAATTCCTTAAGGGTCTTGCAAACTTCATCAAGGGAAAGAAGAAGTAGAAGATTTTATTTTATTTTACTTTGTATTGTAGTTTTAATTAAGTCCCTGTGTGGACATTTCTTTTATTTTAGTCCCTACGAGGACTTATTTCTTTTCTTTAGTCCCTACGTGGACAATTTATTTATTTCTAAGACCCGTTTAGGGCAGCTTTTGTAGTCTTTTCGTACTATAAATGGAATCTTTCTTTTGAAATTTACATATGTGTATTTTATTACATCAACATGCAAATAATCATTTCAAATTTTTGTTGATCTGCGTAGAAATATCAAAAGATGTTCTTAAAGGTATAACCTAGCCACAATATCAATGGCTATGATGATATAACCCTCTTAAGACAATAATTCCTTGTTAACATCTAAAACATGTTAACACTCTCGGCAGTGTGGCTTGAGAAACCACACCAGCTTTCAAAGTACTTGGATCTTTCTAAGCCACCTTCATGGCCTAAATGATCAATATGAATCATGGCTATTAACATCAAATATGATGTCTACACCCAAAAACATCCAATTGAGGTGTTATGCCTACGGGCAAATGTGTAATTGTAACAACCCGCTTTTTGGGAAGTCAAAGTACAAGTCAAAGTCAGAGGAAGACAAGATTGCTAATTGCGATCTGTCACTCTTTACTTGACTATTAAATCATACTTTTTGACTTGTAATCGAATCCTTTTATTTATTCGCTTTAGTTGTATTATGTGGAATATCTATTAATAATCGAGGTTTAATTGCATGGTTAATCGCTAATCGACTTATCGCTAATCGCATCGCTCACGCATTCGCAACTCGAATTATGTGTTCTGGATATTGCTTTACGTGTGTGTGCTATTATGTGTTACATGTGCATGTTATGCTTATGTTGAGGTGTTTAATCTCAATCGCAAACGCTATCGCATCGCAGACGCTGAACGAAAGTTATTTATAATGATTGTATGTTAGATATAGTAGTTAGGTTATTTGTGTAACTAATGGGTAATACTATCGCATCGCTCACTTGAAACTCATCGCAACGCTCAACACGCAAAACGAACCATCGAAACGCAACCCCCGGAGCCACTCGATCGAATGACCATTCGATCGAATGGTCATCCGAACAGATGACCATTCGATCGGATGGCCATCCGATCGAAGTGTCATCCGATCTGCTCCATTTGCCACTTTCCTCTTATGGAAACCCTATAAATACCCCCTGTCACATCACTTGTGATGTGGCAACTCTTCCTCATTCGACCAGCACACTCAAGGCCTTCTTTCTCTCGATTTCTTGCGATTCTTGTAAGTTTTCAACTCAAATATTGTACTTCTACTATTTACACGCACTTCTTAATCATTTTCACCTTTGAATCTTAACTTTTAACCGTGAAATCAGCGGGTTTGAGGTGTTCTAGGATGATGTCATCATAGGGTTCTTATGAACTTCAAGTTTTGGCATTATTCCACCCAGAACAACTTAGATGTACATGATTTCCATATGATTTAACACTATTTTCGCATAGATCTAAACATTTTCAAGGTTAAAAGGATTGAAGGATGGTTTCTAACTTTCTTTCAACTCTTTTACATTCAATGCACTCAAAACCGAGAGAATCGGAGCTAGTTCAGGCCTTCTACTCACTTCCTAGTGAAGGGTCAGTTCCAGATCTGATTCCTATCAACGAGACGACCGATTTCGGATTGAACATGAAAAACCGTCAAAGAACAGTTGACTGGTCGGGTCTGGGTGATTCCTGTCTGATCGGACGACTTGGAACTTGACGAGGTTCCGTTGTTTAGTACGTGGTCATACCGTCTCAATCAAACTTTCAAAACTCATCAAAATGTTCAAGTTTCAAAACGATCAGATCGTCGGGACGGATTGCCGTCCAATCGGATTGCATCTTGTTCTCAATACGTAACATTTTTATTCACTTTCAAAGATCATCAGTTTCTAGCGGATTGCCATCCTATCGGAATACCTTCCGATCGAATGACAATCCTGCTGTGAACTTGTTCTCTAAGAATGTCTAAACCGACGGATCGCTATCCGATCGAACGACCGTTCGGCCGGACGACCTGAAGGGTAGAGATACTTCTCTGTTTTCTAAATGCTACAATGAAAACTTCAAAGCCATCATACACAAACACATCCTTCCCAAACGAATGTCAATCCGCCCGAATGGCCATCCGAACGGATTGTCATTCGATCGAATGACCATCCGTTTGGAAGGTCATCCGATCGGATGACCATTCGTCCCATTGACACTTTCCGCCGTTTAACGCACCATTCTTTCGCTTATGCTATCGTTAAATGTTCAGGCTAATCACTCTAGCGCTCCCTTCAATCCATTAACTACCATCGCTGTGAGTATACTCGATCCCTTTTTGCTTAACGCACTTTTGGGTGTTACATACATTACTTATTCCAAATCACATCGACACACAATGCAAACACTATTTATACGCTGACCGTTATTGCATGTTATGTGCTACTCGATGAATGTTTGCATGTTATGTTAACACAGTGATTATTGCCTGACGCCTTAGCAATGATAGTACTATAGTTTGGATTCAGCACCTGTCGTGGACATGGGTTGTTAAGGTTACCTCTTCACATGTCACAGTGGTGATATGTGTTGCGCATTCTACAACTCACAGTCTTGTCTGTGCATATTTCACTGTCGATAACCTACTAGCTTCACCTTATACATGTTGTATGCTGGTTACGCGTAAACGCTTTGAACTCTATTATTAATATTAAACTTGTATGCTCACCTTTACACTATGTGTATTGACCTCTATTTTAACGTATGTGACAGGTGCTTAGGATGATTGCTTGTTATTTGCTAGAATCAAGCTAGGATGGTGTCTAGAAACAAATTAAATAAAATCTGAGTTATCGGAACATTTGATATGTCTTTGAGAAAACAATGTCTGTAATAACTGCTTTTATTTGATATACTATGGTATGGGACATAATGATAAATATCCGGTAATTTTAGTTGTTATGGATTTCTCCTGGACAATCTGTTTCGCTCAGTGCCGCGCCCCGATGATTCCGCCATCGGTGGGGTGTGACAGATTGGTATCATAGCCATAACTATAGGGAATTAGGCAAGACTTGACCTAGTCCGTGTGACGACCCAAACTTTCAAGGTTAGGCTCGTAACTCTGATTTCTCATTATTTCTCTTTTACATCCTTGCTTTGATAAATTGTTAAACGTAAACGTAAATTGGCATGATTGAGTGTGTTGTTGGGTTTTCTGCACGAGCCGCACATGTTGTTGGGCCACACACACTTGGGCCTGAGGCCACACTCCTTCCGTATTATCCTCGGCCCACATACCTGGAGCCCAACCCGAGCACACAAACACATCTAATTATATCACACTTACGCATGGGTCTAGTAAAGCCCAAATGAAGCTTAGAGTTGGGCCGGCCATTATTGTTAGCGTATTTACACATGCACACACAAATAGATTAGGGCGGTTTTCATAACTAAGCACTCACAAAATTTCTAGCAAACCCTAATACTCATACCCCTAGACTTACGGCAGTCTCCTTCCGCTCTCCCTCGTTCTAACTCTCTTCTACCCATAAATCTTTGGTTAGTATATTTCTTCCTTGATGATAATAAATGATTAAAAGATGCTAGCTTGCTAACGATTTCGTGTGGTAAATGATTGAACGTGATTTCTATAAACTGAACGATTGTTCTTATTTGATGAGACTTTGTGCTTAGTAAAAGAATCTGAATGATGTTGAATGATGTGTAAAAATTTTAATCTGGTAATGATAGGCTTCTTGGTGATATGTGAAACTTGCTGTGAATGTGAATGACAACATGGAAATCATGAAACTGTTATGTGAATCTGATTTATGAAATCGTTAGTCGGTAAAAGGTTCCAAATTTATTAGTCGAAATCCGTGGAATGATGATAACTACTTCCCGTGTGAATCCGTTTCGATGTTTGATATTGTATGCTTGAAATTCGAATCGACGAACTATGAAATAAACAAAAAGGATGATGTTCTATTGCATGTTTTAATGATAAGAATGGTGAAAATTCCTAAGAATTTATGCTAGAATGAGTACACTTGACTGTTCGGATATGGGTATTAAAATTTGAAAGCTTGGCTCTGTGTTTTAATGGTGGTACAATGATATATACTCAAGGTATAACTCAATAGTGCATGTATGGATATTTGGTAGATAATAAGGTATCACGTGATTGATTTAAAAGTGTGTTATATGCTCCTTGTCTTTTTCTATTTGATTATGTAAGATGAAAGGAATAAATGGTTTGACTGATCGCACAAATAAGAGACCGGTCCCACTTAATTCGATTCCTACAATGTATGTTGGTCGCATAATCATTTCAACCGCACACTAAAGTTTGGACTTGCACACCGAGTGTTATCTGATTGGGCTGTGAATTTTAGTTGGGCCACTCACTTAATAGAATAGTATGACCAAAACACCGACACATGTCGCACAAAGACTTTTAATTGCACACTGAATTTGATGGAATGTTTTACTAATGGACCTCACCTGTTTGGGCCTTGCACACTTATTTGGGTCGGTTACAGGGAACAGTTCACACACTTGCTCTTGATCGTACATTGATGAAAAATCCATATTTTTGGGATTAGTCGCACACTTATAGGGATTATGCATTGGACGGTTAATTGTTTATTTGAAACATGAAGTTGTAATGTAAACTCGTGTGAGGCCAAAATACCTGCTAGATGATTACAAGATGATAATCGGCTAATTGTGTTGCATGACTTCTTGCCACAACTAACATGTTTACCTGAATGTGAACCGAACCACTTGACATGTGCTATGGTGCAATATAAACTTGTGTCGTGAATGTAACTATCACCCGGATACTTGCTATGACTTACGTAATGATATGTGCTAGGCTTGTTTGTTACTTGAGTAATGTGTACGATGAATACGTGAATTATGAATATACGAAACTGACTGTCTTTGGTAACCACGGTAGGGTTTGGTTGATCAACTGTTAAACAAGTAACTAATCTTACCGAGCAAACCAAAGGTGAGTTCATTCCTCTTGAGCATGCGTCTCGGTGGTTGGGACAGACATTGGGTATCCTTGAGAGGGATAGGTTTTTGGGTAAATCAATTGGGTATTCCTGAGAGGAATACGTCTTGTGGGTAAAATCTGGAATGTTGGATAATACACTCATCCTATCACCTTTAAGTCCCATCTTGTTTGTTACCTGAGAGGTAACGGGGTATTAGTTGGTAGCGCTATCTAGGTTTGGCACCCTCACCCCGTACCTGAGAGGACGGGTGTGAAGTAATGACCCAGTCAAGCCCAATGCTTTGATAGGAGCATTGGGGAACGGGCAAAATAAATCTGAAGCCGTCTTGTATTCAGGGTATTATCAACATTATTATCAATGAACTGAACTAAACACTTGGTAACTAACGTTTTTGTAAAACTATGAACTCACCAGCGTTGTCTGATACACTTCTGTGCATGCTCGCAGGTTATAGATTATGTGGATCGTGGAACTTGCTTTCTGGGATGCTGGAGTGGTCATGGGTCGTAATGCATGGGATCGTGAAACAAGTCTAATGGTTTTCGTACATACGGTTTATGTAACACTTAACAAATGGTTTATGCTTCCGCTGAATACGATGAGTTATACTTTATGTAATGTAATACTTTACCTTAATAAATGAAAGTTTTTATTTGAATCATGTGTGAGCTCAATGTGATTGGTGGCTAGATCCTGGTACGTCACACGCCTCACGGGGGTTTCCACATGTGGTGTTTTGGGGGTGTGACAGTTTGGTATCAGAGCCACTGGTTATAGTGAACTTGGTTTTAAAACGTTTTTGTAAAACTAGACTATAATCGAACAGTTCTGAATACGTGAATACGACCATGACACTCAGCTCCAGATTGAAAGGTTCGTCTTTCTCACTTGTTGCATACATTACATGACTAGTACACATTTGTTTATGACGTAACAATACGAACACACACTCGTCACTATAGCATGATGGCATGGATTGCCTGCTTACTTTATGATGCGTTGATAGTATGCCATAGTCCTTGGATTTTTGTGATCTTATTACTTTGACAACCTCCGTTTGACATCTGAGTTGAAGAACCATTTGACACGAGTTAGGAGGAACTGAGATGAGCATGCAAATCACAATATTATTGTGGGTGCACACATAATAATAATGTGGGGTGCATGTGAGTCCCAGTGAGGCTTAACAAGTGAAAAAGGGGTTTTGTTACGTTATTAGATCAGTGAGAGACATAACAAACTTATAGGGGTCATAGCAGTGATTGTCTCCTACTCGAACGTGATCTTTTCACTCCTCTCTGAATCCTTACGAATCTCGATGCTATTGAGTATCACCTGAACACTCATCTGAACGTCTAGCGAACTGTGTAGAATGTTAGGTGCTAGTACGAACATCCCTGAGTTGGATGTCGCAGCATCGAATGATTGATCAACACCTTTCTCACTCCTCTTCGTTTGCTGGAACTCAATGTAATGACGTCGTAGATCCCGAAGTGCGATCACTTCTGCAACACTCTCGCAACATACCGTGTACCACTCAATCAACTTGCAAGAACGATGGACAAGAGGATGAGCGTAGTGCTTTACCGACCTCAGTATTAGAATAACCCTGATTACCGGCAACGAACGCCAGCATATTAACCTCAATCGAATCCTTAACCCTAGTCAGCGACTTATGGGAGTCAACTCTTACGAATTAATCGGGATATAAACGATGACAATTGACTATGGTGTGGAATGTGTAACTGCCAACACATTGAGGACGCGACTAGGAATGTGTAAAGATGGACCCTGTTGGTGAAAGATTGTAGGGCTCCGTTTTAAGCAACGATATTAGAGGCCACGGTCATGGCAACATCAAGGTACTTGTACTCATAGCCTACAGTATGAAAATGAAGGTGCATACGACATGGATTAGCCGTTGTTAAATCAAGATGACACACGACCAAGGGAACAACGATAGTACTGGAAATTCTCGTAACGAAAACAACAAACACTGGGAACGATACTCGTGGAAGGGCATTAAGGATTGGCGTGGGCGATGCCAGGATAATAGCAACATGGTAGCTTGTATGGGTAGCAAATCGCTTCGTCTCGGTTCTGTATAACCCTGATGCTTCTCGAAACCGAACCTGTTGTGGAATCGGCTGATGGCAAGTCAATTGAAGCCTCGTATATTCGTTGGGATGCAAACTCGACCTTGTGGGACAAGTGTTCAATATCGACCTTCCTTCTGCTATCCTTGATGGTTTCGATGTAGTAGTTGTGTAGGTTTGGTATCTAGATATCGCGTAGATATACCCTGTGGGAAGAAAAATTTTGCGTCGCTTTATACTTTGAAATGTCAGAGTGGTGTCAAGGTTAGCATCATATCAGCAATGAAAGCCCAGAAGTGTCTACGGAGGGATTACCCCGCTATGATAGCAACCATTACTAATGTTAAGGCTAAGGAAAATAGGATCGAGGATCCACCAATTGTTCGTGATTCCTCTCAGCGTGTTACTTGAGGAACTTTCAGGTTTACCCCCCCATGGCTGATTAGGTAGAATCTCAGTTTGATCTCACGATCAGAGGCAACCTTGATTACTCGTACTCCTGATCGTCTCACATCAGGAAGGTAGCAGGAACTGCCTAATCAACTTTAGGAACCACTAGACAGGGGTCTTAACTGATTTAGCTCCTTGCTTGGGCAGCCCGAGCTCTACCTGTGAACAGAAGAACGAGTCCTTTCATTCGTGTATCAGCTACCGTAAACTCAACAGGGTGTCAATCATCTACTCGGAAACCGACTTGAGATCGGGCAATTATCAGATGGAAGTCCAAAGGGAGAATGTTCCTATAACGGCATATAGAACGCAATGCGGCCATTGCGACTTTGTATTCCATGACCTTTGGGTTAATCAACACACCAGCAGCTTTATGGATCACATGAATCGACCGTGTTATTTGATGACATTTTGAATCATTTCCAGGAGAAAGGGACATCATGGGCGGCATTTGTATCTTATTTTAGGGCTCCCGAGGGAGGAGCCACTCTGCGCTAAGTCTTGTTAAAGGTAACTTCTGAATTCGAGAGGTACATTTTTGGTCATATAATCAACGAAGTGGGAATACACGTGGATCTCG
Source organism: Helianthus tuberosus (assembly GCA_030545235.1). Classification (NCBI taxonomy): domain Eukaryota; kingdom Viridiplantae; phylum Streptophyta; class Magnoliopsida; order Asterales; family Asteraceae; genus Helianthus; species Helianthus tuberosus. Next base: position 67,036,781 of record CM060363.1, read on the forward strand.
CTAAGATCCATTTTGTTAGAAACAGATCGACACCAAAGATTCCCGCGGGGACACAACAATTCCTTGGTTTCGCTAGATTCTATCGCAGATTCATCGGGGGATTTTCGAAGATCGCGCCGCTTCAATCTCTTCAGCACAGCAGGGTGCTGTGTATTCGTGGGAGACAAAACAGGAGGACGTCTTTTCAGCTTTTAGAACCCAACTCTACAATGCACTGAGCATCATCTTTACCCAAGGGTATGGGTGATCTAGTGGTATACCATGATGATTTGAATCAGAATCCCAGTTACACGCTGAGGCGACATGAGAAGGTGATGGCTTACATGGTGGATTCACAGGAAGAATTACACGAATCACAACCTGCGGTGGAAGCTATGGTCTTTGGGTTTAAGTTGGAGGCATTACTTGGACGGTACCGAATGTACTACTTAGACCGATCACAAGGGCCTCCCGTGTACCTTTGTTTCGAAAGAGCTAAAACAGGTAATGGCAATGCTGAATGGAAAATTTGGGCGATTACGACTATGAAGCCTGAACGTACACGAGCCTTGCAGCTCAATATCGACTCTAACCTACCTGATCAGACTCGCTCTGTTCAAACTGAAAAAAACTAAAGGATGAGATTTTTTCAAGATTAACCCATGCGGGGCATTGGAAAGCAACCTTTGGCAAGTCGGACGATATTCGCTATTTCATGGAACGAATGTGGGTCTCACTATACGACAACCGTATGGAACTTTTGTTGAGCAAAGCACACCGGCCTCGATATTCTAGTCGTCTGGGTTTTGATGAGAGGATCTATAAATCTTGTACTGCCCACCTGGCAATGTATGTGAATGATGTTTGACTTGTGGGGAAGTCAAGGTGGAGTATCAGAAACCCTCTAGTTGTGTCGGCAACCAGAAACACCCATATGGAAATGAGAACGGACCGCCATGGATTTTGTCACTAGTCTACTTATAACCCGAAACGGAGACAATATCACCTGGGTGATCGTTGATTGCCCCACATAACCAACACACTTTCTTGCAATCAAGGAAACTGACGAGTCTTCACAGCTTGTGAACGTTCCTCTAAGAGAGGCGGTTTTTAGGCACGAGGTGCCAACTCCTGTTACCTCTGATTTTGATCCATACCTGATTTGAGCCGGGCAATACACAACACCCTTGGCTCACGTCTAGAACATGAGCATTGCTTGTGACACACGTAGACATGCTGCGAGCATGTGAGTGATTTACTTTAGTGAAAGTTGGAAGGACACTGACCTTTTGGGTTAAGCTCTACTTCAGCAGTTACCATTATTGTAATCAGACAGCTCCATTTGAGGCATTGCATGGATGACAATGCAATCTTCTTGTTGGGCTAAGGTAAGTGACAACCTAATCACAGGTCCAGGACTTGTACTCGAAACTCTTGGGAAGATTGTTTTATTCCCAACCGACCAATCCGAATCTGATGCAGTTGGTGAATTTCGGGACGAAATTCCATTTCAAGTTGGGTATGATGTAGCACCTGGGGAAAATCCGCTGTAATTTCATTGTAGCACTTTACTTCCCTGGGCTTACTTATCAAATTTCGGGACGAAATTTCTTTAAAGTTGGGGATGATGTGACGAGCCGAACTTTCAAGGTTAGGCTCGTAACTCTGATTTCTCATTATTTCTCTTTTACATCCTTGCTTCGATAAATTGTTAAACTTAAACATAAATTGGCATGATTGAGCGTGTTGTTGGGTTTTCTGCACGGGCCGCACATGTTGTTGGGCCACACACACTTGGGCCTGAGGCCACACTCCTTCCGTATTATCCTCGACCCACATACCCGGAGCCCAACCCGAGCACACATACACATTTAATTATATCACACTTATGCATGGGTCTAGTAAACCCCAAATGAAGCTTAGAGTTGGGCCGGCCGTTATTGTTAGTGTATTTACACACGCACACACAAATATATTAGGGCGGTTTTCATAATTAAGCACTCACAAAATTTCTAGCAAACCCTAATACGCGTACCCCTAGACTTGAGGCAGTCTCCTTCTCCTCTCCCTCGTTCTAACTCTCTTCTACCCATAAATCTTCGGTTAGTATATTTCCTCCTTGATGATAATAAATGATTAAAAGATGTTAGCTTGCTAACGATTTCGTGTGGTAAATGATTGAACATGATTTCTGTTTGCTGAACGATTGTTCTTATTTGATAAGACTTTGTGCTTAGTAAAAGAATCTGATGTTGAATGATGTGTAAAAATTTTAATCTGGTAATGATAGGCTTCTTGGTGATATGTGAAACTTGCTGTGAATGTGAACGGCAACATGTAAATCATGAAACTGTTATGTGAATCTGATTTATGAAATCGTTAGTCGGTAAAAGGTTCCAAATTTATTAGTCGAAATCCATGGAATGATGATAACTACTTCCCGTGTGAATCCGTTTCGATGTTTGATATTGTATGCTTGATGTTCGAATCGACGAACTATGAAATAAACAAAAACGATGATTTTCTATTGCATGTTTTAATGATAAGAATGGTGAAAATTCCTAAGAATTTATGCTAGAATGAGTACACTTGACTGTTTGGATATGGGTATTAAAATCTGAAAGCTTGGCTCTGTGTTTTAATGGTGGTACAATCATATATACTCAAGGTACAACTCAATAGTGCATGTATGGATATTTGGTAGATAATAAGGTATCACGTGATTGATTTAAAAGTGTGTCATATGCTCCTTGTCTTTTTCTGTTTGATTATGTAAGATGAAAGGAATGAATGGTTTGACTAATCGCACAATTAAGAGACCGGTCCCACTTAATTCGATTCCTACAGTGTATGTTGGCCGCACAATCATTTCAACCGCACACTAAAGTTTGGACTTGCACATCGAGCATCATCTGATTGGGCTATGAATTTTAGTTGGGCCACTCACTTAATGGAATAGTATGACCAAAACACTGACACATGTCGCACAAAGACTTCTAATCGCACACTGAATTTGGTGGAATGTTTTACTAATGGACCTCACCTGTTTGGGCCTTGCACACTTATTTGGGCAGGTTACAGGGAATAGTTCACATACTTGCTCTTGATCGCACATTGATGAAAAATCCATATTTTTGGGATTAGTCGCACACTTATAGGGATTATGCATTGGACGGTTAATTGTTTATTTGAAACATGAAGTTGCAATGTAAACTCGTGTGAGGCCCAAATACCTGCTAGATAATTACACGATGATAATCGGCTAATTGCGTTGCATGACTTCTTGCCACAACTAACATGTTTACCTGAATGTGAACCGAACCACTTGACATGTGCTATAGTGCAATATAAACTTGTGTCGTGAATGTAAGTATCACCCGTATACTTGCTATGACTTACGTAATGATATGTGCTAGGCTTGTTTGTTACTTGAGTAATGTGTACGATAAATACGTGAATTATGAATATACGAAACGACTGTCTTTGGTAACCACGGTAGGGTTTGGTTGATCAACTGTTAAACAAGTAACTATTCTAACCGAGCAAACCAAAGGTGAGTTCATTCCTCTTGACCATGCGTCCCGGTGGTTGGGACAGTCATTGGGTATCCCTGAGAGGGATAGGTTGTGGGTATTCCTGAGAGGAATACGTCTTGTGGGTAAAATCTGGAATGTTGGATAATACACTCATCCTATCACCTTTAAGTCCCATCTTGTTTGTTACCTGAGAGTTAACGGGGTATTAGTTGGTAGCGCTATCTAGGTTTGGTACCCTCACCCCGTACCTGAGAGGACGGGTGTGAACTAATGACCCAGTCATGCCCAATGCTTTGATAGGAGAATTGGGGAACGGGCAAAATAAATCTGGAGCCGTCTTGTATTCAGGGTATTATCAACATTATTATCAATGAACTGAACTAAACATTTGGTAACTAACGTTTTTGTAAAACTATGAACTCACCAGCGTTGTCTGATACACTTTTGTGCATGCTCGTAGGTTATAGATTATGTGGATCATGGAACTTGTTGTTTGGGATGTTGGAGTGGTCATGGGTCGTAATGCATGGGATCGCGAAACAAGTCTAATGGTTTTCGTACATACGGTTTATGTAACACTTAACAAATGGTTTATGCTTCCGCTGAATACGATGAGTTATACTTTATGTAATGTAATACTTTACCTTAATAAATGAAAGTTTTTAATTGAATCATGTATGAGTTCAATGTGATTGGTGGCTAGATCCTGGTACATCACACGCCTCGCGGGGGTTTCCGCATGTGGTGTTTTGGGGGTGTGACAGTCCGGGTCGATGTATTAGAAATGACCTAGTCTATAGTTAAGTACCAACAGACTGACTTATGCGAACCCAGTAGGGGTCTTCCACGAGTCTACTTGCTATTTCTCGCTCGAACTCGCTATACACTACAATCTTGCACAAACATTGCATGCTGCAGTTCCGCGCAAGATCAGCCTTTCCTAAGGCTGACAGCACACGCACACCGATGATCTGGTTGATACTAGGTGTGAAAACCGCAAACTCTCGACCAAATCATTCGTTCGACATGCAGTTTTCATTTCAAACAAGTGAATTTGCTTTGAATCAGGAGTGAAATCCATACTTCGACGCAATTCTCCTTATCTATCTCATGATTCTATCATACAAACGGGGATATAGTCGTTAAGTTAGGGGTGAAACCCGAACCTTGATGACTCGTTCTACTCTCTATTGTGGTTTTACAAAACTCTCACCAAAGTCTCGATGAACTCCAATGACTTGAGTCACGCTGTAACTGGAAGGACGCGTGCCGATAGCCCAAATTGAGGCTAGAGCACAGTCCAGAAAGCCAAAGTGTGTACACAAAGTCCTTGTGAATAGTCAAATCACTTTGGGTAGTCGACGTCTATCACACCCAGACAATCTATCCTCGATTTTATGTGTTACGATTCTGGATTTTGCCGCCGCCAACTCTGTGATTTATCACTTTTATGATCGATTTTTTGTGAAATTTATGTGTTTTATATGTTTATTTGTTAGCGTTTTGAGATAAACAGTACGGTGGTACTGATGGTTTCGATTCCACGTTTCTCGCTCCGCCAAGCCACAAACAATTCACACCACACCAACAAATCGCTTGTGTTATTCGCAATCGCTATACCTAATCGCTATACGCTGCTATGAAAGGTAGGTGAATATGTGCAACAGAGGAAGATGAATACGTGCAAAATATAGTTGAATACATGCTGTCGTGCTTAAGTGAACTACGTGATTATGTGCTTATATGATTACGTGCTTCTGTGGATTATGTGCCTACGTGGTTACGTGACTTAGACGTGTTCATGTGCTTTATAAAGTAGTTCTCGTGAAATCGCTAGACTATACTTGGCTTAATCGAAACTGTGTTGAATCTTGTGACGATATCTATTTGCAGACAATGTCAATATTTAGATCACACACTGCTCGTTTCATTCGTCGTAATCAGGATGACAAACGAATCGCTGCTCTCGTCTCTAAGCAAATGGCGAAAGTTATCCCTCAAATCGTCAGCGAGGTGAATGAGAATGCTAGCAAGTCCTCGGAGGAGTCCAGGACTGATACTCCCAAAACTACTTTTAGCTTCAAGCAGTTCAAAGCCTGCGGTCCAAAAGAGTTTACCGGCCATGTTCCAATGGTTTGATTCAATCGAAGTCACCCTGCGCCAGAGTGGCTGTCCAGAAGACCTTCGCACTGTCAACGCTACCGGCGTCTTCCAATCCCGCGCTCTTGATTGGTGGACGACCGAGAGAAACAAACGAGGGAACAATGCAGCTTTTGGGATGACATAGGACGAGTTGAAGAACATCATGATGCAAGAGTTCTGCCCTCCCCATGAACTCCAAAAGCTCGAGGATGAATTCTGTCATATCAAACAGGATGGTAGAGATAACGCTGGTTTAACTGCTCGCTTCAAGCAGTTGAGTATCATTTTCCCTGGTCAAGTTACTACCCCCGAGATTACGATCAAGAAGTATATCCGTGCTCTGCCGGATTATGTCGTAGACTTTGTGCAGGCCGCCAAAACGACAACTATTGAGGAAACCTATATGCTCGCCGTGGAGATCAACGATAAGCGAGTCAGGGCAGGTTATTTCGATAAAGCTTCCAAAAGTCTTCATCAAGCCACCGCTGAAACTATCGCCGCACCGCATCCTTCAAAGCTCTCACGTCGCAAGAGGAAGAACAACAGCTCCAGCAACAAGAACTGTGCAGTTACTGGCGCTCCGCTCCAAACAATACCTGCCCAACCGCAACCTCAACACCGCAAAGTAGCGGCACCTGTGGTCAATGCACCGCCTGCAAAGCGTTCATACACTGGACCACACCCGCTCTGCATTACTTTTACCTATCATCACCCGGTTGGTATCGCATGCCGGTGATGTGTTCCTTGCAACATGTATGGCCATTTCATGGCTAATTGCCGTACCGGTCCTCGTTAAGCTCCAGCACCAGTTCAAGGTCAAGCTCCTGCACCACAAGCTCTCCTTCCTGCTCCCCAGGGCCAACAAGTAGCTCCTGCAACCGCTACTCACGCTAGAGCTTGCTACGCATGTGGTGATCCCAACCACTTTGCAAACATGTGTCCCAACAGAGTAGTGAAGCAAGAGCCCCAGCAGCAGCCGCAACAACATCAACAGCAGCAGCAGCCAGCCCGCGGACGTCCTTTCAACATCAACGCCCGCCAGGCTCAAGCAGACAACAATGTGGTTAATGGTGCATTCCTTGTGAATCGTATATATGCTTCGTGCTTATTTGATACTGGAGCAAATAACTGTTTTGTGTCGTTTGAATTCGAAAAGCTCCTTAATCGTAAGCGCGCCCATCTACCCTCGACGTTCGATGTTGAAGTCACCACTGGAAGAACCGTCGCTGTCAAATCCGTTCTACGTGATTGTACGCTTGAACTCAACAATCACGTCTTCCCAATCGACCTTATTCCAATGCAGCTTGGTAGTTTTGACATCATAGTAGGCATGGATTTTCTTCTCGAGAACCGTGCTGAAGTCGTTTTCTTCGATAAAATGATTCGTTTCTCACTCGCTAATGGTGATCAACTTTGTGTATATGGCAAAACTCCTTCGAAAGGTCTCAAACTCATGTCGTGTGTCCAAGCAAGCAAGTATCTCCGCAAGGAATACAGAGCTTTCTTGGCTAACATTGTTGTAGCGGGGGAAAAGGAAGGAAAGACTCAAGTGAAAGATGTTCCCGTTGTTAGTGAATTCCCTAACGTATTTCCCGATGACTTACCTAGTTTACCTCCCACTCTTGATATCAATTTCCGAATCGACCTCATTCCTGGAGCAAATCCTGTTGCTAGAGCGCCTTATCGTCTCGCTCCTTCCGAAACGTGCGAACTCTCGATTCAGCTCCAGGAACTACTTGATAAAGGCTTTATTCGCCCTAGCACCTCTCCTTGGGGCGCGCCTGTCCTTTTCGTCAAAAAGAAGGATGGATCGTTTCGGATGTGCATCAACTATAGGGAGTTGAATAAGCTGACTATCAAGAATCGCTATCCCTTGCCTCGAATCGATGATTTGTTTGATCAGTTACAAGGTGCTACGTGTTTTTCAAATATCGATCTACGCTCAGGCTATCACCAATTACGCATTCAAGAGGAAGATATACCCAAAACCGCTTTTCGTACCCGATATGGTCACTACAAGTTTGTTGTAATGCCTTTTGGTTTAACCAATGCTCCTGCAGTTTTTATGGACCTAATGAATCGCGTGTGCAAACCCTTCATTGACCGCCTCGTCATCGTGTTCATCGATGATATCCTGATCTATTCCAAGTCAAAGGCCGAACACTCGCAACATCTACGTTTGGTGCTTGAACTACTCCAGGGAAACCGTCTCAATGCCAAGTTCTCCAAGTGTGAATTTTGGTTGGAGGAGGTTCAATTCCTGGGTCACATTGTCAATAATCAAGGTATTCACGTCGACCCCACGAAGATTGAAGCCGTTAAGAGTTGGGTTACACCTAAGAACACGTCTGAAGTCCGTTCTTTTCTCGGACTAGCGGGCTATTATCGCCGATTTATCGAAGGTTTCTTTAAAATTGTTGTACCGCTTACCTCGCTTACGCATAAGGACAAACCTTTTGTTTGGGGAACTAAACAAGAGGAGGCCTTTCAAACTCTCAAAGCTATGCTTTGCAATGCTCCTGTGCTCTCACTGCCCGACGGAAATGACGATTTTGTAGTCTACTGCGATGCCTCTAACCTTGGTCTTGGTTATGTTCTCATGCAACGAGACACGGTTATCGCGTACGCTTCTCGACAGCTCAAGATCTACGAGAAGAACTACACCACACACGACCTCGAGCTAGGTGCAGTTGTTTTTCGTTAAAGATTTGGCGACACTACATGTACGGTACCAAGTGTACGATCTTCACCGATCATAGGAGCCTATAACACATCTTTGACCAGAAAGAACTTAATATGCGCTAATGCCGATGGGTAGAACTCCTCAAAGATTACGACTGTGAGATCCGTTACCATCCAGGCAAAGCAAAAGTCATCGCCGATGCTCTTAGTCGACGAAGCTATTTTCATAGCATTCATAATTCTCAAGCCCAACATAATATCGAAGCTCTCATCCGCGACGCCCAGTATGCTTGTTTTACTGAACGTACTTTGAGAAGGAGAGAATTCTTAACGACGGCGCTCAACTGGTGAACAAATCGAATGGGATATTCCATTATCTAGACCAAATTTGGATTCCCAAGCGTACTAATTTGCGACAAATCCTGCTCGACGAAGCCCACAAATCTCGATATTCTATTCATCCCGGTGCAGACAAGATGTACCTGGACATGCGCTACAAGTACTGGTGGCCGGGCATGAAGAAGGATATTGCTATCTATGTTTCGAAATGCCTGACTTGTTCCAAGGTTAAGGCTGAGCATCAACGCCCCTCTGGCTTACTCGTTCAACCAGAGATTCCTCTGTGGAAATGGGAGAGTATAGCTATGGACTTCATAACGAAACTTCCGCGCACCCCATCAGGTCACGACACCATCTGGGTTGTCGTTGACCGTTTGACTAAATCAGCTCATTTTCTACTGATACGAGAAGACTTTAAGGTAGAAAAATTAGCCCGAATCTACACAGATTATTTGTCGACATGGGACGCCTCGTGACATCATCTCTGACCGCGATGGTCGGTTTACCTCGCGTCTTTGGGAAACGTTTCAATCTGCTCTCGGTACTACTCTTAATCTAAGTACCGCTTTCCATCCCCAAACCGATGGTCAGATTGAAAGAACGATTCGTACCTTGGAAGACATGCTTCGCTCGTGTTTCATAGATTTTGGTGGTAATTGGGATGCGCACTTACCTTTAGTCGAATTCTTGACAATAACAGTTATCATTCTAGCATCCAAATGACACCATTTGAGGCATTATACGGAAGGAAATGTCGATCGCCTATTGTATGGCACGAGATCGGAGACGCGCAAATTACCATTCCTGAGCTGTTGCAAGAAACGACTGAAAAAATCCTCCAAATTCGAGACAATCTATTGAAAGCTCGGAGCCGTCAGAAAAGTTATGCCGATAGACACCGCAAGCCCCTTGAATTTCACGTTGGCGATCACGTACTCCTAAAGGTTGCACCTTGGAAGGGAGTGATCAGATTCAGCAAGAAAGATAAGCTTGTGCCTCGATATGTTGGACCCTTTAAGATTCTGGAAAGGATTGGAAAGGTGGCCTACAGACTCGAACTACCGGAGGAACTTAGTAATGTCCACCCGACTTTCCACGTTTCGAACCTCAGAAAATGTCTGGTCGACCAGGAATTACATGTCCCCCTCGAGGATTTACAAGTGGACGAAACATTATACTTCGTGAAAAAGCCTGTCGAGATCATGGGCTGAGAAACCAAGGTACTCCGACGCTCACGCATTCCCTGTTGAGGTGTTCTAGGATGATGTCATCATAGGGTTCTTATGAACTTCAAGTTTTGGCATTATTCCACCAAGAACAACTTAGATCTACATGATTTCCACATGATTTAACACTATTTTTGCATAGATCTAAACATTTTCAAGGTTAAAAGGATTGAAGGATGGTTTCTAACTTTCTTTCAACTCTTTTACACTTAATGCACTTAAAACTGATAGAATCGGAGCTAGTTCAAACCTTCTACTCACTTCCTAGTGAAGTGTCAGTTCCAGATCTGATTCCTATCAACGAGACGACCGATTTCGGATTGAGCATGAACAACCATCAAAGAACAGTTGACTGGTCGGGTTTGGGTGATTCATGTCCGATCGGACGACTTGGGACTTGACGAGGTTCCGTTGTTTAGTACGTGGTCATACCGTCTCAATCAAACTTTCAAAACTCATCAAAATGTTTAAGTTTTAAAACGATCAGATCGTTGGGATGGATTGCCGTCCGATCGGATTGCCGTCCGATCGAATGACAATCCGATCGGATTGCATCTTGTTCTCAACACTTAACATTTTTGTTCACTTTCAAAGATCAGATTGCCATCCAATTGAAATATCATCCGATCGAATGACAATCCTGTTATGAACTTGTTCTCTGAGAATGTCTAAACCGACGGATCGTTATCGATCAAACAACCGTTCGGCCGGACGACCTGAGGGTAGAGATACTTCTCTGTTTCCTAAATGCTACAACGAAAAATTCAAAGCCATCATACACAAACACATCCTTCCCAAACGAATGTCAATCCGCCCGAATGGCCATCCGAATGGATGACCATCCGAACGGATTGTCATTCGATCGAATGACCATCCGTTTGGATCGTCATCCGATCGGATGACCATTTATCCCTTTGACACTTTCCACCGTTTAACGCACCATTCATTCGCTTATGCTATCGTTAACTATTTAGGCTAATCACTCTAGCGCTCCCTTCAATCCATTAACTACCATCGCTGTGAGTATACTTGATCCCTTTTTGCTTAATGCACTTTTGGGTGTTACATACGTTACTTATTCCAAATCACATCGACACACAACGCAAACACTATTTATACGCTGACCGTTATTGCATGTTACGTGCTACTCGATGAATGCTTGTATGTTATGTTAACATAGTGATTGTTGCCTAACGCCTTTGCAACAATAGTACTATAGTTTGGACTCAGCACCTGTCGTGGACATGGGTTGTAAAGGTTACCTCTTCACGTGTCACAATGTTGATATGTGTTGCGCATTCTACAACTCGCAGTCTTGTCTGTGCATATTTCATTGTCGATAACCTACTAGCTTCACCTTATACATGTTGAATGCTAGTTACGCGTAAACGCTTTCGAAATCTATTATTAATATTAAACTTGTATGCTCACCTTTACACTATGTGTATTGACCTCTATTTTAACGTATGTGACATGTGCTTAGGATAATTGATTGTTATTTGCTGGAATCAAGCTAGGATGGAGTCTAGAAACAAATTAAATAAAATCTGAGTTGTCGGAACATTTGATCTATCTTTGAGAAAACAATGTCTGTAATAACTGCTTTTATTTGATATACTATGGTATGGGACATAATGATAAGCATCCGGTAATTTTAGTTGTTATGGATTTCTCTTGGACAATCTGTTTCGCTCAGTGTCGCGCCTCGATGATTCCGCCATCGGTTGGGGTGTGACAATAATTCTGACAAAGATAGCTATATTTTATAACTTCTTGTCCAAAAGGCGATGAACTATGTTCGACCCTTAAAAACCTTTGATCTAAAAAGGTCATAATTATATTTTAAATTGTCCTAGTGACAAGGCCTTTTGTGCCATTTAAATGTCCTTCGAGACGAGCCTTTATGCTATATGAAAATGTCTATACGACGTTGACAGTTGTGACGTATGTCCCCTGTCTGATGAATATAAAGGATTATATCCTACTTGTATGCTAATAATGGTTCATTTGCAACCTAGGCGAATTATAATCAAATAATTTCTGACTTATTATCTTAATGGTCTATATGGTTTAATTATACCATGGCCATCTAATCATCAAATACGATGATTCATTATATAATCTAAACTAATCATTATTGTTTAAATTTTAGTATCCAAAACATGGCTGGCTCCGATGAAGCTAATAGTCACCCAGTTGAGGGAAACAATAATGATACAAGGCTGCACGTTACTGGTGATGAACTTCATGGATATAAAGTATCCATCAAGAAGAGTTGAAGCGGTTTCTAAGGTACCATCTGCGAGTTCTACCTCATATTTAATGTCTAGAGTTTTAATAGGCAGATTCAGTAACCTACTAAACTTATGGTCTACAAACGACTTATCAGCACCTGAATCAAATAAAACTCTAGCATAAATATCATTATTGAGGAAAGTACCTGTTATAACTTTATCATCATTCACTGCCTCCTTGGCATTCATTTGAAACACCCTAGCATTGGTCTTTTTCGCCTCATCAGGCTTCTTGGTGTTCTTAGGGCAGTTAGTTTTAATGTGCCATTTTTCATTGCAACAATAACAGGTTGCATCCTTTATGTTTCGGCACTCCAAAGTTTTGTGCCCTTTCTTTTTGCAGATTCCACAAGGCTTAGCTTGTGGATCCATGTTGCATTTCCCGAAATGCCTTCTATCACAAACCTTGCACCTGTGCTTGTCACCAGACTGCCCTTTCTTGAAACCAGAGTTTCCTTTCTTTTTGTTTGACTGGTGGGACTGGTCATTCTCTCTTTTTCTCCTCCCATCCTCAGTGGTTTTCTTTGACTTACTCCTTATAACATCCAGAGTAAGTGACAACGATATATCTACAACTGATCTATAAGAAGTAGGCTTAGAAGCCTTGGCATTCCCCTTGATTTCAGGGACTAAACCACCAATGAAGCGCGCAATGCGCTTAGGTTCTGGAGTGACCAGATACGGAACGAGTCGGGACAGGGAGTTAAAACTGGTAACATAGGATCTACAATCCAGATCTTTCATAACTAGAGTGAGAAAATCAGTCTCCACCTTTTCCACTTCATGCTGTGGACAGTAAGTATCTTTGACGAGTTCAACGAACTTATCCCAAGAAAGGTTATACAGTGGGATTTTCCCTGTAGATTGCACTAAGGCTTTCCACCATGTGAGGGCGTTGCCTTTGAAGGACTGAGATACAAACTTTACAATGTCCTCCTTGGCACACCTACTAATATCAATAACGATTTCCATTTCGTCCAACCACTTCATACAATCGATAGCTCCCTGTTCCCCAGTGAAATCTCTTGGTTTACAAGAGACAAAATATTTGTAAGTACAACCCTTGTTGTACCTGGGAGCCGGATCAAAGACTATCTGCTTTTGAGATTCACTTTTCTGATTGGATGAATGTTGAGATTCATCCTTTTTTAACGTATGCGATTTCGATGGGGACTTTGAATGAGTTTTAGATCGAACATTACTCGGTTCTTTAAACATATTGTTCATAGCTTGAGTAACTTCCGTGTTTATCATGGCTTGAAGTTCAGCACCAGTAACGTGCAGCCTTGTATCATTATTGTTTCCCTCAACTGGTTGACTATTAGCTTCATCGGAGCCAGCCATGTTTTGGATACTAAAATTTAAACAATAATGATTTGTTTAGATTGTATAATGAATCATCGTATTTGATGATTAGATGGCCATGGTATAATTAAACCATATAGACCATTAAGATAATAAGTCAGAAATTATTTGATTATGATTCGCCTAGGTTGCAAATGAACCATTATTGGCATACAAGTAGGATATAATCCTTTATATTCATCAGACAGGGGACATACTTCACAACTGTCAATGTCGTATAGACATTTTCATATAGCATAAAGGCTCGTCTCGAAGGATATTTAAATGGCACAAAAGGCCTTGTTACTGGGCAATTTAAAATATAATTATGACCTTTTTAGATCAAAGGTTTTTAAGGGTCGAACATAGTTTATCGCCTTTTGGACAAGAAGTTATAAAATATAACTATCTTTGTCAGAAGTACACATTTTCCCGTAGGCATAACACCTCAATTGGATGTTTTTGGGTGTAGACATCATATTTGATGTTAATAGCCATGATTCATATTGATCATTTAGGCCATGAAGGTGGCTTGGAAAGATCCAAATACTTTGAAAGCTGGCGTGGTTTCTCAAGCCACACTTCCGAGAGTGTTAACATGTTTTTAGATGTTAACAAGGAATTATTGTCTTAAGAGGGTTATACCATCATAGCCATTGATATTGTGGCTATGTTATACCTTTAAGAACATCTTTTGATATTTCAACGCAGATCAATAAAATTTTGAAATGATTATTTGCATGTTGATGTAATAAAATACACATATGTAAATTTCAAAAGAAAGATTCCATTAATAGTACTAAAAGACTACAAAAGCTACCCTAAACGGGTCTTAGAAATAAATAAATTGTCCACGCAGGGACTAAAATAAAAGAAATGTCCACACAGGGACTTAATTGAAACTACAATACAAAGTAAAATAAAATAAAATCTTCTACTTCTTCTTTCCCTTGATAAAGTTTGCAAGACCCTTAAGGAATTTATGGGCCTTTCTTTGACGTTCCTCCGCCCTTTGTTCAACCTCGTCCAACCTTTGTAAGATTTCCTGCGTTTGTGGTTGTTGAGGTGGAGGTTGAGGTTGAGGTTGTTGCTGATATGGAAGGTATTGATACCCTTGAACGGGATACCCAGTTGGGTATGCTGGTGGAAATGGTGAGGGATAGAGAGCATTGTAGTTAACTGCTTCGACATATGGGTCGTAAGCAGGAGGTGGATAGCTGTAACCAGCAGGAGCCTGAGGCTCAAATGGGTTGTACCCAGTTGAACCTGGGTAGGTAGGTATTGGGTTTTCATAACCCATTGGGTGTGGCGGTGGTGCAAAGGTGGCCGATGTCGTATCAATTTCCGGCACTGTGTGTGAAGGTCCACCCATTTGTGGATCTTCGGGAATCGGACGGTAGTTACTTGAATGTTGAGGGGAACTAAACCTTGGTCCCCCTCGCACGGATATTCGTGCGTTCCTCCTCCGTCTTGGTGACTCGGGAGGTGGCTGAGGTGGTTACTCAACTGACGGTGGTGGTGGAGTCACCGCTTCAATGTGTGGCTCCTCGTATGGCTGTTGTGGAGGGGTGTTGTGATAAGAAGGGGTGTTAACAAAATCCCATTGCCCAAACCATTCTTTATTAGTGTCGGGACCTCGATAAGGAGATCCCGCAAATGAAGAGCCACTAGAAATACTTATGGGATGCGTAGGCATCCTAGACGGTGGCATTGATGGATCTTGATCACTATCCATATCCACATTCTGCGAGAAGTGGTCCTCGGGGCCCAACGGGTTATATCCCGCTGGAGAGTTAATATAATCACCAGGGTTAAAATGACCCTGAGAATAGGAGCGATGGGATGAATGGTGAGATTGATGAGAATGGTGAGAGTGGTGAGAGTGGTATGAATGCTGGGGCTTGTCTTGTTGAGGCGGGCCAAATGAATGGTGGTATGAAGGTGATGTACTGAGCGAAACGGATCGCCTTATGGGTTCCAAAGAATGCCTCCAATCGTCATTTGTATCGGAGGTGCTAAATGATGTTGAAGGGGCGCATCTATGTGAAGGTCCAGCGTGACTTGATGGTCCCCCCCCCTCATGGGACCTTTTCCTTTTCATCTGACTCGTGGTGGCATTTTATAAAACCTGTCAAAATAAGAAAACAACATATAAACGACAAAATGAAAGTCAAGAATATTCCTAGGTCATTTGCCTAGACTCGAAAGTCTAATGAATGTGCTATTGTGTCATTGAGATTAAACACAAAAGGCTAGTGTTTAATTAACTCAATGTTGGCTCTGATACCAACCTGTCACACCCTGATATTTCCACATATTACCGGTGGGCCCGGTGGGGAGTATCGTGACGTAGTTGATATCATCATAGACAATTAACACAATTATAGCACAATGGAAGGCTTGGTAGAGTAATTACTATTACAATCCATAGTGTCCGAGAGTTTGAAATAAAAGAATATATAGACTGATTGTAATAGAGATCCACAGGTGGATCATGAAAACAAATACATAAAACCCACAAAGGAGTTATCCCAACATGTGGGTTATTTAATATTTAGCATTTGCATCTGTCAGGTGTATGCCTACACCCCGTGCATAGGTCGTGGCCATTTATAATTTAAATGAGCCGAGGATATCCAGGACACGGTCGTTAACCCCCAATGTTTATGTTATCAAACAATACAGATTAAAACGGGTTATCCAGATTTATTAAATCACAATCCGATTAAATGCTCTCATACCCGACCAAGCGGTAATAATTTACCGTATCCCAAGCCCGTATAGGGAAAATAAGTTAAAAGTAATTACCTGAGCTAGTTGTGCAAAGATGCTACTCAGCCGTATATTTCCTAAGACCTTATGCAAATATCTTCTACCGAAGCTACTTAATCTGTATGGAAGGTTTATTAACCTATTAGGATACTAACGGGTCTTATTTAAGTCAAAGACTTAAACCGGTTAGTTTAAAAGATACTTTATGGTCCGAAAAGCTAGATTAAGCTGAGACTGGAAAGGAATGTGATTTAGACCCGACAAGTTTGAATACCTACATTATCATTTTTTATTATTATTTACAAATCTGACCCGTTTGACTTTTTAATTAATTAGTTTGATCCAACAATTAACTAAGTAAACGTGATAATTAAGAGGTGCCCTTTTGTGGGATTAACACCTACCTAATTATGATCACGTAGCCATATTCGCCTCGAATAATGGTTGGACTATTTTGGTCTAAACCGAAGGTCAAAGCCGATTTGCGGCAACTTAGACTTTCGGTCTTTATATGCATAAAAACTGAACTAGAGTGGATATGGACACTTAGATAAGGCCCTAGCACGAATGTTGAACTAGAATGAGCTTCCTTTTGATCCGGAATCCCAGAGATAGAGAGGAGAAGAGATTTTTGTGAGGTGCAAGTGTAAAGTGGCAACCAAGTGCCCTATTTATAGTGTTTAAAGTGAGCTTTTGATCAATCCAAGTGTCAAGAATAATCTCTGATCATCCCAGGTGGCATGGAAGTAATTTAAAACCAGCAACAAGTCCATAGGAATGAGTAGGAGGTTTGTGTGGTGGCCAAGGAGAGGAAGAAGAAGGCAGCTGGCAGTTGCATTCTGCCCAGATACAGGCTTTACGGACCGTAAGCCTGACCCCTTACGGTCCGTAACCGATTTAAATTTGTATCGCCCATGTACCCTCCTTACGGACCGTAAGCCTGGGTCCTTGCGGTCCGTAAGAGGTTGATCAGAAACATGAAATCTTTTAAACTTGACACCTTTAGTCCTTCAACTTTTATAATCATCATTTATCATTTCTGAGAGCTTGTTTTGACATTATAAAGTCTCGGTTTTTAAATAAAAGGTCACTCAGAGGCATAAATTAGCATGCTGACACTTTTAGTCCCTTCGCATACGAAAATTAAATGTTGTCGAATTTAGTCCTTTGAAATAAATCTGTTACACGGTTAGAGTTTAGGACACGTGTCTTTGTATAATTGGACACGATTTTTACGAGGTGTTTCAAAAACACTTAAAAATGTCTTATTTCTAAAACGCAATGGACTGAAAAAACATAAAAATGTGTTTTACCTAAAATGCAATGGACTAAAAGCACTTCAAAAATGTGTTTTTTCTAAAACGCAATGGCCAAAAAACACATAAAACTGTTTTATTTCTAAAACGTAATGGCCTAAAAACAGAAAAGAAAGTGTTCTTTCTAAAACGCAATGGACTGAAACACATAAAAATGTGTTTTACCTAAAACGCAATGACTAAAAGTACTTCAAAAGCTCGACCCCAGCCAGAGGCTCTGCCCCTTGGACCCTGCTCCCAGGGGCGCTGCCCCCGGACCCCCGCCAAGATCGTAAAACGCAATGACTCAATTCAAAAACCCAGATCGTAAAAATGCAATTCAAGAATTTCTTACATGGATCGAAGTCGATTTCTTCAACGATTGACGAAATTTGAATGATAGAAACACTTATTAGCGATTGGATCGAACGGATCGAGTGATTCGCTTCAAAATCACAGAAAAAATGAGATATTGTATGAAGTTAAACTGGATTCTTCAAAAAATTGAAGAACACGTTGATTGGGTATTTGAATCATTGATTGGTGATGAAAATCGCACTATAATGTAGTGATTATTGAGATAGAAAGTGAAGAAAAGGTTGAAGATAGTGGGCTTTAAAAATGGTGGGGTTTAAAGTTACCGGGGAGAAGAAGGAAGAAGATTGGATACGATTGACTAAAATACCCTTCCTCTTTATTTTAAATTTTGCCACATGTCATAATCCTATTGCTTTCTATCCTTCCTAGCCAAAATAAACTTCCTATTTGATCTTCACCTAATAATATATTCTAAATAAATCTATATCTATTATCTTTTGTGGCCTAGTGGTAGGAGGCTTGGATTTTCAAATGAAGACTCAAGTTGTGTCACTTTTAGTGGATTAAGCCAATGAAGGATTTGAGCTAAGCTTTTTACGAGGTTGTCAGCTCGAATCCCGAGTCCACCCGGGTTTTCGTCTCATCGTGTGTTACATCAGAGAGTTCTGCTCTTGTGGTGGCAAAACGACTGTCAAGTGGCAGTCAGCGGTATGGTTTCCATGTGGAACACCCAAACCAAACTCTGAAGCCAGCGTAAGCGCGGTTAAGATAACACAGTCTGGTCAGAATGTAGGGCAACGAAGCTCTCCGATTTAGAAAGTGCGGTAGCCAGACAAAAGAAAATCGTCATTTAAAAAAAATATATGAATGGTCTCTTTGTCCTCCATTCTAATTTCACAATAAATGATCCCCTTTCTCCTCTGTTATAATTTCATAAAAATTTTAAGACACCTAACATAAGTTTTAATGTTTAAGATACAATTTATCAATATATGAAAAATTATTTCTTTCTATTTAATGCTTATTTAATCTCCTAGCATGTAAACCTTTCATTTTTAATTAATTTATAAAAAAAACTAAAAACAAAATCAAATGATAAGTAAATTTAGAGGTGAAATATTGTATTTTTTAATAACAAATAAATTAAGTTTGATTTTATAAATTAGGGTCAAATTTTTAACAAAAAAAGGGTTTAATTTCTATTTTACATATTAATATAAAAGTCTAAGTATTAATTTATATTATAACTATTAATATAAGGGTCTAAGTGAAAAAACCCACTCTGAGATCCGGAGAAGATAAATTTTATTTTAACAAAACAAAATAACTACACAATACGTGTGTTAAGTTTTGCTTATTCTTATATAACGTCTTCATTGAGAAGTGCTTTTAATAAAATAAGAATGTTACGTAGCGTGCATGTCAGATTTTCGTTAAGAAATGTATAAAAGATTTTGTTAACAAAATAAAAACTTAAATTTATTGACAACGAAACGATACTTGCGGTAGAACACTTTTTAATAATAGATTGATATTTCGTAATATGGCTTGTAGTATCTCCCTAAAACTCTAAAGTGATCGTTAAAAATTAATTATTTTAATATAATCTAAACTTATATATTTCTAATATTTTTAAATAATTTAAAAAACTAAAATACTATACACTAATAATAAATTGAGAGGTTTAAACTTATATATTAAAAATATTTTAATTAATTAAAAAACATAAAATAACGTCAATTAATAAATAAATCTCTATTTATAATCTATAATGCGTTATAAAGCATTTTAGATTGTCAACATAGTAATTACAAAACTATAATTATAAATTACAAAACTATAAATAACAAACATGTTTATGCATAAGGTAGTTGTATTGTTGGTCTTGGGAGTTTTTTTTTTTTTTTCTTAAAATGACATTTTCATTTTTAACCTTAAAGTTTCGATCCTTGACAATTTAAGTCTAAAGTTTTAATCTTTAGTAAATTAAGCCATTTGATTAATTTGATTTTTCACTTTTACAAAACTATAAATAACCAACATGTTTTCAAAAAATGACATTTTCATTTTTAACCTTAAAGTTTCAATCCTTGACAATTTAAGTCTGAAGTTTCAATATTTAGTAATTTAGCCCCTTTGATTAATTTGATTTTTTACTTGTAATTCAAAAGTTTTCACCTTTTGCAATTTAACCCCTTGATTATTTTTTTTAACCTAAAGTTTTTCATCTTTTACAATTTAACCCCAACACTTTTTACTTTCAATTTTGATCCCTTGTACTTTTTATCTTTCGCAAATTTTCCGTTTAACGTTTCGTTCTAAATTTTCCGAGTTAACAAGCCGTAACTATAACACCCAAAAAACGGGTTTGGTAACTAAAACAAAATAAATAAGAGTGAGCGGGTAAAAATACCGTTGGTGGTAAAAGTTAACCCGTAAACAAACTAACTAGGAACGAATTAACCTAGTTAGTAACATGTATATAGAAAATAAAACATTGAGTAGAAGCCTTATCTAATGCCTAAACTAAACTTGAGGGACTAAAGTTGTAAAAAGGGAAACTCATGTTTTATAAACAAAAAAAAATTAACACACAACACACATATAGTATGTGTGTGTGGATCGACCATTAGGAGAACAAAGCAAGGTAAACCCTTGTTCATCAAATATCTTCAAAATTAAGGGGAAATTGGAGCTCAAACTAGTGCACGAACATGGATTATCGATCACCTAGACTAGGGGATCATAAGGTATGTCTTAAAACCTAGATTGGTGAAAGTTGTGATTTGAGACAAGTAGATTACTTGCAAATAGATTGTTGGATTATGATCCAAAGATGAAATTGAGTGTTTATGTATGCTTAATTTCGTTAGACATGATGAAATTATGATATAATTGAGATAAGATCACTTGTAAGGTATTAACTAGTAGATTATCAAGTGGGTTTTGATAATATGATTAAGTTTATGATATACTTATGTTTAAAACCATCATGGATGGTAGTAATAGGTAGATACTTGAACAATTTATGAGTTTGAGTATATGTTCATAGTTGCAATGAAATGGGTTTTTGTATGATATAATGAAATTGATGTTATAATCATGTTATAGATGCTTGAAATCATGTTATCCACTAGTTTGTATCTAGAACTTGATTATATTAGGTATTCGGATGGATGCCTAGTAATATGACGAAACGAGTTTTATATATATATGAAAACCCTTAGTTCTTGCATAAAGAATGAATAAATTAGCTTTGATAATCGAGAGCTAAGTTAACTTGATATTAATAATCGCTTGAACTTGTTAAAATGATAGAAATGAAAAGAATGTGGTTGGGAATTTAGTTAAAACGGTGGCCTAAAAATAACGCCTACCGGATAATTGATGGAATGCCTAAATGAATTGTTGAACTTAATTGTGCATTCCATATGTTAAAAGGCAGTTGACTTTTGAAAGTCAAACTGACCTATATCGAATAATATTTTCGACATAAAATCCGTGAGGTGGTATAGTCATGATTGATAATGACTAATCTAACCATCTTATGAATTATAAATGATAGTTTGACGCTTGATGTTCTGAATACCTACTTATTGTATTGGTTAGGAATAAGGTAAATTAGTATTTGGAATATGATGTTCCGACGTGTATTAATACGGGTTGAAACACGTGAAAATGATAAGAAACCATGTTTGATGGTTAAAAAGGGGTAAAACGGTAATTCGGTCATGCGATGGCGAATAAACAATGAGTTTTGATTAAGTTATCTTATGGTGTAACCCATAATGAGTAAAAAGGGTAATATGGTAATTTGGTTACGAATTAACGGGTAAACATTAGTGTTTGAAAAAGACACTCTATGGCATAAGCCATGATGGGTCAAAAGAATTAAGAAATGATTTTTGAGTAATACGATCGTACGGTGTAAACCGGAACGGGTTACATGAATGAGATGGCAAATAAATACCATCTCACAAGGATAAAATGGTTATTTATACCAAACGGGTCAAAAGGTGATGATATCACCATTTTTCGTTAATGATTAATGGTTGTTTGTTGAGTCTTATTGTAACACCTCGAAAATTTACGTCCTATTATGTCTTGACACGTGTCATAGGTTTGAACGTGTGAAAGAATAGTCTTGAAGGACTAAAGTTGACGAACAGTGAAACTGTGTAAATATAAGGGTTCAAAGTGTCAACAATGAATAAATGTACTTTGCAATAACCCTACACGATGTTTATAACCTTAAACGAATAGATTATGGATCATACGAAGCGAATTGTGGAAGAAAGTGAGAGATTACAATCTACAGGGGTTAAATGTGCCAACATGTTTAAGTTATACCTCTGAGTGACCTTTTGACAAACCCGAAGCTTTGTAACGATTAATTATGCTCACTAGAATGTACCACAAAAATTTCATGAAGTTTCGTTATCGTATGAGCAGGTTGTGATAAAATTCGTGTGCAAGGGTTATAATCGTTAACATTGAAAGTTAGGGCTTTTCGGGTGATCACAAAGTTACCCGAGGACTTAACAAAGTGGGTATAAGTATTAAAGCCCCATATATAAATTACAAAGTCTTAACATGCAAGATTCAGAGGGAAAGCGATGTTTCAAGGGACCAGGGGCTAAATTGCAAATTTAAGAAATCAGATTGTAGGCTTGCGCATCGTAGGGGGTTTATTGCTGCGCATCGTATGATGCCCTGCGCATCGTAGGGCTTAAATGCCTACGATGCGTATGGGGTGCCCAGTTGCGAAATTTTTGTCAGCAGCCTGTAGATGCATGTATCCGACTCCAATTTCATTTTTACGAAACATTGGGCTGCCCTAAGGTGGTTTATAGCTTGTAGGACACATGTTGGACATCTAACAACATCCCTAGACTTAATTGATAAGGATCCAAGTTCTTATAAAAAGTTACATGTTGCAACATACACCCACATTCAACTTCTGAGCATTTCCAGAGCTTACAAGCAGGCCCCAAGCATCCCACATCATCCATTAATCAAGTGTAAGTATGTCTAACCCTTCTCGATCAAGTTTTCCTTAGTTAGTAGCTTAGAAATCAAACTGTCGTAACTACGGTTTGACTTCACGATAAAACACATAAGGTTCAGAATATTGTTGAATCAAAGGTTGTTATAAGTTGGTAATTATATGGTTAATAAACCCCAAAAAGGGCACTCACTGATTCCTAATCTATCTAGGTCGTTTGTCGAGTCAAACATGTATAGAAAAAGTCAACAGAATCGTTAAACGCATATTTAACCATGTAAAAGGCGTGTAATCTGTTTTATTATTCGTATAACCTAAAAATAAGTATAAAAACTTGTCTAGGCTTGTTTGATTCGACAACTTGCTGTTTTGAACCGATTCGGAACCGAGAGACGCAAAAGTTTGACTTTTGCGTTGACCTCAGTTCTGACCCGATATATATAAGTTTAGACATGCCTTAAGGTTCCATTAGGACCTAGTTACATGTGTGTATAAGCCTCTGCGTTTATACCACTCGAATCCCTAATCGTCAGATGTTTCCGTTAATCGCCTAAATATTGACCGTAATGCCCTTATGATCATAAAACGAGATTTTTGGAGATATGAAAATAAAATAATCTTAGTTACTGATTATTAATCATGTCTGTAAATTTTCACGTCAATCGGAGGTCTAGATTAGGAGATATGCGCATTTGCGTAAATAATAAGCTTTTTATTAATTAATCGGCGCGATTAGCGCATAGCCTATCTAGACCCGATTTTCGGCACCAAAACTTTTCCCCACTGATGTTAAATAATATTTTGGGATTTTTGAAGATTTTTAATTATTTTTTTTAAACTGATCGTAAGCTTGGATTAGCGCCTTAATTCGATAAATACCGAATATGCCCTTTTCGGCCATAAAATGAGTTTTACAAGTCCAAAAGGTGCCAATCCAATTGCTACTGATTTTAAAAGTTAAATAGAGTGTTTTGAGCCTGTTTATTTAATCAGAAAACTCAGAATCGTATTTTGAACCGTACGTCGCTTAAAACGGCTTTATACGCGTATTACACGCGTAGTTTGAGTTTAAAACCATTTTGATTCATAAGACTTATAACCAAATGTTATAACCTGTTAAAATAAACCATTTTTCTGATTTAATCAGACCCGGTTCTCAGAAACTTAATTAATTCGTTTTATAATCTTTAAAATGACCAAAATACCCCTACGGGGCTTATTAAGAGATTAAACTCGTTTTGGGCATCATGGGTGATATCCTACAGATATCACAACTTATTTAAGGCGTGTTAACTTAGGAAACCTGTTTAGGACTCTTACGGATACCCGTTACGCTTCATGCGCGTTCGGTTCGGTTTATGTAACTAGTTTACATAAATTAGCCGAAACGGGTCAAACCTTAACGGTTTTATCTCAAAATCCAGAATGTGCATCACATACCCATATTAAGCAAGTCTTCAAACTTGTCGGGTCTAAATCACATTCTATCCGGTCTTCGCTTAATCGTGCGTACGAACCGTATCTTTAAAACTAGCCGGTCTAAGCGTAAGCTTAACTAAAGACCCGTTAGTATTCTAATAGGTTATTATAAACCTTCGTTCCAGATTAGGAGAACCAGTAAAAGATATTTGCACTCGCTGATTTTGAACTATACTTACTCAGGTAAATACTTTTAACTTATTTTCCCTATACGGGCTTGGGGTACGGTATATAAAATACCGCTTGGTCCAGCATTGAATCTTTAATCGAATAGAGGTTAAATCATTGATATGCTCTGTTTTGAAATGTTTTGTTGCTTAAAGCCTTTGGGGGGTTAATGACCATGTCCCGGATATCCCTGGCATCATCTTACGAGATGGCCACGACCTTAGCACTCAGGTGTAGGCGTACACCTGTCAGTGTCTCATTATATAAAGTGGTGTGTCTATTGATCTTTAATCCAGTTTAAGGACCGGACTACTGAACGCATAAGAAACATGTAATTCGTTTACAAGTTTATATATTTACATAATTATCCCAAGTTATAAAATATTATTTGTGCCTTGTGCCTTAAATGCTTTTCTTAAACTCTTTTCAAAATGAGTCGGTTGATTGTATTTACCAGTGTAAACTGACGTATTTTCTTAAAAAGGTTAAGTGCAGGTACTACGCGAAATAGGCTGGCTTGTCTCCTAGCATCCACATTAAGTCTCGCCAGCTTGGATGTCATAAACTGTTGAACAATTGTTTCCTGTTTAAATTTGATCTACCTGTGGATTTATATTCGACTTTTTGTGATACTTAATATTACAATATCGTTGGTTGAATTAAATCTATACTTTGCTTCCGCTGTGCATTTAAATATTGTGTTGTTTGACTATTACGTTGCCAACCACGTCACGATACTCCCCTACCGGGCCCACCTGTGATCGATGACATTCTCATCTACTCAAAGAACCAAGCTGATCATGAAAAGCATCTTCACTGCATTCTGGAACTACTTCATAAAGAAAAGCTCTATGCCAAGTTCTCGAAGTGTGAATTTTGGCTTCGAGCAGTCCAATTTCTTGGGCATGTTGTTAGTGAGCATGGTATCCAAGTAGATCCTGCTAAAGTTGAAGCTGTCATGAATTGGCATGAGCCAAAGACGCCTACTGAAATTCGTAGCTTCCTAGGTTTGGCAGGATACTACAGGCGATTCATAGAAAATTTCTCAAGGATTGCTGCACCCCTGACTTCGCTGACACATAAGAAGATTAAGTTTGACTGGGGTCCTAAGCAGCAGGAATCCTTCGATATTCTGAAACAAAAATTGAGCAATGCTCCAGTGCTGACATTACCTGATGGAGTAGAGGAGTTTGTAGTTTATTGTGATGCATCACACACCGGGATGGGATGTGTGCTTATGCAGAAAGGCAAAGTCATTGCCTATGCTTCACGTCAGTTAAAGGTGCACGAAAAGAATTACACCACCCACGACTTGGAGTTGGGTGCCGTTGTATTCGCTCTAAAACTGTGGAGGCACTACTTATATGGAATCAAATGTGTGATCTATTCTGATCACAAAAGCCTCCAACATATGTTCAACCAGAAGGATTTGAACATGAGGCAACGCCGTTGGATGGAAACTCTGAATGATTACGATTGTGAAATAAGATACCATCCCGGCAAGGCGAATGTAGTTGCCGATGCCTTGAGTCGGAAGGAGAAGGTGAAACCCATCCGAATCAATGCCAAGAGCATGGAATTAAAGAACAGCTTGATGGAAAGGTTGTTAGCTGCACAGAAGGAAGCTGTGTTGGAAGCTAACTATCCTAATGAAAAGCTGGGAGTAACTGAAGAACAGTTAACTCTAAGTAAGGATGGAATTCTTAGATTGAATGGAAGGATATGGGTTCCAATTTATGGGGGACTTCGTGATGTTATCCTCCAGGAAGCCCACAGCTCTAAATATTCTGTTCATCCTGGAGCTGATAAAATGTATCAGGATCTTAGGGCAAATTATTGGTGGATAGGCTTGAAGAAGTCTGTAGCTACCTATGTAGCTAAATGCTTGACGTGTGCACAAGTGAAGGCAGAACATCAAAAACCGTCAGGTTTGCTACAACAGCCTGAACTTCCTACTTGGAAGTGGGAAATGGTAACTATGGATTTTATCACCAAGTTACCCAAAACCAGGAAAGGAAATGACACCATCTGGGTGATAGTTGACCGACTGACTAAGTCAGCACATTTCCTACCCATTAAGGAGACCTACAGCTCCGATATGTTAGCCCAACTGTACGTTGATAAGATTGTGGCCCTGCATGGCATACCTGTAGCTATTATCTCTGACCGGGATACTAGATACACATCACATTTTTGGAAAAGTTTTCAACAATCTTTGGGCACACGTTTGAACTTTAGTACGGCTTACCATCCACAGACAGACGGTCAGAGTGAGCGTACTATTCAAACGTTGGAAGACATGCTTCGTGCATGTGCGATCGATTTGGGAGGTAGCTGGGATAAAAACCTGCCATTAATCGAATTCTCCTACAACAATAGCTACCATACCAGCATTAAGGCTGCGCCTTTTGAGGCATTATACGGTAGAAAGTGTAGATCGCCTGTTTGTTGGGCGGAAGTTGGAGAAGTTCAGTTATCAGGACCAGAGATTGTGTTCGAAACGACGGACAAGATTGTCCAGATTCGTAACAATCTCCAAGCTGCCCGGAATAGGCAGAAGATTTACGCTGATCCAAATCGTAAGGATTTTCACTTCGAAGTAGGTGACAAAGTCCTACTTAAAGTGTCACCCTGGAAAGGAGTGATGCGGTTTGGTAAGAAAGGCAAACTAAGCCCGAGATACATAGGACCCTTCGAGGTTATCGAACGTGTCGGGTCAGTTGCCTACAAGTTAAACTTACCTGAAGAGCTCAGTAGTATACACAATGTGTTCCACATCTGCAATCTGAAGAAGTGTTTCGCTGACTCCGCTGACGAATCAGTGATTATACCCTATACAGATGTGCATATCGATGAGAGCTTGAAATTTGTTGAAAAACCTATGTCGATTGAAGATCGACAGGTAAGGAAGCTTCGAAGGAAGCATATACCTTTTGTAAAGGTCAAATGGGATGCCCGAAGAGGTCCCGAATTCACGTGGGAAGTTGAATCCACGATAAAGAAAAGTACCCTTACTTGTTTCAGTAAATCTCGGGTCGAGATTTATTTTAAGGGGGTGAGGATGTAACACCTTGAAAATTTACGTCCTATTATGTCTTGACACGTGTCATAGGTTTGAACGTGTGAAAGAATAGTCTTGAAGGACTAAAGTTGACGAACAGTGAAACTGTGTAAATATAAGGGTTCAAAGTGTCAACAATGAATAAATGTACTTTGCAATAACCCTACACGATGTTTATAACCTTAAACGAATAGATCATGGATCATACGAAGCGAATTGTGGAAGAAAGTGAGAGATTACAATCTACAGGGGTTAAATGTGCCAACATGTTTAAGTTATACCTCTGAGTGACCTTTTGACAAACCCGAAGCTTTGTAACGATTAATTATGCTCACTAGAATGTACCACAAAAATTTCATGAAGTTTCGTTATCGTATGAGCAAGTTGTGATAAAATTCGTGTGCCAGGGTTATAATCGTTAACATTGAAAGTTAGGGCTTTTCGGGTGATCACAAAGTTACCCGAGGACTTAACAAAGTGGGTATAAGTATTAAAGCCCCATATATAAATTACAAAGTCTTAACATGCAAGATTCAGAGGGAAAGCGATGTTTCAAGGGACCAGGGGCTAAATTGCAAATTTAAGAAATCAGATTGTAGGCTTGCGCATCGTAGGGGGTTTATTGCTGCGCATCGTATGATGCCCTGCGCATCGTAGGGCTTAAATGCCTACGATGCGTATGGGGTGCCCAGTTGCGAAATTTTTGTCAGCAGCCTGTAGATGCATGTATCCGACTCCAATTTCATTTTTACGAAACATTGGGCTGCCCTAAGGTGGTTTATAGCTTGTAGGACACATGTTGGACATCTAACAACATCCCTAGACTTAATTGATAAGGATCCAAGTTCTTATAAAAAGTTACATGTTGCAACATACACCCACATTCAACTTCTGAGCATTTCCAGAGCTTACAAGCAGGCCCCAAGCATCCCACATCATCCATTAATCAAGTGTAAGTATGTCTAACCCTTCTCGATCAAGTTTTCCTTAGTTAGTAGCTTAGAAATCAAACCGTCGTAACTACGGTTTGACTTCACGATAAAACACATAAGGTTCAGAATATTGTCGAATCAAAGGTTGTTATAAGTTGGTAATTATATGGTTAATAAACCCCAAAAAGGGCACTCACTGATTCCTAATCTATCTAGGTCGTTTGTCGAGTCAAACATGTATAGAAAAAGTCAACAGAATCGTTAAACGCATATTTAACCATGTAAAAGGCGTGTAATCTGTTTTATTATTCGTATAACCTAAAAATAAGTATAAAAACTTGTCTAGGCTTGTTTGATTCGACAACTTGCTGTTTTGAACCGATTCGGAACCGAGAGACGCAAAAGTTTGACTTTTGCGTTGACCTCAGTTCTGACCCGATATATATAAGTTTAGACATGCCTTAAGGTTCCATTAGGACCTAGTTACATGTGTGTATAAGCCTCTGCGTTTATACCACTCGAATCCCTAATCGTCAGATGTTTCCGTTAATCGCCTAAATATTGACCGTAATGCCCTTATGATCATAAAACGAGATTTTTGGAGATATGAAAATAAAATAATCTTAGTTACTGATTATTAATCATGTCTGTAAATTTTCACGTCAATCGGAGGTCTAGATTAGGAGATATGCGCATTTGCGTAAATAATAAGCTTTTTATTAATTAATCGGCGCGATTAGCGCATAGCCTATCTAGACCCGATTTTCGGCACCAAAACTTTTCCCCACTGATGTTAAATAATATTTTGGGATTTTTGAAGATTTTTAATTATTTTTTTTAAACTGATCGTAAGCTTGGATTAGCGCCTTAATTCGATAAATACCGAATATGCCCTTTTCGGCCATAAAATGAGTTTTACAAGTCCAAAAGGTGCCAATCCAATTGCTACTGATTTTAAAAGTTAAATAGAGTGTTTTGAGCCTGTTTATTTAATCAGAAAACTCAGAATCGTATTTTGAACCGTACGTCGCTTAAAACGGCTTTATACGCGTATTACACGCGTAGTTTGAGTTTAAAACCATTTTGATTCATAAGACTTATAACCAAATGTTATAACCTGTTAAAATAAACCATTTTTCTGATTTAATCAGACCCGGTTCTCAGAAACTTAATTAATTCGTTTTATAATCTTTAAAATGACCAAAATACCCCTACGGGGCTTATTAAGAGATTAAACTCGTTTTGGGCATCATGGGTGATATCCTACAGATATCACAACTTATTTAAGGCGTGTTAACTTAGGAAACCTGTTTAGGACTCTTACGGATACCCGTTACGCTTCATGCGCGTTCGGTTCGGTTTATGTAACTAGTTTACATAAATTAGCCGAAACGGGTCAAACCTTAACGGTTTTATCTCAAAATCCAGAATGTGCATCACATACCCATATTAAGCAAGTCTTCAAACTTGTCGGGTCTAAATCACATTCTATCCGGTCTTCGCTTAATCGTGCGTACGAACCGTATCTTTAAAACTAGCCGGTCTAAGCGTAAGCTTAACTAAAGACCCGTTAGTATTCTAATAGGTTATTATAAACCTTCGTTCCAGATTAGGAGAACCAGTAAAAGATATTTGCACTCGCTGATTTTGAACTATACTTACTCAGGTAAATACTTTTAACTTATTTTCCCTATACGGGCTTGGGGTACGGTATATAAAATACCGCTTGGTCCAGCATTGAATCTTTAATCGAATAGAGGTTAAATCATTGATATGCTCTGTTTTGAAATGTTTTGTTGCTTAAAGCCTTTGGGGGGTTAATGACCATGTCCCGGATATCCCTGGCATCATCTTACGAGATGGCCACGACCTTAGCACTCAGGTGTAGGCGTACACCTGTCAGTGTCTCATTATATAAAGTGGTGTGTCTATTGATCTTTAATCCAGTTTAAGGACCGGACTACTGAACGCATAAGAAACATGTAATTCGTTTACAAGTTTATATATTTACATAATTATCCCAAGTTATAAAATATTATTTGTGCCTTGTGCCTTAAATGCTTTTCTTAAACTCTTTTCAAAATGAGTCGGTTGATTGTATTTACCAGTGTAAACTGACGTATTTTCTTAAAAAGGTTAAGTGCAGGTACTACGCGAAATAGGCTGGCTTGTCTCCTAGCATCCACATTAAGTCTCGCCAGCTTGGATGTCATAAACTGTTGAACAATTGTTTCCTGTTTAAATTTGATCTACCTGTGGATTTATATTCGACTTTTTGTGATACTTAATATTACAATATCGTTGGTTGAATTAAATCTATACTTTGCTTCCGCTGTGCATTTAAATATTGTGTTGTTTGACTATTACGTTGCCAACCACGTCACGATACTCCCCTACCGGGCCCACCGGTGACACGTGGAAATTCGGGGTGTGACACTTATGCTCACAGGAATAAATAATGCGTGAGATATCGTTGTTGTTTAATTAACAACTAATATGATGAGGTATTAAAATGGGTCATTGTTATGACCCGATTCAGGTATGTGAAATGGGTCAACTCTCAGTGACAACGTAAGGTTCGATGAGAGTTAATCGAGTTGTGGGTGGGTTTTGGATTACCCAAGGCGAGGTATATCAAGCGAATTGAAAATTTGATATTATGTTCTTATGGACGTAGTGAAATTAAAATGGGATACGGGTTAAAAGAGTAGTCTTGGTCGAAACAAGCTTTGAAAATGTCTTAAGTTATTGAAGGACTAAAGTTGACTAAAATGCCATCGGATGATAAACCGGGCAAACGACCCATAAGGGTAGTTTGAATATGAGTTTTTATAATTTGGTAAGATCCTTTCGGTAGGATACAGTGGTAGTATTAACCATTTTGGCTTAAAAATACATAATGGGTCCTTTTCGCATATGTGTTAAACTCAAGGGTAAAATGGGAATATAATGAACTTTCCTATCATAATCCATCACTATTGACGTTGTGATAATAGAAGAATAAAGATTATTAAGCGGGAATAACATATATGAAGGGTTGTAGATAATTTAAGCTTAAAGTGATTAAATCTCATAACGGGTCAAAATAAAAAATATACATAAACTAGGTAATGGTTGCGTAATTTATAAAAGTTATGAATCCGGGTTAAGGATTTTGGGTTAAATATGAAGGCCATGGTTTTACGGTCATTTAGAAACAAGTTTGAAGTAAAACGGATGAAAATTTAAGAAGTTATGAGTGTTTTTGTGAAAAATGGTAGAGCTGGGAGTATGCAGCTCTCAGCTAATAACTTTCTGTGAAAAAGGGGCTGTCGCGCCCTGCGACGGGTAACACCCTTTGGTGTCGCGTGTGACAACCCGGGATTTCAAGTTCTTTCCTCTACTTACCATGTGTTTTGTAATTCTGTTTTGACAATTTGTTTTATGTTATGTCATGTGCAATTGTTTGAAAGATTAGTGTATTCTGGTGATTAGTTGTTTTAATGTGTATGTTAATGACTAATGAGTAATGAAAACAAATGACAAAGAACCCCTTGTGATGAAGATGGATTCTTCGCCACAAATCTGCTCGACGAAGAATGAGTCTTCGTCGTCACCCATTTCGACGAAGGATGAACTTCGTCGCTAGGGGAGTTCGTCGCCAGTGGGAACCTTCGTCGGCCCAGAACTCTTCGAAGCCCAAGAGAAGCCCAATTCGTCTGTTTGATTATATATTTTCACAAGGTTCACGAAACTCTTGTTTTAGCAAACCCTAATCTTCTCTTGGGAGTTCGACGGCAGTCTGTTTCCTTTTGAAGCCTTTTTGAGAATCATCTTCCCTTTTTTCCCTAGTCAATCTGTTAGTGCACTATGTCTATTGACTTCGTCTTGTATCATGTAATGAGATAGGATAGGATAACAAGTGTTCGAGGTGCGAGAAACAGATTTTGAGGAAATAGGTGGTGAGTTCGCTTGAAGCATCCATGTCCATTTCAAGCGAAACCCTCACTACTATATATAGGTGCACTTGTGTTATTCATTTGTAACGTTTTGGATCTGAGTAGCGAAGCTCTGCCGGATTGTCTCCAGGTTGTAAATCAGTATCATATCAATATAAGAGACGTTTAAATTGAATCGAGTGTCTGTTTCATTGATTCCGCCTCTGATTCGGATAAAAGACTCTTCTGATCGACTCAGTCAGGTCGTACAACGATCCTACAAGTGGTATCAGAGCACAGGAAGAAGAGTTTAACTCGATTGCATCAGTTTTCTGTCTTCTGCACATTCTTTTTCAAATTGGACAAGATTTTACGGTCATAATGGATTGAATTTTTCACAGAACGTGCGAAACAGTATTTTAACAAACCCTTGAGAGTTTCAGATCAAAATTCGAAGTAAAAATGACAAAATTGGACAAAAAATGAGATTTCGCTTCAACGAACAGTGCTATTTCGCTTGAAGATTATAGCTGATTTCGCTTCATATTGACATTTCGCTTGAGATTATCATCTGATCTCGCTTGAATCAGTATTTTCGCTTGAAAAGTTCAGCTATTTCGCTTGAAGTGTCATATGGGATTTCACTTGAAAGTTGTTATTCAGCTTGAACAACTGATTTCGCTTGAAAGAGTTATACAAGTGATTTCGCTTGAAAGAGGATTTTTTTTAGATTATTTCATGACAACTGAGTGTCAGTCTATTTCAAGTTGATTGATATTGTTTGTACTGATTGTGTTTGTTTGTTTGTCTCCAGGTGATTAAAGATGTCGAGCAGCGGTGAAGAATTTTACAATACTTTCTACAATGCCTTTACTTCAGAATCATCTGAAATAAGAGAATATTCAAAGGAGATTTCAGAGAATTTGAAGTATGAGAATATGTATGGAAGCCAACAGAAACCACCGAAATTAATGAAGATTGAAGATTATAACTGGTGGAAAAACCGATTTGAGGGTTGGGTAAAAGCTTTTGCTCCTGAAAGTTGGTTAAAACTAAAATACGGATATACAAAACCAGTAAAAGAAGGAGGAGAGTTAGTAGATGAAAAAGAGTTCACAGAAATAGATGTAAAAAATGTTGTAGCTGAATACAAAATGATTACATTGATAAAACAGTCAGTGAGAGAAGATATTATTTCGCTACTTGAACAAGAGAAAACATCGAAGAGTTTATGGGAAGCTTTAGAGAGAAAATGTGTAGGTACCTCTGAGATTGTGAAAAACAAAAAGAAACTGTTACGTAAAGAGTTTAATTTATTTGGTTGTATGAAAAATGAATCTGTTTGTAAAATGATCGAGAGATTTGGGCATTTGAAGATGGAGCTGGCCAGACACAAAATCATATACACTCAAGAGGAGCTGGTTGATAAATTGTTTGACTCGTTGCCAGATGAGATGGATTGGCAATACTATGCTTTGATGTTGAAGAATACGATCAAGTCTGAAGATTTAACAGTGGATTTGCTAATCGAAAGACTAGAAAGCCATGAGTTGGAAATCAAGAAATCTAAAGTCAACAATTCAGCTCATCAGCAGAATGTGGAGTTATACTATAGAGGAAATCTACCACAGACTGGGTCTCCAAGAACAACATTTTCTGCAGAAAGCTCAAATTCTGTAAACAATGAAATTTCACACAGTGGTTATCACAGTGGATCTTCATCAACAGCTTCAAACCAATCTGCATCAAAGAATTTATTTCAGTGTAATATCGCAGTGGATCTGAAGAATGGTCAGAATTTCAGTGAAGAGTCAGCAAAACAACAGATGGTGTTTTTGGCCTCTGTATTAGAGTTGTATGAGAGCCTTGTGGCAGGCAAAATAGGCAACACCAACCTGACGAAGGAAGACTACGATCAAATAGATCCTGAGGAGATGGAATTGATCGACATAAGGTGGTGTATGGCTAGTGCAGTAAGGAGGGCACAACGTTTTATGGAGATCACTGGAAGAACGTCTATTGGTGGACCTTCTACCAAGTTAGGCTTTGACAAATCCAAAGTGACATGTTTTAAATGCAAACAGAAAGGTCATTTTAAACGTGAGTGCAGAAATGCTTATGCTGATGATACTGCTAATCCGTTCAAGGAAGATTACTACAAGAAAGCAATCTATCATCAGAACAAGTCTGAACCTCCCAGAATGAAGCAGGTTGAAGAAAAATCAAGAGCTCTTGCAGTTATTCATGACGATGAAGGTTATGACTGGAGTCAAGTTCTTCCTGAAGAAGATGCAGTTGGATATGCATTTGTAGCTAATGTTGATCATGATCTATGGAGGAGAAGAGATTATGCGAGATGGGAAATTGAAAAATTCAGAGAACCATTCAAAGAAGCCCAGAGAGCCAAAAGATGGAATGACGAATTGGAATGTTACATGGATCCACGGGGTAATCCAGTTGTTGACCCATCAAAGGTGGATTTTGAAGCTGTAACAAATTTGTTTCCAAGTCAGGCTACTTTCAACACAAGAAGGTTATCTGATAAAGAATATTTGCCGGATTTGTTGAACAAGATAAAGGAAATTTGTGAAGCAAGTCTACCAAAGGTGGTAGAAATGAAGAAGAGAAAAGAAGAAGAGTTGAAAAAGATGGTAGAAGAAGTGAAGATTATTGCAAAGCTTGCTGCTGAAGAAGAGCAGAAGATTGAAGAAGAAAAGAAAGAAGAAGATCAGAAAGTTGAAACAGAAGAATCATCGGTGCTGAAAGAAACTGAGGTAAATGAATCTTCTGATTTATCAAATGCTAAAATTGTTGATAAAAATGAAAACAAGTGCAGGAATTGCATAGAAATGTGTAAAGCCTGTATTGAAAAAGATGATATAATCAAAACAAAAGATATTGAAACAAACAAACTTGAAAATGTTTTCAAAATAAAATGTAAAAAAAATGATTGAAAAAGAAGAAATTTTAAAACTAAAGGTTGAAAAGCTGACACAGAAGTGTCAAGATCTTGAAAAGGAAAATGATGTGTATACACAAATGTGTACAGCAAAATGTGTTGGTTGTGTTGAAAAAGAAAATAAGTTTCAAGATTTTCAAAAAGAGTATGATGTTTTGAAGAGGTCGAATCAGAGAGTACAAGAAGCTTATGATACTTTGAAGAGCCAAGTCAAATGTTTTGACCAAAGATTGTCTGAAACTTTAATAACCAAAGAAATGTATGAGAGAAAGTTTAAAGAAAAGCAACTTGAATTAAACAAGTGTCTTGATGAAGTTGCTAATCTCAAACAAGTTCTGGCTGAAAAAGAAAAGATTGTTACCAAACTTCAAAGTTATCATAACTTTTCGTACATTCTCGAACGCATTTTCAACATCACACCAGATGACAAAGATACTGACAAGAATAAAAAAGGTATTGGTTCAGAATTTCATCAGGTACCACCACCATTGAGAAACAATTATACTTTTTATGATGAGGAAAAGGTGGCAAAAGGTTTGAACATAGTTGACCAATTACCTAAAAGTATCGATGTGACTTACACCAAATCTGATGAAGCTGATGATTCAGAGGTGGTAAGTAAGGTTATTGATAGCGTTCTGAAAGATGAGTCTACAAAAGGTAAGTCTGAATCACAGGATGAAAATGAAGGTAATTTTCATGATGAGTATCTGAAAAACATAAAATCTGAGAACGTTGTGAATGATGATTCAAAAGGATTGGTATATACCATGATTGGATCGGACAAACTATTCTTAGATATTGTATTCCCGATTCAGAATGTGATTTCAGATAAAATTGATAAAGTTTTTAAGATGGTTGAGATTGAAAAGTCAGAAATTTCAAAATTTGTTGGGAAAAACAAGAAACCTTTTTATAACAAACCTGGTTTCAAGAAGAAAAACATGAAGGCTGGGTTGGGTTATAAGAAGAAACAGAATTGGAAGAAAAATGAAATACAAAATTCTCAGGCAAAAATGAGTTTTGTTCAAGGAAAAAGTTTTGAAGAAGAGGAAAAACTCAAATTTAGACAACAGTCTATTGAAGAGTTTTGTGCTCAAAAGAAAAAGCAACAACCACAGGTCAAAGATGTGTCCAAAAGAACATGTTTCAAATGTGATCAAATTGGACATCTTGCACGAAAGTGTCCGAATCTGAAACCTGTGGATGTTGACAAAAAGAAGCCTGAAAATATTGAGAAACAAAAATCTGAGGGTGTGAAACAAAGGTCAGCCAGATTTGATTCAAAACAAACTTGGAGGTACAACACAAACAAGTTTGCTTCGAATCAAACTTGGAAACCAAAACAGACTAG
The DNA here is from genome assembly GCA_030545235.1 of Helianthus tuberosus. Classification (NCBI taxonomy): domain Eukaryota; kingdom Viridiplantae; phylum Streptophyta; class Magnoliopsida; order Asterales; family Asteraceae; genus Helianthus; species Helianthus tuberosus. The sequence continues at coordinate 67,073,583 of CM060363.1, forward strand.
GTCTGATTCAAGACAAACACAGATTTTTCACACATCCAGATTTAGAACAACGCAAAGTTGGCAAAAATCCGTTGATATGACAAAACCCAAAGAGTTTTGGAAACCAAAAGTTGTTCAAAGTCAAAATGTTCAAAAGGAGTCACATTTTTACAAAAGAGGTACTCCGAAAGGTCAAACATGGAGTATTAAGAAACAAGTGACTTTGGTAAAAGATGAGAAAGTTGAAGTAAAAGATGAAAAAGTCTTTGTTCAGAATGACAAAGATTTTCCAAAATTGAATGAAGCATATTGTGTTGAAATGCCTATGGTCAAACAGACCTGGGCTAAATTGTTTAAGTAATTGAAATAGTTTGAATGTGCAGGTGCTCAACAAAATCGAAGATTGTGAGAATGAAAGTTGGGGCAGCCTGGCACAGGAAGAGGATGCTGAACCCTGGTTTGGTTGAACAGGGAGTTTATTGTTTTCTGTAAAAAAAATGTTGCTTGAATACGCCGAAACCCTCACGGCTGAACAAACATGATTAATTTCACTAGATTGAAAATATAAATGTGTTGTAAATCATGGGGGTACATTAGATTTTCTGCAAATCAGAGCATTTTAAGCAGAAAATGGATGGCGAGACAAAGCTATCAGTGTTGGTTGTCAAATTTTCTTTAAATGTTTTTGCATTTTAGGGGGAGATATATTGTTGTTAGAAAATACAAAAACATTTGAAAAGTTGAAAAAGCCAAAAACATGATAAAATTCAAAAAAATTGAGTTTTTGTGTAAAAAGAGGAAATGATAGTACATCAGTAGACAGTTACAGTATGCTAAAGAAATGTAATGATTAAATAGTGTTAAACAGTCTCACTGATGATATGCCGATAGGTTTTTATACATTTAGTAAACTTTTTCGGAATATAAATCTAAATTCAAACTTGCTTATTTCGTGGGGAACACTACTTGGATATATAGGTAACCCCTGAAATCTCGTTTGAATGACCCCTCTTTCTGAGATACTAGGTCTTTATGCTTAGTGATATCTGGGGTATTATCCCGGGACTTCTGATTTTGCGAAAGCAATGGCCTAGTCCCCGGAGAATATTTTACACTTGCTTGAAATATAGCGATGCCCTCAGCAAAAATGATGAAACAATAAAATTGATAATCATTGCTGTTGAAGAAAAGATCCTCTAAAGGGGACACACCTAAAGTCGAACCGTCATCTCTCTGCTGAACGGAAGTTCTGACCTGAGCTCTCACGGTTTCGCATCTAACCTCTTACAGATATCATCTAGGTATACTCACCTGTAAGACTGAATATTGGGATCTGGATACGGGAGTATATTCAAGAGGTGGGATACATGAATGAGTTTAAGTTATTAAAACACCTAATTCGTATCCTGAATCAGTTGAACTTTGTGTGAAAATTTAAGTGGATCAGTATATCGACAATCTAAGTGAATTGTTTAATTCTTAATGTGTAACTAAGCTCAATGGTACTTGTGACTTGTCAAAGACTGATATGATCCTCTAACGCAAACTCAAACAAAAATATTGTCTGTAAATATGTTTGTAAATAGTTTACAGTTACTGCATTTTATATCTGTATTTCATTTCTGTTTTAGAAACTTTATTAAAAATTCAAAAAAGATTTTGATTCTACTTTATTTTCGACAACCGATGTCTGAGATGCTGAGTGTCAAAATCTAAGTAAGCTGATTGTGTTTCTGAAAATAAAACAAGTTCATTAATTTGAAACTTGAAACTTTTTATAAAAATCAAAAACAGACTATGATATCTCCAAGGTCATTAAGTTGGACTTGGATGATTAATTGTGAGGGATTTGGTTGCTTATATTGTTAAAGTGTCAGTTTCCGATTCTGAATCTGCAAAATATTCATAAGATGTGTTAGTTTAAAAATTGAGTGAGCCAGGTTACAATTTCTGGATAGCTGAAATTTGAAATGCTTTTACTTATAAGTGTATGAATGTTGCAGATAATGTACCAGACTACGATCCTGAAAGCGGAGTCTAAGGGGGAGTCTGAAGACGAGCTCAAAGCAAGGGGGAGCTTGTACCCAGAAAGCTAGGTGTCGATCCCCAAAGCACGAAAGCTTGATGAAAGGGAGAGCCTGAAGAAGCTAAAGAAAAGGATTGAGGGATGCTTACAATGATAGACATTTTGGAAAGAGCTTGAAGACTGATCAAGACTGAAGAGGTGTCATGATAGAGATTAGACACTGAAGACTTCGTCAATATCCAAGGGGGAGTCTGTTAGTACACTATGTCAATTGACTTCGTATTGTATCATGTAATGAGATAGGATAGGATAACAAGTGTTCGAGGTGCGAGAAACAGATTTTGAGGAAATAGGTGGTGAGTTCGCTTGAAAGTGTCAAGTGACAGGTACAAGCGAAATCAACTCAACTGATTTCGCTTGAAGCATCCATGTCCATTTCAAGCGAAACCCTCACTACTATATATAAGTGCACTTGTGTTATTCATTTGTAACGTTTCGGATCTGAGTAGCGAAGCTTTGCCGGATTGTCTCCAGGTTGTAAATCAGTATCATATCAATATAAGAGACGTTTAAATTGAATCGAGTGTCTGTTTCATTGATTCCGCCTCTGATTCGGATAAAAGACTCTTCTGATCGACTCAGTCAGGTCGTACAATGATCCTATACAATCCACGTGATCAACACTTCTTCGGTTAGTCCTCGTTTTATATTCCAGATTCCTTGTATGGTTGATCATGCTCTATTAGGGTTCGGTTGTAGGAATGAAGTTGTTAGCCATTAGGGTTTGATTGTACGAATGAAATCATAGATTGTTAACACATTGTGATTGTTTGATCGGTTTGAATGATTGAATACTGTTAATATCGATTATGTTAAATGATGATTAGGGATCATTGTAAATCATAGAAGTAATTATTGATTCATTGATATTGAACGGTTGTTACTGCAGATTGTTTTACGTGTATAAGAATGTATTGAATCATGTCATTGATCTGTAACTATCAATATGAGGGTAATGGGTAATCACATCAGGAATCTTGAAAATTGTCTGTTAAGCGACGAACAGCTTCCAACGAGGAAACAAGTCGACGAACAATCTTGAAGCTTCGTCGACATGTCTTTTGACGAACCTTGGGATCCTTCGTCACACTTAAACCCGACGAAGGTTAAGGTATTCTTCGTCGTGACTTGGTTTCGACGAAGGTTGATCCTTCGTCATGTGGAACTTCGCCGTGTAGGCAATGATCTGAACAGTGAACGAGTTATGTTGTTTATGTTATTTGATAGTTGTGTTTGTTGCATGATAATAATGCTAACTAGACATGAGGGCCTTGACTTGACTAGTATGAGTAGCCAATTCACCTGTTGTATGTGATTATGAGACTTGCACATGGGATGTGGACTTGTATTGAAACTGAGTACTTGCTACATGTTAGATTGTGATCTTTGTGATAAATACAATCTGTGTGAAATACGTGATTTGGTTGATTATGAAACCGATCTTGATTGGTAACCACGGTAGGGTTGGTTGATTAACTGGAACGGGTAACTTGATAAATACCGAACAAATCTAAGGTGAGTTCACTGTCTTTACAAGTATGCGTCCCAGGGAGGGACATCTGGTAAATATTCCGGGGAGGAATATTGGGTAAATGGGTTTAACTGGAATGTTAAACTTGGGATATTGGTTAATACACTCATATCTATCATTTAAGTCCCATCTTATACCGAATTGGTTGCCGGGGAGGCAACAGGGTTATTAGTTAATAGCGCTATTAGGTTTGGCACCCTCACACCGTACCGGGGAGGACGGGCGTGAACTAATTACCTTAACCACTTGACCAATGTTTGATAGAGCATTGGGGAAGGGCAAATAATCTAGAGCCATCTGCGGTAATCGAGTTATTAACAACATCGAATCTCTGAAATGTTTTAAACTCATATCTGGTAACTAAACGTGTTAACAAACTTTGAACTCACCAGCATCGTCTGACACACTTGTCTGCATGCTTGCAGGTCGTTAGATTCATGGTTGGAACTTGCTATCTGGGAGTGCTGGAGTGTTCATGGGTCGAGTCTCTTAGATACATGTTCTTTGGTTTCGTACATTTGTTTTGAAACAGTTGAATAACGATTTACATTATGCTTCCGCTGACGTTTTGGTTTAAGTTATGATTTGAAACAATATTATGAAATAATGGAATCTTTTATGAAATATATTGTTATAGTTCAATGTGATTAGTGGCTGGATCCTGGTACGTCACACATCCCACGGTGTTTCCGCATGTGGTATTTTGGGGGTCTGACAGTTTGGTATCAGAGCCACTGGTTATAGTGAACTAGGTTTTAAAACGTTTTATAAAACCAACCTATAACCGAACAGCTTCGAAATCGACCATGACACTCAGCTCCAGATTGCAAGGTTCGTTTCTCGTTTATTTATTGCATAGCATATCTAGTGTACACTTATGTATGATGTTGCATGTGATTGCACACTTAGCACTACAGATCGAATTCATGCGTTACATGCATATGTTATGTGGTTGATAGGGTCACATTGCGACATTCCTCTAGACTTTCATGGTTCATGTTTTGTGGTATCTCTTGTCTTGCCACTTGGATTTGAGGATCCTTTTAGCACAAGTTGGGAGGAGCTGAGATAAACGTGCAAATTGCATTGTTATTATGGGTGCACACTTAATAATAATGTGGGGTGCATGTGAGTCCCAGTGAGGCTTAACGAGTGTAAAAGGGGTTCCGCTCTGTTGTCTGATGTAAACTTAGTAGTGATTAGAAGTCATCGTGAGGTTTGACTCCTACCTTATCTCGACTCTTAACCTTTTCCCTTTTCTTATATAGAATCATGAGCGGACGAGGCCATGGGCTTGGTCACATTGCGATGACTCAGGACGAGTTGACAAACTTGATTAACACACGTGTGGCTAAGGCTTTGGCAGCCTATCAAGCTGGTACGAAATGTGCCAAATACTCATTATTCTTGTGCCGCGTACTCAACTCTTACCCGTGTGCTGTATTTTCTCTCATCCTTAGGTCAACAAGCAAATCAGAATCAAAACAATCCTCCTGTTTGCACGTTTAAGACGTTCATGGATTGTAAGCCACAGACATTCAGTGGACTGAAGGAGCTGTGGGGCTACTTCGTTGGTTCGAGAAAGCTGAGTCATTGTTTGCTATGTGTAACTGTCTCGTGGGGGACCTAGTGAAGTATGCTACAGGCACTTTGGAGGATGGTGCCTTAACTTGGTGGAATGCCCAGGTGCAAATGTTGGGCATCGAAATGGCTAATGCAACTACTTGGGATGATTTCAAGGAGTTGATGCGGGAGGAGTACTGTCCTCGTGACGAGATTCAGAAACTTGAGAACGAATACTACAATTGAAGATGGAGGGGTCCGAGATCGAGGCTTACACGAAACGATCTCACGAGCTAGCAAACATGTGCCCTAGCTTATCATAACCGCCACCTCGAAGAATCGAATTGTACATCAAGGGCCTAGCACCATCAGTAAAGAGTTTGGTCACTGCTGCAAATCTTAACAACCTGCCTCAGATCATCCATTTAGGACACAAGATTACCGACCAAGAGGTCAAGCGTGGTTCACTACCGCCTCGTGTTTCTGCTACTCCTACTGTTACTACTACACCTGCTGGTGAAAACAAGCGTAAATGGAACGATGCTGACAAAGCGACCAGTGCAAGCCAATTGCAGAAAAGGCAGACAATAGCAATAATCGCAGTTTCAGTCAGTCCTCTTCTGTTAACCAAGGCCAGAGCAGCAATCCGAGCCAAGGCTCCTACGTTGGTAGGAAGCCAAAGTGCAACAAGTGTGGTTATAATCATCATGGACTATGTGTCCGAGCTTGCCATAGGTGTGATAAGGTGGGCCATATGGCAAAAGACTGTAGAGCTCCGTTCCCAAAGCAACAGCAGCAGCAGAATCAGCAGCAAAATCAGCAGCATCAGCAACAGCAAAGGCAGCAGCCCCATCAGGACCAAGGCAATAGGAAGGGGTGTTTCCAGTGTGGGGACGAGGGTCACATTAAACGGGATTGCCCTCAGCTGAATCAAAATTCCAATGATAACAACAACCGTTAGAATATGTCACACCCCCAAATTCCACCTGCGGAGTACCGTCCGCTTGAGGGCGTGACCGACCAGGATCCAGCCACCAATTATACTGAGTATTTGGGTAATAATAAAGATGATCACCAACCTTAATGGTTCGTGAGCATCAAAGTTTAAAGTTCGAAAGTTAGGTTCAAATAACAGTTTAAGTATATAGCGGAAGCATAGGCAAAATAGTTTAAACAAAGTTCATAGTTCAAGTTATTTAGAACCCAACACGCGGGTTTAGACGACCACTACACTTCCCAAGCTGCAAGCTCCTGAGTCACTGGTTACCTGCAAAGCATGCAGTAAGGGGTCAACAATAATGCTGAGTGAGTTCACTAGTTGTCCAGTTTTAATTACCAAAAACTTGTTTCACCAGTTAATTTATCCGTTTATACATGCCATGGGGAGCTACCCCAAAAGTTAGCGACTAAACTGTTTTTCCAATACCGAACACTAGGTGACCGTTGCGTATCCGCAGAGTGCCCCGATGTCAATGTTCTATCATCATTGACGGATGCCTGAGTACATTAGTTCACGACCGATCCCATACCTTGGCACGGTGTGAGGTTGGTAAGACCTAAATAGCGCTATCAACTAATAACCCGTTCGCCTGGCCCCGGCGACTAATCGGTATTATGTAGTAGGGACTTTAAGTGATAGAGTTTCGTTTAGTGCCGTTTGTTGCAGTCCGTATAAACAGTAATTAACTAAAAGGTTCCCAATAACAAGGGAAGAAAAGTAAGTTGTATCCCTCATAAGGGGATAGTGTTGTTTTTAGTTCCGTTTCCCAAACCACCGGGAATACATGCTTTAGGTTGTGAACTCACCTTGGGTTGCTCGGTAGAGTATTTACTTGGTCAATCACGTAGGTCACCACGTCCTAGCATGGTCATCGATACAGGTCAAGTTGGGGTAGAAGTATTCACGTATAATCTACACATAACTAACACATAGCATACACACCATATGATCATCCAGCAAGTTATCGGGCCTATTCTGATACGAAGCAGTTAAACAGTGAACATCAACAACTATCATACAAATCACAAATGTTGTTGGGCCTATCAGATCACATTAACAGTTAACAGCATCACAGAAACCAAATAGAACGGTATGCACAGCCCACACGTCCTTGGCCCAATATCGGAGACAAGCAGCCCAGTCGAGACCAGAAGGTCTCGACTCGAGAACACACAGTTTCGAGTCGCAACCGGAGGTTTTCGACTTGTCATGTCTTGGTTGCGAGTCGCAACCGATGTTTCGACTTGTCATGTTTTTGGTTGCGAGTCGCAACCGGTGTTTCGACTTGTCATGTCTTGGTTGCGAGTCGCAACCGCCGTAGTCTCGAGTTGTCATGTTTTGGTTGCGAGTCGTAACCGGAGGTTTCGGCTTGTCATGGTCTGGTTTCGAGTCGCAACCGGGCGGTCTCGAGTCGCAATCACATAGTCTCGAGTCGCAACCTCGGATACGTGCACAAGAAGTCCTTCTAGAACCTGTTCCAACTGTACTATCCAATAGAATTGAGATTTCATGCAAATTGTGTACTATCTCCAATAAACATGTTTTCTTGCCTCACCCTAATTCTAAATGGATCAAACAGTAAGTTTTTCAAATATTCAAAGCACCTTCAACTCATGTTCATGTTGTTCATCATATATACAAACTACCCAACACGCATAATCCTTTAAAACCGACCCGAAACATGTCATCCTAGATCTTATACTTGCAATTCTAAAAGCATTTTCAGCCAAACAATTACCATCATTTATTTCACACGGTTCATTTTACACATATTCATTTCATGGCCAAGAATCACATATACTAAATATCAAAAACCATTTTTAATCAAGCAACCAATAGATCATCATGCACCTTACTTAAACAACAATTATAACATCAACCATACAAGAAAAGGCATATTCAACATGCATATAATTTAACAAGCAAACGTATATAACATTTTCATCTCTACATTGCAAGGAACCACTAACCGGTTCAAGAGTGACACAAAGGTGTTCAAGTAGGTGACGGATTGAAGCCTTCGAGTGATGATTCCGAGCCAATCCAAGGGTGCTCTTGTTGCCGGTTGGATCCGAGAAGGAGAGGAGGAGAGGGTGATGTTAGAACCTTGGGGTTTTGGGGGTTTTTAGAGAGAGAGAGAGGGAGAGTGTGTGAGATGAGAGAGTGTGAGAATGATGTTGCAAAATGGTAAAAGTTGTGAGGGTTGGCCGGTTATATATCCCGAGTGGGTTAGGGGCTTCCGGGTGGGCTAAGGTTACGGCCCAACCGGCCCATCGTTACACCGTTTACTCGAGACCGGGTGGTCTCGAGTCATGGTTCCGGTTCACAAGTATCCTTACACACACAATATATATATATATTACATACACGTTATCGACACATAGCACATAGAAATAACAACTTCCATTTAATAATAATATACATATACGCTAAGTGATTACAAGGTGTTTGCTCGGGAAAACCTAGAATGTCACATTATCCCCAAGTTTTAAGAACTTTCGTCCCGAAAGTTAAGGCAGCCACTGACAAGCTAGTGTAAATACGAACGTTTCAACGGGATGTCACATCATCCCCCCGTTAGTTTGGAATTTCGTCCCGAAATTCAGTTGTAGCTTCAGTGCTGGGGGTTTCATTTGGGAACAGCTGGGGATACTTGCGCTTCATCTGGTCTTCTCGCTCCCAGGTAAACTCTGGGCCACGGCGTGAGTTCCAACGAACTCGTACGAGAGGTATCTGGCTACGTTTGAGGGTTTTGATTTCACGGTCCGTGATCTCAATCGGTTCCTCAGTAAAGTGTAGCCGTTCGTCAATAGTAAGTTCCTTGTAAGGAATGACGAGTGTTTCATCTGACAGGCACTTCTTCAGATTAGACACGTGGAAGACGTTGTGCACAGCAGTCAGTTCTTCAGGCAGATTCAACCTGTAAGCGGCCGTACCGATCTTTTCGGTAACTTCAAAGGGTCCGACATATCTTGGATTAAGCTTGCCCCGTTTTCCAAAACAAACCACACCCTTCCAGGGTGAGACCTTAAGTAGAGCCCGTTCACCAACCTGGAACTCTTGCGGTTTCCTATCTTTATCAGCGTAATACTTTTGACGGTCACGAGCTGCCGCCATGCGTTGCCTAATCTGGGCAATCTTTTCTGTGGTGTCGACTACATGTTCCGGGCCTGTGATCTGGCTGTCACCAACCTCAGCCCAGCAGAGAGGCGATCGACATTTGCGGCCGTACAATGCCTCAAAGGGTGCTGCCTGAATGCTGGTGTGGTAGCTGTTGTTGTAGGAGAATTCCACCAACGGTAGGTGCTTCTCCCAATTCTTGCCAAAATCGATCACACATGCCCTAAGCATGTCTTCGAGGGTTTGGATGGTGCGTTCAGACTGCCCATCCGTTTGCGGGTGATAAGCGGTGCTCATGTCTAAACGTGAGCCAAAAGATTTGTGCATGGCTTGCCACAACTCAGAAGTAAAACGCGCGTCTCGATCAGAAATAATAGAGGTAGGCACTCCGTGCTTCGAGACCACTTCTTTTAAGTATACCTCTGCTAGGGTAGAGAACTTGTCTGTTTCTTTGATAGCCAAAAAGTGTGCAGACTTAGTTAAGCGATCCACTATTACCCAAATGGTGTCGTTTCCTCGTTGAGACCTAGGCAGGCTAGTAACAAAATCCATGGAAATCTGCTCCCATTTCCATTGCGGGATCTCTGGCTGTTGGAGTAGGCCTGATGGTTTCTGATACTCAGCCTTGACTCTTGCACAAGTTAAACATTTTCTGACATAGGTTGCTATGTGGGCTTTCATGCCAGGCCACCAATAGGTAGCCCTCAAGTCGTGGTACATCTTATCTGAACCCGGATGTACTGAGTAACGGGACTTATGAGCTTCATCCATCACAAGGTCACGTAAATTTCCGTAAAGCGGAACCCATATGCGTCCGGCTACGTAGTAAGCACCGTCTTCTTTTTGTTCCAATCGTTGTCTCGATCCTCGCAGGGACTCAGCCCTGATGTTCTCGGCTTTCAGTGCTTCAACCTGAGCATCCCGAATTTGATTAGGGAGGTTCGAGTGGATGGTGAGCTGTAAGGCACGAACATGCTTGGGTTTAGTCTCCTTTCTGCTGAGGGCATCGGCTACCACATTAGCCTTGCCTGGGTGATATTTGATTGCACACTCGTAGTCATTTAGGAGTTCGACCCATCGGCGTTGCCGCATATTCAACTCCTTTTGTCCCATTATGTGCTGGAGACTCTTGTGATCAGTGTAAATCGTGCACTTGGTGCCGTACAAGTAGTGTCTCCAAAGCTTGAGCGTGAAGACCACAGCTCCAAATTCTAAGTCATGCGTCGTATAGTTCCGTTCGTGGACCTTGAGTTGTCGCGAGGCGTAAGCAATAACTTTCTCGCGTTGCATCAATACGCAGCCAAGTCCTTGAATAGAAGCGTCGCAGTAAACGACGAAGTCGTCGGTACCTTCGGGTAAGGAGAGGATAGGAGCACTACAAAGGTTCCTCTTTAGTTCCTGGAAGGCAGATTCCTGAGCATCACTCCATTTGTAAGCAACACCCTTCTGAGTGAGTGTCGTAAGTGGTTGAGCGATCTTAGAGAATCCCTTGATAAATCTTCGATAGTATCCCGCCAATCCCAAGAATTGGCGAACTTCGGTCGGAGTCTTAGGCACAGGCCAATTCTTAATGGACTCAATCTTAGTAGGGTCAACATGAATCCCTTCCTGATTGACGATGTGCCCAAGGAAATGGACTTCTCTAAGCCAGAAATCACATTTCGAGAATTTGGCGTACAGTTGCTCATTGCGAAGAAGTTCGAGAATAAGACGTAGGTGTTGTTCATGCTCCTCTTGGCTCTTCGAGTAGATTAGGATGTCGTCGATGAATACGATCACGAACTTATCGAGGTAGGGTTTGCATACTCGGTTCATGAGATCCATGAAGATTGCAGGTGCGTTGGTCATTCCGAAAGGCATAACAAGGAATTCGTAGTGACCATAGCGGGTTCTGAAAGCAGTCTTAGAGATGTCCTCATCGCGAACTCTCAGCTGGTGATAACCCGATCGCAGATCGATCTTGGAATAATAGTTCGACCCTTGCAGCTGGTCGAACAGGTCGTCGATACGGGGAAGTGGATAACGATTCTTGATGGTAACCTTGTTAAGTTCGCGGTAGTCAATGCACATTCGGTATGAGCCATCTTTCTTTTTGACGAAGAGTACTGGGGCTCCCCAGGGTGATGAACTAGGACGGATAAAACCTTTGTCCAAAAGTTCTTGTAGTTGAGTAGAAAGCTCCTTGAGCTCCACGGGGGCTAATCGATAAGGTGCACGAGCTATAGGCGCTGCTCCGGGAGCTAGCTCGATTTGAAATTCGACCTGACGGTGAGGAGGGAGTCCAGGTAGTTCCTCCGGGAATACCTCAGGATAGTCGCGTACAACTGGAAAATCTTCAATCCTGTTTTCCATTTTCTGTGTGTCGGTAATGAGTGCTAAGATGGCGGTGTGCCCTTTTCGTAGATACTTCTGGGCCTTTAAGAATGAAATGATGCCTGTGACTTCTCCGCTCTTGTCGCCTTGAACCATAAGAGGTTTGCCAGGGGGACGGGGAATACGAATAGCTTTCTCCTGGCAGAGGATTTCAGCTCGATGTTTGGATAACCAATCCATACCAATAATGACGTCGAAGCTTCCAAGAATGATGGGGAAAAGATCGATACGGAAGGTCTGACCAGACAATTCTAATTTGCAGTCACGAATTATGTGTGAGGCCTCGAGGTTTCTACCATTAGCTATTTCAACGGTGTGCTTAGAGCTTAGCGGCGTAAGAGTGAGCTTAAGTCTCTTTCTAATACGTAGGGATACATAACTAGCATCTGCTCCGGAATCAAATAGTACGGAAACATAACGATCATTAAGTAGGAACTTACCCGCCACAACGTTGGGGTCATTCCTTGCTTCCCCAGCTCCAATCACAAAAGCTTTTCCTCTAGCACCATTTCCAGCATTGTTGTTATTGTTCCCAGCACCCTGATTGTTGTTGTTTTGATTCAGTTCAGGGCAATCCTTTCGCATGTGCCCCGTTGCTCCACACTTGAAGCATCCACGGTTGTTTCCTTGTTGCTGCTGTTGCTGTGGTTGTTGCTGATTCTGCCTAGCTGGGAACTGGCTTCGGCAGTCTTTGGCTTCGTGCCCCATCTTGTTGCATCGCTGACACTGACCTTTTCCACATGGCCCACTGTGATGTCGGTTACATTTGTTACACTTAGGGTGGTTTCCTCGATAGCCACCCTGTTGCTGAGGGCCCTTGTTGCTTTCAGTCTTCCTTTGTTGAACTGGGGCCTGAGTGGGGTTAGCATCCTTTCCCTGACTTCCATCCCACTTTCGCTTGTTATCGCCAGAAGTTCCAGCAGTAGCACCGATCCTCTGGGGCAGCTTGCCCTCTTCCACAGCCTGATTGGTGAGTTTGTGAGCAAGACGAACCACGGGCTGTATGGTGTTGAGGTTGGCCGAGGTCACATGGCTCCGGATTTCTGGGACCAAGCCTTTGATGTACAATTCGATCCTTCGATACATAGGTTGGGACATGTTTGGGCAAAGTGCAGCATAGTCGTTGGACTGCTTAGTGTAGGTCTCAATCTCTGATCCAACCATCTTGAGCGCATAGTACTCGTTCTCGAGTTTGTGGATGTCATCCCTGTGACAATACTCCTCTTTGATCATGTCCTTGAAATCTTCCCATGCCGTAGCATTAGCAGTTTCCAGACCAAGCATCTGAATCTGTGCTTTCCACCATGAAAGCGCGTTTCCTTCAAGCGTACCAGTTGCGTACTTAACCCAGTTAGCAGGGGGGACACTCGCAGACGGCAAAGACAGCTTCGGCCTTTTCAATCCAATGCAGAAGGCCTATGGCACCCTCAGTGCCGTTGAAAGGGAGAGGCTTGCCATCCATGAAGGTTTTGAAAGTACAAACACGTGGTTGCGCAGGCGCAGGCTGACCTGTTGTGAGAAATGGAGCGAATAGGTTTTAGAGGTGAAAAGACGATGTGGGGGTAGGATCTAAACATCCTATAGCAACGAGTTTACCTCCAGGGTGAGCTGCGAAAGCTGCAGCCACCGTGTTGAGCAAGTTAGCGAATTGAGCCTGAGTCATGTTAACGCTTCCTCTTCCGCGTCCACTCATTGTCTTCATAGCCAGAAAACACAGTATGAGTGTAATGTTGTAACGTAGCGAGAATGAGGTAGAAGAGAAATGTGCATCTATCTAATCAGGCACACTAGTATGTATAGTAGAGCAGTCAATATAAGATAAACAAGCAAGTAAACACAAGTCCGAGCTACGAAGTCTAGTATGTCGAGTCTTGCCCTTGGAGTGTAGTGTCGTCACGAGTCACGGGTTATAGTCTGGTTTTTCTCAAAAAGACTTCCCTTTTTAAAACCAAGTTCACTATAACCAATGGCTCTGATACCAATCTGTCACACCCCCAAATTCCACCTGCGGAGTACCGTCCGCTTGAGGGCGTGACCGACCAGGATCCAGCCACCAATTATACTGAGTATTTGGGTAATAATAAAGATGATCACCAACCTTAATGGTTCGTGAGCATCAAAGTTTAAAGTTCGAAAGTTAGGTTCAAATAACAGTTTAAGTATATAGCGGAAGCATAGGCAAAATAGTTTAAACAAAGTTCATAGTTCAAGTTATTTAGAACCCAACACGCGGGTTTAGACGACCACTACACTTCCCAAGCTGCAAGCTCCTGAGTCACTGGTTACCTGCAAAGCATGCAGTAAGGGGTCAACAATAATGCTGAGTGAGTTCACTAGTTGTCCAGTTTTAATTACCAAAAACTTGTTTCACCAGTTAATTTATCCGTTTATACATGCCATGGGGAGCTACCCCAAAAGTTAGCGACTAAACTGTTTTTCCAATACCGAACACTAGGTGACCGTTGCGTATCCGCAGAGTGCCCCGATGTCAATGTTCTATCATCATTGACGGATGCCTGAGTACATTAGTTCACGACCGATCCCATACCTTGGCACGGTGTGAGGTTGGTAAGACCTAAATAGCGCTATCAACTAATAACCCGTTCGCCTGGCCCCGGCGACTAATCGGTATTATGTAGTAGGGACTTTAAGTGATAGAGTTTCGTTTAGTGCCGTTTGTTGCAGTCCGTATAAACAGTAATTAACTAAAAGGTTCCCAATAACAAGGGAAGAAAAGTAAGTTGTATCCCTCATAAGGGGATAGTGTTGTTTTTAGTTCCGTTTCCCAAACCACCGGGAATACATGCTTTAGGTTGTGAACTCACCTTGGGTTGCTCGGTAGAGTATTTACTTGGTCAATCACGTAGGTCACCACGTCCTAGCATGGTCATCGATACAGGTCAAGTTGGGGTACAAGTATTCACGTATAATCTACACATAACTAACACATAGCATACACACCATATGATCATCCAGCAAGTTATCGGGCCTATTCTGATACGAAGCAGTTAAACAGTGAACATCAACAACTATCATACAAATCACAAATGTTGTTGGGCCTATCAGATCACATTAACAGTTAACAGCATCACAGAAACCAAATAGAACGGTATGCACAGCCCACACGTCCTTGGCCCAATATCGGAGACAAGCAGCCCAGTCGAGACCAGAAGGTCTCGACTCGAGAACACACAGTTTCGAGTCGCAACCGGAGGTTTTCGACTTGTCATGTCTTGGTTGCGAGTCGCAACCGATGTTTCGACTTGTCATGTTTTTGGTTGCGAGTCGCAACCGGTGTTTCGACTTGTCATGTCTTGGTTGCGAGTCGCAACCGCCGTAGTCTCGAGTTGTCATGTTTTGGTTGCGAGTCGTAACCGGAGGTTTCGGCTTGTCATGGTCTGGTTTCGAGTCGCAACCGGGCGGTCTCGAGTCGCAATCACATAGTCTCGAGTCGCAACCTCGGATACGTGCACAAGAAGTCCTTCTAGAACCTGTTCCAACTGTACTATCCAATAGAATTGAGATTTCATGCAAATTGTGTACTATCTCCAATAAACATGTTTTCTTGCCTCACCCTAATTCTAAATGGATCAAACAGTAAGTTTTTCAAATATTCAAAGCACCTTCAACTCATGTTCATGTTGTTCATCATATATACAAACTACCCAACACGCATAATCCTTTAAAACCGACCCGAAACATGTCATCCTAGATCTTATACTTGCAATTCTAAAAGCATTTTCAGCCAAACAATTACCATCATTTATTTCACACGGTTCATTTTACACATATTCATTTCATGGCCAAGAATCACATATACTAAATATCAAAAACCATTTTTAATCAAGCAACCAATAGATCATCATGCACCTTACTTAAACAACAATTATAACATCAACCATACAAGAAAAGGCATATTCAACATGCATATAATTTAACAAGCAAACGTATATAACATTTTCATCTCTACATTGCAAGGAACCACTAACCGGTTCAAGAGTGACACAAAGGTGTTCAAGTAGGTGACGGATTGAAGCCTTCGAGTGATGATTCCGAGCCAATCCAAGGGTGCTCTTGTTGCCGGTTGGATCCGAGAAGGAGAGGAGGAGAGGGTGATGTTAGAACCTTAGGGTTTTGGGGGTTTTTAGAGAGAGAGAGAGAGAGAGAGGGAGAGTGTGTGAGATGAGAGAGTGTGAGAATGATGTTGCAAAATGGTAAAAGTTGTGAGGGTTGGCCGGTTATATATCCCGAGTGGGTTAGGGGCTTCCGGGTGGGCTAAGGTTACGGCCCAACCGGCCCATCGTTACACCGTTTACTCGAGACCGGGTGGTCTCGAGTCATGGTTTCGGTTCACAAGTATCCTTACACACACAATATATATATATATATTACATACACGTTATCGACACATAGCACATAGAAATAACAACTTCCATTTAATAATAATATACATATACGCTAAGTGATTACAAGGTGTTTGCTCGGGAAAACCTAGAATGTCACAGAATAACAATAACAATGCTGGGAACAACAACAATGGGGGCAATGGTGCTCGTGGAATGGTATTTACGATTGGTGCCGGTGACGCTAGGAACGACGGCAATGTCGTGACTGGTACGTTTTCTATGAACAACCTATTTGCTTCTGTGTTATTTGATTCCGGTGCCGATTGGAGTTATGTGTCCTTAGAGTTCAGTCAACGATTAGGGTTAACGCCAACACCTATACAAGCTAAACATGTAGTAGAATTAGCTGATGGTAAGACAATTGAAGCCTCACACATTATTATGGGATGTAAACTCGATCTTGTGGGTCAAGTGTTTGACATTGACCTCCTTCCTGTTACCCTCTGTAGTTTCGACGTAGTGGTTGGTATGGACGGGTTGTCCAAGCACCGTGCTGACATCCTTTGTAAAGAGAAAATCGAACCTATTCCTCTCCCTAGTGGAGAATCTTTATCGGTTCAAGGGCATCGTAGTGGGGCGATGGTTGGTATCATTTTAGCTATGAAAGCTCAGAAGTGTCTACGAAAGGGGTATCCTGCTATTTTAGCACTTGTTACTGATCCCCAGCCTGAAGAGAGGAGGATCGAAGACCTGCCAGTTGTTCGTGAATTTTCTGATGTGTTTCTTGAGGAACTTCCTGGTTTACCTACTCACTGTTAAGTGGAATTTCAGATTGATCTTACACCAGGAGCGGCCCCAATTGCTCTAGCTCCTTATCGTCTTGCACCTGGGGAGTTGCAAGAGTTATCTAATCAACTTCAAGAACTATTGGATAGAGGTTTTATCCGACCCGGTTCTTCGCCTTGGGCAGCCCCATTTCTGTTCGTGAAGAAGAAAGATGGGTCCTTTCGCATGTGTATAGATTATCGAGAACTCAACAAGGTGACTGTCAAGAACTGTTATCATTTGTCGCCCATCGACGATCTATTTGACCAGTTGCAAGAGTCAAGTTTTTACTCAAAAATCGATTTCAGATCAGGCTATCATCAGATGAGAGTTCGAGAGGAGGACGTTCCTAAAACGGTTTTCCGAACGCGATATGGCCATTATGAGTTTTTGGTTATGCCATTCGGGTTAACTAATGCACCAGCAGTCTTCATGGACCTCATGAACCGCGTGTGCAAACTGTATCTCGACGATTTCGTCATCGTTTTTATCGACGACATCCTGATTTATTCAAAGAGCAAGGAGGATCACGAGTGACACCTGCATCTTATCTTGGAGCTTCTAAGGAAGGAGCAACTTTACGCGAAATTCTCTAAGTGTGACTTCTGGATTCGAGAGGTACACTTCCTTGGCCACATTATGAATGAATCGGGGATACACGTGGATCCTGCAAAGATTGATGCTAGCAGAAATTGGGCGGCATCAAAGAACCCTTCGGAGGTGCGACAGTTTCTTGGTCTCGCTAGGTATTATCGTAGATTTATTAATGACTTTTCGAAGATCGCTCAACCTCTCACCGCATTAACACAGAAAGGCATAACATACTCATGGGGAACGAAACAAGAAGATGCTTTCCAGTTGTTAAAACAAAAACTCTGCAGTGCACCAATCTTGTCTCTACCTGAAGGTACTGAAGATTTTGTGGTATACTGTGATGCTTCTATTCAAGGTCTCGGTTGTGTACTAATGCAACGCGAAAAGGTGATAGCTTACGCTTCTCGGCAGTTGAAGGTTCATGAAAAGAATTACACGACTCATGACTTCGAGTTGGGGGCTGTCGTGTTTGCGCTCAAAATCTGGAGGCATTACTTGTACGGTACTAAATGCATTATTTATACCGACCACAAGAGCCTTCAGCATATCTTTGACCAGAAGGAATAAAATATGCGACAGCGTCGCTGGTAGAACTCTTGAATGATTACGACTATGCAATAAAGTATCATACAGGTAAGGCTAACGTAGTAGCTGATGCCCTTAGTCGGAAGGAAACGAAACCCAAACGTGTCCGCGCCTTGCAGCTTACTATCCATTCTAACCTCCCTGACCAGATTCATTCTGCTCAAGCAGAAGCACTGAAAGAAGAAAACCTTAAGGCTGAGTATTTGCGGGGCATGGAGAAACGACTTGTAGAGAGATCTGATGGTATACTCTACTTCATGGAACGAATATGGGTCCCTTTGTTTGGAAACCTTAGAGATCTTGTGATGGAGAGATCTGATGGTATACTCTACTTCTTGGATATGATGTATCAGGATCTCAAGGTTTTGTATTGGTGGCCGAAGATGAAAGCTCATATTGTAGCGTACGTGAGTAGATGCTTGACTTGTGCGAAGGTTAAGGTAGAGTATCAGAAACCCTCAGGCCTACTTCAGCAACCAGAAATACCCATGTGGAAATGGGAACAAATTGCTATGGATTTCGTCACTGGTTTACAAAGAACTCAAAACGGAAACGATACCATCTAGGTGATCGTTGATCGTCTCACGAAGTCAGCACACTTCCTGGCAATCAAGGAGACTGAAAAGTTCTCACAACTTGCAGCTGTTTATCTGAAGGAAGTGGTTTCTAGGCACGAGGTGCCAACCTCTATTATCTCTGATCGTGACCCGCGTTTCATTTCAGATTTGTGGCAGTCGATGCACAAATCGTTCGGCTCACGTATTGACATGAGCACTGCTTATCACTCGCAGACAGATGGTCAAAGTGAACGAACCATCCAGACACTCGAATACATGCTGCGAGCGTGCGTGATTGATTTTGGCAAAGGCTGGGAGAAACACTTGCCTCTGATAGAGTTTTCTTATAACAATAGCTACCATACCAGTATCCAGGCAGCTCCATTCGAAGCATTATACGGACGGAAATGTCGTTCACCTCTTTGTTGGGCTGAGGTGGGTGACAGCCAGATCACAGGTCCGGAACTCGTACTCGAAACTTCAGAAAAGATTGTCTAGATTAGAAATCGTATGGCGGCAGCGCGCGACAGTCAGAAAAGCTACGCTGACAAGCGTAGGAAACCTTTGGAGTTCGCGGTAGGCGATCGTGTCATGTTGAAGGTCTCACCCTGGAAGGGTGTGGTACAGTTTGGGAAATGCGGTAAGCTTAATTCTCGTTATGTCAGGCCTACAAGTTAGAGTTACCTGCTAAGTTGGGTAACGTTCATGATGTCTTCAACGTATCGCAATTAAAGAAGTGTTTGTCTGATGAAACACTTGTGGTACCGTTTCAAGAGTTGAAAATTGACGAAAAATTGCAGTTTGTCGAAGAACCCATCAAAATTATGGATCGGGAAGTCAAGGTCTGTAAGCATAGTGGAATTCCGATCGTGAGAGTTCGTTGGAACTCAAGACGTGGACCGGAGTTCACGTGGGAACACGAATATCAAATGAAGCTCAAGTATCCTCAACTATTCCCAACTGATCAATCTAATCCTGGTGTAACTGGTGAATTTCGGGATGAAATTCCCTTTCAAGTTGGGGATGATGTGGTACCTGGGGAAAATCCACAGTCATCCTAACATAACACCGTGCTACTTTGTGTGACAACCCTCACCAAACTAGGTATCCGTACAACTTAATTAATAATTAATTACTGCTTAATTACTGTGCTTACTTGAAATTGTGGATAAACTGCTATTTGAATACTGATACATGTACTTACTTGCCTCATACCTTATTTGCTGTCACCCTACTATTTACATACAGAACTATAGTGACAACCGTGATGCACAAAAGCACTGTAGCACAATAACGGATAACCTACTAAACGTGCTGTTATAGCCAGCACCAGGCAGGTACTGCCTCTAAGGCTTGTAAGAGCCAGAGATAGTTTGCTACACTAGTAGAGAGTGTAGGGATATAAGGGTTGTAGAACTGCGTCACTTGGAATGAGATTACAGTGACCGGATGTGCCTAAAACGTACTTTAAGTACAAAATTCAGCACTTTAAATAATAATTCAGCATTTAGCTAACTAATAAAGTGCCAAAATATGAGGAAAACATTACTAGACACTTTCCAGAGTGTCGGGAATAAGTTGTGTCACTAAAAATAATATTAACGACACTTTAAAGCTTTGTTAAGCACTTTAACGGATCTCTATCCAACCGAACAACCGGACTTTTACCCGGAACATAAAAATATTGCTAACAACACTGTTTTTTCTTTCTCTAAGCCAGTTAGGGTCCCCGAATACCCTAACACCCGCCACAAGACACTATACTCTAGTAACTAACTTAAGGGTCCTACTTAACATAACTAATGCTTAACCAGCTAGTTGGAATCGAACCAAACCCCCTCCCTTGTGACCGAGTTCGGTCACCATGTAGGTGACACCAATTGTACTTGCTAGATTATAATAATCCATGTGCTTAGAATCAAGTAGACATAATTTCCAATGGATAATCTTGCTTGATGGTTTATAAATATATCTCATGGATTTTCCTAAACACTTAACCACCAACAACAAACATCATAACACACACACTCTCTCCCTCTCCAAAGCTCTCGGCCGAACCCCCCTACACCATCCATCCATTTTTCGGTTTTAATCTTCTCATTCCAAGAGTATACAAGTGTTAAGGATCTCATACGAGGAGGCTTGGTGCATTCGGAACGCGAAGGACCTCCCCCTATTGCTTTTATCCACTCATTCTTCGACTAGTTTCTTCCCTAGCCTCGAGCTAGTAGTAAGTTGCTTTAAACACACTCTCGATCTATTTTAAAGTGGTTAAAAAGAACTTTGTCGGTTAAAACTCATGAACATACAAGATGATATGTAAAAGTCTACTAAAATGATAAAAATGTTGGTTAATAGCACAAGGGTTGTGTAAATCTTGTAAGATTTGTTTTGTGTGATTATTTAGTGCCGATCTATGTTGTGGTAGCTCGGATCATCGTCTAACCCGGATTGGTCATGATCATGGATCGTGACATAGAGTTGTTTAAATGTAAAAAGGGTTAAGTGATGAAACTCTACCACACACCAAACATGAACTTGTGTAAAATCGATTTTACTTACGAAATAGTGTTTAAAACTAGTAGATCTATGGATCTACAAGTGGTATTTACAAAGAACCAAGTGTCAAAGAAATCATACTTTCTAAAACCGTATCTTTCATGAACGAGGATGATTTTTGTAAACACTTGTGTAACACTAAGTTTCGACAAAGAACTAGTTTTGTCAAATTTTACAAGAAGTTGTAAAGATAGAATTTCTTTAAAAGCGAGGCTTTTACGAAACCGGATGGATTTATATAAAGATACACTAAAAGTAAGGAGCTTTACTACATATTTTTGGAAAAACTACAAGTTCATGTAATTCTTGCGATTTACATATATATTGACTAGTTTGATGCTTTGAACATTGTTTTGATTGAATAAGAAAATTGTTGGTTTGATTTGTAAAAGAAAATGATACGCTTGAAAGCGTGGCCACCTCCAGTTACAGAGGAAACTCTGGCGAAATTTTTCCAAAAACCTAACACTTAGAAATATTTTCACTACAAGTGTTAGAAATACATTTTTAACGTGTTTTCGAATTATAGATTTCGCCATGACTTTATTACAAGATTTCTAATTATCGGAGGTGGGATTTTCACAAAATAAAAACTTGCTAAAATATATATTTAGTAACAACACTTGTGAATTTTTATAATTATTTTGTGAAATATACGAATATTATTTTTAGGGTAAAAATAATATTACCGAATGTTAACGATTCCAAAAATAATACAAACGCCTTCATAATTAGTTACAACGGTATAATTATTACCACCCGATCTTTAAAACATAACTTACGCATTTTAAGAAAATATTTATGAACGCGTATTTGTCAAGAATATTATTTGGAAAATTGTATGAAATAAAATATAATATTTTTGGGAAAAATAATTATATTTTTGGAGTTAGAAATAAAATATATTTTTAAGTGAGACTTAATAATATATTTCGAAGATATACGAACACACATGTATTGAATCCCCCATCCTTGGGAAGGAAAAATAATTACCAAGTATTTACAAAAATATAAACACGAAATAGTTGTCTAACTATTTCCCAAAAACTTAAACCTTAAGCTAAGGCACGGCCGTCCATCTAATAGACTTAGTACGTGTAGGTCGTCGCACAGCTGCTTGATCAGGAGATATACTTGGTAGAGACGCACCACTGTGAGTTCATGTCCCCCTTTTCTCTTAACTGTTTTCAGTTTTCTAAACTGCGGGGGTGAAATACATGTTACTACGATTACAAGTACTTTTTACATGGTATGGATAGCATAAGGAAGGTTATTACCTAGATCATGTGAATGGGTAGGCTATTATCGTAAGACCATTAATCCTTGTATAAGGACCGAGAGGCATGAGTGATAGATCTATCGGGTGTTGCGAGCCCCACACATGAGCCAGCGTGTGGCTGCATGTGGTGACTATGTCGTTCCGCCGGAAGGACCGGTATGAAATACGCGTTACAGGTTTGAGTGCTTCCTAGGCCATTTTACTTATTAATGTATTAGCTACACATTAATTGATCTCTTTTTCCTTATTGCTACATACCAGGAATTTTCATACATACAGACATTTTACAAAGGTTTTACTTACTCACTTACACATGAACTCGCTCAACATTATTGTTGATTTTTCAACTTACATGTATTTCAGGGAATTAAAGGATCTGGCACGGTATGACACGTTTTCCCGCTGCACTAGTGTCTTTTGAACACTGTTTATGTTTGTTAGGATGTGATATCCGTTAAGACAATGTTGTGGTTCTTTACTCTTCAAACTTATTTTAATGGATGATCTTGCATGGTTTTATTTTCATATAGCTTTGTTATGATTAAGCTATGGTATTAAGAAGTCACACCAAATTAACCACGCTTCCGCAAAGCCAGGGTGTGACACTTTGGATCACTTATCAAATTTCGGGACGAAATTTCTTTCAAGTTGGGGATGATGTGACAACCCGGGATTTCAAGTTCTTTCCTCTACTTACCACGTGTTTTGTAATTCTGTTTTGACAATTTGTTTTATGTTATGTCATTTGCAATTGTTTGAAAGATTAGTGTATTCTGGTGATTAGTTGTTTTAATGTGTATGTTAATGACTAAAGAGTAATGAAAACAAATGACAAAGAACCCCTTGTGACGAAGATGGAATCTTCGCCACAAATCTGCTCGACGAAGAATGAGTCTTCGTCGTCACCCATTTCGACGAAGGATGAACTTCGTCGCCAGGGGAGTTCGTCGCCAGTGGGAACCTTCGTCGGCCCAGAACTCTTCGAAGCCCAAGAGAAGCCCAGTTCGTCTGTTTGATTATATATTTGCACAAGGTTCACGAAACTCTTGTTTTAGCAAGCCCTAATCTTCTCTTGGGAGTTCGACAACAGTCTGTTTCCTTTTGAAGCCTTTTTTGCGAATCATCTTCCCTTTTTGCCCTAGTCAATCCACCTGATCAACACTTCTTCGGTTAGTCCTCATTTTATAATCCAGATTCCTTGTATGGTTGATCATGCTCTATTAGGGTTCGATTTTAGGAATGATGTTGTTAGCTATTAGGGTTTGATTGTGCGAATGAAATCATAGACTGTTAACACATTGTGATTGTTTGATCGGTTTGAATGATTGAACACTGTTAATATCAATTATGTTAAATGATGATTAGGGATCATTGTAAATCATAGATGTAATTATTGATTCATTGATATTGAACGGTTGTTACTGCAGATTGTTTTGTGTGTATAAGAATGTATTGAATCATGTCATTGATCTGTAACTGTCAATATGAGGGTAATGGGTAATCATAACAGGAATCTTGAAAATTATCTGTTAAATGACGAACAATTTCCAACGAGGAATCAAGTCGACGAACAATCTTGAAGCTTCGTCGACATGTCTTTTGACGAACCTTGGGATCCTTCGTCACACTTAAACCCGACGAAGGTTAATCCTTCGTCAAGGGATTCTTCATCGTGACTTGGTTTCGACGAAGGTTGATCCTTCGTCATGTGGAACTTCGCCGTGTAGGCAATGATCTGAACAGTGAACGAGTTATGTTGTTTATGTTATTTGACAGTTGTGTTTGTTGCATGATAATAATGCTAACTAGAAATGAGGGCCTTGACTTGACTAGTACGAGTAGCCAATTCACCTGTTGTATGTGATTATGAGACTTGCACATGGGATGTGGACTTGTATTGAAACTGAGTACTTGCTACATGTTAGCTTGTGATCTTTGTGATAAATACAATCTGTGTGAAATACGTGATTTGGTTGATTATGAAACTAATCTTGATTGGTAACCATGGTAGGGTTGGTTGATTAACTGGAACGGGTAACTTGATAAATACCGAGCAAATCTAAGGTGAGTTCATTGTCTTTACAAGCATGCGTCCCAGGGAGGGACATCTGGTAAATATTCCGGGGAGGAATATTGGGAAAATGGGTTTAACTAGAATGTTAAACTTGGGATGTTGGTTAATACACTCATATCTATCATTTAAGTCCCGTCTTATACCGAATTGGTTGCCGGGGAGGCAACGGGGTTATTAGTTGATAGCGCTATTAGGTTTGGCTCCCTCACACCGTACCGGGGAGGACGGGTATGAACTAATTACCTATAATAACCATCCTTAACAATCCGACACCCTATAAATATTTAGCGTGCCCCAATATGTCCTAAAATACACCCCGTATACGCAAACAGGCCCCGAATACCCTTATTTTTACAAAAATTAAATTAAAAATCAAAATTTTAATGGTTGTGGCGGGCCGGAAAGACCCAGCCTTGGTCTTGCGCGGGCCGCGAGCGCTCATCAACGAGGCAGCACCCTAAGCTGCCACGTGGCAGTGTCGTGTCGAGCCTAGTGGCGAGTCAGCCAAGCTAGGGCCTACCCTAGCTGGCCTCGCAGGCCGCGAAAGCCCTGGAGGTGGTTTACGCGGGGTGCGATGGAAGTCGAAGAGGCACTATAAATAGAGGCTTTCGGTGAACAACCCTCTTGACTAAGAACCACCTCAGTCTCAACTCGTTCATCTCTCGATTTCTCTCTCAAATTTCTACGTAGTATACATAATTCTCGAGTATAATACCCCCCTAAATAACGAAGTTCTGCCCCGTTGTAAGTATCATAACCCCGGTTACGTATTAGGTACGCTACCCGATTGATCCAGGGTTCCGTAACGGCTGTCGTGGTTCTTCCTGGCGTAGTCGTTAGAATGCCGTCTTGGGAAGAGTATTAATAATGTATATATTGGTTTATTATACTAACGCGTATGCATTTGTGTAATTAATAGACAATCACCAGGGAATCTTTAAAGAAAGCCCTAAGACAACAATGTGAGTAATCTCCTTTTTGTGAACCTTTTTACAAAACCTTAAATAATTATATATATAATTAGCAGTGATTGAGTCTTGTAATTCTTCAATTACTGCCGGTATGTTGGGGTTTTGTATACAAAATGTGGAACACGTTACCATTGGACAACAAGATAGCCATTGTGTAATATGACCCACCAGTCAGGATTGACAATACTGAATGAGTAATTGTGTAGAAATAAACATTGTAATCGCTCTCAAGTGTGCCAGGAGTGTTAACATGTTTTCAGATGTTAACAGGGATTTGAATCTTTTTAACGGGTTTTACCATCTCGGCCAGGTCTTAAAATGACATGCAGGCTAGGTTATACCTTTAAGATCCTAAATTAAAATAACATAGGCAGATAGCTTTTAAAAGGAATGATTCCGATTTATTTATTTCATATTTAATTTAATTATGCATAACATAGCAAAGATGAAATTTATAAACTTACTTTCCATTAAAATTTAAAAGTAGTACACTTTGCCCTAAACGGGACTTTTCACCTAAACACATGCCCACGCAGGAGCTATACAGATAATACATGTCCTCACAGGGACGGTTTACAAAAGTAAATGTCCACGCAGGGACTAATAGAGACAAGTCCTCGTAGGGACTAAGTATAAAGATAGATGTCCACGCAGGGACTACCTACACACATAAATAAATGTCCACGTGGGGACTTGATTTAAACAAGGAAATACAATAATACATATTGGGATTTAACGATCCCGTTTCTTCTTTCCCTTCAGCAAATTTGCCAAACCGCTCATGAATCCCTCATTCTTCTTACGCTCTCTCTGGAGGTCTCGCTCAACCCTGCCCAGTCTTTGACGGAGATCCTCCTGCTCTGGTGGAGAAAACCGTGGTGGCTGGTACTGAGGCGGCGGCTGAGCAGGTACTTGATACCCTCGAGCTGGACGTCCTATTCCCCAAGGGGTTCCATATGGTCCCTCAGAATTTTGGGCAAGGTAGTTCGCTGCCACTGGGTATGGGTCGGCCTCGGCATAGTTATAGTTATGGTATGCTGGCGGTCCGTAAGGGTTGTAAGCTGCCGGAGCAGTATAAGCAGGGATAGGGTTGCCAAAACCCGGTGATGGCGGTGCAATAGGTGCCGAATTCACCTCTGAAACTAGAACTGAAGGTCCACCCATCTGTGGGTCTTCATATATAGGCGGATAGTGGCTGCCGCTAGAGTGTTGAGGGGTACTGAAATGAAACTCCCCTCCTCGTGATGACATCCGTGCGCCAGTCCTCCTACCTCTTGGTGGTTCTGGAGGCTCTAGATGAACTGGCGGCGGTGGAGGCGGTGGCGGGACTGCCTCGAAATGTGGATCCCCAGAGGGATCTTGCTGCTGCTGTTGCGGCTGCTGGTGAGGCGATGAGTGGTAAGATGGTGTATAGTACCACTCACACCGTTCGAACCGTGCCATGTGACTATCCGGACCTTGGTATGGTGTTCCGTGAAAAGACGAACCATCTGAGATCACAAAAGGATGGTTCAGGGTTCCGGTGGAAGCCTCGACGGGATCTGTGTCCTCGTCCATATCTTGATCACCAGAAAAGTGATCCTCCGGTCCTAGTGGGTTAAAGCCCACTTGTTCTGGTAGGTACTCTGCTGGGTTAAACTGGCCCTGAAAGACAGGAGTAGGGTCGCGGAAGGAATCTTGCGATGCGGATCGCTGTAACGGTATGTATGAAGGTTGCGGGTTGTTGGGCTCATTCTCGGACCGAGGCCCAAAGGAGTGATGATATGGAGGCGTTGAGCTATGTGACGTGGATTGTCTGGCAGGCTCCTCATAGATCCTCCAAGGTTCTCGCGGATCTATACTCCTTGTAGCAGAAGGAGTTCGCCGGCCTGAAGGCCCGGCCTCGTGGTCGTTAGGGGCGCTGATCGGCGCCTTTCCTCGATCTCCTCGCCTGAATCTTGGCGGCATTGCTAAACCTGTTAATATAACAAAGGTAACGACAAGGAAAAATAAAGGACAAAATTTAAATTAAAATAAAAACATTTTGGATTATTCCTAAGTTCTTTGTCTAGACTCGAAGATTTAGGAATGTGCAATTGTGTAACTGAGATTAAACACAAAAGACTAGTGTTTAATTCACTCAGTGTTGGCTCTGATACCAACCTGTCACACCTCGATTTTCCACGTGTTACCGGTGGGCCCGGCAGGGGAGTATCGTGACGTGGTTGGCAACATAATAGTCAAACAACACAATATTTAAATGCACAGCGGAAGCAAAGTATAGATTTCATTTCAACTAAACGATATTGTAATATTAAGTATCACAGGTAGTTGAATATAAATCCACAGGTAGATCAAAATAAAAGGAAACAGTGTTCAACAGTCTATGACATCCAAGCTTGCGAGACTTATTGTGGATGCTAGGAGACAAGCCAGCCTATTACGCGTAGTACCTGCACTTAACCTTTTTAAGAAAAATACATCAGTTTACACTAGTAAATACAATCAACCGACTCATTTTGAAAAGAGTTTAAGAAAATGCATTTAAGGCACAAGGCACAAATAATATTTTATAACTTGGGATGCTTATTTAAATATATAAACTTGTAAAGGATTTACATGTTCCTTATGCGTTCAGTAGCCCGGATTGAGCCGGGTTAAAGATCAATAGACACACCACTTTATTTAAATGAGACACTGACAGGTGTACGCCTACACCTGAGTGCTAAGGTCGTGGCCATTTCGTAAAATGATGCCAGGGATATCCGGGACACGGTCCTTAACCCCAAAAGGCTTTAAGCAAACAAAACAATTTAAACGAAACATCTCAATACTTTAACCATCATACAATTAAAGATTCAATGTCCGACCAAGCGGTATTTTATATACCGTACCCCAAGCCCGTATAGGGAAATAAGTTAAAAGTATTTACCTGAGCAAGTATAAATCAAAATCAGCGAGTGCAAGTATCTTTTACCGGTTCTCCTAATCTGGAACAAAGGTTTATAATAACCTATTAGAATCCTAACGGGTCTTTAGTTAAGCTTAAGCTTAGACCGGTTAGTTTTAAAGATACGGTTCGTACGCACGATTAAGCGAAGACCGGATAGAATGTGATTTAGACCCGACAAGTTTGAAGACTTGCTTAATATGGGTATATTATACACATTCTGGATTTTGAGATAAAACTGATAAGGTTTGACCCGTTTCGGCTAATTTATGTAAACTAGTTACATAAACCGAACCGAACGCGTATGAAGCGTAACGGGTAACCATAAGAGTCCTAAACAGGTTTCCTAAGTTAACATGCCTTAAATATGTTGTGATATCAGTAGGATACCTTCCGTTATGCCCAAAACGAGTTTAATCTCATATTAAGCCCCGTAGGGGGATTGTGGTCATTTTAAAGATTATAAAAGGGATTAATTACGTTTCTGTGAACTGGGTCTGAATACATCAGTAAAATAGTTTATTTTAACAGGTTATAACATTTGGTTATAAGTCTTATATGCCAAAATAGTTTTAAACCCTAACTATGCGTATAATACGCGTATAAAGCCGTTTTAAGCGACGTACGGTTTAAAATAGGATTCTGAGTTTTCTGATCAGTCAAACAGGTTCAAAACACTTCATTTATTATTTAAAATCAGTAGCAATTGGATTGGCGTTAAAAGGATTTGTAAAACTCATTTTATGGCCGAAAAGGGTATATTCGGTATTTACCGAATCAAGGCACTAATCCTAGCTTATGATCAGTTTAAAAATAATTAAAAATCTTCAAAAATCCCAAAATATTATATTACATCAGTGGGTAAAAGGTTTGGTGCCAAAAATTGGGTTTAGATAGGCTTTACGCTAATGACGCCGTTTAATTACTAAGAAGCGTTCTAATTACGTCGTTAAGCATAACTCCTAATCTAGACCTCCAACTGATGTGAAAATTTACAGACATGTTTAATAATCAGTAACTAAGATTATTGTACTTTCACATTTCCAAATTCTTGTTTTATGGTCATAAGGGCATTACGGTCAATATTTAGGCGATTAACGGAAACGTCGGACAATTAAGGATTTATGTGGTATAAACGCAGAGGGTTATACACACATGTAACTAGGTCCTAATGGAACTTTAAGGCATGTCTAAACCTATCAAAACCGGGTCAGAACTGAAGTCAAAGCAAAAGTCAAACTTTTGCGTCTTTCGGTTCCGAATCGGTTCAAAACAGAAAGTTGTCGAATCAAACAAGCGTAGACAAGTTTTTATACTTATTATCAGGTTATAAGAATGATAAAATAGGTGATACGCCTTTTACATCGTTAAACATGCGTTAAATCGAAAATAACAATTTTGTTGACTTTTTCGAAAGAAGTTTGACTCGACAAACAACCTAGTTAGGATTGGAATCAGTGGGTGCCCTTTTAAGGGTTTAAAGCCCACATGATTACCAACTCATAACAACTTTCGATTCGACAAAACCCTGGACCGTTTGTGTTTTATCGTTAAGTCAAACCGTAGTTACGACGGTTTGATTTCTAGGCTATAAACTAAGCATAACTTAATTTAGAAGGGTTAAACATACTTACTCGTGTCTAATGGATGATTAGGAAGTATTGTATTAGTTCTTGAGCTCCTCCAAATGTCCAGAAGTTGAAATGGGTTTGTATGTTGCAACATGTGACTTTTATATGAACTTTGATCATGCTAGATTGATGCCAAATGGACCTACCATTGATCAAGGATTGATACATGTGTCTTCTATAGGCTATATACCAGTATAGGAAGCCCATAGAATCGAAAACTTGCAATTAAAGTCGGTTACAAGCTGAAAACAGCCACCTGTGAGTTTTTTCTGCATCTGGCAGTCTCAGGCGGCCCGCTTTAGAATTGGATATATCGTAGGCCCGCATGGCCCTTCTGATCAGGTAAACATGTTTTTCTTTATTGTATTTTGGTCCCTGGTCCCCCGAAAGGTCGTTTTCACTACAATTCTTGCATTATGAGGCTTCAATATTGACATATGGGGGCTTTAGGGCTTATACCATCTTTGTCAAGTCCTCGGGTAACTTTGTGATCACCCGAAAAGCCCTAAATTTCAATGTTAACGATTCTAACCCTCACACACGAATTTTATCATAACTTTCTCATACGGTAACGAAACTTGGTGAAATTTTTATGGTACATTCTAATGAGCATATTTAATCGTTACAAGGCTTCGGGTTTGCTAAAAGGTCACTCAGAGGTATATCTTAACATGTTGACACATTTAACCCCTGTAGTTTGTAATCTCTCACTTTCTTTCACAATTCGCTCCGTATGATCCATGATCCATTCGTTTAAGGTTATAAACATCATGTAGGGTTATTGCAAAGTATATTTATTCATTGTTGACACTTTGAACCCTTATATTTACATAGTTTCATTGTTTGTCAACTTTAGTCCTTCAAGAACATTCTTTCACACGTTCAAACCTATGACACGTGTCAACACATTATAGGACGTAAATTTTCGAGGTGTTACATCCTCACCCCCTTAAAAGAAATCTCGACCTCGAGATTTACTGAAACAAATAAGGGTACTTTTCTTTCATTGTGGACTCAACCTCCCACGTATACTCGGGACCTCTACGGGCATCCCATTTGACCTTTACAATCGGTACATGCTTCCTTCGAAGCTTCTTAACCTGTCGATCCTCGATCGACAATGGTTTTTCCACAAATTTCAAGCTCTCATCTATATGCACATCTGTATGGGGTATTACCAGTGATTCATCAGCGAAGCACTTCTTCAGATTGCAGATGTGGAACACATTGTGAATTCCACTGAGTTCTTCCGGTAAGTTCAACTTATAGGCAACTGACCCGACACGTTCGATAACCTCGAAAGGTCCTATGTATCTCGGGCTTAGCTTGCCTTTCTTACCAAATCGCATCACCCCCTTCCAGGGTGACACTTTAAGTAGGACTTTGTCACCTACTTCGAAGTGAAAATCCTTACGATTTGGATCAGCGTAACTCTTCTGCCTATCCCGGGCAACTTTGAGATGGTCACGAATCTGGACAATCTTGTCCGTCGTTTCAAACACGATCTCTGGTCCTGATAACTGGACTTCTCCAACTTCCGCCCAACACACGGGCGATCTACACTTTCTACCATATAATGCCTCGAAAGGCGCGGCTTTTATGCTGGTGTGGTAGCTATTGTTGTAGGAGAATTCGATTAATGGTAAGTTCTTATCCCAACTACCACCCAAATCGATCGCACATACGCGTAGCATGTCTTCCAACGTTTGAATAGTACGCTCACTCTGACCGTCAGTCTGAGGATGATAGGCCGTACTAAAATTCAAACGTGTGCCCAAAGATTGTTGGAAACTCTTCCAAAAATATGACGTGTATCTAGTATCTCGGTCAGAGATAATAGACACAGGTATGCCATGTAAGGCTACAATCTTATCAACGTACAACTGGGCTAACATGTCGGAGCTATAAGTCTCCTTGATGGGTAAGAAATGAGCTGACTTAGTCAGTCTATCAACGATCACCCATATAGTATCATTGCCTTTCCTTGTCTTTGGCAGTTTGTTGATGAAATCCATC
Source organism: Helianthus tuberosus (assembly GCA_030545235.1). Taxonomy (NCBI): domain Eukaryota; kingdom Viridiplantae; phylum Streptophyta; class Magnoliopsida; order Asterales; family Asteraceae; genus Helianthus; species Helianthus tuberosus. The sequence goes on from CM060363.1 coordinate 67,105,601, forward strand.
GTCACCATCTCCCACTTCCATGTGGGAAGTTCAGGCTGTTGTAGCAAACCTGACAGCTTTTGATGTTCTGCCTTGACTTGCGCACACGTCAAGCATTTAGCTACATAGGTAGCTACAGACTTCTTCAAGCCTATCCACCAATAGTTTGCCCTTAGATCCTGGTACATTTTATCAGCTCCAGGATGAACAGAGTATTTAGAGCTATGGGCTTCCTGGAGGATAACATCTCGAAGTCCCCCATAAATTGGAACCCATATTCATCCATTCAATCTTAATATTCCGTCCTTGCTAAGTGTTAACTGCTCCTCAGTTACCCCTAGCTTTTCGTTAGGATAGTTAGCTTCCAACACAGCTTCCTTCTGTGCAGCTAACAACCTTTCAATCAAATTGTTCTTTATTTCCATGCGCTTGGCATTGATTCGGATGGGTTTTACCTTCTCCTTCCGACTCAAGGCATCGGCGACTACATTCGCCTTGCCGGGATGGTATCTTATTTCACAATCGTAATCATTCAGAGTTTCCATCCAACGGCGTTGCCTCATGTTCAAGTCCTTCTGATTGAACAGATGTTGAAGGCTCTTGTGATCAGAATAGATCACACATTTGATTCCATATAAGTAGTGCCTCCACAGTTTTAGTGCGAATACAACGGCACCCAACTCCATGTCATGGGTGGTGTAATTCTTTTCGTGCACCTTTAACTGGCGTGAAGCATAGGCAATGACTTTTCCTTTCTGCATAAGCACACATCCCATCCCGGTGTGTGATGCATCACAATAAACTACAAACTCCTCTATTCCATCAGGCAATGTCAGTACTGGAGCATTGCTCAACTTTTGTTTCAGAATATCGAAGGATTCCTGCTGCTTAGGACCCCAGTCAAACTTAATCTTCTTACGCGTCAGCGAAGTCAGGGGTGCAGCAATCCTTGAGAAGTTTTCAATGAATCGCCTATAGTATCCTGTCAAACCTAGGAAGCTACGTATTTCTGTAGGTGTCTTTGGTTCATGCCAATTCATGACAGCTTTAACTTTAGCGGGATCTACTTGGATACCACGCTCACTAACAACATGTCCAAGAAATTGGACTTCCCGAAGCCAAAATTCACACTTCGAGAACTTGGCATAGAGCTTTTCTTTATGAAGTAGTTCCAGAATGCAGTGAAGATGCTTCTCATGGTCAGCTTGGTTCTTCGAGTAGATGAGAATGTCGTTGATGAAAACGATGACGAATTTATCTAAGTGCGGCTTGCAAACGCGATTCATGAGATCCATGAACGCGGCCGGTGCATTAGTGAGCCCAAAAGGCATCACTAGGAACTCGTAATCACCATAACGAGTTCTAAATGTTGTTTTGTGCACGTCTTCATCTCTAACCTTCAATTGATGGTAGCCTGTTGGATCTGAGTTTGTTTCTGATTGTATTTTCGTTTGAAATTAAGATGGAAATGAAAGAGTTGTGCAGCGGAAATAAGATGAAAACAAACTTTGCATACAATCAAACGAGAGTAATACTTTAATCAAACATCTTTACACAATGAATCGAAAGATTGAATTTGTTTCAACAACGATTACAATGATTGATGAATGAATGCAAACTCCCCCTCAGCCAGAGCTCAGTAGTTTGTTCGTGCAAAGAAGACGATGTTGCAAAAGAGCTGATAGAACAGTACAAAGTACTGAACTATTTATAGGCACTTGCAAACCACTGAGCATCTTAGCTGACGTCACCATGAAAGTGACATCTAACCTCCTAACAAACTCTAACCTCTGATCTATACAAATACTGATGTACTAACTACTGCTATTACATTTCATTACATAAAAGACACTTAAACAGCTGCTGCATCCTTCCACTGCTGTGAACCCAGCAGTGCTTGTCCGGATCAGCAGTACTTGACTCAAGGCAGTAGATTGAATCAGCAGAGCTTTGGTCTTCCATCAGTCTTTGACATTGGTCAGCAGATGCAAGGCAGCAGTTGTAGGTCAGCACTTAGTAAGATCAGCAGATAGGAGGTCAGCAGATATGAAACCACTTTCAAGGGGAGAGATTTGTATGAACCAACTGTAATCGTCTGCTTATTCTGGATCCACTGCTCTGATCCAGTTTTGGCTTTAATTATCTGTTCCTCTGATAGGGTTCAATCCCAACAATCTCCCCCTGGAACAGATAATGCCAAAACTCTTCATTATTTGTGGAAATCTTTATTGCCTCATCAACAGTTCCCTTATCTGACCTTTAAATTGTAATTCAAAGTCTAGGGCGTCTGTATCTTCATCATCCCTGCTAAGTGGAAGATCAAGGAGATCCTGCAAATCTTCAAGACTCAGGCCAAGAGCTTGTTCCCTTGATATTTTCTCCACTACTCCACTAGACCTGAGCAAATTCAATACGCAGGTCTGTTTGTCAGTTTCCCACTTTAGTATTTTTGAGTCTGGTGGGTTTCTTGGGAGATGTTTATTTGCAGAAGTATTTGGTGAGGCTGGCCTATTCATAGCTGGCTGAGCAGCACTTGCAGATTGTTCCAATTCAAGATTTTCTTTTATCATTACTTTCATGCCTGCTTTTACAATGGCATCTCCAGCTAATAGATCTTGAATTGTTTCCATACTCAACTGGTTTTTGCTCCTTCTTTTGTAGATGACAGCACCAGCTGGAGCAGTGGTTCTTTTGATTTGCAGCTTTGGTGGTCTTTTTGAGACCTCTGCTTTGGAGTAGTCAGGCTTTTGTGGAACTCTTGGATCTTTCTTTCTAAGTTCCTCTAAGCTTTTATAGGTTGCCCTGACTCTATCTTCTCCCCACTTTGTCACTGAATTCTTTAGCCCATAATCAGCTGCAATCAGCTCCTCTTTCATTCTCTTCAACTCTAACATCTTCTCAGCTTCAAATTGTTTAAACTTTTCAGGAGGAGTCTGCTTGACCTTATTTTTAATCATTCCTTGAATCCTGGCAGCTTCTTTTTCAAGCTCAGGAATGGTCCAGTTTTTGTACATGTGTTTCTCCCCCTTGTATTTCTTGTAGGTCATGATGTTTTCAATGTAGTCTTTTCTCAAGGACTCATCTGCCCTTTCTGAAATTTTCTGACATACATTTTTAGCAAATCGCTCCATAGCATTGACCTGTGTTAGTAAAAACTGATAGTTTTGTTGAAATTCTCTATCAGATTTCCCTTTTCTGTTTTTGATTGCAATATCCTCTGCTTGTTTGGCCTTAAGCTTCAAGTATTCTTCAATATTGTTAGGCCTGGGTTATACTGCAATTGATGGCAAACTCCTTTTGGCTGGGTCATCCTCATAATAAAAGGATTTGATTTCTTCCCTAACTGCAATGAGTTCTAGAGGAAATGAGACACCAGCAGGAGGTAGTGATTGTGTAATTTGAGCTGAAGAGAGAGGTATGGGTTTTGGAATAGTGACAATTGACAGGGATTTTGAAGATGGTGGTGGTGAAGTGTCATCATCTTTGAGAATTAGCCTTCTCCTCTTTGTTTGAGGAGGGACTGATGATGTTTTGGATGGAACAGTGGTGGTGGATGTAGTGACAGTGGTTTGTGATTGACTAACAGTTGTTGAAACAACTGGTGTTTCAACCACTGTTGTTATTACAACAACAGATGATATAACATCTGTTGTCTTCTGCTGTTTATCAGACGGTGAAAGTGGTGGTTGGATTGTTTTTGGTGGTGACAGTGGTGGTAATGAAGTAGTGGTGTGTGTTGAGGTGGTGTGTGTTGAGGTGGTGTGTGTTGAAGTGAGAACAGATGTTGAAACCACTGAAGTACCAGCAGTAGTTGATACAGCAGGAGTTACAACAACTGTTTGAGTGGAGGTTTGATGCTGATGGCTTTTGGATGGTGGTTTTGGAGGCTTTGGAAATCTGGATGGGATGGACTTAGGTTTCCTTTTTGTCTTTGGATTTTTGGAATCCTTTGATCCAGAACAACCTTGCTCATACAGTTCCATGAAAGCTCTTTTCTCCTCATTCCACCTTGAAACATCCTTTGCCATTTTATCTCTTTTTACACTTGCTACTCCTTCATCAAGTGCTTCTTGAGTAGCATCAACCTTCTTACTACCATCTGGCACAGGAATTTTTCTGGTCATGGCATCCTTTTCAGGTTCAATGTAGAGACCATCATCTATTCCTTTCTTCTTCCACTCCTGAATTTTCTCCCCCTTTTTGGCATTATCGTCTGGGAGTTGATCAATGAAAAGTACTGTTGGAGGAGCAGTGCCAGTGGTTTGCAAGATCTGAGTTTTGAGAGCCTTCAGATCAGCCTGAGTGTTCTTGAACCTTGACTCCATTGCATTTCTCAGCTGTTGGACATGTTTTTCATGTTGCTGATCTGCCAGTTGTGCTTGTTGATGAAGAAAAGGTTGAAATAAATCCCAGAGCTCATTTGTAGCAGGTGCCCTTTGTGGAGCAGGTGCTTGAGGTGGAACAGCAGTTGATTGTACCTTTTGTACTTGTAACACCTGTTGTAGCATATCTTTGAGTTCTGTAACAGAGTTATCAAGTTTTTCAATGCGATCCGTCAATTTCTGGTACTTTAAATCATCACCCAAGTTAATGGGATCATCTGATTTCCCACTAGCAGTGGTTTTATCAGTGATAGATGTAGGGAGTATACTCCAAACATTAACCACTGATGCCCCTTTTTCTTGGTACTGGGGTCTTCTTCCTTCAACACTTGACAACCTTTTGATGTTGCCAGTAGGATAAATAAATCCACTGGTGGTTTGCAGAGGTGCTATAAAAGGAATTGCCTCCAAGGAAGTCTTATTGATGTAACCACTGTCCAACTGTAAACCAATGGGTTCAACAGTTGTAGTGGCTGCTTCACTTGGACTACCACCAAGAGTTACTTGTAACTCAAGGGGTCTAACCTCCTCAGGTTGTGTTGGTGGGTTAGCAAAGATTGATACATCAGACCCAGTCAGTTGTTGAGGTATATTCTCATTGATAGGTGATTGAGAAGGACTGGTTAATGCCTGGTTCAAATCAATTGCATCCAACAGCAATTTAGTTGGTGGGGGAATTGTGGATGTGAAGGGTGGTGTAGAAGATGGATTTGCCCCGGGTATTGAGCTGTGGATGATAGAAACAAGTGTTTCCAGAGCATCATGATGTGGAGACCCTATTTGTACAACCTGTTCTTTTTGTGAAGAAGCAGGAGGAGTTTCGGTTATGGGTTGAGATATTTGTACCAACTGCTGTGAGGAAGTAGCAGCAGTGGTTTCTTGTGACTTTTGTGTTGTCACTGGCAGAAGCTCTGGTATCTCATCCTCCAGAGATGCCTTTTTGAAGGTTTGGGGGGGGGTTTGTGTTTTTCTTTTTGTTGGCTTTTTGGTGAGTTTAGGTGTGGGTTTCAAAACAGTTGTGCTGCTGATTTGATCACCTTGAGCAGTGGGCTCAGCAGCAGATACCTGAGGAGCAGTTGTAACTGCTAAAATCTGCTCAGGCACCTCTGCTTGTGTTTTGCAAGGTGCTAACATTCTTGAAAAAGTTTCAGTTGTTAAACTGTTTATTTGAGTAGAATCACCTTGGTTTATTACAACTAAATCATCCTTACTGAATTTCTTTGCAAAATAGTAACTTAAAAACCTTGGAAACAGTAAGAATGATTTTGTTTCAACATTATTAACCAAATCTTTAAAAATTTCCCGAGAATAGTTAAAATTTTCTTCTTGAAGAATTGCATATCCCAGATTTTGAATCTTTAAAGGGATTTCATTGAAAGAAGTGGTTTTGTTTGAAACACATAGTAGGAGGGTATGAAATAAAAATCTGGTTGCAGACGGAAAATAACCTTTTTCTAAGGTAATTTTCTTCATCATTGTGGCTTCATACCCTCTCTCAATGAAGTCAGTTTGTAACTCGTTTTTAGTGAAAGAAATTTTACCTTCCTGATCACCGAGTTGAAAGACCTCTGAAATGGATTGTGGCGTGATTTGGACAGCTTTACCCTTTATAGAAGAGTTTATGGTGGTTGCAGTGTCTCCTTGTTTTTCAAGGGTTGCATTCTTCCAGAACTCTCTTTGGGTCGCCAAATAGATTGGTGCATCAGCAGTGATCAAAGTTTTGTACTTTGATTTTGCCATGAGGTCAATGATGGAATCGAAAACATTTGTGGTTCCTGGTTTTGTGAGAAGACCCAGGAGATTGTGAGATGGTTTATGTGGAATTTCAGTGGTGATTGCCTTTTGAGAGGCTGTTTTCGATGATGATTTGGATGAGGGTTTTGAAGATGACTTCGATTTGGTCATTTTGAAGATGAATGATCGAAGAAATTTGTGAGAGATGAGAAGAAAAACTGTTTTGAGAAGAGAATTTTTAAGAATTCAATTCGACAGTAAAACCCTGTTTTGGTGATGAATGGGGGATTTTATAGGGAAGAAAGTGAATGCTGAGGTGGCAGCCGTTACAAAAGGTCTGACCAATAGGTACTGCCCACGTGACAACCCCTGGTGAAAGTGAAGGACAGTACTTGTGTGATAGGGACAGATGAAGGCAGTGGTATGAAAGCAGTGGATGATTTTCACTATCAGTGGATAGCATATCAGTGGATAAGACACTGCTTTTGAACAACAGAGTTTATCAAAGGAATGAAAGAACAGGGGTTGACTTTCAGCAGTGGACAGACTTTTGAAGTAGAGCAGACTTTTGAACAATCAGTGGTTAATGGCAGACTTTTAAGGATTTTAATGAAAAATATCATTTTTAGCTATTTTTAAGGATGGAGTTTTGATTTTCTGAAAACATTTTGTTGCTTTTATTCATAGAAAAACAAGATGATGCTTGTTATTCCATGTTCAGCATCCCAATTCTAGAGACCAAGCTTTCAAAAGTGGCTGTATCAAGTGCTTTTGTGAGCACATCTGCCAGCTGATCTTTAGTTGGGACACGATGCAGAGAAATCAAACCTTTTTCATAGCAATCCCTCACAAAGTGATGTCTGATGTCGATGTGTTTGGTAGTTGAATGGGAAACTGGATTTTTGATGATATTTTCTGCTGCCTGGCTATCCAACATGAGTGGTGTCTTTAAGGCAGTGATACCAAAATCCAGTAACTGATTTTGAAGCCACAAGAGTTGGGCTGTACAGCTTGCAGCAGCAATGTATTCAGCTTCAGCAGTGGATGTTGAAACAGCTGCTTGCTTTTTGCTTTGCCATGAAACTAAGCAATCACCTAGAAACTGGCACCCTCCTAATGTGGACTTCCTTGTTGTGTGACATCCAGCAAAGTCACTGTCTGAGAAACCTGAAAGCTTGATGTTCCCATTAGCTGGATACCAGATACCAAGTGTGGGAGCACCTTTTATGTATCTGAAGATCCTTTTTACAGCAATGAGATTTGATTTTCTGGGAGCTGATTGACTTCTTGCACAGACACATGTTGCAAACATGATGTCTGGTCTAGATGCAGTTAGGTACAATAAAGACCCAATCATGCTTCTATAAAGTGTTTGGTCAATCAGCTCATCCTTTTCATCAGACATGACTAGCTTATTTGTTGCCATGGGTGTGCTGCATGGTTTACAATCATTCATATCAAATTTGGTTAAAAGTTCTTTAGCATATTTGCTTTGATGAATGGAAGTTCCATTTTGCAATTGCTGTACTTGGAGACCAAGAAAGCATTGTAGCTCACCCATTGCACTCATTTCAAACTCAGCTGTCATGAGTTCTCTAAACTCTTCACACATTGAGTTACATGTGCTTCCAAAAATAATGTCATCCACATAAATCTGGACAATCATTAAATCCTTCCCTCTCCATTTTAAAAATAGTGTTTTATCAATGGTACCTCTTTTGAAACCATTTGAGAGTAGGAAGTTGGAAAGAGTTTCATACCAGGCCCTTAGTGCTTGTTTCACGCCATACAAGGCTTTGTTTAGCCTGTAGACATGATCTGGATAAAATGGATCCTCAAAACCTGGAGGTTGACAAACATACACCTCTTCTTGAATTGTACCATAGAGGAAAGCACTTTTGATATCCATTTGAAACACCTTCATATTTTGGTTGACAGCAAAGGCCAGGAATAGTCTAATTGCTTTTAATCTTGCAACAGGGGCAAATGTTTCATCATAATCAATTCCGTCTTCCTGTCTGTAACCTTGAACCACAAGCCTGGCTTTATTCTTGACAACAATACCCCTTTCATCAGTTTTGTTCTTAAAGACCCACTTTGTGCCAATGGGACTAACCTCTTCTGGCAGTGGTACAAGCTCCCATACTTGTTGTCTTTTAAACTGTTGGAGCTCCTCTTGCATGGCTTCTACCCAGCTGTTGTCTTTCAGTGCCTCTTGGTACTTGACTGGCTGATGGAGTGATAGAAAACCAGCAAAAAGACAAATGTTTTGGGTTTGGCTTCTTGTGAGCACCCCTTCATTTATGTTGCCAATGATTTGATCAGGTGGATGAGATCTCAAGAAGATTAAATCTCCTTGGTATGGCATGATGGCATTTGTTGGTGAAGGCTGCAGATGTGTATCATCTGAGCTAACAACTGCTGGGGACTTTGATGATCCAGCAGTGGCTTCAAAAGGTGGTGGAATAGGAGGTAATGAAGTGGACAACTGCTGACTTTTATCCACTGTTTGAGGACTTTTGTCAGCAGTGTTTGAGGATGTGGAAGCAATGGTTGATGGGCTACTTTGGTCAACAACTGTTGAGGTAGCAGTGGTTGAGCTTTGACAACTGTTTTGAACAGCTGGTGCTTTTCCCTTTGTGGCAGACCTTTGAGGGATGATGATTTTATACCCATAGTCTGGTGTTGTATCCTCTGATGGACCTGCACTGTTAGTCTTGACAGCAGTATTTTCAAAAGTAAATTTTTCAAGATCAAACAGATCTGCAGGGTTTGCTGGGATTTTCATTGATGAAAGTTCATTGAACTTAACATTCAAAGTCTCCTCCACTGCCTTGGTCCGTGTATTGAACACTTTGTAGGCCTTGGCAGTGGTTGAGTATCCCAGATGATAACCACAATCAATTTTGGCTGCAAATTTTGAAATGGAATCTTTTAAGTTCAAAATAAAGCATGGGCAGCCAAACACCTTGAAGTATGAAATCAGTGGTTTAATTTTATACAAAATTTCATAGGCAGTCTTTTTGTGCCTGGGGTTTATTAAAACTCTGTTCTGAACATAGCAAGCAGTGTTTACTGCCTCTGCCCAGAAAGTTAATGGCAAACCTGAATCTGCAAGCATGGTTCTGGCAGCCTCAATCAAAGTTCTGTTCTTCCTTTCCACTACCCCATTCTGTTCTAGTGTTCTATGGATGCTGTACTGCCTTACAATCCCTTTCTTCACACAGAAGGCATCCAACTCCCTATTTTTGAATTATGTGCCATTGTCACTCCTGAAGCTTTTCACTGGAAGGTCAAATTGCTTTTCAACCTGTGTTACAAAGTCTTGCAAAATGCCTGCAGTCTCATCTTTTGAGTGTAAAAAGAAAGTCCATGTAAACCTAGAAAAGTCATCAACAATAACCAAACAATATCTTTTCTTTTTGAGGCTCATGACTTGAACTGGGCCAAACAAATCCATGTGTAGCATTTGCAAACACTGGGTTGTTTTGGACTCTTCAATGGACTTGTAAGAACTTTTGTGCTGTTTTCCTTTTAAACAGGAAATGCAATGTTCAGGACATGAAAACAATTTTTGTGGTAGGCCTCTCACCAAACCATTTTTTGAGATTTCTGTGATTGTCTTAAGATTTGTGTGCCCCAGCCTTCTGTGCCAAAGTTCTGTCTCTTTGTTAGAGGCAGTTGAGAACAGACAGGCATCAGCTCTGGGACACTCTTTTGACATGTCAACAACATAAACATTGCCACTTCTTTGAGCAACAAGTTTAGTTTGACCAGTTTTGATTATTGCTTCAATCTTTTTGACCATTTCTGGTCCAACAATCCTACAACAGTCCTTTGTGAAGAATGACCCAAATCCCTTGTCACTCATTTGGGACACACTCAGAAGGTTGAATTTTAGATTGTCTATTAGATTGACATTTTCAAATTTTACATTTCTAGATTGCACTGTACCAGACCCCAGAACTTTCCCTTTACTATTATTCCCAAAGGATATATCACCCCCTCCATGGATTTTAAAGTCTTTGAGGAGGGCTTTACATCCTGTCATGTGCCTGGAGCCTCCACTATCTACATACCAAAGACTATCAAAGCATGCAGAAGCTCCCTGCACATGAAGTAAAAGGGTTAGTTCATTAAGGTCTCCAAAGCCAACAAGGCTTTGGATGGGGTCTCAACAGTGTCTGGGATGGATGCAGAATGAAGAACAGTGGTTAGGTCAGAGGTTTGGACTGTTTTAGGACAGTGTTTCTCTAACCACTGTTGTGGGTCCTGACCAATCACCTGCTGGTAACCAAAAGGATGCCTGTTCACTTTGGGTTTAGAGGGCCTTTTGTAGGCCTCATAAACGTGTGGAATCCTTTGGTAAGACTGTTTTTCCTTGCCTTTTCTGAATTGATTAGCAGGGGGTGCATCAGTAACCTGAACATCTCTTTTGACAGATGTTTGGTTCAGCTGTTTTGTGACAGCTGTTTGAACTGGCACAAACAGTGGTTGTTTCTTGGTGAATTTGACAGATGTTGATGATGATGATGGACTCAAGGATGTTTTAGCAATGTACTCATTCTTTTTCACATCAAAGTTTTTGAGATACACACATGCTTGAGTTTTGTGGTTTGTTTTACCACAGACAATGCAACCTTCAGCTGAAACAATGACACTTGTTCTGTTTAAATCATAAGCTTTTAAGTGGAAACAATCTTTTGTTAGATGATTCCTTTTCTCACAGAATTCACAAAACAAGTTATCAATTTTTTCTTTCTTCTTTCTCTTTTCAGACTCCTTTGCAGCAGAGGTTTTAACCACTGCTGGGATGTCCTTGAGAGGTATGACTTTAGCTTTTAGAGCCTTGACACCATCAATTGATGTAAAGTCCATTGGCTTGAAATTTTCAAGAATGTCACACTCATCAGACCATTTTGGTTTAAACTGGTACTCTTCAAGCTCCTCAAAAGTAGAGGATCCCATTGGTCTGTCAAGTGTGATTTTGTTACCAAGTTTGTCAGTGATTTTCACTTCTTGGCCATTCTTGTTTGTGGGGATGAACTCAGTGGTTACATCAGTGGTTTGAACAGATTTTCCAAAAACAGTGTTTTCATCATCATGTTTTCTATAGCCAACCCCAAATTTCACATTGCTTTTTATCTGTTTTTCAAGCATAACCTCATATCCTCTGCAGGATTCCACCCATCTTTCACAAGTAATCTGGGTGGATTCCAACTCCTTTTTGCAAACTTGGTATTTTTCTACCATAGTTTGAAGTTGGGTTTTGGTTATGCTTTGCTCTTCTTTTATACAGCTGATCTCTTTTTCTTTTTCAGTCAATTTGTTTTTAAGTTCTTTTAAAGACCTTTCAAATTTAACCTCATCAGACAAGATTTTGTCCCGAAGGTTTTCATTCACCTCTTTGATGTTAGCAAAAGCAATTATGCAATTGTCAGAACACAGTTTTTCAAGAACTTGAGGAGATACCTTGGCAGCTGCCATCATTGCACAATCACATTGATGATCTTCCTCATCATCAGCTTTCACCTTCTTTTCACCAGCTTTTTCTTCCTTCGCTTCTTCATTGTCCTCTTCGGACCATGGATCTGTCATTGGTTCAATCAGGGTACCTGAACTTTCTCCCAACAGTAGTTCACCAGCCACAGCAGTAACCACTGCTTCAGTCACCTCTTCCACTGTTTCAAAGCTCTGCTGTTCCTCCTCAGTTTCAACCCCCTCCTGTATTGACTCTAATGCCATCAAACAAAACTCATCATGAGAAGAATCATTAGAAGCATAGAGTGCAAAATTTTCATCACTAAGGTCTTCAGGCATACTGCTCCAGTCAACAAACCCTTGAGTGAAAAAGCTTTGTTGATCTGGTTGTGCTGCTGCTGGAGCAGTGGTTTGAGGTGCAACAGGTTGCACTTGTACCTATGGAGCAGGGGTTTGAACATATTGGATTTGTGGAACAGTAGTTTGGACATAATGTACTGGCACAGGGGCAGCAGCATAGTGAGCTGTGTTCACTTGAGCTGCTGGGGCATATTGGGCATAGTGCACAGTGCTTTGGTTTTGAGGTCTAGGATTTGAGCTAGGATGAGTAATTATGGGACCAGTAGTTTGACTCCTACATTCCCTAGCGAAATGTCCCAACCTATTACACTTGTAACACTTGATTTTCGATTTATCCAACCCAACCCTTAGATTCCCATGCAAACCTGGGAATTTTCGCCCTGTTCTTTTGTAAAATTTGCTAGTTCTAACACTTAGCAAAGCCAGTTGGTGCAGGATGTCCATTTCCTCTAAGTCAGTGGGATCAAAATGTTGCAAATCATTTAGTTCAAAACTTAAATTGTCTGACATCTGGTTTTCGTTTGCAGTGAATGCATAACTAGCAGAGTGAGGATCAGGGTTGTTGAAATTTGCACCAGCAGTTATGTCAATGAAGTGATCATAACCCTGATCCTTACCACTGCTCCCAGATTCTTCTTGACCCAGAAGAGCAGTATTACCGAAAGTGTAATCATCGGTAACTTTTCCTGACTCTTGTAACCTCCTTTTCTGGTTCAACTCCCTTTCGTAGGTCAGGAGTCGGCCGTGGAGTTGAGTCAAGGTCAAATCCTTGAATTCAGGTGAATTTCGGGTGACAAAAGCTATGGTGTCCCATTTTTCTGGCAGTGACCTGAGGAACCTGCTATTTTGAGTTGAGTTTGTAAAAGTGGTGTTAACAAGCCTCAGTTCACTGATGAGACAACTGAAACGTTCAAATTGTTGCGTTAGTGATTCACCTTTAACGTAACAAAATGTTTCATACTGTTGGTTCAAGATTTCCCTGTTGTTTTCTATGACTTCTTCAGTTCCCCCAAACTGTTCCTTAAGTGCGTCCCATAATTCTTTGGCACTGTTACAGTGTAACAGTCCAGCATATATCTCATTGGGCAGCGCTGATGCTACGATGCTAAATGCTTTAGCATCTAGTTCGATCTTTTGAAAATCGGTTTCGGTATAATTTTCAACTGGTTTTGGAACGAACTTTTTAGCATCTTCAGCGCTTGGCACTGAAGGAACATGGGGACCATAAATGACAGACTTCCAACAACCTGTGCTTTGTTGAGCAAGGATGTGACCCATCCTTCTCTGCCAGATGTTGTACTCATTTCTTTTTAGCATAGGTGGTTTAAAAAGTGAGCCGATGTTGTTTTTATCATCTTGAGATTGTGATGTCATTCTTGTTGTTTTACAGACACTGAGAAATCAACTTTAATGGTGATTAATCCTTGCTCTGTTTTTCAACGGACGAACAAACGATCAGTATCAACTGTTATGAGCTGAACTTTTTACGTCAAAATGATTGTTAGATCAAATTTGACTGTCCAAGCTCTGATACCAATTGTTGGATCTGAGTTTGTTTCTGATTGTATTTTCGTTTGAAATTAAGATGGAAATGAAAGAGTTGTGCAGCGGAAATAAGATGAAAACAAACTTTGCATACAATCAAACGAGAGTAATACTTTAATCAAACATCTTTACACAATGAATCGAAAGATTGAATTTGTTTCAACAACGATTACAATGATTGATGAATGAATGCAAACTCCCCCTCAGCCAGAGCTCAGTAGTTTGTTCGTGCAAAGAAGACGATGTTGCAAAAGAGCTGATAGAACAGTACAAAGTACTGAACTATTTATAGGCACTTGCAAACCACTGAGCATCTTAGCTGACGTCACCATGAAAGTGACATCCAACCTCCTAACAAACTCTAACCTCTGATCTATACAAATACTGATGTACTAACTACTGCTATTACATTTCATTACATAAAAGACACTTAAACAGCTGCTGCATCCTTCCACTGCTGTGAACCCAGCAGTGCTTGTCCGGATCAGCAGTACTTGACTCAAGGCAGTAGATTGAATCAGCAGAGCTTTGGCCTTCCATCAGTCTTTGACATTGGTCAGCAGATGCAAGGCAGCAGTTGTAGGTCAGCACTTAGTAAGATCAGCAGATAGGAGGTCAGCAGATATGAAACCACTTTCAAGGGGAGAGATTTGTATGAACCAACTGTAATCGTCTGCTTATTCTGGATCCACTGCTCTGATCCAGTTTTGACTTTAATTATCTGTTCCTCTGATAGGGTTCAATCCCAACATAGCCTGACCTCAAGTCAATCTTCGAGAAGAAACTCGCCCCTTGAAGTTGATCGAACAGATCGTCGATTCTGGGCAAATGATACCTATTCTTGATAGTGACCTTATTAAGTTCACGGTAGTCGATGCACAGACGCATCGATCCATCCTTCTTCTTGACAAATAAAACTGGTGCTCCCCAAGGAGACGAACTAGGTTTGATGAAACCTTTGGCTAGCAAATCATCTAGCTGCATTCTCAATTCCTTCATCTCTATTGGTGCCAACCTATAAGGCGCCCTTGCTACTGGTGCTGATCCAGGAATAATGTCAATTCTGAATTCTACTTGCCTATCTGGTGGCAAACCAGGTAGTTCTTCTGGAAAAACTTCGGGGTATTCAGAAATGACGGGGATATCCCCAATCTTGGGCTTCGGCTCATCAATAATCACTTGTGCCATGTAGATGACACAACCTTTCTTCAAACACTTAGAGTCTTTGAGCATAGACATTTTCTCGGGTAGCCCATACTGGGTATCTCCCTGGATAGTAAGTGATTCACCAGACGGAGTCTTGATCATCACTTGCTTCTTATTGCAAATAATCTGGGCCTGGTTATAAGATAACCAGTCCATACCCAAAACTATGTCGAAACCGGCTAGTTTCAAAGGAAGTAGGGACAAAGGAAAAGAGTGGTTCTTAATGGATATGAAACACCCATCTAATAAGGTTGAGGTGGTTTCTAAAGTGCCATCTGCTAGTTCCACCTCATACTTCACACTTAAAGTCTTAACAGGTAATTTCAACAATTCACAAAACTTATTATCTACGAACGACTTATCAGCGCCTGAATCAAATAACACTCTCGCATAAACATCATTTACGAGAAAGGTACCTGTTATCACATTGTCGTCCTTGACGGCTTCCTTAGCATCCATCCTGAAGACCCTAGCATTGGTCTTCTTAGTCTCTTCAGGCTTCTTGGCGTATTTTGGGCAATTGGTCTTGATGTGCCCCTTTTCATTGCAACCGTAGCAGGTCGCATCCTTTATCTTTTTGCAATCCAAGGTTTTGTGTTCCTTGGACTTGCACAACCCACATGCAAAAGACTTTGATTGTGAATTCGAGTTTGATTCATACCTGCACTTTCCGAAGTGTTGTCTCTTGCAGATTTTGCATTTGGGTTTTTCACCCGACTGCTGACCATCCTTCCTAAATCCTGACCCCTTCCGGTGGTCATTGTTTCCCTTCTGCTTCTTGTCTGAACATCGTGAGTTGTCATCCTCACGCTTCCTCTTTTCGGTATCGGTGTTCCTCTGCGATTTCAGCCTGACCGCATCCAAGGTAAGGGACAACGATATGTCCGCTACTGACCGAAAAGTAGTTGGTCTGGAGGCCTTCACACTTGCTTTGATCTCCGGGGCCAAACCCCCCAATGAATCGAGCTATACGTTTAGGCTCCGGAGTTACCAAATATGGAACCAACCTTGACAAGGTGTTGAAACTGGTAAGGTAGGCTTGACAGTCTAGGTTTCTCATGACCAGCGACAAGAAGTCAGATTCAATTTTCTCAACCTCGTGTTGAGGGCAGAAATTTTCCTTAATCAGCGTCATGAACTGTTCCCATGTCATATTGTATAACGGGATTTTCCCCGTAGCTTGGATCAAAGATCTCCACCAAGCTAATGCTTCTCCCTTGAAAGACTGTGACACGAATTTCACAATATCCCTATCATTGCAACCACTGATATCCACAACCGTATCCATCTCGTCCATCCAAGTCATGCAATCTACTGCTCCTTTTTCCCCAGTAAAATCCCTGGGTTTGCACGATACGAAGTACTTATAGGAGCAACCCTTATTACGGGGTTCTTGATTCCGTATGACTCTTTGGGATGGAGCACTCCTCTGGTTTGATGAGTGGTGAGAATTACTGTTGTGGGCAGTGTGGGTCCTGGAGGGTGTTCTAGAGTGTGGTGCAGATTGGGTCCTTGTATGGGTACCACCGGATTCATGGAGCTGTCTATCCATAGCTCGATTAACGACATTATCTATCATTGCCTGTAATTCTGCACCAGCTACATTTACTCGGGCATTATCATGCTCTCTCCCTGGGTGACTGTTGACCTCATTTGAGTCTGCCATGTAGCTTGAACTGTTACATATCGACATCAATTCATTGGTGAGTTTATTATAAAATTGTCTTTTATGGCAATTTATTAACCGTGGTAAACGTAGACCATATATGGTTAATTTATTACTCACATAAATTTAGGATTTCTAATATAATTTATCCTAATTATAAAACAATAACAGTTTTATTAGCACATAAGGCCTAGTCATAGGGACAAATTAGATCATAAGCTATGATTTCAGAGAATCAAAGCATGAAGGTTTGAACAAAGTTCATTACCTTTATCAGACAGGGTCACAGACTATTACTGTCTTTTGTCTCATATGAAAATGAGAAGGGCCCGTAGGCATTCCATTACCAATGGATGGTAAAAAGAACTGATCATATATATTAATGATTTAACCCATGATTCAGAGATCATTTAGTTGGGTTCGGAATCTTTGAAAAGATCCATATATAATAATAACACGTGTGTTTTTAATGAATCAAGTCTGCCAGGAGTGTTAACATGTTTTCAGATGTTAACAGGGATTTGAATCTTTTTAACGGGTTTTACCATCTCGGCCAGGTCTTAAAATGACATGCAGGCTAGGTTATACCTTTAAGATCCTAAATTAAAATAACATAGGCAGATAGATTTTAAAAGGAATGATTCCGATTTATTTATTTCATATTTAATTTAATTATGCATAACATAGCAAAGATGAAATTTATAAACTTACTTTCCATTAAAATTTAAAAGTAGTACACTTTGCCCTAAACGGGACTTTTCACCTAAACACATGCCCACGCAGGAGCTATACAGATAATACATGTCCTCACAGGGACGGTTTACAAAAGTAAATGTCCACGCAGGGACTAATAGAGACAAGTCCTCGTAGGGACTAAGTACAAAGATAGATGTCCACGCAGGGACTACCTACACACATAAATAAATGTCCACGTGGGGACTTGATTTAAACAAGGAAATACAATAATACATATTGGGATTTAACGATCCCGTTTCTTCTTTCCCATCAGCAAATTTGCCAAACCACTCATGAATCCCTCATTCTTCTTACGCTCTCTCTGGAGGTCTCGCTCAACCCTGCCCAGTCTTTGACTGAGATCCTCCTGCTCTGGTGGAGAAAACCGTGGTGGCTGGTACTGAGGCGGCGGCTGAGCAGGTACTTGATACCCTCGAGCTGGACGTCCTATTCCCCAAGGGGTTCCATATGGTCCCTCAGAATTTTGGGCAAGGTAGTTCGCTGCCACTAGGTATGGGTCGGCCTCGACATAGTTATAGTTATGGTATGCTGGCGGTCCGTAAGGGTTGTAAGCTGCCGGAGCAGTATAAGCAGGGATAGGGTTGCCAAAACCCGGTGATGGCAGTGCAATAGGTGCCGAATTCACCTCTGAAACTGGAACTGAAGGTCCACCCATCTGTGGGTCTTCATATATAGGCGGATAGTGGCTGCCGCTAGAGTGTTGAGGGGTACTGAAATGAAACTCCCCTCCTCGTGATGACATCCGTGCGCCAGTCCTCCTACGTCTTGGTGGTTCTGGAGGCTCTAGATGAACTGGCGGCGGTGGAGGCGGTGGCGTGACTGCCTCGAAATGTGGATCCCCAGAGGGATCTTGCGGCTGCTGGTGAGGCGATGAGTGGTAAGATGGTGTATAGTACCACTCACACCGTTCGAACCGTGCCATGTGACTATCCGAACCTTGGTATGGTGTTCCGTGAAAAGACGAACCATCTGAGATCACAAAAGGATGGTTCAGGGTTCCGGTGGAAGCCTTGACGGGATCTGTGTCCTCGTCCATATCTTGATCACCAGAAAAGTGATCCTCCGGTCCTAGTGGGTTAAAGCCCACTTGTTCTGGTAGGTACTCTGCTGGGTTAAACTGGCCCTAAAAGACAGGAGTAGGGTCGCGGAAGGAATCTTGCGATGCGGATCGCTGTAACGGTATGTATGAAGGTTGCGGGTTGTTGGGCTCATTCTCGGACTGAGGCCCAAAGGAGTGATGATATGGAGGCGTTGAGCTATGTGACGTGGATTGTCTGGCAGGTTCCTCATAGATCCTCCAAGGTTCTCGCGGATCTATACTCCTTGTAGCAGAAGGAGTTCGCCGGCCTGAAGGCCCGGCCTCGTGGTCGTTAGGGGCGCTGATCGGCGCCTTTCCTCGATCTCCTCGCCTGAATCTTGGCGGCATTGCTAAACCTGTTAATATAACAAAGGTAACGACAAGGAAAAATAAAGGACAAAATTTAAATTAAAATAAAAACATTTTGGATTATTCCTAAGTTCTTTGTCTAGACTCGAAGATTTAGGAATGTGCAATTGTGTAACTGAGATTAAACACAAAAGACTAGTGTTTAATTCACTCAGTGTTGGCTCTGATACCAACCTGTCACACCCCGAATTTCCACGTGTTACCGGTGGGCCCGGTAGGGGAGTATCGTGACGTGGTTGGCAACATAATAGTCAAACAACACAATATTTAAATGCACAGCGGAAGCAAAGTATAGATTTCATTTCAACCAAACAATATTGTAATATTAAGTATCACAAGTAGTTGAATATAAATCCACAGGTAGATCAAAATAAAAGGAAACAGTGTTCAACAGTCTATGACATCCAAGCTTGCGAGACTTATTGTGGATGCTAGGAGACAAGCCAGCCTATTATGCGTAGTACCTGCACTTAACCTTTTTAAGAAAAATACATCAGTTTACACTGGTAAATACAATCAACCGACTCATTTTGAAAAGAGTTTAAGAAAATGCATTTAAGGCACAAGGCACAAATAATATTTTATAACTTGGGATGCTTATTTAAATATATAAACTTGTAAAGGATTTACATGTTCCTTATGCGTTCAGTAGCCCGGATCGAGCCGGGTTAAAGATCAATAGACACACCACTTTATTTAAATGAGACACTGACAGGTGTACGCCTACACCTGAGTGCTAAGGTCGTGGCCATTTCGTAAAATGATGCCAGGGATATCCGGGACACAGTCATTAACCCCAAAAGGCTTTAAGCAAACAAAACAATTTAAACGAAACATCTCAATACTTTAACCATCATACAATTAAAGATTCAATGTCCGACCAAGCGGTATTTTATATACCGTACCCCAAGCCCGTATAGGGAAATAAGTTAAAAGTATTTACCTGAGCAAGTATAAATCAAAATCAGCGAGTGCAAGTATCTTTTACCGGTTCTCCTAATCTGGAACGAAGGTTTATAATAACCTATTAGATTCCTAACGGGTCTTTAGTTAAGCTTAAGCTTAGACCGGTTAGTTTTAAAGATACGGTTCGTACGCACGATTAAGCGAAGACCGGATAGAATGTGATTTAGACCCGACAAGTTTGAAGACTTGCTTAATATGGGTATATTATACACATTCTGGATTTTGAGATAAAACTGATAAGGTTTGACCCGTTTCGGCTAATTTATGTAAACTAGTTACATAAACCGAACCGAACGCGTATGAAGCGTAACGGGTAACCATAAGAGTCCTAAACAGGTTTCCTAAGTTAACATGCCTTAAATATGTTGTGATATCAGTAGGATACCTTCCGTTATGCCCAAAACGAGTTTAATCTCATATTAAGCCCCGTAGGGGTATTGTGGTCATTTTAAAGATTATAAAAGGGATTAATTACGTTTCTATGAACCGGGTCTGAATACATCAGTAAAATAGTTTATTTTAACAGGTTATAACATTTGGTTATAAGTCTTATATGCCAAAATAGTTTTAAACCCTAACTATGCGTATAATACGCGTATAAAGCCGTTTTAAGCGACGTACGGTTTAAAATAGGATTCTGAGTTTTCTGATCAGTCAAACAGGTTCAAAACACTTCATTTATTATTTAAAATCAGTAGCAATTGGATTGGCGTTAAAAGGATTTGTAAAACTCATTTTATGGCCGAAAAGGGTATATTCGGTATTTACCGAATCAAGGCACTAATCCTAGCTTATGATCAGTTTAAAAATAATTAAAAATCTTCAAAAATCCCAAAATATTATATTACATCAGTGGGTAAAAGGTTTGGTGCCAAAAATTGGGTTTAGATAGGCTTTACGCTAATGACGCCGTTTAATTACTAAGAAGCGTTCTAATTACGTCGTTAAGCATAACTCCTAATCTAGACCTCCAACTGATGTGAAAATTTACAGACATGTTTAATAATCAGTAACTAAGATTATTGTACTTTCACATTTCCAAATTCTCGTTTTATGGTCATAAGGGCATTACGGTCAATATTTAGGCGATTAACGGAGACGTCAGACAATTAAGGATTTATGTGGTATAAACGCAGAGGGTTATACACACATGTAACTAGGTCCTAATGGAACTTTAAGGCATGTCTAAACCTATCAAAACCGGGTCAGAACTGAAGTCAAAGCAAAAGTCAAACTTTTGCGTCTTTCGGTTCCGAATCGGTTCAAAACAGAAAGTTGTCGAATCAAACAAGCGTAGACAAGTTTTTATACTTATTATCAGGTTATAAGAATGATAAAATAGGTGATACGCCTTTTACATCGTTAAACATGCGTTAAATCGAAAATAACAATTCTGTTGACTTTTTCGAAAGAAGTTTGACTCGACAAACAACCTAGTTAGGATTGGAATCAGTGGGTGCCCTTTTAAGGGTTTAAAGCCCACATGATTACCAACTCATAACAACTTTCGATTCGACAAAACCCTGGACCGTTTGTGTTTTATCGTTAAGTCAAACCGTAGTTACGACGGTTTGATTTCTAGGCTATAAACTAAGCATAACTTAATTTAGAAAGGTTAAACATACTTACTCGTGTCTAACGGATGATTAGGAAGTATTGTATCAGTTCTTGAGCTCCTCCAAATGTCCAGAAGTTGAAATGGGTTTGTATGTTGCAACATGTGACTTTTATATGAACTTTGATCATGCTAGATTGATGCCAAATGGACCTACCATTGATCAAGGATTGATACATGTGTCTTCTATAGGCTATATACCAGTATAGGAAGCCCATAGAATCGAAAACTTGCAATTAAAGTCGGTTACAAGCTGAAAACAGCCACTTGTGAGTTTTTTCTGCATCTGGCAGTCTCAGGCGGCCCGCTTTAGAATTGGATATATCGTAGGCCCGCATGGCCCTTCTGATCAGGTAAACATGTTTTTCTTTATTGCATTTTGGTCCCTGGTCCCCCGAAAGGTCGTTTTCACTACAATTCTTGCATTATGAGGCTTCAATATTGACATATGGGGGCTTTAGGGCTTATACCATCTTTGTCAAGTCCTCGGGTAACTTTGTGATCACCCGAAAAGCCCTAAATTTCAATGTTAACGATTCTAACCCTCACACACGAATTTTATCATAACTTTCTCATACGGTAACGAAACTTGGTGAAATTTTTATGGTACATTCTAGTGAGCATATTTAATCGTTACAAGGCTTCGGGTTTGCTAAAAGGTCACTCAGAGGTATATCTTAACATGTTGACACATTTAACCCCTGTAGTTTGTAATCTCTCACTTTCTTTCACAATTCGCTCCGTATGATCCATGATCCATTCGTTTAAGGTTATAAACATCATGTAGGGTTATTGCAAAGTATATTTATTCATTGTTGACACTTTGAACCCTTATATTTACATAGTTTCATTGTTTGTCAACTTTAGTCCTTCAAGAACATTCTTTCACACGTTCAAACCTATGACACGTGTCAACACATTATAGGACGTAAATTTTCGAGGTGTTACACATTCCCTCCTAAAAAGAGAGGATGGTTCAGTAGGGGAGCGCATGAACGCAGGAAGATAATTAAAAAGTTACACCAACAGCGAGTATTAGCAGCCGCTAAGAGAGAAACATATGCTCACACCCAAGACATGCTCAATAGGAGTCTAGCAAACTTTCATATTCTAGCACCCATATCTCTAGACCCAAACTTAGAGCAACTCATAGCCCCTCGACCATTACCCTTGTTTCCCACACAACCAATGGAGATTGAAGTCAACCCAGAAAACCAAATCCCAACACCAGCTTTTGACCCCACTGAGATACCTAGAGTACCAGCATCCAATCCCTTAGACCCAGACTACGACCCGTGGTTTGATGATCATAGGGATTATCAGCAACACTACCCCATATCAGAAGAACCCATGCCAAACCTAGCAGCTTACCCAGATCTGAACCCTCTAGATCCCTATTATGATAATGATGAATACATTAGAGAAATCCTAGAGAATCCATATCCTCAGGAAGAACCCATGCCACAGTACCCAGATCCAGTACCAACACCTGCACCCCCAATGAGCACAGAGAATGTGCAAGAACTCCGAACCTTTGGTGAGGAGATTTTAGAAGAGAGTGAAAGAATGAGGCAAATAGGAGAACGACTCGTCTGGAAGTATGACGAGCGTAATATGGAGTTCTGGATGAACCCATATCAGTGATGGTGATAGTAATAACAATAAATATATATAATATATGTGTATGAAATATATATATATATATATATATATAATAATGATAATATATATGTTGTAGTATAGACCACTTCGTGGTTAGTGATGCATATTAGTATTGTATTTTATTCTAGTTTGTATTAAGATGCATAACATATAAGAAAGAGTAAGTCGCAATGTTCGACGCTTTTGATCAATATGTGTGTTGTGTGATTGTTTGCCTTAAATACTATCTTGCGATATTAATAATTGGCAAATGTTTAAAATTCAGATGGACAACGAAGCGAACCAGGAAAACCAGAGTAACAATAACCTGGATAACGATAACCCGAACAACAATAATAATGGAAACCAAGTGGATAACAGTGCCATCCAACACATAGTGGCACAAGGGATAATAGATGTGATGCCATGTATTATCAAAACGGTTAAGGAAGCAGATAATAAAAGTAACCGTGATAGTAGACGACCCACTGAACCTGAACACAGCGTAAACAATGGACCCATACTTCAAATTCCCATTCCCAAAAGAAGAAGAACCATGTCTTATGGTTGTTCTTACATAAAATTCTGGTCTTGTAAACCAACGGAATTCTCGGGCAATGAAGGGGCCGTTGTAGCTCTACGCTGGATAGAAAAGACTGAAGAAGTCTTAAAAATAAGCAAGTGTGCGGAAGAGGATAAGATAATGTTGGCTTCCAATCTGTTTAAGAATTCAGCACTAGAGTGGTGGAACACTAACCTCCAGTCTAGAGGAACTGATAGAATTTACAATATGGAATGGGAGGAATTTAAGAACATGGTAGAAAGAAAATTATGCCCTCCTAATCAAAAAGAACAAATAGCAAATAAGTTTCTAAACCTCAGGATGACTAGAGTTGATAGTAAGGGTTACACTACGTTATTCTTTGAATATGCTAGAATAATGCCAACCCTTGCCTCACCTGAACTAGTATTAATCTCCCGTTATATCTGGGGATTAATCAATGAAATTAGGCATGAGTCAAGGCAGCTAAACCTCAAACCATAGAAGAAGCTGTAGAACTAGCAAACACCTTGACTGATGAATTAGTGCGTACCCGAGAAGAGGATCAGAGGAGGAACCTAGCTCAAAGGCATACCCAAGAATTCCATTCTGGAAATTCCAACCGTGGGAAAAATGTAGGTTTTACCTTTGCACCCTATTGCAAGTATTGCAAAAGGAAGCATTCTGGAAGATGCTCCATATACTGCAACTTCTGCAAAATATCTGGACACAAGGAAGAAGACTGCAGGAAGAAGCCTAACAACAGGATATGCTACAACCGTGGAGAACAATGTCATATCAAGCTAAACTGTCCAAAACTAGCTCCAGTCCCGAACACCAAGAATACTAAAAATGCTAGAGCATTTGTTCCGACTGCAGAAGAAGCAAAAATGATCCCGGATGTGATCGCCGGTACGTTTTTAGTTAATGATGTTTTTGCCAAAGTATTATTTGACTCTGGTGCAAACCAAAGTTTTATTAATATTTTATTTTGCAAACTTCTTAATCAATCATTAACTAAACTCCCACAAGAATGTCTAGTAGGGACAACTAACGGAGAAACCATTAAGATTTCTGAAATCTTGCAGGGAGCAAGAATAGAATTTTTAAATCAAAAATTTATTGCAAACCTTTACCTAATGAATCTGGAAGGATTTGATGTTGTGTTAGGAATGGATTGGTTAATAGCCAATAAAGCAAGTATTTTATGTGATCAAAAGTTAATCCAAGTAAATTCACCAAGGGGTGAAAAGATCACAATTAAAGGAGATAAGCCCTCTCGGTCCACTAAATTCATCTCTGTAATGAAAACAGCCAGTTATGTAAGAAAATGATCATTAGTGTATTTGATTTCCATAATCATTAACACTAAAGGAAAAAAACTAAAGGATATTCCAGTAGTATCTCAATTTTCAGATGTATTTCCAGAAGAGTTACCAGGGCAACCTCCAGACAGAGAAGTTGAATTCAGAATCCACTTGCTACCAGGAACAACACCAATTGCCAAAGCACCTTACCGTTTGGCACCTGCAGAAATGCAGGAACTGAAGAAACAATTAGACGAATTGTTGGAAAAATGATTCATACAACCAAGCTCATCACCATGGGGAGCACCGATCTTATTCGTTAAAAAGAATGACGGATCAATGCGTATGTGCATTGACTACCGTGAATTGAACAAAGTCACGATTAAAAATCGGTATCCATTACCGAGAATCGATGATTTGTTTGGCCAGTTGCAAGGAGCTCGATTTTTTTCTAAAATCGATTTACGATCAGGATATCGCCAATTAAAGGTACAGGAAGAGGACATTCCTAAGACTGCTTTCAGAACAAGGTATGGCCATTATGAATTTACTGTCATGCCATTTGGTCTAACCAATACCCCAACCGCATTCATGGACATGATGAACCAAATATGTAAGCCATATATGGATAAATTCATAATTGTCTTTATAGATGATATTCTCATTTATTCTAAAAGCAAAGAGGAACATGCAGCATATCTGCACGCACTTCTAAGTTTATTGAGAAAAGAAAATCTTTATGCAAAGTTTTCAAAATGCGAGTTTTGGTTAGAACAGATACAGTTTCTTGGACATTTAGTCAATCATGAAGGAATTCATGTGGATCCCACAAAAATCGAGGCGATTACCAAATGGAAAACCACTGAGTCACCAACAGAGGTTAGAAGTTTCTTAGGATTGGCCGGTTATTATAGAAGATTTATTCGAGATTTTTCTAGAATAGCTATCCCCTTAACTAAGCTAACTTGTAAATCTGTTAAATTTGAATGGGGACCCAAACAAGAAGAAGCCTTTAGAATCCTTAAGCAAAGATTGACCAATGCACCCATACTAGCATTACCAGAAGGAACTGAAGACTTTGTAATTTATTGTGATGCTTCTAAATTAGGTTATGGATGTGTGTTGATGCAACGTCAAAAAGTTATAGCCTACGCCTCTAGACAACGTAAGAATTATGAAGAGAATTATTCAACCCATGATTTAGAATTAGGAGCTATAATTTTTGCCCTTAAAATTTGGAGACATTACCTTTACGGTAGTAAGTTTACCATTTTCACCGACCATAAGAGTTTAAGGTATGTTTTCGGGCAAAATGAATTGAATATGAGACAAAGACACTGGATGGAGATACTTAGTGATTATGATTGTAATATCCAGTACCATGCAGGAAAGGCAAACGTAGTAGCTGATGCTTTAAGTCGAAAGTATCACGAAAAACCAAAAAGAGTGCGTTCTCTTAAATTAAATCTGTAAGTAGATTTAAATGAACAGATTAGAAAAGCACAAGAATCAGTAATCAAGGATGATACTGAAAAGTTGAAAGGAATGATTAAGGAACTAGAACAAGGAACAGATGGAATTTGGAGATTCCATAAGAAAAGAATGTGGATACCTAAATTAGGAAACCTACGCCACCGTATACTAGAAGAAGCCCATAAGTCTAAGTATACAATGCATCCTGGAAATGATAAAATGTATCAAGACTTAAGAAAGAATTTCTGGTGGATAGGGATGAAGAAGGATATAGCGGCTTATGTTTCTAAGTGTCTACCTTGTTCACAAGTCAAAGCTGAACATCAGAAACCCTCAGGTTTGTTACAACAGTTAGAAATGCCAGTTTGGAAATGGGAATTAATAACAATGGATTTTGTTACTAAATTACCCAAAACAAGAAAAGGTAATGATACAATCTGGGTGAATGTAGACAGACTAACTAAGTCAGCTCATTTCATACCAATGAAAGAAACTTTCAGTATGGAGCAATTAGCTAAATTATATGTAAATGAAATAGTTTCATTACATGGAATTCCTTTATCAATTGTTTCTGACAGAGATAGCCATTTTACCTCTCATTTTTGGACAAGTTTCCAAAAAGCAATGGGAACCAAGTTGAATCTAAGCACCGCTTATCATCCTCAAACGGACAGACAAAGCGAAAGGACAATTCAGACTATGGAGGATATGCTTAGAGCCTGTGTAATTGATTTTGGAGGTAATTGGGATGATCACTTACCATTAATAGAATTTTCCTATAATAACAATTATCACACAAGTATCAATGATGCACCATTCGAAGCACTTTATGGACGAAAGTGCAGAACGCCAGTCTGTTGGGCAGAAATTGGAGAAAAACAACTATCCGGACCTGAGATAGTGCAAGAAACAACCGACAAGATTGTCCAAGTCAAGGAATGACTGAAAGCAGCACGTAACCGACAAAAGAGTTATGCTGATAACTGACGAAAGCTATTGGAATTTCAAGTAGGAGACAAAGTGTTATTGAAAGTCCTTCCTTGGAAAGGAGTGGTAAGATTCATCAAAAGAGGAAAACTAAGCCCCAGGTATGTTGGACCTTTTGAAATTATTAAAAGAATAGGACCTGTAGCCTATCAGCTACAACTGCCAGAGGAAATGGCAGGAATACATGATGTATTTCATGTATCTAATCTCAAGAAATGTTTAGCTGATGAATCACTGGTAGTACCTCTTAAGGATATAGAGGTAAATGAACAACTTAAATTTGTAGAAAGGCCTCTACAGATTGAAGACAGGAAAATTAAGAACCTCAAACACAAGAGATTAGTTCTGGTCAAAGTGAAATGGGACTCCAAAAGAGGACCAGAATACACATGGGAGCTTGAATCAGAAATGCAAAGGAAATACCCGCACCTATTCCAGTAGACCTCGAGGACGAGCTCTAAAACAAGGTGGGGAGGATATAACAACCATCCTAAATAATCCGACACCCTAAAAATATTTAGAGTGCCCCAATATGTCCTAAAATACACCCCGTATACGCAAACGGGCCCCGAATACCTTTATTTTTACAAAAATTAAATTAAAAATCAAAATTTTAATGGCTGTGGCGGGCCGCGAAGACCCAGCCTTGGTCTTACGCGGGCCGCGAGCGCTCATCAACGAGGCAGCACCCTGAGCTGCCACGTGGCAGTGTCGTGTCGAGATTAGTGGCGAGTCAGCCAAGCTAGGGCCTACCCTAGCTTGCCTCGAGGGCTGCGAAGGCCCTGGAGGAGGTTTACGCGGGGTGCGACGGAAGTCGAAGAGGCACTATAAATAGAGGCTTTCAGCCTCAGTCTCAACTCGTTCATCTCTCGATTTCTCTCTCGAATTTCTACGTAGTATACATAATTCTCAGGTATAATACCCCCCCCTAAATAACGAAGTTCTGCCCTGTTGTAAGTATCATAACCCCGGTTACGTATTAGGTACGTTGCCCGATTGATCCAGGGTTCCGTAACGGCTGTCGTGGTTCTGCCCGACGTAGTCGTTGGAATGCTGTCTTGGGAAGAGTATTACTAATGTAAATATTGGGTTATTATACTAACGCGTATGCATTTGTGTAATTAATAGATAATTACCAGGGAATCTTTAAAGAAAGCCCTAAGACAGCAATGTGAGTAATCTCCTTTTTGTGAACCTTTTTACAAAACCTTAAATAATTTTATATATAATTAGCAGTGATTGAGTCTTGTAATTCTTCAATTACTGCTGGTATGTTGGGGTTTTGTATACAAAATGTGGAACACGTTACCATTGGACAACGAGATAGCCAATGTGTAATATGACCCACCAGTCAGGATTGACAATACTAAATGAGTAATTGTGTAGAAATAAACATTGTAATTGCTCTCAATATTGTTAAAAGATAAAACTCTTCTTGATTAAACTAGGACTCACTCACCAGTATTTCCCACTGACAAAATGTTTTTAAACGCGTTTCAGGTAACAAAATGTGAAAGCCAAATAGAAACCAGCTGGACAGCACTGAAGGCTTGGTAAAAGTGGTTATAAAAGTTACCTGAATAAAGAGATGTTTTTATTAAATAAAATAGGGTTTATCCCTATAAAAATGTGTGTACTAAAAACTTGGGAATTTCCCACGTGTTTAATATTATAAAAGTGTGGTATTTACTCTGATAAAATATTTCCTAACTATGGTCCTGATGTAATTTCCGCTGCCAAAATAATAAACACCGATACCACTAAATCTGGTCTCGCGACCGCCCATTCACGGGACAGATAGGGGACGGGGGTTGCGACATTACCTTAACCACTTGACCAATGTTTGATAGAGCATTGGGGAAGGGAAAATAATCTGGAGCCATCTGCGGTAATCGAGTTATTAACAACATCGAATCTCTGAAATGTTTTAAACTCATATCTAGTAACTAAACGTGTTAACAAACTTTGAACTCACCAGCGTCGTCTGACACACTTGTCTGCATGCTTGCAGGTCGTTAGATTCATGGTTGGAACTTGATATCTGGGAGTGCTGGAGTGGTCATGGGTCGAGTCTCTTGGATACATGTTCTTTGGTTTCGTACATTTGTTTTGAAACAGTTGAATAACGATTTACATTATGCTTCCGCTGACGTTTTGGTTTAAGTTATGATTTGAAACAATATTATGAAATAATGGAATCTTTTATGAAATATATTGTTATAGTTCAATGTGATTAGTGGCTGGATCCTTGCACGTCACACATCCCGCGGTGTTTCCGCATGTGGTATTTTGGGGTGTGACATAGCGCCCCGCCACGGGCTCTTGCCACCCGCGAAAGATTGGGCATTAGTCTATCGCGGCCCGTGACACCAGAACTAGCGAATCTTGTTTATTTTATTTGTTTTGACTTACGGACTCGTTCAGACACGTTATAAAACCTTCATAACTAACGTATTTCATGGTTTATGAAATGTAGGTAACGATTGGAAATACCGGATGATTATCAAGCTCAACGGAGAACCGAACACGATCAAATTTAAGCTTCCGCATTACATTTCTTTGTTACGCAATTAAACAATGATGATATGTTGAAGTGATTTAAATTCTAAGATGATTTATGAAACTCGTAATTTTAAAGTATGTGTATTGTAAAAGTACACTTACATTCGAAATATTTATGAAATTTCGATAGTTATAATAAGGGTCTTACAAGTTGGTAATCAGAGCTTAAGGTTAAAGGTTAAATGTGTTCGGTTCGAGACTTGATCAAGACATTCGGTAAGTTATTATGGACATTAATGGTCTAGCATGTTAAAGTGTTGTAAACAACACATAAGGTTATCGTGTAAACACACGTTACCCCAATTAAACTGATAAAAGACCGATATAGTTAACAAATTACGTGTGTTAACACGTATCATATAAAGCCTTGTATTATAGTACGGGCACTTGTTAATGTCAACGTTACTAATCTTTTGTAAACGTTTTAGTTGAAGGACCCTCGCATCTGAAGATGACGGGAGTGTAAGGATCTATCGATACGATGAAGAAATGGTCTGAAGTATGACAAGTAAACCATACTCACCTAACACATAAATTAAGTAATGATCTCGAATAGAGATCGAACGACAAGGAAAGACATAAATTTGTAGTTTTATATTATTTTAATTGATGCTTGGTAGTTGGTAATGTTTATAACCTATATCTTGTTTTCAATTTTTATCATTGTATTAAGTCACATACCTTAATTTCTATTTTAAATGTTACTATTAGTATTTTATAAAATTTTCTGTATTTGGGTAGTTGAATTAAGTTTGCAAAGATAATTTATTGCTGGATGGTACTTGGAATGATGTCAATTTCAATTTGTAATTATGATATGGAATGATATCAATTTTAATCTGTAACTAATTAAACTCAAATCAAGAAAAAACATAATAATTAACACCACTAAACCTAATAAACAGAAAACTAATGCTTATAAACCAAACTGTAACTACAAGTTCCTATATAAACCAAATCATACTAACAATAATATTCAAATATCACTCTATATACAGTGAAACAAAGCCACAACTCATCTTCCAACCTCCAATACATAACAGTTGTATTCCATATTTCCATCATCATAATCAAAACCTATATTTCGTACAGAGCAACTTGAATAAACAATTACAGTAGCCAATTTTCCGATCCCCTTTCCTAGTTTCTAATAAACGGAAACCCTGGGTGGATGAATAGACCGATCATGAACACAGTAAGCACATCAATGCCTCGAGATCGACGACCAAACAAACTAAATGATTCGTATAGATTTAGAATCTGCATATCGATTATTATTACTGAGATTAAAGGAGAAGAAAATGACCTAAAAGAAGCTTCTGGCGGTGAGGCGAAATGGGGCCTGCCGTTGTGCTTTTGTATGAAGATGAGTCACGCTTTGAAGAAGATTTTGAAGACTTCTCTCAACCTCTGAATGAAGATTTATCTCAGACTGAAAAAAGCAATCAGAGATAAATCATTCATAACCATTGGCGAAGCTTTGAAGAGGCCGGGAGGGGCACCCGACCCCCCGAACTTTTCGCTCAGTAGTGTTATATATGTAGCTTTCGTATAGAAATTTTTGGGTATATACGTTTTTGACCCCCCGATTCTATAGAAATTTTGGGTATATACGTTTTCCGA
The DNA here is from genome assembly GCA_030545235.1 of Helianthus tuberosus. Taxonomy (NCBI): domain Eukaryota; kingdom Viridiplantae; phylum Streptophyta; class Magnoliopsida; order Asterales; family Asteraceae; genus Helianthus; species Helianthus tuberosus. The sequence continues at coordinate 67,136,872 of CM060363.1, forward strand.
CCCCCCCCCCCCCCGGTCGAAAACGTCAAGCTTCGCCACTGTTCATAACCTACTTTTGTTGTTGCCATGGTGTTGTGGCAGATGAGAAACTGGGCTAGGGTTTAACACGTAGCAACACCCGCTTATACACCCAACCAATAGAAAAGACATCCAAGAAAAAGCCTCTACAAATGATGTAGATGTTGTACAACATAAATGAGCACAAAAAACAATTGATGCATAGGGTACAACTAACACCAGCACTAACGTGTTGCAAATTTATAATATTAAATTAGCTTAAGGTGTCGATGGCATTATAGTCTAATGGCATTTTAGGGGAGAGATAAAGCTTAGGAACCATTAGGTCTTGGTTTGATTTTCACAAGAAGGTTTTTTCAGATTTATTGAGTTTTCTCTTGAATTTGTGGACATGCATTATTGTCTAATGGAGATGAATATGATCGGGTGGTTTCGCTCGTGATACGATGATACTCCATTAGTTCGTCAGTGATCCAAATTTGCGATTAAAAAAATTAGCTTAAGGTATTTGTTTAAGAATAGAATGCGTAATTAACAAAACCAACATGCAACATGCGTATGTTGTTAATTTCAAGAATTATACATGCGTAATTAACGAAACAACATGCGTTATAGTTTATACTTCACTATTTTTCGTAGAAGGTAGTTGTTAATATTAAAACCTCACATCTGATTTTTTCAATATTTCATCATTATATTAGACTATGGGGTATGGTTGGCGTGGGTTGGGGGCATGAGTTGACACGTGGAAAACAAATCCAAACCCACGCCTATGGGGTATGGTGGGGCTTGGGTTGGGGGCATGAGTTTGGTTTGGCCATTGAGAGCCCGCCATGTCATGTCGTAGCCCCGCCCCACGCCCGGGCTGAAACCCACGCCAAAGGGGTCACGCCTAAACCCAAGCCCCCGGGGTGGTGACTTGGGTGTTTTCAGCCAACCCACGCCCCATACCCCACAGCCTTAAGTCACATCAATTTATTTCAATTGCTAATAAAATGGATTTTATTAAATAGCAAAAACTCTGATAATCATGTTTTGTTATGTTTTGTTATTGTTTTGATTTTTTGGTATCAATAAGACTAGTGAGGGTGGAGTGGCGCTCTCAACCACATTAGCTACTAACGTTCCCTAACACTGCCCACCTCAGTCAGGGGGGGGGGGGGGGGTTCCTTTTCACCAATCGCCTTTTTCTCTTTCTTTTTCCTTTTTTTATTAATAGTTAAATGAGTTTTATTTCATACCCTGGATGTTAAAACATTGGGTTTTAAAGCCCCAATGTATATGTGGCTGACGTAACGTCTTATTCGTTCTGGACGACCCAGTCTAACTATTTGTTCTTATTATAACCTTTCCTTATTGCTCCAAAATAAAAAGGGTCGCCATGTCTTGTAGAGAGAAGAAGCTCGAGTGATACCTACTTTGCCATGACAAAGACATCGTTAGGCACATCGCATTTGTGGGTCCTTTGCGATCAGTTTTTGACGTGTGTGTAAATATAAAGTTAAGATAAAAGAATACAATGAAAAAGGGGAGTAAAGTGTGATGTAACATGTAAGGCATCCCAAAGTCGAAAATGTGTTGCTATTTTCATGTAACTTACACTTTTTATGATTTTCCCGATATTAACACACTTTTATGATCTGGAAAAGGTCTTTAATATTTTAACTTTTCACTTTCACTTATTTCATCATTTAAAGTTACAAACTTCAAGTTAAAAAAAAAAAAACATTTATTATGAAAGAGTTACATGTTATTTTAGTCTTGAGATTTGAGTCATTTTGTCAGTTTAGTATAAATGTTTTATTTTTCGTCTGTGGGTTCAAAAAGGTTTCACCGTTGTCATTTTAGTCCACTGGGTCTGGGTTAACTTCATCATTTTTTCTGTTAACGAGAGGGTAATTCGTTTATATGGCCGAATTGCCCTTCTAGTTAACAGAATTACATATAAAATGACCGAATTGACATTCTCGATAACAGAAACAATAGATGAAGTTGACCCAGTAGACTAAAATGGCAACGGTAAAACCTTTTTGGACCTATAGTCGAAAAATAAAACCTTTAGACTAAATTGCCAAAATGACTCAAACCACAGGAACTAAAATGATATTTAACTCGTTAAAAAAAGACACCATATGAAACAGTTGAAAACGACCGAATTATTTGAATCAAAACAAATTCGTTGTTTGCATTAGGGATGAGCATATGCCACCGAATACCGATCCCGTACCGATCCTGATCGGTATCCACTTTTTGGCGTTTTCGGTATCGGTACGGTACGGTATCGGTATTATACCGATACCAACCCTCAAAATACGGTATAATACCGATACCGTACCGTACCGATACCTAACCGACATGTTTCGGTTTCGGTATCGGTATCGGTACCTAGTTTGGGTGAAATTCGGGATCGGTATTAGGCGGTATCGGTATCGGTTCGGTATCGGATACCGATATGCTCATCCCAAGTTTGCATGGTTGTAAAAATTTCCGATTAATCTCTGATTAGTCACCGACTAATCACTAATCAGAGGTTTACTGATGAATCGCTAGGCCTAGGCGGTCAATGAAAGTCCTATTCTGATGGCCAAACTTCGACCAAACCTTATAAATTCTTTTCAATTACTTAAAAAATGGGTCAATAAGGGGTTAAAAAAATCTACTTTATAAAACTACATTTAAAAATGTATGTTTATATATATAACTAAAAATTACATATAAAAATCTCGATCCGATTAACTCCTATTAATCCTGATTATTCGTTAATCGGTATGCCCCCGCCTGACTAGCACCTAACGATTCTTACAACACTGGTTGTTTGAGATCCAAATAGTTAGGTTTCAGATAATTTTTCAATCCGCTTTGAAACCACCCATGGGCTGACCCGTCCAATGCGGTAGATTTGATAATTTATCGTTTATCGTTTATCAAAACCGTAGTTACACTCCGATCCGAAACTTTCACTAAAACCAACACAATCTGATGGTGAATAAAATGTTTCATATATGATATGTGAAACTAGATGTGATAATGTCTAAGGTTAAGGGGCTGGCGTTAGGGGGACCATGCAAATAACCTTTGAGAAGGGGAATGATCAAGAGACTTTAGTTACCATTAACCTCCGACACATTATGTCGTTTTATCATAAATCCCATGTGCTTCTCCTATTTCTTTTCTCAAACGTAACAATCATCCTGTTTTCCTTACTTTTATTGGATTTCTAAAATTAGTAAAGTGAACAAGAAATAGATTAGAATATGCAAAGCAATAATGCGAACAATCATTTGTACATTTGGACGACTCAACCTATCATTCTCAACGGACTTTCACAACATAACAACACAAAAAAAAAAAAAAAGTTAATTATCGTTTTCGTCCATGTGGTTTGTCAAAAATTACTATTTTAGTCCATTAGTTTAAAAATTACGATTTCAGTCCCTGTGGTTTCACTTACGTAACCATTTCAGTCCCCGTGGTTTCACTTTCGTAACCATTTCAATCCACTATTCTGTTAAGTACAGGGACTGAAATGGTTACGAGGTGGACTGAAATAGTTACAAAAGTGAAACCACAGGGACTGAAATCGCAATTTTTAAACTAATGGACTGAAATATTGATTTTTGACAAACCACATGGATGAAAACAGTAATTAACTCAAAATAAAAACAGTAAATTACGTTTTGAGTCCATGCGTTTTAGTAGTTTTAACAACTTAAGTCCAAAATCAAAAGGTTTATTTTATACTTTTAAGTGATGAAAAACTAAAACATACACCATGTAATAAAAGGTTGTAAATTGAGCTTGTGAGCATGTACCATAATATTGAGTGGCATTCAACCACTGGTGTATCAAATTAAAATAGGGAAGCTTGAGGTTGTGACTGTTGTGAAATACGACTACATTGCTCTTACGGAATCAAGATGATTTAATTGATATCAAGTTGACGGATCGATCCCTGCCATCTTTACTTTTGGATTCAAAGCTTACAGTTTTAGCTAGGTATGGCTGGCTAATCTTTAAAACTCACGGTAGTAAATTTAGCTTGGGCTTCTCTTTTATAAGACAAGGGACTTTCGAAGTTTTATTTAACTTAGTGATGTAAGATAGATCCCAACCATCACATAAACACTTTGAACGAATATACTAAAGGAAGCATGGAGTCCATTTATATAACCTTTCTTTTTATCTTACAAATCCCATGTGCATCTCCTATTTTATCCTCGAATTTGTCAATCATCCTCTTTCCTTATTATCGGTGTATTAATTAGTAAATTTTGGGCTTCTCACATAATTACTATTTATTTTTCTTTGTTTTTATTGGTTTTTCTTTTTATACTATTCAATCACTTAATAACACTTGTCAACTATTTTTCTTTCGTTTCTATTTTTTTTTTATCAAATTTCTTTGTTTTTATTGGTTTTTCTTTTTATACTATTCAATCACTTAATAACACTTGTCAACTATTTTTCTTTCTTTACTATTTTTTTTATTTTTATCAAAAATAGGAAACTTGCATGTAGACTGTAGTGTACCCTCTTTCACAAATTATATAATTATTACTCCTTTATGTTTTTTTTGAAAGACTATTATTACTCCTTTATTAATTAGTAAATTTTGCTCTCCTCGCATAATTACTATTCATTTTTGCTTTGGTTTTATTGGTTCTTCTTTTTACACTATCCAATTACTTTATAACACTTGCCAACTCTTTTTCTTTCTTTTCTATTTTTTTTTATTTTTATCAAATAAAGGAAGCTTGCACTTAATGTACCCTCATTCACAAATTATATAATTATTTTCACCATTTTTCTAATGTCCACTTCCATCAGGTTTTGACATATAATGTGATGATAAAAAAAAACTAATAACTTTCTTTTTAATTAAACAAATGTTACGTATGTAATAATTAATAAAGTACATATTATAAATCTAAACGAAAATCATGTGTTTTAAAAAATCTTTAATGTATCTTTTAAATAAAATCTAACAATCAGTAGACATTTTTACAAAAAACGTATGAATTACAAGTTGATATTAGAAAGATAAAAGAATGACTATTTATGTTTAAAAAGAAAGTATACCAATGATTTTTCAAGCGATATTAAAAGATAGAATAATTAGTTTTAAAAAGATATATGATTTAGAGTTAGTATTTTACACGTATGGTCCTCGGTGATTTGCTTAAATTACGTATATGATTACGGGTTCGTCGTAACGCGCGTGTCCTCAATACAAGGTTTTTACTAAAAATCAAAAATATATTAATATCAAAAAGAAATAGAGAGAATATGCAAAGTACTAGATTGTGTATCATAGCGGTGAGTAGAAACCGAAATAACTAAACCGTAACCAAAAAAATCGATTCTTAACAAAAATCGACAGTTCGGTTTTTGGATTTTTAATAACTTGGGTTCGGTTTTTGGATAAACGTTTTCAATAACCGAAAAAACCGAACCGATAAGTTACAATAATAGGCCTAGTCCATATATTTTTATGCTTAAGTTTAAGTTTTTAAGTGTTTAACCCATACTAATAGAAATTATTAATTTATTCCTGAATGTTAAGAATTTATATAAAAAAACATTAATATGTTTATTTGTAATTGAAAAGATTTATTTATTGCCTACAACAAATAACAAAATTTAACATAAAAATTAAATAATCTTCAAAGTGTTACAAAAGAAAATGTCTTAATAAAAACTTTTGAGAAACATTAAAATAGATTAGAAGGTTAGATTATGTGAGCAATATTAACTAAAAAGGTTAAATATAATAACTTAAATGTAAACATATAAGAAAATTTCTAAAATTTTAAAGTGTAATATTTTATTTTTTGAATCTAACATAATTTTGTTCCAAAACCGAAATAACCGAACCAAACCAGTGTAAAAACCAAAACCGAACAATTTTTAAAAACCAAAACCGACATTTGGTTTCGGTTTTGGTTTTGCTCAAAAAACCGAACTGTGCACACCCCTAGTGTGAGTAAAATGCACGAATAGTCCCTGTGGTTTTGCAAAATAACACCTATAGTCCCCACCTTTTGGAATTACACCGGTGCTCCCTGTAGTTTGATAGTTTCTTACTCGGATAGTCCCCTGGAGTGGATGTCCGTTAGTTTTATACGTTAAGTGGATGTGAAATGACAAAATTACCCCTTCATCTTCTTCATTCTATAAAACAAAAAACTCCACCCTAACCCCACCCACCCCCCACCTTTCTCTCTGTTTCCCCCACTATTAACCACCAACCACCACCCCCACCTTTCTCTCGAGCATCAAAACTTCAAAGAATGGGTATGCTATTTAAAAAGTCAATAAAACCATTCAGTGGGTTGACATGCTTTATATCAAAATCTTCAAATATGATGAATGAGTATGCTATTTAAAAAGTCAATCTATCACCTTCCATTAATATTTGGTTGAGGAATTTCAATTGCGGTCTTTGAGAAGCAGTGCACACTTGCGACAGGAATAAAATTAATACCATGGGGTTGAAAGCGTGTTTTAATAAAATTAATTAGAAAACCAATGGATGTTCGTTGCCCTTTGTATACAAAATTTCCATCTTCAAACTCTAAATTAACTTCAGAAAGTAAGAACAAAGATAAAAAAGATTAAATAACAAAATTGAATAACATCTAAAACCTAATTTACCAATTGAATTGAGAAGACAACGAACTAGACCTGAAGGCAGCGGAGATTCTTTGAAGTTTTGATGCTCGAGAGAGAAAGGTGGAGGGGGTGGTGGTTAATGGTGGGGGGAAACAGAGAATGTGTGTGTGGGGGGGGGGGGGGGGGGGGGGGGGGGGTTGGGTGGGGTTGTTTTGTTTTTATAGAGTAGAGAAAATGGAGGGTAATTTTGTCATTTCACATCCACTTAACGGAGAAAACTAACGGACATCACTCCAGGGACTATCCGAGTAACAAAACTGTCAAACCACAGGGAGCACCGGTGTAATTTCCAAAAGTTGGGGACTATAGATGTTATTTTGCAAAACCACAGGGACTATCCGTGCATTTTACTCCCCCTAGTGTATATGAATATAACAGGTTTAGTAGTGATGACACTTATGCTAGCTGTTAGTGGTTAGTTAGTTGTTATTCAAATGTTTGTATATGTAAAGGTGTGTGATGTATGATTTAGATTAACACAAAATAATGAATTTGATGATTACCTGCATATCCTGATTTCTTTTATGGTATCAGAGCTCCATAGCTAGGGTTCTAATGATTCTCTGTTCAATTTCGGAAACCCTCTATTCTCCTTCCAATCTTCTGCTCTAATCTGACCGATACTCTTCTTTTTTCTGTTATCTATTCCAAGTCAATCTTCTGGTGCAATGGCTTCCAATTCCTTGTTTGAGATATCATCGAGAAAAAACTTCACATCAAATTCAAGTGATAATCTACATAATATTTCAAGTTTCATTTCAATCGAGCTAGACAATGACAATTTTCTGAATTGGCAGCATCATATTCTTACTGTTTTGAAGACTCTTTGTCTTTTGCAGTTCGGGACTGTTTGAATCTGAAGCACGGAGGCCTGGAACAGATGCGATCGTTATGTTTTAACGATTATCATAGCAAGATTTTCTTCTTTATTGCTTTATCTTGTACAATGTATAAATTCATCTGCAGATCTTTGCAAACGACTCGAAGACAGGTTTTATCAGAAATATTTTGCAAATGGCAAGAGTTCTCAGAATGATATTGAGCAGCTAAAACCTAGGGTTTCTTTGATTAAGGATAACACAATAGGTAGAGGTTGTAATCGATGGAGATATGGTGAACCTGGATACTCAGTTACTGGATCTTCTGATTCGCATGTTTTACATGATCAATGACGATTTGATTTCTTGAATTTGGGATGTAGGTTTTTTCTCAACTGAGAAAAAGAAATGAGATGGAACCAGGTCATATAATTGTGTCTCATGAATTTCTAATGGACCCGCCTCTTGGTCCCAACCCTCAATTTTTGGTCAAACTCTATTAACTATTAATAATCCATTCACTACTCAATATGCTGGGCTTACTGTTCATAATGGGCCATCTGATTCTGGATTTGGGGCTACTCAGTTTACCACTTGACCGGTCAAATGACTTCTCCACATTTCAGTTTGACCACTGATTTATCTCGTATAGGTGAAAAGGTGGATTCTTGGATTCGGGAGCTACTACGTATATGATTGTTGATTCTTCTATTGTCTTTGACGCTGCTCCCTAAACCGGCTCTGAGTGAGCCCTTATAGGAAATGGTATGGCTCTTACTATTTCTCACATTAGCACTGTCTTGCTTCATTTATCTTATCACACCCTTACTCTTAAACAAGTTCTTGTGGTTCCTGGCTTAGCCAAGAACCTTTTATCGATTATGCAGTTAGTAATTGATCATCCTATAGTTATTATTTTTCATATCTTGTTTGTCCATTCAGACTTTTGAGGGACAACATCTCCACCACACACGTGGTAGTCCGCATCAGCTATATTCATTTGTTGCTTTTACTTTTGTTTCTCGTGAGATGTGGCATTCTCTATTGGGTCATCCATCTGATGATTGTTTGTCTATATGTTTGTTTTTACATCTAACAAACAAAACTACACACACACACACATTGTATTGCTTGCAGTGTTTCAAAATCGACTAGATTGCCTTTTACATCTGTTGTGTCCCATTATACTTTACCTTTACATATTATACATTGTGATATTTGGGGCGCCTCACTTATTATGTCTAGAGATGGATACCAATATTTCATTACTTTCATTGATGCTTTTAGTCGATTCACATAGATGTATCCTTTGACTTGTAGTTCTCAAGCGGTTGATTGCTTTTGGCATTTCAAATCGCTTGTTGAGAACATCTTCCCTGTACAATCAAACATCCTAAGTGTGATGGTGCTCCTAAGCTCATTCGTGGTTCTATGGCTCATTTTCTTTCAGATTCTTGCATTGCTTATCACATTTCATGTTCCTATACTCCCCAACCTAATGGGATTGCTGAGTAGAAAAACCGCCATCTTTCTAAGGTAGCTCGAGCTTTATTGTTTCATGCTCGGTACCAACGAAATTCTGGTACGATGCATATGCCCCTGCTGCCTTCCTTATTAACCGGTTACCATCACTGGTTCTTCATCACTCATCACCTTACGAGGTTCTATTTAGGTCTCGTCCTGATTACTCCCTTCCTCGTATCATTGGGTCTTTATGATATTCATTTCTAGGCGATAATCGAGCAAATAAACTTTCTCTAAAGTCTACTCCTTATATCTTTGTTTGCTATGCCCCTCGGTTATCTTTGTTATGATCCTCATACGTCTCGTACGTATACTTCTCGTTATGTTCGATTCCATGAGTCGATTTTTGACATTCCAAGGAGTTCTACTACCCCACAACATTTTCAGATTCTGTTCCTTTCTTCATTCCTCCTCCATCGCTTCCAAATTTTGTTTATTCTTTTCATCTTCATCTCCTCCTCTTGGTGTTCTTTCCTCATCTTCTCATGTTACTTCCTCTCATGTTATTTCCTTTCCTGATATTACTTTTCCTTCTTCATCTTCTCCTCATCCTCTTGTTCATTATCACCCGATGGTTACACGATCTCGTGATTATACACGACAACCGCGTCAATTTCAAGATTATGTTCTTTTTCATGTCTCTACTACTCCCATCACTGAGCCTTCCACATTTGGATAAGCTTAGCAATACTCTGTTTGGTGGGATGCGATGTGTGCTGAGATTGATACTCTTCACGCCAACCAGACTTGGCGTCTAGTTCCAGCTCCTACTAACGCCAACATTGTTCACTGTAAGTGGGTTTATAGGATTAAACATATTCCTGATGGATCAGTGAGTCATTATAAAGCTTGGATTGTTGCCAAGGGCTTTCATCAGACTAAGGGTATTGACTGCATCGAGACTTTCCGTCCTGTGGTCAACCCTACTACTATTTGCCTAGTTCTTTCAGTCGCTTTCTCTGGAGGATAGTTTATTCATCAAGTTTATGTCAACAATATGTTCTTACATGGGGATCTTTCTGAGACTGTGTATATGACCCAGCCCCCAGGCTTTATTGACTCATATAGACCACATTATCTTTGCCATATGCATAAGGCTCTTTAAGGCCTAAAGCAGGCTCCTAGAGCTTGGTTTTCCAAGCTATCAACCGCTCTACTTGCTGATGGTTTTACCTAGTGTATTTCAGATGTATCTCTCTTTGTTTGCAGTCGGGATTTGATACTTTGTTATGTCTTGATCTATGTTGATGACATCATTATTACTGGGAGCTCTTCTGATTTTGTTACTGGCTTGATTGGGTGATTACAATCTCAGTTTGCTCTTAAGTATTTAGGACAATTGTCATATTTTTTGGTTATTCATGCCACATTTTCTGATGATGTTTTACACTTATCTCAGCTGCGCTACTACTTGATTTATTACAACGCACTGGTCTTGCAGGTTGTCAACCATTGTCTACTGCTGTCTCTTCCGGTAGACAACTTCCTTGACATACTGGTGATCTTTTATCTGACCCTACTATGTATCGAAGCACTATTAGTGCATCACAGTATCTTGTGTTGACGCGACTAGAGATTACTTATGCGGTTAATTAGGTGTCACATTTCCTTTAGACACCTACCGATCCACACTGGGTCGCTGTCAAAGGGATTTTGCAGTATCTTTTATACGTCGGTCTACTTATGTTGGTTTACATGCTTATAGTGATGCTGACTGGGATGGATGTCCTAATGATTGACATTCTTCCACAGGTTATTGTGTCTTTCTTGGGACCAACCTTATTAGTTGGAGTTCCAAGAAACCACATATGATTGCTAGGTCAAGTAAAGAGGCTGATGAACTGGGCACTTGCTCATACAACTGCTGAGTTACGATGGATTACATTTGTATTACATAAGTTACATAACACGGAGACTTGTTCACTGTCTCTTTGGTGTGACAATATTGGAGCTACATATCCTACAATCAATCAAGTGTTTCATTAGCGCACCAATCACTTGGATGACTTGCATTTTATTCGTGACATGGTTTTGGGTGGTACTTTACATGTTCGATATGTTCCTACTACATTCCAGATTGCATATATTTTGACCAAAGGATTTTCTGATGTTCGTTTCGACAGTCTGAAGTCCAAGCTTCACGTGGATGCTCCCCATTTAGCTTGAGGGGGCATATCAGAGTGTGTATATGTATATAACAAGTTTAGTTAGTTATGACAGTTGTGCCAGTTGTCAGTGGTGAGTTAGTTGTTATTCAGATGTGTATATATATAGAGGTGTGTGATGTACGATGTGTGTGATGTACGATTTTGATTAACACAAAATAATGAAATCGATAATTACCTACATAGCCCGATTTCCTTTACAAAGCAATAATACTTCCAGGGGCGATGCTTTGAAGGGGCCGGGAGGGGAGCCCGACCCCCCCCCCCTGAACTTTTCGGTTAGTAGTGTTATATATGTCCTTTTCGTATAGAAATTTTTGGGTATATACGTTTTCAACCTCCCGGTTCTATATAAATTTTTGGATATATACGTTTTCGACCCCCCCTAAAAAATTTCAAGCTTCGCCACTGAATACTTCAGCGGCCTTTCAAAAGAAGATAAAAGTAAGTGAAGTCGTAATAGAGTTTAAATTTTAAGCTTGTTTGGTTAACTAGAACTTTAAACAAATGGTCTAGATCCGCATGTTATTTTCTAGTAACATATTAGTTAGTTTCGTTGGAAACTATGTGCAAACGAATGATTCACGTTAAAATGGCATTTCGTTTATATGAATCATCATGAAATAAATTGATTATGTCGTACGCATTGAAACAAACATTCAAACGGTGATATTAAAAATTGATAGTATTCTTGTATTTGTTATAAACCAGACATTTTAGGCACAACCCATTACTTATGAGCTTTAGGGTTTGTAGTTTTGTTTATCTATATATTGTAATATTGAATAGAATGAAACATGGGAATTCAGTTTATCTCTATTTCTCTTTAATTTTTAACACGTTATCAGCACTTTGACTCTCCATTGGGATTTCTTCAAATCTTCAACCAGACAGATTCAATCATCAATTTTGTTCATCATATCCTGGTACACATATTCATAATTCTACTCAGTGTTCAATGTTTCCCTATTATAAATGCATCTCAAAAGGATGGACCACAAATTAAAATTTTACACACTAGTTATTAAAAGGGATTTTCATACCCTCTGTTTTTCTACGGTGACTTTTTACCCACAATGTTCAACTATTTTTTTTTCAAATCAGATTATTGGTCTCATCTTTTGAAAGACATGACATATGCCTTTCGATCTGGTTTTTCGAATACCCAACATAGGTTTATCTTTATGCCTTTTAGAACACAAGTAGGGTTGATAGTTATTATCATATAGAAACAAAATCTGAAATTGTTGTTTTTCTTCAACCAACGGCGGTCACTGTCGCCACCAACAACCGAACCAAACACATCAAAACAACCCTTAATACATAAAATTTCTTACCTGAAAACTTTTTTCCGGCGATTGTCTGGTGATTTATCGGCAGCGACGACGCTCCGGCTGCTTAATTGGCAGCGGTTTCTGTAACCATTTCCGGCGAATCAATGACGGTTTTTTTTTTGGAGATCCGGTGGTTTGGAGCGGTTTTCCGATGGTTACTCTTTTTCATCAGGCCTCATAACTCCCATAGATGCCACGCCTACACCACTCTTCGCCGTACTGTATGCAGCCCCCATACATGAGAAGACGAGTGCAAAAGTGGCACCGAGAAATCCGAAGAAAGGTTGCAGTTTCATCACTGCTGAATGTCGTATCGGCCATTGTAAAAGAAGATCGGGAGTGAAATTGATGGAATTCGGATCGGAGGGAGATGCGAAATTAGGGTTAGATCTCTGTGTTCTGATCCCTAATGAGTAGATGTGTTCAATATTTTTATGTGTTTTTCCTCTCACTTTCAACACTTGTCATTTTTGAGTCAAGATGACATCGATCATTTATTTGGAACCATTCTGTAACATTATCACTATAGAAAAAATAATAATAATAAAATAAAAAATAAAACCTCAATTCTGATAAGATGGAATGGAATACAACTGTTATTAATATTAATATTATATCAACATATTAATGGTATTATATTAATAATATAATATCAACAAATTTGTTGTGATCTTATTTTTCTTAATGAAAAAAATATTAAATAAATATACAAACTCATCACTAAATATGAAATACATATGAAATTGTTTTCTTGAATAGAACCCAAAGTTCTAATTATAAAGAACCCGAAATTCTCCTATATTATCCATCATATACACATGCTTGTTACTAAATGCATGTCTCTTTCCTTTGTAGATAAAATGTCGAACTTATCAAAACATGAATTCACCGCACTTGACATCTCGGGTAACAACTACCTCCCATGGACACTTGATGCTAAAATTCATTTGACAACAAATAATTTGGAGGAGACAATTATTGATGGTAATCGAACTTCGCCTCAATTATTGACGGGTGGTCCGTAGGACAACCCTTAAGGCCTTTAAATAGACTAAAATACCATACTTTATCCGGTTAATAGCTTGAATTTGGTAATCACAAGATGTTTGATGTTACAGGTGTTAAAGAGCTTAAAATGCGGGTTTTATGGAACTTGGATGGATGCTAGAAGTTGGCGGTGTTGGGATTGAAGAAATGGTGAATTAAATGAAGGAAACAAGGAAAAACTAACACTCAGCGCCGTAACCTATGGCACTTGGCCGTAGGTTACGGCCCCAACCTTTGCAAAAAGCCTTCGCCGTAAGACAGAAGCCACCCGCCGTAAGGGAAAGCTGCCCGCCGTAACCTACGGCCCTCAGCCGTAGGTTACGCCACCGACTGATCCAATTTTGTAACTTATGCATTAAATTGTCATTTTATGGGTTTTTATGGTGTCTTATCATGGGATTTCGGTTACCTCTTGCTTGGGGACGATTTTGGGAGCAACTTGGGAGACATGGGAGCTTGAAGAACACTATCTAATCATTAGTTTTTGTGCTTCGATCTTTATGAACAATAGAACTTTTGTTATGATGTCGCTTTAAGCCATGAGTGGCTAAACACTTGATGATTGTCCTGGATTGAAGGTTTGGTTGAGACATTTCATGTTTGATTTTTCTAATTTCTAGAATAACAATCTTTATCTTTATGATTTGTTGTTATGATGTGTGATTGTTTGTTAGTAACTTGTTGATTCTTATGTTGAACTAATTAGAAACCATACGTTCTTGGTGCCGTTGGCAATCGAGATATCATGGGTATAGTTAGGCTTGGGTAAGGGTTGATTGATCATCGGGTAACAACCTCACGTTCTAGGAATCTGAGTACTTAGTTCCCTTTCATCACTGCAAGTAATCACACATGAGCTATGTCTATGTAGTTCTTTCTAGTGAAATGATAATATGAATGTCGAAACAAACCGGAAATCTAGGATGGTCATTTGTCTCTAATTTGCTTACAACCAACACTCCTCATTTGCAATTTATTTAGTTAAATTTAGTTCTTAAATCAATTCACTCAAATCAACTCTTGAATTTTATTTTCGTGCAATTAGATTAATTTAGTCAAGTTAGATACTCTAGCAAATAACACATTTTCCACAAACTCCCTGTGTTCGATACCCACTTACCGCTAGCTAATTAGTTGTATTTGGATTAAATTTGATTGAGACTTCGACCTCACGTCAATATACAAACTCATCACTAAATATGAAATACATATGAAATTGTTTTCTTGAATAGAACCCAAAGTTCTAATTATAAAGAACCCGAAGTTCTCCTATAGTATCCATCATATACACATGCTTGTTACTAAATGCATGTCTCTTTCCTTTGTAGATAAAATGTCGAACTTATCAAAACATGAATTCACCGCACTTGACATCTCGGGTAACAACTACCTCCCATGGACACTTGATGCTAAAATTCATTTGACAACAAATAATTTGGAGGAGACAATTATTGATGGTAATCAAACTTCGCCTCAAGATAAAGCGAAAGCTATGATATTCCTCCGCCATCATCTTCACGAAGATCTAAAGTGGGAATATCTAACTGTTGAGGACCCTCTTGAATTATGGACAAACACTAAAGAACATTTTGACCACCAGAAGTTGGTCTTACTCCCCAAAGCCCGCTATGAATGGCTTCATTTACGACTACAGGATTTTAAGACTATCAGTGAATATAATTCTGCCTTGTTCCGCATTACCTCTGAGTTAAAATTATGTGGAGAAAAAATAACCGATGAAGATATGCTTGAAAAAACTTTCTCAACGTTCGATGCCTCAAACATGCTCCTGTCGCAGCAATACCGGGAACGTAAATTTACTAAATATTCTGAATTAATATCATGTCTTCTGGTCGAGGAGCAAAACAACAAGCTCCTACTACAAAACCATCAATCGCGACCCGCCGGTGCAAGCCCATTCCCTGAAGCGAATGTGGCCAATTATCAAAGCGGACGAGGTAGAGGTAGAGGCCCCGGCCCCAGCAGAGGTCGTGGTCGAGGACGAGGATATACATGGCATCGAGAGTCTCAGAACACTAAAAATAGCGGTGGTGAATCAAGTCGACATAATACGGGGCGACCTTCAAAAAGGAAAAGTAGCGGGAACCAAAGCAACCTTTGTTATAAATGTGGGATGTCAAATCATTGGTCCCACACATGTCACACCCCTAAACACCTCATTGAGGCATATCAACGCATTTGTTATAAACTCTTGCAATGTTTTCATTTTACTTCTTTGAGTTAAATTTTATTTATTTTTATTTCCTGAAGAAATATGTATACTAGCTCCAGTAGAGCTATTATTGGTGATGAATGTCTGGTAGATAGCGGTAGTACTAACACTATTCTCAAAGATATGAAATTTTTCTCTGAGTTGTCTCCGGCAGAGACACCGATTAGTACTATATCTGGTGTCAGTATCCTTATCAAAGGCTCCGGCAGAGCACACATAACATTATCTTCGGGTACCAAATTAACTATTGATAATGCATTATATTCTTGTAAATCCAGAAGAAATTTACTTAGCTTTAAAGATATTCGAAAAAACGGTTACCACCTAAAAACAATATCTGAAAATAATATTGAATATCTTCAAATTACTTCAAACAAAAATGGCAAAGAAACAATTTTTGAACAATTAGAAGCTTTATCCTCTGGATTATATTGTACTAATATCAATCCTATCGAATCATACATAGTGAGTAACCAAAAGCTGTTGGATAAAGATACATTCAATATATGGCATGACCGTCTAGGTCACCCTGGTAGTATAATGATGAAACGAATAATAAAAAGTGCAACCGGGCACCCTCTCAAAAACTTAAAAGTTTTGCCACTACAAGACTTATCATGTGCAGCATGCTCTCTGGGCAAACTTATAACTCGGCCCTCACAAACTAAATTGATACATGAAACCCCATCATTTTTAGAAAGAATCCAAGGGGATATTTGTGGGCCTATTCATCCTCCGTGTGGACCATTCCGCTATTTCTTGGTCTTAATAGACGCATCCTCAAGGTGGTCACATGTGAGCCTTTTAGCTACTCGAAATGTAGCATTTGCCCGACTTTTAGCTCAAATCATATAATTGAGAGCCAATTTCCCCGATAATCAAATTAAAAACATCCAGATGGATAATGCGGGAGAGTTCACATCTCAAGCTTTTAATGACTATTGTATGTCAATTGGGATCAATGTTGAACATTCTGTACCTCATGTTCACACACAAAATGGTTTAGCTGAATCTCTGATCAAACGATTACAAATAATCACTAGACCACTCTTAATGAGATGTAAATTACCATCTTCTGCATGAGGTCATGCTATTTTGCATGCCGCTGCACTGATTAGATTGAGACCAACTGCTGATCACGAATACTCCCCATTGCAACTGGTCTCCGAACAAGAACCAAGTTTGTCCCACCTTAGAATTTTTGGTTGTGCGATATATGTACCAATACCACCACCTCAGCGTACTACAATGGGACCCCAAAGAAGACTGGGTATCTATATCAGTTTTAACTCCCCGTCCATGACAATGTTCCCAGTCTTAGGGGGAGATAAGGACAAAGAAAGTCTGGTAACACAAGAAATAACATGGAATGCATCATCGCTAGCAAATCTCGACCCCCGAAGTGGTCAATGTGAATATGAAGTCCAAAAGATCATACATTTGCAAAGAATAGCGAATGAATTACCAGATGCATTCACAGACACGAATAGAGTGACAAAGTCACATGTACCAGCATCAAATGCACCTGCTCGAATTGAAGTAATCCAAGAAGCGATTACTATACGACGAAAGCGTGGGAGACCAATCAGTTCCAAAGACAAAATCCCACGGAAACGAAAAGAGCAAAGTAATGCAGTTGGTGAAAACTCACAAAAGATTATAAGTGAAACCCCGGTAGAGGTAAATGTCCCAGAAGAGTCAACTATGAATCCAGAGGAAAATGAAGTTTCAGAAGAAACACCGGTACCGAACGAAAATTAGATCTCTATTAATTATGTACAAGATAGTACAATGTTGATGATATAGTCGCATATGCTATAGCAACGAATTTAATCAATGAAAATGATTACGTACCTAAAACTTCAGAAGAGTGCATGCACAGAAATGATTGGCCAAGATGGCAAGAAGCTATAAACGCCGAATTGAATTCACTCGAAAAGCGACATGTTTTCGGACCTGTAGTCCGAAAGCCCATAAACCTCAAACCAGTAGGTTATAAATCGGTGTTTGCAATAAACAGAAATGAAAAGAATGAGATTGTACGATATAAGGCTCGACTTGTAGCACAAGGGTTTTCCCAAATCCCAGGAGTTGATTATGAGGAAACGTATTCCCCTATAGTGGATGCGATAACCCTTAGGTTCCTAATCGGCCTCACAATCTCTGAAGGACTTCATATGAGACTAATGGATGTCGTCACCGCATACTTATATGGGACACTTGAGAATGACATCTACATGAAAATCCCTAAAGGATTAAAATTGCCTGAAGCATTAAAATCAACACCTCGAGATATGTGTTCTATAAAGCTCCAAAGATCTTTATATGGTCTCAAACAATCGGGTCGTATGTGGTACAATCGACTTAGTGAATATCTCGAAATAGAAGGATATAAGTCTGATGTAATCAGTCCATGTGTCTTTATAAAGAGATCAGTCTCAAATTTCACTATAATAGCAGTCTATGTTGATGATATCAACATCATCGGATCTCCTGAAAAGATAGAGAAAACTGCTCAGTTGTTAAAGAAGGAATTTAAAATGAAAGATCTTGGTATGACGAAATTATGTATCGGACTACAATTTGAGTATCTGTGCAATGGCACATTTGTCCATCAATCAAAGAACATCCAGAAGATGTTAGTACGTTTCAATATGGATAAAGCACATCCGTTTAGCGTACCTGTGGTTGTCCGACCGCTAGATCCACACAAGGAACCTTATCGCCCTCAAGAAGAAGGCAAAGAAGTACTTGGTCCAGAAGTACCGTACTTAAGTGCGAGGATGCCTTATGTATCTCGCAAATAACACAAGACCTGACATTGCATTTGCAGTACATGTACTAGCGAGATACAGTTCGAATACAACACGTAGACACTGGAATGGTGTAAAACATATATTCCGGTATATTTGCGGGACACAAGATTTAGGTCTTTTCTATCAGAAAGATCAAAAGTCCCAACTTGTTGGGTATGCTGATGCCGGATATCTATCAGATCCTCACAAAGTAAAATCTCAGACAGGTTATGTATTCACATACGACGGCATAGCAATTTCTTGGAAGTCAACTAAGCAAACACTTACAACAACATCATCAAATCATGCTGAATTGATAGCACTATATGATGCTGGTCAAGAATGTGTGTGGTTGAGATCAATGATTAATCACATACAAGAAGCATGTGGATTAGAACAGATCAAGAAGGAGCTGACAATTATTTATGAAGACAATGCTGCTTGCATAGCTCAGATCAGAGAAGGTTACATCAAGGGTGATAAAACAAAGCACACGTCACCAAAAATTTTTCTCAACATATGACTTGCAAAAGGAAGGGGAAATTGATGTTCGCCAGATTAAGTCAAGTGAAAATCTAGCTGACATGTTCACTAAATCTTTACCTAGAAGCAGTTTCGAGCAGCTATCACACAAGATCGGTCTTCGTAGATTGAAAGATGTTTGTTGAATTTAGGGGGAGAAATATACATGATGTACTCTTTTTCCCTTAACTAAGTTTTGTCCCACTGGGTTTTCTTAGTAAGGTTTTTAATGAGGCAGCATAGCTGATCCAGTAGTACCAGTTTATTTATTCACGTCTTGAAGTACCTATTTAACATCATTCTGAAGTATGTTGTTAAACTGTATATAATTCTAAATGTCAGAGGGGGAGTGTTATAAACCAGACATTTTAGGGCCAACCCATTACTTATGGGCTTTAGGGTTTGTAGTTTTTTTATCTATATATCGTAATGTTGCATAGAATGAAACATGGGAATTCGGTTTATCTCTATTTCTCTTTAGTTTTTAACAGTATTTAATTATTGTGAAATGAATGATTTTTTTTTAAAAGTATGTATTATTCACAAGCAAACCCTCAAAACAAGGGTGGCCACAACAAACGACAAAACTGATTACACCATATTAAACATGCACCAGTTTTCCCAAGAAAAACCTCTATTTTTAGATCTACTACAAAACCACAAGAACCCTAAAGACTTGATATCATGGACAATATCCATAATAGTCTTATTTTTTATAGCAACCCTCAAAAACGCCCTAAAACGCTTCATAGTCAAAAAACCGAACCCGTATAACCTTATTTTAATTAAAAAATAAATAAAATGAATTTTTATTGCTTGTCGTGGCCCGCGACGGGCACACCCCTTATGTGTCGCGGGGCGCGACGGCCTCAAACTTGGCGGACACCCCTTGTGACACGTGTCACATAACGTGGCGAGGTACCCTTACGACCAGGCCACCCTAACCCTAGCTAGAGGGGGGTGGCGAGCCGCGACGGGCAAAGCCCTCGCCAGTCGCGGGGCATGACAACCTCCGAGATCACCTATAAATTGTGCAGTTCAGCTGCATTTTCAATTCGTTCATGTCTCTTTCTCTTTCTAGCCTTCTATCATGAAAATAATACCCAATATACCCCTATAATCACGAAGCTCTGCCCCGTTGTAAGTATTTTAACCCCTGATCACTGATTCGATACCCTGTCCGATTGATCTGGACCCCAGCAACTGATGCCAAAGCACTGCCTGTTTAGGGCTATGCTTTGTTAACTAAGTTGGGGTTCTGTCTCATGAAGTATTGATCAAGTTGAATTGGTTTATTATACTAACACGCGTCAATTATATGTTTTTAATAGGAACTCAAGAAAATTAGCAGAAATTTTTTCCATGAAGCTAATGGAAATATCTAAGTTTACAAAGTAGCCATTCTCTCTTTTTACCAACTTACTTTACAAAACCTCAAATGTTTTTCAGTTATACTTGAAGTGATTAAGTCTTTGTAATCTATAATTATTGCCAGTAGTTGGGGTTTTGTATACATTACTAGTTCACAGTCACCAAGGGTGTAACAGGAACCGTTACTGTTGGGTGACAGGACCCAAAGTAATATGACCACGAGCACAAGGGAGTGTCCCCAGTCACATACTGTGTTGAATAATTGATAGAAATATACACTGTAATTCCCCTTAATACTGTAAAGTTATAACAATGTATCTTTTTATAAAACTGGAATGAACTCGCCAGTATTTCTTGCTAATACAATATTTTTAAAACGCGTTTCATGTAACTTGATGTGAAGTTATTAAGAAGCCAGCTATGGAGCACCGAAGGCTTAAATAAAGTGGCTATAAAGTTACCTAAATAAAAGAAGAAGTTATATTTTCAGCAAACTAGGGTTTATCCCTATAAAGATATTATAGAAGAAATATGTGTTTTATCACATTTGTTTAATATAAAAAGTTGGTGTTTTGCAAACTCTGAATTTGTTTCCTAACTATGATTATGATGTTTTAATTTCGCTGCCAAATTAATAAACACCGGTACCACCGGCTCGTGTTTACGGCGCCCGCTCCCAGGGTAGGGATCGGGGGTTGCGACATTTTTGTCATTGAATATTCTATCGTTCCTTGCCTTCTAGATACACCAACACCACACGATGATGATTCCTTTCATGATATCTTTGGCAGAATTTCTCAGCCCCGACTGCTCATGAATGCACAGTAAGTCCTTTACAATGAAAGAGAAAATCGAACTGATACAACACCATCTGCTTATACGATACCAAACAGATGACGCAACCAAGCAAGAACAGAATATATGTTTCGCAGTCTCCTGACCATCATCGCAAGCACACACGTATCAACATCATTAAAACAATTTCTCTTCACCAGGGTGTCATTGGTTGTAATAACCCGACTTTCCGAAGTCAAAGTCAAAGTACAAGTCAAAGTCAAAGGAAGAAGATTGCTAATTAGATATGTCGTTTCTGACTTAATTATTGCTTGTACTCTTTGACTCGATAATCGACACTTACTTGACGCTATTTGTTTTACGATTTATTAATATATGAAGTAACAATGCGATAAACGTAACTAAACGCTAATCTACTAAACGCTATTACATCGCTATCACATCGCAATTCGAATTACAGGTTCTGGATAATGTTTTACGTGTGTGTGCTATTATATGCCTTACTTGTGTGTGCTTTTATATATATATATATATATATATATTGTGGGATGTTAATCGCAACCGCAAATCTATCGCATCCCATCGGAAGCCGAAATACACGTTACTTTTATGGATATTAGGTTGATTATGTAACTAATGTGTAATACTATCGCATCGCTTACTCGCAACGTAACACTCAACGCATGAAACGAAAATTCAGAAACTAACCCACTTAAGCTATCCGATCGAAGGGCCCTCCGATCGAACCACTCCACACCACCTCTTCTCCTCTTCACCTATAAATACCTCACCTGTCACATCACTGTTCATGATGTGACAGCTCTCTTCCGACCCATGCACTCCTAGCCTACTTTTATCCGATTTCTCCCAATTCTAATAAGTTTTCACCTCAAGTCTTGTACTTCTTTGATCTATACACACTTCTTCATCATTTCCACCAACAAATCTCACAAGTTCACCATGAAATCCACCTGATCCGGGTTGTTCTACGATGACGTCATCATGGGTGTTCATGAACACCAAAGGGTGACCTCATTCCACCAAGAACAGCTCAAATATAAAGGATTTCTACAATGTTTAAACACTGATTTCACCAAAATCTAAACAACTTTCAAATGTTTCAAACTTTTCTTCAACATTCTTAACTTTTCACTCAAAACCGTTAGAATCTGGACTAGTTCGGGTTCACTACTCACTCTCTAGTAGAGACCCGTACTGAGAATGGATTTCTAACGAAGAGACAACCGATTCACGGGTTGAACATGAAATCCCGTAAAAAACAGTTACCGATCGAATGGGGTGATTCCCATCCGATCGGATGACTAGACTTGCTGTGGTTTTCGTTGTTTGACACGTTGTCATACCGTCTCAGTTCAATCGCAAAACTTTCTAAACTTAACGAATTTTACAAGTTTGCAAAACAAACAGGTTACCCTAACAAATCGCCGTCCGATCGGATCGCCATCCGATCGAATGATGATCTGACCGGATGACTTGTGATTTTCAACACTTAAACATTTTACAAAACACCAAAGAATATCAGTTCCAAACGAAGGGCCATCCGACCGAACGGTCATCCGTCCGGATGACCATCCGACCGGATGACCATCCGACCAGATGACCTGATATGTAGGAACACTTCTCATCTTCTAAAATGCTATAACGAAAACTTCAAAATTCCATCATACACAAACAAATCCATCCCAAACGGACAACCCTCCGACCGAATGGTCATCCGTCCGGACGGTCATCCGATCGGATCACCATCCGTCCCTAAACTCACCGACACGCTATTTTACGCACTGTTCAACGCTCATATTATCGTACTGTGATCAGGCTAACTCTCCAGCGCTCCCTTCAATCCAAGACTGTGTTTATTCGTTAAACATGCTCTGTGAGTATACTCGATCCCTTTTTGCTTTATGCACTTTTGGGTGTTACATACGTTACCTATAACAAGTCACAATCAACACATAAGGCATTCTACAAGTCGTGGACAGGGGTTGTTAAGGGATTTTCTTCACGTATCACAGTGGTGATATGTGTTGCGCATTCTACAACTCGCAATCATGTCTGTGCATATTTCATTGTCGATAACTTACCTGCTTCATATTACTACGTGTTACATGCTGGTTATGCGTAAATCGATTTCGCTACTATTATACTATCAAACTTGTATGCTCAGCTTTACACTATGTGTATTGACTTTTATTTTAACGTATGCGACAGGTGTTTAGGATGCTTTTGTAACGCCCGCGTCCCTAGACTTTTAGCTTTTGTCACTTTTAGTCCCTAAACTATGTGATACTTGATACTTGGAAACTATGATTCTATGAGGCTTGATACTTCAGTGCTTAACTCTAGAGGCTCGTGAAACTTGAGACTTGGTTGAACGAGGGACTGGGGTCTTGTCACTGGCGGAAACTATGGAAACTATGAAACTTGGAAACTTTTATGCTAATGTGTTAATCTAGTTATGAGATACTATTACCAATAATACGCAACACAACTCTTAATCTAACTCACAAAACGAATCAAAGATAGGAACGCGGAAAGGATAGGAATGGCCATTCTACCGAGCTGCCATCTGATCCGTGCACACCGCCTCACTCCTTCACTCTCACACTATAAATAGGCCTGTCACATCACCATTCTCACTGATGTGATAACCTCACCCGACCAAACGCACACACTCCTCTTTTCTTCCATTTCTCGACTATTTCAGTACGCTTTGCACTAGATCCATGTACATCTTTGATCTACACGTTATTCTCTACGAGATTCTCTTTTGAAATCTCACTTTTCATCGTGAAATCTCTAGGATTTGAGCTTTTGAGGGTGACGTCATCATGGTGGTTTGTACAAACTGTTGAGTGATGTCATTTCGTTCAAGACCTAGCTCAGATCTAAGGAATTTCATGTGTTTTTACACTAAAACTTTACTAAAACTATACTTTTTCAACAAAAACTTATGTTTATCCTCCCCTTTTCTTAAGACTTTTACCTAAAACGGTGAGATCTGGATTTAAACGGACTGTAGACTTGACGATTAGTCTAGAGTTGGTTTGGAGAAAGATTATTACCGGAGAAGATGACCGGAGTATGAATTCTGACATAAGCATCGTCGTGAATGGGTGACTGAACAGACTGGGGTGGTTCCCACCCGATCGATTCGGTTGTACACTAATGAGCTTACCGTTGTCTCAATACATACCATGTCGTAGTTGTTTAAACAGAAACTTAAAAACTTTACAAGTTTAGGAACGACACAAGGATAATGCGATCGAGTGGCAATCCGATCGGATAGCTATCCGATTGAACCGCCATCCGATCAAATGATACTTGCCTCTTAACCCTAACACTTGGATGCTTTGAATCTTTTGATCGTCGAATGGCAATCCGATCGGATAGCCATCCGATCGAACCGCCATCCGATCAAGGTGACATTGTGCTTTAGGATCCTTCAAACACTTAGAGACTTTTCAGAAACTTGGTAACCTTTTTGGAAACTAGACACTTAGATCGAATGGCAATCTGATCGGATAGCCATCCGATCGAACAACAATCCGATCAAGATGACTAATCCGACACTTGTTTGAATCTCGTTATTCTACCTGACTCTTATCTGTTGTAATCTAATCAGGCTAATTCTAAAGAGCTCCCTTTGATCCAATAACAGTTGATCTATTGAGCAATCACTGTGAGTATACTCGATCCCTTTTTGTTTAAAACTTTGGGAAGTAACATGTATTCTATTAAACTATGATACTTGAAACTTTTGAAACTAAACTCTATCCTATGTGCGTGTGAAACTTGTGATTCTTGTATTCAATTTGTGCTATGTGGACGTTTAATCCAAGGTGTGTAGTTCCGCCTTAACAATAGTAGCGCTATAGGAGATGCACCTCCCCATTATTCTTGGGGGTATTGTTAGGAGGATTCTAGTTTTCCTTGAGACTGGGGAAAACAACAAAGCATCGGGATACTTAGGCTATCACTTGTTGGACTGCGAACACTAGCATGGCTGGAACTCTTTTGTTACATTTACATACGGATATGAGACCTTTAAATCTATTATGCTGTTTTTCAAACCTGTATACTCGCCGGTACATTTTTGTACTGACTCTATTTTAATACATGTTGCAGGATGACAGGATGCTAGGATTCATGAAACAAGCTAGGATGAAGCTTAGATACTCCACTTAGCTAAATCTAGAAACTTTTGAAACAATGGTTATGTTTGTTTGGTTGATACTATGTTTTGGTGATTGATGTTGTTTTTAAACAATTGCATGAAACTGATTAATCTATATTGGAAACAATAGTGTTATGGAATCTCATGAGTAATCTGAACGCTTAGTGCTCGCACCCCGATGTTTCCGCCATCGGTTGGGGTGTGACAGATTGGTATCAGAGCCATAACTACAAGGAATTAGGATAAGTAGGAATACTTGCCCTAGTCTATTGTTCTAGGAATCTTGATTCTTATCTGTTGTTTAAGACTTATGCATTCTACCGTATCTGCTTCCTAGAAGCACATTTTCCTGCTAAACTTACATGCCTTTCCCAAGGCTGACACAATATACACTTGATACTTTGAAAACGCTGTTAAATAGTGTTTGTATGTTGCACGAAATTCGCCCTCAAGTCAGGAGTGACATCTAAACCTTGAAGGTAGAATTTCCATATTATATTCTAGAAGGTCTTGTCTATTGATAAGTACCGACGCTATTAGGGTACGACATTGTCAAGATAGAGGTGAAACTCAGACCTTGATAACTAGTCCCACTCTTTGATGTTTTTATGTCTCGCCAAGGTCTCGAAACTTCCATTCAATTAGGAATGTGAAATGACCAAAAGGATGAATATCGTAGGCCTAACATCGATGACGTATTTGTCTGACTAAGTCAAGACGTGTTGCCTCAATTCGAAAGGAGTTCGAATCACTTTGGTTAGTCACCGTTCCTCTACCCAGAGCAATCTATGTTTTATGAGCCTATCATTTATGTTATCTCGACTTTTATGTGTGGTTTTAAACTTGATTCTTCGTTTGTTTTGAGGCTTTTTACATGATTCGCACGTATGTCCGCAACCTAAAACGTTAATCCGAATCTCAGAATCAAACCAAATTTGTGAAGCTTTATTCTATAATGATAACCTATGTGGGAATCTCGACCTACTATGATACTATGTGAAGCTATTTGATGAAACTATGTGTTATTGTGGTTGTGAAACGCTAAACGGAACATGGCATAGAAATACGAGACAAAAGTGACGTGTCTGAAACATGGTGGATACGCCGCTGGTACTTCCTATATATAAGTGTTTCAGGCATGTTACCAACTTTCGTACCAAGTGCCGTGCGAAACTTAGTGTTTTGCAGACCAGTGATGAGGTTGTTGAATTCTAAAACTATGAGAAACTACTTGTGTAATCTAAGTGCAAACTAAGCGTAATCTTTATGTAAACTGTGTGTACTCTAGCATGATCTACGTGTAATCTAAGTATGTGTTGTTTGAGAAATGGAATACGAAACGTAGCCTAGCGCCGAAGACGAGGCGGACGTGGCATGCCCGAAACATGGTGGATACGCCGCTGGTACTTCCTATATATAAGTGTTTCTGGAATGTTACCAAACCTTCGTACCACACACTAAGCGAAGTTTGTAGTTTTGTAGGCTCGGGTTGAAGTTGTGGAATCTATTTGGTTAATCTATGTGGTTGAATCTATTTGGTTAATCTATGTTGTGAGAAGTGGTGAAAATCTAACGTTGAGGTTAACGAAGCATGACACCGATGACGAGACGGACGTGGCATGATCGAAGCATGGTGGATACGCCACTGGTACTTCCTATATATAAGTGCTTCCGTTATGTTGCCGAACTTTCGTAGCACGTGCCATGCGGGATTTCGTTGTTGTTGGATTGTTAACTCGAATCTATGTGAAGCTATTGGAAACTATTGAATCTATTGGAATCTATGAATCTATTGAATCTATTGGAACCTAAGGAATCTATTGGAATCTATGTGAATCTATTGGAGTAATCTATGTGAATCTATGATGATGATGATGAGTGTTTTGCGACACGAAACATGACACCGAGTACGAGGCGGAAGCGATATGCCCGAAGCGTGGTGATACGCCGCTGGTACTCCCTATATATAAGCGTTTTTGACATGTTGCCAAACTTCGTGCAATGTTCCATGCGAAGGTCGTGGGTTGTGGTGTTGAAACTATTGTGAACTATGTGAATCTTGTTGAATCTTAAGTCTTTAATCTATCATGTGTGAATCTATACTTTGAGACTTTACGAACCTAGACTTACACGATCCTCTTGTTGGATCTTTAGGATGTCTTCTCGAAAGCTCTCCGACACTCTCAAGAGATCCAGGGGAAAGTCTCAGAAAAAGATGATGTCCTTCATGGCTGACCAGATCGCTCGAGTCGTGCCAAAGATCGTCTCTGAGATCCAAGGATCGAACACTCCGCCCTCTTCTGTTAACTCTAAGACGGAGAAAGAAAAGTCTACAAAGTTCAGCTACAAACATTTCATTTCTTGCAGCCCTAAGCCTTTCACTGGCAGTGATGGGTAACTGCTATGCTTGAGTGCTTTGACAGCATCGAAGTTACCTTCATTAACAGCGAGTGCCCGGATCATCTAAAGACTAGGAGTGCGACTAGAATGTTTCAGGGCAGAGTGTCGGAGTGGTGGTCAAATGAGAGAAACATCTGTTTGAATGAAGAAGCCTATGCTCTTCCATGGGCTGAGGTGCGAGAATTGATGATGCTTGAATTTTGCCCTCCTCATGAATAACTGAAGCTTGAAGAAGAGTTCTGGCACCTGAAGCTGATTGGTGATGATAATCTGGCTTATACTACCCATTTCAAATAGCTCAGCTTGATCGTACCTCACTTGGTTTCTACTCCTAAGCGAATGATAACCAAGTACATCAATGGTCTACCTCCTGCTATGCGTGATTCTATTGAAGCAGTTCAACTCGAAACTATTGAGGAAGTCTACCGTCTTGCAGCCAGTCTCAACAACAACCTGTTCGTGATAAGCAGTTTCCTAACTCTGCTCCCTTCAAGTCTGCACATCAAGTCACCCAGCAGCCAAGTGGCAGCAGGAACAAGAGGCGAAAGTCTCAGGGTTCAGGATGTAATGCTATTGTTCTTGTTGCGAATCCTGCTGCTAAACCTGCTCCTGCTGCTACTGTTCAGAACTCTGCTGCTCCTGAAGCCAAAAAGAAGTACTCTGGTTCTTACCCCAAGTGCGCAACTTGCAACTTTCATCATCCTGCTAATTCTGCATGTCGTTTGTGCACCAACTGAAATCGCTATGGTCACACCACTCCTTACTATCGTCAAGTTAACCCAGCTCAACCAGCTCAGCAAGCCCCAGCTCAGGCAGCCCTACCAGCTCTCCCAGCTCCTCCGCAGAATCCTAAACCAGTCAACGCTGTTCGTGCATGCTACAAATGTGGAGATACTACTCACTTTCGTAACTAGTGTCCTCAGCTGAACCAGGATCAACAGCCAGCCGCTCGTGGACGAGTGTTCAATCTTAATGCTAATCAAGCTCGTAACGACAACAATGTCGTTAATAATACGTTTCTTGTGAATAACCTTTATGCTTCGATACTATTTGATACTAGTGCCGACAGAAGCTTTGTGTCCGTAGAATTTGAATCTTTGTTAAACTGTGCACGCTCTATGTTACCTAAGTTGTTTTCGGTGGAGATTGCCGATGGGAAGTCTATTCTAGTTAATTCTATCCTCTGTGGTTGTTCCTTGATTCTTAACGACCACGTGTTTACTATTGATCTAATACCCATGCAATTGGGTAGTTTTGATGTCATTATTGGTACGGATTGGTTGAGTAAGAATCATGCCGAGATTTCCTGTCACAAGAAGTTTGTACGTCTACCTCTTCCGTCCGGTGACATTTTGTATGTCTACAGAGACCGACCTTCGAAAGGACTAAGGCTGATGTCATGCACCCAAGCGAACAGATGCTTACGTATACAGAACTTTGCCTTCTTGGCCCACGTGGTGGAACAAAAGGGCAAGGGGAAGAAATAAGTGACGTTCCAGTAGTGTGTGATTTCCCCGATGTCTTTCCTTAAGATCTTCCTGGTCTTCCTCCTCCTAGATCCGTCGACTTTCGTATTGATCTCATACCTGGTGCGACTCATGTCGCCAAGGTCCCGTATCGTCTTGCACGTTCCGAGATGCAAGAGCTATCTAGTCAACTTCAAGAACTACTCGACAAGGGATTTATTCGTCCGAGTACCTCCCCGTGGGGTGCTCCGGTGTTATTCGTCAAGAAGAAAGATGGTTCGTTCAGTATGTGTATCGACTACCGTGAACTTAATAAGCTTACCATTAAGAATCGCTACCCTCTCCCCGGTATCGATAATCTATTTGACCAACTACAAGGCGCGTCCTGTTTCTCGAAAATCGATCATCGTTCTGAATATCATCAGCTTCGTGTACTCGAGGATGATGTACCCAAGACCGCTTTTCGCACTCGTTATGGACACTAAGAGTTCGTGGTCATCCCTTTTGGATTGACGAACGCACCCGCTGTGTTCATGGATCTCATGAATCGTGTTTGTAAGCCTTATCTTGATCGTTTTGTGATAGTCTTTATTGATGATATCTCATTTATTTTAAAACTAAAGCTGATCATGCTCGTCATTTATGCTTGATGCTTGAACTCTTACGTGGTGAACGTTTGTATGCTAAATTTTCTAAGTGTGAATTTTGGATTAATGAAGTGCAATTTCTTGGTCACGTCGTTAGTAAGCAAGTTATTCATGTTGACCCATCTAAAATCGAAGCTGTGAAGAATTGGAGTACGCCTAAATCTACATCTGAGATTCGTTCCTTCCTAGGGTTGGCGGGCTATTACCGCCGATTCATTTCGGACTTCTCTAAGATCGTTGTTCCTCTCACTTCGTTGACTCGGAAAGAGAGACCTTTTCCTTGGGGTCCCGAGCAAGAGTAATCTTTTCAGACTCTTAAGACTCTTTTGTGTAATGCTCCTGTTTTAACTCTCCCTGATGGGAATGATGATTTCGTGGTATATTGTGATGCCTCGAACCGTGGTTTGGGCTGTGTGCTCATGCAGCGGGACAAGGTTATTGCTTATGCCTCTCGTCAACTCAAAGTACATGAGAAAAACTATACTACTCACGATCTGGAGCTTGGTACAGTTGTGTTTGCATTAAAGATATGGCGACACTACCTGTATGGTACTAAGTGTGTGGTTTTCACTGACCATAGGAGCCTTCAACACATCTTTGACCAAAAAGAACTGAACATGCGACATAGACGTTGGGTTGAATTGCTCAACGACTACGATTGCGAAATTCGTTATCATCCTGGTAAGGCGAATGTAGTGGCCGATGCTCTTAGTCCTAAAACTCATGTGAATGCTATTCGTATCTCTAGTGATCTTCATGCGTGTATTCGTGACGCTCAGTATTTGTCAGCAAATGAAGGAAGTCTAGAAGTGGAAATCCAAGGCGCCAAGATTGGACAAATTGAAACTAAACCTAGTGGACTCCAATATTACCTCAATCGCATCTGGGTATCGGATCGCGATAATCTAGGTGAACTCATTATGAATGAGGCTCACAAATCCTGTTACTCTATTCATCCAAGCGCCGATAAGATGTACCATGATTTGCGATTGACTTATTGGTGGCCTGGTATGAAGAAGGACATCGCTACATATGTTTCGAAATGCCTTACTTGCATGAAGGTTAAGGCTGAACATCAACGTCCTTCTGGACTCTTAGAGCAACCCGAAATCCCTGTTTGGAAATCGGATAGCATTGCTATGGATTTTATTACCAAGCTACCTCGAACACCTTCTGGTCACGATAGTATCTGGGTGATAATTGATCGATTGACCAAATCCGCCCACTTCCTTTCTATTCGTGAGGATTATAAAGTGGAGAAACTTGCTCGAATCTATACTGATGAGATCATATGCCGTCATGGCATACCTCTTGACATAATCTCGGACCGTGATGGTCGTTTTACTTCACGTCTTTGGCAAACCTTACAATCCGCTATGGGTTCTCATTTGAATCCTAGCACGGCTTTTCATCCTCAAACGGATGGACAGACCGAGCGTACTATTCAAACCCTAGAGGATATGCTCTGTTCTTGTGTCATCGACTTTGGTGGTAACTGGGATGTACATTTACCACTGATTGAGTTCTCGTACAACAACATCTATCATTCCAGTATTCAGATGGCTCCTTTCGAAGCTTTGTATGGCCGCAAGTGTCGATCTCCTCTCAGCTGGCATGAGATTGGTGACAAGCAATTTACTGGCCCTGAGATTATTCAAGAGACAACGGATAAGATTCTTCAGATCCGTGATAACTTGATCAAGGCTAGGAGCAGACAAAAGAGCTATGCTGATAATAGGCGTAAGCCTCTGGAATTTGATGTTGGTGATCGAGTTCTTCTCAAGGTATCTCCCTGGAAGGGAGTAGTTCGCTTTGGTAAGAAGGGAAAGCTCGTTCCTCGCTATGTGGGCCCTTTCGCGATACTCGGAAGGATTGGCAAGGTGGCGTACCGACTCGACCTACCACAGGAACTAAACAACGTGCATCCAGTGTTCCACGTATCCAACCTACGCAAATGACTAGCCGATGAGGAACTGCAGGTTCCCATTGAAGACTTGCAAATAAATGAAGCTGTACACTTTGTGGAGAAACCAGTTGAAATCATGGATCAGGGTGTTAAGCGACTGAGGCGCAACAAAATTCCCATATTCAAGGTTCGATGGGAAGGAAAGCGTGGCACCGAATTCACTTGGGAACTGAAAAGTGAGATGAAGACCAAGTATCTGCAGCTCTTTGAGCAGTCTTCTACCTGGATTTCGGGGACGAAATCTCCTAAAGGTGGGGAGACTGTAACACCCGCGTCCCTAGACTTTTAGCTTTTGTCACTTTTAGTCCCTAAACTATGTGATACTTGATACATGGAAATTATGATTCTATGAATACTACGATTCTATGAGACTTGATACTTCGGCGCTTGACTCTTGAGGCTCGTGAAACTTGAGACTTGGTTGAACGAGTGACTCGGGTCTTGTCACTGGCGGAAACTTTGGAAAATATGAAACTTGGAAACTTTTATGCTAATGTGTTAATCTAGTTATGAGATACTATTACCCAATAATACGCAACGCAACGCTTAATCTAACTCGCAAAACGAATCAAAGACGGGAACGCGGAAAGGATAGGATTGGCTGAATGGCAATCCGATCGGACGACCATCCGATCAGATGGCCATTCGACCGAGCTGCCATCCGATCCGTGCACACCGCCTCACTCCCTCACTCTCACACTATAAATAGGCCTGTCACATCACCATTCTCACTGATGTGACATCCTCACCTGACTAAATGCACACACTCCTCTTTTCTTCCATTTCTCGATGATTTCGGTACGTTTTGCACTAGATCCTTGTACATCTTTGATCTACACGTTATTCTCTATGTGATTATCCTTTGAAATCTCACTTTTCACCATGAAATCTCTAAGATTTGAGCTCTTGAGGGTGGCGTCATCATGGTGGTTTGTACAAACTGTTGAGTGATGTCATTTCGTTCAAGACCTAGCTCAGATCTAAGGAATTTCATGTGTTTTTACACTAAAACTTTACTAAATCTATACTTTTTTCAACTAAAACTTATGTTTATCCTCACCTTTTCTTAATACTTTTACCTAAAATGGTGAGATCTGGATTTAAACGGACTGTAGACTTGACGATTAGTCTAGAGTTGGTTTGGAGAAGGATTATTGCCGGAGAAGATGACCGGAGTATGAATTCTGACATAAGCACCGTCGTGAACAGGCGACTGAACGGATTGGGGTGGTTCCCATCCGATCGGATCGGTTGTACACTAATGAGCTTACCGTTGTCTC
This sequence comes from Helianthus tuberosus, assembly GCA_030545235.1. NCBI lineage: Eukaryota > Viridiplantae > Streptophyta > Magnoliopsida > Asterales > Asteraceae > Helianthus > Helianthus tuberosus. The sequence continues at coordinate 67,170,120 of CM060363.1, forward strand.
AATACGTACCATGTCGTCGTTGTTTAAACAGAAACTTAGAAACTTTACAAGTTTAGGAACGGGACAAGGACAACCCGATCGAGTGGCAATCCGATCGGATAGCTATCCGATTGAACCGCCATCCGATCAAGTGACACTTGCCTCTTAACCCTAACACTTGGATGCTTTGAATCTTTTGATCGTCGAATGGCAATCCGATCGGATAGCCATCCGATCGAACCACCATCCGATCAAGGTGACACTGTGCTTTAGGATCCTTCAAACACTTAGAAACTTTTCAGAAACTTGGTAACCTTTTTGGAAACTGGACACTTGGATCGAATGGCCATTCAATCGAATGGCCATCCGACCGGGTGGCGATCCGTCACTCACTCACTATGCTCATCCCAATAGAATGGAAATCCAATCGGATAGCCATCCGATTGAACAACCATCTGATCAAGATGACCAATCCGACACTTGGTTGAATCTCGTTATTCTACCCGACTCTTATCTGTTGTAATCTAATCAGGCTAATTCTAAAGAGCTCCCTTTGATCGAACAACAGTTGATCTGTTGAGCAATCACTGTGAGTATACTCGATCCCTTTTTGTTTAAAACTGTGGGATGTAACATGTATTCTATTAAACTATGATACTTGAAACTTTTGAAACTAAACTCTATCCTGTATGCGTGTGAAACTTGTGATTCTTGCATTCTATTTGTGCTATGTGGACGTTTAATCCAGGGTGTGTAGTTCCGCCTTAACAATAGTAGCGCTATAGGAGATGCACCTCCCCATTATTCTCGGGGGTATTGTTAGGAGGATTCTAGTTTTCCTTGAGACTGTGGAAAACAAAAAAGCATCGGGATACTTGGGCTATCACTTGTTGGACTGCGAACACTAGCATGGCTGAAACTATATTGTTACATTTACATATGGATATGAGACCTTTAAATCTATTATGCTATTATTCAAACCTGTATACTCGCCGGTACATTTTTGTACTGACTCTATTTTAATACATGTTGCAGGATGACAGGATGCTAGGATTCATGAAACAAGCTAGGATAAAGCTTAGATACTCCACTTAGCTAAATCTAGAAACTTTTGAAACAACGGTTATGTTTGTTTGGTTGATACTATGTTTCGGTGATTGATGTTGTTTTTAGACAATTGCATGAAACTGATTAATCTATATTGGAAACAATAGTGTTATGGAATCTCATGAGTAATCTGAACGCTTAGTGCTCGCACCCCGATGTTTCCGCCATCGGTTGGGGTGTGACAACTTTTGCTTGTTAGCTGCTATGGAATCAAGCTAGGGGAGTCTAGAAACGAACTAAATAAAATCCGAGTTGTCGGAACAATTTTTGTTGGATCTGAGTTTGGTTTTGATTGTATTTTTTCGTTTGAATTAAGATAAAGATGCATGAGTTGTGCAGCGGAATTAAGATGGAAACAAACTTTGCATACAATCAAATGAGAGTGTTGCTTTGATCAAACATTTTTCACAAAGAATCGAAAGATTGAATTTATTTCAATTACGATTACAATGCAATGTTGAATACAAACTCCCCCTCAGCCAGAGCTCAGTGTTTGTTCGTGCAGAGAAGGCGATTTTGCAAAGAGCTGATAGAACAGTACAGAGCACTGTTCTATTTATAGGCACTAGCAAACCACTAAGCATCAAAGCTGACGTCACCATGAAAGTGACATCTAACCTCCTAACAAACTCCAACCTCTGATCTATACAAACACTGCTATGCTAACTACTGCTATTACATTACATTACATAAAGACATAATAAACTACTGCTGCATCCTTCCACTGATGTGAACCCAGCAGTACTTGTCCGGATCAGCAGAGCTTGACTCAAGGCAGTAGATTGAATAGCAGAGCTTTAGTCTTTTATCAGGCCTTTACTAGATCAGTAGTTTGTAGGTCAGCAGTTTGCATGATCAGTAGATAGGAGGTCAGCAGATGTTGAAACCACTTTCAAGGGGAGAGACTTGTATGTAACATCTGCTTATTCTGGATCCACTGCGCTGATCCAGTTTTGGCTTTAATTATCTGTTCCTTTGATAGGGTTCAATCCCAACAATCTCCCCCTGGAACTGATAATGCCAAAACCCTTCATTATTGTGGAACTTTATTGCCTCATCAACAGTTCCCTTATCTGACCTTTAAGTTGTAGCTCAAAGTCTAGGGCATCTGTGTCATCTTCATCCCTACCAAGTGGAAGATCAAGGAGATCCTGCATATCTTCAAGACTCAGGCCAAGAGCTTGTTCCCTTGTTATTTTCTTCACTTCTCCACCAGACCTGAACATAGTCAATACATGGGTCTATTTGTCAGTTTCCCACTTTAGTACTTTTGAGCCTGGTGGGTTTCTTGGGAGATTTTTATTTGATGAGGTATTTGGTGATGCGGGCCTATTCATGACTGGCTGAGCAGTACTTGCAGATTGTTCCAATTCAAGATCTTCTTTCATCATTAATCTAATGCCCTCTTTTATAAGGTCATTTCCAGCATTTAGATCTTGAACTGTTTCAGCACCTAACTGGTTTTGACTCCTTCTTTTGTAGATGGCAGCACCAGCTGGAGCAGTGGTTCTTTTGACTTGCAGCTTTGGTGGTCTTTTTGAGACCTATGCTTTGGAATAGTCAGGCTTTTGTGGAACTGTTGGATCTTTCTTTCTAAGTTCCTCCAACCTTTTGTAGGTAGCCCTGACCACATCTTCTTTCCATCTTGCCACTTGATGTTTAGACCCATAATCAGCAGCAACCAATTCCTCTTTCATTCTCTTCAGCTCAAGTGATTTTTCAGGCACATTCTTTTTGTACTTTGCCCATTCAGGAGGAGTGTGTTTGACCTTATTCTTTATCATTTCTTGAATCCTGGCTGCTTCTTGCTCAAGCTCAGGGATGGTCCACTCCTTGTACATGTGTTTTTCTCCCCTGTACTTCTTTGTTGCCATGATGCTGTCAATGTAGTCTTTTCTCAAAGTTTCATCTGCTCTCTCTGAGATCTGTTGACATACATTTTTGGCAAATTGCTCTAAGGATCTGACTTGTGTGAGCAAGAATTGATAATTCTGCTGAATTTCTCTATCAGTTTTTCCTTGAGCATTTCTTTTTCTGCTTGTTTAGCTTTGACTTTCAAATATTCTTCAATATTGTTTGGCCTTGGATATCCTTTAACTGATGGCAACTTCCTTTTAGTAGGGTCATCCTCATAGTAGAAGGATTTGATCTCTTCTCTAACTGCTTCAAGTTCTAGAGGAAATTGGACACCTGCAGGAGTAATGACAGGGATTGTTTGTTGTACTGGTGCTGATGAGAGAGGAACAGGTTTGGGTATTGTAACAAGTGATAGAGATGTTGAAGATGTTGGTGGTGGTGATGGTGAATCATCCTCTGGTATGAAAATCCTTCTCCTTTTTATTTTAGGAGAGGCAGATGATGTTTTGGGTGGATCAGTGGTGGTGATTTGATTGGCAGTGGTTTGTGATTGACTAATAGTTGTTGAAACAACTGGTGTTTCAACCACTGTTGTCATTACAGCAGATGTTGTAACATCTGTTGTCTTCTGCTTTTTGGCAGGAGGAGATGGTGGTGAGGTTGTTTTTGGTGGTGATGGTGGTGGTGGTGGTAAGACAGTGGTTGTGGTGTGTGTTGAAGTGATAACAGATGTTGAAACCTCTGAAGTACCAGCAGTAGTTGATACAGCAGGAGTTACAACAGCTGTTTGGATTGAGGTTTGATGTTGGGGGCTTTTGGATGGTGGTTTTGGAGTATGCTTTGTGAGTCTGGATGGTGTGGACTTGGGTTTCTTCACTTTTCTAGTGAGATTTCTTTTTAGCTCGGGATTTTGAACATCCTTTAGCCCAGAACAACCCTGCGCATTCAGCTCCATGTAAGCTCTTTTCTCTTCATTCCACCTTGAAATATCATTTGCCGCTCTATCCCTTTTTACACTTGCTACTCCTTCATCAAGTGCTTCTTGGGTAGCATCAACCTTTTTGCTACCATCTGGCACAGGAATTTTTCTGGTCATGGCATCCCTTTCTGGTTCAATGTACAGACCATCATCTATTCCTTTCCTTTTCCACTCCTGAATTTTCTCCCCCTTTTTGGCATTATCTGGGGGAAGTTGATCAATAAATAGAACTGTTGGAGGAGCAGTGCCAGTGGTTTCCAATAATTGGGCCTTGATTGCCTTAATGTCTGCTTGTGTGTTCTTGAACCTAGACTCCGAGATGTTTCTTAGCTTTTGGACATGTATTTCATGTTGCTGATCAGCCATTTGTTTTTGTTGTTGGAGAAAAGGTTGAAATAGATTCCAGAGCTCATTTGTAGCAGGTGCTTGTGGTGGAGCAGGTGCTTGAGTTGGAACAGCAGTGGATTGCATCTTTTGTACCTTTAACAACTGTTGCAGCATTTCTTTGATATCTGCAACTGAAGTATCCAGTTTATCAACACGTTCCGTCAATTCCAAATATTTTAAACCATCACTCAATTTATTGGGATCATCTGATTTCCCACTAGCAGTGGTTTTATCAGTGGTTGAAGTAGGGAGTGTACTCCAAACATTAACCACTGATGCCCCTTTTTCTTGGTACTGGGGTCTTCTTCCTTTAACACTTGACAATCTTTTGATGTTGCCAGTGGTAAAAAAGAATCCTCTGGTAGATGTCAGAGGTGCTATGGAAGGAATTGCCTCCAAGGAAGTCTTATGAATGTAACCACTGTCCAAATGTAAACCAGTGGGTTCAACATTTGTAGTGGCTGCTTCACTTGGATTACCACCAAGAGTTACTTGTAACTCAAGGGGTGTAACCTCCTCAGGTTGTGTTGGTGGGTTAGCAAAGATTGATACATCAGACCCAGTCATTTGTTGAGGCATGTTCTCATTGATAGGTGATTGAGAAGGACTGGTTAGTGCCTGGTTCAAATCAATTGCATCCAACAGAAGTTTAGTTGGTGGGGGAATTGTGGATGTGATGTTTGGTGTAGAAAGTGAATTTGCCCCAGGCATTGGGCTGTGGATGATGGAAGCGAGTGATTCCAAAGCATCATATTGTGGAGTCCCTATGTGTACAACCTGTTCTTTTTGAGAAGAAGCAGGAGGAGTTTCGGTTATGGGTTGAGATATTTGTACCACCTGCTGTGAGGAAGTAGCAGCAGTGGTTTCTTGTGACTTTCGTTTTGTCACAGGCAGTTGCTCTGGTATCTCATCCTCCAGAGTTGCCTTTTTTATAGGGTTGGGGGGTTTTTTATTTTTCTTTTTCTGTGGTTTTTTGGTGATTTTAGGTGTGGGTTTCAAAGCAGTTGTGTTGCTACTTTAATCACCTTGAGCAGTGGGCTCAGCAGCAGATACCTGAGGAGCAGTGGTAGCTGCTAAATTCTGCTCTGGCACCTCTGCTTGTGTTTTGCAAGGTGTTGACATTCTTGTAAAAGTTTCAGCAGTTAAGCTGTGTATTTGTAAAGAGTCACCTTGGTTTATTGCAGCAATATTATCCTTACTGGATTTCTTTTCAAAATAATAGCTTAAAAACCTGGGAAACAGTAAGAATGATTTTGTTTCAACATTTTTAACCAGATCATTAAAGATTTCCCGAGAATAATTAAAATTTTCTTCTTGAAGAATAACATATCCCAGATTTTGAATCTTTAATGGTATTTCATTAAAAGTAGTGGTTTTGTTTAAAACACACATTAGGAGGGTATGAAATAGAAATCTTGTTGCAGAAGGGAAGTAACCTTTTTGTAAGGTGTCCTTTCTTACTTCTGCATTATACCCTCTTTCCAGAAAGTCATTTTTAACTCGTTTTTGGGAAAAGTAATTTTACCTTCCTGATCGTCAAGTTGAAAGACCTCGGAGATGGATTGTGGTGTGATCTTGATGGTTTTACCCTTTAGAGAAGAGTTAATGGCTATTACAGTGTCTCCTTGTTTTTCAAGGGTTGCATTCTTCCAAAACTCTCTTTGGGTTGTCAAGTAAATTGGTGCATCTGCTGTTAACAAAGTTTTGTACTTCGATGCAGATATGGTATCAATGATGGAGTTGAAGATATTTGTGGTGCCGGGTTTTGTGAGAAGACCCAGAAGATTGTGAGATGGTTTGTGTGGAATTTCAGTGGGTTTGCCTTTTGAGAGGCTTGTTTGGATGTTGATTTGGAAGTGGGTTTTGCAGATGACTTCGATTTTGTCATTTTGGAGATGATGATCGAAGAAAGTTGTGAAGGAATTTGAAGAAAAACTGCTTTGAGAAGAGAATTTTTGAGAATTCAATTCGACAGTGAAACCCTGTTTTAGTGTGAAGTGGGGGTTTTATGGGGAAAAAAGTGAATGCTGACGTGGCAGCGGTTACAAAAGGTCTGACCACAATGTACTGCCCACATGCCAACCCCTGATGAAATGAAGGACAATACTTTTATGAAAGATACTGATGAAAGCAGTGGTTACAACGGTAAAATGGAAGCAGTGGATGATTTTCACTATCAGTGGATAGCATATCAGTGGATAAGACACTGCTTTTGAACAACAGAGTTTATCAAGGAAATGAGAGGACAGAGGATGGCTATTAGCAGTGGACAGACTTTGAAGTAGAACAGACTTTTGAACAAGCAGTGGTTATGGCAGACTTTTAAGGATTTTAATGAAAACTTCATTTTTAGCTATTTTTAAGGATGGATTTTTGATTTTCTGAAAACATTTTAATGCTTTTATTCATAGAACAACAAGATGTTGCTTGTTATTCCATGTTTAGCATCCCAATTCTAGAGACCAAGCTTTCAAAGGTGGCTGTATCAAGTGCTTTTGTGAGCACATCTGCCAGCTGGTCTTTTGTTGGGACATGATGCAGAGAAATCAAACCTTTTTCATAGCAATCCCTCACAAAGTGATGTCTGATGTCGATGTGTTTGGTGGTTGAGTGGGAAACTGGATTTTTTATGATATTTTCTGCTGCCTGGCTATCCAACATAAGTGGTGTCTTTAAGGCAGTGATACCAAAATCCAGCAACTGATTTTGAAGCCACAGGAGTTGGGCTGTACAGCTTGCAGCAGCAATGTATTCAGCTTCAGCAGTGGATGTTGAAATAGCTACTTGCTTTTTGCTTTGCCAAGAAACCAAGCAATCGCCTAGAAACTGGCACCCTCCTGAAGTGGACTTCCTTGTGGTGTGACATCCAGCAAAGTCACTGTCTGAAAAGCCTGAAAGCTTGATATTCCCATTAGCTGGATACTAGATACCAAGTGTGGGAGCACTTTTTATGTATCTGAAGATCCTTTTTACAGCAATGAGGTTTGATTTTCTGGGAGCTGATTGACTTCTTGCACAGACACATGTTGCAAACATGATGTCTGGTCTAGATGCAGTTAGGTACAATAAAGACCCAATCATGCTTCTATAAAGTGTTTGGTCAATCAGCTCATCCTTTTCATCAGACATGACAAGCTTATTTATTGCCATGGGTGTGCTGCATGGTTTACAATCATTCATATCAAATTTGTTTAAAAGTTCTTTAGCATATTTGCTTTGATGAATGAAAGTTCCATTTTGCATTTACTAAACTTGGAGACCAAGAAAGCATTGCAGCTCACCCATTGCACTCATTTCAAACTCAGCTGTCATGAATTCCCTAAACTCTTCACTCATTTTGTTACATATGCTTCCAAAAATAATGTCATCCACATAAATTTGGACAATCATTAAGTCCTTCCCTCTCTATTTTAGAAACAGTATTTTATCAATGGTACCTCTTTTGAAACCATTTGAGAGTAGGAAGTTGGAAAGAGTTTCATACCAGGCTTTAGGTGCTTGTTTCAGGCCATACAAGGCTTTGTTTAGCCTGTAGACATGATCTGGATAAAATGGATCCTCAAAACCTGGAGGTTGACACACATACACCTCTTCTTGAATTGTACCATAGAGGAAAGCACTTTTGATATCCATTTGGAACACCTTCATGTTGTGGTTGACAGCAAAGGCCAGGAACAGTCTTATAGCTTCCAATCTTGCTACAGGGGCAAATGTTTCATCATAATCAATCCCCTCTTCCTGTCTGTAACCTTGAACCATAAGCCTGGCTTTATTCTTGACAACAATGCCGCTTTCATCAGTTTTGTTTTTAAAGACCCACTTTGTGCCGATGGGGCTGACATCTTTTGGCAGTGGTACAAGCTCCCATACTTGTTGTCTTTTAAACTGTTAGAGCTCCTCTTGCATGGCTTCTACCCAACTGTTGTCTTTCAGTGCCTCTTGGTACTTGACTGGCTGATGGAGTGATAGAAAACCAGCAAAAAGACAAATGTTTTGGGTTTGGCTTCTTGTGAGCACCCCTTCATTGATGTTGCCAATGATTTGGTCAGGTGGATGAGATCTCAAGTAGATTAAATCTCCTTGGTATGGAATGATGGCATTTGTTGGTGAAGGCTACAAATGTGTATCATCTGAGCTAACCACTGCTGGTGACTTTGATGACCCAGCAGTGGCTTCAAAGGGTGGTGGAATAGGAGGTAATGGTGAGGACACATGTTGACTTTTATCCACTGTTTGGGGACTTTTGTCAGCAGTGTTTGTTGATGTGGAAGCAGTGGTTGATGGGCTACTTTGGTCAACAACTGTTGAGGTAGCAGTGGTTGAGCTTTGACAACTGTTTTGAACATCTGCTGCTCTACCCAATGAGACAGACTTTTGTTGAGGAATGATGATCTCATACCCATAGTCTAGTGATGAATCCTCTGATGGACCTGCACTGTTAGTCTTCACAGCAGTATTTTCAAAAGTGAATTTCTCAAGATCAAACAGATCTGCAGGATTTGCTGGGATTTTCATTGATGAAAGTTCATTGAACTTTACATTCAAGGTCTCCTCCACTGCCTTGGTCCATGTATTAAACACTTTGTAGGCCTTGGCAGTGGTTGAGTATCCCAGATGATAACCACAGTCAATTTTGGCTGCAAATTTTGAAATGGAATCTTTTAAGTTCAAAATAAAGCATGGGCAGCCAAATACCTTGAAGTATGAAATCAGTGGTTTGATTTTATACAGAATTTCATAGGCAGTCTTTTTGTGCCTGGGGTTTATTAAAATTCTGTTTTGGACATAGCAAGCAGTGTTTACTGCCTCTACCCAAAAAGTTAATGGCAGACCTGAATCAGCAAGCATGGTTCTGGTAGCCTCAATCAAAGTTCTGTTCTTTCTTTCAACTACCCCATTTTGCTCTGGTGTTCTAGGGATGCTGTACTGCCTTACAATCCCTTTCTTCACACAGAAGGCATCCAACTCCTTATTTTTTGAATTCTGTGCCATTGTCACTCCTGAAGACTTTTACTGGAATGTCAAATTGCTTTTCAACCTGTGTCACAAAGTCTTGCAAAATGCCTGCAGTCTCATCTTTTGAGTGTAAAAAGAAAGTCCATGTAAACCTAGAGAAGTCATCAACAATAACCAAACAATATCTTTTCTTCCTGAGACTCATGACTTGAACTGGGCCAAACAAATCCATGTGCAGCATTTGTAAACACTGGGTTGTTTTGGACTCTTCAATGGACTTAAAAGATCTTTTATGTTGTTTTCCTTTTAAACAGGAAATACAGTGCTCAGAACATGAAAACAATTTTTGTGGGAAACCTCTTACAAGGCCATTTTTTGAAATTTCTGTGATTGTCTTGAGATTTGTGTGCCCCAGTCTTCTGTGCCAAAGTTCTGTCTCTTTGTTAGAGGCAACTGAGAACAGACAGGCATCAGCTCTGGGACACTATTTTGACATATCAAAAACATAAACATTGCCACTTCTTTGAGTAACAAGTTTTGTTTGACCAGTTTTTATTATTGCTTCAATCTTTTTTACCATTTCTGGTCCAACAATCCTACAACACTCCTTTGTGAAGAATGACCCATACCCCTTGTCACTCATTTGTGAAACACTCAGGAGGTTGAATTTCAGACTGTCTATCAGATTGACATTTTCAAATTTTACATTGCCAGACTGTACTGTACCAGACCCCAGAACTTTCCCTTTACTGTTATTCCCAAAGGATATATCACCCCCTCCATGAATTTTGAAATCTTTGAGTAGGGCTTTACATCCAGTCATGTGCCTGGAGCCTCCACTATCAACATACCAGAGGCTATCTAAGCAGGCAGAAGCTCCCTACACATGAAGTAAAAGGATTAGTTCATTAGGGTTTCCAAAGCCAATAAGGCTTTGGATGGGGTCTCAACAGTGTCTGGGATGGATGCAGATTGATGGGCAGTGGTTAAGTCAGGGTTTTGAACAATTTTAGGACTGTTTCTTGCTAACTACTGTTGGGGTTCTTGACCAATCACCTGTTGATAACCAAAAGGATGCCTATTCACTTTAGGTTTAGAGGGCCTTTTGTAGGTCTCATAAACGTGTGGAATCCTTTGGTAAGATGGTTGTCCCTTACCTCTTCTGAACTGGTTGGCAGGGGGTGCATCAGTAACCTGAACATCTCTTTTGACAGATGTTTGGTTCAGCTGTTTTGTGACAGCTGTTTGAACTGGCACAAACAGTGGTTGGTTTTTGGTGAATTTGACAGATGATGTTGATGGATTCAAGGATGTTTTAGCAGTGTATTCATTCTTTTTCACATCAAAGTTTTTGAGATACACACATGCTTGAGTTTTGTGGTTTGATTTACCACAGACAATGCAGCTTTCAGTAGGAACAATGACACTTGTTTTGTTTAGATCGTATGCTTTTAAATGAAAACAGTCTTTTGTTAGATGATTTCTTTTCTCACAAAATTCACAAAACAAGTTATTGACCTGTTCTCTCTTCTTTCTCTTCTCAGACTCCTTTGCAACAGAGTTTTTAACCTCTGTTGGGATGTCCTTAAGAGGAATGACTTTTGCTTTTGGAGCTTTAACACCGTCAGTGGTTGTAAAGTCCATGGGCTTGAAATTTTCAAGAATGTCACACTCATCAGACCATGTGGGTTTAAACTGGTATTTCTCAATCTCCTTAAAAGTAGAGGATCCCATTGGTCTGTCAAGTGTGATTTTGTAACCAAGTTTATCAGTGATTTTCACTTCTTGGCCATTCTTGTTTGTGGGGATGAACTCAGTGGTTACATCAGTGGTTTGAACAGATTTTTCAAAAGCAATGTTTTCATCATCATGTTTCCTATAACCAACACCAAATTTCACATTGCTTTTAATTTGTTTTTCAAGCATAACCTCATACCCTTTGCATGATTCCACCCATTTTTCATAGGTAATCTGGGTGGACTCCAACTCTTTTTTGCAAACTTGGTATTTTTCTACCATAGTTTGGAGTTGAGTTTTGGTTATGCTCTGCTCTTCTTTAAGACTGCTGATCTCTTTCTCTTTTTCAGTCAATTTGTTTTTAAGTTCTTTTAAAGACCTTTCAAATTTGACTTCATCAGTTAAGATTTTATCCCTAAGGTTTTCATTTACCTCTTTGATGTTAGCAAAAGCAATAATGCAATTGTCTGAACACAGTTTTTCAAGAACTTGAGGTGATACCTTGGCAGCAGCCATCATGGCACAATCACATTGATGATTTTCTTCATCATCAGCTCTTACTTCTTTCTCACCTGCTTTCTTCTCTTCCTCTTCTTCTTTGTCCTCTTTGGACCAGGGATCTGTCAGTGGTTCAATCAGGGTTTCTGAATTTTCTCCTAGCAGCAGTTCACCAGCAACTGCATTAACAACTGCTTCAGTCACCTCATCCACTGTTTCATCACTTAGCTGTTCACCTTCAGTTTCTACCCCCTCTGGTATTGACTCTAATGCCATCAAACAAAATTCATCATTAGAAGGTTCATTAAAAGCATAGAGTGCAAAATTTTCATCACCAAGCTCATCAGGCATGCTGCTCCAGTCAACAAAGCCTTGAGTGAAAAAGTTTTGCTGATCTGGTTGTACCACTGCTGGAGCAGCTGTTTGAGGTGCAACAGGTTGCACTTGTGCCTGAGGGGCAGGGGTTTGAACGTACTGAATTAATGGAACAGTGGTTTGGACATAATGCACAGGCACATGGGTAGCAGCATAGTGAGCAGTGTTAACATGGGCTGCAGGGGTATATTGGGTATAGTGCACAGTGCTTTGATTTTGTGGTCTAGGGTTTGAGCTGGGATGAGTTATTATAGGACCAGTAGTTTGACTCCTGCATTCCCTAGAAAAATGACCTAGCCTATTGCACTTGTAACACTTGATTTTAGATTTATCCAACCCCACCCTTAAATTCCCATGTAACCCTGGGAATTTTCTCCCTGTTCTTTTGTAGAATTTGCTTGTTCTTACACTAAGCAAAGCCAATTGATACAAAATGTCCATCTCTTCTAAGTCAGTGGGATCAAAGTGTTGCAAATCATTGAGTTCAAAGCACAAATTATCTGACATCTGGTTTTCACAATTTGCAGTAAAAGCAAAATTTGCAGAGTGAGGATCAGGGTTGTTAAAATTTCCACCAGCAGTTATATCAATGAAGTGATCATAACCCTGTTCCTTACCACTGCTACCAGATTCTTCCTGACCAAAAAGAGTTGTGCTACCGAATGAATAATCATCAGTAACTTTGCCAGACTCTTGCAACTTCTTTTTCTGGTTCAACTCCCTTTCATAGGTCAGGAGTCTACCATGAAGTTGGGTTAGGGTCAGATCTTTGAACTCAACAGAGTTTCTAGTTACAAATGCAATTGTGTCCCATTTATCAGGTAGTGATCTAAGAAACCTACTATTTTGTGTTGATTTTGGAAACTCAACGTTAACAAGCCTTAGTTCACTGATGAGACAACTAAAACGTTCAAACTGTTGGGTCAATGATTCACCCTTAATGTGACAGAAGGTTTCATACTGTTGATTCAGAATTTCCCTATTGTTTTCAATGTCTTCTTCGGTTCCCCCAAACTGTTCCTTCAATGCATCCCATAGCTCTTTGGCACTGTTACAATGTAACAGTCCAGCATAGATCTCATTGGGTAATGCAGATGCTATGATGTTAAATGCTTTGGCATCGAGTTCGAACTTTTGAAAATCAGTTTCAGTATAGTTTTCAGATGGTTTAGGTACGAACTTCTTTGCATCCTCAGCACTTGGCACCATAGGAACATGGGGACCAAAAACAACAGACCTCCAACATCCAGTGTTCTGTTGAGCAAGGATGTGACCCATCCTTCTCTGCCAGATGTTGTATTCATTACGTTTAAGCATGGGTGGTTTAAAAAGCGAGCCAATGTTATTCTTATCATCTTGTGATTGTGACGTCATCCTGGTTGTTTTACAGGCACTGATTAATCAACTTTGATGGTGATTAAACCTTGCTCTATTTTTCAACACAAAGGAACAAACTATCAGTATCAACGATTATGAGCTGAACTATTTATGTCAAAATGATTGTTAAATCAAATTTGACTGTCCAGGCTCTAATACCAATTGTTGGATCTGAGTTTGGTTTTGATTGTATTTTTCGTTTGAATTAAGATGAAGATGGATGAGTTGTGCAGTGGAATTAAGATGGAAACAAACTTTGCATACAATCAAACAAGAGTATTGCTTTGATCAAACATTTTTCACAAAGAACCGGAAGATTGAATTTATTTCAATTACGATTACAATGCAATGTTGAATACAAACTCCCCCTCAGCCAGAGCTCAGTGTTTGTTCGTGCAGAGAAGGCGATTTTGCAAAGAGCTGATAGAACAGTACAGAGCACTGTTCTATTTATAGGCACTAGCAAACCACTAAGCATCAAAGCTGACGTCACCATGAAAGTGACATCTAACCTCCTAACAAACTCCAACCTCTGATCTATACAAACACTGCTATGCTAACTACTGCTATTACATTACATTACATAAAGACATAATAAACTACTGCTGCATCCTTCCACTGATGTGAACCCAGCAGTACTTGTCCGGATCAGCAGAGCTTGACTCAAGGCAGTAGATTGAACAGCAGAGCTTTAGTCTTTTATCAGGCCTTTACTAGATCAGCAGTTTGTAGGTCAGCAGTTTGCATGATCAGTAGATAGGAGGTCAGCAGATGTTGAAACCACTTTCAAGGGGAGAGACTTGTATGTAACATCTGCTTATTCTGGATCCACTGCGCTGATCCAGTTTTGGCTTTAATTATCTGTTCCTTTGATAGGGTTCAATCCCAACAATTTTAATTGTCTTTGAGATACAATGTCTGTAATAATTAATTTGTTGAATATGTTATGGTATGGGACGTAATGTTAAATATTTGGTAATACTAGTTGTTATGGATTTCTCATGGACAATCTGTTTCGCTCAGTGCCGCGCCCCGATGTTTCCGCCATCGGTTGGGGTGTGACATTGGTAGCGATACTACCCATCTCGGCTCTCAGATGAGGATATTACGTTTCTTCGGAACCCATTTTGACCAGTTAAAAACAAAGTTGTTGCTGAAATCTTCATTGCTTATAAGAAAATTCTTAACAACCCCTACCGAGAACTCATTTTCTTTACCATCGAGCCACTCCCATTTGTCCCGGGGGTCCGAAAGAGTCACATTAACTAACAGAGCTGATAACATGTTCCATTCGGCCATCTCCGGACTAGAATTAGGAAACCTGTTCCACTCCCAATGATCAACAAAAATTTGGAATTCCATATTGTACCTGTCACTAACCCAACACTTCTTATTCACCTCGAGGCCAAAGAGCAATGGGAACCAGTTTTTAAGGGGCACGTTACTTACCCACGGGTCAATCCAAAACCTGATGTTATTGCCATTCCCCACCTTCCCTTTGAAGTTTTGAATTAGGTAAACATCCCCAACCTTCGTTTTATCAACTGTCGTGACAATTTCTTTCCAAACTCCACTCGCATGTTTTTTAACCGGAACCGAACTCCAACACCCTCTAGTGTTGTGAATCGAGTCAATCACCTGTCTCCATAACCCTTTTTCTTCATTCTGATACCTCCATATCCATTTAGAGAGCAAAGACGTATTGACATCTTTAAGTTTTGACAACCCGAGACCACCACAGTCGATAGGAGCCGTTACCCTTTGCCAGGCCACCCAATGGAGCTTTTTATCCGCACCATTCCCACCCCACAAAAACCGTTTAATCATCATTTCAAGCCTTTTAAGAACCCCCACTAGAGCTTCAAAATGCGTTACGAAATATAACAAATTCACTAATTCCAATATATAAATAATAATATTTTATAGATGTTGAAACAAAGGATTGGATCAAACCAAATACATATGAAAACACGCAGACTTGAAGTAACATACTTTGACTTATTATTAATAATAATAATGAACTCGATCTTTCAAGGGTTGATTTTCAAGAGTCAACACTAGTGTTCCAATTAATTTTGAAGATGATTTTGTGAAGATAAAACTGTTCCAAATTTGCAATGGTAGGCAGATTGTAATGGAGCGCAACCTAACCAAGCTATGGTGATTCATGAACAAACTGTGTTCATCAATCAAGTTTTGCATATTCGTTTAACAATTTCGTTTATGATATAAAAAGCCGTCGTGAGGATAGTCAACTTCACAGAAAATTCGTGTGGTTGTTTGATTATAAGAATAGATACATATCAATGTCAAGTTGATGAAACTAATTCTTTATTAGATATGAAGATACCAATAACCATGGTTGGAAAACAAGGTCTCCGAGGCCGAGTGCCTCCTGAGTAATCGCTCTGTAGTAAGCTGCCGAGACAACTTTCTTCAACTCCTCCTAATTATCATAATCGACCAAACACGGTCAAACTTGGCCAGAATCAGATCTAGTAGGTTAACTCGGGCCGTTTGACTTTAAAAAAAAATAAAACATAATTTCTATGCATATAATATCAAAGAATGAATATCATATTCATGTATTTTGTTATAAATATTAGTAAATTTATGTTATTTGACATATATTTAATTTCAGAAAATTAGTTTCTTTATTATTTAACATGTCCGAGTACTCCACAACTACTCTCTGCCTAGTCCGAGTACTCTCAACTTCCTGGTCAACCGACTAGGGAACGCCTAGCGACTTTTACAACCATGCCCGTAACATAAATCATAATTTTTTATTTGTTCATCCCCTATCGATAAGAAATAGTTTTTTTCTTTACAAATAAATATTATAATTAATTTATTTTTTCCGTCCGAGCATCATTGGTAGGCATTTTTGGAGCCTTCTGACCATTTGTGGCTGATGTGCAGGGAGAGAGAAAATGGTTCTCGAAGTAGAAAAGAGACGGCTAAGAGCCATCTATGAGGACAAATGTATTCGAACGGATAATGGGACGATACGAAGAGGGGACACCTAACTCGTTCGTAGAGCAACTCTGACAATGTGATGTGGTAACGTAACAACATTCATGGCGTAAACTCATTGACAATGCCATTAGGGGAGGCGGGGTGGAGGTGTTTTCCACCGTGATGGGCTTTTTTCACGAGTTATACACCACCGCCACTTACTTTGATAACGCGTGGAACTTTTCACAAGTGATGGGATATTGAGTGATGAGGGAAATTGTTGGTTGTGGGGGAAATTGTTGGGTGTGGTGGTGAGTGATGACCATTTTCACTAAAAAAGATTGTTAGTGATGGAATAATGGTTGATGACATGACGGTACTTGATTGAATGTTGTGACTTTTGAGTGATAAGTGAGTAATGAGTGATCACCACCCTCTCCCTTTAGACCGGATGGTATGGTATGGAAGAAAGACCAAGTGGAACCATGGACGAGGTTAGAGGTTAACTTGACAAAACAGTACCCCGTTGAACACCACCACCCCCCCCCCCCGTACCACTAACATCTTAGCCAAAGCGGGATAGCCATCCAGACGGGACGGGACAGAACAGGATGGATACCGTCCAGCCTGAGCACATATGTTTGCCGTAAATATGGTGTCTGAATGTCTGTCAGAGTTATCTTTGTTGCATCATCTCCATTTCTATATCTACCGCCTCATCGTCTCAAACCGCTTCACCAAAAACTCCAAGGTGCACAAAAGTGAGACCCAACAACAAACACCGAGTCACCGGAAATTTGTCGGGCCATCTTCTATCCACACCAGTCAAAAAGTTTATTTTTCCCTATACTTTTTGTCTTCAATCATTGATTCCCATAACTTTTTACATACCAAATAAAGTTTATTCATCCTTTCTGATGAAACACTGGTTAGCACTACGGTTAATCAGTGGGGTTACTTCTTCTGTGGGTTCAGTCTCCTTTCCTGCTCGTCGGAACGACCTGGATCCTGCAAAACAGTAACGCCGTCAGTCTCGTTAAGAGGGGGAGATGGGGGTTTTCCCTCTTAACCAGGCTCCGGCGTGAGAATAAGTACTGTCCTGAGAGAATAATCGGTGTGTGTTAAGTGTGAGAAGAGTGAGAGCAAGATGATCAACCTGGATGGTGAAGGGTCCTATTTATAGCCGGAGGGTTAAGGAAGGAAGGAGCAGCGATGCCAGCTGTAAGCGCGCGCCAGCTGTCCGACCAAGGGGAATATCCCTTTGGTCTCCTCTGCTGTGGTCAGTGTAGTGGTACACGTGGCGCGCCCGCATTTGCCCAATTTGGAAACATCGTACTGACGTTGTCTGGCTGCTCCCTGGCCTGCTGTAAGTCCAGATGGCGCTTGATGGCTGGTGACACGTGTTGTCCTTTATGTTGGAAGGAGCATCTTTGGTGTCACCTGGCTGCTTTCCAGAAGCTTCTGGAAGCTTCTGGATGATACGGCTGATGTCACTCGCCATGTAGGATGGAGAGTGGTATGGTCCTTGCCATGTTGGCAAGGAATTGGGACCATACCTCTTCAAGTCCCCCCAGTCCAGTGTGCCTTCTAGGTGAGTTGATCGTCTAGGAGGGATTCTGGACTTATGAAGGTAGTGTTTGTCATGATGTGAGGTTTTTGACTTCTTGCAGGAATGAGCCAATTGGACGCATGACGTATGGCGCATGGGTTTTGACTCCTTGCGGTAGCGAGCCAAATGGACGCATGCCGCATGGGTTTTGACTCCTTGCGGAAGTGAGCAAAATGGACGCATGCCGCATGCCGCATGGGTTTTGACTCCTTGCGGAAGTGAGCCAAATGGACGCATGGCCGCATGCCGCATGGGTTCTGACTCCTTGCGGAAGTGAGCCAAATGGACGCATGCCGCATGCCGCATGGGTTTTGACTCCTTGCGGAAGTGAGCAAAATGGACGCATGCCGCATGCCGCATGGGTTTTGACTCCTTGCGGAAGTGAGCCAAATGGACGCATGGCCGCATGCCGCATGGGGTTTGACTCCTTGCGGAAGTGAGCCAAATGGACGCATGCCGTATGCCACATGGTTTTGACTCCTTGCGGAAGTGAGCCAAATGGACGCATGCCGTATGCCACATGGGTTTGGCGCTTTTATGAGTGTTGTCTTCAGGAGGAGTGACTGACGTGACAGCCTGGTGTCAGTTGAACAGGCGCCTTTTCAGTCACGTCAGTTACTCTACGTCATAATTGCAGGCGGTTGTTGCACATTTTTCCGAAAAAAGATGATGGCGTTTTCTCTCTCCTCTGACGTGTCCCGCCTTAATTGGATCTTTCCCTGTATCTCTGGCGGTTCACTGCCCATCGCATTAAATGCGATGGGTATAAATTCCAAGGCGGTCTCCTCCATCCTTCACTTTTCAAAATTTGAAAACCAGATTTCTCTCATCTTCCTTTGTTTTCTTCCTTTATCTCCGGAGTTCATCTGTGTTTTTGCTCCGTTTGCACGATGTCTACTTCGAATCCTTCTTTGAAGAAGAAGAGGAACAAGGGTAAGATTCCTCCTGGCCCAGATCAGGCGGTTATTGGTTGGAAAGAGGAGGAGTTTCAGAATCTAGTAAGGGAGATGGGTTTCCTCCCTGAATGGGGTGCTGAATATCCTGTTGCTGGTTCCACCGCCATGGATGCTCCTCCTGGGTACATGACTTTGTACGCTGCTTTCTTCCGGGAGGGTAACTTTAGACTTCCGATGACTCGGTTTACTGCCGACGTTTTGAGGGGCTATGGTCTTCACATCTCTCAACTAAATGCCATCGGACTCCCTCGGCTTACTCACTTCGAGTTTATTTGTATGGCGAACCGTTTCGATCCGACGTTTGAAATGTTCAACGTCTTTTACACTGTGACGTATACGAGTGGGTTCTATTCCTTCAGTGCTCGGACCGGAGTGTCGCCAGTTTGTTCCGTGCCGTTGAAGGGTATACATGATTGGAAGCAGAAGTTTTTCTATATTCGTCGAGGCGTTGTGCCTGTGGATATGCATTATAGATCTGTGGACGAGGGTATCCCGAAGGTGGATGTGGTTGCAAACTTTGCTGACCAAAACTGGTACAAGAGGTTGACTCGGAAGGCCACCCCGATTACCCAGCTGGAGGAAATGGCGTTGGTTGGTGCTGGGATGAGCATGAAGTGGATCCCAAAGAATCCGTTGGGGGTCCCGGTTTATGGTCATGAAGGCAAATGTACTTGTTACTTTCCTTCTCATTTCTTTCTTCTTTTCTTTTTTTTTTTTTTGTGTGTTGTACTCCTTGTTGAGTTGTTCTTTAACCGCGTCGTTTTGTGTAGTAGGGTTCACGCTGTTGAACGTTTTGGATCGCGAGGCACCTGGTGCGATGGTTGAGGCAATACAAAAACCTGACAAACAGCCTTGGTTAGATCAGATTCGTGGCCGGTTTCTGCATCCGAGCAACGAGAGTTTTGTCGCTTATGCGAACACTGTCTTAGGTGAAGATAGTGAGGATGATGATGATGCGTTTGATTCATTTCGAGAGGAAGTTATCGTTCTCTCGAGTGATGGGTCTGGCGGATCCTCTGAAGATCTAACTTCTCCTTCCGCGCGTGCAGGTGCAGTGAGAGGGGCTGTGCAAGAACCGGTGCATGAGCCGGTGAATGAGCCCGTGGAGGAAAATGTGGAGATTCCGGTCGAGGTTGTGAATCCGTTGGAGACGAAGAGGAAATCGAAAGCTGACAAGGCTGCGGGAGGAGGGAAAAAGGCTGAAGGAACTTCCTCTAAGTCTCCTCGTAAGCGACTTCACACTGCTCGTACTCTTGATTATGTTGTCGTGTCTGACACGTTACCTGGTTTAGGGGTTGGAGAGAAACGGCCTGAATCGGACCCTGAGGACCGCGCAACTTTAACCGAGATTATGCAGAAAAAACTGTTTGATGATAGGAAACGAAAACTTGACGAGCAGGCTGCTGCTGCGCTTGCCGCGAAGAAGATTAAACTTCAGAAAGAGAATCCCCCCGCCCCGTCTGAGTCAGAGATTGACATGGGTATTTTTGCTGAAAAACCATCTGATTTGCTGGAGAAGATTTTTGAAGCTTCTGGTACTCGTTTTTACAGTTTCCAGCATCTCTCTTGAGTTTTATTTGTCTTGTTTGTGTATTTTATTCCTTATTATCTGAATGTACTGCTCATTTTGGGGCAGGTGTTAAAACAGCCCAAAGTGGGCACAAGATCGATATTTCCAAGATTACCCCTCCTGAGTCGCCGCCGTCGCGGACATTCGGGTTGTCTCCCCCTCATGATACTCCTGATGGGCAGAGGAAAACTGCGGATGTTGAACAGGTTGCGGAAGGTGGTGGTGATGCAGGTGGTGCTGCGGGCGGTGTTGCTGGTGGAAATCGCGGTAAAAATGTGGAGGTTGAAGTAGAGGTGAGTGATACTACTCCTCATCACACGGTGTACACCAAACGCCCCCCAGGTGATGGTGGTGGTGCAACTTCCGGTGTCGTCCGCAGCCCTCAAGTTGAAAAATTTCATGCTGATTCCTTCGATACCACGAATCCTGCCTGTGACGATCTCCCGTACATCCCTCGTTGGAACTTGAACCAAGGTTCTAGGATGGACAACCTTGAAAATTGTCATGAATTCTACTCGATGTCTCTCCCCCCTGCTGAGAGGATGTTTCAGAGGAAACGCCGCCGGTTTGCACTGTTGGATGATCATGTGCAGGCCGGGGTTAATTTTTTCTCTACCACTCAGGAGATTGTCCGTGAGTGGAAGCAACTGGGGGAGGACGTAATGGAGTTTGAGAATGATAAAAGACTTTTTGCGGAGGAGAAGGAGAGATTCAATGCTGAGAAAAAGGGTTTGGAGTGGAGGGTTGCTGATGCGGAAGCTAAACTTGCTCAAGAGAAGCAGGCTAATGCTGATAAGCAGAAAGATTGGGAAGGCGCGTGTGCGCGCACAAATGTCGAGCTCAAGACTCAACGTGAAACGATCACTCGTTTGTCCGGCGAGAAGAAGGAAATTGCGGATGAAGCTAATAAGGCGCGCATGATGTTTGAGAAGAAGGAGACGGAGTATGTTGAACGCATTGCTAAGCTGGACGTTCTTGCTAGGCAATGTGAGACTTCTGAACGTCTTCTTCAAGAAAAAACTGCCGAATGCCGAGGCGCTGAACTCCTTGCTGAGGAGGCGTCTGCTGATTGCAAATGGTTGCTCTCACGTGCGGTGCCTCTGGTAATTTCTTGTATTGTTGGTTTTTGTGATTGTTGTGAATTATCCCTTACTTGTGTTGTTTGTTGTAGATTGCTGACCGCATTGTTAAGTCGCACGAGCTTGCCCACTATATGTATGAGCTGGGGCAAGCTGGTTACAGCAGTGGTCGTAAGGACGGATACAACGAGGGCAGGGCTGCAGCCCTTAATAAGGAGAAAGAACACCATTTCGAGCTGTGGAAGGAAGATTGTACTGGTGCTTACACCGCGAAGAGGCAAGAGTTTTCGTCCTTGGAGTTTGCGGTGGTTAAAGCTGCGAAGAAGCTGGCTCGGAGGCCAGATGGTGTTGCTAAGTTGAAGAGCGCTTTGGGCGATGAAGGTGGTGCAACTGGGGGTGTTGGGCCCAGTCACCCGGAATGAAACCATCCGGCCTGCGCGCCGCGTGTGACCTTATGTGGTCTTGTATTTGACAGTTTGATAAACAATTTTAACTTCCTTGTTATCGTTATAGATATATGGCTTTGTTTGACATGTGTGGTGCTAACAGTTGTCTGTTTTTACGCGAATTTGTTATCGTCATAATATGTGCATGTGTGATTGCTTTAATTCAGGTATCACGAATGAATAATGGCGCTGACAGGTTGTGTTGTGTTTATTACAACGTTTTGTTCTGTCGTATTTGTGCGCAGGTGGGTCATGAATACGAAGTGATCGAGTGACAGGCTATTGTGTGTACCCGGCTGTTCTCAGCCTCGGGGGTGTTTACAATGTTTTGTTTGTCCTGTGTTCGATGTTTTCGTGTTTATGTGGGCACGAAGTATTTGATTGGCGTTTGTTAGGCTTTAGTTGTGTGTCTGACCCGGCTGTGCACTTGTTTGTGACAAGCCTTGGAGGTCTACAACGTTTCCTAATGGTCGAGCCATTGATGTTTTCGTGTATGCCCAAAGTGATACATGCAGTTGTGACAAAGAAATTTGCATAATGAAAAGATAGCCGAACACTTGTTGTATTATAAATGTGTTGGCAACTAGGCCATTGCGATTACAGAGATTTCGTTCATAAGTAACACCTTCTCAGCTGTTGAGCGTTCCATGTGCGAGGAACCTCTTTGTTATCGATGGTGCGCAGTTTGTAGGCCCCCTTTCCGAGCACGGCGTCGATGACGTACGGACCCTCCCATTTGGGAGCCAACTTCCCGGGTCTTTCTGCATTTGAGGCTTCATTGTCTCTGAGGACATAATCTCCCGGGTTGAAGGCGCAGACTCGGACTTTGGAGTTGTAATATTTTTCCAGCTTCGATTTATACTTGGCTTCGTTAATTGCTGCCATTTCCCTTCTCTCTTCTAGGAGGTCGAGGTCGATCCTCCTTTCTTCTTCGTTGTTGATCGTGTTCATTGAGAGCATTCGAGGTGATGGCAGTCCTATCTCCGCTGGTATTACTGCCTCTGACCCGTAAACCAAGCTAAACGGTGTTTCTCCGTTGCTTGTTTTGGGCATCGTCCTGTGTGCCCACAAAATGCTGGGCAGTTCGTCCACCCAACCTCTTCTCTTTTCTCCTAACCTTGCCTTGATTCCGTCGACGATACTTTTGTTGACGGCTTCAACTTGACCATTCCCCTGCGGGTGTGCGACCGAGGAGAAGGTATGCTCGATGTGTAGTTCTTTAAACCACTTTTGAAGGTTGTCTTCGGCAAAGTTGGTTCCATTGTCTGTGACGATCTTGAGGGGCAGCCCAAAACGACATATGATTTGCTCCCAAATGAATTTTTTGACAACGGTGGCTGTGGTCGACGCGAGGGCTTTTGCCTCCACCCATTTAGTGAAATAGTCGACTGCGACTATTATAAACTTGACAGCTCCTGGGGCTTCGGGAAATGGTCCGACCATGTCTATTCCCCATTGTTGAAAAGGCCATGCGGTGGTGACCGGTACCAACTCGTTCTTGGGGCGCATTGTTTTGGGCGCATGTCGTTGGCATCCCCCGCATTTCCTCAACTCTTTGACCGCGTCCAAATGCATTCCGGGCCAATAGTATCCCGCATTCATGACTTTCGCTATCACCATTCTTGGACCGGCGTGTATACCACAGATTCCCTCATGCACTTCTCTGATCAAATACCGTGCGTCTTCGGGGTCAACACATCTTAACAAAGGCCCAAGGTAGGATTTTCTGTACAAGATCCCATCAGCCATCTGGTAATGTTCGGATTTGTACTGTACTTTCCTTGCTTCTGCCTTGTTCTCCGGGAGTACTCCAGTTTGGAGGTATGTGATTATCGGAGTCATCCAAGACGTTGTCCCTAGTTGGACGACGCTTACTTCTCGAAGTGGTACAGATGGATTGCTCAAGACTTCTATTCGTACATCCTTTGCCAAATGCTGAAAGCTTGTAGAGGCGAGTTTACTCAGCGCGTCTGCTGGCTTGTTCTCGCTTCTATTAATGTGATGTACTTTGTAAGAATAGAAGGTCTGCAGCAGCGTCTTTGCCTGGCTCAGGTAAAGTGCCATTGTATCTCCCCTGGCTTCATATTCTCCGTTGATTTGTCCTGCCACCAACATGGAGTCTACGTGTGCTTCGATGTGCCGTACGCCCATTTTGATTGCCAATCTTAGCCCAGCAAGGAAGGCTTCGTATTCGGCTTCGTTGTTTGTGCTTTTAAAATCCAGGCGTATGGCGTAGGTGAACTCGTGTTTGTCAGGGCTCACCAGCCGGAGGCCAGCACCTGCGCCATCCTCGTTGGACGCACCATCTGTGTATAGCAGCCACGGTTCTTCCACTTGTTGTTTCTCGGCCTTTTCCATTGCCTTGCATTCTCGATCTTTGTCGTCTGGTACCTCTGTCATGAAATCTGCGAGCACTTGGCCCTTGATCGCCGGTCTCGGTCTGAACACAATGTTATGACCCCCGAGCTCTATCGCCCATTTTGCCAGTCTCCCTGAAATCTCCGGTCTTGCGAGTATGTTGCCAATGTTGTAGTTAGTTAACACGTGAATGACGTGATTGGCAAAGTACCTACGCAGCCGTCTTGATGCGTGAATTAGTGCGAGCGCTAGTTTCTCCATGATTGCGTACCGGGTTTCTGGATCGGTTAGAGTTCGTGACACATAATAGACCGGCGTCTGGACGCCCTGTCGATCGACAAGCAACACTGCTCCCACTGCCCTGTCGGAGGCCGACAAATATAGTACCAGGGGTTCGCCCTTGACCGGTGCGGTTAAGGTTGGCAGCTTGATGAGGCAGTCTTTCATCTCGCGGAAAGCGTTTTCAGCTTCCGGAGTCCACTGAAATTGGCTCTTCTTCGTGCAATTTCGGAGAGTTTTTATAAACGGGAAAGATTTCGCCGCGTGATTGGCTAGGAAGCGGTTGAGTGCTGCCAACCGTCCTGCCAATTTTTGCATCTCCTTGATCGTTGACGGTGACGGCATGCGTTCTATTGCTTGTATCTTGTCGGGGTTCACCTTGAAACCATCTTTCGTGACAATGAAACCCAGGAATTTCCCCTCCTCCATGCCGAAGGAGCACTTCGCCGGGTTTAACTTGATGTTGACTCCGCGCAGAGTGTCAAATGTCTTTTGGATGTTCAGCAACATTGTGCTTTCCTCCTTGCTCATGATAACCAGATCGTCCATATACACCTCTATGTACTTGCCGATGGCGTCGTGGAAGGTTTCGTTCATGAGCCTCTGATAAGTTGCTCCCGCATTTTTTAAACCAAAGGGCATTTTGGTATAGCAGTATAGCCCTGTTGGTGTGCGGAACGCGGTTTTATCTTCATCCTGCACGGCCATTTGTACCTGGTGGTACCCTTTGTAGCAATCGAGGAAACATTTCCATCGGAATGTGGCAAGTGAATCGATCTTCTCGTCGATATCTGGTAAGGCGTAACAGTCGCGCGGACATGCCTTATTCAGATCCTTGTAGTCTACGCACATCCTCCAGCTACCATTGTTTTTCTGAACCATCACTGGGCTTGCCACCCATGTTTGGTACCTGACCTCTCTGATGATCCCCGCGTTTAACAGCTCTATCACTTGTTCTTTCATGGCGTCGTGCTTTATATCTCCCAAATGGCGCTTGGTATGTACCACCGGCTTGGCCTCTTCCGATACGTTTAAGCGGTGTTCAGCTATGTGCCGTGGAACACCCACCATATCTGCTGGCGTCCAGGCAAAGACATCCATATTTTGGAACAGCAGTTTCTTTAGCGCCGCGCGCGTCAGGTCGGACATTGCGGGTCCCAAGGTTACCGTCTGTTCCGGATATGCGCTGTTGAGCACCCATTTTTCTGCTTCTTGGCGTGCTTCAGGTTTCCTCGTCTTTGCAGGTCTTAGCTCATCTGTCGCTAATACTTCCTTGCTTGCGTAGAGGATGGCTACTCCTGTTTCCGTTGGAAATCCCACTGCGGAGTGTGGGCCAGAGCAAATCATGCTGAAGTCACCTTGGGATTCTCTTCCCAGCAAAATATCGTGTCTTGAATGTGCTGGTAGCACCATGAATGTGACTTCCTCTGTTCTTGAATTTCTTCCGTCCGAGAGCAGCACTGGGAAAGATATTTGTCCTAGAGGAAAAACGGCCTCGTTGCAGAATCCAGTGAGCGGGTAATCAACTGGTTCTAGGCGCGCTTTGTCCTCCTGATCGAACTGATTAAAACACTGTTCATATATGATATCCGCAGTGCTCCCTGGGTCGATGAAGATGTAATCCGTTTGGTAATGCCCTATGACGCCTGAGATGACTATGGGCCTTCTTTCTCGTGGGCCTCCTCTTACAACTGGGAAAACGACTTGTTTCTCGCGCCATGAGTCATCCTGCGCGCGCTTGTTGTAATTTTTCCTTGGCCTTCGTGGACCCCCTTGAACCATGTGGGTTTCTAACTTCCGGAGTTTCTTGTTGTCCGGCCCTTCCTCTCTTCGTTGGATTTGACGGTAATCACGCCTGCCACCTTTGACCAGATGAGTTAACTTTCCGTCTCTTAGAGCCCTTTCGATCTCTTGTTTAAGGCTGAAACAATCGTCGGTTAAATGGCCGGTGTCTTTGTGGAAGTCACAGAAGAGATTCGGGTCTTGGCCCCTCTTGTTGCGCATTTGCAGTGGTGGCTTGAACTGGTGGTTCTCGGTTGCCAAGACTTCTGAAGGGGTTTTTGTTAGGGGTGTCCACTGCTTCTCTCTGTTCTCTTTTTTCGCCTCTTTCCGGTGTGCGATTTGGTTGATCGTGTGGCGCGCGTCCTCTCTTACCGGGCTTCTTTCTCTTTGACCGGATGGTCTCCAAGATTGGTTTCTGCCTTTCTTGCTGTGCCGGTCGGCCTGATTGTAACTGCGCTGACGGTGATCGTCACCGGTTAGCTGCCTATCCGACTGCGCGATGGTTTTGGCTGCCTCAATGAAGGTATCCCAATCTTTGGGTCCCCCATCTCCCCCTCTTAACGAGACTGACGGCGTTACTGTTTTGCAGGATCCAGGTCGTTCCGACGAGCAGGAAAGGAGACTGAACCCACAGAAGAAGTAACCCCACTGATTAACCGTAGTGCTAACCAGTGTTTCATCATTGGCGCCATCCGCTTTTAGCTAAACCACTCTCATCTCCTTTTCTTTTCGAAAAACTCGTCAAAATGGCTGAAACACTGGTTAGCACTACGGTTAATCAGTGGGGTTACTTCTTCTGTGGGTTCAGTCTCCTTTCCTGCTCGTCGGAACGACCTGGATCCTGCAAAACAGTAACGCCGTCAGTCTCGTTAAGAGGGGGAGATGGGGGTTTTCCCTCTTAACCAGGCTCCGGCGTGAGAATAAGTACTGTCCTGAGAGAATAATCGGTGTGTGTTAAGTGTGAGAAGAGTGAGAGCAAGATGATCAACCTGGATGGTGAAGGGTCCTATTTATAGCCGGAGGGTTAAGGAAGGAAGGAGCAGCGATGCCAGCTGTAAGCGCGCGCCAGCTGTCCGACCAAGGGGAATATCCCTTTGGTCTCCTCTGCTGTGGTCAGTGTAGTGGTACACGTGGCGCGCCCGCATTTGCCCAATTTGGAAACATCGTACTGACGTTGTCTGGCTGCTCCCTGGCCTGCTGTAAGTCCAGATGGCGCTTGATGGCTGGTGACACGTGTTGTCCTTTATGTTGGAAGGAGCATCTTTGGTGTCACCTGGCTGCTTTCCAGAAGCTTCTGGAAGCTTCTGGATGATACGGCTGATGTCACTCGCCATGTAGGATGGAGAGTGGTATGGTCCTTGCCATGTTGGCAAGGAATTGGGACCATACCTCTTCACTTTCGTTATCAAAGTAATAACAAAACAAAAACATTTAAATCCATTCCATTATTGTTTCACTTTTATTCATTATAACACAGACGTTCGCCGTGAACCTGATAAAACACACACACACTCTCTCTCTCTCTGCTTATTATTTATAGAGAGAGAAACAAACAGCTTCAACCCATAAATGTCGTCCTCCTCCACTAAACCCATTTCAAAACCAGCCCTCAACACACACTCCGATCACCTTAAAAAACTCACAAATGACGTCAACAACTCCAGCAAACCGGACTTCCATATACTCAATTCCGGTTCACCCGTTTCACCCTTACAACCCGAACCAACGACCAGCACCAGCTCCAGCTCATCCGGGTCGGTTCCCGGTAAAACTGTTAAAAGAGTCCACTTTCATGCCGACTCTAAAACATCACATTCTGATTCTTCACCTTGTAGTTCTGGCGGGTCAAAACCCGGTCGAACCCGGTCTATATCCAAAGAACGAACCGGAAGCCACCCGCCGGTCCAGTCAATTAAAAGCTCCGCTACTTCTCCGGCCGTACATGTTCTTCCGTCAGGTAATATCTGTCCGTCGGGAAAGATACTTAAGACAGGTATGACGTCATCCCGGAGCTCAAAATCAGACATACTAAGTCACGGAACTTCAAGTTATGGTCACGGCAGCATAGTACGAGGAGGGTCTGCCGTAACCGCCGTCAGTTCGAATTATGCGGGAGGATTGGAATTGGATGGTGAAGAGTTGAAGAGGCTAGGAAGGGAACAGTATAAAATGGGGAACTTTTTAGAAGCGTTGAGTTACTACAATGGTGCGATCGATATCGAACCGGATAATCCGGTATACCGGTGCTACCGTGTGGCGGCATTGATGGCTTTGTGCAGGTTGAATGAGGCTGTGAAAGAGTGTGAAGAGGCGATTAGGTTGGATTTTGGATACATGAGGGCGCATCGTCGGTTAGGATCTCTTCTTATTAGGTGAGAATTCGACGTAATGTTTTTGATCAATCTTGCTTGCTTGTGTTTTTTACGCGTTGTCGGGTGTAAGCTAAAGAACTTGTCTCACATCGGTTGTATGAGCAACAAATACAGTAAGACAATCTTGTCGTTTAGCGCGCCGTACGTAAATATTATTGAATGCCTAAACTATTACATGAGGTGTCCTTGTATAGCATATGGAAATCTAAATATGACAAATGTTGCCAAAATTTTGAATTATAAGTAGTTGGTTAAATACTGAAATTAAAGACATAAATAAACGACTGATAAATCGCAAGTTTATTATTATTATTATAAAGATTTGAGTAAATTTTCAAAAATGAATTTGAGATTAATTTATTGTCCGTGTATGATTTGTTAATTCGGTTATTTGTTTGTCCCTCATGAGCTTGAAGTTGCAAATCTAATTTGTGTAAGTGATGACAGTTTAGGGCAGGTGGAAAACGCGAGAAAACATATTTGTATTCCAGGGTACGAGCCGGATCAAAACAAGCTCAAAAGGTTGCAGTCAGTCGAAAAGCACTTGAATAAGTGCGCCGATAGTAGGAGGGTTCAGGATTGGGCTGGTGTTTTAAAAGAATGCGATGCAGCAATGGCTTCTGGAGCCTATTTCTGTCCCCAGGTAAGAAGAAATAGCTTCGAATAACCTCCATTTGTGCCCTCTATTTAATTTAATATAGGAACTTTGAGTTTGAATCTTGTAACTGAATGTTCTTTTTTTATTAAACTGACAGCTATTTGCATGTAAAGCGGAAGCATTCTTGAAGCTCGGTCGAGTAGATGATGCTAGTGTAAGCCTTTTAAATATGCCTAAATTTGAAGCATCTTGTAGCTTCTCGTATACACAACCAAAGTTATTCGGGATCGCTTTCAAAGCATATCTTCCGTTTGTCCGTGCTCAAGTTGACATGGCATTAGGAAGGTACGTCTCTATACATGCCACGCAAGATAAAAGCGTTAGTCAATTGACTTTCCGATCATGACCATTTATCTTTGTTAAAGATTTGAAAATGCAGTTACTAGCATTGAGAAAGCAGGACAGATCGACTCACGCAATGTCGAGATTGCGGTTCTGCTTCAAAACTTTAGAGCGGTGTCTGAAGCCCGAGCCCGTGGCAATGATCTGTTCAAGTCAGAAAGGTTCACAGAAGCTTGTTCGGCTTACGATGAAGGGCTTAGGCTCGACCCTTTGAATCCCATTCTCTATTGCAATCGAGCCGCTTGTTGGTTTAAGCTGGGACAGCTGGAACGATCACTCGATGACTGTAATCAAGCTCTTCTTATCCACCCGAATTACACAAAAGCCCTTCTTCGTAGAGCCGCCACATACAGTAAGGTATAAAAGGATATGATCCTTTGTGTGAATTGGGATCATCTAAGATGTATTTTAAATTGAAATAAGTTGTGTGATCCCGAATCTTTTGATGTAACAGCTTGATCAATGGGGTGAATCTGTGAGAGATTATGAAGTGTTGAGGAGAGTGCTTCCTGACGATAATGAGATAGCCGAATCTTTGTTCCATGCTCAACTTGCATTGAAGAAATTTCATGGCGAAGAAGTATATAACATGCAATTTGGAGGTGAAGTCGAGTCAATCACGAGTCTTGATCAGTTCAAATCTACAGTTTCTTCCACTGGTTCGTCCACTCATACGTTTTACATTTTTCTGTTAATCACTAAGAAGTTAAAATTAGGAGTGTCAAATCCTGACATGACCTGAAACACGGCATAAATGTAAGCAGATTTTGGATTTTCGTTTAATAAACACGCTGTGTTTGGATTGACTTGTTTAACCCGTTTGCTTAAACAAGTCGACCCGCTAATCTGTTTAAGACCCACCTAACCCATTTATTACAATCAACCAACACACGTTTACAACTTGATTACAACTTGTTTTGCTCGTTTAGATAAATGGGCTAAATGGGTTGTGTTTGAGTTACACAATCTTAAGGGTGTTCAGGTTAGGTTGATGTCCTTGACACGAATAAATGTATGGGTCGTGCTCGTGTTGAGCGATTCAACCTGCCAACCTGACACGACATCCACCCCTACTTAAAAGTCATGTTAAATCTTCACATTTGGAAACCACAGGCACTTCTGTTGTTCTTTTCAAATCATCACCCGACCGTCAATGCAAGATGATTTCTCGGTTTTTGGATACATTATGCACCCGCTACCCGTCCATAATATTTCTCAAAGTAAGAAAACAACACCGCGTTTTTATGTTTTCTTGGCATTTTCGAGTATATGATGTTTTGTTGGGGATCTACCAAAGCAAATACAAGAACAATGTTTACTAATTCTCCATCCTTTATCCTGCAAGGTTGATGTGGAAGAAAGCTCGGTAATTGCAAAAACCGAGAATGTACGTATTGTTCCAACGATCAAGATTTATAAAAAGGGCAACCGCATGAAAGAAATGGTACACCCGAGTCAAGAAGCATTGGAATCGTCGGTCAAACATTATAACTCCTAAGATATTATCGGTCAAACACAATGTGCAGAAGACGATAGCATCTTGATTCATCCCGGTCATCGCACGGAATAAATCGGGCTGTAAGTACCATAATTTGGAGCCAACATGAAGATGTAGGGGACGGCCGGCGGGTAAGTTGGTTAAAGAGCTTTTATACAGGTGAAATGTGTTAAATGCAAAAATATTAATTTAAGTCCCATTTGGAATAAATGATTATTAACCTTTTGGGACAATCATTGTTCAATTTTTATTTAAATATTAAGTTATATCATATATGTTCATGAAATAAATAATTCATTAGATGAGGATAGGGTTGATTTTAATTCTAACCTGCTAGCATGACCCATGGTCCATAACCTAGGGTGTGTAAACATGTGATGCAATAAATCCATTTGCAATTTAAGAGAGGGACTATACAAGAAATAGACATTCGGTTTATAGTGGCCGCGATGTCATTTCTTTGTCTTCTCAAGCCGGAATAGAGATTGCGACATCTGAAAACAACCCATTAGAAGGTCCACGAGACCTATGCCCCACGGACACTCTGGTTGTCATGACAATGTAAGTATACAAGAGGTACACGGGTGTGTATGTAAATATCACACGTATGTAAGCTGTGTGTAGAGACTAGAGATAGAAATTTGCTACATAAACTTTGTTTATAATCACATCTGCTATAGTTAAACTTATGTTTGTTTAGTACAAGCTAAGGAATGCAAGAAAAATTAGTGAAATATTATTCAAACTAGTTTGTCTAAAAAATACATATTAGTATAAGCTACCCTATACACAAACACGACATTTTGTAACGGTTCATTCATGACCGATTGGGTTTGAGTCACGCCTCACAAACATGTTTTCTTCTCGAGGTAGGCGATAAGTTTCTCGAGCGATGCTGTTGCATCTTTCGTACACTTCATAAGCTCTCCGGCTACATCAGCCGGAGTCACATTTACAGTTTGCAACAACTCTTCAATCTGCTCAAAAAGTTTGTGTTCTTGGAGCTCCAAGTAGTTGAAAGCTAGCTGCTTGAATGCGGAAAACGTGCAATACGACATTTCAATATGCATGTCCATTCGACCCGCTCGAAGCAGTGTCGGGTCGAGTTTATCTTTGCATTTGGTCGTGAAGACGAAGATTCGTTCTTCGCCACAACACGACCAAATCCCATCCATGAAATTCAATAGTCGCGTAAAGGTTCTTTTACGCGATGGTTTATCATCACTTGTTGGGTTTTGAATCTGATCAATATCTTCAAAAACCAGTATTGATTTGCTTGGCATTTCTAGCAAAATACTTTTAAGTTTCGAGTCTGAATCGACTTCTGCAAGATCAACGTCGTAGATGTCGTAGTTTAAGTAATTAGCCATCGATGCGATCAAGCTTGATTTGCCTGTACCTGAAGGACCGTAGATCAAATACCCGCGTTTCCACGCTTTACCAATTCGGCGGTAGTACTCCTTCCCATTTTTAAAACTGTCTAAATCATCAACAATGGTCTTCTTTAGCTCAGGCTCGATCGCCAGGGTGTCGAATGTCATCGGGCTATTGAGAACAATGGTTTTCGGTTTTGTATATCCTTTGTCAATCAAGTGAAGCTTTAACCCACTTTCACAGGCTGTAATTTCATTAGCCTGGTCCAAAATGTACGGCAAGTATGACTCAAGAATCATGAATCTGTGTCGATTATGGAAGGTCAATTCGTAGAGTTTTGATCCCGATTGTAGGTCCCCGGTTTCAATATTTGTCGCTAGCCTCCATTTCACTTGAACCCCATCGAATTCATCGATGATCTCTTCGTTTTCGTTCATTCTGACCGCTAAAGTTTCCTTGTGTTTGCATACGCTAACCTTCCGAACGCATGATTCGCTCACTTTGCTGCCTAAATATGTCTCGACGGCCTTGAACATTTCGTCGGGGGAGTTTGATTGAGGTTGGTATTCATCTATAACAATTGTGAATTC
Source organism: Helianthus tuberosus (assembly GCA_030545235.1). Taxonomy (NCBI): domain Eukaryota; kingdom Viridiplantae; phylum Streptophyta; class Magnoliopsida; order Asterales; family Asteraceae; genus Helianthus; species Helianthus tuberosus. The sequence continues at coordinate 67,203,243 of CM060363.1, forward strand.
GGTTGTTTTGGTAATAAGAAGCTTTTTCATTTCATGGAGGTAGTAGTCTTGGTACTCTCGTGGGATGAATTCGTCAGCGATGGTACGGAGTTCTTTACCGACAGTTAGAACATCGTTTGCGACACTTCGGGTGAGCATCGCGAAAGTAGCCAAAGAAGCAACTGTTAAAAAGAGGGAAATTCACCAAAATAAATATTTGACTTTGGTTTTCATCAATAAAGTGAGCATAAAAATGTGTGATCCGTGGTCACGTAGACAAGCTAAAAACGCGTCATGTGAAATTTTTAGGCGAAAAGGCCAGTGACCATACAAATCTTCTGGCGAAACGCCAACCAACAAAAACGTACGAATTGAGGGAAAAAGCAAAAAGTGGCGGTGTCATTTTGGTAATTATCAGCAACTTCAAAATTACTGGGGAAAAAGCAAAAAGTGGCGGTGGCAATCTGGTAATCATCAGAAACTTCAAAATAATTTTGAGCATCTGTAGAGTAATTTTGGGAAATGTAGGGTAATTATCAAATTACTCTAGTAGAGTAATTTTGACTTCTGTAGAGTAATTTTGTTAGCATTTAGTTATGGAGTTTAGCTTTATGGTTTAGTTTTTAGCTTTTAGTTGTGGGTGGGGGGGGGGGGGGGGGGGGGTTAGTTTAATTTTGATAATTACCCTACAATTTTGATAATTAACCTACACGACCAAAATTACTCTACATGAACTTTTACAAAATTACTCTACAGAAGCTCAAAATTACTCTAGTAAATTACTCTACTAGAGTAATTTTGAAGTTGCTGATAATTACCAAAATGTCACCGTCACTTTTTTTACTTTTCTTTCAATTCGTACGTTTCATACGTTTATTTTATTTTCACGGGAACTTAACTCCATATATATACACAGAGAGAGAAAAAAAAAGAATATGAGAATAAAATGTATGGATGTAAAAATAGTGAGAGCTTAAAAATAATAATGTGTACTAAAAGTTGAAAAATCATTACCGTAAGAAGAGGGGTGATGGGTTGCGTTGAGGATCCGGACCCGGTTTATTTTGTTGGTCGGGTTTGGGCTTGAATTGGGCTTCAGTGAATTTAACGGTCTTTGTGTCCCTAGAAACAAACGTGATGGGCTCGGGCCAGGGGTGCACCCACTGCAATTGGAAAGCAAACAGACGTAAGAGAAATTGTAAGTATGGTACATGTACTATTGCTTCTGAGCAAATTAGTCCCTGATTATGTTATTATAATAGTTTATGGAGTCGATTCATGACCATTTTTGCAGTAGTCCACTTACCTCTGAGGTTGTTTATGAATATAACCGTCAAATTTCGTTTAATCGTTGTCATCTGTGAAATTTGTACCCAAGACCTACCCCTCTAACATCATAAAGTATATTATGTCGTTTTTTCATGATTTTTTTTTTATAATTACCCTACAATTTTGATAATTAACCTACACGACCAAAATTACTCTACATGAACTTTTACAAAATTACTCTACAGAAGCTCAAAATTACTCTAGTAAATTACTCTACTAGAGTAATTTTGAAGTTGCTGATAATTACCAAAATGTCACCGTCACTTTTTTTACTTTTCTTTCAATTCGTACGTTTCATACGTTTATTTTATTTTCACGGGAACTTAACTCCATATATATACACAGAGAGAGAAAAAAAAAGAATATGAGAATAAAATGTATGGATGTAAAAATAGTGAGAGCTTAAAAATAATAATGTGTACTAAAAGTTGAAAAATCATTACCGTAAGAAGAGGGGTGATGGGTTGCGTTGAGGATCCGGACCCGGTTTATTTTGTTGGTCGGGTTTGGGCTTGAATTGGGCTTCAGTGAATTTAACGGTCTTTGTGTCCCTAGAAACAAACGTGATGGGCTCGGGCCAGGGGTGCACCCACTGCAATTGGAAAGCAAACAGACGTAAGAGAAATTGTAAGTATGGTACATGTACTATTGCTTCTGAGCAAATTAGTCCCTGATTATGTTATTATAATAGTTTATGGAGTCGATTCATGACCATTTTTGCAGTAGTCCACTTACCTCTGAGGTTGTTTATGAATATAACCGTCAAATTTCGTTTAATCGTTGTCATCTGTGAAATTTGTACCCAAGACCTACCCCTCTAACATCATAAAGTATATTATGTCGTTTTTTCATGATTTTTTTTTGAATGGCAAATTTGGATCACTGACGGACCACTGGAGTATCATCGTGACACCAGCGGAACCACCCGATCATATCCATCTCCACTAGGCATAATGCCTATACACCAATTCAGGAAGAAACCCAATGAATATGGAAAAACCCCCCTTGTGGGAATCGAACCCATAACCTATTGATCCTAAAGCTTTATCCCACCTCAAGATGCCAATAGGCTATAAAGCCATGGACCATGATATTTTATATTATGTCGTCTAACACCATTACCTAGCTTTATTTAAAATACAAAAAGTTGCAAGTATATATAGTACAAAACAAATCAAACAAATTTATGCGACACGCATATAACATATATATGTTTTCTTTTATTTCATAACTAGAAGATTGACCCGTATGCGTTGCGCTGCGGTTAAGGAAATTGACATGTTGTTGATCAAATTCACATTTACAACGTGTTAAAGATGTTTTTGTCGGTTAAGTCTGTATTACTATCTTATACAAATAAGTAATTCACCAAATAAGCTCAATACAATTAATGGTATCATAATTACTACGTTACATGACTTATATCCATATAAATTACCTATCGTATTAAGCTCCCCGCATTGCGGCGGGGGCGTAAAACCGTGACAAATAGCATCAATGCCACAGTATAGCCAACGACCACCAACATTGAAGTTGCGGCGTCTTAACGTGGAAAAATTAGACCGACATATAAAACATAGAAAATAATAACTAACTCGATTTAGGACTCGCATGTTGTGACGAACTTATTAAACGGGAAAAAAATAGACAACGTAAACACACTGAATCACACACGTACGCTGCCCCATGTTAACTCGCAAAATTTAGAACGAAGCGTATAACAAAACGTAAAATCGTTTGAACCACACACACATATTGTGTCGTGTTAAGTCGCAAAATTTAGATCAAAACGTAAAACGAAAATTTTGCAAAATATGAAAAACATTCTGGGATCAAAGTTGAAAGTAAAAAGATTGTGAGGTTAAATTGAAAAAACTAAAAACTTTTGGGTTAAAACTACAAAATCAAGTAGTTTTGGTTTAAAGTGAAACATCAATTTTTTTTTGATAAACCCCGAAAATATGTGATACAACACCCTAATGCCTCAACTTATTGTAACTTTATATTATGTAAATAAATGTTGAGAATTTTTCTTTTATTTCATAATAAATATGTTGAGAATCGTAAGAATTTTTTTTTTCTCTCTTCTCACTTTCTCGAAGTTTTTACCTTTTCTTTATTTTACGAGTTAAATGTCCGGATAGTCCCTGTGATTTGCCTTTTTTCACCTTTAGTCCCTAACTTTCTAAAATTAAAGCTATGGTCCCTAACTTTTCAATTTTCGTTCCTGGATAATTCATGTGCCTAACATCAGTTAGTTTTCTCAGTTAAAAGGGTGTGAAATGACAAAAATACTATTTCCTTAAAAAGGGCAAACCACAGGAACTATCCGGATATTTAATAAATAAAAAAATAAAAATATAATTAATAAGTTAATTTTCAAATGGGCCTCAGAGCATTCTCATCCAATCCATCAAATTATACATACATTCCACTAAAAAACAACTCATATATCAATATAATTTCACTAAAAACAAATATTTTTTCTCTCTCCTTTTCAATTAAATAATATTATCATTATATTTTTCTCTCTCCTTCACTCACAACCACTTTCAATATATATTAAAAAATTATACTGGGTGAACAGTGTCCCCTCAAATATACAGATGAACAGTAACATTTTCTCTCTCCTCCACTCACAACCATTTTTTATACCCTTTATAATATAAAAACTACCCCTCACATATTTTGATGGTTTGGATGAGAATGCTCTCACAACCTACCCACCCCCTATCACCATCTTCTTCTTGATGCATAAAGCTCACACCTTTATCCATGAATTCCTCTTTCTTCACTCTCATTCTCATCTTCCTCCTTGTATCTATATCTTATCTATATTATATCTGCACCAGATAACACCAAGCTGGTTTACAAAGGATGTGCAAACCAACCTCTTCCAGACCCCAACGGGGTCTACTCATCTTCCCTTTCTGCCATTTTTGGCACGCTCATTCAACAATCTTCAAAAGCAAAGTTCTTTGAAACCACTAGTGGCAGTGTTTCTGGTCTGTTTCAGTGTAGAGGAGATCTCACCAATGTTGAGTGTTACACTTGTGTTAGCAGGTTGCCTATATTAATGGACGGGGACGGGGACGGGTACGGGAAATGACAAAACTAAAAAATTCAAGAAGCGGGGACGGGACGGGTACGGGAATAAAAACATATAAAAAAATAAATATATATTAAAGATAATGTAACACAAAACCCCAAAATAGTTATATATTGATGTAAAGTTCAAAAATCTCATATCTTCCTAGTCTAATCAAACGTTAACAAGCAAATCGCTTTCAAGTTCCGGTTCATCTAATGAAAGATCAGCAAACTCCAAAAATCTTACATCTTCCATCGAGTCAAAAGCATCTCCACCCACCTCCCGAACCTTGCTTTTCTAGTTTTTCCACATAATCCCACAATGGAGGTTCATTTATAGATGATGATGATCCTTGTGTTTCTTCATTAGAAGCCATAATTTTGGAGTTTGAATAGAAAAAGAGAAGAAGAAGAGGATCGGCAATTCGCTGAGGGAGTGTAGGGTCTTAAACGTGATCGTTGCTTGATGTAACTGAATAGGAGGGGGCGCAATTTTAGAATAGGATTAAAAAATCTTTTTTTTTAAACCAAAAAAAATAAACGAAAACTTGACAGAAACGTTTCCTGCACGTCCCTAAACCCCGTCCCCTTCTGCAGCACGTTTCCAGGCCATACCCAACATGCCAGGGACGTTTCCCGGCCGTCCCCGTGCCGTTTCCGTCCCCTAGCAGTCCCCGGGACGGGAGACGACACCTCAATGCCGTTTCCGTGCTTCCGAGGTGGGAAGTGGGGATGGTGGGTTTTATACCACAAGTTATGAGTCTGTGTATGTGTTGGGACAATGTCAAGGTGATTTAGGGGCTTCTGATTGTGTAAACTGTGTGAAAAGTGTTGTGTAAAGGGCTCAAGTTAAATGTGGAAGCTCAGTTTCTGGTTAAATTTATCTTCATAGATGCTCATTAGCTATAATTATTATCTGGTGGGTGATGGATGTAGAGAAGAAGATGATGATAGGGGGTAGGGTGAATTAAAGAAGAATGGCAGGTGGGTGATTATGGTAGAGAAGAAGAATATAGGGGGTAGGGTGAGGGTGGGGTAGGGTGTGGGGCTCATTTGAAATTTGAATTATTAATTAGATTTTTATTTTTTATTTATTAAATGCCCGGATAGTCTCTGTGATTTGTCGTTTTTAAGCAAAGGGTATTTTTGTCATTTCACACTCTCTTAACTGATAAAACTAATTGATGGTAGGCACAGGGACTATCCGGTAACGAAAATTGAAAAGTTAAGGACTATATGTGTAATTTTAGAAAGTTAGGGAATAAAGGTGAAAAAATATCAAACCACAGGGACTATCCGGGCATTTAACTCTTATTTTATCTTTCTCATGCATGTTTTTTTCTTTTTTGAAAAAAGTATAAGGGGACCCGGGGTGGTAAGGAGTTTACCCCGTGATGGAATATATCACGCGTTATACTCTCCCAAACACCACCGCCACCCATTCTTTTCAACGCGTCAATTTTAGAACGCGTGGTATTTATCACGCGTGAAGATGATGCGAGTGATGGTATTGTTGGGTACTTGGGTGTTGTGAGTGATGGGTATTGTTGGGTGTTGTGAGTGATGGACATTTCTATTAAAATCTATTACTAGTAATGGAATAATGGTTGATGAAATAGCGGAACTTAATTGGAAGTTGTGAGTGATTAATGAGTGATGACCACCGCTACCCCTAATGAGAAGTGAGAACACGCACATGCAGTGTACAGTATTTATATGAACACGGATGCAATTAGACAAAATGGTATCAAAACCATACTTTTATAATAAATCTCAAATATATTTAAATCTTATTTAATACAGTAGTTTGTGTTGAAATAGTTAGATCCCTCCCTGATAGTTAGGAAGATAGATTCAAATTATTTAAAACAGAGACAATTACAGACTAATGGCAAGTAGACGAGCAACAAGTAGTTTGTGTTTTAGTTAGTTTATATAAGAAGTAGTATAAGGATTAAAACGATTCTAGAAATTCTTAATATATTACTGGTTATAAGATAAACGCCCTCTCTCTCTATATACATCAGATAAATAAATTTCTATCATAATCCAAAGTGACGACTTGCAACATGATTTATGGGTTACAAACTTACAATTAACCCTCAAGCAAAGCTAGATCCAGAATATATAGGCAACCACTAGGACGGGTGTTATAGGCAAACCCATCTCTCTCTCTCTCATGCATCAAAATTGAAAAAAAATGTTAGAATGATGGGTATAACATATGAAAGATAGGGATGAAAAATGGAGGGCGGTGATGTGTGACACAAAATGGTGGGTGACACCGAATGGTGAATGATGAATATAACACATGTTATTAAGGTTGAGATCTAACAAGATATGCAATTAAGACCATTGATCAATCACACACACATACATATATACATACGTGTTGTGTGTTTGTAGAGAGAGAAAGAGATGCTAGCTAATAGTTTAAGAAGTTTAAGAAAAGAAAGTATGAAACCTGTTGATGATGTTCTTGTACGAGAAAGCCATCGACGATGATCGATCAGCCACCTTAATATTCTGCAGCTTCTTGTTTCTCTTATGTTTTCTGTTTGTATGTTGGATAAAATAATAACATAAGGTTTATTTATACCAAGGGTGTTTGTCAAGGTTTTTGTGCAAGCAAAGAATGAACAAAAACAGGAACATAAAGCATCATCGATGTAATTTAAAAGTTATGGTTACTTGGTGTGGAGGGAAAAGAAAGGGAAACAATATCTTTTAAGCGTTGTATCGAGTTAGGTTTTATGATCATCCAGTTGGCAACTTCCTCTTTTGCCACATGTTTTCTGTTTTTTAGTTGTCTATATACTTGTACCATGTTATCTACTATCTATATGTGTACGTGGTAATGGACGGTTTGGGTGAAGTAAGTAACAAAGGTTTTTGGGTTTATCGGTTCATAACTACAAAACTCCTATGTGGAGGTTCGTGACTTCTGGCCCATTGTCGATGATTTTAAATTAAAGCAAACTGAAATATTTATGGTCGAGAAAATTCAGTATAATTTTTTGAAAATTATAAAGTTGTCAGATATTGTCAAACACTGGATAATAAATTAGCAATTTAAAACTAAAACTAAATGACAAAAACGCATGAATTAATAAAATCATCGATTCATAAAGTTTACAATTTAAAGTGAAGCAACTGAAATCACAAAATTTAGAGAAACTCAGAAACCATCAAGTTAGAATTTGGATTAAGAGTCGGGTAAATCGTGTTTAACCGTTATGTTGTTTCCACCCATATATGGGTCATGTAACTTCAAACATTAAAAGCTAATGCCTAGTTCAAGTGAGTCTTTTTACCAACTCACATGCAACATATATATTCTCTTATTTCTTTGATCATATATGTATCACTAGGTTATCACCCGGGATTGCTTCCCGGGTAGGAAAATTTAATTTTAAATACTCACAAGTGTATAATTAAAATAAACTTAAATAATGTGATGTATTATATAAGTTAATAGTGCACATATGTTTACACACAAGCTAACAGGTTGCAAACACGTATTAAATTGTGTAAACATATGTGCACTATTCTGAAAGCAATTAAGGCACAAAAAGTGGTCCGTCGAGTAGGAGATGTGGGTTTGTGATGGATTGCTACATAAGACAACGATAACGCGATATCTTCCTCTTCGGTCCATGGGAATGCCATACTTTTGTGAATATGAAAGATGGATGAGGTATATGAAAATTAAAAATCGAGAGAGTTCTCTGGGTTGGTTGGATAGTATAGGTGGTTAAATAGAGAAAGGGTAAGTATTTTATTTGAATAATTAAAAAACAAAACTACGGTTGAATATTAAATTAAACGGTCAAAAAAACGAATGTCAAGCGGGTTTAGGTGCTAGCCAAGCCAACCCGCCAAGCCTACCCATGGGGGCGGCGGCAGTTTGCTAGCTCGGGTTGGAACCCAGGGAGGCCTACCCGCTTGGTGCCCCGCCCTACCTTATCAGAAGAAATCATTTGTACACAACTAACATAACATATATATTTTGAACCAAAATAACCATTAGGATGGATTTCTTCCTATGTTTGGTCGTAGACCTTTGTTTATTAAAATGTAATCTTGCTTTCGCACCCAAAAAAATTAATATGCGGATTAAGGGAGCAATAATAAAATCTAGTATGCTGATCATACATTATCCTGTTTACAAATTTATATTTTTTTTCAGTAACGCAAGAACCCAAAGCAATCAAGACCTAGGAATAAAGTCTGAAGAGTAAAAAAGTCAACACATCCAAAACTTAAAGTCAAAGCATTGATGAAAGCAATTGCTTAGCTTCTACTGGTATTCCTAAAGTATGACTTTAGGGCCAGATTGCTTCAAAAGAAAAATCACATGACAAAACAAAAAAGTAGCAATATAATGTATAAATGAATCCATTAATCTTTCTTGGAAGAAGGAAAATGCATCCAAAATCTTACTACAAAAACTATGGTCATGCCAATCTAGTATTGCTCACACCCATACAAAGAAACTGTACACACCAGTAATCTTTAAAGATGACTTTCATCAAGCACAAATCAATCTCTCCAACATCATCATCTACATGTAAACAATCATAATAATAATAAAAAAATAATGAGATGTGTGTTTGGTATTAGCTTCCCATCATCTTGGCTGTTACGTCCAAGTGTATATTTGATGGCCATAAATGACTTGAATCATTTAGAACGTATGATTAGTCGTAAAGGGTTGTTATTTTTATCCTTAAGAAATTGATTGCCTATCTCGATACATACACAGTAGCGGAAAAACGAACAAACAAAACTCTATTTTTCTCATTGAAACATATAGCATGTTCATCTTGTGTAAACCAATATTAAATTGAGTAATCCTTTAGTCGCAGGAAACAAATTTAGGCCTATAGAAACATATGTCATAAACCAGATCATAATTAATACCTTGAATAATGGATATTCGCCGGCGGTTGTGTCAAACAGTGAAAGAAGGCGATTCGAACAAACGACGACAGTTCCAGGTGGTTGTCACAACGTTACCTCCTTGATGCCATCGCCAATGAGGAGTTTTGAAATTCCATAGCCAATGCATGTCCTATAAAAAATAAAAATAAACTAACCATTACTTGTGACTGATTTTTACTCTTTTGGGATTGTTGATACTTGAGAATAGTCCAATAGAAGATATAATCAAATTCAAATCCTGCATCACAAAATGTTACATGTGTGCTCTCTAGTAATAATTATGATAATGTATCTATCTGTTTGCTCTTAAACCACAAATCGTAGAAAAGCGGTTGCGTTTTTTGATCTGGGAGTGGGAATGCCGACTAACATGCGTGATTTCATATGTCCAACATGCGTGATTAGTTTTTCTGAGATTTATAACGTGCGTGATTTTCCATTGAACGTGCGTAATTTCGTGACGTACCGGTCGTACGTTCAGCCGTAATGTACGTTAACTGGCCTCTCTCTCTCTCTCTCTCTCTCTCTATCTATATATATATATATATATATATATAATCCAGAAAGGTTACCAGCCAGAATGAAAAACAAATGCCCTTCTGGCAGCTTGGTGATCGATTTATTATAACTTGGTTAACTAAATCTCACAAATCAATTTATTATAACTTGGTTTTTATTGAAATCATAGTAAAGTTCTATTCGTATTTGACACAGAACCGTTTATAAGAGAAAAAAATGGACAAAATGTGTTATGGGGCTGCCAAACCCAACCCGCTTTGACACGTTGCCCTCAACCCAGCTAACCGGCTGATTTCTTATATTTGGATGATTGAATGAAGATTCTATTTCTCACCTTTATGATGACTGCCAAGTAGAAACAGCCACCAAAGTCAACATTCCAACCAAGGCGCAAGCCCGCAATTCACAATCATGTCACCATTTTCAATACCTTGAAACTTCTCAACGATGGCATTCCACCAATCCGCATGAGCCAGCCTCCACCTTTGACCAACTGCAACTCATAGATCGCTTGTTTAGAGATTTAAATCACCCTCGTTTATTTCATTATTTATAAAAAAAAAAAAAAAAAACCATACAAAAGATGTTAGCACGTCAACCCAACCTATGCCCAGCACATTTCGACCATTACTTAAAAACTGACCAGTTTCATTTTCTTTATGAAACCAGAGACCCTTACTTTTATATCTGGATGATCAACTTGTTTATCGTGATCTGAACTTGTCATTCTTCGAGCGTCCACATCATCTGATTGACCAGATGTCACATCATATTTGACCCGGCTGCTGTCTTTACCTGAGGTTGCTCTGTAAGCAGAATCTGTGTGGATCATTTTCATGACTGAACCAAAGAAATTTGTCACAGGTACCTGATGATAAGATAATCGAAAGTCAACTATTAGTTCCTGATTGCATAGTGTGTAATCAATCACAACTTGCAAGTTCCCACTTTATTAGTAGCATTGGATTATATGTACAACTGCCATACCTTCTCTACTTGTTCTTGGTATAGATCTGTTCGATAATATCCGAGTTTGTTTTATTGTACTATAAAGAGATTCCTAGCAACTGAAACATGAATGCAACTGTTTACAATGTACATGAATTCTATAAAGCCAAATTGAAACATGAATGCAACTGTTTACAATGTACATGAAACCAGCCAGGACCCGGAGCAGCAAAAGACGAAAAATTGGAAGAAAATAAATCCTGCACATATACATGAATTCTATAAAGCCAAATTGACCTATTTGTAGGTAAATGGCTAGTAATTGCTACCTCTACATGAGATGAAATATATAGCTCACAAAATAAACACCATTACCGCTGGTAATTCTTTTTTAGCTGTCGGTTTAACATCAACCCCATGTGTAACTTGAGTCTGAACACCTTGAGAACTTGAAAGCACTTGAGTATTACTATTCCCACTTAGTGAAGGATTCCATTGCTGCACGTTATAAGATGCGTTAACCATATGAAAACGTGTGTTTCAATGTATCCGATCTAAAGCATTGCGGTTACAAAAGAAACAGAATCGAACCCGAGTTGGTTCGTTTAGTGAGGGTTCCAGCTAACCTGTTCCATCTTAAAAAGATTACCAAGATTGAGTCCCTTAGACACAGAAATCGAGCACCTCAAAGGCATTCGTGGTAGCTGATGTTCATTTTTCTTTTCTATCACATGATATTCCTGATTTTAACTTAGAAAATGATCCGAAAGAAACTGTACTGACAACTAAATCAACCGAATCAGTTAAAAAACAATCAAAAATCATTGAGACAAATAAAAAAATCGTCTGAAACAATCATAAGGTTAATACGTCATTCCTTTTTTAAAGTATTGGGTTCTTATTCAAAAACCTAAAACCAACTATACCCGTTCAAAACCCTAAATGTTCACAAATCGGAAAACAATCTGAAACAAACGGAAAAAACTTAAACCCTAATATCAACAAAAAAATATTACCTTGTTCACAAATCGAATCGAAGCTATTCAATCGGATCTTCAATCACCGTTAATACATAGCGTCCTGTGTTGAATCTGAATTGGAATTGAATAAATGATGCGTCTAAATCGTTGAACAATAAAAATCATAGAGCAATGAAACTAAAAACATACCTTCTATTAGATGATTGTAGAGTCTAAATCGTTGAACAATGAAAAAGAACACAAAGAAGAGCAGAGTATCGAGAGAGTAGGGGAACGGCGTGAAAAGAAATTAGGGTTTGCAATCTTATTTAGGGGATCCGTTTTCATCAAATGGTGACCCGAATTCACATGCTCCGCGTGTCCCAAATCACGACCCAAGAAGTTTCCCGCCAAAAACCAATTAGAAGAGCCCTAATGAAGCGACACGTGTCCCATATTATTTTTGTTTATTATATATAATAGACTAGGTTAGAGACCCGTGTGCTACACGGGTTGAACAAAAGATAAAATATTAAGTAAAAGATGTGCATAATATAATACAACCCATATGTGATATAAGCAAAGCCAAAGCAAACATGAACTAAATGTCGCTAAATACCAAACTATTGTGTGTCCACAAATAATGTTACATATTCGGTTCCACCATCTTGAATGCGCTTTGATAAGTATTCGGTTTCTACTTTAGTGAAAGCATGAAGGTTTGACCTGCAAAATTGATGGAAGTTAGATGACCCATTGTGACCCATACCAAAACCATCCCATTTCAGTTCAAATTTGTTATGAGGCGTTTCCTAACCCAACCCATCTTACTCTCCTTTACCCATGAAAGTAGGGGCAGAACTGTGAACTCCTTCATGTCCCGACCGCCGGACACTAACTTCTCTTGCAACTCCATCGAGGTCAATATATCCAAATAATGAAGACTTCATTTTAAAAATAAAAATAAAATAGAAATTACTCACCAATGGGTTGGTCTTCTTAGAGTATCCACCAAGCTTGCTCATGGCATTTTCCATACAGGCAAGGTCAACCACAGCTGGAAGCCTGGAACTCCAGCAAGACCTAGAGAAATATCAAGTTATTAAAGGTGAACAAACGTCGGAGCGATTTTATTCCCACCCAGCGTCCCAGCTACCATGTTTCCGGCTGCAACTTAATATCATTGGAATAAACTCCAGCAACCATAGAAGAGAGACTCTAGCTGCAATTCAGTTAACCCAATTATAGTTCAAATGACAAACAAAATGTAATCCAATATTTATCCCTTCAATAATTGGGTAAAAAAGAAGCAAAAATTGCTTAGTCAAATATGATTAATACGTTGCTTAGTCAAATATGATTACGACGGCTAGAAATTTGTAAAAATCAGATTATAAGTTCGAAAACCCAAATAAAAACACGGACTTAACTTATGTATATACGGTGCTATAGAATGTCAAATTTGATAAACAACAAATTCCTATATTTTAAAAGCTCTTTTTATACTTACTGGATGTAGATGAACAACTTTATTTTTATGCATTGCAGTTCCGAATATCATGATAATTAGAGCATCATCCGGACTGTAAGTCTCATCGGTTAATTCTTTTTCTGCAATGTGGCTTTTATAACCGTTGGTTAATCCACCTACAGAAAAAAAAAACATAACATCACTTTAAACTTTATAACATATGTCAAGACTGTGAATTAAAATTATAATTACAAAAATTACCTTAAAAATCATAGGTTAAAAAATAGCAATAAATTGTAAAATGGCCTCGTTAGCTACAAAGATCAGTTTATTAAACATTATAATAGCAATTCATGTTGATAAAAACCAACTAATTCAAGAACCATCATATGTACACACATTATGAGTGTCACAGTTTTCAAGATGTTTCTCCTAAAATAACATTAACAACGCTTAAATAGTGTAAAATATGCCACTAATCAAGTACATGTAAAAGTGATTTGATTTTAGGACTCTTTTTTGTGGACATGCAACTACTAATGCTTTTATTTGCCAAGTCTGGCCCAAAAAAGACTGGTCTTTATAGTAATGACATTGAGTTTCATCAAGTCTTGCCAAGTCTAGCCCAACATTAAGTTTCATCAACTACAAAGTCGATCAACAAAAAGAAAAAATGAGACCCCAAGTAAAGCTACTATAAACACATCATTTTTACTTCTCACGACAACACCTACATTTATATTGATAACATGTGCTAAGATCATATATTAAAAGAAACAATTTCGCTACCTAAATTGAGTCCTTATTCGACTTATTGAGTTTTTTAGTTACACTAATCACCTTTGTTTAAGTTGTAAATCTTCAAATCTTAGAGAAAATCATAACACACAAAAAAAGATTATCATTCATTCTTTACCGGAGTAAAATTATAATATTAGTCATAGAACAGTAATCAAATCAAAACACCTATATTTACTCATATGGTAGATTGCAAGATGCAGTATAATGTTAAATAGAATAAAATTTTGATTTGTAAATAAAATCATGTTGCCGTTGATCACCAATACTAAAGTAGATATGATATAAACATATAAGTGGTTAACTAAGTTAAATCTTTAAGTTGAATAAATAATATTACCAGTATGCATAAAGCAATATCTTTAACCGGTGAGTGATTTCGACAAAGAAGGAATATTATCAAAATCAAGCAGAAATACGCCATTAATAAAGTGAATCATATCAGAGAGAGCAGCTGGATTAAGACATACGAAAATAAGATTTACATATAGTCAAGATTCCAGATTCAACATCATTATTCTAGAGTCATAAGACAAAAAGATGAACATTTAAAAACCCATCCATCCTTAAACCCTAAAATTAGCCAAATAACCATACAATTTTCTATTCACGTAAAACAAATCAAAGAAAACTTACCAATATCAGCCGCGTTTTTGTGTTTTTGTATAGAGCACTTCGAATGGAGACATAACTTCTCACACAATCAGCGATCTTGGGGTGTCTTCAATGTCGTTTCATCAATCAACAGGAGATCGGATATTAAAAAGGTATTCATGGGAAGATTGTGGCGTCTTCAATCTTATCGGGTATTCAATCTTGTGGCGTCTCCATGGGGATTGTGTTTAGGGTTTTAGTTTAAGGAAACAGAAAAGAGAGAAGATGGCAAAAATAAAACCATAGGTTGTATTGTGGTGGGTCGGGTCCTGGTAAAATGGGTCCAATCAATTGAGCGGGAAACCCACCAAAACAATGGCATGAGAATTTGACACCTGTCCCACAATGAGTTTTATTTATTATATATAAAGATTAGATCATAATTAAGAGCTTTTGTTTTCTTTGATGAATTACATATATAATTAATATCATAAATAAGATAACAAAAACAATATTGTTGAAAATAAAAAGATTTTTTTCTAAATATAGTTTAGAACGTTTCATATAACTTTGAGTTTATTTTAAAAGTCTACATACGTTAAAAAATAAAGTCTTTTTCTTACAGACTGCAGAGGTTTGGTTTAGCTCTTCTTCTACAGATGTCTGCAGACGTGGTGCGCAAACTGCAGACATTTTACCTATTAAAAAACAAGTAACACCTAAGTATACTATGGTGTATGGTGTGTTTTCAACTAACAATTCTTTCATTTGCATTTTAACTCGCTAAAATGTTATAACTACACGAAAGTAGCACCTCTAAAGCTATTTTATTTTCATTAACACCCCATAAATTGAGTCGTTTTTCTAGCACAAGCTAAAAGTTTGAATCTTATTCTGTTATTCATTTATTTTCTAGAGACTTCTATATCCCACGTTGCTTACATTTATGCGTGGTTAGAAATTACCTAATAAATGTTTGGGTTTTAATTCTTATGGAAACTCATACGTGGTTAGTGATTACCTAATAAATGTTTGGGTTTTAATTCTTATGGAAACATATTGGGTTCATAAGTTTGTTGCAAATAAATATACTTCGCGTGCACCCTTAAACAATTGTACGTGTGTGCGCAACAGAAGTTATCTTATGGTTACATTTGTTACGTCAACATTATATAACAATATAGACACAAGTCTTATTTTATAGTTATACCCTTGACTACATTCTTCATTGGATAACCTTTTCAACCCTTACAAAGTAAAGATTCTTAAGAAGTATAATAAATAATCTTGTGGTAACATGAGACACAACTAAGAAAATCAACACCTAATGTAGACTTCCTCATTTTTTTTAAAACTAAGAAAATCAATACCTAATTCATCTTTAAAAAATCACATGTGTTAATTTTTTCAGTCAAAATCTCCTTTTTAGCCGATGTTGAACGTGCGCGAGTGAATGCGCGCGCGTGTATATATATATATATAGGGAGAAGATCATGCGAGAACCACCTCTTATTGCGAGAACCGCGAGAACCAATGTGAACACACCAAAAATGCCTAAAAATAGCTAAAAATCACACAAAAAAATTTTTTTTGATTTTTTTAATATTTTTTAGGTTAAAATCGCTACTTTTCGAACCCAAAAAAAAAAAAAAATTTTTTTTTTAAAATTTTTTTTTTTGGATTCGAAAAGTACCGATTTTAACCTAAAAAATATTAAAAAAATCAAAAAAAATTTTTTTGATTTTTTTTAGATTTTTTTTAGATTTTTTTAGGTTTTTTGGGGGTTTAGTTTTTAGCATTTTAGCTTGGGGGGGGGGGGGGTGGGGGAGGGGGGTTTAGGCTTTTTTTTGGGGGGGGGGGGGTGGGGTTAGGTTTTTTTTAGGTTTTTTTTAGCTTGGGGGGGGGGGGGGTTTAGGTTTGGGGGGGGGGGGGGTGGGGGTTAGGTTTTTTTAGGGTTTTTTTTTAGGTTTTTAGCTATTTTAGGTTGTGTTCACATTGGTTCTCATGGTTCTCACAATAAGAGTGGTTCTCGCATGAGCCCCTCCCTATATATATATATATATATATGGGAAGGTTCTATGCAGAACACTAAATATTGCGAGAACACGCATAACAAAATGAATCACTCATTTTTACAATCCTAAAAACCTAAAAAGTAAATAAAAAAGTTTGAAAATGTAAGATTTATTGTTTCTCACACTAAAATTCAAAACAAAATAAAGAAAACTTTCAGTTTTTATATAACCTACATATCTGTAGGCTATGTGTAGGTTAAATTTTCTACATGTATGTAGGCTATGTGTTGGTAAAAATATATGGGTTTTTTTTGTATATATAATACAGATATGAATGTATGAAACATAAAATTTAAAAAATATGAACATTGAATCTAAAAATTTGGTGATTTAGAGTTGTTCTTTTTGTTCTCGCAATAATTAGTGTTCTGTAATGATCCTTAACCTATATATATATATATATATATATATATATCGGAGAAGGAACCGTTATGAATCACTCTTTATTGCGAGAACTGCAAGAACCAATGTGAACACAACCAAAACTACCTAAAAAATCTAAAAAATACACAATTTTTTTTAATATTTTGTATATAAAAATCGGCACTTTTAGTAGCAATTTTTTTTTTGGGGGAGGAGGTGGGGATGGGGTGGGAGTGGGGGTAGGTTTTTTTAGGGTTTTTTTTTTGAGGGGGGGGGGGGTGTGGGGGTTAGGTTTTTTTAGGTGTAGTGGGTTTATTTTGTCGTGTTTACATTGGTTCTCACGGTTCTCGCAATAAAGGCGGTTCTCGCATGAACCCTACCATATATATATATACACACACACACACACACATACACACACACTTGACTATTGCCCCCGTTAAACGCAATTTCAAAAATAAAAATAAATTTATTTGTTGAAATTTGATATCGTGTAAAAAAACATATACATTGGAAGAAACAAATAACAAATCATTCAAATTTCAATAAAAATCTCCTTATAGATCACGTTGGTTGTCTTATTTTTAACATTTCTGTCTTTATCTAGTATAATTACCTTGATATCAGCTCTGTCTTTAACTCTTGAAAATGTGACGTGTAGTTGACTATGTGAAAAAACGAGATATTGAGATACAATCAAACCCTTGATAGAGACGTATATATGTTTATAATGAACATATCGAAATTCTTTAAAAGAAATTGTTATCAAATACAAAATTAGGTCCATAAAGTAAATATAAAACAATCCACGTACTATGAATATAATTAAAATGAAAATATAAATAAATGATGAGATGAATATAAGGGGAAGGATCCACTAAAAAGTTGATTTTGCCTAAGTAGCCTAAGAAGGATTGTGGTGATGACATGTGGCACTCCTAATTAGTAGGAAGGAAGAGTATTTTGCTCCTTATAAATAGGAGTGAAAATGACATGTGGCACCCCTTTTGTTTTTTTAAGAATACAACAAAAAAATCTAGTACAAAAAAATCTAGCACAAAAAAATCTAGTACAAAAATATAGCACAAAAAATGTAGTACAAAAAAATATAGTAAAAAAAATATAGCACGAAAAAAGTCAGCAAAAAAAATGTAGTACAAAAAAATCTAGCACAAAAAATGAGAAAAAAAAATTTAAGACAAAAAATTTAGCACAAAAATATAGTAAAAAAATCTAGCACAAAAAAATGTTATACAACATAGAAATACAACACATTTTGGTGGGTTTTTTACAACATAGAAATACAACACATTTTGGTGGGTTTTTTAGTCTTTATATTTTATATAGCAATATGGTACTCAAATTAAAGATAAAAAGACGCTCGATTTTACGGTGAATTTTTTATGAAAAAATAACGTCGTATAAAAAAGTTATGAACGTTTAAAAAATGGGGGTGGAATATGCATGTGTTTTGCATGTGGAGAGATAAAGTCCATAAATAGGATTTTACCAAGATACCCTTGCATACCTTCCTTCTCCTACACTTTAATCTTAACCATTGATTTGAAAAACGAATAGTTAAAATTCTTTCTCATCCTACTTAGGCAAAATTAATTTTTTATTTGATCTTACTCCATAGATATAATACCATACTTTGTTCATAAAAGTTATGAACTTGAACTCATTAAGCATACAAATCGAATCGCCGCATTTTCGTTAGAGCCACTCTCATAATGCAAAGATATGGATGTGAAACTTTTAGTTCCACCATGACTCTGGTAAGAGGGTTTCCTCTTCCACAACCAAAGCTTCTTCTCCATCTCATATAATCCTTAAATTTAAAACCAAACTGAAATCAATATGAACCATGAAATAAACAATTGAGATATGATATATTTCAGCGTAAACAAATTAAATGAAGAGAGATGAGAAGAGTAATCACTAATCTATCCTGTTGACATACCACGTTTAGTCGTTTACAACATTAACAACATCCAAATTCGAGAGAAAATAGCCTTCTTTTTACTCTTGTTCTTATTCTACTTGTTATCTACGACCACTACCTTTATCTATTTCTCTCAAGAACACCCATCTATAGTTTCAGAAAGAAGAGTAAGAGTAATTTTTATTTAAAAGTATAATACTAATACATAATGCTACTATAATATTTAAAAAATAATTTCATGTGTATGATGTAGAATTACATCAATCGCATTGACATGTTCTTTGGCTTGCATACGGTTAAGCATGTTAGCAACACGTACAGATACTTTCCCCTTTGCTCTAACATTTGGTATCATACCAAAAGAGAACCAGGAAATACATAATCACAACATCTATATAATATTACATTACATCACATTACAATTACATTACATTACATTACAATCTATTAAAATTACAACCTTCTGATTAGTAATAGGTGCCACATGTCAAGGCTTCATTTGTTCTTTCATTTTTCCTTTCCTTCTTATTGGTTGTAAGTTTAAATGTCGATAACAGTCTCACAGTTCGATGTGTCAGTAGGCTTTAAGTAGCTTTGTGAAAACGATATAAACTAAAAATTATCTGGATTTCAGTGGAAAAAAGAGTTGAGGTGTAGTACTTGGTTTTGTCCTTCTTGACTGTGTACCTGTGCAGTAATTGCAAGTGCTGAAAAGAATAAAAACCTGTCGATATTTGAACTTTCACTGCTTTCTGAAAAACGTCATTGTGTTTTGTGCATTTATTTTGCAAAGATTTAAACTTGTATGATTTTCTTTATTTTGTTTAAGCATTGGACCTCCTCTGTGTATACGTGAGTATTGAAAGGAGGTTATTTCCTAAATGTTTCATCTTATTTTCTTGGTGTTTCGTTTAACTCTTTGATTACCTATGTGTATACGTGAGTATCGAATTGGTGGTTAAGACCTAAACATTTCAACTTGTCTTATTTTCTTTATTTTGCTTAAGCAATAGACTTTCTATGTGTATCGAAAGATCGACCTGATCATTACTGTTTAACTATTCAACTTATTTTTTGCACGAAATGCAGTCGATAAATGTTTAAAGGCATTACTTGTATCAGTGCATTGCATGATGAGGGGATACACCAAAAGTTGTGTAGTCCATAAAATCTTTGTTGCTTTAAGAAACTACTAAATATCAGTGAACATTACGAAAATGGATTGTATAAGCTTAGGCAGATAACTATGCTAACAATCAACGTAAACTGTTTGAGACTTAGTGTTTTTAGAACAGTGGTGTATCTGATATGTCTTGTATAACTTATACGATCCTCTTGCATGTTTTCTCACAAAAATATATTATGTAAATATTAATTTTTATTACATTTACATTTCTACATTTCAAATTATCAAAACCCAAAAAGTTTTTTAGTCTAAATCTTCGATGATAAGCTGATAATGTAGAATGTGAATCGAACCAACAAGATTGTTGAGAAATTATTTGTGTATGGGAATGTGTGAATGAGCATTAAAGTCAAATTTATTAAAATATGGAACTCGTTAGTGTTAAATCTATGAAGATTGATAGATTGAAAGATTAGAGCATCATTCAAGGGGGAGACAGATAGTGCCTTAAAGATGTGATACAAGCAATCAAGATTAAAGATTGAAGATTTCTAGCTATGTCAAGGGGGGACTGATAGTGCATATTTTGTATGTCTATAGCTTAGAAATCTTATACATGTATTGAGTCTTGAGTCTGTATGTTATTGGGACGGAGTTTCGGTAAAAATTAGAGTGTAACAGAGTATTTAGAAGTGTTTGATAGGTGTTTAGGTGAGTTAGGGCGCATGACTCAAGGTCATCCGCTATGGAGTCGTGTGCTAAAAGGTGTGATGCGTCGGGTTTTATATGACACACATCTATGATACGCTTAGGTTAGTGATACGCATAAGAAGGTAGGGCATGACAACTTCTCTAAATAGAAGTTTGTCATGCGCCATTCATGCAACTATCTTATTTGGCATGATTTAGAAGGGAGTCATTAGGTAACAAAACTCTGTCCAATTGTATTCAGATTGTTATGATAATGGAGCTAAAAAATTACATTGTGTCCACGGTTACGAGCTTTATTTTCGGATTCCACACTTAAAAAGGCCAAAACGTAGAGTTCGGTGTGTTAAAGATCCATCATCAGGAATCTACATGTTTGAACACATGATGCGTGTGTGGTGTGTATATATATTTAAGTATATTTTAAGCCCTTTTTACACGTTAGTCAAGTTTTAAATTTATAAAACACGATATTTTACTAACACCAAACACACATATGGGCAAGTGCACCCATCGTGAGCGTAGTATAGTGTTGGCAAGATACCGAGGTCGTCCAATGACACAAGCGCTTTTAGTACCGGTTTATCCTCAACGTCTAATCAAATCAAAAGTTTAGAAAAAGGTTTTAAACTAGAAAAATAAAAACTAACTAAAATGCTGAAAAATAAAAATAAAAACAGATAGACAAGATGAATCCCTTGGCTCCGACTCGTGTTTAGTGTAACCTTTGATTATTTCCGCACTTTTGCACTTTTTAAGAGATTATCTTAGTTATCGTAGTAGGCCCCTCTTTTTAAGGTGATGTTACCCTCAACCCAGTAGTTTGAGTCAACAAGGATACAATCCTAAAGGGTCGGATTATTAAAAGATAATTAATTAAGTTATTAATGCATATTATGGTAGGCCCCTCTTTTGAATGTGAAGTTACCCTCGGCTTGTCACACCCCAACCAATGGCGGAAACATCGGGATGAGACGAAGTGTGAAGATTGCTCGAGACATCATAACACTAATAATCGTGACAAGTTTTTAAATAGTAAATTTCATTTCATTTCTAATAAATCAATTACAAGAATTTGAAACAAGTACAACATGGATAATGAAATACAATACAAATAAATACAAAGTTTAAAGTGTGTATCTAAGCATCCTACTAGATTCCATGCATCATCAACATCATCGCTAAACCTGCTACATGTTTTAATAAAGTTCAATGCAAAAGCAAAGGCGAGTACACAAGGTTTGAATAAGTATAGCATAAGTATAAAAGCATTTTTACTCGAATCCACATGGCAGTTTGTAAGCAAGGTAACTAGCATGCATATCATTACGTATAAACCCAAAGTGTCCACTAGTATTTAGCATCCCTCGCCACAAAAGTGACGAGACCGTATAGTATAATGACCTAACAATCCCCCGTCAGGTGGTGTGCTACTCCTATAGCGCTATAATTGTTAAGCGAGGGTATAACATAGTAATGGCATGAAGCATGTATTATCTAGCATAACAAGTAGCATGTGTAATGGATTGAGTTCACAAAGTATGTTTAAGTGTGTGTAAGTGTAATTTTTGTATGGTAACATGTTGCAACCCAAAAGTGGTTTAAAATGTAAATGGGTCGAGTGTACTCACAAAGTTAGCATATGCCTTCCGATTATCCAATTGTTGACGAATAGAGATTTAGAGTCCGAATGTATAAGGGTTAAAGTTCAAGTATGCTTAGAGTCGAGATTCGGAATAAAACAACATGAAAGTATTATATTAACATAATCATCTTCAACACATAACACTTGTATGACACTTGGTAACCACGAGGCTTATAATGATGTTTTCATGAGTTGAACACTCATAAGAATCATAACAAGGTTTAGGTCCTAGATGATGTCCTACTACTTTGACAAATGAACATGAATTCAACATCAAAGGTTCGAATGTACATAGATATTATTTAGGTAGTATAGTATATAGTATTAAGTCCAAATGTTCAAGTATTTCAAGCATGAGGTAGAAGATTACATCTTCATTTAGGTACCTCAAAATGTGTCATAGAAGTCATGTAGGATGTAGGAAGAACAAGCTTCCATTTAGGCACCTCGTATATGTTCACCACTACACTTGTTGTAACGACAAACAAGGAGGGTCATGAACTAGGATTAGTACAAGAATGTAAATAATCTAAGCTATGAGAAATCATCAAATCATGTGGGGATTTTATGTTGGAAAAACCCAAGTTGTTCCATAATCACTCCTACATCAAGTTGAAGCTTGAACATGACTTGTGGGTTAAAAACCCTAATTAAAACCGAAAGTATTTGAGGTTTATCCTTTGATGTTGTATGTCTCAACCTTGTTTTTAAGCCTAACCAACCATAAGATAGGTTGTAAGCATTAGGACATAGGTGTGAGATGGGTTAGACTCAAGTTTGATAAGTTTAAACAAGTTTTGAAAGAACTTAAAACACAACAGAAAGTTTGTGGACATTTTTAGGGCAATTCCAGGTCTGATTTCTCTAAGGAGAGATCAAGGAATCAAACCCCATGATTATCCAAGCAAGTAGGAAGAAGAATCAAGTAATTTGGTTGAGTTTTGAGCAAGTTATGCTCACTTTTGTATGAAGGTATGAATCTGTCCGAATTTCAGAATTTTGCAAGAACTTGAGAGTGATTTTGGAGAGATTTGAGATTGTTAAAAGTGTAGAATGGCTTGGAGAAGATGGGTATTTATAGGGGATGAGTTTAGGGTTGATTGGAGGTGTTTAGAGGTGGTTTAGAGCTGATTGGAGGAGGTGAGAACTTGGGATTTCGTGCAAAATCACGGAGTTTACAAGCTGTTTGAAAATCTGCCCGCCAGACACCCTTACGGACCGTAAGGGATGAGGCTTACGGTCCGTAAGCCTTTGCCAGGAAACAATTTTGTTTTTTTTTTGTTTTAATGATTTGTGACATGTTCCAATGACATATATTATGTGTTTTATGACCATTTTAGGGTATTTAGGTGTATAAGGCATGTTCTAAGGGTTACACAAGTATAAAACAAATATGACTAAGCATAGGACTCGTATGTAAGTATGGTATGAGGTATGTATGTCACGTATTGGTAGGTTTATAACACGTTTGCAAGCATCACGAATATGTGTAAGTTGTTTCATGAGTTAAACGTATGAATATGTAAGAAGTATGTATAACACAAGTTTGGAGAAAACACAAGTTTTATTTATGATTCAAGTCCCATATTTTAAAATGACTGCGACGAAAGGATGATTACAAGAATGCAAGGTTTCTAAAAATAGAACTTCAAGCAAAGGTTTCTAAGTGTAGAAAGTTTGAAAACGCGGGGCGTTACAGTCTCCCCTCCTTTAGGAAATTTCGTCCCGAAATTTATTCAAGAGGAACACTTGAAAGGGTTTTGGTAAAAAGTGATTATTTAAAACTAAGACGTGGAAATTTTGAAACGTTTTGAAAAGCACGAAATCTTGGGAGAATAGTCATAATAGGTTTGTAAAATGATTTGTTTGGCTAAAATGGTTTTGGGGCATAAACATGGGTGAACGTGTATAGGTAAAACGATTTTGAATAGCTAAATTTGGAGTTGTTTTACAAATGTATTGTATTTAAGAAAGAGGTCTTTATATAATGGTTTAAAATCAATAAAAATTGAGGTAGGTTGCGTAGGAAGTTTTAAAGTTAGTATAAGACCACCTATTGAAATTTGCTTTTCGAGTGGAACGAGGCAATTTGGTAAAATAAAGTATTAACGGCCTATTAAATACGTTTACACAAGAATAAAGAATAGGAAGATGGTTTTTAAGGTAATGAGATAAGTTAGGATGCGATTGTTTGAACAAGCTTGATTGTGAACGAGGTTTGTATGAAAGAAAAGGATAAAGGAGAATAATACGAGTATAGAATGAACGAATGACTCTTAAAGAGTGCAAGTATAAGAATAGCATAAGTGTTGGATAGATGAACGCAGTGTGTTAAGGATGAAGTCTCGTCGTGGATAACCGGATATAATGCGTTTGTGACTTGTCTAAAGTTGTATTAGGTCTAAATAGGTCTGTAAAACACTGAATTTCTCATGACACGTTTTACGAAAGTTTGGTAACGTGGTGAAAACACTTATATATAGGAAGTACCAGCGGCGTATCCACCATGTTTTTACCACATTACGTCCGTTCCATATTCGGTGCCATGTTACGTTTCGTGTCTTACCATACACAGTAGTACACTCTATGGTTCTCATACGCCTATCACTATAATCCCGTGTGCACCCGTGATTATATTGATCGTCGCATGATCCGCATAGCTTGTACTAGTTGTGTATGAATTTGGGTAGGTACACTAAAAAATAAGAATGTGTGCGTATAAGAATAAAGTATGTAAGCAAGTCCATGCTTAAGTATGTATAGGACCCACGTAAGCGAATCACTCGGATTACGCTCGCGTACGGGTACAAATGTATGGATCATGAGTATGAACGAAAGTATGAACATAAGTATAAGTTTAAGTATGAATAAGCACGCAAGTATGTGTATCAACATAACACGTACGATTAGTACGTGTATACGTATAAGCATGCAACATATGAGTATAAGTAAAAACATGAAACATATGAGTATAAGTATGAATACGATTATAAGTATAAGCATAAAATGTATTGTTATGAATATGAGTGTGAGTACGAATACTAATGATTGCGTATATAGTATTAATTGAGACATAACAAAGTTAAGCAAGTAAAAGTGCTCAAGAGGTTGAGCATGTAGATACGAACTATATAAATGAAATTGTCGCGATGCAACGACTAAAACGTGTATGATGATATGCATGTATAGTTGTTTAAACGAAACATTGAGTTCATCGAATCAAAATTAGATTGGGTTTGGTTTGAAAGGTAGAATACAGTTTTCATATGTAAGAGGATATAAAGTACTCATTGGTTAAGCATAATGTATTTTGTAATGAATGGAAATGCTACCTTTGTTTTAAAAGAGTTTACGTATATTGAAGGTTATCGGTCTCCACGAAGTCTTCTTGCCCACGTGTTTTGAAATTTGAATGACGACTTAAGCGGTGTAGAAAAGTTTTCGAAAATAATAAGTTCGCTTTATTTGCACCAAAACAAGAAATTTTGAATTTTGGAGGTTCTTGTGAAAACGTCAACCTTTATAAAAGAAATTTAGTAGAAGGGTTTAGTAATTGTTTTTTTTTAAATAGTTTTAACAAATGATTTATTGATGTTGGAGGGCGTCTTTGGTAACACGGTCGTATAATATCTATAGTATCCTACAAGTATGGGAGAAGGTTGGTTTGAATTCCGTTTGAGAATGAAAGTCCTTAGTATGGTGATATAACGTAAGTGTGTGTTTTAGTGGTTAAGTCGAATATGAAGTTCTTGGGCAAGAGATTCATTGGACCGATTAAATTGATATGTAGTATTTCGTAAGGTTTTGAAATTTGGGTAATAAAACGTTTTAAGATATGATTAAGAATCTCGCGTATATGGGTTTAGTGAAAATAGATTGTAGGATAGAAAGTATGCTTGAGGAAACAATGTATTTTGTATACGTATACGTATGTATTTTGAATAATGATAACTAATTTAGGTATAAAACATGATCGAGTTTGCATAATAAGATATTTGGAAGAGACGTTTTGGTAATGATCACCTAGGTAAGGGAATCACCCCTAACTCATTGGTGAGGTCGTTTTTAAGAAAAAGGGGGGTGGAGTTAATCGTCAAGGTAAGGAAATCACTCCTATCTCGATGATATGTCTCCACTTATCGTTACAAGGAATATGGATTTAAATCATATGAAATCATGCATATGTATAAGTGTATGAAAAAGATTTAGTATGATGTGTGTGTGAGACGAAAATACCGAAAGTAAATTCGTATTTGAAAGATTGCATTGTATAAAACAAATAATATAACATCTGTTCGATAAAAAAATTGGGATGGTTCCAAAACGGAACGTTGACTAACCAAAGTGGTCGAAAAGTCTTTTGAATTTGAGGAGCATGCTTTGGCCTAATAGGTGAAATACTCTCGCCGACAAGTCGGTTAACGGTATTTACCCTTCCGGTTACTACATGTCCCTAATTCATTTGAAATTTCGAGACTTGGCGGGATTAATGAAAATCAAGGAGTGGAACTAGTCGTCAAGGTGCGGGTTTCACCCCTAACTTGGCGATTTAGTATCCTAAGTGTGGTTGGTACTCGTCGGGTCAAAATTTAATTTCAACACTTTGACGAGGGTCCACTAGAATTCAAAATTTGAATTTCTCCATCAAGGTGAGGATTTCACTCCTAACTTGGTGGTGAATTTCGTGTGAGAAAAGAAAAGTAGAAGGATTGAGAGTCATTCACCAAATTGTGGGTTTCACGCCTATTTTGGGAAGTCGTCTCGTTTGTGTATTATGAGTGTTTTCGGATTTAGAAATACCGAGTAAAATGCATGAGGGAAGTGTATGTCAAAGGAATACGCAAACAAGTATAAACACGTAAGAGGGCATGTCAAGAATGGTACATAAATAATGAAATGATAAATCAAGTATTAAAACCTAGAGGAATAGGTCAAAATAATATGTAAAGGATCGAACAACGAAACAAGTATTAACACATAATAAGACAAGCATTAATGCATAAGAATAACATGTCGAATATTACCCACGAGTGATATACATGTTTAAAAGATCATAAGTAAGAAACAAATAAAGTATCATGTAGTAGTTCAAGCAAAACATACGAATAAGGCTCTAAAACTATAGACTAGGTAAAATCATTCCTACTTTTCCTAATTCCCTATAGTTATGGCTCTGATACCAATCTGTCACACCCCAACCAATGGCGGAAACATCGGGATGAGACGAAGTGTGAAGATTGCTCGAGACATCATAACACTAATAATCGTGACAAGTTTTTAAATAGTAAATTTCATTTCATTTCTAAGAAATCAATTACAAGAGTTTGAAACAAGTACAACATGGATAATGAAATACAATACAAATAAATACAAAGTTTAAAGTGTGTATCTAAGCATCCTACTAGATTCCATGCATCATCAACATCATCGCTAAACCTGCAACATGTTTTAATAAAGTTCAATGCAAAAGCAAAGGCGAGTACACAAGGTTTGAATAAGTATAGCATAAGTATAAAAGCATTTTTACTCGAATCCACATGGCAATTTGTAAGCAAGGTAACTAGCATGCATATCATTACGTATAAACCCAAAGTGTCCACTAGTATTTAGCATCTCTCACCACAAAAGTGACGAGACCGTATATTATAATGACCTAACAATCCCCCGTCGGGTGGTGTGCTACTCCTATAGCGCTATAATTGTTAAGCGAGGGTATAACATAGTAATGGCATGAAGCATGTATTATCTAGCATAACAAGTAGCATGTGTAATGGATTGAGTTCACAAAGTATGTTTAAGTGTGTGTAAGTGTAATTTTTGTATGGTAACATGTTGCAACCCAAAAGTGGTTTAAAATGTAAATGGGTCGAGTGTACTCACAAAGTTAGCATATGCCTTCCGATTATCCAATTGTTGACGAATAGAGATTTAGAGTCCGAATGTATAAGGGTTAAAGTTCAAGTATGGTTAGAGTCGAGATTCGGAATAAAACAACATGAAAGTATTATATTAACATAATCATCTTCAACACATAACACTTGTATGACACTTGGTAACCACGAGGGTTATAATGATGTTTTCATGAGTTGAACGCTCATAAGAATCATAACAAGGTTTAGGTCCAAGATGATGTCCTACTACTTTGACAAATGAACATGAATTCAACATCAAAGGTTCGAATGTACATAGATATTATTTAGGTAGTATAGTATATAGTATTAAGTCCAAATGTTCAAGTATTTCAAGCATGAGGTAGAAGATTACATCTTCATTTAGGTACCTCAAAATGTGTCATAGAAGTCATGTAGGAGGTAGGAAGAACAAGCTTCCATTTAGGCACCTCGTATTTGTTCACCACTACACTTGTTGTAACGACAAAAAAGGAGGGTCATGAACTATGATTAGTACAAGAATGTAAATAATCTAAGCTATGAGAAATCATCAAATCATGTGGGGATTTTATGTTGGAAAAACCCAAGTTGTTCCATAATCACTCCCACATCAAGTTGAAGCTTGAACATGACTTGTGGGTTAAAAACCCTAATTAAAACCGAAAGTATTTGAGGTTTATCCTCTGATGTTGTATGTCTCAACCTTGTTTTTAAGCCTAACCAACCATAAGATAGGTTGTAAGCATTAGGACATAGGTGTGAGATGAGTTAGACTCAAGTTTGATAAGTTTAAACAAGTTTTGAAAGAACTTAAAACACAACAGAAAGTTTGTGGACATTTTTAGGGCAATTCCAGGTCTGATTTCTCCAAGGAGAGATCAAGGAATCAAACCCCATGATTATCCAAGCAAGTAGGAAGAAGAATCAAGTAATTTTGTTGAGTTTTGAGCAAGTTATGCTCACTTTTGTATGAAGGTATGAATCTGTTCGAATTTTAGAATTTTGCAAGAACTTGAGAGTGATTTTGGAGAGATTTGAGATTGTTAAAAGTGTAGAATGGCTTGGAGAAGATGGGTATTTATAGGGGATGAGTTTAGGGTTGATTGGAGGTGTTTAGAGGTGGTTTAGAGCTGATTGGAGGAGGTGAGAACTTGGGATTTCGTGCAAAATCGCGGAGTTTACAAGCTGTTTGAAAATCTGCCCGCCAGACACCCTTACGGACCGTAAGGGATGAGGCTTACGGTCCGTAAGCCTTTGCCAGGAAACATTTTTTTTTTGTTTTAATGATTTGTGACATGTTCCAATGACATATATTACGTGTTTTATGACCATTTTATGGTATTTAGGTGTATAAGGCATGTTCTAAGGGTTACACAAGTATAAAACGAATATGACTAAGCATAGGACTCATATGTAAGTATGGTATGAGGTATGTATGTCACGTATTGGTAGGTTTATAACACGTTTGCAAGCATCACGAATATGTGTAAGTTGTTTCATGAGTTAAACATATGAATATGTAAGAAGTATGTATAACACAAGTTTGGAGAAAACACAAGTTTTATTTATGATTCAAGTCCCATATTTTAAAATGATTACGACGAAAGGATGATTACAAGAATGCAAGGTTTCTAAAAATAGAACTTCAAGCAAAGGTTTCTAAGTGTAGAAAGTTTCAAAACGCGGGGCGTTACACGGCTAAGTAGTCTGAGTCAGCAGGGATACAGTCCTAAGTAGCCGGGTTAAAGTATTAATAGTAGCTTACATATGAGGGGATCAAAGAGTTTGGACCCCCGCTATCCAATACCGGTGGGTATTGAAGGAGGTCCTACTAAATTTGACCCAGGTCCTTGCAGGATCTATACATTGAACAAGGCAAGACTTTTACCAAACCGTTCCCTTAACCCCCGACCAGGTAGCCAACATACCTCTATATAGACCGTGGAGATATGAATGGTGAAAATCTTTTATTTTATATAGACACTAAAATAATGCCAAGACACCATGGACAAACGATAAGGAAGAATCACCTTCAATATAAGAAACTAGTTATTAAAGTCATTAATACATAACCAAGTAAAAAGTGTGAAAAGATTAAAAATAAAAAGTATTACACTAGACACTTGTCTTCACCAAGTGATGTAAGAGACTTAGGCAAACATGGCCTTTGATTGTCATGAACTCTTACGATCAATCTTGGATCCCAAGACGAATCACACACTCTATGATGGACAATGGATGATGGTGGTGGATGATGGTGTTGTGATGGTGGTGGGTGGTGGGTGAAGTGTGAGAGAGGTGGTGTGCCAAGGGATGGTTTGCAAATGAGCCAAGCACCCCTATTTATAGCCTGAACAGCAGCCCGGACACAGCCCCGTGTCCATTGGGCACGACCCCGTGTCCATCCTCTTCTCTTCCTTCATTAATTGCAGTTTGTCTGCATTAGTTGACCACGCTCCCGTGTCCGCTGGGCACGCCCCCGTGTGCAGAAGCATATCTGTACTATCAAGATTTGCCTGGATTCTGCGAATCTTATAGTTGACCACGGCCCTGTGTCCGCTGAGCACGGCCCCGTGGTGGGCGATAGAAGCTTCTATAGCTTTGTCTTTTATGCTAGCACTTGGGCACGCCCCCGTGTTCACTGAGCACGGGGCGTGTTCAGCCTTCTGTTCTCTTGTTTTGCTTGGGAAGATGCTGTCGGGGAGGTCGGGCATGTCACGTTTGTTCCTTTTCTTGTATTTATGTTAGATTTAGCTGCCTTTTTGCTTCTTTTGTTAATTTGAGCTCATTTAATCTTGAAAATACAAAAGGAAGAAAAAAACACACTTTTTCCAACATTAGTACTAAAAAATGGGTTAGTTTTATGCCACAATTGATGTAATTTATATGTTGCATTTTGTGCACATCAACACACATGGTAGATTATGTGTATGCAATATATATATATATATGTGTGTGTGTGTGTGTGTGTATGTGTGTGTGTGTAGGTTCATTAGAAAACCGTTTTCTTGTATATATGTATGTATATATATATATATTGAGTTTCAGGACATTTAAATAAGCATCGTATTTCAATCAATTTATTATATTTTGAGATTGAGAAAATGAATAATTTACTTTCTTCTTTCTACTCTCAAGTAAAAAAAAGTGTTCAGCATAAAACTCTACCCTATATCTATGGAGTAGATTCCGTCCACATGTTTAAGAGAATATAGTCTATATTGTATGGTTCACTCCAACATCATGACTTTCGTTCTTTGCATGGACGACCTTCTAAAACGGGTATTAAGTCACGTCACATAATAATAGTATGGTATTTTATATTCTCCTAATCAAACTAGGTTGACCATCACACTCTTCATCCCTATTTCTTAGTTGTATCGAGTTTCCCTTTATCTTCTTTCTTTATCACAATCTTCATTTTCTTGTTCAGTTTGTATTTTTGAGCCCTAACATCCCATACACAACGACTTTAGAAGATGGTCTTGCGTCGAAGCAACAATCAGCTACTAATGGAAGAGGTTTACAGTAGGCAAGTTGTCACACCCCAACCGATGGCGGAAACATCGGAGTGAGACGAAAATGAGATTGCTCGAGACTTCATAACTTGACTAAATGTGACAATATTTGGATAATTCGAATTTCATTTCATTCCAAGCGAATTGCTTTGATTTGAAAGATAAAAGTACAACATCTAGCAAGTTTGATCACAATGAAATAAAAGGAAATACAATAATTAAAATGGTGTGTTTCTAAGTCCATCCTAGTTGATTTCTTGAAATGTCTCATCATCAAATTCCTGAAACATATGTTAAAGTAGCGTTCAAAACATAAAGCGTTGGCAAGCATATAAGTTTGGTACTAGCATACATAATAAAAGGTTGATTCAATCCAAACTTGGCATAAAATTTATACTGAGGCATAAAATACAAGGCTAGAATGAAACAAATACATGCCAACCCAAAGTATCTACTAGTGTAATCTTGACATCATAATGAACAAGACCCTTAAACGATTTAAACTTAACAATGACCCATCAAACTGGTGGTGTGCTACTTCTATTGTGCTATACATCTTAAGGTAGGCTCGTGAAGTTAATGACAAGTATAGTGCAAGAATGGCTTCTAGCATTTATGTATCTTAAGCATATCATCATAGCATGTATAATTGGATTGATTGATTGAATAGTGTGCATTTTGATAATTTACATATGTTACACCCAAAATGCGTTTAAATAAAAAGGGTTGTGTATACTCACGGTTTGCAAAAGCTTCCAAAAACGTGAGTGATGAGTCTTGAGAATTTGAGAATGTCGAGGTCACCCTACGATAGGGAAATGACATGTAACGCTTCGCATGTTTGTACTTTCCTGATTTATCAAGCCTTGTTGTACTCTATATTTTTAGACACTTGTACTCTTGTTGTATTCTATTTTCACTTCAATTTGTAATCCGAGAAAATTGATCATAATGTAAACACAAGTATTTTAATCATATTCATGTTATTCATGTTGGACTTATGTGCAAACTTGTAATTATAATTCACATTTTGAACGCTATGTTATGCATGATTCTTGATTCTTCGATACACATTGATGCTTGATACTCGAAAAACCGATTAAAACATGTAAAATAATCAAACTTGTAACGCAAAATATTGGAAAAAGGTTGGTTCGCACGGATCAAGTAGATCCGTACGGATCTGTAGATCCGCTCCAAAAGTCGATCTGCACGAACCCAGTCTCTCCGTCCGAAAATCCAAGAAACCCTAATTTCACCCGAAGCCTATAAATAGGCACACTACTCTGTCACACCCCGATATTTCCACGTATTACCAGTGGGCCTGGTGGGGAGTACCGTGACGTAGTTGATATCATCATAGTCAAACAACACAATTTAATGCACAGCGGAAGCAAATGATAAATATATTATAATCCGATATAAAGTAATATCAAAGTATTCCAAACGGAAAGCAAAGGATCCACAGGCGGATCGAAAAATAAAATGAAACATTGTTCAACAGACTTTAACATCTAGAGCTTGCGAGACTTGATTATTGATGCCTGGAGTAGCCAGCCTATTACGTATAGTACTTGCACTTAGCCTTTTTGGAAAATACGTCAGTTTACACTGGTAAATATAATTAACTGACTCATTTTGAAAAGTTTAATAAAATTGATTTGAATGCACGTGGCACAAAACTTTTTATAACTTGGGATAATTATTTGAATATAATACTTGTAAAAGAATTACATGTTTCTTATGCGTTCAGTAGCCCGGTTCGTGCCGGGTTAAAGATCAATAGACACACCACATTATTTATTTAGGCACTGACGGGTGTACGCCTACACCCCGTGCTTAGGTCGTGGCCATTTCGTAAAATGATGCCAAGGATATCCGGGACATGGTCATTAACCCCCCAAAGGCTTTAAGCAAACAAAACATTTTCAAACAGGACATTTCAATGATTTATCCTTGATACAATTAAAGATGAAATGTCCGACCAAGCGGTATTTTATATACCGTACCCCAAGCCCGTATAGGGAAAATAAGTTAAAAGTATTTACCTGAGCTAAATATAAATTCAATCCCAGCCGTATATCAAATCAGCAAGTACAGATAGCTTTTACTGGGCTCCTAATCTGGCACGAAGGTTTTTAATAACCTATTAGAATCCTAACGGGTCTTTAATTAAGCTTAGACTTAGACCGGTTAGTTTTCAAAAGGATGACACGGTTCAACGCATGATAAAGCGAAGACCGGCTTAGAATGTGGTTTTGACCCGATAAGCTTGTATGCTTGTTTAATATGGGTAACTTGAACACATTCTGGATTTTGAGGTGAAAACGATATGGTTTGACCCCGTTTCGGCTAATATATGTAAACTAGTTACATAAGCCGATCCGAACGCGAAAAGTGCGTAACGGGTCACCAAATGAGTCATACACAAGTTTCCTAGGTTAATATGCCCTTAATATGTTGTGACATCAGTAAGATATCTTCTATTATGCCCAAAACGGATTTAAACTCAATTTACACCCCGTAGGGGTATTTTGGTCATTTTAAAGGTTATAAAAGAGTTTAAATACTAACCTGAGTTACAGGTCTGATATAATTAGTAAAACACTTAATTTAATAAGTTATAACAGTAGGGTAATACGCATATGTGAAATTTATCATTTAAAACCAAACTATGCACCTTAAGGGCATTTTGGTAATTTCACTTAGGCTAAAAAGGTCGAAACTAGAAATCTGAGTTTAAAACTTCTACTTACTATTAATATATAAGTATTTGCTGAAAATATCAGTAGGTATCAAACCTTATATTTTTAAAATAGTTTTAGTACATATTATGCGTTAAAAACGCTTAAAAAGGTGATTTGGAGCCATTTCCGGGTTTTCAAAGTGTCACACCCCAACCGATGGCGGAATTCATCGGGGCATGGCACTGAGTGAAACAGATTGTCTAGAAGTTTCCATAACAACTATCATTACCATTTAATTTAAGTTAACATGTCTCATACCACGTCTCAAATAGTAAACAAATTATTACAGATAAACATCAAGACAAATATCCTGTTTCGACAACTCAGATTCAAATAAAATAAAAATAGTTTATTTATTGGTTTCTAGGACCCCATTTCCTAGCTTCGATTTCATCACAGCAGAGAGCATCCTAGACCTTTCCTAGCCTCAAGTTCACAGCATGCTACTCATGTGAACTTTCTAAGCACCTGTCACATACGTTAAAATAAAGTCAATACATAAAATGTAAAGGTGAGCATACAAGTTTGATACTAGCATATAGAGTTCGAATTCGTTTACGCATAACCAGCACGTACACATAGTGAAATGAAGCACGTTAGTTATCGACATAGATCCATCGATACCAATGACTACGGGTTGACTGCCTGTGGCAGTTCGCAATACATGATTACCACCGTAATCCATGCAAGTAAAGGATCCTTAACAACCCTCGGGTAAGCGGGTGCTGAGTCCAAACTATAGTACTATCGTTGCTAAGGCAGGTAGACAACATTCCATGTGTAAACATAACAAACAAGCATTCATGAGCCACGTATAACATGCATTAACGGTTAGCGTTCAAATAGTTTGAGTAGTGTGATAATTGTAGTTTGAATATTTGTAACTATGTAACACCCAAAAGTGCTCAAAGCAAAAAGGGATCGAGTATACTCACAGTGATTTATGGATTGAAGGGAGCTCTTAGCGAATACGGTTAGCTTGAATAGATTCGGTAGTATAACGGTAAGTGAAACGTAAAATAGAAAACAAGTATGGAGGAGTCGGACAGCTGGTCGATCGGACGTCAGTTCGATCGGACGGCTGACCGTTCGGCTTACAGTCCGTACGGTCTGCTGTTCGGTCGGTCGGTAGGCCGATCGGATGGCTGTACGAGTGGATTGTTCCTTCCTTTGAGAAGGATGTGTTTGTGTATGATGGCTGGACCTTTGAAGTTTTCGTTGTAGCATTTAGAAAACATTGAAGTACCTTTGCCTTTCAGGTCGGTCGATCAGACGGCTGTTCGTTCGGCCGGCAGCCCGATCGGTCAGGCCTTCAACAGAAATTCAAGGTGAAGTCTTTGGATCGGACAGGTGTTCGATCGGTTGGCAAGTCAACAAGTCAAAGACTTTAATGAATTGCAAGATGGATCGGATGGTTGGTCGATCGAGTAGCACAACTGTTGTTCGATCGGACAGCAGGGTGTCACCTGATCGGACGGCTGTTCGATCGGGTGGCACTTCCTAGTCAAATTACTTTCAGTCTCAACTATTTTGATTGTGATTTGGGTTCGAGTTCGATAGCATTCGAGTTAGATTTCGAGTTCGATTGAGTTCGCTTGATTACCACAACATAACATAAATAAACATGCACAGGTAACACGTAAGACACACACACACGTATAAACAATAAGTACAATTACGTAGTTCGAGTTACGATTCGATGTCGATTTGATTAGCATAGCTTGATTAACTTTATCGCATTGTTACTTCCTAAAGTTCACAGTCGTAGGTCGATTGAAATACTATTAATACTCATCGATTATTGCAATGAACGACACTTACTCCACATAATACGAATAAAATAAAAACATTTCTATAAGTCAAGTTGCGCGAGTCGGTCGTTGACTTTGACCTTGACTTTGACTTTCACTTATGAAAACACGGGGTGTTACAGCCTCCTCTTGTTTAGGGAATTTCGTCCCGAAATTAAGCTGGAAGCTGTTACAACCGCTATGGATCTCGTGAAGGCTTTCTCTATCTAGGCTTTATCCTGGAACAACTGCGGGTACTTGGCCTTCATGTCGCTTTCGAGTTCCCAAGTGAACTCTGCGCCTCGTTTGCCTTCCCATCGGACCTTCACAATAGGAATGCGTGAGCGCCTGAGCTGCTTGGTTTGGCGATCCATGATTTCGACAGGCTTTTCCACGAATTGTAATGTTTCGTTCACTTGTAGATCGTCTAGAGAGACGTGTAAGTCGTGGTCGGCGATGCACTTTCGTAGGTTTGACACGTGGAAAGTCGGGTGGACGTTACTAAGTTCCTCCGGTAATTCGAGTCTGTAGGCGACTTTTCCGATTCTTTCCAGAATCTTAAAAGGTCCAACATATCGAGGCGCGAGTTTCCCTTTCTTGCCGAATCGGACTACACCCTTCCAAGGTGATACCTTTAGGAGTACGTAGTCCCCAACGCCAAATTCACGGGGCTTGCGCTTTTTATCGGCGTAAACATTCTGTCGATCCCGAGCTTTCACCAGGTTGTTTCTGATTTGGAAAATTTTGTCTGTCATTTCTTGTAATAGCTCAGGACCGGTTAGTTGCGAGTGACCGATCTCGTGCCACACAATAGGCGATCGAAATCTTCTTCCGTACAATGCCTCGAAAGGAGCCATCTCGATGCTAGAATGATAGCTATTGTTATACGAGAATTCGACTAACGGCAGGTGTTTATCCCAATTACCACCGAAGTCTAGAACACACGCACGGAGCATGTCTTCAAGAGTACGGATCGTTCTCTCAGTCTGGCCGTCGGTTTGAGGGTGGAAATCAGTACTTAGATTAAGCGTTGTACCGAGTGCTGTTTGGAACGTTTCCCACAATCGTGAAGTAAACCGAGCATCACGGTCAGAGATGATGTCACGAGGCGTCCCATGATTACAAATGATCTCGTCGGTGTAGATTCGGGCTAATCGTTCCACCTTGTAGTCTTGTCGTATAGGCAGAAAGTGAGCTGACTTAGTCAATCGGTCGACCACAACCCATATGCTGTCGTGACCTGATGACGTGGGTGGAAGCTTGGTCACGAAATCCATAGCTATGCTCTCCCACTTCCACATGGGAATTGGTGGCTGTTCGAGCAAGCCAGAGGGTCTTTGATGTTCAGCCTTGATTCTAGCATAAGTTAGGCATCTTCCGACGTAGAGAGCGATATCCCTTTTCATGCCCGACCACCAGTACTTGTAACAAAGATCCTGGTACATTTTGTCAGCACCGGGGTGGACTGAGTAGCGGGATTTATGAGCTTCGTCCATGATAATCTGTCGCAAATTGGTTCGCTTGGGAATCCAAACTCGGTCTAAAAAGTGAAATATCACATTCGATTTGCTCACAAGCTGGGCTCCATCGTGGTAGATTCTTTCCTTCTTCAAAGTGCGTTCGTTGAAACATGCATGCTGAGCGTCGCGGATGAGAGTTTCGAGGTTGTGCTGGGCTTGAACATTACGAGTGCTAAGCAGGTAGCTCCGTCTGCTAAGTGCGTCGGCAACAACATTTGCTTTGCCTGGGTGATAACGAATCTCACAGTCGTAATCGTTGAGAAGTTCTACCCATCGGCGTTGACGCATATTAAGTTCCTTCTGATTAAAGATATGCTGTAGGCTCCTATGATCGGTGAAGATCATACACTTAGTGCCATACAGGTAGTGTCGCCAAATCTTTAATGCAAAAACAACCGCGCCTAGCTCGAGATCATGAATTGTATAGTTCTTCTCGTGGATTTTGAGCTGACGAGATGCGTAAGCTATGACCTTGTCCCGTTGCATGAGGACACACAGTAGACAATGAAATCATTGTTTCCGTCGGGCAATGTGAGGACAGGAGCATTGCAAAGCATGTGTTTGAGGGTTCGAAAGGCGGACTCTTGTTTGGTTCCCTAAACAAAAGGCTGGTCCTTATGTGTAAGAGAGGTAAGTGGTACAGCAATCTTCGAGAATCCTTCGATTAATCGGCGATAATAGCCCGCTAGTCCGAGAAAGGAGCGGACTTCAGACGGATTCTTAGGTGTAACCCAGCTCTTAACAGCTTCAATCTTCGCAGGATCGACGTGAATACCTTGACTATTTACAATGTGACCCAGAAATTGAACCTCCCCTAACCAGAATTCGCACTTGGAGAACTTGGCATAGAGTTGGTTCCCCTGGAGTAACTCGAGAACCAAACGTAGATGTTGCGCGTGCTTGGCTTTCGATTTGGAATAGATCAAGACATCGTCGATGAATACGATGACGAAACGGTCGAGATATGGTTTACACACGAGATTCATCAGATCCATGAAAACCGCTGGTGCGTTTGTTAGACCAAAAGGCATAACAACGAATTCGTAATGGCCGTAACGAGTTCGAAACGCAGTTTTGGGTATATCCTCCTCTTGAATGCGTAACTGGCGGTAACCTGAACGTAGATCGATCTTCGAGAAATACGTAGCGCCTTGTAGTTGATCAAACAAATCGTCGATACGAGGCAGAGGGTAGCGGTTCTTGATAGTTAACTTATTCAATTCCCGGTAGTCGATGCACATCCGGAACGACCCATCCTTCTTTTTGACGAAAAGGACTGGCACGCCCCAAGGAGAGGTGCTCGGGCGAATGAAGCCTTTTTCAAGTAATTCCTGGAGTTGGGTTGAGAGTTCGCGCATTTCAGACGGTGCGAGTCGGTAAGGAGCTTTGGCAATAGGGTTGGCTCCAGGAATGAGGTCAATACGAAAGTCGATATCACGACTTGGCGGTAGTCCGGGAAGATCCTCTGGAAAAACATTAGGAAATTCTCGAACCACTGGAACGTCTTTCACTTCCTTCTTCTCTTTCTTTTCCTTCTCCGCTACTACGATGTTAGCCAAGAAAGCCCTGTATTCCTTACGGAGATACTTGCTGGCTTGGATGCATGACATAAGCTTGAGCCCCTTTGAAGTAGTATCACCATAAACACACAATAAGTCACCATTGGCGAGCGAAAAACGAATCATCTTGTCGAAGCACACAACTTCAGCATGGTTTTCTCAAAGAAAGTCCATGCCTACTATGACGTCAAAGCTTCCGAGTTGCATCGGAATAAGGTCGATTGGAAAGATGTGATTATTGAGCTCAAGAGTACAATCACGGATAACAGAATTAACAGCGACGGTTCTTCCGGTAGTGACTTCTACGTCGAACTTCGAGGAGAGTTGGGAACGTTTACGATCAAGGAGTTTCTCAAATTCGAGCGACACAAAGCAATTATCGGCTCCGGTATCAAATAAACATGAAGCATAAATACCATTCACAAGGAACGTACCATTGACCAAGTTGTTGTCGGCCTAGGCTTGACGCACGTTGAGGTTGAAAGTTCTGGCACGTGCGGCCTGTTGTTGCTGCTGCTGTTGTTGTTGCTGTTGTGGCTGCTGTTGCTGAGGCTCTTGTTTCACGACCCTGTTTGGGCACACGTTGGCGAAGTGGTTCGGGTCGCCACACGCGAAGCAGGCTCTGGCTTTGATTGCAGGTGCCGTAGGAGCTTGTTGACCCTGTGGGGCAGTGATTAGAGCTTGGTTGGTAGGAGCTTGACGAATACGGCAATTGGCAGTAAAGTGGCCGTATACGTTGCAATGAGCACAGAAGCGACATTGAATAGTAGACGGGTGGTGGTAGGTGCAAGTAGGGCAGAGCGGGTGTGGCCCAGTGTATGCACGCTTTGCAGGCGGTGCATTGGCCACAGGCGCCGCTACTTGACGCTGTTGAGCAGGTACAGCTTGAATTGGTGCAGTAGTAATCGCACAGTTCTTGTTGGTGGAGCTGTTCTTTCTCTTGTTCTTTCTCTTGTTGCTTGATGAGGTGGGTTCAGCAGTGGGTGCGGTAGCGGTAGGTTGGTGCAGATGCTTGGAAGTCTTATCCCATACCCCAGCCTTAACCCGTTTGTCGTTGATCTCAGCGGCTAACAGAAAAGTTTCCTCGATCGTTGTAGTCTTAGCCGCTTGCACGAAATCAGCAACGCAGTCGGGCAAAGCTCGGATATACTTCTTGATGGTCATGCCGGGAGTCTTGACTTGATCGGGATAGATAATGCTGAGCTGTTTGAAACGAGCAGTGAGACCAGCATTGTCTCCATCCTTCTGTTGTATGTGCCAAAATTCAACTTCCAGCTTTTGACGCTCGTGAGGAGGGCATAATTCCTTTAGCATAACTTCCTTGAGCTCGTCCCACGATAGTCCGTAGGCTGCATCATTCCCTCGCTCTTTCCTCTCGGCCGTCCACCAGTCTAGAGCACGGGACTGGAAAACGCCGGTAGCGTTCAGAGTTCGAAGGTCATCAGGGAAACCACTTTGTCGCAGAGTAACCTCAATGGAATCAAACCAGTGAAATAGTGCAGTAGGACCTCCTTCGCCAGTGAATTCTTTTGGCCCACAAGACTTGAATTGCTTGAAACTGAAGGGCCTTGCAGCAGCTTTAGGAGATTCGGTTCTCGATTCTTCGAATGATTTACTGGCATTCTCATAGACGTCACTCACGGCCTTTGCCACACTTTTAGCGATAATGGAAGCAAGGCGTTTGTCCCTCTTTTCCTGACGAGAGAGTGCATGACGGGATCCAGACGACATGGTCTGCAACAGACATCGTCACAGGACTCATCACATTGTATTCGAATCTCACCTCACATGTCTACGACTTACTAAAGCTCAGGAACACGTATACTTACGTAAATACTTATCACGAAATCACAAACTCACATCAGCACATAAAGCACATTGTCATTTAATTCCTAAGCACGTAAAGCACAGAAGTAAGAAACACATACACATCTTAACTAATAGAGGTAATCAGAAAACAGAAACCTATCATTCCAAGTCTGCGATTGTCCGAAAAGAGCATAATGTAAGCTAGGGAGAGAAACTGGAGAGAAAGGCGAAAGGTGATTCACGTTTCTTTGTACCTTCTACGTCTATATCGAAGCACAGATTATACTACGTCTCGTGTGTTTCGGTCTCGTTCGTGTACAGATTCCACACGTCACACGTTCGGTTCGCAATCGTTCCTGAGTCAAAACCGGGACATAACAAGAATCACAGTAAATTGTACATTCTGGTGTGTTTGGTCACGCACGTTCACGGTTTTCGCACGTTGAACGTGTCATTACGCAATCGTTGGGAGTCAAAATAAGCACATAAATGGGAAATGGCACATAAATCACACATAAAATCGGCAAACTTTCTTTTGAAATACTAAAAAAATCGGGAGATAGATCGTCTGCGGCTAGGACTATGCCTTTGCCTCGAGTCTCGAGCGTTTGGCCCTCATCCCGTTGGTCATATTGTGACCTCAGGTCGTTGGAGTCCGCCGAGACTTTGGTGAGAGTTTTGTATAGAAGCGGAACAAGTCGTCAAGGTTAGGGTTTCACCCCTGGC
This sequence comes from Helianthus tuberosus, assembly GCA_030545235.1. Classification (NCBI taxonomy): domain Eukaryota; kingdom Viridiplantae; phylum Streptophyta; class Magnoliopsida; order Asterales; family Asteraceae; genus Helianthus; species Helianthus tuberosus. The sequence goes on from CM060363.1 coordinate 67,245,296, forward strand.
TTAACAACTTCGTTCTTGTTTTGATAAAATTGAGGAGATTATTCATCAAAATATGGATTTCACTACTGGTTTGGCATAATTCTCCCCGTTTGTAGTTTAAAATGCGAGATGATTGAGCAACTTTAGTCGAGAGTTTGCGGTTTTCACACCTATTCCTGACTATTTTGCCCGCTCATAATTAGAAATTTCGAGTGCAGTGAGAGTGTAGAATAAGCGAAAATAACGAGAAGTAAGCTCGTACTTAACCCATACCGGTTAAGCACAAGTCGGTCTGCTGGTTCTTAACTATAGTCTAGGTATCTAAGACTTCGACCCAGACTAGGTCGAGTCTTGCCTAATTCCGTATAGTTATGGCTCTGATACCAATATGTCACACCCCAACCGATGGCGGAATTCATCGGGGCATGGCACTGAGCGAAACAGTTTGTCCAGAAGTTTCCATAACAACTATCATTACCATTTAATTTAAATTAACATGTCCCATACCACGTCTCAAATAGTAAACAAATTATTACAGATAAACATCAAGACAAATATCCTGTTTCGACAACTCAGATTCAAATAAAATAAAAATAGTTTATTTATTGGTTTCTAGGACCCCATTTCCTAGCTTCGATTTCATCACAACGCAGAGAGCATCCTAGACCTTTCCTAGCCTCAAGTTCACAGCATGCTACTCATGTGAACTTTCTAAGCACCTGTCACATACGTTAAAATAAAGTCAATACATAAAATGTAAAGGTGAGCATACAAGTTTGATACTAGCATATAGAGTTCGAATTCGTTTACGCATAACCAGCACGTACACATAGTGAAATGAAGCACGTTAGTTATCGACATAGTTCCATCGATACCAATGACTGCGGGTTGACTGCCTGTGGCAGTTCGCAATACATGATTACCACCGTAATCCATGCAAGTAAAGGATCCTTAACAACCCCCGGGTAAGCTGGTGCTGAGTCCAAACTATAGTACTATCGTTGCTAAGGCAGGTAGACAGCATTCCATGTGTAAACATAACAAACAAGCATTCATGAGCCACGTATAACATGCATTAACGGTTAGCGTTCAATAGTTTGAGTAGTGTGATAATTGTAGTTTGAATATTTGTAACTATGTAACACCCAAAAGTGCTCAAAGCAAAAAGGGATCGAGTATACTCACAGCGAATACGGTTAGCCTGAATAGATTCGGTAGTATAACGGTAAGTGAAACGTAAAACAGAAAACAAGTATGGAGGAGTCGGACAGCTGGTCGATCGGACGACAGTTCGATCGGACGGCTGACCGTTCGGCTTACAATCCGTACGGTCTGCTGTTCGGTCGGTCGGTAGGCTGATCGGATGGCTGTACAAGTGGATTGTTCCTTCCTTTGAGAAGGATGTGTTTGTGTATGATGGCTTGACCTTTGAAGTTTTCGTTGTAGCATTTCGAAAACATTGAAGTACCTTTGCCTTTCAGGTCGGTCGATCGGACGGCTGTTCGATCGGCCGGTAGCCCGATCGGTCAGGCCTTCAACAGAAATTCAAGGTGAAGTCTTTGGATCGGACATGTGTTCGATCGGGCATGTGTTCGATCGGACAGGTGTTCGATCGGTTGGCAAGTCAACAAGTCAAAGACTTTGATGAATTGCAAGATGGATCGGATGGTTGGTCGATCGAGTAGCACAACTGCTGTTCGATCGGACAGCAGGGTGTCACCTGATCGGACGGCTGTTCGATCGGGTGGCACTTCTAGTGCATTAAACATGTTGAAAATTGATTAAGTGTTGAAGCATAGTATCTCATGATCCGAAAAGTAATCCGATCGAACAGTAGTTCGATCGAATAGCAGTTCGTTCAATACCATTCTTCAAAACAAATTGGTTGTGTGGGACCTTGTGCTAGCCGATCGGCTGGCCGGTCGATCGGCTGGTCTATCCGATCGGCTGGCTGTCCGTTCGGACAGCAGTCCGATCGGTCAGCATCCTGACCTGATCAGCCTTGCGTCTAACACCTTGGTTGTTCTGTTTGTTTGTCGTTTTATCGAGGTACTTTGACAGCGAGTAAAACCATAGATGCCTCGTTCTTACTTGGTCTCCCGGGTCGGACAGGAATCACCCGAATCCGGTCGGTGGTCTGTTCGGAATGAAGTTTAACATTTAACCCGAAGTCGGTTAACCTCATGGATGGAATCCAGATCTTGAGCCGTATAACCACTGAAGTGCGTTGTAAACCGGCTCAAGTTCCGTTTCCACTGGTTCGCAGTTACTGAGTGACAAAGAGTTGAAGGAAGGTTGGTAAACCCGTCTTTCCGCCCTTGTCATTGTGTATATGTCGAGATCTAGAAAAGATGCTTGTTTGTTTATGTGGAAATCGGCTAGATCCAAGTCATTCTTGGTGGATTGAGGCCAAAACATGAAGTTCTTCAAGAACTCATGATGACATCATCCTAGAACACTTGATTCTTGGTGATTTCACGGTTAAAAGTTTAGATTTGAAAGATAGAAAGGTGTAGGAGTGTGTATAGATCACGAAAGTACAAGATTTAGGACGAAAACTTACCGGAATCGAGAGAAATCTGAGAAAAGGCGAGTTGATCGTGCTGGTCGAACAAGGGTTTCCAAAAGTGGAAAGAATGACATTGACAGGGGTATTTATAGGATGACAAAAGAGGAAAGGGCTAGCCGATCGGCTGGCAGCTCGATCGGACAGTCTGTCTGATCGGACAGCAGTCCGTTCAGCCGGCTGTTCGATCGGCTGGGAAGCCTGATCGATCGGTTGCGCCTTTCGAGTGTTTCGCGCGATGATTTCGGATATTTCGATTTCGATTGCGAGCGGTTTGATACGATAGGGTTTCCTAGTCAAATTACTTTCAGTCTCAACTATTTTGATTGTGATTTGGGTTCGAGTTCGATAGCATTCGAGTTAGATTTCGAGTTCGATTGAGTTCGCTTGATTACCACCACATAACATAAATAAACATGCACAGGTAACACGTAAGACACACACACACACGTATAAACAATAAGTACAATTACGTATTCGAGTTACGATTCGATGTCGATTTGATTAGCATAGCTTGATTAACTTTATCGCATTGTTACTTCCTAAAGTTCACAGTCGTAGGTCGAGTGAAATACGATTAATACTCATCGATTATGGCAATGAATGACACTTACTCCACATAATACGAATAAAATAAATACATTTCTACAAGTCAAATTGCACGAGTCGGTCGTTGACTTTGACCTTGACTTTGACTTTCACTTATGAAAACTCGGGGTGTTACACAAAGGAAGGCTGATATTTTTATTATTCCAGAAGGCTCAAAATATTTTATTTATCATATTAGATCAGTAGAAAGAGGTTTGGGGTCAAAAATATTTGTAAAACTCACTTTATAGTCCGAAAGGGCAAAATCGGCAATACCGAAATAAGCTTAGAACTCTATGTTATGTTCAGCCTTAAAATAAATAAAAATCTTCAAAAATCCCAAAATATTATATTATATCAGTGGGTAAAAAGTTTGGTATAAAATATTGGGTTTAGATAGGCTATACGCTAATTACGCCGTTTAATTAATAAAAAGCGTTCTAATTACGCTATTGAGCATAACTCTTAATCTAGACCTCAAACTGATGTGAAATTTTAGGGACATGTTTATAAATCAGTAACAAAGATTATTGTCCTCTCACATTTCCAAAATTCTCGTTTTAAGGTCAAATGGGCATATTGGTCAACATTAGGCATTTAACGGAAACATGCATATGAATCGGATAATCAACGAGCCAAGAAGTATAATCACAGAGGGTTATACTTATATGAAACTTGGTCCTAATAAGGCTCTAAGGCATTTCTAAACCATGCTCAAACGGGTCAGAACTGAAAGTCACAGCAGGAGTAAAACTATGCAACTTTCGATCTCGAACCGAGCCTAAACTGAAAATTGTCGAGTTGAACATGTTTAGACATGTTCTTACATTAATTACCAAGTTATATCAATGACAAAACAGGTTGCATAGCTTCTACATTGCTAATTATGTGTTTATTTGCAAAATTGCTTCCTATTGACTTTTTAAGATCAAGTTTGACCCGACAATTGACCTACTTAGAGTGAGAATCAGAGGGTGCCCTTTTAAGGGTTTATTGCCTACATAATTACCAACTCATAGGTACTTTCAATTTGTAATTTGACTGGATAATTTAAGATTAATGACGAAGTCAAATCTTAATTACGACGGTTTGACTTTTCGCTAAATAAATAATCAAAACTGAATTAGGGAAGGTTTAGAATACTTACCAAGGTCCTAAGCACGACTAATGATCACTAGGAATGAGTCTTGAGCTCCAAGAACCTCCAGAAACCAAGTTGTGAAGTTTTCAAATGAATGTGATCAAATGTTGCAACAATGGTTTCTTATATAGGAGTTCTTGATGCCTTTAGATCATTACAAACAAGTCTACAAGTCTTATGGGATCATCCCAAGTGTCCCTAGGTCCTTCTAAATAAATAAACAAGCCCCAAGAATCAAGAAATGGCAAAATGAGGCGGTGTAACAGGCTGGAACAGGCAGCTGCCTTTTTCTGATGCTGGGTATTGGCTTACGGACCGTAAGAGTCCAGCCATACGGTCCGTAAGGACCTGGTCAGCAAACAACAACTTTCACGTGTTGACAGATTTAGCCCCTGCACTTCCAAATGTCATTTCCGACACATCTAAGGCCCGTCAAACCACTTTTAAGGCTCTATAATGATGCCTAAACATGGGGAACATGAAACATGCTCAAAAACATGTCGGATGTCGGTTCGTTTGGTCGTACGGCCACGTTGTTCGGTTAATAACGACGAAACACGGACGGACGCGAAAAACGATCCAAATTACGCGACGAATGGAATTTTATCAAGCCAATCACTAAAATAAAATATTTTAGTGCTTACATAAATTTTTGGGTGTCCGGGTATATTCAGAATGTGAGATATGCGCGAAAATGCAAACGTGTGCACTTTTTGACACTTTTAGTCCCTGTATGAATTAAAAGTTTATTTTTGTGCACGAAACACCTCTAAGCCTATATCTAAGCTATTTAAAGGATAAATAGGGTATGTTTAACTCATGGTCATATTCCGAAAGGTCCGATACCCTACGAATCGACATACTTTTGCAGTTTGACGTAATTAGTCCTTTAATTTCGCAAAGTAGCGCGAAATGTCGTTTACTGACATCCAAGCCTTCCATGGCTCATGATGGGAATTCCCAAGCATATAATTAAATATTACTACCCTCCTGTTTTCTTAAATGGTCACCGAAAGGCGTAGATTCGAAAGTTGACGCTTTAGGTCCCTCTACTGCGAAAACTTGCGCATCTCATCATTTAATAGCATTGAAGCCTCATCTAATCAATATTAGACATTCTTGAAAATATTATTAAACATCCCGATGCTTCGGGTTCGCTAAAAGGTCATTCAGAGGTATAATTAAACATATTGACACTTTTAGCCCCTCTAACTTGCAAAGTTGCGCGTAACTTTACTTATAGGCATAAAAACCTTAGACGGCCAATAGTTGGCATTCCCGAGAGTATAATCAAATATCTTGAAACTACCGATTTGTTAAAAGGTCACTCAGAGGTAAGAATTTAACATGTTGACGCTTTTAACCCTTCATTGCGCAAACTTTCAATTAATTACGTAAACGGCTACACTCGATCAACAAGTGGCTCATTTGTGAATATAATAATCGTGAGAGGTTATTCAGAAACTTATTTTTGGTATGATAACACTTCCAGTCCTTTCATAATCAAAGTTTTCGATTTTTCGAAAAATTAGTCCCTTAATTTCAGTGTTTGACTTCATTAGGGTTTATTACACGTGTCAATACATCATTGGACGTGATTTTATAAGTTGTTACATCCTCACCCCCTTAAAAGAAATCTCGACCTCGAGATTTGTTAAATGCTGGAAGCACTTTTTGTCGCATAATGGACTTAACTTCTATAACATATCTGGAGCCTCTTCAAGCTCCCAAGTTGACCTTTATAATAGGTACATATATCCTTTTTGGAGCTTCTTAACTTATCGATCCTTAATCGATACAGGTTTCTCATCATATCATAAATCTGCATATCATTATGTGATAATGCTTCTCGACTTATTGGTGAAACACATCCTTAAATCATTAATGTGTAATGCATTACGAGTTCTGCCGAGTTCCTTAAATGGGTTTTAGCTTATAAGCTATTTGATCTTGATACATTCGATTTCCTCGAATGATTCTATATATTCAGAGCTTAACTAGCCTGATAATTATCAGATTGGCACACCCTTCCAGGGTGATATTTTTGTTGAACCTTTTTCCTTAACAAGATCTTAGGAGGGTTGCCAATTTCATTAATCTTGATTTTTTTTCTGCCGAATATTGGTAACTTTCAGATGATTATGGATTTGTATGATCTTATTCGTTGTTTCCAATGTAACTTTCAGATCCTGATAATTGGACTTGCAAATCCTATGTCTAACAATAATTGTTTATCATTTCATCTATACAAGGTCTCCAAAGGAGCAACCTTGATACTTATGTGACAGCTATAACAGAAAAGCTTAATTTAAGGTGTGATGGTTATTCCATCCACTGCTTAAAACTAATCTTAAGGAACAACTAATCCTTGTCGTTAGTCGAACAAATCGACGATCCTGGGTAGCTGATGGAAATTCTTAATTGTTGCCTAATTAGGGTTGCGATAATCAATGCACAAGCAAAATGAACCGTCTTTCTTAATTAACTATACCGAATTCTCAGAATATTGAGTTAGGCTACATGAATTCTCTATTTTAAAACTTACTTAATCAGGTTTTTTATTCTTCCAATGATGGTACTAGCCGTCTTGGGGATTTCATAATAATACAACCCTAAATGGGGTATAATTCTTAAGTCTATTGCCTCTCGAGAGGTAAACATGGTAATCTTAGGAGAAGATAATCAAGATACAAAGGAGGTTATAGAGATTTTCTGAATCTCAAGCTCCAGCTCATTCATCATTGCTTGTGTTAATTAAGTGACACATTTATGTTACAAGTCCACGAATTCCTTAATCGGGAACATTTACTTGGACAATTCCATTCTGGATATCTTCTTTGAATACTATTAGTTGACTTTAGTACCATATGACCATTAGAATATCCTTGTGGTTCCATGCATTAAACCACCATACTGATCAGGCATGGAAGCAATCTATGGAACTTATTGAGATACATCAATCCTCATATGGCGCTTTTATCATACTGTCTGGTATTCGCAATCGATAGAGATTCAAAGAGATATCAACTATGTATGCTGACGCACTTCCTCTTAGAGAGAGGATACTTCTAAAATTCTACGACTGAAGGTTTCTTGAAAGAAACAGAAGAAATGGTTCTTATGATTTTTGCCTGTAAGTTTTACCTAATATCTGGGTTTCTTACGGGAAAATTTTCTAAAAGTTTGCTAAGCTTATGGTCTTATGAGAGACTTAGCAGCACCTGAACCCAAACATAACTCTTAGCAATAAAATCACAATAAGGGATTTATCCGGTGTCATTATTAATGTGAACTGCCTCTAATCATTTATCAGGAGGGTTAAACGCCTCCATTCTTAATCCTTTTAAACTTAGCTGCAAAATCTTTGACAAATTTAGGGCAGTCTCAGCTTTGACTGGTTGTTTCTTAGTCTATACAACGTGAGTAGCAGAGGTAGATCCAATATGGGTTTATAATGAGCAGGCTTTGAAACCTTAATGTGCCCTCTTATTTCCGATACTAACCACCAACAATTATTTGCATTAAGCTTAGATTTTTGGGTAAACGGAATAGGGTACTATCTCAGTCAATGAATTAAAATTTTAACATACCGTCGACAGCCTAAAACTTTTATGGCGAGAGTCAGAAAATTCTTATTCCATCTTTTTCCATTTTGTGATGTGGATAATAGATTTTTCTAATAAGGTCCTTAAAACTTGGACCATCCCATAATGTATAAGGGGATCTTTCTTGTGGACTCCATTAATGTCCTTACTATCCAAGGGTATTACCATCGAATGATTGTGACACATACTTCACCATGTCCTTTCTAGCACAACCGCTGATACACCTAATGGTTTCTACTTCATTCAACAATTCCCTGCAATCGATGGCCCCTTTTTACTATTAAAGTCTCTTGACTTCCAAGAGACGAAGTACTTTTAAGTACATCCTAAAAGAAATGGGCTCCTTGTCATATATGATTTTGTTTAGGTTATTCTTCGCATTTGCAGTATGAATAAAGCTCTTCTTATGAGCAGCGACGTGAGTTTTTAGAGTAAGCAGCATTCGGCTTCTTGAACCTCTTCATGACTTTTCTCATAGCCTTTCTAACAGTTGCGTTAATTACAGCTTTGGAGATTAATTCCATTAACATTGAGGTTCACATTTGATGCATCATTAACATTTTTCGCATCTCTAGCACTGCGACTGTTGTTTGTCTCTTCTGAGTTTTCCATACTCGAAGCTTTGGTATTAAATACCAAATTCAGCAAGTACATAGGTAATCCATACCATATGTCTCCTTGAATTGTCAAAGGCTTACCATAAGGAGTCTTGATAACTACTTGCTTCTTATCACCCACAGTATGGGCTTGGTTACAAGACGACCAATCCATTCATACCACTATATCGAGTCCCTTTATTTTAACGGAAATAAGGACAACGGAAAAATGGTTCCTGATGGATATAAAACATCCATCTAATATTGCCGAAGCAGTCTCTAAGGTACTATCGATCAATACTACTTTATACTTAACGCTTAGAGTTTTAACAGGAAGACTTAATGATTTACAAGATCTATTGTCTACGAAGGACTTATCTGAACCTGAATCGAATAATACTCTAGCATAAATGTCATTTGACAAGGAAAATTCTTGTTGTGACATCGTTATCTTGAGCGGCCTCTTGAGTATTCATTTGAAAGACTCCAGCTTTGGTCTTCTTAGTCTCTCCAGGCTTTTTGGTTTTATTTAGGCAATTAGTTCTGATGTGCCCTCTTTTATTATAACCATAGCAGGTTGCGTCCTTTATGTCTTGGCACTCCAAAGTTTCGTGCCCTTCTTTATCACAGATTCCACAAGGCTTAGCTTGTGAATCTAAAGTGCATTTCCCTTCAGTCGCCTTCTTTGGGCAGCGGATCTTTATATGCCCCTTCTCGCCACAACCATAGCATGTGGCGTCCTTCAAGTCCTCGCATTCATGGGTCTTGTGATCCATCTCTTTACAGAGGACATTTCCCCTGGTCTGTTCATAGAAACATTTTCCGAAGTGCTTCTTCCCGCAGGTTTTACATTTGGGTTTTGCCTCCTTTGGCTTGGACTGGTTATAGTTTAAACCGGTCTTACCCTTTTTTGTAACCCTTATTTGAGGTATTATCGCACTTTTGCTTATGATCCTTTAATACTCGGTCCACCGCTTTGTTTACGGCTGTATCTATCATAGCCTGTAACTCGGTGCTCGTTAAATTCAGCCTTGCATCATTATTCTGATCAACTGGATGATTGTGAGCTTCAGAGGAGTCAGCCATGGTAAAGCTTTGAAGGCTACTAACCAAGTAGTAATGATTTGCTTAATTGTAGAGAATTGTCGAACTTGACGATTACATAGCCATGGTGTAACTCAACCATATAGGCCATTAGATAGTATTAAATTTATTTGATTATGTTTGGCCTAGGTTTTTAAATAAACCGTCTTTGGCGTTTAAACGGAATATAATCCTTCATATTTATTAGACAGGGGACATAAGTCACGACTGTCAATGTCGTATCGATATTTTATATAGCATAAGGGCTTGTCCCAAGGACTTTTTGATGGCATAGAGGCCTCATCACTAGGGAAATTTTAAAACATAATCAATGATTCCTTTGGATCGGATAATTTCATAATTCATTGTCTTGACAAGAAGTTTATGAAATAGAACTATCTTTTCATGTATACATCTTTGCTCGTAGGTATACATCCCAATGGATGTTGTGATGTGTTCATCATGTTCGACGTTTATTAGCCATGATTCCTCTTGATCATTTATGCTAAATAAGGGTTTCGGAAAAATTCCTAATATAAGGGTGACAAGTGTGATTTTATCGCATCACCCGTTGTCAAGAGTGTTAACACGTTTTCAGATGTTAACAAGGATCTGAATCTCTTTTAAACAGGTTTTACCATCATAGCTAGGTCTTTAATGACATTCAGGCTAGGTTATACCTTTTTAAGATTCTTTTTATTATATAAACTGGTAGAAAAGGAAATGATATTTATTTTATTCAGGATTTTCATTATAATCATCCTAAATTTAATTACAATATAATTATGGCACAAAAAGCCAAGTCACAAGGACAAAATTATAAGCCAAGATTTTATAGAATCGAGGCATTCAGCTTGAATCAAAGTTCATTACCTTTTCTTGACAGGGAGTTGTAGGCTACCACTGTCTTTTGTCTTTAGGACAATAGATATAGCTGATGTGCGATAAAGTGTCGTATATATTAGGTGTATATTTTAATCCCTTTTTAACACTTATTTTAGCCAAGTTTTAAATTTATAAAACACGATATTTCACTAACAATAAACACACATATGAGCAAGTGCACCCATCGTTGAGTGTAGTATAGCGTTGGTAAGATACCGAGGTCGTCCAAGGACACAAGAGCTTTTAGTACCGGTTTATCCTCAACGTCTAACCAAAATAAAAGTTTAGAAAAATGTTTTAAACTAAGAAAAATAAAACTAACTAAAATGCTGAAAATAAAAATAAAAATAAAAAAACAGATAGACAAGATGAATCACTTGGTTCCGACTCGTATCTAGTATAACCTTTGATTATTTCCGCACTTTTGCACATAATTAAGAGATTATCTTAGTTATTGTAGTAGGCCCCTCTTTTGAAGGCGACGTTACCCTCACCCCAGTAGTTTGAGTCAGCAGGGATACAATCCTAAAAGGGTGGATTATTGGAAGATAATGAATTAAGTTATTAATGCAGTATTGTGGTAGGCCCCGCTTTTGGCGGTGACGTTACCCTCGGCTAAGTAGTCTGAGTCAGCAGGGATACAGTCCTAAATAGCCGGGTTATAGTATTAATAGTAGTTAACTTATGAGGGGATCAAAGAGTTTGGACCCCCGCCATCCAATACCGTGAAGTATTGAAGGAGGTCCTACTAAATTTGACCCAGGTCCATTGCAGGACCTCTAAACGCTGAACAATGGCAAGACCTTTACCAAACCGTTCCCTTAACCCCCTACCAGGTAGCCAACATATCTCCATATAGACCGTGGAGATATGAATGGTGAAAATCCTTTATTTTATATAGACAGTAAAATAATGCCAAGACACCACGGACAAACGATAAGGAAAGATCACCTTCAACATAAGTAACTAGTTATTAAAGTCATTAATACAAAACCAAATAAAAAGTGCAAAAGATTAGAAATAAAAAGTATTATACTAGACACTTTGTCTTCACCAAGTGATGTAAGAGACTTAGGCAAACATGGCCTTGATTGTCAAGAACTCTTACGATCAATCTTGGATCCCGAGACGACTCACACACTCTACGATGGACAATGGATGATGGTGGTGGATGATGGTGTTGTGATGGTGGTGGGTGGTGGATGAAGTGTGAGAGAGGTGGTGTGCCAAGGGATGAGATGAAATGAATCCAAGCACTCCTATTTATAGGCTGAACAGAGAGCTGGACACGGCCCCGTGTCCGTCTGACACTCTCTCTCCTCATTAATTGTAATTCGCAATTACAATAAATGCGCCTGCTGTACTTTCGACACGCCACCGTGTCCGCTGAGCACGGCCCCGTGATGGGCAATAGAAGCTTCTATAGGTTTGTCTTTTCTGCTGCTTCTTGGGCACGGCCCCGTGCTGGCTGAGCACGGGGCGTGTTCAGTCTTCTGTTTTCTCTATTTTGCTTTGGAAGGTGCCGTTGAGGGTTCGGGCAGTCCACTAATGTTCCTTTTCTTGTATTTATGTTGGATTTAGCTGTCTTTTTGCTTCTTTTGCGTTTTTGAGCTCATTTAATCCTGAAAATACAAAAGGAAGACAAAAACACTCTTTTTCCAATATTAGCACTAAAAAAGGGTTAGTTTTATGCCTCAATTGATGTAATTTATATGTTGCATTTTACACACATCAAATACCCCCACACTTGAACTTTTGCTTGTCCTCAAGCAAAACTCTTTAATATGTGGCTTACACTCCCAAATGGAATAGGTAGAAGAGAAGGTTTTGGGCTTGTTGTAGAGTGTCGGGATTTCCAAGATCTTTTTGGGTTTTATTTTTATTTATTTACACTCCTATTCGTAATGATTTATTTAGAACTGTTCATAAAAGAAATTACTTATTTGGGCATAACATGCCTTTTTAAAATTCTATTTATATACAAGTTCACATACCTCGCGGGGAAATCACTCACACTCGGCCGAAGGTGTATTTTTAGTGAATCACTCGAGAGCGGCACGAAACTTATTCCTACCATAGGCTTGCCAAGAAATCAATCCTCCTCCTTTTTAACTTTTATACCTTTGTAGATATCAAGGGGACTTTGTGGGTTAAGGGTTGGCTAGGGTTAAAGGTAGGTGGTTGGGTTAGTGGTTAGTAGAAAAAGGGCTAAAAGCGTAACAAGTGTCGGTTTTCGTATTTTTGCAACTTTTTATTTTGATGAAGCTTTTATTCAAACTAAGTTATTTTTGATTAACTTGTTTGTTTATTTTCTTTTTGCTTCATCATTATTACAATTTTTTTTTTCACGAAGAACCGAACTTGTTACTAAAATAAAGGGTTAAAAATGAAAAAGGTTTTGGTGGATGAAAGGGTTTTTTGTTTGGGTGATGAAACGAAAAGGTTTAGGCTCAAAGGGGCTAACTAGGGGGATTTTTGGGTAGGTGGTAAAGGAAAAAGAAAAATAATGGTGTAGAAATGAAAAGGGTTAGTCCTAATGCCTCCATCATTTACTTACTCGGGTTTAAGTTGATAAGGACCGGGAATGTATTGTCATGGCAAGTTCTAGAGTCGTAAGAACCAAGCGGCTATTCACACAAGAAACGAAAAATGAGCATTTAGTCAAATGATATGAAATTGTGTGCTCAATTAAAGGCTCAAAACTCACTTTTGTGGGAATGGGTTTTTATGTGATCAAGTATATAATCAAATTTTAAATAAGTTTGCTATGCCTTTTCATAATTTTCTTATGTTGGCTCTTTTTATCACTACGCTATCGGTTGTAAATTTGTAAAAATATAACCTTTTTGAGAACTTGAATTTCCCGAGTTAAACCTAGACAAGTAAAAAAAATGAAATTTTTTGAAAAAATTTGGGGTGATTAGCGGTTCCAATAGAGTTTTGTGTAAGGCTTGTATTTAGGACTTGCAAAATTCAAGGTTTTAGCATCCCCCCCACACTTAAATTACACATTGTCCTCAATGTGTCCCAAAAATAAATTTTTAGGTTGATTAGATGTGTAAAATAGTGTTTAAAAAGCAAAAAAATTGTGTTACTGGGCGCTGAACACGGCCCCGTGTTATCCGGGCACGGCCCCGTGTTCAAGTGCCAGTAACAAAATTGAAATAAGTCAAACAGAAGGCTGGACATGGGGGCGTGTTGGGTGAACACGGCCCGTGTCCAGGTACCTGTACTGGTCGTTTTTCTGCAGGTGGTTCGGCACGGGGCCGTGTTGGTTGGGCACGGCCCGTGTTGAACCTTCTGAAATGGAGAAAATTGTCGGGTTGCCTCGTTCTTGTGCATGGGATCATTTTTCTCGTTCCCCTCTTCATCCTTTACCAGCATGAGTGTGTTTTATTCCTGAAAATTAAAACTAACTAGAAAACATAAAAATTAACCTAAATTAAACTAGGGATAGTCCCGTGGAATGCCTCCATGGTGCGCCACGTTTATAAGGGTCCTTGGCTAGACCCAAAGCCTGGTCATATGTTACCCCATTGGGATGAGTTGCATCCCATGTTACACCGTCGGAGAGCGTCATCCAAGCTTGAGTCTATGGCCTTCATGTAGTTGACCGGATCTTCTTCCTCTACTCGCTTTCCACATTCAAATTTTACTTCTTCATCCCCAAACTTCAATGTTAGAGTTCCGTCATTCATATCCACCAACGCTTGGGCGGTGGCTAGAAATGGCCTCCCGAGGATGAGAGGGACATCGGTGTCTTCTTCCATGTCTAGGATGACAAAGTCGGTTGGAAAGACGAATTTGTCAACCTTGACTAGCAGATTTTCGGCGACACCTTGTGGGAATTTGACGGACCTGTCGGCGAGTTGTATGCTCATCTTTGTAGGGCTTGTTGTTCCTAGGCCGAGTCGCTTGAACATTGATGTGGGCATGAGGTTGATGCTAGCCCCAAGATCGGCTAAAGCATTTCGGACGGGGGACTTCCCAATCGAACAAGGGATTGTGAAGCTACCGGGGTCGATTTTCTTTTGTGGAAGTTTGTTGAGTACTAAAGCTGAGCATTCTTCGCCTAAGTTAACTAATTGCAATGATTCAATTTTCCTTTTGTGAGTGAGGAAATCCCTCATTAATTTTGCATATTTAGGCATTTGGGTTAGGACCTCAATAAAAGGAATATTAACATGCAATTGTTTTAGCAAACTTTCGAACTTTGCGAATTGCTCATCGGTCTTTTGACGATTCAACCTACCGGGGTACGGAATTGGAGGAGTCTTGGTGGGCTCTTGATTTGGTGTAGAAGCCTTTTCTGGCACAGGAGGAGTCACAGGCTGGCTAGAATGGCTTCTTTCATTTGGCGGCAATGGAGCATCCTTGGGACCCACGGTTCGATTTCTTAATGTGATGAGATGTACTTGTGCCTTCGGGTTCGTTTTGGTATTACTAGGTAACGCGCCTTGTGGTCTCTCGGAGAAATTTTGAGCTAGTTGATTTAATTGTTTTTCGACGTTTTGAATGCTAGCTTGTTGATTTCTGAAATTCGATTCCAATTTTTGAAATCGATCCGAGTTTTTCTTTTCAGTGTCAGAGATGAGGCGAGATACAGTATCTTCAAGCCTTTCTCTTCCACCTTGTTGTTGAGGAAAATTTTGCGGTTGTTGAAAATTAGTTCGTTGGTTTTGTTGGTTACTACTATTACCGGGATCTCTCCAACCAAGATTTGGGTGGTTACGCCATCCTTGGTTGTAGGTACCCGTTGGAGGACCCGACGGCCTAGGTCTATTATCCATGTAGTTTACCGTTTCAGCTTGTTCATCTAATTCTTTCATACAACTCCAATTTTCATGTGACCCACCACACCCTTCACAAGCCATAACCGAGGCCGTTTTTGTCATTTCTAGCCTTTTGATTTTTGAAGAGAGGGCCTCGATTTGGGCTTGTAAAGAGGTGCTTTCATCAACCTTATGGGCGCCCAGGGCAATAGATTTATTACCTCGGGGAGTGTGCCATTGAAAATTGGTTTGAGCAATTTCCTCAATTTGGTTATATATTTCATTTGGGCGACGATTACCTAAGAGTCCCCCGGAGCTTGAATCAAGAGTTTGTCTTGTGTGTGGCAACAATCCATTGTAGAAAGTGGATACTTGTTGCCATACCGCTAGGCCATGGTGAGGACACTTTCTTAGAAGCTCCTTGAACCTTTCCCAAGTTTCATATAAGGATTCCCCATCCTCTTGTGAGTATGTATTAATTTCAGTCATTAATTTAGCCGTTTTAGCAGGAGGGAAATACTTATATAAAAACTTTTGGGCGAGTTCATCCCAGGTGTTTACCGATCCAACTGGGAGGGTGTTAAGCCAAGCCTTAGCTCGGTCTTTTAGTGAAAAAGGAAACATTCGAAGGCGGATGGCGTCATTAGATGCTCCATTGATCCGAAAGGTATCACATATTTCTAAGAAGTTAGTAATATGTAGATGGGGATCCTCGTCCGCAAGCCCGTGGAAGGTTGCGGAGTTTTGGAGCATTTGTATCAAATGCGGCCGAAGTTCGAAGTTGTTGGCCTCGACATTCGGTGCATTGATAGCGGCGCCAAGATTGCCTACGGTAGGCCGTAGGTAATCCATGAGGGTACGTTGGTCCGCCATTGGAAGTGGGTCCCCCGAAGCTTTCTCTTGATTTTTAGCTTTAAGTCTTTTTCTGAGAAAGCGCTCGGGTTCTTCTAGGGGTTCTTTTATGTCTCTACTAGAACTGGAGCTCATGCACTACGTAGGAGGTTCAAATGTGGCGCCTGGGTTCCAAATCCTGCAATAAAAACAAAAAAAGAACATTGGTCAGAATGTTCACCACGGCCCCGTGCTCAGTGAACATGGCCCATGGTCAGAAGTACAGTAATTGTTTTCTGTATCCCAGTTACTGGGAGTTGGACATGACCCCGTGTTGCACCGACACGGCCCCGTGTTCAGCTCTCTGTAACTCAGAAAATAAAAACTGCCAGTGATGAGGCTGGGCACGGCCCGTGTCTGACCGAGCACGGCCCGTGCTGAGCTCTGCAGAAGCTGAAAAACTAAGAAAATCCTAAAAAAAATAAAAAGAAAAATAAAAGATGATTAGGCCGTTGATTCCTAACTTTCTTAAAATCCTTGTGTCCCCGGCAGCGGCGCCAAAAACTTGATGTGCGATAAAGTGTCGTATATATTAGGTGTATATTTTAAGCCCTTTTTAACACTTATTTTAGCCAAGTTTTAAATTTATAAAACACGATATTTCACTAACACTAAACACACATATGGGCAAGTGCACCCATCGTTGAGTGTAGTATAGCGTTGGTAAGATACCGAGGTCGTCCAAGGACACAAGAGCTTTTAGTACCGGTTTATCCTCAACGTCTAACCAAAATAAAAGTTTAGAAAAATGTTTTAAACTAAGAAAAATAAAACTAACTAAAATGCTGAAAATAAAAATAAAAATAAAAAACAGATAGACAAGATGAATCACTTGGTTCCGACTCGTATCTAGTATAACCTTTGATTATTTCCGCCCTTTTGCACATAATTAAGAGATTATCTTAGTTATTGTAGTAGGCCCCTCTTTTGAAGGCGAAGTTACCCTCACCCCAGTAGTTTGAGTCAGCAGGGATACAATCCTAAAAGGGTGGATTATTGGAAGATAATGAATTAAGTTATTAATGCAGTATTGTGGTAGGCCCCGCTTTTGGCGGTGACGTTACCCTCGGCTAAGTAGTCTGAGTCAGCAGGGATACAGTCCTAAATAGCCGGGTTATAGTATTAATAGTAGTTAACTTATGAGGGGATCAAAGAGTTTGGACCCCCGCCATCCAATACCGTGAAGTATTGAAGGAGGTCCTACTAAATTTGACCCAGGTCCATTGCAGGACCTCTAAACGCTGAACAATGGCAAGACCTTTACCAAACCGTTCCCTTAACCCCCTACCAGGTAGCCAACATATCTCCATATAGACTGTGGAGATATGAATGGTGAAAATCCTTTATTTTATATAGACAGTAAAATAATGCCAAGACACCACGGACAAACGATAAGGAAAGATCACCTTCAACATAAGTAACTAGTTATTAAAGTCATTAATACAAAACCAAATAAAAAGTGCAAAAGATTAGAAATAAAAAGTATTATACTAGACACTTTGTCTTCAACAAGTGATGTAAGAGACTTAGGCAAACATGGCCTTGATTGTCAAGAACTCTTACGATCAATCTTGGATCCCGAGACGACTCACACACTCTACGATGGACAATGGATGATGGTGGTGGATGATGGTGTTGTGATGGTGGTGGGTGGTGGATGAAGTGTGAGAGAGGTGGTGTGCCAAGGGATGAGATGAAATGAATCCAAGCACTCCTATTTATAGGCTGAACAGAGAGCTGGACACGGCCCCGTGTCCGCTGGGCACGGCCCCGTGTCCGTCTGACACTCTCTCTCCTCATTAATTGCAATTACAATAAATGCGCCTGCTGTACTTTCGACACGCCCCCGTGTCCTCTGAGCACGGCCCCGTGCTGGCTGAGCACGGGGCGTGTTCAGTCTTCTGTTTTCTCTGTTTTGCTTTGGAAGGTGCCGTTGAGGGTTCGGGCAGTCCACTAATGTTCCTTTTCTTGTATTTATGTTGGATTTAGCTGTCTTTTTGCTTCTTTTGCGTTTTTGAGCTCATTTAATCCTGAAAATACAAAAGGAAGACAAAAACACTCTTTTTCTAATATTAGCGCTAAAAAAGGGTTAGTTTTATGCCTCAATTGATGTAATTTATATGTTGCATTTTACACACATCAATAGCCCGTGGGCATTTTCCTTCTGAGGG
Source organism: Helianthus tuberosus (assembly GCA_030545235.1). Classification (NCBI taxonomy): domain Eukaryota; kingdom Viridiplantae; phylum Streptophyta; class Magnoliopsida; order Asterales; family Asteraceae; genus Helianthus; species Helianthus tuberosus. The sequence goes on from CM060363.1 coordinate 67,263,573, forward strand.
ATGTTTATGATATGATCATCTTTTCAGATGCTATTAGTCGAGATCGTATGGATCATACTGACTATTATGCTTGGACATGGTCCGACATTTTTAGACAGGAGGTCAAAGACCGCCACTGTCGTTGTCTTATCAGACAACAAGTTTAGCTCGTAGGCACTTCATCACTAACGGATGTAGGGTTGTAAACGAGCCGAGTCGAGCCGAGCTAGACCCAACTCGAGCTCGGCTCGAACTCGATTCGAGCTGGCTCGAGCTCGAATTTCAAATCGAGCTGAGATTTGAGGCTCGAGCTCGACTTGATTAGAATTCGAGCTAGCTCGGCTCGATCCAGCTCGAACTAACAAAGAACTACAAACTTTACTACTTAAAAAAACCCTTAAAAATGAATTTCTTCATAGACTAAGGGCCATAATTGCCATTTGATTTAACCATATGGCTAAATGTGCAAGTATAAATAGTTAATTCACTTTGTACATTGTCTTTATTTTCTTTTATAGGGGAGATACTTCCTTAGTTTTTGTTTTCTAAACGATGTGGGACAAAAAATGAAGGATGTATACCTTATCGAGCCAGCTCACGAGCCGAGCTAGGCCAAGCTCGAGCTCGGCTCATTTACAAACCGAGCCGAGCTGGCTCGTTTACAACCGAGCCAATTTCGAGCCGAGCTTTCTTCGAGCTTTTTTCGAGCGAGTTTCGAGCGAGCTGCGAGCCACGAGTTTTTTGAACACCCCTAAACGGATGTTTATAATATGATCATCTTATAGGATGATATAAGCCATGATTTCTAGATCATTAGGCCAATCAGGAAATTTTGAAAAATTCCAATATATGGATGACTATTGTGATTTTCTCAGATCACTTTTGTCAAGAGTGCTAACACGTTCTTAGGTGTTAACAAGGATCTGAATCTCTTGAATAGGTCTTACCATCTTGGCCATGCCTAAAATGGCATGTAGGCTAGGTTTTACCTCTAAGATTCTTTTTAATATTAAGCGCAGAACAATCCTAAATTGAGATGTTTAATAAGGATCTGAATCTAATTGAGGAACTACCATCTTGGCCCTGTCTTAAAATAACACGTGGCTAGGTCTTGTCCTTTTTAGATTTTTGCCATTTTCTTATAATGGTAGATCTTATAAAAGGAATGTTATTTTTCATTTATTTCATTTTTCATGTTTAGAATGAAAATCTAAATTTAATTATTCCACTATATAAAAATAAAAGTACAGATGTGCCCTAGACGGGACTTGAAAGGAATAATGTTGTCCTCAAAGGGACTGAAAGATAAATATGTCCTTATAAGGACTATTAAAGAAACGATCTTTAGCAAAAGGAGTTTTCTTCTTCACTTTACTTCTGAATGTCCTTTCCCTGGATGCTTGTTTCATTCTAGCCGCGGTACGAAGCTCAGCATTTCAAGGCTCCGGATGTGGAGAATTTCTAATACAGCATCTTCGCTTGGCGACATATCCAATATATAAAAATTGGAAGCAAAATTTACAGATTAGGATTGAGAGTATTCCTATGTTAAGTCTAGACTCAGAAGGTCGAGGAATGTGCTACTGTATCATTGAGATTAAACACAAAAGGCTAGTGTTTAATTCACTCAATGTTGGCTCTGATACCAACCTGTCACACCTCGATATTTCCACGTATTACCGGTGGGGAGTACCGTGACGTAGTTGATATCATCATAGTCAAATAACACAATTTAATGCACAGCGGAAACAAATGATAAATATATTATAATCCGATATAAAGTAATATCAAAGTATTACAAACGGAAAGTAAAGGATCCACAGGCGGATTGAAAAATAAAATGAAACATTGTTCAACAGACTTTAACATCTAGAGCTTGCGAGACTTGATTATTGATGCTTGGAGTAGCCAGCCTATTACGTATAGTACCTGCACTTAGCCTTTTTGGAAAATACGTCAGTTTACACTGGTAAATACAATTAACTGACTCATTTTGAAAAGTTTAATAAAATTGATTTGAATGCACGTGGCACAAAACTTTTTATAACTTGGGATAATTATTTGAATATAATACTTGTAAAAGAATTACATGTTTCTTATGCGTTCAGTAGCCCGGTTCGTGCCGGGTTAAAGATCAATAGACACACCACATTATTTATTTTGGCACTGACGGGTGTACGCCTACACCCCGTGCTTAGGTCGTGGCCATTTCGTAAAATGATGCCATGGATATCCGGGACATGGTCATTAACCCCCAAAGGCTTTAAGCAAAAAAAACATTTTCAAACAGGACATTTCAATGATTTATCCTTCATACAATTAAAGATGAAATGTCCGACCAAGCGGTATTTTATATACCGTACCCCAAGCCCGTATAGGGAAAATAAGTTAAAAGTATTTACCTGAGCTAAATATAAATTCAATCCCAGCCGTATATCAAATCAGCAAGTACAGATAGCTTTTACTGGGCTCCTAATCTGGAACGAAGGTTTTTAATAACCTATTAGAATCCTAACGGGTCTTTAATTAAGCTTAGACTTAGACCGGTTAGTTTTCAAAAGGATGACACGGTTCAACGCATGATAAAGCGAAGACCGGTTTAGAATGTGGTTTTGACCCGATAAGCTTGTATGCTTGTTTAATATGGGTAACTTGAACACATTCTGGATTTTGAGGTGAAAACGATATGGTTTGACCTGTTTCGGCTAATATATGTAAACTAGTTACATAAGTCGATCCGAACGCGAAAAGTGCGTAACGGGTCACCAAATGAGTCATACACAAGTTTCCTAGGTTAATATGCCCTTAATATGTTGTGACATCAGTAAGATATCTTCTATTATGCCCAAAACGGATTTAAACTCAATTTACACCCCGTAGGGGTATTTTGGTCATTTTAAAGGTTATAAAAGAGTTTAAATACTAACCTGAGTTATAGGTCTGATATAATTAGTAAAAAACTTAATTTAATAAGTTATAACAGTAGGGTAATACGCATATGTGAAATTTATCATTTAAAACCAAACTATGCACCTTAGGGGCATTTTGGTAATTTCACTTAGGCTAAAAAGGTCGAAACTGGAAATCTGAGTTTAAAACTTCTACTTACTGTTAATATATAAGTATTTGCTGAAAATATCAGTAGGTATCAAACCTTATATTTTTAAAATAGTTTTAGTACATATTATGCGTTAAAAACGCTTAAAAAGGCGAGTTGGAGCCATTTCCGGGTTTTCAAAGGAAGGCTGATATTTTTATCATTCCAGAAGGCTCAAAATATTTTATTTATCAAATTAGATCAGTAGAAAGAGGTTTGGGTCAAAAGGTGTCACACCCCGATTTCCACGAGTCACCGGTGGGCCCGGTGGGGGAATATCGTGACGTGGTTGGCAACATAATAGTCAAACAACACAATAATCAATATGCACAGCGGAAGCAATTTAAAATATGATACAACCGAATTTAATATTGTAATATCAAATGTCACAATATTCGGAAGTTTATCCACAGATGGATCGAAACAAAATGGAAACAATAGTTCAACAGACTTCAGGCATCTTAAGCTTGCGAGACTTCTAGTGATGCTAAGGAGAAATCCCAGCCAATTACGCTTAGTACCTGCATTTAATCTTTTTGGGAAAATACGTCAGTTTACACTGGTAAATACAATCAACTGACTCATTTTGGAAAATGATTGAAAATTGGTTTGGATGCACATGGCATAAACATTTTTATTTGATTAAAATGCACAGAGGCAAAATTAATCTTGTATAACTTGGGGCAATTATTTAGCTATATAATCTTGTGAACGAATTACATGTTACTTATGCGTTTAGTAGCCCGGATTGTCCGGGTTAAAGATCAATAGACACACCACATTATTCTTTTGTGCGCTGACAGGTGTACGCCTACACCCCGCGCTTAAGTCGTGGCCATTACTTCGAATGATGCCATGGATATCCGGGACATGGTCATTAACCCCCCAAAGGCTTTAAAGTAAACAAGACTGTTTAAACGAGCCGATCAAATTATTCAATTAACCACCTAAGCGATGGAAGTTTTGATGCCCGACCAAGCGGTATTTTATATACCATCACCCAAGCCCGTATAGGGAAAATAAGTTAAAAGTATTTACCTGAGCTAAATATAAATTCAATCCCAGCCGTATATCAAATCATCAAGTACAGATAGCTTTTACTGGGCTCCTAATCTGGAACGAAGGTTTATAATAACCTATTAGAATCCTAACGGGTCTTTAGTTAAGCTTAAGCTTAGACCGGTTAGTTTCAAAGACACGTTTCGTACGCATGATTAAGCGAAGACCGGATAGAATGTGATTTAGACCCGAAAAGTTCAGAGACTTGTTTAATATGAGTCCTTCATGCACATTCTGGATTTTGAGATAAAACCGATAAGGTTTGACCCGTTTCGGCTAATTTATGTAAACTTGTTACATATGCCGAACCGAACACGTAATAAGCGTAACGGGTAATAATGAGAGCCATTTACAGGTTTCCTAAGTTAATTATGCTTCATATATGTTGTGACATCAGTAATATGTCTTTTATTATGCCCGAAATGAATTTAATCGCAAACTATGCCCCGTAGGGGTAGTTTGGTCATTTTAAAGGTTGTAAAAGAGTTTAAGTGTCAACCTGAGTTACAGGTCTGATGTAATCAGCAAAGATAATCAATTTGCTAAGTTATATCAGTAGGTTAAAGTATATATGTGAATTTATCAATTATAACCAAACTATGCCCCGTAGGGGTATTTTGGTAATTTCACATAAGCCGAAAAGCTCAAAACCGAAGTCTGAGTTTATCAACCTTTTCTTACTGTTAAAATATTATAATTTGCCTCAAATATCAGTAGGTATCAACCCTTGTATGTTTAATATAGTTATAGCACATACTATGCGTTAAAAACGCTTAAAAAGGCGATTAAAGGCCATTTCCGGGTTTGATACATAAATATGATATTTTTATATTTCCAGAAGGCTTAAAATAATTTATTTATCATATGTGATCAGTAGCAAAAGGTTTGGAGTCGTTTAGATATGTAAAACTCATTTTATGGCCCGTAAGGGCAAAACCGACATTTACCGGATTAAGCCTACGACTATGAGTTATGCTCAGCCTAAAATTAATTAAAAATCTTTAAAAATCCCAAAATAATATATTACATCAGTGGGTAAAAGATTTGATATCAAAAAGTATGTTTAAGTAGGCTATACGCTAAATACGCCGTTTAATTAACATAAGGCTTTAATTTTACGCTAACTAGCATAACTCTTAATCTACACTTCAAACTGATGTCAAACTTTGCATACAAGTTTACATATCAGTAATTAAAGTTTCTACTCTTTTACATTTCCAAAAATCACGTTTTAAGGTAATAAGGGCATAATGGTCAACATATGAGCAATTAACGGAATCATGCGTATTAATTGGATAACTAATGATCCGAGGTGTATAATCACAGAGGGTTATACTAGCATGTAACCTGGTCCAAATGAAGCTCTAAGGTATTTCTAAAACATACCATAACGGGTCAGAACTGAAAGTCAAAGTATAGGTCAAACTATGCGACTTTCGGTTCCGAACCGGGTCTAAACAGGAAATTGTCGGGTTGAACATGTTTAGACATGTCCTTACACTAATTACCAAGTTATATTAATGATCAAACAGGTTGTATGTGCTCTACATTGCTAATCATGCATAAATTGCAATTTAGACATTCTGTTGACTTTTTAATTACACGTTTGACCGGACATTAGACCTAGTTAGAGTGGAAATCAGGGGGAACCCTTTTGAGGGTTTATTACCCACATAATTACCAACCTATACCTACTTTTGATTTGAGATTTGACTGAGCCATTATTAATTAATCTCGAAGTCAAACCGTAATTACGACGATTTGACTTTTAGCTAAATAACTAAGCTAAACTCAATTAAAGAAGGATTAGCAAACTTACAAAAATCCTAAGCTTGATTAGTGATCACTTGAGAGTGCCTTGGAGCTCCAGAAATGATCAGATTGCAAGAGGAAGGTGTGAAGAACAAATGTTGCATATCATGGCCTTTTATAGTGAATTAATCACCACAAATCTTTGACACTTGAGTCTACAAGCCACCACAACTGATCAACACATGTTCCTAGTGCTTAGGGGGTGTCTAGGGGTCAAGAGAAATGTGGAAAATCAGATGAGATCGATCAGATTGCACTCAGCAGGCGAAAACCCAATGAATTCGGAGCTGGGCACCCCTAGCGTGACGCTAGGCCCCCCTCGCGTCGCGCTAGGCCCCTTCTGCACAAAATCCATATTTTTAGATTTTTGCGATTTGATCCTTGGCTCTTCAAAATTCGATTAGGCACTTGTTTCTTGCATTATGAACCCTTATAATTGATCTATAAAGGCTTTAAAACATATACCCACTTTGTTAGGTCCCCGGTTAACTTTATTGTTACCCGAAAAGTCCTAACTTTCAACGTTTACGCTTTAGCCCTTCGCACACGAATTTGATCATAACTTTCTCATACGATAACGAAACTTTATGAAATTTAAATCGTGCATTCTAGTGAGCATAATTAATCGTTACAAAGCTTCGGGTTTGTCAAAAGGTCACTCAGAGGTATAACTTAAACATGTTGACACATTTAGCCCCTGTCTGATCGGGCACGGCCCGTGCTGAGTTGGGAGTTGGACACGGCCCCGTGTTGCACCGACACGGCCCCGTGTTCAGCTCTATGTAACTCAGAAAGTAAAAATTGCCAGTAATGATGTTGGGCACGGCCCGTGTCTGACCGGGCACGGCCCGTGCTAAGCTCTGCAGAAGCTGAAAAACTAAGAAAATCCTAAAAAAAATAAAAAGAAAAATAAAAAAAAAGATTAGGCCGTTGATTCCTAACTTTCTTAAAATCCTTGTGTCCCCGGCAGCGGCGCCAAAAACTTGATGCGTGTGAAGTGTTACATATAATAGGTGTATATTTTAAGCCCTTTTTAACACTTATTTTAGCTAAGTTTTAAATTTATAAAACACGATATTTCACTAACACTAAACACACATATGGGCAAGTGCACCCATCGTTGAGTGTAGTATAGCGTTGGTAAGATACCGAGGTCGTCCAAGGACACAAGAGCTTTTAGTACCGGTTTATCCTCAACGTCTAACCAAAATAAAAGTTTAGAAAAAATGTTTTAAACTAAGAAAATTAAAAACTAACTAAAATGCTTAAAATAAAAATAAAAGAAAAACAGATAGACAAGATGAATCACTTGGTTCCGACTCGTATCTAGTATAACCTTTGATTATTTCCGCACTTTTGCACATAATTAAGAGATTATCTTAGTTATTGTAGTAGGCCCCTCTTTTGAAGGTGACGTTACCCTCACCCCATTAGTTTGAGTCAGCAGGGATACAATCCTAAAAGGGTGGATTATTGGAAGATAATGAATTAAGTTATTAATGCAGTATTGTGGTAGGCCCCGCTTTTGGCGGTGGCGTTACCCTCTGCTAAGTAGTCTGAGTCAGCAGGGATACAGTCCTAAATAGCCGGGTTATAGTATTAATAGTAGTTAACTTATGAGAGGATCAAAGAGTTTGGACCCCCGTCATCCAATACCGTGAAGTATTGAAGGAGGTCCTACTAAATTTGACCAAGGTCCATTGCAGGACCTCTAAACGCTGAACAATGGCAAGACCTTTACCAAACCGTTCCCTTAACCCCCTACCAGGTAGCCAACATATCTCCATATAGACCGTGGAGATATGAATGGTGAAAATCCTTTATTTTATATAGACAGTAAAATAATGCCAAGACACCACGGACAAACGATAAGGAAAGATCACCTTCAACATAAGTAACTAGTTATTAAAGTCATTAATACAAAACCAAATAAAAAGTGTAAAAGATTAGAAATAAAAAGTATTATACTAGACACTTTGTCTTCACCAAGTGATGTAAGAGACTTAGGCAAACATGGCCTTGATTGTCAAGAACTCTTACGATCAATCTTGGATCCCGAGACGACTCACACACTCTACGATGGACAATGGATGATGGTGGTGGATGATGGTGTTGTGATGGTGGTGGGTGGTGGATGAAGTGTGAGAGAGGTGGTGTGCCAAGGGATGAGATGAAATGAATCCAAGCACTCCTATTTATAGGCTGAACAGAGGGCTGGACACGGCCCCGTGTCCGCTGGACACGACCCCGTGTCTGTCTGACAATCTCTCTCCTCATTAATTGTAATTCGCAATTACAATAAATGCGCCTGCTGTACTTTCGACACGCCCCCGTGTCCGCTGAGCACGGCCCCGTGGTGGGCAATAGAAGCTTCTATAGGTTTGTCTTTTCTGCTGCTTCTTGGGCACGGCCCCGTGCTGGCTGAGCACGGGGCGTGTTCAGTCTTCTGATTTCTCTATTTTGCTTTAGAAGGTGCCGTTGAGGGGTCGGGCAGTCCACTAATATTCCTTTTCTTGTATTTATGTTGGATTTAGCTGTCTTTTTGCTTCTTTTGCGTTTTTGAGCTCATTTAATCCTGAAAATACAAACAAAAAAAAACAACAACAACCATACCCAGTAAATCCCACAAATAGCTAGAACTATTGGTAGGGTCTGGGGGAGGTGGGATGTAGGCAAACCTTGCCTCTATCCTTAGAATAGAGAGGCTGCTTCCTGAGAGACCCCCGGCTCAAAAACAACAAACAACCATATAGACAAAAGAGAGATAAGTATATAGCGTAGCAGTAGTCAGATATATTATCAACAAATAACATGTAGTCATAGATACAAGAAAGTCATGATATATGAGGTCTACCTAAAGTGAGAAAGAAATCTATCCCCCCCCAAGACAAAGGTAGGACACGTCCATACCCTCCCCTACAAGTCCTTAACCTTAATCCTACGTCTCCATGAACTCCTATCCTGAACCATGTCCTCGGAGAGGTGCAACTCTACCAAATCCTGCCTAAGTCGTTCATCCCAAGTCAACTTGGGCCTGCCTCTACTCCTCCTTCCTTCCACTGTCATGGTTTCCACTACTCTAACTGGTTCTGTCAACTGCCTCCTCTTCACATGCCCAAACCATCTCAATCTCCCCTCTTTTACTTTGTCCGATATACTAGCCACTCCTACCCATTTCCTAAAAACCTCACTTCTTATTCGGTCTAACATCGTGTGGCCACACATCCACCTCAACATCCTCATCTCCGCTACCTCCATCTTGCGTGCTTGTGTTTTCTTGATGGCCCAACAATCTGTCCCGTATAACATAGCCGGTCTAACTGCTACCCTATAAAATTTTCCCTTTAATTTAGTTGGGAACTTCCTATCACACAAAATCCCAGTGGCTGCTCTCCACCTACACCACCCAGCCTGGATGCGGTGGTATACGTCACTGTCTATCTCCCCGTCCCTTTGCACAAACGATCCTAAGTACTTGAACTTAGTTGTTTGTGGGACCACTTGACCCTCAATGGTAACCTGGGAGTCCTCGTTGTCATCTGCACCACCGAAATTACAATAAAGGTATTCAGTCTTTGAGCGGCTGATCCTTAAACCATTGCCCTCTAGGACTGCTCTCCATTCCTCTAGCCTCGCATTTAGGGTTTGTCTCGTTTCAGCAACCAACACTATATCGTCGGCAAAAAGCATGCACCACGGAACTGTCTCTTGAATCGACTTGGACAACTCATCCAAGACCACCGCAAAAAGAAAAGGACTCAACGCGGACCCTTGGTGGAGTCCTATTTCCACGGGGAAAGACTCTGTAAATCCTACAGGCGCACGGACTGTAGTCACAGTCCTATCATACATATCCCTAATTAAGTCTATATACTTTCCAGGAACTCCCCTACCCTCCAAGCTTTCCCAAATCAGTGTACGTGGCACACTATCATATGCCTTTTCAAGGTCAATGAACACCATATGTAGGTCTCGCTTCTTCTCCCTGTACTTTTCCATTAGTCTCCGTAGAATATGGATCGCTTCTGTCGTTGAGCGCCCTGGCATGAAACCAAACTGGTTTACCGTAACCTGAGTTTCTTTTCTAATCCTAGTCTCAATTACCCGCTCCCATAGTTTCATAGTATGGCTTAGTAACTTGATCCCTCTGTAGTTCCCACAACACTGGGCATCTCCTTTGTTCTTATACAAGGGCACTACGACACTACTCCTCCACTGGTCCGGGATTTTTCCAAATTTGAAAATAAGATTAAACAAACTAGCTAGCCATCGAACTCCATCCTCTCCGAAACACTTCCACACCTCTATCGGTATGTTGTCAGGACCAACTGCCTTAGCTCTTCCCATCTTCTTGAGTGCTGTCCTTACTTCTCCCATTGTAATACTCCGACAATAGCAGTTATTCCGTTGTCTTCCTTGAATGCTGTTGTGGTCGCTTTCTTCTTCGGCTTCCTTCCCTCCATTGAAAAGATTACGAAAGTAGGTTTGCCATCTCAGCTTAATGTCTTGTTCTCTTACTTGGACATGCCCATCTTCTCCCTTTATAAATTTCACTACACCCAGATCCTGCTTTCTACGCTCCCTAGCTTTGGCAATCCTGAACATGGCATGCTCTCCTTCCTTCGTCTCCAGGCGGTCATACATCTTCTTGTAAGCTGTGTTCTTTGCCTCTACCACTGCCTTCTTTGCCTCCCTTTTGGCCTTTTTATACCTCTCCTTCAACCTCAATTGGTCTTCCTCGACCGTGCACGTCAAAAGATCCCTAAAACTCTCTTGTTTATCCCTTATCTTAATTTGTACATCCTCACTCCACCACCAGGTGTCTTTATGTCCGCTAGTCATTCCGGTTGTAACCCCTAGTGTCTCCACTGCCACCTGGGTGATGGTGGTCGCCATAGCCTCCCACATTCGGTTTGCGTCCCCTCCCACCCAATCGGCTGTCCTAGGGATGACCTTGTCTCTAAACACTGTAATCTTGTCTCCCTTCAAGCTTCCCCATCGGATCCTAGGTCGACCTTTCCTCTCCCCCTCCGACAGTTTTCTTCTCAAACGTATATCCGCTACTAGCAGATGGTGTTGAGTCACTGTTGTCTCCCCTGGTATAACCTTGCAGTCCCTCCACCATCGTCGATCTTCTCGCCTCATCAATAGGTAGTCTATTTGCGTGTTACGCCCCCCGCTACTGAAAGTGATCAGATGTGAAACTCGTTTCTTAAAAAACGAGTTCATAATACCCAGGTCGTGGGCCACTGCGAACTCTAGAAGGTCCCTACCAGGCTCATTCCTATCACCAAAACCAAAACCCCCGTGTACCGCCTGAAAACCATCACTATCCTTACCTATATGTCCGTTAAAGTCACCTCCTATATAAATTCTCTCCTCCCTAGGTATGGCCCTCACTACAGCATCTAAGCAATCCCAAAACTCTATTTTCTCCTGATCTCCTAATCCCACGTGAGGCGCATAAGCGCTAATCACAGCCATTACCTCCTCACCTATTACCAATCTCAACTTCATAATCCTATCGTTGTACCTTATCACTTCCACAACATTTTTATGCAGTTCACTAGCCACTAGCAAACCCACTCCGTTCTTAGCGCCATCCGACCCTGCATACCACAACTTATACCCATTGCATTCTGTCCCTCTATGCCCCTTCCACCTAGTTTCTTGAAGGCATGCTATTTGTACCTTACGCCTTTTAAGCACATCAACTAACTCTAGCAACTTACTACTAAGAGATCCTACATTCCAAGAAGCCACACGTAAATTATACCCTCTTTTGTCCTCTTTATTAGCACCCCTCTTTCGTGGACACGGTCTTAAGACATAATTGCGACTCCCACCGTCTATGGTTCCTAATTAACCCAATATCACAATACACCAATATAAAATACTCAACAAGCCCCACACACAACAATAAATAATGTTATCTCTGCAACAACCAATAAAATATGTATACAAATTAACACACAATCACTTAAATCATGAAAATATCAGCAAGCAAGAAAGTGGTTCAAACAAACACATACAAACTGAATATTGCTTAAACGGGTTGGCTAAAGCTACAAACAGAGCACGGGATGAGTTACTTGTTATTTTGTTTAAATTAGAAAAATACTTACAGTGGTTCGGGCCGTGATTTAGGCGTGTTACTTACAGTGCTTTTAAGATGTGATTTATGACCCATTTGAGACACCTGAATTTCAGCCCTGCAATGAATAAATAACAACAACGAAATGGAAACTTGACTGTCCCTTGGCCGATGACAGACCCCTGCCGCTTATGAAAGTTGAAATAGAGACCGATGGGTGTTCCGGTAACTGAAGCGGGGCCGGTAACTGAAGCGGGTCCGGTAACTGAAGCGGGTGTTCCTGTAATTGCAGTTGTTTGGAAGTTTCCGACCGGCGGATGTTCCGGTAGCTGACACGGGACACGATGGTTGGGAGGAGAAGACGAATGGTGCTTTAATTTTAAGTTTAAAATTCCGACCGGCCGGCGTTGACTCAATAGCAGGAGCACGAGGTGAGTTAAGAGGGAGAAGAAGGGACTAGAGAGGGAGGGAGAGGGGGCAAACCTTGCTGCTGGCCGGCGGCCTTGGGTGGCCGGTGATGATTTGAATGTTACCGTTTGTTTTTACCGTTGAGAGAAGAAGGGGGCAAACCTTGGATTTCGGTTTTCAGTTTCTCTAATCTCCAATCCTGAAAATACAAAAGGAAGACAAAAACACTCTTTTTCCAATATTAGTACTTAAAAAGGGTTAGTTTTATGCCTTATTTGATGTAATTTATATGTTGCATTTTACATACATCAAATACCCCCACACTTGAACTTTTGCTTGTCCTCAAGCAAAACTCTTTAATATGTGGCTTACACTCCCAAATGGAATAGGTAGAAGAGAAGGTTTTGGGCTTGTCGTAGAGTGTCGGGATTTCCAAGATCTTTTTGGGTTTTATTTTTATTTATTTACACTCCTATTCGTAATGATTTATTTAGAACTTTTCATAAAAGAAATTACTTATTTGGGCATAACATGCCTTTTTAAAATTCTATTTATATACAAGTTCACATACCTCACGGGGAAATCACTCACACTCGGCCGAAGGTGTATTTTTAGTGAATCTCTCGAGAGCGGCATGGAACTTATTCCTACCATAGGCTTGCCAAGAAATCAATCCTCCTCCTTTTTAACTTTTATACCTTTGTAGATATCAAGAGGACTTTGTGGGTTAAGGGTTAGGCTAGGGTTAAAGGTAGGTGGTTGGGTTAGTGGTTAGTAGAAAAAGGGCTAAAAGCGTAACAAGTGTCGGTTTTCGTATTTTTGCAACTTTTTATTTTGATGAAACTTTTATTCAAACTAAGTTATTTTTTATTAGCTTGTTTGTTTATTTTCTTTTTGCTTCATCATTATCACACCTTTTTTTTTACGAAGAACCGAACTTGTTACTAAAATAAAGGGTTAAAAATGAAAAAGGGTTTTGGTGGGTAAAAGGGTTTTTGTTTGGGTGATGAAATGAAAAGGTTTAGGCTCAAAGGGGCTAACTATGGGAATTTTTGGGTAGGTGGTAAAAGAAAAAGAAAAATAATGGTGTAGAAATAAAAAAGGGGTTAGTCCTAATGCCTCCATCATTTACTTACTCGGGTTTAAGTTGATAAGGACCGGGAATGTATTGTCATGGCAAGTTCTAGAGTCGTAAGAACCAAGAGGCTATTCACACAAGAAACGAAAAATGAGCATTTAGTCAATTGATATGTAATTGTGTGCTCAATAAAGGCTCAAAACTCACTTTTGTGGGAATGAGTTTTTATGTGATCAAGTATATCTAATCAAATTTTAAATAAGTTTGCTATGCCTTTTCATAATTTTCTTATGTTGGTTCTTTTTATCACTACGCTATCGGTTGTAAATTTGTAAAAATATAACCTTTTTGAGAACTTGAATTTTCCGAGTTAAACCTAGACAAGTAAAAAAATGAAATTTTTGAAAAAATTTGGGGTGATTAGCGGTTCCAATAGAGTTTTGTGTAAGGCTTGTATTTTAGGACTTGCAAAATTCAAGGTTTTAGCATTCCCCCCACACTTAAATTACACATTGTCCTCAATGTGTCCCAAAAATAAATTTTTAGGTTGATTAGATGTGTAAAATAGTGTTTAAAAAGCAAAAATTTGTGTTACTGGGCACTGAACACGGCCCCGTGTTGTCCGGGCACGACCCCGTGCTCAAGTGCCAGTAACAGAATTAAAACACGAGAAATAGAAGCCTGGACACGGGGGCGTGTTGGGTGAACACGGCCCGTGTTCAGTTACCTGAACTGGGCATTTTTCTGCAGGTGGTTCAGCACGGGGCCGTGTTGGTTGGGCACGGCCCGTGTTGAACCTTCTGAAATAGAGAATTGCCGGGTTGCCTTGTTCTTGTGCATGGGTTCATTTTTCTCGTTCCCCTTTTCATCTTTTTCCACCATGAGTGTGTTTTATTCCTGAAAATTAAAACTAACTAGAAAACATAAAAATTAATCTAAATTAAACTAAGGATAGTTCCGTGGAATGCCTCCATGGTGCGCCACGTTTATAAGGGTCCTTGGCTAGACCCAAAGCCTGGTCATATGTTACCCGAGTGGAATGTGTTGCATCCCATGTTACACCGTCGGAGAGCGTCATCCAAGCTTGAGTCTATGACCTTCATGTAGTTGACCGGATCTTCTTCCTCTACTCGCCTTCCACATTCAAATTTCACTTCCTCATCCCCAAACTTCAATGTTAGAGTTCCGTCATTCATATCCACCAATGCTTGGGCGGTGGCTAGGAATGGCCTCCCGAGGATGAGAGGGACCTCGGTGTCTTCTTCCATGTCTAGGATGACAAAGTCGGTTGGAAAGACGAATTTGTCAACCTTGACTAGCAGATTTTCGGCGACACCTTGTGGGAATTTGACGGACCTGTCGGCGAGTTGTATGCTCATCTTTGTAGGGCTTGTTGTTCCTAGGCCGAGTCGCTTGAACATTGATGTGGGCATGAGGTTGATGCTAGCCCCAAGATCGGCTAAAGCATTTCAGACGGGGGACTTCCCAATCGAACAAGGGATTGTGAAGCTACCGGGGTCGATTTTCTTTTGTGGAAGTTTGTTGAGTACTAAAGCTGAGCATTCTTCGCCTAAGTTAACTAATTGCAATGATTCAATTTTCCTTTTGTGAGTGAGGAAATCCCTCATGAATTTTGCATATTTAGGCATTTGGGTTAGGACCTCAATAAAAGGAATATTAACATGCAATTGTTTTAGCAAACTTTCGAACTTTGCGAATTGCTCATCGGTCTTTTGACGATTCAACCTACCGGGGTACGGAATTGGAGGAGTCTTGGTGGGCTCTTGATTTGGTGTAGAAGCCTTTTCTGGCACAGGAGGAGTCACAGGCTGGCTAGAATGGCTTCTTTCATTTGGCGGCAATGGAGCATCCTCGGGACCCACGGTTCGATTTCTTAATGTGATGAGATGTACTTGTGCCTTCGGGTTCGTTTCGGTATTACTAGGTAACGCGCCTTGTGGTCTCTCGGAGAAATTTTGAGCTAGTTGATTTAATTGTTTTTCGACATTTTGAATGCTAGCTTGTTGATTTTTGAAATTCGATTCCAATTTTTGAAATCGATCCGAGTTTTTCTTTTCAGTGTCAGAGATGAGGCGAGATACAGTATCTTCAAGCCTTTCTCTTCCACCTTGTTGTTGAGGAAAATTTTGCGGTTGTTGAAAATTAGTTCGTTGGTTTTGTTGGTTACTACTATTGCCGGGATCTCTCCAACCAAGATTTGGGTGGTTACGCCATCCTTGGTTGTAGGTACCCGTTGGAGGACCCGACGGCCTAGGTCTATTATCCATGTAGTTTACCGTTTCAGTTTGTTCATCTAATTCTTTCATACAACTCCAATTTTCATGTGACCCACCACACCCTTCACAAGCCATAACCGAGGCCGTTTTTGTCATTTCTAGCCTTTTGATTTTTGAAGAGAGGGCCTCGATTTGGGCTTGTAAAGAGGTGCTTTCATCAACCTTATGGGCGCCCGGGGCAATAGATTTATTACCTCGGGGAGTGTGCCATTGAAAATTGGTTTGAGCAATTTCCTTAATTTGGTTATATATTTCATTTGGGCGACGATTACCTAAGAGTCCCCCGGAGCTTGAGTCAAGTGTTTGTCTTGTGTGTGGCAACAACCCATTGTAGAAAGTGGATACTTGTTGCCACACCGCTAGACCGTGATGAGGACACTTTCTTAGAAGCTCCTTGAACCTTTCCCAAGTTTCATATAAGGATTCCCCATCCTCTTGTGAGTATGTATTAATTTCAGTCATTAATTTAGCCGTTTTAGCAGGAGGGAAATACTTATATAAAAACTTTTGGGCAAGTTCATCCCAAGTGTTTACCGATCCAACTGGGAGGGTGTTAAGCCAAGCCTTAGCTCGGTCTTTCAGTGAAAATGGAAACATTCGAAGGCGGATAGCGTCATTTGATGCTCCATTGATCCGAAAGGTATCACATATTTCTAAGAAGTTAGTAATATGTAGATGGGGATCCTCGTCCGCAAGCCCGTGGAAGGTTGCGGAGTTTTGGAGCATTTGTATCAAATGCGGCCGAAGTTCGAAGTTGTTGGCCTCGACATTCGGTGCATTGATAGCGGCGCCAAGACTGCCTACGGTAGGCCGTAGGTAATCCATGAGGGTACGCTGGTCCGCCATTGGAAGTGGGTCCCCCGAAGCTTTCTCTTGATTTTTAGCTTTTAGTCTTTTTCTGAGAAAGCGCTCGGGTTCTTCTAGGGGTTCTTTTATGTCTCTACTAGAACTGGAGCTCATGCACTACGTAGGAGGTTCAAATGTGGCGCCTGGGTTCCAAGTCCTGCAACAAAAACAGAAAAGAACGCTGGTCAGAATGTTCACCACGGCCTCGTGCTCAGTGAACATGGCCCGTGGTCAGAAGTACAGTAATCGTTTTCTGTATCCTAGTTACTGGGAGTTGGACACGGCCCCGTGTTGCACCAACACGGCCCCGTGTTCAGCTCTCTGTAACTCAGAAAGTAAAAACTGCCAGTAATGATGCTGGGCACGGCCCGTGTCTGACCGGGCACGGCCCGTGCTGAGCTCTGCAGAAGCTGAAAAACTAAGAAAATCCTAAAAAAAAAAAAAGAAAAATAAAAAAAAAAGATTAGGCCGTTGATTCCTAACTTTCTTAAAATCCTTGTGTCCCCGGCAGCGGCGCCAAAAACTTGATGCGTGTGAAGTGTTATATATATTAGGTGTATATTTTAAGCCCTTTTTAACACTTATTTTAGCCAAGTTTTAAATTTATAAAACACGATATTTCACTAACACTAAACACACATATGGGCAAGTGCACCCATCGTTGAGTGTAGTATAGCGTTGGTAAGATACCGAGGTCGTCCAAGGACACAAGAGCTTTTAGTACCGGTTTATCCTCTACGTCTAACCAAAATAAAAGTTTAGAAAAAATGTTTTAAACTAAGAAAATTAAAAACTAACTAAAATGCTGAAAATAAAAATAAAAGAAAAACAGATAGACAAGATGAATCACTTGGTTCCGACTCGTATCTAGTATAACCTTTGATTATTTCCGCACTTTTGCACATAATTAAGAGATTATCTTAGTTATTGTAGTAGGCCCCTCTTTTGAAGGTGACGTTACCCTCACCCCAGTAGTTTGAGTCAGCAGGGATACAATCCTAAAAGGGTGGATTATTGGAAGATAATGAATTAAGTTATTAATGCAGTATTGTGGTAGGCCCCGCTTTTGGCGGTGACGTTACCCTCGGCTAAGTAGTCTGAGTCAGCAGGGATACAGTCCTAAATAGCCGGGTTATAGTATTAATAGTAGTTAACTTATGAGGGGATCAAAGAGTTTGGACCCCCGCCATCCAATACCGTGAAGTATTGAAGGAGGTCCTACTAAATTTGACCCAGGTCCATTGCAGGACCTCTAAACGCTGAACAATGGCAAGACCTTTACCAAACCGTTCCCTTAACCCCCTACCAGGTAGCCAACATATCTCCATATAGACCGTGGAGATATGAATGGTGAAAATCCTTTATTTTATATAGACAGTAAAATAATGCCAAGACACCACGGACAAACGATAAGGAAAGATCACCTTCAACATAAGTAACTAGTTATTAAAGTCATTAATACAAAACCAAATAAAAAGTGTAAAAGATTAGAAATAAAAAGTATTATACTAGACACTTTGTCTTCACCAAGTGATGTAAGAGACTTAGGCAAACATGGCCTTGATTGTCAAAAACTCTTACGATCAATCTTGGATCCCGAGACGACTCACACACTCTACGATGGACAATGGATGATGGTGGTGGATGATGGTGTTGTGATGGTAGTGGGTGGTGGATGAAGTGTGAGAGAGGTGGTGTGCCAAGGGATGAGATGAAATGAATCCAAGCACTCCTATTTATAGGCTGAACAGAGGGCTGGACACGGCCCCGTGTCTGTCTGACAATCTCTCTCCTCATTAATTGTAATTCGCAATTACAATAAATGCGCCTGCTGTACTTTCGACACGCCCCCCTGTCCGCTGAGCACGGCCCCGTGGTGGGCAATAGAAGCTTCTATAGGTTTGTCTTTTCTGCTGCTTCTTGGGCACGGCCCCGTGCTGGCTGAGCACGGGGCGTGTTCAGTCTTCTGATTTCTCTATTTTGCTTTGGAAGGTGTCGTTGAGGGGTCGGGCAGTCCACTGATATTCCTTTTCTTGTATTTATGTTGGATTTAGCTGTCTTTTTGCTTCTTTTGCGTTTTTGAGCTCATTTAATCCTGAAAATACAAAAGGAAGACAAAAACACTCTTTTTCCAATATTAGTACTTAAAAAGGGTTAGTTTTATGCCTTATTTGATGTAATTTATATGTTGCATTTTACATACATCAATTGTCAACTTTAGTCCTTCTATAATATTTCTTTCACACGTTTAAACATTTGACACGTGTCTACACATTATAGGACTTGAATTTTCGAGGTGTTACATCCTCACCCCCTTAAAATAAATCTCGACCCGAGATTTACTGAAATAAATAAGGGTACTTTTCTTTCATCGTGGACTCAACCTCCCACGTGTATTCGGGACTTCTACGTTCATCCCACTTGACCTTTACAATAGGTACATGCTTTCTTCGAAGCTTCGTTACCTGTCGATCTTCAATCGACAAAGGTTTTTCCACAATTTCAGGCTCTCGTCTATATGCGCATCTGTGTGTGGTATAACCAGTGATTCGTCAGCGAAACACTTTTTCAGATTGCAGGTGTGGAACACATTGTGAATTCCACTGAGCTCTTCAGGTAAGTTTAGCTTATAGGCAACTAACCCGACACGTTCGATAACCTCGAAAGGTCCTATGTATCTCGGGATTAGCTTGCCTTTCTTGCCAAATCGCATCACCCCTTTCCAGGGTGATACTTTAAGCAACACTTTATCACCTACTTCGAAGTGAAAAGCTTTACGCTTCGGATCTGCGTAGCTCTTTTGCCTATCTCGGTCAGCTTTGAGATGGTCACGAATCTGGACAATCTTGTCCGTCGTTTCAAAGACTATCTCTGGTCCTGATAATTGGACATCCCCAACTTCCGCCCAACAAACGGGCGATCTACACTTTCTACCGTATAATGCCTCAAAAGGCGCAGCCTTTATGCTGGTATGGTAGCTATTGTTGTAGGAGAACTCGATTAATGGTAGGTTCTTACCCCAACTACCACCCAAGTCGATCGCACATGCACGTAGCATGTCTTCCAACGTTTGAATAGTACGCTCACTCTGACCGTCAGTCTGAGGATGATAAGCCGTACTAAAATTCAAACGTGTGCCCAAAGATTGTTGGAAACTCTTCCAAAAATGTGACGTGTATCTAGTATCTCGGTCAGAGATAATAGACACAGGTATGCCATGTAAGGCTACAATCTTATCAACGTATAACTGGGCTAACATGTCGGAGCTATAAGTCTCCCTGATGGGTAAGAAGTGTGCTGACTTAGTCTGTCTGTCAACTATAACCCATATTGTATCATTTCCTTTTCTTGTCTTGGGTAACTTGGTAATAAAATCCATAGTTACCATTTCCCACTTCCACGTAGGAAGTCCAGGCCGTTGTAGCAAACCTGACGGTTTCTGATGCTCGGCTTTGACTTGCGCATATGTCAAGCATTTAGCTACATAGGTGGCCACAGACTTCATCAAGCCTATCCACCAATAGTTTGCCCTTAGATCCTGGGTAGCTGATGGCAAATTCTTAATCGTTGCCTAATTAGGGTTGCGGCATTTAATACGTAAGCAATATGAACCGTCTTTCTTATTTAATAATATAAAACTTTCGGAATATCGAGTTAGGCTATATGAACCCTCTATTTTAACACTTAGTAAATCAGGGTTTCGATTCTTCCAATGATGGTACTAGCCGTCTTGGAGATTTCATAATAATACAGCCTTAAATGGGATATAAATCTTAATTCTACCTGCCTTCCAGGGGGTAAGCAGGGAAAACTTATGAGAAGATAATCAAGATACAAGGAGGCTACAGAGATTTTCCATATCTTAGGCTCCAGTTCATCCATCATTGCTCGTGTCAAATAAGTGACACCTTTATGTTACTAGTTCACGAATTCCTTAATCGGGAACATTTACTTGGAAAATTATATCTTCTTTGAGTACTACTAGTCGTCTTTAGTACAATATGACCATTGGGATATCTTAGGGGTTCCATGTATTAAACCTCCATACTGATCAGGCATGGAAGTAATCTATGGGACACACTAGGATACGCCAACCCTCATATGGCACTTTTATCAAACATAGTTTGGCATTCGCAGGCGATAGAAAAACAATGAGAAAAATAATTAAAATAACATACGTTGTCGTACTCTATGCGAAGAAAGAGTACTCTTAGATTTTTCTGAAGGATTCCTTGCCGATACTAGAAGAATCGGTTACTATGGTTTCCTTGGTAAGTTATACCTTGTGAATAATATAAAAGTTTGCTAAGCTTATGGTTTATGAAGATTTATTATTGGCTGTATTAAATCAGGACACTTAGCAGAAAATTATCATTGGTAAATGATAACGTGAACTGCCTCTTGGCATTCATCAGGTGAGTTCAGGCATTTCTTCCTTTTGCCTTTCCAGACTTAGCTGTACCTTCTCTGGCAGCTTTAGGGTGTCTAGTTTTGATGCGGCCTTGCTCACCACAGCCGTAATAGACTGCATTCTTTATGTCCCTACATTCATGGGAATGATGACCAGTTTCCTTAGCAAATGCCACACTGCTTTGGTCTTTGTTCTAATCGAAACTGTCCCTAGTGTCTTTTATAGCAATTCTTACATACAGGCTCTTACTAAACTTTCGCTGCTTTTTATTAAGCCTGTACCTGCTCTCTTTCTTAGATTTCTGGAAGTTATCTTCCTCCTTTGGTTCATCCTTCATATACGAAGTGTGAACAAAACTCTTCTCATGAGCAATTGAACATGGTTTTGAATGAAATTCAGAGCGAGGAGCATTCGGCTCTTTGGATTGTTTCATGATCTTTCTATGGTCCTTCCAACTGCTGCGTCAACCACAGCCTGGAGATTAACTCCATTAATATTGAGGTTTACGTATGTAGTTTTATTAACTTTCGTCGCATTAATGGTATTGCGACTGTCGTCTACCTCATCCGAGTTTTCCATACTCGAAACTTGGTACCAATCACCAAGATTTAACAATTATTAGTCATCATCCTGATGACCTGACTTAGATTAGCCACGGTATTCTTAAATCGTATGGGCTATTCTGTTCTGAACATTCTTAATGAATGCTATTTGAATGTATATCTATTACATTTAGCTTAGGTCACAAAAGGACTATCAATTGCATTTAAGGTTTGGAGCGAGTCCAATACCTGCTTGACAGGGGACCATAATGTCACAACTGTCTTTGTCACAAGGACGATTATAAATAGCTCAAAGGCTAGTCTTACAAGACTTTTATTATATATATACATATATGGCATAGAAGCCTGTCTCGATAGACGTAGAAAGATATGGCATAAAGCCCAGTCATGAAGGACATAAATGATTATACGGCACGAAGGCCTTGTCGCAAAGGTCCTTTAGATATGGCACAAACAGCCTTGTCATAAGGACATTTATCAAATCTGGCACAAAGGCATGTCACCAGGAATGTTAACATTTAATATGTTAGCTTGTCACGAATGACAAATTATAGCACATAGGCTTGTCATGAATGACTTTAAAACATAACTCGATGGTCTATCATCAAGGACCTTAATTGATTAGCTGCAATCTTATTAGATTAGGGCTTCAAGGTTTGAACGTGGTTCTTCACCTTTGGACAGGGAGTCATAGACCACAACTGTCATCGTCTTGAAAGACGATTCATTTGGCAGAAAAGTAAGCCAATCAACATCACTAATGGATGTTTATATATAACCATCGTATCTAATGATATTAGTCATGATCACGTCGATCATATTGACTATTAGGTTTGGGTATAATCACACCATTTTGACCAGGGGATCATAAGGATCACTACTATCTTTGTCTTACCGACACTAGAATAAGGTATAGCCCGTAGGCATTTCATCACGAGGGATGTTAATATTATGATCATCATACTGATGATACTAGTCAGGATCGCAATGATAGTATAGACTATGGGATTTGAGTATAGCTCACCCCCTTGGGCTAAGAGTCACAAAAGATTACAATTGCCTTGTCTCAATTGTACAATATAATATAGCCCTTAGGCAAAACCTCATTAAGGATGTTAAAATCTTTAATCATCATATTGACGATCTTTGTCATGATTGCATTGATCATATAGACTATTAGGCTTGAGCATAGCTCACTACCTGGGACAGGGAATCGTAAAGATCACCATGTCTTTGTCACACATGGACAATATAATATGGCCCATAGGCGAAACATCACTAATGGATGTTTATAATAGGTTCATCCTATTAGAAGATATAAGTCATGATTGCATTAATCATATTGACTATTTTGGCTTGAGCATAGCTCACCACCTCAGACAAGGAATCATAAAGATAACAATGTCAATGTCTCAAATGGACAATATATTATAGCCCGTAGGCAAAACATCACTAAAGGATGTTAAATAATATTATCATCGTATTAAATGATATTAGTCATGATCGCATTGATCATATAGACTATTATGTTTGGACATAGTCCAATATTTTAGACAGGAGGTCAAAGACCATCACTGTCGTTGTCTTATCGGACAACAAGTTTAGCCCGTAGGCACCTCATCACTAACGTATGTTCATAATATGATCATCTTATAGGATGATATAAGCCATGATTCCTAAATCACTAGGTTAGATAAGGGAATTGGAAGAATCCAATATAAGGATGACCGTTGGGATTTTCTCGAATCACATTTGTCAAGAGTGCTAACACGTTCTTAGGTGTTAACAAGGATCTGAATCCCTTGAGTAGGTTTCACCATCTTGGCCGCGTAGGCTAGGTTTCACCTTTAAGATTCCCTTTTAAAATGCATACTGACAGGGAAGGAAAGGATATTTATTTTATTCAGGATTTTTTTTATCATAAATCCTAATTCATAAGTTAATAATAATAATAGCACAAATGGCCCAGTCGCGTAGACAAGTTTAATTTATAAGTCATGATTTCAGAGAATCGCGGCATTAAGGTTTGAATCAAAGTTCATTACCCTTTCCTGACAAGGAGCTGTAGGCTACCACTGTCTTTAGTCTCAGAGGACATTAATTATAGCCCGTAGGCACTTCCCTTCTAAGGGATGTTTATTACGGAATTGCCCCTTAGGGAAATTCATTAACCATGGTAAACAGATACCATATTTGGTTAATTTATTAATCATTTATATTTAGGATTTCTATTATAATTTATCCTAATTATAAAACATTAACAGTTTTATTAGTGGCACCCAATGGCCTGGTCACATGGACATTTATAAATTATAAGCTTATGATTTCAGAGAATCAAAGCAACAATAACAGTTTTATTTAATAGCACCAAAGGCCTAGTCACAAGGACAATTTTAAATTATAAGCCATGATTTCAGAGAATCAAGGCCTTTAAGTATATTAGCACAACAGGCTTAGTCACAAGGACATATATAAATTATAAGCTATGATTTCAGAGAATCAAAGCATGAAGGTATTCTGGCACAATAGGCCTGGTCACAAGGACATTTATAAATTATAAGCTAGGATTTCAGAGAATCAAAGCCTTGAGGTTTGAACCTAGTTCATTACCTTTTTCTGACAGGGAGTCATAGCTACCACTGTATTTTGGCTCATGTAGAAATGAGCAAGGCCCGTAGGCACTATATTACCACGTATGGTTAAAATATGATCATCTTAATTGATGATGTAAACCCAGGATTCAGAGATCATTAAACTGGGTTAGGAATCTTTAGAAAGATCCTTATATAATAATAACGTGTGTGATTTTAAATGAATCACATCTTCCAGGATTGTTAACATGTTTTAAGAAGTTAACAGGGATTTGAATCTTTTAAACAGGTCTTACCATCTTGGCCCGGTCTTATAATTGACCCGAAGGCTAGGTTTCACTCTGAAGATTCTTAGTTAATGGTTTGAATCTTTTTAACAGGTCTTACCATCTTGGCCTGGTCTTATAATTGACCCGAAGGCTAGGTTTCACACTTAAGATTCTTAATTTAATTAACGCAGAACAATTTTAAATTGAGGTGTTAATATGGATCTGAATCTAATTATGGAACTACCATCTTGGCCCGGTCTTAAAATGACACGTGGCTAGGTCTTGTCCTTTTTAGATTTTGCCATTTTATTATAATGGTAGATCTTATGAAAAGAATGTTATTTTTCATTTATTTCATTTTTCATGTTTAGGATGAAAATTTTAAATTTAGTCAATCCATTATAAGAAAATAAAAATACAGAGTTGCCCTAAGCGGGACTTGAAAGGAATAATAAGTCCTCGGAGGGACTGAAAGATAATTATATCCTTATAAGGACTATTAAGGAAACGATCTTCACAAAAGGAGTTTCTTCTTCATTCTATCTCTGAAAGCTTTTTCCTTGGATGCTCGTTTCATTCTAGCCGCGATACGAAGCTCAGCATCTCAGGGCTCCGGGTGTGGAGAACTCCTATTACGGCTTCTTCGCTTGGCGACGTATCCAATAAAATTTGGAAGTAAAAATTTCTAAATTAGGATTGAGAATATTCCTAAGTTAAGTCTAGACTCAGAAGGTCAAGGAATGTGCTACTGTGTCATTGAGATTAAACACTAAGGGCTAGTGTCTAATTCACTCAATGTTGGCTCTGATACCAACCTGTCCCACCCCGATTTCCACGAGTCACCGGTGGGCCCGGTGGGGGAATATCGTGACGTGGTTGGCAACATAATAGTCAAACAACACAATAATCAATATGCACAGCGGAAGCAATTTAAAATATGATACAACCGAATTTAATATTGTAATATCAAATGTCACAATATTCGGAAGTTTATCCACAGATGGATCGAAACAAAATGGAAACAATAGTTCAACAGACTTCAGGCATCTTAAGCTTGCGAGACTTCTAGTGATGCTAAGGAGAAATCCCAGCCAATTACGCTTAGTACCTGCATTTAATCTTTTTGGGAAAATACGTCAGTTTACACTGGTAAATACAATCAACTGACTCATTTTGGAAAATGATTGAAAATTGGTTTGGATGCACATGGCATAAACATTTTTATTTGATTAAAATGCACAGAGGCAAAATTAATCTTGTATAACTTGGGGCAATTATTTAGCTATATAATCTTGTGAACGAATTACATGTTACTTATGCGTTTAGTAGCCCGGATTGTCCGGGTTAAAGATCAATAGACACACCACATTATTCTTTTGTGCGCTGACAGGTGTACGCCTACACCCCGCGCTTAAGTCGTGGCCATTACTTCGAATGATGCCATGGATATCCGGGACATGGTCATTAACCCCCCAAAGGCTTTAAAGTAAACAAGACTGTTTAAACGAGCCGATCAAATTATTCAATTAACCACCTAAGCGATGGAAGATTTGATGCCCGACCAAGCGGTATTTTATATACCGTAACCCAAGCCCGTATAGGGAAAATAAGTTAAAAGTATTTACCTGAGCTAAATATAAATTCAATCCCAGCCGTATATCAAATCATCAAGTACAGATAGCTTTTACCGGGCTCCTAATCTGGAACGAAGGTTTATAATAACCTATTAGAATCCTAACGGGTCTTTAGTTAAGCTTAAGCTTAGACCGGTTAGTTTCAAAGACACGGTTCGTACGCACGATT
The DNA here is from genome assembly GCA_030545235.1 of Helianthus tuberosus. Classification (NCBI taxonomy): domain Eukaryota; kingdom Viridiplantae; phylum Streptophyta; class Magnoliopsida; order Asterales; family Asteraceae; genus Helianthus; species Helianthus tuberosus. The sequence continues at coordinate 67,289,880 of CM060363.1, forward strand.
AAGCGAAGACCGGATAGAATGTTATTTAGACCCGACAAGTTCAGAGACTTGTTTAATATGAGTCCTTCATGCACATTCTGGATTTTGAGATAAAACCGATAATGTTTGACCCGTTTCGGCTAATTTATGTAAACTTGTTACATAAGCCGAACCGAACGCGTAATAAGCGTAACGGGTAATAATGAGAGCCATTTATAGGTTTCCTAAGTTAATTATGCTTCATATATGTTGTGACATCAGTAATATGTCTTTTATTATGCCCGAAATGAATTTAATCGCAAACTATGCCCCGTAGGGGTAGTTTGGTCATTTTAAAGGTTGTAAAAGAGTTTAAGTGTCAACCTGAGTTACAGGTCTGATGTAATCAGCAAAGATAATCAATTTGCTAAGTTATATCAGTAGGTTAAAGTATATATGTGAATTTATCAATTATAACCAAACTATGCCCCGTAAGGGTATTTTGGTAATTTCACATAAGCCGAAAAGCTCAAAACCGAAGTCTGAGTTTATCAACCTTTGCTTACTGTTAAAATATTATAATTTGCCTCAAATATCAGTAGGTATCAACCCTTGTATGTTTAATATAGTTATAGCACATACTATGCGTTAAAAACGCTTAAAAAGGCGATTAAAGGCCATTTCCGGGTTTGATACATAAATCTGATATTTTTATATTTCCAGAAGGCTTAAAATAATTTATTTATCATATGTGATCAGTAGCAAAAGGTTTGGAGTCGTTTAGATATGTAAAACTCATTTTATGGCCCGTAAGGGCAAAACCGACATTTACCGGATTAAGCCTACGACTATGAGTTATGCTCAGCCTAAAATTAATTAAAAATCTTTAAAAATCCCAAAATAATATATTACATCAGTGGGTAAAATATTTGATATCAAAAAGTATGTTTAAGTAGGCTATACGCTAAATACGCCGTTTAATTAACATAAGGCTTTAATTTTACGCTAACGAGCATAACTCTTAATCTACACTTCAAACTGATGTCAAACTTTGCATACAAGTTTACATATCAGTAATTAAAGTTTCTACTCTTTTACATTTCCAAAAATCACGTTTTAAGGTAATAAGGGCATAATGGTCAACAAATGAGCAATTAACGGAATCATGCGTATTAATTGGATAACTAATGATCCGAGGTGTATAATCACAGAGGGTTATACTAGCATGTAACCTGGTCCAAATGCAGCTCTAAGGTATTTCTAAAACATACCATAACGGTTCAGAACTGAAAGTCAAAGTATAGGTCAAACTATGCGACTTTCGGTTCCGAACCGGGTCTAAACAGGAAATTGTCGGGTTGAACATGTTTAAACATGTCCTTACACTAATTACCAAGTTATATTAATGATCAAATAGGTTGTATGTGCTCTACATTGCTAATCATGCATAAATTGCAATTTAGACATTCTGTTGACTTTTTAATTACACGTTTGACCCGACATTAGACCTAGTTAGAGTGGGAATCAGGGGGAACCCTTTTGAGGGTTTATTACCCACATAATTACCAACCTATACCTACTTTTGATTCGAGATTTGAATGAGCCATTATTAATTAATCTCGAAGTCAAACCGTAATTACGACGGTTTGACTTTTAGCTAAATAACTAAGCTAAACTCAATTAAAGAAGGATTAGCAAACTTACAAAAATCCTAAGCTTGATTAGTGATCACTTGAGAGTGCCTTGGAGCTCCAGAAATGATCAGATTGCAAGAGGAAGGTGTGAAGAACAAATGTTGCATATCATGGCCTTTTATAGTGAATTAATCACCACAAATCTTTGACACATGAGTCTACAAGACACCACAACTGATCAACACATGTTCCTAGTGCTTAGGGGGTGTCTAGGGGTCAAGAGAAATGTGGAAAATCGGATGAGATCGATCAGATTGCACTCAGCAGGCGAAAACCCAATGAATTCGGAGCTGGGCACCCCTAGCGTGACGCTAGGCCCCCCTCGCGTCGCGCTAGGCCCCTTCTGCACAAAATCCATATTTTTAGATTTTTGCGATTTGATCCTTGGCTCTTCAAAATTCGATTAGGCACTAGTTTCTTGCATTATGAACCCTTATAATGGATCTATAAAGGCTTTAAAACATATACCCACTTTGTTAGGTCCCCGGTTAACTTTATTGTTACCCGAAAAGTCCTAACTTTCAACGTTTACGCTTTAGCCCTTCGCACACGAATTTGATCATAACTTTCTCATACGATAACGAAACTTTATGAAATTTAAATCGTGCATTCTAGTGAGCATAATTAATCGTTACAAAGCTTCGGGTTTGTCACAAGGTCACTCAGAGGTATAACTTAAACATGTTGACACATTTAGCCCCTTTAGTTTGTAATCTCTCACTTTTAGCTCCGTATGATCCATGATTTATTCGTTTGAAGGTATGAGCATCTTGTAGGTTAATATACAATATAATTATTCACGGTTTACATTTAGAATACGTATATCCACATACTTTCCATGATTGTCAACTTTAGTCCTTCTAAAATATTTCTTTCACACGTTTAAACATTTGACACGTGTCTACACATTATAGGACTTGAATTTTCGAGGTGTTACAAAAGGATTTGTAAAACTCACTTTATAGCCCGAAAGGGCAAAATCGGCAATACCGAAATAAGCTTAGAACTCTATGTTATGCTCAGCCTTAAAATAAATAAAAATCTTCAAAAATCCCAAAATATTATATTATATCAGTGGGTAAAAAGTTTGGTATAAAAGATTGGGTTTAGATAGGCTATACGCTAATTACGTCGTTTAATTAATAAAAAGCATTCTAATTACGCTATTGAGCATAACTCTTAATCTAGACCTCAAACTGATGTGAAATTTTAGGGACTTGTTTATAAAACAGTAGCAAAGATTATTGTCCTCTCACATTTCCAAAATTCTCGTTTTAAGGTCAAATTGGCATATTGGTCAACATTAGGCATTTAACGGAAACATGCATATGAATCGGATAATCAACGAGCCAAGAAGTATAATCACAGAGGGTTATACTTATATGAAACTTGGTCCTAATAAGGCTCTAAGGCATTTCTAAACCATGCTCAAACGGGTCAGAACTGAAAGTCACAGCAGGAGTCAAACTATGCAACTTTCGATCCCGAACCGAGCCTAAACTGAAAATTGTCGAGTTGAACATGTTTAGACATGTTCTTACATTAATTACCAAGTTATATCAATGACAAAACAGGTTGCATCGCTTCTACATTGCTAATTATGTGTTTATTTGCAAAATTGCTTCCTGTTGACTTTTTAAGATCAAGTTTGACCCGACAATTGACCTACTTAGAGTGAGAATCAGAGGGTGCCCTTTTAAGGGTTTATTGCCTACATAATTACCAACTCATAGGTACTTTCAATTTGTAATTTGACTGGACAATTTAATATTAATGACGAAGTCAAATCTTAATTATGACGGTTTGACTTTTCGCTAAATAAATAATCAAAACTGAATTAGGGAAGGTTTAGAATACTTACCAAGGTCCTAAGCACGACTAATGATCACTAGGAATGAGTCTTGAGCTCCAAGAACCTCCAGAAACCAAGTTGTGAAGTTTTCAAATGAATGTGATCAAATGTTGCAACAATGGTTTCTTATATAGGAGTTCTTGATGCCTTTAGATCACTACAAACAAGTCTACAAGTGTTATGGGATCATCCCAAGTGTCCCTAGGTCCTTCTAAATCAATAAACAAGCCCCTAGAATCAAGAAATGGCAAAATGAGGCGGTGTAACGGGCTGGAACAGGCAGCTGCCTGTTTTCTAATGCTAGGTATTGGCTTACGGACCGTAAGAGTCCAGCCATACAGTCTGTAAGGACCTGGTCAGCAAACAGCAACTTTCACTTGTTGACAGATTTAGCCCCTGCACTTCCAAATGCCATTTCCGACACATCTAAGGCCCGTTAAACCATTTTTAAGGCTCTATAATTTTGCCTAAACATGAGGAACATGAAACATGCTCAAAAACATGTCGGATGTCGGTTCGTTTGGTCGTACAGCCACGTTGTTCGGTTAATAACGACGAAACACGGACGGACGCGAAAAACGATCCAAATTACGCGACGAATGGAATTTTATCAAGCCAATCACTAAAATAAAATATTTTAGTGCTTACATAAATTTTTGGGTGTCCGGGTATATTCAGAATGTGAGATATGCGCGAAAATGCAAACTTGTGCACTTTTTGACACTTTTAGTCCCTGTATGAATTAAAAGTTTATTTTTGCACACGAAACACATCTAAGCCTATATCTAAGCTATTTAAAGGATAAATAGGGTATGTTTAACTCATGGTCATATTCCGGAAGGTCCGATACCCTACGAATCGACATACTTTTGCAGTTTGACGCAATTAGTCCTTTAATTACGCAAAGTAGCGCGAAATGTCGTTTACTGACATCCAAGCCTTCCATGGCTCATGATGGGCATTCCCAAGCATATAATTATGTATTACTACCCTCCTGTTTGCTTAAATGGTCACCGAAAGGCGTAGATTCGAAAGTTGACGCTTTAGGTCCCTCTACTACGAAAACTTGCGCATCTCATCATTTAATAGCATTGAAGCCTCATCTAACCCATATTAGACATTTTTGAAAGTATTATTAAACATCACGATGCTTCGGGTTCGCTAAAAGGTCATTCAGAGGTATAATTAAACATATTGACACTTTTAGCCCCTCTAACTTGCAAAGTTGCGCGTAACTTTACTTATAGGCATAAAACCTTAGACGGCCAATAGTTGGCATTACCGAGAGTATAATCAAATATCTTGAAACTCCCGATTTGTTAAAAGGTCAGTCAGAGGTAAGAATTTAACATGTTGACGCTTTTAACCCTTCATTGCGTAAACTTTCAATTAATTACGTAAACGGCTACACTCGATCGACAAGTGGCTCATTTGTGAATATAATCATCGTGAGGGTTATTCAGAAACTTATTTTTGGTATGATAACACTTCCAGTCCTTTCATAATCAAAGTTTTCAATTTTTCGAAAAATTAGTCCCTTAATTTCAGTGTTTGACTTCATTAGGGTTTATTACACGTGTCAATACATCATTGGACGTGATTTTACGAGTTGTTACACTACTCCACTCCAAAATCCGCCCACTTTCTTGCAAACACTCTCAAGCCCCCCCTGGCGTCCAGAACCTGCTGTAAGGGGTTTTTCATTCATTTTCTAGTGCATTTCATTCCATTTCCTTGCATTTTATCATAAATTCTTGAATGTTTTACAAAACCTCTTGATTCCACCCATCTCAAAAGATGGTTTCAACCTAGTTTGCTTGGGCAAACTGTTATTGGAGCATCACACAAGAGATTCGAATCAAGATTGATAGGAATCTAAACATTTTACAACTCAATCATAAGTTTCCTTTCGAATATTGTACGATCTTGATAGAATTTGGAACAAGTCAGACCCTCAACTCATTGCATAGTTAAGGGCCTGCATTAAGGTTAATTTCCATCAAGAAATGATCTGGTTAAATGGATCAAACACACATTTTTTCCAAGTTAATAGTTGGTTCGCACGGACGGACTATGTCCATCTGTACGAACCGACATCCTACATAACCTGTTGTTTTAATTTAACTTTTGTTTTCACACATGTTCATCATTACTTGAATGTTTTATTAACTGATTTGAATAATATAGAAAATTTACTTAACTGTTGGAACTCAATCAGCTTAAAACTAAAACTTTACGCAATAACCACAGTCGGTTCGTATGGACGGACTATGTCCATCCGCATGAACGGGCATTGTTACCTAAACCGAATTGCTTTACTTTCTGTTTTAACATCAGCTACAACATTTGACCATTTGTTACTGTTTTGATTATTCCGAACAATTACCCTACTGTTTTATAACCAAATCAGTTCATAATCCAACTTTAACAGCCGGTCCATTCTCAACAGGAAACTCCATCCGTACGCATGGACTGTTAAGTGTTTAAACTTGTACAATTTCCATAGTATTATCATCTGATCCGACATTCCTTACCTATTTCAGTGTAATCTCGGTGCTCGAACTTCATCACTCCACTCCCGGTTTTCGTGAAATCCTACGCAACATGTACATTATACAAAAACATGCAACACTATGATACTTGTTTATTCAAATCACACTCTATCCACAATTAAACATGAAAACATGTTATACTTGTTAATCTCGTATGCTCTGGATACATTGTGTCTATATGCTCATTAACTTTGCAAGCCTAACTTAACAATTATAGCGCTATAGGATTAACCCACCGCCCCGATTCTTAGTTGAAGGTTTTGGGACTTAGATGGTTTCAACAATTTGTCGGTTTTTTGGAACCTTTAGGGCAACCCTTAAGAAAGGTTATGAACCTTAAATATTATGGAAATTAACCATTACACAAGCCCCATAACCATGAGTTTGGTTGGAGGCAAGGTTGGTGCATGATTTCCATAAGATAAACATATTTAAGAGCAAGTTGTAAGAAGTTTTATGAAAACAAAATCTTGAACTCACTTTGGAGCCTCAAATAGGTGATGTACCACCTGGTTACACCTTGGTGAACCTTGGGTAACATCCTTAGAGGTTGTCCAGGGAGTTTAATGGAAGAAAACATGAAGAAAATGGAGAAGAAGGTGCTCAAAACTTACTGTTTTGAGCAAAGGTGCAATATGCCAACACTTGGAAGATTGGATGGTTTATGGGAACTTAAGAGTGGTTTGAGAGAGTGTAAAGGGTTGGGAGAGTGTGGAGGACATGTATTTATAGTGTGGTAATAGGGTTTAGGCTTAAATGGGTTAGTTGGGCGTTTAGGTAGTTGGGAAAGTGAATTAAAGACCCATTTCGCAAAGCTACCAATAATTTGCCCGCCTGGAACGCCTTGCGGACCGTAAGACATATTGTCTTGCGGTTCGTAAGACATATTAGAAGAATAAAAAAAAATTTAAACCTTATTTGTTGGTGATTGGTTATATTATGTAATAAACTTATATATTAAATGTTTTGGGACATTTTTAGGGTATGAATGGTCATGTCACATGTGATGAGAATGATGTATGTATGATGTGTATGAATAATATTCCAAGCATAAATATATATACTAAGTGCGTTTTGGTTGCGTTTATAACACGCCAAGCATGATTCGGCGAAGTGCGCAATTTAACATCGTGTATGTATGCATAAACAAGTGTGGATAAAAATTGTATTTCCATTAAGATCAAAGTTTCGGATTACAAGTTTGGGAAAAATGAAATACGAATACAAGTTTCTAAAAATAGAATATGAATACAAACTTTCCATATATAGAAATATGAAAATACAAGGCGTTACACAAGCGTAGATCATAGTATGTATAGTTGGTATTCTTCTTCCGAGTTTCAAAAAGTTACCCAACTTAACTGACAATTAAAGGTTATTTAAGTTTGTTTGATTGAAGGGTCATTATGGAAGGGCTTTCAAAAACTGTATATGAAATGCGTATGCTTATGGTAGGGTAAGCTTTGTTGATTTAACATAATTAGATGAGTTTTCTAAAATGTATATCTTAATGAAAGAATGAAGGGTCTTAAATTAGAAGAAAATGGTGTATTATCCATGTTAAATCCTTGGAGATAATCTAGATTTTGGCTTGCAAGCATTAGGGAATGGCCAATATGTATTTAATTTGGTGAAGTACACTATACAGAACAAATTTATAAATGTATATGGTGAACATAAAGAGACTAAGTTGAACACTTTGCTTCACTTCTTCATAGTCTTCTAAAGTTGTAATTGAGCAACAAGAAGATGTAGGGCCCCAAATTGATAGAAATAATAAACTAGCTAGGAAACAAATAAAAAGAAATTGCAGTTGGAATGAAAGCAAGATGGAGAGGCGTATTATGTTAGGAATGTGGCTGTTAGAGACGATATTGGTGAAGAACAAGTAACTAGAAGTTTTGGAACTTCAGTTTTTACATAATGTGTAACAAGATGGAAATGCTTATCATTGTGTAACAGGTTGTAACCTAACCGAATTCTAAATTTGCAACTTTGATTTCAGTTTGAATCATAACAATATAGAATTTAGAACATAACCATGATTAGAATTTTATCAAAGGTTGTTGCACTAAAACAAATGTATAATTTAGAGTTTGATTTCTTCAGGTCCGCACTTTGGTTTCAAACTTGTCATTTGACCTATTAATCCATAAATAATTTTATCGTATTTAGATTGGAGGATCGACCAATCCAAGAATAAGAAACTTTGATCTTTGTAATTTCATCCACAAATCAGAAATGTTAGTAATAAAACAAAATCAAGATTAGACTTACTAGACGAAGGCAATACTAGAACCGACGACCTGGGTTTTAATATGTCCAATATATTCAAACGGTTGCTTTCCATAGTAGCATATTACCATTGAGGAGCTTCAAATTTTCAAACGTTGTTTTTTTTCATATGTTGAAGTAAGGTAGGAGTAAGGACTATACGTTTTAATAAAAACAAACTTTGTAAATACTAAAATTTTCTCACGTGGGATATTTTTCAATTATATATATATATATATATATATATATATATATATATATAGGGTGAGGTTCCAGCGTAAACAACCTCCCAGGAGTGAACTGCGTGAACATATCTGGACCGTTGATTAATATGATCTTGATAATTTAAATTAGTGGCATAATTGTAATTAATAGGTTAGTTTTTATTGTTTTATTAAAAGAAAAAGGGTAAAATTGTAATTTAGATTAATTAGTCATTTAATATAGAGTGCAAGATTATTTCCGTAATAAAATATAAAATCCCGAGATTTTCTATTATTTTGTTACTGAAATAGTTTCCTATCCCCCATTATAATCAAATATCATATCCCCTCTCTCTCTTTATACTCAACGGCGACAAGAGAAAAAACGGTGCATCGGCGTCGGAAGTTTGTCAATCGCCGGAAAAAAAGCTTCTTCTTCAACAATCAAAGGTACACATTGAAAATCCTAATCTTTAATTGCTTCAGAAAGTAGTTGCATGTTCCGTTCCTTTTATTAATGAACTAAGAACACCAATCGTAATTAGGGCTTGAATGTTTTGTTATGAAAGTTGTTTAGTTACAAATCTTATGTATAATGGTATTATTGTTAGTAGGAATTAATTGATTCTGAGTAAGATTACGTTGAATCGTTTATTGGAATTAGGGCTTGAATGTTTGAATCTGTTCGTTCGAAATAGGTCTTGAATGTTTTGATGTTGTTCTGTTTTTTAAAAGATTGTAGGTATGTTGGTTTGTTCAGGGTCAGGTTTGTTCAAGTATATGTATAAACGATCAGTACACATGTGTATGTTGTTTAATTCGTGGTGTACACTGGTGTACATAGTGGTAATATGATGATTTCTGTTTTGTTTGTTTAGTATGTTGAGTAAAAAATTTGGTTAATCATAAATAGGGGTTTGTGCCATGTTTTTAAGTGATATTAGGCTTGTCTGTTTGTTGAGTTATGTAGTAGTAGGTTTTCATAGTTCACATGTGTACTGGTTGCCAAAAATTATGTATTTATATGAATGTCAATGTCAGGAGAATGTGTACACATGTGTAGGTATAATATAAGATGAATTGAGAAGTGATATGTTATGCCTATTATGTGCGTTGCTTCCTTAGTATGTGTTATTTTTGCTTTGAATAATGATATTACATTTATGTACAATATAGTAATGTTACTGCAATGGATAAAGTTTTACGTATGAGTAATTTCATTTGTGTTTACATTTGTAGGTTCAAAACGTAACATTGAGAAGACGTAAGTTTTAATTTTTTTGAAAGATCTCACGAATAAATTGATTGAATATAGGTGGTAAAAAATTTACTAGGAACGTATGTATCTTAATTTTGTAGGTGGAAAAAGCGAGAGGATAGCTCGTAATTTGGCGAGTAGATGTAGTAACACAATAGATTGCCCCATTGAATGTTCGGAGGATGAAGAAACGGACAATATAGGTGAAAATGTTTTAAAGTTTATAGTCTATAATTTAATATAAATGTGTTATCTAAATTGATTTTAAGCTGTGTTTTGTATGCTTTGTTTAAGTGATTAAAATAATTATTTTTGAAAAAAGTTCCGAAGATGTTAAAAGAAACCAGGGACTGTAAGAAACCGATGGCTGCTTCAAAGGATGTGGACGTACGGTTTAAGAAAGATGATGGTAATATTGTGAAAAAATGTGTTTTATATTTTTATGGTTTAAATTAAGGTTTTGTAAGTATGTTTTTTGTAATGGTGTCCGTAGGTGTTTATCATAGAAAAACTGACGATGGTATAGGTGAAAGGAAGCCGGGGAAAAAGAGGGACCAACCGTGCGAACCGGGGGTGATTAACGAAAAAGGCAAGTAACAAAAATATAAAACTTTAATTACAAACTAGCATGATAAAATTTGAAGAAATTGTAATGTAAAATCGCTGTAGCGGTTAATGCAGATTCAACCGGCGAGAGTCAGCAAAGATTGAAAAGTTTAAATGGGTGGCAGAGAGCGAAAAGGTTGTCGATGAAAAAGGGGAAAAAACCAAAAATGAACCCGTTCGTGTTCCGTTTGCTGATGTACCAGAAGGTAAATTAATTGTATTTCAATTTAAAGTAACAGCATCTATAGTGCTAGTGTGATTGCATTTAAATGAGTTTGTTATGATTGTCTACAGTTGTTATCAAAGAAAGTCAGGGTACGCAACGGACAAGTGTAAAAAGTAAACCGATTGGCGTCGTTTTAGGAAAAGAAAGTTTAGGTATGATTTTGAGTGTGAATGTACACATGTGTACTGTATGTTGTATAACATTTTTTTATTATCTCCTTATTTAGCTTCGCGAAAGGAAGGTGATATTGGAATGTTGTTGGGGTCGTCTTTGGATGATAAAGATGAAAAGGATGAAGAAAACAAAGGTAAATGTTTTTAAATAAATTGTTGTATTTTGTATGGTTTTGTGCTAGGCTGATTGTATACTTTTTTTTATATTTTTTTGAAAATAGTTGCAGAAGATGATGATAAGGATAACGTAGTTGGTGTGAATGTGTGATGTTCAACTTGAAAAAAAAGGAAAAACAAAAAATCGCCAAAAAAAGCTGAAAAAAAGTGAAGGCAGAGGACGATCTACCAAGTATACGAACTAGGACATTGCCTAATAAGCTTTATGAAGCGGTTCGTGTTATGAATAAATGGCAACGTGAAATCATCAAGGAAATGGGTTTTGGACAGTCTTTGGGATTCAATGTCAGCAAAGTAACTGCAAACCTTGGTCATTATGTGGTAGATATGTTAGACACTGAGAGTATGAAAATACAAATTGGGGATAGGTATATTAGCGTAGACAAAGAATCAGTGAGGAAAATATTAGGTTTACCACTTGGTGAGACAAGGGTGGCTAAGAAAAAGAAGGGTGAACCTGGTCATCCTTTGAAAGAAAAATGGACTCGTAGGTTTGCCAAGCTTCCGATTAGTTTTAAGAACATAGTAAATAAGATCAGAGTAGATCCTTATGAGGATAGGTCTATGTTCAATATAGACTTTGTTATGTTGATGTTATCTACTATGATTGTTAGTATAAAAAACGGGAGCGTGATGTATAACATCCTGGATTGGTTTTCTCCGGATAAGGAGTTCAAAGATCATGACTGGTGTCAACTTATGATGGATGCTGTGAAGTCTTGTAAGGATGACTGGGTCAGATGCGATCCGAAAGAGTATTTTAGGGGACCGCTCACTTATTTGGTGGTATGTATTATATTTTGATAATGTACACCTGTGTATTTTTATTGTAATACACACATATGTACTTAACTAACTTTGTTTTTTTTTTCTATGTTTTGTATATAGTTGTTGTATATTGAGGCCATAACTTGTCCCGGTTTTGAAGATACACACAAAGAGTCTCCTCTACATTTTTGGACAAAAGAGAGGATGAGTATGCGTAAAGAACAGGAGATAAAGAACGGTGGGTTTGGTTTGGGTGAACTTAGAGAACTCCAAGAGTTCCATGTAGATGGTGATGTACATGTCGAAGAAGAAGCGGTTGATTTATCGAAGGAAGAAGTTGAAAAGGGTCCAGTATCCTTCGATACATGTTCAGTTGAGGTATGAGTTAGACGTGGGTGAATTTTTTTTACTACAGAAAGTACATTAGTGTACACTTGTTATCGTAAAGTTTTAAGATTTTGTTTAATTGTGAAGGGATATGTTGCAAGCATTCTTGCAATGTGTGATGATGCAGAAGATGTTAAAGGTAAGATGGAGGTTGCGATAAACCAGCTTATTACTGGTTATCCGAAAAGTGATGCCGTCATTACTATTCTTGTGCGATACAAAAGCATATTCAACAGATCTGCAGTTGGTGAGAAAGGCGAATCGGACGGCTTTGTTAGTCCCACCGGTGTAAAAAGTGGTAATTAATATTATTAGGTTTGTTAATTAATATGTGTACATTGTTTAAGTCAATGTTAGAAACTTAGTTTAATCTAATTGTTTAGGTGCGAATGTATCAAGCAATGATGTAGACATGAATGAAGAGGTAGATGGTCTTGGAACGCCTCATATAGCATCAACGTTCACTCAGATTGTGATGAAATCAGTGGATGTTATGGAGGACATTATGGCAGGTGCGTATGATACGCAGAAGCTGAATGACATTCCATCGTTCAGTCTTGGTATCACACAGGACGACCCGTGCCCGCAAAATGATGTGACTGATAAAATTTCAATTATAGAAAAGGAGGCGGAAGTCGAGGAGGCTGAAGGGAAGGGAAAGCGGAAGAAAAAGATTTCGAAATATGGGCAGTCTCCGTTCATGAACAGATCCGTGAATATCGACTCCTGGTTGGACAAAAACGATAAGGTTTTATGGAGATATTTGTCAAGTTGCGCGAGCGACACCAAGTATGTATACTTTTAATCTGGAATTATTGTTAATTTTTTCATATGTTAGGTTATTTTTTATAATTTTTGTTGTATGTTAGGGTAGCCCAACCAAAGCAAAAGACAGGGAAAAAGACAGGGAAAAGAATTGCGGTTGAAACGGAACTGAACGAGGTTGCGAGGACGAATGCGTAAGGATCATTTTCGTTTTCGAATACTGCCTGATTATTCAATGTACACACGTGTATAAGTTGGTATATTCCACGAAATATACTAACAATCAATTTATGTTGAAGAAACATGTCTGGAACTATGGTTTACACATGTGTACGATATAGTTTGTACATTATACACAAAAAACACACACAAGAATTACACATGTGTACACCGTGAATGGCTGTAAACGTCTGTGACCTGGTGCATTTCTGTGACTTTAAAAAAACTCAACATTGTATATAATTTACACAAATGTAAGCGTTGGGGTTAGGTTCAAATGTGATGTGTACTCGGTAGTTGTATTGCAAGATTAGACATGTGTACTCATGTGTATGTGCTTTGTTACACAGGTGTACTCGTATGCTTGTTCTTTGCGGGACATACGGATAACTAAACACATTATTAATCATACTGTCTTCTTTTGCAGAAAATTGGTATTCGAAACTGAAAGCGGCGTTGGGTTGTACCATTTTCAAATGAAAGATTTACAACCAAGTAGGTGGATCAATGATGGAGTAATAGTCAATGCTAAACTATGAGGAAAAGGATCGAATCAGCGGATCAAATATGTTCGGGCATGCTGATAAACTAAAAGGAACAAAGCCGCGATTGTTCGGTCATATAAATTGTTTTGTAAGTGAAACTTTGTATTATAATTGTGAAGATTATGGTAAAGTTTGCATGGCCGATTATTCAAATGTAAATTGGTTGTTATTTGTGCGTTCAGGACGAGGATATCTTATGGAATGGGAAGCACGGAGATGCTGGGCGTGTTGAGAAATTCAAAAGTGCCTTGTTCTTGGTTGTTGACCAAAAAGAATCGTTAATGAGTTTGTCCGAGTATTGCGTCATATGCTTTCCGATCCTTGAGCATGACCATTTTTACTCGGTGTGCTTTGATATGGAAAGAAGCGCGATAACGATAATTGACAACATGGACGCAAGCGAAAGCCCCATTCACCTGATCAACGACGACAACTTCTTCCAAAAGACTACGCCTTACAAAGTGGTATGTATCATTTAAATACATAAACTAGTTCAGTTGTTAGTGAACACATTGTAACTGGTTATTACATGATGTTTTGACTTCAGAAAGACATTTTCTTTAAGTATTTGAAGATGGTGAATCATCCTAAGAGTGCAGAAATTGAGATTGCGGACGTGGTAAGGTTGGAGTTTGAATGGAAGACAGTCAACAACACCGTGGATTGCAGAGTGTTGGTCATGAGGCATATGGAGACGTGGTTCGGGGTAACTGCCGATAAGTGGGATAGTGGCTTCCCACTAACCCATAAGGAGAAGAAGGCGACGTTGACACGTTTGAGGAAAAAGTACGCAATAAGCTAGTTACTTCAGAGGCCAACAAGCACCGTAGGCGCGTATTGGATGAAGCAGCCGAACATGAAAAGGCGAACGGAATAGGTTGTTTTTAGTAGGTCTATATTGGTTGACAACAGTTAACGTTTTTTGGTTTGAATTTTTGGAATGCAGTTATTAACACCAAATGTGGTGATTGCCATACTAGAAGCATTTGATGGTTTGGTATTTTGTTACTTTTTGAAACAGTGGAATAAAAGTTTATTGTGTATTATTATGGTTTTTTGGTTTGTCAAACTACTTGACAGGTTATTAATGTACGTAATGTGTGTGTTGTGTATTAAAATTAATTAAACGTTTTCACAATATAAAAATGAGCATAGTTATTACATAGTAAAGTAGGTACACATGAGTACTTGTGATGTAAACCTCCAAGTACACCTGTGTACAACTGTAATAGCAGATAAGTACACAAGTGTACGGTTTTCATGTTTAGATTTTTCCAATAAACAGGAATGTTGCTTATGTCTTTGTGGACCTTTTATCCATCAATATAATACATGCCATACCGTTAAAGAAAAAAAATATAACTGTAATTGATTACAGTTTGTATTATGCATCAAACAATCTCAATAACAATTATGCATCAAACAATCACAAAAAGAATTATCAAACGCTAAAATAAAAATCACAAAACAATAAAAAGAAAAGGTTCACCAAATTGTTTTCAAAATTGTTTGTAAATTCAAGAAAATTTATAGTTGTCACTATCGTTATCCTCACCATCAGTACCGGTTTCATTTCCTTCGCCATCAGTACCGGTTTCGTTTCCTTCGTCATACTCATAATGGTTATCCTCTTCTTCCTCATCATCTTCCTCGGTAGATGTGTAGGTCCGGCTAGGGGAGGATCTAGTCGCCTAATCCTTGTGTACAAACCAACCCGGTTGTGCGGAATCCAACCGAGATAGCAAACCGAGATAGAACACGCAAATAATCAACACACAAGACTCAACGATTAACACCACTTGTATTAAACGTATGAAAGGTCCGGTTACAGCTCAATGTTTACAAATCAGTCCTGTAAACTCTCTAAGTGTGTGTGTGTTCTCTGCTAACTGTCATCTATGTCTAACTCTCGAAGTGAACACAACACACGGGTATTTATACCCAACACAGCAGGTCTGGTCGAAGGATCAAATGATCTGATCGAAAGATCATCTTTCGACCAGAAACAGCTCGAACGATCTGCATGTACCACGAAAGATGGGATCTTTCGTGGTCCATCTATCGAATGCTTATGTTTCGAGCTCATCATCATCGAAGGATATAAGTGATCCTTCGATGACCATCCTTCGAACCAAACAAATTACAAACATAATGTTGACTGTTTGGCCAAGTCAAACCGGAGGATGGTTGACTTGGTCAAACTTACAGACTAACAAAGACATCGTTCAGTAACAAGACAAAATACAGACAAAGTACAGACACAAGTGCACCAACAAACTCCCCCTTGGCTGTAGCTTTGTCTCGATCTTCGAGATAGTTTTGTCTTGATTTTCATTCTTGTAAGTCTCTCGTGTCTTCAAGTCTTTGACATCTCTTCACGTCTTCAATGTCGGAGGATCTTTAAAGTCTTCACGTCTTGAAAGTAGAAAGTGTACCAACAAACTCCCCGTTTTATGTAGGAAGTGTGTTGACAAACTCCCCCTTAACATAAGCTCCCCCTTGAGTTATGCTCGTGAGAGTCTTTATCTTTATGAAGTAAGATCCTTGTGGTGTTGATGATGGTCAGCGGCAACTCGATCATCTTCATCATTTGAGTGCCTTCACGTCGTGTCTTCATTCCGAAGCTTGTCATCGACCATGTTCTCCTAGCCTTTAGAATCTGCACACGCAAGAAATCTAAACGCGTAATGAGAACAACCGCTTGGAATATCATAAGCAAACAACACACATGTGACCATTGTCTTAAACAAACACCGTCCGACAGTTTGAAAGTTTAACAAATATTATCAATTTCAATTTTAACTTTCAACGCTTGCAAATTTCGACCGTTTATGAAGATTTAGTCGTTTCGGTTTTCAATCAGGTTTCAGGTAACGAAGACTCGAGCTCCAACATCGTACGATCGAAAATAAGATAGAAATAAAATCTTTTTGGTATTTATAAAGTTTATATTAAAACACGCCTAAAATCTTTTTGGTATTTTTGAATATTTCAAATGTAAAGACTGAAAGCAGTAAATAAATATATACAGACATTCTTTTTGCGAGTTTCGAGGGTAAGAGAATCATATCAGTGTACGGTCATGCCAAAACGCTCTCGTTGTTCAATTAGTTAACATTAAGATAAGCATCCTATAACAATTATCGGTATTGTTGTCCACTTAAGCTCAACTTATCAGATGTAATCATGGCGAGGGGATACGTTAAGGTATGATTTATACTTACCGACCGGTGTTCATCCACATCACGACACATTCCCGTATCAAGGTATGCACGAGGGTTCATCTTACCGGTGAGTATACCGATTATCATCTGTTTGGCCGTATATGATGTGAGTAACTCACTTATTTTGAATTTGAAAACAAGCCCTATGTGATATAATCACTTATTGATGAGGAACTTGGTTTTCGATGCATGAGGGCACAGGAGCAAGTCCGTGAACAGGTCAGTACTTTCGTACAGCAGAGAGACGAACTAGACTCCCGGAAAGAATTTGTGATATTTTATCACTTATTTTGAGGGACATGTGATTGTTGATCACTTATTGAGGTCGTATGCAATATGTACACGTATGTATAGTATCATGGAAGATCTAGACTTGCGTCCCCGTTATTTTTCGGTAAAAGATACAACCATGATACCCAGATGATAAGCAGCATAAAGACCGAATATCTCAGAACCTCGGCAATCTCTCAAACGAAATTTCGGTACTAAGACCATATGCCAATGAATGGTTCCCACCCAGTCTTCAGTCGATTTAAGTTTATATCACCCTGCACACTTTAAAATGATTGTGAGCCTACCGATACATCTTATATAGAGCTGCTTAACATATTTTTCATTTTAGGTTTAAAGAGGTTTGGATAGACCACTGATGTACTATCATTTTCTCTTTTGCTCGCCAGGAAACTCATTTTTGTTTTTCTATTGTTTTTGTGTTTTTGAAATTTTTCAATGTTTTTGGATTTTCAAATTTTGGATTTACTCCCCCTAAAATCAATAAACTAAGACAAATTTAAAACACAAAGGTATTTACAAAAATGATTTTCCGATGTTGGTTTTACTCTTGCTTGACCTTAATGCCGTTTACCAATAAAAGATAGTCAAATCTTGATTTGTCAAAAGCTTTGGTAAAAAGGTCGGCACGTTGGTCATCGGTGTGGACGTAAGCAACATCGATTAGCCTTTTCTCAAAGCAATCACGTATGAAGTGATACTTAATGTCGATGTGCTTAGTCTTTGAATGCTGCACAGGATTTTTAGTGATCTGTAATGCAGCCGAATTATCAACGTAAATAGGAGTAGTTAGGAATTCAAAACCGTAGTCACGCATTTGCTGTTGTATCCACAGGACTTGGGAGCAACAACTTGAGGCAGCAATGTATTCAGCTTCGCATGTTGATGTAGCGACGCATGTCTGCTTCTTGCACTGCCATGTGACTAGGCGATTTCCCAAAAACTGACATCCAGCCGTTGTGGATTTGCCGTCGATTTTGCATCCGCCAAAATCAGAATCACTGAATGCGATCAAGTCAAAGTTATTATCCCTAGGGTACCACAGACCGGTGTCAGGGTAACCCTTCAAATAACGAAAAATCCTTTTTACAGCTGCAAGATGTGAGGCCTTCGGGTTGACTTGATATCTGGCAAGCAGGCACGTTGGGTACATTATATCTGGTCTTGATGCTGTGAGGTACATAAGAGATCCAATCATCGCGCGGTAGTAAGAGGGGCTAACATCTTGACCCTTCAAGTCTGGAGTAATTCCGTGATTTTGTGGCAATGGGGTACCGATGGGCGTTGCATCAGACATCTGGAACCGGCTCAAGATGTCACCAACATATTTAGTCTGATGGATGAATATCCCAGACTCTGTTTGTTGTACTTGTAGGCCCAAAAAGAAGGTCATTTCCCCCATAGCACTCATCTCGAATTTATCCTGCATTACACGCTCGAAATCCCTACACAAAACATCATTAGTAGAACCAAATATAATATCATCAACGTATACCTGTACCAGTAGAAGATCTCCATCTTGTTCTTTGATGAAAAGAGTACAATCGATAAGACCTCTTCGAAATCCATTCTCCAGCAGATAATTAGATAAGGTTGCGTACCAAGCTCGCGGTGCTTGATGTAGACCATATAGAGCTTTGTTGAGCAACCAAACCCGATCGGGATGGATAGGATCTTCAAAACCAGGAGGCTGTTCAACGTACACCTCTTCTTCCACCACACCATGTAAGAAAGCACTCTTCACGTCCATCTGGTATACCTTGAAACCTTTGAATGAGGCATAGGCCAGAAAGATCCGAATGGCTTCTAGACGTGCAACAGGTGCATACACTTCGTTGTAGTCGATCCCTTCAATCTGACGAAAACCTTGAACGACTAGCCTTGCTTTGTTCCGGATAACGATCCCACGGTCATCCTTTTTGCATTTAAACACCCAACGGGTACCAATCTTCTTGTATCCAGCAGGTTTCTCTACGAGTTTCCAGACACCAAGCTTCTGGAATTGTTGCAGTTCTTCCTGCATCGCTTCAACCCATGAGCTATCTTTCAAAGCATCTTTCCAAGTTCTTGGTTCTTCCTGTGAGACATAACACGCGAAAGACCAATCATTCTGTTGACCAGATTCTCGGATAGTTGCATACAAGCCTGCATTGTTGTTGTTTCGCAACATGTTTCTTGTTTGAACGCCACTTTGTACATTCCCGATGATGTTTTGTTGAGGATGGGTATTATGAATCCTTGTTTCTGGATTATCTTGAACTGGAATATTTGTACCCAGATTGTTGAGATTGAGATCAACAATCAATTCAAGGCCCGGAATTGACGAAGAGGATGATGCAGAAGTTTCAGCTGTTCGAGGGACATCCACTGGAGGAGTACCCTCTGAAGTACCATGAACTGCTGTTGGAGCTTCTTGATCTGCATCTAGAAATTCGTCATCCTCTGAAGATTCGTTCAATTCGGAAGCATCTTGAAAATCCTCATTGTCGAGAGCATTATTGTTCACTGAAGATGGTTCTTGATTTACTATAATGGGACGAACCAACGGTGAATCTGTTGCATTGTCGCTCTCGAAAAACATCCTTGCCGCAGCACTTTCTTCAACGGCTTCAACATTGATCGAATTGAAAAAGTCATCGTACTCAAACATCCAAGGCTGACCAGGATTTCTGACTGGTAAAGTGTGCCTCTGTACTCTGACTTCAGACCATTCCTCGACCCTTTTAGTCTCTAAATTCCAGACTCTTAAGTTCGGGGTGGAATACCCAAGAAAGTATCCCTCAATTGCTCTTGCCCCAAACTTTCCATTAGGATCGATAATTGTGCAAGGAGCTCCAAACGGTTCGAGATATGACAAGTCTGGTTTCCGTTTGTTGATAAGCTCAAAGCAGGTCTTGTTGTGCCTTTTGACTGTAAGGACTCGGTTCAACGTGTAGCATGCAGATGACACAGCTTCAGTCCAGAATGGAATGGGTAGCTGCGACTCTACCAACATAGTCCTAGCAGTCTCGATCAATGTGCGGTTCTTACGTTCAGCGACGCCATTCTGTTGAGGAGTATAAGCTGCACTAAATTCGTGAAGAATACCTTTTGAAGTGCAAAACTCCGCCATGGCATGATTTTTGAATTCAGTACCATTGTCGCTACGTATCCGCCTAACCTTCAAGTTGTAAAGATTCTCAATCTGAATGATCAAGTTTTTTATAATACCGAAGGTTTCACTCTTGTGTGCCATGAACGCCACCCAAGAAAATCTTGAATAATCATCAGTAATCACGAGGCAATATTGATCATTCCTAATGCTTTTGTGCTTGACAGGACCGAACAAATCCATGTGCAAACGTTCAAGAGGAACAGCCACCGTGTTGACTTTCTTTGTAGGGTGTCGCTTCTTCGTTTGTTTTCCTTTCTGGCACGAAACACAGACGTCTTGAAGATGGAAATTTTTGAGAGGAACACCATTCACCAATTCATTTGATACCAAATGATTCATTTTGCGTAAGTGAATGTGACCCATTCGTCTGTGCCAAGAGATTGTGTCTTTTTCTGTGGCTTTTGAAACGAAACATGTTGCTTGTGCAGACGTTGTGATAGCTTGGCTCATATCAAGGACATACAGATCATTTATCCTTGGAGCCGACAAGAGAATCCATTCTTTTGGAATTTTGAAGCCGGGTTTCAGCACATAACATCCATTAGCATCAAAGTGTACTGAGAACTGCTTGTCACAAATTTGAGAAACACTAAGAAGATTGTGATCAAGTTGTTGCACAAAGTTGATCTTGTCAAAGCTAACAACCCCGTTGGAAATCATTCCTTCACCCGTTATATATCCGCCCTTATCTCCAGCAAAAGCAACATAACCTCCTCTAATAGATTTGACGTCGTAGAGAAGCTTCATGTCGCCTGTCATGTGCCTGGATGCTCCACTATCAACAATCCAATGACTACTGATAGTTCCTCCTGGAACACCCTGCACATAAACTCAATCGATTAGTTGGAGATGGGGACCCAAGCCATTGTGGTCTTGGGTCTTCCATTTTTATCAACAACAATAACTTCGACTTTTTGATGATTTGGAAATTGTGATGGTCCCCCTGATTCAATAACCCTTTTTGGTTTCCAGGTCTGTTGAGTGTTACCAGTTTGATTGTTTGAAGTTTTTGAAAACTTTGAATTTTCTGGTTTAACTGAAACAGATGGTTTGTGAACCACATCGTTTTTAATTTCTTTTTCAAGTTTCTTGACCTGTTGGCGTTTCTGTTTCTTTTCCCTTTCTCTTATGAGTCGGGGATCTTGTTTTACAGAAACAGATCGCTTGCGGTCAGTTGGGCCACGGGGATCATCAACTATGCCTTTTTGTTTATGAAGATACGGGCAATTTCGAACAATATGCCCGATTGTTCCACATTCAAAACATGATCTTCGTTCAACAAACCCCGAAGTATCATGTGGTCGTCTTGCCGATGATGAACTTTGTGATCCCGAGGTACTAGGTTTTGAACAACTTGGTTCATTCCTTTTCATCACAGTTGCTTTTTGGACAAAATCTAAATTAGATTGATTTGCAAACTTTTCAATTTTGTCCGTTCCCTTCGACTTCACAAAGTTCACATTCTTCTTCTTCTTCTGATTCGGTTTCTTTTGATTTTGAGTCGGTGCCTTACCATTTGTTTTGGTATGGTTTTGCTGTTTTGGCACTGTTGGTAATTTCTTGTTCCCAAACTGTTTTCTAACTTCAGCCTTTGGGATAGGAGGACACTGTGTGACTGTAACATGTGGTCCTGTCTTTCCCAAGAACTTACTTGTAGAATTTTCAAAGACTTTACTGATTAAAGATTGATTAACATTTTTAATAGGAAAATCTTTGTCTGAATAGATTTTATCATCACCAACAAGAGTGTACAGCAAATCCACACTCTCCGACTCTTTCTCAGACGAGGACTCAGTCGCAATAGTCTTAGCGGGTTTTGCTGGAGGATCACACAGGATGTGATTCTCAAGAGGTATGTCCTCATCCTTTATCACCGCATCAGACTTTGCTGAATCGGTATCATCAGACTCATCATCAGAAGAATCAGTATCCTCAATCACAACTGGAGGATCCTGATTCGGTTCAGCAGTTACAAAGGTATCTGCTGACACATCTGAATCTGACGATACTTCTTTCTTGTATCCAAGTCCTGCAGCAAACTCAGTAATATCTAGAGGAACAGATGGTTCAAAGTGAGTCCTGTATTCCTCATCAGGCATGGCATCATAATTGTGTCTGACAGGTGGTGGACATTGCTTATAACCTATGCATGTGACATCCTTTTTCTCTTTCTGCACATCAATGATGTGATCCAACACATAGCTAGAACTCAAATAACTGTCTAACTTAAGTCGGATCGCCTCACTTTCGGTTTTAACACAAGCCATTTCCTTTTGCATCACCTCAAGACGAGATATATACAAATTAATGTCAGTTTGTTTTCTGGAAACCATTTTAGTCAGCTCTGTTTTATCTTTCTTCAATGTTTCAATCATTGATTTATAATTCTTTTCATGGTTTTCATAAAACATATTGGCTTCAGTGCACTTTGAAATATCAACTGTCAATTTCTGATTATGAATAAATGTCACATCATATTTCTCTTGCAAAGCCTCGTGTTCGCTTTGCAATTCACACCACCTATCATTCACAGAAACATGTTTGTTTTGCAATTCAAACAAACTAGCTTGTAAAGCATCGTGTTTGCCTTGCAACTCAGACATGTTTGCTACCAACTCAGCACATCTAACATGCAAACTATCACAGTTATTACAGCTAACAGAAGTGGGTTCATCAACACATACCTGACTTGATGAACTGTCGACATTCGCCATAAAGGCTGAATGGAGAGAAGACGAAGAATAAGCAGCTTGATCCACCAGAATAGATCTTCTTTGAATTCCTGCTGCAGCTTCCTCCAAAAGCTCATCAAAATCAGCAACATCGACTGACGCACTTGTTGTGTCATCCACTTGATCATTGCCTGAAGTTGAGGATTCTTCATCCGAGCTTCCACTATAACCGGAAGAGTCTTCATCCTCAGAAGATACATCACCATTGGTGGAAGATTCTCCACCACTGGCGTGTTTAAGATCATTAACCACTTCAGCAAAACAAGCGGTTCCATCTGGTGCATCGTTTCCCAACTGGATTGACCAATCACAACCTTCGTCTACCTGAACCACTAGTGCCTGATTGGCATTTGATGGTCCTGCCTGAGTCTGATTGTTGACAGGCACCAATGTGCGAACATTGCTCCTGTTCTGGTTCTGCTGGTTGCCTTGACCTCTGAAGGGATTCTGGTTCCCATGTTGAGATGGTCTTGTACATTCACGCTTGAAATGGCCGCGCTCACCACAGTTGAAGCATTTAACAGCTTGTTTATCGAACCCATACTTGGTGTCTTTCTTGCTTTCCAAGCTGGTTCGGCCCGTTCTTTCCATGAAATCCTTTGCTCTCCTAACAGCACTGGCAAAGGCCCACTTAATGTCCATCATCTCCATCTCCTCTTTATCAATCTGCTGATAGTCTTCTTGTGTCAGATTAATATTACCAATCTGACCTTCCACTAATCCACAGTATGCGCTCACAACAGTGTTTAGCAGCTCCATGTGTTCCTTTGCTACTTCCACACTGACTTTAGAAAGGCTTGAGGTGTCGAGCCGTACTGTATCTGGCTTTGATTGCTGACCAGCAGAAGATGTGCTTCCATAACAAGCTTGCTGTTGAGGAGGAAGCGGATTCCCATACATATCTGTTGTTGGTAAAGGATTTCCGAACATATCAGTTGGTCTGAAAGGTCGTTGCTGTTGTGGTGCTGATTGAGGGACTGGTTCCAGCAGATTTCCATACATGTCTGTCTTTGGTGGCACAGGAACTTGGATAGTATTGCCATACATATATGTGCTAGTCACAAAAGCTGTTTGAATTGGAGCGTGCGAAGAAGGTTTTGTAGAGGTGCTAGAGGTTCCAAAATACATTTCAGGATTTTGAGGCACGGGAATTCTTTTTGCCTTCAGAGTTTCTTCCTGATTCTTGTTTTCTAGAATTTGAACAAAGTCGTTGAAGCTCGTTGTAGCTAAAGTACCATTGTACTTCATGATTTCCAAGAATGTATTCCACTGAGGTGGCAATGCATCTGCAAACCTTTTCACAATCTCTACAGGAGTTGTAATAACCCCGAAATTTGTCAATTCAGTCAGCAAGTGATTAAATCGACTTGTCAAATCACCCAACGACTCATTCTCCATACAAGTAAAACCATCAAACTCTTTCTTTAGCAGTTCTTTCCTCAGTTGACGTGTCGCTTCATTTCCCACGCCCCTTGTCTTCAACGCGTCCCACAACCTTTTTGTAGTCTTATAACTGACGAACTGATGATAGATGTCTTTACTTAAGGCCTGAGTGAGAATGGCGTATGCCTTCTTTTCTAGATCATAGACCTTCTTCTGATCTTCCGTGAGATCTGCAAACGTAGCAGCAGATGATGCGGCAACCTCTATTGTTTGATCGAAATCAGTGATGAACCGCAACCACAATTCTGTATTTTGACCAAGAACGTATGTATGAAATCTATCAATCCATCCTGGATATTCATATAAATGCATCAACTTTGGAGGTCTATTCAAACTTCCAGTTTCGCTTTCGCTTAAAAGAATGCTTTGAACACTTGGAACTTGATTTGATACAAATGCCCATTGACCGGTAGAAATTGCATTAGCTTGTGAAGATACCGGTGCGGAAGATGACGGAGTACCAAAATACATATCTGTATTTACCAAAGTATTCCACCTTGGATTCATATTTAATTAGCCGAAGGATACCTGTCGAAAGACTTGAAAAAAACACAAACTGTTAAACACAAACAGACTAATGATCGAAAGATCAACACCTGTTCGAAGGATCAACAGGGTTCGAAAGATCTCTGTTGAATTTCGAACAATGTTTTTCGAAAGATTCTCCAAACGAAGGATCCTTATCCTTCGAAAAAGTACTGTAGACCGAAAGATGAAATCGAAAGATGAAATCGAAAGACTCCCCAATCGAAGGATCCTAGTCTTTCGAAAATGAGCAGTGGACCGAAAGATATATGTTTCGAAAGTATTCCTTGGAACGAAAGATAAGTCTCACACTTCGAAGGATGCTCGAAGGATAACTATCTGTCGAACCTCCTTTGGTCGAAAGATGATCTTTCGACTTCGAAGGATATCTTTCGAACTAGCTCTGACACAGTTGACAAATCGGACAGTTTGGTGAAAAGTTGACGGGTTGGTGAGTACTTTCGGCAGAAAGTATGTTCAGACCATATCTTTCAGGTCTGAACATGCAGGTTTTTCACCAACCGGGTAATGATCCCAATATTTTAATCAAAACACTCTTTTCAATGCACAAACACCTTGAAGTTCAAAATTTTTAAGATCAAAAGTGTGAACTATCAAGAACACAATGAATAACAAACCCAGAAATCTGAATATTTCTGCAAACCAACAACAAGACGAAACCCGATTTTGCTTGAAATTTCACTAAAAACCCATTTTTAACATGTGATAAAGAAAAGTGACAAGGTTTTTATAAGAACAAACAGCAAAAACAGCAAGGTTTCCAGAAAATATGAACTTTAAAACCCGAAAAACACTCGGTTTTAACAAGGAGAAGAGCCAAGGCTCTGATACCACTTGTAGGTCCGGCTAGGGGAGGATCTAGTCGCCTAATCCTTGTGTACAAACCAACCCGGTTGTGCGGAATCCAACCGAGATAGCAAACCGAGATAGAACACGCAAATAATCAACACACAAGACTCAACGATTAACACCACTTGTATTAAACGTATGAAAGGTCCGGTTACAGCTCAATGTTTACAAATCAGTCCTGTAAACTCTCTAAGTGTGTGTGTGTTCTCTGCTAACTGTCATCTATGTCTAACTCTCGAAGTGAACACAACACACGGGTATTTATACCCAACACAGCAGGTCTGGTCGAAGGATCAAATGATCTGATCGAAAGATCATCTTTCGACTAGAAACAGCTCGAACGATCTGCATGTACCACGAAAGATGGGATCTTTCGTGGTCCATCTATCGAATGCTTATGTTTCGAGCTCATCATCATCGAAGGATATAAGTGATCCTTCGATGACCATCCTTCGAACCAAACAAACTACAAACATAATGTTGACTGTTTGGCCAAGTCAAACCGGAGGATGGTTGACTTGGTCAAACTTACAGACTAACAAAGACATCGTTCAGTAACAAGACAAAATACAGACAAAGTACAGACACAAGTGCACCAACAAGATGAATCATTCTTCGTTGGTTTACCTTTTTTAAGTGGACAATTCCTTTTATCATGCTTCCTTACCCGTTTCCCACAAAAATTACATTTTCTTCTATGTTTTTTTTTTTTGATTTTCTTTATTGCTATTTCCTTTGGGCCAACCGGTCGTTTATGCTTCCCACAGCCTTTGTTACAGATTTTCTTTGGTGCAGTACACGAGACCTCCTCTGGTATGGCATGCGAAAGAATTTCCTGGTAGACGACATCCTTCTTATTAATTTCTGGATCATATGGAACTTCTGCAAAGATCTTATCCTTTAATGCCTGTACTTGAGCATCGAGTTCCTCTAATTTATCAATCTTGCCTCTCACTCTGTCTCTACACATTTCCAAATTATCTAATATGTTACGCCATAATCTTTCGCTCATGCTTTGATCAATAGATAACCTGTTCTCAAGGCTATACATGCTGCTAGGAATAGCATCCCTCCTCCATCTTGGGTGAATATATTGTGTTGGAATCTTATGTACGTTATGATGTCCAAGTACGCAGAACACATGACGACATAGATATCCATTTCGGGTGAATCCCATACACTTGCAGGTAACTGATAGATCTTGTTTGTTAAACGTGACCTGCAATTTAAGGGTTAATTGTTGGACAGTATGTATTAAAGAAAAAGTATATTGTAACTGTTAGTTGCTAACCTTGAACTCATTTAAAACTTCTGATGTCTGATCTTGGTGAGCAATCACGAAATAGTTTACTCCATCTGAGAGTGATCGTTCAGCAATGTAGCTATTCTCCTTACCCTTGAGAATTTCCTTTTGGACGTCCAAGAATATTTTTCTAGTATAAATAACGTTCGCATGACGTTCGATCGGCCATTTAGTTTTGAATTCTGGATTAGTGGTGTCTGTTTTGTGAGAGAATTCACGTTGGTCATTTCGTAACCCATCGACGGACATGTCGTAGCACAACATAAACTGTACCAACGTATTGTGTGAACTAGAGTTTGATTTGAACAAATGGTTAGCGCTTTCGCACCTAGAGGTGGTCTTCATTAACGTACACATAGGTATTTCGCGAAAATATCCTGGGATCCACTGTTCACGAATTGAATACATTTCAGTCAACCAGGAATGCTCTTCCAAACTGTACTCAGCAATAAGTAAATGCCATCTCTTTTCAAATGTTTCTGGTTTGATGTAAACATTCCATACAAGTTTGTGGAATTTTTTTCTTGATTTATGCGTTCCTTTTGTCGTCACCCTTGACCTAAAAAAAAGAAAAAAAAAAGACTGAGAACTATGTGTAGTAATCCGGTGTACACATGTGTACATAAGAAATTATAGCGAATAATACACATGTGTACATTTAGTTAAAATGCCATATTTACAACTATGGTACAAAGTAATGGCATTATGACGTAGACATGTTTGTAACAAATACCTTTGCTGGCAACTTTTGAATAATGTGCCACATACATAGTCTGTGGATGGACTTGTCAAATACGTTGGCGACAGCTTGTTTCATAGCACAATCCTGATCAGTTAATACCAAGAGTGGCTGTTTTCCATTGTGTGCCTGAAGAAATTTTTGGAGAAGCCATGTGTATGATTCAATAGTCTCATTATGTAACAACCCAGCCCCAAATATTGTGCACTTTTTATGATGGTCAACTCCAGTGAAAGGCACAAAAATCATATCGTACCTGTTCGGAAAAAAGTTTTCAAATGTAACTGATAAGAAAAAAGTGTAACAAAATTATAAGTGAAATTTTCAAAAACTCACATATTTGTATGATACGTTGCATCGAACGCCAAAACATCACCGAACTCTTCGTAGTTTAATTTAGAAATGCCATCGTACCAAAAAAATTAACTGAAGTTCCATATCATCAATATGGGTATCAAAAGTGTAATTAACTTTATTTTCGCTACGAGCTTTGAATTTGTCAATTATCATTTGCGCGTCTCTATCACCAATAAAATATCGAATGTCACGGCCACAATTTTTGTAGTCCACAACGGTACCGTGAACATTATGGTGGCCACCTTTTATTGCAACGTGTACCTTGTGGGATTTGGTGGGGCCAAGATTAGCATTGCGACACTTTGCTATGAACTCTTGTGTAGAAAAATTGAGCTTTCTTCGCTTTAGTGATAAGTCAAGATTCTCGGGAGAGGTAAACCCATGGTTGTGTTGTTCAACAAAATCATAGATTTCATACTCAGCTGACTTTTTTATACGACGAAACTTCACACGTGCCTTACAATCTGTAACTTTGACATTGGAACGACGTGATGGTGAAGTTGAGTTAATATCATCAGGGTTAGTTTCTTTATGTTTATGTTTGTTCACTGGCGCCCTGGAGCATAAAACGTATCGCCAAGTCGTAATTAACTCGTCGCCTATTTTTTCTTTTTTCGAAGTACCCAAACGGGTTCCAAATCCTGCAAGTTGTGCGTACTCCTCGTACATTGCAATTGCTTGTTCAATCGTACTAAATCTAGCTTTCAAAAACGGTTTGAATCCATGGGGGACAATTGGTGTCCAGTACCTAGTCCCGTTTGGCGTTTCGTAAACATTGCTAGCAACCGACTCTGCACAATTACAGTAAAAAAAAATCATTCAAAAAAACAAAGACAACAATGTTATGGATCACATGTGTACTATACCGTGTATTATACACGTGTCTACTATCGTGTAATACACTATTGACATCTAAAATCCGTGTATTATACACATGTGTACTATCGTGATGGATTGAATAATACATACCAGTACACATGTGTACTACGGAACTAAGAGTTATACACAAGAAAAAAGATGACTGAAAACTCTAGTTCAACCAACAAAAGACTAAAACTATAATTCGAATCATGCTACTAAGACCAAAAACAATGACAATATTACATGTTCGTTAAAATATATGGAAATCAATGGTCATACGATTACACTACCTGGATGATCCATTGTTGTAACGAATACATTATCACCAATGTTTTGGTCAGAATTGTGATTGTCGATTTCTGGGTCGGCCATGAATGAAATACAGTAGCACCTGTCGGAAAAAATTCAAATATGTTTCAATATACTCAAACGACTTCAATTTAATTACATACACAAACAATCAAGTTCTCAGTCAATATTCAAGATGTAATTGGAACATACTAACAAAATGAATAACTATTTACTTAATACAATTAATATTTGCCGGAAATTTATTCCGGCTTAAGTTTTGATTTCCGGCGGCTGACGGCGACGGAAACAATAAAGATGACTGTTGATGTCCGGCGATTAGGGGCAAAGATACAGACGACTTACTCAGCAAAAATCAATGTCCGGCAAGATTTTCAGGTTTTTTAAAAGTTGATGTCCGGCGAGATTTTCAGGTTTTTGAAAAGTTGATGTCCGGCGAGATAATATTGATCGACGTGAATTGTAGATGATATTTATCAACATGAATTGTGGATCAAGAATCATGAAGATATGGATGTTTGTTGAAAAGATTATGAAATATAATTTTGATAAATATAAAATATGTTAAGATTATCTTTAATAAATAAAAAAATATTTATGATTCTATAGTTGTCATGGTTGTCGAATTTCTTTGTAACTGATGATGATAAGATTTTGAAATTAATTAGATAATAATTAAAATTCAATATTTATATGAAGTTACAATCTTACCCTTGTCAAAAAGGATATGAAATCAATGGTTCAGATCAGTTCACGCGGTTCACGTTAAGAAATTTGTTCACGTTTGAACCTAATCCTATATATATATATATATATATTGTTAACGAATAACGATGAATAGTAACTCTATTTTTATAATAATATATAGCTCTTTTTGATTTAATATATTATAATAGTTTATTATATATTTACTTTTAACATCATTTTTTTATTTTTTTAAAACCATATATTTTCTTTACCATTTTTTTAATAATTCTTTTTTCTTTTTTAGAACATATATTAGTTTATCGATTAATTTGATACTTCTTTAATAATTTACGTTTATAACTTTTTCTCTAAAAACTTAAGTACGTATTTGTGTTTGATTTTTCCCTGACATTCCGTTATAAGTTTTGTTAAAAACGAAGTTGTAATCAAAAGAAAGTATTTATTTGGTATCATAAAACGGTACGATGATAAACTAAAACGTTCTAATAGTTTGACTTTCTAAACAACATGTTATATTTTCAAATCACGTTTGTTTTATATTATCATTTAATCGATTTCGCCGCAACGTGTGACATAAAAAAAAGAAGGTTGTCCGTTCAAGGGATAAAATGTGTGATGGTGGAATGAAAAGTATGACCATAGCCATAATTTTTCAAAGGGTAAATTACTTTTTGAGTCCCTGTGTTTTATGGGTTTTAACCACTTGAGTCCAAAAGCAAAAAGTTTAACGACCTGAGTCCCCATAAGCATTTTCTTTAACCATTTGAGTCCAAATTTGTAACACCATCCACCTAATCTGTTAACTACAAGGGCCATTTAGTCATTTACACACAGTACAAGTCTCTATGCACAAGGTATTCTTTCACCTTTTTATAATACTCACAACAAATCAAAAGGATCTGCAAGCGCTCTCTCTCATCCGCCCTCTCTCTCTCTCTCTCTCTCTCTCAAACACCCACCTCCAATACCACCACATCCACCAAATCATCCTAAAACCAACCCACATAATGGTTTTCAGTAGAGATTTAAGTAAAGGAATGATTACATGGCACGGTGACGATGAGGATCAGATGAGGATTTAGGCGAATTTGAGATGAGAAATTGTATTTGGTGAGAATATGCCATTCTTCTATGCTGCTGCCGGAGTCGGAATGCACTGATTGGATTGAAAATGATAAGAAAATGAGGAGGATCATCGGAAGTAGATTCAGAGCTGCCGGAGGATTTGTCAGAGATGAAAATGATAAGAAGATGAGGAGGATCTTTTAAAATACCTTTGAATAATGTAAGGCGTGAAGTGCACAAATGAAGCATCTTTTAAAATTCCCTTGAAAACTGTTAATCTGTTAAACAGCCTTAATATTTGCAAAAAAGCCCAATTCGTTTTTCTAGTTTTTGGGTTCTATACGTATACATTTGTTAGATGATTGACAGTCTTGACATAGGATATAACCATAACCAGAATTCGGGTTTTTATACGAGTTTTCGATGAGCGATTTCGATATTTGATGGGAGTGCCTGTTAATTTATTACTAGATTTAATTTCAAACTTTAGATCTTGGGTTGATTGGGGGATGAGCGTGCAGAGAGAGAAAGAAAGATGAGAGGTGGTGGTTGGAGACGGTGGTTGTTGTGGCTGTGGTGGTGATGGTGGTCTAGAGAGAGAAAGAAAGATGAGAGGGAGAGATGAAGGTGAGAATTTAGAGAGAGAAAGAGATAAGGGGATATAAAGAGAGACAGAGATTTTGTTTTATTTTTTAATTATAAGGATATTTTGGTCATTTAACAATACTTAACCAAAAAATAGAGTAAATTACACAGATTGTCCTTTAATTACACCTTAAATTGCAGTCCCTGCCCTTTCCCTTTAATTTGTGCATGCCATGTCCTTTAAATAACAAATTTGCACACTCCTTGTCCTTTGCTCCAAACCCCATCCAACAACCCAGTTAAATACACCCATGTGCCTCTCACATGATGAGTAAAATTGTAATTAACCCTCCACCTACCCTTAAAAACCCCATTAAAAACCCCAGGAGTCTTCTTCCTTCCCACATAAATTAGGGTTTCGATTTCTTCATCAACTATAAACACTTCCTCACATAAATTCAGTTTCCTCATCAACAATTCAGTTTCCTCATAAAAAAATTGAACCCGACAACAGGTTTTTAAACACACAATAATGCATTAACAATTTTTTATTTATTTGAAGGTATGTCCTACTTTTGGTGCACTGTTAATAAAGAAGATACTTGATACTTTCGTCCCTGATGAGTTTTGCCCGGACCCCATTCCTGCAGTGGTGCTTGAGGCCCTAGATTCAGAGGTAAGTTCATCTAATTAATGCAACTTAAATACAGATTGAATACCTTAACAATAAAGATTTCTTAAACTAGTTAAAGACTGAACCAGCCAGACCCTAGCATTTAATATTTCTTTTTGTGGGTCTCATTTATAATGATGGATATAATGTGTTCATTCTTTAGTATTGACCTGATGTCGGGTTCAATTTTTTTTCCTAGGATTCATTTGAGGGTGGTGAAGATTGCGTGACCAGTCTCCCATGTGCAGCAGCTTCAGTTGTATATCACCCGCCACATGCGTCTTCAATCAGACACATACTAGGAGATGGTGTGAGCCGAAATCAGTTGACCCGCAGTGGGCAATTATGAGAAAGTCAAACACGAGTGATGATGAACTTGATGAATTGAGTTCACCCTTGACTGCCATCATTGATTTCGTGTTTCTAGTTTGATGAGGAAACTGAATTTATGTGAGGAAGTGTTTATAGTTGATGAAGAAATCGAAACCCTAATTTATGTGGGGAGGAAGAAGACTCCTGGGGTTTTTAAAGGTAGGTGGAGGGTTAATTACAATTTTACCCATCATGTGAGAGGCACATGGGTGCATTTAACTGGATTGTTGGATGGGGTTTGGAGCAAAGGACAAGGAGTGTGCAAATTTGTTATTTAAAGGACATGGCATGCACAAATTAAAGGGAAAGGGCAGGGACTGCAATTTAGGGTGTAATTAAAGGACAATCTATGTAATTTACTCCAAAAAATACTAACAGTGTTAGAAATTTGGACTCAAATGGTTAAAGAAAATGCTTATGGGGACTCATGTCGTTAAACTTTTTGCTTTTGGACTCAAGTGGTTAAAACCCATAAAACACAGGGACTCAAAAAGTAATTTACTCTTTTTCAAATTTAAGGACAAAATTGAATCTCAACACATCATTAAGGTGACTAGCGTAATTCTATACTCTCTTAAAGTACAAAGTCGGTGGCCAATGCTACCGACAAAACAAATTGTTTGCTTTTTACCCTTTAATTTTGGGTAGTATTCTTTATACTCTCAATTTTGGTATAGTTTTTTTTATCCCCAGTTTTGTCAAATTTCATTATTACCCTACCGAGTTGCGATTTCTGGGTGCGTTCGTTTTGTGTAAAAAAGTTTTTGTAAAAAAAAAGTTAAAACCGTAAACTTTTTAACGCAAAACGTAAATTTTTTAACGTAGAATGTAAAACGTAAAGATTTTAATGTAAAACGTAAATTTTTTAACGTAAAACATAAACTTTTTAACGTAAAACGTAAACTTTTTAACTTAAAACGTAAAACTTTTAACGTAAAACATAAAACGTAAACTTTTTAACGTAAAACATAAAACGTAAACTTCTTAACGTAAAACGTAAAGTTTTTAACATAAAAATAAAATTGTTTTGGTTTAAAAATCTGGATCTAAAATGGTTTTTAATAAGAATTTATGTTTTAAAAAAACAAGTAATATAATAATACAAAAAAGTAATAAAAAACAATAAAGACAGAAAGACAAAACTGAGTAAATTTACTAAACTAACATTTTGGATTAAAATATTAAAGACATAATAATACAAAAAGTATTTAATATTAGTTTTAATTACTTTTAATCTGATCCATCCATTATGAACTTTGTAAAATGTCACTTTAACCTCTCGAGAGTTTTTGGCTTGACGGTATAAATTCAAGTCAGTCGGGTCGCATATAATACGTTACGATTGTACGGTATAAATTTGATTTGCGTTATATTTTGATCCAATCGCAAAGCAGCTATATGTTACGTTGAGTTCAACCGGATACGTCGAAACGCGTGTTTTCATAAGGTTAGCGCATCACATAACACTTTGACTAATCCGTTCGATGTTTGCAATGTACCCGCGCAGCAACACGCGCGGGTATCATTACTAGCTATATCTTAAAAGACAAAGTCGGTGATACTTTTACAAGTAGTTTGCTTTTGACACTCCAACTTTGTGGTAGTTTTTTTTTTCAGCCCCAACTTTGTTATAGTTTCTTACCCTTTCTTAGCCCTTAAGTTTAGGATATGCAATTTTTAACCACTTAACTTTTTATAAACTTTATAAATGTCACTTTGACCCCCTCGAGAGTTTTTGGCTTGACGATATAAATTTGAGTTAGTCGGGTCACGTATAATACGTTATGATTGTACGATATAAATTCGATTTACGTTACGTTTTGATCCAATCGCAATGCAACTATAGGATACATTGAGTTCAATCAGATACGTCAAAACGTGCGTTTTCATATGGTTAATACATCACATAACGCTTGGACTAATGCGTTCGATATTTGCGAAGTACCCGCACCGCAACGCGCGTGGGTCTTATTTACTAGTCTAATCTTAAAAGTGAAGATATTAAAATTTATTTATTTTACCAACACTTTTATGAAGTGTACATTTCCACCAAAATGTTCAACTTCCATTTCACACACATAAAATCTTGAATTCTTTCAATTGATGATATCTTAAGAAATAAATTTATGTTTCAATTGTAATTTTATCTCCAACTAGGTTTAAAAAAGTTCGCCGCGTTGCGGCGAATTTCTTTTGTTATTTAGTATGTGTTTACATGTGTTTTGAAATCACTACGAGCGTGTTATGAACGGAACTGCTGACAAGAATAAAAAGAAAATGTAGAAAAAAACACTAAAAGATAACTGAAAGGAAATCAACCAAAAAATTTGTATGGTAACGGTGTTGTTCGTATGAAACCCATGGTCAGAGATGAGCAAATTGTTCTGGGTACCGGTACCAAATTTGCCGAACCGAAAGATCTTAAGTACCAATTCGGTACCGACTTTTGGTGTTCTTGGTACTGGTTCACTACCGTTTTTTACCTTCATATACCGGTACCATAACCGGTATTTTCGGTATCAGTACCGATTCTGTATCGGTTGGCACCGAGCTCATCCCTACCCCTGAAACTAAAAAAAGAAAAAATTAAAAGTTGAAGAAAATCAACAAAAAAAAGTTGTACGATACCATTGTTCGTACGGTAACCGTGATCAGGGATGAGCAAATGGTACCGGGTAGCAGCACTGAATTCCCGAACCAAAAGATTTCCAATATCAATTCGGCACCAACTTTTGGGGTTTTCTGTATTAGTGTCATTTTTTACCTTCATGTACTAATACCGAACAGGACCGTACCGGTATTTTCGATACCAGTACTGGTTCGATACCGGTTGACACCAAGCTTATCCCAACCCCTGATATTAAAAAAAGATTAAAGTTAAAAAGTAAAGAAAATAACTATTATTATATTATGAAAATAATAAAAGTATTAAAAAAACTATATATTATTATAATATTAAAATAAAGATACTAAAAGTATTGAAAAAACTATATATTATTATAATATTAAAATTACAATTCATTTCAATTCGTTTATTAATATATAGTAAAGTAGTATATAGTAACTAGCAAATATATTTTCATTGAAAGCTACTTAAATTCCATATAATTAATTCAGATTGAGCTTTGCTAACATATGAAACCTAAGATTCAAACCCAACAACAGCGGAGAAGGTGCTTTAATCTTCATAGATAAACCGTTTACCTCTAAGCCAAATGAGTAATGGTTGAATCGTATGGTATTTGTCCATAGGGCTGTTCACGAGCCGAGCCGAACCGAGCGGACCTTTGCTCGTGCTTGGCTCATTTTCAAACCGAACCGAGCGGAGCGGCTCATTTAAAACCAAGCATCAAATCAAGCGAGCATTTTTCGAGCGGTAAAAATTCCGAGCGATCGTCGAGCGATGTTTGAGCGATGTGGACAACCGTGTGGCCCAATTTAAATTTGCTGAGAGAGATAGTGACAATGTTGGGTCTCAAGTTTTTATGTCTTTAAAAATATACACATTTCATGGCATAATATTTTTCTTATAAATAACAATGTTGTGGCTGACAAGACGATGATCATATTGCACGAACAATTACGTTGAGAGCAGGAGACGATCGACTTAGGGTAACGACATGAAACATTGAGGCGATAAACAGACTGTCGTTTATCGGTTTAAGGTTTAACTTTTAGTTTTGATTTTAATTTTTTATTGGCGTGGTGAGGCTAGTACGCATAGATATAGTTGTAAATTTGTATATAGTTGACCAAAATCTAATAGATTGGTACATATAAAACTATAAATTTAATTTATATTTAAGTATATATGTATGTGTAAATGTGTGTATATATATAGGTGTATGTGTGTATATATATGTATAATTTATATTTGTGTATATGCATGTTTATAGATGTATGTGTATATGTATATGTATACATATATACTAATTAAAATAATAATTCGAGCCGAACCGAGCCGAGCGGACCTTTGCTCATGCTTGGCTCGTTTACAAACCGAACCGAGCAGAGCGGCTCGTTTACAATCGAGCGTCAAATCGAACGAGCGTTTTCCGAGCAATTTCTGAACGAGCGGCGAGCGATTTGAACAGCCCTATTTGTCCATCATAAAATTAGTTTGAGTTTAAATCCTTACAAATACAAAATTAGATGATATTTAGGTGTAAAAAATGTTGGGTTAGGATCAAATACAAAGGATAAAATAAATAAGAAGTGTAAGAAGGATTCTAGTCCATTGATCTTAGATTTGAAGGGTTGAGATTGGTGGTAGGGAAAAGAAGATAATAGAAGGGCATAAAAGGAATCATATATTTATGGATTTTCTCTCTCCACATGCAAGGCACATGCCAATTCCCCCATCGATTTAAAACGTCCATAACTTTTTCATACGACATTTTTTTTTCAAAAACAAATTCACCATAATAACGAGCGTTTTTTTATCTTTAATATGAGTACCATATTATCATATAAAAATAAAATAAAATTTTTCATTTTTACTGGGTTTTTTGGCATTGTGTTAAAGGTTCAGGTCATTGTGTCTTTTAACTGGGTTTTGGTCAGTAGAGTTTCTATACATTGTGTTATTATCAAAACCTATAACACAATGTTAATTTGAGTTCTATCCATTGCGTTTTTATAAAAACCTATAACACAATATATGACACAATGAAGATTTTGTTATATCTGGGTTTTCTATAAATTGTGTTATTAGTTCAGGTCATTGTGTTTAATATGTTATTCATTGTGTTTTAATATATTGTCCATTGTGTTTTAATAATTTGTTCAATTTTTTTATTATCTTGTTCATTGTGTTTTAGTTTGTTATGTATTGTGTTTTTAGTTTGTTTTTCATTGTGTCTTTTATCTGTTGTCATTAAAAGGGGGTGGCGGCGCAGCTTGTTGCCCGTCTACCAACCCATGATTTGTAATTTGCTCTAACAATATATATAAAAGTCTCCATTTGTTGAGGTTGAAAAAAAAAATTGTGTCTTCATCTGCTCTCCATTGTGTCTTTTATCTGTTGTCATTAATTGTGTCTTTTATCTGTTGTCATCAATTGTGTTTTTATTTAGTCTGATTCTTATTGTGTTATATGTTATCGTCATTGTGTTATACGTTATGGTCATTGTGTTTTAGTATGTTGTCCATTGTGTCTTTATCTGTTGTCATTG
Source organism: Helianthus tuberosus (assembly GCA_030545235.1). NCBI lineage: Eukaryota > Viridiplantae > Streptophyta > Magnoliopsida > Asterales > Asteraceae > Helianthus > Helianthus tuberosus. The sequence goes on from CM060363.1 coordinate 67,327,922, forward strand.
ATTGTGTTTTTATTCTAATTTACATTGTGTTTTACATCATGTCCATTGTGTACTATGTTATTCATTGTGTTTTAATATGTTGTCCATTGTGGTTTAATAATTTGTTCAATTTTTTTATTATATTGTTCATTGTGTTTTAGTTTGTTAAGTATTGTGTTTTTAGTTTGTTTTTCATTGTGTCTTCATCTGCTCTCCATTGTGTCTTTTATTTGCTGTCATTAATTGTGTCTTTTATCTGTTGTCATCAATTGTGTTTTTATTTAGTCTGATTCTTATTGTGTTATATGTTATCGTCATTGTGTTATACGTTATGTTAATTGTGTTTTAGTATGTTGTTCATTGTGTCTTTATCTGTTGTCATTGATTGTGCTTTTAATCTAATTTACATTGTGTTTTACATCACGTCCATTGTGTAATATGCAACTGGGTTTTTGAAATTTTTTTAAAAATATAACAATATGGTACTCATATTAAAGATAAAAAACGCTCGATTTTATGATATAATTTTTTTTAAAACAAATGATGTATAAAAAAGTTACGGACGTTTAAAAGTTAGGGGGGAAATAGCATGTGACTTGCATGTACATATTCTCTTTCCTCTTGTAGACAAAATTACCCTTTCCATTTAATTACTCATAGGACACTTGTCACTCTCTAGTGCCTTCTTACCCTTCTTATTTTTAAATCTTTTGTATTATAACTCAACACTTGTTAAGAAAACTAAGCCAAGCCGGTACCGATGGAAGATTCTACTGTATAAAATTATAAATATATGACTCACAGTTTATTTTAAACTATCGTAATCATATAACTTTGGAAAACTTATAGACATGTAATTCCATTATGCATAAAAAAATGTTACTAAGGAGGAAAATATAGTGGGGCAGGTGCCACAAGTTTATTCATATATTCCGACATTCCGTGCAAGAAAACTAATTTAATAATGTTGTTTTGCTGCCCATAAAAAGAGAAGAAACAAAGTGGCACAATAATTTACTTTCCTTTTCATTTGGCGTACAAACAATCAGTTTTGTTAATTTTTAGTTATTTTTATCCCAAAAGAACTTGGGAAAATCCGAAAGCAAAAATATTAGGGTTGGGTAATGTAACAATGACACGGGCATTAAAAAAGGTCTGAACCATTAAAAGCCTGTATAATGCTTAATCGTTTAGAGGCAAATGTCTGACCAATTCAGATTAGAGATTTTAACCATTCAGACTTTGTATAATGCTTAACCATTCAGAGGCAAATGTCGAACCATTCAGACATCTGCTCATGAAACAAACAGTCTGAACCATTAAGTGTTGAACCAGTAAGAGGTTTGAACCATTAAGAGACTCATTAAGAGGTAAGCAAATAGCCCCTAAGTATTGTTTCTTTATATTTTTCGTGTTATGAATTTACATCGAGATAGTTGGTAAACGGGCAAAAAGCTGTGTCACTACCCCTTTTTGAATAGCAAAACTAAGTCTTTTAAAAACTACGTTCATAGATCTCGGGGTCATAACATTATGCATGACCCTTTGAACTCGATTAAGTAGGTTCATAACCTCTAACACCAGAAAACCAAATGTATCAAAAGCAAATGGGATAAATACATGTCAGGCATGCTTATAAACAATACTGTTTTTTGATATGTTAAAAAAATCCTTTAAAGTAATAATATGGGTTATGTCATATTTTATTGGGATGATTTAAATGTATTAATTTAATTTTGTATTTAATTTAATATACTAAAACCCGTTTTACCTTTCTCTTACAAAAAATTATACCATTTAACGTGTTTGAGATTTTGGTAGTTAACATCATTAAAAGCTAGCTTAAAAGTAACATATATTAGCGTCCACGTTTGGCAACATCCATAAGAGGATAAGGTTTGCATAAACTTCGATCGTATTGTCGCCAATTTCCAAAACGTAGGTGTTTCCATTATTATGAAAACTCAAATTAACGTAATATTTCTTCTTATGTCACCTTTTAACGTAATATTATTAATTGTAGGTATATAGGTTTTTTATTTTAAATTAGGATAACGAATTAATCGATCATTTTGATAACTATGTGTATGTACTGATTCTATTTGGACATTATATTATGTTTGTATATGAGTAAATATATTGTTATTATTTTATACAAAAATTGTTTTAACTTAAAGGATTTAAGTCACTTCTAGTGGCGAAGCTTGAGATTTCTGACCGATGGGTCGGAAACGTATATACCCAAAAATTTCTATAAAACGGGGGTCGAAAACGTATATACCCAAAAAATTTTATACGAAAACTACATACTCTCCACTACTGAGCAAAAAGTTCGGGGGTCGGCCGCCCCCTCCCGCCCCCACTATCCTTCGCCCATGGTCACTTCATAATCAACACCCCATCATGGAGCAGTTCGATTCGGTTTTGAGCATTACTGAAACCAAAACCGAAATGTGTGATTTTTAGTGTAGATCTAAGATTTTTGATCCGGTTCATGACTTGATAGGGTTTTTTTTATTTGGTTCATGACTTCATATTTAACTTTTTATGTTACCTAAAGTTATTAATAATCAATGATGTATTAGTCTTGTAATTAGAAAAAGGCAATAAAATATCACCCATTACAAAATTGAGCAGAAATATACCAAACAAACATGTAATTTTCTGATAATGTTTGTGTACAAAAGCTATTTGCATTTGTAGGTCTTTGTATTTAAGTGGAAAGTGGAAACTTTGAATAAACATTTAATATTACAATGAAAAGAAGCTATCCTAATATAAAAAGTCAATACATCAAACACTTGGTCCTCATTTAAACCCATCACCATCTTCATTTCTCTAGAACAAGATTCTCCATAAAATTAACCTAGTACCATGGCAATGAGTTTCGTGTTCGGCTATGGCCTATGGGTCTATGAGCTTTTGTTCACTAACTAGCTAGTCCTAGAGTTATGAAGAAAACAAATAATTAACTCTGGATTTTAATGTATTAATTTACTATTTATTAGTATTAACTATGTGGCTAAGAGTTGACTAAAAAATTTAAATTTCTTAAAAAGTTATAAAACACCAAAATGTCAATTATAAAACATACTCAAAATTCACAAATAACAAAATGAAGATTACTAAAAATCATATATGTGCGTTGTGTTTTACGTTTTGGATGATAAGGCTCTGATTATCGAATAACACACATTATTGTGTTTTATGTTGATTAGCATGTTGTGTTTTATATTTATAGTTCTACGATTGTGTGTTTGAAGTTTTTATGGAATATTATGGTTTGAATATGGTGTTTTAGTAGCCTTCACTCAGTTATTTGTGGGTTTTAAGTGTGCTTTATGGCTGAAATTATAGTGTCTTATGACTTTTTACACTTTTTAGGAAATTTGGATTTTGTAGCCAAACTCCACTATCTAACATTTGATTTATAAAATGTTTTGGTTTTAATCCCAATATAGCCGCGGATCTACGTATGGAGCGTTGGTTTGTTTCACGTAGCATGAGTAAATTACTTCTTGTGTGCTCTATGATTTTTAATACTATGATATATACGTATCCGACACTTGAGCGACATCGATTCACTGAATATTTTTTAGAAATGATACCAACAAAAATAATTTTGGAGTAAGGTGACAAATAGAAGAATCATTTTTTGTTGAAGAAAACTTCGACCCACAAGACCAGGCAGAATGTTGGGAGGTGGCTGTGGTTAAAGATTTGCAAAATGATATTGAAAAATGAAAATCACCAGACTTTTACATTCATTTATATTTATAAAATCTTCAATTTTTTAAGGACACGGGTTAACATAAATAATTTCAAAAGATCATCTAAAGAAAACTGTAAAATTATTCTCTTTTGATTCTTGAAGACAGTCATGCATCAACCTTTTACTCAATTTCCATGCATATCTTATTTAGTAAGGGGTATACATATTCATACACCCTAGTTCCTGTTTACACACTCTCATATACGCCTCGTATATGTCTATACGGCACGTATAACATTTTTCAATTTCCAAAAGAATCTATGATTATGTTATATTTTGTCATATATAATGCCTCGTATAGGTCTATATGAGGCATATATTTTTATTTTTTTTTTGTTTTCTCTTTTTAATATCCATAACACTACTAGTAATTACAAAAAACTCATATTAATATCAATAACACTACTATTAATTATAAAAAAACTCATATTAATATCAATAACACTAATATTAATTATAAAAAAAACTCATATTAATTATAATAACTCTAATATTAATTATAAAAAACTCATATTAATTATAATAACTCGTATAAGCATGTAGGTGTAATATAGGTCTCGCATAGGACTATATGTGTGATTTAGGTCTCGTATAGGCCTATACAAGTGTTGTATCATATCATGTACTTGTTATTTTTATTTATTTAAAATAGAAAACTTATTTTTGTATAAAAATTTGCTAAAACGATTAAAATTGTATAGAATATTTGTTAAAAAAAATATAATAAACGCCCCATATTGGCCTATACGTAGCATATATGGGGCATGAGTCATATACAAGACCTATACGAGGGGTCCTATACGTCTCGTATAGGCCTATATGAGGCATATAGGAGCAGCCAAACCAGAACTGACATGAGTCAGACACTGAGTTTGATGTAACCCTATACGCTCGTATAGGCCTATACGAGGCATATACGATGCATAGGGTGTGCAAGTAAGTAGATAGGGTGTGGGGATAGTTTTAGCCTTAGACCATGCGTAGTGGTAAGGGTGAATAATGCCCCCACCCTTGGGCGTTTTCCGTCATGTGACAGTACAGCCAGCAAGGGGCATTATTGGGCGTTTTTTCTAAATTGGGTGTAGTGGGACTGTGGGCATTATGTTAAACGGGTGTAGAGAATTAAATATAAATAAAAAAACCAACCAAAAAAGCTATTGGCCAAAAAAAGGAAGCTCAAATGTGATTGGCCAAAAAATTGCCCCAACAGCGTGATTTAAAACACGCCAAAACAAAAAAAAAAGCCCAAACGCGCCCATGCGTAGTGGTTGGTCAGTGTGATTGGGCGATACTGAGCACAAAAAACGCCCCTTTGGGCAGCCACAACGAGTGGTCTTAGTAAAAAAAAATTAAATTTTGTTATCTAACTAGTTGATGCCCCGCCCGCGTTGCGGGGCGATGGCCAAATAAATTCAATCAATTAGAAAAACACAACTATAATTTTGCTTGGAAAAAAACTAAAACGATGATAAGACCATAATTTTCGGCTCATGGCAAAATTGTAATTTTTCAGGACTAATGAGCGAGTGTTAGGCAGCTCTTTGAAACGAAAATTTTTTTTAATGGAGTAAACCAATTAAAACAAAAAACTTAACTGATGGCAAAATCGTAATTTTAAGGAAAAAAATTAATGGTAAAAGTGTAAATTTAAACGGGGCAAAATCGTAATTTTTAACCAAAGGCAAAATCGAAATTTTTAGCTAGGAGCAAAAGCGCAAATTTATTTTTAAGTGGTGGTAAAAACATAGTTTTGAACTCATGGCAAAATCGTAAATTTAGGGAAAAAAACTAATGGCAAAAGTGTAAATTTAAACGGGGCAAAATCGTAATTTTTAACCGAGAGCAAAATCGTAATTTTTAGGTGGGAGTAAAAGCGCAAATTTATTTTTATGTGGGGGCAAAAAAATTATTTTATAGTGATGGCAAAATCGTAATTTTAAGGCGGGATAAAATCGTAAATTTGTTAGGCCAAGAAGGGAGTGCTAGACAGCTGTCTGGCACTATTCACTTTGCCGCCCATTTAAACCAATAGGAGGAAGACGCTATTGCCCTTCAATGTGTTTTGTAAGTAATGAATTTCAATAAATATTTAATTCATGAACAAATATGGATCACCATCTCATAAATAAAAATAAATCCAATCATCTCATTATTATATATATCAAATGACAACACCACTTTGCTACAGTGGTGTTGTAATTTATTTTTATTTTTTTTACTTTTACCCTTTAATTTTCAGCATTTACTCTTACAACTCCTTAACTTTCTAAATATATTTTAATCGAGTTTTACGTCTTTATTTTTATTTACGTGTCGATATAAACTTAAGTTGATTTACATTTCGACATGATTTTTTTGTGTTTATTTACGATTTTGCCCCCAGTGTAAAATTCGTTTTAATATTTTTTAAAAGACTATGGTAGTGTTTTGTTTTAATTGGTTGGCTCGATTTAATTTTTATTCGTCATGCCAAGCAGTAGTTTTTCTATCGTTTTAGTTTTTTTAGCAAAAGTATGGTAGTATTTTGTTTTACTTTGTTTACTCAATGTAATTTTTTTTGAGATCGTGTTACTTGTCGATATAAACTTAAGTTGATTTACATTTCGACATGATTTTTTTGTGTTTATTTACGATTTTGCCCCTAGTGTAAAATTCGTTTTAATATTTTTTAAAAGACTATGGTAGTGTTTTGTTTTAATTGGTTGGCTCGATTTAATTTTTATTTGTCATGCCAAGCAGTAGTTTTTCTATCGTTTTAGTTTTTTTAGCAAAAGTATGGTAGTATTTTGTTTTACTTTGTTTACTCAATGTAATTTTTTTTGAGATCGTGTTATGAGTAGCATGTACAAATAACTAAAACACAGACGTACATGCTATGAGAAAGAAATATTCGGCTTAATGCCCCGCAACACAGGCGGGAAAACCTAGTTATTATCAATATACCTTCTGAAACCTTTTATATAAAATTACAAATTATTGAGTTACCACCATGAATAATTTCTAAAGACTTCATATGATCATATCAAGACAACTGTGTATAAGCAGAAAGGAGTTTGAAAAAAATTAGCCGCCCATCTTTCCATCGATAAGATGCAATTAAACATCCATATCATCTTAAAAGTAGATTAAAACATGTATTATTTGTGTGATATCACCATCTACTTTTGATTCTTCATCATCTCTTGAAACACCCTAAGGTCCCACATGAATATGGATGTTTTATGATTGTTGAATACCGCTTAGCATTAATAAAAATTACACCGAGTCAACCAGTTATAACAAAATACTACCATAGTTTTGTCAAAAAAAAAACACTAAAACGATGGCATGTCTGTAATTTTACACTGGGGACAAAATCGTAATTTAACAGGGAGAAAACAAAAACAATGGCAAAACTATAAATTTGAGCTAAGGGCAAAATCGTAATTTGGTAGGAGAAGAAATTAACAAAACCAGTGGCAAAACTGTAAATTTAAGCAGGACAAAATCGTAATTTAGTTAGACCAATGGGAAAGTATCTGGCAGTTGTCTGACACTATTCCCTTCCATATGAAATGTAGTATATATAAATATAAATATAAACGTATTGAAGCTCTTCATGAGTTGAACCGAGCCGAGATGTAGTGATCATGCTAGGCTTCCACTACCATTTATTTGGGCTTTCAAAGATTAATTAATTAATAATACATGTAATTAAAAATAAATTGATTAAATAATTTGTAGTAGCTTGTTACTAAACCGAGTCAATTTTTTAACAGCTGATTTTGAACAAAGCTTTTTCAAGTGACATTCAAAGCATGAGCTATTTGAACAACACTAACTGCAATAGTTAAGTTATGGACATTTCTGAAAATTTTGCTTGTATGTACATATTAGTATTATTGTTTAAATATCGTTGTTTACCGAGTTTCCTCTTACACTTCAAACTCTTTTTCTTTATCTTCTTCCTAACTACAATTTATTCTACGGTATGTATAGATTTTCTTACTTTTAACCATGTCTTCGGTTATAGTAATATTCATCACAGGTATAGGTTTCTCATGGGTATATTTGATTAGTATATAGTAATACTAGGTTAATTCCTCGTGTGTTACACGGGTTGAATAATTTAAACTATATTATAAATATTTCTTGTAAACGCAAATCAAAGACGGAGACATTTATATACCAAATTGACATAAATGAGTTAATACAAAGATGATAACATATTATAAAATTCATTAAAGAAGCATGTAACCAAACTGTTGTTGAAAATAATACAAAAACAAATATATTATATAATACTAATTAAAACTCATACATTATCGAAAATAATTTGAATCAAAAATTATTCACATAATTCATATATATCTATATATTTATTTTTACACAACATTATATCTTTTACTCATAACTTTACCATCTCTATCTAGAATTAGTAGTTTTACTCCGTCTCTACTTTTAATTCCTGATAATGCCATATACAATTGACCATGGGTGAATCCGGTAATGTTAAAAACAAACCAGCCTTGGATAGTGACTGACCTTGGCTTATATTGTCATTGCAAAACCGGCCACTGCTTACGTACACTTCTAGACCGGCACGTAGACTTTTCCGGTAACTTGATTAAAATCTCATACACAAACAACAACAACAACAACAACAACAACAACAATAATAATAATGGTAGCAGTGATAATAATGATATGGGTTAAGTTATTCTACAAAGGCTTCTAAAAATAAAAAGTGTAAGAAGTCATTATAGAGTGGCAAGTGTCCAAGAACCTAAATCCTAAACTCACTACATCACCACCCAAAATCTAAACACCCAACCCCACCCTACCACCACCCAACCCCCCCCCCCCCCCCACCCCGCACAAAAAAAAAAAAAAACTATACCTCACCAAAAAACCCTCCAAAAAACCTAACCCCCCACCCCTCAAAAACCTAATCCATATATGATATTAATAAAACAATATTACTTTTTGTCATACATATATATTAATAGTTATATTAAAAAATATAATATTTATGTATAACAACATTAAATATAAATAGAAAGTATAATAATATTAAAAAAATGTAATCAAGTAGAAATTACAAACATAAATATATAATAATATTGGGTATTGAGATGCTATAAATAATATGGAACAGTGAGATTAAAATAAAGATGGGATAAAATAAAATATAAATAAATGGGAACTTGATAGTGTGATCTAAAAAGAATGTAGTATTAATGACAAAATTTTAAAAAATATAAAAGAAGAACTATGAGTGATAATATCTTTTTATTAGTAGTTGGCAATTAACATGTCTTTGTAAATTACAAAGACATAGAAAAAAAAAATTATGCAAATCATTTGAACAATAAATGAAGTATGGTTATTCAAAGATAACTTTTGTGTAAGTTACTATAAAATCAAACTAGGTTAGTTTCCCGTGTGTTACACGGGGTTGAATAAATAAATTTTATATACTAAATAATAAAATAATATATCTTTAAAAACCTCATTTATTGTACGGGTTGAATAAATGTAATTTTATATACCAAATAAAAAAGTTATATCTTTAAAACCACGTATATTACACGAGTTGAATAAATGTAATATTGTTTACCAAATAATAAAATAATATATCTTTAAAAAACCTCATTTATTACACGGGTTGAATAAATGTAATTTTATATACCAAATAATAAAAAAAATTACATCTTTAAAAATATGCACATTACACGGTTTGAATAAATGTAATTTTTTGTACTAAATAATAAAAAATGTAAAGATGGAGAAGTTTATATACCAAATTAACATAAATGAGTTAATACAAAAATGATGTATGTTACTATTATAAAATTCTCGGTCTGCCGGTTTTCATCGGACTTTGTGAGTTTTCAGTTGGGATTCTTGTTTTTGTTTGATGGGGGTTACTTGATTTTTGATGGGGTTTCTTTATTTTGTTTGATGGGGTTTCATTTTTGTTTGATGGGGTTTCTAGATTTTTGTCTGATGAACTCTGTGGGTTTGTTCTTGTTGATTTCTGATCAATGATTTCTGATTTTTCTGGTGATTTTTGTTTGATCAATGAACTATGTTCTTGATTTTCTAGTGATTTTTATCAGTGGATTGTGGGTTTGATATGTTGGTATTAATCTATTGGTTTAGATCTGTTGGTATTGATCTGTTGGTTTAGATCTGTTGGTATTGATCTGTTGGTGATTGGTGTTCTTTGAATATGTGAGTTTTGATACGATCGATTTGGGTGGCGATGATGCAAACAAAAAAAAACGTAGATTTTGATGACGATGGCGCGGCAAGGACGGCGGAGGGTAGGTTTTTTGAACCTGCAACCCCACTTTTGCAGCCTTTTGATTATCGGAAAATCTGAGCCAAACCCCGTTTTTTTTTTTCGATATACACTTTGTTTTGATGTTGTTAGTTTTTTATTCTTTCTGGGGGCGTTCGTTTTTGCGTAAAAAAACTTTTGTAAAAAAAGAGTTAAACCGTAAACTTTTTAACGTAAACCGTAAAACGTAAAAAGTTTAACGTAAAACGTAAAAAGTTTAACGTAAAACATAAAAAGTTCAACGTAAAAAACGTAAACTTTTTTAACGTAAAAACGTAAAACCAAAAAACGTAAAATGTAAAAATTTTTACGTAAAACGTAAAAAGTTTAACGTAAATCGTAAAATATATAAAGTTTAACGTAAAACGTAAAAAGTTTTAGGTAAAACGTAAATCGTAAAATTTTTTTAGTAAAACGTAAAAAACCGGCGCGTAAAACGTAAAAAACGTTAAGGTTAAAAACCGGCACGTAAAACGTAAATTACGTTAACGTAAACACGGCGCGTTGAAAAAACGGCGTTAAAAATGGCGTTAATAAACGGCGCGTAAAACGTAAAAAACCGACGCGTAAGACGTAAAAAACCGACGCGTAAAACGTAAAAAACCGACACGTAAAACGTAAAAAACCGACGCGTAAAACGTAAAAAAACGGGGCGTAAAACGGGACGGTTTGTAAAAAACCGGGACGGCAGAAAACGGGACGGCTAAAACGGGACGGCAAAAAACGGGACGGCAAAAAACGGGACGGCTAAAACGGGACGGCAAAAAACGTAAAACGTAAAAATTTTAACGTAAAACGTAAAAAGTAAAAAGTTTTAACGTAAAACGTAAAAATTTTAACTTAAAACGTAAAACTTAAAATGTAAAAAGTCTAAAAAGGTTAACGTAACACGTAAAAAGTGCAAAAACGGCGCGTAAAACCGGGAATAAAAAACCGCACTTAAAAACCCGGTCGCAAAAAAACGGCATGAAAAAACGCAGCGTAGAAAAAACGGCGCGTAAAACGAGCCGTATAAACGGCGCGTAAAAACGGGACATAAAAACGGGACGTAAAAAATGGGGCGCAAAAAACAGGACGGCTTGTAAAAAATGTGACGTAAAAAACGGCGCGGGAAAAAACGGGACGGCTTGTAAAAAAACGGGACGGCTAAAACGTAAATTACGTTAACGTAAAAACGGCGCGTTGAAAAAAACGGCGTTAATAAACGGCGCGTAAAACGTAAAAAACCGACGCGTAAGACGTAAAAAACCGACGCGTAAAACGTAAAAAACCGACACGTAAAACGTAAAAAACCGACGCGTAAAACGTAAAAAAAACGGGGCGTAAAACGGGACGGCTTGTAAAAAAACGGGACGGCTAAAACAGGACGGCAGAAAACGGGACGGCTAAAACGGGACGGCAAAAAACGGGACGGCAAAAAACGGGACGGCTAAAACGGGACGGCAAAAAACGTAAAACGTAAAAATTTTAACGTAAAACGTAAAAAGTAAAAAGTTTTAACGTAAAACGTAAAAATTTTAACTTAAAACGTAAAAATTTTAACGTAAAACTTAAAATGTAAAAACGGGACGTAAATAATGGGGCGAAAAAAACGGGACGTAAAAAATGGGGCGCAAAAAACGGGACGGCTTGTAAAAAACGTGACGTAAAAAACGGCGCGGCAAAAAACGGGACGGCTTGTAAAAAAACGGGACGGCTAAAACGGGACGGCTAAAACGGGACGACAAAAAACGGGACGGCACGTAAAAAACGTGACGCAATAAACGGCGCCTAAAACCGGGCCTAAAAATAAATATGAACCTAACTATGTATAAATTTCTTAAAATAAACTAATAGAAAATAATTAAAATCCCCATAATAAATAAATAAATAAGATATTTGAGTGTGTTCCCTTTTCATCAAACGAATTTTAAAATTTATGGTTAGAAATTTTATTAATAAAATATGTTTCGTTAATAAATAATTATGAATTTTTTTTCTGGAAGAGATTAAATTAAAATTAAACTAAATAATAATTATCTATAAGAGATTAAACTAAATAATATTTAATAGGAGGATTATCTATAATTAATTAAAAGAAATTAAACTAAATAATAATTATCCATAAGATACTGATGTCTGTCGTTAGTGACATGCAAAAACCAACTAAACTACGTAGATAGGATAAGTCGGATATCGAACCAGAGGAGGATTGTGGAAAGTGTGTAACGTTAAGTATTTACTAACAACTATAAAAAAATAAACTGATGATTGTAAAACTGATATGGAATTAAAAACACATGAAACAAGTTGCAATTAAGAAAAAGATTGAGTTGTAATAAACAATGATGATAAGAGGTGATCACTCCGGGATTCAGATTCTGTAATTACTATTAACCTAGTTCTGATTTTATTGGATGCTATTGATTGAATAGTAAATCTGTCACATCTACCAATTACCTATGCAGTTCAAAATCTTAATATTAATTGATCAGATAAATATTAAAACAAACATACATAGCAATCATTCAATCAACAAAAGCATAGTTGGATTCAAAACACAATTATAACTCCGACTGTCACTCAGGATTTGTCTGTCACACAAATAATATAATCATGTAAATAGTCGGCTGTCACCTGACAACAAATCCAAATCTCAATACAAAATAGAAACTAGAATTAAAAGTGTCTCACAAGAATCGTTCACCCGAAGTGTCCACGAGAGATTTAGCCGCTCATGATACTTGTTCAATCTTCAAAGGCTTGAGATGTGGCTGAAATCATGTGCTTCATCTTGATTGTGATGAAAGATATGATGGTTAGACGATGACTTGTGATCTCCACCGGTGTATTACGGCTCTCCCCCTCTACGTAGATCCCCTGATGATTTTATAAAAATCCCTTTAAAACCAACAAGCCCCTCACGTGATTGGGACATGCCGTCAAAGAAATCCAAGTCGGCCCAACAAGAAGTCCACGAGTCTCCTCCAAAATTGCACATGAATGTATGGCTGCTAATACCTTCAATATTTATAAGATGTTATGTTTGACTATTGTGATAATAATAATTCCCCTCAAAAGTTGTCTGCATGTGTTCTCCTCTTTTTCTTCTATGTATGCATCTTGATTTTTATGAGTGCCCTTCACGTGTTTTGATATCCCCATTTATAATATGTATGATGATGGTTTTAGTGAGTGGCCCCCATGTTCCCTAATATTAATTCTCATCAATTGTCAACACTACCTCCACCGTAGGTTACGCACATCACCCGTAGCCTACGGTTCTATGTTCTTGTTTATTGTCCCTTTCTCAGCCGTAATTTACGTTTAAGAACCGTATGCTACGATTCATACCTGCTGGAACTCATTTGACTGAATGTGAACTTCCATTTAATTACCAATCAACCCCTGGACTTCATTCTTGTGCATCTCTTGTATATTCAAGCAACCTTTTCGATCCGAACAAGTCCCGAATAACGCCTTTCGCTATGTTTATCATCCACGGGTGTTCCGCATCATCTTTAAACTCTCCAACTTTACCGAATTAAATGATTTACCTGTAAAACCACGAACACTCGTAGTTAACACATTCAAAGCACGTAGTCGCTTAAAACACAATAAGACACGTAAAATAAGCACATTAACACTCGGGTTTCACACTCTCCATCACATCCCCACACTTAACGTTGATTGTCCTCAAGCAACCATCACAAACATTACTCACCTTATTAACAAATCACCAATAAATCTCTTACCGAATTAACAATTTAAGGTCCCAAGTCATACCCGTCCCATAGACTGACACATTCGAGATTGACAATCTGACAGATAAATGATACGCATTTAAAACAGCTTAAGACTTGCCTAGCTAAAACTAACATGCTTATATTACTACACACATGCTACACGCCCCTCACAATAATCACTCCTCTCGGTTTAATCAAGACTAGCGTGTAATGTGCTAGTATACACTTCGCTCAAAACCAAATACGCTACTCTGCAATCATAAGCTTGTATAGCAATCACACCTCCACTGTATCAAATAACGTAACACATATCAAAAGGACTTTTCAGGTTTTGGGTTAAGGGTAAAGGTAAGGAAATATTTTTGGATTTTTATGTTTATATGGCGAACACAAATGAATAAACCAAACCATGACGACTTATTCATAATAACACTAACACTTCGGGTTATTTTCGACCCACTTATTTAACACGAACATAATAATGATCTTTGTTTTTCTTTTTCTTTATTTTTTTCCCTTTTTTTTTCTTTTTTCATTTTTTTTCATTTTTTTTTCTTTTCATTTTTTTTCAACAAATATCTAACACACAATTGTCATTCATGGTTGGTATGTAAACGGGTCAAACAAGGTGTAACAAACGACAGGTAAAAGGCTCAACATGGTTAACTAAGGTGGGTGGATAAACAATCAACAAAAAAACACAATGGAAGGGATCCTAATGCCTTTATCATCTATGTGTATACGCTAAACCACAGTCTCAGCACGTATCAAACCACACAAGTTCTAACACAAAGCAACATATGGCCTACTCTCAACAAATGAACATTTATAGTAAATTCATCTAACAACTAGTAGGCTCAAATATCTCACCGAACAAAAGGAATATAGGTTGCCGACACGTAGCATGTGTAATTCCTAAAGCATGTTACCCCTAGTTAGGCATCTCTTCTCAACTATTTTTTTTAAAAAACTTGTCAGAAATACTCTCATGAAACTTAAAGGGACAACCATGACTAGGGATCTAAGTTAGTTTAATATCAGTAAGAACCCTTTAGCGATTGAAAATGTTGGTTTTCATGTAGTTCAAGCATACTTGAGAAACAAAAAATTTCAAAATTTTTCAATTTTCAGCAATTTCAACCAATTCAAGCATTTGAGATCAACAATCTTACCAACCCTCTCTCGAGTTACCGCATCTCCACACTTGGGATACATTGTCCCCAATGTATGGTGCAATTTATAGTCTAAACTCGAGATATACCACCTAACAAACCATGAACGGCTAATAACTAGACGACTCGACACATCAAACCACTCCCAGCACAAAAAAAAAATTCACGCCACCAAATAGACAAATAAAATAAAACACAGGATAGATAAACACATGCACCTGATCAGAAAACAAGTGAGTGTTTGTATTGGTGTAGCTGCTGGGATCTAACCGGAACATATGTCCCTCATGGATTCTCTGAGATCTCATCGGGGATGTTGCCAAACATCCCCACACTTGATTCATTGCATCCGTGAAGATAGAATTGTATAAACCTGTCAAAACACAACACACCAAACGAAACCAAAACAAAGTACAAACTCTACATCCTCGGGCTGCCTCCCGAGAGCGCTAAGTTTAAAGGTCTTCAGCCAGACCGTACCTGATATCCGCTACGGTGGTCTCAATGCACACTTACCCAAAACATTTCCAACAAATGCCCGGAAATTTACATGCCATCTCCATAAATTTGTAAGTATAATTGGCATGTTCAGACTGCACCTGCGGGTTTCGCTAATCCACTTCACGAGATATACCTTGATGTCTTGTTGTTTCACCCTTCTCATCTTCTTCCTCGAACCCTCTTCCCCACACTTGTTAATTTGAATGATTGATATGGGGAGAGGTTCGGTACACACATTCATCTCATCAGACTGCTCTGTCTCCTCATCCTCACACACCATCTGATCCACCAGTGACTCTTCATCAGATGAAGGATTCATTGGTGTGGTATTATCCTCCACAACCTCCTCCTCCATGTGAGAATAATCTCTAATATCAACAGGTAATGGCGAGAGATGCTCTTCTATTTCTATCTTCCTTTTTAACTTCTGACACTTGGAAACTAGGCAGCTGATTCGATCTTCATCGGAAAGGTTGGGTGCTGATAAATACTGCTCGAGTCTGGACAAACTCGCTTCCAACATAGCAAGCTTTTTCTCCTCCTCGGTCTGATAAGCATACACACCCTCGGGCTTAGAATATTCCTCGGGATGATACTGTCGGTATCCCTGATACGGTGTTGAGATGTACGCATCCATCATTTTTTATTCCAATACTCTAGATTTTCCAAATACACCGCACACACATCATCATAAATAGAAGTATGATTCCGACCGCAACAGAAACATTGTCCATCCGTCCTTGGTTCATAATAAGCATCATCGTCCCGATCCCATCCGTCAGAGTAATAATCATCCTCCACCATTGTATCAGAATCATAGAAATATGGTGGAGGGGAAGGATTACCATAGCAAGGCATCGATGGTTCTTCCAATTTCGCTCTTTCCCGTTTAAATCGGGCCTCGTGGCAACCGATACACGGGTGAAGTGGTTCCTTGCACAAAATGCACGTAAGAGAGGTGCATAATATTGTAAGATCTATCATCCTACACAAACACAAAAACACAAGCACCACGCATAAATCTGAACAAAACAAAACTGACACTATTTTTTGATTTTTTTTATCTATTTTACTAATAACTTAACACTAAACACTTTGCGCACGCCTCCCCGGCAACGGCGCCATTTTGATGTCTGTCGTTAGTGACATGCAAAAACCAACTAAACTACGTAGATAGGATAAGTCGGATATCGAACCAGAGGAGGATTGTGGAAAGTGTGTAACGTTAAGTATTTACTAACAACTATAAAAAAATAAACTGATGATTGTAAAACTGATATGGAATTAAAAACACATGAAACAAGTTGCAATTAAGAAAAAGATTGAGTTGTAATAAACAATGATGATAAGAGGTGATCACTCCGGGATTCAGATTCTGTAATTACTATTAACCTAGTTCTGATTTTATTGGATGCTATTGATTGAATAGTAAATCTGTCACATCTACCAATTACCTATGCAGTTCAAAATCTTAATATTAATTGATCAGATAAATATTAAAACAAACATACATAGAAATCATTCAATCAACAAAAGCATAGTTGGATTCAAAACACAATTATAACTCCGACTGTCACTCAGGATTTGTCTGTCACACAAATAATATAATCATGTAAATAGTCGGCTGTCACCTGACAACAAATCCAAATCTCAATACAAAATAGAAACTAGAATTAAAAGTGTCTCACAAGAATCGTTCACCCGAAGTGTCCACGAGAGATTTAGCCGCTCATGATACTTGTTCAATCTTCAAAGGCTTGAGATGTGGCTGAAATCATGTGCTTCATCTTGATTGTGATGAAAGATATGATGGTTAGACGATGACTTGTGATCTCCACCGGTGTATTACGGCTCTCCCCCTCTACGTAGATCCCCTGATGATTTTATAAAAATCCCTTTAAAACCAACAAGCCCCTCACGTGATTGGGACATGCCGTCAAAGAAATCCAAGTCGGCCCAACAAGAAGTCCACGAGTCTCCTCCAAAATTGCACATGAATGTATGGCTGCTAATACCTTCAATATTTATAAGATGTTATGTTTGACTATTGTGATAATAATAATTCCCCTCAAAAGTTGTCTGCATGTGTTCTCCTCTTTTTCTTCTATGTATGCATCTTGATTTTTATGAGTGCCCTTCACGTGTTTTGATATCCCCATTTATAATATGTATGATGATGGTTTTAGTGAGTGGCCCCCATGTTCCCTAATATTAATTCTCATCAATTGTCAACACTACCTCCACCGTAGGTTACGCACATCACCCGTAGCCTACGGTTCTATGTTCTTGTTTATTGTCCCTTTCTCAGCCGTAATTTACGTTTAAGAACCGTATGCTACGATTCATACCTGCTGGAACTCATTTGACTGAATGTGAACTTCCATTTAATTACCAATCAACCCCTGGACTTCATTCTTGTGCATCTCTTGTATATTCAAGCAACCTTTTCGATCCGAACAAGTCCCGAATAACGCCTTTCGCTATGTTTATCATCCACGGGTGTTCCGCATCATCTTTAAACTCTCCAACTTTACCGAATTAAATGATTTACCTGTAAAACCACGAACACTCGTAGTTAACACATTCAAAGCACGTAGTCGCTTAAAACACAATAAGACACGTAAAATAAGCACATTAACACTCGGGTTTCACACTCTCCATCACATCCCCACACTTAACGTTGATTGTCCTCAAGCAACCATCACAAACATTACTCACCTTATTAACAAATCACCAATAAATCTCTTACCGAATTAACAATTTAAGGTCCCAAGTCATACCCGTCCCATAGACTGACACATTCGAGATTGACAATCTGACAGATAAATGATACGCATTTAAAACAGCTTAAGACTTGCCTAGCTAAAACTAACATGCTTATATTACTACACACATGCTACACGCCCCTCACAATAATCACTCCTCTCGGTTTAATCAAGACTAGCGTGTAATGTGCTAGTATACACTTCGCTCAAAACCAAATACGCTACTCTGCAATCATAAGCTTGTATAGCAATCACACCTCCACTGTATCAAATAACGTAACACATATCAAAAGGACTTTTCAGGTTTTGGGTTAAGGGTAAAGGTAAGGAAATATTTTTGGATTTTTATGTTTATATGGCGAACACAAATGAATAAACCAAACCATGACGACTTATTCATAATAACACTAACACTTCGGGTTATTTTCGACCCACTTATTTAACACGAACATAATAATGATCTTTGTTTTTCTTTTTCTTTATTTTTTTCCCTTTTTTTTTTCTTTTTTCATTTTTTTTCATTTTTTTTTCTTTTCATTTTTTTTCAACAAATATCTAACACACAATTGTCATTCATGGTTGGTATGTAAACGGGTCAAACAAGGTGTAACAAACGACAGGTAAAAGGCTCAACATGGTTAACTAAGGTGGGTGGATAAACAATCAACAAAAAAACACAATGGAAGGGATCCTAATGCCTTTATCATCTATGTGTATACGCTAAACCACAGTCTCAGCACGTATCAAACCACACAAGTTCTAACACAAAGCAACATATGGCCTACTCTCAACAAATGAACATTTATAGTAAATTCATCTAACAACTAGTAGGCTCAAATATCTCACCGAACAAAAGGAATATAGGTTGCCGACACGTAGCATGTGTAATTCCTAAAGCATGTTACCCCTAGTTAGGCATCTCTTCTCAACTATTTTTTTTAAAAAACTTGTCAGAAATACTCTCATGAAACTTAAAGGGACAACCATGACTAGGGATCTAAGTTAGTTTAATATCAGTAAGAACCCTTTAGCGATTGAAAATGTTGGTTTTCATGTAGTTCAAGCATACTTGAGAAACAAAAAATTTCAAAATTTTTCAATTTTCAGCAATTTCAACCAATTCAAGCATTTGAGATCAACAATCTTACCAACCCTCTCTCGAGTTACCGCATCTCCACACTTGGGATACATTGTCCCCAATGTATGGTGCAATTTATAGTCTAAACTCGAGATATACCACCTAACAAACCATGAACGGCTAATAACTAGACGACTCGACACATCAAACCACTCCCAGCACAAAAAAAAAATTCACGCCACCAAATAGACAAATAAAATAAAACACAGGATAGATAAACACATGCACCTGATCAGAAAACAAGTGAGTGTTTGTATTGGTGTAGCTGCTGGGATCTAACCGGAACATATGTCCCTCATGGATTCTCTGAGATCTCATCGGGGATGTTGCCAAACATCCCCACACTTGATTCATTGCATCCGTGAAGATAGAATTGTATAAACCTGTCAAAACACAACACACCAAACGAAACCAAAACAAAGTACAAACTCTACATCCTCGGGCTGCCTCCCGAGAGCGCTAAGTTTAAAGGTCTTCAGCCAGACCGTACCTGATATCCGCTACGGTGGTCTCAATGCACACTTACCCAAAACATTTCCAACAAATGCCCGGAAATTTACATGCCATCTCCATAAATTTGTAAGTATAATTGGCATGTTCAGACTGCACCTGCGGGTTTCGCTAATCCACTTCACGAGATATACCTTGATGTCTTGTTGTTTCACCCTTCTCATCTTCTTCCTCGAACCCTCTTCCCCACACTTGTTAATTTGAATGATTGATATGGGGAGAGGTTCGGTACACACATTCATCTCATCAGACTGCTCTGTCTCCTCATCCTCACACACCATCTGATCCACCAGTGACTCTTCATCAGATGAAGGATTCATTGGTGTGGTATTATCCTCCACAACCTCCTCCTCCATGTGAGAATAATCTCTAATATCAACAGGTAATGGCGAGAGATGCTCTTCTATTTCTATCTTCCTTTTTAACTTCTGACACTTGGAAACTAGGCAGCTGATTCGATCTTCATCGGAAAGGTTGGGTGCTGATAAATACTGCTCGAGTCTGGACAAACTCGCTTCCAACATAGCAAGCTTTTTCTCCTCCTCGGTCTGATAAGCATACACACCCTCGGGCTTAGAATATTCCTCGGGATGATACTGTCGGTATCCCTGATACGGTGTTGAGATGTACGCATCCATCATTTTTTATTCCAATACTCTAGATTTTCCAAATACACCGCACACACATCATCATAAATAGAAGTATGATTCCGACCGCAACAGAAACATTGTCCATCCGTCCTTGGTTCATAATAAGCATCATCGTCCCGATCCCATCCGTCAGAGTAATAATCATCCTCCACCATTGTATCAGAATCATAGAAATATGGTGGAGGGGAAGGATTACCATAGCAAGGCATCGATGGTTCTTCCAATTTCGCTCTTTCCCGTTTAAATCGGGCCTCGTGGCAACCGATACACGGGTGAAGTGGTTCCTTGCACAAAATGCACGTAAGAGAGGTGCATAATATTGTAAGATCTATCATCCTACACAAACACAAAAACACAAGCACCACGCATAAATCTGAACAAAACAAAACTGACACTATTTTTTGATTTTTTTTATCTATTTTACTAATAACTTAACACTAAACACTTTGCGCACGCCTCCCCGGCAACGGCGCCATTTTGATGTCTGTCGTTAGTGACATGCAAAAACCAACTAAACTACGTAGATAGGATAAGTCGGATATCGAACCAGAGGAGGATTGTGGAAAGTGTGTAACGTTAAGTATTTACTAACAACTATAAAAAAATAAACTGATGATTGTAAAACTGATATGGAATTAAAAACACATGAAACAAGTTGCAATTAAGAAAAAGATTGAGTTGTAATAAACAATGATGATAAGAGGTGATCACTCCGGGATTCAGATTCTGTAATTACTATTAACCTAGTTCTGATTTTATTGGATGCTATTGATTGAATAGTAAATCTGTCACATCTACCAATTACCTATGCAGTTCAAAATCTTAATATTAATTGATCAGATAAATATTAAAACAAACATACATAGAAATCATTCAATCAACAAAAGCATAGTTGGATTCAAAACACAATTATAACTCCGACTGTCACTCAGGATTTGTCTGTCACACAAATAATATAATCATGTAAATAGTCGGCTGTCACCTGACAACAAATCCAAATCTCAATACAAAATAGAAACTAGAATTAAAAGTGTCTCACAAGAATCGTTCACCCGAAGTGTCCACGAGAGATTTAGCCGCTCATGATACTTGTTCAATCTTCAAAGGCTTGAGATGTGGCTGAAATCATGTGCTTCATCTTGATTGTGATGAAAGATATGATGGTTAGACGATGACTTGTGATCTCCACCGGTGTATTACGGCTCTCCCCCTCTACGTAGATCCCCTGATGATTTTATAAAAATCCCTTTAAAACCAACAAGCCCCTCACGTGATTGGGACATGCCGTCAAAGAAATCCAAGTCGGCCCAACAAGAAGTCCACGAGTCTCCTCCAAAATTGCACATGAATGTATGGCTGCTAATACCTTCAATATTTATAAGATGTTATGTTTGACTATTGTGATAATAATAATTCCCCTCAAAAGTTGTCTGCATGTGTTCTCCTCTTTTTCTTCTATGTATGCATCTTGATTTTTATGAGTGCCCTTCACGTGTTTTGATATCCCCATTTATAATATGTATGATGATGGTTTTAGTGAGTGGCCCCCATGTTCCCTAATATTAATTCTCATCAATTGTCAACACTACCTCCACCGTAGGTTACGCACATCACCCGTAGCCTACGGTTCTATGTTCTTGTTTATTGTCCCTTTCTCAGCCGTAATTTACGTTTAAGAACCGTATGCTACGATTCATACCTGCTGGAACTCATTTGACTGAATGTGAACTTCCATTTAATTACCAATCAACCCCTGGACTTCATTCTTGTGCATCTCTTGTATATTCAAGCAACCTTTTCGATCCGAACAAGTCCCGAATAACGCCTTTCGCTATGTTTATCATCCACGGGTGTTCCGCATCATCTTTAAACTCTCCAACTTTACCGAATTAAATGATTTACCTGTAAAACCACGAACACTCGTAGTTAACACATTCAAAGCACGTAGTCGCTTAAAACACAATAAGACACGTAAAATAAGCACATTAACACTCGGGTTTCACACTCTCCATCACATCCCCACACTTAACGTTGATTGTCCTCAAGCAACCATCACAAACATTACTCACCTTATTAACAAATCACCAATAAATCTCTTACCGAATTAACAATTTAAGGTCCCAAGTCATACCCGTCCCATAGACTGACACATTCGAGATTGACAATCTGACAGATAAATGATACGCATTTAAAACAGCTTAAGACTTGCCTAGCTAAAACTAACATGCTTATATTACTACACACATGCTACACGCCCCTCACAATAATCACTCCTCTCGGTTTAATCAAGACTAGCGTGTAATGTGCTAGTATACACTTCGCTCAAAACCAAATACGCTACTCTGCAATCATAAGCTTGTATAGCAATCACACCTCCACTGTATCAAATAACGTAACACATATCAAAAGGACTTTTCAGGTTTTGGGTTAAGGGTAAAGGTAAGGAAATATTTTTGGATTTTTATGTTTATATGGCGAACACAAATGAATAAACCAAACCATGACGACTTATTCATAATAACACTAACACTTCGGGTTATTTTCGACCCACTTATTTAACACGAACATAATAATGATCTTTGTTTTTCTTTTTCTTTATTTTTTTCCCTTTTTTTTTCTTTTTTCATTTTTTTTCATTTTTTTTTCTTTTCATTTTTTTTCAACAAATATCTAACACACAATTGTCATTCATGGTTGGTATGTAAACGGGTCAAACAAGGTGTAACAAACGACAGGTAAAAGGCTCAACATGGTTAACTAAGGTGGGTGGATAAACAATCAACAAAAAAACACAATGGAAGGGATCCTAATGCCTTTATCATCTATGTGTATACGCTAAACCACAGTCTCAGCACGTATCAAACCACACAAGTTCTAACACAAAGCAACATATGGCCTACTCTCAACAAATGAACATTTATAGTAAATTCATCTAACAACTAGTAGGCTCAAATATCTCACCGAACAAAAGGAATATAGGTTGCCGACACGTAGCATGTGTAATTCCTAAAGCATGTTACCCCTAGTTAGGCATCTCTTCTCAACTATTTTTTTAAAAAAACTTGTCAGAAATACTCTCATGAAACTTAAAGGGACAACCATGACTAGGGATCTAAGTTAGTTTAATATCAGTAAGAACCCTTTAGCGATTGAAAATGTTGGTTTTCATGTAGTTCAAGCATACTTGAGAAACAAAAAATTTCAAAATTTTTCAATTTTCAGCAATTTCAACCAATTCAAGCATTTGAGATCAACAATCTTACCAACCCTCTCTCGAGTTACCGCATCTCCACACTTGGGATACATTGTCCCCAATGTATGGTGCAATTTATAGTCTAAACTCGAGATATACCACCTAACAAACCATGAACGGCTAATAACTAGACGACTCGACACATCAAACCACTCCCAGCACAAAAAAAAAATTCACGCCACCAAATAGACAAATAAAATAAAACACAGGATAGATAAACACATGCACCTGATCAGAAAACAAGTGAGTGTTTGTATTGGTGTAGCTGCTGGGATCTAACCGGAACATATGTCCCTCATGGATTCTCTGAGATCTCATCGGGGATGTTGCCAAACATCCCCACACTTGATTCATTGCATCCGTGAAGATAGAATTGTATAAACCTGTCAAAACACAACACACCAAACGAAACCAAAACAAAGTACAAACTCTACATCCTCGGGCTGCCTCCCGAGAGCGCTAAGTTTAAAGGTCTTCAGCCAGACCGTACCTGATATCCGCTACGGTGGTCTCAATGCACACTTACCCAAAACATTTCCAACAAATGCCCGGAAATTTACATGCCATCTCCATAAATTTGTAAGTATAATTGGCATGTTCAGACTGCACCTGCGGGTTTCGCTAATCCACTTCACGAGATATACCTTGATGTCTTGTTGTTTCACCCTTCTCATCTTCTTCCTCGAACCCTCTTCCCCACACTTGTTAATTTGAATGATTGATATGGGGAGAGGTTCGGTACACACATTCATCTCATCAGACTGCTCTGTCTCCTCATCCTCACACACCATCTGATCCACCAGTGACTCTTCATCAGATGAAGGATTCATTGGTGTGGTATTATCCTCCACAACCTCCTCCTCCATGTGAGAATAATCTCTAATATCAACAGGTAATGGCGAGAGATGCTCTTCTATTTCTATCTTCCTTTTTAACTTCTGACACTTGGAAACTAGGCAGCTGATTCGATCTTCATCGGAAAGGTTGGGTGCTGATAAATACTGCTCGAGTCTGGACAAACTCGCTTCCAACATAGCAAGCTTTTTCTCCTCCTCGGTCTGATAAGCATACACACCCTCGGGCTTAGAATATTCCTCGGGATGATACTGTCGGTATCCCTGATACGGTGTTGAGATGTACGCATCCATCATTTTTTATTCCAATACTCTAGATTTTCCAAATACACCGCACACACATCATCATAAATAGAAGTATGATTCCGACCGCAACAGAAACATTGTCCATCCGTCCTTGGTTCATAATAAGCATCATCGTCCCGATCCCATCCGTCAGAGTAATAATCATCCTCCACCATTGTATCAGAATCATAGAAATATGGTGGAAGGGAAGGATTACCATAGCAAGGCATCGATGGTTCTTCCAATTTCGCTCTTTCCCGTTTAAATCGGGCCTCGTGGCAACCGATACACGGGTGAAGTGGTTCCTTGCACAAAATGCACGTAAGAGAGGTGCATAATATTGTAAGATCTATCATCCTACACAAACACAAAAACACAAGCACCACGCATAAATCTGAACAAAACAAAACTGACACTATTTTTTGATTTTTTTTATCTATTTTACTAATAACTTAACACTAAACACTTTGCGCACGCCTCCCCGGCAACGGCGCCATTTTGATGTCTGTCGTTAGTGACATGCAAAAACCAACTAAACTACGTAGATAGGATAAGTCGGATATCGAACCAGAGGAGGATTGTGGAAAGTGTGTAACGTTAAGTATTTACTAACAACTATAAAAAAATAAACTGATGATTGTAAAACTGATATGGAATTAAAAACACATGAAACAAGTTGCAATTAAGAAAAAGATTGAGTTGTAATAAACAATGATGATAAGAGGTGATCACTCCGGGATTCAGATTCTGTAATTACTATTAACCTAGTTCTGATTTTATTGGATGCTATTGATTGAATAGTAAATCTGTCACATCTACCAATTACCTATGCAGTTCAAAATCTTAATATTAATTGATCAGATAAATATTAAAACAAACATACATAGAAATCATTCAATCAACAAAAGCATAGTTGGATTCAAAACACAATTATAACTCCGACTGTCACTCAGGATTTGTCTGTCACACAAATAATATAATCATGTAAATAGTCGGCTGTCACCTGACAACAAATCCAAATCTCAATACAAAATAGAAACTAGAATTAAAAGTGTCTCACAAGAATCGTTCACCCGAAGTGTCCACGAGAGATTTAGCCGCTCATGATACTTGTTCAATCTTCAAAGGCTTGAGATGTGGCTGAAATCATGTGCTTCATCTTGATTGTGATGAAAGATATGATGGTTAGACGATGACTTGTGATCTCCACCGGTGTATTACGGCTCTCCCCCTCTACGTAGATCCCCTGATGATTTTATAAAAATCCCTTTAAAACCAACAAGCCCCTCACGTGATTGGGACATGCCGTCAAAGAAATCCAAGTCGGCCCAACAAGAAGTCCACGAGTCTCCTCCAAAATTGCACATGAATGTATGGCTGCTAATACCTTCAATATTTATAAGATGTTATGTTTGACTATTGTGATAATAATAATTCCCCTCAAAAGTTGTCTGCATGTGTTCTCCTCTTTTTCTTCTATGTATGCATCTTGATTTTTATGAGTGCCCTTCACGTGTTTTGATATCCCCATTTATAATATGTATGATGATGGTTTTAGTGAGTGGCCCCCATGTTCCCTAATATTAATTCTCATCAATTGTCAACACTACCTCCACCGTAGGTTACGCACATCACCCGTAGCCTACGGTTCTATGTTCTTGTTTATTGTCCCTTTCTCAGCCGTAATTTACGTTTAAGAACCGTATGCTACGATTCATACCTGCTGGAACTCATTTGACTGAATGTGAACTTCCATTTAATTACCAATCAACCCCTGGACTTCATTCTTGTGCATCTCTTGTATATTCAAGCAACCTTTTCGATCCGAACAAGTCCCGAATAACGCCTTTCGCTATGTTTATCATCCACGGGTGTTCCGCATCATCTTTAAACTCTCCAACTTTACCGAATTAAATGATTTACCTGTAAAACCACGAACACTCGTAGTTAACACATTCAAAGCACGTAGTCGCTTAAAACACAATAAGACACGTAAAATAAGCACATTAACACTCGGGTTTCACACTCTCCATCACATCCCCACACTTAACGTTGATTGTCCTCAAGCAACCATCACAAACATTACTCACCTTATTAACAAATCACCAATAAATCTCTTACCGAATTAACAATTTAAGGTCCCAAGTCATACCCGTCCCATAGACTGACACATTCGAGATTGACAATCTGACAGATAAATGATACGCATTTAAAACAGCTTAAGACTTGCCTAGCTAAAACTAACATGCTTATATTACTACACACATGCTACACGCCCCTCACAATAATCACTCCTCTCGGTTTAATCAAGACTAGCGTGTAATGTGCTAGTATACACTTCGCTCAAAACCAAATACGCTACTCTGCAATCATAAGCTTGTATAGCAATCACACCTCCACTGTATCAAATAACGTAACACATATCAAAAGGACTTTTCAGGTTTTGGGTTAAGGGTAAAGGTAAGGAAATATTTTTGGATTTTTATGTTTATATGGCGAACACAAATGAATAAACCAAACCATGACGACTTATTCATAATAACACTAACACTTCGGGTTATTTTCGACCCACTTATTTAACACGAACATAATAATGATCTTTGTTTTTCTTTTTCTTTATTTTTTTCCCTTTTTTTTTCTTTTTTCATTTTTTTTCATTTTTTTTTCTTTTCATTTTTTTTCAACAAATATCTAACACACAATTGTCATTCATGGTTGGTATGTAAACGGGTCAAACAAGGTGTAACAAACGACAGGTAAAAGGCTCAACATGGTTAACTAAGGTGGGTGGATAAACAATCAACAAAAAAACACAATGGAAGGGATCCTAATGCCTTTATCATCTATGTGTATACGCTAAACCACAGTCTCAGCACGTATCAAACCACACAAGTTCTAACACAAAGCAACATATGGCCTACTCTCAACAAATGAACATTTATAGTAAATTCATCTAACAACTAGTAGGCTCAAATATCTCACCGAACAAAAGGAATATAGGTTGCCGACACGTAGCATGTGTAATTCCTAAAGCATGTTACCCCTAGTTAGGCATCTCTTCTCAACTATTTTTTTAAAAAAACTTGTCAGAAATACTCTCATGAAACTTAAAGGGACAACCATGACTAGGGATCTAAGTTAGTTTAATATCAGTAAGAACCCTTTAGCGATTGAAAATGTTGGTTTTCATGTAGTTCAAGCATACTTGAGAAACAAAAAATTTCAAAATTTTTCAATTTTCAGCAATTTCAACCAATTCAAGCATTTGAGATCAACAATCTTACCAACCCTCTCTCGAGTTACCGCATCTCCACACTTGGGATACATTGTCCCCAATGTATGGTGCAATTTATAGTCTAAACTCGAGATATACCACCTAACAAACCATGAACGGCTAATAACTAGACGACTCGACACATCAAACCACTCCCAGCACAAAAAAAAAATTCACACCACCAAATAGACAAATAAAATAAAACACAGGATAGATAAACACATGCACCTGATCAGAAAACAAGTGAGTGTTTGTATTGGTGTAGCTGCTGGGATCTAACCGGAACATATGTCCCTCATGGATTCTCTGAGATCTCATCGGGGATGTTGCCAAACATCCCCACACTTGATTCATTGCATCCGTGAAGATAGAATTGTATAAACCTGTCAAAACACAACACACCAAACGAAACCAAAACAAAGTACAAACTCTACATCCTCGGGCTGCCTCCCGAGAGCGCTAAGTTTAAAGGTCTTCAGCCAGACCGTACCTGATATCCGCTACGGTGGTCTCAATGCACACTTACCCAAAACATTTCCAACAAATGCCCGGAAATTTACATGCCATCTCCATAAATTTGTAAGTATAATTGGCATGTTCAGACTGCACCTGCGGGTTTCGCTAATCCACTTCACGAGATATACCTTGATGTCTTGTTGTTTCACCCTTCTCATCTTCTTCCTCGAACCCTCTTCCCCACACTTGTTAATTTGAATGATTGATATGGGGAGAGGTTCGGTACACACATTCATCTCATCAGACTGCTCTGTCTCCTCATCCTCACACACCATCTGATCCACCAGTGACTCTTCATCAGATGAAGGATTCATTGGTGTGGTATTATCCTCCACAACCTCCTCCTCCATGTGAGAATAATCTCTAATATCAACAGGTAATGGCGAGAGATGCTCTTCTATTTCTATCTTCCTTTTTAACTTCTGACACTTGGAAACTAGGCAGCTGATTCGATCTTCATCGGAAAGGTTGGGTGCTGATAAATACTGCTCGAGTCTGGACAAACTCGCTTCCAACATAGCAAGCTTTTTCTCCTCCTCGGTCTGATAAGCATACACACCCTCGGGCTTAGAATATTCCTCGGGATGATACTGTCGGTATCCCTGATACGGTGTTGAGATGTACGCATCCATCATTTTTTATTCCAATACTCTAGATTTTCCAAATACACCGCACACACATCATCATAAATAGAAGTATGATTCCGACCGCAACAGAAACATTGTCCATCCGTCCTTGGTTCATAATAAGCATCATCGTCCCGATCCCATCCGTCAGAGTAATAATCATCCTCCACCATTGTATCAGAATCATAGAAATATGGTGGAGGGGAAGGATTACCATAGCAAGGCATCGATGGTTCTTCCAATTTCGCTCTTTCCCGTTTAAATCGGGCCTCGTGGCAACCGATACACGGGTGAAGTGGTTCCTTGCACAAAATGCACGTAAGAGAGGTGCATAATATTGTAAGATCTATCATCCTACACAAACACAAAAACACAAGCACCACGCATAAATCTGAACAAAACAAAACTGACACTATTTTTTGATTTTTTTTATCTATTTTACTAATAACTTAACACTAAACACTTTGCGCACGCCTCCCCGGCAACGGCGCCATTTTGATGTCTGTCGTTAGTGACATGCAAAAACCAACTAAACTACGTAGATAGGATAAGTCGGATATCGAACCAGAGGAGGATTGTGGAAAGTGTGTAACGTTAAGTATTTACTAACAACTATAAAAAAATAAACTGATGATTGTAAAACTGATATGGAATTAAAAACACATGAAACAAGTTGCAATTAAGAAAAAGATTGAGTTGTAATAAACAATGATGATAAGAGGTGATCACTCCGGGATTCAGATTCTGTAATTACTATTAACCTAGTTCTGATTTTATTGGATGCTATTGATTGAATAGTAAATCTGTCACATCTACCAATTACCTATGCAGTTCAAAATCTTAATATTAATTGATCAGATAAATATTAAAACAAACATACATAGAAATCATTCAATCAACAAAAGCATAGTTGGATTCAAAACACAATTATAACTCCGACTGTCACTCAGGATTTGTCTGTCACACAAATAATATAATCATGTAAATAGTCGGCTGTCACCTGACAACAAATCCAAATCTCAATACAAAATAGAAACTAGAATTAAAAGTGTCTCACAAGAATCGTTCACCCGAAGTGTCCACGAGAGATTTAGCCGCTCATGATACTTGTTCAATCTTCAAAGGCTTGAGATGTGGCTGAAATCATGTGCTTCATCTTGATTGTGATGAAAGATATGATGGTTAGACGATGACTTGTGATCTCCACCGGTGTATTACGGCTCTCCCCCTCTACGTAGATCCCCTGATGATTTTATAAAAATCCCTTTAAAACCAACAAGCCCCTCACGTGATTGGGACATGCCGTCAAAGAAATCCAAGTCGGCCCAACAAGAAGTCCACGAGTCTCCTCCAAAATTGCACATGAATGTATGGCTGCTAATACCTTCAATATTTATAAGATGTTATGTTTGACTATTGTGATAATAATAATTCCCCTCAAAAGTTGTCTGCATGTGTTCTCCTCTTTTTCTTCTATGTATGCATCTTGATTTTTATGAGTGCCCTTCACGTGTTTTGATATCCCCATTTATAATATGTATGATGATGGTTTTAGTGAGTGGCCCCCATGTTCCCTAATATTAATTCTCATCAATTGTCAACACTACCTCCACCGTAGGTTACGCACATCACCCGTAGCCTACGGTTCTATGTTCTTGTTTATTGTCCCTTTCTCAGCCGTAATTTACGTTTAAGAACCGTATGCTACGATTCATACCTGCTGGAACTCATTTGACTGAATGTGAACTTCCATTTAATTACCAATCAACCCCTGGACTTCATTCTTGTGCATCTCTTGTATATTCAAGCAACCTTTTCGATCCGAACAAGTCCCGAATAACGCCTTTCGCTATGTTTATCATCCACGGGTGTTCCGCATCATCTTTAAACTCTCCAACTTTACCGAATTAAATGATTTACCTGTAAAACCACGAACACTCGTAGTTAACACATTCAAAGCACGTAGTCGCTTAAAACACAATAAGACACGTAAAATAAGCACATTAACACTCGGGTTTCACACTCTCCATCACATCCCCACACTTAACGTTGATTGTCCTCAAGCAACCATCACAAACATTACTCACCTTATTAACAAATCACCAATAAATCTCTTACCGAATTAACAATTTAAGGTCCCAAGTCATACCCGTCCCATAGACTGACACATTCGAGATTGACAATCTGACAGATAAATGATACGCATTTAAAACAGCTTAAGACTTGCCTAGCTAAAACTAACATGCTTATATTACTACACACATGCTACACGCCCCTCACAATAATCACTCCTCTCGGTTTAATCAAGACTAGCGTGTAATGTGCTAGTATACACTTCGCTCAAAACCAAATACGCTACTCTGCAATCATAAGCTTGTATAGCAATCACACCTCCACTGTATCAAATAACGTAACACATATCAAAAGGACTTTTCAGGTTTTGGGTTAAGGGTAAAGGTAAGGAAATATTTTTGGATTTTTATGTTTATATGGCGAACACAAATGAATAAACCAAACCATGACGACTTATTCATAATAACACTAACACTTCGGGTTATTTTCGACCCACTTATTTAACACGAACATAATAATGATCTTTGTTTTTCTTTTTCTTTATTTTTTCCCTTTTTTTTTCTTTTTTCATTTTTTTTCATTTTTTTTTCTTTTCATTTTTTTTCAACAAATATCTAACACACAATTGTCATTCATGGTTGGTATGTAAACGGGTCAAACAAGGTGTAACAAACGACAGGTAAAAGGCTCAACATGGTTAACTAAGGTGGGTGGATAAACAATCAACAAAAAAACACAATGGAAGGGATCCTAATGCCTTTATCATCTATGTGTATACGCTAAACCACAGTCTCAGCACGTATCAAACCACACAAGTTCTAACACAAAGCAACATATGGCCTACTCTCAACAAATGAACATTTATAGTAAATTCATCTAACAACTAGTAGGCTCAAATATCTCACCGAACAAAAGGAATATAGGTTGCCGACACGTAGCATGTGTAATTCCTAAAGCATGTTACCCCTAGTTAGGCATCTCTTCTCAACTATTTTTTTAAAAAAACTTGTCAGAAATACTCTCATGAAACTTAAAGGGACAACCATGACTAGGGATCTAAGTTAGTTTAATATCAGTAAGAACCCTTTAGCGATTGAAAATGTTGGTTTTCATGTAGTTCAAGCATACTTGAGAAACAAAAAATTTCAAAATTTTTCAATTTTCAGCAATTTCAACCAATTCAAGCATTTGAGATCAACAATCTTA
Source organism: Helianthus tuberosus (assembly GCA_030545235.1). Taxonomy (NCBI): domain Eukaryota; kingdom Viridiplantae; phylum Streptophyta; class Magnoliopsida; order Asterales; family Asteraceae; genus Helianthus; species Helianthus tuberosus. Next base: position 67,360,546 of record CM060363.1, read on the forward strand.
CCAACCCTCTCTCGAGTTACCGCATCTCCACACTTGGGATACATTGTCCCCAATGTATGGTGCAATTTATAGTCTAAACTCGAGATATACCACCTAACAAACCATGAACGGCTAATAACTAGACGACTCGACACATCAAACCACTCCCAGCACAAAAAAAAAAATTCACGCCACCAAATAGACAAATAAAATAAAACACAGGATAGATAAACACATGCACCTGATCAGAAAACAAGTGAGTGTTTGTATTGGTGTAGCTGCTGGGATCTAACCGGAACATATGTCCCTCATGGATTCTCTGAGATCTCATCGGGGATGTTGCCAAACATCCCCACACTTGATTCATTGCATCCGTGAAGATAGAATTGTATAAACCTGTCAAAACACAACACACCAAACGAAACCAAAACAAAGTACAAACTCTACATCCTCGGGCTGCCTCCCGAGAGCGCTAAGTTTAAAGGTCTTCAGCCAGACCGTACCTGATATCCGCTACGGTGGTCTCAATGCACACTTACCCAAAACATTTCCAACAAATGCCCGGAAATTTACATGCCATCTCCATAAATTTGTAGTATAGATTGATATTACATTCACGATACATGGCTTAATATGATGACAAGTGTCCCAAAAATGGTTTCTTTTATTATATAGTATAGATTGATATTACATTCACGGTACGTTTTGGTATGTAAATTTTATTTTATTGAAGTATTATCTTTCTCAATATTTTAAAAATACTTGATTTTTCTTATTAATTAATTAGCTTATACCTTGAGAAAATAAGGATAGTCATCGTATTAAGTTGAATTTGAAAATTAAGATTTGAATAAAAATATTAAGTAGGGATTAATTTATTTTTTCCGAGATTTAAGGATTATTATTATTATTATTATTTTTGAATTTACGATTAACTAATGAAACTAAAAGGATTATCTTTAAGGCGAGAAAATAAAATTCTAGATAGCCTAAATGATCGTCATGTTGTCTCAAATTAGTTACTTTATTATATGCATAGATTCATCACAGGTATAGGTTTCTCATGGGTATATTTGATTAGTATTACTGTATGTTAGCTTCGAAAATGAGAATTAGTACACAGAAGAGAAGTTCATACAATCAAAGTTGTTTATTCCAACTAATTAACAACTGCTTACACTCAATTACAACTGTCATAACTGCTCACTCAACGACTTCTAACTATCTAGCCAAACTTGACTACAATTTGACACAAACGACCCCTAAACTTTCCTATTTGACACTTATAACATTTCTATTTATAAACGATAGTAACATACCCCCCCCCCTAAATCATTCTTGTCCTCAAGAATGAAAATCCGAAAATCTCAGTTTAAAATCATCAGCGAACTCCCATGAGGCTTCTGAAACTGGCAAATCTTGCCAGTGAACTAACACTTGTTGCACCATTTTGTTATTCCTTTTCACAACCCTCTTATCAATAACCGATCTTGGCTGCAACACGAATCTCGAACCAGCTGGTATTGGTAAAACAAGAATATTAGAACTATGAGCTCGTTTCAATAACGACACATGAAACACAGGATGCATCTGAGCACTTTCTAGTAGATCTAGCTTATAGGCAACAGTCCCTATTTTCTCCAAAACTAAAAATGGTACAAAATATTTCGGTCCCAACTTTTAATGCTTCTGAGTTCTTAAAGAAGTTTGCACAAAAGGTCTAAGCTTTAGGTAAACTCAATCCCCTACCTCAAAATGCCTTTCTGAACGATTTTTGTCAGCATATTGTTTCATGCGATGTCTGGCTTTGAGAAGATCATGTTTCAAATTAACTCTCTATCTTTGTGTAACACCTCCACAGCTTCGATGTTTGTATCATTAGGTATATAAGGATTGTGTAAGGGGGTGGAAAGCCATATAAAGCTTCAAAAGGACTAAGCTTTATTGCTAAATGGTAAGAAGTGTTGTACCTCCATTCAGCCAAACTCAACCACTTCACCTACTGAGCTGGCGAATGCATGCACATACATCTTAAATAGGATTCCAAGCACCGATTTAAGACCTACGTTTGACCAACACTTTGAGGATGGTAAGTTGTTGAGTAAGATAATTGGACACCCTGCAGTTTCATAAACTCCCTCCAAAATTGACTCAAAAACAAAGGGTCTCTATCAGATACTGTCACACCCCTTTCTACGGCGGAAGCACGAGGTGTGATCATGAAAGGTTCTCATTGCATACGAAGAGTAAACATGCTACATGCTCAAGAAAATAACTTCAAATACCATAATTTGAAAACATACGTTAGCGTTTACATCGCTAAGTCGCATAAAACATTGTCTTAAATGTTTACAACTTTATTTAAAGTTAAACACAAGCGACATCCACGAGCATAAGCAAGACCACGCGCACATCCATCCTAGTTACCTGAAATACATGTGAGTTTTTGGAAAAACGTCAACATAAAGTTGGTGTGAATTCATGCAGTTTTGTATTTCATGTTTGTATACTTTGTATGAAAACATAGTTTGTGAGTAAATCAAGTTTTCATATATAGATTCAGTTTCATGTGTACACCACGTACACATGTATAATTCAATTTCTTCTTGAGTACCCCACGTACTCAAGTATAATTCTCATTCTCTTGAGTACCCCACGTACTTCAAGTATAATTCAATCTTCTTGAGTACCCCACGTACTTCAAGTTATATATCAATCTTAGTATGGTATGAATTTTATGTAAATACAGTATTTCTGTAATTATCAGATTGTTAATGGGTTGCAAAGCCATTAACATGTGGCACGACATAGGAAGTCACCAAACCTAAGGCATTTAATTGGTATATTCTGAGACACAAAAGCACTACTCGATTCTCGCCCCGATCGGTAGTGTGGCTGCCAGGCACCCGTTAGATCTAACCTTTTGTTCTGCGGTCTAAGTATGTACACGATTAATGGTGCTTCTGTACCCTATTCGTGACACTATTTCTCATAACGCATCCTACTTGGTTCTCGTTCTCACCAAGCGCGTTTCTTGTTATCATTTCTCATAGCGCCTCATACTTGGTTCTCGTTCTCACCAAGTGCGCTTCTCATATTCCTATATTTCATCACGCTTGGTTCTCGTTCTCACCAAGTGCGCTTCTCATATTCCTATATTTCATCACGCTTGGTTCTCGTTCTCACCAAGTGTACTTCTTGTATTCTTATATTTCGTCACACTTGGTTCTCGTTCTCACCAAGTGTACTTCTTGTATTCTTATGTTTCGTCACACTTGGTTCTCGTTCTCACCAAGTGTACTTCTTGTATTTATATCATACCAATTATAAATTTTGTACATTTGTACATGTATTTCACCCCCGAAGTTATAAAAACTGAAAACAGTTAAAGAGAAAAGGGGGAGCATGAACTCACAACTTTGCGTTCCTAGCGTCGTAAACTCCACCGGATTTGCTTAATTAACGTCGTAACCTATACGCGTTTTCTTAACGTTAGTCACTAGACTTGCGTCGCACAAGTACAGTCACTCTCTTGTATATATTCTTGTGTTAAAAATATTCTATATTTTTAACTACGTATCTTACTTATATTATTTTCTCCAAAAATAAATATAAGTCTTTTGTGTTTTGCACTTTGCACCCGAATTATGTATCTTGTATTTTGTATGTGTATTTTTATGTTTATACTCCTCATGAGTATTTAGTGCATTTTTAAGTCTTAATACACTAGCACGTATAACACATACTATATACACTTAGCACAAAAGTTGGTGATAAAATAATATATATTTTTCTCTCAAAAATATATATACATAAGATCCATTTTTATTTTTGAAGAAATCACCATTTCTTATCACCAAAAATTAGGGAAACCTTGGTAATACTTTTAAATACATTTTTAGGGAATAAGTTTCTCAAAAACTAATATTTTTCTAAGTGTCAAAATTTATAAAAATTTTGACAGAGTTTCCCCTAAAAATGGAGGTTTCCCATGTTTTCAAAACATGTGTTTATTTTCTTTTGAATCGTCATCAATCATCAACAATAATCACTAATTTCTCCATTTCATGAACTTGAATATTTACAAAAATGTGTAGTAACTTACTAGCACATTTAGTAAGTCTTGTTATCTTTAAAAGTAAATTTAGTTTCTTAAAAACTTTATTTTTAAAGAATATGAAGTTTCACAACTTCTAGTCGGTTTTTATGAAAATTATTTCTTTGTTAAAACTCATGTTACACAAGTGTCCATACACTTGTTTGTTCACAAAAACACCTTTAGTTCATAAAAGATCCGGTTTTAAAACATGGTTTCGTCATACACTTGGTTATTCAAAGATACCACTTGTAGATCCGTAGATCTACTAATTTTGAACAATATTTCATAAGAAAAATCGTTTTTACACAAGTTCATGATTAGTGTGTGGTAGGGTTTCACCTTTTAACCCTTGTTACTTCTAAAATAGCTTTATGTTAAGATCCATGATCTTACCAAACCGGGTTAAACGATGATCCGAGCTACCACATCATAGATCGGGTCTAGATAACCATATATTTCAAATACTACAACTTTTACACAACTTATGTGCTATTAACCATCATTTTTCATGCTTTTAGTAGACTTTTGTGCATCTTTTCGCATTTTAACGAGATTTAACCAACACAAATCCTTTTAACCACTTTAGATAAGTTCAAATATGAGTTTTAAGTGTTATACCTCTAGCTCGAGGCTAGGGAAGATTCTTGACGAAAAACGGGTGGATAAAAGCTAGAGAATGAGGTCCTTCGCCTTCCGTTTGCACCAAGCCTCCTTATACGGGATCCTTGACGTTTGTATGAGCTTGGAATGTGATGAAGGAAATCGAAAATATGGTGGATGTATAGGGGAGTGTTCGGCCGAAGCCTTAGAGAGGGAGAGAGGAAGTGGTTTGTGATGTTGGTGAAAGGTTTATGATCTTGTGCAAATACTTGTTCTTATAGACAATTCCATTGCTAATTATCCAAAGGGTCTTGTGTCTTCTTGATACTAGATAAAGTGATTAAAAAAATCACACAATTCAAAAGTTTGTCCCCCTTATGGTGACCGATCTTGTTAGGGGGAAGGGGTATTCGGTTTGTTTCCAACTAAGAAATTAGTGGTAAGTTATGTTAAGTTAGGAATTTGCTTAGCGTATGATGTGTGTTGTATGTTATAACGGGTGTTAGGGTATTCGGGGACCCTAACTGGCTCAGAAAAAGAACAACTATGTTAATGACAATATTTTTATGTTCCGGGTAAAGTCCGGTTGTTCGGTTACATACCGATTCGTTAAAGTGCTAAATTACACTTTTTAGTGTCGTTTAAGTACCTTTCTTGTACTCTTTCAATTCCCAACACTTAGGGAAAGATTCTGGATAATAAAACGACATTTCTGCATAATATTTATACGTCTAAATGCTGAATTATTGCTGAATTTTATAAATTCTGCACTTAAAGTGCGTTTCGGGTGCTTTTTAGTGCTTATTTTTGCTTTCGTATTGCATATACATTAACCCTTGTATGTACTCTTGGGTTTTTAATGCATTCTTGTTGTCGGACCTACACCTAGGCTCCAATTTTATTGTCTGACTGCTTTCTGCAGTTCAGTCGACACAGTGTGTCTTACCGGTGAGTTTACTATTATTCTGACGCAACGCTCTCGTTTATGCATAAAGCAATATTTTGTAGTATACAAAATGCATGAATTCACTTGTTTAATCATGTGTTCAGACATTGCTGACAATTAAACTCATAATTGTAGTCATTAAGCAATAATTAATGTGTACGGAAATTACCGGTTTGGGCCAGTTGTCACAGTCTCCCCCCGTTAAAAGAATTTCGTCCCGAAATTCAGACTGAACTCACTCTCGCTGGAGTCTTCTTGAATAGGTGGGGATACTTTTTATTGAACTGGTCTTCACGTTCCCATGTGTACTCGGGTCCGTGCTTAGAGCTCCAACGTACTTTGACAAGCTTCACACTGCTCCTCCTGGTCTTGTTGACTTTCCAGTCAGTAACCTCAACGGGTTGTTCTGTAAATCTGGGGTAGCCCAGTTGGCCAGCCTCACCCAGACCCTTCTTGAGGTCACCGGTTCGATTCCTGGCAATGCCCTTATGGGGTGTTGGGGCTCTTCACCGTGGGTAATCACCGCCAGGCAGCTATGGGGCTAAGCTAGCTTGCGGAGTTGCAATACTCCGGCGGATGGGAGGTCCGTGCAACTACCCCCCCCCCGACTCTTCTTCAGGTTGGATACATGAAACGTATCATGTACTTCGTTAAGTTCTTCCGGTAACTCCAACTTGTATGCCACGGTACCAATTCTCTTCAGTATTCTGAATGGTCCGATATATCATGGATTCAGCTTTCCACGCTTTCCAAATCTGACTACACCCTTCCATGGTGAGACTTTTAACAACACTTTGTCTCCCACCTTGAAATCTACCGATTTTCTATTCGGATCAGCGTAGCTCTTTTGTCGCTCTCGAGCCGCCTTAATGCGCTCTCGGATCTGCGCAATCTTGTCGGTTGTCTCTTGTACAAGTTCAGGACCAACCATACGTTTATCTCCGGCATCTGCCCAACATAAGGGCGATCGGCATTTGCGGCCATACAGAGCTTCGAACGGCGCGGCTTTTATGCTCGTATGATAACTGTTATTGTAGGAAAACTCAACTAAAGGTAGATGAGTATCCCAGCTGCCGCCTAGATCCATGACACATGCGCGAAGCATATCTTCTAACGTTTGTATTGTCCGTTCGCTCTGGCCGTCTGTTTGCGGATGGAATGCCGTGCTCAGATCTAACTGAGATCCAAAGGCTTCCTGAAATGATTGCCAGATTCTTGAGACAAAGCGTCCATCTCTGTCTGAAATGATTGAGATTGGCACTCCATGTCGTGCCACAATTTCTCTTAAGTATATTTCAGCAAGCTTTCCAGTGCTGTCTTTTTCTCGGATCGGTAGGAAGTGCGCAGACTTCGTTAATCGATCAACTATTACCCATATCATATCGTGCCCTCTCGGGGTCCTGGGTAGTTTCGTTATGAAGTCCATCGAGATTTGTTCCCACTTCCACACGGGAATTTCTGGTTGTTGTAGGAGGCCGGACGGTTTCTGATATTCTGCCTTAACCTTAGCACAGGTTAGGCATTTTCCAACATAGACAGCAACGTCGCTTTTGAGTCTCGGCCACCAATAATATTCTTTCAAGTCTTGATACATCTTGTCCGATCCTGGATGGATCGAATATCTCGATTTGTGGGCTTCATTAAGGACGACTTCTCGTAGGCCACCATAGAGCGGAACCCAAATGCGCTTTTTAAAGTATAAGGCTCCCTCTTCATTTGGTGCCATGTACTTCAATGCACCCCGGAGGTATTCAGCTTTACGATTCTCTTCTTTAAGAGCTTCTTGTTGTGCATCTCGAATGCGTGCAGTGAGGTTCGTTCGAATCGTCATTTCCAATGCTCGAACCCTTAGGGTCTTAACCCTTTCTTTTCGGCTCAACGCGTCTGCTACAACGTTTGCCTTTCCAGGATGGTACTTAATCTCACAGTCATAATCATTCAGCAGCTCGACCCAACGTCGCTGGCGCATATTCAATTCCTTCTGATCAAATATGTGTTGTAAGCTTTTATGATCTGTGAAGATTGTACATCGAGTACCATATAAATAATATCGCCAAATCTTCAAGGCGAATACCATTGCGCCCAGCTCCAGGTCGTGAGTGGTATAGTTTCTCTCATGAACCTTCAGTTGTCTTGAAGCGTAAGCGATGACTTTTTGGCGCTGCATAAGCACGCAACCCAAACCTTGTCGTGAAGCGTCACAGTATACCACGAAGTCATCAGTGCCTTCGGGTAATGATAGTATCGGTGCATCGCATAGCTTGTTTTTAAGTAACTGGAAGGCTTCTTCTTGTTTAACACCCCAGTCGTACTTCTTGTCTTTCTGCGTAAGGGTCGTTAGCGGTTGAGCTATTTTTGAGAAATTCTCGATGAATCGCCGATAATAGCCCGCTAAGCCCAAAAATTGACGGACTTCGGTCGGGGTCTTGGGAGCTTCCCAATTATTTATTGCTTCAATCTTGGACGGGTCTACATGAATGCCCTTCTCATTCACCACGTGACCAAGAAATTGTACTTCGCGAATCCAGAATTCGCACTTCGAGAATTTTGCATAAAGCTTCTCTTTCTTCAGTAGTTCTAAGATGGTTCTGAGATGTTGCTCGTGCTCTTCTTTCGTTCGCGAGTAAATCAGGATATCATCGATAAATACAATCACGAATTTATCGAGATATGGTTTGCATACGCGGTTCATTAGATCCATAAAGACCGCTGGTGCATTAGTCAACCCAAATGGCATCACAAGAAATTCGTAGTGCCCATATCGCGTTCTGAATGCAGTCTTTGGCACGCTCTCTTCTTGGATTCTCAGCTGATGGTATCCAGATCGAAGGTCGATCTTGGAATAGTAGCTTGATCCTTGCAGTTGATCAAATAAGTCATCAATCCTCGGTAGTGGATACCGATTCTTGATAGTGAGCTTGTTCAGTTCCCTGTAATCGATACACATCCGCAGTGTTCCATCCTTCTTCTTCACGAATAATACCGGAGCTCCCCAGGGTGAGAAGCTTGGCCTTATAAATCCCTTATCCAACAACTCCTGGAGTTGCGTAGATAACTCTTGCATCTCGGATGGCGCAAGTCGATAGGGTGCCTTGGCTACGGGAGCAGCTCCTGGAACCAAGTCTATACGAAATTCGACTTGTCGTTGCGGAGGTAGTCCTGGCAGATCTTCAGGGAACACATCAGGAAATTCCTTCACCACAGGAATGTTTTCGAGTTTCGGCTCCTCAGCCTTCTTGTCTATAACGTGTGCTAGGAAGGCAACACATCCTTTCCTTAAGCACTTCTGTGCCTTCATACAACTGATGATTCGTAGAGGCGCGTTTCATCTTTCTCCATGTACTATGAGAGTTTCATCATTCGCCAGAGGGATGCGAATGATTTTCTCATGACAAATGACTTCCGCTTTGTTCTTGGACAACCAGTCCATTCCGACCACTACATCGAAGCTACCTAATTGAATAGGTAAGAGGTCGATGCTAAGTCTTCGTTCACCAAGTTCTAGTGTGCAGCCTCTAACAACTTCGCCCGATTCAACAAGTTTACCATTGGCTAGTTCTATGGAATAAGGAATTTCTAATCTACTAGATTCTATTCCGAGTATGCGTTTAAATTCCACAGACATGAAGCTATAATCGGCGCCAGTGTCGAATAATATGGATGCAAAGTGATTGTTAACGAGAAACGTACGGGTGACCACGTTAGGGTCCTCGCGTGCGTCTCTTGCTCCAATCACAAATGCTCGAGCCGGAGCGTTGTTTCTCTCTGGGCAGTTCTTCATGAAATGATCATTGCTTCCACACTTGAAGCATCCTTGGCTCTGCCCTTTCCCGTTACCATTCTTGTTACCAGCACCGTTTCCACTTCGGTTCTTTCCTTTTCCCCAACAGTCTTCTGTTTGATGACCCAATTTACCACGTTTATCGCACCTTGGAATGCGACAAGCTCCATCATGATGATACTTACATTTTTGGCATCTAGGCATGGAGCCTTGGTATGCTTTGGTTGCATGGGTTTTCGTCTCCTGAGGCGGATTAGTGTCGCGCTTCTTGCTGAAACCCTTGTTGTTGCGAGTTGCTTGGTTCAAACTTGTATGCTTTCTCTTTTTGTCACTGGACGACTCAGCATGTGTCTCGGTCTTTTCTGTTGGGTTCAGTGATAGCTTCTTCATACGAACACAATCTTCAGTAAGGCTGACAGCCAGAGTTACAACCTCGGTGATTGTTTGTGGTTTGGCCGACGTCACCATGCCACGAAACTCTGAGGCCAGTCCCCAAATGTAGCGTTTCACACGCTTAAATTCAGGAGTCACCATGTAGGGAAGCACTCTTGACAGATCGTGGAACCTTCGAGTGTAACCATTGATGTCAGCACCTTCCATAGTCAAGTGCCAGAACTCTGTTTCCAGCCTTTGGAGTTCCGCACGAGAGCAGTACTTCTCTCTCATTCTTTCCTTTAGTTCCTCCCAAGTTAGGCCATAAGCGGCGTCATCACCCAAAGTTTGGGCTTGCAGGTTCCACCAAGTCAGAGCTTCATCGACGAATAACCCAGTAGCAAAAGTGACTTGTTGATCCGCGGTACACTTGCTCATGCGGAAAGTAGCTTCAGTCTTCTCCGTCCAGCGCACAAATGCTACTGCACCTCCTGTGCCATCATAGTTCATCGGCTTGCAGTCAAGGAACTGCTTGAAAGTGCAGCCTTGAGCTGCATTGCCTCCAGACGAATCTCCATTCCCATTACGCCTAGCGTTGCTTGGTCCTCCACTGTCTTGAGTTCGGTTCACCTCGTACTGGGCGATAGCAGCGGAGATCCTTTCCTCCAGTAGAGCGTGTAACAACCCGCACTTTTGTGCGTTGTTACTACTCGTTATACTCGTTACGCCTAGCACCAGAGATTCGGATCATAATGTAACTATACCATATATATCGCTATTCGAAGGATATTCGCATATTTTCAAGCTACAGTATCACTATACTACACTATTATCACACTAACACTCACGGAGACATTGAGTGAGGACCTACTCTACCCTCCTCAGTGGCCGTGATGTGTTGAACGTAAACAAATAACGCTAACGAGGACTCTCGGATGAGTGCTGTAGCTCCAGTCGTCGTGACGATGATGACAATACGAGTAAACGGTACCCCGTCAATCTTTGTGGCACTACACGAAACTACGTTCACGATGTCATCAAGAAAGGACCTATACTATCCTCATTGATGGCCGTGAAACGTCGCTAATAATCGAATACTCGAATCGAAACCGATTGTTAATTATCGAAACTTTGGATTACGGATACGTAAATACGACCCCTAGAGATATATAATAATATAATAATAACAATATATTGATAATATAAACTAATTATGGACGTACACGCTTCGAAAACTATCAAAACGATCAAAATCAGGAAATTCCAAGCGTCAGGATGTCTATCCGGACGGATGGACCATCCGGACGGATGGACATGCGCACGGATGGCCATCCGCACGCATGGGCCATCCGCACGGATGGGCCATCCGCACGGATGGGCTATCCGGGCCTGATCCCACTTCTTCTCCTCTTTCGCCTATAAATAGCCTGCCACACCACTATTCAAGTGATGTGACAGCTCCTGTTCAACCACACGCGCACCAAGACCCTTTTCTCTCGATTTCCTCGCGATTTCGGTAAGATTTCACCCTAAAACTTGTACTTCTACAATCTACACTCGATTCTACATCATTCTATCTTTCAAAACTCTAATTCTAACCGTGAAATCTACGGATTTGAGGCGTTTTAAGGTGATGTCACCAAGAGTTCTTATGAACTTCAAGTTGGGGTCTCATTTCACTATAAACGACTCAGATCCGGGTGATTTCCACATGTTTTAAATGACAAATCTCACCAAATCTGTGTGATTTCGAGTTAACCATGAAGAACCACCATGAACGGCTAGATCTGATGGAACGGGGTGATTCCCGGCCGTAAGAATGAGTCGGAAATTGACGGAACTTCAAGTGTTAATGCGAAATTACACTACCCTAGTGAAAACGAACGTATTTCCTTCCGTTAAACACTCGGAACAGTGCTCAGAGTGCGAAACAGACCTGTCCGTCCGCACGGACAACATGTCAGCCGCACGGACAACATGTCAGCCCGCACGGATGACACAAGTCCGTACGGATGACATGTCAGTCCGCACGGATGACATGTCACCCGTACGCGCATGTCACCCGCACGGATGACATGTCACCCGCACGCACATGTCATCCGCACGGATGATATGTCACCCGCGCGCACACCAATCCGCACGCACAACACTAGTCCGCACGCACACCCATCCGGACGGATGACTTGTCATCCGGACGGATGACCTGTCCATCCGCTCGGATGGGAACAGTCCAACCAAATGTGTAACTTTTCAAGGCCAATCTCGTTTAACCGTATATCGTTTACTCTATTCTTCAAGGATCAGTACAGACATACTCGCCATCGACTCAATCAAGTTGTAATCTCGCTAAATACGCACTGTGAGTATACTTGACCCCTTTTTAATCGAATTTTGGGTGTAACATACGTTTCTAACAAATCGAACTTATAAATCGAAATATTCAATCAATCGAATTACCACTTGCGAATAACTGTTATGCATAGATATACGTGATGCTAGTTGCATATGTGCTAGGGCTTATACTCGCGACGTCCCACCAAGACTAGTATAGTACTATTGCGCCCGACGGGGTCTAGTTATGCCATCGTACATTCGAGCATCGAGGACTTAGTTGGTAGTATCGGTTTTGTGAGTATATATGTCGTGTATTACGTTTATGCATATGGAAATTCGCTACACTTTGGTTCTACTATGCTATACTTATCAAACCTGTATACTCGCCAATACTTTTGTATTGACAATTATTTTAACGTATGTTGCAGGTTAAATCGCAGACTATGTCAAATCAAGCTAGGAAGTCTAGAAACTCAACTAAAATTTAGGTTGTCGGATTTGCATTGTTCGAGAGGACATTAAATCTGTGATAACTTACGTGATTGTATTATTTGTTAGTATGGGATAACGAATGTATTAAATATTTTCGCAATATAGTTGTTATGGATTCTCTTGAGCAATCTGATTCGCCTAGTGCCGCGCCCCGATGATTCCGCCATCGGTTGGGGTGTGACAGATTGGTATCAAAGCCATAACTATAGGGAATTAGGTCAGACTCGACCTAGTCCGGGCCGACGTCTTAGAAATTGACCTAGTCTATAGTCTAAGTACCAACAGGCCAACTCGTACGAACCCAGTGGGGTTTGTATTGGGCTTACTTGATACTCTCGATCGAAATTGCTAAAAGCTACAACTTTGTGTGAACGCCGCATACTACAACTTCACACGAAGAAGCCTTTCCTAAGGCTAAAATGCTACTTAGCCTTTCCTAAGGCCGACACAATACACACGTTTTCGAAAATACTCGCATGACGAAACCGAGCGATCCAGTCGAGATCAGGTGTGAAAACCAAGAACTCTCGGTAGGATTGCTCACTCAGCGCATTTTTCTAGCACGAGAACCTTTCATCGAGTTAGGAGTGACATCCACATCTCGACAAAAGTCTCCATTTCTAAATCTAGTGGAACTCACGAATTTATTCGAGGAGCATAACCACAATTAGGAACGAAACTGTTAAGCCAGGGGTGAAACCCGTACCTTAATAAGTCGTTCCACTCTCTATAAAATGGTTTTCAAAAGCTCTCACCAAGGACTCGACTATTGTAACAACTCGAGCCACGCGATGACTAGGAAGGCGAATGCCATGAGCTGCATCCCAGTGGAAGCATGGAGTCTTCTTGGTCAACGCGCGCGCCCGAACTTGTAGATATAGTTGGGTTACCTTGGGTAGTCAACGCCTAAACACCCAAGGCACTCTATTATACGACCCGCCAATTTTACAATGATTGGAACTTATTTACGTTTCGAAACTCCACGCTTTATCGAATTCTCGATGTAACGATTTTCACTCCCTACTTTATAAACGCACAATTCGCACAGCCATCGCAATCTAAAACGAAATCCGAATGTTCGCAACAAAACTAGTGCATAATCTATCGCATTTGCTCTCGTTTCCTCACTTCAACGCGACCTCGTTTATTCTGAATCGACCTGTATGTGCATGATTACAAATTACATCTATATAAATATATATATATATATATATATATATATACGTATAAACAAACAAGTCATTGTGTGAGAACTTAGGAATTTCGTGTTTCCTATGTGGCTCCTATGTGAATCGCATTACTATTATACTATCGCATCAAGTTTGAACGCGCTCAAATCGCAACGCAAACTCAAAAATCATTATGATCGAATCTCACTCCAAGTCTCCTTCTGTCTAGATGCCTTCCAACAACTCTACTTCGAGAATGATAGCAAAGAGACGAGCCAAACGAAGGAGCGAAAAGAGGATTGCTTCACTTGTGACCAGGGAAGCGGTCAAAGTCATTCCTCAGATTGCCACACGAGTTCACTCTCTCAACCATTCTCGAGCTTCGGGAGACGTTAAGACGGGAGAGCCGCAATCTACTTTTCTCTACAAGCACTTCAAAGCCTGTGGCCCGATGGAATTCACGGGTGAAGAAGGTGCGACTCAACTACTCCAGTGGTTCGATTCTATCGAAGTTACCCTTCGTCAAAGCGGGTGTCCCGATAGTCTCCGTACTACTTGCGCCACCGGAGTATTTCAATCGCGAGCACTCGACTGGTGGACCGCCGAACGTAACAAACGCGGGATCTCCACAGCTTACGCTCTCTCTTGGAATGAGCTGAAAGAGCTCATGGAGAAAGAGTACTGTCCTCCTCACGAGATTCAGAAGCTGGAAAACGAATTCTGGGAAATCAAGCAAACCGAAGGTGACAATGCTGGCTACACCACAAGGTTCAAACAGCTTAGCATAATCTGCCCAAGTCAAGTCAACACTCCGGGGAAGGCCATCGCGAAGTACATTCGTGGCTTGCCTGAGTGTGTGGGTGATTTTGTCGAAGCTGCAAGGCCTGCTACCATCGAAGAAACCTACCGCTTGGCCGCAGAAATCAACAACAAACGACTCGTGGAAGGAGTATTCTCAAAGAATCCTGTCAAACAAGCTCATCAAGCAATCGCCAGTAATCCTTCAGGCGAACATGTTGACGAATCTTCTGATGAGTCTACTGACGAATCTACCGACAAATCTATTGGCGATTCTTGTGATGAATCAGCTAACGATTCTTCTGACGGATCTGCTAACGATTCCTCGGACGAATCTGCTGCCGATTCTTCTGACGAATCTATTTACGGATTTTCCGACAAATCAGCCAAAGACTCCGCAAGCGAGTCTTCAGACGAATCCTCCAACGACGACACTTCTTCGCAAGACACCGACAAACCCAGCCGCAAACGAAAGACTTCAAGCCCAAACTCATCAACAACCGAACTGCTGCAACCGGAACCTCTTCGAACAGTTCCAATGTTTCTAAAACGAGCCTACACTGGATTTCATCCTCAGTGTTACTCGTGTACCTATCATCACCCAGTTGGGGCTGACTGTCGCTATTGCAATAACTGCAACCGTTACGGTCACTTCACCCGCAACTGCCGCATCGAACCGTGAACTTGAGTACAACAACAACAACAGCTCCGGCAAAAGTCTTCAAGCATCAGACATCTAGCAAGCATAGGATAAAGTTGTAATGATGCGATTCTCGACGTTAATTTCTAAGTTTTGGACCTACTCTCTTATTCGAAGTTACCACTATGTGTAACATTAACTCTCGTTTTCGTTTTCTCTTCCGCTCTCTAATCATCGCACTTAGACTAGATTCACACACATACTATGTACTATATACTATATCTCGAAATAATGTGTTTTACCCTCACTACACTCTTAGAACGAGGTACGATAAACGTGCAAGGAACAAATAATCGCGAGTGCACACGGGATTATTTGGGTCAGTGCACGGTGATCATAGTGAATTCTAAAGGTGCCATAGCGTTTTGACAAAAGGTGACACCAAAACACGGGATGAAAGTAGTAGGGGTCGGGCGAGGAATGCCTTATCATACTACCGGAATTCCGTGAAGAAAGTGCCACGTGGAGTTGAACGTTATTAGACCTATTATACTATTGTGATTATTTTCCAACACACTACACCCAATCGCAAGGCGTAACAACTGAAATTGCATCATCGCAAGACTTGTCGTGAGTCTGCAAACGCAATGCAATCGCCTCATCGATGGACTCTGGGGAGTCTACCTCGCAGGCAAATTGCATCGACGCAAGACTGGTCGTAAGTCTATTGCAACGAATCTCAATCAAGCAAATAAACGCTCACGATGTTGTTGGGTGAGGACCTATTCTACCCTCCTCGATAACCGTGATGCGTCATAACGAAACGTTAAGCTTATTCGAAACAAGAATCGAACTCGACTAATCGCAATCGCTTACCTTGTATATCTCGCAACCTCTATCGCTTATCACGTGAGCCTACATCATTTGCTGTGTATCAATCTATCGCTATATCGTTATCCGGAATATTCGTGTTAAGTTAGCACATGACCTCGCTTCACGAGATGAAGCTCATATGGTTAAGGCAGGATGTTTTAGCCATATCAGCAACCTTTCGTGGAAAAAGGCCATGTGGGGTCTAATGCTAGTCCAACTCTGTGATGCTAATCAACCGAACCGAACCGCGTAAATCATACCGCATACCTCCATCGTTTGCAACGTAACTACCGATCATTGTAATTCGTTTATCATCACCGTCATCGCAAGTGTTTCGTGTTTATTCATCTAATCACTAAATCGCTGATCACCTATCGTGTATAATCTACCGCTTATCGCTCGCTTGGTGTTCATAGCAGTCTGTATGGTATTAAGTACATATGACACCGCTCCACGAGGCAAAGCTAACCTGGTTAAGCATGATGTTTCGCCATGCTAGCAAACCCCCGTGGAAACGTGCCATGTGGGTGTAATGTGGAATCTAATCGAAAACGCGCCATTCGCTTCTCGCTTATCAACCCGCTGGATTAATCTATTCGATCCCATCCTATGCTCGGTTCGACATTCTATCGATTGGGCCGAGTAAACGCAATTCTATCCGAGTCACATCGGCACACCTGACACTGCCCCACGTAACGAAAGTAATATGGGCAAAACATGGTGGACACGCCGCTGGTAATTCCTATATATAAGTGTTTTAAACATATTAACGAACTTCCGTGGGAAGGTGCCAAGTGGGGCTTGATGCTAAATCACCCTTTTCAAAGGTTAAAACCGATTTTTTTTTTATGAAACTTTTATTAAAACCGTGGAACAAGTGAAATTCCTCACAATGTGGAGGTAACATCGAATCAGCTTAACTCCATGTTCAAAGGGAGCTTCACGAGTTCAATTTTTCCTTAAAACCTTTTTCAAAGATCAAAAACAAGATTTTCTGGAGATGTTGGTTCAACATCGAGTTCAACTAGAACCCATATCATAGGAGAGTTACGCAACCCTTATTTTCATTTTCGAATTCCTTAAAATGTTAGAAACTTAAACTTCCTTGCGACATCGGTTGACATCGATTCTGTTGACCGCATGTTAAAAGGAAAATTTGCAAAAGATTTTCGTCCTAAATCCCTTTTCAATATCTGAAACGAACGCTTCTTGTAACGTTGGTTAACGATCGACTCAGTTAACTCTACGTTATGAGAAACCCTTCAAATTACAATCACATCGAACTAACGAATTCTACACAAGACAAGGTACTTTGGAATGCCAACTCGTGGAACTAATACTTTCGTCTTTGCATCGTCTTCTCGCTATCGCAGTCAATCCCACTTATTCGAAACGTTCACGCTGTCAACTTACGGTTAAACCACTCGCTGTATCGCTACTTATACAAAATCAGCTCTTAGAAGTCTACCTATTGGATTAATTTCGGGACGAAATTTCCTAAAGTAGGTGAGACTGTAACAACCCGCACTTTTGTGCGTTGTTACTACTCGTTATACTCGTTACGCCTAGCACCAGAGATTCGGATCATAATGTAACTATACCGTATATATCGCTATTCGAAGGATAATCGCATATTTTCAAGCTACAGTATCACTATACTACACTATTATCACACTAACACTCACGGAGACATTGAGTGAGGACCTACTCTACCCTCCTCAGTGGCCATGATGTATTGAACGTAAACAAATAACGCTAACGAGGACTCTCGGGAGAGTGCTGTAGCTCCAGTCGTCGTGACGATGATGACAATACGAGTAAACGGTACCCCGTCAATCTTTGTGGCACTACACGAAACTACGTTCACGATGTCATCAAGAAAGGACCTATACTATCCTCATTGATGGCCGTGAAACGTCGCTAATAATCGAATACTCGAATCGAAACCGATTGTTAATTATCGAAACTTTGGATTACGGATACGTAAATACGACCCCTAGAGATATATAATAATAACAATATATTGATAATATAAACTAATTATGGACGTACACGCTTCGAAAACTATCAAAACGATCAAAATCGGGAAATTCCAAGCGTCAGGATGTCTATCCGGACGGATGGACCATCCGGACGGATGGACATGCGCACGGATGGCCATCCGCACGCATGGGCCATCCGCACGGATGGGCCATCCGCACGGATGGGCTATCCGGGCCTGATCCCACTTCTTATCCTCTTTCGCCTATAAATAGCCTGCCACACCACTATTCAAGTGATGTGACAGCTCCTGTTCAACCACACGCGCACCAAGACCCTTTTCTCTCGATTTCCTCGCGATTTCGGTAAGATTCACCCTAAAACTTGTACTTCTACAATCTACACTCGATTCTACATCATTCTATCTTTCAAAACTCTAATT
Source organism: Helianthus tuberosus (assembly GCA_030545235.1). Classification (NCBI taxonomy): domain Eukaryota; kingdom Viridiplantae; phylum Streptophyta; class Magnoliopsida; order Asterales; family Asteraceae; genus Helianthus; species Helianthus tuberosus. The sequence continues at coordinate 67,379,051 of CM060363.1, forward strand.
CTAACCGTGAAATCTACGGATTTGAGGCGTTTTAAGGTGATGTCACCAAGAGTTCTTATGAACTTCAAGTTGGGGTCTCATTTCACTATAAACGACTCAGATCCGGGTGATTTCCACATGTTTTAAATGACAAATCTCACCAAATCTGTGTGATTTCGAGTTAACCATGAAGAACCACCATGAACGGCTAGATCTGATGGAACAGGGTGATTCCCGGCCGTAAGAATGAGTCGGAAATTGACGGAACTTCAAGTGTTAATGCGAAATTACACTACCCTAGTGAAAACGAACGTATTTCCTTCCGTTAAACACTCGGAACAGTGCTCAGAGTGCGAAACAGACCTGTCCGTCCGCACGGACAACATGTCAGCCGCACGGACAACATGTCAGCCCGCACGGATGACACAAGTCCGTACGGATGACATGTCAGTCCGCACGGATGACATGTCACCCGTACGCGCATGTCACCCGCACGCACATGTCATCCGCACGGATGATATGTCACCCGCGCGCACACCAATCCGCACGCACAACACTAGTCCGCACGCACACCCATCCGGACGGATGACTTGTCATCCGGACGGATGACCTGTCCATCCGCTCGGATGGGAACAGTCCAACCAAATGTGTAACTTTTCAAGGCCAATCTCGTTTAACCGTATATCGTTTACTCTATTCTTCAAGGATCAGTACAGACATACTCGCCATCGACTCAATCAAGTTGTAATCTCGCTAAATACGCACTGTGAGTATACTTGACCCCTTTTTAATCGAATTTTGGGTGTAACATACGTTTCTAACAAATCGAACTTATAAATCGAAATATTCAATCAATCGAATTACCACTTGCGAATAACTGTTATGCATAGATATACGTGATGCTAGTTGCATATGTGCTAGGGCTTATACTCGCGACGTCCCACCAAGACTAGTATAGTACTATTGCGCCCGACGGGGTCTAGTTATGCCATCGTACATTCGAGCATCGAGGACTTAGTTGGTAGTATCGGTTTTGTGAGTATATATGTCGTGTATTACGTTTATGCATATGGAAATTCGCTACACTTTGGTTCTACTATGCTATACTTATCAAACCTGTATACTCGCCAATACTTTTGTATTGACAATTATTTTAACGTATGTTGCAGGTTAAATCGCAGACTATGTCAAATCAAGCTAGGAAGTCTAGAAACTCAACTAAAATTTAGGTTGTCGGATTTGCATTGTTCGAGAGGACATTAAATCTGTGATAACTTACGTGATTGTATTATTTGTTAGTATGGGATAACGAATGTATTAAATATTTTCGCAATATAGTTGTTATGGATTCTCTTGAGCAATCTGATTCGCCTAGTGCCGCGCCCCGATGATTCCGCCATCGGTTGGGGTGTGACAGAGCGTCCAGCTCTTCAGCAGTTCTTGGCAGTGGGGGAGGAGGAGGTAGATCATCATTGCGAGCATTCACAGCTTTCCTGGGTGCCATGTTCTGACAGAACATAACACAACAGGGTTAGGCATTTGTTTGATATCGTCACACTAGCCAGTAGTATCATATATATTCACAGGTATATATACCACATAAGTGACATCAAACAATTATTACTCTAGCAGAGTACTTAGTAGGCTTGCACTGAGGGAATCTATACGTGACAAGACTTGTTGTGGTTTCTGTGCACTGAATTCCATAATTATGTATGCATCCATAATTACGTAACTCCTTGCACAGTCCGCACAGTTCGTTTCATCCTCGCATCTCTTCCTTCAGATAGGCCATCGCTTTTAGGTAGAGTCACGTATACTCGTGACATTCTACTTCTAGTACATGCTAATTATTACACATAATTGCAAGTAATTTCTAGTCAAAGACAAGTGCTACTCAAGTGCACTCTAAGTCTCGTAGTGTCTTTTCTAGACTCATGTAGACAGTTTCAGGTAGTGGATGTCGTGCGACGTTTTATGCAATGAAAACTCTTTGAAAATTGTTTTCGTGAATGGATCCTAGAGATTGTAGACTAGACTCGAGAAGGAATCCTGGTTCACTACAATCGCAGCTCTGATACCAATCTGTCACACCCCTTTCTACGGCGGAAGCACGAGGTGTGATCATGAAAGGTTCTCATTGCATACGAAGAGTAAACATGCTACATGCTCAAGAAAATAACTTCAAATACCATAATTTGAAAACATACGTTAGCGTTTACATCGCTAAGTCGCATAAAACATTGTCTTAAATGTTTACAACTTTATTTAAAGTTAAACACAAGCGACATCCACGAGCATAAGCAAGACCACGCGCACATCCATCCTAGTTACCTGAAATACATGTGAGTTTTTGGAAAAACGTCAACATAAAGTTGGTGTGAATTCATGCAGTTTTGTATTTCATGTTTGTATACTTTGTATGAAAACATAGTTTGTGAGTAAATCAAGTTTTCATATATAGATTCAGTTTCATGTGTACACCACGTACACATGTATAATTCAATTTCTTCTTGAGTACCCCACGTACTCAAGTATAATTCTCATTCTCTTGAGTACCCCACGTACTTCAAGTATAATTCAATCTTCTTGAGTACCCCACGTACTTCAAGTTATATATCAATCTTAGTATGGTATGAATTTTATGTAAATACAGTATTTCTGTAATTATCAGATTGTTAATGGGTTGCAAAGCCATTAACATGTGGCACGACATAGGAAGTCACCAAACCTAAGGCATTTAATTGGTATATTCTGAGACACAAAAGCACTACTCGATTCTCGCCCCGATCGGTAGTGTGGCTGCCAGGCACCCGTTAGATCTAACCTTTTGTTCTGCGGTCTAAGTATGTACACGATTAATGGTGCTTCTGTACCCTATTCGTGACACTATTTCTCATAACGCATCCTACTTGGTTCTCGTTCTCACCAAGCGCGTTTCTTGTTATCATTTCTCATAGCGCCTCATACTTGGTTCTCGTTCTCACCAAGTGCGCTTCTCATATTCCTATATTTCATCACGCTTGGTTCTCGTTCTCACCAAGTGTACTTCTTGTATTCTTATATTTCGTCACACTTGGTTCTCGTTCTCACCAAGTGTACTTCTTGTATTCTTATGTTTCGTCACACTTGGTTCTCGTTCTCACCAAGTGTACTTCTTGTATTTATATCATACCAATTATAAATTTTGTACATTTGTACATGTATTTCACCCCCGAAGTTATAAAAACTGAAAACAGTTAAAGAGAAAAGGGGGAGCATGAACTCACAACTTTGCGTTCCTAGCGTCGTAAACTCCACCGGATTTGCTTAATTAACGTCGTAACCTATACGCGTTTTCTTAACGTTAGTCACTAGAATTGCGTCGCACAAGTACAGTCACTCTCTTGTATATATTCTTGTGTTAAAAATATTCTATATTTTTAACTACGTATCTTACTTATATTATTTTCTCCAAAAATAAATATAAGTCTTTTGTGTTTTGCACTTTGCACCCGAATTATGTATCTTGTATTTTGTATGTGTATTTTTATGTTTATACTCCTCATGAGTATTTAGTGCATTTTTAAGTCTTAATACACTAGCACGTATAACACATACTATATACACTTAGCACAAAAGTTGGTGATAAAATAATATATATTTTTCTCTCAAAAATATATATACATAAGATCCATTTTTATTTTTGAAGAAATCACCATTTCTTATCACCAAAAATTAGGGAAACCTTGGTAATACTTTTAAATACATTTTTAGGGAATAAGTTTCTCAAAAACTTATATTTTTCTAAGTGTCAAAATTTATAAAAATTTTGACAGAGTTTCCCCTAAAAATGGAGGTTTCCCATGTTTTCAAAACATGTGTTTATTTTCTTTTGAATCGTCATCAATCATCAACAATAATCACTAATTTCTCCATTTCATGAACTTGAATATTTACAAAAATGTGTAGTAACTTACTAGCACATTTAGTAAGTCTTGTTATCTTTAAAAGTAAATTTAGTTTCTTAAAAACTTTATTTTTAAAGAATATGAAGTTTCACAACTTCTAGTCGGTTTTTATGAAAATTATTTCTTTGTTAAAACTCATGTTACACAAGTGTCCATACACTTGTTTGTTCACAAAAACACCTTTAGTTCATAAAAGATCCGGTTTTAAAACATGGTTTCGTCATACACTTGGTTATTCAAAGATACCACTTGTAGATCCGTAGATCTACTAATTTTGAACAATATTTCATAAGAAAAATCGTTTTTACACAAGTTCATGATTAGTGTGTGGTAGGGTTTCACCTTTTAACCCTTGTTACTTCTAAAATAGCTTTATGTTAAGATCCATGATCTTACCAAACCGGGTTAAACGATGATCCGAGCTACCACATCATAGATCGGGTCTAGATAACCATATATTTCAAATACTACAACTTTTACACAACTTATGTGCTATTAACCATCATTTTTCATGCTTTTAGTAGACTTTTGTGCATCTTTTCGCATTTTAACGAGATTTAACCAACACAAATCCTTTTAACCACTTTAGATAAGTTCAAATATGAGTTTTAAGTGTTATACCTCTGTTTTGGTCAAAAATTACCGAAGTAATTAAGTGATCAAATTAGTTAAGTGAGGTAGTGTGCTTGAAGTAAATGTCAAAAATGTGTCAATTAAATTACTTGCAAAAACAGTTTAAGGATACGGCTCGGGATATTGAGCTGTATCGACGATCAAACAATGAGCAATTAACGAGCAAAAAGTAAAGGAAGTGACACGAGATGTACGAGGAAAGCCCTTGATCAATCTAGATCGCCGGCATAAAACCTCGGGAGCTGACAATCGCAGCTGCCTTGTTCTTCAATTGCTTCAAAAATCAGGATACAGTGCAGGATATGGTACGGATCGACTAAGTGTTACAACGAAAATGAAATACAAGTGTGGTGTTTGCAACTAGCTAGAATGTGATTGTGTTCGAGAGTGTAAGTGTGAAATGATGTGTTCTAAGTTGACCCGACCTCATCTATTTATAGTAAAGATAAGATAACTAACTACCCTAAACTCACGGGATTCACCGAATATTCCTTCTTGGAACGTTGCAGACCTAGTCTTTCGGGCTCAACGTCTCTTTCTCAACAAATTCGTCCGAGTCTTGAGGAGAAGAAGTCCTTGTGACCGTTAGCAAGCCTCTGCCCTTAACCTGCACGTGGTTAATTCAATAAGCTTCAGGATATCGCCCAAGATGTCAGCAATATCCTCTTCCAGCATCCTGATTACAAATAACCAAACAAAGGCAGGATATTGGTCAGGATACATATGTTAAGAAAATGACCCCTAACAATTGTCCCCAAATATATCAGTTGGGATACCAATCCAACGGATATATTTCAAAAACCTTATCCCACAACTCAAGGTATTTAAAATGAAGCGACGGTCAAGATCACATCATAACTTCCAATGCGTTTTTTACTCCATGGAGATCCACAATGCCCCTATATCTTCTCTTTTCTTGTTTGAAAAGCAGATATCTTCAACAGACCCTTCAGGTAATTCTCCATTTTCGACTTTCTTCCTGTCAATTTATTTCATCTTTCTAGCAATGGCCGCCGAGACCTTCACCCAGCAGAATCTTCTCAAAAATCCCGAAAAGGAGATCTGCGCCTTTGACAACGCAGATATTGCAGCTTTAAGAGCCTCCGGCGCCTTCCCTGATAGCACAGTCTTTAGGCCATTTGATCAGTCAATCCGATCGGATGTTAGTTCTACCGAATGGATCTGTTTTCCAGCATATCCTTTTTCACTAGGCCTTCGATACCCCTTCCCAGAATTCATGATGCAATTCTTTCGTATTACTGGCATCTCTTTTGCTCAAACCATGCCCATGGTTTGGAGAGTACTAATCGTACTCAACCAAATCAAAAACCTCCACTGTTCTGACCTCTGCATCGAGGATCTACCTATTGCTTATCGCCTCCGATCCCACGGCTCTAGCCGGTTTTTGCTTTTTTCAACCTCCAGCAAACCCCTAATCCTCAAAGCCACCAAAAATGAAGACGGATGGCAACGCAAATTCTTCTTTGTCAAACGAGATTCCATTGCTGAGGGTGCTAGCCTTCCGGTGGAGTGGTTAACCACCGGTAGGATTATAAATATCCTTACAGACGATTTAATTGTTATCCCCTATTAATATTCTTCTTTATGCAGTGAACTTTAAGGAAGTTGCTCCTCCTACCACCGAGTCAGAAGAGAGAATCAACACCGTTTACCGGTTACCTGCAATAGACAGGACTTTTACCACACACGTTCCGAGTTCAAGTCAGTACTCGTCATCCGAGATGTCTGGTAAGAATTCCTTTCAGAATAATTAGTCAAAACAATATAATGATAAAGAATAAAACTTTTTCCTTTACACAGCGCCAGCTAAGATCCCTGAAGTCTTTGATCTTGACGAACTGGATAGCTATTCTGACCAGATCCAAGTCAAGAAAGAACCTGGCTCCAAGACCACTGCTACATCCAAACCCAGCAGCTCCAAAGCCATCATCATTCCTAAACCTTCACCGGCTACCAAACCTCGGAGTTCGAGTTCCCGCAAGAGGAAAGAACCTGATTCTCCTGTCGTTTCTGACACATTTCCTTATGAAAAGCATGGATTCATCGAAGCCAGCGGTTTTATGACTTCTTTTCTTAACCAAGTTAGTATCTTTATATCATATCCTGCAATTTAGACTGCTTTCATAGACTTAATAATAATATTGATCCCTGTCCTTTTACCTTTACAGGGTCTTGAGCGTTTGGTTCACCTATATCAAGAATCCTGCAAGCTTAACAAAACACTTGAATCCAAGCTAAAGGAAGCAGAAATCACAATTTCAGACCAAGGTATGATCGCGGCCGCCAAGTCTCGTCATTACGAGGAGAAATACAAAGCTATGACCCAGGAACACCAAGTTGCTCTCAACAAGGCTACTCTTCAAGCCCAAGCTGATCTGGAAGCTGCCCATGTGCAGTACGAACAGGATATGGTCAGTTACCGAGAAAGCCTCAAAAGTTCCGTCGTCATTTCTCTTCTCCAGGCTAGGTTGAAGATGGCTCACGAAGCCAAAACATTAGGCTTCGAATGCCCTTCTTGGGACGTTGGAGCCTGGGAGACCAAACTGAAGAATCTTGGTGGTACCTCTTCCAAATCAATTGTCGATGATCCTTCTAAAGTAGTTAAAAAGGCAACCGATGCTGACAAGGATGCTGAGGCGGATCCCAGGATGAATGTTGCTGAAACCGCTACGGAGCAAGAAGGCACTACCCCCTAGAGCTTATTTTTATTCGAACAATTTTATGTCTTTATGAACAATTTTCATTCCTATCTCTAAACAGTTTGATAACCGAAGGCGGATGGGTCCTGGGTTTCAGGATGAAACCTTCGGTTATCAACCAGCATTGATCGCTTTAAGAATAATTTCATCTTTTGACTTATTTTTTTGTTGCTTTGCATTGTTTAGTGTAAGTTTTAGCTTTGTAAAAATTTCATACTGTTATTTTAAAAAACATCTTGACCAGTATGCTTAGAAACATACTGCAGAAGTCTTTTAAATGGATCTTCCATACGTTCTTTCAATTTTGTAAAAATTTCTTTAGAAAGTAAAAAATAGTTTATCTTTTTAAAACCAAGTTTTGATGATGATTAGAGTTTCAAGCCAATGCTAGTTTCAAACATCCCAGTCAAATATCCTTAAAAGGACTTTGAGGATATGTGTCAAGATACTTAACATGATGTTATTAAAAATTCAAATGAGGCTTGCAAAGGAAAGATCATACCAGACATAGGATATAAACCTATTACCAAACTTCAATCCCTTTGCAACTCTTCCAATGAAGATGTCCCCAGTGCAAGGTACTTAATGCATTAGTCGCAAACTTCATTCTTTTAACTTTACACCACCATCTTGGCAGGGATGTCCCCTGCGTACAATGTCTTCAAGTATCTTAGAAATCTATTTAATGTCAGTTTCCATGGCATAAGCGATTTTTCTCGTTCCGAGGGTATAACCCAAGGATGTACTGGAGATAAATCCTTTGTATCCTGGGGAAAATCCCAATTTTTCATGCGCTACAGGCGGGAGTGTATAAACTCCAAGACTTAGAAAGGTGAAAACCTTTAAACCTTAGAGAGTATGAAAATACCCTTTCGTGAGAGAGGGTGATCAATCCTCATATACCGTTAGGATTCAGGATATAGCCAATGGTAACGAAATTGTCAGCCACTTTTACATGGACTGGTCCCGCCACCTTGAACTATCCCTGAATAGCTTGCGCTCCAGGCGGGGTGTTTAAACCCAATTCGGAAGAAAGGTGAATACCTTTAAACCTGTGAAGGGATCAGTATCCCTTAAACGTGAGAGAGGGGGCCAATCCTCTAATCTTCTGAGTTATCCCGAGTGCATATTCTGGAGCTATATCCTGAAACATATCTTGCAAAACAAATGTAAACTAAGGTGGGTGTTAGCTTGGCCAACACCCCTCCGATGCTTAAGTCAGTATCAGGTTATAAAGAACAAATTACACCAAACATATTTAAAAGAAGTAAGAATTCATACCATCTCGAGTTAGAAATTAAATTCTAGACTTACTTGAAATAGAGCTTAAGGTGTATAGCATTCCAAGATCTCGGTAGCATATCTCCCTCCATATTCTTGAGTCTATACGCTCCTTTCCCTGCTTCTGATTCAACTTCATATGGTCCTTCCCATTTTGGAGCTAACTTGCCATCGGCAGGATTAGTAGTATTTTGGAAGGCCTTTCTTAATACCCAATCTCCAACCTTAAATCTTCTGGTTCTAATATTCTTGTTATATGCCCTGGATATTCTCTGTTGATATGCTGCCATCCTTAGCCTTGCCGCATCTCTCTTTTCATCTATAGTGTCTAAATCCTGACTCAAGGCTTCAGGATTCTTCTCAGGATCACTTAAGATAGATCTTGCAGTAGGTATTGTCATCTCCGTTGGAATCACTGCTTCTGCTCCAAACACCAACGAAAATGGGGTTTGACCTGTTGCATTCTTTATCGTTGTCCTGTCAGCCCATAAAACAAAGGGTAATTCTTCTGCCCATCTTCCTTTTTTGGCTCCAAGCCTTTTCTTTAAGTTGTTGACAATTATCCTGTTAGAGGATTCTGCTTGTCCATTTGCTTGAGGATGTACCGGAGTTGATGTGATCATTTTGATTCCCCAACTCTTGCAAAAGTCAGTAGTCCTCTTACTTATGAACTGAGAGCCATTGTCACAGATTATCTCAGCTGGTACTCCGAATCTGGTCAGGATATTCCTCTTGATGAAGGATACTACTTCTTGGTCTCTTACTTGAACAAATGCTTCAGCTTCAACCCACTTAGAGAAGTAATCCGTCATTGCTAGCATAAAGACTTTTCCTCCCGGAGCTTTCGGTAACTTTCCCACTATATCCATACCCCACTTCATAAATGGCCAAGGGGAAACAATAGGATATAATGGTTCAGCCGGTTGATGCAGTATGTTACTATGTCTTTGACATGAGTCACATCTTCGAGCATATTCTGCGGCATCTTTTCTCATTGTTGGCCAATAATATCCTGTTCTTAATATTTTTGAGAATAACGATCTGCCCCCAGCATGGTTACCACAATCCCCTTCATGTATATCCTGAAGGACTTCTTTGGCTTCAAGATCCTCCAAGCATCTCAAATACGGTCCTGCAAGAGATTTCTTGTACAAAATATTATCTATAATAGTGAATCGTGATACCTTCATCCTAAATGCCTTAGGATTTTCATCTCCAGGAATGTGTCCTTCTTTGAGATATTTCATGATTGGAGCCGTCCAGGTTCTAGGATCCTCTTCAGGATATTCCGCCCCAGGATCCTGAATACCAGCTACTTCTTTATCCCGAGGATTCGTTGCAGGATATAAGACATGTACTATTGGTATTTGTGTCCCTTCAGGTATCCTGACCGACGATCCCAGATTTGCTAAGGCGTCTGCTTCAGCATTATCTTCCCTTGGTACCTGTTCAAGTATAAAAACATCGAAATATCCTGCTAATTTTTTGAGAATATCGAGATATTCGATTAATTTCTCTCCCTTAACTGCATATGATCCATTAAAATGGTTAGTAATTAACAGAGAGTCAACATATACTTGCAAATTTTTGATACTCATGCTCTTAGCCAACTCTAATCCTGCAATTAAAGCCTCATACTCTGCTTCATTATTAGTAGCAGGAAATTCACACCTAATAGCCTGGGGGTAATATGTCCCCCTGTGGCGATTTTAGTAGTATTCCTAATCCTACTCCTCTTACATTAGATGCACCATCAGTATATAATGTCCAGGATCCTGAGGATTCTCCTAGTTGTTGAACTTCTAGCTCTACCTCATCCTGAATGTCACTACTAAAGTCAGCCACAAAGTCAGCTAAAGCCTGAGACTTTATGGCATTCCTAGGTTCATATACTAAATCATAAGCACTCAACTTTACTGACCACTTGGCCATCCTGCCTGACATCTCTGGTTTCCTAAGCACATTTTTAATAGGATAGTTTGTTTTAGCATGAATCCTATGTGTCTCGAAATAATGCCTAAGTTTCGTTGATGCCATAATTAATGCTAGTATCAATTTTTCTAAATGAGAATACCTAGTTTCAGCATCTAACAAACTTTTACTAACATAATAAACAGGGTACTGCTGACCTTCATGGTCTTTTATAAGAACGGCACTTACAGCATTCCCTGATACAGCAAGGTACAGGGATAGTGGTTCACCATTTTCCGGCTTCATCAATAGAGGTGCGGTTGAGAGATACCGTTTCAAATCCTGTAGGGCTGCTTCATGCTTTTCCCCCCATTCGAATCTTTTGTTCTTCTTTAGGATATCATAGAAGTCTTTGCATTTCTCCGAGGATCTTGAGATAAATCTGTTTAGAGCTGATACTCGGCCTGTTAATCTTTGTACATCCTTCATATTCGAGGGTGATTTTATATCCAGGATAGCTTTAATCTGCTCCGGGCTTGCCTCTATCCCCCTTTTCGTCACCATATACCCAAGAAACTTTCCTGCCCCCACTCCGAAATGGCACTTAGCAGGATTCAGCTTCATATTATACTGATCCAGGATATCAAATGCTCCTTTAATATCCTGGAGGTGATCCTGAGCTTTCTTTGACTTTACTACCATATCGTCAATGTATACTTCCATGGTGTCCCCCAGTTTGTCTTTGAACATCATGTTTACCAATCTTTGGTATGTTGCACCTGCATTTTTCAAACCAAAAGGCATAGCTGTATAACAATAAATACCTGTTGGCGTCATGAAGGCGGTATCCTCCTGGTCAGAAGGCTCCATTTGTATCTGTTGAAATCCTGAGGATGCGTCCATGAAAGTCAGCATTTCATGCCCAGCAGTGGCATCTACCATTGCATCAATATGGGGGAGAGGAAATGGGTCTTTAGGACAAGCTTTGTTCAAGTCTGTGTAGTCTACACAAACTCTCCATTTCCCATTCTTCTTCTGTACTACAACCACGTTTGCTAGCCACCTTGGGAACTTAACCTCTCTGATCATTCTTGACTTTAATAATCTCTCAACTTCCTCTTGGATAATCGTGTTCCGCTCAGGAGCAAACTTCCTTCTTTTTTGTTGCACAGGCTTGAACGACTTATCAATTCCAAGCTTGTGAGTGATGATATCTTTGGATATGCCAGTCATATCCTCATGTTTCCATGCAAACGTAGACATCCTGCATTTCAAAAAGTTAATTAATTGTTCCTCAATATCCTGAGGGATATTGGTCCCTACGAGCACCGAAATATCGGGGTTATCCTGGTCCAGGATAACTTTCTTCACATCCTGCTCCGGATCCTCCACGATATCCTGGGCCCGCGTCTTTAATTGCTATGCTGCACTAGTTCTGGCTGAGGATTTCATCGAGGAGGAGTAGCATTCTTTCGCCTCCTGCTGATCGCTATCAACTTTAACAACTCCCCAAGGGGTAGGTATCTTGATGCATTGGTGATATGTTGATGGCACGGCCTTCATATCGTGAATCCATGGTCTTCCTAGTATGATGTTATAGCAGGATAGAGAGTCCATCACACAGAAACGTTGTATCGAGTTGACTCCTTCAACGTACACCGGCAACTTTATCTCTCCCACTGTGTTTCTGGCTTCTCCGCTGAATCCAACAAGCACAGTGGACTTCGAAGTTATATCCATTGGAGACACATTCATTCTTTTAAGTGTCTCTAGCTGGATTATGTTGACGGAGCTGCCATTATCAACCAATATCCTGCGTACAAAATGGTTAGCCACATATAACGTTATTACCAGAGCATCATGGTGAGGATCCTGGACAGTATCCCTGTCATCAGCATCAAATGTGATCACTTTGTCAGTTGTGAGTGTAGCCATCCTGATAGGTTTGTCTCCCCTTTCGGCTTTGGCTTCCTTTGCGTGTCTCTTTGCTGCCGAATACGAAGTTCCACAAATGTCGGATCCCCCCGAAATGAAGTTGATTATCTTGGCATCCGCGGGAGGTGATGCAGCTCGCTCAGGATCCTTCTCAGTATCCTGACCCTTATTCTTCTTCTTTCCTAAGAGATCTTTCAGATATCCCTTGCTTAGAAGATAGCTTATTTCCTTCCTTAAAGCAATGCAATCCTCAGTCATATGTCCGAAATCTTCGTGGAAAGCACACCATTTCGACTTATCTTTCCAGTCAGCCTTTTGTTGATTCTTTCGAGGCCATCTAGCCTTGTCTCCTAGACCCTGCATAGCATACATCAATTCAGGAATATTAACAGAAAAGCAATATTCAGACAACTCAGGATACTCTTCAGGATCCTCATCTTCGACAGCATTCACTCTCTTGTTTTCATTTCTACCATATGGCTTAGGCCGATATGACTTAAATGAGGATTCTGACTTCCTGTTAGTCGATTCGTAAGTGTTGGATGAGTTCATCCTTTCTTGCATCTTCTTGTCATCTTCCAGACGGATATATCTCAAGGCCCTGTTACGAGCTTCATCGAGATTCCTGCAGGGATTCATTACAAGATCCTGATAAAACTGAGAATCCTTTTGTAATCCCATCTTAAAAGCTTGCACAGCTGTTGCAACATCAAGATGTGGGATATCCAAGGATTCTCGACTAAATTTGTTCACATAATCCCTCAAGGATTCTTGAGGCCCTTGAGTTATCCTGTAAAGATCACTGGTTAGTTTCTCAAAACCCCGACTACAAGAAAATTGACTGTTAAATAAATTAACCAAATGAGCAAATGAAGTAATTGAGTGAGGAGGAACGTTCAACAGCCATTTCAAGGCTGATCCTGTTAGAGTAGAACCAAATCCCTTGCACAAGCACGCTTCCTTGAGCTCCGGAGGGATAGGGTTAATCTCCATTCTTTCCCTATACTGGGCAATATGCTCCTCAGGATCCGTAGTCCCGTCATAAAGCTTCATGTTGGGAGTTTGGAATCTCTTTGGGATCTCAGCATCACATATAGGGTATGCCAAATGAGATATCTTGTGGCTATCTTGAGATACTTCCGGGATCGGCTGGACCACCCCAGGTACACTAGATATCATGTCTTTCAACTTCTGAAGTTCCCTGGTAAGTGCTGATGTTACACCTGTATCCTGCAAGGATCCACCACTGTTAATAGCATGAGTATTATTATTATTAGACACGTTACCAGTTGGAGGATTCTGCCCATATCCTGAAGCATATCCTGAGCTCCTTATGGTTGACATCCGGGCCAAGGAGGGTATTTCAGGAGTATGATTCTGAGGAAGACTGGGCACGATACTCCCCCTATTATCCTCAGTGTACACAGCTGAGCTAAAGTTCAACGCTCTGGGGTGTAACGGGGTGACATTGTCCTCCGCAGATCTGCTCGAGCCAGCCTTCAGGAGTTGTATCTCCCTCAAAAGCATTTGGTTTGTTTCCTGTTGCTGCCTCATTTGTTCCTGCACACTTCCAAATAAGGTTAAAATTTCATCATTAGAAGCTAAAACGGGAGCAGATCCCTGGACACTCCGAGTTGGAATAACATCTTGAGATTGTGTAGAGGCTGGCATCCTTGGAGGAGGTGGTGGAAGCACCGAACCGGTAGTGGCAGAAGTCATAGCAGACACAGTAGAGGAACTCATGTTTGATCTTGAGGCCATTATAGATAATGTGGCAAAAAGTTTTGAAAATAGAAAACCGATTAGCGATTTGACAAAAAGTTTTAGTAAAAAGAGCACCACTTGCCCCACGGTGGGCGCCAAATTGTTTTGGTCAAAAATTACCGAAGTAATTAAGTGATCAAATTAGTTAAGTGAGGTAGTGTGCTTGAAGTAAATGTCAAAAATGTGTCAATTAAATTACTTGCAAAAACAGTTTAAGGATACGGCTCGGGATATTGAGCTGTATCGACGATCAAACAATGAGCAATTAACGAGCAAAAAGTAAAGGAAGTGACACGAGATGTACGAGGAAAGCCCTTGATCAATCTAGATCGCCGGCATAAAACCTCGGGAGCTGACAATCGCAGCTGCCTTGTTCTTCAATTGCTTCAAAAATCAGGATACAGTGCAGGATATGGTACGGATCGACTAAGTGTTACAACGAAAATGAAATACAAGTGTGGTGTTTGCAACTAGCTAGAATGTGATTGTGTTCGAGAGTGTAAGTGTGAAATGATGTGTTCTAAGTTGATCCGACCTCATCTATTTATAGTAAAGATAAGATAACTAACTACCCTAAACTCGCGGGATTCACCGAATATTCCTTCTTGGAACGTTGCAGACCTAGTCTTTCGGGCTCAACGTCTCTTTCTCAACAAATTCGTCCGAGTCTTGAGGAGAAGAAGTCCTTGTGACCGTTAGCAAGCCTCTGCCCTTAACCTGCACGTGGTTAATTCAATAAGCTTCAGGATATCGCCCAAGATGTCAGCAATATCCTCTTCCAGCATCCTGATTACAAATAACCAAACAAAGGCAGGATATTGGTCAGGATACATATGTTAAGAAAATGACCCCTAACAACCTCTAGCTCGAGGCTAGGGAAGATTCTTGACGAAAAACGGGTGGATAAAAGCTAGAGAATGAGGTCCTTCGCCTTCCGTTTGCACCAAGCCTCCTTATACGGGATCCTTGACGTTTGTATGAGCTTGGAATGTGATGAAGGAAATCGAAAATATGGTGGATGTATAGGGGAGTGTTCGGCCGAAGCCTTAGAGAGGGAGAGAGGAAGTGGTTTGTGATGTTGGTGAAAGGTTTATGATCTTGTGCAAATACTTGTTCTTATAGACAATTCCATTGCTAATTATCCAAAGGGTCTTGTGTCTTCTTGATACTAGATAAAGTGATTAAAATAATCACACAATTCAAAAGTTTGTCCCCCTTATGGTGACCGATCTTGTTAGGGGGAAGGGGTATTCGGTTTGTTTCCAACTAAGAAATTAGTGGTAAGTTATGTTAAGTTAGGAATTTGCTTAGCGTATGATGTGTGTTGTATGTTATAACGGGTGTTAGGGTATTCGGGGACCCTAACTGGCTCAGAAAAAGAACAACTATGTTAATGACAATATTTTTATGTTCCGGGTAAAGTCCGGTTGTTCGGTTACATACCGATTCGTTAAAGTGCTAAATTACACTTTTTAGTGTCGTTTAAGTACCTTTCTTGTACTCTTTCAATTCCCAACACTTAGGGAAAGATTCTGGATAATAAAACGACATTTCTGCATAATATTTATACGTCTAAATGCTGAATTTTATAAATTCTGCACTTAAAGTGCGTTTCGGGTGCTTTTTAGTGCTTATTTTTGCTTTCGTATTGCATATACATTAACCCTTGTATGTACTCTTGGGTTTTTAATGCATTCTTGTTGTCGGACCTACACCTAGGCTCCAATTTTATTGTCTGACTGCTTTCTGCAGTTCAGTCGACACAGTGTGTCTTACCGGTGAGTTTACTATTATTCTGACGCAACGCTCTCGTTTATGCATAAAGCAATATTTTGTAGTATACAACATGCATGAATTCACTTGTTTAATCATGTGTTCAGACATTGCTGACAATTAAACTCATAATTGCAGTCATTAAGCAATAATTAATGTGTACGGAAATTACCGGTTTGGGCCAGTTGTCACAGATACAATGGTTATTGGACAACCATGTAACTTAAAAATAGAGTCTAGGAACACCTGAGCCACTTGAGGTACAGTATAAGGATGACATAAGGGTAAAAAATGAGCATATTTTGTTAGTCTGTCTACCATCACCTGGATTGTATCTTTTTGTTGAACTTTTGGAAGACGAGATATAAATTCCATTGAGATATCTGTAAAAACATGACTTGGAACAGGAAGAGGTTGCAACAGACCAGGACTAGCTACTGGCTCATACTTAGCTTGCTGACATTCATGGCATTCTTTGACAAAATTATAGACTTGCTTAGAACATCCTTTCCAATAATAAAAGTCCTTAATTTTCTTCAAAGTTGGCGTGAACCCTGAATGACCTCCAATTGGTGATTTGTGGAAGAGATGCAAAATATCATTTTTAAGCTGTACATTATTAGCTATCCACGGTTTCCCTTTCTTCTTCAACACATGTCCATCCCAAGTCACCTTTTCTACCAACTGACCTTGTGTAATTCGTTGTATAATAGACTGTAAATGAACATCTGTTTCCTAAGTTGCCTTGATCCTTGAGAACAACAAAGGATCTATAGAACTCAAACTGATCTCAAATAAAGCCAACCCATTTAGGGATAGCAATGGGTCGGGTTCGGGTCGGGTATTGGTAATCCCATACCCATACCCGGTTATAAAATCGTGTCTCATACCTGACCCAATACTCGTCGGGGTATTTGTCGGGTAATTACCCGTCGGGTATCGGGTATACCCGCGGGTACCGGGTATACCCATTAGTTTGTTAAAAGATATACGTTGGGAATTCTAAATACATTTTTTTACTATTATAATTATTATATAATTTTATTTATACAACAATTATAAATTAAAAATGTACATTACATACATATAAGTTTTATCATAAATTAATAATAATTTTATTATACTTATACACTTACATGTATATACTTCACAACATACAAAATATAAATACTATTATCAAATGCATATACTTAAAGAAAATTTATTTTTTTCACATTATGAACATACTAAAATAAATCAACAATAGACAAGTGTTAATGAAAAATAAAAATATAAACTAAAAAAAACATGTATATGATCGGGTATATAGTTCGGGTAAACGGGTTGGGTATCACCTAATCCCATACCCGCGAAATTTTTTAAAACTAATCTCATACCCGGCCCAATACCCGTCAGGTATCGGGTATACCTGTCCCATTTGTGTCGGGTTTCAGGTATACCCATCGGGTTCGGGTATTTTTGCCATCCCTAAACCCGTTAACTCTAGATAATCCATCTGCCACTAAATTCCCCGACCCTTGCTTATAAACTATTTCATATGTATACCCCATGAGTTTAGCCACCGAGGTTGTTGCAAAGGTGTAGTAATCTTTTGTGTAATCAAGAATTTTAAACTCTTATGATCAGTTTTAATCAAAAACTTCTTAACAATCAGGTAATGGTGCTATCTATGCAGTCAATCTCGGCGATATATCGGTGCTATATCACCGATATATCGGTTATCGGACCTGGGCCAAAATATCGGTTTAAAATATCGGATATAATATCGGTAGCGAGAATATCGGCGATATATACCGAGATATCGTCGATATTTTGTGATTCTTATATCGGCCGTATCGGCGAGAATATCAGTAGGCCCAGTTTTTATCTTTTTCTTCATGACTATGTGTTATCACTGCGGCAAGGGGCGTGATTCCATGCCACGTCGGACCATCAATGCCCAACACACCACCAATCGACAGCGCGAGGCATGCACCTGAGGGCGAACCACGACGTCGGGGGGGGGGGGGGGACGTTTTGAATGGTGGGATGCATTGGCATGTGGGTCTGTGATATTTTGTCAACAAGGTATGGTTCGAAAAAAAATAGAATAAGATGAAACAGAGTATTGCAAGGTGAAACAGAGTATAATGAGATAGAGAAGACAGCGGCAGGATACTTTTATATTTTGATGGTTTGCAGTTTGAAAAGTCATTTAGTATTTTAGGGTTTCCAATGGGCTTACAAGGTGTATGGGTTTTAATTAAATAATGGGCTGCACGGTAAAATTAGTTGCATTAGGGCTTACAAATGGAACGTGCACATAGTCTTACCAATTAATATTATATAGGTTCTAGTATATATATGGGCTCTAGGTATGAATATGAATATGAATATGAATGTAAATATATATCATATAGGGTCTAGATATATATAAATATATATTTATGCATGATATTATAAATTACAGATATCCCACCGCAATAACCGATATCTCAAATATCGGTCCTTGACCGATAACCGATATTTTTCCGCATTAACTGCATAGGGTGCTATTGCTTCACAGCCAACAAAATGGCCAGCAGCTCCTTCTCATAGACTGAAAGTAACTGTTGTTTTGTAGACAAGGCCTTGCTGATGAAAGCTAAGGGATGATCCTCTTGCATTAAAATTGCCCCCATACCCTTAGATGAAGCATCTGTTTTTATCACAAACTCTTTATTAAAATCAGGCAAAGCAAGGACTTGAGCTGTGGTTAAGGTCTCTTTTAACTGCTCAAAAGCCTGCTGAGCTGAATCCAACCATTCAAAAGTATCTTTTCTTAAATATTCATTTAAAGGTCTAGCAAGGATTCCAAAAGATTTAATAAATCTTCTGTATCCTGCAAGCCCAAGGAACCCCCTCAATTGCTTTAGATTTTTAGGAATAGGCCATTGTTGAACTGCTATAATCTTCTGTGGATCAGTTTGCAGCCCTTGCCCAGATATGATATGTCCCAGATATTCTACAGATGAACCCCCAAAAGAACATTTGGACTTTTTAGCAGCTAAAGAATTTGTTCTCAACAATTCCAAAACTTGTTCCAGATCTAGAAGATGTTGTTTCAAAGTAGGGCTATAGACCAGAATGTCATCAAAGAAAACTAAGCTAGTTTTCCTTAACAAGGGCTTAAAGGTAGCATTCATTAATGCCTGAAATGTAGCAGGGGCATTTGTTAAGCCAAATGGCATGACTACAAACTCAAACAGTCCCTGATGGGTTCGAAATGTTGTCTTATGCACATCATTCTCATCCATCCTAACTTGATGATAACCAGCCCTCAAATCCAACTTAGAAAATACAGTAGCTCCCCCCCCCCCCCCCCCCCCCCCAATTCATCCAACAATTCTTCTATTAATGGAATAGGGAACAATAAGGAACATGTTCTTCACTGTGGCTTCATTTAGTTGCCTATAATCCACACAAAACCCCCAAGATCCATCTTTCCTTTTAACCAACACAACTTGGGAAGCAAAAGTACTCTTACTATTCCTTACCACCCCAGAATCCAACAATTCTTATGTTAACTTTTCTAAAACATCCTTCTGTCCAACATGATATCTATAGGCCCTCTGATTGATTGTTACATTCTCATCTCTCAAAATAATCCTATGATCACAATCTCTTTTAGGTGGTAAGGTAGTAGGTACCTCAAACACATCAGCAAATTTGTTAAGTAAAGCTATTAATGCCTCATCTTTACTACCATCATTTATCTTGGCAGCATGTTGGAAAGAATCACTTCCCTCAGTCTTTAAGCTAAAGAATTGAACTGTTGCTACACCCTCTCCTTCACTTAGGATATGCTCAATCTTCTCAGTAGAACGCAAAGAAATTGTATCAGCTTCTATTCCCTTCAACTCTACCCATTGTTCTCCTACTTTAAACTTCATGGTCAATTTCTTAAAATTCCACACTATGTCATTCAAAGTCTGTAACCACTGCACCCCCAAAACCATATCGTATTTGCTCAAAAGTATTAACATCACATCTGCAGCAAACCACAGTTACCTTGCATGACCCACTGGAAATCTTCACATACCTGATTACAAGACATTTGATTACCATCAGCTATGGTAACGTTCATTGAACCAACTTCCTTAACTGGACACCTCATCTTTATGGCCAAATCTACATTCACAAAATTAAGGGTAGAACATGAGTCTACTAGAATATGTAAAGATTTTGTACCAATTGACCTGTTTGCCCTTATAGTGAAAAAAGAGGGTACTCCCATTATTGCATTCAAAGATATCTTGGGCTCTTAAAGATCTTGCAACATTATCTCAGAAAGATCAACTCGATGATCATCTTTTACCTCTATTAATTCAATAGAGAATAACTGCTTATTTTTACAGATATGGCCAGGAGCATACTTTTCAGTGCATCCAAAACATTCTCTGTTTGCTCTCTTTTCCTTAATTTCTTTATGTGTCAGTTTTCTTGAATTTAAGGGTTTTGGCTTACTATAAGGAGCAGGTAATAAGGATAGATTATTGGTATTGTTTGTAAGGAATGGTTTAGAAACTCTCCACTTCTTATATTGTTGTTATATATACCCCTTATCATACTTCTATTAAACTGAGTAGCATTTAATGATTCCTCTTGCATTTTTGCTAACATATATGCTTCAGACAAACTTTTTGGCCTCAACAATCTCACTAGATAACCAATTTCAGGTTTCATAGCCTTCAAGAAGAGACTGATAGCATATTCATCACATATTGAAACTTTAGTGAGAGCCAAATCAAATTCCTTACACAAATCTTTCAATGATCCTGTTTGTCCGAGAGATGCTAATGTACCCATAGCATCTTGATTCAGAAATACCCCAAATCTAGCACTAATAAAACTTTTATACTCTAACCAAGCCATACCTTCTATGCTTCCTCCTCTAGATTGAACAAACGATTGTTGCCAAAGAATTGCCATGTCTTCCATATGGACAATTGGCATTCTGATCTTAAGATGATTCGGAGTTTCATCTACATCAAAGAAATGTTCTACTCTGCATAACCATCCTTCAAGATTCTCACCATTGAACTTAGGAAAGTCCATCTTAGTCAAATTGTTGTTAGAATTGTTGTAAGAAGGACATGTTCCCATTGATCGAATACTCTGCAGAACTTCCGTCATTTGTGCTTCCATTTGGTTCTTAATGGCCGCCAAATTTTCAGCGAATCTGTTCATTGAACTTTCATGATCTTGCATTCTCTGTTCCAGATTCTGATTACGAGTCGCCATTATTAGGGTTTTAAGGATGGAATTGACCGAATCATATCAATTCGTGACATTGAAATGAAATCGCACAGAATTCGACTGAAGAATGATCAAGTTCAAGTGAATTGAATCGAAATCGAACAGAATTTGACCGAACAATGATCAAATTCAAATGAATTGAATCAAATTTTAGCTGATTGAATCGATGTTTTATCGAGAGCTAGCCAAGGATCGACTGCTCTGATACCAATTGTTAGCTTCGAAAATGAGAATTAGAACACATAAGAGAAGTTCACACAATCAAAGCTGTTTATTCCAACTAATTAACAACTACTTATACTCAATTACAATTGTCATAACTGCTCACTCAACGACTTCTAACTATCTAACCAAACTTGACTACAATTTGACACAAACGACCCCTGAACTTTCCTATTTGACACTTATAACCTTTCTATTTATAAATGATAGTAACACTGTACATCATAAAGCCTTAAAATATGTTCTCGATCACCACCGGCATTTTCCAACCAAACTCATTTTTGTTGCCTAGGTGCTCCCTACATTCGGTTATAACCTGCCAAAAGAACTTATTTTGGTGATCATGAATGGTCAATTTGAAAATCACCAAACTAATAGTACTTATTTTGGCCAGCCTAGTCAACGACAACGATCAAGTAGTGAAGGGCTAACCCGTCAAATCGTTTAGAGCTACAAGCACCGGATCAAATGGACCAGATGCATCCAAAGCCAAAAGCTTCGGATATCCGTGCCACCACCTCGGAACGAATATGGCACAACCCAGCCCCAACACGTTAAACAACGATAATTCTAACGGCCTACACCTTGAACCTTTCGTACCTAAGAATTGATTATCCTACAAAAATCATATGGCACAGTAGGTTTTTTGGGACCACATGACACCTATAGCATAATGGTCTACATACACAGTATATACGCCTCGAACAATCAATAGCAAGGGTTAGACATTCTCACTATTCCCCTACTCTCGGCCCTCCCTTTCTCTCATACTATCATGTTACTTGCTTGCAAGGCAAGAATTCCTCTTTACTTTGGCAGGACTAAAACCTAAGAAGTAAGAAAAGAAGATACCCGGCACGACTCACCAGCACCGTCACCGAGCGCTATATCACGAAGATACCCGGCACGACTCACCAGCACCGTCACCGAGCGCTATATCACGCATCAAGATCTTTGTAGCAACAAGGAATAACATACCAAAGATAAAACATATTTCAGATACCCATGTTCAGGAAAGTTGACAATGACTTTCCCAATGTAAGATGGACTCGTGTTCTGACTTCACTTAGCTTCTTTAAGAGAACAGATGTTGAATCCATTCGATCTACAACACAGTCCCAGAACACCTTTTGGATGTTGAATCCAAAGGAGATTCGATTCACATCTATCGCTGAATACGTCACATCTGAATAGTAACTTATCAAATTGTTACACAAGTTAGCAAAGCTCAACTATGAACAACTTTACTTCCATAAATCAAACAGAACTGAAATTAATTCACGAGTAAGAATCATTAAAGCAGCAAACTGAAGAAATAAGAACCATTCACATGAAATAAAAAAAATTAAAAAAAAGGGGGGAAACCCTAACTGATAATGTCTTTAATGAATTAAGTGACCCGAAACCATTTAACCAATAACCAAACAAACCAAACCTAAATTGATCATATCTCAAATCACTGCTTTAGAATTCAATCTTACAAATAACATTCATCATCCTTTCTTAGTCCACTTGTACAAGGATGCAACGCTGTCGTCATACAACTTTACTGCACACAAGAAATTGAATAAAAAATTGTCACACATATAGTGGAAAAACAAACGTTATAAAAACCAGTTAGCTTGTTATCGTTTACAACTTCTTTTTATTTTATTTTCACTTTAGTCCCTATCTCTATTTCTTCTCAGATCATGAATCCAAATCGACTAACCATTAATGTAACATTGTAAACCCACTTACATGAAAAAAAGTTCAACTCATACTTAAAGAATACAGGTCACTGGGTCGAAGGTCATTTAAATATATTTTCAAATGCTTGTAACCTCCCAAATCGTTTACTTTATCATCATCATCATACTTGGTAAATCCCACCAATAGCAAAGCTAAGGTAGGGTCTGAGGAGGGTAAGATGTAGACAAAAATTATTAAAATAATAGACAAAAATGTAGCAAAGGGTCAACCAAACCCTACTTTCTTTATTTGGAACCGCTAACTCACACACACTTGTCCAACATCTCTGTTTTTCTACATTTATCTAATCATATAAATGAAAACCAGAACATGAAAATAGCAAAATGAAAACCAGAACATGAAAATAGCAAATGGTTTTACTGAATTGACTAATGGAGCATTAAGATTACGATTTGCTGACCTCTGCATCTTCTGCTCCAGATTTGGTGATCTCCATTTTTTGGTCTTCTGCAAATGCAAGACACGATAATAAATAAAAAGCACAGCAATCACCTTTAAAACTATATTGAAACGACAGCAATTTTAGTCCAAGGAGACAGCAATTCAGTAAATAAAAAGGCGTTCATGGTTTAGGATAGCTCATATCAGATTTACAAATGAAATGGTTTAAACCATAATGACATGTATATTGTACTCTCTAACTCTTTCTAATTTTATTAAGAGTAAAGTACAGGATAGTCCCTATGGTTTTCCAAAATTTAGGATTTGGTCCCTAGCTTTCTAAAAGTACACGGATGGTCCCGGTGGTTTGCACTTTTAACGCATTTAGTCCCCAAGGCCAACTTTTGCCAAAAGTACATGGATGGTCCCCGTGGTTTGCACTTTGTAAAGGATTTAGTCCCTAACTTGGACCTCTTGGCTAGAGACTAAATGTGTTACGAAGTGCACAGAGACCATCCGTGTACTTTTGGAAAGCTAGGGACCAAATCCTAAATTTTGGAAAACCACAGGGACCATCCGTGTACTTTACTCTTTTTTTCTATTCATAACGATGTAGCCTTTGGCCTTTGGACCTAACTCGCTTTATATTTTATATACACTTATAATAAGTAAATGCCTGGTAAAATGGAGATGAGTCAAAGATAAACAGCCAAAGCTAACCGAATCAGATAGTACTATGAAAAATACCTCCATCCTCTGGAATGTCTGAAGTCCACAAAGTGAGGTTGTCCCTCAAGAGCTGCATTATTAAGGTGCTATCTTTGTATGATTCTTCACTCAGGGAATCAAGCTCTGAGATAGCTTCATCAAAAGCTTGTTTTGCAAGGTGGCAGGCCCTAAGTTCAGTCAAACGTAAAAACACAGGGTTTAGCACATATGTTGTACCACGAGCATAAAATATCAAGAAGACCGAAAGAAGAGTTTAAAAAATACCTTTCAGGAGAGTTCATGATCTCGTAATAAAACACTGAAAAGTTCAAAGCCAAACCCAACCTGATGGGGTGAGTAGGTGCCAGATCAGCTTCTGCGGTCGTGGAAGCCAACTGCAAATGGCATATTTAACTGGTTAGCAGATATGCGTGCGCATAATGACATAAAGCAATAATTACCTTCCTAACTAGAATGTAGGGCTGTAAACGAACCGAACGTTCAGCGAACAGTTAGTGAACCGTTCGGCGGGAAGTTCATTTATGTTCGTTCATTTAATAAATGAGCAAACACGAACAAGAAATTTCGTTCAATAAGTGAAACAAACGAACATGAACAGAGACTGTTTGTTCGTTTATGTTCTTGAACGTTCGGTAATGTGTTCATTTATGTTCGCTCATTTATGTTCAATCATGTCCGCTCCTTTAAAGGTTTTTTTTAATGTTATATTTTATATTATTGGTTTTAGTTTTTAAAATTTGAAACCATAGTTATACTATACGGCTACGCCTCCACCAGCATCCCTCATTTGATCATCTGAATTTTAATTTGTGTTAATTATGTTAAGTATTTATTTATTTTTGGTGGATTCTTCGTAATCTTTCTAATCAACAAATGCAGATTGTAGTTTTAAATGAATATATAACTTTCATTTGTGTTCATGAACATTTGTTTGTGTCCGTATATGTTCGGTAAGTGTTCATGAACATGTTCATTTCCTTAATGAACGAACACGAACAAGAAATCTCTTTCGGTAAGCGTTCGTGAACCATTCATGAACATGTTCGTTCGGTTCGTTTAAAGCCCCACTAGAATGTGAAAAATCGTTAAAACATCACATATAAGGATTTTGCAGCACTAAAAGAATTAGAATCAACAAATATATGGGAATGGAAAAGCTACACTAGAATAGCTACTTACTTGATAAGCCTTCAGCGACTGATCAGCTGCTTCTTTCTTATCATCGCCAGTCTTGAACTCTGCAAGATACCTATAATAATCACCTTTCCTGCACTCAATCAAAACCCACAAGAAATAACTAGACATTAGAATCAGATAAACATAAGTTTTTAGGCAAAACATTCTTTGAAATTTGGAACAATTGTATATATGTAAACACACTCACATTTTGTAGTAGAAAACAGTGGATTCACCAGCAGATGAAGATGGAATCAGATGCTCATCAATCACAACCATGATATCACTACAAATGTCAGTTAATTCGGTTTCAACCTTCTGCCTGTATTCCTTGATACGCTTCACATTCACTTCATTGCCTCTGGATTCCTCTTTCTGCTCGATTGAAGACAATATTCTCCATGACGCCCTACGTGATCCCACCACATTCTTGTACCCAACTGAGAGCAAGTTCCTCTCTTCAACAGTCAGTTCAACATCCAACTTTGCTACCTTCTTCATAGCATCCACCATTTCTGCACAAAAATGACAAACCACCAACAAAAGTAAATGCAATATCAGAGCATAATTCCTTGATACAATTAAAATGTAAAGTAAGTCCAGAAATAATGATCCAGAGTCCAAACAGTAATCAGTCCTCTATATTCAGAAATAATGTTACAAAGTCTCACATAGATTAAAATAATTATTCAATATTCCTCTTGTTTTTCCAGTCAACACACTAATCTAATTAGCAAAACAAGCACATCAAATGCACATACTCAAGACCTAAAGTACAATACTCTAAACACTTCACTCATTCATTTTAAACCTAATTAAATTTCAAATCAACAATAATTAATAACATCGACATCTTATCCAAACAGATTACATATGTTTACAACTTACACAATATATTCCTCTTGTTGTTCAACTCAACATTAACCTAATTAGCAAAGCAAAGTAGCAAACACATCAAATGCACATACTCATGACCTAATGTACAATACTCCAAACACTTCACTCATTCATTTTAAACCTAATAATAATTAAAATCTCAAACCAACAAATTCTGATAGCATCCACAACTTCTCCAAACAGATTACACATGTTTACAACTTACACAATATATATTCCTCTTGTTTTTCAACTCAACATCAATCTAACTAGCAAAACAAGCACATCAAATGCACATACTCAAAACCTAATTTACAATACTCCAAACAATCCACTGACTGGTTTTAAAACCTAACTAAAATCTCAAATCAACAAAACCTGATAACATCAACAACTTGTACAAACAGATTACATAAGTTTACATCTTACAAATAGACAGATTTGAATCACACCTGCAATAGCAACAACGGAGTCAACATCTAACTTACGGATCTACAAGAATAAGAAAGAAGATGAAAGATGCTAACCGTCATAACGCTCGGCTTGCTCGGCGAGCTTAGCGACATAGATGAAGTTGTCACGTTCGGTTGAAGAAGCCATGGGCGCCGATCTCTGACCTCACCGTCTACTTTCTCTCTCTATTCTCTCTGTCAAAACGAGTGGAGAGAGAGGAGAGACTTCTGGACCTTTTTATGTGTGTGTGTCGTAAATTTAGGGGATATGCGTTTTCACCACAAAACTTTATGTATTTATTAATTTGGGCACTTGACTATTAGAAAGTTAACAAAAACAGTAACATGTTTTCTAAATTCTAATTGAATTTGGTTGTTTGATGTTTTTTTTTTTTTTTTTGGATGGCTAGATCACCTGGTTAGGTCTTTGGCCTTTGATCACCCAGATCACGAGTAGGAATCCTGTTGTTAGCATATTATTGCCAGTTTGAACCGGTGCTATAGTTCGCCCTCTACAAGATTCGACCCTGGGACCTCCCGGGCAGGAACCCCACATAAGTGGGTAAACCTTCTCACTTCCCCCCAAACCAATTGGTATGCGGATCATTGGTTGTTAGATGGTTTATAATGGAGAAAAATGTTCAGATAGTTCCTGTGATTTGTCCAAATTTCACTTTTAGTCTCCACCTTTTGCACACTCGTTTCTCGAATGGTCCTAACGTGGATGATAGATAGTTTCTTTAGTTAAGTGATGTAAAATAACAAAATTACCCTTAAATTTTAAATATATATATATATATATATATATATGCGTGTGTGTGTATGTATATTTGTGGGACCCACTTCTTATAAAAACAAAACAATCTCATCTCACCTTTCTCTTTTCCTCCCTTTATGTTTCTGCACCATCATCAACGACCAGCCAACACTACATTTCACCACCATCACCACATCAAACCTGCACAGTGGCGGACCCAGGATTTTTTTCCTGGGGGTGTGAAAATTTTTTAAAGATTTTAGACCCCTAGCTATACAAAAAAAATCGGTTCATAGCGAGTCGGATCGGGTCGGGTCATGTAAAGCAAGTAAACATAAACAAACGAAGTTTCATAGCGGGTCGAATCAGATCGGGTCGGGTCATGTAAAACAAGTAAACAAAAAAAACGAAGTTTTCAAACCCTATACTAGAATCATATAATCAATAAGAAATTAAGAAACAACAAACTCATCCTATAAAGACTAGAACAACCCCAAAATACCTCAAAACACATAAACGTTTAAACCATTTTAACCTATCCTAAAATCCTATTATCTAATGACTCTTGAACAAAATCACATAAACATCAAAAAAAAAAAAAAAAAAAAAAAAAACAAAACAAAACATGTACTTGTCAGGAGCGGCCTGAATTAACCAGTTTGCAGCTGGAATTTTGTAGTCGCCGGCCGGAATCATGCTGTCGTTGGGCACTGAAGTGAGGCGGCGGGAGTCGCTGGTAAGCGGCAGCGATTCGGGTTTTTTTATTATGTGTACTGATTTTGTTTAACAAAACTAGTAGTTGCATTGGGCTTGAATGGGTATTAAGTTATTGGGCTTGATAGATTGATTTTAAGTTTTATTAAAGGGATTAGTGGGCTAACTTGTTTCATAATTTGATCGGATTTCAATCAGTGTTAACAATTTTTTATATAAATTCCTAAGGGGTGCGGACGAAAATTTCCAATGGGTGCGGTCGGAATTTTCCAAGGGGTGCGATTGGATTTTTTCAAGGGGTGCAGACGAAAATTTCCAAGGGGTGCGGTCGGGATTTTTCGAGAAAAATACCACTAAATTTTTTTTTTCAAGGGGTGCGGCCGCCCACCCACCCCTTAAGGTGAGTCCGCCACTGAACCTGCACACCTCACGTTGGATGCATTTTGCAAGAGGATTTCAAAGGATAGTGTAAAGATGATTGAGATTCTACTGGGTGGGACAATGGGGTGGGGCAGTGACTTACAAGGGGATTTGCAGGTTTGCCGGGTGGTGCAATTTGCAGGTTTGATTGAGATTTTGTCGGAGATTACGCAGCCAAGGAAGTCGAATCCGATGTCGGAGATTGTGAGGGTAATGTGATCGCAGATGCCGGAGATTGCGATTTTGCCGAAGAAGTCGAAGTCGGATCCGAGGTTGGCTACATGGCGAGGGCGAATGATTCGGAGGTGAAAACGAGTTCAGGTTTGGGTTTGGAATCGAGGGAGAGATTGCGTCAGAAAGATGACAGGGGTTGTGGTGAAATGGCTATGGGTAGCGAATGGTGGTTGATGATGGTGGATTGCCATCTTTATATGTAAAGAACAAAATCTAATATGCAGGGGGTGAAGAAAAAAATGGTGATGATTTAGTGTTATACAAAGAAGAGAAAGACAGGGATGGGGTGGGGTAGTACTTGATAGAGTAAAATGCTCGGATAGTTTATATGGTTTTGTAAAATAACACCTATAGTCCCCAACTTTTGGAACTTACAACGGTGCTCCCTGTGGTTTGACAGTTTATTACTCGGATAGTCCCTAGAGTGGATGGGGTTAGTTTTCTCAATTAAGTCTATGTGAAATTACTAAACTACCCTTACTTAGAATTAAAACATTAAAAATAGAAAAAAAGGACCCACTTTCCACTTCTTCTTCATCTTAAACCACCACACCTAACCTCCTAAAACCACCACCAACCACCACCTCCTTAAACCATCACTCTCCACCATCACCCTTTCTCCGTCACCCCTGTTTCACCACCACCCCAAAATCAACCACCACCTTTGTTTCATCAATCATCACCACTCCAAAATCAACCAAATATTCTTCATTTTCCCCTCAAAATCCCATAAAACCCCACCAATACCGAATCCCACAAAAACTCACCAAAATCTATACCCAAATTAAAGGATTTAAATACCCTGTTATAAGCTAGCCCTTATATCATACATTCTTTTCACAGACACAGATTCTTCATAGAGAGAGCGAAGGGAATCTGACCACCTCTTCGACTGGTCTCCGGTGACCCTTCACAGCACCGATGATGTCTGATAGTTCTTGATGGTTGGAGACGGTGGTAGAAGTTGACTGAGGTGGAGCTGGACCTAGTAGCGCCGGCCTCGAGAGGAGACGGTAGTAGAAGTCGACCTCGAGATGAGACGGTGGTAGTAGTTTTGGTTTGAGGATTACCTCCACCAACACCCTACACTCGAGATTTCAGTTCAGTGGCAACGTTTTCTTCCCTTGATTTGCAGGTTTTGTGTTGGATTGAAGAAATGGTGCAGGTGGTGAGATGCGTGCAGGTGGTGGTGGATGATTAATTCTTGGAGGTGCTGATGGAGTGAAGAAATAGGTGATGGTTTAATTTTTAAAGGGAGGGGGAAATAAGTAATTTCAGATGGACTTAACGGAGAAAACTAACGGACATCCACTCTAGGGACTATCCGAGTAACAAATTGTCAAACCACAGGGAGCATCAGTGTAATTTCCAAAAGTTGGGGACTATTTGTGTTATTTTACAAAACCACATGGACTATCTGGACATTTTACTCTACTTAAATAATTAACTATATTTTTATGTTTTATATATTAGTAAGGACATTTTAGTCATTTCACACTCACTTAATTGAGAAAACTAAACCGCATCCACGTTAGGGACTATTCGTGAAACGAGTGTGCAAAAGGTGGGGACTATAGGTGTACTTTTAGAAAGTTGAGAACTAAAGGTGAAATTTGGACAAACCACAAGGACTCTCCAGACATTTTTCTCTTTACAACAGTTTTACTAAAGAACCAAAATAATAGAAAATTGGCAAATTATTTAACTTCGACAAGGTTACTTTTATGGCCCTATAACGAACATCACTTTTAATTCTAACCCATCACAAATCTAAATAGCTTTATCAAGATGTTAATTTGTAGAAGAGTCGTAATTATTTCTTCATTAAATCTAAATAGCTTTATCGAGACGTTAATTTGTAGAAGAGTCATAATTATTTCTTCATTTAAGAATCACCGATGAGGTAGGGATGTGATCTAGACATCTTCATTCGGATTAGGTATGGGTTTCATCAAACTTTGGTGATTAATAGGGGTGGTGGGCTATGGTAGTGGTAGAAGGTTAACGCCAACAACTACCACTGATGTAGTTAAATTAAATATATATCACACCCTGACCCGCAACGGATTATCGATTGGATCGAGATAATTTCCCAAAGCTTATAACACTATTAAATATTTAAATAATTATTCATGTCTCAAATTATAATGTCACATTCAACATATAAATGTTCATAAATCCAAACAAAATTCATAACATAAAACATAACAATAATCCTATTTATTTTGTCTAAGGCAATCCTACATGTCTTCATCCTCGCTTCATCTAATCTGATTTCCAGTACCATGCGTAAATAATTTTTGGGTCAACTAAAATAAGTTGGTGAGTAAATCTAAGTTTAAGTAAAATAATTTATGTAAAAGGGTTAACATGCCAATCAAGTGTAAATGAGACAATCACAGCCAACAACAACAATAAATAAATACAAATTGATGCGATAAGCGAGACTCAAGCCCCGAAGAGCGAATCTAAATGATGTTGGCTCACCTATGGCCGTGATGAACCGCTCAACCAATGGTTCGACAATGTGATACAATTGACTGAGTCACAAAGCAAGTAAACAAACAAGTAACAAATATATATAACACATAATCCACATATTGATTTTGCATGCTTTGATAATTGAATTTAAGTGAAATTGCCATTATTGTATTACACATGATACACCTCAAAACGTTTAATATAAAAAGGGGAATAGAGATCTACACACTGTTTGTATAATTTGATCCTTGAATATTACCACACGAAAATGAGGAAAAATTCCAAATGATAAAGATTACCCTAAAATATAAAATAGCAAAAATATTCTAAACAAAACAACAACATAAACAAATTATGAAATCGAGTCCTATGATTTGGGGGCTTTTGTATAACCTAAATGTGTATAATAATTTCCAACGTGACTAATAAATTAGTATTGTAAAAATAAA
The DNA here is from genome assembly GCA_030545235.1 of Helianthus tuberosus. Lineage (NCBI taxonomy): Eukaryota > Viridiplantae > Streptophyta > Magnoliopsida > Asterales > Asteraceae > Helianthus > Helianthus tuberosus. The sequence continues at coordinate 67,410,917 of CM060363.1, forward strand.
TATATAAATGTAACAACTTCTGATAATAACAAAAAATTAATTATGTCATCAAGTATATATTTTTGATAATCTAAGTCTAGTTAATTTTATTATTTATAATCTAGACAATTACCCCTGTCTTGCATCTTAGAATAAAATATAAGTTAATTTTGTAGAAAGGCTAAATTTGTTTTTATAATTTAAATATTCATTTTATTAGAAAAATTATTTTATCAAGAGTCATGAAATTTGTTAAAAATTCCATGTCTTATATATTTTCTAGAAAATCAGAAATAACCTTTGTAGGATTTTATTTTGATAAAGTTGTATTTCCTATAATATTCTATGTGATATAATATGATTAAAATTTGCAATAAATCTAAAGGATGTCCAAATAATTCCCAAAAATTGCACAAACCATTCTAGAATGATAATGAACAGTAATCTAATTTTAATTTTACCAAAACACAAGTCTAAGATCAAAAGCCCCAAAATCTAACATCTAAGAACCCTAAAATAATAAGAAATTAAATTCGGATTCGTATACCCTTCTATCACAGAAATGGATAGAAGGGTTTTGTAGAGTATGAAAAATTAAAGATATTAAACTCAAGAATCACCCGAATTGGTTAGAAGATGAGAGAGATATCGTGAGATAAAGTTCCAAGCCCTAGAATCCTCTTGCCTTGAATCCGCAAATTAGAACGAGTGTTTGCAGGTATTGAGAGTGGGGATTTGTGAGAAAAGCAGAGAGGTGTTGGTTGATGTTAAGGTTTTGAGTTATGAATGTGACAACTGGCACAAAACCGGTAATTTCCGTACTATTTTAATAATTACTTATTTCCTGCAATTATGTGCTTAAACGTCAACATTATGTGCTTACTTGCTTTACATATGAATTCATGCATGTTTTATACTTCAATTATCGCATTGTGCATTACATTAAGTGTTGCGTCGAAACGACTAGTACACTCACTGGTAAGACAAGCTGCATCAGCATGACTGCAGAATAAAATCAGACAATAGATTTAGGGCCTAGATGTAGGTCCAGCATCAAAAATACATTAAAACCCAAGTGTAGGAACAAGGGTTAATATAAACACTTTCCAGAAGTTAAAACAAGCACTAAAAAGTACCCGAAACGCACCAAAAATGCAGAATTCTGCAGAAATTCAGCAAAAACAACATTTAAACTATAAAATAACATGCAGAATTTGTGTTTTAGTGTCCAGAATAACTTGTAAAGTGTCGAGAATGAAAACTGTCACAAAAGGTACTTCATACCTTGTAAAACTGCACTATTTAGCACTTTAACGAACCGATAATCGACCGAATAACCGGACACTACCCAAAACATCAAAAATAGACTAGAAGCATTGTTTTTATTATATAAAGCTAGTTATGGTGATAAAACACCTTAAAAATCATAAAAACACATAAACACATGAACCTTAAACATAAACCTTCTAACTTACCTTCTAGTCCCCTAACTTCCAAAAATTTACAATTTACCCCCCCTTGTTGTAACCGGCCCCATAGGGACCCACACCCACTTTCCATTAAAATATTATCAAATGTGTTCAAGATATTAGACACTAAACCTAATGGACAACGTTATGTTGGAAAGTTCTTATAAGTAACCATTAGTAAAGAAACAAAGATCATTTCACCATTTCAAAACTTCATCTTCTTCTTCTTCTCCTCTCCCACCTACAGCCACACCTCCACCCTCACACATCCAAATTTTCATTCATCAACCAACCATTCCAAGCTTGTTTCAAGGTGTAAGAAGATGATCTAAGGAAGCTACAAGTGGTAGAAGTTGAAGGACCTTCTTGTGGAGCTTTTAACCTCTCATCTTCTTCAATCTTCATCTTCTTCTTGTTTGTGCCACTTCCCTAGCCACTAGAGCTAGTAGTAAGCCTTCTAAACACTATTTTATTTCATGTTATAAGTAGTATAAGTCACACCATCAAAGAACCTAAACTTTAAAAGATGGTAACATGAAGATCTAACATAATCTAAGTGAAAACAAGTTGTTTTGAAGTTGTTTGATGTATATGATGAAGTGTGAATGTTGGATCTTGTGTTTTTAGTTAGACCCGTCATGTTAAAGCTTGTTGGAAGCTTAGATCTAACAAGTTTAAGCATGGATCTTGAAAGATCCATGGTTAAACTTGAAGATGAACTTGAAAAGTCTTTATGTAAACATGAAAAATGGTTTTAAAGTGTGATTCTTATGATCTTGAAGTAATAAAGTTTATGGATGAACAACTTTTGAAACTAAGCTTCATAAAAAGTTTGTGAAAAGTTCATCAAGAAGCTTATTTATGAAGAATCAAGTATGTTAAGTGTAGATTTACAAGACTACATGTTTTTACAAAATAATCAAGTTCATCCTTGGGTTTTACATGATGAAATTAGTGTATGTAACTTGTGATGTTGTTGGAAATTGATTTTGGTGATGAAAAGAAAATAAACACATGTTTTGAAAACATGGGAAACCTCAATTTTATTAAAATTTTGACACTTAGAAAAATATAAGTTTTGGTGAAACTTATTCCCCAAAAATTCACCTAAAAATATTTACTAAGGTTTCCTAATTTTTTTTATACAAAATTACTAGCCACGAAATAAGGTTTTCTTCAAGTCTAAAATCAATATTAAGTATGAATATTTTTAGGGAAAATATATATATTTAGTGATCACCAAATTTTGTGCTAAGTGTATATTATGTGTATTATATGTAGTAGTGTATTAGGAACTTGAAAATACACTAATACTCCCAAGGAGTATAAATACCAAAATACACACAAAAATACACAAGGAAGTATTTATAAATATATATACAAGAATTACCCATAAAAGGGGTATATGGACAATAAACAAATATATATATATATATATATATATATTAACATAAATATATTCCTCAAAATATATGGACTTGGACAAATATTGGACATTTTTGGCATAAATATATATATGGACAAATATATATAATTACTACCAAGTAATGAGAATTCTACAAAAATCAGAAAATGACAAAATTGAATATATATATATATATATATTTAACAAGCATAACAAATATATATATATATATATATATATATATATATTACAAACCTTAAAAATATATTATTTTTAAGAAATATGAATCCAGAAAGTATTAAAAATCAAGGAATTGATTTTTGACAAATAATGTAAAATACACAAGTATTTACATAAAAATACAAGTATACTTTCCTAAGTATACTTACACAAAAATAATATTGAAAATATTATTTAACAAATTACTTATATTTATTTTTGGAAAATAATACAAGTCTCATATTTTGGATAAGTTAAAAAATATAGTTTATTTTTAACACTTATTGTTTTTCATATATTACATATACACATATATATTTTTTGGAAGTAAAATATATATTTACAAGTGAACAATACAAATTCAAATTACAAGAACGCGACGAACGGGCGAGACCCGACAAACAAGGGCACGACCCTCACAAATGATGAACATACACAAAACAAATACTTAACTTAAGATGGTGATTTGTACTTTGTGTGCTACAAGTCTAGTGATTAACGTACATAGAACACATATAGGTTACGACGCCTACAAGACAAGCCCGGTGAAGTTTACGACGCAGGATATGCAAAACAGTGAGTTCATGTCCCACTTTTAAACTTTTCTTGTTTTCTAAACTTTGGGAAAATACATGTACAATGGTATGTAGAACACAAAACTAAGGAATGACACATAGACCATGTGATGAATAGGGTGAACATAAGCACCATTAATCAACGTATACATTTAGACCGGGGAACGAAAAGGTTAGATCTAATGGGTTTCAGGTAACCTCACTCTTGCCCTACTTCTACCAAGGAGTGCTTTTGTGTCTCAGTTGATCTCGACAAAAATGCCTAGGTTTGGATGCTTCCTATGTCGTGACATATGTTAATGTCGTAGCTAAACATTAGCGATCTCGTATTCCTTACATTTACATAACACAGTTACGAATACATTTTACAAATTACATACCATGTTTTCATACAAGTATATTCAAACATTCTATACAAAAACTGCATGAATTCACACCAACTTATGTTGACGATTTTCCAAAACTTACATGTATTCCAGGGAACTAATTGGATGTATGCGCGGTCTCCTTGCTCAAGATGGTCGTTTATGTTTCAAGTTATTATGTGTCGATGCTCCGTTGTCACTTTTGTAGGATTTGTTTGTTATGTCCCGCCTCTTTGCGGAGATATAATGAACAAAACCTTGATATTTGTCTTTGAAATGATGTTGTAGACTTTTCAAACAATTATCTTATGTTGTGTTGTAAACTTTAAACTTAACTTTTGTTATGGATATTAAACTATCAATGGCAATATGAAGTTGTTTTACATTCATGTAGTATGTTTACTTATCGTGTGCAATGAGAACCTTTCAGATCACACCTCGTGCTTTCGCCTTAGAAAAGGGTGTGCCAATGAAATTCAAATTTTGATAAAGTCTTTTTGGTTCAAGATGGGTTGTAAATGGAGAATTAATTTAGTCCTGATTATATGAATTAAGAGGTCTTAATGATTGATTTATGATTGCAATAAGTTTCTCCATTAAAACCGAATTAAATGGGACACTTAAGAAGTCGAATGGTCGAGCATCACGTGAGTTAAGGCTGTTCGAGTCAAGAAATTCGCGTTAGGGAAGAAGAAGAGACATCAGGTAAATGTTGTTTGAAATAGGGATGATGTCGCTTGGATTTTGGGCCTTTTTCATGTGAAGAAAGAGTCGATATCGTTTGTAAATAGTAATGTTTGTTTGGGGTTGTTGTTTGGATCATGGTGGGTGATATCGTTTGAAGATGTGAACGTTGTTTGAAGGTAACGTCGTTTGGAGGGCTATATCTTTTGGGGAATGTTACATAGAGTTTGAGTTGATGGCGTTTATGTGTAGTGGGGTATCGTTTAGAAGGGGATGTTGTTTGGAAATGATGAGGGTGTCGTTTGATGTAAAATCGTTTGAGAGTGGAGATGTCGTCATTTAAGACGTAGAATCGTTTGGAAATGTTATGTCGCTTGACGTCAGGTGATATAATTTGGAAGTTGTGTGCCGTTTGATATGCATAATTAATTAACTTAAGAACAATAAAATAATAGAGTTGCAGTTAGACCTGCCATGTTATATGAAATAGATTGTTGGATCATCAAGAAAATACATGCACGTAAGTTGGAGGTCGCAGAGATGAGGATGTCAAAGTGGATGCGTTGGCACACTAGCTAGGTTGGATAGGATAAGATATGAGGTTTTAGTAGTGTTGTAAGAATCGCTAGGCGCTAGTCGGCCGGTGGGGTAACGTCTAGCGATTAATCGAGATTGATAGGGATTAAACGGATTGGGAATATCTGTAATTTTTAGTTTTATATGTATACACACACATTTTTATATGTATTTTTTAAGTAGACATGTTTTAACACTTTCTTCGACCCATATTTTCTAGTAGATAGGATTAATTGCCGGAATTTACAGGTTTTTGTCAATAATCTTGCCGGAATCGCTAGACTGACACTGATTTTTGGTCAATTAGGACTAGATTTGACCACCTACTGATTAATTACTCGGTGAACCTCCGCCTAGCGATTAATCGAAGGCTAGTTGAGATTTTTATAACCATGGTTTTTAGGAAAAGTTTGGGAGTGGCTAGTATATCAGATGAGATAAGGGAGAGGATGTTGAGATAGTTTGGGCATGCCAGGAGGAAGCAAATGACGACTACAATTAGAATAGTAGAAACTCTCAATGTAGAGGAGAGGAGGAGTAGAGACATGCCGAAAATAACTTGGGAAGAGCGAACTAGAAAGAATTTGCTTACAAATCTGTGATGACATGGTCGGGGATAAAAGTTTGAGAAGACGTAAGATTAAGGTTAACGACTTTTAGAGAGGGGTTACCATTTTGTAGTACCTTCTTGTCTTAAGAGCTTAGCTTTTGCAGTTCGTCTTTAGTGGCTGGTGCATGGTACCACTTGCATGAGTGTTCATATGATTTTATTTTTCTGATCCCATTATATGTTTTTCCTAACTTCATGTTTGATAGCTAGCTATAAATATTTTTAGCACAATATGTTTTTCTGCTATTTTGTGTAGCTGCGTGCATATGTATGTTTTTATGACTCATATATTTTTATATATTTTTTTAGAGTCAGGGGTTTCACACATTTGTCTATCCCTAGAAAAAGATGTAAAGTGTGCTTACATCTAACCCTACCGAGACATTACCAATAACTTCTAGGAAAATTGGTTTTTAATAAACCAACATTTGTCCCGTTGGTAAATAATAATCTTACCTACGTAATTGGTATACAATAATCCTACCTATCAACATGTTGGTACTCAATGAACTTCCGTTAATTTTTTTTAACTGAAGTTAATTTTTAAGTTTTATTTATTACACAAAAAGTCTCTGTAGTTATAATTTACTAGTTTTAACTATTTTATAAAACAAAAAAAAAACCTCAAGGGATTGTAATTTACTAGTTTTAAAATAGTTAAAACTAGTAAATTACAACTACAGGGACTGTTTGTGTAATAAATAAAACTTAAAAACTAACTTCAGTTAAAAAAAATTAACGGAAGTTCATTGAGTACCAACATGTTGATATGTAGGATTATTGTATACCAATTACGTAGGTAAGATTATTATTTACCAACGGGACAAAGGTTGGTTTATTAAAAACCAATTTTCCTAACTTCAACAACTATAGGTGGGGGAGTAAGGTTCTTGTTGTAGCGTTTGCCAATAAAGGAAATCATTGTTTTGGTCAACAATATAAATCCATAATTCATTTGCTTTATTACAAAATCAAATTTACATGCCTTCTCTGCCATTAAAGGACATCAATGTTTTGGTCAGCTATATTAATCGATATTAATGCAATTCATTTATTTACTATATTACAAAATTTACAATTTGATGATGTAAATTAATGGTAAAGGTTTATTCATCCAGTTCACAAATACACTAGTGTTCACTCTAGAACCCCATATATATATATATATATATATGAGACCGCTAAAATGAGAACCACCTCCAGTTGTAAGAACCGTGAGAACTTTTTGATCCGGGGCGAGTTGGACCAAATTTTTTTTTCATAAACGTAGATGCTTGTATTATAGACACATTTTAAAAAAAAAATTCAAAAAAAATGTCGTGTGTGTAGTTTTGAACACCACAAGTTTGTGTTTACGGGTACCGTAAATTTTAAATAAAATTTACGGGTCCCGTAAACGCAAAGTTTGGGTGCTCAAAACTACACACCCGACATTTTTTTTTGAATTTTTTTTTACAAATGTGTTTATAATACATGCATCTACGTTTATGAAAAAAAAATTTGGTCCACTTCGCCCCGTACGGTGTAGTTCTCACGGTTCTTACAACTGGAGGTGGTTCTCATTTTAGCGGTCCCCTATATATATATATACTAGATTATTACCCCGTGTATTACACGGGTTGAAAAAAAATGTAATTTTACATACTAAATAATAAAACAATATATCTTTAAAAACCTCATTTATTACACGGGTTGAATAAATGTAATTTTATATATTAAATAATAAAAAAATATTATATTTTTAAGAACATCGTGTATTGTAATTTATATACCAAATAATAAAAAAGTTATATCTTTAAAAACTCTATGTATTACACGAGTTGAATAAATGTAATTTTAGATTAATAGTATATAAATAAATATAATTTTGGATTAATGGTGTATTAAATAAATATAATTTTAGATAAAGTCTTATATATAAATTTTAAGTAATCAATATATTTGATAAATAATAAAAATACTAATAATAGTAAAATATCTAATTTATATACTAAATAATAAATATAAAAGAAAGGCGGAAAACCCCAAAAATAGGTGCCTTAAATTAATGATACGTGTCACAGATTGATTTCTTTAATAATATAGTATAGATATAGATATAGATGTTCACATCATCGATTGTTTCAATCGATAACATAATTTGTTTTCATATCATGGATCGATAACCAAAGCTACAAATGTGAAAAACAACACTACAAAAAGGGAGGTGGATATGAAATACCGAGTATAAAGTTAACAGACTATAAAAAATTGAACTAAAGTAGAGTATATGGTCTAAATATGGCGTAAAGTGAAATAACAAAGTAAAGTGTGCATGGTCTAAATATGGAAGAGTGAAATAAGTCGTTTTATACTTAAGATTTATGAAAATACAAAACTCACTGAAATTAAACTAATAATATTTATCCATAAGATATTAAACTAATAATATTTAGTAGAAGGGTTATCTATAATATAAGATATTAAACTAAATAATATTTAGTAGGATGATTATCTATAATTAATTAGAAGATATTAAACTAAAATAATAATTATCTTTAAGAGATGGCCTAATATAATGGCAAGTGTCCCTAAAGTGCTTTCTTTTATTATATAGTACTAGCGGTAAAACCCGTGTGCAAACACGGGTCGTTTCTTAGAAAACCATGCATAACACATATTGACAGAGAGTAAAAAAATAATTAGTGCAGACTTACAAAATTGATATAAATTAATGATCAATAGGTTTATTCAACAGCAATTCCATTATGTTGATAGCAAACCACTGTTGTCTATTAACTGTTAAAAACCTCTGTTGCTTTCCAACAGACTTTCCTAAAAACTGTTATCCATTATCTCCAACAGAGCTTGCCAGATGGATAGATAGTAAATATATATGCATGTTAGTCAACCCAAGTTAAAAAGGCCAGTCAACAGAAATTACAAAGGTTAGTAAACAGATGTTGAGAAAATAATGTTATTAACAAAGAATTTAGTACTCTCATTAAAAATGAGAGCTGCAAACACGGGTCGTTTCTTAGACAAGCATGCATAACACATATTTATAGAACATATAGATACGTGCATAGATATTGTACCAAAACGTGTTATCTATTATAGCTAAAAGACAACTATAAACATAGATTATCGGTTAATATATCAGTTACATACAATTTAACTGTTTAACCAAAAAGACAATATAAATTGTTTATAGACATACGTACTTAATAGAATTTGAATACAACTTAAGGTTCAACAAACGTTAACTACAAACACACAATCACCTGCCTCAACAACTTTCAGCAAAACTAAATTAAGGAATCAACAGATTTTAGAAATCAGCAGATCTTTATTCTCTCATCAACATTTCCCGGATTTGCCCTTTGAATTGGAGCTCAAAATCCAAGGAATCAGTATCATCTTCATCCCTATCAAGCTGAAGGTTAAAAAGATCTTGGAGGTCAACTGGATTCAGACCAAGTGCATTCTCCCTTGATATCTTTTCAACACTACCATCAGACTTGATCAAAGTCAATTCATGGGGCTGTTTGTCAGACTTCCACTTTACTATTTTTGGATCTGATGGGTTTCTTGGGAGAAGTTTTATTTGAGAGGAGTTTGGCGATTGAGGCCTGCTTGCCAACTTCTGAAATGCTTGAGAAAATTGAGCTTGTAGTTGCAACGAAGCATCATCCAATCCATATCGTAACTGATTTCTGATAGACTCTTTTCTGTACTCAGCATACCTATTTTCATCTTCCTCATCCATCAGTTGTTGTCTTTTTCTTTGGTTCAAGGCAGCGATGGATACATCTGCTGATGAGAACAACTTTTTAGATGTAACGGTCTGCCGACGTATAACAGTCATTTCATCTTTGTATACTGGCTTTTTAGGAAGGGATAGATCTGTCTTTCTTCGCTCTTCTAACTTATTTTAAGCTCGATCAATATACTGCCTAGTCCATTTTTCAATTTGTCTAGCAGTCCCAACCTTAGCTGCTACAAGTTCTGCCTTCATTCTCTTATACTTCAACACTTCATCCACTTCAACCTTTTTGTATTGTTTCCAGTTGGGAGCAGATTTTGGCATTTGAGGATCTTTATTCATCTTTTCAATTCTATTAACTTCCTTATTAAGAGTCTCAAGGGGCCAGTCTTTGAAATCAGACCTGTAGGCTTGGTAGGGCTTGGTTTCCATGATAGTGTTCAAGAAATCATTCCTTAATGTCTTTTCTAGCTCAGCATTTGGTGACAGATTTAACATATTCTTACTCAGGTCTCTAGCAAAATCTTCCAACTTCTTGACTTCACCAAGCTAATGTTGCATGCGAGCTGATAACTTAATGTCTCATAGCCCTTTACACTCTTCATTTGCCTTATCTTCTGCTTGCTTGCCCTTTAGCTTCAGATATTCATAAATATTCTTTGGAGTTTCGAATCCCTGAAGAGATGGGAAGGTTCTTTTGGATGGATCATCCTCTGTGTAAAATTGAGTCATTTCATCTTGAACTGCAAGCAGTTCCAGAGGGAAAGTTACTGCCAATGGGTTGATCTTTGTTGATGGAGGTGGGACGAATGGTTTGGGTGAAGTTTGAATGAATGGAGTAGCTGATAACGGAATTGGTGCGGGTATATCTTTTTCTTCCTTCTCTTCTTCATGCACCATGAATTTTCTCTTTCTTGTGTAAACAGATTTTGGAGGAGGAGGAGTTAGGGAAGAAAAAGGTGCTATGACTGTAAGGGTTGATTGTGATGGGAATTGAAATTGGGTAGAATCAGTGGATTGACTAACAACTGTTGAAACAACTGGTGTCTCAACCGCTGTTGTCTTAACATATGCTGAAACATTTGTTGCATCAACAATTGTTTCAGTGGAGGTTGGCAGTGGTGATGGGGATTTTGTATTCTGCTTTTTGACAGGTGGTTTTTCTGGTGAGAATTTTGTTTTAGGTGTATCAGAATCTGACTTCTTAGGTTCAGCAGTGGTTTTAAGTTTCACAGCAGTGGTTGGTTTTTCTGGTGGTGATATTGGTTTAGGAAATATGACAATAGGAGATTCATTGTGTTTGTGTGATTTTCTTCTATTTGAAGTTCCAATGTTGAGCACTTCATCTTCCTCTTTTCTATACTTCATCTTCTGCTTTCGTTCAATCTCCTTATCTGTCTGTTTGTTAACGGAATCATCAATTCCCTTTTTGTTAACAGTATCAGATTTTCCAGGAGATTTTGCAGAAGTTTGCTTGGCAGGCTTTGGATTTTGTTTTGGCTGATTCCTTGGTGTTGATTTGCCAAAGTTTTTCATGGAATCATTTTCCCTCTTTTCAACATCATCTTCATCGTCTTTTTCAAACATAGGTGCAGGGGTAGTACCAGTTAACTTTCCAATGCATTCTTTTATGCCCTTGATGTCAGCCTGTGTGTCTTTGTATCTTGCTTCAACCATAACTCTAATTAGCTTCATGTGGGAATTAAATTGAATCTCAGCCAGTTCCCTTTGAGCTACAAGAATGGGTTGTACCGAATTCCAAAGCTCTTGGCATAACTGCTGATGAGAAGGTCGACTTTTGAAAGCATCCACCAACTGCTTCAATTGATATTTCATATCAGCAACAGTTGTTTCCAAGTTAGATATCCTGTCCGTCAAATCCTGGTATTTTAATCCATCACCTAACTTAATAGGATCATCTGAATTCCCACCAGAGGTGGTTGTATCTGCTTTTGAAAGAGGAGGTATCTCCAAATTTTCATTAGCAGATGCCCCTTGTTCTTGGTTCTGGGGACTTCCCTCTGCATCAGTGGTTACCTTACTGATCTTACGCGTGGTTAACTTGAACTCACCAGTGGATACCTTGATAGACACAGCAGTGGTTGCCTTCAAGGGAGTCTGACTGATGAAACTACTGTCCAAATGTAAATCAGTGGATTTGACATTTGTAGTAGCTGCTCCACTTGAAATACCATCAAGAATTTGCTGAAATTCAAGAGGTGTAGCCTCCTCAACTATTTCTGGGTTAGGTAATTGAAAAGGTTCAGACATAGTTATTGTTGAAGTTAAACTCTCAGTAAAGTGTTCGTGAGAGGGATTGCTATCAGTCTGAATGTCAATAGCTTGAAGCAGTGTTACAAACTTTGGTGGAATGGAAGATGAAGGGATTGCTGTCGAAAGAGACATTGCCGCGGGAGAAGGGCTTTTAAGTATACTCTCATATGAGGGTATGACATCATATTGTGGTGTCCATGTGAATACAACATGTTCCTTTTGTGAGGAATCATGAGGAGTTTGGTTTATGGGTTGAGATCTTTCCACATGTTGTGAGGAAGTAGCAACAGTGGTTTGTAGTGACATCTGTGTTGTCATGGGGTTAACCTCTGGGATCTCATATTCCAGAGGACCCGTTTTGCTAGTTTCGGTGGGCTTTTTGGATTTTGTTTTCGTCTTTTTGAGTTTTGTTGGTGGGGGTTTCACAGCAGTGGTTGTAGTGCTGTGATCACCAAGAGCAGTGGGCTTAGCAACAGACGTTTGAGGAGCAGTTGTGGACTCATCTAAAATTTCCTCATTCCCCTCTGCTTCAGTTTTGAAAACATCTGACTCTTTAGTCATAAGGCGAGTAAAAGTTTCAGATGTTAGACTATTCATTTTAATAGCTTCACCTTTTCAAAAGCTTTTTGAGAAACATGTTTTTGCAGGTAGTAGCTTAATAGTCTAGGAAACATAAGAAAACCAACAGTTTTCCCCTTTTTAATAGCAGCAGTTTTCCCCTTTTTAATAGCTGCAGTTTTGCCCTTTTTAATGTTCTTTAAATTTGCAACCAAATCAACAAACAGTGCTTGGGAGTAGTTAAAATCAGTATTTGTCAAAATTGCATACCCCAATGACTGAATTTTCAAAGGTATTTCATTAAAAGAAGTAGTTTTATTTGAGAGACAGATTAAGAGAGTATGGAACAGGAATTTCATTGGTGGTGGAAAATTACCTTTAAACATAGTTGCCTGATTCAATTGTCCATGATATCCCCTCCCAATCAAGTATGTTTGAATCTCATTTTTTGGCAAAAAGGTCTTACCTGCCAAGTCGTTTACCTCAAATGTTGTTGATATGGTACTGGGGGTAATAGCAACCGATTCACCTCCGACTTTTGAAGTTATACTTATGGCCACATTGTTTTGTTCTTCAATATTCGCATTAGCCCAAAAATCGCGAAGCGTCTCTTGGAAAATGGGTGCGTCAGCGGTAAGAATGACCTTATATTTTGATGATGTAAGAACATCAATCATTGAATGATAGAGAGTCTTGTTCTCGGTTTTCTCAAAAATAGCCAGGTAGTTATGCGAATTTTTCATCACCAAAGTCATGATCGGAATCGAAAGTTGCGAGAGGTTGACGAAGAAGTGTTGAAGAAGAAGGTGGAAACCGCTCTGCTGAATTTTAAACTCGAGACGAAAGTAAAACCTCTGTTTGGGGATGAAACGGGGGTTTATAAAGTGAAAAGGTGAATGCTGACGTGTCAGAAGTTAGAAAGATCTGATGGCTAACATCTGTCCATGTCACAACCTCTGCTCTGATAATGGATGACATTTGTTTGAAAACCAGTGTTGGCCAACAACAGATGTTAGGCAACATTAGTAACTCAGGAGTCCTCAGATTAAACAGAACCTATGAGAACAGACAATACCCTTCAGTAGTATTTGGAAACCACTGTTGGGCAACAACAGATCTTATACAACAATAATAAGTCAGCAGTCCTTTCAACAGACTTTTAATATAAACGAATAAATTGATATTAAATATTAGCAGTCATTTAATGCAAAACATTTAAAAAATAAAATTTCATGGGAAAACTATAAAATGAAATATCAAGAAACTAAAAGGACAAATTTTAAACCTCTGCCATAAAAAAATTAAAAAAAAAACCTCTTCATTAAAAGACCAACAATAATCTACATGGCAAACAAAGGCTACTACCACTTCATCGGACACAAATGCTGTAAACAGTGGTAAATCAACAGTTGAGCAATAACAAATGTTCAGAACTGTTGAGCAGTGGTAAATCAACAGTGGTAAAAAACCTCTTCATTTAAAGACGTTTTACAAGGATATGTTGAGCAATAACAGATGTTCAGAACTTCTATTGTGTTAATCGTTGACAATTCTTTGGAAACTGCTGTTGGGAATAACAGATGTTCGCAACAATAGCAACTCAACAGTCGTTACAAAAAACAGAAATTATGAGAACAAACAATACCTTTAAACAGTGGATGAATCTTTTGCCAAACAGATGTTTTAAAAACAGTTGTTTTCAACAGACTTTTAAAGATTTTTGTCAATTTTTTTCAAAATACCTATTTTTTTAAGAATGTTCAGAACTTCTATTGGGTTAATGGTTGACAATTCTTTGGAAACTGCTGTTGGGAATAACAGATGTTGGCAACAGTAGCAACTCAACAGTCGTTACAAAAAACAGGAATTATGAGAACAAACAATACCTTTAAACAGTGGATGAATCTTTTGCCAAACAGATGTTTTAAAAACAACTGTTTTCAACAGACTTTTAAAGATTTTTGTCTATTTTTTAAGAATGTTCAGAACTTCTATTGTGTTAATGGTTGAATATTCTTTGGAAACTGCTGTTGGGAATAAAAGATGTTGGCAACAATAGCAACTCAACATTTACAATAGCAGGTATCAACACTAACAACTGTTGATGCTCAAATCAGTAAAAATAAAATGCTATACAAAGATTAATAGAATTAAAATTTACATATCACATATGACGATAGATCAACAATTACATTGAGAACTGAACAACGAAATTTAATAATCTTCAGCTCTTGAACAGTAGCCCTATCCTCATATACTTGATCCTCAACTTGCTTGATAAAGCGATACTTTAAATCATAAGAACCTACAGAAGGATATAATGGTAGTAAAACGTGATGAAAAGCTTCTGCACTGTTTTTGAAGTCTGAAGTGTAGAAAGACATCACCATCAGGTTTCTGGACACTTGGTCTCTCGTAAACAGACCAAGATGCAGTCCATCAAAACACCTCTTCAGCTCTTGAACAGTAGCTGTAATCCTCATATACTTGATCCTCAACTTGCTTGATAAAGCGATACTTTAAATCATAAGAACCTACAGAAGGGTATGATGACATTTTTAACTCTTGAATGTGGAGCCAAATTCATATATGTTATTTAACTTGTATATTTCTTCAAGTCTCATGTAAAAGAATGATATAATAATCATAGTAAAAAGTTAAATATCAAGAAACCGAAAGAACAAAAAAAAAAAAACAGGTTTTCATAATTACCATTAACTTCTTCATTTATCATAAAGAAGTACTCCACTTTCTGCACTTCGGACTTCAAAAACAGTGCAGAAGAACTCCCCACTGCTCGCTCGAAAAAAAAAAGTTGAAATATATCAACACCTTAAAATAAATATTATCAACATATATCAACAGTTTAAAAGAATCCACAAACCTAAAATAACCCGCAACTGATTGTTTGAATTTTAAACAACTCTGATTAGGCTGAAATATAAACAGAGAATTAGAACAGATCAGTTCAAATTTTAAGATTCAAAATCAGAGAAAAAAACATACCCTCAACGATGTTGCAACAATGATGTTGGAAAATTTTCGTGAAGTACCAAAAGTTGTAATCGCAGATGAACAGACTGAATATGCAAAGCCGAGGTCAAAGGTGAGCGTGTGAAACAGAGCTTCAATGAAACAACGATGTTGGAACAATGATATTGGAACAAAGAACTATATATGAAGATTAACCGGCTCAATCATGAGAACTATGCATTTGAGTAAGAGAGATATGATCGCAAATATAAAGGAGAGAGATAAATTGAAATTTGAATGTGGAGCCAAATTCATATATTTTATTTATAGGGAGGCAGATTCATATGTAGATATGAGCGAGAGAGATTTGAATGTGGAGCCAGATAATTATATCTTATTTATAGGATTAGAATATATGGTTTGAATTTTAAATTTTGAATATGGAGCCAGAATTTTGAATCTGAAGCCAAAATTTTGAATTTTGAATGTGAGCAGAGGTTTTTTGAATTTTCAATAAACATCAGTACTTTAAATTATGAATGAGGGCAGAGGTTTGCCCATTTGTATGTGGGCAGACCTTTAAAAAGGTGAATGTGGGCCACCTTTGAATTTTAAAGTCTTTTAATATTAGGCATTATGATGTAATAATGACATAAGAAAAGCCTTGTTGGACAGCCTCTCCAGCTGACACATCAGCTTTTCTTATGTCATTGAAGTTTCTTCTTTTATAGAAAGTATAGATAGATAGGAGAAGGATCCGTTAGGAACCACCCTTTATTGCGAGAACCGCGAGAACCAATGTGAACACAACCAAAAATACCTAAAAATAGCTAAAAAACACAACTTTTTTTAATATTAAAAAAAAACGCTACTTTTAGTAGAATTTAAAAAAAAAAAGCGATTTTAATGTAAAAAATGTTTATTTATTTATTTATTTTTTGTGTTTTTTTTATTTTTGTAGATTTTTTAAGGTTTTTTGGGGTTTAGTTTTTAGCATTTTAGCTTGGGGGGGGGGAGGGGGGTTAGGTTTTTTGGGGTGGGGTAGGGGGTTAGGTTTTTTTTTTCGGGGGGGGGGGGGGGGGTTAGGTTTTTTTTTTTGGTGGGGGGGGGGGGGGTTTATGTTTTTTAGCTATTTTAGGTTGTGTTCACATTGGTTATCGCGGTTCTCGCAATAAAGGTGGTTCTCGCATGAACCTTACCCTATATATATATATATATATATATATATATATATATATATATTGTTGTTGAGTGACCATAAATAGTAATTTTAATTTTATAATAACTAGCGTTAAACTTGTTTATATAATATAGTATTATACATTAGGTTTTAATTTTGAATTAAGAAGAAAAAAACCCACAAAAAGTTGTGGCAAAAGACAAAAATATTAAATGTTGTTGTAGCTAAGAAGCTGTGGCCAAATTATAAATATACAAAACTTATCTGAAGTTAGTGTGATGTGTTAGTGTTATAATATATATAATAATATATAGTTTTTAATATTTTATTACTAGAATTACCACCCGTCGCAATGCGGCGGGGGATTCATTAGTTATATATCATGTTAGATGAAAGACAAATGTTTCTCACATGACCTCGAGCCTGTGTGTAAAACCGAGAAAAAAATAACTAAGTCAATCTCTGACTCGCATATTGCGACAGACCTATCAAACGGGGAAAAATAGACGCGCTGCGACGGACATGTCAAAAAGGAAAAAAAATAGATGAAAAAACATTGAACCCCACACTCACGTTGCGGCGTGTTAACTCAAAATTTTAGAACGACACATTAAACGGATAACTTATGAAAGATGAAAAGTATATAAGAGACCAAAGTTGAAAGTAAAAAAAATGTTGAGATTAAATTGCAAAAGATGAAAAGCTTTTTGTTGAAAGTAATTTTTTTTTAAGGGGTTACATTGCAAAAGATGAAAACTTTTGAATTAGAAGTGAAAAATCAAATTAATCAAAGGGGTTAAAATACCAAAGATTGAAACTTTAGACTTAGATGCCAAAGATTGAAACTTTAGAGTTAAAAAAGAAATAATTTTAGATTATGAAAACAAAAGAGATAAATAGATTTAGTTAAATTGATGTTTCTTATTATTATTATTATTATTTAATAAAAGAGATATATAAAAAAATAAGGGTGAAAAATTACTAGAGAATGACACGTGTCAAAAATGATTTTTATTTATTAGTATAGAAAGATTTTAATATTATAATACTTTTTATTATATTTACTTTTAACTTTAATCTATTTTCGTTGTTTTCCTTTTCTAAAATCATATTTTCTTTATCATTAACTAGTAAGCATCATCCGCGCTGGAAGCTTAGAGCAAGCAATGTACTATTCTCTACAAGAACTTATAATATGTAAATGAACTTGTACAAAAAAAATGACGTGGAGATCCATATCTAAAGAATTTGCAGGGGGTGGAATGTATGTAAGTACGATTTATCAGCGATTAATAATGAACACCATTGAAAATCAAAAGTAAAAAATGTTTATAATCACATATACAGGCATACATCACAAAAGTCAACAAATCTAACTTAATTATTATACCTCAACTCCTTTATAATCATGCTCGCATCGCTTCCCCTTGTTAACAGGCACCTTAGAAGGCGACTCCAACCAATCCAAATCATCATTGTCTTCCCCATCATCAATAATATTTTTCTTCCTTGGCCACTTGTACCTTATCAACCTATCCAATTAAAATATCACAATTGCTCAAAACAACATAAATATGATGAATATCAGCTAAAGTATAACATAAGCACTTAAATGATGAACATTTTGACAAGACATAACAATATGCATATTAAAAATTTAGATTTCAACTTTCACATGTCTTATTGCTCAGTTATGTTTCATATTTTTTAAAACCACATTTCGACTTCGAAATTATATAAGTATATGCATACATTCTACATATCAAAATTCCAAAACTTGATGCAGACTTTTTCTATAAATAAACAAACTAAAGCTACTTATGTATGTTATTAGATAAGAGGTTACAACAGAACCAGAGGGTTTGATGCATTTAGAAGGAACCATAGAAGAACAATCATCATCATCATCAGCACAAATCACTCATAACCATCAATTAGGCATTATCAAGTCCCCTCGCCTAAAACATCAAGTGCATCACCTCCTAGTTTAAAAGCTAATATGGTTTCATCGTTGTTTCTGCACGCTCACTAAGCATGATTTACCTCTCACGTAACCGGCCTGAAGCAGTTTGGCATGAGCCGTTTGGGGTTAGCTGGATTCATCCCTTTGAGAGTTGCTGGTATTTTAGCACATCCATTGTATTCAAATCAACGACCTTGAAAATTCTTAGAAAAGTAACAATATTTAGAGGCAACGTGAATTTCATTAATTTGCTGATGATAACCTAACCGCAAGTTAATCTTAAAGTAGTAACTCGATCCTTGCAACTGATCGAATAACTCGTCGATACGTGGGAGTGGGTAACGGTTCTTAACAGTAACCTTGTTCAGCTCACGATAGTCGATGCACATACGGAATGTGCCTTCCTTCTTCTTAACAAGAGCACTGGTGCTTCCCCTAGGGTGACGAACTAGGACGGATAAATCCTTTGTCTAACCGTTCTTATAGTTGCGTAGAGTGTTCCTTCAGTTCTGTGGGAGCCAGTCGATAAGGTGCGAGAGCTATAGGTGCTGCTCCGGGAGCTAGCTCGATTTGGAATTCGACCTGACGGTGAGGAGGGAGTCCAGGTATTACCTCGGGTAGTTGTGTACTATTGAAAAATTCTCGATCCTCTTTTCCCTTTCCTGGGTGTCGGTGACAAGTGCTAAGATGGCAGTGTGCCCCTTTCATAATCACTTCCGGGCTTTTAAGTACGAAATGATGCAGGTGACTTTTACGCCTTTGTCACCTTGAACGATGGGGGGTTCGCCCGAAGGACGTGGAGTACAAATGATTTCCTAGGGACGATAGGAAAGAGGTCGATGGAAAAGGTCTGACTAGACAATTCTAGTTTGCAATTACGAATAACGTGTGAGGCTTCAACGTTCCTACCGTTAGCTAACTTGACGATATGCTTAGAACTTAATAACGTAGACGTACTCTTAAGCTTTTTACTAATGCGTGGAGATACATAACTTGCATCTGTTCCAGAATCAAATAAGATGGAAACATAACGATCATCGAGTAGAAACTTACCTGCTACAACGTTGGGGTCATTCCACGCTTCTCCAGCTCCAGTCACGAAAGCTCTTCCTCTGGTACCATTTCCAGCATTGTTGGTGTTGTTGTTATACCCAGCACCCGGGTTGTTGTTCTGGTTCAACTGGGGACAATTCTTCTTAATGTGCCCCTCGGCTCCGCACTGGAAACAACCCCTGATGTTCCCATGATGCTGCTGCTGCTGCGGTTGGTTCTGCCTTGCGGGATGAGGGCTCCTACAATCCTTGGCCTCATGCCCCATCTTGTTGCATCGCTGACACTTGTTCTTCGCACAGGGCCCGTTGTGATGTCGACCACACTTGTTACACTTGGGTCGTTTTCTTTGGTAACCACCCGTTCGTGGGTCAGGGCCCTCGCTCCCAACGACCCTCCTTTGTTGAGCTTGAGGTGGCATAGTGCTGGGACTCCCACTTTGGTAGTCATTCCACTTGCGTTTGCAAAAATCAAAAGCATTAGCTGTAGCAGTTAAACGCCTGGGCAACCTGCCCTCTTCCACTGCTTGGTTTGTGAAATGGTGTGCTAAACGGATGGCTTGTTGGATTGTAGGGGGTTTGGTTGCTATCACTGAACCCTGGATTTCTGGGACTAAGCCCCTAAGGTAGAGTGCGATTCGTTTGTAGGGAGGCTGCGATAAGTTAGGACACAAGGCAGCCAAGTCATTGGACCTTTTCGTGTACGCTTCGATTTCCGAGCCAACCATTTTTAACCCATAGTATTCCATTTCCAGCTTCTGCATGTCATCCCTACGACAGAATTCTTCCCTGATTAGATCCTTGAAATCATCCCAGGGAGTGGCATTTGCATCTACCAATCCGAGCATCTGGACTTGCGCGTTCCACCATGAAAACGCTTTTCCTAGAAACGTGCTAGTGGCGTATTCTACTCGTTTGCTACATGGGCTTTCACCTTCTTCGAACGCAGACTCGATGCTCCTGAACCAATGTAAAAGACCTACTGCCCCTTCCGTGCCATCGAGAGGGAGTGGTTTGCATTCCAAGAACGCCCTGAGGGTGCCAACTCGGGGTTGGGTGTATGTGGACGGTCCTTCTGGGTTGGTTGCAAAGGCTTCAGCGACCCGAGCGTCTACCAGGGCCGCCAGCTGGTCCCTTGTCAGGGTTATGCTATCTCCATCGAGTCCGGTCATTATCTTGATGTTTAGAAGACACAGAGTGAGAAAAGACGTCGTAGTGAAACAAGAATGTGGGGAGAGGGAGATTGTGTATACATCTAGCTAGGCACACTAATATGTATATTAGCACATAAGCACTTAAACAAACAGCAAGTAAACATAAGTGAGAGCTATGAGGTCTAATGCGTTGAGTCTTGCACTTGGAGTATAGTGTCGTCACGAGTCACGGGTTATAGTCTGGTTTTTCTCAAAAAGATTTCCTTTTTAAAACCAAGTTCACTATAACCAATGGCTCTGATACCAATCTGTCACACCCCCAAAATCCACTTGCGGAGTACCACCGCTTGGAGGCGTGACTGACCAGGATCCAGCCACCAATTATACTGAGCGTTGGTTAGTAATAGAAATGTTCGTCAACCTCAATGGTTAGTAAACATCATAGTTTAAAGTTCAAGAGTTTAAGTTTAAGTAACAGTCTAAGTAAGTCGCGGAAGCATAGGCAAACAATTTTAAACAAGGTTCATAGTTCAAGTTTATTTAGAACCCAACGCATGGGTTAGACGACCACTACACATCCCCAAGTAGCAAGCTCCTGAGTCACTGGGTACCTGCAAAGCATGCAGTAGGGTATCAACAAAAATGTTGGCGAGTTCACGAGTTGTCCAGTTTTAATTACCAAAAACTTGTTTCGCTAGTTAATTTATCCGTTTATACATGCGATGGGGAGCTACCCCATAAGTAAGCGACTAAACTGTTTTACAATACCGAATACTTACTTAACCGTACGTTTCCGCAGTGCCCCGTTTGTCAATGTTCTATCATCATTGACGGTTTGCCAGAGTACATTAGTTCACTCCCGTTCCCAGTAACAAGGGTCGGTGTGAGGCTGGTTACACCTAAATAGCGCTATCAACTAATAACCCGTTCGCCAGGCCCCGGCGATTAATCGGTATTATGTAGTGAGGACTTAAGTGATAGAGTTTCGTTTAGTGTTGCTCGTTGCATTACCGTATAAACAATAATTAACTAAGTTTGTATCCCAGTAACAAGGGAAGAAAAGTAAGTTTGTATCCCAGTAACAAGGGAAGAAAAGTAAGTTGGTATCCCTTACAAAGGGATAGTGTTGTTTTTAAGTCCGTTTCCCAAACCACCGGGAATGCATGCTTTAAGTTGTGAACTCACCTTGGTTTGCTCGGCAGTTTAGTTTACTTGGTCAAGCAAGCTGGTCACCACGTCCTAATCATGGTTACCAGTTTTGGGTTAAGCCCGGGTACAAATAAGTCACATAGAATCTACACATAACTAACACCTAGCATGCATATCATACAATTATCCTTTAAGTTAAAGTGCTTGTTCTAATGTTTGATCAGTCGACTAGTAACAGTTAACACATTACATATATGTCATACAAGCGTGTACAGTATCGGGCCTATCCTAACAGTTAAGCAGTTAAACAACACACAACCCAGTCAAACAGTAGCCGGAATACACAGCCCAAAACCATTCGGTTAACAGTGCGCCCAAAGACTATGGCCCAGGTACTAAGTCAAGTAGTTCCAGTCGAGACTAGATGGTCTCGAGTCGAGACCGAGAGGTCTCGAGTCGCAACCAAGTGGATCTCGGGTTGTAGTGGTCGAGACCGAGAGGTCTCGAGTCATGCAAGTATGAGTCGCAACCTCGGAGGTCTCGAGTTCAGGCTTGAGTCGAGATCGGGAGATCTCGAGTCGCAACCGTGTTGGTCTCGACTCATGAAGCGCATGTCCGGGTCTCGAGTTGTCCAATTGACGGTCTCGAGTAGCAGCCTTCATTCTCGACTCGCAACCTGGCTGGAATCTTTCTAGAGCCTTTACCAGCTTGTATCATCCAATCAGATTTCATGTGTATGCTATCCAATCAAATTTTACAGACATGTTCCCTTGTACTATCCAATAAAATTGCATAAACATGTTTTCTTGTTCTATTCTATATCAAAATGGATCAAGCACAATAATTTTTCAAATATCCATTCCATCTTCAAACAGTTCATCATGTTCCTAATTTAAAACCAATTCATCCCAACTTCATTACTAAATCCCTCATGGACACATAAAATCATTTATCACAAAAATCATTCTAATGCACAGCTTAATCATGGTTTCATTATCAAATAATACCCTAGTTTGTTAACAAGTTCATCATCATCACCCCTTTATTTCCATCATGCAAAAACAGATTCGTGTTTTCATATTATTCTTTCATTTGCAATCATCATAAAAATAGCCACATCTATATTCTTAAGCACATAATGTAATCATTATACAAAATGCACATTTCAATTAATCAAGCACCTTTGTCCTATGTTTTCATCTATTTGCAAGGGAACAACTAACCGGTTGGTAGTCAAAAGTGTGAGGGTATGGATGATTGGTGAAGGAAGCTTCCGAGTGATGACAATGAGCTTGAACCGAGGTCCCTTGTTGTCGCCGGTTAATCCAAGAGAGAGAGGAGAAGGATGCTTGGTTTAGGGTTTTTAGTGAAAGAAAGATGAGGGAAGAGTGTGAGTGGGAGAGAGTGAGGATAAGAGAGTGTAAAGGAGAAAGTGTGAGGGTTTAGGTTTATATATAACAAGAGGTGCACTCTAAAGGTTTCCGAGTGGGCTAAGGAGAGTGGGTTTCGAGATGTGCAAGGCCCAACCGGCCCACTTCTTTACTGTTCACTCGAGACTAAGGGGTCTCGAGTCATGGTCTCGGTTCGCTAATACTTACCTATATATATATATATACATATCACATACACATAGTTTAACACAGGCATCACACAATACTTCAGGATAATTCGCAAATCATCATTTAATAATATATACACGCACAACGTTAATACAACGAAGGTTGCTCGGGAAAACCTAGGGTGTCACATTATCCCCAAGTTTTGAGAACTTTCGTCCCGAAAGTTAAGGCAGTCACTGTCAAGCTAGTATGAGTGAGAACGTTTCAACGGGGTGTCACATCATTCCCCCGTTAGTTGGGAATTTCGTCCCGAAATTCGGTTGTAGCTTCAGTGCTGGGAGTTTCGTTAGGGAACAACTGGGGATATTTGCGTTTTATCTGGTCTTCCCGTTCCCAGGTGAACTCTGGGCCACGACGCGAGTTCCAACGAACTCGTACGATAGGTATCTGGCTACGTTTGAGGGTTTTGATTCCTCGATTCGTGATCTCAATCGGTTCCTCAGTAAACTGTAGCTATTCGTTAATAGTGAGTTCCTTGAAAGGAATGATGAGTGTTTCATCTGACAGACACTTCTTCAGATTAGACACGTGAAAGAGGTTGCGCACCGCACTCAGTTCTTCAGGCAGGTTCAATCTGTAAGCGACCTTACCGATCTTTTCGGAAATTTCGAATGGTCCTTCGTACCGCGGATTAAGCTTGCCCCGTTTTCCAAAACGAACCACACCCTTCCAGGGTGAGACTTTAAGTAGAGCTCGGTCACCGACCTGGAATTCTAGCGGTTTCCTACGCTTCATCAGTGTAACTTTTCTGACGGTCACGAGCTGCCGTCATGCGTTGTCTGATATGGGCAATCCTTTTCCATTTTGGCAGTTCTGGTTGTTGCAACAAGCCTGGCGGCTTCTGGTATTCGATCTTGACCCTAGCACATATTAAACATTTGCTAACGTACTTAGAAATGAGGACTTTTGTGTTAGGCCACCAAATATAGGATCTAAGATCGTGTTACATTCCATCCGTACCAGGATGTATCGAGTAGAGAGATTTGTGCACTTCGTCCATCACAAGTTCTCGCAGATTTCCCCAAAGTGGGACCCATGCACGTCCTGTCACGTAGTAAGCGTCGTCTTCCTTTTTGTTCTAAACGTTTCCTTGATCCTCGTAGGGTCTCAGCCATGGTGTTTTCCTCTTTCAACGCTTCGACCTGAGCATTTCAAATCCGATTAGGGAGGTTCGAGTGGATAGTGAGCTGTAAAGCACGATCACGCTTAGGTTTTGTTTCCTTCCTGTTGAGGGCATCAGCCACCACATTGGCCTTGCCAGGATGATACTTAATTGTGCATTCGTAGTCGTTTAGGAGTCCTGCCCATCTGCGTTGCCTCATGCTCAACTCCTTCTGATCTAAGATATGCTGGAATCTCCTGTGATTGGTGTAAATCATGCACTTGGCACCGTACCAGTGATGTCTCCATATCTTGAGTGCAAGGAAGACTGCTCCGAGTTCTAAGTCGTGCGTCGTGTAGTTCTTCTCGTGAATCTTAAGTTGTCGAGAAACATAGGCGATGACTTTCTCGCGTTGCATCAACACGCAACCGAACCCATGAATATACGCGTCACAATAAACCACATGGTTGTCGGTACCTTTAGGTGATGGAAGGATAGGCGAACTACAAAGGTTTTCCTTTTGCTTCTGAAAGGCAGACTCTTGAGCATTATTCCACTTGTATGCAATGCCCTTCTGGGTGAGAGTCGCGAGGGGTTGAGCGATCTTCGAAAATCCCTTAATGAATCTACGATGGTATACTGCCAATCCCAAGAAGTGGTGAACTTCGTCGGTGTCTTAGGGGTAGGCCAATTCTTTATAGAGTCGATCTTAGCTGGATCGACGTGAATTCCGTCCTTATTGGCCATGTGTCCAAGGAAGCGGACTTCTCGAAGCCAGAAGTCGCATTTTGATATCTTGGCGTACAGTTGCTCATTGCGAATGAGCTCGAGAGTAAGACGCAAATGTTGTTCATGCTCCTCTTTGACTTTTCGAGTAGATTTGAGATGTCGTCGATAGACATGCTCACGAACTTATCGAGGTAGGGTTTGCACACTCGGTTTATGAGATTCATAAGAACTGTAGGCGTGCTGGTCTTTCCAAAAGTCATGACGAGAAATTCATAGTGACCATAACGAGTTCTGAACGCAGTTTTGGAGATATCTTCATCACGGACTCTCAGCTGATGATAACCTAACCGCAAGTTAATCTTAAAGTAGTAACTCGATCCTTGCAACTGATCGAATAACTCGTCGATACGTGGGAGTGGGTAACGGTTCTTAACAGTAACCTTGTTCAGCTCACGATAGTCGATGCACATACGGAATGTGCCTTCCTTCTTCTTAACAAGAGCACTGGTGCTTCCCCTAGGGTGACGAACTAGGACGGATAAATCCTTTGTCTAACCGTTCTTATAGTTGCGTAGAGTGTTCCTTCAGTTCTGTGGGAGCCAGTCGATAAGGTGCGAGAGCTATAGGTGCTGCTCCGGGAGCTAGCTCGATTTGGAATTCGACCTGACGGTGAGGAGGGAGTCCAGGTATTACCTCGGGTAGTTGTGTACTATTGAAAAATTCTCGATCCTCTTTTCCCTTTCCTGGGTGTCGGTGACAAGTGCTAAGATGGCAGTGTGCCCCTTTCATAATCACTTCCGGGCTTTTAAGTACGAAATGATGCAGGTGACTTTTACGCCTTTGTCACCTTGAACGATGGGGGGTTCGCCCGAAGGACGTGGAGTACAAATGATTTCCTAGGGACGATAGGAAAGAGGTCGATGGAAAAGGTCTGACTAGACAATTCTAGTTTGCAATTACGAATAACGTGTGAGGCTTCAACGTTCCTACCGTTAGCTAACTTGACGATATGCTTAGAACTTAATAACGTAGACGTACTCTTAAGCTTTTTACTAATGCGTGGAGATACATAACTTGCATCTGTTCCAGAATCAAATAAGATGGAAACATAACGATCATCGAGTAGAAACTTACCTGCTACAACGTTGGGGTCATTCCACGCTTCTCCAGCTCCAGTCACGAAAGCTCTTCCTCTGGTACCATTTCCAGCATTGTTGGTGTTGTTGTTATACCCAGCACCCGGGTTGTTGTTCTGGTTCAACTGGGGACAATTCTTCTTAATGTGCCCCTCGGCTCCGCACTGGAAACAACCCCTGATGTTCCCATGATGCTGCTGCTGCTGCGGTTGGTTCTGCCTTGCGGGATGAGGGCTCCTACAATCCTTGGCCTCATGCCCCATCTTGTTGCATCGCTGACACTTGTTCTTCGCACAGGGCCCGTTGTGATGTCGACCACACTTGTTACACTTGGGTCGTTTTCTTTGGTAACCACCCGTTCGTGGGTCAGGGCCCTCGCTCCCAACGACCCTCCTTTGTTGAGCTTGAGGTGGCATAGTGCTGGGACTCCCACTTTGGTAGTCATTCCACTTGCGTTTGCAAAAATCAAAAGCATTAGCTGTAGCAGTTAAACGCCTGGGCAACCTGCCCTCTTCCACTGCTTGGTTTGTGAAATGGTGTGCTAAACGGATGGCTTGTTGGATTGTAGGGGGTTTGGTTGCTATCACTGAACCCTGGATTTCTGGGACTAAGCCCCTAAGGTAGAGTGCGATTCGTTTGTAGGGAGGCTGCGATAAGTTAGGACACAAGGCAGCCAAGTCATTGGACCTTTTCGTGTACGCTTCGATTTCCGAGCCAACCATTTTTAACCCATAGTATTCCATTTCCAGCTTCTGCATGTCATCCCTACGACAGAATTCTTCCCTGATTAGATCCTTGAAATCATCCCAGGGAGTGGCATTTGCATCTACCAATCCGAGCATCTGGACTTGCGCGTTCCACCATGAAAACGCTTTTCCTAGAAACGTGCTAGTGGCGTATTCTACTCGTTTGCTACATGGGCTTTCACCTTCTTCGAACGCAGACTCGATGCTCCTGAACCAATGTAAAAGACCTACTGCCCCTTCCGTGCCATCGAGAGGGAGTGGTTTGCATTCCAAGAACGCCCTGAGGGTGCCAACTCGGGGTTGGGTGTATGTGGACGGTCCTTCTGGGTTGGTTGCAAAGGCTTCAGCGACCCGAGCGTCTACCAGGGCCGCCAGCTGGTCCCTTGTCAGGGTTATGCTATCTCCATCGAGTCCGGTCATTATCTTGATGTTTAGAAGACACAGAGTGAGAAAAGACATCGTAGTGAAACAAGAATGTGGGGAGAGGGAGATTGTGTATACATCTAGCTAGGCACACTAATATGTATATTAGCACATAAGCACTTAAACAAACAGCAAGTAAACATAAGTGAGAGCTATGAGGTCTAATGCGTTGAGTCTTGCACTTGGAGTATAGTGTCGTCACGAGTCACGGGTTATAGTCTGGTTTTTCTCAAAAAGATTTCCTTTTTAAAACCAAGTTCACTATAACCAATGGCTCTGATACCAATCTGTCACACCCCCAAAATCCACTTGCGGAGTACCACCGCTTGGAGGCGTGACTGACCAGGATCCAGCCACCAATTATACTGAGCGTTGGTTAGTAATAGAAATGTTCGTCAACCTCAATGGTTAGTAAACATCATAGTTTAAAGTTCAAGAGTTTAAGTTTAAGTAACAGTCTAAGTAAGTCGCGGAAGCATAGGCAAACAATTTTAAACAAGGTTCATAGTTCAAGTTTATTTAGAACCCAACGCATGGGTTAGACGACCACTACACATCCCCAAGTAGCAAGCTCCTGAGTCACTGGGTACCTGCAAAGCATGCAGTAGGGTATCAACAAAAATGTTGGCGAGTTCACGAGTTGTCCAGTTTTAATTACCAAAAACTTGTTTCGCTAGTTAATTTATCCGTTTATACATGCGATGGGGAGCTACCCCATAAGTAAGCGACTAAACTGTTTTACAATACCGAATACTTACTTAACCGTACGTTTCCGCAGTGCCCCGTTTGTCAATGTTCTATCATCATTGACGGTTTGCCAGAGTACATTAGTTCACTCCCGTTCCCAGTAACAAGGGTCGGTGTGAGGCTGGTTACACCTAAATAGCGCTATCAACTAATAACCCGTTCGCCAGGCCCCGGCGATTAATCGGTATTATGTAGTGAGGACTTAAGTGATAGAGTTTCGTTTAGTGTTGCTCGTTGCATTACCGTATAAACAATAATTAACTAAGTTTGTATCCCAGTAACAAGGGAAGAAAAGTAAGTTTGTATCCCAGTAACAAGGGAAGAAAAGTAAGTTGGTATCCCTTACAAAGGGATAGTGTTGTTTTTAAGTCCGTTTCCCAAACCACCGGGAATGCATGCTTTAAGTTGTGAACTCACCTTGGTTTGCTCGGCAGTTTAGTTTACTTGGTCAAGCAAGCTGGTCACCACGTCCTAATCATGGTTACCAGTTTTGGGTTAAGCCCGGGTACAAATAAGTCACATAGAATCTACACATAACTAACACCTAGCATGCATATCATACAATTATCCTTTAAGTTAAAGTGCTTGTTCTAATGTTTGATCAGTCGACTAGTAACAGTTAACACATTACATATATGTCATACAAGCGTGTACAGTATCGGGCCTATCCTAACAGTTAAGCAGTTAAACAACACACAACCCAGTCAAACAGTAGCCGGAATACACAGCCCAAAACCATTCGGTTAACAGTGCGCCCAAAGACTATGGCCCAGGTACTAAGTCAAGTAGTTCCAGTCGAGACTAGATGGTCTCGAGTCGAGACCGAGAGGTCTCGAGTCGCAACCAAGTGGATCTCGGGTTGTAGTGGTCGAGACCGAGAGGTCTCGAGTCATGCAAGTATGAGTCGCAACCTCGGAGGTCTCGAGTTCAGGCTTGAGTCGAGATCGGGAGATCTCGAGTCGCAACCGTGTTGGTCTCGACTCATGAAGCGCATGTCCGGGTCTCGAGTTGTCCAATTGACGGTCTCGAGTAGCAGCCTTCATTCTCGACTCGCAACCTGGCTGGAATCTTTCTAGAGCCTTTACCAGCTTGTATCATCCAATCAGATTTCATGTGTATGCTATCCAATCAAATTTTACAGACATGTTCCCTTGTACTATCCAATAAAATTGCATAAACATGTTTTCTTGTTCTATTCTATATCAAAATGGATCAAGCACAATAATTTTTCAAATATCCATTCCATCTTCAAACAGTTCATCATGTTCCTAATTTAAAACCAATTCATCCCAACTTCATTACTAAATCCCTCATGGACACATAAAATCATTTATCACAAAAATCATTCTAATGCACAGCTTAATCATGGTTTCATTATCAAATAATACCCTAGTTTGTTAACAAGTTCATCATCATCACCCCTTTATTTCCATCATGCAAAAACAGATTCGTGTTTTCATATTATTCTTTCATTTGCAATCATCATAAAAATAGCCACATCTATATTCTTAAGCACATAATGTAATCATTATACAAAATGCACATTTCAATTAATCAAGCACCTTTGTCCTATGTTTTCATCTATTTGCAAGGGAACAACTAACCGGTTGGTAGTCAAAAGTGTGAGGGTATGGATGATTGGTGAAGGAAGCTTCCGAGTGATGACAATGAGCTTGAACCGAGGTCCCTTGTTGTCGCCGGTTAATCCAAGAGAGAGAGGAGAAGGATGCTTGGTTTAGGGTTTTTAGTGAAAGAAAGATGAGGGAAGAGTGTGAGTGGGAGAGAGTGAGGATAAGAGAGTGTAAAGGAGAAAGTGTGAGGGTTTAGGTTTATATATAACAAGAGGTGCACTCTAAAGGTTTCCGAGTGGGCTAAGGAGAGTGGGTTTCGAGATGTGCAAGGCCCAACCGGCCCACTTCTTTACTGTTCACTCGAGACTAAGGGGTCTCGAGTCATGGTCTCGGTTCGCTAATACTTACCTATATATATATATATACATATCACATACACATAGTTTAACACAGGCATCACACAATACTTCAGGATAATTCGCAAATCATCATTTAATAATATATACACGCACAACGTTAATACAACGAAGGTTGCTCGGGAAAACCTAGGGTGTCACATTATCCCCAAGTTTTGAGAACTTTCGTCCCGAAAGTTAAGGCAGTCACTGTCAAGCTAGTATGAGTGAGAACGTTTCAACGGGGTGTCACATCATTCCCCCGTTAGTTGGGAATTTCGTCCCGAAATTCGGTTGTAGCTTCAGTGCTGGGAGTTTCGTTAGGGAACAACTGGGGATATTTGCGTTTTATCTGGTCTTCCCGTTCCCAGGTGAACTCTGGGCCACGACGCGAGTTCCAACGAACTCGTACGATAGGTATCTGGCTACGTTTGAGGGTTTTGATTCCTCGATTCGTGATCTCAATCGGTTCCTCAGTAAACTGTAGCTATTCGTTAATAGTGAGTTCCTTGAAAGGAATGATGAGTGTTTCATCTGACAGACACTTCTTCAGATTAGACACGTGAAAGAGGTTGCGCACCGCACTCAGTTCTTCAGGCAGGTTCAATCTGTAAGCGACCTTACCGATCTTTTCGGAAATTTCGAATGGTCCTTCGTACCGCGGATTAAGCTTGCCCCGTTTTCCAAAACGAACCACACCCTTCCAGGGTGAGACTTTAAGTAGAGCTCGGTCACCGACCTGGAATTCTAGCGGTTTCCTACGCTTCATCAGTGTAACTTTTCTGACGGTCACGAGCTGCCGTCATGCGTTGTCTGATATGGGCAATCCTTTTCCATTTTGGCAGTTCTGGTTGTTGCAACAAGCCTGGCGGCTTCTGGTATTCGATCTTGACCCTAGCACATATTAAACATTTGCTAACGTACTTAGAAATGAGGACTTTTGTGTTAGGCCACCAAATATAGGATCTAAGATCGTGTTACATTCCATCCGTACCAGGATGTATCGAGTAGAGAGATTTGTGCACTTCGTCCATCACAAGTTCTCGCAGATTTCCCCAAAGTGGGACCCATGCACGTCCTGTCACGTAGTAAGCGTCGTCTTCCTTTTTGTTCTAAACGTTTCCTTGATCCTCGTAGGGTCTCAGCCATGGTGTTTTCCTCTTTCAACGCTTCGACCTGAGCATTTCAAATCCGATTAGGGAGGTTCGAGTGGATAGTGAGCTGTAAAGCACGATCACGCTTAGGTTTTGTTTCCTTCCTGTTGAGGGCATCAGCCACCACATTGGCCTTGCCAGGATGATACTTAATTGTGCATTCGTAGTCGTTTAGGAGTCCTGCCCATCTGCGTTGCCTCATGCTCAACTCCTTCTGATCTAAGATATGCTGGAATCTCCTGTGATTGGTGTAAATCATGCACTTGGCACCGTACCAGTGATGTCTCCATATCTTGAGTGCAAGGAAGACTGCTCCGAGTTCTAAGTCGTGCGTCGTGTAGTTCTTCTCGTGAATCTTAAGTTGTCGAGAAACATAGGCGATGACTTTCTCGCGTTGCATCAACACGCAACCGAACCCATGAATATACGCGTCACAATAAACCACATGGTTGTCGGTACCTTTAGGTGATGGAAGGATAGGCGAACTACAAAGGTTTTCCTTTTGCTTCTGAAAGGCAGACTCTTGAGCATTATTCCACTTGTATGCAATGCCCTTCTGGGTGAGAGTCGCGAGGGGTTGAGCGATCTTCGAAAATCCCTTAATGAATCTACGATGGTATACTGCCAATCCCAAGAAGTGGTGAACTTCGTCGGTGTCTTAGGGGTAGGCCAATTCTTTATAGAGTCGATCTTAGCTGGATCGACGTGAATTCCGTCCTTATTGGCCATGTGTCCAAGGAAGCGGACTTCTCGAAGCCAGAAGTCGCATTTTGATATCTTGGCGTACAGTTGCTCATTGCGAATGAGCTCGAGAGTAAGACGCAAATGTTGTTCATGCTCCTCTTTGACTTTTCGAGTAGATTTGAGATGTCGTCGATAGACATGCTCACGAACTTATCGAGGTAGGGTTTGCACACTCGGTTTATGAGATTCATAAGAACTGTAGGCGTGCTGGTCTTTCCAAAAGTCATGACGAGAAATTCATAGTGACCATAACGAGTTCTGAACGCAGTTTTGGAGATATCTTCATCACAGACTCTCAGCTGATGATAACCTAACCGCAAGTTAATCTTAAAGTAGTAACTCGATCCTTGCAACTGATCGAATAACTCGTCGATACGTGGGAGTGGGTAACGGTTCTTAACAGTAACCTTGTTCAGCTCACGATAGTCGATGCACATACGGAATGTGCCTTCCTTCTTCTTAACAAGAGCACTGGTGCTTCCCCTAGGGTGACGAACTAGGACGGATAAATCCTTTGTCTAACCGTTCTTATAGTTGCGTAGAGTGTTCCTTCAGTTCTGTGGGAGCCAGTCGATAAGGTGCGAGAGCTATAGGTGCTGCTCCGGGAGCTAGCTCGATTTGGAATTCGACCTGACGGTGAGGAGGGAGTCCAGGTATTACCTCGGGTAGTTGTGTACTATTGAAAAATTCTCGATCCTCTTTTCCCTTTCCTGGGTGTCGGTGACAAGTGCTAAGATGGCAGTGTGCCCCTTTCATAATCACTTCCGGGCTTTTAAGTACGAAATGATGCAGGTGACTTTTACGCCTTTGTCACCTTGAACGATGGGGGGTTCGCCCGAAGGACGTGGAGTACAAATGATTTCCTAGGGACGATAGGAAAGAGGTCGATGGAAAAGGTCTGACTAGACAATTCTAGTTTGCAATTACGAATAACGTGTGAGGCTTCAACGTTCCTACCGTTAGCTAACTTGACGATATGCTTAGAACTTAATAACGTAGACGTACTCTTAAGCTTTTTACTAATGCGTGGAGATACATAACTTGCATCTGTTCCAGAATCAAATAAGATGGAAACATAACGATCATCGAGTAGAAACTTACCTGCTACAACGTTGGGGTCATTCCACGCTTCTCCAGCTCCAGTCACGAAAGCTCTTCCTCTGGTACCATTTCCAGCATTGTTGGTGTTGTTGTTATACCCAGCACCCGGGTTGTTGTTCTGGTTCAACTGGGGACAATTCTTCTTAATGTGCCCCTCGGCTCCGCACTGGAAACAACCCCTGATGTTCCCATGATGCTGCTGCTGCTGCGGTTGGTTCTGCCTTGCGGGATGAGGGCTCCTACAATCCTTGGCCTCATGCCCCATCTTGTTGCATCGCTGACACTTGTTCTTCGCACAGGGCCCGTTGTGATGTCGACCACACTTGTTACACTTGGGTCGTTTTCTTTGGTAACCACCCGTTCGTGGGTCAGGGCCCTCGCTCCCAACGACCCTCCTTTGTTGAGCTTGAGGTGGCATAGTGCTGGGACTCCCACTTTGGTAGTCATTCCACTTGCGTTTGCAAAAATCAAAAGCATTAGCTGTAGCAGTTAAACGCCTGGGCAACCTGCCCTCTTCCACTGCTTGGTTTGTGAAATGGTGTGCTAAACGGATGGCTTGTTGGATTGTAGGGGGTTTGGTTGCTATCACTGAACCCTGGATTTCTGGGACTAAGCCCCTAAGGTAGAGTGCGATTCGTTTGTAGGGAGGCTGCGATAAGTTAGGACACAAGGCAGCCAAGTCATTGGACCTTTTCGTGTACGCTTCGATTTCCGAGCCAACCATTTTTAACCCATAGTATTCCATTTCCAGCTTCTGCATGTCATCCCTACGACAGAATTCTTCCCTGATTAGATCCTTGAAATCATCCCAGGGAGTGGCATTTGCATCTACCAATCCGAGCATCTGGACTTGCGCGTTCCACCATGAAAACGCTTTTCCTAGAAACGTGCTAGTGGCGTATTCTACTCGTTTGCTACATGGGCCTTTCACCTTCTTCGAACGCAGACTCGATGCTCCTGAACCAATGTAAAAGACCTACTGCCCCTTCCGTGCCATCGAGAGGGAGTGGTTTGCATTCCAAGAACGCCCTGAGGGTGCCAACTCGGGGTTGGGTGTATGTGGACGGTCCTTCTGGGTTGGTTGCAAAGGCTTCAGCGACCCGAGCGTCTACCAGGGCCGCCAGCTGGTCCCTTGTCAGGGTTATGCTATCTCCATCGAGTCCGGTCATTATCTTGATGTTTAGAAGACACAGAGTGAGAAAAGACGTCGTAGTGAAACAAGAATGTGGGGAGAGGGAGATTGTGTATACATCTAGCTAGGCACACTAATATGTATATTAGCACATAAGCACTTAAACAAACAGCAAGTAAACATAAGTGAGAGCTATGAGGTCTAATGCGTTGAGTCTTGCACTTGGAGTATAGTGTCGTCACGAGTCACGGGTTATAGTCTGGTTTTTCTCAAAAAGATTTCCTTTTTAAAACCAAGTTCACTATAACCAATGGCTCTGATACCAATCTGTCACACCCCCAAAATCCACTTGCGGAGTACCACCGCTTGGAGGCGTGACTGACCAGGATCCAGCCACCAATTATACTGAGCGTTGGTTAGTAATAGAAATGTTCGTCAACCTCAATGGTTAGTAAACATCATAGTTTAAAGTTCAAGAGTTTAAGTTTAAGTAACAGTCTAAGTAAGTCGCGGAAGCATAGGCAAACAATTTTAAACAAGGTTCATAGTTCAAGTTTATTTAGAACCCAACGCATGGGTTAGACGACCACTACACATCCCCAAGTAGCAAGCTCCTGAGTCACTGGGTACCTGCAAAGCATGCAGTAGGGTATCAACAAAAATGTTGGCGAGTTCACGAGTTGTCCAGTTTTAATTACCAAAACTTGTTTCGCTAGTTAATTTATCCGTTTATACATGCGATGGGGAGCTACCCCATAAGTAAGCGACTAAACTGTTTTACAATACCGAATACTTACTTAACCGTACGTTTCCGCAGTGCCCCGTTTGTCAATGTTCTATCATCATTGACGGTTTGCCAGAGTACATTAGTTCACTCCCGTTCCCAGTAACAAGGGTCGGTGTGAGGCTGGTTACACCTAAATAGCGCTATCAACTAATAACCCGTTCGCCAGGCCCCGGCGATTAATCGGTATTATGTAGTGAGGACTTAAGTGATTAGAGTTTCGTTTAGTGTTGCTCGTTGCATTACCGTATAAACAATAAATTAACTAAGTTTGTATCCCAGTAACAAGGGAAGAAAAGTAAGTTTGTATCCCAGTAACAAGGGAAGAAAAAGTAAGTTGGTATCCCCTTACAAAGGGATAGTGTTGTTTTTTAAGTCCGTTTCCCAAAACCACCGGGAATGCATGCTTTAAGTTGTGAACTCACCTTGGTTTGCTCGGCAGTTTAGTTTACTTGGTCAAGCAAGCTGGTCACCACGTCCTAATCATGGTTACCAGTTTTGGGGTTAAGCCCGGGTACAAATAAGTCACATAGAATCTACACATAACTAACACCTAGCATGCATATCATACAATTATCCTTTAAGTTAAAGTGCTTGTTCTAATGTTTGATCAGTCGACTAGTAACAGTTAACACATTACATATATGTCATACAAGCGTGTACAGTATCGGGCCTATCCTAACAGTTAAGCAGTTAAACAACACACAACCCAGTCAAACAGTAGCCGGAATACACAGCCCAAAACCATTCGGTTAACAGTGCGCCCAAAGACTATGGCCCAGGTACTAAGTCAAGTAGTTCCAGTCGAGACTAGATGGTCTCGAGTCGAGACCGAGAGGTCTCGAGTCGCAACCAAGTGGATCTCGGGTTGTAGTGGTCGAGACCGAGAGGTCTCGAGTCATGCAAGTATGAGTCGCAACCTCGGAGGTCTCGAGTTCAGGCTTGAGTCGAGATCGGGAGATCTCGAGTCGCAACCGTGTTGGTCTCGACTCATGAAAGCGCATGTCCGGGTCTCGAGTTGTCCAATTGACGGTCTCGAGTAGCAGCCTTCATTCTCGACTCGCAACCTGGCTGGAATCTTTCTAGAGCCTTTACCAGCTTGTATCATCCAATCAGATTTCATGTGTATGCTATCCTTTACAGACATGTTCCCTTGT